>OZ010788.1:593789722-596424722 GCA_963932465.1 Maratus speciosus | reverse complement strand
AAGCTAGAATTGGGAAAAAAAGAAAGAATGTGAGTTATCAGTAGGAAATCATGAATATGGGATACGTAATGAAAGAGGAAACAGATTGAGTTTGAAGAATATGAACAGATGTAGTATCGCAAATTCATTTTTGAAGAAAAAGCCTCAAAGAAAATGGACATAACAATGACATAGTGCAAATGGCTCAACAAGTGAAGTCGATTACATCTTGGATGGTATGGATGGTACAAAGATTACAAAGAACACAGTGAAGTATGGAAAGATGTATGCTAGGAATAACTGGAAGAGACAAAACAGGGTTCATACTCTATTTGAATTACAAAATTCCCTGACTTTTCCAGGCCGTATTTCCTACAATTCCCTGTCCAAAATTCACAACATTTTTAGAAATACGAATTACAATTCAAGATCTTAATGATTAAACTTACATCTGAAAATTAAAATAACGCATAAAATTGAAACTAAAAATGTATATCATTTGACATTTGCTAAATATATATATAACCATTAAATAAACATTACCGACCACCATCAAAAATAGTGATATTATGAATGAAATGACAATAATACAGTTTCCCCCATCACAATTAACATGGATACCAAAAACAAAGAATATACAAACTGCTATGTACAAAAAAAAAGTCCCTTGTACTACACTACGAGAATTAATATGGAAGAAAAAAATAAAAATATGGATATCTTTAAAACTTGAAAAGCTTATATATTGAATTACGTTATCAAGAGTACAGAATTCGATTATATAAGCAAAATAGTCGTTTTCTGTGAGAAAAAAAGCTATAAATAAATAAATAAATAAATAAATATATATATATATATATATAATATAAAACAAGCAAAACTAAAATACAGATCAGATGGATTCAAAGTAATTTTTTATTTACATAACTGAGTTTACACATATTAAACATTTAACTTTTTTTAGACTTCAACTACCATGTCATTTATTTGTTGTTTCAGAAGCAGTTTGTTGTGTAAAAGTTTCATTTTTTTGTCTTTTAACATTTTAACTTCAGCTGCAATTTTCTTTTATGTTTTTTTTTTTTTTTTTTTTGTCTTGCTACATAATTTTTTATCATTTTCTTATATAATTATTCATGATATCTCATCCTAGCCACCTTAAACAAGGCTTAATATTTCTTTCGCTAAGTACCAACTACTTGGCGACAAATTTGTATAGCTAAAACATCTTTAAAAATGTGAATATAGCAAAAATTCTCCTTTTAAGGGAAATATCGGAATTTTTTTTGTGGACGCACCGTGAACTCAGGAGAATGATGACGCATGATAGTGCATTTAAAAAAAATCCCTGACTTTTTTAGATTTTAGAATAAATTTTAATTTTCCCTGAATTTTTGAGCACTTGTGATTTTTCCAGGTTTCCCAGTCACATAGGAACCCTGCAGAAAGATAATAACCTGCATAAGAAGTCAGATGAAAGTTTTTGGCATCAATGAGAGAATTAAACAACTAAAATGGAAATGGGCTGGGCATATTGCAAGAAGACAAGACAATAGATGGAGCACAAACAACCTACAATGGTATCCCAGAGATGTAAAACGACTAAGAAGACGACCTTAAGTAAAATGGAGGGACAAAATCAGAAAAGTGGCCAGTGTTAATTGGATGTCTAAAGAAAAAAATCTGGGGGAAACCTATATCCAGCAGTGGATTGAAAGCGGTTGATGATGAAATATATACATAAATAAGTTCATTCAAATCCTTAAAATGCATTTTAAGGATTAACAACCCTTAAATAGTCGCAGATTTTTGTCAGACTGACAATAGTAGTATAGAGATTAAAATTTACTTTCAGGAAGTAAAAAATAGAAAGATAAACTGAAAGATTTGTCTTATCAAATTTTTTGTAAAAACATATAAAAATTCATTTTGCTTGAAATTATGTAACACCTTCAAAACTCAGGCTAATTTTCTGTAGTCTGGTTTTGGTAGCCAACATTGATGATCGAGTAAATGACCGTCTACGGAACCATTGAATAAATGTATATCACACAACAAAAAACATACATGCTTGCAAAAATGTAATTAGTTTTACTTAGCCAATTGAATGTGTTAAAGAACTGTATATAGTCAAATGAGCACCCCATGTTTGAAGGGTTTAAAGGCAGAAATTGCCAGTTTTCAGATTTCTCTGGTAATTTGTGCGACACAAAATTTATTTACTTGTCAAATTTCATGATTCTGTGACTTTTAGAAGTACCTTAGTTATTTGATGATCACCAGTAAGTGAGTCAGTGATAAAAAAAGTCCCTTTTCGGAATCAAATATTTCAAAAACTATTAAATACAGAAACATGAAATCGTGGAACCTAGTTCAGTTTGATCATACTAATATAATATGCCCAGTAGCAGAAAATTCTCCAAGTGTCTGCGACAGATATTTCAGAGCAAGAAATAATCTGCAGGTAAAATATTTTTACAATTGAAGCATTAATTAATCAAACAATCACTTACCTGAAGCGTTTTTATACATTTTATAATTTTTTATTAATAGTAATCTTAAGTTTTTGTATTAAGTAATAAA
Source organism: Maratus speciosus (assembly GCA_963932465.1). Classification (NCBI taxonomy): domain Eukaryota; kingdom Metazoa; phylum Arthropoda; class Arachnida; order Araneae; family Salticidae; genus Maratus; species Maratus speciosus. The sequence continues at coordinate 596,422,160 of OZ010788.1, read as the reverse complement.
GAACTAAACATAATATAAAGCAAAATAAAGGTACGAAGAAAAAGAATCTGCAAAAAAGAAAAGAAAATCTGCGACGCCCGTCTCTCGTCTCAAACTTTCTGCTACCGGGCTAATATGTGTATAAAAGGAAAACTCTGCGAAAAGTATTTCGAAATGGTTCATGAAAAGGTAGCTATGGCGAACTTGGTGAATAAACTACCATGCTCCCAGATGAACAATTTTCTGGAAAGTGACATATTAAAATGGTTTCACTCTCTAACACCCCTTTTGTTTAAAAATATATATGTGGAACTCTCTTCGGCAATAAAATCATTTGACAGACTTTAATCATTTGACTTAAAATGACATTTTAAGTGTAACAACGGATTCCAAAAGTCCTGGACAAGAACCTTCATTCATTTTATTATATTTCAAAGCAGCCATGAATAATAAAAAATTATTGATCGATTGTTTGTAGGTTATGTTTTCACAGAGGTGTCACTTGGAAATACGCAGTTGACCCCCATCCCCCCAAGGAATTCGATATTTCAGAGTGTTTCAGTCATCACTGATCAGGCTCAATTATAATGTTGTAAATTGCATAAAATTTACAATAACTTATAGGATTTGATTAAAATAGAAACATTAGCATTAAATAAACATTTTAAACACTTATCAATAACATTTGCTAAAGTATTCCCATTACAACATTCTCAAAGTTTGACACATTCATCATCAATGAATACTTTAACTGATTTTTAAAAATATGTGAGAATAAAATTATATCTATTGCTTTCCAGCTCTGGAAAACAAGATCAAAATAATTTTTTTTCTATCCTTAAACTATCCCAAGAAAGTGGACTACTAATGGATTTTGAAACTAAGTAAAATAAATTCTTTTCTCTTATAATTTTGAAGAAAAAAAAAAAGAAGAAGAAAAAGTTTAATTTATTCTTCCCAAACGACTTTAAATAATTAAACATTGAAAGAGGAACTGAGAATTTTCATCAGAGGGACTCTGTTCATCGTAATATCCCATGGAAATAAATTTATGTTTTTTCTTTTTACGATCATGTATTTAAAAATTATCCTAAATGGGCAGTTCAAGAAAAACAGAGCCCCATGACCAAAAAAAAAAAAATAATAATAATAATATTTCAATTCATGATAAGTGCAGGAATATTTTTTTAGAATATTATTTGTCTAGATTTTTTTTAAAAGAAAACATAACAAGCAGTTTTTCAATTTTCATTTATATGAAATGTACACAAGTTTTTTTTTTTTTTTTTTTTTTTCAAAATGTTGTTCAAAAATGCTTTTCAAAATTCCATATAGCAAACTTCATAAATAAAAAGGTTTTTATTTGTATTCATTTGAATATCAAATTTTCTACAAAATCATCTGAACATACTTCACAAACAAATGGTTTCTCTTCAGCATGAATCCAAAGATATGAGTTTGGTAATGTCTTTTGAGATTGTCACTTATAGGAAAGTTTTCTTTGAATGAATATGGAGATGCACATTTAGATTGCTTCTTTGAGTAAATCTTTAGTCACACAATCCACAAATGAAAGTCTTTTCTTTTACATCATGAAGATCACCAGCTTGGTCGCACATACTTGAAAGCCTTTCAGAATTTACTTCTCTTACAATAGGTTTTTCACTTGTACAAGCAGGGAAATGCCCATCCAGTTTTTCCATATCAGAAAGTTTGGACACGCTTTAGAAGCAAACGTTTCATATCTTGTTGAAAAAAATTTATAGACATCTCTTAATCAAAATGTCTTCCTTAGATCTAAAATAAGAAATTTTATTTAAGTAATGACAGATTATATGAATTTGTAAATTTATATAATTTATGTTAAATTTCAACTTCTACAAGATAAAAACAATAGTTTCAAAATTAAATTAATTTATGTATCAGATAATCAAGTTGTCATATACAGCATGTCAATAAAGTTAATTTGCATACAAAAAAAATGGTACAAAAATTTTAATTGATAATATGTTATATGCATTTGTAAATTTATATAATTTTGTGGTAAATTTCAATTATTACGACATATAAGCAATAATTTAAATTGATTTATATATGAAATAAATAAGCTATTTATGAAGAATCTCAACAAGTAAATTAGAATTAAAAAAACAGTTGCATATACGAGAAAAAAAAACTTTTTTTCTTTTGCCAACACAAAAATTTTATACAGAACTATGTCATATTCTGTTTCATTTAAAATTTCAAGGCCTTGACATTAGCCACAAGTGAATACACAGAATTAGTCATGAATGCCAAGAGATCAAAATGAGGTTCAAATCCCTTTCTTTACTTAGATTTCTAAGAAAATCTTTAGGTAGATTTCGTAAGAAATACTACCTATTGCAGTCGTTACCATGGTGCGACTTTTGAAAAATTCCTTCATAACTTTTCATTACATGAACCCTAGGAACCCAAAACCATCCCCACCTAAAAAGTTTATATATATATATGTACTAAATTTTGTCCGCACGATAAAAGTCGCAATTATGCACGGATTGTCTTCAAACTCGCCAACAACTTTGAGATGGCTAATATCTCGGCGGGGATGGAAAATGGACAAAATCGGCCCAAGAGAATGTAAATGGGGAAGGTTAAAAATTTTGAATACCGTCTTAACAAGATTCTCATAAAACCAGCTCTTACACATCAATGACAGGAAAAAATAAATATTTTTCGTTATAGCACTTGCCAACAATTAAAAAAAAACAATAAAATTCTCACCACAACAATTGCTTTTCTATAGCAAGATTTGCACGTGAAAAAATAAATCAAATAAATAGTTTGACGAATTGAAAACAAATTGAATATTACGTCATAAGTTTTCTAGAGTAAGATTTCAGCATGAAAACTCAAAATGAAATAAATAGTTTGATGAATTAAAATATATATATATATTGCGTCATATTGGAAATATAATGGACCTCAGCAGGTGAATAGGTAACGTCATGTGAGTTTGAAGAAACATATTAAAACAAGGATAAAAACCTGACTATGGAAATATTAACATATTTTAACACTGAGGTTCTCTGAATTTGTTTTAGCCATTTTAAATCTATTCCATATACATGCGTGTATGTACATTAGAATTTTCACAAAATGTTTAGCTCCCTAGAGCTCATTCTTAGTGAAGGAACTGGATTTATCTCTAATGTTGATTTTTTGTTGGTGAATTTAATACTCAACTTCGAAATCTACCTCCGCCAGTAGGCCCGAGCCAGCAGGGATTTTTTTAATTATAGAGGTTGTTGAATAGATTTGAAATAAAGACGAATTCAATCTGGGCCAGATAGAAGTGTGTGAGTCAAACACTTCCTCCCGTTGTAACATCACATTTTTTGCAAGTATTATTTTAGAATGAATTATATATATAAGAAAAAGCATATATACAATCTACTACCTACAGATAAAAATACTATAAAAATGTTAAGACAGTGTGGGTTTTTTTGCTTTGAGTTATTGCTATTAAAAGAAAAAGAATAAAATGTGCAGTTCTAGAAAAGAAAAAAAAGTAATCATCCATACTAACTCTGCTGGAAATCATTGCATAAAAATATGGTAGGTACCAAATGGTTAGTAATAACTTACACTAATTCATGATTCACTTAAATTTTGCTTAGGAGATTGTCTACCACAGAAATTGTAAACTTGAAAATTTTCTATACTAACACTCAACTTTAACATCAAATTTGGATTCTCTGGTCAATTTTACTTCAGGATATTAAATGTCAAGTCACCCAATCAAGTAGTTTAGGAATTATGCAAGTTTAAAGTTTGGAACTCAAGTGGCGGTCAGTGAACCAAATAAATGAGGAGACTGAGATCGACGGAAAAATAGGGGCACCAGCCACCCACTTGCAGTTATAAATTAAGACACTACTAAAATCAAAACTGAATAATTCTGACTCATTTATGAAGTTACTTTTACTCATAAATGCACAAATTTAAAGCTTGACTCAGCATAACATAATACGCTAACTATATTATAAAGGACAAACATATCTGTGCGTAACGTAAACGTCACTTTGCGAATGGCAACATTTTGAAATGAAATTTCGGTTTTGCAATTTTCACTACTGCAAATTTTTAAACTTCTAAACATCGCACATTTTCAATTTTTACACCTTCGTACAGGGAAAAAAATGCGCTTTTAAATGCAATTTGAATGCATTATCTCAATTTATTTTTGAGATTATAGATATTAATTTTTTTGTAGTTTTTAATACAAATTTTGTAATTGTGGCAACTGAATTACTCCATTCATATTAAAAGTAAAGGGAAAATAGTCATGGTTTATTATTTTTATGGATTATATCCTTATTGATGCCATTTTCACATTACAAATAAAAATAACTCTTTATAATTTTTGAACAGAAAATGACGTCAGACATAAAAAAAACATGCATTCTTCTTCATAAATCAGTTACATTTCAATATTTTTACATTGCGCTGATACCAAATTTGAGACGCTAGGCAAAGTGATTCAGTGAGTAAAAAGTTTTATATTTAAAACAAAACGATCATTTTCATTGACAAAACTAAATATTTGACCAATAATAAATGGCCAATACTCTGTCAACTAAAGGCAAATTTCTGGATGGTAAATTTTCATGAGTACTGAGATCAGAAGTTTGTGCGAATGTTCACATGAAAAGTTGTATCGGACAAAAGTGACTTTATGTTTGGAAATACATTCATAAATAATGTATTGCTCGTTAAAATACTTTCAAAATCTGAATTTGAGTGGTACGTATGTAAATTATGAGAATGTGAAAATAACGTAGAGTTTAGATTTTATGGGGGAAAATTTTATGATGTGACAAAGCGAAATCCTTTTTACTGATTTTTACCGTAAAAACAAACATAAGAGTTTCAATCGATAACTTCATCATAATTACTCATCTTGATTACATATTCTAATACAGTTTAATTTTTCAATAATATAAGCATTGAAGTTTGTGGAAATAATATTTTGGTAATTTTAGGTTAAAAATATTATTAGTTTTAAAGAGTTAGACGACCAATGTAAGATGAATTTTTTATTGTAATTATTTTTGTAGGTTTATTATAAATTCGATCTGACAGTTCCTTTCTAGCATTTTAGTTCATCGAATTTCGATGGGTTCCAACTCGTACATATAACTACAGAATATGTAACTTTATACATAACATAATTAGAAAAAAGACACAAAAGAACTAATATATTATAAACTAGAAGTTATGTTTTTTTAAATGGAATGGTATCTGTTTTTAAACTGCATGTAAAGAAAGCCAAAAACCTAACTTTAATGAATCAACGTTACAGGAATTATTTAACACTAGCCACCCTTGGCGACCAGTTTGGTCTCCCTTAAAATTTATGTTTGGGAAAGCATGCTAAGCATTGCATCATGTTACTTTTATTCATAATTTAATTTACTTGGACTCCCTTAAATAACTATGAATGAGATGTGTTTCATTCGGTCGTTGCCATTAAACAATTAACAAATAATCGGGATTTCTGTGCCACATACGATAGCATAATATATATATAGATAGATATTTACAGTAATTTAAATTAAATAAATTGCCCTATTACTTTTCTTAAGATCTGTTGTACAAGGTTAAATTACTGCAATTTTTAGCAATACACCACAGATTTGAAAACTGTAATTATATCAATTTATTGGGAGTGGAGGAGAGGGAAGCAATGCACACATATACTTAATTATTTCAAATAATTAAAATATAAATTAATATGTATACATAAATAATTAATTTTTATTCTTGCTAGATTTTGAAGATAAGATTATTCATATTTTTGGTATAAATTAAAATACTAACCTTATCTTTTTTACCAAGCTAATTTAAATCCGTATGTCATTATGTTTGCAAAACATAATTACTTAACTAAATAAGAAGTTGTTTAGCTGCATATAAAATTTAGTCTTCTAGAAAATTCTAATGGAACTTTATTAACTTTAATATTTTTTACTTTATGAAAACAATTCTAAAAAATAACATTTCTATTAGTGATTTAAAGCTACTTGAGGATGAAAGTTTTCTACAAACATCCAATTACACCTCGTTCTGCGACAATGTCGCCATGTCGCTACTTTTCTGCCATGGGGCCACTGTCCCAGGGCGATGGATTGGTCAAGGTGGTCCCATAGCTTGGCCACCAAAATCGCTGGATCTTTAATGTTTGAAACCGATATGGATCTAGCTGCCAGTTGTTGCTGGCGATATTTGAGAAATGCCTGGTATATTCTCAAATGTGCATCAATCCCTATCCCACAAGTGTGAAGCGTGCATTACAGTTGGTGGAAAATCTTTTAAGTAATTTCTTTGAGCATGTACATTAATTGCATTCCTCTTAATAAAATGTTTTCTGAAGTATCTCCTATTATTCTTGTGTTAATTCTTTAACTGTGACAGTGAAAAACTACCTATTAACTTCTTATCGCTTGCGTTTCTATATGACTATACATTCTATGATGAAATTTGCTTGTATAGTTGCTTTCTATCATCCCATAAAGTTTTGCTCCTTTTTCAGATACACCCTGTATATTCCAAACAAATGAGATTGTTTGGAATATATATTATTATGGTATAGTTACAGTGGGCTTAATTAAGACTATTTTACTTATACAGTAGAAGATCTTCATAATGCAATTCTATATAACACAATTCTCTATATAACGCACAACTTCTCAGGTGTAAACAATGAATTTTGCTGTTAAGAAGTAACTGCATTCTCACATTGTAACAAAATTACTACTCTCTAGAAGTCTAAATTGGATACAGTTTGTTCAACTTTATCTCCCTAATTTAGAGCTTTTTAATGAAATAATTGCTATTATTACAATACAAATTTTGGATAATGAGTAATATAATAAATAATTGGGTCCAGGCATATTTGAATAAAGTTTATAAAGTAAATTTAACAATGCATTAAGTGATCTACATTACACAAAAATGTATAATCTGCAGAATTTCTGGTGACAAGGAATGTAATATAAAGATACTCTAACGTATTTCGAAATGTTTCAGGCATATTTGGCCATGTTTACAAGGTAAATTTAATGATGTGTGAAATGTGATCCATACTATAATGCAAAATTCTATATAATGCATAACCTTGCGTTTTTAGGTTTGCGTTATAAAGATCTTCTATTGTATTTATATTTGAGTTTAGCACAGTCAAAGTCTTAAAAAAAGAAAGAAAGAAAGAAATAGAAATGTATTAATGTGTGGAAGACTTATTAATTAAGCAGAAAATTCACATCCAACAAGCCTTAACACCTTGACCGCCAGGACATATTCTGCGCAAGTCCTCTCATTTAAGTAATCAACGACCATGACATCTTTCTGTATGTCGTTCACTACACAATAATAGTTACATATTTGAACCAGATTTGTCTGTGATATGCAACTGCTATAAAAGGGCACTGGTCAAATGTATATTGTATGGCACAAACATTTTACACTACATAGTCTGGTATATAGCCCTTCACCGCCGAAATTAAGCCTGGAGGTCAATTGGTTAATGACATGATAAACACTTTATACAGATAAAACATACCAGGAGTGCTTTGCTGGCCAACTCAAATATATTTAATTTAACTGACACATAATTCCAATATTACATGATGAAAGTAAACAAACTGCTAGGAGTTATCAAAAAATAGCAAAAGGTACAATGTCAAAATAGGATGCATGACAAAAATAAGCAAGGTGAATAACAACATGTTTGTTTCAGCTTTATATTAGCAGCATAAGCAAAACTACAAATTGTATGCTGCCACTTTCAGAAACAAGAAAACCGTACACGAAATGCCATTGATTAATGAGTGGTGATGTTTCTAACATGAATGAATGTCGATTAAACAGTAATTTGATAATCGCAATTCTGGAATGTTATCGAACAACATATAAACCAAAGAGCCAAGAAGGGACAATGGTGTTTTGGTATCGTATATTGCTTTTGGCTTGGGGATGATAAAAAAAAAAAGGTATGTAATGTAAAAGAAACAATTTAAAATACTAGTTGACCCCCCCCCCCCCCCAGCGTTGCCCGGGCCCGTAATATAAATGAATCTGAAATTTTTATCGCAGGTCCGTACAGAGGGCGGTGGGGGTGGAGACGGTGCAAATTACCGGGGCCCGACTCTCCAAAAGTTCCAGTCCAAAAGTTATGTAAATTCACAGATTAAGTTTTTAAGCTTTTATATGCCTCATATTTTTTTTAATTCCAAATTAATTGATGAATTCAGTTAAAATTTAATTATATTTTCAATAATTTAATTTTTTATTTAAAATCTTTAGATGAAAAAACAATTACAAATACAACTTAAACTGTAATACTGAAAAAGAAATAAAATTGTTAGCAAATATTACTATATAGATTTTTTAAAAATAAGTATCATCCAGCAAATTTATTTTCTAATCGAGTAAAGCCTTTTTATAAAGGAATCCAGCAATAAAAAAAAAAAAAATGTTCCAGCTCCCCTCTCTCCAAAAATGCTATTATGCTTTGTTCAATTTAGATAACCTGCATAAAACGGAATGTATCACTGGTCGTTTTCGTTTCCGTCTAAGCAGGTTTTATTGTATCTTACTTCTGGTGGGCCCGTAATAATATTCTTAAATGAACCTGAAATTTGTATCGCATGTCCGTACAGAGAGGGGGGGGGGGGCGTAAACAAAATTACTTTAACGTCATGATAACATTTTGTAAATTTCTTGCTGCTGATTAATTAGCATTTCCAATACAGTGCTTTGCAGAAATTGGACGTTTTACTCAAACACTCAAAGTCCCACAGTTATGCCAAGGAACGTTTAAATCAGTAATTTGGATTTCAGAAGCAACGCGTTTATGCTACGGTTAAGCCTATTTTAGAGATCGCTTTTATGCTCTGTGTTTAACGGTGTTCCCCATTCAATCTATTTCGATTTTCTGTTCTTAATTTGGCTTCTTCACTTTCAAGCATTTGCCGAGATCTTTTGTGGACATTTCAAATGATATTTTGAAACTCTATAATTGCAGCGAAAGAGCGAAACATCACGGAGCTCTTTCCTCCACGGCGAAATGTAAATAAATCCAATCGCCCTAAATCCTGCCAAAGGACTCTTACCAACTCAGAGTAAAGATAAGAAGTAGAGGCCGAATCCCATTGTTATTTCGGCCAGAACTTGAGGCACACATGTTTCCGCTTTCATCGCCAAAAGGTTCTCTTTTTTGGCGGTGATCACCTTATTGGCAACTGTCGGATTTGATTTATGCGAGAGAAACGCTCGACGCAAGAAAGTTTCAGCGGGAACCAGAGGAGAAAAACCGGTTTGGCGCGTTTTCTCTGCCCACCATCACGTGACGGTGGGTAGTGATCCCGGCGTCAAGAAAGGGTTGCTATTTCTGAGTCCAGTTATATGAGAAGTCTATGCTTACCAATGAGATGCGTTTCTCGGGCGTTGCCATTAGACAATAACAAATAACCGCGAACTCTGTGCCACGTACGTTAGCGTAATATATATATAGATTTACACATACTGGACAATTGCACCATAAAATATAATAAATAAAAACACACAACCTTGCTTAATGGTACACAAAACACAAACTTTAATAAGCTAAAAGTTAAATTCTACGTTTTGAGCTGTTTCTACAGCCGTCTTCAAGAAAAATATGATGATTAAATAGCTAAAAGCTCGGTGTTTAGTCTTTATTACTTTTTACTCAATATTCGACAAATTATCTCTTGCACAGGAAGCCTACCTCTCTGAGCTTTTAGCTATTTAACCATCATATTTTTCCTGGAAACGGCTGTAGAAACAGCTCGAAATGTAGAATTTAACTTTTAGCTTATTAAAGTTCGTGTTTTGTGTACCATTAAGCAAGGTTGTGTGTCTTCATTTAATTTAAAACATTTTAAACTTATTTCAAATAACTAATTAACTGCCATAACATAATACTTCCGAATAGTTTTTAATCAAAATTTAAATACTAGTGTATTGGTTAATAGTGTTAAATTTGATCCTGTTATAATTCATTTGAATTCCAACAGGACTTTTGTTATATTGTAACTCCATGTTTTCACCATGTTTTATCATGTATTCATTTGAGAGAACAAAAATAGTTTAAAAAGTTAAGTTTAAAATTATTTCATATAATAAAGATTTAGAAATTAAATATTAGAAATTAATTAGAAATTAGAAAATTAATTAGAAGTAAAATAGAATATTTCATGTAATAAATTAAAATTACAAATTTTCTTTCTATGGCTATAATTAGCTGATAATCTGTTTTATATGCAAATTAGCTTTATAAAAAGAATAAATTACACATTTTTCTAGAATCCAAATATTGTAAGTTTTATCAGGTTTCACACTTTAATAGAAAGAAAGTTTTAATTTTGTTTCAGTGATCAACACAGAGATAAAGGGCTTAATATGTACAACCCCCCCCCCCCCTCCTTGCCCTTAAAACATAAAAATAGAAACAATATTATTGTTAACATGGTTGCGAAAATAAATGAGAAAATATGATATAACATAAAATTGCAACCACGAAATGCATTTTGGCACCTAGAAAAAAAAATGGTGGCATCATTTGATGCCTTACTTAGAGTTCTTATTTTAAGGCTCTGCTGCACTGAAACTCCCCAATCGCAAAATCCCATGTTAGCCTATGGGGAAACTTTCAAGCGTGATGACTCATTACCTAATATAATTGTTAAAATACCGTTTTCACCATCAGAAAGTAGACGTCAGATGCCGATGATGTGCGTTTTTAAAAATTATCTCCGTAAATTTTAAGTATATAAAAAATTCCTATAAACTTTGAAATTTCCATTTGATTAAGTCTTATCATATTCTTAAACATACTTACAATTTTTAAAAACGCACATCTGACGTCTACTTTCTGATGGTGTAAACGGTATTTTAATCATTATATTAGGTAATGAGTCATCGCGCTTGAAAGTTTTCCCATAGGTTAACATGGGATTTCACGTTCTGGGAGTTTCAGAGCAGCGGCCCCTTAACAGTGTTCAGCACCCTCACATTGGAAGTGGACATAGTCCATTTCACCACAACAGCAGTCATTTTCAAATTCTAATGAAGTCACATGGCATTAGCATTGGTAGTATAAGAAAAAAATATATATTAAACAAATATGTATTTTTTCTTCAATTTTCCCGTTTGAAAACATGCTTGCTGGGCATAAAGTGCACAAAACCATTAGTTAACTGTATAAGCTAAAAAAAATTTTACAACATTCAAATGCACAAAAAAGAAAATAATAATAATAAAATAAAATAAAGGTTTAAAACGGGTTTAAAAAACCTCTTTGTTATAGCCTAGAGTACTGGTTAATGAATTGACTGAAATGGTAAAAGTAAGAGTTTATATATAAAATATATATATATATGTATAACTGAAAAGAAAACACTGAAAAATAATAGACACTACACAGTATCCCTCCACACAAGCGAGAGAAAAGGAGTGCTAGTCATGTCATCCACCAAGGAAGTAGTATGTTTATGTATGTAAGATTCGTAAAAATCTCAATAAAAAAACTGAATTACATTTTTGAATTGTTTTAGCCTCAGAAAAATTAAAATGGTGGAATTCCAACAATGTTTAGCTATAGTAGATTTATTTATTTCTTGCCTTTTAACATAATTCTCATGTTCTCTCAGCTTAAATCTAAGTGCACGCTTCGTCTGCACAATGTACGTCCCAAAAAATGCTTAGTCTACACAATTTTTTTTTTTTTTTTGCTTATATATATTTAAAACTCACACAAAGTACCATATATACTCGCGTATAAGTCGACTCACGTATAAGTTGACTCGCGTATAAGTCGACTCACGTATAAGTTGACTCGCGTATAAGTCGACCCCCTAACTTTCGAATGCAAATTCTGGAAAAAATCAAAAACCCGCACATAAGTCGACCATCTAACTTTTTACTTCAATTTTGCACAAAATCAAACCAAAGATTTCACTTGCCAATGCAAAAAGGTAGTAAGTAAACAAAAATAAATCATTTAAAATTTTTTAAATGATAAATTATTATTATTTGTATATTTTATATATTATTTTTTTGTTCATACACATAAAAATCCATAATTTTGCAATATTCGAAGCTTTTGTTTTTGCTTTTTTAACTGACTCGCGTATAAGTCGACCGCCCAAACTTGCTTACCGAAAATTGTCAGAAATTCCTCGACTTATATGCGAGTATATACGGTAATTGATTTATGGACATTAAGACATTAGGAGGTTATATGGACATAAATTTAAACAACAAGAAATGTGTGTGTTTTAAATCTCGCCGATAAAACTTGTAAACAAAAAAAAGAAGACATTGAATATTTTTATTTAACGGTAAGTTTTGTGAATACATTTTAGGGTTTCATAAAAATTAACTTTTTAGATATTTTAGATTTTAATTATTGTAATACAAAGGATAATCAAACATAATTAATGTTTATTTTTAATCAGGCTTGGCATTTTTTTGACATGCAACGGGTTAAACCAATTTTAACCATGGCTAAAACCGCCGTGTCAAAAACCTAGTTTTAATAAAATAATATTAAAAGAATTATTTAGCAGAGTTAGATAGACTTTAATCAATAAATTCTAAATAAACTGCATAAATACATTAAAACTGTGGGGTATAAAACTGCACAAATACATTCTTGAAACCGATTTGTATAGGGTATGGTAAATTACAAACAGATTGTCTTTTGAATAAAATTTAACTAACCTCTGATTTAGTTTATCATTAATGTATGCTTTTAACACGGAACAGTTAATAAATCCTTAATTATTTGTAATCATTAAAATTATGTAGATTTAATCTAAATTTTGCAGAGGTAAATAAATTTAGTTTTTTTCATTTTTTTATGGCTAGAAGCAGATTCCCTTCAAGTACAAAACAGTATTGCTATTGCTACAAAACCAGTTTTTCTTGCTTTCTCCCTACTATGTTCTTATGGATGGAGTTGCTTAAGCCCTTATGTCCTGAATTATGAATAAAAATTTTGCTCTACCTCAATAATTAACTTTGTTAATGTCTGAGGATATCCAAAACAACTTGTGTAATAGATTTTTAATTAAAACTGATTTAATAAATCTGTATTTAGGAATCTTTTTGTAAAATATTTACAAGAATAATTAGATTAATTAACAAAAAACACTTTTATGAAGACCACACAATTCTTATAAGAACAATGTAAATAAATGCATTGTAATCCTATCTATAACTGACAAGGAAGGTCTCCATACTGGGCATACTCAGAATATTTTGAAAAAAAATACCATTTAAACTACTTATGTATGTAATAAAGGATCAGTCAAATTTAGAGGCGGAATTACAGTAGAAGGTCTGTAAAAAAATAAAATACTTTCGAGTATTTGGCGCGAAAAGACGAAAGCGTCAAGCGATTTGGCGAGCAGGACTTTTCCTTGCCAAAAGCAAACGATTTTAAATGCACTTGAAAATTGTTTGTTAGTTGATTTTTAGAATGCGTCTAAAGAGTTAATGAATTTAAACATAAACAATAAGAGAGTTTAATAAATACTTTTTTTCGTATTACATATTTTGTTGCTTGTTACTTAATTTTATTACTTTAAAAACAATTTCATATATAAAAAATACTTTCATATATTTAAGCGTATTCCAAAATAAAGGCAAGATTCATTTACCAGTTATTCCTTTTAATATCAAAGAATTCGTCGTTTCCATAGCAACAAAATAGGATCAACAGTACTCAATTGGACTTAATTTTGAGTTATTGAAACAATTTTAATTTATTTTAATTTTGTTTTAATTCCTAAAATTTGATGTATAACTTTCATTATAAATTATATAGATACATATGTATGACAAAATATAGTTATAAACTAAAACTGACAAAACCAAAGTTATTTACATTAAATTTATTTAAACAAGTTCATTATGAAACACTCATCTTAAAAAGTATTCGACAAAGTAATTTTCGAATTTTCATTTCTTCGCCAACCGATGATAAATCGCCAAATAAACTAAATTTTTATTATTTTTTTACGGACGTTCTATCGAGGTTCTGCCAAAAAATTTTTTATAGACATATATATCCACATGAGAAGAACATTCTGTAATTTTTTCAGATTTTTCTGAATATGCCCGTATGGAGACCTTCCTTGTGAGAAGAGTTTTGTAGTTGCATATTTATCGTATAACATTTTTTAATAGGAGAAAAGCCACACCTATGTAAATGACCAAGAAAATAACCACATTAAAAAATATTTAGCTTTGACTGTTTCGTTGTGCTTCCTAAATATGATCAAGCAAAGTATTTTGTATGAAAAGTACAATCTACATTTATTAGTAGACGAATTAAATAAATTTTATTTTGCATTTTCTTTAATGGCACTTAAAACTAGCATAGGAGCATAAGGTTAAGGTTAAGGGGCTACTTCATAAATGCGAAAACACCAGCCGGCTAGTGTTAATCCTATAGAATTTTTTTTAAATACCTTGTTTGAAATTTCATATTTTTAAATGATTTTTTTCAAAGTACACCCGCTCAATAATGTCAATTGTATGAGAGAAATTTTGTTTAATATTTAATTTGCATTTCAATATATTTATTTGTTTTTTATTTTATTTTATTTATTTATTTTTTTTTTTTTTTTTTTTTTTTGCATTGGATAGCTAATATTGATCTTTACAAAAGCTAATTTTCTTCATCTTTCGATTTTGCTTGCAATTTTCTTTTTATTATTAGGATACTTTCATATTTGGAACAGGTTTCCAACTAAGTTAAGTAACTTTTTTTTCCCCTACTAGTATATGGGAAATTATTGATTTGTCCAAAATTTCAGGAGATATTCCATAAATAAGATAATTTCACCAGTAAGAGATGATTATCAGTTACTAACAAAAATTAACTTTAGGATTAAAATATCATATTTTAATCATTTTATCCCAAAATTTAATTCTTTAGTTCATTCATTTTAAATTTAATTCATGTTATTTTATTGTTCTAGGTTTGTACTAAATGAAGAAATAATAATATTAATTAATGCTGCAGATAAAATATTTATTAAAAACTATATATATATAAGTAGACACGCAGGGAAAGCTATTAAAGGCGTTTGGAATGCTTTCACTGCTCACGTAGCTGCTGATCAAAGCGCCTTCCTCTGTTTGATTTTCTTTCCCCATGAACTAGTCAGCATGCATGCGTACTAGAGAGACACTTTTGATTGAAAGACACTCCTTGTGAGCGGGGAAAAAACTAGAACTGAACTGGGGTCTGTCTGTCGAACGCAGAGAGCGATGATGCATGCGTTATATGAATTAGCTGTGATCGTTTCGCAGAATTGTGATCTAATTAAGATGACGACCACTTTCTTTGTAAATATTTTTGTACATAATTTAATCTGTTAATATAATCTAGTTTAAAATTTAATGGTGTCAGGCTCAAGTTTCTAAATCGTATTTAGTGGTGTTTAATGTGTTTTTACAAGCCCGAGTTCCCACATTTGGTGTCAGAAGTGGGATGAGAACGTTACGCCCACAAAGCTAATATTTGAAGTTTTGTTATGAAATTGCTATTTAAGCGTATAAAAAGTAATAAATATGATGTATTCTTCAAGAAATGAAAATAACCAGAAATCTGATGTAATAAATGAAGAAAATTTTAGAAAAGAAAATATTAAGAAAATGTCTAACGCGAAGTTGAACAGTAATACTTCTAAGAAAATTAAGAATATTCCTAATTCGTCAGATGAATTTGAAGATGAAATTGAAATTAATAATTACGAAGTTAAGAAACCTAAGCAGAAGTTTACTAAAAAGAAACCTGATTATAGAAGATCCTTTTTCGAAGAAAATACAAGTAAATTTGACTTAAATTCCGAAGATGACACTAATGATTCCGAAGATGACACTTTCACCGATTATGACACTACCCCGACTACGACACACCACCGTACTGACTTTAAACGATTTTGACAAAATTAATCCCGAAGGAACGAAAAAAAAAAAGATGTAAGGTAAAAGAAGACGAAAGACGTGAGAAATAGGAAGACGAATCAGACGATAAGATGTAAGAAGAAAGAACGACGAAGAAACGTAAAACAGAATAGGAAGATTTTTTTTCAAGAAATAATATAAATTTTGATGAGGAATTCTAATAATGATGACTTTTTTCCCAAAATAGAACTTCGGATGCTGCTGTTTTTTCTTTGTCTTTTCAGTTGCTCCTGCTGCTCCTTCTTATGGTCCACTCTGTCGATCGAGGTCGATCAAGCTGTCAGGATCGCCGATTAGTAGGAAAGCATTCCAAACGCCTTTAATAGCTTTCCCTGCGTGTCTACTGCTTACAGCGCCACCAACTGCTCACATAGCTGCTGATCAAAGCGCCTTCCTCTGTTTGATTTTCTTTCACCATGAACTAGTCAGCGCGCATGCGTACTAGAGAGACACTTTAATCGAAAGACACTCCTTGTGAGCGAGGAAAAAACTAGAACTGAACTGGGGTCAGTCTGTCAAACGCAGAGAATGATGATGTGTGCGTTATATGAATGAGTTGTGATCGTTTCGCAGAATTGTGATCTAATTAAGATGACGACCACTTTCTTTGTAAATATTTTTGTACATAATTTAATCTGTTAATATAATCTAGTTTAAAATTTAATGGTGTTAGGCTCAAGTTTCTAAATGGTATTTAGTGGTGTTTAATGTGTTTTTACAAGCCCGAGTTCCCACATATATATATATATTTAAATAAGGTATTCAACCAATTATGCAAAAAAGCCACATCAGAAATCCACATAACTTGGAAATTTAGTCATAAACAAAGAAAAAATTATAATTCCATATTTGATTACAATTTAATGTATACTAAAACTACATTGCACTATCATTAAACAAAATCAATGCTATATTAACAGCAGTTTTTTTCTTTTTTGTTCCGAGTTTACTTAAATATTTGTGTTTAAACATAGTGTTTTGACAGCTAAAACCCAGACCTGTTTTTAATTATAGTGTCTTTAAATTAATATCGCCAAATTTTAGTTCTGTCAGTTATAGAAATATGTTCATTGTTTTAAAAATCTTATTTTTATAATTATACTTTAAGCAAAAATATTTGTGATGATACTTGATCTAATTATTATTTTTATCAATGTAACTTGTACAAAGATCAGTAAAATTTATACATGTAAATGTTTTCATTTAAAATTTTTAAGTAATAATTAAAAGTTCAATGACAAGTTAATTACTTAAAATAATAACAAATGCTGTGTATTAACATTGTTTCAAATTCTTCTTAAAATAAACATTTATGTCCGTAAGTTATGTCCATTACAGAATAAAAACTGACGGAAAACAGAAGGAATGGCCAAAAAAGCAAGTAAGAATCATTGGTTAGTTTGCACCACTCCCCTGTAAAGTCTGTTGTGTGCAACATATTGGACCTGTACCTTGATTCAACATATTTAAGTTATTCCTATGGGATTTACCATTCTTCACGCAGAAGAAGTTCTTTGAAAAAATGGTCTTCTACTCGTCATTTAAAATAAAACATTCCTCTCTATGCGATGAAACATGATGCTTCTTTCTTTCAATCTTCATTGAAAATATATACATATATATATATGTATTTTTTTATCTTTATACCAATGTCTCCCCATGAGTGATGGTAGGGTTAAAATGCATAACATGTGATACTAATTGTTTTCTTTTATTGTACTTTCAATATATTATAATTTATTAAACAGACTTTGAAAATATTAGAACACAAGGATTACAAGGGCTAACATAACATCAAATCTTTATATATGTAAGTTTTGCTCTACAGGCTGTAAATTAACACACATTCTTTGTGCTCAATAATTAAAATTTCAAATATAATATGTTTTACTCTCATATCACGAATTCATAATAACAGGGTGGACAGCTGGTAGCTGAAGATAAAATAGACAATTCTAGACAGAGAACCAAGGAAAAAAATTGGGTCCTTTTTAGGGTCTCCTTCACAAAATTTCCTTTTACAAAAAGAGATATTTCACAAAATTATATTTTACAACTAGAAAACAGGAATTCTGCTTTTTCAGAATTTAGTGTTGTCCCTGGTGGAAAAAAAAATATATGTATATAAATATAGATGTTCAGTTTTAAGACTCCAAACACACGCTTTTATTTTATATAAAATGACGTCATCCGCATCCGCTAAAGAATTCCTCATTTACGATCTCATCTTAAACAACAACTACAGTAAAATATGCATAGGACGTGACTATCGCTGAATAATACACAAATCCAAAAAGAGAGATTTTGTCCTTTAAGAAATTGGACAAAAAAAAAAAAAAAAAAAAATCGGCTATCTCATGATTCATATGCATTCATTTGTTTGTAATATTCATATAGATACTTAAAACTAAATTTAGTTTATAATAGCTTCATGTTTTATCAGAAATCATTCATTTATATTTTTTCAAAATAGCACGTATTTTAATTACATTTTTTTTTTCAGTTTTTATGAGTAAATGGAAACAAAAAGATATAATTGTTATTTTTCAACTATTTTCCTTTTACTTTCTACAGAAATGGAGTACTTGAGTTGCCAAAATTAAACAAATGGTGCTAAAAAGTACAAAAAAATTAATATCTCAAAAATAAATGGAGATGCAGTTTTCAAACAAATTGCATTTAAAAGTACTTTTCTTTCCAATACGATGGTATAAAAATTGAAAATGTGCGATGCTTAGAAGTTAAAAAAATTGCAGTAGAGAATATTCGGTAGAATGATACATCTGCTTTGTTTTACGCCTGGTTTATACAACGTAGTGTTTTTTTTTTTTTTTTTTTTTTGGAGATGACGCATTAATAGGTGGGAGAAAGAAATAGCATAGCGGAGGCTAAAAAGAGTGCACAAAATGTCAAACTCTTAATAAAATTTTGATCTTGTTTAGATTTGTAATGTGTAATTTGCAATCAAAATAGGCTCGTTGGAAAGGAAAAATTTAGCATGGGGACTTTTAAAAGTTAGTATTAATAAATACTCAGTTTGCATTCAACTTTGCATTACAAAATTCTATTAAAAAAAAAAAAAAAAAAAAGAGAGAGAGAGAGAGAGATACAATTCAAAAAAATAACTCTCTCCTACCCTTCACACCGCAAACTGTGAACAAAGCAGAAAACCTTCATCAAACCCTATAACCAAAGATGCTCTGAAATAATGCTCTAAGATTTATAAAAAAAGAAATAGGAAGATACTGCCTACTATCACTACTATTTTTATATAAAAATGTGTAAATAAATATATTCAACTGATAACATAGAAAAATCAATAAGCAATGGCTTCTAAGTCAAAAAGTCCTTTTCTGATAGATGTGTATCATCTTATATGCACTTCAACAAAAAGATACAATTATAAATGATGTATAAAATAATTTTTTACATAGACTATCAAATTTAATTAGAATAAAGTAATTTAAATAAGAATTTTTGTTAAATAAAGTTAAATATACTATATGAAGGAGTAATAATGAACATACAATTTTGTTAATAATACTTATGTATGTTACAGCCAAAGCCAGAAATCGGCCAGTTCGCGAAATGGCTAGATGCTGTTGGCAAGAACGCAAAATGGCTAGAGGCCATCGGCCAGTTCACGAAATAGTTAGGTGCATGTGACTAAAGTTAAAATTAAAAGTCATGAGCTGATTTTGAAGGTCAGTATAGTTTCTACTTAATGAATGTTAACTTTTTTTTTTTAATGAAAGCTTTTTCATTTGCAGATGAGCTCGCACAAGATATATACATATTTTTTCATTATTAAATGTTTTTAATGAAATTTTTTCAAAATGGAGGCAATTGGGTTACTTCCATTTTTCATTTTAAAACAAGTAAGAAAAATCATGCGTTAAGCATAGATTATGAAACACTTTCCAACACTTCCTGAATGCTTTATCAAAACTTCGTTATTTAGGGAAATAAGGTATGTAACGGAACTAAGTAATCATTTTAGAAAACGCATAAAACATTTGAAAAACTGATTTCAGCAGATACTATCCATAGCAAATATGTATTCAAATACTTTTGAACAGCTCTGTATTTAACCTGTATGTTGATATATATGCTACATAATGGGGAAATTTAGTTTAGCAAGAAAACGAATAACAGGTTGAAATTCATCTTTCAGCAATTTATACTAATAGATGGAAACATACTTGAATACTTTTGTACAGCCCTGTAATTTACCTAGTACATTTATTACACGTCACTATTTAGCTAAAGTTTAATTCAAAGTAAAACACTCTTAAAACTACTGGAATCACATTTTCAGAAATTATCATTTATAGACGGCCATGTATCCAATTCTTTGCGTGACCCTGTATATAATTTTATCTATGTTATACAAACATTTCTTAGTAAACAAAATGCAGTTCAGAGTAAAAATGTAATGTATAACTCATTTAAAAACCACCTTTAAGCAATTTACAATCATACCCAGTAACCATTATGAATTCTTTTGTGTAGCACTGTATATGAATTACAGCATTTATACACACCGTATACAATGCATAAATATAGTGAAACATAAAAGCGCATAACATAATTAAAAATGCATTTCCAGCAATCATCGCTACCGTACAGTACTTCGGATACAATATAGTATCTGAAATCTTTTGTGTGTCCCTGTAAATGTTATGCACTTCGTATTACACATGAAATAAGTTATAGTAAACCTCAGCAACATATATCAATTTCATTATACATGAAATAATTTAACATAATTAAAATACGCCAGAAAAAATTCCCTCCACCCGTATATCATTATGTAACGGAATTCTTTTGTGTCGCCCTGTAAATGAATAATATTTATTCTTTGCACCGCATATTCTACGGAATGCATATTTTAGTGCACTTGATAAATGCATATCAATTTTATTATGTATGAAAGCATGTAACATCATTAAAAAGCATTTTAAACGATTATTTCCCATAGGCCGTAATGTAACGGAAAACTTTTGACTGTCCTTGTAAATGAACTAAACATGCTACAAACTTTATTTGCAATAGGGTCTGTGCTATGGTAGAAGTCTTTAACATCCAAAAATTTCAGAACGATCCGAATATACTTATGGGAGTTACAGCGCGTACAGACGGACAGACAAACCAAATGCATAAACACTTTTCAACTTTGTTGGAAAGTGTTAAAAAGGATAATTATTGCATTTTATTAATGCTTTTTTTAATTACAATAAAAAAAATAATTTTTCATTGGAAAAAAATTTGTGTTTAAGATCATCAACGGTTAAGTTAACTTGAAAGTAAATTAACATAATTTACCAAAGTAAACAGAATTAGCCTATTAACGATGTATGGGCGTGAAGAACACAGAGCCCCGATATAATACATACAAAGATTGATACACTAGGACAGGAATGGCGAACTCTTTTGAGTATGTGTGCCAAAAATTTAATAATGATTATGTACCAACATTCTAATGCGGCAGAAACATTTTAACTAATAATATAACCGTATCGCATTGAATTCCGTATCAGTAATCTATAAATGAG
This sequence comes from Maratus speciosus, assembly GCA_963932465.1. NCBI lineage: Eukaryota > Metazoa > Arthropoda > Arachnida > Araneae > Salticidae > Maratus > Maratus speciosus. The sequence goes on along the minus strand of OZ010788.1, from coordinate 596,400,579 downwards.
TTTTTCTTTTATTGTATAATTCCGAATCAGATCATTTTTAGTACTTCAGGTAGAAGCAGGTCCAACAGATACATAATTATTTACAATAACAGTTAAAATTCAATTTTCAAAATTAAAACCTAAATATATTAAAACCTAAAGTAACTGAAAGCCCTAAACCTAAATAAAATAAAACCTAATCTGAAGTAGAAGCGTGTCAATTAGGTATATTACTCTATGCAAACTATCTCTTAAAATTCAATTTTCAAAAATAAGACCTTTGAAATTTGATAGAGGAAGTAAAATGATTTAGAAAAACACTATATTTTGAATGGTTTAGCGAGAAAATGACGCTACAAGGTGCTTTCATTGAAATTTATACTACCTTAATTCATTCAACAGTAATGGATTATTTTAAAGTAAATTTTATAGCTGTTACACAAAACTATACTTTTTATAAAAAAATTTATAAAGTGGATTGTTCTCCATAAACTGTATATGATCTATAAGTTTTTTGTGTGCCAGAGAAGTTTTCTTACGGGCCAAGTTCGGCACGTGTGCCATAGGTTCGCCATCCCTGCTCTAGGATGATTATGCGACACTAAAAAAAAAAAACTAACATAAATAACAGAATAAACAAAGTAAATTTAGCTTTCAGATACGCCAAGGTTTTATAAGAAATCTTTCTTTAGTAGAAAAAAAGGAGAGTGAAAAGCAGAAAGGGCAACACACATGGTCTAAATTCAATGTGAATGTGTTTTCTTTACATAGTTATCTTAAAACCAGTTACACATACACAAAACACTGGACAGATTTGTTTCACAATATGGGTGGTGTCCCGCCCACTGAACAAAATTCAAGAAAGGGCAAGATAAAGATTTAAGTGCAATAATTTTTTTTTTTTTAGGAGACTATAAACATGAAATAAATAACACTTAATTTTTTTTTTATTATAACCTCATGTAAAAAAACAATTTTTAAGTATATTAGTATAAAAATCAATACAGAAAACAACATATAGTAAAAGTTCAACAACAAAAATTAAAAATAACGACTTGAAAATGCTAATTATTTTTTTCATTTGGAGGAGAAGGGGCTCTGCCCTCTTGTACCCTTATAAAATAATTGTTAAACACATGAACATAAATGAAAAAATAATTAAAAATTTTCTTCAACAAAAATAGAATAAGGGGGATTGGGGAGTCAGAAGGGCTCTGACTTTGAAATGAAAATTCTTAATTCCTACTCCCTTTAGTGTTTAGTTATTTTAAATATTTTGAGAAGAATAAATTTTATAATTAGGGATGCACCGAATAGGGATTTTGCCCGAATACCGAATATTCGGCTAGCCAAATAGTAACTGCTAGGCCGAATACCAAATATTCGGCTTGTCACAAAACTTTTACATTTCAAAGTTTAAAGGCATTAAAATGTTAAATTTTAAAGCAATTTTACATAATATTTAAAGCAGAAACTTTTATTTTAATAAACAAGAGATTTTTTCAAGTAAACTTTATGCTGAAAAAAATCCGCTTTGAGTTATTTAAGAAGAGGATAGTTTCAAAAAATTTTTAATTAATAAAATTTTAAATTTCATGTCTTCTTCTGAGAATTGAAACAAACGAATAAAATTTTCTTAAATTCTAAAACAAATAAATATTTTAAAATCAAAGAGAAATTGTGAAAAAAATTGAAGAAAAATTGTACAGGATCATATATTATTTGTTTGTCAGGAAGAGACTACAGTAAAAGTAAATAACTAATACTATTCATATAACTATAACTATTCAAATTTTATATGGTGGCAACTTAGCAAGAATAAGTGTTCTACTCCCTTTGATTAAGCATGGAAGTTTTTTAATGCATCCTAGATCGGTGACTGAAGTGGGCAATCATTTTCAGAGATTGTAAACATTGTTCCTAAAACCTTAGCAAGAAACAGATTATTTACTAAACAATGTTCAGGAACTTGTACATAATTAATTCTTATGAAAATCCTCGTGATTGGTTAATTTTCTTAAATAATACTTAACAGCAAATAAATATTGTAAAAACATTCTCCTTTATTTAAATATGATTCTGTTTCTAATTATTCTGAATGTCTTTACAAGTTGACTGTTAAATGTCGAAGTTGTATAAGGTTTTTAAAAATATGTTTTAAAAGATTTTTTTTAAGTATTCGGTAGGCCGAATACCAAATAGATACCGAACATTCGGTGCATCTCTAATTCTAATTTCAAAAGAATAAGCGAAGAAAAATTAATAAAATTTGAAATTCACTTTGTATAAGGGATATTTTCTTGTAGAAAATGTAAATAGAATATTTCTTTTTTAAACTATGCATCCCATGAAAGCACATATTACTTGCATGGGTTAAGTGAAAACATAAATTTAAAGGAGTACATAAATTAAAAGAATATACAGTAGAGCCTCTTTTATCTGAAACTCTTTTAACCAAAACTCTCCGTTAACCAAAATCCATTTTTAAAGGGTTTTCTTTTTTAAAACTATCATACTCCTTGTGTGCAAGTGGTTCTTTCTGAACTACAAGTGCATATAAATATTTTCGATCCCCTTTTTTAGAGTTCCTTTGAATTTAACTTGAGCTCCCGCAAGTTGAGGAGTGGAACTGGAATGAAGATAACGAACAATTCTGAAGCTTTTGAATGTTTTGAAAAAGGTTTGGTATGCCTCTAGAAGCAGAAAGACTGTGCTACTGGTGAACTAATACCATTAAAAAACTCTGTCATAGAGCTTGAAAGCAAAAGCAATCGAAACTGCGACAAACAAAACATTTTTTTAAGCCCTTGTGATATATGTAAAAGTTACTTAATTTCAAAATTAAAATTCATGTAATTTATTCTTGTTTCTATTTTGTTATTGCTTTATTTTTATTTAGCACTTGTTACCATAATAAGAAATATTGCATATATTTCTCCTTAATTTTAAAATGGAAGCATTCTCGATTATACAAAAATTTCTATTTTCTGAAAGAGGGTCGGTCCCAATTACTTTGGATAATCGAGGCTCTACTGTAGTTCATTAGTTGGTAATGTCGCTCGAAATTTTCCCTGGGAGGACTTGCTCTTGGGGAGACACTGCAAACACTTGCCCAGTGAGATGTCTGAAAGAAACACTAATCACTAGTGTTCCCATTTGATGGTTTTCAAAGGGCGTTGCGCCTTGCCCTTTTCTTTAAACTGCTGATGCGCCCTGCCCCGTTTCCCAGTAGCTTCTTTGTGCCCTCTATTTTTTTATTCAAAATATTTGGCTTTTTCCTCTCCTCTCTGACGTTTGAAAGCTGGAATTTTGCTGCTCTGATTGTTTTAGAATTTACCACACGTGAGTCAATGTAAAAAAAAAAAAAAAAAAAAAAAAAACGTACAGCAGTTGCATATTGTTTTGTGTTTTCAAATCATAATGCATTTTCCAATTCAAAATCGAATATTCCATGAGTGGAATATTCGAAAAATGGAGTTATTTTAATCAGATTATTTTATGATGTTCTTAAAAATACAGCACTATTTCAGTTTACCTTGATAATATATGCCAGTGAATCCAGAGTATGCTTCCTCCCCCCTCCTACCTTCTTGAAATGCCTTCAGGAAATTTAGAACTTAATACTAATTAAAGATTTAGAGTTGAAATTCCCACTCTTCAGAACTCACAAATGATAATCCAATGAGAGTGTCCTTTCACTCAACAAAATGTACTCCTTTACTGGATATAAGCACCCTTTTACCAGACAGAAATACCCTTTTCAGCAAATCCGCCCTGCCCTTTTTAAAAGAAATGTGAACACTACTAATCACAATTACTTTGACTGATAGATATATGCCTCTGAGCAGGATTAAGCAAGAGAGGTGTTGAATGTGAAACATTTTCTCAGATTTCATAAAAATTGCTATTTATAATTACACCCAAACTTATATTAATTATGCATTAACTTAAATTAATAAGCAATAAATTAGTTATATATTGATTTACACTTATTGCATCTTAAGTGAGGCTAACTGCATGTGCATATCATCAAAATAATGACCTACTATAAGAATTTAAAATGTGTTCAAATTATTATTATATGGAGGCAGCGATTTCTAATAAGATTTTAGCTACAAAGCGTTTTATTAAAATAAAAGCACTTATAAGTAGCCCAACTATTTCATGGGAGAGTGAAAGAAAATACAACATATCTTTCTTTGAAAATGTTATTGAATTTTTTTTTTCAGTTTTTTGTGGCCGAAGGTATGTATTTAATATCTTTCAGGCCTCCTTTCTAAGAAAAATCCTGCATACGCCCATGCACCAAGTCTATTTCTTAATTAAAAGCACTGAAAAGGGTGGAGAGCACAGATTTAAAAAAAACTCAGCAATTAGCATCAATTAATGAATGATCTGTTAAGGCTTATCACCATCATATAGCAGGCAGGAAGATATGGCATTTAAAATTCTAACTGCTAAAATACACCCCTACAACGTAAACTAGAAACATTTTAAGTGCATACCAGAAAAAAATAAAGTAATAGCCGAATTGCACCGCATACATGGAAAATTGCATGCCACATACATAATTAGCATTGTTCAGTCATAAAATATCACAGCATTAATACAGAGGGAAAATTTGTTGTGATTTAACCACAGAATTTTTATAAATTGTTCTCCCAGATGAAACACAGTTTTACATTATTTGTATTCAACATTTTCTAATTCAATACTTCTGGAAAGGGAATAAATCTCCTGGAATGAGAAAGAAAATGTTTTATCCTGATGGCTGCTTATATCTAAATATTCCGTAAAATCATTTAAAAAAAGATTAAAAAAAAAAAAAGAACATTTAGAACGCATACATACTTTTTTCATTAAAAAAAAAATGTCACATATACAGGGTGTTTCAAAAACGGCCTTTAAGAGGTGGTAGAGCAAACTACAATTATTAACTTTTACACAGGAAACCAACTCGCAATATATTTTTTTCAGTCCAAACTGTAGGGTATAAATTTCAAGTTGAACCCAGATATTTATTCAGAAATTTAACAATAATAAGGATAATTTAATGAAATTTTCAACATATTTACATTGTTTTATGCGAAATTCAATGTCACGTAACGTCCTCGAAGAACACAGTAATTCACAGTCAATGATACAATGTTTAATGTCAACTACTTTTCAAAATATGGGACAAATATAATACCAATACAAATATAATATCTAATACAGTGCTGTCTCATCACGCATGATAAAAAATTCCACCAGTTTTTATGATATTGTTACATTTGATACAAAGTAAAGCAAGTCTATCAAAAATTTTGCTAAAATTGCTTCCTCTATACTAATAAAAGAAAGTTTCATTCTTTTTTCGATGGCTAACGAAGTCTATCGCACGTAAATTTAGATGAGGGTAGTCCAGTACATGCTGAAACTCAGAATTTTCATTTTTTGTTAATTAGTCGAGATATTAATTAAAAACGACAATGAACTCTCATCAAAAACTCATATCTTTCATCCCGAGCTGTCAAAAGTGTTTGTGCTTGCCCAGAACCCGATTTAAACAGCGGAATGAAAATGAAAAACCCAAGACAGGGTTCATACTCATTTTCCAAGAAAAAATTCCCTGAGAATCCCCTGATGTATTTTTCGAGAGGTACAATTTTTTTATGTCAACAATTAACGACATTTTTTAAACCAGTATCATGACACTCACCTTTTAGAAATAAAATAAAAATAAGATAATCCCCAAAACAAAGTTTATATATCATCTATATAACTATATAAACAATATGAAAAAAACTAAGAAAAACATTAATTTGAGTAAAATAGATGAAGTCTGTATGCCTTGTGGGGCTGTCCTTAAAAACTTGGTAGCTTGGCTGCAAGAATTTAATTTCCACTTCACGATTTTATTACTTCTTCAAAAGCATTATGAATGAATAATATGAAGGTTGCAAATGTCAATATCAATTTTAAAACATCCTTTAGTTTTTTTAAGTTCCTCCTGAATTGTTATCAAACCTCACGATGTTAGAAGGTAAATCTAGTGAATGAATGGATGTAGACAAGGCAGATGCATAGACGCCAACATTGTAAAGACTGTATCAGGAGTAAACCAGTTAAATTTCAGGAGTTTTGGACACTCCTCAGGAGTAAAATGTTCACGTTTCAGGAGTCATTTCATGAGTTGCAAATAGTTTTTTACGAGCTAATCGCGATGTTTTGTCGCGACTTGCAGACGAAAATCGCGATGTTTTGTCGCGACTGATTGACCAAAACAGCAATTTTTCGCCGCGACTCATTTACGAAAACAGCCATTTTTTGCCGCGAATGACTAACGGAATTCGTGATTTTTTTGCAGTGGACAGCGAGTGATTGACAAAATTCACGATTTTTATCACTGGCCGATTACCGGATTTCGGGATATTTTTTCCTCAACTGATTAATGCAATTCACGATATTTTGCCGCGGCTGACAGCCGAAATTAAGAGTTTTTTGCAGAATGAAAAAATTTGCGATTTTTATCAACGACCTATTGATGAATTTCACGATTATTTGCAGCGACTGATTGACAAAAGTTGCAACTTTTTTCAACGATCGGTTAGCGAAATTTGTGATTTTCTGCCGCGAGCGATTGTAGAAATTCGCGGTTTTATCGACTAATAGACAATTTTCGCGATATACTTCAACGACCGATTGACGAAATTCGTGTTTTTTTTGCCGCGATCGATCGAAGAAATTTGCGATTTTTTTACCTCAAATTTCCGTATTTTCTACCTTATTACTGTACTTCCGCATTTTATCCCACATTTCCGGAGAAACTCCGGAATTTCCGGAGATACTCCGGAATTTCCGGAGATATTGGCATCTATGCAGATGTGATATTATAAAGCACGCAAACAGCAGCAATTGCCCTTAATTTCCCAGTGTAACCAGTCATTTTGCCAGGTTTTGGGAATTTTTTGCATTATCCCCTGAGATTCTCCTGATTTTTACAACCCAAAATTTATCCCCTGATTTTCCCATGAATCCCATATTCCCCTGATGAGTATGAACCCTGCAAGAGACTCAAGAAAATGAAAACCAAGGGGGTAGTCCCCCTTAACGAAAATAAATATTACTGTTCAATTCTTTTTTTTTTATTTTTTTTTATTTCATCCTTTTTTACACCTTCTCTCTTTTTAATCCTAGTAGAAATTTATTTTTGAATATTTAATCTTTTTTATTTGTTAAATTTTTAAGTTGTTTTTATATTGATATGTTTTAAAAATTGTCCTGCACAGAAATTTTGATTATTATTATTATTATTGTTTTCTAGTTTAGTTTATTTCCTTTTTATAATCTCCATTAAAAAAGGTTGCAGACCGCAGTCATATCTGTTCTAAAACCTACCTCCCTGGGTTTCGTACTGCCAATGCCCTTATACCATCGTTAATTATGTCTATTGGAAATATTGGAACAAACGGCATAATTATGTTATATAATACAGAAGTTTTAACATTATGTGGCTGAATTCGTAATTTAGAAAAAACGAATAAAAATATTTTTTATTATTAGAAAGAGATTTGCATTACTTTAAAAGACCATTTCTGAATGAAAAAAATGATTGTGCTTAAGAAAATAACAAGCTGTTATAGGTAATGTTAAATTGCAACAATTTTTTTTTCTTTCAATTCAAAATATTTAAATACCCAATTACTTTCTAAGGTACACATTTCCTAGAAAATGGCATATATGTTTATCTAATTTAAATAATGTGCATTCGTGATAGATTGTAAATAACCAATTATAAATTATTTGAAAACAACGTTTAAACACACAATGAAAACAAGCAGATTTGACCATACGTATACGTTTCGTGAGTACTAGGACTCACATCCTCAGTGTAAAAACTATAAAAACTTTAAAAACAATATCCCCCCAACTACATGTACGGTGAAAAAAAAAAACCCAAATGTCAAAACATGATACCAAAAGACCATCAAGTTCTAACAGCCAATGAAATTAATGCGGAAGTGAAGTGTCGTGACACAACAAATCCATCCAGGAAGTTGAGATGTATGGTGTACTAGATAAATCATTAACCAAGGAGTCTTTAAATTTATGGATATGAATAGCCTCAAAAAAGTCTAAATCCAGAGGAGTAATGCATTTCTTGATAATGGTAGCTGAGTCAAAATTAAAATTATGTCCCTCCCCCCAGCAATGAGAGGCGATAGAGGATTTCTGTAATTCTTTTTTCTTTACATAGTTTCTGTGTTCATTATCATGTTTTGACATTATCATGTTTTGACATTTGGGTTTTTTTTCACCGTACATGTAGTTGGGGGGATATTGTTTTTAAAGTTTTTATAGTTTTTACACTGAGGATGTGAGTCCTAGTACTCACGAAACGTATACGTATGGTCAAATCTGCTTGTTTTCATTGTGTGTTTAAACGTTGTTTTCAAATAATTTATATTTTCACACAAGTTCTGTACTTTTTAACCAATTATATTTAATTTTTCTAAGGGAGATGAAAATTAAAAAAATACTGCTTGAAAAAGACTTTTTCAAGCGCAATCATAAAATAGTTTTATGTCACCAAAATGAGTGTTATATCGCAAGACGTGGCAATTAAGTTTCGCCAAGTAAGTGATCAGACACTGTCAAGCTTTCCTTTTACTATCTTCTTAAACCTTCCCCAAGTATAAATATCAATATTTTAGAACAAAAATTACACACAGCCATATACACTCATCACATTAATCACACACATGCATATTTATAACTCAGAAATTTGGTTAAGAAAATCTATACTAATAAAAGAAAGTTTTGCTCTGTCTGTGTGCGATGGCTAGCGAAATCTACCGCATGAAGAAGTCTGAAAATTTGGGTGAGGATAGCCGAAGGTTGGTCCTGATGCACCTGAGACTCAAATTTTTAATTTTTTAAGATCCAGGCCCCCTTTAAGTTTTTATGCCCTAAATTGTTAATAACTTTCCACCTTTTTATCCAATCTTCTTTGTTTTTGTTGACCTTTCTTTATTTAGTTATTCTCGCATTTCTACTGTCCAGTTAGAATCCTGGCCCCGTGGTCCCCTTGAAGTTTTTGTGCAAATAAGTTGTTTATAAATTTTCCTTCTTTTAATCCGATCTTCGTTTTTGAGGTCCTTTTGCTATTTAGTTATTTCCCCGATTCTACATCCTAGTTAAGACCCTGGCCGCCTAGGCCTCCTTGAATTTTTGGTGTGGTATGCATTTTTTACCCCCCTAATTGTGTCACACTATCAATGCATAACTTTATTGAGTCTTGGACACCTCCCCTCGGCCCAATACTCTCATATTTTTATTGGGCCCTAGGGCTCTTTTTAAGCATTCCCTCCATTTTATGCGCATTTCTTAAAATTTTTGTTCTAATGACGCTGAATTTTGACTAATTGGAGATTTAAAGCGCTAAGTATATTAGACCTTACAACATGTTTTTATCTTAGCACCTCGCTCTCAACTATCAGTTGGCCCCTTTTGTGCTCCCTATTACAGTTCCCTTAAAAATGGTCCGATTCACTAGCTTTTTTTTTTTTTCCTAAGAATTTCTTAGGCCCTCCAGCAAACATGAAGAAAAAAAATTTCTCAGGCTTCAGCTACCACCAATTTTGAAGATTAATCATTTACTTGGGGCCCTTTGTGAAGCTTCTTTAAGAAAGATTCAATTCTCTTTAACATAGTTATAGGGTCCTACGTCAACTTTATAAACTACTAAAAAATGTCTTTATATCCCATCCTAGCTACCACCTTTTTCAAACATTAATCTTCTTTTTCGGAAACAACTTATGTTTAGTATCTACAGCCATAAATTAAAAATCGCGTTACTGTTCAAGTGGTTTAACTTTAATGAGAGGGGAGATTTCATGCATAAATTAAATATCGTGTTACTGTTCAAGTGGTTTAACTTTAATAAGAGGGGAGATTTCATGCATAAATTAAATATCGCATTAATGCTAAATGTAATTCATTAAATTTACAGGGGAGGGCACCTCCCACCAATTAGGGTCGCATTCTTTCCTCGGGTTCCATGGGTCCAATTACTACGGGGTTTGGCTCGTTCAACTTGATTTTCCATTGCCTAAGGCGTGTGTGGAGCACTCCCGATATACGCTGTCTTAGGCAGCGGGAACCCAAGTCACAGGTTGAGAAAGAGGTTTGTTGGGAACACACTAGAACATGGATGGCGAACCTGTGGCACGCGTGCCGAACTTGACACTTAACAAAATTTCTCTGACATGCAAGAAACTTAGATAATAATCAGTTTATGGGGTAAACTCCATTTTATGTTTTCCAGAAGAAGTACAGTTTTGAGTAACATGCATACAAAAAAAAAAAAAAAAGTAGTTATATTGAAATGAATTAATGCATCATAGATATCAGTGAAAGCACTATGTAGTGCCATTTTCTCACAAAATCCACTCAACATATAATGTGTGCCAAATCATTTTGCTTTTCTACAAAATTTTAAAGGTTTTTTTAATTAGAAAACTGAATTTAAAAAGTTAGTTTAAATAATAGTATACCTAATAAACACACTTTTGCTTCAAATTACGGCTTATTTTATTTAGGTTTAGGGTATTAGGTTTTCTTTTTTTTTTTTTTTTATGTTTAGGCTTTATTTTTAAAAATTGAATTTTAAAAGTTTGTTTAAACAATAATGTACCCGATGAACTCGTTTCATTTTTAAGAACTAAAAATTGCATAATAGTACCAGATTCGGCATTAGACCTATACAACTAGTAAATCTGCAGATCAAGAGCCTCAACGTCATCTCTGCAACTTATTGTTTTTAGCAAATTTTGCTTAATATTAATCTTTCTACAAAAACAAAATTTAAACTTTTAAATTACACAAACATTTATAGAAGGAGAAAAAAATATTTCGATGGTTTCAGACATTAGAAGCGTTAAATTAAACACGTTGTTATGTAATGATATTCTGAAATTCTCACGAGCTACTTATTCTAGTAATTTTTATATAATAAAGCAAATTTCTTCAGGGGGTGCCCCCCCCCTGAACCCCCCGTTGTGTAATTTATTTTGCATTTGTAATTTTCTATTGATTGAGTTAATGATTATCCTATATCTTAGATTCATTTTTACACTGCGATTTATAAGGATAAGCAACAATTTGGTCAAGCATTTTACGTTATCCTAATATCCATACAGCAGTATTTACTTGCCTGCTAACCACAAACATCTGTATCTAATGGATAAAGAACTTTTGGAAATGTAAACTGAGACATCTAATTTAGAAATCTAATAATAATTTTGATTACCATTCTGCAATATTTATATCTAAGATCTAATCTAAATATCTAAAAATGTACTCGATAGCATTAACTTACTAAAATCACCCTAAAGTAGGGGGAGTTCTAAACCTAACGGTTAATAATTCATCATCGTGTCCACTTCCAATTGACTAAATAGATAAACGTGATATGGCGCCGTTAAGTATTTTTTGTGATAGCCTTTTAATAGTATCCACATTTAATTTAAAATCGTGATGTTACAAACACCGTTGAAATTTGATGCACACCTGTGTTCAGGTCAAATTACGAAAGGTTAACTAACCTTTTATTTCCCTTAGCTGGACATTTTGTTTCATTTTTTGAATAGGGATTATTTTAATAATTTATTTTACACTCTACAAGCTGTTACACGGGACGTTGTTCACGTAGCATTAAAATAGAGATAAATGCATTAAATAAAACATTTCACTCACCACCAGACATGGCAAGTCTCAGGCTTTTTGCACAACACTATTACCTTACAGAAAATGTTGTTCTTTTAAATCGCGCAAATGTTTCAATTAAATAAAGTAACATTTTTTGTATTAAAATACTGGTATCCAGAACGCCGGAGGCTTGGCAGCCCTGCTCCTCTTAATAGAAACATATATAGTTAACCAACACTTTATCACATTTTATAGGAAACAATACGGAATTTCTTATTTGTATGGCCTTACATATACCTCAGTCATAAAAATGTAAAATTTTGTGCCAATTAATATACGCAATTGCGAAAATGAAATCGCAACCAATGAGAAAAGGAAGGCCAAGTAAAATCGTGTAAATCGAGGAATCTTTCTTCGTTGTGTGGGAAAATACCACTACAAAAAATAATTTAGGTGGTATTTGGTGTGAAATGTTTATATGTATTCATTCCTGCCCTATTTATCTTTTTTATTATTTGTAATTTGCTGCATTTTCCCTTTGCACGTGGAAATCTTGCAAATTAAAATGAACTCTTTGGGAGAAATTGTTATTCCCTTTTTTTTTTTTTTTTTTTTGGCAACAATAAAGTTTATAAAGTTTAATAGAATAATGTCAGTTTATTCTGTATGAAAATAACGAACTTTTTCCTTTATAATCAAAATAGTTGAATACATAAATAAAGATATTATTCTATATAGTATATAAATACTATTTTCATTTCTGCGTTTAAATCAATTTATATGCAAATATCTATACAAAGGCATTCATTAATTCATTCCTTTTAACTTTGATTTGACTTTAAAAACCATACATACTTTCACATTTATGATATTTTTAGATGAGATATAGTTGCTACGCAACGGTTAAAAGAAAAAAAATGAAATATAAGTAAATTCATAAAATAAAATGTTTTATATTATTCGAACACATGTATAAAATTCCATCATAAGTTATACACCTAATTTAAAAGCTCTGACAAATGTTTTGACAAAATTGCAAACTAATAGGAATAATTTACTACACTTATTTAAAAATTTCAGCATCAAAAATTTACCATTTAAATCCATTTTTTATATGAGCCATTTCTTTCAACAAATGAAAATTTGAAAATCGTCTGACTTGCCATTGAAAAGCATTACAGAGCAAAATAAAATATTCTATATTTCCCGAACGAATGAACCAAATTTAACCAAAAACCATACAGCTAAGTCCGAGTACCTCATCAACATGCCACATTAATTTCAAGCCGATCGGATGCTTTTTGCGGCAGTTATCGCGGAACAGACGGACGGACAGACAGACAGACAGACAAACGGAAATCAAAACTTTTCGTGTCTCCACAGTAAGCCTTCACTGACGTTTCGGCAATAAGGAAAAATCTCATTTATAAATTAATACCATTAAATACGACTTGGCTATATTATTGAGTAAATATAGCACAATAAATAAGTTAGGGATCGAATTTAGTACATGTGTAAAAATATTCAGGTAAAAATTCTATAAAAAATTATTATTGATATTTTTAAGTCAAAATGTTTCTGGCACATTAGAATGTTGGTACATAATAATTCTGAAATTTTTGACATGCATATGCAAGGCAGGTTCTCCATCCCTGCACTAGACACTGCCGAAGGCATTGGGGCCCCGGAAAGTAAGTTCATTTGAAACATTCTATGCTGCTAAAGTCAGTGCGGTCTCTGAAACTAAGTTCATTTGAAAGATTTTCTGAAGATATAAAATCATACAAATTTGAGATTTGTTTAAGGTTATCATAGCGGGCCAGGGCAACGCCAGGCAGTTCAGCTAGTATAACATATAGGAGGGAAATAATGAGTTTCAATTAAAAAATTTTTGCCATTTATTCCATCCATCAGGGAAAAAAATTAAAAATAAAAATAACAGAAGAAAACACTGCTTTTTACAACTGAACATCTCTTAGAATGAAAGGTATTCATAGGCTTTGGGCGACAAGAAATGTTTTTTTTTTTTTTTTAAACATTGGATCCCCCCCCCACACCCTATTTTCTTTCGAGTTAAAGATAGAAAATCTTTAGGAAAAATTTAGGATTGTCTTGGAGTGAAACCCTGTGCATTTTTGACTGAACAATTGTATTACGACCTTGGATACCTATACAAAAATTGCTTGCACTGTATTTGTGCTCTTCTATCTCTCAAAATTTTGCTTCATCATTTTTTAAACACTTGATATAAATCTAACATAGTTTTGTGTTATTTCATTGGGACATTTTATGATTTGTAACTATAATACTGTAAAAGTTGTTTAACTGAATCATAACCAACGTAGTTGCTGATTCTAATATCCAAGAAAAAAAAGCACTATGATTTCATTCATTAAATTGACTGATTCAATTAAACGGCACCCCACTATCGATAATTCACCCCACCCCCTAATTTTCTGAGGGTTTAAAAATTTTTTATTCAAATTCTCACCATTTCAAGAGAGTTTTTTTTTTATATATATTTTAGAAAATGTTATTATTTTAAATTCTTGCCAATTGTAAAAAAAAAAAAAAAAAGCCAAAATAATATTTGCTTTCAATTAAAAAATTATTTACACATGACTATTAAAATTTAAAAAAACTTTAAAATTAGAATATGATTGCACGTGAAAAACAGAAAAATACTGAAACTTATGTCATAAAATTTATATTTACACATGAATATTAAAAGTGAAGGAAAACTTTAAAATAATAAATTCATTAATATGGATTAAAAGCAGTAATGAGAGAAATTACATCATATTTAAAACGGCCAAATAATAATATTGCCTAACAGTTTAAATTAAAAAATATATTTACATGAGACATTTATTTCATATTTTGAGATAATACTGTTGTTGCCAATTCTAAAACAGCACAAATAATATTTCCTTTCTAACAACAGTATTGTCACATGAATATTAAAAAAAGAAAGAAAACTTTAAATTAGTAAATTCATTAATATGCGTTAAAAGCAGTAAACATGAGAAATTATGTCATATTTAAAATGGCCAAATAATATTGCCAAACAGTTTAAATTAAAAAATACATCTAGACGAGAGATTTATTTCATATTTTGAGAATATCTTTTTAACTATTGTTGACAATTCAAAGACAACACAAATAATATTTCCTTTTTTTAAAAAAAATGCATTTTCATGTGAATATTAAAAAGAAAAAAAAAACTTTGGTGAAAATTTCGTCAGATTTAAAACAATACATTTAAAATGTCTTAAAAAAATAAAAATATAGCATTGTTAAACAATAACAAGAGGCAGAGATTCTCTTTAATTAGTTCATTTTAAATTAGCTTCTTTTCAAATGTTCAACTGCTCTTATTTAATCAAACATGAAAACAGCCATTAGATGTCTTAACAGCAGCTGATTCAGTGTTAAAATTCTCCAATCAAAGGGAAATAAATGGAAACCCGTTTACAGGGAGATCACGATGTTTTTCATTAGAATTCAATCTTCCGTAATCTTTTTAAAGCCGATCCAATTAACATGTTTTTAGAATCTGCCGTGTTTGAACGAGGGTTGAGCATAGCTCGTAGGAAGCAGAGACCCCTAGTTACATAAGAAATAGTAGCAATCCATAGGAAAAAAAAAAAATTGCATTAACAAAGAATATATAATAAAAAGTTACAATACATACAATAAATCTAAAGGTACAAATTACATTTTAACATTTTTTTAAGGCTACATGTCTAAACCATTAAAATAATATACAAAGTTTAAAATAATCTACAGCAACTGCTGCCATGCTGTACTGCTTTTGCTTGTGGACTTCAAACATAATGAAATTAAGAACGAAACATCATGTGTACAGTATAGATTATGAAACACTTTCCAATACATTCAGAATACTATAACAAAACTTCATAGTTTACTAAGATGACAGATGATATCAAAATGAACAATTTGGAAAACACATAACGAATTTGCAAACCCAATTTCTGCATGAATAGTCAGGAAAATATACAAATTTTTTGTGCAGAACCAAACTAACTTTTAGCATGCTATGTATGTATTCTACAGTGAATTCTCAATAAGTCAAAATCTGATAAGTTGAATATTTGTTTAAGTCGAAGTTTATACAAAGTCCCGTCTGCTTTATTATAAATCAATATTAAACTTTCTTGTTATGTTGAAGTTTACATCTTTTAAGTCCATTTTTTCAGACAGAGAAATAACAGTAATTGGACAAATTTCTTAATTTTTCAGCCACAGCTCAAAAATATTGACACTTTCTGTTAGATAAAAACTTTTCTGCATACCGTCGCCGGCTTTGAAGGACGCTATATTTACTTCCCATCTTGGACAGTGAGAAGAGACTGCGAGTTAGCAATTTCGGTGGCAATCGTTCCCCCTCCCCCATTCATTTCTCCTTTACGTATTCCCTTTTCTCAACTTGGATTCTTTCAAAACAGAACAGGTGGCTTGGTGGTGTATTCTAATTTGCATAATTTCTCACGCTTTTATGGAAGGATTTTTTTTTTAATCTTTCGATTCTATTATTGAGCTTTCATTGGGGTTCTTTGTTTTAATGTTGAGTCTTGTCATTTTATTATTTATTGCTTTAACATCGTGATACGTTTTCAGTTGGGTCTTTTAAAATGTCGAAGCGGAAATTACAAATTCTTACTTAAGAACAAAAAGTAAATTTGATAAAAGATACTGAAAACAATCATAATTTAAACAAAAAGATCTAGCCCTGAAATATGGTATCCCTCCCAACATGCTATCTACCATACTGAAAGATAAAGAACCAGGCATGCAAGTGCAATAATGCTTCCAAAAAAGTGAGAAAAGTGACAAAAAGACCAAAATAAGTGACAAAAAAGTGACTAAAGCATGTCAAAAAAGCGACTTAGCGTAACAAAAAAAAAGGGGGGGGGGGGAGGCTAAAGCACTAAAAAAAAAAAAAAAAAAACGTGATGTGAATGGTACGTGACAATGATTTTTTTTCCAATTTGTCAGTTAAATTATGTAAATAAAACACCTTTTTGCTTTTAGGATGACAATCCTCTACCAAAATGACGGGTAACATAAAACCTCAGTTTTATTTAATTATATAAAACAAAAAGTACGCATAATAAACTTTTAAAAGTGAATTATAAATAGTAAGGTTGTTTGTCACAAAAAAATGACAGGGGTCCTACCTATCAACTTTTAATTACCACCATTTCTAAAGAACAATCTTCACTTTATTTCTACAACATTTGCAATAAAAATCTACTGTCTGCAAATAGTGATATTAAAATAGGTCACTGGTAGGATCCTTGCAATATTTTCTGCGACAAGCTCCAATTTTAACTGCAACTAACTAAGCAAAAAGAAACTAAATGTTTAAGAAAAAATGATGGAAATAAAGTAAAATAAAAATTCTATTGCTAAATTCACCCCGGGTAAATAATTAAAACTCTTAGAAAATGCGCAAATAAATGTTCCAAATTGCTTACAGTGCACATATCTATATATAAAAGAGTTTGTAATGACTGACTCATAATCAACACATTGCCCAAACTACTGAACCTAGAAGCATGAAAATTGGTTACAAAATACTTATGACATAAGCACACACTAAGAAAGGATTTTTGAAAATTCCCTCTAAGGGGGTTAAAAGGGGAGGGGGCGGGGCAAAAGTTTTATAACTCCTGGCCCTATTTCAGCAGCCGTTTTAGGTAGGAGTGTGAAATTCCAGAAAATAAATCTATTAAGAAAATAATTAAACACATATTTCAGCGATTTTATAAATTCCCTTCCTAAAGGGGTTAAAAGGGGGAGCCAAAAATTTTAGAACATTTGGCATATCTCAGCAGCCGTTTTAGGCAGGAGTGTGAAATGCCAGAAAATAAATCTGCAAAAAATAATTAAACATGTATTTCAGCAATTTTAGAAATTCCACCTCTAAAGGGGTTAAAAGGAGGGGTCGAAAATTTTAGAACATCTGGCCATTTCTCAGAAACCATTTTAGGTAGGACCGTGAAATTCCAGAAAATAAATCTGCTAAAAAATAATTAAACACATATTTCAGAAATTAATAGAAATCCCCCCTCCCCTAAGAGGGTTAAAAGAAGGGTCGAAAATTTTAAAATATTTGGCGATATCACAGCAGCCGTATTAGGTAGAAGCATGAAAATCCAGAAAATAAATCTACTAAAGAAGTAATTAAACATGTATTTCAGTGATTTTAGAAATCCTCCCCCCCCCCTCCCCCCTCTAAGCGGGTTAAAGGGATAATCGAAATTTTTAGGTCATTTTGCCACATCTTAGCAACCGCTTTAGGTAGGGGCATGAAATTGCAGAAAATCTATTCAAAAATAATTAAACATCTACTTCAGTAATTTTAGAAATTATCCCCTAAAATGGTTAAAAGGGGTCTTTTGACCCCTAAAAGTTTTCTTTTAGAACATTTGTCCATATCTTGGCAGCCATTTTAAGTAGCAGCATGAATGTCCAGAAAATAACTGTAATAAAAAATATTTAGACAAGTATTACAGCGATTTTTGAAATACCTAATGACATAAGCACACACTAAGAAAAGATTTTTAAAAATCTCCCTCCAGCTAAGGGGGTCAAAAATTTTAGAACAACTGGCCATATCTCAGCAGCAGTTTTGGGTAGAAGCGTGAAATTCCAGAAAATAAATCTACTAAAAAATAATTAAACATGTATTTCAGCAATTTTACAAAATCCCCCCCTAAGGCAGTTAAAAGGGGGTCGAAAATTTTAGAACATTTGGCATATCTCAGCAGCCGTTTTGGGTAGGAGTGTGAAATTCCAGGAAATAAATCTACTAAAAATATAATTAAACATGTATTACAGCAATTTTAGAAATTCCCCACCTAATGGGTTAAAGATGGGGGTAAAAATTTTAGAACATTTGGCATATCTCATATAAAAAATAATGATAGAATTGTGACTGGAACTGAAATTCAATGAAGAGTGTGCATGCTATGAATCTTACAGTCATGTGATGGGATTTCTTTATCCATTCTACCCTACTTTTCGATGAAACTCAAATGCAACCGAACGATGTTTTGCTCATATTAACCGTGGTCTTACTTTTATAATTCATAAGCGAGAAAATCATAGTACAGTTTAAATGACAAATTTTTCTTAATGTCCTAATTGGTTGTTTTAACCGTGCCCTCGTATTAGCTGGTCTCGTTTTAACTGAGTTTGACTGTATTTACACATGGCTTTTTGTGCAAGAATATCAATTATTGATGCTGAGGATATCGACAAATCTGAAAGATAAAAATGTTGATTTTAGTTACACTTTCTTACTAAAAATGCATGAACCAGTTTCCGCAGCTTACTCACTTTTAGAGACTTCATCTCTTTTAGTCAAAAAAAGTGACTAAAAGTGACTTTTTTTAAAAATAGTGACTAAAAGTGAGAAGTTTTTAAAAAGTGACTAAAAGTGAGAAAAGTGACTAACTTGCATCCCTGAGAACGCATTTTCAAAAGACGCAAGTCAAATGTCAACCCAAAGTGCAAAATGAAGAAGACATGTACCTTCCCAGATATCGAAATAGACCTTGTAAAATGGTTCACATATTACAGTACACAGAAGAGTGTAATTCCTTTAACCCTTTAGCAGGTGGTGTTTACAAAAAAGGACACCTAATTTTAATTCCAAAACTGACAAACGGCACCAAGAATATTTAATTAAAATTTTCCTTTTATAAAGTACAGGAAAATAAGCAAGTTTATATTTTCTAATAAATTTGTTGGTAAATTCTGGTGTCAATCCATCATTTTACAAACAGACTTACTCCGCGCCAGAAATGTTTAAATGGTACGATGTTACATGAGAAAGCTTTGGATATCGCAAAATTATTGAATGTGGAGGGATTCACTGCAAGCACGGTATGGCTGGAAAAATTTAAACTCAGACATAACATTGTGTTTCAGACATTAGACGGTGAAGAAAAAGATGTGTCAGAAACAATGTGTGATGAATAGAAGACAGTTTCATTTTCAAACTTTTTGCAGGCTATAGTGCAGATGACGTTTACAATATGGATGAAATGGGAGATTTTTACAAATGTTTTCCTAATAAGAAAATGATGTTTAAGGGGCAATCATGTTCTGGTGGAAAGTTAAGTAAAGAACATTTAAATGTGCATGTCGGAGCACACGCTTCTGGAGCAGAAAAATTACCTTTACTGGTCATCGTTAAATACAAAAATCTTCGCTGTTTTAAACATAAAAAGTTACGTCTGGTGGAGAACAGATCAAATAACAAGGCTTGTATGATACTGATATTGTTCGAGGAGTACATCAGAAATTTGGATGTGGTGTTTCATGCAAAAAAAAAAAGCGTAAAATGTTGATCTTTGTTGATTCGTGTACAGCTCATGATCAATTTTTAAACTTGAAATCTATCAAGTTAGAATTCCTTCCTTCTAACACAACTTCTAAACTACAGCCAACAGACCAGGGAATAATTGAATAATTAAATGTTTAAAACATTCATACAGAAAACGTCTAGTGAGGAAGGCAATCGAGGATGACGAAAATGGAATAAATCAAAAGTGTGATGTGTTAGAAGCAATTAGACTGATTTCAAGTGCCTGGAACAATGATGTGAAACAAATCACTATAAAAAATTGCTTCAGTAGATGTGGCTTCTTTGCAAACACACTCATGTGTTGTGAATGAAAATCTTCAAGATCAAGTTATTTCTGAAGATGATGATAATGAGTTTTTGATTATTCACAAAAATGTAGCAGTTTGCTTAGAACTTAGTGCTTCAGATATAGTTGAAGCAATAAAAAAGGTGGAGAATGATCCTGAGTCTGAAGATGATGAGGAAGTAAATTGCGTTTCACCTCCAAACAATCAAGAAGCACGTACAGCAATGACGACACTATGGCAACATCTCAAAAGTAGAGACGGTGTGGGCAATTCGCTTTTCTTTTGTTTACATACTCTAACGTGTGAAAGACAAAAAAGTCATCATTAACAAGTTTTTCAGAAAACTTGAATTTGTAAGTACCTTATATCTACCATTAAATTATATATCTCTTTAGAGGTCATTTCGCCAGACTCTGTTATTACAGTATAATTGCAATTGCTATGTATATAATTGAATTATTTTTCATATATTTTCTGTATGTATTTAAGGATTTTCGATAAGTCGAACTTACAATAACTCGAATATTTTTGCCAATCCCTTCGAATTCGACTTATCGAGAATTCACCGTACATAGCATGCTAAAAGCTAGTTCAGTTAATAGCACAGTTGAAAATTTCAATTCAAAAATTTCCGCCAATAAACAATGTTGAGAACTTTTGTGTGGCCCTGTATATGATCTATAGAACCAAGTAATATTTTTTTTAAAAAAGTTAAATCTATAAATGCATACCAGAACTGAAAATGTACTTCCAGCAATTATTGTTTGTAGGTTTAAATAGTACATTTATTGTTTATTTTCTCCTGAAGTCAAATCCTTTTCTGTGTCCCTGTAAATCAGCGATAATAACTATGCACACCATATTCTAAAGTAAAAACCTTGTAGTGCAGTAAACAGTATATACACCTCAGTGATATATATCGTATGTTTAAAATAGTCTAATATCATTAAAATACACCAGAAATGATTTTCGCCATAGGCCATAATGTAACAGAATTCTTTTGAGTGTCCCTGTAAATGAACTATAAATGCTACACACTTCATTTTCAATACCAAACATATCGTTGTAAACCCCAATAACATATATCAATTTCAGGGAAATCAAACTATATTTACACGATTTAAAGCACAGAGTAACTGTTTTTATAAACACTTTTCAAGTATGTTGGTGTGAATTATTTCTAAATTACCTATGCGTGCCTCTTTCAGGTAAACTGGCATGGCGCCAATGGCCACGTGATCTACTAGAAAGTTGTTTTAAAAACATTTTTGTTCTTTATATTTTTAGCAATGATGTAAATTTGAATGCAGCGTGCAAAGCTGCATTTATTTGTCTTGGTCTTCTAAAATAGAAGAAATGTTTTAATTTTTAAGTAAATCGATCTCGAGCATGAAAACATGCTATTTTTTATTATGGCTTCTTAATAGAAGAAAATAGTTGCTGATTTTTTAATTGTAATTAAAATATGTGAGTTCTAAAGAAGGAACAAAACAACTAAATATGTTTCATCTACAAATTTTTAAATAAATGTAAATTTTGTATATATTCGGATTGTCAATAATCTACAAAAGGATTTCTTGCGGGTGATTATTCTTAAATGATGAACACAAAAATAAAACATTTCGATTCTATTTTACTTCAGAACATAATACGTGAAACTATATTGCTTTTAATGTGATATAAATAGAATCATGAAATCTAGAACTTTGCTCTCCTAACTGTGATTTAATTAGTTAGAACTTGAATCTCGTGGATTACATGAGATATCTTCATTAATTGGAAAGGATCACTGAAGTGCACTATAACATGTTTTCTATAAATCATGGAGTGCTTAGCGTTTATCGTTCATTTACAGAGACACACAAAAGGTTACAGGACTGACTATGATTGATAAGTGCTAAAAGTGTGATTTCCGAAGTGGTATGCATTATGCATGGTGTGTATAAATTCTATAGCTCATATATAGAGTGGCATGGGAGAATTGGTATATATTGCTGAAAATGGATTTTTCTGAGTTATGTGTTTTTTAAATTACTTATTTAGATATCTCATTTCATTGTTTGAAAAAATTAAATTTCTTGGTAATATTCTGTTGGTGTTGGAAAGCGTTTTATAATCTGTGCCTGATTCAGGATTTTTTGTTCATGCTTAATTTTTCAATAGCACACAACATAATTTGGAGAAAATTTTCTACTGCTTTTACTTACCCATCATATGTAGTATAAAGTAAGTCTTGTAATCGTTTTAAAAATCTGATTTTTTTTTTTTTTTTTTTTTTTTTTTTTTTTTGACGTATTTACACATTTCAGACATTGGAGATTCCGAAAGACATATTTTTAGAGAAAAAAAATTTGCCGTCCGTCTGGGTGTGTGTGTCTGTAAACGCTCTATCTCCCGAACAAATTGAGATAGAGACTTAAAATTTGAGAAACTTACTTAGGAAGTAATAATGGGAAGAAGCCTATTGAATATCAGTAACCTCGATTATCTGGAACTATTTTTTTCGGACTCTCAAAATGTTCGTTCTGATAAAAGGTATACAAAAATTTTCGAAATTGTTTATTTGAAGGAGTGAATATAAAAGACAATAAAAAAACATAAATTTTGCATAAAGAATGAAGTCGATCAGATAATTAGTTGCCGAGATATTTGTAATTATATTTTTCACACTCTTCGATTTTTCATGACCCTGTATTTCATTCAAATTTCAATTCAAAGATATATTTTAATTGCAAATGCAACACTTAATCCAACGCAGTAAATTGTTAGTTCATATGATTATATTTTTCGAGTTACAAGGATGTTTCTTTTACGCAATTCAGTACTAATTAATTATTCTGCCGACCCAAAAACTATAAGATTAAATGCCAATAATGGCTTATCGTAAATGTCAAGCATTTAACCCTTTCACCGTGCGAGGATTTTCCTGTATTTTTATAAAAATGCTTGTAAAGTTCAGGATAAATTTATTTATTAATCACAGTTTGATGCTATAATATCTTTAATATCACTTTCTATATTTAGTTCAAAATAAAATTGTGTTTAAAATATTTTTGTCTACGGCCATTTTAACATGGTTTCTAGAAACGGAAAAATCCGGGACAGACGGTTAAAGGGTTAATGCATATAACAATGCATATTGCATACATTAAATGCATATAATAATAAGGGGGGTTACCATAGGAAGGACCCTGTTCTGTTGCCAAATACCGCCAAGTTTGTCACCAACTTGGCAATATATTGCCAAAAGTGATGCCAAATTGGCAGTATCTCTAATATTTCGCCAAATTTCCATAGACTTCCATTGTAAACCAATAGTGTTTATTTGCTTACAGAAAATCAACAAATTGAGATATTTTAGTGCAACAAAAAGTAATATTAGCTTAAGGGATTATATTAATTATATTTAAGGGAGTCCAAGTAAATTAAATTATGAATAAAAGTAACATGATACAATGTTTAGCATGTATCACATATTTTATTTTCATATTTTATATTATGTACATCCATGATGAGTAAGTATTACGGTGAGCCCCAATGACTAGTTTTATTCTTCTCCTTAAGAGCACTTATTTCGTGGGGAAGAAACATTGTCGATTCCCATGTTATCCTATGGGAGAAAATATTATCCTTCTTCATTCAAATTTTAAAATTTCAACTTTTTTCTTTTTTAGCATGTAAATCCGAAAGCTCTACACAACACTACAAGCTTAAAATATTTTAAAAACAGTTTTAAGTATTTTAAAATTTATGCTTAAGTTTCAAAAAATTCCAAAAAGTAGAATGAGTTGTCTTTATGCATTTATAACTATGGATTGAAAAGAGATATAAAAATTTGGAGCTTATGCAAGCAAAATTTGTTTTCTTTTATGTAATTAGGCAATTTTTAAAATTTATTATAATCAAAGCACTGTAATTTTGAATTAAAAATCAATTATACCTAAAAACCACTACAGACCTGTCAACTTGTCAGCCTGACCTAATTGATTACTTGAGCCCTGGATATAAGAGGAATTACGTTAGGGGGTTGGCACCAGATTTTTGTAAAAAGAAAGCTGTGGGCTTCAGTCTTGGCATAGTAATTTTGAATAGACAAAGTGAACATAGGTAAAATGATTCTTAATTAAAAATGTTATCAATATGCCTCTTGGGGGGTGGATGCAGGAGACACTTTCTAGAGTTCTATCAGATCGTTTAACATTAAATTTTGTAGGATGGTGGATTTTTTAGAATACGCTCCTACAAAATAATTTTTAACTAAAACTTTTGATTCTCATGTCCCGACAGGTGTAGGAGTTTAAATCATACCTCGAGATCTGTTGGATCTTTTAAAATTAAATTTTGCTGAATGGTAAATTTTTAAGAATAGGTACGATAAAAGTGATTCTTAACTAATATTTTAATCTCTGCCCCCTTAGAAGATGAGAGGGGGGAGGGTGCAAAAAATATCTTGAAATCTACTAGGCCTTTTAAAATTACATTTTGTAGGTGGATAAGTTTTTGAGCAGAGACACAGATAGGAGGGGCGAGGGGAAAAACATATCTTGGGTTCTATCAGATGCTTTGAAATTAAGTTTTGCAGGATGGTAAATTTTTTAGCATAGACAGTGTTCTGGCTAATTCTCTAAACAACTACAAGTGCATGCTCTGATTGAACTTGCTACTTCTGAACTGAAATGAACTAATATGTTGTTGATATTAGAATTCTTTAGATGTATCACGTCGAATGGCTCTTAACAGTTTTTTTTTTCTTATAAAAGATACTGATTATTTGTCATTTAGAGCCACTACCAATTACTAGATATCAGATTAAATTTCAAATGAATATTTAGATTAATTCGATTAGAAAAGAACATTTCTGGTGGTTCGTGCCGGGAGACCTTCAATTTGAATAAGATTATTGCAGAATATAATAAAAGTTTATAAATATCTAAATATATTTTAGCAATTTTCTTTTCTGAGCAATCATATTTTGCACTGATGATGGTACGTTATGGCTACCGAAACTAGTTTGCAACAAGAAATAAAGTGTTTTTGTTTTGGTGCTTTAAACGTTGTTTTTATTTATTTATATTGTACTGTGCCAAGTAATTTCTTATTGTAATTGTAATACAGTAGCGCTCAAAAGTATTTTGACAAAGATAATAATTCACTTAATTGAAAAGAATAATAAAATACAAAAATCAATCATTTATTTTACTTAACCATATTCAATGCTTTAATTTTAATAAATTAACAATAAATATTAATAATATTAATAAAATTATAGCAGAATTTTCTATGTTAATCTGCAGCAAATCAAAATTTATGTGTGACCCAAGAATGTTGTATCAAGCCTAGTATTAAAAGAAGTTATAGTAGCCCATAAAATAAGCAGAGTTTGCATTTACAAAGAAAATATAAGCAGAATGTACAATAATTACAATAAATCTAGAAATAAAAGTTAAATTTTAGCAATTTTTTTTAGCCCAGAATTTTTTTTTTAAAGCAATTAAGATTGATCTGCAAGGTATAAAATAATGCACTGTTTCTGCTACGGGGGATATACATACACTATATTGCCATTAATGACCGGCAACTTTCAATTTTAGACATTTTGTCGAATATTTAGAAATATACTTGACAGATTCTTCTGGAATTTCAGGATTAAAAAGAACAGGTATGACCTCATATTTAGCAATGTCGATTTGTTGAGGGGGGGCAATTAGGGGGCAACAAAAAATCAAAGAAAAAAAATAATACTTGGGATCACCCTGTAAAATGAAATGCACGAAATGATCTACCGCTACTGAATATAAATAAACAGACATTGCGCAATATGTGTATTTTTTTGTGTAAGAATTAGCACGTATATTAATAGAGATATAGCGATTTATTTAAAAAAATTAAAAAATTCTTGCATGTTTTTTGCTTATAAGATGCAGGGTTTTCAACCAAATTTAACGCCGGTTTCAGAAAAATTGACAAAATATAGTAGAAACAATATAGTGCAATTGAAATATAAATATATTAAATATTTTAGGAAATATAAGCAGTTGTATGAAATAATTTTTATCTGCGCATGCGCGAACGATAACAAGGATCATTTTACATAATTTAATAGTCAAATCTATGGAGCAACTTATTAAAAAAAATCTAGTCAAATATCGTAAAAATTCAGAAAGATATTGGTGTTAAAGTGAGCAAATTTTTAGTTGTTCTCTAAAAGTAGCTGAATGATAAGGGATTTTACACAAATTGTCATTTTTTATTAACTGACTTTCAGAAAAAAGTTAGTATTTAGTGTGTATCAACGAGTAGATTTAGAAAAACTGCTTCGACTTTGATACTTCTTCTGATCATGGTATAGGTTCATGCTGGTGGTTATCCAAGAAGAACTAAAGCATCAATAAAAAATGAAAACTAAAAAAAATTAAAAATAACAATTTGTGGAAAATCCCTTATCATTCAGCTGCTTTTAGAGAACAACTAAAAATTTGCTCACTCTAACGCCGATATCTTTCTGAATTTTTACGATATTTGTCTAGATTTTTTTAATAAGTTGCTCCATAGAGTTGACTATTAAATTATGTAAAATGATCCTTGTTAGCGTTCGCGCATGCTCAGATAAAAATTATTTCATACAACTGCTCATATTTCCTAAAATGTTTAATATATTTATATTCCAATTGCACGATATTGTTTCTACTGTATTTTGTCAATTTTTCTGAAACCGGCGTTAAATTTGGTTGAAAACCCTGCATGTTATAAGCAAAAAGCATGCAAGAATTTTTAATTTTTTTAAATAAATCGCTATATCTCTATTAATATACATGCTGTTCTTACACAAAAGAACACATATTGCACAATGTCTGTTTATTTATATTCGGTAGCGATAGATCATTTCGTGCATTTTATTTTACAGGGTGATTCCAAGTATTATTTTTTTCTTCAATTTTTTGTTGGCCCCCTAATTGCCCCCCATATTAAATCGGCATTGCTAAATATGAGGTCATACCTGTTCTTTTCAATCCTGAAATTCCAGAAGAATCTGTCAAGTATATTTCTAAATATTCGACAAAATGTCTAAAATTGAAAGTTGCCGGTCATTAATGGCAATATAGTGTATATATTCATATATACATATATATATATATATCTGAATCTTGCCATGCAGTAACTCTTGAATTTTTGAACTGATTTGGATGAAATTTTTCATATGCATAGTACATACTAATGCCTCGACCGAGTTTGTTGTCCAGCTTCATCCGCCATTTCATCCGCAGTCCTCATTCGCAATGGAGGCCATTTGAATTTTATGAACACGTTTGGAAATTTTTAGGTTTCCTAACTTTCTCTTTAAAATGACCTATGTTGTTAACTTACACTGTGTGACTCTTTAAAATATCTTTTAATGTTTCTAACATTCTGTTTAAAATGATACATAAGAGTTTGCATTTTCTGAAACGTAACATTTTCAATAAGTATACAATGTTAGAAAACATAAAAAAAAATTTCAAAATTCCAATGGCTGCCATTTTGAAACAAGATGGCGGATGAAGCTGGCCTAACGAACTTGGTCAAGACATTAAGACACAGTCAAACTCGCTTATAACAAGTCCTTATTTAACGAGAACGCGGATTTAACGAGGAAACCAGAAATACTGGGTTGGTACAATGTTAAGTCTATGAGAGCATAACTCGCTTTTAACAAGCAAATCTCAGTTATAGCGAGCAATATTTTTGTGATTCATAAAATTTCTATTAACTTCCATCTCTCTAGCTCAGCTAATCATTTCTTGGAAAAATTCCTTTAACATTCTGAAGTCAACCGAAAGTTAGTGATGAGTCATAAATCCTGAGAACAAGTGATGGTGAAATTTTTCACAGCGTGGAGTGCACGTGCAAGGAGCTACCATGAAGACCCTGAGGAGACATACGGAGAGGACGGAGGTTGCTGATTGGACGAAAGTTTACTCTGCGTAGGAGTGGCAGGGTAGGGGGCGGCTTGTGTAAAAAACATTCTTTGATCTGAAATCATAGAGCATGCTCGTAAAATTTTATCAGTTGACAAAAAAGTAAGGATTTTATGGGAATTATAGGATGGCTTAAAAAATTACGAAATCTGCAAAAAGTATGATACATCTGCTTCTACTGTTTCAACTTTGTTAAAGAACAAGGAAAAATTACTGGCTGCGCTCGACCAAAATAAGAAGGACTGTAAAGTTTGAAGAAATGTGCTAAAGAGGATTTGGACGAAGCTCTTTTGAAGTGGCTGAAGGTGCAAAGTAGTGCAGATTTCTTGTAAGTTGTCCACTTTTAAAAGTTCAAGCAGAAAAATTTGCTGAACAATTTGGCTATTCCAGATTTATATATTCGAATGGATGGCTTGATTGATTCAAGAATAGACATGGGATAACCTTTGGAAAAAATTGTGGTGAAGCAAAGTCTGCAAAAGCGTGCCGAATATCACGACATGGGTGAGTGAAAAGTGGCCAGTCATCAGAGAAGGATTCAGAAAGATGACATTTATAATACCGATGAAATGTGCATTTTCTACAATGTAACCCCACAGCAGACTTTTAAGTTCAAGAGTGAAAAGTGCGTTGGAGTCAAGCTCTCCAAAAATCGATTGGCAGCTATAGTATGCTCTAATATATCTGAAACTGACAAGAAGAAACTGTTGATTACTGGCAAGTCCAAAAACTCTATGTGTTTTAAGCATGTAAAAAAGCTTCCTGTTAATTATAACCACATCAGGAATGCCTGGGTGACTGCGAGCATTTTCACAAAATTCATTTCTAAATGGGAGCACCAACTAAGGAAAGAAAAACGTAAAATTCTCCTTTTAATGGATAATTGTTCCACCCATCCCGAAATCACTTAATATCAGGATTGAATTTTTATTCCTATGAGACCAAGTTGTCATTAGACCTTTTAAATCAAACTTTCGTAAGCACTTGAATGTGATGCTTCTCGATAGAAAAGAAAAAATAGGAACAACCTCAAGTGCTAATATAAACATACTGGAAATGATACATTTAATGAACAATGCATGGGAAAATGCTGTATCAACATGCATTATCAATTGCTTACGTAATGCTGGATTAGATATTTCTCAAGAGGGAGAAATCTCTGAGGAAGAAGAAGAAGTAGACAACTTGAAAAATTTGGAAATGAATAAAGAAGAATTTGAAAATTATGTATCTGTTGATGCCAATGTTATCACTTCCAAGATACCTACTCCCGAGGATATTGTAGCTAAAATTCAAGCTAAAGAAAATGAAAAAAAATGATGAAAGCGAAGATGATAACAACAAATGTGAAGAATTTCAAGCTGAACCGCTTCCAACATACTCATCGACTTTTGAATGCCCAGAAAAACCTCAAACTTTTTTCAAAGCCAGGGGTGCAAATGACGATGTTTTTCAGGCGATGAGTCTTCTCCAAAGAACAATAACACAAGAAAGAGACAATAAGACAGTTCAAAGCAAATTTTCCAACTTTTTTTGTACTGTACAGAAATAAAAAATAAATAAAGTATGTATAATAAAGTAAGTATGCATGAATTTTTATATTTTTTACGAACCCGTTTTTTACGAGCACTTGGTTAACACGAGCAAATATCACAGTCCCTTTGTGCTCGCTATAAGCGAGTTCGACTGTATGTACTATGCATATGAAAAATTTCATCCAAATTGGTTCAAAAATTTGAGAATTACATCATGACAAAATTCAGATATAAATATATATATACAGTAAAACCCGTTTAAGAAGTTCCCGTTTAAAGAAGTTTATATTTTCGATTCCCATTTTTCTCTTACTCTTACAACGCTAAAATAACTCGTTTAAGAAGTTTAGTTCGAAACTCCTTCCCGCTTAAAAAGTTTTATTTTTCCTTCCATTTTTACTTTCAAAGAGCGTTTATTTGGTATTTTTGATTATTATTTTATTTTCTGTGCTGGAAATCTCTTTATTTATATTATTTGCTTTTCAAAAAGGTCAATGTTTAGGATTGATAGCAGTTATGGTTACCTCTATTTCACCTTAAAATCTGTTTAACGTGTTTGATGGAAATGGAATGTGGGTGGAGGCTGGGTCCCTCGTCACTGTAACAATAGTGCCTGATAAAGAGAAAAGGGAATTGCTCCGCCCTACCGAGGAGTGGTTCTTTCAGTTCAATAGTTACAACAGATTCTTTCCCACCACCCTCGTCCATAAGTGCAATGTACCAAAGCTGCGTTTGGTTTTTTCATTTCACAGTTTTTAAGTCAGTGTAAAGTGCATAACATCAAAGCTTTCTCGTTAGAAAATGCACGAACAAAAAATTCTGCTTTTTTTAGGGTTTCGTTCATCTCACGAAACCCTATTCGTCTCGCTTCTCTGTCTGTCTGTCTGTCCGTCACAGAGCCCGTTCTCAGAAACTATACATGTTAGAGACTTGAAATTTTGGGTACTTATAGCTGAACACCTCACATCAAACAACAAATCATAAAATTTTGAAAAAGTTGGTAATTAACCGAATTACGGGCTAATTAACTTCTAAAATTAACCAATCCACCTTTTTAACGCAAATTCAAAAGGACTTTCTCGAAATCATCCGTGTTTCTCCTAAGGGTTGCCAGTAAAATCAGCCGAATGCACGGTTACCACGGAGGAAATTAAGCCGAAAAATGAAGTGGAGATTTTAAAGCGAAATCGTATATCAGAAAATATTGGTCCGAGAAATTTGTAAATGGAATAGACAGACGCAGAAAAAAATCTACTTTCATTTGGTATAAAGTTCACATTTCTGCGATGTGTATAAGTTAAAATATCCATTAAAAATCGATCGATAAAAATTTAATTTCTTTAATTGGAAAGACAAGGAAATAAAAAGATTTCAATTCGGCGGGAAAGCAGGTAGACATGACGACGCTGCGGTTTTCCATAATAGCATATTTTAATACGAAATTTTAACTTTTTAAATATTAAATTTTTTGATTAAATTTTTTGGCATCCCGATGTCAAATTTCTCGCTGATTTCATTGATACCCATATCTAAGTCCTATCTTAATTACAAGCTGAAATATTAATTATTATTTAATTAATCGGTTTATTCCTATCAAATGCGTCGATTAAAATGAAGAGACGTGCTTATTTAACCACGAATTAACTTAAATTAGGAAATCTAATAATTTGCCTGGGCTTTTTGAACAGCGATATGAGATAAGTATAACTCATTCATCATCAGAAAGTTTACTTCATACCACTATTTTCTAATAGTAATTTCAGGAAATATTTTGAATTATTGGTTAAGACCGCCACTCAGTCTGTTTGAAACTTTAAGATAGTTTATAACACATAGAAAAAAGTGTAAAAAAGAATGGAGTGTGATATTTCGAGGAGGGGGGGGGGGGAAGCTAGAATTATTTTTAAAATCTTAGCGTTTGTTACCGCAGCAAATATTTTAAATTCTTGTTTAAGACCGCCACCATCCCGACCCATCTATCTACGGAAAGATTGCGTAAAGGAGTTTCGTTCAGATATGCTTTTGTTAAGAATAGAGTGCATTCCCTGGTGGTGGAATGTGGAACTAACATAACGCGATTTTGTTAAAATTAGGAAATCTAACAGTCGATCTGTTTGAAACTTTAAGATATTTTATAACACATAAGATAAAGTGTAAGAAAGAATGACACGCGAAATTCCGGGGAGGGGAGGGGGGGGGGGCGCTAGATTTCTATTTAAAAAATTTGCGTTTCTGACCGCTTTAGGTGACTTTTTGAGGGAGTCCTGAGATATATGCTACTTATTTAATATAAAATTGTCTAAAGTTTAGTTACCACTATTTCCTAATAGTAATTTCAGCAAATATCTTAATTTCTTATTAAGACCGCCACAACCTCGAGTAACATATCTACTTATAGGTTGTTTAACGGAGTTTCCTTCCGATACAGTTTTGTTAAGAATAGAGTCCGCTCCCTGGTGGTGGAATGTGGAACTAACATTTTTGTTAAAATTAGGAAATATAACAAGGCGATCTGTTTGAAATTTTACGATAGTTTATAACACATTAGAAAAAGTTTATAAAAAATGGCGCGTGAAATTTCGGGAAGGTGGAGAGAGGGGGAGGGGCAAAATATTTCTTTTTTGTTTCATACCGTTTCAGGTGCGTTTTTTGATGGAGTCCTCAGATACATGCTACTTATACTTATTAAATATAAATATGTCAAAAGTTAAATTACCACTATTTCCGAATAGTAATTTCAACAATTATCTTAAATTCTTGCTGAAGACCGTCACCACCTCGAGTAACATATCTACTAATGGGTTGTGTAAAGGAGTTTCGTTCAGATACGCTTTTGTTAAGAATACAGTGCGCTCCCTGGTGGTGGAATGTGGAATTAACAGACCGCGATTTTATTTAAAGTAGAAAATCTAACAATTCAATCTGTTTTAAACTTTAAGATACTTTATAACACACGATAATAAATTATAAAGAAGGGCGCGTCGCATTTCGAGGAGGGCGGGGGGGTTGAGGGAGGTGCGCTAACAAAATTAGGAAATATAACTGGACGATCTGTTTGAAACTTTAATATGGCTTATAAAACATAACATAAATTTTTAAAATCAGGCCGCGTCAAAAATCATGGTGACCATCTGCCCACTCCCCCCCAAGGGGGGCACTTTTCTAAATTTGGCAGATACCCGTCATGTGATATATCGTAGCATTTTGGGGGGGGGGGGGGCGAACAAAATTAGGAAATATAACAAGGCGAATATGTTTGAAACTTTAACATAGTTTAGGATGTGTTTGCCAAAATTTAGAAGGTATTCCATGGCGATAAATGTACTGGACGTTTTGAAAGGAATATTAAACGAAACCCTTTGTGCAATGTATGATCACACTTACCCACTTGTTTTTTTTTTTTTCCCCAAAAATGTCGGGTAAGACAATTAAAAGGAAAGCTTTGTCAATTGAAGACAAAATCAAAATTTTGAAAGAAGTTGATAGTAACGCGAAAACAACAAGAGATGAAATTGCAAAGAAGTTGAACATACCAGTGACTACTCTGAATGGAATTCTAGCAAAACGAGATCTCATTTTAAACTGTTCTGAAAAATCTCGTAAAATTAAAAACGTGAATAGAGGAAAATATGAAGTTATGGAAGAAAAATTATTGATTAAAGGTTGCCGAAAAAAACAGAAACAAAAAACTATAACCGATTTTTTTTGCAAAAACATATCAAATGACTCTTAAAGAGAAGTTTCTTGTCTTGGATTAAATAAAGAGTTTCTAAGGTATGCATTTTTACTTTATTAACTAATTTTTTAAGTGTGCAAACTAATTTAAATTTCTTAAGAAAACTCAATTTTATAGAAAGTACTCTTTGTATTATTGTACTAAGATAAAATAAACACTCTTCTGAATATCAATATTTAAACTATTGATTTTTTTCAAAAAATGCTAATTTCCCATTTAAGAAGTTTTCCCGTTTAAGACGTTTTTCCCTTCCATTCACTTATGAAACTTCTTAAGCGGGTTTCACTGTAGTATATATATAATTTTATTATTATTATTAATATTTATTGTTAATTTATTAAAATTAAAACATTGAATATAGTTAAATAAAATAAATGATTGAGTTTTGTATTTTATTATTCTTTTCAATGAAGTGAATTATTATCGTTGTCAAAATATTTTTGACGCTACTCTATAATGAAAATTTGTTTTGTTTCAACATCAAGTTGGTGAGCTTATTTTGTTATATTTTATATTTTGAAAAATGAATGAAAATAAAGAGCACAAGATGCATGATACACATCAAAATCTATTAAATAAATTGTTAGAAGAAATTGAACAGTTTAAGGATGTAGATAATAACATTTTCAGTCTAATGAATGTGAAAAATGTGGAAAACTAAATACTGATATTGATGAATATGACCAGAAAATAATATCTTATAGAAGTAAATTAAACTTAAAATTAAAAGTTTGAATTTTAATGAAAATATTATTAACAGTAATAATATTGATTCAGTACAAACATGTCATGTTACTACCGAAGTGAAAAAAAAACAGTGGCACTCCGGGAGTGCCAGTAGAAGTGAAAACTTCAACAATTACGTGTGTGTTTTTTTAATCGTCAGGAAATGTTTTATGCGTTGAATTGTGTAGCAGCACTAATGAAAGCATCTGGGGACACGGCAGTGCGCCTGCCAAGTCTTGAAAGCACAGCTGTAAGCATCTTTTTCTGGAAGCAACTCAGGATACTTTTGACCCCCCAATATTTTTGTGTTGGTGATTCCCAGAAACTTGAAACTTCGTAAATCTAAAGTAATGTGAAAATGGAACTAAATGCAAAAAATTTCACGTTTCTATCTTTTTTATTTCAGAAGATATATGAACTTAAACTTTCGCCTTTTCGACACTGATTCACCGGTCATCAAAACTCAGAGGTACGTCCTGTATCCCTAGAATCTTGAAATTTGGTATGAAGGTAGTGTTTGGGATACAATGAAAGGAAAAATTTAAAAAATCCGGAAAATTTGGATAAAAAGTCGAAAAATCAAAAAATCGAGAATTTGGCAGAGATGTGATATACGAACCAGGTTTGGCGCGATTTTTTAACGTCAATTTGGCGAAAGCCCGTTTTCCAATACCAGTTACAATATATATTTTTAAATTATTTTCTATTGTTTTAAAAAGTAAACAACAATAAATAAACGGTAATTTCATTAATAACTATAGAACAAAACAATTGGACAATTTAAAAAAATAAAATAAAAGTAAATGAACAATTTATTAATAAATAAGCAATAGTAGCCGGGTTACCTTGTAAAATAAAGTAACGCCATTTTGCTATCAATCAGGTACCCAAGTGCGAATTTGACATCTGTGCCCCGTATTTTATCTTCCATAATCGAAATTCCCGCCAATACTGTTGGTCATTGACCAGACCATCAACACGATAAAATACAGCGTTATCGGTTTTTAGTTACACGAAATAAGTAGGTCACGAATACGGTATAATTCATTTTAACTGACAAAAAACAAAATAATAATTTGTTTTAGCAATACGTCGGGAGAAAAAGTGAGTTTTAGCTTCCTTCTTCTTTTGCGGATTGAGCTGAAGAGGAAAAAGTTCCTGTCATTCACCGCTTGGCGCGCTAGTGTCTATGTGTCAAAATGCTAGCATGTCGGTTACGTTACAGTGTCTCGAAATCAGTAGTTTTTCCCCATCTCAAAAAAAGCTCAACGTGCCTAAAGAAGTTTTCACTTCAAAAAGTAGAGGTACCTAATCTACAAATAAATCAATTTTTTGGCGAACCAGATAAATTTTTAGAATTTTGGAACCAATTTGAAATGGCAATAGATAAAAATATGTCTAACAGAAATTGAAAAATTTAGCTATTTCAAAAGTTTGGTTTCAGAAACGGCTGCAAACACGATTAGTGATTTTGGTCTGACAGAAAATAATTATGCAGCGGCTGTATCGCTTTTGAAAGAAAGGTACGGTAGACATGCTCGCTTGAATAATTCGCTGAACATGAAATGTTCTTCGACACTGGTGGTTTAAGAAATTTGTACGATAAATGTCTAGTGCAAATTCCAAATTTGGAGTCATTGGGTGTAAAATCCAATACATACAGTGGGTTACTTTGTCCAATATTACTGAAGTTAATACCCCCAGATTTGACATTATAGTTTAATAGAAATCTAAAGGACAGTGAAATATGGAATATACGAGGTTGTACCAATAAGCTTTTGCCCTCACATAGAAATAATCAAGTGAAATTTGTGAGATTGCTACACTTTATGAGTCCTTTTCTATATAGTCAGTGTGCACAGTAACACACTTGTGCAACCGCTATTTCAAAGAGAGGGGGGGGACAATGTATTCCAGGAGGTGCGATAGTATATCCAAAGGGAGGCATTTTTCTAACTTTTACCAACCCCCACATGTGACATATTGTTGGAAAGGCCTGTGACCATTTATTCATGCAATGCACCTCCCCCC
This sequence comes from Maratus speciosus, assembly GCA_963932465.1. Lineage (NCBI taxonomy): Eukaryota > Metazoa > Arthropoda > Arachnida > Araneae > Salticidae > Maratus > Maratus speciosus. The sequence continues at coordinate 596,364,238 of OZ010788.1, read as the reverse complement.
AAATTTGCCTTTCGGGAAACACTTTTATAAATTTCTGACATCCTTCACGCCCCCCCCCCCCCCATGGGGCAAATTTGGGAGGAAGGGCTTGGGAGGTGCATAGCATGAATAAGTGGTCACAGGCCTTTCCAATAATACATCACATGTGGGAGGTCAGCAAAAGTTAGAAAAATGACCCCATTTAGGCCTACTATCGTGCCTCCTGGAATACATCCTCCCCCTCTCTTTGAAATACCGTTTGCAGAAATGTGTTACTGTAAACGGTGACTATATACAAAATGACTAATACAATGTAGCAATTTCATAAATTTCACTCAATTATTTCTATGTGAGGGCAAAAACTTATTGATACTCCCTCGTAGATAATCTTATGAGTTTTCTTAAAAATGAAGCTGAAAGTAGAGAAAGGATATTAACTACTGGTATGATCCATGTCAATTCAGGCAGCCAAAGAAAAAATCTTACCTTCATAGTCTCAGAAGTTTTTGAATTGAACATATGTTAAAATTCAATAAAAAATAAGATACTTGTATATTTTGGTTTTGCCCAAAAAAATTCCTGGCCCGAGATACAGGCCGCCAAAGATGGCATCCCGGGCACCATTTCCAATTCGCCCTTTTCGATAAAAAATTTAAAATGCTCTATCTCTAGAACGGTGCAAGATATTTTGTTGCGTTTTTTTTTATTTTAAAGATAATATTCTTCTGTTTAAAATGATATATCCAATTTTGAAAAATGTATTCAACTTTTCTTGTGGCAACATTTTTCAAAAAAAAAATTTTTTTCAAAAAAATTTTTTTTTTTCAAAAATGCCAATCCTAAAAATTTTGATTTTTTTGCTGTTGATCAATACCATTGGGGACTATCTTCACTGTAAAGGATAACTTCCACTTTTGAGTTTAACAAATTTTAGAAACATTTAAAAATTCAGAGAATTTTACAGGAACTGTATATATACAGTTCCAGTAAAAGTGACTGAATTTTTACTTATTTGTATCATATTTGTAAAGATAAGCCTACTATATATCCTAAACAAGTTAGAAATTGCAATATCAAATGTGGCAAATGAGGTGCGTGCATAGTATTAACTAGTTTTATAAATATTCAGGTCTTGGTGCAATAAGTGTTACACTCTTGGTCTTGGGCAAAAAGGCATGAATACCACATTTACTGTAATTCCATATATTGAATTCAGTAATACGAAAGTAATATGAATCCATCTTAAAAGGACTTAATCGCCATGGCAGCCTAGAATCATTGCCTATCATGGTATATCATTGAATCAATTATGTATTATAGGATTTTTAAATAGAATGAAGAAAACTTTTATTAATGTCTTTTATGTTTTAATTTGATTTTCATAGCATTTGAAGTGATACATACTTTATTGCAGAGGTTTACAAAAAATTACTTCCTGTGTCATAGAAAGTGCATAGTGTTTACAGGGACACACAAAAGATTTCGGATACTTTACCTTATTGGAAATACTGTACATTAGCAATGATTGCTAGAGGTGCATTTTTAGTTGCGATATGAGTTTTTAAGTTCTGGAAGTGCATTTTTAGTTGTGTTTGAGTTTTTAAGTTTAACTAAATTTTTCCATATTACGTTGTGTGCATAAATGCTGTAGATCATATACAGGGCTACACAAAAGAAATCTTAAGGGTTTACTGAGTATGAATGAAAGTAGCTTAAAGGTGATTTTTAAATGAGTTATGCATTTTTACACTGAACTACATTTAGTATACTAAGATATGTTTGGAGAATATAGATAAAATGATATACAGGTCCACGCAAATAATTAGATACATGGCCGTCTATGGATGATAATCTCTGGAAGTGTGATTTCACTGGTTTTAAGGATGTTTTAATCTTAATTAAATATTAGCTAAATAGTGGCATGTATATAAAGATAGTAGGTAAAATACAGGGTTGTATGAAAATATTCAAGTATGCTTCCGTCTATTGACATAAATTTCTAAAAGTCAAATTCCGACCTATTTATGTGCTTTTAACAATTTCCAACATAGTTGAAAGTCTTTATGGATTCGATTTGTCTGCCCATCTGTCTGAACTCTAACTTGTATTAATATAATTTGTATTGCTGTGTAATTGATATATGTTATTGAGATTGTTTTACTATGTTCGGTATTGAAAATAAAGTATGTATCACTTCAAATGCTATGAAAATCAAATTAAAACATAAAAGACATAGTTTTCTTGATTCTATTTAAAAATTCTATAATACATAATTGATTCAATGATATACCATGATAGGTAATGATTCTAGGTTGCCATGGCGATTAAGTCCTTTTAAGATGTATTCATATTACTTCCGTATTACTGAATTTAATATGTAGAATCATAATAAATTTTGTATTCATGCCCTTTTTGCCCAAGAGTGTAACTTATTGCACCAAGATCTGAATATTTATAAAACTAGTTATAGTACGCACGCACCGCATTTGCCACATTTGATATTGCAATTTCTAACTTGTTTAGGATATATAGTAGGCTTATCCTTACAAATATGATACAAATAAGCAAAAATTCAGTGACTTTTACTGGAACTGTATATATACAGTTCCTGTAAACTTCTCTGAATTTTTTAAACGTTTCTAAAATTTGTTAAACTCAAAAGTGGAAGTTCTCCTTTACAGTGAAGGTAGTTCCCAATGGTATTGATCAACAGCAGAAAAATCAAAATTTTTGGGATTGGCATTTCCAAAAAAAAAAATTTTTTTTGAAAAAAAAATTTTTTTTTCAAACGGCTGCCACAAGAAAAGTTGAATACATTTTTCAAAATTGGGTATATCATTTTAAACAGAAGAATATTATCTTTAAAATAAAATAAAACGCAACAAAATATCTTGCACCGTTCTAGAGATAGAGCACTTTAAAATTTTTATCGAAAATTGCGAATGAGAAAGGATGCCGGGGATGTCATCTTTGGCGGCCTGTATCTCGGGCCAGGAATTTTTTTGGGCAAAATGAAAATATACAAGTATCTTACTGTTTCTTAAATTTTAACATATGTTCAATTCAAAAACTTCTGAGACTATGAAGGTAACCCCCCTGCCTGAGTTGATATGGATTCAGCCTACTCATGATTTAAATGCTAAGAAATCATTTTCTAATGATAATAAAACTGAATATAGACCAAAATTTACAGATAAACAATCAAAATGTAAGCCGAGATATCAATATAATACAAAAGGATATAAACAAAATAACGTTTCAATATAAACAAAATAATGTTTCGGCTACTGAATTAATGATTTCTGTAAATAAAAATTTGCATTTATCCTGTAATAGTGTTGATCATAATAGTGAAATGTGTAATTCTTTAAAGATAAAACAGAAGAAAAAAAAATTAAAAAAGCAGGGAAGATGCTTTTTATGCTTACAATGTAAACACAGAATTAAAGACTGAAATAACCAAAATGTGCTATATTTGTGGTAAAAAATGTAACAGGGCTATTAGTTTTCAACTTGAAAATGATTTGAAGATAAATTTGAATAAAGTGTCGTATCTATTTCTCATTGTGATAACAATTCTATTAGCAATGTACAATAAATACTTGATAAAAGAAATAAAAGAAAAATACCTGATTATTCAATTAAAGATTAAAGAGTAGAGAATAAACAATCCTTAACATGAAAGTTACAGCTTTTTCAAAGGACAATAATACTAGGCATCTAAGTTATCTTTCAACAGCACTCTTGCAATATATATAGCTAAAACAGAGATAAGCATAAAACAACATTATATTTTATGAATTATCTGAAAATAATTTAACATAAATATGCCTTTTATTATTGTATACAAAAAAATGTGATAAATGATATGATTTTAATAAATTATAACACATGACAATACTATTATCTATTCTTTAACTGCAAATTTAAGTAATAAAAATTTCCTGTAAAATAAGCTGTACTACAATAGCAGACAAATGATATGCCCTGTAAATTATTTTAAAAGCAAAAATCATTCATTCATATACAGTCAATAGTCCACCATTAAATCTCATCTCATTATACTGCTCTTTTTCTTATGTGAAACAAAACATGTTTTGATTTAATTATATTTTTTAAGTATCTCTTTATAACAATAACAATAAATTCAATATCATGTTGTTAATTTTATTAAGAAAATTATCCTGCAAAATAATACTTTCGAGACAAGAACATAGCACAGGGAGGGGGTTCACGGCACTCAAGTCTACCCCATTGAAAGAAAGACAATAAGTCTTTAACTCAATTAAAGACTTACTCAATTAAAGTCATATTCAATATTCTTAAGTCAGCAGTTGCAAAGAATTATTTTCTGTCTTCAATGTCTTATCTCTGAAAACACAGCTCTCTACATAAGAAAGCACTATAAATATTTAAATTATAAATATAATCTATTTATATAAAATCCAAGTCTCTGTGTGTCCCTCACAATTCCAGTAGGACCGCCTCATTGTAATGAGTAATTGTTGAAAATTACTAATGCAGAGTTACCAGAGTAGTGCCAAATGTTGACCAACTTGGCGAAATATCGACAAATTTGATGAAATATCACCAAATTTGGTGACAAAAGTTGTCATATATGAAGCCAACTTGGCGATATCTGGTTAATTTGGCGAAATTCCCATTTAAAACTATTAATATTTCATAATCGAGGTCACCGCAATTTTATTTAAATTCCATGCTTTTAAGAGTTTTTTAGAAAATCTATGGGTGAGAATTTAAAGTGCAATATACGAAAATATACTTTTTTACATCTTCATCCCGATGCTACTAACAACATGCCAATAGGTGGTGCTGCACTGTCTGAGCTCCTAACTGCCCGATTTAAATGTGCCTTAAGTACTTTTCCAGTATAGGAGCCTTGGCGAGATAAGAGAAAATGAAATTTGGCAACAAATTTTCTAGCAACCTATTCACTAATTCATATACACAAGTAATTTTTCAATATTTATACAATTTATTTAATATAAAGAAGCCATTTAACTATTTTTGTATACAAACTGAAGTAAATTGTACATAAAACAAACAATATAGATATAAATAAAATATTTACAGATTATATAAATAAACTTAAAAGTTCATTAATTTTATTTTCATAGCTGTTTATATCATTTGACAAAAAAATCTCACTTCTGAAGCCCAAATTATGACAAACTTTTAAAAAGTACGCCAAGGCTGCCTATACTGGAAAAGTATCGTGCTTTATATAATCAGATACAAAAGTTAAATCCTTGGTACTCCACATTAGGGCCTTGGCGAAGAAGGAAAATTGCCAACATATTCCAAATGAAAATCAAATTTCAAATTAATTGCTTAATAGGCACAAAGGCCAACTTTGTGAAAAAAATTCCATGCCGGGACACGAACCCGGACAATCAGTATAGTGCAATGACATTCCACCGACTAAACCACATGGAACGATACCCAGGCTGGAATTTTTCACTATTACATTTTTGCACGGCTACAAACGCAGCACAAGATGGAATATATTTCTGTGAGCCACCGAGATGGCGAAAACACAAAGCTCAATTAAATCCAGCATCGATTGAAACTACATTAATACATGGAAATTTTTCCAGAGAGAAAAACATTCGCCAAAGCAAAGGCCAACCTTCTGAAAAAGATTCCATGCCGGAATCTTTTTCACGAGGTTGGCCTTTGTGCCTATTAAGTAATTAATTTGAAATTTGATTTCCCTTTGGAATATTGTAGCAGGGTTGGCAAGTTTCTGCCAAAGTGGTTAAAACCAGCGGTTATGACCGGTTAAAACCGGCATGGCAGAAACTAGTTTTTGCCAGTAAGTGGCAAAAACTGGCAGAAACTCAGAAATAATATTAATAAGAACTTTAATGTGCAATGATTCTTAATTCATACATGTATTTGATGTGTAAACAATTAAGTTAAAAATTAAAATTAAAGATTATGAATGTTATTCAAAGTTGTAAAAAAGTTTCAAAATTATCATATAAATATACTTTGTTTATATAATAATAGGTACTAATTTTTTTTCACTTGAAAAACAGAAATTTTCAATGGTAGTCTGATGCTGTACAAGTTTAACTATTTTATATTATTGTTTAGAGTTGAATTTTTATTTAAAAGTAAAAAAAGAAATTTACAAAAATCTGATATTTTAACAAATGTATTTTTCAGAGTATTTTTAAATAATGCAATGCAATAACTTAAAGATTATGATTCTTATGAAATTATATAAGTAAATAATTGAAGCACAATAAATAACAGAAAAAAAATTTAATGAAATATCTTGCACAATTATTTTACAATATTGAAAGAACAAAATTGCCACTCAAATATACTATTATTACTTTTTCCACAGAACATTCCATAGCATAGGACAAAATTTTGCTAATCTTTCTGAACACACTGTTTCTTTGTTTTGAATAAAAGAAAAGTTTGAAAATATTCTTTCAAGACTATCATTACTTGCTGGCAATGTCATTATTGAGGATGCAAATTTGAAAAAATCCCATTTTCACCAGTATTCGTTTTTAAAGATGACCACCACATAGAAGGTAGCAAGACATTTTCTAGGGCTTCCTTGAGGAAATATGTTTCTGAGGCAGGAGTCGATTTTGCTTCGAAGGATATTATATGTGGCACAAAATTGGGATTAATATCTGAAAGCAATTTCCTTGCCTTTTCTTTATGCTCATATGTCAATTTTGATCCCATATACTTAGGATGAAGTAAATAAGTTAGCATATGGTAATCGGTTATTACTGTATCAAATCTGCTTTGAACCTTTGTAGTTGTTTTGTTTGTAAGTGCAAAATGTGGTTGGAACATTTTCAACTAACAGTCTTAATAAAAAAGCTAAAATCTTTAACAACGATTTTATGCACAAATAACATACAGACACGACACAAATATCCCATATAATCGTTTTTTGTCGTGTCTATATGTTATTTGTGCGTAAAATCATTGTTAAAGATTTTAGCTTTTTTACTAAAATTCGCACAAAATTTGATCTATGCTTATAACAGTCTTAAATTGAAAAAAAAAAAAAAAAGTCAGATTTGTTCCTTTGAATACTGTATTTAAATGAAATGTTTTTTAAATTCATGGAATAACAAGATCCGCATATAACTATAATATTTCTATGAGAGATAATTTATAGTGTTATTATTAAATTACAGAAAATTATTTTGAGCAAGTATTGAATATTTTTCTTTTCTTTTCATTGTTTAATTTAAAATAAGTATTGGATATAGTTTTGTATTTGATTTTTAAACTGAAATTCTAAAATACTATAATAATTGTTTACATATAAAATTATATAACCATACTATAACAAAAATTTTATCTGTTACATTACTCATTTTTTCTAATACAAATCTATTTATTTTTTAATTAAAACTACCCACAATATTTCATTTGTTATTTATACGGAATAAAATGTACTTAAGGAATTTAATACTAGTAAAAAAGTCTAAGATTATGTCATGAAATGTGTTTATGCCAGTTGTTGCCAGTTTCTGCCAGTTAAAACCGGTTATAACCAGTTTCTGCCACTGGCAAGGCAGAAACCCTTTTTTGCCGGCAAATAGCCAGCCCTGATTGTATGCAAGGCGAATGTTTCTCTTTCTGGAAAAATTTCCATGTATTAATGTAGTTTCAATCTATGCTGGATTTAATTGAGTTTCGTGTTTGCCCCATGTCGGTGGCTCACGGAAATATATTCCATCTTGTGCTGTATTTGTAGCCCTGCAAACATGTAATTGTGAGAAATTCCAGGCTGGGTATCGTTCCATGTGGTTTAGTAGGTAGAATGTCAGTGCGCTATACTGATGGCCCGGGTTCATGTCCCAGCATGGAATCATTTTCACGAAGTTGGCCTTTGCACGTATTAAGCAATTAATTTGAAATTTGATTTTCATTTGCAAATATTGTATGCAAGGCGAATGTTTCTCTCTCTAAAAAAATTTCCATGTATTAATGTAATTGGCAACATATTTTCTAGTAATCTATTCACTGTTTCATTTCATATACACACGCATTTTTTTTTTTTCAATATTTATACAATTTATTTAACATAAATAAGCCATATATCTAATTTTATAATATTGACATGAACTGCAATACGCACAACACTGGGAACCAAGCTGCGTGTATTAATGGTATGGTACTGCATTACAGTTTTTCATAAATGAGTTTTGTTTTTAAAATCTGTTATTTTCATCTACCACTGCTGAACTAGCTAGAAAAACTTATTCTTGCACATGTGTTGTATACATCTCATATTCCATCATTTTTGACGGGCTATTTTTCTAGTAATTAATAATAATTATTATTATAAACATAAGCACAATAAATATATATATCGATTACATTTCTAAAGTGTAAATCTGGTATCAGAATATAAAATAATTTTATTTAATATCTTAATACCTTGGAACCCAACAGTTTCATTTCTTTCATATTAGTATTACTAAATAGTTTTAAGAGATTTAATTCCTGTGAATTCTAACATGAAATAGGATTAAATGTATCTATACTCCATGACTGTATTTCCTGTCAAAATTTTATTATATCAAGAGAACTTTGATTACCTCCTTGATATAATAAAAATATCATTAATTTTATAATCACAACTCTTTAGAATTCCTAATCTTAAATCTTCATTCTAAAATAATTAAAATATTGATTTTGTGATAACAGCATAGGATAAAATTTCATTTCACAAATTTAAGCTAGGTATTTTTCTTTTAGTAATTAAGCTACGATTAACATTTTTTATTTATTAATGGAAAAATGTTTAAAGTGTTGTTGTTGTTGTTGTTAAATCTAGGAATTTTATAAATTACACTTTTTACAGTGTTAAATATAAAACATTTCCCATCAGCAACCAGTCTCTCCTACATCATATTATCTGAAATTTACAAACATTAAAGCGTATATAAAACTATTTCTTAAGAAAAGAAAATTTTTAGCAAAAAACAATGTAAAAGTCTCTGATACTTTTGTATTAGCCGGGTGAAAATCTCGCCAACATTGACTTTTATTTTTTAATTGTGTAAATTAGAAACAATATTCTGATATTGAAATAAAGTGTTTTGGTTTATGATGTTATTTCTTTTTCTTTAAAAAAAGCAAACAAACTGTATTCAAAATTAAGTGAATGAAAGGTATGTATTTTAAGTGAAATGAATGAAAGGCGTGTATTTTAAAAGAAATGAATGCAATACGAGTGATGGCAGTGGGAACAATATTTGGCAATTTATCACTTGCAGACAGCTAACATAAAAGTAACAAGTCTCCAATTGTTACACAAGTCTACAATCCTCAAGACTGTATTTTTTATTAAGAAGAATATTTGAATAACTAGAGAACAGGAATTCTGCTTTTTCAGAATTTAGTGTCGCCCCCGGCATTTCCATTACTTTATTTTCTTCTGATGGACTGGTGATTTCTATTATTATGAAACAGACATTATAAATGAAGCATTAGGTGAAGATGAAAGAGCAGCCGTAAAAAGTTAGAACTCGGATTTTCTGGTCAGAATAGAAAAAAAAAATGGCCATAATTTTTTTTTTCAAAAAAAATTATGGCCATTTTTTTTTTCATTATGGCCAGAAAATTAGAGTTCTAACTTAAAAAAAAAAAAAAAAAATTATGGCCATTTTTTTTTTTTTTTTTTTTTTTTTTTTTTCCATTCTGACCAGAAAATCAGAGTTCTAACTTTTTATGACTGCTCTTTCATCTTCACCTAACACTTCATTTATAATGGCTGTTTCATAATAATAGAAACCACCAGTCCATTAGAAGAAAATTACTCGGTTAAGCAGGACTCGGATAATCGGGATTCTACTGTAGTGCAAAACATATTTCAAGACTTAAAGCACGCGCTTTTATTTTATATAAAATGATGTCATTTGCCTTAATATAGATACTTAAAATTAAATATAGTTTATAATAGCTCCATGTTTTATCATAAATCCTTCATTTATATTTTTCTCAAAATAGCACGTATTTTAATTAATTTTTTTTTTTCAATTTTTATGAGAAAATGGCAACAAAAAGATATAATTGCTATCTTTCAACAATTTTTTCTTTACTTTCTACAGAAATGGAGTACTTGAGTTGCCAAAAGGAAACAAATGTCGCTAAAAACTACAAAAAAATTAATTTTTAAAAAACAAATGGAGATGCAGTTTTCAAACAAATTGCATTAAAAAGTACTTTTTTTCCCCAATACGATGGTATAAACATTGAAAATGTGCGATGCTTACAAGTTTTAAAAAATGCTGTAGAGTATTTAATCGCACAATGAAGCATCGGCTTTTGTTTTACGGCTGGTGTATACCAGGTAACGTTATTTATTGGAGACAAAATAAGCTGGGAGAAAGAAATAGCATACCGGGGGCTAATAAATAGCACCATCTTAATTATTTTACTTGTCGCTGAATATCTCCCTTGTTATAAGTTTATAACAATTCTTATAAAAAGTGAAATAAGAATAAGTTTCTAAAAATATTTATAGCCAATTTTTTGTAATGGTGAAGGAATCTATATTTTGATTTTCTAAAAACAAAAGTAATAAGTTTAATAAGTAATTTAAATGAAGTATATCTTTAAAAGATACAAAAGCCAGAGCACAAATATTCTCTATTCTCAAATTGTCATCAAAATTTTGTTTGTTTGTCCAAAAGTAAGCCAGTTTTGTTTATTTTAACAATGTGTTCAGTAATCCTTCGATATAATTTAAAGTATTTTATTTCTTTTGGTAAAAATAATCGTTTTTTATACTTTTTAACCAATGTAAAATGCAAAATATCAGGAAGATTTTCATTTACGATATAGTTCCACTAAGGATATACTATATTTACTGCATATGCCAAATAGTTTTTGTACCAAAGGTTTAGTTAAAAATTGGGGATGTACGGGGATTTCCTATTTGAAGACTGCCCCACCATGGCGCTTTTCATCTTGTTACATCATCATTGGCCTGTGTATATATGATTGTTGGACAACTATTTCCAACTTCAATACACAAAATCATGAAATAATACGTAAATACTGTGCAATATTAATTATTATTAAATTTTAATGAAATACAATGTTTGAAATGTTTTTTTCATATTTTCTATTAAATATATTTTTTCCAAATAAAGTGTATTAAAACTGGTGAGATATACATGATTCATTTTTGGCTTGTATGTCTCTTGGTTGGTTGATTTTTGACAGCCAATTATCTGCTCGAGGGATATAGGCCCAGGGGCGAGTGCCCTTCATGGGGGTCTTTCTAAGGGAACCTAACCCATATTTACGCATGGAAATCCATGGCTCAAAGAAAACCACGAAAACTCCGAACGATTAGGCTGACGGGCGCGATTGGGTTCGAACCCAGCACCTCCCGTCTACCAGCTTTGAGAGCAGAACCTCTCGGCCACTGGTGGGGCTATATGTCTCTTATACAAATCTTTAGTTTTAGACCGATTTCTATGAAACCCTGTACACATACGCTTTAGAACATGAGTAAAATTACTATCACTGCAAACATAAAATTATTGCCATAGTTCATCATTATAGAAATGAGTTTTTTCTTAATTTCCTAAAGCAATTTTTTCTTTCCTGTTGCCAAACCCCCCCAAAAAAGGGTGCAAGAAATAGAAAAAAAAATGGATAAAAGTCAAAAAAGTGAATAAAAATTCAGACTCACTCGCTATATTTCAGCATAAGAAATTGACATCATTCTGTGCAGATAACATAAATTTTGCACATACAAAAATAAAAACTATAAGTGTGTGAAAAGGATGTATTACCTCCATTTAAATGTATTTGAAGTTAAAATATCTATTATAATACAGACATTTCAATTTCAAGAAAAAAATTAAGGAAAAAGATTTAAAAAAAAATAGTACACTAAATATGGTGTCACTCTTTCTGTGTGACTCTTTCAGCGTGATATTACAGACTCCTAAACAAATGATTGCTATGTTTATTTCTGATTTTGTTTGCATACTACAGCTATATCTTATAGTTATACCTTACAACTAAGTATTTTAATACTTTAGAAGCAGTGGTAAAATTTCTACAATTTGCATTAAATAGAAAATGAAACATAGAAACGTTTTCTTAGAGACTTTTCAAAAACTTCATAACTGATATCCCGACTGAAAGCATCTAGAAAATGACGCAATTTCCGTGTAATTATTGTAGATTTAATTTTTATGGATGAAAATGAAGTTTCTATTATAAAATCCGGCCATACGAAATAGAATCTTACTAAATGAATGTCATTCATTCGGTTGATTCCTTCCCCCCCCCCCCCCTCCCCATACTGCCAGAAAAATTGCATCTTTCTCTGTTACATGCGCCAAATATAAAACACACATTGTCATTTATAAAATGGCGAGATATTATGATTGAATCAAAGTAATGTGATTTTATTTTAGATTGTCATTTTAATGATTTATGGGTGTGAACGTACAGAACTCTGTTATTGTGATCCTTGTATTATTGCATGTTAATGTATTTTAGCTCGTAGTCCAAATGGTTAACAACAGTTGGGCAAAACCGGGAAGTTCTGTTAGTACAGTATAGTTACAGATACAGGATTTTCTTTTTATAATGATCATGAAATAACAGGCTTCGTAAATATTGTAATATTTTCTAAAATATCAAAAATATCCGATATTTTAAAAATTGTCAGGTTACTGCTGATTATAAATATTTTTAGACTTAATATAAATCAGAATCTAAAACATACTACATTTAGCATGCAAACATAATAAAACAATATTATAAATGTCTTTTTTTATTTTTTTTATTATAATTTATGATCAAATAATCGAAAACGCAAACAATTTTCTGTAAAAGTTACTTTTTAACTCATCAAAACACCGAATTCGGAATTCAGTTTAAAAAAATAAATAAAAATAAACAACAAATTCTGAAATACAAAATAAAGTTTATTTTTTCTATTGAAGACTTTGAACATGAATGTAAGTTTGTCTGCTTTTTCATTCCCTAACATAATGTGAAATTTAGACTGAAGTAAACCAAAACTAGCAAAGATTCTAATGCATCTAATGAAGGAGAAGCTGTAAACAACTGATAAGTTAAATTATCCTTTATGGGCTGTTCCAATTTAATATTATCCCACCATATTTTTGGTTCAACATTTAAATATTCAAGCATAATTTCAAACATAAAGCTTATAAAATTGAGGTTTTTTTTACTAATATTCAATCACTAATTAACCTTTTTATCCCATTCTAGAAGGTGCAGTCTACAAAAAGAAATGAGACAGGCTAGGGAGGTACTGATCAAAGACATATAGATTTCTTATGACGGTAATGGGAAAGCTGCAAGTACAGTCCAAAACTAGTTTTTGGAGTGTAGGGAATATTTTGTGAGCTTTTCTTTTTAGTTGGTTATTTACAGATGGGCTAATTTTTAAAAACAGTTGAAGAATTCATTTACAATTCTTTTGACTAAAAATATTTTGAAAATAAATATCAGATATATGAAAATATCAAGAAATACGACATTTAAAAAATAAATATCAAATATATGAAAATGAAAATATCAAAAAACTAGACATTTTTAAAATAAATATCCAATACATATCATGATATGTATCAAGATATATATCTATTGATATATATCAACGAACCCAGTGAAATAACCTATAAAAGTATATAAACATACAACATACAGTGAAACCCGGTTAAGACGCGTTTCAAGGGAGTGGACAAAAGTCGCATATTAAGCGGGATCGCATATTAAACGTGATTTGCATAAAGTTGCAGGAACTGGTATTTACACACTTTAGCGTCTAAAATGAACTTTAGAGACTTTCATTATGTTTAAGGTCTTAAATCATGTCTTATACGTATATTTAGATTTAGATTTAATTGTATTCAGTTTTATTTATTGTTTCTTTTATAGGGCAGACTGGAATAATAACTGAAAATAAATATGGATTCAAACATGGTTTTATTGTCGATAAATTGGTTACTTACCACCAAAGATAAAACAACAAAAATAATTTTATTTCTAGTCCCATTTTTTTTAACAGAAAAAAAAAATTGAATCTGAAGCACAATCGAGTTGTTAAAATCATATTTAGTACTTCTGATAATAAGTACCATTATAATATGCCCTTCTTTTTAATATGAAAAAAATTCTTTATTAATTTTTGTGCAAAAAATATTGTTAGTACAGCAAAAAGTAACGAAAAACATAGAAAACATAAAAGAATTATACAACCACAATCGTATTTGTTTAATCTTTGCAAGTTTAATCTTTTATTTATTCATTTATTTTGTCTATAATATGCATTATAAAACATGGTAGTGGTATAAAGTACATTTAAAACTTCACTACCAACAGGTATAATCATCTCTAATCATAATAATTTTTATGACGTGTCTGAATATCCTGAATTCGTCTGTCTCTCTCTACTACAGTAAAAACATTCATGAAGAGAAAAAACAATGAATGTTAGGATGCGGGATAAAAGAATTGCTGTGTTGCTAATTTAGCGGGATTTTTTAAAATTCAAATTTCTACCACTATTACCGATTAGTAATGCTCTTATTAATCTGTTATTAAATAAAGTAAATATTACTATTCGAAAACCGTGTGGCAACACTAGAAAAGGAATCCGCATCTCCATCAATGAATTCGCGTCTTAAACATGACTTTTTGCCTCATAGGACCGAAAATCTATCGCGTATTAAACGGGATCGCGTAATAACCGTTCGCGTATTAAACGTGATATTTTTGCATTAGATTTATGGGCGATGTTCATGGGATCGGAAAAATACGCATATTAAGCGGGATCACGTATTAACCGTGAGCGTCTTAACCGGGTTCGACTGTATTTATGTAGAAAATATAAAATATTTCAAATTATTATTGGAAATATAGTGGATCACAAATAATCAAATCTTTAATTTTTTTATTATTTATTCTGGAAGAACAGTATAAGTGAAACATTTACGATGAAACTGGTAATGAAATTTAAAATTAAAAAACAAAATACATTTCTTTCATGTACAGATACAGACTGTTGTATTCTTTACCAAATATACAACAAAATTGTAAGGGCTTGCTTGTTCCAATGTAGGTTAAATTAGTAAACCAATATATGCAAGGAAATGTCTATAGGTTTTTAACAGGCTATAATTGTTCACAAAAAAGTATAAAAGTACACAAAAATATAATTTTCAGTTAAATGAAATAAATACCACAGAAAACAAATTAGGCTACATTTTCTCAATTTTTATGAGTCAAATTTGACTTGCGTTAACATAAGATACAAGTCACGTGAAAAAAATAAGAATATGATGAACACAAACCTGAGCTCTACAGTATTGATTTTAATAATCTCCCTTATGCTAACTATTTATAATAATTTGAATAGTAATAAACAAAATAATATATTTCAACTTGTTTGGTTATATATACACATACATCTTTCAACATTTAAGTGTTAATGGAAAATAATAATATCTAATTAATTGAAATAATTTCTTAAATGTTGCTGACAATTTTCAACTGCATGCTTTTGGTACTAGACTCGTGCTCTGATGAGATAAAATTTTTCGGGCTTGGATTTTAAATTGTCGGTACCAGTTCCGAAAAGACGAGCCTGAACTCACGTCTAGTGTTTATATGTTATCTGGGAGCAGGCAATAAATTGCCAAATATTGTTCCTATTGCATTCATTTCATTTAAATATAAACCTTTCACTCATTTAATTTAAAATACAATAAATAAATAAAAATTAGTAAGAAATAATATCATCAGCCAAAAACATTTTATTTTAACATCAAAGCTTTGTTTCTAACTTACACATACGAAAAATAAGAGTTGCTTTAGCAAAATTTGTGCCCAACTGTTATTTTTCGAAATTTCCTGGTTTTTTTACATCATCGTTAAAAAGTACAGTGAAAGGTTTAGTAATGAATTTTATCCCCATTTTACATTGTTATAAAAATTAAAAATCACTCTAAAAAAGTAATACTAGTAATAATAGGGTTATTTTATGTTAGTCGGGTGAGAATGTGACCAAAAATCAGCTATTTTTATCTTTTTGGCAACATCAAGCAAATCCTTCAATAAGAAATTTCAACACATATATATATATCAATATGGAAAATACAAATCCATTTGAAAAATGAAAACAACTTTTACTTATTTTATAAAAATACAAAAAGAAAACTTTTTTATGAGAAATTAAACATGCTGGCCTCCAAAAGTTAAGGAACAGGGACTGGATGCTTTTGATTGTACACGGTTTGTCGAATACCTACCAAAATTATTGGCGAATTGTTCTTGTTTTCAACCAAATTTAACACAATTTTCCGAAAACCTGACAAAGAACAGTAGCAACAGTATACTGCAATTAAAGTATGAATATATTGAATATTTGATAAGATATGGGCATTTGTATGAAATATTTTTTTAACTGTGGAGGCATGGAAGATTTTAAAGTTTTTATTTCATAATTTGGTAGTCGGCTATTTAGGACAACTTGTATAAAAAGTACAGTCAAATATTGTGAAAACCCAGAAAGATATAGTGAGCTGATTCAAAAGTTGTGGAAAATCCCTTATAATAAAGCTATTTTTAGAAAGCAACTCACTATATCGCCCCTATCTTTGTGAAGTTTCACAATATTTGACTGAACTTTTTATATAAGTTGCCCTAAATGTCAAATTATAAAATAAAAATTTTAGAATCTTCCATGCATGCACAGTTAAAAATTATTTCATACGAATGCCCATATCTCATCAAATATTCAATATATTCATGTTTTAATTGCAGTATACTGTTGCTACTGTTCTTCGTCAGGTTTTCGGAAAATTGTGTTAAATTTGGTTGAAAACTCTGTTTGCTATAAACAAAAAATTTTTGAATTTTCAACAGACACAATGCCATCTTCACGAATATAAGTGTAAATGATGACAATTGAAAATCTTAGAAAAATTCTGGAAGGAATATGATATATTTTTCTACAAACAAAATGAGAACAAATTTAAATTACTTAAAATTAATTTTAAAATCTGTAGAGTACGTTCCAAAATTGAAAAATTATACGGTAAAAAAGATTATTTACTAAGTGAAAGATAACTTTAAAGTTATGTTAGCATGGCAATTTTTTGCATAATTTGTCCTGGGTAATTTATCTTTTGTATTAAGGACAGGTTATCCTCAAATCCAAACTGGCTATCCTCTGACACTTTTTTTTTTTTTTTTCACAAATGTATCAAATTAGCAGGTGCTTTTATTAACAAACTATGTAATCAAACTATTTTTGTTTTGTTTTGTTTTTTAATTAAGGCAGATGATTTTTCAGAAAATCCTGTGAAAGTTGATATTTTAAACCAAATTTCCAGATGCGACCCATGCAGGAAAGAAATAAAACTGCCATTCACACAACAATCACTTATAACTCCAGATAACCAGATGTAATTCATTTATTGAAAAATGAAAAAAAAAACTGTTCAATTACAAATAATTTCAATAATCATGCCTTCAAGTATCATGCTTTTACATTTAAAAATGAGTGAGAAAATGTGTCAGGCAGGGAAATATTTCTTGAGAACAGTCTTAATAATATGTCAACTTGCTTTTTTAGGTACTACTTAGTTATCTCGTCGATCAATTTCGCCAAATTATATAAATCACCAAACCACTTGCCAAATTATACAAGTTGACATAATTTTTATTTTAAATAACGAAAGCACAAATAAATTAGTATAATATTAATAAAAACAGAAATAAAATGTCAAAATAAAAGTCACTTGATAACATAAATACGTGCAACTTGCTTAAAGTCAAATGAACGTGACATTTACGATCAACCATTTGTTAGCATAAAATTGATACTCTATTTAATTTATAACACAAACTGAATTCAATCTATTCAATGCAAAGAATTATTTTACACCACTCAAATAATCACAATGTTTAATGCAGGCTTTAATCAGTGCAAAGGCAAACAAAAAATGACCTCCGTCTACACTAACAGGAGTTCGCTGTATATTCTCATCTGGTTAATATAAAATAGTTAAAATTTTCAATCTGGGTATCGACAAAAGAAAATGTATACATAAATATAAAATGCAAAATCACAGAAAATGGTATACAAATAAAAAATTACATAATGAAATTATTTAGATTATGGCTTAATTACTAGAATAAGAGGTACTACTTGATTATCCCATCGACCAATTTCACCAAATTATACAAACTGCCAAAGTTTTCGCCAAATTACACAAATTGACATAATTTTTATTTTAAATAATGAAAGAACACATAAATTAGTTAAACATTAATAAGAATACAAATAAAAAGTTGAATTAAAAATTACTTGATGGCATAACAAACGCGTCTAACAAACTCAATTAGTTTTTTGGTCATTAATATAGAAAAGTGCAAGATACTCAGACTTAAATATAATAATTAAATTATAAAAAATAATCAGAAAGTTTATATTGAATAAATTGTACTGGACTATCTAGAAGATTTTGAACTCATCCGGCGAAGCTTTGAAATCAAAATCAAGAGATTCTTTTTACTAACATATTTAGATAAAAAAATTTCTTCTTTCAAGTTTTAAAATAAATGTTACATGATAATTAAAATGCACATTGAAGCAATTTAAAGAAATTTCAATTTATTTTTACCTTTTTTTATTTCCAAGAAGGACATGTAATAATTCAATTTAAGCAAATCAAAACTTGAAATTATTTACCTGTATGTGTACATTATAATTTTATATACCCAAAATTATTTTTTGTTACAATTTTAAAACATTACTTATAGTTCTTTGGTTGAGAGCTTCCATTTTCTCTTTTTGAAGTTTATTTTGAATTCTATAAATAGTCATTATTTCCTGTTGGTCTATACAACTCTGCTGCTTTAAGAACTTCAAAAATGTCACTTAAAACCAAGCCTTCTTCAAAAACTTTTCTGACACTCACTGTCAGACTTATTTTCAGGGTTGGGTTTTTGACATGACAAGCGTCAAAAACTGGTTTAAACCATCGAAAACTGACAAATACATGTAACACACTAAAACATTTTAACAATAGGTAAACATTAAATAAATCAATGATTTATGTGATCTTTTATTGAAATTTAATAATTTAAAAAATATATTATTTGCAATAAAATATATTTTTTTTGGATTTTTCAACCAGAAGAAAATAATTTTGTACAATTAAATAATCCGAATCAATTTTACCCTGCAGCACACTACGTGTTTAGCACATTTATTTACACCCAAAAGATTTTTGAGTTTAGAGTGTATGAAGCATTAGAAAATAGTCTGTCTCTTAATTGATGCTGAGCTAGTAGGACTTGATAGCAAAAGCATTGCTAGATGAGCAAGTTTTGAAGCAGGCTCAAAAAGCTGTTGCATTTAATGATACCTTTCCACCAAGCAATGGAGTCCTCCCTATAGCACTGAAATAAGAAGACGGGAAAGGGGATTCTTTCTTCAATTCAAGGAAATTCTTTAGCTTCATACACAATCAGTATGGGTAAGCATCCATAAATTCTCTCTGTAGCTCAAGCGCGAGCTGAATCAACTGATACAGCAATCAACCCTTGCCCCTGATGGTTGGGATGCAAAGTATAAGCCAAACAATGGTATGGTTTCATGATTTGATCCCTTCTATTATGCACTTTTTCAATATGGGCTTAAAGGAATTTTCTTTTAGATAGGGTGTCAACAATTTAAATCAAGTGATTTTTTTTTAAAAAATCATTGATTAAAATCAAAAATTTCCTAAATGTTTAAAATGACATAAAGTATTCAAATCTTAGATGAACATAATTTGTAAAGTTTCTACAGGTATTGTGACTTATGAATGCACAAAACAAAGCTTTAAATAATTGTTTCTAAGCGTAATTCCTGAGTATTGTGAAAAATTTAAGTACAGTAAGTTTGTAAAAAGCATGGTTTTTATCAAACAAGCATAAAAAGCATTTAATTTAAAAATGATATTTAAATCTAATGTAACTTACAATGTCATAATTTCCTTTTATAATCGAGTTATTCATTCTTTTATATACAATAAACATAGCAATAGAATGTCAATGATTTTAATCAACTGATTTAAATTAGATGATAAAATCACATATTTTCTGATTTTTTAAAATGGTGTGAAAAAGCATTATAATCAGTAATGAAAATGATTTATAATGTTTATAAGATAATTTAATAGCTGAATAA
The DNA here is from genome assembly GCA_963932465.1 of Maratus speciosus. Taxonomy (NCBI): domain Eukaryota; kingdom Metazoa; phylum Arthropoda; class Arachnida; order Araneae; family Salticidae; genus Maratus; species Maratus speciosus. The sequence goes on along the minus strand of OZ010788.1, from coordinate 596,344,002 downwards.
ATAAAAGAAGCTCTTATAAAAAATAAAATTGTTTTAAATATTTTAAATAAGTTATTTCTTTAAAAATTGACAAAGTTTTTATCATAAAACTATATTTTATTTAAGTGGATATTTTATAGTTTCTACATATGTTTTCATAACTTCTTTTGATTAGTCAAATTATTCCTTCTATTATATAAAATAAGTGCAATCTATTATTTTCTATTGATAAATGAATTAGAAGAATTTCTGTGTAAAATTACTAGCTGCTTTATCAATTTATCAAACTATTATTTGTCACTTTTTTCAAAAATGTAGATTGTGTTCTTAATTAAACAGTTAATTGTTTAATAATTAAAAATTTAATCTGTATCATCAATTTAAAATTACATGCAATTTATCAATAACCTAAAAATATAAGCAGTATTTAATATTGGTTTACATAATTATTACAAAATATTAATGCACATAATGTTGTATGTTACTAAAGAAATTTTTAATTTGCAGTTTTTGTAATTTCTATAATTACATAATTAAAATTTTATTAATTAAAGCAAAAGAACATAGATTATGTTAGTAATTGGTGGGTTATTCATTTTTGAAATGCTTAATTCTTAGTGGGTGTTTAATATTTTAACACAAGGAAAAAAAATCAAAAATCCAATTTAAATTTTAAAAAAATCTGATTTAAATCAAAAAAATCAGTTTATTTATTTATTTATTTTTTTTTTTTTTTAAATCATGATTTTTTTACACCCTACTTTTAGATGACCAAGCCAATTTTGATCAGTTTTAAAATCAAAAACATTTTTATATATTGAAAGAAAGCATGTTTTAAAAAGATTTTGACGTTAAGCTTTTTTTTTTTAATTACTTCTCTTATTTTGTAAATGTTCAAAATTAATAATTCAATTTCAATTTTGAATAGAATGGTTATTGCCTAGACTAGAATAACATTGATGCGCATTATCTTGTTATATATACAAAAAAATCTGCACTTTTCTAAGTTTTTTTTTCCCCATAAAAAAAGCTAGCTAATGCTTTAAGCTCTCAAAAGTAAGCGAAATTAAAATGATTTTAAGTAAGAGAAAAAATGTACAGCTCAGGTGAGCTTAATGTCTACTTTTTAGAAAAACACAATTTTACAAAAAAAAATTTTAATAAAAATTTTACCCTGTTAAAAAGTTGTACTTAACAATAATACCTTACTATGTACTAATTACTGATATACAGTAAGAGTGAATTTAAAATATTATATGTAATGTTGTCATGTGTGACATTTAATTTGAATTTTTACAGATGAATTTAGTATTTGAGGTTTTTGACATGACGGTATAAACCCGACATAAACTGACACATATCAAAAACCTGCCAACCCTGTAATTATTACTAATACTATATACTAATTATACAATTACAGTAATAGTGAATTTTAAATATTACATCTAATGTGTGGGATTTAATGTGAAATTTTACAGACCACTGTAAGTATTTGAGGTTTTTGACAAGGGGTTTTTGACATGACGGTTTAAACTGCAGTTTAAACCTGCCCGGTTTAAACCATCAAAAACCTGCCAACCCTGCTTATTTTCACTATCTTCAGGTGGGTTCATTATTGAAGAAATAATTTCTTCATCTGCAACATGATTATAAGAGTTCACCTTAATTATTCATCCATTCAACAATTTCTTCTTCTTTAAAAACTCTTGTGAACCTGGATTGAAATTTTTTGCATAATTCAACAGGGTTCAGATGCTTAGCTTGTGGTAAGGTCAACTACTGAAAGATGTTTATCTTGATCCCCACTTTCGATAAATAAAGAGCCAGGTTATATTTTATGTCATGCATTATTTAAAGCCTTGCATGAAATATAAAATAAATGAATTTGCCACTCTCTTTAGCGGCTGATAGATGGTGTTACTAAAACTTTTCAGCACTTGTTTACATCTCTCATCAATTTCTATTATTTTACATTTTGTTGTGTGTAAGTTTCTGTGAAATAAAAGCGTTTTATTTGTGTAATATCCCGTGTCATTACTATTTTCCCATAAATTTACATTAAAAATTATTTTATTTTCGTTCACTGTTATATGGAATAAAGATTATAAAGAATATTTTTTAATTGCAAATTTAACTGTTTACATTTTGAAATGCATGCAGATTTCAGAAGACTGCAGATTTTCGAGACTGTACTGTATTTATATTCAATCTGTAAGTTTATCATATTAAAAACGACTGATAAACCACAGTCAGCGATTCTACTAAACTTTTCAGTCATTTCCAAAAACTTAGTTTTTTTTTTTTTTCTTTTTTTGTACAAAAGTGGATTTTTTGTTTCTATAAGACGACATTTTCAACATGTTAATACAAAATATTTGGTACTTTTATGTTAGTCATGTGCAAATCTTGTCAACACATTTTTGCCTTTTTTACCATTTTAACAACTTTTATTTTCTGTTTCAGTAAGTTAGGAACAATGTTTTGATGTTGAAATAAAGGTTTTGGCTAATGAAATTGTTATTTTTTCTGTATTTTAAATACAATCAGGGAAAGGCAAGTATTTTAAATGTATGTAATATATGTATTTTAAGGGAAATGTGTGAAAAGTTAATATTTTAAATTAAACAAATGCATTATGAATGATGGGAGTGGGAACAATATTTGGCAATTTATTACATGTGGCCGGCTAAAAGTACCAAATATTTTTTTACGAATAATTATCAAAATTTTTATTCTTTCCAGGAAGAAAATTACAGTAGAACCTCGATTATCCGAAGTAATTAGGACCGACCATCTTTCGGAAAATTGAAATTTTCGGATAATTGAGAATGCTTCAATTTTGAGATTAAGGTGAAATATATGCAACATTTCTTATTATGGTAACAAGTGCTTAATAAAAATAAAGCAATAGCAAAATAGAAACAAGACTAAATTACCTGGATTTTAATTTAGAAATTAAGTACCTTTTACATATATCACAAGGGTTTGAAAAAATGTTTTGCTTGTCGTAATTTCAATTGCTTTTGCTTTTAAGCCCTACATTTCTTCTTCAAATTTTTGTATAAAAATTATGTGCATCCATGACATAAAGAAATAACATCATTTTGCAATTTTTATCTTCCAGAGGCAGCACACTTGAGGATAAAATAAAAGGGTAATTAAAAATACATTAGAAAATTTGGAGAAATACAGCGGAATTTGCATAATACAAGCACGCTTAAAATGAGCAAGTTGCACATTACGAATTGTTCATCATTTAAATTATAATGCGCTTTTCAAGCTTTAAACTGGGCAATTCCAAGCCAATGTCACCATTTTTAGTATTTTTTTTTTTTTCGCATCAGATAGGTAATATATATTTTTCTGATAAGCCTATATATTTTTATATTTGCAATGTATTTTATAAAATTTTGAATAGTAAAAATCAATAAAATCTGTTATAATCAGCATAGCTTATTTAATTTTTCTTGACAGAAATCACTGCCTTTTGTAATGCCCGTAATTATACTTATCCTATACCATCTCTTCAGGCATTATTATCATAGTAACGAGTAATGGTTAATGTGAAGCAGGGTTGTCAAATACCCGTGCTTTTCAGAAAAAAACCCAACCCACTGGGTTTTATCAGGGTTTTTTAAGTTAAGGGAGGTGATTCAGAATGTTTGAAAAAAATTACTACTAAATACAATTTAAAGTAACTAATTGATTACAAAAATATATAAATCAATGACAATAATCAAAATTATGCTTTACTTTTAGATAAATTGATTATTAGTAACAATGAAATTACCATTAAAGTACTATATTAATACTAGCGCTATCAGAACTTTTAAATTAATATTTTGTTAAGGCTAAAGTATCATAATTCATTTTAATTGAAGTGATTGCCTATGTGTATGTTACGGCCAATCAGGGCTGTAAAAATTTTTTGAAAATCTAGGAGCCAGTTACTATCGATAACAGATTTGTAAAATGAAATTACAGTATAAGTTAATAATAGTACATACAAATTACTCTTTTTAATTAAATATGTCTGACACATGATATAAATTTTTCTTGTATAAAAAAGTAATGTTACATGAAATTATAAATATTGATATAAAAAAAATTGGAAGTGCTGATGTAAAGTACAAATAATAATTATTAAAAACTTCTTTAAACACCTAAAAAGTACAAATATGTAATTCACTTCAAGGACTATATGCCATAAATCAATACTGTTAACTTATTATTTGTCCTCATTTGCTTTTAAATTTTTATGATGTTTATGACCGCTCATGTGTCTTGTTGTTTTTGATGTAAAGTACCAACGTTCAACTGCTTTTGTAGGATCAAATGCTTTTACAGAAGGTGCATTTAAATTTATTTATAATAAATCATTTAAATTTTGTGATGTCAAAGTAGAGCAAAACTTGTTTTTCATAAAATTCATTGTGCTGAATCGTTGCTCACAGGATGCTGTTGCCACAGGTATTACAGATACAATTTGCAGTAATTTTGATAAAATTGGAAATTTAGAATCATTTTTTATTGATTTGATCAAAAGCTCACTAAATTTCATGTCTTTGCATAGTACCTTAAACTCGTACCATTCGTCAAGAGCAATACTTTCAGTTGTTTCCAAATCAACATTCAATGTGACAAAATATTTCTGGAAATGATTTAATAATAATTTTAATAAGTCCAGTTCAGTGACTGAAAGAGAACTTCATTTATTTTTTTTTTCTTTGCGCATGGAAAAAAAAGAAAAAAAAATCCATAAATGATCAAGGTTATAAATATGAATTATTTTTCATTTCCTAAGACATATCTAGGTGCCAGTGTCGAAAATTTAGTCGCCTGGGCGACCTGGCACCTGGTATTTTTACACCCCTGCGGCCAATACCCGAAATTGGCCAAACCCCGAACTGGCCAACAATGCTTTAAACTGACTGGCCAATTCCCGAACTGGCCAGATGCGATCAGCCCATTCGTGAAGTGGCCATACGCAATCGGCCAGTTCGCGAAATGGGTATATAGAAACCAATTGTTACTTTTTATCTCTTTCTAACATAGTTGAAAGGGTTTATGAATTCAATTTTTCTGGTTGTCTGCCTGTCCGTGCTCTAACTCGAGTAAAGACTCGGATTGACTTGTAATTGTTATATTACTTAGGTTTATAAATTAATTTCGGTATTGAAAGTGAAGTGTGTTGTGTACAATTTTTGGTTAATTTTCAGCGACACACAAAAGTATTTCTTTACAATATCATGAATGAGAAAAGTTTTTTGGTGTATTTTAATGTTGTTACATTATCACAATTATAATAAAATAAGAATGCATCATTAAGATGGACAACAAAATGTTATCTAAAGTATATGAAATAAGTAGCAATTATAGTTTGTTTACAGAGACACTCAATGGTATTTCGTTACATTGCAGTGAATGGTGAAAGATCAATTTTTAGTGCACTTAAATGATGTCACTCTATTTCAACCATAATAAAATTCACATGCTTCACACATGTAGGGAGCAATATGTTTTTTTGTAGATTATTGATTATGTAGCCATTATAATTCGTTTATAGGGACGCCCAAAAATATTCTGATAAAGAATTATGATATATGTGAAAAAATCGTTTATAGAGTATTTTAATGACGTTACACTACTTCAAACATAATGAAACTGTTATACATCACTAATATGCTCTAAAGCATGTTTTCTATAGATTATTGACTAGGTAGAATTTGTCGTTTATTTACAAAGTCACTCAAATAATTTGGTTATTGGATAGGCTATGAGCCATTATTGCTTGATGTGCGTTTTCAGCTGTGATAGGCTTTTAAAATTTAATTTATTTGTAATGTATTACCTGGTTTGTAGATCATATGCAGAGCTGCATGAAAGCTAAAAGAAACACATTACCAGCTGTGGATACCCTTTGCTGAACACTTCATATATTGGCCAAAGTTTCCCGGCCAGTTCGCGAATTGGCCAGCCAAAACCCGAAGTACGCTGTTCGTGTCATGTATTTCGGGTTTTGGCCAGGAATCTCGGCCAGTTCCCGAGTTGGCCGGCCAGTTCGCGTATTGGCCAAGCTCCGGGTTTTGGCCGTAACATATATAATAAATATCTTCTCTAGAAAAAATTTATTCTGAAACATATTAATTAATGATGGATTGCAAGATTATTATTATTTTATTTGAGTTGTTTGCATTCCAAAATGTGTTGCTATATTCTTTCTTAGACACGGCAAAGTAACATTTCCTTAGCCTGAGGTAAATAGGAAATTTCAGTTTTCTCTTTTCAAAGCATTCTTCTCCCACCAACTGAAAGGACAATGAGGATGAATTTTCAAGAACAGAACAATGTATACTCCCCCCCCCCCCTCTATAATCCTTTAAAAAAAAAAACTGGAGTAACTTCTTTGGGAGGTTTGAGTTGTATTTCTCCTCTTCCCCTCACACTTTAGGACAATGAGAAGGAATTTCCATAACATTATTATATATTAAAGATATATATATATATATATATCAAAGTATTTTTTATGAGAAAAAATGTGTTTGTGATAGTTACTTATAGAAAATTAAGTTTCAATTATTTGTTTCAAAAATTGTCATTGGGAGAATTAAGACATTTTTTTCCCTTGGGGTACGGGGTGATAAACTTTACGAGTGGTGTACTGATATTAAGAAATATACATTACCTATGTAATTTAAAGTTGAAATTGTGAAAAAATCCTGTTGGGTTTTTCCCTGGGTTTTTTGGGTTGGGCAAAAACATAACAACCCCGATGTGAGGACTTTTATAATTCCCTTGCTTCTCATATTAAGAGAGTTCAGCTGCCTATCAAAGAGCAGAAATATGGGAAAACAAGTGAAAAGCAAAAACATCCTGCCAAAATCAGGAAAGTCTGTAAATGTTACTAACATACAATGATGAAAACAAAAATTAATAATAAAAAAAAAAAAGATAGTCTTACCAAATCCAACAAAAAATACTGTCCCACATAAAATAGGCACACCAAGAACCAGCTCAGTCGAGGGGAAATAGTCGTTAATATAATGATCTTCTGGTATGAAAGGCTGCAGAAAAAAATAAGACTTTTAATATTCAATACATTCTAATTTTTGAGAAAAACCTAAGAAAGAACTATTTTTCAGCATTTTTACAAAATTTTGCATGTCTAAATAAGTTAAATAATGTGTAAATAAAATAATAATTGACCATACATAAAGAATTCTGCCAATAGCATAAGTAGCAAATACTAATTCTTAAAAAAGTACATCCTCAAATATTCTTTTCTCGCTAAGTTTGACGTTTTAGTGCACAAAAAAGAAAAAGAAAAAAAAAAAGAAGAAATGTCATTTAAAATGAGCAGAATTTTTTTTTTTTTTTTGTCCTTCTCACTTTTTAAATACACAGGTCTTAGATGCATTGACAAATCTAAGTCAGATTTCCTACCCACACCTCAGAGCTTTAACCCTCTCATATGCCAGAATTATTTTTAAGTGCATGAAAAACATATTTTGAACTTAAAATAGCTTTGAAATAAATTATTAAGAACGAATGACATTGAATTTTCAAAAAACTTTCATTTATTACAAAATGACACTAACACAGAATTTACAATTACAAAATTAGGCATACTTATGTATTATCCTACACTAACCATTTTATCATTTTCAAACACAAATCATATTCAGACGAGTAATATAAATTTAGTAAATATGTATAACATCATTAAAAATGGTAAACAGTATAAAAGCACACCAAAATAATTTTGTAGCAAAAAGAGATATTAAAGACAGTTTTTTGTTTTTTTCAGAGGGAGATTTATATTTGCAGGAATGAATATAGTATTATATTTCCTATGTACACGTTTCCTATTTATGAATATTATACATACCAGGGCTAGAAAAATTTGAAATTTTTCATGTGGTAGAAAAAAAATAGATACCCAAATAAAAAATTTACATGCCCGACTAAAAAGTACTTCAAAAAAGTATAAGCACTTCTATATTTCATGGCTATAATTTTAAAGGTGGTAAATATAACAATCTATAAAACAATTGAAACTCTTATGATTTAATCTTATAATTTTTTTTTCATAAATGATTCTCATTTAATAAATAAAAATCACATCACAAAACTAATTAAATATTGTTTTATTATGAGTTACATTCTCTATATTCGACTGCTATTGTAATGAATGTCCAATAATGTGTTGTGTACCTTTGGCAGTCGATTGCCAGTGAATACAAGGTCATAGATACAAGTGTCAGGACAACTGGCAATGGTTATTCGCATTAAGTCATCATAGCTTCCTTTAAGAAGCTAAAGTAAAAGGTGGCTCTAACTCAATACATACAGCTAAAGCCTTTTTCACATGCAGATGTACTAAGCGAAAAACAAAACATTATTTCAACCAATAAAAGTATATTGGTGATATCTTTTGGCTACATTTTGAGAAGATATGTATACAGAGCCCAAACGGGTACATAACCAGCCAATGGTGTCTCGAGTATGTTAATATTTTATAGATTGGTAACAAATTTATCTAATTTGTCGAAACAACTCTTATCAGTACCACATATCTTTGGCTCTTTTGTCCCCTCCTATCGTTTGTTCATACTGTCGGATATTGTTTGAGTTATAGCTGTATTTTATATCTTTTCTAACTTTCACTGATCACAGATAGCAATCATTTGCATCTCAAATGCCATCAAAAATACATGCCAGTTCGGGTATGTTGATGGGCATGCTCGATCAGAAATTTTACATGCCCCAGGCATGTTGGGCAATAGATTTTTCAAGTCCTGATACATACAGCAAAAGAAATTTATTATGCAGCTTTATATAAGTTCAATTCGCTGTATAACACGTCTCAGATATAAACAATGCATTTTGCAGTTATGAAGTGCCTGCAATACACACTGTAGAAATATATCTACCCTCCAGAGGGCTAAATTTCAGACATTATTTCAACATTAATTAACATTATTTCATTTTAGGAATTTTACTGTAGTTTTTGTGATAATTTAAACTTTGTATTCCTTACCACAAAGTAAAAAAAAAAAAAAAAAAAAAAAAAAAGTTATGTTTTTGTTTACAACTTACTTTTTTTGTTGTTAAGAGCAGAGATTCTTTGAGAAAATCTTCTCTCAACCAGAACAGAAAGAAAATTGCCAAAGGTGAATTTTCAAACTGAATATCTGAAAAGGCAAGCTGGTTAAGCCTCCAATAGAAAAAAATGGTGAGGAACACTTCCACTGACCGTGCAAGCATGGCTGGCAGGGTTCGTAAATATCATGATATTTTCGAAAATATCAAAAATATCCGATATTTTCGATATATATCCGATATTTTCAAAGCAGCCAACTTACCGCTGATAATAAATGTGTTCAAGCATAATATAGATTAGAAACTAAAATATATTGCATTTAACATGAAAACTTAATCAAAGAATATTCTAAAAATGCATTTTTCTTTTTTTTTTTTTTCCACTTAGAACAAAATTAAAAATGAACTAATTGAAAACAGTAACAATTTGCTTTATAAAGAAAAAAAAAAAAGAAAAGAAAACTAACTATAGGATTCAGTATCAAGATCAAGTGTAAAAAAAATCAGAAATTTTAAATACAAAAAAGTTCTTTTAATTGAAAAATTTTAACATAAATGTAAGTATAAAATATCTTATTTCGTATTTTCTAACATGTTGTATAGTTTAAACTAAACTGGACCAAAACATGAGAAAAGATTCCTTTCTAATAAAACGGTATATAACTGCTTATTTAAGTTAGTCAGTTCATCTTTTAATGGTTGTTCTGAATTAATTATGTCCCACATAATTATTAGTTCAACATTTTAAAAATAAAAGCTTCAAATCTAAAGCTTCAAAAATATATTTATTTTCTTTTTTGGCTAAAAAAGTCCCATCCAGAAGAGACAAAAGTTCTTTATCTACAGATTCATAGTCAATAACAGTTGAAAATTTATTTTATTTACACTGAAATATTACGAATTACGACTGAAAATATCAAATATATCTTGCACACATTCATATTTTGAAAATAAATATCAAATGCAGAAAATATGAAACATCTTGATATATTGAAAATAAATGTCAAGTAATATGAAAATATCAAAAATCTTGATATTTTGAAAATAAATATTGGATATATATTCATTGATATATATTAACGAACTCTGGCTATATATAAAGAACTATCAAAATTACATTTTATCTTTCAATGGCTGTTCTGAATTAACTGTCTAACATAATTATTAGCTCTACATTTAAAAATAAAAGTTTCAAGCATAAAGCTTGGAAAAGATTTGTTTTCTTCTTTTCCTAAAAAAGTTACTGCCAAAGGCAAAAGTAAATTATCTATAGAATGATACAGTCAATAACATGTGGAAATTTCATTTACACTTTCTTTGAATGTGGAAAATATCAAAATTATCTCACTTGGTGATATTTTGAAAATAAATATCAAATATACAAAATATCAAAAATCTTGATATTTTAAAAATAAATATCGGATATATATCAAGATATAGGGTAGATGTGCCAGTAATGGACACCCTTCCAGTAATGGACACCCCTTGATGTTTTTGGTTCATAAAAAAATAACTAATAAATATTTAGCTTTAATTATTTTTTTTTTAATTCCCCCTTGTATGTTTTATAAAACTGGGTTATTGTTGACACTTTTAATCAAACCAATCAGGAAGCAGAAAATAATGTTTCAAAGTTTTGCTGTTTTTCTGTGAAAATCTTAATGAAGAGGCTAAGAGTTGGCTTCGTTTAATCAATTTATATATTATTTATTTTCTTGCAAAATTTGAATGTTTTTGTTTGAGTAGCAATCGAAAACTTTGAATTTTATATACCAATGGCCATTTACAAAATTTCATTTATTTTTAAGATTTTAAGAGGGTTGTCCATTACTGGGATGGTTAATTAGTCATTTTCCAGTAATGGACACCCCATGTAGACATTGCTAAAAATGCAATTTTAGTAATGTTTATAGTGCATAAAATACTTTGACTTAACTGCAAACCTAAATAATCAAATTTAATTTTTAAATTATACTTACCAAAATGTAATAACGCCAAAACTTTTATAAATAGCTGCTTTTAAGTTATTTTATGAGATTTTATGAAATTTCAATATTTTATTTTATTTATTATTATTATTTTTTTATGTAGTACATATACCTTGCATATTTTATAATCCGGCAATCAAACCAGCCAGGAAGCAAAAAATATTGTTTAAGAGCACAGTCAAAGAGGGGTTCATAGGGCTTAATCCCTCTCCGTTTAAATAAAAACAATTAAGCTACAGAAGCTATTAAAAATCTATTTTCTGTCTTAAATGTTTCCTTATTAAAAAAAAAAATGTAATACTATTAATGAAAGTTACAGGTAATATTCATGAAACTATAGTAAATCTGCAGATCATTGGCCTCAAACACAGGGTTGGCAGGTTTTTGACGCGTGTCAGTTTTTGACGGTTTAAACGGCGGTTTAAACCGTCATGTCAAAAACTCCTTGTCAAAAACCTCGTCAAAAACCTCAAATACTTACAGTGGTCTGTAAAATTTCACATTAAATGTCACACATTAGATGTAATATTTAAAATTCACTATTACTGTAATTGTATAATTAGTATATAGTATTAGTAATAATTACAGGGTTGGCAGGTTTTTGACATGTGTCAATTTATGTCGGGTTTAAACCGTCATGTCAAAAACCATCTGACAAAAACCTCAAATACTAAATTGATCAATAAAAATTCAAATTAAATGTCACACATGACAACATTACATGTAATATTTTAAATTCCCTCTTACTGTATATCAGTAATTAGTACATAGTAAAGTATTAATGTTAAGTACAACTTTTTAATAGGGTAAAATTTTTATTAAATTTTTTTTTTTTGTAAACTTGTGTTTTTCTAAAAAGTAGACATTAAGCTCACCTGAGCTGTACATTTTTTCTCTTACTTAAAATCGTTTTAATTTCGCTTACTTTTGAGAGCTTAAAGCATTAGCTAGCTTTTTTTAATGGGAAAAGAAACTTAGAAAAGTGCAGATTTTTTTGTATATATAACAAGATAATGTGCATCAATGTTATTCTAGTCTAGGCAATAACCATTCCATTCCAAATTGAAACTGGATTATTAATTTTAAACATTTACAAAATAAGAGAAGAAGTAAAAAAAAAAAAAAAAAAAAAGCTTAAAGTCAAAATCTTTTTAAAATATGCTTTCTTTCAATATGTAAAAATGTTTTTGATTTTAAAACTGAACAAAATTGGCTCGGTCATCTAAAAGAAAATTCTTTTAAGCCCATATTGAAAAAGTGGATAATAGAAGGGATCAAATCATGAAACCATACCATTTTTTGGCTTATACTTTGCATCCCAACCATCAGGGGCAAGGGTTGATTGCTGTATTAGTTGATTCAGATCGCGCTTGAACTACAGAGAGAATTTATGGATGTTTACCCATACTGATTGTGTATGAAGCTAAAGAACTTCCTTGAATTGAAGAAAGATTCCCCTTTCCTGTCTTCTTATTCAGTGCTATAGGGAGGACTCTATTGCTTGGTGGAAAGGTATCATTAAATGCAACAGCTTTTGAGCCTGCTTCAAAACTTGCTCATCTAGCAATGCTTTTGCTATCAAGTCCTACTAGCTCAGCATCAATTAAGAGACAGACTATTTTCTAACGCTTCATACACTCTAAACTCAAAAATCTTTTGTGTGTAAATAAATGTGTTAACACGTGGTGTGCTGCAGCATGCTGCGGGGTAAATCTGATCCGGATTATTTAATTGTACAAAATTTTCTTCTGGTTGAAAAATCCAAAAAAAAAAAAAAAATATATTTTATTGCAAATAATATATTTTTTTAATTATTAAATTTCAATGAAAGATCACATAAATCATTGACTTATTTAATGTTTACCTATTGTAAAAATGTTTTAGCGTGTTACATGTATTTGTCAGTTTTCAACGGTTTAAACCAGTTTATGACAGTTTTCGACGGTTTAAACCCGTTTATGACAGTTTAAACCAGTTTTTGACGCTTGTCATGTCAAAAACCAGTTTTTGACGTCAAAAACCCAACCCTGCTCAAACATCAGTACTACAGTTTTATTTTGAAATTAATTTAAATGCTAAATAAATTTTTATTTAGTATTTAAAATATTCAACTCACAATATCATTTTTTTCATATTTGTAATATTAATTATTATAAATGATATATCAAGTAGAGTCTGGAAGATTGTTAAAAATAGGGACACAAAACTAAACATTTAAAAATAATGGCACAAAACTAAACATTAATATTCCAAAACTTTTTTTAATTACCCTTTAAATCCACCACTGTTACAATAATTTGATAGCTGTAATTGCCTGATATTTAGTATTTTAATCTATCCATCTAAAATAATTAAAACTATCGATCTTCTGATAATTTCAATAATTGATACAAACAATAAATGATTATCACAAATACTTTATTAATTACTGGTATCCTAAATGTTAAATTTATTTGAAAACAACTATTTTGTTTCATTAGTATGTATTCATTAAATTCTGGTTCTAAATAGCCATAAAAACAATTATATTTATTACTTTTTAGGGGGTGTCCATTACTGGAACAGACAGGGTTGTCTCGGTTTTAACCATGGCGGTTTTAACCAGTGGTTTAAACCGGTTTTAACCGTCCTGGTCAAAATCAATTTTGACCATTTTGACCACTGAAATTGACTATTCAATTTATTTACTACTAATCAAATATGTTTTACTAGCATATGTTAAAAACTAAGTTAACATTTGTTAAAAATGTCATAATATAAGTAACATAACATCAGCAAATACCAAATTTAAAAAGTCATAACATAAATAACATAACACCAAGATACTCATGCATCACAAATGTTTTAATTATTTTTTTACACAAGCTTTTTTACGTTTTTATGTAATTTGTATTGAATTTAAAAAATGATTACAAGTAACAAATTTCGCGATTGTCTCTAAACTTAGATGGTTTCGTAATTTATTTTGGATTATTCCAAATTTAGAAAACAATCTTTCAATTGATGACGATCTGGCACAACAATTCATTAGATGTAATGTGAATTCAACAAATTTTATATCAATTCCTTTAACCTTCTTCATTGCTACGCACCAGAAATCAGGCCCAATTGTATCTTTTACACTTTCAGAAAAACAGGATTTTGGATATGGTAAGGGTTCTGCTTGAAATGCAATCACAAGAGGCAAAAAGGTAGGATCAATATTATTGTGTAACCATTGCCTTGCTATTTCTTGCTGCTCTTCATAAATACTTTTACCCATGACCCATGTCGGCAGGATTAAGCATAATAAGCCAGAAAATGAACTGGGGTAACATTTTCATTAAATTGAGACTATCATTTTAGAATAAGTTTCAAGATCTTTCTCTTTTAGCAATCTTAACCATTCGTCACATGCATCAGATATAGTAGCATCTTCTTTTTCAAATTTATCTATAGCAAGGGAAATAAATTGATTTTGTAAATATTTTACTTCTTTGTATATGCCTACATTGTTAATGATTTTAACAATGTTAGCATCAATATCATTCTTCATGCTCATCTGCAATTTTTCATTTCAATAACATCTTCATTATTGAACTAACTTTGTTTGTGTTTGTAATATCTTGTGCCACAAGATTCAAATAATGTGCAGCACATCCATAAGAAATAAACAGTCCGTCTGTATTAGGGATTGACCGAATACTGAATAGTCGATTCGGTATTCGGTGATTCGGCTTCGGCCGAATACTTTTAAGCATTCGGCCGAATAATTGCGGGTAAGTATTTTCTTAGAAGTAGAAGAATTTTGTTTTAATTAGAAGTAGAATAGGCTAAACGATGAGTTTCAATATTATGTGCATGAGTTCAGAGTTCAGTTGCACTACAAAAAACAAGTCAAAGGACATTTTTAATAAAAAAAAACAAACTTTTTTCTTCCTAAAATAGTCTACATAGGGATGAAATCAAAACAACTATCTACGATGAGAAAAAAAAAGTAAGTAAGGTGGGCATCTTTCTCTTATAATTTAATTTTAATTATTTCTACTTTAGTTTTCTCAGTTTAAATTTATTTAATGTGTATTTTCTTTAACATACACCTCAAATAAGTACGTCAGATTTCATCTCTGTATATCTAAGGTGTATATTAAAGAAAATGCATCAAATAAGTATACCCCTATGCCTATCCTATAGCTTTTATAACCATTAAAATTGCTTAAATTTGTTATCTTCATCACCACAATGTTAAACTATTAATCAAATTACAAATATGTATCAATAATTTGACAGAAAATAGTTAAATGTATAAATTGATATAGCTTTTGTATTTGGGAACATTCCTATTCAATACGTTTATAATTAGACAATCAGTAAATCAGCTTAATGACAACACTGTTTCTTTTTATTTGAATGAATTTTAGTTTTTCTAACAATCCTTACCCTTAATAATAGCCTGTATATAGTTTAATACTTTCATAGGTTATTTTAGATATTGACTAGTGATAAAATAATAAAAAATAATGATGGGTTAATGAATTTGTGAGTGGAAAGTAGTCATTAAATTTTTTTGGTGTAATTAGATTTAAGAATAAAAATGTAACTGAATTAAATTACTAAGAATTTAATTTTAATTAGAATTAAATTACTAAGAATTTAATTTTAATTAAAGTTTATTAAAAACGCTAATATATGAAAAAATGTATATTAAAGTTTTTAAGTATTCGGTTGCCGAATACCGAATATTCGGTGTGCACTTTGACCGAAGCTTCGGTATTCGGCAAAATTGCTGCTTCGGTCAATCCCTAGTCTGTATATGCATTTTTAAAATCATCTCTCATGCGTTTAATCTTGTTTTCATTGTCACTTACAAAACTTCTTACTTTACAAACTTGTTTTCTACCTCTTCTTTAGCATCAGCTGCTAGTTTTAAACAATACTGGGCAGTTTTTTTAGATACCCTTGTATCAACAGCTGAAAGGAAGAATGACTTTTTCCCTGTTGATACGCAATTAACAATGAAAGGGCAATTATGGATCTAGCTTTCTTATTGTATTGCATAAGCATATTTTACTAATGAGCCTCCTTAACTTATCAGTGTATTATTTTTTTAACTGCCTGTTACTTTTATTACTTATTAAGTTACTTTTAATTGGAAAGAAAAAATTATTAAAATTAAGACCATTTTTAGCAGTTTTGACCATTTCTGACCACTTTTGACCATTTCTGACCACTTTTGGACGGTTAAAACCACTTTTATCCAGTGTCCTGGTCAAAATCAATTTTGACCGGTTAAAATTACAACCCTGGGAACAGAGGGTGTCCACTACTGGGCCAGAGGGTGCCCATTACTGGGCTTTTGGGTGTTTTGATATATTTCTGTTATTTAAAATTAAATTTCTATTCATATTGGGAAATGAGGCTATAAGAATGGTTAAATATTGTCGATAGATTAATATAATATTGAAAAAACTGGAATATAATAATTTTAACTATTAATAAAAAAATAATTTTTGAAGAAATTCCTTAAGGGTGTCCATTACTGGCACATCTACCCTATATCATGATATATATCCATTGATATATATCAACGAACCCTGAGGCTGGGTTTTTATTTTTTAAACATTTGAATTAGCATTCACTTTAAAGAGGTCATGCCAATAAAAATTTTAAGGCCCTAAATTACTTTCAAAGCTAACTGGAGGCTCCTATAAGTACTGGGTGCAAAACATTTTGAGAACATAACTTTTTATTAAAAATGACTAAAAAAAAAAAAAAAAAAAAAAAAGACGCCTTTTCTGTCTCGGAGAGATCCCCTGTAAGCATGAGGCCCGAGTGCATTGCAGTTACTTGACATATTCTTCTTAGGGCTCAGTCTGATATTTTTTTTTATCTATTTAAAAAAAACAGTGCTGGAACCAGTTACCAGTATAATGCATGTGAGCACTTTGCGCACATAAAATAAAGAAAATCTTCACTGGATGCAGCAACGTTATTGTTTCAGAATCTCAAAAAATACAAAATATTCAGTAATGCCATGATCCTTATAATCTTAATACAGAAATTTTTTCTTGGGACCCATTTTGTGAAAAGTAAAAGTTGTTTTTGTGAAATTTATTATACTTTTGTAAATTTATTTTATTTTTGTGAAAAGTAACATTTCGTAACGAAATATGAAACTCAGTTACTGAAATTCAAACCAAGCATTTATTAATAACTTCTTTAAATCCTTCGGCTAAAGTTTTCCTTTCTGGTGAACTTGTTTTCTTTGCAATTTACACATTTTAAAACCTAACAATATAAAAATAATTAATGAAGAGGAATTTATGGAATAGAACTTTATGAAGGGGCTATTTCATTAAAAGGAATTTTGTGAAGAGGCCTGTTTTATTAAATGGATTCTTGTGAAGGAGCCTTTTGCCTGGATCGACCCCTGTAACATCACTAATTTTAAGCTTCTACTAATTAGTGTTCACATTTCTTTTAAAAAGGGCATTGCAGATTTGCTGAAAAGGCATTTTTGTCTAGTAAAAGGACGCTTATATTGAGTAAAGGGGCACATTTTGCTGAGTGAAAGGACACTCCCATTGGATTATCATTTGCCAGTTCTGAGAAGTGGGAATTTCAACTCCTTTAATTAGTATTAAGTCCTAAATTTCTTGAAGGCATCTCGAGAAAACTGATTTTTTATTTTTCTTCTCAGGGTTGACTTATACCTCAAAATAATTATTCAACAATTTTATTTTCTAATACCATATTTAAGGGCCCACATTCAAATTACTACCAGGGCCTGTAGAAGGAGCATCATTTCAGGTTTTGCTTGGAAAGAGGCAAACTTCCTTTTTTTTTTTTGGACATAGTAAATCCAAATTTGCCGATTCATATTCTTCCGTAATGTTTATTCTAGAAATTTCAACTCCCCCACAAAAAAACTAAGAACATTCAGCAATGGTCCAAAGAATTTAAATGACGGGGGGCAGCCTAATGAAAAAATACAGAAAAGGTTAAAAAACAATATTTTTAATCTGCCCCCTGTTCCCCAACAGGGATCTGTCAAGGAAAAATTTGGGTCCTTTAAAAGACCCTTCACAAAATTTTTTATCTAAAAACAGGACCCTTCACAAATATTCTCATCTCAAAACAAGACCCTTCACAAAATTGTTTCAATTGTTTGTCTTAAAAATAGACATTTCACAAAACTTTTTCCACGTTAAGAACAACAATTTGAAATTCCCTTCCAAGCTTAGAAAATATTAATTTAGTTCTAAGACAATATTATAAGCTTCTTAAATCAAACATTTTATTCGTTATTTACACTTGACTGATTTCTCAATCAATTTGAGTAGCTACCTGAAAAAGAAGTTTAAGAGCTAATATTAAAAAAGTTGCTGTCCCGGTAACTATCATTGACAAACCAACTTGCTGAGACATAGTTCAGTTTCTATATCGAGTATATTTAAATTTTCGCACACAAAACTTTCACATTTAAATTTATTAATTATGTTTAAATCTAAATTTCAAGGAACTTTTTGTTCCGCACACGGAATGGTGATCTTTGTTTTGTTGCCACAGCTTGATTCTTGATTCATAAAATTTTATTTATTGTTATTTAAAAAAAAAATCTGACATGAAACATTCAATAAAAATAAAATTTAAAGAAACATTTTAGGGGCAAAAGTTAATTACAAATAATGCGTTACTTTTTCCTGGAATGCATTCTAAAAACAAATTTTCTTTTCAATTTTATAATCTTTCGGTTGACGGTTTCGATTTGAATTAACTGTCATTGTTTTTAAACTGTTTCGCGGTTTTTGGCCGTGTCTATTGCGCCGTATGATACGGCTGAATAACTGAAGATATTAAAGAACCGTCATGTGCAGTAATGAAAAATAGGGAACTGCGCATAAGAGCCGTAAGACGGCTAAGTTGGAAGTCAGAGTGAGGGGTTACCTTTGTTGGCGATAACTCGATTGCAATTTAGCAGATAGTTGTAGTGATAAAGAATGCATTTTTTAGTATATTTGTTTGTGTCAACCTTGGTTTGTGTTTATTTTGAAATGGATGACAATGTTTAGCTTCGCTGAGTTGTAGTTTAACTTAATTGTTTAATTTATAGTAATTAAGTTAGTATTTAGGAAACATATATTATTTATTAGCATTGACAATTTAAAGTTATTCAAAATATTTGTTTTGAAAAATCAGAAAAAAATATTAAATTGACCAAAAAAGTTTAAAAATTCTTGAAACCAAGCTTAATTTAATTATCATATTTTAATGTAATTAGAAATATTCAGTACTTTTTTTTTCTAGATAAAACATATACTAATAACGGTGAAAAAATGTAATCATCATTTTGTCTTATTTAATCTGAATTGAAAAATTAAATGAGATTAGACAAATCAATAAAATTAATGTTTTGCTGTAAAATGTTTAATTATATAAAATCAACTTGCATCTATGTAATATTTGGCTGAAGTGTTTCCATTTCTTAAAAGAAATAATTTCCAGATGTTTTCACTAAATAATCTTTAAGTAGGTGCATATGTTCAAATTCTTTTTTGTTTCTTTTTCCTTATTTTTAAGTAAACGAAAACATGCTGTTTACAAAAGTATCTAAATGAAATACATTAATGTGAAAAAATAAATTATAGTACTTATCATGTATCAAAAATTTAAATACCAGTAGTAATTAATGCCAGTGATTTGTATTTTAATTCATTCATAATTGATTTTTTTTAAATGAAATTGTTTTTACCAGATCAGTGGCTAAAAAACAATTTAGTTTTAATTCTGATTTTATTTTTATTAGAAATAAGGGTACTAATAATTTGGGTGTAGATGATAATTCACCAAATATTGTTTCCGTCATCATTATTCATAGTGCATCCGCTTAATTTAAAATATAATCGCATTTTACTCATATTAGTTAACTTTCGTTTAAAATTCATGCATTTAATTTATTTCATTTAAAAAAGATGAAATAATACCATTAACCAAAATATTTTATTTCAACATCAAAATATTGTTTCTAATTTACACCCACAGTGCCACAGTATATAAAAGCTGCTATTGAAAAGGGCATAAAATTTTATTGGCGACATTTCCTTTTCAATATTTGCTCCCAGTTAACAAAAAAACACTGAAATATATATATTTTTTTTTCACTTTGGTTCTGGCTTAAAGCTAAGATAAAACACAATGAAAAATTTACTTTAAAAATTTACTTTAAAAGTTAATTTCTTAATCAATAGATTAAGAAATTAACTTTTTAGAAAAACACTAGTAAGAACCCAATTCTCAATTCCATTATCTAATTTGTCTTTGAATCATACATATTACTTCTAGTAAAAACAAGTGTGCAAAACAATTAATTTTTTTTTTTATATTTTTATTCTCTAAAAATAGAAGCTACAGCTTTCAGTTTTAGTTGTTATGTTTTAACTTAAAATCTTATTAAATTAATTGTATAACCAAAACCTATTGGCATAATGAATTTGTTGTCTTCTATTGTGTAACTTAAAATAATAATAAATAATGTAGAAAAAGAAGAAACTTGAAAAAAATTATTGTTAACTGCCATTATGTCAGATGATTTTCATTTACCTTAAAATTTTCTTTTCTAAAAACAGGACAAATCTAATCAGAACTTTTAGTCAGTTTTTCAAGACCACTTTTTTTATTTCACTGAACAGCTTTTGTTTATATAGATCTTGGGTTTTTTTACTTCAAAATCACAGATCAAAATATTAAGTCTCTTAAAAAAATATTGAATCTTTGTGCTCCAGTCAGAAAGCATTATTATTCTTCTCTAATTAATGTATATATACAGGAACTTAAATATAAAATACTGAAAATAGGATTATTTATAATTGCAGTAAAAGTTTGTAAGATAAAATCACAATGCAGTATAGAAAAGGATGTTTTACAAAGTACATTTCCTTTTACATTTTTTTTTTTTTTTTTTTTTTTTTTTACTTAATGCAGGATTTAGTTGTATAGGATCTGTTTTCTTGTGTTTTTATGTACTTAACTAGACATACTTAAGTACAAGAATTTATTTATTTACTTTTCAGTACAGAAATAAAACTTGATTATCTTAACTAAAATCACCCTTTTATCAATTTCAGGAGATAAAAAGTTGCATTTTCAAGAGAAAAAAAATATATTGAACTGCAAGTTTTATACATTTGTTCATAAATCAGAGTTAGAAAAAACCCAGCCCGCTGGGCCCACTAGTCTAAAACCCAGGTTTTTTCGGGCTTTATTGAGTTTTTTTGGAGAACACACTTCTAATTTTCATATACATAATACCTAAATTCTCCATTTATCAGTGAAACGTGGGCATAATTTTGCATTAATTGAGTATGAATTAGCAAAAAATGTGTAAAAAGAAAAAAAATGAAAATTATTTAAAAAGTACATCTGTATCTCATGGGACAAGTTTGCTGCACTAAGCATATATTAAGTGAACCACAACTGGATTTCTTTATGTAATTCTTACCTTAAGTTAAATATGCTAAATTTATATAGTTTCTTTCATTTTCTTCAAATCAGAAATCAGTTAAAAGCTTTTTTTTTTTTTTTTTTTTTTTTAAATTAAGAAATAGGATTTGTAATAATATATTTGAAAATTTTTTCAAAATTTGCTACAATATATATTGCAATAGTATTAAAAGTTGGATTAAATTGTCATGGAAGTCAGTGTCAGTGATATTTGCAAATTTAGATTGCAAATAGCGATACACTTATTACTAGCTTTGCTGCTTTATCAACTCCAAAATGATTACATAACTTGCTCCAAACTAGAGATGCAACGAATATTCGGCTGGGCTGAATATCAAGTCCATTATTCGGCCTTGGCCGAATAATACTGTAATAAATGTTTTTATATTTACACAGTGTAACTTTTTAATTTGACAATTTATATTCATCATGTATAATGAAAATTTTATTTGAAATTAACTAACACTTTTTTTTCCATTAACTTTCATACCCCGAATGGGTTTTATCTACCCATTTTTATATAAGAGACTAATTTAAGAATCATGTTAAAAAAATTTTATGCTGTATCAGCAAATACAAAAAGTATCTGTAATAAGCTAAAATAATCTGTTAAATTTAAAATTAATCTATTCAAAATTATTTTAATACAGCTGTACAAACAAATTCAGATTTTTTTTATCATAATGGGAAGTTTAACATTTATCCCTTGTTACATAAAAAAATATTTCTTTCAATAATATTTTGAATTATACCTATAAAGAACATAAATATATGATTGATTAGATATAGATTTATTATATGTATAAGATATTTAAGTCGTATATGTTGCAATACTTAAGAGTTTTTTTTTAAGCAAAATACGCTTAAAAGTTAAATACAATTTAAGTGATTTTTTTAAGTGTGTTACTATTTCTTATAAAATAATGAAAGAAATGTAAGTACTAAATTCTTTTAATTAGTATGTATTTAAGTTTTACATATTTTTTTCAAGAATAGCATTGTACTGTTTATATTTGCCTTAAAAAACTGTTAAAATGTTTTCAATAAACGTAGATTGTGATGCAGAAATAATAATAATTCAGCATTCTCAGGTGATAGTCTATTTCTATTTCTTTTTTTTTTTTTTTTGTAAATGCTACCTGCTTCTGAAAATAATCTCTCACTATAAATGTACTTCCTGGAGCAGAAAGGTACTTTTTGGCTAATTGTGAAAGGTTTGGAAAGTCTTCTGAATTTTTCGCCCACCACTCCAAATGACACTGTTGTCTTTCTGGTAGTGGCTGGGAAAGAAAATCGCTAATTTCTTTTACTTCTTCACATTGAAAGGAACTTTCTATAGAACTTCACTCTGCGATTGGCTTGCAATTTCATTAAAGCATGCCCGCAAAGAATTTTGAACTTGTGAAGATGGAATGGTTATGTTGGAAATATTTTGTTCACATTCTGTTACTGGTTTCATACTAGCCTTTCTTAGTCTTACTAAAGCAGTTAATTTGGACTTTACTCTTACATCCTTTGCTTCATCTTTGTTGAAAAAGAACACTTTAAATCTGGGGTCCAAAACTGTAGCGATGGAATAGTGTGTTCATTGTCTTGAATCGATGCAAAAGGTTTCTCCAAATTTTGTAGAAGAGTGTCTTTCATGGTGCCTACACCAAAAAAAATCTCCAGATTTAAATAAATATGATTTTAATGCTGTAACTATTGGGATGACTTCAGAAATTAATAATCTCGATGAGGTAATTTGTTTTGTTATTTCTTCAAATGGTTGTAATAGATTGAGCAATTTTTCTAAAATAGTCCCCTGGTTTGCTGTCAGATTATTTATTTCTCCAAATTTAGTTGCATATAGAGAAAGTGCATTTTTTTGTTCCTCTCCAACATATAATAGGTGCTATTCCAGCGTGTTGCCACACTTTGAACTAATTTCTTCTTAGGAATTTTTAACTCATTAATTTGTATATCAGTTAATCTTGAACATGTTAATGGCGAATGATTAAAAGGTGTAAACGATTTTTTTACCTACAACAATTAAGTCATTTATTGATCTTTAGTATGTTAGAGCATCAGATACTGTTAAATGCAATGAATGTAATTTGCTTTTCCTTACAGATGTTTCCTTCCTCAGAATCTGAAAACATTCACTATACACTTCTTAATAGTGTTTTCTTTGCTATGACAGCAAAGAAAAAAAAATGATAAAAATTCTTTTGTTAATTGTGAGCTTTATAAAGTCTACAATGATCTCTTTCGACCATTTTAGAGGATATTCCTTTCATCCTTTCTATCAGTGGTTTTTCTTAAAATATTAAGATTTCTTATTTTTACTTTCTTCTATCTTTACAAGAAGAAAGTATTGGATTTGTGAAAAATTTCGACTTCCGATTTTCGACGTAATTGTACGTTTTAGAATGCCCAGAACACGATTTGATGGTTTTTAGAAAATGTCTGTCTGTGAATCTGTCTGTCACTCTGTCTGTGAGTCTGTATGTGACAAAAATTTTGTGGGCGCTCTATCTCAAGAACTAATGCACGGAATTTCACAAAACTTTATATTTAGTTAGACCTTCATATAAACTAGACCTGATTAGTTTTTGGTGAAAATCGCCCAACAGGTGGCGCTGCTATGCGGCATTTTTCACGATTTCTGCAATAGCTATATCTCAAGAACTACTGCACGGATTTTCATAAAACTTCAGATTTAGTTAGTCCAGGACATAGTTTGGTGCTGATTACTTTTTGTGAAAATCGCTCAACAGGTGGCGCTGCTATGCTGCATTATTCATGATTATCGCAATAGCTCTAACTCAAGAAAAAATGCACGAATTTTCATCAAACATCAGATTTAGTTAGTCTCTGATATAAATTAGTGCTGTTTAATTTTTGGTGTAAATCGCCCAACAGGTGGCGCTGCTGTGCTGCATTTTTCACGATTCCCACAAGAGCTGTATCTCAAGAACTATTGCACGGATTTTCCTCAAACTTCAGCTTTAGTTAGTCCTTGACATGAATTGACGTATAAATTAGTGCTGTTTAATTTTTGGTGTAAATCGCTCAACAGGTGGTGCTGCTATGCTGTATTTTTTGCGATTTCCGCAATAGCTTTATCTCAAGAACTAATGCTTGGATTTTCAACAAACTTCAGATTCAGGTATACCTTGATATCATTTAGTGCTGCTTATTTTTGGTGTAAATCGCTCAACAGGTGGCGTTGCTATGCTACATTTTTCAGAATTTCCGCTATAGCTCTATCTCAAGAACTAATGAACGAATTTTCATTCAACTTCAAATTCAGATATACTTTGATATGAAATTGTGCTAAATCGTTGTTATTTCTTGTACTATTTAAATGATTTAATAGACATGATTTATATAGAAGAAAGTTTTGTGATGGCCACAACATACTAGTTTATTTTATTCCATCTGAAAGCTGAAACTTATGTTTCCTAGTACTTTTAAAATTTTGTCATTATTTTGAAATATAACAACACACATAATATCTATTAAAATGTAACTAGACAATACCTGATGAGGAACTTCTTTTTTTGGCTGAATTATATTATTGATGCAAGTTTTAGGCCGAACATAGCCGAATATTTTTTCAGAGTAAAATAATGCTTTCAAAAATTAAAAATTTGTATATAAATAATTTTTTAAAAGAAAACAATACATTTTAATTGTGAAATATACAAGAATTGTGCATATAGTGCATACTATATTTTATTTTTAGGCAAAAATAAGTTCATTATTCGGCTGTAACTTGGCCGAATATTCGGTTATTCGGCCAAACCACTATTCGTTGCATCACTACTCCAAACTAGACCAAATGTAGAAAAGTATTGTTCGATTGAAGCAAAGGTAAGTGGTACTGAATGTGAAGAAAAGAAAAATTGACAAAATCCGGGAGGAAACTTATCTGTTTCACTCTTTTTTGCCATAATCTTAACCATTTTTGTATTGAAAACTCCTATATAACACTTTCATTGAAAATTGAAGCAGGATAATAAATGGGATGATTAATCTTAAAAGCTATAACAATGCAAACAATCAGGATGAGGTTCAAGTGCCATCTTTTTGCATGCATTAAGACTTAAATCATTTGGATACATTTTAGATTACAGGCATGGAAATCTTTTTTCTTTTTTTGGTCAGTTTATCTCTTCTTAGAAATTCCTTTAAATCTTGTTCTTTTGAAATATATTTAAATTGGCATTTATCTTTGCATTCTCATACCTCAGATTAAATAATGATACAGTTGTGAAAGCACAAGAAAATTTGAAAAAACCCACAATAGATTTTTTCGACGCCTGGAAAACCCCGGGTTTTTTCAGGTGGGACCACTTGGGCAAACCCTGTCATAAGTATATTTTTACATTTTTGTTTAAAGTTCTAATTCCTATTTAAAACATTAAAATTTTTGTTTAATTGCAATTTTCAAAGTTTATACTTTGATAATTCTAAGTCTGTATTTCACCAATTTCAGAACTAGTACAGTACACTCCCTCAAATCTGCAACCCTAAAATATGTAAACAATGAATAATTTCAGTTCAAATGTAGACGCAAAATTACAATTTTTTTTTTGTTTTATTTCCTTCCGTATGTATTTTAACATGTAATTCTCTATAATATGACTGAAATAGTGGTTTTTCATAAAGGAAGTGTAAATTTATTTGTGAAAAAAATCAAGATATTGCTCATACCACTTGTAATCAAAATCTTTTTACCAAATATATATATGCATTAATCAAGCTTTTTTGGTTATTAAGACTGGCTAAACCTGAAATAAATCTTCCTCACATTATGACTTTTATGTGAATTAATAGGTTACCTTTATGAGGACAGTTTTATTTAATAATTATAGGAAAATGTATCGCATCTTTATTTTGCATATTTAATTATGCATTAATAATTATTTACTTGACCTTTACTTTTAATAATTTAACCATTTTTAAAATTATCTTATGTTTTATCATTTTAGTTTATTACTTTACTCCGTTGTTTTAATGTTTTACTATATTGCAAGCATTCATTATAATTTTGATTGCATTATTTCATTCAAATTACTATTTAAAAATGTCAACCAAGCAATGACCAGAAAACCACACTACTTCTGGTCCCAAGCTGTGTGGATTTGAAGGAGTCTACTGTATACAGTAATATTCAATGTTACCATCTTTTAACGTAAAAGTCTAAGTATTTCTTTACATATTTTTAGATATAGCATGCCCATTTACATAAATCCACATCAGATCATCCAATTTCCAAATGATTCAAAATAAATGCTTAAAATTTTTTATTTACATATTAAAAGTATAAAAACATCAGACTAAATTGACAATATAAACTACAAGCAAAGACAATTACTAATAATATATTTACAAATACTAAGTAATCTATAAATATCTCAACTTCATGAGTCTTTTTGTTATTCAGTTGTACATTATAATTTGATATGATTGATCGACGTGATACGTTCTTAAAGACACAGAGTAAGCTTATAAATTAAGAGCCTATTTCAGTCAAATGAAAAGACGCGTTCGCTAATGCTAATCCTATGGAAGAAATTTATAAAGATATCTCGGTCGCATTTAAATATTTTTAAATGACATTTTTTTTTTTTTTGCATTGGATAACTGAGATCGATCTGTATGCAGGCCGTTGTTTACTTTTTCGATTTCCTTTACAGGTATTTTTTATGAGGACACTTTCATTTTCGGAACCGGTTTCGAAAGTAAAAGCATCCTTATAAAAAAAATCTGCAACCAAAATCAAAAAAGTAAAAAACGGTCTGCATACAGATCGATCTCAGTTATCCAATACAAAAAAAAAAAAAAAAAAAAAAAAAAAAAAAAAAAAATATTGAAATGCGACCGAGATAGCTTTATAAATTTCTACCATACGATTAGCATTAGCGAACGCGTCTTCTCAGTTGACTGAAGTAGGCTCTTAAATATGCCAGTCAATTCATTGGGTATTAATTTGACAAAGAACTGAATAATTATTCAATAACTTTGTAATTAACTTATGTAAAAAAATGAAACTTTTTAAAAAATATATTAAAAGTGGACTATATTTTTCTGTTATACCAATACCATGCCAAAATGTATTCTAATGAGAAAATTTCATGAAAAAGAGACCAGTATATATGACTTTTTATTTATTTATTTTCCCTATTAAAGCTGCTAGTCACTCAGCTTCTGAATTCCCCTCGGTAATGTTAAGTCTATGGGCATTTGATGCATTCTTATATTCAAAACATCTCCTCGGGAAATTAATATTTTTAACTTCTTTTTTCTATGTTCTCATCTTAAAGGATGTCACTTTTTTTTCTTAGTTTTAACTAACAAAAAAAGAGACACCCTTTAGATGAGAGCACCAAAAAAAAAGTTTAAAATATTAATTTCCCGAGGAGATATTTTGAATATAAGAATGCATAAAACGCCCATAGACTTAACATTACCAAGGGGAATTCAGAAGCTGAATGACTAGCAGCCTTAAGGAACAATTAGGGGGAGAAGATTTTTTTTTAAATAAAATTTTAAACTTTGTGTGCTGAAGGGGGAAAGCATAAATTTGGGAGGGATACATGGGAGTGATTTACATGACTGATTATTCATTTAGTATTAGTATAGTATGCAACAAATAGAGCATAAATATAGCAAATAAAGCCTTTGTGAAAGAGTATTAAAAGGCAGAAAACCAACATTTAAATATGCACAAATTGATTGCATGCATGCTTCTTTTTGTGTATTATTTGTGCATATTTAAACGTTGGTTTTCTGCCTTTTAGCAAATAGAGCAGATTTTTAAGAATAAAGAATTTTATTATACATTTGAATCTTTGTATTCTGGTGGAGAAAAAGCAAGAGGCGTTAACTTCCACCTTCAATCCCTACTTTCGAATATTTCAATTTCAAATATATAAGAATTTAACTCTCATTTGCTAGGATAAATGTGATATTTCAATTAGAATATTGAGAAGACTACTTTAACGTTAACTCCCCTGCCCCATTTTTCCATTTTGAATATCAAAATTTCAATTATGCCAATATTTAGCTCTAATTTGTTCCGTAATATTATAATTTGATCCTTTTCCAAAGTCAAAATTACAATTCACTTAGAAGGCTAAGGATGACCAGAAGTGGCAGGAGGAGGGGCTGAGATTTCGAATATTGAAATTTTAAATACAGAAATATTATTAGATTAATTTTAACACAATTATTCAGTTGATAAATAAATCATATGAGTTGTAAATTTCCAGGTGGCGAAAATTGTCCGGTCGAGGATTTTTCACTCACTTAGAAATTTACAATTCATAGAAATATTATCTCTCAATTTGTTCTCTTTATTATTACAATTCTGGTTCTGGAATCCAGCATTTCAATTAGAACGAGGGGAAGTATATGAAGGGGGTGAGGGGGGGCGGCTTTCAATAATGAGAAACATCCACCACTCTTTTCTAATAGTAATTTTTACCTTCTTTATGGCAAAAATTTTGCATTTAAATAAAGCGACTGTTTTTATTTGGAAGCAATCTTACTTTCTATCTGGGACACCTACACCTGCTGTGATCAGGCTCTCAGCAAATGGACGTATATTAATGTAACATGCTTACAATTAGAAATTTTATTACATTTTCTTAATACTCTTTTGGTGCTCAGTTTATAGATTTTACGTGCATGCACAGTATTTCAGCACAAAAAAACATTTTTAAAGATCTAGAGCAAAAATATTGTTTTACACAGAGGAAACATTATTTTGAGTTATGTAGAAAGACTCGTGACTCCTAAAAAGACCCTATTTAGCAACCAAAGACCGCTCAGGGAAGCTGCCTCGTTTGCCCGATGATTGCTCTCATGGGCGTATCCAGGGGGTGGGCTGATGGGGCTACGGCCCCACTCCCCCCCCCCCCCCCTCACAAAATTTTTGAAAGTTATATGAAAAAAAATTGCTATTTTTTTTCTATCATATAGCATAATAGCAATTCTCATTAGTCCCAAATTAGTCCACATTGACGTCACAGAAGAGAAAGGGAACTGATTCCTTCCGAAATATTCGAAAATTAAATGAAAAAAGTGTTTTTTTCCTTACTTTTTAAAATAAATTTGTAATTTTTTCTTCTGTCATACAGCGAAATAGCCATTCTCGTTAACCCCATATTAGTTCACATTGACATCACAGCATGCTCAAAGATCAGGAGGGGGCTGATGGAATTACAGCTCCCTCATCTCAAAATAGTCGAAAATGAAATGAAAAAGTGATTATTATTTTTATTTTTTTGTTTGAGATAATCTGCTATCATTCAACAGACTAGCCGCTCTCTTCTCTTTAGTTCCATATTAGTGTACAGTGATACCACATTATAACCAAACATGTGAAAGGGGCTAATGGGGTTACAGCCCCCTCCTTAACCCTTTCCGGCACACTGTGCCTGGGTCGGGATACCTGATTTTAATTCCAAACTTAGGAACGGCACCAAGAATATTTTAATAAAATTTTGCTTTTACAATGAACATTAAAATGAACATATTTTTACTTTCTAAAAAAGTTTTAAAATTCCAGTGTCAGTCAATCATTTCATCATTTTACAACAAAAATTGCCTGTGACGGAAAGGGTTAAATTGCCGAAAGTGAAAGGGAAAAAATGCTGATTCTTTTTATTTTTGTTTCAGATAAATTTGTATTTTTTCTCCTATTTCTCCACAATTTTTCTCCACAGACTAGCCACTGTTTTCTTAGTCCAGTCAATAGGGGATTTTACCTAGCAAAATTAATGGTAGTTCTGGAAATCGGCTTACTTTATGTTTTTTGGATCGCTGAATCCGAATTTTTAACTTTCCACCAAAATTTGGTAAAATGCCCCACAAAAAAGGTTTTTATTAAAAAAACATTTTTTTTTTATTGTTTTACGGAAAAGGTATCTAGAAATTCAGAAAGTAGACAAAATTTGTAACAAATAAGATGTATGACATTATGACGTGGAATGAATAGGGAGGGGGGGGGGGATCTGTCTCGGAAAATGCGCCGCGGTGCTGCGTGGACTAAGTTGCGCAATTCCACTTAACTACTCACATCGTTTACATTCGCCCTCCCGTCTCTCCTCCGAACTTTCCCTATAAGGTTTACTTTAAGTTTTTTGGGTCGCTGAATTCAAATTTTTAACTTCCCCTCGAACCCCCCCCCCCCCAAAAAAAAGTTGTTTTTAAATTAAATTTTTTATTGTTTTAGGGGGAAAGTATGTAGAAATTCAGAAAGTAGACAAAATTTGCAACAAATAGGATATATGACATTATCACGTAGGATAAATGGGGAGAGGGGGGCTGCCTCGGAACATTCCCCGCGCGCTGTTCTCAAAAACCAAATTTTTTTCAAAAAATCAATTTTTTGAGGGATTTGCCAGGTGAAATTTGGGTGGGTAGTTACAAATTCGGATTCAGCGACCCAAAAAACATAAAGTGAGCCGAAATCCAGAACTAGCATTAATTTTGCCAGGTAAAGCCCCCTATTGCCTGAACTTGCATAACTTAGTGCACGAGTGCCGCAGTGCATGTTCTGAGGCAGATCCCCCCCTCCCCATTCATCCTACGTCATAATGTCATATATCTTATTTGTTGCAAATTTTGTCTACTTTCTGATTTTCTAGATACTTTTTCCTAAAACAATAAAAAATTGATTTTTTTTAATAAAAACCTTTTTTGGGAGGCTTTTTACCAAAATTTAGGGGGGAGTTGCCGGGGGAAATTTTGGTGGGAAGTTAAAAATTCGGATTCAGCGACGCAAAAAAACATATAGTAAGCTTTTTTCCAGAACTACCATGAATTTTGCTAGGTAGAGTCCCTATACGATCTCTATTGCCTGGACTATCTCTTTAGTTCCATATTAAAGCACGGTAACACCACATTAAACCCAGCAAAGAAAGAAACAGTGGGCTATCAGGTGGAAAAAAGATGGCAGCCAGCAGTGCCATTACTTAAACCTGTCGAAAAGTGTCCAAGCCGAATGTAGCTGGCCCATCAGTGATGGCCAACAGCAGGCCAGCATTAGTATGCCATCACATTACTTCAATCCGACATTTTTCCTGCAGTGCTAGCACAGATCCCACTGCTATTCCTTTGCTGGCCTAGCACTTTTCCTAACAAAAATTTCTTATAGAATTCTATAAAAAAACAAAGTTGTATTACATAATTATGGCTCTTTTTTCTATAAGCTAGTTTCACCAAGAGCTATAGAAATATCTGTAGAAGTGTCTATAGAAATATTTGAACTGCATGTGGTCACCCTCCCAAGTACTGACCGCGCTCGATGCTGCTTGGTTTTCGTGATCGGACATGAACAAGTGCTTTCAGCATACGCTATGACTGCTCGTAGTTTTCAAGTTCTCATTACACTATTTGATGTTTGTTTCTGTTGTGATTTACGTTCCCAATCATTAAACCGGTATAGAAGTTATTCTATTGTATAGAAATCCTACATATACGCTTTTTTTTATTATTGTTTCTGAACTGCATAAATTATGAAAACTGAAATCCTTTGCAACCTAGTAAAACCAGATTTAAGGAGAAAAAAAAAGTGCATTGAAATAAAGAATTTATTAATTTACTTACTTATTTTGTTGGTGGCAGTGGTGCTATATTTTTTACAGTTTCAAAAAAATTTAGCTTCACAGCTTAAATTGTGTAAAGATATTCATTTCAGATTTGTGTTCAAATACTCAATGTCTTCGATATTCGCAGCGCCACCTAGCGTAAGGGTTCCCAGCAATAATACTGCAAAAGTTCGTGCACTTCCATGTAGTGGTGGGCCAGCGGATGTGATAAAATGGATTCCCACCAAAATTTTATCTGATGATTTCCAACAGCAAAGTTGACTGAAGCTGTCCAGCAGTGGTCATGTAGTGGTAGACCATCAGCCAGCACTTCTCCATCACTGCCAGCACCTATCTTGCTGCTGGTCAGCAATTTCCTCTTTGCTGGGTATCCAGTGAAAGGAGCTAATAGGATTACAGCTTCCTACCGAAAATGAAATGAAAAAAATGCTGATATTTTTTATTTTTTTGTTTGAAATAAATTTGTAATCCCCCCCCCCCCTATCATTCAACAGACTAGCCGCTCTCTTCCTTTTAGTTCCATATTAGTGCACAGTGACACCACATTATACCCAAAGAAGTTGAAGAGGGTAATGGGGATTACAGGGAAGTAAGACCTGCGCCAAAATCGCTTTCCTGCGTCAAGCTGCTACAAAACAGCTATTTTTTTCCATTTTGCGCCAAAACGTACTTGGCTCCAAAATGTAATTTAGCCCGATTTCGTCGATCAAAGGAACAACAACAACAAAAAATTTCTAGGCCGCTAATTTCGTCAAAAAAGCAAAAAACCGCGGTCAAAATATTTCTAAAAACACGCAATGTTTGTCAAATAGTCGCGGAAAAAAACGTGAATACAATTAATTCAAATTCAAAGGATAAAAAGTAATTTCAAAGAATCGCTAATTTCGTCAAAAAACGAACAAAACGCGGTCAAAAGATCGCGAAAAAACGCGATTTCGTTAAAAGATCGTGAATAAAACGCAAATTTTGTCAAAATATCGCGAAAAACACGAGAATTTCGATAATAGATCGCCAAAAACACGCGAATTTCGTCAAAGAATCGCGATAAAAACGCGAATTTTGCCAAAGGATCGCTAATTTCGTCAAAAGATCGCGAATTCCGTCAAAGGATCGCTAATTTCGTCAAAAGATCGCGAATTCCGTCAAAGGATCAGGAATAAGCGGGAATTTTGTGAATAGATAGCTAAATTCGCCAAAAAAAGAACAAAACACGGTCGAAAGATTGTGAAAAAACTCTAATTTCCTTAAAAAATCTTGAAAAAATCCACAAATTTCATGAAAAAATAGAGAAAAACACGCGAATTTCGTCAAAAAAGCGTGAATTTTGTCGAAGGATCGCAAAAGAACGTGAATTTTGTCAAAAAAATCGCTAATTTCTTCAAAAAATGAACAAAATGGTTCAAAAGTTTGTAAAAAAACGCGAATATCTTTAAAAGATCGCGAAAAAACCGCAAATTTCATCAAAAGGTCGCAAAAAATTGCAAATTTCATCAAAAGATTTAAAAAAACACACTAATTTTGTCAAAAGATAGCAAAAAAGTCACTGATTTCAACAAGGGATCACGAAAAATACGCGAATTTTGTCAAAAGATCGCGAAAAATACGCGAATTTCCTCAAAAGATCGCAAAAATATGCAAATTTCGTCGGTAGATCGCGAGAAATACGCAAATTTCATCAAATGATCGCAAGAAATACACGTGAATCGCCTGAAAAGATCGCGAAAAACATGCGAATTTTGTCATTGGATAGCGAAAAAAGAACGAACTTTGCCAAAAGATCACGAATTACTTCCAAAAACGGGGTCAAAAGATCTCGAAAGAACGCGATTTTGTTAAAAGATCGTGAATAAATCGCAAATTTTGTCAAAAGATCGCGAAAAAAGCGAGAATTTTGTCATAAGATCGCGAAAAACGCGAGAATTTTGTCATAAGATCGCGAAAAACACGAGAATTTTGTCATAAGATCGCGAAAAACACGATAATTTCGTTAACAGATCGCCAAAAACACGCGAATTTCGTCAAAGAATCGCGATAAAAACGCGAATTTTGCCAAAGGATCGCTAATTTCGTCAAAAAACGAACAAAACACGGTCAAAAGATCGTGAAAAAAACGATAATTTTGTTAAAAGATGGTGAAAAAAACGTTAATTTCATCAAAAAGGTCGAAAAACCTCATAAATTTCGTCAAAAGATCGCGAATAACACGCGAATTCCGTCAAAGGATCGGGGAATAAGTGGGAATTTTGTCAAAAGATAGCTAAATTCGCCAAAAAAAGAACAAAACACGGTCAAAAGTTTGTGAAAAAACTCCAATTTCGTTAAAAGATCGCAAAAAAATCCACAAATTTCATGAAAAGGTCGAGAAAAACACGCGAATTTTGTCAAAGGATCGCAAAAAACGTGAATTTTGTCAAAGGATCGCTAATTTCGTCAAAAGATCGCGAATTCCGTCAAAGGATCGGGGAATAAGCGGGAATTTGGTCAATAGATAGCTAAATTCGCCAAAAAAAAGAACAAAACACGGTCGAAAGATTGTGAAAAAACTCTAATTTCGTTAAAAGTTCGCGAAAAAATCCACAAATTTCATGAAAAGGTCGAGAAAAACACGTGAATTTCGTCAAAAGACCACGAAAAACGCGAATTTTGTCAAAGAATCGCAAAAAAACGTGAATTTTGTCAAAGGATCGCTAATTTCTTCAAAAAATGAACAAAACGGGGTCAAAAGATTGCGAAAAATGCGAATTTCTTTAAAAGATCGCGAAAAAACCGCAAATTTCATCAAAAGGGCGCAAAAAATTGCAAATTTAATCAAAAGATTTTAAAAAAAACACACTAATTTCGTCAAAAGATAGCAAAAAAGACGCTGATTTCAACAAAGGATCACGAAAAATATGCAAATTTTTTCAAAAATACGCGAATTCGTCAAAAGATCGCGAGAAATACACGAATTTCGTCAAAAGATCGCAAAAATATGCAAATTTCGTCGGTATATTGCGAGAAATACGCAAATTTCATCAAATGATCGCAAGAAATACACGTGAATCTCCTCAAAAGATCGCGAAAAACATGCGAATTTTGTCATTGGATAGCGAAAAAAGAACGAATTTTGCCAAAAGATCACGAATTACTTACAAAAACGGGGTCAAAAGAACGCGAAAAAAACGCGATTTTGTTAAAAGATCGTGAATAAAACGCAAATTTTGTCAAAAGATCGCGAAAAACGCGAGAATTTTGTCATGAGATCGCGAAAAACACGAGAATTTCGTTAACAGATCGCCAAAAACACGCGAATTTCGTCAAAGAATCGCGATAAAAACGCGAATTTTGCCAAAGGATCGCTAATTTCGTCAACAAACGAACAAAACACGGTCAAAAGATCGTGGAAAAAACAATAATTTTGTTAAAAGATGGCGAAAAAAACGCTAATTTCATCAAAAGGTCGAAAAACACCACAAATTTCGTCAAAAGATCGCGAATAACACGCAAATTCCGTCAAAGGATCGGGGAATAAGCGGGAATTTTGTCAATAGATAGCTAAATTCGCCAAAAAACGAACAAAACACGGTCAAAAGATCGTGAAAAAACGATAATTTTGTTAAAAGATGGCGAAAAAACGCTAATTTCATCAAAAGGTCGAAAAACACCACAAATTTCGTCAAAAGATCGCAAAAACACGTGAATTTCGTCAAAAGAGTGCGAATAACACGCGAATTCCGTCAAAGGGTCGGGGAATAAACGGGAATTTTGTCAAAAGATAGCTAAATTCGCCAAAAAAAGAACAAAACACGGTCAAAAAATTGTGAAAAAACTCCAATTTCCTTAAAAAATCTCGAAAAAATCCACAAATTTCATGAAAAAATCGAGAAAAACTCGCGAATTTCGTCAAAAAAAAACATGAATTTTGTCGAAAGATCCCAAAAAAACGTGAATTTTGTCAAAAGAATCGCTAATTTCTTCAAAAAATGAACAAAATGGTTCAAAAGTTTGTGAAAAAACGCGAATATCTTTAAAAGATCGCGAAAAAAACGCAAATTTCATCAAAAGGTCGCAAAAAAAAGCAAATATCGTCAAAAGATTAAGAAAAAAACACTAATTTCGTCATAAGATAGCGAAAAAGACGCTGATAAGGATCACAAAAAATATGCGAATTTTTTCAAAAGATCGCGAAAAATACACGAATTCCGTCAAAAGATTGCAAAAAATATGCAAATTTTTTCGGTAGATCGCGAGAAATACGCAAATTTCATCAAATGATCGCAAGAAATACACATGAATCTCCTCAAAAGATCGCGAAAAACATGCGAATTTTGTCACTGTATAGCTAAAAAAAACGAATTTTGTCAAAAGATCACCAATTCAAAAAACGAACAAAACGGGGTCAAAAGATTATGAAAAAATGCTAAATTCGTTAAAAGATCGCGAAAACAGCAAATTTTGTCAAAAGATTTTGAAAAACACGGTAATCTCGTCAAAAGATAGCGAAAAGCACAGTGATTTCAACAAAAGATCGTGAAAAATACGTGAATTTTGTCAAAAGATCGCGAAAAACACGCGAATTTCATTAAAAGATCGCGAGAAATACGTAAATTTCATCAAATGATCGCAAGAAATACACGTGAATCTCCTCAAAAGACCTCGAAAAACATGCAAATTTTGTCATTGGATAGCGAAAAAAAAAAAGAATTTTGTCAAAAGATCACCAATTCAAAAAACGAACAAAACGGGGTCAAAAGATTATGAAAAAATGCTAAATTCGTTAAAAGATCGCGAAAACAGCAAATTTTGTCAAAAGATTTTGAAAAACACGGTAATCTCGTCAAAAGATAGCGAAAAGCACAGTGATTTCAACAAAAGATCGTGAAAAATACGTGAATTTTGTCAAAAGATCGCGAAAAACACGCGAATTTCATTAAAAGATCGCGAGAAATACGTAAATTTCATCAAATGATCGCAAGAAATACACGTGAATCTCCTCAAAAGACCTCGAAAAACATGCAAATTTTGTCATTGGATAGCGAAAAAAAAAAAGAATTTTGTCAAAAGATCACCAATTACTTCAAAAAACGAACAAAACGGGGTCAAAAGATTTTTTAAAAACGCTAATTTCGTTAAAAGATGCGAAAACAGCAAATTTTGTCAAAAGATTTTGAAAAACACGGTAATTTCGTCAAAAGATAGCGAAAAGCACAGTGATTTCAACAAAAGATCGCGAAAAACACGCGAATTTCGTTAAAAGATCGCGAGAAATAAGTAAATTTCATCAAAAGATCGTGAGAAATACGCGAATTTAGTCAAAAGGCCGCGACAAATACGCAAATTTCTTATTTATGAGCATTAGAATTTCAATCTGCTCCAAAAACAGCTTTATTGCTACAAAATTAATTTTTTACTGCTGCAAAATTCGATTTTTGCTGCTACAAAAATAGATTTTACTGCTACAAAATTCGATTTTTGCTGCTCCAAAGCTGCTACAAAATGACTTTAATGCACTTTCACCCCTGGGATTACACTCCCCTCCCAAAATAGTCGAAAATGAAATGAAAAAAAAATGCTGATTTTTTTTCTTTTTGTTTGAGATAAATTTGAAACTTTGTTTTTTGCAATATAATGAACTAGCCATTCTGGTTAGTCCCATATCAGCGCGCACAGAGTTGCCAAGTCTCCGGCTTTTTGCATACCACTATTATCTTTGAGAAAATGTTGTTCTTTTAAACAGGGGCCTCGCTAAGGGGGGACGGGGGGGAGCCTCCCCCCCAAAATTTCGCGAATGTTATTACACTTGGCAAATTTACAAACTTAGTTGGCAAATTTGTTTAAAACTTTAATAAAACTATAATATATTTTCTATTTTTGATAGACTTGGCAAAAATTACAAAACTAATTGGGAATATTATTAAACTTTTAACAAATAAGAACTATATTACATTTTCCAACTGTGGTAAGTTGGCAAAATTATAAAACGAGTTGGCAAATACTGAAATTTACTTGGCAAATTAAGGTTCTCTCCCCCACCAATAAAAAGTCTTAGCGATGGCACTGCTTTTAAATCACCCAGATATTCCAATTAAATAAAATAACATTTTCTGTATAAAAATACTTGTATGCAAAAAACCGGAGACTTGGCAGCTCTGCGCGCAGTTACACCACAGTATGCCCAACGAAGGGAAGGGGGCTGGTGGGGTTACAGGTCGCTTTTCGAAATAGTCGAAAATGAAATTAAAGAGATGCTGATTTTTTTTTTCTTTCTGTTTGAGATAAATTTGTAATTTAGTTTTCTGTTTTACCGCATATTAGCCATTCTCGTTAGTGCCATATTAGTCCACATAGATAAACAGCATACCCAAAGAAGGTGAAGACTTTATTTTTGGTGGTGGGGAGAACAATTTTATAGATTTTAAGCTAGAATGAATTTCTTTTAAATAAAAGTATATTAAAAAATACCATTAACTCTTTTCAACTTATTTCGGCGTGTGGCCGCATCAGAATAATATACGTCCCCCCCCCCCCCCCAAAAAAAGGCAAATTACCCATTAAGCTGAAGCCTAGGGGCCCACAAGAAAAGGGGTCCCTCTGCTAAGATTTTTTTCGAGTTTTTTTTTTTCACATTGAGCTAACATTTAATGCAAAAATGTGCATTATTCTTTGTTTCACTCATTTATTGAATCTTGAAAATTATTAATTGTAGTTCAAACGCTACTCCACTTTTAATTTCTTTTTTATTCATAAAAATAAAGTATTGAATTCTTAAAATTTTTCGGCTTTCAGTTTGGGAAATATTTACGCAGAGGAGACTAGTAGCCACGACGGCCTAGGCAAGATTTTGAAAGCACCTCTACGAATTATATCTTTGAAATTTTAATTAAGCATTTGTCTAATCATAACTCCTTACATTTTAGCACCATGGTCAGTCACACGACCTCACGCCAACCCCTCCCCCCTTTAAAACTAGACCGAAATTTACATGTTTGGGGATATCCTAAATATGATTTGATTATATTTGAAAAAATTATGTTGGTTAAAATCAGGGTTGGCAGGTTTTTGACATGTGTCAGTTTATGTCGGGTTTAAACCATCACATCAAAAACCTCTTGTCAAAAATCATCTATCAAAAACCTCAAATGCTACATTCCACTGTAAAATTTCACATTAAATGTCACATACAACATACAACATTACACGTAATATTTAAAATTCACTATTACTGTATATCAATAATTAATATATAGTATAAATGTATTATTGTTTGGTGCAACTTTTTTACAGGATAAAATTTGTATTTAAATTTTTTTGGTAATATTGTGCTTTTCTAAAAAATAGAGATAAGTTCACATGAACTGCGCATAATTTCTGTTACTTAAAACTAATTTCTCTATTACTTTAGAGATATTAAAGCATTGCCTAGGATTTTTTTTTCTAAGAAAAAGAAAAATTTATGTATATAACAAGATAATGTGCATCAATTTTATTCTAGTTTAGGCAATAACCATTCCATCAAAATTGAAACTGGATAACTAATCTTAAACATTTACAAAATAAGAGAAATTTTTTTTTATTTTTTTTTTTTTTAAGTTTAAAGTCAAAATCTTAAAACATCCTTTCTTTAAACATATAAAAATATTTTTTCGATTTTAAAACTGAATAAAATTCACCCAGTCTTCTAAAAGAAAGTCCACTTAATCGCCATATTGAAAAAGTAAATTAAAGAAGAGATCAAATCATGAAACCATACCATTTTATGGCTTATATTTTGCATCCCAACACTAAGGGGCAAGGGGTACCTGTACTGATTGTGTATGAAGCTGAAGAATCCCCTCTCCCGTCTTCTTATTTCAATGCTATAGGGAGGACCCCATTACTTGGTGGAAAGTTGGAAAGGTATCATTTGATTCAATAGCTTTTCGGCCGAGCCTGCTTCGAAACTTGCTCATCCAGCAATGCTTTTGTTATCAAGTCCTGCTAGCTCAGCATCAATTAAGAGACAAGACTATTTTCTAATGTTTCATGCACTCTAAACTCGAAAATCATTTTGGTGTAAATAAATGTACTAAACTGGTTATGTGCTACAGCATGCTGCGGGGTAAAACTGATCTGGATTATTAATTGTACAAAAGGATTTTCTTCTGATTGGGAATTCCAAAAAATAAAAATATTTTACTGCACTTAATAATTTAAAATTATTAAATTATTATAATTTTAAATAAAAGATTACATAATTCATAGACATATTTAATGTATACGTATTGTTATTAAAATGTTTCAGTTAGTTACATGTTTTTGACAGTTTTCGACGGTTTAAATCAATTTATGACAGTTTAAACCAGTTTTTAACGCTTGTCATGCCAAAAACCCAACCCTGGTTTCCTGGTTAAAATTGTGTGTGCTGCTATAATTAATGCATAAAATATCAAGAAGTTAGACCGCTGACGATAGAAACATACTTCCAACTGCGAAAAGTATAAGTACAGACTTTAGATATGGCATTTGTTTTAAATGTCCAGTATATATATTAAAATACGAAATTTTGTATTTTATATGGTCCCTGCAAGAGTAATACTGGCCTTAGGTTGATATTTCAGGATATATTCTTTTCGGTATTTCAGGACACATTTACGTAGCATACTACTTTTTTTTCTGCGACCGTTTGCTGAAATTCGTTATTTTTTCTGCGATCATTTGCGAAATGGACTTTACCCATGTGACGTCAGCCGCGGGTAAGCAGAAGAAAAACACCAATAGGCGTGGAGAACATTTTAACACTGCTCCCCATTCGTCCAATAAACAGTCTTTTTCGGAGGATTTTCCCCCGCAGAGGAGTGGCTGTTGCCATTCGTGGGTAAAGTCCATTCCCGATTTTTATTCCGCGATCGTTTGCCGAAATTCGCCTTTTTCCCACGAATGTTTGCTAAATTCGCGATTTTTTCTTTGATCGTTTGCCGAAATTTGCGATTTTCTCTTCGATCGTTTGCCGAAATTCGTTTTTCTCCCACGATTGTTTCGGCCCCACCAGTGGCCGAGAGGTTCTGATCTCGAAGCTGGTAGACGGGAGGTGCTGTGTTCGAATCCAGCCGCACCCGCCAGTCTAATCGTTCGGAGTTTTCGTGGTTTTCTTCGAACCTTGGATTTCCATGCGTAAATATGGATTAGGTTCCCTTAGAAAGCCCCCCTCCCACGAAGGGCGCTCCCCCCTCGGGCCTATATCCCTCGAGTAGATAACTGGCCGTCAAAAATCAATCCGATCCAATCCCACGATTGTTTGCCGAAATTCGCGATTTTTCTCCGCAATCGATTGCCGAAATTCGCGATTTTTTTTCCGAGATTGTTTGCCGAAATTCATGATTTTTCTCGGCGATCTTTGTCGAAATTGGCGATTTTTATCCCGCGATTGTTTGCCCAAATTCCTTTTTTTTCCCGCGATCGTTTGCCGAAATGGGCAATTTTTTCCGCGATCGTTTGCCGAGATTCGCGTTTTTCCCACGATTGCTTGCTGAAATTTGCGATTTTTTCCGCGATCGATTGCCACAATTCGCGCTTGTTTCTTCGGTCGTTTGCGGAAATTTGCGTTTTTTTTTCGTGATCGATTGCCGAAATTCGCGTTTTTTTCTTCGATCATTTGCCGAAATTCGCGATATTTTTTCGCACTTGTTTGCTGAAATTCGCGATTTATCTCTGCAATCGTTTGCTGAAATTCGTGATTATTTTTCCCGTGATCGTTTAAGGAAATTCGCTGTTTTCTTTAACAATCGTTTCTCGAAATTCGTGATTAATTTCTGCACTTGTTCGACGAAATTTGAAATTTTTTTACCCGACTTTTTGACGAAATCGCGATATTTTCTCCGCATCGTTCGACATAATTCGCGATTCATTTTTGCAATTGTTTGACGAAATTCGCAATTTTTTCCGATTGATAAAATTCGCGCCTTTTTTTACGCGATCTCTTGACAAATTCGCGAGTTTTTCCGAAGTTGTTTGACAAAAGTCACAATTTTTTGCTCGAATAATTGGCCGGAATTGGCGATTTTATTTATATGGATCGTTTGACGAAATTCTGTTTCGCAAATGTGTTTTTTCGACTCCACTGAACAACCGATTAACGAAATTCGCGATGATTTTCTTTCCTGTCTGCTGACAAATTCACGTTTTTTTCCCCTGTGACTACATGACGAAATTCATCAATTTTTTATTATCAGTTGACAAAATGTTTCACTGTTTTCTGGCTCATATTTTTTCCCTCCTATGCACTTATTAATTCCAAAATACTGGTTTTGTGGAATTTTGCACAAAACCCCAAATTGAATAAATGATTTGCGGGAATGTATATATATTCGTGGAAAAATCATGACTGTTATTGCTATAGTACAAACTCGCGAAATTTCAGGACAGGTTACCATATTTTAGGAAGTTTTTTTTTATTTTTCGGGAATTTTAGGAATTTAAAGACAAGTACAGCTCCTGGGTCCTAAAAGAATGTTGTCCTCCATCTAAAAAGAGCATTTTAAAAAAATCGCATTCTTTTACGACTAAAACTTACCAAATTAAATTATTTTGAATTTTATGAATTTTCAATGTTTGCCGTTTACCAGTACTAAATAATACTTCTTTCCGTTTCTAGTGTGGGCCTATATCCCTAGTGTAGATAATCGGCCGTCACAAATCAACCAACCAACCAACCAACCGTTTCTAGTGCTAGAAAACACTGAAATTACATAACATTCGTAATTTAGTAAGTTTTGGTTGTAAAAGAATATTTATTTATTTTTTTATTTTATTTTATTTTTTTTTTTTTTTTGCTTTGTTCCTCTTAGACAAAAAACTTTTTTCTAAATATAACCTAGGGACTGTATCAAAATTAAATTTAGA
This sequence comes from Maratus speciosus, assembly GCA_963932465.1. Classification (NCBI taxonomy): domain Eukaryota; kingdom Metazoa; phylum Arthropoda; class Arachnida; order Araneae; family Salticidae; genus Maratus; species Maratus speciosus. The sequence goes on along the minus strand of OZ010788.1, from coordinate 596,300,990 downwards.
ATTTTACTAGTTAAAACAAATACTATATCTAAAAATTCGTGATTTCTATAATTTTTGTAAATGGAAGTACGTTTCCTCCATCAGGGGTTTATGAGGTAATTGAGAAGACGTGTATTTCGAATATCACCTGGTCTATATCGCTTTGAAGAAGAGGAGGGGGCCCGAGTAGTGATTAATCCACCTCCCGCTCCAGGGGTGATTCTGAGTGAAAAAAAAATTCTGAAATTAAAATCAAATTTTATGAAAGGTTGCAGCAGGGGGGGGGGGGAGGATCCTTCCCGGCGCTAATTGTTTTTGTTGCAGTTTGGGTTAATTCTGTTTCCATTTCAGGTCGATTTCACGCTGAGTGTAGATTTCTGCAAGTTGAGTTCAGGTTAACCAGACTTTTAAAAAAGTTTCTTCCGTATATCATTTCAGTTTAAAAGCTATGCCTATAATAATAAGAATATAGTTGCTTGTATGTTTGCTGTTTTCTAAAGAGACCGCTGTGTTTCTTCCGCGACCGTTTGATGAAATTCGGGTTTTTATTACGACCCTTTAATGAAATTCACATTTTCCCTCGATTCTTTGACGAAATTCGCTTTTTTTCAGCAGCCTTTTGACGAAATTTGCATTTTTTTCGTGGCTATTTGACGAAATTAACATTCTTTTGCTGTCTTTTGACGAAATTCGCTTTTTTCCGCGGCCCTTTGGCGGAATAAATCCTTTTTTTTTCGCGATCCTTTGCCGAACTTCGCGTTTTACCCACGGCTTTTTGACAAAATTTGCGTTTTTTCTACGGCTCTTTGACGAAATTCATGTTTTTTTCCGCGGCTCTTTAACAAAATTCGCGTTTTTCTGCGATCCTTTGTCGAAATTTGCGTTTTTTTGGCGGCTTTTTGACAAAATTTGCGGATTTTTTCGGGAACCTTTGTCGAAATTCGCACTTTTTCAGCACCTTTTTGATGAAATTCGCGTTTTTTTCCGCGGCTTTTCGACAGATTACGTGTTTTTTCGCTTTCATTTGTCGAAATTCGCATTTTTTACGCCTCCTTGATAAAATTCGCGTTTTTATCCATGGTCCCATGATGAAATTCGCGTTTTTCAGCGGTTATTAGACGAAATTCGCGTTTCACCCGAGATCATTTGACGAAATTCACTTTTCCTCCGTGATCATTTGGCGAAATTCGCTTTTTCTCTACAATCATTTGACGAAATTTGACTTCTTTTCGCGATCCTGTGACAAAATTCGCAATTTTTCACAGCCCTTTGACAAAATCCGTGTTTTATCCGCGGGCTTTTGACAAATTCTCATTTTATCCGAGGCCCTTTGAAAAAATTCGCATTTTATCCGCGACCTTTTGACACAATTCGTTTTTTTTCCGCGATCCTGTAACGAAATAGGAGATTTTTTTCAGCGAATGATTGACGAAATTGATTTTTTTCGCAGACCATTTGTCAAAAATCGCGGTCCAAATTTTCGGGTTGTTGACTGATTTTTTTAAATTATCGGAACCTTAAATTTTAGGAAAATTCGGAACAGAATCACCCTCGCCCCCCTTTCCCCTCTGGCTATGGCCTTATTGTCAAAAATTATTTTTGTTTACAACAAAATTCAGTATGTTTCCTAAGATAAATTAAAGTACCCCCCCCCCCCCCCCACCCTCCGAAATAAAATCCTGGATATGCCATTGATTGCTCTGGCCCTGAAAGTGGACAAATTTCATTCCAGACACATAAGTATACTCAGTGAACCTAAAACTCAGATTTTTAACAAATTGTTGTTGTTGAAAATGTAAATTTTGTGGAGTATTTTCAATTTTCCAAGTTTGTCCGTGATTTTAAACCCGTCGTAGAAGCAATCTGTATTAAATCTTTTAACCCAATATATATTGCATTAGCCTTCTTTTCAATAAAAATTATTCTAAATTCGTATTGCGATTTTTGTATGTTTCACAAACTCTTTAATCACTTTCGGCGAAATTGAGGTTTTTGCTTTTTTTAAATGATTCTGGTATCTAGTCTTTGCCATCCAGATGGAGAAGACTTTTTTCTAATTATATTAATATCCCATTTTTTGCAAATTAAAAAAATAAATTAAAGTTGACACAATTTTTCGGAGAATGCAAAATATACCGAGAGGCGGCTGCACAGACCATTACCTCTTCGAGTTGACGGCTGAAATTCCCGGATTAGACAGAACTCGATTAAGAACTAAAAAGGTCTTAAAACATCATCAAAAACTTAAATGCGCTAGGCCTTTCGAAAGATCTGAGTCTTTCTTCGTCAGGCACAAAGAACACGTGCTTCTATTATGAAAGCAGTTGCAAGACTGAAATGAGATATAAGGGAAAGGAAACAAGCTGGAGAAACAGCCAATAGGAAAGTAGAAATCAACACAACAGCCAATAGGAAAGCAGAAAACAACAGCCAATCACAGAAGAGTATAATCAAAACAAAAGAACACAGAGTTGGAGGGAAATAAAGAAGCAAAAATAAATAAATAAATAAATTACAGTAATAGCCCGACTTACGTCACTCCGCATTTACGTCGCCTGACCAGGAAAAAATTCCATTATTTAGACGCACTTTGAACTCTTTTGAAAACTTTTGGAAGAAATCTAACATGTCAGATGCAGTCACAGCCACAAGAGGTTCATGAGATTAAGTTCAGCAAAAAACAATGAGAGATGCTTGGAAAAATCTGTGCCCTTTCCCTTCGCAGAGACTAAGAAAACATTTGAAATCGTCGAAAATGGAAGAGAACTCAACTTAGAGATGGACTCTGAAGGTGTTGTTGAACTCATAAATTCAACTGATCCGGAATTAATGGTCGACGAACTTACCGAATTAAAGAAACAAAGTACTGTCGAAGAAATAGATAAAGATTTTGAGCCTTGTGGGGAAAGAGAAAGATATGGCGGTTACAAAATTAACCAAAGCACTAAACCTTATTGAAGCTGGAATGACGGTTCTTGAAAAGATTTATTCAGACGAGCATAATGTAGCAACGACTAGAAAAAGCTTAGAAAACTCATTCTACTGTTACGAAGAGCTTCAACGAGACAAAAATAAAAAATTGTCGGTTCAAACGTCATTGCAACATTTTTTCACATGCTCAAAGACTCGGACTGGCCAGCTAGAAGAACAATAAACTGTAAGTTAAAAACTTAGTGATTTATTCCAAATTCTTATATTGCAAACTAATTTTTTTTCTAATGTTAAATGTATGTAACACAATCTCTAAATACAATAGAATATGATCATTAGTATTTGGTGATTTTTTATTACTTTTCTTTTTTTGTTCATCTAAATGCACCTCGACTTACGTTGCTAGTCATGGTACGAATTTCTGACGTAAGTCGCAGCATTACTGTATAATAAAATGTATAACAAAATATACTGTATAACAAAATTAACCAAAGCACTAAACCTTATTGAAGCTGGAATGACGGTTCTTGAAAAGATTTATTCAGACGAGCATAATGTAGCAACGACTAGAAAAAGCTTAGAAAACTCATTCTACTGTTACGAAGAGCTTCAACGAGACAAAAATAAAAAATTGTTGGTTCAAACGTCATTGCAACATTTTTTCACATGCTCAAAGACTCGGACTGGCCAGCTAGAAGAACAATAAACTGTAAGTTAAAAACTTAGTGATTTATTCCAAATTCTTATATTGCAAACTAATTTTTTTTCTAATGTTAAATGTATGTAACACAATCTCTAAATACAATAGAATATGATCATTAGTATTTGGTGATTTTTTATTACTTTTCTTTTTTTGTTCATCTAAATGCACCTCGACTTACGTTGCTAGTCATGGTACGAATTTCTGACGTAAGTCGCAGCATTACTGTATAATAAAATGGAAACACACACATATATATGGGAACACGTGAGATTTAAAAATAAATAAATAAATAAGATATAAAAATTAGACTAATATTAATTAATACAAAAAATAAATTATATGGTGGTACTGAAAAGTTTTTTCCATGATGAAGAGAGCATTGTTGAATCAGATTTATCATTAACAATAACTTCACGATTAAGATAAATGGCTAAAATTTCAAGTAAGTCCAATTCAGAGATCAAGCTCACTAAAATCGGGTCCATACGGACCCGATTTTATTGGTTGATCGGTATGTTTATGGTTGTGTTTTCTTACACCCAAAGGTATAAAAACATGGAGAACTGGATACAGGAAAACACAATGGTAAACCTACCATTGCAGCAGGCACTAAAATCGGGTTTTTAGGTGTTTTCCACGAAGATATGGCTTGGCAGACCAGTTGCATTTTAATATACGAATCGAATTCTGTTTAATCCTGGATTTTCAGCCATCAACCGCGACCAACGACGTTCAAGGCCAGTTCATGACTTTTAAAACGTCACATGGAGTGGATCTTCTTTACAGGGTGATTGGCACGTAACGATGGGCGCTCCGCTTTGTACCAATCATCGTGTAAAGATGATATACTACGTTTGACATTTTAAACGTCATGAACTGGTCTTTATGTCGTTGGTCACGCATGAACTCGATGAGTTGATGGTCTGTGCAGCTGCCTGCCGGTCTAAAATCAAAACGAAGTTTCTCTACCTGCCTGCGGTAGTTGTAAGAAGCCGGGAAAAAAAAATTTTTTTTCGAAGTGCTCTTTTTATTTTTTACGTATTATTGACGACTGCATATTGGTTTTATTTTCGAATAAGTAATTTTCAAAAGAAAAAAAAAAGTCACTTCAATTGAGCTTGCTTAGTTTATGACATCATTATAAATGTTCAGAAACATTCATGTTATTAATATTACCTTTTTCTTACCTACTGCATGTAATTTGCATACTTTGAAGTCCACCGAAGTGAGGATTGCTTTGGGGCCTATAGCTACAATGACTGTCGCCTCGAATGATCCTTTATTTTATACACAGAGATAATTACACATTTTTGACATAACAATTTCGTCAATACACAAGGACGAGGTAGCACAAGGAAATTTACAACAGCAGAGAATTACTTCCAGGAGCTCGACAAAGAGTGTGCAACGGAGCGAGCGGGAGTCGAACCCACAGAACTCCTACGCTCTCAAGCAATTAGCGATGTGGTGCCTTAACCACTCGGCTACGCAGGCCCTCTTGCGTACTTTACTAGTGTATTTTTGCAAAGCACAGTTTTCTGACAACTGTATGCACATTCAATTTAATCTACGTTGCTGCCAGTAGTCTGCTTTTATAAATAAGAACATGCGGCGTAGTGCATGCTATGAATTATAGATATAATATACAGATGAAATAGAAAGTACAACGTAGCAACCGTTCGTTTGTAGTCAGTTTCCAGGCAAAACGTCATGATTGACTTCACACTGAAAGCATCTATTGTTTGAGACGATCTTGGACAAAGGCGAATCGTCAAGCTAATGTTGTTAGTTAGCTTGTCCCACTTGTCCAGTTGAGTATCACCACGCATAAGGAAAGGGCATGTTTACAAACAAACACTTCTCTCAACCAATCTACTACTACATTTTTATCTTAGCGATCATTGCAGGAATCACACTTGGCGACATAGACCAATCATATCATAGACCTGTTAAACCAATCTGTTATTAAAGACCAATCAAATGGACTTTACCCATGTGACGTCAGACGCGGGAAAAAAAACAAAAAACACCAATAGACGTGAAGAACATTTTAACACTGCTCCCCCTTCGTCCGATAAACAATCTTATAGTAGGAGTTATAATGAATGAACATGTTTTTTTTTACTGACCAACAGTAATTCGACCAACAGTGACGTCACTGCCCTTTCCTTATAGTTTTGTTATATCGTTTTGCCATAATTTGGACAAAAAGATCTGTCTTATCCTTGCGTATGTCTCAGAAATCCCATATAGAGGGCCCACCGTGGCTGAGTGGTTAAGGCACCACACCGCTAATCGCTTGAGAGTGTAGGTGGACTGCGAGTTCGACTCCCGCAGGCTGGCCCGTTGAACACTCTTTGTGAAAATCCCGGCTGTAACTCTCTAGTGTTGTAAATTTCCTTGAGGTTATCTCTTCCTTGTATATTGACGATGACTTATAAGCGGGTACCTGATGCCAAACATACAAGTCAGATGTATGTGTTCAATGTAATAAAAATAAATCTCATAGAGGCGTTCGTGGCCGAGTAGTTATGGCACCACGCCGCTAATCGCTTGAGATCGTAGGAGGTCTATGGGTTCGACCCCCCGTTGGCTCCGTTTCACACTCCTCTGGAGCTCCAGACTGTAATTCTCTGGTGTTGTAAATTTCCTGGTGTATTGACGAAATTGTTACGTTATCTCTGTGTATAAAATAAAAGGATCGTTCGAGGCGATATCCACTGTAGGTATATAGGCCCCAAAGCAATTGGGTCTTCGCAGCCTTCACTACAGGAAAATTGTCCCTTTAACTAATGCTAAAGTGCCATTAAAAGAATTCTTCATTGTAAATGCCTTTGAAAGCATTAGATATTCAAATTAGGATAAATATTAATTTGTCATGTAACACAGAACACAAATATCACAAGAAATCTGAAATTGTGCAAAAAAATAATCATTCCGAACAAATTAAAAATACATGTTAATGCAATGTGCTTGCATGGGATTATCCTGAAGGGAGAAGTTATATATCTTTCCTTCACCAGATGGTGTATTCGAGAGCTTGAATCGACAATACCCACTTTGATAGATATGTCGTCTCCTTTTAATCTTCATAGCTCCATGACATTTATTAACATACATTCCACCTGTTTGCTTGGCGTCAAGCACCCGCTTATAAGTCATCGTCGACATACAGGGACGAGATAGCACACACAATGAAATTTACAACACAGAGAAATACAGCCGGGAGCTCCACAAAGAGTATGCAACAGAGCCAGCGGGAAACTCCATGATTGAAAGTCAAAAGAGTTTCAGAAACTTGCTCAAATTAAAAATTTGTTTCCGGGTCGTCCGCTTAAAAACACTTCAAGTGACTTATCTTATCTAGTACAATTTGAACGCAGTATAACTAGTTTTGTAGTCATAAAAAGACCAGAGGATATACGCTATAGGCTGTGAATATACGGAAGAGAGTATACGCTATAGCTTTACCTGAGAAACTGAAGGTATACGCCGTAAATCTTCCATTACACCCTTCGATTTAACATATGAGTGGTTTAGACAATTTTGGACAAAAGCTAATCGTCAAACATCTTGGCGAGCCTAGAAAATACCTAGGATTGCTAAAGAAAGGCGCGCCACACACCAGGGAGACATGCAACAAAAAAGCGTGAGGCATGCGACAATTTCACCCTGTTAACAAAGAAAAAACCGATTTGAACAGCAGAATTTGCCTCATGTCTCACAATTATTGTCGCATGTCTCTCTGGTGTGTGGCGCGCCTTATGACAAACGCGTCTGTCTAAGCACAGTTTGAGCACTGCATGTCGCTCCTCTCATATAGAGGCAGTTCCACCTTACATTGCCTCACTCGCATACTAAAATACTCCCAGGCGAGAATAGCGAAGTTTTAAAATAGAGAATGCCTAGGTTTGCCATAGTTTGGATAAGCGCGTCTGTCTAAGCATCGTATGTCGCCAATCTCATATCTATACTCCCAATACTATGAAAGAGGTGCTGGAGCAAAGCAAGATGACAAATAAGTTAAATAAGATACTAAGAATAAAAAAAATATATAGATATGAAAATTTGAGTAAAAAGCAAAAAATATAAAAATTAATTTAGAATTAGGAAGGTTACAAAATGCGACTGTTGTAAATAAACACTAGGCTGCATAACGTCATGAGCTAGCCAATTCTAGATAAAATTTTCTTTAGCAGGGAATTCTGTGTTCAAGTGATCCCAGAAAGGTTTCTTGAAGTTTTTGAGCATCGGACGAAGTTATTATATCGTGCAAGGATAGTAAAAGGACGTTTCAACAAATTTTTGGAGAGTTCGGTGACCAAAAATTCATCCTGAACTAGGACAGGACCGAATTACACTGTTAAAAATCTGCAGTTTTAGCTGCATAGTCACTCCACCGCTTTTATAGAATATCTCCATTCTAACCAATGAGAATGCTCCATATTATAGTCAAGTAATCGTTTTCTATAAAAGCCGTGGAGTGACTATGCAGTCAAAGCTACAGATTTTTAACAGCGTAGTAGAATTTTGAAAGCAAAGAGTGGGATTTAGGGCTACAACTTTATGTGCGCTCCTATGTCCTTTCAATACCAGTACGAGATTTAAATTCATAATCTCCAGTTATTGAGAAAAAATTGGGATTTACTTCCTAAGTCATGGTCAGAATACGGCATAAGTGCGCATTCAGGCCGCTAAAAGCAGCAACATTCGCAATGTCCTAAAATAAAAACGACTAGCTAAAAGGCTAATACAGAAGGTCGGGATTAAAACGATTTCTCCTTCCGTATCTCGTAAATCGTTCTCCTTTTGACATATAACCTGCCACAAGCTAGTGTTCGTCAACTTATCTTATTCGACTAGGCGAGAGTATCAGCAAGTTATGGAATGTATATTTGTCATAGTTTGGACAAAAAGACCTCCCTAAGAAGATTCTGAGCATGTGTACTATAGCGCCTAGAATATATATATTGTGTGGAAATTGGCTATCACTGTAATACTACAGCGTCTAGAATACCTAGTGTGGAAATATGCTATCCAAACAACGCTAAAATTTTTTATCCCTTAAATGTGCAACGATACTGCTAAAATCCCAAGTGTCGATCGCAGCGACATTTGTGGTATTTTTGCATTACATTGTATAGACTAGCAATATCTTGCAGTTGTAGAAAATATCCTGCATATGTCGCTGCGATCTGCATATTTAAGCAGCATCGTTGCACATTTAAGGGATACAATATTTTAGCACTTTTTTAAGTATTACAGAAATAGCCAATTTCCACACTATATATTCTAGATGCTATACAAATGTATATACTTAAAAAATATATACTTATATAATGATATATACTTAAAAAAGTGCTAAAATATTGTATCCCTTAAATGTGCAACGATGCTGCTGAAATATACAGATCGCAGCGACATCTGCAGGATATTTTCTGCAACTGCAAGAAATTGCAAGTCTATACAATGTAATACGAAAACCCCGCAGATGTCACTGCGATTGACACTTGGGATTTTAGCAGTATCGTCGCATATTTAAGGGATACAAATTTTTAGAGTTGTTTGGATAGCATATTTCTACACTAGGTATTCTAGACGCTGTGATGTGTACTTTGCGTAGGTATGTCGCCGCTCACATGAAGATATCCTATAAAAGATAGAATAGACTTCTTAGAATTAGACGATGCTTTGTGGATCTGGCTACTTGTTTTCAATATGAACGTTTTTCACAATCACAGCTAAGTCTCCGTAAAATAAGATGTTCTGCTCTCAAAATTGGCAGAGATGAGGTGTTGCCTTGAAACCCAATCACACTCGTCGGTCTGGGACCACCGTGGCTGAGTGGTCAAGGCATCACACCGCTAATCGCTTGCGAGTGTAGGTGGGTGCGAGTTCGAATAACGCTGGCTCCGTTGCACTCTCTTTGTGGAGTTCCCGGCTGTATTTCTCTGAGTTGTAAATTGCGTTGTGTGTACTATCTCGTCCCTGTATATATTGACGATGACTTATAAGCGGACGCTTGACGCCAAGCACACAGGTCAGGTGTATGTTAATAAAATGTCAAAATGTCATCGGTCTAACCGCTCAGAGTTTTCCGTGGCTTTCTTCGAACCTTGTGTAAATACGGGTTAGGTTCCCTTAAATAGTTCTCCACGAAAGACACTTCTGCCTCGGGCCTATATCCCTCGTGTAGGTAATTCATAATCGGCCATCATAAACAATACCAACACCTAGAAAATAGTGGCGATATACGTACAAGGTGGTTATTCAAGATAAATAGTTTGTCCAAACTATGTTAAACAATATTCCAGAACTTGGCAAAACTCCTCGGAACGTGGAACGAGTTCGACAAGCCAATAAACATTAACTTAACAATATTCGTACGCGCACTAAGCTATTGGTGATTAGTTTTTGTCCAAAATCGTCTTGATTAATAAAATTTTATTTCCCTTAGTTACCATCATGTTATAGAAATCTCCTAACCACAGTTGGCCGAAATGTGCGATTGGTGAAGATCTATATGAGGTATGTCTATATGAGAATGGGGACATATGCGCAAGACACATGTTCAAAAGTTTTTGTCCAAACTATAACAAACTTATACCCCAGAATGGCAATATTCATTTGGATAAGTTCGATTAGACGAGTAAGAATAGTTAATCTATTAGTTTGGTGAAAATGGTCTCTAAGATGTTTGGCTATTAATTTTTCGCCCAGTCATTTCAATCAATCAAATTTTATATCCCATATGTCGCACACTAATATAGAAGCACCCTAGGCTCATTGGACATTACTCATGAATAGCAAGAGCCACTTGGTCATCAGGGAAGCAGAATTCAAATGCTCTTCACCCCTATTGGTGTTTATTTCTATACATTCTCAGCAGACGCGGATCCACGGGGGGGAGGGCGATCGGGGCGACCGCCCCCCTCCAAAAAAAGATATAAATACACCGATTACTGCAAATTTCGACAAATGGTCGCCGAAAAAATCATTTTCGTCAATCGTTCGCAAGTCAAAGAATCGCAAAAGAAACGCGAATTTTGATAAAGGATCGCGCAAAAAAAAGCCCATTTCGTCAAAGGACCGCGAAAAAAACGCGAATTTCGTCAAAGAAAAGCAGAAAAAACGCCAATTTCGTCAAAAAATCGCGCATTTTGTCAAAGGACCACGAAAAAAAATGCAAAATTCGTCAAAGAATCGCAGATAAAAACGCGAATTTCGTCAAAGGATCGCAGAAAAAACGAAACGTGAATTTCGCCAAACAATTGTGGAAAAAACACTAATTTCGTGAAAGAATCGCTTAAAAAACACAAATTTCGTCAACAGATCTCTGAAAAAATGCGAATTTCTTCAGAGAATCACGAAAAAATAAGCGAATTTTGCCATAGAATCGTTGAAAAAACGCGAATTTCGTCAGAGGGCCGCGAAAAAAACCACAATTATTACCGGGAGGTGATTCCCCGAGGCGCGCAGCCACTGGGGGGGGGGGGGTCAATCGGGGCAAAGAAGGGAAGAACAAATTTACCAAGTTGGTTTTTAAGAAATTAACACACCATACGCAGTTTAGATTTTAACTGACTAGGATTAGGACATAATCCTTTTTTATTCATTCATCAAATACCCCTTGATTTCTAATGTGGGTGGCAATAACAGTACATTTTTTACACATTAGTGGCTTTCTTCAGTAAACACTAAGATGAACTATTGTTTTAACACAATCAAACTGATTGGTAAAGTTATCATACGAACTGAATATTTTCAACTGAGCGAAAAAATGCCCAGGCCGGGAATCGAACCCAGATCCTTGGCTTACAAGGCCAATGCTTTTCCGTTTAAGCTAACTGGGCCGACAACCAGCCAGCATATTTCGCTCAGATAACAATAAGGTTAATACCAATGAGGTTATCTGAGCGAAATATGCTGGCTGGTTGTCGGCCCAGTTAGCTTAAACGGAAAAGCATTGACCTTGTAAGCCAAGGATCTGGGTTCGATTCCCGGCCTGGGCATTTTTTCGCTCAGTTGGAAATATTCAGTTCGTATGAAACACTAAGATGCTTGAATTTTTCAATGAACCTTTCTTTTTCTTGTTTCTTTCTTTCTTTGGAAATTGCTATGAATACCATTCTTTTCTCTAACAGTAAAGCACTCCTCAAAAATATCGTTATACAGAAATTAGGATTGCAGCTTCTTTGAAAACGAAAAATTTTCAACACTTTAAAAGGATCCGCATAACGTTGTCAATTTCTGTTGTAGGGATTCAACAGAAGGTACACGAAGTGGCATCGTCCCCAACCTCAACTCATAGTGCAAAAAATTTTGGCGCCATATGCCTTTTGACAGGACATAATCCTTTTTTATTCACTGATTGCCGAGACGTCAGTGAGGTTTACCATTGACACCCGAAAAGTGTTTGGGTTTCGTTTGCTTGTCTGTCTGTTCCGCGAAAATTGCCGTTAAAAGCGTTGAATTTATATCTTCAGGGGCGACCGACCTGATCGATTCCCCCCCCCTCCCCCAAGTGGGTGCGCGCCTAGGAGAATTTCCTCCTGGTGCTAAATGTGCGTTTTTTCCGCGGCCCTTTGATGAAATTCGCCTATTTTTTCGCGATTCTTTGACGAAATTCACATTTTTTCCAAGATCTGTTGACAAAATTCAGATTTTTGCGTGATTCTTTCGTGAAATTAGCATTTTTTCCTCAATGGTTTGGCAAAATGCGCGATTTTTTCTGCGATCCTTTGACGAAATTCTCGTTTTAACTTCGATCCTTTGACGAAATTTGCGTTTTTTCGTGATCCTTTGACGAAATTGGCGTTTTCTGCGATCCGTTGACCTGCGAACGATTGACGAAATTGATTTTTTTCGGCGACCATTTGTCGAAATTCGCGATAATTCGCGGTGGATTTATATTTTTTCATCCCAGAGAGGGGGGCGATCGGGGCGATTTCCCCCCTTCCTTGGATCCGAGCCTGTGAAGAGAGACACACCACTTAGATGACACATTTTGACTTTCAAGGATGTTAAGGCTCTTTCAGATTTCTGAAGGGGATCTTTTTTCAAGAGATTATTCTCTTTCAGAAATCTGATATTCAAAAATGGATGTGATGGTTATGTTTTTCAGCTTTCGATAATTAGTCCTTATGTATTTTTTAGTGCTGAATCCAAAAATGACCATCATTTTTTGCCATAGCTTCACGTCAGGATTTTTCCTAAATCGCAAATTTTTAAATTTTTAAAAAGTCGAACTATTGGGAAAATCTGCAACTATAAAATAGGCGTAACTTTTTTTCATAAGAATTTATTCCTTTTTTTGCTTATACTATGCATTTTTACAGTTGAACATGTAAAATATTGTGTATTTAAAATCCTTATAAATTTTATTCCATGCGTGGAAGTTTCTTTGAACCGCTCATGCTTCGTGCTTTTCCTTTTATCTTCTTTATGGGGTTCCTCTCGGTATTCTCTTTTATTTTGGCGGTTGATAAGACTGGTAAATTTGTCGCAGATGTATTTAAAACATTTACCTTCTTTGTTAAAGCTTTGACAAATTGCTTTGAGAGATTTTCGCTATTTTTTTTTACTTTTGAACTTTGAAATTTACGATTTGCGAAAATCGTGACGTGATGGTTAAAAATGAAGGTCATTTTCGGATTCAGTGCTAAAAAATACATCAAAATCAATTATCAAAAGTTAAAAAAACGCAATCAGCGCAGGCTTGTGTTATTAACGTTGTTAAAACTTCACTATAACTAAAATAACAAACAAAAAGATTAATAATTACCACAGTACAAGAATAAAAAGAAAAAAGAATAAGACATTCAAAAAATAAATTTTGTTAACACTTTAATTTTTCGTCCTAATAAGCAACAATAACCCATATTTTGAGGAGAGGGCGGGATTATATAATAAGAGTGTTGGATAACCGAATGTTTCGGTTAATCGGACGTCGGATAATCAAGAGTCTGTAATATTTTCGAATCGCATACATTATTTCATCTTCATTTAATAATTAACTGCAAGGAAGGATTTGAGCAACAGAAATTATGACTACGTTGATTATATGTCACTCGGTATCGCCCTCCCCCAAAAACTATTCTCTGGATTCGCCCCTGATTCTCAGCTAACGTGACATGATAAAATCACTTGTCTAATCACAGATGTCCATGCAAGTACTGCAACGTTCTAGAATTTGTCATATTTTTAACAAAAACTTCCAGTCTGAAAGCTCTGTGGGTATGTGATAACTACTTATTCAATAACGCACTCTACTAGCGAGAACATCAAATATATTGAATGCGGATAACAATAAAATTTGTACCAAAACTCTCTTGTTTCTAACCACTCTTGCTAAATTACACCAACTGACTCCCTCTCTCTCTGACAAAGTTATAAAATATTTTTATCCCTACCTACAATCCTCCCCAAACATTTCAATTAAAGTAGCTTGATGAAGACTGGAGAAAATTGTAATATTCTGAAGCAAATTAGAGGTATTTATTGGCATTTTTGAAATTTCGATATTTAAAAGTTGGGGAGGAGAGGGTATTAAATTAGACCTCACACTTTTATTTTTACAACGATAAATATGTAAAATGTTAGTCCAACTTGGACTTCAGGGGGTGGGAGAAAAAAGCTCAAGCCTAGAAAAGAAGATAGGCTCATTCTGAGTCTACAGTAAAATTGAGCCTTGAAGATACCTAGGCCAACCATTACATACCACTGCAACCATTATCACTCCGATTTTAATCCAACACAGATGCAGATATAAATACCGGGTGTCCTGAAAAGAACTGACTGATTTTAAAATTCAATAACTTGCAAACGGTGGCAGATATTTAAAAAATTCTTGCAGGAGGGTTATGCATAAGGTCAAAAGTTCCTTTTACAGTGATTTTCGATTTTAGTTCAAATTACAAACAATAGATGGCGCTGTAAGCAATAGGCGCTAAATACAGACTCGATTTTTTGGCCTTTCTCTTCTTCCATGCGGAAAAAGGAAATTAAAATGTATTGAGCAGGTCCGAAAGTACCAAAAATCGAGCCTGAATTTAGCGCCTATTGCCCACAGCGCCATCTGTTGTTTGTAATTCAAACAAAAACCGAAAATCACTGTAAAAAACTTTTGACCTTATGCATAACCCTCCTGCAAGAATTTTTTTAATATCTGTCACCATTTGCAAGTTATTGAATTTTAAAATCAGTCAGTCATTTTTAGGACACCCAGTATATACTCCTTAATTGATAAGCTGCCACCACCGGTATAGGTGCTGGACAAGAAGTAAGGAGGCTGGGAATCAGTCCTTAGAATACTTCAAATAATATTAAATGAAATTTTTTTTTTACAAAATACTTAAATATTTACATTAAAACACAATATTTTCATTTATAGGCCCAGATACAGCAGATCCTGCCCTAAGTTAAATAACACTTTGGGCTATTATCTATGCACTAGATTAGGGATGCACAACCTATGGCCCGTGAATTTCGTCAATTTATAACTGGAAAAAATGCAATTTTTGTCCATAAATCGCAAGAAAAAAATCGTAAATTTTGTCACTTTGCCGAAAAAAACTGAAAATTTCGTCAGCCATTTAAGAATCGCGAATTTTGTCGATCAGGCGCGGAAAAATCGCAATTTCGTTGATAAGGGACGGAAAAATCGCGAATTTTGTCACTAGGGCACGAAAAAAAATCGCAAATTTCGCCGATCGGCCACGGAAAAATGACTAGTTTTGTCTATCGGGCTCAGGAAATTTTGAGAATTTCGTTGCTCGGGCACGAAAAAATCGCAAATTCTGTTAATCAGGCTCGGAAAAATCGCAATTTTCGTTGATCGGGCACGGAAAAATCGCCAGTTTTGTAGATGATACGCGGAAAAATTGAAAGTTTTATTGATCGGCTGCGGAAAAATCATAAGTCGTGAGAAAAACCCCCACGAATTTCGTCAATTTGCAGCAGGAAAAAATGACAAATTTTGTCATGTCAGTTAAGAATCGCGAATTTTGTCGATTAGGAGAGGAATAACCTCAAATTTCATTGATCGTCTTCGAAAAAATCGAGTGTTCGTCTGTTTATCGGGAAAAAAAAATCGAGAATTTCGTCAATTTGCCGCGGGAAAAAGTTACAAATTTCGTCAGAGCCAGTTAAGAATCGCGAATTTTACTGATCGGCTTCAGAAAAATCGCAAATTTAATCGATCCATCTCGGAAAAATCGCAAATTCTCGATCGGGCACAGAAAAATAGCGAGTTTTGTCTATCGAGCTCAGAAAAATCGAGAATTTCGTTAATTTGTCCCGGGAAAAATTACAAATTTCGTCAGAGCCAGTTAAGAATCGTGAATTTTGCTGATCTAGCGCGTAAAAATCGCGAACTTCGTTGGTCGGGTTACAAAAAATCGCGAATTTTGTCGATGAGGCGCGTAAAAATCGCAAATTTCGTTGATAGGGGCACCGAAAAATTACGAATTTAGTCGATGATACGCGGAAAAATTGAAAATTTCGTTGATCGGCAGCGGAAAAAACGCGAGTTTCGTCAGATTATCGGGAGAAAAATGCGAATTTTGTCAATTTGCTGCGGGAAAAAACAGCAAATTTCATAAGAGTCAGCTAAGAATCGCGAATTTCGTTTATCCGATCCGGAATTTTGTCGATCAGGGGCTGAAAAGTCGCAAATTTCGTCGAACAAACACAAAAAAATCGCGAGTTTTGTCAATCGGGCTCCGAAAGATTGCGAATTTTGTTGGTCGGCCACGAAAAGATCGCGAGTTTTGTCAATCAGGCGCGGAAAATTTGAAAATTAAGCCTATCAGGCGCGGAAAAATAGCGAATTTCGTCAATCAGACGCGAAAAAAACGAATTTTGTCGATCGGTTTCGGAAAAATTGCGAATTTTGTCGATCAGACATGTAAAAATCAATTTTTTGATCGGTCGCGGAAAAATCGCGAATTTCATTGATCTGCCTGAATTCTCATCACATGCACTTCTCAAGGAAACACTCTGTGCAAACAGCATAAGCCACTACCTTCAACCTCCACTTCAGACTTTCAACATAAAAAACTGATTATCTTCTCCTCTCAATATCCCTTCTTCCTTCCAGACTCTGAGGTTTACACCTGTATTTTCAAGAGCATCCAACGTGATCTACTGGCTTGCTTGCCTACCGACAGGTCATCATAAGAAATTATCTTTTGTTCACAACTTTCCCTTTCATTGTCAAATTCCTGGGTATTGTACTATCTTTGTTCTATTGGGAAACATTAGCCCCTCTTTTGGAATAATATCCTTTTATACACTTCACTCATCTTAATATCATAGAAAAGAGAATGTGTACATAACTCAAGTACGTAGATAATGATACTCAGATAAACACAATACATAAAGGAAATAAAATTAATTAAGCAGTAACTTGCATTAAGCATACTACTCATTAACATTAGACCTGATAACCGCTATGCTGGTGGTTCCAGAGAAACAGGAAAGGCCCATGCTTCAATTTCACCCCTAATTTAAGAGAATGGAGTTATGCCACAGAATATTTATTATAACCTACTTTAGTGTGACATCATTTGTCATATAGGGCACATTTTTTGAGTTAGACTGTTGGGCATGCCACACAACAAGGAGACATGCAGCACAAAGCATGACCCGTTTCCTATTTATTTCCATCCGGCTATCAAATGAGAAACAGGTTTGAATTTCAATGTCTCCCCGGAAGGATATATAGCAGTGCTGAATTCAGGGGGTGGCCCGGAGGGACATCCCCCCCCGGAGCAATGAGATGTCCCCTTGGAAGATTTGAGATTTTGTATTTTCAATGTTCAAAAAGTGTAATTTCCCCCGGAAGTCTATAATGCCCCCCCCCCCCCCCCCCACAGCCACAGAAATCCCTCCCGGAGAAAAGTGTCCAAATTCAACACTGATACTAAACTGAACTCATGTACATAGTACTACATAATATTACTTCGAGGAGATGAGAAGTAAAACCGTATAATGCCTCAGAATCTGTCAGGTCCTTAGAGGTTGATCTTTTAACCAGAGTGATTGAGATTTAATATAAGGGTCTTTTGGAAGCCTATTGTCTAGATGAGCAAAGCTTGTGTCTATGTTGTGGACCCTTATAGCAGCAGGATACCCAACACTAGGTGCATTTGGAACAACCCAGCACATAAACAACTCTAAAACAAAACCCAGGGAGGCCCAAGATTGGCAAGATTTTGGAACATTTATGTACAGTCGTGGAAAAAAAGTAAACACCCACTACTAACTCTGCAACCAATTATAATAGAAAAAAGTTACTGGTACCAATGGATTGGAAATAAAGTCTACCTTTAAATGATGTATATAACATTTGCTTAGGGGCCATCTACAAATCAAAACCAGATCAAACTTAGTTTTTTTCAATGGCAACACCCAAGTTTGACAATATATTTTAAATCTTTGGATCAAACTATGCCTAGAAACAAAATTTCAAGTCACTTGGATGGTAAGTTTTAGAATTATAAATATTGAAAATTTACAGCTTGTAATGTTAAATTACATTTTCATATTTTTATTAATATCTCCTGAAATTATAATCCTAGTGTGATAATTTTGAGCGTGGATATAATACTAAAAAATCCAAACATTAATACATTGAATTTGTAATTTAAAAATATGAATTATGAAATTAATATTCGAAAAAAATATGAATTACAACTTGCATTTTTTTTAATAGATTTATATTTATTATGTCCTGCAGGCGAATTCTCAATTTCAAATTTTTCTTTCAAGTAGTTTTCGAATTATTATTAAAAAACGTCAAAAGTATAGTTTAAGGGCCATCTATGATGTGCAGAGAAGCATAATTTGAAAAAATATATTTTACTCATTTTATTGAAATATTTGTGCTGGCAATAGTCGAAACATATTAAGCGAGTGAAATGGTCATAGTGGCAAGAAATAACACAACAGAAGTGACATAGCCATTCTGTAGCATTTCAACAATCAAGTATACTGATATAGCCCCTAAAATAGGCTAATTTTAAAAGCATTAATTTCTCGGAAACTAATCGTACGGATTTCATGAAAATTTGGATTTGGACATTGCTATTGAAATATGCAGATGACCTCTAAGCAAATTTTATATACATAATTTAAAAATAGACTTTATGCTTGATACCTGTAACTTTCTTCTACGATAATTTGTTGCAGAATTATCAGATGGGTGTTTACTTATAAACTTGTACCATCTTTATTTAAAATAAAGAACTGAAAGAGTGTTATTATTTTTTTATTAGATTAAGAAGACTTTGAACTCCTGTTTAAGATAATTTACAAACACAAAAACATATAAAGGAAATCAAAACTTAAAATTGTCTTTCACAGGGGATGCAAGGAAAATCTTAGTTCCCTATTGTTAATAATTTTAAATCACTCAAGAATAAATGTTTCTCCTTTTTTTCAAAATCATGAGAGAAAAAGAAAACCTGTTTAGTTAAATTTGATAATTCAGGGAGGAACAATTGGCCTGCCTTGCAGGTACCCATGACCCATATAATTTCAATAGGCTTCTCAAGGAAATCTCTATTCTCCCTACTTCATCCTTTCATTGTCATGGGAAACTATGGAAAATGTTAAATAATGTGAGTCTGGATATTTACATTAAACGTGCTTATAAAAAGTGTGTGTCCATGTGGCCTAAGTCAGTCTGTGGTTCTTTATCTCAGAACCTTGTGAATTCAACAAACTTTATTTAAAGAACAATAAAAAGCATAAAAATACAAATACAAACTACATCACATAAAAAGTGATGGGGATTAAAACACAATAACATTAAAAAATGCAATTTATCTGGCTAAACAGTGGGTATGACTATCTTTGACGACTCCCTGAACCCTGGAGAATTTGTCTCATGCATTCAAAATAGATGTCCAGTGAAAACAAGATAGTTTAGCTGACTATTATTTGTCTGATCACTTTAGCATATTTGTAAGCACATATTCAACATATCACTATCATTTGAAGGGTTCCAGGATCCAAGAGAGCCGACAACAATCGATTTGACCTTACAGTGCAATTGTTCACACTCAACTCCTTGGCAAGATCTTCATACTTAGCGAGTTCCGGACTGATAAAAGCTCAACATTTATTGCACGCTTGCAGTGACACGGAGCTGAACAATTTTTGATGCTCCAGCTCCGCTCCTAGATAAAACACTGTGGCTCCGGCTCCAACTTTGCACTTTTGAGTTGCAGATTTTAATTTACACATTTAATTTTTTGCTCACAAATTCTTTCTTCCTTTACCTTCATTAAAGATCTGACAAAATGCATTTTTCTTCTCATCAAACTTGAAACGTTTGTTCAGAAAATATGACATCTTTTAGCTTTTGCTTTTAAAATAGAAAGTTTGGTGGAATTTTAAGCACAAAAATCTTAAATTTCTTCTACACTTTTCAAACAACCAAAATTGTACAACTACACATGTAGACAACAAACGGCCATATTTTTCAAATAGTGTTGTCACCTAGCTCAAGTAGAAAGTAGAAGTAAAGTAGTGTTACCATGTTTTGAGAAGTTTTCAATCTCTAATTTAAAAAAAAAAACCCTCAAAAGGATATAATTAAAATACTGAATAATGATGTAAGTAAAATATTTTAAGCCTGGAAATTTAAAAGACTGAAAAAAAAAAAAAAAAAGATTTAAAAGAATATTAAAAACTAAAGGAGCCCTGGAGCAGGGGAAAATTAAAAGCTCCAGCTCCAGGGAAAACACAGCTCCGGAGCTCTCCGGCTCCAGCTCTCTGCATGCTTGTAAAATAAAAATAATAATGTTCTTATAATTTAGCCTACTCTTTCGACATGTTCATGAAAGATGTCTAAACAAATTTTTAAAATCCCTGCTTCACTAGCACACATTTATTCAGTCCTAATTCAATTTCTAGTAAGTTGTATGGAGAGATTCATATTATCAAGCATTAGGGCTACGCTTTTTTCTAATTTTGATCAACTTTTTTAAGTTGACACAGAATTTCTATGTATATCTTTAAATCCTGTTTATAAATGTTGCCTTGCGATTAAATGAAAACAGAACAGCAAATTCACACCTTCTTACAAAAATATAATGAGTCATTGGCCTGAGGTAGCAGCAAAGAACAAAAGACAAGTTTAATGCAATAATATTTAAATAATAAATAAATTTATGTATGGTGAATTGTAATTACAAAAATAATGTGAAAATATAAAAAGTGAAAAAACATTTTTATGTATTGATTATGTACTCTTTTTTAATAAAAAATACATCCTCTCTAAAAGCTTAATTATTTTAAAGTTTTCTTTCTGTTTTAATATTCACATGTAACCATATTTTTCAGCTGAGAGATATTTGGAAATATTATTTATGCTTTTTTAATAATTGGCAACAATAAGTGAAAAAAAGTTTTTTTCAAAATATGAAATAAATCTATTGCAATAGTGAAATTTTTAATAATAATAATAAAAACAGATAAATAATAATAAACTAGAGAACAGGAATTCTGCTTTTTCAGAATTTAGTGTCGCCCCCGGCATTTCCATTACTTCATTTTCTTCTGATGGACTGATGGCTTCTATTATTATGAAACAGCCATTATAAATGAAGCGTTAGGTGAAGATGAAAGAGCAGCCGTAAGAAGATAGAACTCTGATTTTCTGGTCAGAATGGGGGAAAAAATGGCCATAATTTTTTTGGCCATTTCCCCCCCCCCTCCCCCCCACCATTCTGACCAGAAAATCAGAGTTCTAACTTTTTAAAGCTGCTCTTTCACCTTCATCTAACACTGCATTTATAATAAATGTTTCATAATAGAAGCCACCAGTCCATCAGAAGAAAATAACTCGGTTAAGCGGGACTCTACTGCAGTACAAAACATATTTCAATTTTAAGGCTTAAAGCACACGTTTTATTTTATGTAAAATGACGTCATTTGCATCCGCTTAAGAATTCCACATTTACGATCTACTCTTAAACATGTACAGTAAAGCATGCAACATTACTATCACGAAATAATGCACAAATGCAGCAAAACGATTCCGTCATTCAAGAAAATCGAAAAAAAAAAAAAAAGTCTATCTAATGATTCATAGATACTTAAAATTAAATATAGTTTATAATAGCTCCATTGTTTTAACAGAAATCATTCGTTTATATTTTTTTCAAAATAGCACGTATTTTAATTACATTTTCTTTCGGTTGTTATGAGAAAATGGCAACAAAAATATATAATTACTATTTTAGAACTATTTTTCCTTTACTTTCTACAGAAATGGAGTACTTCCATTGCCAATATTAAGCAAATGGCTCTAAAAACTACAAAAAAAAATTAATATTTCAAAAATAAATAGAGAAAATGCATTTAAAAGAAATTTTTTTTCCAATATGACGGTATAAAAATTGAAAATGTGCAATGCTTAGAAGTTAAAAAATTTTCTATAGATTATTTAATCATACTGCTTTGTTTTACGGCTGGCTTCTGTAAGGTAATGTTATTTTTTGGAATACACAAAATAAGCAGGGAGAAAGAAATAGCACACCGTACCGGGGGCTAAAAAAAGATTGCACACTGCACACTACAAAATAGTCAAACATGTGCCTGCAAGAGATTGTTAAATTGTTATGCATAGTTTTTGATCCTATAAAACTTTAACCGAACAATTTTGTGCAACTTTAATTTTAAATAGCGCTTAAAATAATTCTTTGATTTGGAAACTGTCTACTACTGAAGCATGTTTATCAACATTTTTCTATAAAAGTACCAGTTTTCATATTTTGAAAAGTCAAAAGGTCACAGTAGAACAAATTGCGACAGCAGTTACTTTTTTAGAATTGAGATTGAATCGAAATTAGCTCTTCTATCCAATAATACATGAATCTACTTAACTATAGGTACATATAAAATACAAGACTTACCAAACCATGTTATATCACAATACAATTTTTCAATTTGATCTCCCAGTAGCAAAATTTCTGTGCCAATTTGCCAGTCAACAGTGGTGAACCATGCTTACTATTATAAAAAATGAAAATATATAAAATTCGAAAAAATTACATTCTCAAAAAAAATCTAGAGACAAAATTTTATGTATTTTTAAGTTGTTAGATAAGATTATTCAGAAAGGTCTAAAATAATCTGCAGCGCCTACTGCCATGCTGCACTGTACTGCTACTGGCTCTAATCCTATTAGTGATTGCTTTTACATCTATAATAGTTATTCCTGCCTTAAGTTATAAAATTTTCATAAAAAGGTCGAAAGATTTAATAAAATAAAGAAAGATTTGAAACATTCTACTTTGTTGAAACATTTTGGGTATTGTTTTATCTTTGTTTTCAAAGGTTATTAGCAGAGAAATTCATGACATAATCAGCTAACAAGACGAGGTATTATATTGATACATTAGGTAAGAAGAAACATGCATTATAACAAGGAAATCTCTGAATATAAAGCTTGTGTCACCAGAATTCTGTATTTTATATGCCCTTTAAGGATAAATATTTTAATTATTGTAAACATTATTTATAAACAGGACAATAAAAAATTAACTTATTGAAGTATTGAATGAAATGCTAGGGTGGGGGCTTTTGCAGGAAACATTGGACTTTTTTAATAGAGAAAAGCAATATAAAAACCAGCAATAGCCAATATTACTTAATAAACAATATCATTAAATAAAATTATACCTTTAGGTAATGTTGAAGTAGAATGTTGAATTAGAATAAAGCAGCCATTCCAAACTCTGTAGTAAATTATACCTTTTTCATTTCCACAGCCAACATCTATGAAATTAGGTGTAATTGAGAAAGTATTGTCAATGATATGATTTGACATTTTTGCATTTGACGACTATTAAATATTTTACAACCTTTATGTATCTTGAATAACAAAATTTCATTTTATGCCTTTCTGTTAATTTTTTTATTATTTCGTGGTTATTTTACTTTTAATATTTTAATTAAAAGAAAATTTTTATCATTATATTTTACTACTTCTTACTGATGTTTTGCCCATCGTAAAATGTGTATACTATACTGAATGTTTTTATGCATATATTAAATTATTAAAGTCATTACAAGCACAGGTTTCATTTCAATGTGGCATTTTCTTCATTAAAATCAACTTGTTATTTCATCATCACTTAAAAATAAATAAATAAATAAATAAGATTTGAGGCTGTCAAAGATTAAAAAATGTTTTATTTCTATTTTTAATTTTGTAAACTGATTATTAATTACAATGGAACTGCCATATAAACAAATTAAAATTTACTGCAAATGCATATGCTTTACAATTGCTATTTATTACATTATAACTAAATATTGATATACACTTTATTTATAAACATGTTTGCATAAAAAAACTTCCAAATGAACAGTTTTTCATGTCCACACAAAATATTTCACATATACTGCTGTGTATGTGTGATATTTTGGTATAAAAGTTGTTTCTTGAATGGGAAGAATCAATATATTTATTTATTATTGTTAAGTTCTGTATTTTTAATTTTCAAATTATTAAAAGTGGACAAAATGATATTTTGTCCGGGACAACCCTGCATCTATCGGAAATAAACACGTGAAAGTAAGAATGAGTACACGAAAACGACGGTTTAAAAAAAAAAGAGTAATAGAAATAAGATAAGTGAACCATATATAACTATTATGATCTTAATAAAGTATATATTTAATAAAGGAGGAAATAAATAGAGGAATTTAATAACAAGTAAACAAACCTGTTGAACAGAAAATAAGTATATTTAATAAAGATAGTAAGAGTTATAACGTGAATGAAATTATTTAATTAAAATAGATATGATTAATAAAAGTAAATAAAAGATATAAAAAATGGAGATACTGCCAGAAAGTGATAAGAACAGGTATGACAATATTACTATCATTTAGTAACCATATCTTACGGTGCAATAGCCGTTGTCAAATATTAATTCATTAAAACTTTGAAAATGGAATTGAACCGAGAAAAAATTCTGCTTTATACAGGATCTTTATCCTGTATCATACTTAGATCCTTCTATGCTTTGACATACCCCATAAAGAACGATTTTAACAATACAGTGCTGAATATAGACATGCAAAAAACGACAGACAAAATCTTCATTTGGCACCCTTTTTGCCTTTTGATCTGGCACGTGGGGCACACACACAGGCATATGAAAGTGGGAAATGGGAAAAAAGGTGGAATTTTTTTTCCATCTATACAATACTTTCTGGCAGTATCTCCATTTTGCATATCTTTTATTTACTTTTATTAATCATATCTATTTTAATTAAGATTAATTAAGATCATAATAGGCCAAACTCGTATAATTTAGACACATTTTAACAGTTATTCATACAATAAAATGAATTATAGCTGTACATATGATTGTTATTTCCTTTTTGTAACTTACAAAGTATTAAAAAAAAATAACAATAAATGTATAAATTCATTAAATCAAAACAGAAAATGGGAAACAGTTTGCTGTCAAGTATAAATTCTTCCAAATGTATCTGATGAATTTATGTGTAGTACAGAGATTAATTTTTCAAAATAAAAGCATTATTTTGAATGATTTGACTGTTTAAAAACTTAAAAAAAATCTCTATGCTAAATATACTCCTATGCACACCAAATTGATCTTTGGGCGATTCCATGCGGAGAGTCACACACGTAACGCAGGCTTTAATTTGCATTTATTCAATTATTTATTAAATTTTAATGTTAATTCTGATTTTAGGTGTTATGGTAAATAAGTTATTAACATATTTTCTAGTTTAAATGTGTGTAAGTAAAACTCACAGAAATATATCATTTAATTTCATACTCAAAATGTGCTTTTTTTCTGAAGTAGAAAAAAAAAATTGATATATTAGTGGTAAAAAAAAATTAAAAAAAAGTTATTGTAACATGTAGGGTAGATGTGCAAGTAATGGACACATCTCAAAGTTTTTGCTTTATAACAAAAAATAACCAATAAAAATTTAGCTTTTGTTATTTTTTTCATAATTCCTCATTGCATGTTTTATAATTTGGGTTATTGTTGACACTCTGCTTCAAACCAATTAGGAAGCAGAAAATGTTTTGAAGTTCCGCTGCTTTTCAGTGAAAATCTTAACGGACATGCTAACAGCTTCAATTAATAAATTTATATATCTCTTATGGAATGCTTAATTAGTCAATTTCCAGTAATGAACACCCTATGTATACATTGCTAAAAATGCAATTCCAGTAATGTTTATAGTGCATAAAATCTTTTGACTTATCTGAAAACCTAAGTAATCAAATTTAATTTTTAAATTGCTCTTACCAGTATGTAATACGAAATTTTTTTTATAATTAGCTGCTTTAATTAATTTTGTGTGGTTAATAAAATTTTCAATATTTTAATGAAGTTAATTTTTCTTATAACAGGGTTCATACTCTCTTTCCATGATAAAATTCAAGCACCTTTCCAGAAATGAAAATTTGTTACAAAATTCATGTAAATGTAATTTTGTAGTATGATAATATACCATACTACAAAAGTGTCCAGAGAAAAAAAAAAATTATTTTTCATTTTCACATTTGTTTTTAGGCGAATGCGATACATAACATACAGTAGCTAAGGCTTAAATGTGAGATGTTATGAGAAAGTCTTCAAAAAATAAAGAAAATCTTTTTGCATTCTACTTTGAAAGTCATTTGTGCTAAACACATTAGACAAAGTAGACACTTGATAATTTTGCATTGTTATGATATTAATCAAGGGTGATTCTGAGTAAAAAAAAAAAAATTCTGAAATTCACAGCAATTTTCTGAAAAGTTATCGGGGGAGGGGGTACCACCCCCAGTACTAACTATGCGTATTTTCCGCAGCCCTTTAATGAAATAACAAAATTTGTGTTTTTTTTTTTTGACAAAATTTGCGGGTTTTTTTTTTCATAATCTTTTGACGAAATTTGAGGGTTTTTTTCGTGATCTTTTGACGAAATTTCAGGGTTTTTTTCTTAATCTTTTGACGAAATTTGTGGTTTTTAGTGATTTTTTTTGATGGAATATACGTTTTTTTTTTTCTGTATCTTTTGATGTAGTATACGGTTTTTTCTTGATCTTTTGATGGAAAATGCATTTTTTTTGTGATCTTTTGACGGAACATGCAGTTTTTTTTTTGCGATCTTTTGACGAAATATGCAGTTTTTTGCAGCCCTTTTGACGGAATTTACATTTTTTCGCGATCTTTTGAGAAAAATTACAAAGTTTATCACGATCTTTTGAGAAAATTTATGGGGGTTTTCGTGATCTTTTGAGAAAATTTAAGGTGTTTTTGCAATCTTTCGATGAAATTTGTGGGGTTTTTTCGCGATTCTTGGACGAAATTCCCCCCCCCCCCATGATTCTTGAACGAAATTTGCATTTTTTCCGCAATACCTTGACGAAATTTATATATTTTTTCTGCAATTCTTTGATGAATTTTGTGTTTTTCCGCAATTCATTGACAAAATTTGAGTTTTTCCCACAATTCTTTGGCAAATTTCGTGATTTTTCTGCAAACAATTGACAAAATTAATTTTTTTGGCGGCCATTTGTCGAAATTCACGATATTTTTTATGCCTGAATTTTCGGATAAATGACCAACTTTTAATGTTTTAGAAATGAATGCCTTCAATTTTTGGAACAGAATCTCAACTAATTACCGTATTTTATGGAAGAAGTGCTGCACTCCTCAAAATTGGTCCGAATAAGCTTAAAAATATCGTAATCGCCGCACCCGTCGTAAACGCCACACCTGAGGGAATGCTGCTTTTGTCAACAGTGTCTCATTGAACTAACTTTAATCAAAGTTTTCTGAACAGTGTAGGGTGCCTCATTTTTAATAACTTAAGATTCTAAAATTTTATTAAATATTTAAATTGGGTTTTAAATGGTTTTACGTAATTTTTTTTTTTTTAAATTAAGGTGATGTCAATTGGTACTAAAACCATCCAGAGCGCGGGACGCAGACCCCTCTACTTAGACGCTCCATATTTTTGTTAAGTTGTCGGCGCAACTTAACACGTTTTTTAAGTCGCATCCTTTTTAGTCCTTTTTTAGTTTCTATTTGAAGCCTTCAAAATCTGAGTGGAAGAGTTGCAAATTTTCTTTGTCTACCTGTATGGTTTGGTCATCGAGGTGAAATTATTTCAAGTCTATGGGTTTGGTATCATCATCGAAAATGTCACAGTTTTCATTATCGGCAAAGTCAGAAAGCAGGGTTGGCACGGTTTAAACCAATTGGTTTTAACCATGGTTTAAACCAACTAGTTTTTTTCTCAAAAAAAAAACCAATTGTTATTTTTTAGAAGAAATCTAATAACAGTTTCTCTTTTTTCTTTATAATTTAAATGTTTCACATTATCGGATGTATAAAACTTCTACTTTTAACACTTTATTTCAGCAATAAGCATTAGATATAGTGGGTCTAGGTGTTGTTTACATGTATAGGATGAAAATCAGTGTGTGTTGACGAACATACCTATTGCTCTAAAGAAAAAATTTTAAAACGTGAATTTTTCAAAGTTAAAATAGATTTAAAACATTCAATATTTACTATAAAATATTTTAATTAAAAAAAAAATGGAGATTATTTAAAGCAATCTGCCATAACACACATGGTGATTTTGAATATGGAGCCACATAACTGCACATAGCACAATGATCTTTAAGATTTTGGTCGAACTGTAAAAGAAATTTCTCTTGATTGGGAAAATTATCTCCAAGAATTAAAATCAAAATATGAAGTGGAATAAGAAAGTATTCAAAATTGGGTGCTAGTTATAGCATTTTAATAATACCAATATGTTGTATATGTATATTATATATATAAATATATATAGATTTTTTTTTTCTTCTGTTATTTGCTGAATCTTATGACCAAAAATGTTGACTCGGAATTGTCACTCAAATTGTCAATTCCAAGAAATATTTGAAATTTATTTTTGACCAACTGTGAAAAAGAATATTATATTCAACAAACTACATCAAATGTTTATTACTAGTAATCAAAATATTGTTTACAAAGGCTATCAGGGTATCAGTGTTTCACTGCGTAGAGCAATTTGTTCTATGAACTTAACTGTTTACAGATATTGTTTAAATTAAAATATGAAATTTTTCAATTTTCTACATAAATTGACTGTAATTATTTAATTTAAAATTATTTTCAAATGAAGTTATACTACTTATATATCCAACAATGCCTATTTTTATCAATAAATATGCATGTATATGTAATAAGAAAAGATTTTAAAAAAAACCCGGTTTAAACCAAATAAACCGTTTTTTTTGAAAAAAACCTGGTTTTTTGCCAACCTTGTCAGAAAGTTTCGCGTTGTTGATCAGGGGACTTGAGAAGTCTTAAGGAGTTTTTACTTTATCCCAATTTTAAGCGCTCAAAAAAAAAAAAAAAAAAAAATCGTAAGTGCCGCACATGGTGTAAATGCCGCACTTGACAAAAAATTAACTTTCAAACTTGTAAACACTGCGGAGTTTCTTCCATAAAATATGGTAATACACAATTTTAAATTTTACAAAAACTAAATGAATTTTTTTCTAAACTTGCCTTAATTTGAAAACATCCATTAAATCTTTTTCAAAAAGGTATATTAAACACTCGCAAAACAGAAAAATTTGCATATTTCAGCATGAATAATTTATTGCATTTTCACAATTTAAGCTCTTTAACTGCATTTTCTACTTTTTTAAAATCAAACTTCAGCCTCTTTTTCTTTTACAATTTATATGGTCCACATTGTCATTTTCTCTATTGTCCATTGGGAGGGGATTTACATCTTGGAGGAATTTCCATTCTTGCGATCAACAGTAGCAGCAAGTACATGTCTTTTCATTTTCTTTTGTAAAAACTTAATCCTAGAGAGGGAAGGGAGAAAGGAACAAACCGAAGTACAAATGCTCATACTCTGAGCTCCTGAAAGGAAAACGATCTCAGATCCAAATATTTTCACCTGATTAATTAACTTTTTATTTTTTTAACATTTGCAACTCTTATTTTATTTTGAACATCTGAATAAAAAAAAATTAAGCACCTATAAAAAAAAGTAATGAAAATTAAGCACCTTCATTAAAATTTAAACAAATTCAAGCACTTTCAAGGACCTTTTTTCTCTCTTAAAAATTCAAGGACTTTCAAGCACTTTTAAGCACCGTATGAACCCTGTTATAACTCTGCCTTGCATATTTTATAATCTGGCAATTAGTAAAACGAATCAGGAAACAGAATGTTACTTAAGGGCAAAAGAAAAAGAGGGGCTCATACGGCTCAATCCCTCCGCATTTAAAATAAAATAATAAAGTTACAGAAGTTGTTAAAAATAAATCTATTATTATTATTTTCTGTCTTAAATGCTTGCTTATTCATCTCTGACAAAAGAAAAAAAAATTGTAATATTAAAATATTAATTAAATTTATAGTAGTAATGAAACTGGTAAGTATGTAGATCAGTGGCCTCAAACATCAGTTTAGTGGTTTTATTTTGAAATTATTTTATTTAGTACATACAGCATTCAATGCGCAGTATTATTCATTTCATATTTGTATAGTTTCTGGGTTGGGTTGATTTTTGACGGCCAATTATCTACACGAGGGATATAGGCCCGGGGGTCTTTCTAAGGGAACCTAATCCGTATTAAGAAGATCCACGGCTCGAAGAAAACCACGAAAACTCCGAACGATTAGGCCGACGGGTGCGATTGGGATCGAACCCAGCACTTCCCGTCTACCAGCTTCGAGAGCAGAACCTCTCGGCCACTGGTGGGGCATATAGTTTCTGGGAATTCTGTTATAAATAGTGAGAAATATACAAATCTATGCATTAATATTCTAAAACTTTATTTCTGATTTTTTTATTACTCCTCTAAATCCCTGACTGTTTCAATAATTTAATAACTGTAATTCGCTGACATTTAGTAAATTAAACCACCTAAAGTAATTAAAATATTGTTGTGATAATTGATCACAATAATTAATTTAAACAGTGAATAATTTTCACAAATATTTTATTAATTATTGATATTCTAATTGTTAAATTTATTTAAAAATAACTATTTCTGTTTCATTAGTATTCTATCATGAAATTTTGGTTCTAAATAGCCATAAAAACAACTATATTTTTATTTTTTTTTTTTGGGGGGGGGGGGGGGTCTATTACTGGAATTTTGATATATTTCTGTTATTTACGATAAAAGTTTGATTAATATTGAGAAATGAGACTATGAGAACGGTTAAGTATTGTTGATAGATTATGATATTGAAAAAACTGGAATATAATAATTATAACTATTAATTAAAAAATAGTTTTTAAAGAAATTCCTTAAAGGTGTCCATCACATCTACCCTATTATAACAAGGGAATCTGAAAATAAAGCTTGTTTTACCAGAATTCTATACACCCTTTAGGCATAAATATTTTAATTATTGTAAATATTTATAACAGGACAAAACAAAAAATTGACTTAATGAAGTATTCAATGAAATGCTAGGGTGGGGGTTTTGCAGGAAACATTTCACTTTGGACTTTTTAATAGAGAAAAGCAATATAAAAAGTGACAATAACCGATATTACTTAATAAACGGTATCATTAAATAAAATTATACCTTTAGGTAATGCTGAAGTAGAATATTGAATTAGAATAAAGTCGCCATTCCAAACTCTGTAGAAAATTATATTGCTTTCATTTCCACAGCCAACATCTATAAAATTAGGTGTACTAATTGAGAAAGTATTGTCAATGATATGAAGTGAAGCATCAAACCATACAGCAAAGACAATATTCATTCAATTAATATCCTGGGAGTTGCTATAATACTGATGATGGGGGAAGAGGAAAGCAGGAACTGTCACTGAAAAGAAAAAAATAAAGTTTGAAAGAACACAGATTTAATAAAATACAGTCTAAAAATATAGTTTATGCTTATTTTAAAAGTGATGTTGCGATACAATTATATTTAATCATGCAAACTATTTTCTTATATGTAAAAAACTGCTTTAAAAGTTGTACAAACTTTGCACATTACTAAATAATCAAGGTAGTATAATTAATTTTGTTTAAAAGAAAAAGCAGCATTTATAAATGTCGCATATTCTGTAATGTTTGCCATTTTTTTGTTATACGAAGATCACTTCGATCGATGTACAAGTTTGGAAAAGGCATTTTTTCAACAGTATTTCATGTACTACTATTATAAACAATAAATATTTTAAAACTTACTTTATAGAAGTTGCTACAATATCTAAGCTAAGTAGAAACAGAAAAATGAGATGAGATGAAAAACGTTAGCGACGCTTACAAATAACAACAACAATGCTACCCATGGGTATACCTGGAGAAATGAAAAATCGCCAAGCCAAGCTATACCGCCAAGCCGCCAGAGGTTACCATGACGGTTCAATAAAATCATCATTTATGTAGCCGTATCTTACGGCGCAATAGACACTCCCGCGGTTTTTCAAAAATCATAAAGCAGATGAAAACAACAAACAGTTGCAATAAATAAAATTTGTGTCATTTCAATTGTCATTGTAGATGTCTGAATGATGAATTTAATAACAACTTTCCGATAAACAGTGAAATATTTGTATTTAATGTAAGTTAGAAATATTTTCTAAATATTCAAAACTTCATCAGTGTATCTACTATTTGAACTTTCTTCATAATGACCACGGTTGCTGAAAAACTCCATAAATGGTCTCTTCAAGAACTTAATCTTGTTACCGAAGGTGCCGGTGCCAGAATACCAAATGTTGAGACTTTTAAGATATTAACCAAAGGTAGAAATAAAAAGATATGGAATTATGTTATAAACCATGTACGATCTCAGGCTACTGTCGATAAGGTAAAACGCACTCTGTTGCTTAAAAAACAGTTGAAGGAACAAGAAGAGAAATCTGTATATTTTTCAGATAACTCGGTGAATAACGAAAAGTTAAAAGAGTCCCTTTCAAAAGCGACAGATAAACGTAAATACCTGATGCGTTCATTATCAACAATTGAAGAAAGAATAGTGAGTCTGGATCAAAGTGTTCGAAAAACAAAGGATGAAATATTCCAAATAAGTCAAAAAACAGCTTTACTTGAACATTTGAAACAGACTTATGATGAAAAGAATTCAAATTTAAAAAAACATATTGCTTGTATTTCATCATATGAGTGTGACTTAAATGCTTATCAAACTTCAAAGATGTTTAGGAAACTATCAGTGGATGCATCATATGATTTTCTTTTCGAAAATAGAGCTCTTTATGATGAAAATTTGTCTAGGATGAAAGATCTTGTTATCATAAGTTCTAGTATTTTCAAAAAACAGTTTAGTCAAGATGATGATAACATGAGTATGTTAAAAGAAAATTTTCAAAACAACTTTGTTGAGTTGAAGAGACGTGGTTTCCTTTTAACTGACTTTGTTGTGCTTTTAAAGGAAATGAGTAGGTCTGATCTTCAACAGTTTACAACCTTGAACTCTCAGAATTTATCTATCAAAGAATACATACACAAGAAATCAAAGGAGAGCAGAGCAAAAAGCCACCTGGCTCATTTGAATTGTGATTTTATTTATACTTCTTTGAGTTCAAAAAAGAGCAAAGAGAAAATCGAGAAATATCATGCTACAAAATCAAAAGCTTCCAAAGATGCGATGGAAAGGCTAGAAATTGAACCAAGCGATTTTGATTATTCTGCAAAACTTGCTGTGCTCGAAGTACAAGCAGAAAATGATGCATTGCTTGTTAGTAATAATTACTTAGAAGATTACTTAAAGGATATTGCTAGTAAAACTGAATCAGTCCTAAAGAACATAAGACAGAAAAAAATGCACAGTAAAGATGATAGTCCTGTTGTGCAGTTGTTTTATAAAGATGCTGACTTAACTTACAATCTATTATATGCAGTTCATCCAGTAATTCAGAAAGTTACGAATTATTTAACTAATTTAAAATTGTTTGCTAGTGAAGAATTATTTAAATTGCCGCTCCCTCAAGAAAAAAATTTAGAAGAGTTAAAAGAATGTTTTTCATCTGAAAGGAAGCAGACGTGGGATTACTGCGCAAAGACAAAATTACTTGAACCCTTTTTAGCTGGATCTTCAGTTGATAACGAATTGCCAGCTGAAGTTTGTCAATCTTTAAATATTCAGCCGTATCAAAATATCAGTGTTCTTTGTGAACATTGGTCTCGTTTCAAACAAAAGTTACATGCTGAAATAGCTTATAATGCTAAAATGTGTATGACACATAGTGATATCAGTGTTTCAGAGGTGTATTCAAAAATTTTAAATATGCTGGAAAAAATAAGGTTCTCTATTGAAAAAGGAATGTTGGCTCTTACTTATGGATCAACATGCTCTCAAAAAAATAGAACACTGATCCAAGAATGGTGGAATCAGAACGCCCAATATATTCCTCCTATTGAATATGAAGGAAAAACGTTGAAGATGTGGATTGATATTCTTTTAGTTTTATCTGATTTTGAACTTCAAAGCCATGTATGAAACTTATATTTGCTTCTTAGAAGTTGCACTTCACTAATGTTTTTTTGTATAAAGAAATATCTAACAGAACTTACGATTTAATTTCATGTTAAAGTTTTAAATTTATTAACAGTTATCTTTTGCTACAGGAAGAGAAAATATTCTAAAATTGTACATTTGTTTATAAATTTATTTTTGCTAATTATATCTGTCATTAATAATTTGTGCTTGTATTAAAAAATATGTTTGATTTAATACTAAATATTTCTGCATTATTATGTATTATTGCTTTTGTTTTTTAGGGTTTTGATCATTTGATGAAATCCTATTCATCTCACTCCTCTTGTCTGTCTGTCTAGATTTAGTTCTCAGAAATTGTATAAGTTAGAGACTTAAAATTTTACATACTTATAGCTGGATACCTCTGATCACACTGCAAATCACAATCAACAGTTCTTACCGGGTTTACATTTTTTTTCAGGATGGGTCTCGACTTTTGTGGTTTGGGTTCAGATTGAACCGATTTTTCAAAAGAAATTGTCTCCCATCTCTTAATTTTATCTCATATGTAGAAAGTGAACATGTATATACTTGTTAATGTTCATATGTATACTGTTTTTCATCTTCAAAATATTCAGGATTTTCTTTTACAAAAAAATTTTAAGTTTGAATCCAGCCCGCAAAAGTAAAGTCTGACACAGGAACCGAACTAAGAAATTCAGGCTATCAGCCAAAACATTAGCCAAAAACTGCATTGATTTTTTTTTTTTTTTTATGATATTAATTTCTTGGAACAACTTGCGAATACGCCCGGAGTCCGCCATCTTATTTCTTTGTTGATCATTTATAACCACTTTATGCTTAATTTAACATTATAAACAACAACAAAAAGAAATCCAAATAAAGAAATTTAAAATCGGCGATGATCAACAAAGAAACAAGATGGCGGACTCCGGGCATATTCGCAAGTTGTTCCAATTTCTTTAATAGGGTGAACTACCCAGTAATTGACCATTTAGTGAAAGTTTCTTCACATTTTTTTTTTTCTGTGCTAAATTTAAGGAGATATTTCTTGAAACTTTTTTTTTAAAGCAACAATCACTTATAAGGATCAATAATAAATAAACATTTTTTGTCTACTTTTTTGCAATTTTATTTTATTTAATATAATAGTTGTCAAGTGAGATTTTGCCAGTAATTGACCACTTAATGTTAGAAAATGACCATCACCGTGTCAGTAATTGACCACTCTGAAGTTGAACTGATAAACCTTCTTAAAATTAATCATATGAAAAAATGGGGAAGTTTGCCAAGTTTTATTCTACAGAAACTGGATGTCTAGCCTCCTGGACAGCCAGAAAAAAAAATCAGGGAAATTTCAAATTTCTAAAAAAAAAAAAAAAAAACTCTTACGAATTTGAAATTTCTGAGAAATTTTTTAGAAAAAGAATTTCAATCATAAAGCGAAGGATTTTTAAATTGCAGTAGTAGCAAAATATGTAGCTGTGCTCTTTATAAGGACTGTTCGAACCTCTTATAGATTTTTTTTTTTTGCTTATCCTCTTTTACTTTTTCCTTGGCAATTATTAAGGTTTTTGGTATGTAACATCGCACAATTTCGACACCTGAAAAATTGTTGCCACCTGGCTAACCGAAAAGTACCAATTGTTTTTATTGGCATGGAAAACCTAGAAAAGTAAAGGAAATTCATCACTGAACTTGGCTAGTCAGTCACTCTGTATTGAAAATATAGATGTACATTCTATATATATCAGCACATCATGATCTGCTTTTTAAAAACTAGTCGAGATTTTTTGTAAAAAAAATTAAAACTGTTTCTGAACAGAAAACATATTAGTGAATTTACACAATGTTTTGTAAGATTGAAATTAGTGGTAAAACATGATATTTATATGTAAATATAGACAAGAAAAGAATAGTTACTATTTCGAAATTTATTTATAAAAAAAATCCATTAATTATTAAAGTTAACACAAAAATAAAACTTAATCCTCATATCTGTTTCACCAAAACAATTGACGTTGTTGGTGTCACATGAAGTTGACTTCATGTGACAACACATGAAGTCAACTTCTTTGTCACTCTGTCATCCAATGCAAATTGTTGTCTGTGTCTCGTAGACGCACATTTTAGTATGATAGGGCTCATACCAGATCTCTTTAATTCCTATCATATCTTCTTACATCCAGATTTCTTCACATGCCTTTCACACACAATCATTTATCAGACTTTGCTTATATGTCTGGTCTTTATAACTGGTCTTTATTGCTGTTTTTTCACCTTTTTTTTTTTGTTGTTGTTTTCTTTAATTTTTTAACTTGCCTTCCTGTCTTTTTTTCTGTTTCTCTTCTTTTCTTTCCCAATAATTTAATCATGCTTTAAAGCAGCCATGCTCAACCTGCAGGCCACATATGGCCCAGTAATCTTTTACTTGTGGCCCGAGATACATAATCATTAATCTCTATTTATAAAATTGATATATGCATAAAATATATCTAAGTTTTCCCTATTGCTTTATATTTTTGTGGGGTGACAAAATCTGTCATGTTATTTATAATTAATTTTAAATTATGTTTAAATATTCTAAATGCCATTTTCGTTTAGTGAAAAGTTTTTTTTTTTTAGTTGTAGTCCTATTTGTGCTACAGTTATGCATACATTTCTGAAGCACTTGGCAATCAACATTCTACATAATTTTTAATCTTTTGTCACCAGATTTTAATTATAATAAACTTTTGTCTAATTTATTTAATGCCAGAAATGCATTCATTAAATAAAACAAACTGTACAATAAAAAAATTACTGTTGGGAATAATTTATTCTGAGCACTTTATGCTTTATGTAAATGGGATGCTTATTGTGCAAAGTAGTTAACACTAATTATTATTCAAAATTAAATTTAAACTATATATATTTCTACAGTTTAAAAAAACATATTGAACAAATCACTGATTATTAAAAGTAATATTTTTATTTTTGTCCCTCAAAACTTAGTGTAATGTTAATGTAAATTCTGTATTGTTATTATGTTTTATTATTATACAACTGCAGTTAATTAGGGTTGAACTTTGTCATGGATAAAATTAGCATAAAAAACATTTTATATAGCAATTTTAACAGCATACTTCCACAACAATTGTAATAGAAATCTACCACGAACTATGTTTGGAGCTGATGGTGGTAAAACCTTTTTTTATAAGATTTGTGTGACAAACCCTAATGATATTTAGAGCCTCACTATACTAATTTTGTTATCTTTACATTTTAATTACACTTTTCTTGCATTATTATTATATAAATGTGTTATGACCCTCTTAACATAACAAATGTGTGTTTGCTTGATCAGTAATTGACCAAGCATATTTAGTTATTAACCACCCTGGTCAACTACTGAAAGAACTCATTTTTTAAATAAAAAATTGGTGAATATTGCTTTCATAATAGAAATCTATGTATTTTTTTAAGTATCAAAAGGAATGGATGCAAACAAGCAAAAAGTCAGTAGTTGACCATTTTGGTCAATTACTGAATGCTTTCAACATTCACACATCTAGTAGTTGACCACCCTCTTAACGTCATTTAACTTATGAATTTAATATTAAATGCATAATGATTAACTTAAAACAAACAAAAATGAACACACCTCATTTGATGAACCAATGGAACTAAATTAAACTTGATGCTGCAAGATTAATAAAACAACACTACTATTACAGAATGTATTCACTTTTGATATTGTTAGAAGGTGCATTTTCTTTGATTTTTTACATTCAATCAGAATATAGATAGCAAAAGTAATTTTTTCCTATGCAATTCATTGGATGTTAAATATTTTTATTCAGCATTCAAAAATACTTTATCAACACATTGATTCTTGTTTTTAACACATAAATGTGTTTTTGGTCAATTACTGTCATGTGGTCAATTACTGGAAGTTCACCCTATATCTACTTTTAATAACCATCTGTTTTATCTTTATCAGTAGTTTTATTTTATTTTTATAACTAAATAATTAATTCATTAATATATGTTTATATTATAATCATTTATACAATTTTTAAACATTGATTTAGAAAAAAAAGAAAAAAATCTCAGACAGTCAAAGGTTTACAAATCTGAACACAAAACAATAAATAAGACTGTCTAGACATAATCTGATTTTATGGTAGTGGGTGAGAGGATAACATTCATATCATGACAGGATCTGTTCTGTAGACTGATAGTGGAGAGGCAGCTTTCATGTCTTAACAGGGTCTGATCATGTACACTAGAGGTCTGCACGGGCTGACATTTCCAGGCCCGGCCCGTCTCAGAGAAAAAAAATTCGGCCTGGCCCGGTAAAAATGTTGAATGTTTGGCCCGGCCCGAGTGAATTTCTATAAAACATTGATTTTTATGTCGGTTTGGTTAAAAGTTTTTCTCATACGAGGAGATCAAGCCAAAAATATTTATCTTAACTTTTCTTTTCATGTTTTTAATCTTCATTTTTATAGAAATGCCGCAGGGTGCGATATTTATTTTTTTAACGAATCTCTATTTCTTGTATGTAAATGTTTCAGTTATCATTAATATTGTTAATCCATATTCCATGTATAGAAGTGTTAAATATCTGAAAAATGCTATACAGTAAAATCTAAAACTGAATTGCATAGAAAAGAAAAACAAAATGTGTTATAGACAAGTTCCCTTCTTAGCAAGTGTAAATGTATTATATATTATTTTCTTACATAGTATATTAATTTTGTTTGTTATTAATTTTTATAATTTTCTTACGTAGTATTAAGTAGTATATTAATTTTGCATGGATCAACAAGGTTTTCAGTTTAAAACAAGATTCCGTCATAGACAGGTTCTTTTTCACACGTTTTACTATATTTTAATTTAACTATATTTTCATAAGTGTAGAAAGCTACTACTCTTTAAAAAGAATGAATTTGAATGTTTAATGGTAGAATAATGGCGATTTAAAAATGTTTGCATTTTTTGACAAAAAATTTGTGCCAAACCTAATTTTACTGACCTTGAATCGACCAGGCCAATGATTTTCCTACGGGGTGGGTGAAAACTAGGAATGAAAATTTTGGACCATGAAGCCATTTACGGCCTGGCCCGGCCCGAACCTTCAGGAAAAAAGTAAGGCCCGAGCACGACCCGGCCCGTAAAGAATAGTGACTAGGCCTGGCCCGGCCTGAGACTTCAGAAAAAAGTAAGGACCGGCCCGAGTGCCATGAATGAAAATAGGGTCGGGCTCGGGCTTCGGACCACGGGCCTAATGTACACTCTTGCTACTTGAATTGATAGCTTGGTCAGTATATCACAATCCCTTATTGTATACAGTTGCAGAATCATTTTAATTGAAGTGCAAATGTTATGTTTATAAAGGCTAAATATTTTTTCTCAGTTGAATAGCTATGATTGTGCATGCAGTAATGTGATAGTGTATATAATTTTTACCACCTTTATTTTTTTTTTTTTTTTTTAGATAATATATATTTGTTTTTCTGTATCAAGTGTTATGGCTGAGACTAAAAAAAAAGATATGAATTTAAGTATATACTGTTGTAATCCTTTTGGGAAAAAGTGCCATAAAACTATAAAAAATCTTGTGCAAGATTGGATGTTTCAGTTAAATCCATGTATTACTTCAGAAACGAAAATTTGTGACAGTTGCAGAAAGCAACTTTCAAAAGACAGGAAAATCTTAGAGGTAGAAGATTTAGAAGTCCCTGGAACTTCAACTATTAATGAGGATTTTACAAATCCTGATGTATCATTACATTACTTGAATAAATCCCTTTCCAACATTGAAGAGTCTCCTATTACAAAAAAGCGAATGCACTCTCCAGGTTATTCTAAAACTAAACTGGAAAAGGCAATGAAAAAGCTAACACATGAACTAGTAGGTGAAACAGCAAATGAAGTTCAGGCAAAGAATGATCCAGATACAGAAATCCTACTGCAGCTCAAAGAAAAATTTAAAAGGGCACAAAGCAGAAGTGAACAGTTTTTTATTTTAACTACACTGCCAAAAAGTTGGACATGCCAAAGAATACAGGATGAATTTAATGTCAGCAATAGAATGGCTAGAAAAACAAAAGTTCTAGTGAAAGAAAAAACAAAAGTTCTAGTGAAAGAAAAAGGCATTATGTCTTGTCCTGAACCAAAAGCAGGTAAAACATTAGAACAGTCACTAGTTGATGAGGTGCTAGATTTTCATAATAGTGAGTGATGAAGTAAGCAGAATAATGCCCGGTAGAAAAGATTTTCTGTCTATGAAAATTGATCCGAAGAGTAAGCTTACTCATGTTCAAAAAAGGTTGGTTCTTGTTAATTTAAAGGAAACATATGAAATGTTCAAAGAGAAGCATCCGACAGCCAAGATTGGATTTTCTAAGTTTGCAGAACTGAGACCAAAAAACTGTGTATTGGCAGGTGGTAGTGGTACGCCCTCAGTTTGTGTGTGCACCACACACCAGAACATAAAACCAAGGGACGTAGTTTTAGGGGAGGAGCCTCCTCCCCCCCCCCCCCCCCCCAATATTTTCAAATAGTAGGGTGCCACAGAAGGTTTATGGGTGCTGTCAGGTGCCCGTAAAAAAAGGTTTATCAGTAGTAAAAAGTAATTATAAAATAATTTTATTTTAAATTTAAAATTACAAAGTGAGTTACTTTTTACATACAAAACTTGTATAAGGCATTCAATTTTAGACCTGTTACTTCCACTACAGTCCCCCCCCCCCATCCCAAAGAATTTTTTTTATCTGGAATGAAAAAAATTGAAAGCAGGAATCGTAATCAATTGCAGGATAGAAGTACTATTATTTCCTTCTTATCTCGCTAGTTATTGGTCATCCTTGACAGTAGAAAGAAAGTGGAAAGAAGTACCTGGAGGTGTTAGAAAAGTTCGCAAATATGTTCAATAATAGGGCACCACGAAGCCCAGTGGCATAGTGGCCAGAGCATATGTCAACCGCGCTGCAGGTCGAGAGTTCGACTCCCGGCTGGACAGGGTTCACTCAGCTTTTCATCCCTTCGGGGTCGATGAAATGAGTACCAAGCTTACTTGGGAATTATACACCAAGGGTCCCGCGTTTGGCTGACCACCTGACTGGACGTATACTGCATAGCACTTCGGGACCCAGGGTTAAGAAAACATGGATGGGCAATGTCGGCCCAGATCCTTCATGGATTGTATAGCCAAAGAGATTAGTTTAGTAGGGTGCCACAGCGCGTTTAAGGGTGCCGTCAGGCACCCACAAAAAAGGGATTTAGATTACTACATCTATTTCCTAATAAAAGCAATTTACATATATGCAGAAAAAAAATTCCAAAAACAGGAATTGTAATCAACTGCTGGACAGTAAATGCAATTTGATCCTTAAAAAAAACTAAACCTGTGGCTGTACAATCCATGAAAAATCAGGGCCTACAGTGCCCAACTCTGCTTACTTGACCCTGGGCCCCGAGGTGCTAGAATTTGATCCTTAGAAATACAATTATTTCCTTCTCATCTAGATTGGTCACCTTTAGCAGTAGAAAGAAAGCATGGAAACAACAGAAAGTGACTGTAGAGGATGAGCACAGTTTTTCAGTATATTCAAATAATAGGGCGCCATGGGTTTAAGGGCACTGCCAGGCACCCTCAAAAGAAAGTGTTTAAATCACTACCTG
Organism: Maratus speciosus; assembly: GCA_963932465.1. Classification (NCBI taxonomy): domain Eukaryota; kingdom Metazoa; phylum Arthropoda; class Arachnida; order Araneae; family Salticidae; genus Maratus; species Maratus speciosus. The sequence continues at coordinate 596,259,179 of OZ010788.1, read as the reverse complement.
TATTCCCCAACAAAAACAATTTATACATGCAGAAGAGAAAATTCTGAAAACAGTAATTGTAATGAATTGCGGGACAGTAAGTGTGATTCGATTCTTATAAGTATAATTATTTCCTTCTTATCTCAGTAGTTGTTTGTCACCGTTGGTAGTACAAACAAAGTGAAAAGACGTGGAAGTGACTGGAGGGGATTAGAACTGTTCACAATTATGGTCAAGTAGAAGGGCGCCACACAAGATTTAATGGCACTGTCAAACACACATAAAGAAATGATTTAAATAGTAGTTACAATTACTTGTACAAACACTTTAAATGTTAAATTAGAAAGTAAGTTACTTTTAGCATACCATATTTGTATAAGAAATTTAATTTTAGAATTGTTACTACCTCTATTCCCTAACAAAAGCAATTTATATATGCGAAAAAGATAATTCTGGAAACAGGAATTATAGTCAATTGCGAGAGAGTAAGTGTAATTCGAACCTTAGCAGTTCACTTTATCCTTATCTCAGTAGTTGTAGTTGCTCACTCTTGTAATAGAAAGAAGTTGAAATGGCTAGAAGGGGTTAGAACATGTCAGAGAGGGTGGAGGTTGTCTAGAGGACTGCACGGGCCGAAATTTCTAAGACCAGACACGCCCCAATACAAAACAAAGCTATCTTGGTTGGTTTTAAAAACCTAGGCCTAAACCTGGGGCCTTTAAAAAATTAAAAACCCAGAACGGCTCAATTTCTACAAAAAAATCCGATTTTTCTTAACCTATAATTAAGATTTTCGTTTAAAGAATGCTGCATACATATTTATTCGAAATTTTTATAATAAGGTAAGGTAGTGCAAGAGTGTGCAATGTACAAAAGTACGCAGAGCGATTATCTAATCCCAAAACGGAGTTTTGCATTTACCTACAGTAATGACTGTCATTACATCGTTTACAACTGTGCCTAAATGCAAAACTCTGTTTTGGGATTAGATAATTGCTCTGCATTCTTTTGTACATCGCACACTCTTGCACCTCCTTACCCTATATTTCAGACTATAAGTAGGCAATCTATAGAACACAGAATAGCAACATTAAGGAACACTTAAACTCTTAGAATTTTACATTCAAATAAAGACTCATTAAAAAAAAATTAGTTTAGAATAAATATAACAAATGGTTAAAAAAAACATACAGTTTGAAGCTGTATTGTAAAAAAAAAAAATAGATTTTTGAAAATATTTCTTCTTAATTCATTAAAGTATATTTCCGAAGATTCCATTATCACTATTTTTTTTACAAAAAATAAATAAATAAAATAAAATAAAAATGTCCTGCCCGACGCGTTCTAGTAACAATTAAGTCAAAGTCCAGCCCGGCACAAGTATGTAGAAAAACTGTACGCCTGAGACTGACCCGAGTCGACAGGAAAAAATAGGCTCGGGCTAAGACACAATGCATCTGCCCAATGCCGATTTCTACGTTGGGCATGTTAAATTTCTGTATTGTGCTGTCAAACTAGCATCGGTTCGTGCAACACATTTACAACCTATTTTCGGTCCAACCAAGTCCATTGAAAATTGTTCATATTTCGTTGTCTTAGTCCGATCCTTTTAAATTTGGTATAAAATGAACATGCCTTACGCAAGTCACCTCGCCAGTCTAAGCTCTGAGGAGTCCTTATGTGCATCGCGTCAAGCGGGACTGTCGTAAGCCAGTGATGCCACCATGACACATTCTACTGGCCAAAGAAGAGCACCGCCGAACGCACGTCACTTTCCCTGCTCCCCTAACATTATTGGACGGCATGGTTGCAACGACAGTAAAACCTAATTAGTCGAGGATTAAGTGGCGTAGTTCGGGAATGAAACCTCCGAGTCCCCCGAGAGCTTTGAGTGTACCATACACTTGAGTGCACCATACGGCGGGCTTTCGGTCATAACCCCAGGTTTCCAAGATATGCTATTGCTTTACCAATAGCTTCTGGACGTGAAAGTCTACAGAGATAGGCACAGGCCCATTTCTTTAAAACTTGGTACATCGAGGTCCTCTTAATTTTTTTTTATCTGCCCGGCTCCTTTGAAAGTTTGACTTTATTTCGTCCTATACCGGACTCCGGTCGTGCAGATGCAGACCTTTAAGGTTATCATACAGCAATTCTCCTGAAAGAATCCTCTGAATGAAAATTTCCTCCACCTACAGTTTGAATTCCCCTCTTGTTCAAAATGTGACAACAGTGCATTCCGGTCATTTGGAAGATTGGAGATATGTGTTTCTTAAAGTGAATGTATATATATATATATACAATATATAAACTGGTGTCTCAGGAACGAATGCCTCAAGAGTAAATAAACGGAAGAAATAAACTAAGTGCCTTTTTACAAACATGAAAACAATAAAAAAAATTTACGAAGGAAGCAGATTATATAAGTTAATTTATGAAAGATTTGTTTTAAATTGTTGATGATTGAGCAGAATGTAAGAGCATTTACAGTTGTTTACTTTAGTTACAACTCAAATTCCTTCCAAAATATTACTTTTGACACATTCGTAAAATCATCATCATCTGTTCGCATATAAAATTTCACGTATTTTTAACCAGTTCTCTAAGAATCAAACAGCATTGGAATTTTTCTGCAAAAATCAAAACTGATATTTTAAACAGGCTTTGGAGACGATGGTGAGAGAAGTGATCACCAGGTAACAATCAAGCTACAATTCAGTGCGTGTTTCACATATTTAAAAAGAAAAGAAAGCTTTCTCGATTCGTCGGTTCATTTGTATTTGAATATGAAAATCTGAAAGTTTGATGCATGTAGACATGAAATCAACATTCTAACTGTGTTGCATCAAACATTTTTGCATTTCCGAGAAGGGGGGAAAAATCTAAAAAAATCCTTCTTAGAACAAAACTTTTTTAGAACAAAACTCATTTAATACTTTTAACTTTATTGAAAAGTTTTTGTCTTTGTTGCATAAATGTATTCAAATGGATTAATGTCTGCCAAATGTGGCGGACGGCAAACTTTCCAAAATTTACGGTATGTCGTAGCAATTATACCTTTATAATAGATTATTTACAATACTGCTTTGAGTTCATAGGCGTAACCAGCCTTAACGGGGGAGTGCCCAGACTTCTTAACCTGATCATGTTGGATACAAACGCTATCTTATATGGTAAAACCTGCTAAAACGGTACTTCATAAAACCGGTCGAATTTCCGTTTTAGACAGGTTTTCATCTTAGAAAGTATACTTGTGCCGTATTTCTTTTTAAAAGGGCTCAAACGCGATTTTTGTTTGCGTGAGGAGGGATGAGAAGGGATTCAAAGCATCAAAACTAGATGTAATGGTAAAAAAGAAGAAGAAAAAAAAAAGAATATGTAAATCTCCTTGCAGCAGTGACATAAGATAGTAACTAAGAGTGGTCACAAGTGTAAAATCTTTTGGCACCCTAACTTCTTATAAAGATTGGAAAAGACCTTTAATCATGCTGGAAACTTCTATAGGCACAGGGGAACACTGCATGAGATCTAAAATTATCTCAGTCAAAGTCTTGTAGATGAAATTATGCGGGATGATAAATCTCAGATAATACATGCGGTTCACCAGTACATACGCTCGAAAGTTTTTCAGAATGTGACTCCATGACTTCTTAGGGATCACCGGAGGGACCCGAGAAATTTTGGAGGAAAGTCTACACAGAAAATTATTTTATTATTATAAATAATTATAATATTCATTAATATCGTAATTTCCTGCCTATAATCCGTAGATCAAACAATCATGTTTCAATCCAAACATTTTATTTCAGTTTAATATTTATTACGATTTAACAAGTTACGTTTTATGGAACAAGATTTCTGGGTTCGAAGGTAATTGTTTGATCCGCGGATTATAGACCAGGAATTACAGTAATTCATGTTTTCACCACAAAATGTGTCGAATATATTAAGTAGGAGATGATAATATACACTAAATTTTATCAAGATAAAAATTATACTATCATGATGCGATTGTAATAATAAAGATACACTGCAAATGAAAATGTCTGAAATTCAGACATTTAAGTGTCTGAAACGCAGTGTTCAATTTTCAGACGTTTTAAAATGTCTTAAAATTTTCAGACACTTCTTGCGTCTGAATTTCAGACACTTAAGTGTCTGAAACAGGAGTGTTCAATTTTAAGACGTTTTAAAGTGTCTTAAATTTTTCAGACACTTCTTACGTCTGAATTTCAGACATTTCAAATGTCTTAATTGCGGCCATCTTTGAGCCTTTTTTTTTTTTTTTCTAGCCAATATGAAGCCATCTTTGACCACTTTTCTTTCTAAGCCATATACGCAGCCATGTTTGACCACATTGAATCCTTTTTTATAAATGGGAATAATTTGTTACCATACAGCAGAGCTGATTGCAGCGTGGGAAAACTGGGGTGCTTCTCTGCCCCCTGATTTTAGGGTACCCCAAATTGGGTATGAAATTATCATAAAGCTGATATTTTAAATCAGTTTTGACCTTATGAGGATTGTAATCAGTATTTTGTAGTTTTAGAATAGGATAATATATTTTTTTTTTCACCTAAATATGTATTTATGTGTTATCATATATGCCCTACGGCATCAAAAATGTTTATTACTTTTAGTGAGAACTTCAAATTGCTGCTAGTCCAAAGACCTAGTATTCATTCACCCCCTCCCCCCATTGCCTACATATACTGTTACAAAAAAAATTAAGCCTATTCTATGCCGTCAAATACATATTTGGATAAATATACCATTTTCTTTAGCCTAATCATGTTCTAAAAGTGCAAAATATTTATTAAAATAAGTGTAAGATCAAACCAAATTTAAAATATCAGCTTTATGGAAATTTCGTACCAAATTTAGGGGCCCGTACAGCTAAAGGCCCATAGAAACAGCCCAGTTTTCCCATGCTGCAATCAGCTCTGCTTTATGGTAACAAATTACTCCTATTTATAAAAAATGATTCACTTCTTCAGAAAGAATCCCATCCCTGCTATGTTATGCAATTTTTTCCCATTTAAATAAGATATTCCCAGTAAATTAGTTTAAGCATTTTTATTTCTGTGTTAAATAAAATCTAATACTGGATTTCCCCAAATTTACAGTATATGAGTATTATATTGTAATATTTATTAATCAATATTTATTATTAACCAATATTATGAATTTCTAGAGTAGAATAAGGTTAAAAACAAAATATATTTGTCTTAATACAGTAAAACCTGTCAATAGCGGGTACCTCGGAACCGTGGAATTTGTCGACATTCGGAGGTGTCTGCTTTTCTGAGGTATAAGTGTATAAAAATTTTGCATATTTTCAATAAAAAAATGTGTTTCCTAAATAGTGGCGTCCTTTATTTAGGAGTGTCCGTTATGGAGATTTTACTGCAAAGCCTTCATACGAACAGTTGTCTTTAGCGAACACTCACCTTTATCAATATACAGTAAAACCTCCCTAAATCGACCACTTCCGTTCCAATAAAAATTGGTCGCTCCGAAAGGTGGTCTCTTAATGGAGGTCATATTAAAATCTAGATTTTAATTGTTGAAAAAATGTAACAATTAATGTTACTAAATTTATATTTTTGAAATTAAGAAAACATATGAAAATTTAAGTATCAAAACAAAAGTTAATTACATAAGTTAATTACTGCAGAGTTTAAAAAATGAATACATTGGCGTTTGCTTCGCTTTTATGGTTTTATCTACTATAAATTTTATTTCCAAGTCCTTTCGAAATTCAGTAAATAAATTCTTTTTTTTTTTTTTTTTTTTTTTTTTTTTTTTTTTTTTTGGTCTGGAACAAATTAAGACGATTTCATTACTTTATCTGTTCCTTTGAGCGTTTCCTGACAGAATAGGGCAGGGGGGTTTATTGACCGTCATCCTTAATTTGTCATCAGAGTTAAATTCATTGCCTAAAAAGGAACAAAGCGGTTTAAACACTTAAAAGTTACCGGAATAAATAAAAGTTCTAAACTTAGTTTAGAAGTTTGATAAATAATGCGCTCTCCGGAATTATTATTCTAATAAAACCTTTTTCAAGCGACCCGGAAAAAACGGAATTTGTTTCATTTTCTTCAAAGAAATGGGTCGTTCATGGAGGGAGTTCAACTGGGGCTCTGAATAGAGGTAAAATTAGTATTGAACCTATGGGAATAAATTTTGTTCCATGAAAAAAATGGTCGTTCAGAAAGGTGGTCGCACAGGGAGGTTTCACTATATGTAGACAACCTCATAAAAGCTAACACAATCGAATAGCAGACAGATTCAGCGTTCTGAAGGTGCCCGCGATTAAGAGTTTTTATTGTATTTAAAATTTTTTGTACTTAACTTTTAATCTTATTCTACTTTTTAAGTTCAAAATACTGATTATAACCAATATACAATGTCCAAACATATTTAACGTATAAGCTTTAAAAAAAATTGCATATCGAATTTGGGGCAGCAAAAATCGTAGGTGATGGTGGTGGGGGCGGGGTTGGGGGACGTGCCAAAGTTTACACGTGCTTTCATCAAGTCCTTCTAGAAAAATCCCAAATCTGCATTGTGATTCGGTAAATATAGAATAATTCAGCTTTAAGTGCAAAATCTAGTAGTTATGCTCAAGTAAATATAGTATAAAATTCTATCTTTTTACTGATATTCATTTTAAATTTCAGATTTCTTTTTTACTAAAAATAATAAAAAAATCAATATTATAATTGATTTCAAATGAAATATAGCTGTATATATTTACCGTAATTTTACAATTATATTAACAGCACATAATTACATGAATTTAAGAATCTACAAATAATCATGACTAATACAGAGATAAGGCGAGAACATTTTCTAAATCGTTAAATAAAAAGATTTATTGGCGACGCCAACAAAATTTTCTCCCCTTCTACGTCTACAGATTTCAGACGATTTCTGATGAGTCTTCAAATTGTGGTGTGAATCACCGGGCTTGAAAATGAAAACATCTGAAGTTGACTACTTTCAATATAGCAAATAGAATAGTTCTAAAATGCTCGGAAACAACAAAAGTATATAGCAGAAGGAAAAAACAGATTCCATGACCGGATTTAATGAGTTTTATCAGTCAAAACAGTTTAAAATAAATAAATGAACACAAGTAATTCGCTGTATGTATGCGGGAATTAATGATATGGGTAAATGGCAGGATTTTCGAACTATATTCTTTTAAATAACTTAAAATTTATCGCGGTGTATAAAATATGACACGCAAGAAAACGTCATCAGACATGAAAAGCATACATAATAAATAAAAGCATACATAATAAATAAAAATTAAATAAGGATGTTTACTATAAAGAGTTGGGAATTTCAGTACATATCACATATTAAACCTATGGAAAATGTAAAACCGATGTGAACGTTACAAATGCTGTCGCATTAAATGCTTATAAAAATATTGTATTCATAAATAAAACCCATATAAAAGGTACTCCGGTGTAATAATTACTCTAAAAAAACACTGTTAAGATAGTCTTGATGGATAGAGTAATGTATTGACTCTACGAACTTATTGACTTCTACTGTTCTGTATTGCCTCCATGGTCTAAATGTAAAAACTCTCCTGGGTTTGAGAGTTCGTCTGTAAAAAGTTTCAGTTCTGCTTCTGTATCTTAGCTTGTATGTTGATGTCTTTGTCCGTGCAACGTAGTTAAATTAAATTAATGTTGCAAATGATTCATTTCTTATTTCCAGCGTCATTCCATTACGAAAGTAGTTAACACTGGCGACGAGCGAGAACAAACGGATTCATTTTTATTGAAGTAATGTTTTATTCTTTAGTTTTTCTGAACTGAACTATTTTAGTTTCGATTCGTTCTTTGTTGCCAAGTGCATAATGTCTCTCGGTAAACTAGAAGAATTTCTAATAGGAAAAACTAATTGGACGGAATACAAGGAACGCTTGGGTTTCTATTTTGCAGCAAATGGAATTGATGATGCTGTTAAAAAGCGTGCTATTTTTCTCAGTGTGGCCGGGCCAGCACTATATTCTTTAATACGTTCTTTGTGTACCCCGAATTCCCCGGATGCTGTGAATTTTCCTGATCTGCTACTGACGTTGGATGGACATTTTTCGCCGAAACCATCTGAAATATTGTGTCGATTCAAGTTTAACAAAAGGGACCAGCGACAAAATGAAAGTATCGCTGACTTTGTTGCAGAACTCCGGAAACTGTCCGAAAATTGTAATTTCGGTACTCAGTTAGATTCCATGCTCCGCGACAGGCTGGTCTGCGGAATTCGAAATGAAGAAATTCAGCGTAAGTTATTGGCCGATCCGGCATTAACCCTCACTACAGCCATGGATATCGCTCTGGCAGGAGAAGCGGCGTTACGACAAGCATCTGAAATTCGAGGAAATATTAATGATTCTTACAAGCCGGTGAATCTGATTAAAGCTAAAGCGCACAACAGGGGTTCAAAGGAAAAGCCAATTACTCAAAACAAAAAACCTTGTCATAGGTGTGGGGTGAATCACCCTTTCGGGGAGTGTAGATTTCTAAAAGCTACATGTAACTACTGCAAAAAGGTAGGTCACATAGCCAAGATGTGTAATTCAAAAAATTTCAAAAAGGCAGTTATAAATAATTCTAAAGTTCACGAGATAGATTCAGGTAAGTCAGTTATCGACGATTGTTATGATTGTGTATATAATATTAATGCTTTAAATTCCGTTAGTGACTGTCCGCCTAACGATATAAGTGTAAAATTAAATGGTATCAGCCATAAAATGGAGATAGACTCCGGTTCTTTACATTCCATAATTAGTTCTAGCACTTATGCTAGGTTATGGCCAGTAAATCCTCCTTCTTTACTGCCAGTTTCAGATCAATATCTGAGAACTTGGAATTCTGAAATATTAAATGTAAATGGCTATTTTGACGTAAATGTGCAATATAATTCACAAGATGTTACCTTGCCTTTATTAGTTCTTGAGGGTAGGGGTAAATCCTTAATTGGTCGTAGTTGGTTTGATGCTTTGAAAATAAATATTAATGTTGGTGATTCTAATGTTCATAAAATGTATGTTCCAACTTTAAATTCAATTTTATTAGAATTCAGTGATATTTTCAGTGAAACTTTAGGTAGTTTTAAGGGACCCCCCATTTCAATTAAGGTTGATGAAAATTGTGCTCCTAAATATCTTAAAGCACGTAATGTACCTTTCGCTTTAAGAAATAAAATAATCGATGAAATTCAAAATATGGTAAATAAGGGGATTCTTCAGCCGATTTCTTATTCCGACTGGGCTACACCTGTGGTTCCAGTTGTCAAAAAAGATGGTAGCATTCGTTTATGTGGAGATTATCGCAGTACTGTGAACCAGGCTGTGAAACAATTCAGCTACCCGCTGCTTACCGTTAAGGAGGTTTTAGCGACTATGACAGGTGGTACTATTTTTTCCAAATTGGACCTGTCCGAAGCTTATTTACAACTTCCGGTGGATGAGCCTACTTCTAAAATTTTAACTTTAAATACAATTAAGGGTCTTTTTAGGGTAACTAGACTGCCATTTGGTATCTCAGTTGCTGTTTCAATTTTCCAGAAAAAAATTGAGGAAGTTCTGGCGGGAATTAACGGGGTATTACCTTACTTAGATGATATTTTTATTCAGGGTAAAACTATAGATGATCATAATTTGAAATTAAAACAGGTATTGGAACGTTTAAAATCATCAGGCATTCACCTTAAACGCGAAAAATGCGTATTTGCAGTTCCCACAATAGAGTTATTGGGATTTCAAGTTACTAAAGAGGGTATTAAACCAAGTTTAAATAAAGTTAAGGCCATCCACGAAGCTCCTAGTCCGAAAGACAAGACTGAACTTCAAGCTTTCTTAGGGTTATTAAATTTTTATTGTAATTTTCTAAAGAATAGATCTTCTGTTTTAGAACCTTTGCATAGATTGCTAAGAAAGGACACAGTTTGGCGTTGGACGCCTACACACCAGAAAGCTTACGCAGCGGCTAAAAATTTATTGGCGGAAGATACCGTTTTAGCACATTTTGATGAAAGCTTTCCCTTGATTCTCACTTGTGATGCTTCATCTTACGGGGTTGGTAGTGTGTTAAGCCACATTTTACCCGACGGTAAAGAAACTCCCATAGCTTATCATTCCCGAACTCTAACAACAGCTGAAAGAAACTATAGCCAAACAGATCGCGAGGCACTTTCAATAATTTCAGCGGTAAAGAAATTCAATCAATATTTGCAGGGTCGTAAATTCAAAATTATTACTGACCATAAACCTCTTTTAGGCCTATTTAATCCAAATAAGCCTTTAGCCCAAATGATTTCTCCGCGAGTTCTTAGATGGGGTTTAATACTGGCAGCTTATAGTTATGATCTAGAATATAGGAAGGGTAAGGACATAGTGAATGCAGATGCGCTTAGCCGTTTACCTTTGAACACCCCTGATTGTGAAATTCCGGCTCAAGCTGATGTGCTACTATTGGAATGTTCCCCTGTCACTCAGCTCAATTCTAAATTAATTTCAGCGGCAACTAAAAAAGATCCAATACTTTCTAGAGTAGCTCTGATGATCATGAATGGTTGGCCTGCCAAAATGACTGACAGTAATTTCAAACCGTACTTTAATCGCCGCAATGAATTAAGTGTCCATCAAGATTGTGTCTTATGGGGTAGTAGAGTTGTTATACCTACTCCACTCCAAAATGAAGTCCTCGTCCTCCTTCATAATGGACACCCCGGAATAGTTAGGATGAAGGGTCTCGCACGCAGCTATGTGTGGTGGCCTAATATGGATAGTGCCATTGAGAATTCAGTAAAATCCTGTAGTTTGTGCCAAGAAAATCAAAAAAGCACCTGACAAAGCCCCAATACATCCTTGGGAATGGACAGAAAAACCATGGTCTCGCCTTCACATAGATTTCGCTGGTCCTTTCCAAGGAAAAACATTTTTCATTTTAGTAGATTCTCACTCCAAGTGGCTGGAGGTTATACCAGTTTCCTCCATGTCGTCTTCGGCTGCCATTGACAACCTCAGATCTATATTTGCCACTCATGGACTCCCAGATTCAATCGCATCGGATAATGGTAAAACATTTAGATCCTCGGAATTTCAAGAATTTCTAGCACTGAACCAGATTCGACCTATTTTCGTAGCTCCCTATCATCCCTCCTCTAATGGCCAAGCTGAGCGAATGGTGGCTACGACAAAACAAGCTTTGAAACATATAATTCATGGTAACTGGAGAACTCGTCTAGCTAGATTTTTATTTGCACAGCATACCTTGCCGAATACAACTACCGGTAAATCGCCGGCAGAGATTTTAATGAACAGGCGGTTGACATCTCTCTTGGATAGGTTACACCCTGATCTTAATAAGGAGATGCAATCCAAGAAAGAGAAACTGGCTGAGGTAGACAAAAGTAAACGTCTACGTCAATTTCAAATAGACGATCCCGTGTACATCCGGAATTACTGTTCAGGTCCGCCTTGGATTCCAGCAAAGGTTGTAGAAACAACAGGGCCAGTCTCCTACAAAACTCAAGATTTAGTGGATGGTATTATCCACAGACGTCATGTCGATCAGGTTCGCAGCCGTGTACCAGCAGAAACGTCAACAGAGCCCTCTGTGAGTACACCTTCTGCGATTTCGCCATCTCCAAAGGAGGTTCCAGTGCCACCTGATTCTCCAACAGTTCCCGATCCCGTGTGTGGAGATGATTCCGAGCCTGTGGATGAGGAACCTACACTACGACGTTCTGAACGTCCCCGATCCACTCCAAAACATTTGAGTGACTATCTACTCTATTCCTAGAGGGGAGGAGTGTCATGTATTGACTCTACGAACTTATTGACTTCTACTGTTCTGTATTGCCTCCATGGTCTAAATGTAAAAACTCTCCTGGGTTTGAGAGTTCGTCTGTAAAAAGTTTCAGTTCTGCTTCTGTATCTTAGCTTGTATGTTGATGTCTTTGTCCGTGCAACGTAGTTAAATTAAATTAATGTTGCAAATGATTCATTTCTTATTTCCAGCGTCATTCCATTACGAAAGTATTTAACAGTTAAGAAATTATGAGCCAATCAACAGGTGCTGTCACTGCTATTTTTAAAGTAATGGCGTGCGAGTATACAGAGAAAGAAGGCTTAGGATGGTGTATCTCAGTAGATTCAGTAACCGCTAATGCACCATGCAGACACGCCAAAACTTATTTTAAGGATAACATTGGATGGAAAATAATGCAGAAACATGATTGCAGATGATTTGAATAGTAGATATTTAAATTTTAGCAAAATAAAATTTTAACATGGAAATACCACAGGCAAAATGATTTGAACATATTTTGGCATAACTCAGGAACTAATAAAGCTATAGACTCGTGTGAGGTATCCATTTAAAGATAAAACATTTACAGAGAGTTTTAAATACATAGTTAAGACCCCACTTACCTGGGAAAAGGTCTGATTATTCCAAACGCACATTCGCCCAGAGGACGTCCGGATTGAAGGCTACGTTAGTATCCGTTAGTTAGGCAGAGTTTGATGTTTAAAAAATAAAATCCCCTTGCACATCCGGCTAGCTCTGTTAAAAGAACGGAAAATTTCCATCCTGAAAACATAGCCCGCCAGACAACAGTTCTCTTTACAAATTTGACGAGATGAAGAACACTATATTAGTGTTATAGATAAATATTAATACGGAGTACCACTATGTCGATAGAAATTAAATCCCGGAACTTCACATTCCGCAAAAAACAATCAAGTCAAAATAAATTATTAGTTAAAATGTACGCGTACATAAAAACAAACATTCAGTTTGAATTGCAAACGAACATCGAGTTCGAAAGGAAGACGCATGCGCAACTGAGAGTGCCCCCTAGTGAATGCGGAGCGGAGTTACAAAGTGTCTTAAAATTAGACACTTGCAGATTTTTTAGACACATTTCTCAGTTCGTTTACACCCTGATCATAGTAAGACACTTATATGTTTTAAATTAAGACATCTATCATGACTGAATTTTCAGATTCAGATACTTAAGTGTCTTAAATTCCTTTTCAGTCACATATGTCTTAATTTAAGATGCCTCTATTTGCAGTGTAGGTGCTTGTCTGTCTATGTGTGTGTGTATGCGCGAGCGCTAAACTCTGTAACAACAATGCAGCCCGCACAGCCGTAAGATTTGACAGGAACTGTATGCCTGAAGTCATGCATATCGAAGACAGTTTCTGGAATTTTTCAATTAATGTTTCATGCGAATTTTTTCTCATTTTGCGGCATTTTTTTTTTCAAATTAGTAAAAAAGAATCCGATTTCAATATTTTATCCATATAAACTTTGTCTTCTTTTTAATAAAGTGTTTTCGCGATTCTTACAGCGATTTTTCAATTTTTAACAATTTTTTAATGTTATTTTTAGAAGGGATATTTTTTTTTTTTTTTTTTTTTTTTCTTTAGATTCTTAAAAGGAATCCGGTTTAAATCTTTTACCCAATTAGTTAATTTCGTTCCCTGTAGTTTTTTAATCTTTTCCGAATTCGTAATGCGATTTTTAGCGGTGGTTTTCGTGCTTTGAGGCGATTTTTTTACTTAAAGAATTCTGTTAATTGCGACGGAAAGATATCGAGAATTTTCTCGATCGGTCGCGCAAAACTACAGCGAATTTCGACAAATGACCCCTGTACTGTAAAGTTGGACTTAATGAATCGGAGAGTGAAATTCAATCCAAAGTTTGAATTGAACAAAAATTAATTCCGATTCATAAGCTCAAAATTACACTACAGCCGATGACGTAAGTGGTTGACATCGCTTAATGTGTTTTTTAAGAATTATTTTAAATTATATAAGATCAAATAAAATTATATTTACTAGTTATCGTAGCTGAAAAAAAATAAAGAAAAGTAAACACTCACCCAAGTACTTGAACACAGGAAGATAATTCACAAATGACGTTTATTTAAACATATATAAAATTTGCTGATTTGAATGCATTCTTACATTATGAATTATGTAAAGATTATCAAAGTGAATGTAAAATTTACTATAATTTTAGACAATTAGAGACATATTATCATCTAAGAAAAAGCAGAAGTTTACGTAATATTTCTTTTTTGCAAATTAGGGATTAAAGTTCAGGAATGTAAAGTTAAATTAGGGATTAAAGTTCAGGAATGTAAAGTTAAACTAGGGCTTAAAGTTCAGGAGTGTAAAGTCAAGATCAACTAGGGACGTAGAAGGACTCTTGTATTTGGAAAACTGGAAACACGCTGTAGACAACTGGAAACACGCTGTAGACAACTGGAAACACGCTGAAGACAAAGTTCCTTCAGGAATGTAGATTCTATTTCTTTTTATTCAATGCGAATCTGAACCGAATAAGAAGTTACGGATTTGGAAAATTGGAAATAGGATGTTTGTGAACTTCCTTCAGGAATGCAGATTTTGACGATTTCAGTACGTTACATAGGCAATTTACTATTTATCGCATCGACAAAAAAAACAGATGTTCAATTCATATTTGTTGATCGAAGAACAATAAAATGTCGATGAGCAGAAGAACCATTCAGGGCTTTCAATTAATGTTCTATGAAATTTACTTAGAAATGCTTCTTGAAGAGAAAAATATTATATTTCCTTTAGATGATATACGGCCGCTAAGGCCTAACGAAACGTCGATCTCTTCTCACTCGCTCGCCGAACTCCTCTGCCGCAACAACCGGCTAAAAAAGCACGGCGTCGCAGCCCCCACAAGTTACTTGCTCCAACGGCTCCCTGGTGAAGAATGATGACTTTTCCAGAAGAGTTTCAAACATGAAAAGCCATTACAGAGCGCGCCAGCCAATTAAAAACGCCTATCCTCCCCGCGCCTGACGTCACACACAACGTGCGTGTTCCAAAAGGAATGTTAAACGATTTAGCAGACGTCCGGTTTTGAGCTAAGCGTCTGTTTGGCAAAGGGGAATACCCTTCTTGTTGGAACTTTCAAAATGTCGGAAAGAATGATCTCATGGCGTCGCGCGCCGAAATTAAAAATGAGAAAAGATAGAAAATACATTTTTGCGTATTTCTGCCAAAGTATTTACCACAAGTCACTGAAAATTTTGCAATCGGCTAGAAATAAATATTTCTATCCACATAATATGATTTAAAAGGGAAATATTGATAAATAAAAGATTTCCATTTTTTATATTTTAGACTTAGAAAATTCCGATGTGTTTACACATTCGCGATGTATGTTGAAAGAAATTTGAAAGTTAAATTACTGAAATATAATAAAATACTAATTGCACTTAAATAATCTTAATAAGAGATAATGTTTACATTGAAAAATAAGGAAATATTGAATTATTTATCATTAAAATTTACATTGTAAGTTTAAAACTTGTGATTAGAAATTAGGTGTTTGAAAATGTTAATTTAAGTTGTAAAATTGAAATAAATTATATTATTTAAATTAATTTGAATGGGAAATGATGCATTATATTTTTTATGATGCAACATTTTATCTCCCGGTAGCAGAAAAAAAAAGGATAAAAAAAAAATTTTAGCTGACAGGTTCGAAAAGATGAACCATCTGCAGATAATTCTATGCAAATTTAAAGGTAAACTACACAATATTAAACAACAATAAACACAATACAACAAAACAAATATATAAACACAATACAACAAAACAAATATATAAACACAATACCAAACAAGAATACACAGTACAAGCAGAAATAGAATTGTAACACAATATCAAACAATAACAAACATGGTACAGGTGGAAACAAACCACTAAAATTTATATATAAACAAAACACTGCCTGGGTGAGGTTCCAAATGGCCTATAAAAATGTAATCTTTTCATGTGCAAACCCCTAACAGTAGACATATTGCAACTATGATAAAAATAAAACTATATGTGTAATCATATTTAAAAAAACAAACAAAATGCTGCATAAAGTTTTCAAGTATTGCAAAATCAAACCAATAAAATTAAAACAGGATAATACTGCAATTGTGATGTAGCTGAGACAACTGTATATCATTATTTGTAGTATTTATTTTGTTTACATTGTAAAATACCATCAATTTCTTGAACAAAAAACAAATGTACATTGTTCAGAATGATAGTTGTGCCCATTAAATTAAAAAAATTTAAGACATTAAGCTGTGAATTTTAAAATAGATCATATGTGATCTTGGACACTGAAATTTACAATATAGAATGTTATTCCCTTTAAATTATGAATAGTTGCACCTTGAAGGATTTATCGGAAGGGTACTAATTTTGTGATTATTTTTTGCCCCAAGCTATGCCGAATTTACCTTCTGTGTGTGCTCGCTATAAATTTGTTGGGAACTGAAAGAAAAAGAGAAATAACTTAGAGCAGTTGCTCCATCGTATTCTCATAAAATATCTCCACTAGTATTCAAAGAGCTGCAGCTAGGAGATTTGAGCATTGATAATTTTTCATATAATTTCTGGAACATATATAAATTTTCATTTGTATTTTTTTTTTTTTTTTATTTGTAATTTATTAAAGTTGTCTCAAAAATATATTTATTTTTTTATATATATTTTCTCATAATTTTTAATAATGGTTATATAGGATCCTATAATTAAATTTAAAATAAAACATCACATGAATAAACAGTAAAAGTTTATATGTTGAGATCACCCCTCAATTTCAATATGATATGGATATATATTGTACAAAAATTAACAAAGATGAACATACAAAAAAAAATCTGTGGCAACATAATATTGCATTCCCATCATTTAAATTAAGGTAGAAAAAAAAAATAGATGAAGGATAGTACCTATTATAAAATATAGAATTGTAAAATAATGAAATCAATAAATCAGTATGCTTAATCAATTGTATGAGTGAACAGTAATGGACAGTACGTAAGCGCTTACATTCTGTGACCACTAGTATTTCGCCAGCAAAATATTGAAAACTCATAGAATTGATACAGATGTTACCACTGTATTGTTTAAAAAAAAATTGTAATTCAGAGAGATATATATACATATGAAGACACTAAAATGGAAATTAGAAAAAATGGGATTTACATTTGTAGGAACATTGTAGTCCCTTAAAAAAATTAAAATGTCCATAACAAAAGAAAATTAAGCGAGTAGAAAACAAATAAAACTAACATCCTGTTGAGATGAGTTTTGATACATTCACCGTCATAATTCTGATTGTTGGATCAGTCATATGTTGAATTTGATAGTTATCGTTATTGCATATCTGGATAATTTTAAAAGGACCTGAATTTTTTGCATGGAAAGTATTAGTATGATTGAAATTCTTTAAATAAACTTTGTCGCCAATTTTCAACTTTGGAGGAGAACGACCTTTAAGAAATTTTGCATTCATTTTAAAATATTTTTGTTCATTAAGTTTAACTAATTCTCTGGTTGTTTTGATATGTTCTTGTTGTTGTTTAAAGTATTGGGAAGGTTCTTCAGCATCTTTAGGTGGTAAGAAAGTATCAATAGGTAAGTTTAAATCTCTGCCAAAAAATAAGTTTGCAGGACTAAAATTAGTTACAGAATGTTTAGAATTATTGTAGTGAAGCACAAAAAATTTCAATCTATCAGACCATTCAATTATTTGATCAGATAGTGAAGCAACTGATTCTTTCAGGGATCGATGAATACGTTCGATAACACCGTTCGACCTCGGGAAGTAAATGGACGAATTTCTACGTTTGATATTGAGAGATTTAAGAAAGGTTAGAAAGACATCAGAGGTAAAGTTTTTGGCGTTATCAGATAATATAATTTTTGGTATACCAAACCTCGAAAAGTAGTCGTTTAAAGCTTTAATTATAGATGGAGAAGTAGCATCTCTAAGCGGAATAGCTTCCAGAAAGCGTGAATAGTGGTCAACGATGGTGAGAATAAAAAATTTACCGTCATGTGACCTGGGGAGTTTACCCACAATATCTATTGCAAGCATCTCTCCGGGAGCCAATTCACACTTGGAAATGAAGGAAGGTTTTGTGTTGGTTTGTTTACTTTTGTAGGGAAGACATTTTTCACAGTTATTTACAAAATTTTGAACATCCTGAACCATTCCGTGCCAGAAATAATTCCTGGAAATTGTCTCAACCGTTTTTATCATTCCAAAATGAGCTTGGTGAGCAAGGGCAATGCAACTATTGATTAATGTTTTAGGAATAACGATTTTCTTTACTCTATTGACATTACCAGATTTCTTTTTAGCAAACATTAAAAGATCGTTATTAGGATTGATTGAGTAATTAGTGTTAGAACATGTTTTGGCAATTATTTTTTCCCGGATTTCTTTAAGTTTTTCATCATTTTGCTGCTTTTTTAGTATATTTTCGGTAGTTAGTGAGTCGTTAGTAGGTATAAAAATATTTAATGCATTTACATATAAATTAGGATTATTAGGAAGGTCCACGACACGAGAAAGAAAATCGGCTGGATTAACAAGCCCAGGAATGTGCTCAACCTTAAAATTAAAACTCTGCAAATATAAAAGCCATCTAGTTATAATTTCAGCCTGTTTTTCTAGGTTTAAATGGTAGGTTAAAGCTTTAGCATCTGTTAGAATTTTGAATTGTCTACCGTACAAGAATTCAGAAAAATGTTTAACAGAGGAATAGATAGCATAAAATTCACGTTTGATTGAAGGGTATTTAGATTCTGCCTGATTTAATTGCTTGGAATAAAATTCAATGGGGTAGAATTTGTCATTGTGTTTTTGCATAAGAATTCCGCAAATTGCAACCATAGATGCATCAGTAACCAAATAAACATCCTTACTATCATCAAAATTTTTAACTGTTGGATTAGTAAGCAAAATTTCCTGAATCTTGAGAAAAGCATTTTGACAGTCATTGCTCCAGAAGAATTTTACCTTTTTTCTCGTTAAATTTACAATAGGTTGTACTATTTTTGCAAAATCGAAAATTAAATGACGGAAATAAGTTATCATACCCAGATAACTTTGAACTTGTTTCAGGTTTGTAGGAATGGGAAATCTATTGATTTTGTTTACATTATCAGTAGAAGGAGAGTGACCGTTTTTGTGTAATTTAAAACCTAGGTATGTTATTTGTTCTTTACATATTTGAAGCTTTTTAGGGTCTAAAGTGAGGTTAAATTCTCTCAATTTGTCAAAAACTTTCTGCAACCATATTAACATTTCCTCCAACGAATCAGCAGCAACAATTATGTCATCTAGAAAATATTGAACATTTTTACCTCTTAATGAGCTAAGGCAGTTATTTATTAAAGTATGAAAATAAGAAGTTGAGTTCACACATCCAAATGGCAGGCGTTTAGGTTGATAATTCCCATACTCCGTTGCAAATGCCAGTTTGGCCCTATCCTTCTGTTGAAGAAGAATTTGAAAAAATGCGGCTTTTAAATCCAAAACAGTATAGAATTTTTTGCCCGATATATTTTGCATAATGTCGTTGATTTTTGGTAAACAAATTTTATAAGGTTCAGTAATTGCATTAAGTAATCGATAGTCGATAACCATACGAAATTTAAGTTTGTTAGGGTCATCAGTAGGTAACGTCTTCTTTTTAACAAAAATGACTGGAAAACAGTAGTTTGAGGTTGAATTTTCTATAATGCCAGCCTTCAGAAGATCAGCGATTTCATTTCTAGCAAACTCCTTGGCAATTCTAGGAATGGGATATGGTTTTGTTTGTAAAGCAAAATCATGCAGTAAGTTAAACTGAGGAACAACTTTATCTGTACATCCCAGTGTACTGTATGAAGAAGAAAAAACAGCTGAATTATTCATAAGAAGTTTGAGAACTCTCTTCCTATCTGATTCATGTAAGTGATCAACTTGAAAATTATTAGCTTTTAGTTCATTTTTACGAAGTTCTAAAATATCATCACAAATTAGCGAATTTACCTGGTATGTTTTACTGTTGTCATGCGTAGAAATTTGATCTTTAGAAATTTGTTTTAAGTAACCTAATTTAGTATTTTTGTTGAGGACAATTTTTTGACTATTGTTGTTGAATACATACAGAAGAATAGAATTGTTAACATTTGCTTCATGAAGGCTAATATCTAAGTTTAGTGGCAATTTGGTAGTTAATGGAACAAATAAATAGTTAAATGAATTGTTAATTTTATGTAATGCTTTAAGTCTTATAATCCTGCCATGATTTGGCCGAATAATGACACGGTTAGCTGGTGTGACAAAGTTTTTGGAATCTTCATGATTAATATCGTTAGAGAGAGAATTAATATTTTCATGTGATTCAGCATTGGAATTTGAAATATCATGAATAGTATTATTGTCATTGGAACTTAGATTTTCATTGTTAAAATTAGAAGTTTGAGTAGAATCAGGATTTTTATTTTCGAAAGGAAATGTGAGGTTTCCCATGATAAGTTGAGAGTTGGCAGAGTCTAACAAAACTTTATTTCGGTTTAAAAAATCATAACCGAGAATAATTTGGTAGTTAGAGTGCCAATTATCATGGGTAACGAAAAACACATTGCTGAACCATTTATTACGAATTTTAAAGTTTAATTGTACAGCAGAAAAATAAGGAACACTGGAATTATTGATGGTCTTGATGTTTACAGATCTAGATAAAAAGTTAAGTTTATTGTTTTGTTTAAGTAAGTTAATAGTTTTAGGTTGTATAAGAGAAAGATTTGCACCAGAATCCAGAAGACCAATAAAGTTATGTTTTCCAAATGTTAATTTAATTAAAGGAAGTGGAGAATCATCAGAAAAACATGACATAAGTGATTTGGGAATGTTAACAGCAGTATCAGAATAATTCATACCCTCGTGCAAAAATTTATCATCTAGGGCTCTGTGAGATTGAGGGGAAAAATTGTGCAAAATATCATCAGAACCCTCTAGAAGTTTAAATTATTTCTTCTGCCTCTGCCACGATATGGTCGATAATTATTTCTACCTCTGCCCCTATTGAATCTCTGCACATTGTTATCGCTACCTCTTCTAAAATCTCCAGCAAAGTTTCTGCCCTGATTCTCAAAATATCTATCATTACTTGGAGAATTACTGTTAGGACTTAAAAAATTACTTGCTTGATTAGCAGCACTGTTACCCTGACCAGAAAAATTTTGCTGCGGCGAAAAAAATCCCCTATTATGCAAAGACGGAAAAAACCAGCAATCGCGCGTATTATGCTGTTTGTTACAGATATGGCAAACAGTCCGCTCTTCTTTTAATCCTTTTAACTGCTCCGCCATACTCTGCAATAATTTATTTGAATTTTCTTGTTGTTTCAACAAAATTGTAATCAACGAGTCCTGACTGCTGTTGTTTGAAACCTGCGTCGCGTTGATGGTGTTGACTGAGAAAGAGCATTGCTGTTCCAAAGCTTTTTCGCAATCCATAGCACTAGAAACCAGATCATCAAAATTTTCCTTTCCAAGTTTAAGTACCTCTGTTTTAATATCCGGTCTAAGAGCTTCGAGCAATTTATTAAACATCAATTTTTGCTTTAGAATGACCATTTGAGGGATATCCTCAGCGTTCGGAACCAATCGATTGACTAATTTTTTTACTACCTCAGCCAACTCCTTCACTGTCTGTTTAGGTTTTTGTCTTATATTTGAGAACTGATAAGAGGTTTCCTGGAAATTCTCTTCTCTGCTAAATTTTGCTCTAAATAAACGCACAAAATTTTCAAAATTATCAATATTGTTAATTTCTGGATCGCTCGCAACATATTCCTGCGCCTTGTCTCTACAATACAGGCGGAAGAGTAGAATACGATTCTCGTCGTTCCAATTCTGTATGTTACAGACATCACTAATGTTTTTAATGAAAAAATGTACATTTTCCCCTTCTTTTCCATGGAAAGTGGGAATCGCTGCCATAAGCGCGTTTAATTGCAAATCATTTGCCATATCGTAATAATTTGTATACACGTGAAAAATCAAAAGGTATACTAAAACACTGATGTATGACAAATAAATTATCTTAAAGCAAAGCAAATAAAAAAATAATAATGGAAAAATTTGTTAAAATGATGAAGGAAAGAAAAAAAATTATAAAAAAAATGGAAGATTACTTTTTTAAAAAATTTTCTAAAAATGCATATTAATGTGCAATACAGTTAAACTAAATAAATATATGCAAAAATGTACAAATCCCCCAAAATAGAAAAAAAGGAACACAATAATTACAAATATCAAAACATGCAACAATAAATCATTATAAATTCAAAGCGTAATATATAAAGTTTTCGTTTTTTCAATTTATGAAAAAATATTAGCAAATAAATCTTTGAAAAATCAAATTTCTTTTCTTTACATATATTTATAGAATCAAATCTTAAAAGGAAAATAAATAAAAATATAAATCATGTATATTTTAAAAATATATTGCACCAATATGGGGTCCGCACATGAAATAGAGAGAAAAAAATATATATATAAGTTTAGTGAGTATTATTTTTAAAATAAATGGTTAAATAATTAATAAGTTAATTAATAAATATACTTTATCTATTATCATGAAAAAGTAATGAAACCCGATCTCCGATCTTTAAAGTTATGGCATCAATTAATGCCTATGAGTGAAAAGAAAAAAATTAATATTAAAAAGGCTTAAAACAATAACTCCAAGAATGAAATCACTAAGTTAACGGCACCATTAATGTACTGTAAAGTTGGACTTAATGAATCGGAGAGTGAAATTCAATCCAAAGTTTGAATTGAACAAAAATTAATTCCGATTCATAAGCTCAAAATTACACTACAGCCGATGACGTAAGTGGTTGACATCGCTTAATGTGTTTTTTAAGAATTATTTTAAATTATATAAGATCAAATAAAATTATATTTACTAGTTATCGTAGCTGAAAAAAAATAAAGAAAAGTAAACACTCACCCAAGTACTTGAACACAGAAAGATAATTCACAAATGACGTTTATTTAAACATATATAAAATTTGCTGATTTGAATGCATTCTTACATTATGAATTATGTAAAGATTATCAAAGTGAATGTAAAATTTACTATAATTTTAGACAATTAGAGACATATTATCATCTAAGAAAAAGCAGAAGTTTACGTAATATTTCTTTTTTGCAAATTAGGGATTAAAGTTCAGGAATGTAAAGTTAAATTAGGGATTAAAGTTCAGGAATGTAAAGTTAAACTAGGGCTTAAAGTTCAGGAGTGTAAAGTCAAGATCAACTAGGGACGTAGAAGGACTCTTGTATTTGGAAAACTGGAAACACGCTGTAGACAACTGGAAACACGCTGTAGACAACTGGAAACACGCTGAAGACAAAGTTCCTTCAGGAATGTAGATTCTATTTCTTTTTATTCAATGCGAATCTGAACCGAATAAGAAGTTACGGATTTGGAAAATTGGAAATAGGATGTTTGTGAACTTCCTTCAGGAATGCAGATTTTGACGATTTCAGTACGTTACATAGGCAATTTACTATTTATCGCATCGACAAAAAAAACAGATGTTCAATTCATATTTGTTGATCGAAGAACAATAAAATGTCGATGAGCAGAAGAACCATTCAGGGCTTTCAATTAATGTTCTATGAAATTTACTTAGAAATACTTCTTGAAGAGAAAAATATTATATTTCCTTTAGATGATATACGGCCGCTAAGGCCTAACGAAACGTCGATCTCTTCTCACTCGCTCGCCGAACTCCTCTGCCGCAACAACCGGCTAAAAAAGCACGGCGTCGCAGCCCCCACAAGTTACTTGCTCCAACGGCTCCCTGGTGAAGAATGATGACTTTTCCAGAAGAGTTTCAAACATGAAAAGCCATTACAGAGCGCGCCAGCCAATTAAAAACGCCTATCCTCCCCGCGCCTGACGTCACACACAACGTGCGTGTTCCAAAAGGAATGTTAAACGATTTAGCAGACGTCCGGTTTTGAGCTAAGCGTGTGTTTGGCAAAGGGGAATACCCTTCTTGTTGGAACTTTCAAAATGTCGGAAAGAATGATCTCATGGCGTCGCGCGCCGAAATTAAAAATGAGAAAAGATAGAAAATACATTTTTGCGTATTTCTGCCAAAGTATTTACCACAAGTCACTGAAAATTTTGCAATCGGCTAGAAATAAATATTTCTATCCACATAATATGATTTAAAAGGGAAATATTGATAAATAAAAGATTTCCATTTTTTATATTTTAGACTTAGAAAATTCCGATGTGTTTACACATTCGCGATGTATGTTGAAAGAAATTTGAAAGTTAAATTACTGAAATATAATAAAATACTAATTGCACTTAAATAATCTTAATAAGAGATAATGTTTACATTGAAAAATAAGGAAATATTGAATTATTTATCATTAAAATTTACATTGTAAGTTTAAAACTTGTGATTAGAAATTAGGTGTTTGAAAATGTTAATTTAAGTTGTAAAATTGAAATAAATTATATTATTTAAATTAATTTGAATGGGAAATGATGCATTATATTTTTTATGATGCAACAACCCCTGTAAAAAATAAGTTTCGTCAATCGGTCGCAACAGAAAATAAATTTCATCAAAGGATCGCGGTAAAAGCGAGAATTTCGTCAAAGGATCGCAGAAAGGAAAAACGAATTTCGTCAAAAGATCGTAGAAAGAGAACGCGAATTTCATCAAAGGATCGTGCTAAAGAAATGCCAATTTCGTCAAAATATCGCGTTAAAAAATGAGAATTTCGTCAAAGGATCGCAGTAAAAAATACGAATTTTGTCAAAGGTTAGTGGTGAAAAGTGCGGAATTTGAACAAAAATTGCGTAGAAAGACGTGAATTTCGTCAAACGATTTTGGGGAAAAATTGTAAATATCATGAAATGATCGCAGAATAAAATCGCGAATTTGGTCAAAATTCACTGCACTGGGCTAAAAGATTGAAACCGGGTTCCCTTTTCTTACTTTCTAAAGAATGCCGCGAAACGAGAAGAAACTTTAAAAATTGTATAAAAATTTTCAGAGGGAAAAAATTACTATATTGACTTGAAAGACTGCGCAGCCATATTCCTTTTACGAATATCAAAAAATGGCCGCGAAACACGAAATTGAACCAACCAACCAACCTCCAGATTAATTTGAATTTTCTGTACTATTATTTTTCATTTTCAAAGGAGGCAGGGTCTGCACACTCCCTCCTATATCCCCCGGCTAATCGCATTTTAGAATATCGTTTCACATCTGCATTTTCTTTCAATTTTTTTTGCTTCTTTCTAAATTTTAAACTACGAAAGCAAAGAGACAAATAGTTTCTATCCTCGTCAAGAACTTGCGTTAAGGCTCTTCTCAAATCCAAAAGGACAACTTTGTGACATAAGTTTTAATTTATTTTTGTTCGGAAATGCATGAATCTAGCTGGTGTTATTGTTCAGAAACTATGTCATCGAGCTGTTTTTTTTTTCGTTTTTTTTGCAAACGCAATAGATCTTTCAGGAAATAGTGTCAAAGTGGGCGTTTTGAACCGAATTGCCGCGCGAAAGGAGAAAGAGCAATCAAGAAAGGGCAAAAAACGTGCTTGTCACGTGATCCAAATCGCTTCTAACTCAATACATAATTGATTGATCAAAAAATGGAAAACACAGTTCGATTCGAAATCGCTTTCCTGGTCAGGCTTTCCAATTTTACATCTTTCGGTTAAAAAATGAATTTGTAAATGTGTCAAAACGTTTTGCGCTTGTTAAGCAGAGCAGTTGAGAACAGCCTTAATTTCTCATGAAATTGCAGAAACATGAAATAGAAAGAACGGTGTTACAAAAAATCTCCCCCAAACAAAAGACGTCAAAGTGGGATTATAAAGCCACCTTTTTGCAATACTATGACTAATACAGATTCTTGTAAATATTCTAGTTTTAAAAAAGATAAACAACATAATTTTCTTAAAAAAAGAAAGAAAAAAAAAAGAACGTGGGTTTCTTTTTTTTTTATCACATTTCAAAACATAGGCTGTTAGTTTTCTGATCTAAACTAATTTGCTAAACTAATTAAACTCTGCTTTCACTTCTTCTTTTTTTCTTTTGTAGATTTCAATTTTTTTAATAATTGTGCTTGAGTCTGTGCAAGCGGGGGGATGCCCGGGCACCCAGGGCACCCCCCCCCCTGGTTACGCCTATGGAGTTAATGAGGAATGTCTAAATATACTACCAAACTAGTTGGATGTGCCAATCCCAAAACTTTCTTATCATACAGCTTAAATTTCAACAAGTTGGAAATTGCTCGTCAAACGTGGCAAATGAGGTGCGTTCGTACTATAACTAGTTTTATAATTATTTTTTGCACCCCATATTGTACTGAATGTATACTTTTTTGCACTTCATAAAGCGCATAGTCTGATACATCATTAAAATGCACTTCCAATAATTTTTCCCCATTCCCCGTAATGTAACGGAACACTTTTGACTGTCCCTGTAATTAAACTATACATCCGATTTTCCTAAAATTTGAAATAGCTCAACAAAACTTTGCAACAATTATATCTTTAAAATTTCAGACAATTCGGAAGGCTGTAATATCATTAAAATGCACTTGCAATAATTTTCCCCATTGGCCGTAATGTAAAGAAAAACTTTTGACTGTCCCTGTAATTAAACTATACATCTGATTTTCCTAAAATTTGAAATGGCTCGACAAAATTTTGCAACAGTTATATCTTTAAAATTTCAGATCATTCGGAAGGCTCTAATATCATTAAAATGCACTTGCAATAATTTTACCCATTGGCCGTAATGTAAAGAAAAACTTTTCACGGTCCCTGTAATTAAACTATACATACGATTTTCCTAAAATTTGAAATGGCTCGACAAAATTTTGCAACAGTTATATCTTTAAAATTTCAGATCATTCGGAAGGCTCTAATATCATTAAAATGCACTTGCAATAATTTTTCCCATTGGCCGTAATGTAAAGAAAAACTTTTGACTGTTTTGACCGACAAAATTTTGCAACAATCATATATTTGAAATTTCAGACCATTCGGTTGGGTAGTTTTTGCTCTGTTACATGCGGACAGACGGACAGACGGACGGACTGAACGACGACTATAGGTGCTACGTATTTATATAATTACGAACGCACCTAAAAAGGGCGACAAAGTCAGGTCCCCCCCCCCCCCCCCAATAAAATTTTCAAGTTACGCCCCTGCATAAAACTAATGATAGTTGGGGGTAAACTTAAAGATATTCCAATTGATGGTGAAGCCAATCTTGGTGATTATAAAGTATGTCTGTCGCAAATAATGTGCTCAGAAGCATCATCCGAATGTCAGCTTAATCTATGTGAAAACTGTCCTGGTATAAAGAATATTGAAGAAAAAATCCTTAAACTTTTTGAAGAGGCTATGATAGACAGCAACAGCATTACATATAAGCAATGGATTTCTGTCGACAGGTGCAGCTTTGAAACTATAACAAAAACAGCAGATGAATTCGTTGAAAGTTTCTGTGAACAGTTGATGATACTTAAAAGGCATGCATTTATTGCTCGGCAACAATCAAAGTATTATGCTTACCTCAAAGAAAATATCAAAGAGAATGAAGCCGTTATAAGTTTGAACTTTTCAGAAAACTACTCCTTTGTGGTGCAGGACGAAGCTTATCCTTTCATTGGAACAATGATCAGGCAACAGTTCATCCTGTTGCTGTCTATTATAATGTACATGGCGAAAAAAAAATACAAAAGTTTCGTTTTGATTTCTGAATGCTTAGACCACAACACTGTAGCAGTGCACTTGTTTCAGAAAAAAGGTCATTATGTTCTTGAAAACTCATATCTTGCCCACTATAGAGAAAATATATTATTTCTCTGATGGATCATCTGCTCAGTACAAAAATAAGAAGAATTTTGTGAATCTGTGTCACAAAAATGATTTTGGAGTAGATGCTGAATGGCACTTCTTTGCCACAGCTCATGGCAAAGGTGTAAGTGATGGCTTAGGAGGTACTGTAAAGCAGCTTGCAGCTCGAGCTAGTCTTCAGAGGCCATACTCTGATCAGATAATAACACCAATTCAGTTATTTAATTGGTGTGAACAAAACATTCCAAATATACAGTTTTTTTTATTGTACAAACAAGGAACATGCAGAGGAAAATGATTTCTTAAGAGGTCGGTTTCAAGAAGCAGAACCTATTAAAGGTACTCAGAAATATCACACCTTTATTCCACATAGTGAAACTGAAGTAAAAACTAAGATTTATTCTTTCAGTGAGACTTATGACGTTCATGAAGTGATTGAATGTGGGTTAACATTAACTATGGATGAAATATTTGGATATGTGACTTGCGAATATGATCGATGTTGGTGGCTTGCCAGTGTTGTTTCAAAAGACTCAAAATGAAGAAGTTGAAGTCACTTTTTTGCATCCTTCTGGGCCAGCACCTTTTGTTTTCCCCAGAAATCCAGACATTTTAAAAGTACACAAAAATCAAATTTTGACGAAAGTGAATCCAAACACTGTAACAGGCCGTACTTATACCTTAACCCGTAAGGAAATGGCAACAGTGTCAAAAAGTTTATGTGCAAGACTAAACCCTGTGCAATAGATAAAACTATTTTTTTTTGTGTGTGTGTGTTTTAAATACTATTTGTCATTTTTATATTTACTAAGTTTATTAAATAGGTAAGGCCCTTGTAAATTTAAAATAATATTTACTATGAAGCAATAATATATAAAACAGTAACATATGTGCTAATAAAAATGTTGTTTGATTTGTACTTTATTAGGTAATGTATATTGTATGCCTTTCAAAGAATGATTTTCTAGATAGACCTCTACAGAAAAAGTTAAAAATAAATATGATCCCATTGAGATCCCAAGATAATTTTTTGTATATATATAAAGGATAACTTAAGGAACATATGAGAATTTTTTGAAAATTTTAAAACATTGAATTTTTGACATCAAAATTTTAAATTTCAAATTTCAAAATTTAAATTTTAACAAACCAATTTTTGTAATATATTAAATTAAAGCCAATGTAATTCTGAATAAAATGGTACTTTTTTCATTCATGTATCTCACTTCTAGCATGAGTTATGAGCATTTTTGTAAGTGTCAACAACGTTTAAAACTGTGTTTTTTCCTAATTTTAAAAATCAATAAAAAAAAAAAGTTAATAAAGATAAAAAATTTTAGTCTTCAATTTTAAGTTTATTTCATATACCATAATTGCTGGGGAAAATCTTAAACACATAGAAAATGGTGCGGTAATTTGCTTTGGTTCACTTGACATGGAATGACCCAGTATCTGTGTTAAATATGTAAAATTGTTTGAAATTTAACTTTTTAATACCGTACTCTGAAGTATAAAAGTATTAGGTCAAAATCCCTATTTGGTGCATCCCTAATCAGATTGTAATTTAGTGTAGCTATGTAATTCATAGAGATAATAAAGTTTAAGGTCAATAATGATATCTAACCAGTTTCATTTTTTGCATGCTTTATGTTTATACAGCCAATCAAAATTTTGAATTTCATTATTGTCAGCTATGCAAAGAATGTAAGTAAATTTATTCACTTCAAAATTATTCTCATTAAAAAAAAAAAAGAGTCCTCTAACATATAAATTTTTTCAAATCTAAAATAAAATAGTGGCCAGTTGTTTTTATTTAAATTTGGAAGATAAAAGAAAAAAATAAGTTATTGTTATTTGGGTTCAAAATTTGGCCTTTTTGTGTGTGTGTGTGCCAAGTAATCCTATTTCAATTCAATCTTGATTGCATTGTATATTCTACAATTTTGATCATAAGAAATTATAGTTGTCATTTTAAAGGAATGAAAACAATGGCGAAGTCACATAAAAAATGATATTGACGACATACCTTTTTTCTTGGGAACTACTGAAGCAATTTCAACAACTTTTTTTTTTTTTTTTTTTTTTTTTGGCATTGTAATTAGCCATAATTTGCTTATTTATCTTTTCTCAGAAAAATTCTTTTTTTTTTTAAGTAATAAATTTAAAGAAAAAATCTAGCTCTTTTTTTTTTTTTTTTTTTTTTTTTGTTGTTGTTGTTGTTGTTAGAGAAATAGATTTTTAATTTTTTAATGAGTGCCGAATGAGTTTAACTACTGCCAAA
This sequence comes from Maratus speciosus, assembly GCA_963932465.1. NCBI lineage: Eukaryota > Metazoa > Arthropoda > Arachnida > Araneae > Salticidae > Maratus > Maratus speciosus. The sequence continues at coordinate 596,229,134 of OZ010788.1, read as the reverse complement.
ACTATATTGGAAAAAAGTATAGGAGTTGCTTCAGTGTTTCCCAAGAAAGAAGTACTACTGCAATACCAGCTGCTTTTCATAGGATGTCGCAACTGCTTTTGCCCTCCCAGGGTGAAATTCAGGGGGTGGCTGGAGAGGTGGCATTCCTTTTGGAGCATTGAAATATTGCCTTAACCAGAAGATTTGGTGCTTTATGCTTATTAATGGTCTAAAAATGCCCCCTCCCGCCCATTGCAGAAAATCTCTCCTGGAGAAAAATGCCAAAATTTAACCCTGTTGCCTCCTTAATCCAACTGCATATAGTTAATTTAAACATGTTTAAAGATATTCCATTAACAGCCATAATTAGCTTATCGAAAAACTGAATTTTTTTTTGTCTTGTATATGGCTCATTTCTCCCAAAAGTATACATTTTCAATATAAATTTTTCCCATAGAAAAGTTTTGTTTTTCAAGACAAATATTATCAATTTTAGAAACTTACCACTTACTGCAAGTAAAAATCAGCAATGGCCCAACTACATTATATTTATTTTTCTCTGAAACATAGTTTTTGTTGTTGTTAACCAATGGCGGATCTGGGGGGGGGGGGGGGGGGGGCGAGTGGGCGATCGCCCTCCCCCCCCCCCCCTTGAGCGAATAAACGGTTTGCAAAATGGCATTATGCATCCTCACGGGAAATGACTTGGGGCGAAGCTCGAGCTCGGCGCGACCCGACCCGGGTCGCGCCATTTTAAAACCACGAGACTCGTCCTGGGTAAGGTCTTTTCTCTTTTAGAGCCGGGTCGTACCCTGATCTTAAAACTTTTCTGCAAATTCGAGTCGGGCCAGACTTTTTTTTCTTCCAGGTCGAGCCTGGCCTGGACTTCATTCTTCCTAGAGGTCTGCACTGGCCAAAATTTCCAGGTGGGGGCTCGGCCCGGAATAAAAGCTAAACGTTCGTTCCGTTTCAGCCCGTACGATAAGCAGTATTGGTCAGATCGCGAACCGTGCACTTCTCTAAATTCTTCTCTCCGAGCCCAAGTTGGTTTGGCATTTTACTAATTTGTTATTCGTAAAAATTATATTTATGTTGTACATTTGTTTAGCGAAATCTCTAAAAATTTAATTTGAATTAATAAGTTACAGAGATGCATTTTTGAAAATCTACTTTTTTTCTTTGTAAGAGCTTTAAAATTGTGATATATTTTCTTTTATTATCCGTTTCTTTCATTCTAAACTGATTTTCTTACTGGATTTTCATTTGCATGTATTTGTCTAAGTAATGATTTTTATGTAGCGTTTATATACATAATTGCCTAAATAGTCACTAATATTAATGTTTTTCTGTATTCATGAATTTCGAACAAAATCTGAAATAAAATATGAGCACAAGTAAGTGCACTTCATGAATAATTTTAATTGCAAAATGCAGGCTGGGCTGGAGTCGATTTTTTAGCTTTTAAACCGGGCCGGGCCAATAAATTTTTTTATGCGGGTTGGAACTAGAAATTTCAGTCCAAGTAAATCTCTAACTGACATATCGAAGCCAGCTTTAATTATTTTTTTAAATGCTTCTTTCAGCCACCATCCCATAGCTACTGAATATACCGGGTGTCCTAATATTTACAGACGGATTTTAAATACAATTCAATAACTTGTAAATGGTGACAGCTATTAAAAAAAATACTTGAAGGAGGGTTATGTAAGATGTCAGGAGCAAGGGTGATTCTGTTCCTAATTTTCCGAAATTTTAACCCTCTCGCTGCGCATCCCCCGATTTCCACGGGCAACGTAAAAGTGGCAAAATTTGCGCAACCCGCAATTTCCGAAGCAAATCTTTTTTTTATGATATAATTCTATTTAAAAGAGAAACTCTTTCAAAAAGATTTTGGACATATTCGAACTCTAAAATATATGCAGATTTGAAATAGGTAATAAACTAAATGTGCAATATATTCATATAAATAAATAAAATATATATACATATATATATATACTTATATATACGCAGCGAGAGGGTTAAGGTAATTCGGTTCCAGAAATTAAAAAAAAATCATCCATCCGAAAATTCGAACATAAAAATAATCGCGAATTTTGGCAAAAGACCGCCTTAAAAAATCTATTTCGTTCCTCGTTCGGAGAAAATAACTTCAATTTCGCCAAAGAATCGCAGGAAAGATGTTAATTTTGTAAAAGGAACACGGAAAAAACGCGAATTTTTCTTCAAATGATCACGGAAAATGCGAATTTCTTGAAAAGATCGCGGAGCAAACGCGAATTTTGTATTTAAAAAAAAAAAAAAAAAAAAAAAAAAAACCTTCAAATTTCGTTAAAGGATCGCGAAAAAATTCAAATTTTATCAAAGAATCGCGAATTACATCAAAGGGTCGCGAAAGAAACGCAAATTTCGTCAAAGGGTCGCGAACAAAACTCCCATTTCGTCAAAAGATCGCGAAAAAAACGTAAATCTCGTCAAAGGGCAATGGAAGAAATGCGAATTTCATCAAACGGCTACGGAAAAACGAGAGTTTTATCAAAGGGCTGGGAAAACATGCAAATTTCGCCAAAGAGTCGCGGAAGAAATGCGAATTTTATCAAAGAGTCATGAAAAAAATACAGTGGTCTCTTTAGAAAACAGCACTCATACATACACCTATGTTTATTATTATAGGCATAGTTTTTAATCTGAAATAATATACTGAAGTAACTTTTGAAGAAAACGGGTTAACCCAAACCCAATTGGCAGGAATCTACAATCAGGTTGAAATCGACCAGAAACGAAAACAGCTAAAACGACCTGCAACAAAAATAATTAGTGCCAGGAGGGAATCCCTCCCCCCCCCCCTTCCCTCTCTGCTGTAACATTTCAGAAAATTTGTTTTGAATTTCAGAATTTTTTTTTTCTTTTTACTGAGAATCTGTGATTCTTAATTTTAGTTTAAAATAGCAACGACAGATTGTGCGGCAAACAATAGACGTTAAATTGGGCACCGATTTAGTGTCTGCTATATTGTAAAGCAAAATCAAGAATCACGGTGAAAAATCTCCTGACATCTTACATAATCCTCCTGCAAGATTTTTTAAAATTGCTGTTACCATTCGCAAGTTACAGAATTTAAAAATCAGTCCATTTTAGGACACCCGGTATATTTTTTAACAAGTTTCAAAGCATTCTCTACTGAATTACAACTGATCTTAGATATAAAGTGACAAGCAGTTTTATACAAATTAGTATTTTTTACATAATCCTGGAGATTAAAAAGAATTATTAAATAATTGTTTGAGCGTGCCCGTTATGGAGCTTTTTCTGTATGTAGTTTTTATCTTAAAATATATTTAGACTTTCTTTTCAAAATTAGGGTCGGCCCGAACCCTTCTCGCAAGAGTAAAAACCCAACCCGAAATAATATATGTCAATCTGCCCCAAACCCAACGCGCTAGGCGCAGTTAAAAAGTAGAAGTGAACCTGACCCGCTGCAGAAAAGTAGAAGTCAACCGGACCCGACCCACAGCAAAAAAGTAGATGTTAACCCGACCCGCATCAAAAGGTAGAAGTCAACCGGACACAAACGCGACCCACAGCAAAAAATATGTTAACCCGACCAGCAGCAAAAGGTAGAAGTCAACCGGACCCAAGCACGACCCGCAGCAAAAAAGTATAAGTTAACCCGACCAGCAGAAAAAAATAGAAGTCAACCGGACCCAAACCCGACCCACACGAAAAAGTAGAAGTAACACGACCCGCAGTGAAAAAAATTCGTCTCGACCCGCGCATCAGATTGGAATCTCCAAATTTCCAAAATCGCCCTCCCCCTTGAGGACTCTCCAGATCCGCCCTTGTTGTTAACATGATTCACGGAGGTGAAGTGTTGTTTGTGTAGTGAGACAAAGCATAAAAAACTATTTATTCTGTAAGATACAAAAAACCTCTGAATAGCAGCCACCGATAGTGCTGGGAGTACGATAACGTGACCGTGCTTCCGAGGTTGCCGTTATTTAGAGTTTCCACATTTTATAAACTCAAAATTACATTACATTAAAATCAAAATAACTGACCAAAATTATTTTATTTTTACAGTTAAAAAATACTATTTTACACTAAAGAAATCACTTATTCGCAGTTGTTTTGTTTTTTTAAAGCTTATCTCTTTCTCTAAATGCATAATCATTTCCACAAATTTGTTGTAGAATTCATTATCATTTTGAGTGAGCCCAACATTTTTAATTTTCCAGTTTCTCTGCAATTTCTGGGGCACTTTCCTGCAGTATTGGTCCAGAAATTGAGAGATTTTTCTATCGATAGTTCAAAAGCCATTCCAAAAGCAACTTGTCAATCTCATCATAACCAGTTCTTCGACCCTTAATTTTAAATTCCAAATTTATACCTTGAAATGTCTTTTCTATATAAAAATTACTTTTTTTCAAAATGTCTTTGGGTTCTTCCGCAATTGTATATTTTAGCTAATTTTCGTGCTTTACACCTTTTTGCCGTCCTGGATAACTTTCAACTTATCGCTTAAAGTTAAAAATTTTCACTTTGAACTCATTCTTTTAGTGAAAAACACGTGCTACGCATAGACAAGAAGTATCACACACGATTCACAAAGTAAAAATTACCACAGTATGAGCCTGGCACCTTAAATTTCATCACCGCCACCCACCTCTCGCCAAACCTATTTTTAAACGGGGTTTTGCTAAGCAACTGCAAGAATTATTAGAGAAATTGTAAAGATGTCAAATAAGAAAATTGTAGTTAAAACATAATGTAAAAAAAAAAAAAAAAAAAAAAAAATGCTGTGGGATGGCTGTTGTTGGCAGGGTTCATACTCATCAGGGGATTATGGGATTCAGGGGATAAATTTTGGTCCTAAAAAATCAGGGGATAATGCCAAAATTTCTCCAAACCTGAGAAAACCTGGTAAAATGGTTGGCTACTCTGGGAAATCGTTGCTATTCGAGTGCTTTATGAAGTCATAATGAAATCAAACTAAGACCTTTCTTCTAACATCGTGATACAGTAGAGTCCCTAAAATCCACAATCTTCTGAAATCCGCTTGCATTTCAAAACGTAAACAATGAAATTCCCAGTTAAGAAGTATTCTTTACAATTTTTATTCCAAATATCAGTGAATGAAAATAAAATTACTTTTAACATAAATTTATGAGAAAATAGTAATAACACTGGATATTACGCAAATAAAACGCTTTTATTTCAGAAACCTACACACAACAAAATGTAAAACAATAGAGATTGATGTGAAGAGTAAACAAGCCCTCAAAGGTCTTAGTAATGGCACCATCTATCGGCCACTATAGAAAGTAGCGAATTAATTTATTTTATAGGTTGGCAACACTCATTTCATTATTATTTTGTATTTGCTTTAAGTTGTATAGACCAACAGCAAATAACGACTGTTTACAGAATTCAAAAGAAACTTCATCAAGAGAAAATGAAAGTTCTCAAGCAAAGAACTATAGAAGAAATGTTTAAAAATTGTAATAAAAAATAATTTTGGGGATTAAAATTATAATGTACAGGTAAATAAAAAGGATTCAAGTTTTCAATTTACTTAAATTGAATTATTACAAGTTCTTCTTGTAAATGGATACGGGTAAGTTAAAAAAAAAAAAAAAAATTAATCCAGAATTTGCAAAACTCTAAAATCCGCACAGCCTCTGGTCCCAAGCTGTGCGAATTTTTGAGACTCTACTGTATATAGAATTGGAAACTAGCCAGTCCTTCTTTCAGATTAACTATAGCGTATGTTATATTTAATCTGTTCTCCTTCTAATATCTGGTGGCATCCATTCAGCCACTAGACACACCTTCTAACATTGTGAGGTTTGAAAACTGTTAAAGAGGAACTTCAGAAAAATGAAGGACATTTTTAAATTGATATTGGCGCTTTGTATCCTTCATTTTGCTCATAATGCTTTTCAAAGAGGTAATAAAAACACAAAGTGGAAATTAAATTCTTACAGCAATCTACCAAATTTTTAGGTTGTACACAAATTAATATTTTTTCTTTAAAGTTCTGTTCATATTGTTTATATAGATGATGTATAAACTTTATTTTTGAGATTACCTGTTTGTATTTTATTTTTATTTTGAATTGAGAAGGGGGGTTGTTCATGATACCGGTTTTAAAAATGTCGTTAATTGTTGACATGAAAAAATTATGCATCCCCGAAAATACATCAGGGGATTATTTCTTGGAATATGAGTATGAACCCTGGTTGGGAATTTGTTGTTTGGAGGTTTAGTGTAACGTTATTTCTACCGAAGAGATTCAGTAACACTAAAACCTGACCGGTATTCAGAGGTTACCGTTGTAGGAGGTTTCACTGTATATAACTAAAGAGCAATTCTATATAAGAATGCATAATTTATTTGGAATTAATACAAAAAATTCCTCCCCCCATCTGGAATGTCTTTTCATCGCCCATCTTTTATATGTTATTCAGCTCTCTTTTAAAGTTTTGAAACTATCTTTTTTTATTTACAGTCATTGCAAATTCTTGTTAAGCATTTTTCTCTGAAATATACATTTTCAAAATTGAGAGATTTACGGAGGTGAGGAACATGCTCTAAATATTAATCTACATACTTATTTTTTTTTTGAAAAATTATTTTTGTTCTTTAAATAAATTTCTGTTAATATAATTACATAAGCAATATGTAAGCATATTCTTAGTGTTGATTTAGTCACCTTGAATTACAGTTTAAGGATGTGAGAATCTTCAATAACCATGGTTTCTTCTTTATAACAAAATCTAATACCTGAGTATAAAAACAAATTTCTGGCTTATAATTTAACAACAATGAACATAATGGCTAACTTTAGCATCATCATGGGAAACAAAATGTGACGATATTTTTGCCATCTGTTAACATGAAAATGCAACTTAATGTTTGGTTCATTGGAGGTGAGAATTTGTTGTGTGACACTACTTTCCGTACTCAGAAAACAAACAAAAATACAAATAAAGTAATTAACTAAGCTAAATTACTTTGCTCTTGAAATAGTAGTAGTTAGAACAATAATTATTTAAGTATTTTTTTTTTCAATTAAATAAGTAATCAAACATTTTTCTTGGTAACATTGGGTTTGTGACGTGACACAGTGGTGAGATCTCAAATACTGTGAACTGAGAAACGAAACGTAACTATAAAAAATGTATGCACACAACGCATTTAGTTTTCTTTCATTTTCAATAGAAAATATAAATTAATTCAAAAATATTCATGTGAAATGCTGAAAAAGGCTTTGTGACTGGTATTGTACACTTTTGGGAGAATGACCCATATTTTTATCTGAGAAATTTAACCCTTTATGTACAGATTTATGAATTCATGAAAATTTTATCTTCTAAAGCATTTTTCGTGAATTTTTGAAACTAGATTAGAAGATTTACATAATCATTTAATAAATTTCAAAAGGATTAATTAAATTTGAATGTATCGGGATTTTGTGCGATATTTATAATCCCACTCAAATCTTTTATTTTAAATATTTTTCTTAGTATTTTGTAAAATTGGGAAATGTACAAATATAATGTTCTTACAATAGAAATATTTCCAAATTGAAAAATCCCCCCCCCCCCTCCTCCCTCCAACGCCAAGAAAGCTGAAAAGATGCAAAGGTAAAAGAAATCATCCTTTTAAAAATATTTTTGTTTTGTGTAACCAATAATGTTTTTGGAACAAGATAAAGTAAGGCATCTATAACTCATTCTAAACTGTATTACTACTAATCGATGTATTAAATGAATTTTATAACAGATAAAGGGCATGGTTTGTTGATTTAAATCGTTAAATATAAAAAACTATTTATTAATCATTAAACATAAAAAACTGATTTAAATCAGTTTTTATTTTAAATTATTTCAAGATGTAAACAAACATAATATTAATTGTACTTTAATATAATTTAGTTTTATATAAATACAGATAATCAAACAGCTTTTAGAAAGATAAAGCTTAATCTTTGTCAAAAATAGTACAATGTAAAGTTTTGAAAAAAAAAATGCTTTCAAATTTCATTTGAATGAAATTATAGAATAATCTTGCAACAGTAAGGAAATTTAAGCAGGAATATTAATTAAATATTGGAATATTTACTTGTTAGTAATTAGAAAAACTTCTGAAAGTTGAGGTAAAATAAAATTGTATGACTTTATGTGCTGTACTTTGTTGATACCTATTCCTATTATATTAAAGTTTGAGTAAAATCTGAACCATTCGATGCATTTTCGTTTGAATCTAATATAGGGGATCTCGCTCCTTTAGAATGGGGGAAGATACTTGTTACAGTTATCGAAAAGGCTGATACTAAAAAACTTATAGAATACATGGTCAACTAGCTTTTTACTGCAATAGCTTCATCTGCTTCAGTAGAACAAATGTTTTCTGCCTTTGGTTTTGGTGCTTTTGAAAATTAGGAATCGCCTTATAAAGCTGCTAAACTCGTTTTTCTGTACCAGCACTTTAACAAAACAAAAGTTAACATCTTAGTTTGCTTCCAAATTTGTTTATAGTTTTTATGCCCTGCAGTTATTTTTATTTTAACTGAAATACTTAAGGTTAAATTAATTTTTGACATCTGATTTGTAGTTTTCCATGCATTTTGTTTAATAAAGATTTTCCCATAGCCTAAAATGTTACTTTTTAATCATTTATGTAAACCGTGTAATATTATTAATATACAGGGTGTCCCAAAAGTCTCCGTACAACTTCAAAAATTGATTACAAAAAAAAAAAAATAATAGGCCTACAGCAAAAATAATTACAACAGTACATAGAGTAACTCAAAAAGTTTTTCTACTACCTTAGTATACTTCTACACGAGATCCTTTCGTTGCATGCGACGTTTCCATGCGATGAAGCATTTCAACTGCAAATTCGAAGTGTTTCGCATTATCATCAGTTTGTAAAGCTTGTACAATCTGAATTTTGTAGGCTGAAAGTTGTAATCGTTTATGAAGCACTCTGTGTGTTGCGATTTTTGACATAATAAGCTCTTGCGATGCTTTTCGAATTGATTTTACAAGGCTCCTAGAAAAGTTTCACGTACTCGTTCCGCACTTGTTGAACTGCTTCATCGCATGGAAACGTCGCGTGCAACGAAAAGATCTCATGTAGAAGCCCTGTAGAAGTATACTAAGGTAGTAGAAAAAAACCTTTTGAGTTACTCTATGTACTGTTGTAATTATTTTTTCTGTAGTCATATTATTATTATTATTATTTTTTTGTAATAAATTTTTGAAGTTGTACGCAGACTTTTGGGACGCCCTGTATATTGGTAATAGTACTTATAACATGTGTGTGTGTGTGATTTTTATTTATAAATTAAAGGAAAAGCCATGTAAAACGGTAATACTGAGTGAGATTAAAATAATAATAATAATAATCGGATTTAAATAGGAAAAAAACGATTATTTTGATTTTTATTTAAAAAAATCACGAGCCCTGATAGAGGTAGGGATGATTCTGTTCCGAAATTTTAAGGTATTCATTTCCGAAAATTTAAAAAAATCCGTCATCAATCCGAAAATTCGGACATAAAAAATGTCGCGAATTCCGATAAATAGCCGCCAAAAAAATGTAAATTTTGTCAAATAATCGCGGAAAAAAACGCAAAATTCGTCCAAGAATCTCGAAAAAACCCCCACAAAATTCGTCAAAAGATCGCGAAAAAACCCCCACAAAATTCGTCAAAAGATCGCGAAAAAACTGCAAACTTCGTCAAAAGATCGCGAAAAAACCCGCAAATTTCATCAAAGATCGCGAAAAACCACAAACTTCGTCAAAAGATCGCGAAAAAAACCACGCAAATTTCATCAAAGATCGTGAAAAAAACCGCAAACTTCATCAAAGATCGCGAAAAAACCGGCAAATTTCGCCAAAAGATTGCGAAAAAACACAAATTTCGTCAAAAGATCGCGAAAAAAGTAAAGTTCGTTATAAGAACTCGAATTTTGTCAAATGGCAGCGGTTTAATACATCGATTAGTTGTAATACAGTTTAGAATGAATTTTAGATATATTACTTTATCTGTTCCAAAAGCATTATTGGTTACACAAAGGAAAAAATATTTTTAAAAGGGTGATTTCTTTTGCCTTTGCATCTTTTTAGCTTTCTTGGCGTTGGGGGAGAGGAGGGGGGGGATTTTTTCATTCGGAAATATTTCTATTGTAAAAACATTATATTTGTACATTTCCTAATTCTACAAAATACTAAGAAAAATATTTAAAATAAAAGATTTGAGTGGGGATATAAATATTGCACAAAATCCCCATAAATTCAAATTTAATTAATCCTTCTAAATCCTTCAGTCCTTTTAAAATCCTTCTAAAATTTATTAAATGATTATGTAAATCTTCTAATGTAGATTAAACAATTCACGAAAAATGCTTTAGAAGATAAAATTTTCATGAATTAATAATTCAGTAGATAAAGGGTTAACCAAAAAAATTCCATGTGCGAAAAAATTTATTGTTAATAGCGCGATTATTTGCAGTGGAAAAAAATTCATCATACAGGCGCAACAACCCCCTCTAATTTTTCAGAAATCAGAGTTTTTGCTAAGCGAAATTAAAGTGTATGTTGAAAGAGCACTGCTTTGATTAGAAAAATTAAAAATACACCAGCAAAAAATGAAAAAAAAAATTAAATGATGTTTCATTAAGTGAAATGTACCAAAATGTGCTGTTGTCAAATATATCTCACAAAAATGACAAATAGTATTTTAAATCAAAATCTCAAAGGTGTTGTTAATTTATGTATGTAATTTCTTGTTGGGAATTAAAGCTAAGGATATTAATTTGTCTTCTGTTTTAATGTTTAATTTCGTAGTTTGTTTCTATTTAATTTTTACAAATTAAAATTTGTAAAAGTGGTTTAAAAAGTGGTTTTGTAAAAGTTTTAAAATTTTTGATCAATTTAATTTTTTTTTTCTTAAGGGTGTATTCGAAAAAATATTTTTTCACTCTCAACAGCTCGAAATTTTGTGAGACATTTTCAGACTCATTTTTAAAAGTAAAAACATGAAACTTGCTGGGGTGATTTCTGAAGACATGTTTAACATGCCGTGTGATTTCATTTTCAGCTCAATTCATTAGAATTTGATTTTTAAACAACTATTTTCTCAGTATGACCATTTTTTTCATTCCCAGATCGCCCGCTTCGGAAAATTCGGTTCAAAACGCCAACTTTGACAGCGTTTTTTACAGTATTTTCTGCATTTATCAAAAAATTAAGAAGCACAGCACATTATATAGTTTCTAAATAAGAGAATTTCCCAGTTTGATGCGTTTGAGAGCAAAAATGAATTTTAAAATGAATCAGAAAATAAGCAGTTTGGATCGGAATACACCCTTAAGGCTGTTCTCAAATCCAAAGGGTCAACTTTCTGACATAAGTTTTAATTCATTTTTATTCGGATGGTATTCGCATGAAACGAGAAGGTGCTGTTATTCAGAAACTATGTCATCGAACTGTTTTTACCGTTTTCTTGTAAACGCAATAGATCTTTCAGAAAATACTGTCAAATTTGGCATTTTCAACTGAACTTCCGAACGAAATAAGAAGATCCAGTCAGTAAAAGGAGAAAATTGCCGTGTCACGTGATCAAAATCGCTTATAACTCAATAGGTAATTGATTGATCAAAAAATGGAAAACACTGTTCGATTCCAAATCGCTTCCCTGGTCAGGCTTTCCAATTTTATATCTTTCCGTTAAAAAATGAATTTGTAAATGTGTCAAAACGTTTTGTGCTTGTTGAGCAGAGCTGTTCAGAAAAACCTTAATTGAATAGTTAACTTATTCACTGCAAAATGACACATATCACTCAAAAATAGCCGAATACGATTATGAGTAGCCAGTGTTCCATTTTGCAGTGAATGCGTTAATGTCAGAGACATGATTCTTCAAACTGGCTCCTAAGAATTCTTCCTGGCGCCTAAGAATTTTCTATTCTTGTCCGTCCCTGCACATCTATTATCGTTCCTCATTCTCTGTAATTAATATAAATTATTAGGCAATGAAAGATAAGTCAAGTTGAAAAAACACAAGTATTTTATTTGTCAGATTATAACCTTTTATATTGTTTTTTATTTAAAAATACACTTATTTTTGCTTCATGTATCTTTAGGTAACTTTAGATTAATATGTATTCTTCAAATAGTGCTTTTATGTACATCAAGTATTGCTTCAATCACTTTGTTTCAATTAGTATGGCACTCGACACCACTTGATTTACTGCTTCTGCCATGCACTGTGTAAAAAAATACATAAACAGTATGTGTTAGAAAAAATAAAATAGAAATGCTAAAAATAAAGAGAATTAAACATATTAAAATATTTAATCATTGTACTCTCTGTAAGAGGATGGAGGAAGGGGCGAAAATGCAAAAATCTATAACAATAAAGGTAAGTGTTTGTGTGTGCATCTATCTGTATGTGCTATTTTCCGAAGAGACTGCAATACGCAGAGGTTACAGGTAGCATTGTAGACGTAAAAAACTAGATGGTATACGCTAAAGTCATGAACATCATGCCTAAGCAGGGGTCGATCCAGGCAAAATTTGGTGCCTATTTAGGGCCCTTTCACAAAAATCTATTTAATAAAATAGGCCCTTTCACAAAAATAAATTTTATAAAATGGGCCCCTTCACAAAAATAAATTTAAAAAAATGGGCCCCTTCACAAATATGAAATTAATAAAACAGGACCCTTCATAAAATTCCTTTGAATAAAATAAGCCCATTTTGGAACATTCTTTTTCATAAAAACTGTTTTAAAATGTGTAATTTGTAAATATAAACCAGGTCACAAAAACTTTAGCAAGGGGATTTAAAGAAGTTTTTATTAATAAATTCTTGGTTCGAATTTGAGTAACTGGATTTCAACTTTCGTTACAAAATGTTACTTTTCACAAAAATATTATAAAATTCACAAAAATAACTTTTACTTTTCACAAAATGGGTCCCAAGAATAAAAACCTGCATCGACCCCTGCTAAGAGTATACGCTAAAGCTTTATTTGAGAAACATAGGGTATACGGAGCTTCTTAAAAAAATTCATGAGGTATACAGTCTATATCTCCGTCTATAAGTGCAAATTCACGGTCGCCAGTCGCCACGCGGCGACTAAATGTTTTGCCGTGGCCACTAACTTTTGGTGTCTATGTCGCCATGTGTGTGTGTGTGTGTTTTGTTTTGTTTTTTTAAGATAATTTTTCTTATAGAAAAACAACCGTCTGAATTTTATTTTAAATTTATAGTGCAAAATAATCTCACACATTCACAATTTTTTTAATATGTGCTCTTATATGACAAAATTAAAATAAGACATTGTTTTCGTAATATTCCTCACTATCATGATTGCTTAGCTTATACATATTATTTTTTAACTGTATCTTGAACAACTTCATCTTCTGACTGTACATAGTTTAAGATTTATATTATTCTAAATTAATATTCAAATTTCATGATTAAATTAAATACACTGCTCAAAACAATTAAAGGATATTTGAAGTTTTATATAAAATAAAGATATAAACGAAATTTTTTTTGCCGAAAATAGAAGAAGAGAATCACAAATGCAAATTTTTCTGGTTTTCAAACTGTGGAGTATGCAAATTTTGAGTTCGACGTCAAAAACGTCGCTTCAGCGGCAGCGAATGAAATTTGACTTTCAACTGGATAAAAGAGAATGAAGACAAGGATGATCGGCATTCAGTGATTGCTTTGTTTCGATGAGTACGATGTCTCAGCGAAGTCATTTGACAGATTCAGAAGCTTTGAGAATTGTTGGTAGGTTAGAAGGGGGCCAAACTCAAGCCGAAGTAGCGCAAGCCATTGGAGTGTCACAAAGTGTCATTCCAGGATCTGGAACCGTTTTTTGGAGAGTGGATGTGCAGGCCGAAGACCAGGGCAAGGTCGTAGACGGACAACAACGCCCAATGAAGATCGGTATTTAGCGTTAACAGCTCGGAGACACCGAACCATGAACGCTACTCTTCTCCAACAACACCTTCGCTCGGCTACAGACACCACGATTTCAACTCAGACTGTCCTAAACCGGCTCCATGCTGTAGGTCTGTATGCTCGCCGACCGATGGTATGTGTTAGATTAACATCAAGGCATCGTCGCGACCGCAGGGGGTGGGCAACCGAGCATGTCAACTGGAGGAGAAATGAATGGAGCAATATTCTGTTTTCTGACGAGTCCCGTTTTTCTGTGCATCCGGATAATAGGCGTATTTTCATCTGGATGGACCGTGGCAGTAGGAATAATCCTGCGTTCGTGCACGAAAGTGTCAGATTTGGCGGTGGAGGAGTGTTGGTGTATGGTGGCATCTCCATTGACGGGCGCACTGACCTCTACATCATTCGAGATGGAGCTCTGACTGGTCGCCGATATAGGGATGAGATCCTCAGACCTATTGTAGTCCCTTACGCTGCAGCAATCGGAGATAACTTCATTTTAATGGACGATAACTGCAGGCCACATCGTGCAAACCTGGTGGAGGATTTCCTTTTCGAGGAAGGAATCGTTCGAATGGAATGGCCAGCGTGTTCTCCAGACATGAATCCAATCTAGCACGTTTGGGACGCTCTAGGAAGACGAGTTTCTGGCCGCCAACAACCCCCACAAACTCTCCAAGAACTGGAAAGAGCTCTTCTGGAAGAGTGGGGCAGAATACCCCAACTCGTCATTAATAGCCTCATTGAGTCCATGCTTCAAAGGTGTTCAACGTTGCTGGCCGCCCGTGGAAACCATACCCCCTACTGAAAATGATTTTCTTTGAAGAAAACACCTTTTCTTATTCTTTTTTTCTCATATGCACAAATTGTGTTTTTTTCCTTTAGTACACAAATGCGCAATAAAATGCATTTTTTTCTGCCAAACATGTGTAATTTATTCTCATATAACCTACTATGTCTGTCGACCATGTATCAATCAGCTAAACAGTTTACCAGATACAAAATCCACCTAAAACTGCAATATCCTTTAATTGTTTTGAGCAGTGTATACGCTTTTGAAATAATTAGTCTGGATTTTATTGTACATGTATATTATATTAAATAAATTATTTTTCATTTTGAATTTCTGGGCATTTTTGTTTAGTTTTCCCCCCCATATAAACACTATTGTTTTTATGCGTTTATTTTTTACAATTTGACTATTGAATTTTTTTGGTTTAGGAGCCAGTGGCTCCTTCCAGATTTTAGGAATCTGCACCTATATCGTATTCCCACCACTACACCACTGGTTAGAAGATTTGCCAGGAAAGTGTCTCGAATTATGCATCTCACAGCCAGTTAGATTTTTTTTTATTCGATTTTTTTCAGTTTATTTTTCATGCGATTTTTAGTATTTTTTGGTGATTATTCCACATTAGTAAGAGAAAATTCTGTGTGAATCTTTTAGCTCAATATACTAAATTTTGTCTTCTTTTCGATGAAGTTAATTCGGGATTCATATTTAAGTTTTTTAATGCGATTTTTAGCATTCGGTAGCGATTTTTTGATATTCGTAAAGGAATCCGATTTTAATCTTTTGCCGATATTCTGAATTTTGTCGCAAGTGATTTTTGAAATTCTTTAATGCGATTTCTTTTAGAATTTTTCAATTCCTATTATTAGTTCACACTCTCGCTACCTTTATTTATTTATTTATTTATAAATCTTCTTCAAATTTTCAATCGTTAATAAAATACTTATTATTCATCCTATAAAGTTGAAATAATTTTTTTTTAAACTTGTACTGGATGACGGTTGAAGTTAATACAGTTTTTTCAAATATTAATTCATTAATTAAATTTTAATTAATTAATTTTACATGGGAGACAAAATGGCGGCCATTGGTTATTGAAGCATTTAATGCATCTTCATATCTATAAGGGGGGTTACCATAAGGGGGACCCTATGTTCTATCGCCAAATACCGCCAAGTTTGTCGCCAACTTGGCGATATATCGCCAAATTTGGAGACCAAATTGAGTCGCCAAAAGTGACGCCAACTTGGCGATATCTCTAATATTTCGCCATATTCCCATAGAGTTCCTTTGTAAACCTACTTGCTTATAGAAAATCAACAAATTGAGATATTTTAATGCAACAAAAACTAATATTAGCTTAAGGGATTATATTAAATTTTTCTTTGATGACCTAACTAGGAATTGACTTTAAAAACAAAATTTTTATATTACTTGTTTCATGTTCTGTGGCCATTTTTTCTTATTAAATGGGAAAGAGCTTTCCTGTAAATTTTGCTACTGCCGTGATTAAAATCTGGTTTGAAGAATGCCAAGTTGGTTCCTGCAGCAACATGAATGACGGAGCTGAAAATTTTAATTTAATCTGGATTGAAATAAAAAATTGCAATAATTCAAAGTTTGTTTGATTCGAGATCGGAGTTGGCATAGTCCTCACAGGTGTACGCTGCTGAAGGCAGTAGTGTCCCCGTCTGCAGGTTCGTTTAGTTCAAGGTCCATTTGGGAAAAACTGATCAGCAAAGCTCTGCTAAATAACAATAAACTTTAATCTTAAACATGATTTTGAATTTGTACACTGAGAAAAATGACACTTTCAAATCTGAGTAAATCTATGATTTCATTTTGTTATGAAACTTTTTGTTTCAAATATGACGAACCAATGCTTTCAATTCTGAGATACCAGAAATACTGAGTTTCAAAAAAATTTACTTTTCATTCGTTAAACGTAGTAAATTTTGCCAAGGTAGTTCAATTTATTCATATTATATCATTTGTTATGATTTCGAACGAAACGCTCCTTTCAGTAATAATTTATAACATGAAATGTGGCGAACTACATTTTTATCGTGTTCGCCGAAGAACCCTTAAAAGCCGTCGTAATGTAATCGAGAAAGCGCAAATTTTATTCTTCAACCTTCGAAATCGAAGATTGGATGAATTCGTAAAGGAAAGACTTCGCAGGTGGGATTTGACAGCCATCAACAATATATAAAATATAAATACAAACATCATGTATAACCGCGAATAAATATCATGAATAAAGCGTTATGTGTTCATATTTGAGTATGTCCATGTTTTCAGAAATGAGTATATATACATGTTTCAAACTTGAGTAACTTTGTTTCGGAGCCATTTTGGCTATACGACATACTCGGATTTGAGTATTTTTTACTCAGTTTTGAAATTGTTGTTTTTAGAGTGTACATATTGAAAAAAAAGCGATAAAATATCTAGTTCTAACTTATAGGTATAACATAATCAAGAGTAAAAACCATTCTTTTACTAAATTACAATTTAAGAAAATGATAGGAAAAATTTTAAACCTGTAGTGGAAAATTTCTTCCGGTATTCTGATTTTTTTTTTATTAATTTTCATTGAATTTTATCACTTATATCATCATATTTTTTACTACAGTTGTATCATACATCTGCTTATTCACTGATTTTCATTAATTTTACAATTTATGTATTATTAAATTAATATTTGAAAAATTTGTATTGTAACATTTAAAAACTTGCATAGAAGTCGGTTTCGAAAAGTTATCCATGCAAATCCAACATTTCAGCTCAAGTAGTTTTGTCAAGTAGTTTTTGAGATACGCTTAAAAACCCACCTTCATTGTACTTTATTTTTCAGCTATTAAAAATAAATTAGATATTAAGGGGGCAGTTTATCTCAAAATTGGTCAAATATCAATAGATATATATTTATTAAAATTATTAAATGAAAGCCTGTTGGGGGTCTTGTGCCTTTTAAACGCGACGAAATTTAACGAAAAAATTCAAAGTTTGAATTAGTCTGTCTTCAAAACCTTTTTATGTATAAACACGAAATTTTTGACATTGATTAAACAGATTGTGCTTTGTAATATGCTGTCATTAGAAATTTATTGGCCTTTTACAGAATTTGTGTATTGTTGAAATCAAAATAGTTTTTTTTTTTTTTTTTAACTCCAGAAGTTATTCCGCGCATGATATCTTGAGAAAGTTATGTATGGATTGTCATGAAATTTGGTAAAGATACTAACATATACGTGTGTTCAAAATGAACTACTCTTAGGCCAAAATTTCATTAACTATATAAAAAAATATTTTTGTAAAAGAAACTCCAAATTTTATATTTTTAATGAATAAAAATAGTCACAACTAAAATATTACCATTGTCAAAATTTAAAAGTAGTCCATTTTAAACACACATATATGTTTAGTATCTTTACCAAATTTCATGACAATCCATACATACTTTCTCAAGATATACGCGCAATGACTTCTGGAGTAAAAAAAAAAAAAAAGAGAGAGAGATTTTGATTTTAACAATACACAAATTCTGTAAAAGGCTAATAAATTTCTAATTGTAGCATATTACAAAGCACAACCTGTTTAATCAAAATCCAAAATTTCGTTTATACATAGAAAAGTTTTGAAGATAGACTAATTCGAACTTTGGAGTTTTTCGTTAATTTTCGACCCGTTTAAAAGGTACAAGACCTCTTAATTGTGAATATCTTGACACCTCATTTTTACCCATACGGCAATTATATCGCGAGATAGCGTAAATTTCGTTAATATACCCAGCGCAATCACCCGTAGAAATTAAAATTTTGAATGGCTTTTTCTCCATGTTCCTATTTTCTTCGCTTTCATGTTTTAAAAATGCTAAGGCTTTATTTGTATTTGAGATAGAGATTTAAACTTTTTTGTACATGTTCTGTATTATATATGTGATAAATCTGCACATGCAATTAGCCTTCAGGTTTTTTGTTATTATTATTATTATTATTATTATTTAATAAAAAATATATGAAGATGCGTTAGATTTCATCATTTTACACTATATATGGGTGAATATCACCCAATGCGAGATTTTGAAAACAAAAATTTTGAAAATTTAAATCGTTTCAAAGCTTCTGATTTTTTTTTAACCCGACTGAAAAGAAGGGTTATGTGTTTCACGCGTATCTGGGTATGTGGATTTCTTTATACCCTTGAAACATCCCAACGGCTGGATGGATTTTAATGAATGAGGACTCTATCAATTCGTCTTAACGGCCCTATGGTTATACGCTAGGTTTTGTTTTTATAAATTCAAAATGGTGGGCGTAAAATACAAAATGGCAGTAGAGACGAAAAAAATAATTACGCACCCTATTGAGTGGCATATCATTGGATAGGTCTTTCAAAATGAAGACGATGTTTTTTTTTACTATTTTACAGTCAGAAGCTCCATTAAAATATTATACAACCTGGAAGTTGTGTATGTATTGTGGATCTCTAGCTTTACTGCAACTCTAACCATCATAGACATCTATAGACCTCATCAAAACAGTGTTTAGATAGAAACTAACAATTAAACACAACTTAAAAGTCATCAATACAAGTAAATAAAAAAATAGATAAGTAATATAAAGAAGTAATATAGAAAAAAATATTTTAAGTCAATTCCTACTTAGGTCAATAAGAGAATTTTTTTTTTCTCCCATTCTTCTTGAGTGGCGCTTAAAAAGCCTTGATCAAGAAGAGGGCTCTTTCGGTATTAAAATACCTTGATCAAGAAATAATTTAATTTAATTAATTAATTAATATTTGAAAAAACTGGATTAACATCAAGTGTCATCCACTACAAGTTTAAAAAAAATTATTTGAGCTTGATTGAATGAATAATAAGTATTTTATTAACGATTGAAAATTTGAACCAGATATATATAGCGAGAGTGTGAGCTAATAGTAGGAATTGAAAAAAAAAATAGTTTCACATTGATGAGAGATAATTAATTAGTTCGCTTTTTACACAGTCGGGTTTTTTGATTTTTTAAATTTAATTGTTTATTTAAATGTTGGTTGAACAGCTGAATAAAGGAATTTAGATGTAAAATTGTTAAAGTTTGAAGAGCTTAAGTTCATTTTCATGTCATTGTAAATATATGTCATTTTCTTGGCTTATGCATGCCAGAATAATGACAATTTCCTTCTAAAACATTTTTCACATTCTTGTTTTTTTTATTTTTTGATATAACATTTTAATTTTGTTTAAAGGAACATTTTTCCTCTATAGTACTTCAAATTCAGTTTAATGTTCAGTTTCCTTTGTAATTTATAGAAGCCAGAAAAATGACATAATAAAAGTCTACTCAATTTTTACAAAGCCTTTAAACACATTATTTTCAAAGAAATATCTAAAAGATCTTGCTGGTAGCAGTGATTTTACTACTTCTGACTTGAACTATGTCAAGAACAAGAAGAATTATTCTGAAGCGCCGTCTTTATACCTCATAAAGAACTAAAATGAACAGGCCAGGAAAATGACATTCATTTTCAGTGACAATCATATTTTAATTATGGAAAATTATTTGTAAAATACAGAACTTGTTACCTTCCTCATATATGTGTTATATAAGGTATAATTATTAATTAGAAATTAAAAAATCTAGAAAAAGATATTTGTACTGTAATGCAAAAAGCCTTTTACTTTGCACACATCACAGTGTGACATGCCAGGAAAATGACAAACTGAAATTTTAAGTCTTTTAATTGCTTTATTTTTGTGTTATTATGAATATAATGTCTCTTGAAAATACTTCTAAGAATATTTTTTATTAGAATGTAAAAAAGAAAATTGCATTATATAACATCAAATAGAAATTTTATTGTGCGGACTGCAATTTTTGTATTTTGTGAAATTGTCCCATATCAGTATAAAAATTATATTAAATTTAAAATTAGATGTATCTAAAAATCCAAGACAGTCTTGTGTAATACATATTTGAAAATCTTGAAATAAAAAATTGGACAAAAATATCAGTATTTAAATAAAAAAGAAAAGTGCCCAGCTAAACTGATGGCATTGAGCTCACAGGCTATTCACACTAATTGTATATTATACACTTATTTTAAAGAATAATGCCCCTCAAAAAAATAAGTGAAGGGGAATTAGCCCCCGTTTCCCCCTTTATACTTAACCAGTGAACCTCCAAATCTCATCAGGGAAGCCCCTTATCATAATAAACCGGTATACCAAATTTGGAGCAAATCGAATAATCCTGCAAAAAACAAAAAACATTTATCTAAATTAAGGGGGTGGACTAGCCCCCCTTTATCTTTAACCAATGAATCGCCAAAACGAATCAGGGAAGTTCCTTAACATAATAAACCGGTATACCAACTTCGGAGCAAATCGAATCATTCTGCATGAAAAACCCATTTATCTGAATTAAAAGGGGTGGACTAGCCCCCTTTCCCCCCTTTATTCTTAACTAATGAACCTTCAAAACTAATCAGGGAAGTTCCTTAACATAATAAACCGGTATACCAAATTTGGAGCAAATCGAATCCTTCTGCATGAAAAACCCAATTATCTGAATTAAGGAGGTGGACTAGCCCCCCTTTTCCCCTTTATTCTTAACTAATGAACCCCCAAAACTAATCAGGGAAGTTCCTTAACATAATAAACCAGTATAACAAATTCGGAGTAAATCAAATAATTCTGCATGAAATACCCATTTATCTGAATTAAAAGGGGTGGACTAGCCCCCTTTCCCCCCTTTATTCTTATCTAATGAACCCCCAAAACTAATCAGGGAAGTTCCTTAACATAATAAACCGGTATAACAAATTCGGAGCAAATCGAATCATTCTGCATGAAAAACCCATTTCTCTGAATTAAAAGGGGTGAACGAACCCCGTTTTTCCCCCTTAATCCTTACCAATGAACTCCCAAAACTAATCAGAGAAGTTCCTTAACATAATAAACCGGTATACAGACTTCGGAGCAAATCGAATCATTCTGCATCAAAAACCCATTTATCAAAATTAAGAGGGGCGGGCTAACCTCCCTTTTCCCCCTTTATCCTTAACCAATCAACCCCCAAAACTAATCAGGGAAGTTCCTTAACATAATAAACCGGTATACCAAATTCGGAGCAAATCGAACCATTCTGCATGAAAAACCCATTTATCTGAATTAAGGGGGGTGGACTAACCCCGTTTTCCCCCCTTTATCCTTAACCAATGAACTCCCAAAACTAATCAGGGAAGTTCCTTAACATAATAAACCGGTATACCAAATTCGGAGCAAATCGAATAATTCTGTATGAAATACCCATTTATCTGAAATAAGGGGGTGGACTAAGCCCCCTTTACCCCCTTTATACTTAACAAGTGAACCTCCAAATCTAATCAGGGAAGCTCCTTTTCATAATAAACCGGTATACCAAATTTGGAACAAATCGAATAATCTTGCAAAAAAAAAACATTTATCTAAATTAAGGGGTGGACTAGCCCCCCTTTATCCTTAACCAATGAATCGCCAAAACGAATCAGGGAAGCTGCTTAACATAATAAACCGGTATACCAAATTCGGAGCAAATCGAATGATTCTGCATGAAAAACTCATTTATCTGAATTAAGGGGGGGGGGGACTAACACCGTTTTCCCCCGTTTATCCTTAACCAATGAACTCCCAAAACTAATCAGGGAAGTTCCTTAACATAATAAACCGGTATACCAACTTCGGAGCAAATCGAAACATTCTGCATGAAAAACCCATTAATCTAAATTAAGAGGGGCGGGCTAACCTCCCTTTTCCCCCCTTTACCCTTAACCAATGAACCCCCAAAACTAATCAGGGAAGTTCCTTAACATAATAAACCGGTATACCAAATTCGGAACAAATCGAATGATTCTGCATGAAAAACTCATTTATCTGAATTAAGGGGGGGGGGGTGGACTAACACCGTTTTTCCCCCTTTATCCTTATCCACTGATCTCCCAAAACTGATCAGGGAAGTTCCTTAACATAATAAACCGGTATACCAAATTCGGAGCAAATCGAATCATTCTGCATGAAAAACCCATTTATCTGAATTAAGGGGGGGGGAGGGTGGACTAACCCCGTTTTTCCACCTTTATCCTTAACCAATGAACTCCCAAAACTAATCAGGGAAGTTCCTTAACATAATAAACCGGTATACCAAATTCGGAGCAAATCGAATGATTCTGCATGAAAAACCCATTTATCTGAATTAAGGGGGTGGACTAACTCCCCCTTTTCCCCTTTATCCTTAACCAATGAACCCCCAAAATTAATCAGGGATGTTCCTTATCATAATAAAATGTATACTAAATTCGGAGCAAATGGAATGATTCTGCATGAAAAACCCATTTTTCTGAATTAAGGGGGGGGGGGGTGGACTAACCCCGTTTTTCCCCCTTTATCTTTAACCAAAGAACCCCCAAAACTAATCATGGATGTTCCTTAACATAATAAACCGGTATACCAAATTCGGAGCAAATCGAATGATTCTGCATGAAAAACCCATTTTTCTGAATTAAGGGGGGTGACTAACCCCGTTTTTCCCCCTTTATCCTTAACCAATGAACTCCCAAAACTAATCAGGGAAGCGCCTTATCACAATGAACCTAGGAAAAAATTTTGAAGCAAATCGGATGTTTCTATCAAGAGTTATCGCGTTACGTACATACGTACGTACGTACATACATACATACATACATACATACAGAACGGGCGGGCACATTAGCTCTCAGGCTTTGATAGCCTGTGAGCTAAAAAGTAGTAGGAATTTTAAAGAATTCAATTTTTTTTAATTTAATTAAATATGCAGTTATTATTAGTTTGTTTTTCAAAATGTACTTTTAGTTGAACATTGAAATGCAGTGAGTTCACCATTTTAACCATATTTTTTAAAATAAACAAAATTGTTGAAAAGTTAAACTGCCCCCTTAAGCGTTCAAAACTTTAAATCTGCATAATTTTTAACCTTCTACACCGAATGACTTCTCATTTGGTATCCGAATATAAACTTTACCAAAGAATCTATAAAAGAAGTCAAAATTGGGTGTTCACATTGAAATTTTAAAGTTTATTATAATTTCAATAGAAGTTATCAGCTTGTTATATCAGCTATATATCCTGATCTCTGTAAATGAATTTCACAGATTTTTCAGTCTTTTGTATGCGTCTAAAATTTTTAAATTAATTTAATTTAAGAATAAAAATTCCTAGTTGGTCTACATTACTGTAATTTCCGGTACAAATTCGCGGGACAAATAAACATGTTTTGCATTAGAAATTTTACTTAATAGATAAAGTTAACCCTTTATGTCCCAAATCATGAATTCATGAAAATTTCATCTTTTAAAGCATTTTTTGTTAATTTTTAAAACTACTTTAGAAGATTTGCACAATCATTTAATAAATTTTAGAAGGATTTTGCCAATTAAAATTATTTAATTGAATTTGTATTTATAAGGATTTTGTGCAATATTTATAACTTCACTCAAATCTTGTATTTAAAATATTTTTTTTTTTAGTATTTTATAGAATTAGGAAATGTGCAAATATAATGTTCTTACAATAGGAATAATTCTAAACTAAAACTTTTCTCCCACAATTTTTTAACGCCAAGAAAGCTGAAGAGATGCAAATGAAAATGATATCATCCTTTAGAAAATATTTTTGTTTTGTGCAACCAATAATCCTTTTGAAATAAGATAAAGTAAATGTATCTATAACTCATTCTAAAATGTCTTGCTACTAATCGATCTAGTAACCCTTTGAGCTCTGGGGGTGAATTTCTTCAAAATGCCCAAATGTCACATTGGCACTGGTATTTTGTAAGCAAAAGATTCGGCTTATAATATACACGAAAAAATGCATTAAACTATTTTCAAATAAATTTCGTTGAATATTCCGGTACCAATGTGACATTTGGAGATTAAATGTAAGTGGGAAGATATTCACCCATCAGAGCTCAAAGAGTATGAATTTTATAACAAGTTATTTTAATGGTACTTTAAAGTACCGTCAGGACATAAAGGGTTAAATACGTTATATTTTATTAAATAAAATTTCTAGTGCAAAACATTTTTCTGCGGATTATACACCGAAAATTACGGTACAATAAAGCGGCACAAGCACATAAATATATTTATGTATATCTGGAAGGTTTTTTCTTTTACTAAAATACCTTTATAAATCTGTGAAAACCAAAAAAATAAAGGGATTTGCCCCCTGAGGATTTTCAAGGATCTGTTTGGGAAACTTTTGGTTTCTTAAAAGAATTCTACACAATTTTTTTCATCTTAAAGCAGGACCCTTCAAAAAAAATTTACTATAAAACAGGGCCCTTCACAAAATTGTTTGTCGTAAATATAGACCTTTCTTCAAAATTTTCACACATTTAATCATTTTTAAATAAAGTTTAAAGTATTAAAACTAAAATGCTTTCAAAATAAATTAATAAAATATATATTTACCGAGCACATTTCTTGTACTTCTTGCTGTCTAACACTCACTGCAGTCTGAAATTTTATAAATAAATAATTTTTATTTCTTTTTACACTTTTTTAAAACTATTTTATTATGACCCATCTGTTATGACAGGTGAGAAAAAAGGCTTAAAAATAAAATATATTTTATTATATTTACTGTAAAAAAGACAGGAACTATCAAACATAATGCTCCGGAAACAAACCTCATATATTTCTCTTAAAATTTATGCAAAGATAAAATTGTTTATTTAGTTTTAAGATAAAATGCAATGAAAAAATTTGCGAGCTTGGCTTAATTTCACAGGCCGCAAAACTTTCCAGTTGTCATCATTAGATGGTAAATGGAAATAAAATTTCATTTTATTCAAAAATATGTTTATCATAATTTTTTGAAAAAAATGCTATTTTTACATCCGCATAAATATTAAAAGCCAATTTAAGACTGTCTATCAAGTGCAGAGAACACTGCGAAAATTTTGCTGTATTGCGAGCGCACTGTATATGATTTTTTGGTTGATTGGTGTTTGCTACAGCCGATTATCTGAGTAAGGTATATAGCAGGGATAGCGATCCTATGGCACGCGTGCCGAACTTGGCACGTAAGAAAGCTTCTCTGGCACGCGAAAAAACTTATAGATAATATTCAGTTTATGGAGAACATTCCATTTTATTTATTTATTTTTTAAGTATAGTTTTGTGTAACAGGTACTTTCCAATGAATTACGGTATTATAAATCTCATTGAAAGCGCCCTGTAGCGTCATTTTTCTCGACAAATCATTCAACATATAGTGTTTTCCAAATCATTTTGCTCTCTATCAAATTTCAAAGTTTTTTTTTTTAATTATTATTGAATTCTAAGAAATAGTTTGCATAGTAATATACCTAATTGACACATTTTTTCTTCAGATTAAGTTTTATTTTATTTAGGTTTAGGAGTTTTATGTCATTTTAGGTTTTATTATTATATTTAGGTTTTAATTTTGTAAATTGAATTTTAAATATTAGTGTAAATAATTATGAATCTATTGAACCTTCTTCTACCCGGAGAACTAAAACTATCTGATTAGGAAGTATACAATAAAAGAAAAACTTATTTATAGATTATTAATACGGAATTCGATGCGACATGGCTATATTTTTGAGTAAATACGACATAATAAATAAATTAGAAATCGAATTTAGTATGTGTAAAAATATATAAGTAAACATTCTATAGAAAAAAATAATTATTCATTTTATCTAAGTTAACATGTTTCTGGCACGTTAGAATGTTGGTACATAATAATTTGAAATTTTTTGGCACGCATATTCAAAAATCCCTGGTATATAGGATACAGGTGAGACGGCGCAGGATTTGCCCCGTGTAGATTTTTAGAGATCTGTTTAGGAAACTTTTGGTTCCTTAAAAGCATCCTTCACAATTTTTTTTTTATCTTAAAACAGGATCCTGCACATAAATTTTCACCATAAAACAGGCCTCTTCACAAAATTGTTTGTCTTAAATATAGACTTTAATTCAAACTTAACTTTTCACAAATTTAACCGTTTTTAAATAAAAGCTAATTTTCACAAAACAGCTGAAGTTGGCAAATAGCTTATTTAGCTTTTTACACATAAAGGAACTTGTTAGAAATAAACATGAACCTGCATAATTTAAAAAAAATTCTCATCTTAGAATAGGATCCTTCACAAAAATTTTCCATCCGAAAACAGGACCATTCACAAAAACTTTCCATCCCAAACAGAATCTTTTACAAAAATTTTCCATCCCAAACCCTTTGCAAAATTTTTCATCCGCAAACTAGACCTTTCACAAAATTCTTTGTCTTAAAAATAGCCCTTTCACAAAATTTTTGCACTTCTAAGCTGAATCTTTCACAAATTTAATCTTTTAAAATTAAAATCTGACTTGTCCCAAAATAATTGAACTTGTCTAAGAACATAGCTTTTTTATACGCAAAAAAGCTCCGGTGTAGAGGGTAGGTACACAGGAGCCTAAAGATAACGATAATTTCAAATTCATAAAATTATGACTAGAATTTTCGCAAATATAAAAGAACTTTTCACAATTTCGCTTGTGAGAAAAACCTGGACAGAACCCTGATGTTCTAAGGAAATCTAACCCGCATTTACGCATGGTTAAACCCTTTCGCTGGCGGTGTCCTTAAAAAAGGACGCCTAATATTAAGTTTATCGGCACCAAGAATATTTAATAAAAAAAAATTCGTTTATAATGTACGTGAAAGTAAGCAAGTTCTTATTTTCTAATAAATTCCTTTGTAAATTCTGGTGTCAGTCAATCATTTTATTATTTTACAAATAGAATTACTCCGCGCCGAAAAGCAGGAGCGCGCCAGCAGTATCCAGCGCCTGTGTGCAGAACTTTAGTTGGCGCTACATCTTTTCCTCCGAAAATAAAACTTTATAAAAACAGTTATGAATATCTATAAATGTATAGCTTTCATCCTTCTGGATATTTTCATTTTCATAATGCCCATTATAATGTTTCCTCTTACTAGATATTTTAAGTGCGTTCGTAATTATGTAAATGCTATTGTCGTCGTCCGATCAATCCGTCTGTCTGTCCGTCCGTCTGTGCGCATATAACAGCGCAAAAACTACCCAATCGACTGGCTTGAAATTTAATATATGCTATAATCGTTTCAGAATTTTGTCGAGTCATTTCAAATTTTATGAAAATCGAATTAAAACTTAAGGGATATTAATAAAAATTTTCTTCGTTCTATTAAATCCGATCATACTTAATTCTATGATATCCCATGATAGGTAATGATTCTAGATTGCCATGGTGATTATGTCCAATTTAAGATGGAGTCATCATTTCCCTATTACTGAATTTAATATATGTAATCGTTATACATTTTTGCATAAGAGTGCAACAGCTATTGCACCAAAATCTGAATATTTATAAAACTAGTTATAGTATGAATGCACCTCATTTACCACGTTTGACTTACAATTTCCAACTTGTTAAAAAAAAAAAAAAAAGTTGGCACATTTACTACTTTGGCTCCTGTGGGCGCCGGAAAATAAAGACTAAAAAAATTTTGGCGCCTTTACTACTTCGGCACCTGTGTGCGCCGGACACTTTGCACACTGGGTCGGCGCGCCCCTGCTGGAAAGGGTTAAAGAAAACTGCGAGCGGTTAGGCCGACAAGCACGACAGGGATTAGGAACCGGAACCTCCTATTTACCAGCTTTGAGGGCAGGCCGTCTCAACTACTGGTGGTTACATTATTCTCTTTTCTAGAAACTTTCAGATATAAAATATGCACGAAATTTACAAGATTACGCAATTCTTTATGTAGAATAAACATAAGAAAAATCTTACCTCATTAGTAAATTGCTTGTATTGCATTTCAAATGATTTCCAGCACTAGAGGGAAAAAAAAGATAAGGCTTACTTGTATTAATAAAATAAATATAAAATATTACGTAAAATAGAACAAAATTCAGTTGAATACTTGATAAACCTGCCACATCCCTGTGTAAATGGCCTTTACACTCTAACAATATTGTAAGTTATTTTTGATTAGCTCGTGGAAAATTTTCGGAATTCAATGTGCTATATATATATAAGCTCAAAAGGGTTAAAGGTAAAACTAAAAATAAAATATAAAAATAAAAACAAAATCCATGCGATAAGCGCTACAGCTGCAAATAACCACACAGATTATATATAGCATATTATCTATTAAATGCATTTGTCAGACCCAGAATCTTGCACCATAAATAAATTAAGTATAACCATAAAACATCCAAGAAATTTAAACATATAACCTGAACAAGGAAAAAAAAAAAAAAACAACAAAAGGCTGTGGCCTCTTCAGCGGTGGGCATTTTGAAAAGCGCAGCAATGTTTCAGACTAATTACAATTTACAACAAAATATTATTATTCAGTAGTGGCAGTGGGTTTCGGCCAGAGTGTCGCAAAGCATAAATCAAATGCATAAAAATGCATGTTCGTGATATGCTTTCAATTGTTTTTATGCATTTGATGATTGCTTTTATGCTTTTCAAAATGCCCACCGCTGAAGAGGCCACAGCCTTTTGTTGTTTTTTTTTCTTGTTCAGGTTATATGTTTAAATTTCTTGGATGTTTTATGGTTATACTTAATTTATTTATGGTGCAAGATTCTGGGACTGACAAATGCATTTAATACATAATGTGCTATATATATATATATACATATATATATATATATATATATATATATATAGATGGCTGCACCAAACATTTTTGTTAAAAATCTAGTTACAATATAGTTTTCCTTTTTCCCACCAGATGGCAGTAATGTTTTGACTTTCAGTAACTAATTGCTGGCCACATGATTTAATAGTCTTAAATCTGATTGCATCCTCACGTGTTACAATATTGTGGGTCAACTTTCTTAAGTCTTGGATTCGTGTCTATAATTGGGGTATTGTGATCTAATCATTTTTCAATTTTTAATATCTTGTGTGAGGGTTATTTTTCTTTAGATATCTTGACTTTTATCATTTAATTTGTTTTATGATGCGCTATTAGGAGCTAAATTTTGTCATTTTAGGCTTAATGCCGACAAAATTGGATGAAATAACGCATCTTCACTATGAATTAAACCTGCAAGCTCCTCGGACGATTATGTGGGTTATTCATAGTTTCTTATTTTACATACTGGTCTCCTATGTTTACATCTTGTTCATCTTTAGAATTTTACCATTTGTTAAATTTTCATATTTTTTCCTAATGTGATAAATAAATTTTAGTAATATTAATTGTTAACTATTTTCAACAATTAAAATCTAGATTTAAATATGACTTCCATTAAGAGACCACCTCTCGGAGCGACCAATTTTTATTGGAACGGAACGTGGTCGCTTTAGGGAGGTTTCACTGTATATAAGTGAGATGTCAATAAATGTAATGCAAAAAGTCCGAAGATGGTATGTATATATATGTATATATATATAATTTTTTTTTTTTTTTTTTTTTTTTGTAACTTAGAAAAAAGTACATGAATTTTAAATTAAAGAATGCGTAAACGTAGTCGATTGCATGGTAAAAAAAAAAAAAAAAAAAAAAAAAAGCCTTTACCTGGTGTACCAATGACCATTCCGGTGGGCAACTCTTGTCGTCATTCTGTCCATCTGTAATGGAAAATGCAATTATTACGCCTTACAATTTTCTAATTACAAGGGAAAAAGTAATTATGTATATTAATAAAGTGATTCCACTGGACTTTCCGAACACTGTTGTTCGTACTCAGAAGGTGAAAAAATTAAATAAAAAGTATAAATTTCTGACGCAATTGGTTGTATTCGAACTTTGGAACAGGAGACGATACCTTTGAGCTATTATTGCTTAACTAGCCGCCCTTAGCGACCAGTTTGGTCTCCCTTAAATGTATGCTAAGCAGAGCTTAATTTGCGCCGGAGCCCGGCTCCGGTACTTCTCTATTTTTAGTAAATATTTAAATATTGTTCGGAATTGACCGGAGCTCATAAATACAGGGCTCCGGAGCCCAGTGCAGTAGCACTTCCGAAAAACTAAAGCCTAAATTACCTTTTTCTTTCCATTCCATCTCCAAGCTTTGCATTCTTTTTTACCATAACCTATACGTTGAATCCTAGACGTCACTATTTCCTAATCATAATCCTTACCACATTTAATTGCGTAATAGACAATTAATTAACTTTAAAATTAGGCAAAGATTAATATTCAGAAGGAATGATAACTAAAAAGTGGAATAGTTGACAGCTAAGTATATGCTGATAGATATATTTAAAATTTTTATTTTGCTAAAAAAAAGTGCTTTGAATTTTACAAATAATGTAAGAAATATAAATATGCAAATTGGAGTGGCAGGGGGGGAGAGGGAACGATCGGTTGTTGTACCGGTACCGCAGAATATTAGGGCTCTGGTACTTTTTTTGTTAGAAATTAAGCCCTGATGCTAAGCATTGTATTATGTTACTTTTCTTCATAATTTAAGTTGCTTAATCCTTAGACAAATCGGAAGACTCTGATGGTGAAATCAAGAACTCTGTACATTTATGTTAGCCGGGCGCAGGTGATAAATCTCCAAACATTATTCTCGCATTCTTTCGTATTTCATTAATTCCATTTAAAATATAATCCGTTCACTCATTTTATTTAAAATATGTAACTTTAATTTAAAACTAAAACATTTAAAATTCATGACTTTCACTTCTTTCTTTTCTTTTAAGAAAAAAAGAAATGAAATGAAAGGAAAAACAATAAATAACACCTTAAACCATGTTATTTAATTTCCACATCAAATCATTCTTTTAATTTATCACGCGAAAAATAAAATATGCTAACTGGCGAGTTAAAAAATGTTATTAGCGAGATTTGTGCTCGGTTAACATAAAAGTAGCAAGAATCCTTTGCGATCATGGCAACTTTTATGTAGTTTTATTCGAAAAAAATAATTTTGATTAAAAATGGCCGCCCTGCATATGAAAAGCGAAGGGGTCAGCATGTAGTTGTTTATGACAGTTATGTGACTTGGACTATTATAATATAGATAAAATGATGCAAATGGAACAATGTTTGGCGATTTATCATCTGCGCCCGGCTAACATAAAAGTGCCAAATTGTGCCTCTGCATATGAAAAGTGAAGCGGTCATCCCGGAACTGTTGATGACAGTCACATGACTTAGGCTATTATTATAGAGATTAAGGCATCTGTATAATTTAGGAAAACATTTTTTTTTTTTTTTTTTTGTAAATTTTAAGTTTAAAATTGGTAATTATTATTAAAAATTTCATAAAAGTGTGAGTTAAATATACAAATAAGTAATTAAATTAAATTTAATTTTTTTATTTTTTTAAAAAGTATAAAATAACCGAAAAATTGTTATTTTCTTAAAACTATTTAAATTTAAAGTTATTAAATATAAATACATTTTATGAATTCCATAATAAATATAATTAATGATATACATTAAATAGACTATTTTTAGGACAGTAACATGAATATTTTAAAAGTTATAGTTATAAAAAGACAAACAACGCTGAAAATTCCTGAAAAACATTAATAATTCGTAAATTAAAACTATGCAACTCATAAACTGGAAGCATATATATTTTTAAATATTACACGCTTCATTTTTCATTTATAATTTCTTTCCTACTGTTTAGCCTTTAAAATGTTTCATTGTTGCAGTTTCACAGCCATTTAGCCCATTTTGAGGAGCGTTTATTAGCAAATCATTAAATCCATTGTTGTTTCAATTCGTATACAATTGTACGAGCTACAGATAATATTGAGCGATTCATTATCTGCGACGGGCTAATGGAAAATTGCTTTAAAATTAATGCATTAATTTATAATTAAGATATAAAATTATTAAAATGTTGCATTGTCATCGGAAACGCAGGAATTTTTTTCTTATAATTCTGTCATATCAGAAAGTGGGTTAAAAATTCATTAAAAAACTCCATCTTGACATACGAAAATTAGGTTGAGTTAAATAACAATGCAAAAATGTGATACAGGAGAATAAACTTAACAGCGGAGTACTTTAACCTTTTTGAATCCGATTTTTTTTCAATTTTGAGAGAAAAGTTATTTTTACGTTAATAATATTAATAGTATATTTATCCAAATAGATTTGGGGCATTCTCACAATCTTTTGACTTTCATGTCGCTGAATAACAATTTTTATTTTAATACACTTTTTTTTTTTTTATTTCATATACTGGGGAACACCCCATTGCATAATTGAATAACAATATTAACGAGATAAATAAGTTTTGGACGATGTTGGGGGTCCAAATACCAGGAAAACTCCCATACCGTCCCGTGTCCCTGATGCTGATTATTAAGCTTGGAGCTGTCTGTATAAAATAGTTTCAATAAAAGTAATTCGATGTATTTTTTTCCGAAACTGGGACAATTGTTTTATATAAATATGTAGCAAAATATTAACCTGCACACATTTTTACGCCTGATATTATTATTTTTTAACTCTGTCTCTGGGTTTTTCATTTTTACTGTCCCTCTTGCTAAACTTATACAGAAAATCACTTCAGATGCAGTCACAGAATTTTTTCAAGTTTTTTGTAAGTTAGTTTGTCAAGTTAGTACTCTAGAGAAAGAATGTCTAAAATTCTTTGACAGGAAATTTACTGCAGAATTTAAATCAGCATTTAAATATCAATTTCAAGCATCGTGGCTTTATTGGTAGTCTTACTGTCCCCAAAGTTTATTCCTGCACTTTTCGAGGTAAATTAAAAAAAAAAAAAAAAAATTAATTTAATCCAATGTAAACAACTGTTTCTAAAAATCAATGAACATTGTGGTTATCCCTTAGTCTTAACATGATTTGCCTAAAATAGGTGGTAATTTTCCTTACCGTTCCATCCTTACCGTCCCTTTTTTTTTCCCATTTCGTCCCATTTTTCCTATACCGTCCCCTTTTTTTTTACCTTACCGTCCCTTCTTTAATACCCCTTTAAGACAATGTTATACCACAATTTTGTACTAAAAATACTACATTGTTATTATTTCTTATTTGAATGTCCTGTGGGTACTATGCAAATTCATTATAAGTAAAAATTTCGAACAAAATAAAAAGTTTTAGTGGTAAAATGGTAAGGAAAATTAACCTTGCAAAGTTTAATTTTCCATAACACAAGTTTAACATAAACCTCAGTTAAATAAAAAAACTTTCGTTGCTGACCATTTTTTTTCTTTATTTTGAATCATTAAGGCATTCGTCTATCATATTAAAATATTATTTCAGCAAGTTTAATTTCGCCAGATTTTTTTCCCCTAAAAGTCAAAAGATTGTGAGAATGCCCCATTTACTGAAGTTTAATAACATGTCATTGTCTGAAATCTAACGAATGTTGTTATTTTGCGTACCAATGCAGTTCCTATTCATATGACGATAGGCTAAGGAAGAGTTTTTGGAGACGTTTGGAAAATATCGTATTACAATGGGATTTAACAGATATTAGAACTTTCTAATACTTTTTGAGTTTATAACGCATGATTCGTTCAGAAAAATGACCTATATTTTAAATTTAAAGGGTGAAATACACTCCGACCCGGTTAATACGCGATCCTGCTTAAGGGGGGGGGATACCATTAAACCTTCAAAATTTTCGAAAAATTTTTATATACATATTTTGATTCCGCAATCATTTCTGAACAATATGCAAAAAACTGCATTAAAAAATTCCCATTAGTTTACTAATCATGGCTGTTTTATTAAGACTAAATATTAAGACTAAACACGACAATTAAACTTTGCATTGTGTTTATTCAAAATGATGAATTTTGATACTGCGCGCAGTGTTACTAAAAAACTATGCATGGCAATCAAAAGAAATTTTCGAAACATATTCATTTCTGTATTATCTACAATTTAAAACCAGAAAAAGGTAATATTTAATTTATTTTTTTGTTTTTGTTTTTTTACTTTGAAAATATTTTTTTAAAAGTGAAAATTTTTAATTTTCTGTTAATTTTTTAATTTAGTCAATATTTTTTTTTTCAGATGTTCTGGTTTTAGTATAAAGGTAACACTATTATGTATTTATTTTCACCAAATTTTCCTCTTTAAATGCATATTTTCAGATTTTATCATGCGCGCAAGAAATTTTTCTCTTATTATCATATATTTTTAAACTTATCATTTCAATTTTTATTTATAAATTTACAATTATGAGCTTTATATTTAAATGAAATTGAATTTTATTTTTGACTTATTACGCAAGTTTTGAAGCTTGGAACATAGTGATATTTTTTATTTTTTCGACGCGTTCAAAGGTATCCTACTCTCTTAGGGGTGTATTCGAAAAAATATTTTTCCACCCTCAACAGCTCCAAATTTTCTGAGACATTTTCAGACTCATTTTTAAAAGTAAAAGCATGAAACTTGCTGGGGTGATTTCTGAAGACATGTTTAACATGCCGTGTGATTTCATTTTCAGCTCAATTAATTAGAATTTGATTTTTAAACATTTATTTTCTCAGTATGACCATTTTTAGGTAGATTTCGTATGAAATACTACCTATTGGGATCGTTCCTATGTTGGAATTTCTGAAAAATTTTTGCAGATCTACACCGATCATGACCCCTAGAACCCAAAACCACCCTCAGTAAAAAACTTTATATATATATATATATATATCTGTCTATCTATCTATCTATCTATCTATCTATCTATATATATATCTATATATATATATCACTTTCTTCTGGACACGATAACTTTCGTAATTCTGCACCAATCTCTTCCAAACTGATACATAAAATCAATGGGCATAAAATCTCGGTCAAGTTCGTTAATGGGCAAAATCGGACCAAGGGGAGGGAAATAGGGAGGGGTTTTGTGAAAACAGAAAACCCCCCATAACTTCTTAATTTTTGTACATATCAAATCAGTTTAAAGTTTTTATTACTTCTAAAAATAGGGCCAAAAATTTATGTATCACAGATTTTTGATAAAGTTAAAAATGGGCTCAAGGGGCGCAAAAAATAGGGTTTTTGGAAGAAAAAAATTCATAACTTCGTCAATTCTCAAGATATCAAATTCAATTAATTTTATTATAAATCTCCTTAACATTATCTAAAACTTTTATATTCACAAGTTTTTGATAGGAGCAATCCGTACCGCAAAAAAAAAATTAAAAACGAAAACAAAAAGGGCGTTTGAAGAAGAAAAAAATCCATAACTTCGTCAATTCTCAAGGTATCAAATCCAATTAATTTTATCATGAATCTCCTTAACATTATCTACAACTTTTATATTCACAAGTTTTTGATAGGACCAATTCGTACCGCAAAAAATATTAAAAACGAAAACAAAAAGGTGGTTTGAAGAAGAAAAAAATCCATAACTCCGTCAATTCAAAAGATATAAAATCCCCATGAATTTATCATATATCTTCTTAATATTGTCTACAACATCTATATAGACACGTTTTGGATAGGACCAATTCTTAGAGCAAAAACAAATTAAAAATACATACCGGTTGAAGTAAAAAATGATCTTAGTAAGGGTGTTTTCAAATCCAAACTGCTTATTTTCTGACTCATTTTACAATTCATTTTTGCTCTCAAAGGCTTCCAATTGGTACGTTTTCTTACTCAGAAACTATATAATGTACCGTAATGGTCGATTTTCTGATAGGGGCAGAATATATTTTTTTAAATGCTGTTAAAAAGGGCATTTTGAACCGAATTTACCGAAGCGGATTGTGTTGGAAAAATCATTGTATTAAGGATGCGCTTAAATCCAAACTGCTTATTTTCTGACTGGTTTTTAAATTCATTTTTGCTCTCAAACGCATTTAATTGGTAGATTCGCTTATTCAGAAACTATATAATGTACCGTAATAATCGATTTTTAGATAGAGGCAGAATATATTTCAAAAAATGATGTCAAAGTGGGCATTTTGAACGGAATTTCCCGAAGCGATTGTGTTAGAAACGAAAAATATTGTCCTTCTGAGAAAATAATTGTTTATATATCAAGTTTTAATTAATTGAACAAAAAATAAAAACACAGGTCGCTTATAAATCTCTTCAAAAATCACGTCAGCAAGTTTCATATTTTTTTTAAATTAAAAATGAATCTGGAATTATGCCAGAAAATTTCGAGTTGTTGAGCATGGAAAAGTATTTTTTTGAATACCGCCCTAACATGATTCTGATAAAACCAGCTATTATATGAAAATGAAATAAAAACTCGTCAAGAGCCGCCAGATAAAATTGTTAAAGTGGATTTATCTATAATCATGATTTAGTTTTTGTTTGTGAAATTAGTATATTTGACTTCGAAATCTACCTCTGCCTGTAGGCCGGGCCGGCAGGGATTTTTTTCATTCCCAGATCGCCCGCTTTGGAAAATTCGGTTCAAAACGCCAACTTTGACTGCGTTTTTTACAGTATTTTCTGCATTTATCAAAAAATCGACAAGCACGGCACATTATATAGTGATTAAAAAAGAGAATTTCCCAGTTTGATGCGTTTGAGAGCAAAAATGAATTTTAAAATGAATCAGAAAATAAGCAGTTTGGTTCGGAATACACCCTTAAGGGTGTACTCAAATCCAAACTGCTTATTTTCTGATTCGTTTTCAAATTCATTTTTGTTCTGAAACGCATCCAATTGGCAGATTCTTTTATTCAGAAACTATATAATGTGCCGTGCTTGTCGATTTTTTGATAAAGGCAGAATATATTACAAAAAAATGTGTCAAAGTTGGCGTTTTGAACCGAATTTTCCGAAGCGGGAGATCTGGATGAAAAAAATGGTAATACTGAGAAAATAATTGTTTATAAATCAAGTTCTATTTAATTGAGCGAAAAATGAAAACACACGGCCGCTTATACATCTCTTTAAAAATCACGTCATCAAGTTTCATGTTTTTAAGAAAAACTTGGACTTACGCTGTCAAAATTTAATAATTAAAAACTCTTATGATACGCTGATGAGTATCATCAGAGTTTTTAATTATTCATGTTTTTATTTTTAAAAATGAATCTGAAAATATTTCAAAAAATTTCGAGCTGTTGAGGGTACAAAATATTTTTTTGGGCCCGAAGGGGGGGGGGGTGTCCTCCGTGGGGGTCTTTCTAAGGAAATCTAACCCGTATTCACGCAAGGAAACCCAAGGTTTGAAGAAAACCACGGAAAACTCCAAACGATTTGGCCGACGGGCGCGATTGGGTTTGAACCCAGCACTTCCTGTCTACCAGCTTCGAGAGCAGAACCTCCAGGCCACTGGTGGCGCGCGCCAATATAGCGGATTATTTTATTCAGATAAAAAACACTGTTTCCGAACAGTAATATGTGCTTAATTCAATTACAAATTAATTAAGACGAACTACTAATTGGAAATAGTAGTAATTATTTGAATTTTAAAAAAAACCCGCTAAATTAACAA
Organism: Maratus speciosus; assembly: GCA_963932465.1. Lineage (NCBI taxonomy): Eukaryota > Metazoa > Arthropoda > Arachnida > Araneae > Salticidae > Maratus > Maratus speciosus. Next base: position 596,190,929 of record OZ010788.1, on the reverse strand, counting down.
CACTGCAATTCTTCTTTGATCTCTCGTCCTAACATTGATCAGACGTCATAAAAATTATTATGATTAGAGATGATTTTACCTGTTGTATTAGTGAAGTTTTAAATGTACGTTATATCACTACTATGTTTTATAGGAAAGAAAAAAAGAGTGGTTGTATAATTCTTTTATTTTTTTCTATGCTTTGTTTATTTTTTACTATGCTAACAATATTTTTTACACGAAGATTAATAAGGAGAGTTTTTTTCTTATTATCATAAGTACTAAATATGATTTAATAACTGGATTGTGCTTTAGAGATTTATAATTTTTTTTTTTTTTTTTCGTTTAAAAAAAATTAGTCTAGCAGGAAAATAATTTTGTTGTTTTATTTTTGGTTGTAACTTATTAATCGACACTAAAGCCATGTTGGAATCCATATTTATGTTTAGTTATTATTCCAGTCGGTGCTATAAAAAAAATCAATGAGCTAAAGTTGAATACAGTTAAGTTTTTCTTTATATATGCGTAAAAGATCCAATTTTCAATCGTGAACACATAAATGAAAGCTCTAAAGTTCATTTAGACGATTAGATAGTTAATGAAGAATTTGAAAACCTAATTTCTGCTATTACAATCAATAGGAAAGATATTCTTTTTTATTTTATTTTATTTTTTCTTTTGTCTTTTTTGTGCAGTCCTGTGTATATGATCTATAGATTTGTATGCATACTACATAGTATGCTAAAAGTTAGTTCAATTAAACGAACATGAAAAATCATATCAATTTCATTATGTTTGTAACTCAATATCATTAAAATATGGCGCAAACGATTTTTCTTTCATAGACCATAATATAAAGAAATACTTTTGAGTTTTCCTGTGCACGTACTGTAAGTGTTAACAAAGCACATTCGATATTAATCATCTTCTAGTGCACCTCAATAATGTGTATAAATTTCATTATGTTTAATATTGCGTAACACTATTAAAATACACGCAAATCATTTTCCTTATGTACCATAATGTAACAGAATACTTTTGAGCGCCCCCTGTAAATGAACCATGAATGCTACAGACTTAATTTTGAATACCGAACATGCCATGGCAAACCTCAAAAACAGTAAGGTAAAGCAAGGAGAGATCGTGCACAAAGAGATTCGATGCGAAGGAGTGGAGTGCGCGCGCAGCGACTCCAGATAGTTGTACAGCAGCATTAGTGCAGTGTCTACATGAATGTACACATTGATTGTTCCGAGCATGTTGGATAAAGCATTGATATTTTGTTTTGTTTTTCCAAAATAAGTGCTTGAATTTTCATAACTGTTCATCAAAAATTTTATAGAATGTCAGTAGTACAAAATATTTTAAACTTAAAGGATTTCTTATAAGATACTAACCTAGTCTTAAGTATTCGAACACCAAAAATTCATTTTAGAAGTGGCCATGTTATATAAATGGCCGTGCAAACTCTACTACCAAAATAGGAGAGTTTGCGCATCTGCTACTTAGGAGAGATGGCGCAATTCCCCATAAGTTTCAGTGCTAGGAGAGATTACGCAGCTTATTGGTAAATTTGTATGAATTTCAAATTACGGGCAAAACATATGAATGAATCAATTTTGAAATAATTTTGGGAAAACACATAATTCTCGAGACTAAATTTGGCAAATAATTAATTTGCAAAAAAATACTTTTGCAGATAAAAATTTTGTTAAAAAATTAATAATACAGTTGTTATTAAATTAATTTTATGTAATTATTTTTCTTAATAAATAAATAGTATATTTCTTAATAAATTAATTAAATATTTATATATTTATTTTAACTTATGAACAATTAATTTGCTACTATATTAATTTTGTTAACTAAAATAAATTTTCTAATAACACATACAATGCTTTGGAAAAGCTTTCACCTATTCCAAGTAGTTTAATGCCATCGAAATCAGAAAGGAAACAGAGTGAAAATAATATTGCTGATCCACAAAATATACATGAAAAAAGACTTAAGAAGGATGCTGCCACAAAAAACAGCTGAAGATAAGATGCTTCCAAAAAAAGTGGGATAAAAAAAACAGACGGAAAAAAACGTAGGTCAATGAGGATGAGTGCATTGAATTTCTGGAACTATACCAGGAAATAACTTCAACCAGTGACTGGATTCAATGTACTGCTTGTTGCAGGTTATTGTACGAAAGATGCACGATTTACAACAATAATTGCATCGATTGTGGATGACGACAACTTGGGGGAGCAAGTAAAATACAATAAGACTCTAGAAATGAAAATGAAGTAATTTTCAAGTTAAACATGTTATCAAGTAGATTAATGTTATTTCGTAATCTTAGTAGGTATTGCATTTTCTGTTATTTTAATCTTCTTCTTAATTTAAAATTCTTTAACTGTTGTTAAAATTCTCTTTTTTAATTAATATTTAAACATTTGGTTGAAGTATTCACTCCTAGTACAATAATATTTACTCACAAAAACCTTAGAACAATGTCGATTAAATGTAATTATCATTGTTAACAATTTAATTGTAGTTATTATTAATAACAATCTCTTATACCCATGTGCGCATTCTCTCCTACATATGTGCGCAATCTCTCCTACCCTGTAAGGAGAGAATGCGCAAAATAGTTTTCTTGGTTTTATTACTGATGTTCAATTAAATTACAGCATAACAAAAAAAATAACACTGGGATTGCTTAAAAAACAAATGAAGTCAAAACTATTCGTGCATAATTTAGCAAAAAAATAATATTTAGATTTTTTATTAATATTCTTTTGAAATGTGCGCAGACCCTCCTAGCTTTACCTTTTATCAATTTCATGTCAATCCGAGTATGTTTACTCGAGTTAGAGCATGGGCAGACAGACAGACAAACAGAATTCATAAACACTTTTCAACTTTGTTGGAAAATGTTAAAAAGGTCAGTTCCTGCTACATTATACAGAACACATTTAATACGCGATCCCGCTTAAAACGCGACTTTTGTCCACTCCCTTAAAACGCGTTATAATCGGATTTGACCGTATATGTTTAAAATAAAAAAAAAAATCGCTAGTGGTGCAATTAGAATATTATTAATTTTAATACTTTCATTATTATTATTATTACTAAATTCCAAAACATAAATGAAGTCACAATAAGAAATGCATATAGAACATATGAGTGGTTCACAACCATAGTAGACCAGATCCATTTTGGAAAAAAAAAATGAGATAGTCCATTTAGAAAGTGCATAAAATCCGTTCTATCCACTCCCACAGTGAACCAAGTCTGTTTTCACATACTTTATCATATGCGTCATCTGTTTACAGACTTGGTTTACTGTGGGAGTGGATCAAACAGATTTTATGCACCTCCTAAATGGACTATTTCTTTTTTTTTTTTTTTTCAAAATGGACTTGGTCTACTATGGTTGTGAGCCCATCATATAACCATTACTACATGTTAGATAGTAACAAAAGTAATTGTTAAGACAAAATTACTCACTGAAAGTACTTGTACTATTAAGAGTATGCCGGGTCCGAACGGGTTAAAATATGTATATTTACTAACAATTTGTATGAAAATACTTACCGGCTCCGATGAACACGATTACAGTGAGTATAACAGCAGCAACTTTCATTCCGTACATTTTACGCTATGCAGAATAGACTAGATACCACTGGATGTGCTTATAACGCTGAACAGAATTGGTCTAACGATAATATTTACTCCACGAGAATGTCTTTTTATATGAAATGTAACACACTACTTTTATTTGCTACATACGCGTTACATCTGTTATTAAGAAGCATTTCAGGAAAAAGGACATATTTCATATTACATAATTGACACATTGCAAATGAAATGAGTGACATTCTAGGAACAACATGAAATGTCGTACTAAATACAAAACTGTTTAATGAGACAAGGTCTTATGCGAAAATCAAATCACTGAAATCTGTCAAATGTTACGTCGCAATTTATTTTACTGTTAGTAGGATATCTTTATATTTCGAAGGGAGGAATAAGTCGTAAAGTGGTACGAAACACAAAACATCTCGATTTATTTATAAAAGCGATTTTACAGTTTTTAGAATAAAATGGACGCAAACTGCATTTAATTATAATAATTAGATCGAAAGATAATAACCCATTGTATGCTAAGATAATAACTCATTTTATGCTGTACTGTCTATGGTTATCTGAGTCGGTGGTCGCCAACTTTTCGGACTAGAGGATTGACCGAAGTAGGAATTTTGCCGAATACCGAATATTCGATCAAAGTGTATACCGAATATTCGGTCAAAGTGTATAGCGAATATTCGGTATTTGGCAATCGAATACTTAAAACATTTTAATAAACAGTTTTGCATATAGTAGCTTTTTTAGTAAACTTTAATTAAAATTAAATTCTTAATGATTTAATTCAGTTAACATTTTTATTCTTAAATCTAATTACACAAAAAAGTTAATGCCTTCTTTCCACTCACAAATTCATTAATACATCATTTATTTTCTATTATTTCATCAGTAGTCAATACCCAAAATAAACTATGAAAATATCATGGAAGACGGTAGTATTCCGAGTGACGCAACCTTAAGCCTATCGTATCGTAGAATTCGTAGATGGCGGAACTCATATCATGGAATACAGCTAACTCGACATCAAAGAAAATGCGAAAAGCCGCCTGTTAATAACTCATCAAATATAGGTCCTATTGTTCTGATTTTTGTAAAACAGTCTTATATCTGCAGTCTAATCCTATTCTGAATTTTTTACAATTCTACGTGCAGTATATTTTCAGATCTGTAAACCCATTTTGAAAGCAATTTCGATGGTGTAAGTTTGTCTTTTTTTTTTTCTCCGAAACGGTCTAGATTTTTTTAAAAACATTAATATATAAAATGAATCTGTTTTTGACGAAGTGGATAAGACTAACCTAGTATCTAGGAAAACTCTTAATTTTTATATAATCCGCATGAAAAAATGGACTTCTTAGGATCGCGGATTACATGTTATTCTATGGGCTAGCAGGCAGAACGTTGCACATCGGTTTTGCGCGGTTTAGGTCACAGTTAAAATTCTGAATATTGGCAATAAATCTTTTTTTAAACTACGAAAACAGTTTATTATGTGCTTTAAAATACTTAGACTGATTTTTTAAAATGGAGCAGTATTTTGTAATTATAGGTATTTTATTTCATTGTTATTCATGGTAAGTAAACATTTTTTAAGGAGAAAATATTTCACATTTTTAAAAAAATTCTCGTGTCGAAATTCGATATTTATCGAAAATTCTCGTATCGAAATGAAAATTCATCGCGTTCGCCATAAGACTTCGCCATGTATCACTACGCGATACGCGAAGTTGACTGAAGAAATAAGAAATATCAAAGATCTTGAAATGGTATTCCAAGGGGAGAAAGCGAGTACAATTTCTAATTATCCAGACAGCATTCTTTGCAACCGATCCTTTCTAATTAGTATAATGTTCTGAATTGTTTTTATTTTCAACAATACTTATAACTGTTTTCCTTACAAAATAACGTTCATGTGTGGCATAGGTATTTCTTGTGATATGTGAGTGTAATAGATAGATTACTAATTTAATTTTGAGTTTTCTTTTAAAGAAATTAAACAAAATCTTTCATTTTTAAAGAACGCACAATTTAAATAAAAGGTATGACGAAATCAAAATTAAGATTTCCAATCCCGTTTATAAAATGATTCATTTGCGAATCGTTTCTAATAATATTATAAACGAAAATTGACTTAAAGTTTATAGATAAATAAGATAAAACAGCTTTTTTGCAAAAGTAAGATACTTGTTTTTATTTAATTTTAAAGTTAATATGCTTAAAAGAAAGCTTTAAATAATTTACTTTTAAAAAATATAAAAGTAGCGAGCTCCCTTATATGGTATTTATGGTAATGAAGTATAATTTTAAATAAGAACAATTCAGAACATGTTACTATTTAGAAAAGATTGGTTTCACAAAATTTCATTAGCAGCTGCATTGTAGCTGTCATGATAATTAGACTTTGTATAAACTAATAAAGTGATTACTCAGTAACCATTTCAATTAATATATTAATCTGACTCGCATCTTAAATTAAATATTAAGTTTTTATTCTGCTTTCATTAAACCAGTCACTATTCTGTAACATTCCGCATATTCCGACTACAAAAACTCTTTTTATCAATTCCACCTGTATACTGGAGGGTTGCCGTGCCACTTACAGAGTAGCGCGTTTATCGCCTCGTTGTGCAATAGCATTTGAAAGATCACCCCACTAACATAAAAAAAAGTAACAATAAAAGAAAAACAAAATTAATCAGTTGGTTGTAGAAAATCCGCTCCATTCTCGGTCGGGGGAGGAACATCACAAGAAAAAAAAACCTCGCGAAATTTGACAGTATGTCAGGGGGGGGGGGGGGAATCCAAAACTTCATGAAAATAGTTGTAACTTTTCTAATAAATATGTTACACATAACATATGGTAGTAATAATCAGTATATCTGATGAAAATACAAGTAATTTTTTAAAATAAACTATTTAATGATTTTTTTTATCCCTATTACTGTATTTGATTAATAGTAGTTCAAGAGCCATAATTTTATATTGTAAAATCCTTAAAAGCACTCTGCAAGCAGTCCTTGTTCAATCACAAAAGCCTGCCACTAAAAAATTTTAATGCAGAAGATGTAATGTATTTCTCAGATATAAACAATGAATTTTTCAGTTAAGAAGCACATGTATTTTACAAATATTGCTATTTCTTGGAACACTAAATATGATACATTATCGCCTTTAACACATTATTTTGGAGTAATGAAAACATTGTTATTATATTAAATTTTTTTGTAAATGAGTGTTATAATCAGAGCAGCTCATGACAGGTTTTTCTTGCAGCACTAAAATGCATGCTTTCCAAAAGTTTTTTGTTGTTGGTTTTTCTTCTTTTCTTTTTTTTAATAAATTTTTGCCTTATTTAATGGAAGAAAATTCTGCTAAAAATAAGGCAAATATTTCATTATTAAAAATAGTGAAAAAGAATAAATTGGCCAGCCATGCATTTAGTGTTCCCAAAACTGTCAGTCAGGCATATTTGGATGTTATATTTCAAGGTAATATCTTTAAGGTAATTTAATAATGTGTGACCTATACCTATTATGTAAAATTTCATAATTTGCACATTTTCTGGTTCCAAGGAATGTAATTTAAAGCATGTATACGAAGTAAATTTAATGATGTATGAAATATGATCTATATAATGCAAAATTCTATAATACGCACAACTTCTCATACCAAGGTGTGCATTATAAAGATCTACTGTATTCATATGTAGTTCACACATCAAAAACCTTAAAGATTTAGTATCTGTAAGAGGACATTATTACAACTTTATATTTTTTTCATTCTGTAGCACAAATTACTCAGCTTAGAATTTGCCAATCAAAACATTGCCATCTTGATTTTTTTCCACTGTCTTTATTTATCTCAGAAGTGATCAAGATTTTTTTATATTGTAAATCCTAAAGGTTATAATAGCAAAAAAGCATCTTTAAGCCCTTGGGAATTAGCGACCGGTATACTTGGCCACTTCAGGTGTTTAGAATCCTTCATTATTCTTACCACTTATTTTTAATTGTAAAGTTTACCTTCTTTAATATGGGAGCATTTCTGTGATTCAATTACAGAAAATTTTCTGTTTTTAAAAACCTGTAGTAAAAGGTTAAAAATTAACCAAAGGGCTCTTGTCGCGAAGGGGTTAAACATCTTGAATTACAGTGAACTTTAATAACCCTTGGCTATAATTGCCAGTACTCTTCCAATTGAGCTATCTGTACGACAGCCCAGCCAACACAATATTCGCTCAGAACAACTATTATCATGACATCAATTGATTGTGTGAAAAATAATTAAAAGTGTACATGATTATATATTTTATTATTAAACAACAGACTTTGCAGATCCGATTTTCTAAAAAGCTTTAAAGATTGAAATCTCTAGGCTGGAGTGGGAAAGTGGTAATTTTGAGGAATAGGAGGATAATTTATATAGAAGAATTTTCTGTATAAAAATAAAGATTTACACTTTTTTAATGTTGGGGAGTAGGGGGAGGGTGAAGAGGTGAAATGTACAGTCGTGGAAAAAAAAAGTAAACACCCTCTACTAACTCCTTAACAAATTATTATCGTAGACAAAAGTTATTGGTACCGAACGATTGGAAATAAAGTCTATTTTTAAATGATGTATATAAAATTTGCTTAGGGGGCCATCTACATATTAAAACAAATCCAAACTTCATTTTTTTCAATGGCAATACCCAATTTCAACGAGATATTTCAAATCTTCGGTTCAAACTATGCCTAGGCACCAAATTTCAAGTAATTTGAATAATAAGTTTTTGAATTATAAACATTCAAAATTTAGTGCTTCTAATGTTAAATTATATTTTCATATTTTTATTCATATCTCCTGAAATTATGCTCCTAATGTGCTAATTTTTTGTGTAGCAGTAATACTAACATACCCAAACATAAATACGTTGAATTTGCAATTTTTATAATTTTATGATATGAATTATGAAATTAATATTCGAAAAAATTATGAATTGTAACCTAAAATTTTTTTGATGGATTTAGATTTATTAAGTCCTGCTTTATGGAAATCCAAAATTTCACATTTTTCTTCCAAATAGTTTTCAGATTATGCTTAAAAAACGGCAAAATTATGGTTTAAGGGGCCGTCTATGATAGAAGTGACTAGATATTTTGAAATGTCTTACGCTGTCCTGTAATCTAGCAAACTTCATTGACTGCTTGAGTGACGCTTAAGGTGCCTTGATCAAGAAGTAGGGCTCTCTCGGTTAACAATCGAGTACCGAACTTCAATTTGGATACAGCCCTTAAAATAAGCTTGTTTTAAAATAATTAATTTCTCGGGAACTTATAGTACGAATTGCATAAAAATTTGTTTTTAGGCTGATTAAACTGTGTAGAATTCATTTATGCTGTAAAAATTGTGTACTGCTATTGAAAAAAACAAAGTTATGGTTCGTTTTAATATGTAGATAACCCCTTAAGCAAATTTTATATACATCATTTAAAAGTAGACTTTATTTCCAATCGTTCGGTACCAGTAACTTTCTTCTACGGTAATTTGTTGAGGAGTTAGTAGGGGGTGTTTACTTTTTTTTTTCCATGACTGTACATTAGGGAAGTTAGAGCTTATTTATTTATTTATGTTAGTGAGCAACAAATGTTGCAGATTTTTTTTTTTTTTTCAAACTAATTTTTGAAAGATTTTATTATTTAGGTAAGCTGGAGAGGTGGGTGCAAAAGCAGAAGTGGAATCTTCGGAGCTCAGGGGATTATTTTATATGATTTATTATTATTGTTAATAAAGAATTTTAAATAGGGATGGTGAAAGATTATTTTATATAAAATTAAAGAATGTTTAATTTTTTTGCACTAGGAATGAGAAAAGGGAGAAGCAGAAATTTGTAGTTTTGGATTTAATATAAATGTATGGAATTACTTTTATAAGTGAGCGATGATTGTTATATATATATATATATATATAAAGGTTTAAAGAGTAATATTTCTTGCTATTTTTCTTAACAAAGTAATTTTTTTATATAGTAAAATTTAACATAGCTTTTTATATCTCTGAAGCAAACCAACAGAAATACCCTCTAAACATGCATGTTGTACATTACTTCCATATCTTACCAAAGAGTTCTTATAAAAATCTCATTGCACGATGCTCTTTAAAATTGAAGTATGGTCATCCTTTTTTGCGGGGAGGGAGGGGGGAGAGATTGAAGGTGAATTGAAATCCTGACTATGAATTCTTTGTATTGGTCTTTAATTTTTTTTGTGTGTGTTTATTGTTTTATTTATTTTTTTCAATAACCTCAAAAAAGTAATGATATCAATGCAAAAACCCTTAACGGGTTAAAAGTTTGTGACGCAGCACTTTATCTTATGCTCTAAGAATTTTAAATATGGAACTTAAAAATAATGATATCAAATTTTGAGTGACGCTATGCTATTAATTATAATCTCTTTATATATTATTTATTTCATCTTTTTATTTTTTTATAACCGCATGTGCAAAAATTATGTTCAGTTTAAAAAAATGTATAAAAGTTTATTCATTGATGCTTTAACATTTACACCTCTCATAAATTCCAAGTATGAGTTTTAAGATATGATATCAAAATTTTAGTGACGCTTTGATGTGGCTTTAAACGATTTGTTTTAAAATTAAATTTAAATTATTTTTGTTTTGGCTAAGATATATTCACACATCTAAATAATAGTTTTAATTTTCCAATATGCTTTAAATATGTCACTTTCACTGAATTTATATAATGCATTTAAATGTATTTATTTGAATAAATTGATTTATCCTTTGTCCAATGCTATTAAAAATTTAAAATAAGATTTGCGTAAATAATTGTTTTGCGTCATTGTATCCAAACTAAGGGAAATGTATTCAAATGGATACTATGAGGCAAAAAAATTATTTACGCAAATCTTATTTTAAATTTTTAATAGCATTGGACAAAGGATAAATCAATTTATTCAAATAAATACATTTAAATGCATTATATAAATTCAGTGAAAGTGACATATTTAAAGCATATTGGAAAATTAAAACTATTATTTAGATGTGTGAATATATCTTAGCCAAAACAAAAATAATTTAAATTTAATTTTAAAACAAATCGTTTAAAGCCACATCAAAGCGTCACTAAAATTTTGATATCATATCTTAAAACTCATACTTGGAATTTATGAGAGGTGTAAATGTTAAAGCATCAATGAATAAACTTTTATACATTTTTTTAAACTGAACATAATTTTTGCACATGCGGTTATAAAAAAATAAAAAGATGAAATAAATAATATATAGAGAGATTATAATTAATAGCATAGCGTCACTCAAAATTTGATATCATTATTTTTAAGTTCCATATTTAAAATTCTTAGAGCATAAGATAAAGTGCTGCGTCACAAACTTTTAACCCGTTAAGGGTTTTTGCATTGATTAAATTTTACAGCCTATTTTTAAGAATCAGGATTGTCAGAAAAATAAAAGTTAATTGAAACAAAAAGGAAACTGGATGTTATTATGCAAATTGAATGATTGTGTATGTCTAATTATAAACACATTGAAAAGAAATTTTTTCCAAATACAAAAGATAACACATCAATTTGTACATTTAACTATTTTCTGGCAAATTATTGCTTTATATTTTAATTAATGATTTAACTGTGTGGTGATGAAAATAAAATATTTGATCTATTTTAATCTAATGGATACAAAAGCTACAGGTTAGGCATAGGGATATACTTATTTGATGTGTATATTAGAGATGAGTTCGGGCTCACTTTTCGAAGCCCGGGCCCGCCCGAGCCCGAAACATTTTTTTTTATTAGAGCCCGAGCCCGCCCGAGCCCGATACCGAAAAAAGTAAACCGAAATTTTTTTAAAAATAAAAATTGCATAAAAGTTGTTCTAAATGTAATATCAAGTTGCTCTAAATGTAATATCTCTTTTTTCTTAACAACTTCGTACATCACAATAACTGTTAATACATAGCACATAATTAATTTTAGGACATTTACATTCAATCTTATCAAAAAATAAACCCCTAAAAATATTCTCATATTTTTCTCTCGCAACAAGCAAATCTGACGGAAACATTAACGAAGTGCGTTTTAGAAATAAATGAATGAATGAAATATGCAGAAATTACGATTTATATGGCGAAGAATTAAACAACGTTTTTCTATTTCCTATAAAAGGTATCCATCTTTCGTAAGTCTCGTGTTCTTGAAAATCAGCTTAAATTAAAAATTCAACAACACTGTTATCTGAAAGATCCGATGCTTCTTATAGGAAAAGTGTATCGATTGTAATGCTCATTGACTATTAACAGAAGAGATTACTTTTTTCGTCTAGATTGTCAAATAATAAAATAAAATAAAATAAAATAAAATAAACGATCCAATTTAAAAATATCCTACTATTTATTTGTCTTGGCACATTATGAACTATCTAGTGCATCCAGTTATCGTCAATGGTATAAATCTGCAAATATTGCAAATTTCTTTTAAAATACCTTTGATGTTGTAACATTAATCAATCATCACATACAATTATTTATACCTAATTTAAAACCAAAATTCTCCTTTTACAAATATAATTAACTGAAACTTCCTTCCCTTTTAAAAACATCATATATATCTCTTTCTCTCTAATACAGCTAATAAATATTCCTTTTAATGTTTACCAAATTATCAACTGTTAACCAAAAAAAAAAAAAAAAAAAAAAAAAAAAAGAAAGAAAAATCAACTTTCACACCCTTATAAACAAACAGTAAAATATTCACGAATAAATAAATTTTTTTGATAATTTGCTTTTCTTTTGCGCAGTAATTTTTTAAGTAGCGTTCTTATACTAAAATAGAAAAACACTATTTCTCTTTTAGTAATTTTTTAAGTAGCGTTCTTATACTAAAACAGAAAAACACTATTTCTATTTTCCTTTCATTCTGATCAAAATACAGTAAATTCTGTCTAAGGCGGACTCTGTATAAGCCGGAAATCTGTCTACCGCGGAAAATTTTTCAAGTCCCGGCGAGCCCATAGGAAATTACATTAATTCATGCTGCATAAGGCGGAATCTGTCTAACGCGGAAACGGAAAACATTTTAAGGTCCCACCGAAAATAAAATTTTGCATAAGACGGAAAAAAGGATAATTTAAAAATGAAAGGCAATCTGTTTATTAAGCTTTAAAACTGATAAGTCAAATACTCAATGGCGTGCATGTTAGTTAAATTCCGTAACACTTTGAAAAAGTTAATTCAAAAGGACAGAAACTATTTAAATTTTAAGGAATTTATGCTTGTGCCATTTTTTCATATGCAAAATTAAATTTAAAAGTTTATATTTCTAGTAGAATGAACATTTATCAAAATACATATTTTCGAAAGTGCAATATATTATACTTTAAGGATGTACTCAAATTCAAAGTTATAGCGTTCTGTCTCATTCTCGAAGTTTATTTTTTTTGTCTGTGTGCGTGTGTGTAAACTTTCAATTCGCATGTATTACACAAAAAGTTGGAACTAGTATTCCTTCTGTATTCCTTCTTCCATGGTATTAGAGCAGTACTAAGAAATTGAATAGCGTTTCTCATTTATCTATAAAGACGAAAGATCTTTCCGAATTTCAGTTTTCAACCGATTTTCGAGTCAGGAAATTCAATAAAAAATCATCAAAATTCGAGGGATTTTTTTTTTTTTTTGGTGGTGGGGGGAGGGGGCGGAGCTTTTTTGCATAAGCCGGAATATTGTCTACCACGGAAAATTTTCTCAGTCCCGATCGATTCCGCCTTAGACAGAATTTACTGTAACATCAAAATGATTTCTTATGGAAAATGTAATTTTCAACCCAGGCGTCGTAGTGATTATTATGAAAGGAGTAATTAAATTACTTTTACAATGATAACAGCTTTTTAACAGAGATAAAAATAAGGAATACTGAATTTATTTTAGACATAAACAGATTTTAGATATTAAAGCACCTTAAAAAGCATTAACAGAATAATATGGGGAACACAATAAATTTTGATGATTATATATTAATTAATATATGATTACTTCTTATATTTTTTAAATGTTTTTTTCATACTTTAATAAACAAAATTTTCATTTTTAAAAAAATGAGCCCGAGCCCGAAGGCTGGTATGAAAATTGAGCCCGAGTCCGTGTCGAGCCCAGGCTCGGACTCTGGCTCTCGGGCCCGGGCTGAGCCCGTCTCATCTCTAGTGTATATTAAAATAAAAACACGTTAAATAAATTTAAATAAAAAAAACTAACGTAGGAATAATTAAAATTAAATAATAAAGGAAAGGTTCCTCATTTTCCGTTTTTTCCGTATTATAGACAGTTGTCTTGATTGTACTCCTATAGATACTATTTTAGGAAGGAAAAAGTTCACTTTTTTTTTCTTTCTTTCTTTAAAAAAAAATAATAATAAAAATGGCCGTTGATTTGTTTTTTGTAATGAACTCATGTATGCATAATATTGAAACTCATCTCTTGGCCTATTCTACTTCTAATAAAATTGGAATTCTAAGAAAATATTTATCCTGCTAGCAGTGTTTCTAGTGAACATTTATTTTCTGTAACTAGACAGATTTGTGAACAGAAAAGAAACAGATTACAACTAGATAATGCGAAAAACTCTCATTTTTATGCTGTAAATTGACCATGTTAAATTTTAATTGCAAATAGTGTTGTATCTGCTTGTATAAATGATCACTTATAACTGAAGCATATTAAATTAGCATCAAATGAGCATTGGTCATCTTGTATTTTTACAACTAGTAATACTTTACCTATTGTTTTTCGTAAATTAATTATTTGGAAAATTCGGTCGAATGCTGAAAAGTATTCGACCGAAGCCGAATATTCGGTTTAGATGTCAAATCACCGATTACCGAATCGACTATTCGATATTCGGTCAATCCCTAGTCCTGTACGAGTCGGATAATAACCGATCCGAACCCAATAAAATACATGTCGACCCGAAAACAGACAAAAACAGATTCGGAATCGAAAAATGAAGAAAATTAATCAACACTTTAGTAACATGCGCAAGTAGTCTACAGTTGTATCTCTAATATTAATTTATCTTGTATGTTGAAAAATGAACGCAGGTAAATGAACGCGTAACAGGTATGCGTTCATATTTCAATTTGTAATTTTTATTCCCTCATTTGTACATGATGTATCTGCGTTGTCTCATATGGTTATATACATACATATATATATAAAAGTTTAAAACTTTATGTTTTTATGTGTGTGAGCGGGTATAAGTGTATGTATATATGCTTATATATTGTATGGACATATATGCTTATATATTGTATAATTTAAAAAAATTAAATTAAATTAAAAAAAATACGGGGTATCATGCATTTAACATAATAAATTTTCACATATTGCATCCTCATTTAAGGATATATTTTTCTATCTCAATATTCCTTATTGCTTTTTAAATTTTCAAATTTATTTACATAATACAAGGCTAAATTTTACTATCTAAAATATTCCTCATCTTTTTAAATGTTATTTATATTCTCATTTTTTTACATTACAATTTTTTGTCTTTAAAACGTTAATTTAAGCAATTGCCCTTTTATTTATTTTATAATTTTTAATATCCTGTATGAGGTGTATCTTTCTTTGGATCTCTTAGCTTTTTATTATCTATATTTTCTGTAATGTTTGCGTTATAAGGAGCTAAATTTTGTCAATTTAGGCTTAATGCCGACAAAATTCCCATCTTCTATGAATGAACTCACAAGCTGCTCTGATGATTCTGTGAGTCATTCATAGTTTCTTATATTACATACTGGTTTCATATGTTCATTTCTGGATAATCTTTAGCACTTTATCAATTTCTTCATATATTTGTGATTTCAAATTTATTATATATATATATATATATATATATATATATAACCATTAATTAAACATTACGGAACATCATCAAAAACCACATTATTGTGAATGAGTGGATGCCACTAACCTATAATATAAAACTGTATATATAAAATAAAGTACCTTATACTTAATTACAAGAATTAATAAGGAAGAATAAAAAAAAAAGAATATGGATTCCGAAAAAATTGAAAAACTTATATATTGAATTACATATATAACCATAAATTAAACATTACTGACCACCATCAAAAATTGTGATAATATGAATGAAATGACAATAATATAGATTCCCCCAACACACTTAATATGGATACCAAAAACATATAATATACAAGCTACTATGCATATAATAAAGTCCCTTGTACTATATATTACGAGAATTAATATGGAAGAAAAAAAAAAAAAGAAAAGAAAAATATGGTTACCGAAAAAATAATTGAAAAGCTTATATATTGAATTACGTTATATCAAGAGTGCAGAATTCAATTATATAAGCAAAATAATCGTTTTCTGTGAGAAAAAAAGCTTATATATATACCCGTGTTTCTCAACCTTTTTTGGTTGACGGCCCACTAAAAATATCAGGAATTATTTGCGGCACATGTGAACATAAAAAAAAATTAAAGAAAAAGTTACAAAAAATGCAAAGAATACAAAAACATTATATATACCATATATATACAAAATTTATTCAATGAAAGATCTGAGCCTGTTTTCTTCAACAAATTAAATCAAAACGAGGTTCCAAGGTCGCCAGACGCATTTTATCGTAAACTTCAAAAAGTTTTACTCGCTTTTTACCCGACTGCCAAGAAGGGTTATGTGTTTCACGCTTACCTGGGTATGTGGATTTCTTTATACCCTCGAAACATCCCAACGGCTGGATGGATTTTAATGAATGGGGTCTCTATCGATTCGTCTTAACCGTCCGATGGTTATGGGCTAGGTTTTGTTTTTATAAATTCAAAATGGTGGCCGTAAAATACAAAATGGCAGTAGAGACGAAAAAATTTTTCACGCACCCTATTGAGTGGCATATTATTGGATAGGTCTTTCAAAATGAAGACTATGTTTCATTGACTATTTTACAGTCAGAAGCATCGTTTAAATATTACATAATCTGGAAGTTGTGTAGGTAGGATCTCTAGCTTTACTGCAACTCTAACCTTCATAGATATCTATAGGACTTGTAAAAACAGTGTTTATAGATAGGAACTAAAAAATTAAACACAACTTAAAAGTCATCAAGACAAGTAAATGAAAAAAAAATAGTTCACATTGATGAGAAATAATTAATTAGTTCGCTTTTTACGCAGTCGGGTTTTTTAATTTTTTAAGTTTAATTTTTATTGGACTTAATTTCTGTCCATGCTGAAAATTCAAATTTAGAGAAACATGAAGAGGCAAAAGGAAAAAGAGTTTTAATAGCCTTCAAGCTGATTGCAGGTTACAAATTTTTGACAGAAAGACAAACTCATACAATTTTTTTTCGCAAAATGTTAAGCAGTAAAACTTATCGTTTCTCAAATCAATGGGCTGTTCTTTTCTTGTTGTCAAATTTGGTCTCTTGTAAATTGCAAATGGGTTCGAAGGATGTATTCCGATCCAAACTGCTTATTTTCGGATTTATTTTTAAATTCATTTTTGCTCTCAAACGCATCAAAATGCCAAATTCTCTTATTTAGAAACTACATATTGTGCCATGCTTGTCAATTTTTTAATAAATGTAGAAAATATTGCAAAAAATATTGTCAAAGTTGGCGTTTTGAACCGAATTTTCCGAAGCGGGAGATCCGCGAATGAAAAATATAGTCATACTGAAAAAATAATTGTTTTAAAATCAAATTCTAATTAATTGAGCAAAAAATGAAATCACACGGCATCTTATACATCTCTTCAAAAATCACCTCAGCAAGCTTCATGCTTTTACTTTTAAAAATGAGTCCGAAAATGTCTCAGAAAATTTCGAGCTGTTGAGGATTGAAAAATATTTTTTCGAATACACCCGTAACCATTCATATTCGTCAATTGAAAGGGAAGGAAAGTAGTTTTTAAGTGTTACGGTTATAATAAACAGAAAATGTCGTATCGTTGGTACGACACTATACAATTTTAATTATTTGTCGAAAATCCTCGTGGCACATTTGACAGTCTCTCATGGCACACCAGTGGGCCACGGCACACAGGTTGAGAAACACTGATATATACTCATTAATGTTCAAATTTATACACTGTAAAAGAAAAAAAAAAAAAAAAAAAAAGAGTAATGTTTCTTAATTTACACTGTAAAAAAAAAAATCTGTAAAGTTACTGAAGTTTCTAGGAATCCCAGTTTCCTAGAACATTTTATGTAACGGCAACAACGAAAATTCATGTAATAGACACACTTTTGCGCCGAAAATCAAAAAATTTGTGAGGTTACTAAGAATTTTTTAGGAAACTGGGATGCCTAGAACTTTTCATGTAACTGCAACCAAACCATGGTTACAGATAAAATTTTAGTAAGATTACTGTAATTTTAGAAGATTCCTTTGTAAAGTTACGGATTTCTGTAGCCTTACAAAAACTAGTTTTGTAGATTTGCAGCTTTTTTGTACAGCTACAAATGAAAGTTTAGTAAGCATGTAACTTTACATCTGTAGAACAACAGATTCTTTTTTTTTTTTTTTTTTTTTTTTTTTTTTTTTTTTTTTTTTACAGTGTGGGTATGTATAAAAAAACGGGAACGAAAATAGACAGTAACTTTTTCCTAGTTATTCACGGTCTCGAAAAGCATTCTTTATCATTAGAAACCTCAGAAACCAATAGTTTCTCTGTTGCTGCCGCTGATTTCCGGAAAGTTTTTGAGTCGTTTTTATATTAGAGTGTATCAGTCGGTTTTCTCCAACCAGAATATCGGTTTTTAGGGTGCGTTTAATTCTCAATTAAACATTTTAAGCTGCGTCATTGAATTTATACATTCAAGAGTAACAAAATAATATCAATTTGAGATTAATGTTAATGATGTAAATTTATCATCTTTGTCTGTAAGTGGGATATATTTGTTGAACATGAAAATGTTTGTTTGAGAATGGATAGCATCCGAAAAGGATGCATTCCAGGTTGAGAAAACGGATTAATACAGTATAAAAATTACTCAGAAACTTTTCCGAAAATTAGTAGCAGCGAAAGAAAAAAACTTTGTTTTTATAAATGCTTCTTTAAATCTCAAAAATAGATTGGTTTCTGACATTTCTAATGAGAAAGAAGGCTTTTCATATTCGTGGATAACCCTCAAGAGGTTATTGTACATTTTCGTTCACGGTTATAATTTTCCTGGATTAAGATTTATCTGTCCTTATTTACAATGTTGTTGTTTTATTTTACATTTGAAAAATATTCTAGACTTTTTTTTGAAAAATCTAGTCAACCCGAACCCGATCAGCAAGTGTCAAATCACAACCTGTGTCATTACAACTAATCAATGTATTAAATGAATTTTATAACAAGTTATTTTAATAGTAACTACCGTCAATAGATTAAGGGGGTAATTGCTGTGAGCTGTGACAGATAAAAATGTTTTTTTTTTTTTTACGCAAAATGTGTAGTTGAAAACTTAATAAAAATTTTCATTGTTTTTTTCACTCAGTAATACATTTTCATAAATACAGTAAAATCTGTCAAAACAAAACCAATTTTTACTGAATCCTGCCTTAAATAAAAAATTTTCTGCAAAGTTCTAGAGAGAGGGATTCCATATACTCTGCTATTATACTATTTAATTCTGTGAATAATTATGTCAACGTTTAAGGCTGTTCTCAAATCCAAAAGGGCAACTTTATGACATAAGTTTTAATTAATTTATTTTTGTTCGGAAATGCATGAAACTTAGCAGGTGTTGTTGTTCAGAAACTATGTAATCGCACTGTGTTTTCTGTTTGCTGTTTTTTTTTTTTTTGTTGTTTTTGTTTTTGTTTTTCAAACGCAATAGATCTTTCAGAAAATAGTGTCAAAGTACGCATTTTGAACATAATTTCCACGCGAAGGAAGAAAGAACACTCAAGAGCTGGCAAAAAACATGTTTGTCACGTGATCAAAACTGCTTATAACTCAATAGGTAAATTGATGGATCAAAAATTGGAAAACACATTTCGATTCCAAATCGCTTCTGTAGTCAGGCCTTCCAATTTTATATTTTTCCGTTAAAAATGAATTTGTAAATGTGTCAAAACTTTTTGCGCTTGTTGAGCAGAGCCGTTGAGACAGCATTAGGCTGTTCTTAACGGCTCTGCTCAATAAGCGCAAAAAGTTTCGACACATTTACAAATCATTTTTTTAATGGAAAGATATAAAATTTTAATATCTGACTATGGAAGCGATTTCGAATCGAAATCTGTTTTCCATTTTTTTTTTTAATAAATAAATTACCTATTGAGTTATAAGCGATTTTGATCATGTTACAAAGACGTTTTTCATCCTTTCTTGAGTGGTTATTCTTCTTTCGCGCGGAAACTCGGTTCAAAACGCCCACTTTTCTTACTATTCACGCTATTTTCTGAAGAATCTATTGCATTTGGGAGGGAAAAAAAAAAGTCCTATTGCATTAACGTTTATCACTTGTAAAACTAAACAAGAACGAAAAATCACGCGTCTAACATATATTATGTAACAGTTTCTAACACATTCGGAATACTGGGGCGAAATTTCACAGTTTATTAAGGCTCAACTGCTCTGTTGAAATTGTTTATTTAGACATCATCTTTTACCTTAAGGCTGTTCTCAACTGCTCTGCTCAACAATCGCAAAACGTTTTGACACCTTTACAAATTCATTTTTAACGGAAAAATGTAGAATTGGAAGGCCTGACTATAGAAGCGATTTGGAATCGAACTGTGTTTTCCATTTTTTGATCAATCAATTACCTATTGAGTTACAAGCCATTTTGATCGCGTTACAAACACGTTTTTCGCCCGCTCTTGAGTGCTCTTTGTCTTTCTTCCTTCGCGCGGAAATTCGGTTCAAAACGCCCACTTTGACACTATTTTCTGAAAGATCTATTGCGTTTACAAAAAAATGGAAAAAACAGCTCAATGCATAGTTTCTGAACAACAACACCAGCTAGTTTTATGCATTTTCGAGCAAAAATAAATTAAAACTTATGTCAGAAACAAAGAGAGAACAACAGCCTTAAGGTGGTTCTCGAATTCCCTGCTCAATAAACGCAAAACTTTCTGACACATTTTTAAACGTAAAGACATAAAATTCGCAGTACTGGTAATTGAAGCTATTTGGAATCGAATGGCGTTTTCCATTTTTTGATAAATATATTACTTATGGAGTTATAAGCGATTCTGGTCAAGTGACGACAATTTTTTCTCCTTTCCCGTGGTGTCGCGTCCAGAAATTCGGTCAAATCGTCTGCTTTAACTGTATATTCTGAAAGATCTTTAGGCTTTACCGAAACGGAAAACGGTATTTTGTTGCATAGTATCTGAATAACAACACCTGCCGATTTCATGCGTTTTCGAACAAGAAGGAATTCAGAAATGTGTCAGAAAGTAGCTTATTTGAATTTGAGAACAGTTTTAAGCGCGTAGTCCGACATACCTGTTGAATTTGTATTTTATTTTATTTATTTATTACTTATCTATATCGGAATTGATGAAGTTTTAATTTTATTTTAGAATATTAAGCCAGAAATAAATTCTGAACGATTTATATTGTTTTAAGTGCAAAATTTTAAGTTCATCTTTCGTAATCAGTCGGCATGCCAGAGAGATATATTTAAAAAAATAATAATGCTTGAAAATTATTTTAAAACCGCAAAAAATCAGTAAAGTAGTTATAGTTTTCATTCAGTCTAAATGTCTGTGGAAAATAAAGTTATGAGATTTCATATTTCAGTTGTATATTTTTTAAATTGACTTCGTATTTTTTGTTTTGAGTAAACATATTGAAAATGTGATTAAAACATAAACTTTAACACAAATATTTTTTCCATAAAAGAACTATTTTCGTTAAAAAATTTAAAAAATAGTACTAAATGCTTTTGTAAATTCCAAAGGCAAATTATTGTTCATTCTTTTTTATACTAAAAAAAAAAAAAAAAAAAAAAAAAAAAAATATTATTTCAGAATATACATCGATTTTAAAATATGGTTAAAATGAATAATTTTTAAAAGCAAATTTTATTTTATTTAAAGAATTTACAGTTGTTATAAATATACCAGCTGACCCGAACGGCGTTGCTCGGCCTAATGATAATAACATTAATATACCTAAAATCAGTGCTGAATTACTTTATATATTTAAAACGAAAATCTTTCTAAACGATTTTAACGTTGGAACCCTCACTACCTTATGCAGCGTAACCCTCGAATTTATATGATTTTATATTTTTAAAGAAAAATCTATCCAGACGAACCAGTGTCTTTTATTTTATTTTTTCATTTTTAATACTTTGCAACATAGTTGAAAAGTGCTTATTACTTCAGTTTGTCTGTCCATGCTCTAACTTGCGTAAACGTAGTCGGATTGCCATGAAATTGATATATGTTATTGAAATTACTATGGCATGTTCCGTATTGAAAATGAAGTGTGTAGCATTTATAGTTATTTTAAAGAGCATTCAAAAGAATTTCGTTACATTACAGCCTATGAGGGAAAATCATTTGCATTGATTGTCCTTTAAGGCTGTTCTCATCTACTCTGCTCAACAAGCGCAAAACGTTTTGACACATTTACAAATTCCTTTTTTAACAGAAAGATATAAAATTGGAAAGAGGCTGTTCTCAACTGCACTGCTCAACAAGCACAAAACGTTTTGACACATTTACAAATTCCTTTTTTAACAGAAAGATATAAAATTGGAAAGAGGCTGTTCTCAACTGCTCTGCTCAACAAGCGCAAAGCGTTTTGACACATTTACAAATTCCTTTTTTAACAGAAAGATATAAAATTGGAAAGAGGCTGTTCTCAACATCTCTGCTCAACAAGCGCAAAACGTTTTGACACATTTACAAATTCCTTTTTTAACAGAAAGATATAAAATTGGAAAGAGGCTGTTCTCAACTGCACTGCTCAACAAGCGCAAAACGTTTTGACACATTTACAAATTCCTTTTTTAACAGAAAGATATAAAATTGGAAAGAGGCTGTTCTCAACAGCTCTGCTCAACAAGCGCAAAACGTTTTGACACATTTACAAATTCCTTTTTTAACAGAAAGATATAAAATTGGAAAGAGGCTGTTCTCAACTGCACTGCTCAACAAGCGCAAAACGTTTTGACACATTTACAAATTCATTTTTTAGCGGAAAGATATAAAATAGGAAGGACTGACCATGGAAGCGATTAGGAATCGAACTGTGTTTTCCATTTTTTTTTATCAATCAATTACCTATGGAGTTATAAGCGATTTTGATCACGTGACAAACACGTTTTTCGTCCTTTCTTGAGTAATTATTCTACTTTCGCGTGGAAATTCGGTTCAAAAGGTCTACTTTGACACTATTTTCTGAAAGATCTATTGAGTTTGCAAAAAAACGGTAAAAACAGCCCGATGATGTAGTTTCTGAACAACAACACCTGCTAGTTTCATGCATTTCCGAACAAAAATAAATTAAAACTTATGTCATAAGTTGCCCTCTTGGATTTGAGAACAGCCTTAATGGTGTTTCACAATTTCAAACATGTTGAAATTGATATACATATCTCTGAAGAGAATGCTTACTGAACAAGATGCTTACTATAGAATAGTGGTGACAGATATATTGTGAAATATAATCTCCAAACAAGGACATAAAAATAATCAAGTGAAGTAAATTGCTTTTCATGTGTCAAGTGTGATTTACAAAAGTAATTATCGAAAGTGTTTACGATCTAAAAGAAGGAAGTGAAACTGAAAAGTGATTGCACGATCGTAAACAGATATTTTATTATAAACATTTTTGCAATACTCAAGAACTATAAAACATTTATTAACTCTAATTTTAAATTACCGTAAATATAAATATTGATACAAATTATTTGTTATTCTGATTGATGGGATTAATTTCCTGTTTCTTTATTGTTAATAATATTTTATTCATGTATTTTTTTCTCTACTTCCAGTTGTAACTAAAACTCTCAAACTGAGAGATGTATGCCTTAAAGCTCTTATTAAATGTAATTTTACTTTTCTATTCATAAGTTTCGGCACTAATTTAACTTCATAAGACACTCAAAATATGCGTCTTTTTACACAACATGAAGTTCAGACCATCAGTCACATATACGGAATAAATAAGAAATACAGGAGCAAGATATAGATTTATTTACTCTATCCGGTGGAAAAGAAAAATACCAGATGTCAAAAAGGATATACATAAATATAAGGTAAGCCCAATTTATCTTACCTATGCTTTTATATTGAGAAATAGATAATTAATTTTGAGGATAAAGATCGAACATCACGCAAATTTTATGTTAGCAAAGATTAAATATTGCTAACAAATTGTGTATGCATAGCATTCGTCGTTCATTTACAGGGACTATCAAAAGAATTCCATTACCTTACGGTCTCTGGAGAAAAATCGTTCGAAAAAAATTGTTCATGTTGCACTGTTTCAAACAAATAGAAATTGTTATACATTGAGGTGCACTCCCAGAAGCTTACTATAGAATATGGTGTGCATAGCATTTACCTTTCATATACAGGGACGCACAAAATAATTGTTCCGATATTATCTATGAACAATAATTGCTGGAAGTGCGTTTTTCGTTGTGGTCTGTGTTTAATTACTATTAGTTTTTAGGTGCGTTCGTAATTATGTAAATACGTAGCATCTACAGTCGTCGTTCGGACCGTCTGTCTGTCTGTCTGTCCGTCCGCATAAAACAGAGCAAAAACTACCCAACTGAATGGTCTGAAATTTTAAATATATACTTGTTCCAAAATTTTGTCGAGTCATTTCAAATTTTATAAAAATCGGATGTATAGTTTAATTACTAGTAAATCTGCAGATCAGGAGCCTCAACGTCATCTTTGCAAGTCATTGTTTTTTAACACTCATTGCATAATATTCAACTTCCTACAAATCGCTTTTTAAAGTTTTCAAATTACATAAATATTTAGGAGCATACAAGATACTTCGTGAAGTTTCAGAAATTAAAAGTGTTAAACAAGTGGTTGTACATTTATGTTCTGAAATTCTGATGAGCTACTTATTCCGGTAACTTTTTAAATCAAAAATTGCATTTCTTCAGGGGGGCTCTGCCCCCCTGAAAACCCCGTAGTCTATTTAAATTTACATTCGTAATTTTTTATTGATTGTGCGGATGGTTATAGTATATCTTAGATTTTTTTTTTTACGCTGTGATTTATAAGGATAAGCATAAGTTTTTTTATAAATTAATAAAATTTAAATTTAAAATAAAATATTCATGTTAACCGTACACAGACAATAAATCTTGAAGTGACGCCAAAAATGTAACCCTAAAATCGCTACATTCGGCACAACACAACGACGTCCTTAAAAGAAAAAAAAAAGAAAAAAAAAAAACGGATGAAGTCAAAGAATTTGGTCCCTGTTTCACTTGCTTGTTTTGTTTGGGCCGAATGAGGGCATTTAAATCTGAGCGATAACGCACATCGTATTGCAAACTGTTTTTACGGCATACTGCATCTCCATCTATCTCTTTCCTCTGTGAATAATAGTAATTTTATTTTACCCAAGATCTTTTTATTCCAGCATCTTTGTTTTCGATAAATGACGTCTAATTCACCTGCTATGCATACTTACTCAAAACTTTTCATCTTGTTATATTAAGAAATACTCGAGAGTTTTATTTTTATTTTTAATATGCCGCCATATTAATTTTTCTATTCTTAATTTTATTTTTCATTTTCCTGTTTCACGACAAAACATTTCAATTGAAAATTGTTTAAAAGAAAATATTATTCCGGGTTTTGATTTTCTTGGCAACAATTAAAGAAATATTGGTAAATGTTATGGGAAAATGTTACGTTATTCTCTATGAAAATAATGAACTTTTGTATTTTTAAGCAAAATATTTCAATAAAATAAATGAAATATTGCCTATTTTTATTTCTGGGCTAAAATCCTTCTATATGCAAAGATACAAATGCATTAATTCATCTGTTTTGACGCTGGCTTTACTCAAGCATTATACACGCAATTATACTAATATTATTAGGACGTTGCTAGGCAACAGAGAAAGAAAAGGAAAAAAAAATGAAATATGCATTATGTAAATTTGATAAAACAAAATCCTTTATATTATTGGAAAACATGCATAAAATTCCCCCCAATATTATAAACCTAATTAAAAAAATCTCGCAAATATATTGACATAATTTATTGGAATAATTTAATAATGTTATTTAAAAATTTCAGCATCAAAAATTTACCATTTAAATCCATTTTTCATATGAGCCATTTCTTACAACAAATGAAAATCTGAAAATCGTCTGACTTGCCATTGAAAAGCATTATAGAGCAAAATAAAATGTTCCATATTTCCCGAACGAATGAACCAAATTTAACCAAAAACTGTACAGCTAAGTCCGGGTACCTCATCAACATGCCCAGTGAATTTCAAGCCGATTGGATGCTTTTTGCAGCAGTTATCCCGGAACAGACAGACAGACTAACAGAAAACAAAACTTTTCGTGTCTCCACAGTAAGCCTTCACTGACGTTTCGGCAACAAGGACAGTCAAAAGTTTCCCGTTGTATGACGACCAATGGGAAAAAAATATTTCAAGTGCATTTTAATGATGTTACAGCCTTTCGAACAGAATGAAATGGATATACACTTCTGAAGTGCACTAAAATATACATTCAGTACAATATGCTGTGCAAAAATATTTATAAAACTAATTATAGTATGAACTCACCTAAACGTTTGGCGTGCAATTTCCAACTTGTTTAATATTACTTAGTGTATATAAATTCTAATAATAATACACAGGGCTGCACAAAACACCTGATGTGCATTTTCGTTTTATGATGAAAATTGATGAGGGGACATTTTCAACTGTTCTATGCGTTTCCTTACTGAACTGAAATTTAGCATGCTACGTATTATATGATAAATGTAAATCGATAGATCCCAAACAAGGTTGCACAAAAAATTCATCTATTATTCCGACTATTGATTTTAACTGATGAAATTGCGTTTTCAGATGTGTTATGCATTTTACAAATTCTTTACTTAGACATCATTTTTACCTTTTTAAACTGTGAAGTTTTATTATAGTATTCTGAATGTATTGGAAAGTGTTCAGTAATCGGCTTAGATGTATTATAATCCCGCATCCGCCATCTTGGATTTTTTTTCTTGCATGAAAAGTCCTTTTTCGCCAAGTAGTAAATGTCGCCAATGTTTAAGTATTGTTGATAGATTAATATAATATTGAAAAAACTGTAGTATAATAATCATTATTAATTAAAAAACAATTTTTAATTCGCGCCAAGAAAAAAAATCCAAGATGGCGGATGCGGGATTATAATACATCTGTTCCCAGTAATCTATGCTTGGCGCAAGATTTTACCTTCTTATTTCATTTCAAATCGAGAGCAAAAGCCACCAGCAAATTCACGATCAAAGTAAGTGAACGGTGCGATTACATGATGTTACAAGTCATAACGTATCAATCCCAAATAAAATACCAAACGTTTAATCCCCCCAAAAATGCATAAATGTCTTATTATGGTTATTTATTTATTTTCTCCATCCTAAATAAATTCTATAATTAATTGAAGGAATTTTACGGAAAACGAAATAACCGAATAAACAAAAACTGTAAAATTGTACATAAATTGTAAAATATGAAACAGGTCCTAAATGTTTCGCTAGATGGCAGCACTATAGATTCCGCGGAGTTGCTCTTGCCTCAGCCTCAGACACAGATCTGAGCTTCATGCACAAAAATGAGTCAAAAAAGTTTCGATAAGAAGAAGAAATTAGAGGTCTGCACGGACCGAAATTTCCAGGTCCGGTCCCGGCCCGACTCATAGAAGAAAAAATTCGGCCCGACCCCTACAAAAAAAATATTGGCCCGGCCCGGTAAAAAAGTTAAAAGCTCGGTCCGAGCCCCGCCCGTAGAAAAAAATTATTGGCTCGGTCCGGAAAAAAGTTAAAATCTCGGCCCGAGTGGGTTTCTACAAAACATTAATTTTTATGTCGATTTGGTTAAAAATTTGTCTTGTACGAGGAGTTCTGATCAAAAATATTTATATTAACTTTTTTCAGGTTTATAATCTTCATTTTTATAGAAGTGCCACAGGCTGCGATATTTATTTTTTTAATGAATCACTTTTTCTTGTATGTAAATGTTTCAGTTATCATTAATATTGTCAATCCATATTCCGTGTATTGAAGTGTTAAAACCCTAAAAAATGCTATACAGTAAAATCTTCTAAGACTCGATTACATAAAAAAGAAAAAAATATGCGTTATAGACAGGTTCCCTTCTTAGCAAGTGTAAATGTATTATATATTCTTTTCTTACGTATTAGTATATTAATTTTGCATGGATCAACACATTTTTCAGTTTAAAACAGAATTCCGTCATAGGCATTTTCTTTTTCTCACGTTTTACTATATTTTAATTTAGCTATATTTTAATAAGCGTAGATTACTATTCTTTAAAAAGAATAAATTTTAATGTTTAATTGTAGAATAATGACGATTTAAAAATGTATACCCTTTTTGCAAAAAAAGTTTGGCCCAGGCTTAATTTTACTGACCTTTAGAAAGACAGGATACGCCGAGACAACGATTTTCTTCATACGGGTTGGCTCAAAGCCAGGACTGAAAATTTTCGGCCGTGAAGACTAGGAATGAAACCAGTCCCGGCTCTGTACAGAAAAAGAAGTTAGGCCCGTCCCGGCCCGTGCAGCTCTCTAGAAGAAATAAAAGGCAGTTGGGTGGTAAATGCATTTAAAAAAATATGTTTACCAACTTCCAGAGGACTATCTATGAAATCTTGGTTGTTCTTCGCATCAAAGAATATTGATTCTCCTTCCTCTATCTTAAAAAAAATATATATATATAACCATTAATTAAACATTACCAACCATCATCAAAAACTGCAATATTGTGAATGACTGACTACACGCCATAAACCCACAATATAGAACTGTATGTGTAAAATAAAGTACCGTATACCTAATTACAAGAATTAACATGGAAGAAAAAAAGAAGAATATGGATTCCGAAAAAATTGAAAAACTTATATATTGAATTACGTTTTCAAGAGTACAGAATTCAATGATATAAGCAAATCGCTTGTTTTCTGTGGGAAAAAAGCTATAAGCTGAAAAAAAAATTTCCCCTGTACTCAAACAACCAATATAATCAAAAGAATAGTTTCAAGATGAATACAGAACATTATCAAATGGCATGAAATGGAAAAAAAAAACTACAACCCATTAAATATTTACTTTATAGCTATAGAAATCTTACAAAACATACCGTGATAATTCTCAGTAGATTTTCAAAATATATTCCCGCACATGGAATCCAAAAAGCATGATAAGATTAAAGTGAATAAAACAGTTAAGTTAACACAGAAATTAAAAGCTATGGAGTCAGTTAATTCATGTTGAAATATTGTGATAAATATAATTAATATATATAATATATATATATATATATATATATGTGTGTATGTATGTATATATATGAATGTAAGATAGCTCTAAATTCTAATTCCACATTTTCTAGTGTAATTATTTTCTTCCCCTGTAATTTCTCGTTTCTTTCACTGTTTATGTGATTGAAATGCTGTGTTACTATATATTATCATTTTGTTTTTGTTTTTCTGCCTTTCAGGCTTTTATGAAATTCAAATTGGTTACTTTCTGACACATTCCTGTGTTCATTTTTGTTCGTAAACGATATAATTGTTAAATGCTCTTATTCAAAAACAGGTAAATTGGGGGTTTTTTTTTTTCATTTTTTCATAAATGCAAAGATTTTTCAGAAAGTGCTGTGAAAAATTTATCATTTTGAATCAAATTTCAGTACACATATAAATCGTCATGAGACAGCAATCGAAGTTTCCGAGTAATTGGGAGAACACTGGATTGGGAACAGACAGTAATTGGACAGTAATTGGGAGATATCCATTTCTAACACTTTCCAACAAAGTTGAAAAGTGTTTCTGAATTCTGTTTGCCTGTCTGTCTGTCCGCCGTCTATACGGGCTCTAACTCGAGTAAATATAGTCCGATTGCCATGAAACTCATAAATATTATTGGGTATCACTATGGCATGTTCTGTGTTGAAAATGAAGTGTGTAGCCTTTGCGGTTCATTTACAGAGACACTCAAAAGAATTCCGTTACGTTACAGTGTATGGAAGAAAATCGTTTGCGGTGTACTTTAAGGCTGATCTCAAATCCAAAGGGTCAATTTTCTGACATAAGTTTTAATTCATTTTTGTTCGGAAACGCATGAAACTAGAAGATGTTGTTATTCAGAAACTATGTCATCGAACTATTTTTTCCGTTTTCTTGTAAACGCAATAGATCTTTCAGAAAATATTATCAAAGTTGGCATTTTGAACTGAACTTCCGAACGAAAGAAGAAAATCCAGTCAGTAAGGAGAAAAAAATGACGTGATCAAAATCGCTTATAACTCAATATGTAATTGATTGATCAAAAAATGGAAAGCACAGTTCGATTCCAAATCGCTTCCATGGTCAGGCTTTCCAATTTTATATGTTTCCGTAAAAAAAATGAATTTGTAAATGTGTCAAAACGTTTTGCGCTTGTTGAGCAGAGCAGTTGAGAACAGCCTTACTTTAATGATATGACGCTATTTTAAACATACTGAAATTTATACATATCACTGAGGTGTACAACACAGCACTTATACTGTAGAATAGGGTGTGCATAGACTTTATCTTTCATTTACAGGGGCACACAAGAAAATTTGGCTACAGAAGAAATTGAACAGTTAATTGACCAATTGAAGCCTATGAAAAATAATGGCTGGAAGTGCGTTTTGAGTTCTGGTACGCTTTTTTAAATTGAACATTTTTTTTTAATATTACCTGGTGTGTATAAATTCTATACAGATCAACTGCTCTGCTCAACAAGCGCAAAACGTTTTGACACATTTACAAATTCATTTTTTACGGAAAGATATAAAATTGGAAAGAGGCTGTTCTCAACTGCTCTGCTCAACAAGCGCAAAACGTTTTGACACATTTACAAATTCATTTTTTAACGGAAAGATATAAAATTGGAAAGAGGCTGTTCTCAACTGCTCTGCTCAACAAGCGCAAAACGTTTTGACACATTTACAAATTCATTTTTTACGGAAAGATATAAAATTGGAAAGAGGCTGTTCTCAACTGCTCTGCTCAACAAGCGCAAAACGTTTTGACACATTTACAAATTCATTTTTTAACGGAAAGATATAAAATTGGAAAGAGGCTGTTCTCAACTGCTCTGCTCAACAAGCTCAAAACGTTTTGACACATTTACAAATTCATTTTTTAACGGAAAGATATAAAATTGGAAAGAGCTGTTCTCAACTGCTCTGCTCAACAAGCGCAAAACGTTTTGACACATTTACAAATTCATTTTTTAACGGAAAGATATAAAATTGGAAAGAGGCTGTTCTCAACTGCTCTGCTCAACAAGCGCAAAAACGTTTTGACACATTTATAAATTCATTTTTTAACGGAAAGATATAAAATTGAAAAGAGGCTGTTCTCAACTGCTCTGCTCAACAAGCGCAAAACGTTTTAACACATTTACAAATTCATTTTTTAACGGAAAGATATAAAATTGGAAAGAGGCTGTTCTCAACGGATCTGCTCAACAAGCGCAAAACGTTTTGACACATTTACAAATTCATTTTTTAACGGAAAGATATAAAATTGGAAAGAGGCTGTTCTCAACTGCTCTGCTCAACAAGCGCAAAACGTTTTGACACATTTACAAATTCATTTTTTAACGATAAGATATAAAATTGGAAAGAGGCTGTTCTCAACTGCTCTGCTCAACAAGCTCAAAACGTTTTGACACATTTACAAATTCATTTTTTAACGGTAAGATATAAAATTGGAAAGAGGCTGTTCTCAACTGCTCTGCTCAACAAGCTCAAAACGTTTTGACACATTTACAAATTCATTTTTTAACGGAAAGATATAAAATTGGAAAGAGGCTGTTCTCAACTGCTCTGCTCAACAAGCGCAAAACGTTTTGACACATTTACAAATTCATTTTTTAACGGAAAGGTATAAAATGGAAAGGTCTGGCCATGGAAGGGATTTGGAATTGAACTGTTTTTTCCATTTTTTGATCAAACAGTTACCTATTGAGTTATAAGCCATTTTGATCACGTGACAAACACGTATTTCGCCCGCTTTTGAGTGCTCTTTCTTCCTTCGCGCGGAAATTCGGTTCAAAACTCCCACTTTGACACTCTTTTCTGAAAGATCTATTGCGTTTGTAAAAAAATTGAAAAAACAGCTCTATTACACAGTTTCTGAACAACAACGTCAGCTAGTTTCATGCATTTTCGAGCAAAAATAAATTAAAACTTATGTCAGAAAGTTGCCCTTTTAGATTTGAGAACACCCTTAAATTTTACTTGGTGCGTATAAATTCTATATAGCCCGAGAGACGGCAGCACAGACAATTATCTCATCGAGTTCACGGCTGAAATTCCAGAATTAGTTACAAATTAATTCGCATATTAAAACGCAATCGGTCTGCCAATTCGTATCTTTGTGGAAAGCACCTAAAAACCCGATTTTAACAATTAATTCGTAGGTTTACCATTGTGTTTTTCTGCACCCAAAGGTACGGAAACATGGAGGTCTGTGTGCAGAAAGCACAATGGTAAACTTACGAGTCAACCGCTAAAATCGGGTTTTCAGATGTTTTCCACCAAGATAAGACTTGGCAGACCAATTGCGTTTTAATATGCGAATCGATTTGTAACTAATTCTGGAATTTCAGCCGTGAACTCGATGAGGTGATTGTCTGTGCTGCCGCCATCCCGGTCTAATATAGATCATATACAGGGCTGTACAAAAGTTCTCAAGTACATTTCCGTTTATTCGCGGAAATTGCTGATCGGAAATTTTTAGTTGTGTTATTCGTTTAACTAAACTAACTTTTAGCATATTATGTATTATACATAGAAATCTATAGATCATATACAGAACAAGAAAGAAAAAAAAAATCGAATATTTTCCCGACTGTTGATGGCAATAGCAGAAATTGGGTTTTCAAACGCGTTGTGCGTTTTTGAAATTGTAGATTTAGACATCATGTTCCACCTTAAGGCTGTTCTGAACTGCTCTGCTCAACAAGCGCAAAACGTTTTGACGCATTTGCAAATTCATTTTTTAACGGAAAGATATAAAATTGGAAGGCCTGACAAGGGAAGCGATTTGGAATCGAACTGTGTTTTCCATTTATCGATCAATCAATTACCTATTGAGTTATACGCGATTTTGATCACGTGACAAACACGTTTTTTACCCTTATTTTAGCGCTTATTCTACTTTCACGCGGAAATTCGGTTCAAAACGCCCACTTTGACTCTATTTTCTGAAAAATCTATTGCGTTTGAAAAAAAAAAAAAAAAACGGAAAAAACAGCTTGATTACATACTTTCTAAACAACAACAACACCTGCTACTTTCATGCATTTCCGAACAAAAAATACATTAAAACTTATGTCATAAAGTTGCCCTTTTGGATTTGAGAACAGCCTTAAATAGCTTCAATAGTCAGGCCTTCCAATTTTGTGGTTTTACGTCTAAAAATGAGTCGGAAAATGTGTCAAAAAGTTTCGCGTTTATTGAGCAGGGAATTTGAGAACCGCCTTTCAGTTTTCAGTCATTTTAAAATGTTTTTATCTATGTTCTGTTCAGCTGGGCAGTATGTTCTGAAACCCAGGAAGCTCGGGTTAAATTCTGTGACTCTCATCAAAGGAAGAATTTTATAAGATGGTAATATTACTTATTGAGTTTTTTATTTTTAAATTAATTTGATTTTTAAATCAAAATGCTTTAACTAACAAGTGCGTGCTATTTATGGTTTCTATGCAAAACGCATATCCAGATCAAGCGTCGCTAGAAAAATATTTCCGAGGGGGATTTTCGGTCAAAATTTATTTCCTTATTACCCGACTGAAAAGAAGAGTTATGTGTTTCACGCGTATCTGTGTATGTGGATTTCTTTATACCCTCGAAACATCCCAACGGCTGGATGGATTTTTATGAATAAGGTCTCTATCAATTCGTCTTAACGGCCCGATGGTTATAGGCTAGGTTTTATTTTTATAAATTCAAAATGGCGGCCATAAAATACAAAATGGCGGTAGAGACGAAAAAAAATATTTACGCATCCTATTGCGAGGCATATCATTGGATAGGTCTTTCAAAATGAAGACGATGTTTCATTGACTATTTTACAGTCAGAAGCTCCGTTTAAATATTAGACAACCTGGAAGTTGTGTAGGTAGGATCTCTAGCTTTACTGCAACTCTAACCATCATAGACATCTATAGACCTCATCAAAACAGTGTTTATAGATAGGAACTAACCATTAAACACAACTTAAAAGTCATCAATACAAATAAATAAATAAAAAATAGGTAAGTAATATAAACAAATAATATAATAAAAAATAAATTAAGTCAATAAGAGATTTTTTTTTTCTCCCATTCTTCTTCTCTTTTGAGTGGCGCTTAAAATGCCTTGATCAAGAAGAGGGCTCTCTCGATTATTGAAAATTAATTAATTTAATTTAATTAATGAATTAATATTTGAAAAAAACTGGATTAACACAAGTGTCATCCCCTACAAGTTTAAAAAAATTTATTTGAGCTTGATTGGATGAATAATAAGTATTTTATTAAACATTGAAAATTTGAACAAGATATATATAGCGAAAGTGTGAGCTAATAGTAGGAATTGACAAAAATAGTTTCACATTGATGAGAACTAATTAATTAGTTCGCTTTTTACGCAGTCGGGTCTTTTGATTTTTTAAAATTTAATTGTTTATTTAAGAGATGTTTTTAACAAAAAATTGATGAGGCGAATGACGTTAAATGTGAAGAATAATTCAGTAATGTAGCACAAAAGAAAATTCAATATTTGAACCTTATTCATTGGAAATAAATTTACATATTTTGTGTTAATGTTGCTCCACAGATGGTATTGACATTGGTCTGCTGTCGACCAAGTTAATGTTTTAAGGAGTATTGCGTGAATGTTTCAAATGTTTTATTGTTAAATATGTTTTAACAGGAATATAAGTTGAAACAGTCAAGTTAGGTAAAATTTTAAAAGATTGTGAGATTTTCGAAACAAATCTCTAACTGAATTCTTCAAGAGTTGCATTTAAACAAATTGCACAATCTATATCAGGTTATTTTGTTTGACAACGTTACAACCTCGCCTATAATTCCGAAAAAAATGATAAATTTTAAAGAATCCTAGTGGCAAAAAATAAACTTTAAAATATGCTAGCGCAGAATTTTGTTTTTTTAACTGTAGTTTTTTTTTTTTTTTTACTAATACTTAATATCCAATTTATACTTATCCAGGCAAAAATTTCGGAGGGGATCAAACCCTGGCGATCCCCCATTGGCTACTGCCTTGATCAAGATAATAAAGTGCACTGTGTCTTTCTTGAAGTAAAGGCACAAATTTGAATTAATTATGCATATCAATATAAACAGAAGTATTGCACATAGCGAGTTGTATTATTTTTGTAAGAGCTGTTTTTAGAGTTCGACCAAATATTTCGTTACGTTCTTGCCACAAAATCTTAGTTTCGTCGAATATTAGTTTTCAGCGAAAATACTGTCTAGTATTCGGCAGTGACCTATACTATCGGTATTCCTAAAATCTTGTTTTGCCTTCGGGAATCCTCATAGATTTAACCCATATTGGCTTAAATGAGGGCCTGTTTATTTACTTCTATGATCTTTACTGTTTGCAATGACTCGAAACATGCATGACTAAATTTTGGAAAAGCTTTTCAAGTGCTCGTTAAAAATTTCAGACCTAATCGTGTTAGAAAATTTTTAGTCTGAATACCGCAGAAGTGTTTTGAACGCACTTTAAAGAAGGTGTAGAATAAACGAACTGAATAAAACAACTGATGATTATTTACAAAAGTCATTATAAAAAGTAAAACGTGGTATGTATATCTATAAACATTTCTTAATTAGATAAAAATCGTATAATTAACAAACCGTTTTGTGTTACTGATGGATGGTATCTTATTTCTTACGAAAGTTATAAGTTTTGGTCGGCAGCACAGAAAACCAACTTGAAGATAAAATATCCAAACACATATGTGTATTTATTAAAAGCGTTTTTCTTTATACGTATAATCAATTAATAATTTTATATATATATATATGTGTGTGTGTGTGTGTGTGCATTAATTACTTTAAATTTATTTTTAAGCCAAGGAACAGATGTATTATAATCCCGCATCCGCCATCTTGGATTTTTCTCTTGGCGTGAATTAAAAATTGTTTTTCAATTAATAGTTATAATCATTATATTCCAGTTTTTTCAATATTATATTAATCTATCAACAATATTTAACCATTGGCGACATTTACTACTTGGCGAAAAAGGAGTTTTCATGCAAGAAAAAATCCAAGATAGTGGATGCGGGATTAAAATACATCTAAGCCTAAGTCAATTTCGTTTTCGGTTGAAACTATGGTAGGTAACCGAGATTCTTTCGTTCGAACACTAGCTGTTTTCCTCAGAGTTTTATATTATATGAAAGAGTCTCCCAGTCTCTTTCATAGATGGCAGCACCAAACTTTTCAGAGGTGCCTGCTTCTATCTATGTGTATAGAATCATAGAAAATTCCATCATCCAATAAAGAACACCGCATGCATTTTTAATTAGCAAATTGCCCCAGAAAAATTAAAAACGGAAATAGCCATTCTACTAAAAAATAATGTATTTTTTTCAATTTTTATTATAATAATAAGCTTAGAACGCTTCATAGGTAAATTATACCAAACTCCGAACTTTTCCACACAAACGACTAAATTTGACATCTAAATTTGACGACTAAATTTTTTACCTTCGTACATCAAACGGAAAGTCATTCAGTCAAGTGTATTAAAAATGAACACTTAATTTTTAAGGCGGTTCCAGGGCCGAAACTAGCCTTTTTTGCACCCGGGGCAAGCATGGATTTTTCCCCCGATAAGTTCAACATTAGCTTGCGATAGTCCCTATGTGATCTGCTCTGCTCAACAAGCGCAAAACGTTTTCATACATTTACAAATTCATTTTTTAACGGAAATATATAAAATTGGAAGGCCTGATTAGGAAAGCGATTTGGAATCGAACTGTGTTTTCCATTTTTTGATCAATCAATGACCAATTGAGTTATAAGTGATTTTGATCACGTGACACGGCATTTTTCTCCCCTTACTGACTGGATTTTCTTCTTTCGTTCGGTTTAAAATGCCAACTTTGACAGTACTTTCTGAAAGATCTATTGCGTTTACAAGAAAACGGAAAAACAGTTCGATGACATAGTTTCTGAATAACAACACCCTCTAGTTTCATGCGTTTCCGAACAAAAATGAATTAAAACTTATGTCAGAAAGTTGACCCTTTGAATTTAAGAACAGCCTTAAATTTCTTTGTAGTCGTTGGAAAACAGATTGCAATACGGGTAATTTTTTAAACATAACTCAAAAACTACTTAGCTGTAATTTTGGATTCAAATATTTGATGCTTCTAGAAATTAATTTCTGCTTAAAAAAAAAAATTGATCTCATTGCTCTGTGGGGGGTGCCCCCCCCGGGCCATCACCTGAATTCAACAGTGGGTTGAACTCTCCTATGCAGCACTTTAAACAGCCTTTAGCAATTTCACTGGCCTAATGCTTTTATGGCGGCACCTGGATCGCATTACTTTATTCACTGCTATGCAATTTAAGGAAAAAAAAATGTGTGCGAATATTTAAGGTATTTTATTTCGTGATAAAATAAAACACATATCTATAATTATAAAACATTAACGAAAAATAAATTGACATTATATTTAAATACAATTTATATTATATCGGTCACTAAACATATAAATATATGTGCGTGTGTGTATATGCAGTGCATCTGCTAAATAGAATGTGGCAACAAATGAATAAATTGCCAATTCAAAAGTATTTTTAAATATAAATAAATCTGTCGTGAATAATCATCATTAGCGAAAATCGTTTGGTAATGATCTTTTTGTTTTTATCGTTGTGATCCATGTTAATTTCTTCGTCATTTTTTCTGATTATCGTCTGCCGTTTCAACAAAGTTCGTCAAATTTGTTCTGAAAATCACATTACAAAAAATCTATATGCATAATTAAAAGTAATTTAAAATGTTTTTTAAAGTAACCATCTGCTTCTGAATAATTTTCAGATACATTTTCACGATGAGAACCGGGAAAGGGAGTGACAACCCTTCCTCTTCTCTGTGGATTTTGCTTTTTTTTACATTTCTTGTTCTTTAGCTTTAATATTATAATTAGCTATAATTAGCTTCTTGTTCTTTAGTTCTTTTTGCTAGGAGAAAAAAAAAAAAAAAAGGCTAAAATTTGTTTTTCCCATGTAATTGAAAATAATTCGACGTTAAGGTTGTTCTCAAATCCAAAGAAGCCACTTTCTGATGCATTTCTGAAATCATTTTTGTTCGGAAACGCATGAAATTGGTCGGTATTCTTATTCAGAAGTAATGTAATGGTGATTTCAGCTTTTTGATAAAAATGGAACATCTTTCAGAAAACACTGTTAAACTTGACATTTAGAACCGAATTTCCTGCCGCGACAGCTTGTAAAAAGACAAAACCTGACCATTACATCACAACAATCGCCGATAACTCGATAAATAATTTATTTATCAAAAAAACGGAAAACGCCTTTCGATTCCAAATCGCTTCAATAGTCAGGTCTGCAGTTGTCATGCTTTTGCGTTAAAAAAAAAATAAAACTAATAAACAAAGAAGGAAAGAGTACTAATCGGCTTTAGAAGTCTGCACGAGCCAAATGTTTCAGGCCCGGGGACGGTTCAAAATAAACGCTAAAATTTTGGACCAGCGCGTTTACTTTTCTGCATTTCATCGTCCAGCATGGCATAAGTAATTGTGTTTCGGTAATGTTCCATTCACACCAGAATTTTCGAAAAAATATAGTTGAAAATAAGAAAATATAATTTTACATTTTTTTTTTTCATCAAAGTTATAAAAGAAACATTTTACGCAAAAATTCTTCAATAAATTTTGATTAAAATGAAGTAGTATAAATAAGCTTTTTAAAGGACTAAGTAATATACGATCCTAGAAAAATAAAAAAGTGATCACATCATTTTGTTTTTATCACGAAATTGCCATATAGAGATGCGAGAGATACCATTCAACTGGGAATTATGCCTACTTTCTAAATATGGGCACAATTTTTGTAAACAGGGAACGTCTAGATATATATATATAAAGTGCAGACTTTATTTTTCCAAATAGTAATACCCACTTTTGATACCGTATTTGAATTTCTCGAATAATAAAAAAAAGGGACAAAGCTATAATTTACATAATTTTACTTAAATCTTCATAGAGATATAAAAGAAATTGTGTTAGGGGTTTATCCATAAGTTTTAATAAAATAAGATCTTAAAAGGAAAAATACCGGGAACGTTACTGTAGTTACTAGAAAAATTATATACAAATTTTACATTCAATGGAACAATGGAACAATGTGAGCAGCTGAATGGATTAGAGATAAGTTTGCTGTATGAAGAAAGTTCTACAAAATTTTTCTGGTACTTTTGGGTGCGTATTGTTTAGCGCATGCTTTCCATAGGTTTAGCAACCTTGTTATATCACATGCATTTTTTAATTAAATATAAACAGTCTGTATTCTGAGATTGTTTCAGATTTATTTAGATAATTTCGCGCTAAAACTATTCTCAAATTTTGTACTTTTTGTCACACTTCCAAAATAATTCTTATCCGGAAATGCACAGAACTTGGAGTATTTTCGTTAGGTTCGTACAAAATAGAATCTTTTAAGTAGATTTAGGAAATACCAAATGGCATCATGCGTAGATTCCTCTTTAAAACACTCACCGGGTCAGTTCAAATAAAATCCGATTATTTTGGATTAGATGTCTGCATACGTGCCGAAATTTCAGGCCCCGAGCCCAACCCGATTCATACAAAAAATTTTCTGATCCAGCTCCGTCGGGTATAAAAGCTAAATGCTTGAACCGAGGCCGTTCAAAACATTTATTGACCGGGTCAGGTATAAAACGTAAAAGTTCGGCCCGGTCCGTATAAAAAAACTTACTGACCATCCTCGGCGGGTATAAAAGCTAAAAGCTTGACCCGAGCCCATACAAAACATTTATTGGCCCGGTGATGTATAAAACATTAGAAGAGGTATAAAACCTATAGAAGTTCGAACCGGCCAAGTATAAAACATAAAAATTTGACTCGGCTCGTCCCGTACAAAAACTTAATTGGCATGACTTGGCCTGACTAATTGTCTACAAAAAATGCCGTTATTTTTTGAGTTAAAATTATCCTACAATTAAAATTATTCAAAAAGCACACTTACTTACTTACGCATAGATTTCAGATTCAGATTATGTTCGAAATTCAAGGAATACAGAATAGAATAACTATTACTAATGACTACCAGAGTTATATAATATAGACGCACGCCGTGCGCGGAAAAATTTCCGCAAAATTTTTTAGAAAAAAAAAACGTAATTTTTGTTCTTGTAACTTTTTTTTTTTTTAAATATCAAAAAAATAAAAATTTTCCGATTTTATGTACGATTTATTTATTATTTGCCAGGGAGGATTCTGTTCAGAATTTTCCGAAAATTAAAAGCATTCCGTTCCAAAAATTAAAATAAATCAGCCATCAGTCCGAAAATTCAAACTTAAAAAAAATATCACTCAAAAATATTGTGAATTTCAACAAATGATCGCCGAAAAAAGACCAATTTCGTCAATCGTTCGCAGAAAAAAATCACCCATTTTCTCGAATCATCGCGGGAAAAACGCGAATTTCATCAAAGGAACGCGGAAAAACGCGAATTTCTCCAAAGAATCGTGAAAAAAAAAGATAATTTCGTCAAAGAATCGCAGAAAAAAAGCAAATTTCATTAAAGGAACGCAGGAAAAAAAACAAATTTCGTAAAAGCATAGCGGAAAGAGCCCGAATTTTGTCAAAAGATCGCGAAAAACACTAATTTCGTCAAAGGATCGCGAAAAAAAAAAACAACACTAATTTCGTCAAAGGATCGCGAAAAAAAACCAAACACTAATTTCGTCAAAGTATCGCGAAAAAACACAATTTTCGTCAAACAATCGCGGAAAAAACGCAAATTTCATCCAAAATCAGCAAAAAAACCACAAAATTCGTCAAAAGATCGCGAAAAAACCGCAAATTTCGTCAAAAGATCGCGAAAAAACCGAAATTTCATGAAAGATCGCGAAAAAAAAACGATAATTTCGCCAAAAGATCGCGAAAAAACCCGCACATTTTGTCAAAAAATCGTGAAAAACAGTAAATTGCGTCAAAAGATCGCGAAAACACCGCAAAAATCGTCAAAAGGTCGCAAAAAAACCGCAAAGATCGCAAATTTTGTCAAATGGCTGCGGAAAAAACACATACTAGTTAGTGCCGGGAGTGGATTCACTCCCACACTCCACCCCTCTGCTGTAACTTTTCAGAAAATTTGCTGTGAATTTCAGGATTTTTTTTTACTCAGAATCACCCCTGGCTAACAGAGTGACTGGCATTTTGTGTGAAGAAGTCACAATATTAAGGGTGTATTCGAAAAAATATTTTTTCACCCTCAACAGCTCGAAATTTTGTGAGACATTTTCAGACTCATTTTTAAAAGTAAAAACATGAAACTTGCTGGGGTGATTTCTGAAGACATGTTTAACATGCCGTGTGATTTCATTTTCAGCTCAATTCATTAGAATTTGATTTTTAAACAATTATTTTCTCAGTATGACCATTTTTTTCATTCCCAGATCGCCCGCTTCGGAAAATTCGGTTCAAAACGCCAACTTTGACAGCGTTTTTTACAGTATTTTCTGCATTTATCAAAAAATTAAGAAGCACGGCACATTATATAGTTTCTAAATAAGAGAATTTCCCAGTTTGATGCGTTTGAGAGCACAAATGAATTTTAAAATGAATCGGAAAATAAGCAGTTTGGATCGGAATACACCCTTAAGGATTGGGCTGTTTCTAAATGCACTGACAAAATAATTGATAAGAATTCACCCTTTCTTATGTTTTTTAGCTTTATTATTTTTCTAACCAAAATAATTATTCTTTAATTAATATCAATCAATTTTTAATTTAAATGGTAATTATTTTAAAACTACTGTTTTTAATTCAAATCGTCAAAATAATATAACACGTTATTTTATTAAACATTAAATTAATTTGCAGAAAGTTTTTGACCCAATATTTGTGTGCGCAGAAAGTTGTTGGTTTTATACAAGTCTGATGACTACTTAGACAAATTCATACATAAACATTGTTTTAAAAAATGAACTTAAACAATGAAATTCAAATGGAGATTCAGAAAGAAAATCAATGTAGTTCAGAGTAAAAGAAAAACATGGTAAAATAAAACCATAATTTTAAAGTTCTACGAAGAAAAAAAATAGATTTTTAAGAACGTATATCTATAATTTATTAAACCAAATTAAATTTCTAAAGACTTGGCTAAACAAATGTTTTCATCGCTAATTTTTACAAAAATAAATAAAATGCCAGCCATTTCGTGTGTGCGGAATTTAGAGGTCTGTGTGGACCAGGTGAGGTCAATACGGATTTTCAAAAATTGTCATTAGCATTATGTTTATCTATTGACTGTTCTCTATCAATACGCAACGTGTCACCAAATTCTGTGTCCCCAACCTCGGGTCCTCCCCTTGTAAGTTATTCTATGCAAAGAAAAAAAAAAACAAGTTGGAAATTGCACGTCAAACGTGGCAAATGAGGCGCGTACGTACTATAACTAGTTTTATAAATATTTTTTGCACCGCATATTGCACTGAATGTATATTTTAGTGCATTTCATAAGTGCATATCAATTTCATTCTTTTTGAAAAACTGTAACATCATTAAAATACACGTGAAATAATTTTTTCCCTTTGGCCGTCATGTAACGGAAAACTTTTGACTGTCCCTGTCATTAAACTATACATCCGATTTTCATAACATTTGAAATGACTCGACAAAATTATGCAACAATTATATATTTTAAATTTCAAACGATTCGGCTGGGCAGTTTTTGCGCTGTTATATGCGGACGGACGGACAGACATAGACAAGATGGACTGAACGATGACTATAGGTGCTACGTATTTATATAATTACGAACGCACCTAAAACATTTAAAAATGCTTATATTTAAACGAGATATTTAAAAAGAACTCTCCCATTTTTTCCCCCTAATAGCCGAATTAAATATTCCTTATAAATGCGTGAAGAAATTATTCCTCTTGCGAAAGCTCTTGGGTACACCGCGCTCTCTTTTCAATTAAATCTTTTCACGTTCCATCTCTCTCATCCTTATGCCATGACGCAACATAACAATCACTCGCACGCCAATCGTGAGTGAAAATTGTTCCCAAGTTCCATATTCAAATTTCATTTTCTCCAGTTTTTCCTTCCTCTCCGGTCCATTTTCTCTTCACTTGCTCGCTTGGTCACTCGCTCTGTGAGTTCTGGGGCGAAAAACAAGGTCGCCGGGCATCTGGGACATTTTCCGAAAAAATAAAAAGGATTTGTTGCAAGAAGCTATAATTTCTTTCCTACGCATTCAAAAACAAAAACAAAAAAGAACAGCCAATAAATAGCGACCTTCTAAACGGC
Organism: Maratus speciosus; assembly: GCA_963932465.1. Classification (NCBI taxonomy): domain Eukaryota; kingdom Metazoa; phylum Arthropoda; class Arachnida; order Araneae; family Salticidae; genus Maratus; species Maratus speciosus. The sequence continues at coordinate 596,147,510 of OZ010788.1, read as the reverse complement.
ATCTTTCCGGTTGAGATAGCAGTACTTATTTTATTTTTTTCTTTGTGGCAGACGATTCTGCAATTCCTCTTCAATTCTAAATTAAAGATTATATTAAAAGACGTGATCTAATTTTTATTTAGTTTATTTTATTTGGTTTTATCTAAGTTTTATTTTTTATTAGACTTGAAATTCACAATTTTATTTTTTTTGCCCGCTTCACTTAATATGAATTTTGTGCGTCTATGAAACAATATTATATTACAGTAGAACCTCGTTATCCCGTCACTCTAATGACAAGAAAAAATGTCGTCAAAATGTCGTCGTTCGGTACCCGGAGTTGGAGAATAATATGTTTATAAAAAGCTGCATTTTTAATTAATTTAAGGCAATTTTAAGTTCATAACTGTTCTCGCAGTTTTAAGCAATAAAACATTATTATTAAACAAAATATACACAAAAACAAAATTGAAAAGAATAAAAATCAGATTTATGGTGACTTGGTTTTTTATTGTTACACGAAATATTGATGAATTAAGGTTTGCTTATACTTAGATGTGCTTCCTACAAATCTTTTTTCAATATACTAACTATAATATTGATTACCATGAATTGTAATCAATATTCGTTGTTTCAGAAATGAATGCTAGATAATTTCTGATCATTTCAATGCAATGCAATGCTTCGGTTTTAGTCGGATGAATAGCGCCGTGTACTCACACGAAAGCGCCGCCATACCAGAACAAAAAGACCGCGAGTAGACTGATACGTCTATCTGGAGCTTAAGTGGGTCATTCATAGTGTGTGGGTTAATTTACTCAGATAAAGGATTAATGTAAAAATTCTCATTTATTCCAGTGGATATTTTAGACACTTTTGTGAAAAGTTTAGCTATGACATTTCTTACTGCTTAATTTCCGTGCTTATAAGATGGATTATGAAAAATGGACAATTTTCCTAAACCGTCGGGATATCTGGAGTTGAAAATTAACGAACGATGTAAAATCCGGAGTTTATTTACTTTAAAATCATATACAGAAAATCGGGACCTTCAAAAACTGCCGTGAAAAGCGGAGTGACGTGAAAACCGTGTGTCGGGATAACGAGGTCCGACTGTATGTATTATCAATATATATCATGTGAGATAATGGTATTCAGAATTAATTATGAAAATATTACGATACATTATACAGTATCAATATATACCATATGAGATAATGGTAATCCAGAATTATTAATCATGAAAATATTACGACGAACGGTTTTTTAGAAAATTTTCCAATTTCCTTCAGGTTTTTTTTTTTTTAACAAATTATATAATACGTAATATATTGTTTGCAGAGAAAATTATTACTAGAGATTGACCGAAAATTCGTTTTCGTTTTCGATCCAAAATCTGAGTTTCGCGAAAATATTGCCGAAAATTCGGCCGAACCGACAGAACTCGACCGAAACTATCTGTATTCCAAAAATATCGTTTCTGCCTTCGGAAATTTTCAACATTACTCATTGATTTGAGCGTATCGGCTCAAACCGGACACTCTTTTATTTATTGCTATGGAACTTCATTGTTTATAATTATCAGTCATGATTGACTCAAGACGTGAAAGCAAATTATAACACAAGTAATGCGCGAGGCTAAAGAAAAAGACAGGCTACCGCAGTGCATCCCAATTAGAGGTCTGCACGGGCCCGGGCTTGGTCCGAGGCCCGTACCCGGGTCGGACCGGGACGGCAGAATTAGGACAATTTTTTCAACGGGCCGGGCCGACAGACAAAATAAACGGGCCGGGTCGGCAAAAAAAATTATCGGGCCTGTCGGCCCGATATAAGAATTTAAGCGAAGCAGATAAAATACGAGCCATTTTCAATGAATATGATTTACTCGAGAAGTATAAATGTGCGTCACGAGCCGATGCGAGTTTAACAACATCATTACAGAAATGTAACATGTCCATCGTAGAGATCGGCATCGTACAGTTACAAGATGTCTGATTACGGGTTTAATTTTTTTTCAGCAGACTCGTGCCGGGACGGAACTGGTCTTAATCGATCTCAGGATGTGTAGAACAGTCATTGTGTTTTGTAGTATTAATAGTGATAATGAACTTCTCTTAACAGTATCTTTGGAAATATACCTTAAGGTGGTTCTCATATTCACTGCTCAACAATGCGAAGCTTTCAGACACATTTTCTGACAAAATTTTTAACTATAAAGGCATAAAATTGACAGGCCTGCCTATTGAAGGCATTTGGAAACGAATAGCTTTTTCCATATTTGATAAATTACTTACAGAGATAACAGAGATTCCTGTCACGTGACTGTACGTTTTTCTCCTTTCCTGTGCTATCGCTTCCGGAAATTCGATTAAAAACGTTAACTTTGACAGTATTTTCAGAAAGATATATTGCTTTTATGTATGAAAAAAAAAACGTCATTTACATAGCTTCTGAGTAAGAATACCTGCCCATCTTACGCGTTTCCGAAAAGAAAAGAATTCATAAATGTGTCGAAATGTAGCTCCTTTGGATTTGAGAAAAGCCTTAAAAATGAGAGAAATATTTTCACAAATCTACTTTTTATTATACAGCTTCAAAAATTATCATATTTTTAATCCTTTATTCTGAACTACATTAATCTTTTAATAAATCCTTATTTCCATTTTGAAATGTCTGTAGACACGATGACTAAAACACTGTAAGTAATCGTTAATGTTTACTATTTTGTGCTCTCTGTTTTGCGAACATCATAGTAATTGTAAAATATACTGTAAAATGTTCCCATAAATATGTATGTAGTATTCATTAAAAGAATCTTAATTGTATGTTGAGAAAAAAAGGGATTTTTTTTTGTAGGAATTGTGTCGGACCGGGCCGGGCCTGTTTTCACCGATTTTTGCACGGGCCGGGCTCGGTCCGAACTTCCAACTTTTACACCGGGTCAAGATAGCTTTCGTTCGGGCCGGGCCGGGCCCGGGCCTGGAAATTCCGGCCCGTGCAGACTTCTAATCCCAATTGTCTTTTTTTACAGACACCTAGGGTGACGTGATGCTCTTTTCGTGCACTTACATTGGTGCATTCGATCATCACGTGCCTCCAGCGGTCTGTAAAAAAAAAAAAAAAAAGATACGTGGAATGCACGTAGCTTGTCTTTCTAATTAGCCTCGGTAATGCGTATACGACTAAATCTTGAAGACCCTTTTCACGTACTCGCTAAAATATGCAGGCTTAAGGAGACGGTGGACGCTTAATAAAATTTCTTTTAATTTTCATAATAGAGGTTTGAAATTTTGTGCAAATATACATTTCACCGTAAGTTTATAGAAAACCATAAAAGAAATTTCTAAACTTATTATAATTTTAAGATCTTTTAAAAGTTTAAAACGAAATTCTAAATTGCTCCTTACGTCTTAATTTTTTAGATATTCCCTCGATTTTGGATTTTAATCACGTAAAACAAACAAATACAAAAATTACAAACAAATTTGTGTATCGATTTTTTAATATCTTAAATAGTTAATTTTTTAGAGATATTTTTCTGAATCCCATATCGATTTTCATCAAAATTCTGCCTTATATAATATAATGAGTTAAAAATTAAATTTAATTGTCTTAATAAAGTTGGATTTTAACCTTTTATCTACTGGCGGTCCTTATAAGTACCATTAAAATAAATTGTTATAAAATTCATTTAATACATCGATTTTTAGCAATACTGTTTAGAATGAGTTATAGATACATTACTTTATCTTGTTCTAAAAGCATTATGGGTTACACAAAACAAAAATATTTTTAAAAGGACGATTTCTTTGGCCTTTGCGTCTTTTCAGCTTTCTAGCGCTGAGGGGGAGGGGGGGGGGGATTTTTCAATTCGGAAATATTTCTATATTTCTATTATAAGAGCATTATGTTTGTACATTTCCTCATTCTACAAAATACTAAGAAAAATATTTAAAATAAAAGATTTGAGTAGGGTTATAAATATTGCACAAAATCCCTATAAATTAAAATTTAATTAATCCTTCTAAATCCATCCATACTTCTAAAATCCGTCTAAAATTTATTAAATGATTAGTTAAATCTTCTAATTTTGTTTAAACAATTCACGAAAAATGCTTTAGAAGATAAAATTTTCATGAATTCATAATTCAGTAGATAAAGGGTTAAAATGCATACACGATTTCTTTTTAAGCAATATCAGAATTCTTCCTTAAATTACGTAGTAAAGAGCATTAAAAAACAAAAAATGCTGAAACATCAGTATTTAGAAAAATAGAATTAAAGTACATTAAAAGGCCAAAAAATTGTTTGTGAACAAAATTAAAACACTTGTAACTTGCGTAAAATATCCCATCTGCATGCGGTTTTCCACGAATGACGTAATATAAAGTGGAGAATAATAATGCACACAAAAATAAGTTAAATTAAATTTAAAAAAACAAAAAACCCGACTGCGTATAAAGTGAGCTAATTAATTATTTCTTATCAATGTTAAACTATTTTTTATATTATTTACCTATTACTTTTATTTACTTGTACTGATGACTTTTAAGTTGTGTTTAATTGTTAGTTCCTATCTATAAACACTGTTTGGATGAGGCCTATAGATGTCTATGAAGGTTAGAGTTGCAGTAAAGCTAGAGATCCTACCTACACAACTTCCAAGTTGTATAATATTTAAACGGAGCTTCTGACTGTAAAATAGTCCATGAAACATCGTCTTCATTTTGAAAGACCTATTCAATGATAGGCCACTCAATAGGGTGCGTAAAAAATATTTTTTCGTCTCTACAGCCATTTTGTATTTTACGGCCGTCATTTAGAATTTATAAAAACAAAACCTAGCCTATAGCCATCAGGCCATTAAGATGAATTGATAGAGACCTCATTCATTAAAATCCATCCAGCCGTTGGGATGTTTCGAGGGTATAAAGAAATCCACTTACACAGATACGCGTGAAACACATAACCCTTCTTGGCAGTCGGGTAATAAATGTCTATTTTTGCTCAAATAAAGGTCTACGGTTCCCTTAACAGTAATAGAATCTTTTTAGTTTGAAACCACATATTGGCGCACCCACGGGGGGAGCTAAGGGGGCTGAAGCCCCTCCCAGACTAGACTAGATATTTAAAGTTTTTAAAAATTATTAAAGAATATTATTATTATTATTATTAATAGGTCCTTAAAAAATCGGAATTTTTGAAAATATATTAATTTTGTCATACATTTTTTTTTCTCTTTTATAAATTTCATTATGAAATTCGAAATATTAGCATGTTTAAAATTTACTTAATTAAAAAATTAAGGCCCTGTGCAACCTCTTGATCTCTTTAACCTTCATAATATTTTGATAATTTAATAATAAATTTTAAATCGTTTGATTGCAAACACTCTTTAAAATTATCCAAATACAGAAACGCACCAAAAAAAAATTGCAAAAACTAAGATATATTTTAGCACAGTATTTCATTATTTAACGTGTTAAAAGCATTCAAAATTAGCCCCACCAAAGCTTTCCAGAGCTTCCCTGGCTGGTTACGACTCTGCTCAAGTCAGCAGAAAAAATGTAAGTTAGGACCTGATCCGGCACGTCCAATCAAATTAAATGAAAAGAGACAGAGCTCGGCAGCAGGCCGGACAAGATCTGGGCACATATATAAGCCTCTAAAATATGCTAACCCCCTCCAAAACGTAATCCTGGATGTGCCATTGAAACCACACTAGTGTTTCGAATGCTCTTTGAGAAACTTCTAGTATAGCAGATGATCATTTACAAAAATCACTATAAAAGATTAATCGAGTTATGTAATGTATACCTAAAACATTTTTTTAATTAGGCGAAATTCGTACAATTAGAAAAGCATTCTGTGTCGTTGATGAATGAATTACATTTTAGTATTTTATATGAAAATAAAAGGTTTTGGTCAGAAGCACAGAGAGCCAACTTGGGCCCCGAAGATGAAATTTTCAAACAGGACGCTATTTCAAAACTTTCTTAGGAATGGGGAGGGGGGGGGGGAGATTTTTGGGACGGAAAAATTTATTTAAGTACAGTGAAATTTCCCTAAACCGGTCATGTTCCGTTCCAATAAAAAGTGGTCACTACGAGAGGTGGTCTCTTAATGGAGGTCCTGTTTAAATCTAGATTTTATTTGTTGAAAAAAGATAACAATTAAGGTTTTTTATTTTTCACGTTAGGAAAGATATAAAAAATTAATTAACAAAACAAAAGTTAATTACATAAGTTAATTACTGCAGAGTTTAAAAAATGAATACATTGACGTTTGCTTTGATTTTACGGTTTTATCTTTTATTTCTAAGTCCTTTCGAAGTTCAGTAAATAAATGCAATTTTTTCCCTCTTTTTTTTTTTTTTTTTTTTCCTGTCCGGGAACAAATAATGACGATTTCATTAATTTATCTATTTCTATGTGATGTTCCTGATAGAATAGGGCAGGGGAGTTTATTGACCGTCATTCTTAATTTGTCGTCAGAGTTAAATTCATTGCCTAAAAAGGCACAAAGGGGTTTAAACACTTAAAAGTTACCGGAATAAAAAAATAAAAAAAAAAACTAAAAAGTTTGATGAATAATGCGCTCTCTGGAATTATTTTTCTAATAAAACCTTCTTCAAGCGACCAGAAAAAAAACGGAATTTGTTTCCTTTTCTTCAAAGAAATGGATCGCTCATGGAGTGAGTTCAACTGGGATGGTCTCTGAATGGAGGTAAAATTAGTATTGAACCTATGGGAATAAATTTCGTTCCATGAAAAAATGATCGTTCAGGGAGGGGGTCGCTTAATGGAGGTTTTCGCATAGGGAGATTTCACTGTATATGTCTTATCCATATTTAAATCTCTACTAAACTAATAATAATTATAAAATGGCTATTATTTTAAAGTTGAAATCAATGTTAATTTCCTTAAAAAAAAAAAAAAAAAAATCAGTAGATTATTTCAATTTAAATGCAGAATAGTAAATAAATGAAAAGATGCGTGAATTGAATGTGTGATAAAAATTTAAAACTTAAATATTCATTAATGAATTTGTTCTCCATTATTTTTTGTACATTGTTAATTAATTAATGATAAATGCCTGAATTACAATATTTTAATTATACCGGAGTATTTTAAGTCTTTTTTCCAATACTGAATTAATTAAAGAAATTTTAAAATCATTGAAGTAAGTTCAATAAAATTAAGCAAAATATTTTTCCCTTTTTTTATGATTTTTTTGTTTATTTATTTATTTAAAGGAATCCTATGTGAGTTTCCCTTTTATTTCAGAATTGAGTTTGAATTGACTAGATTCGTTTTATAAATTTAGAATTTGAGCGCGAACTTCTCCTTTTTAACTTTCTTCTATCTTTACAAGAAGAAATTATTGGATTCGTCCAAATTTTCGACGGATTTATACGTTTTAGAATGTCCTGAACACGATTTGATGGTTTTTAGAAAATGTCTGTCTGTGACAAAATTTTTGTGGGCGCTCTATCTCAAGAACTAATCCACGGAATTTCACAAAAGTTTAGATTCAGTTAGACCTTGATATAAACTGGTCCTTATTAGTTTTTGGTGAAAATCGCCCAACAGGTGGCGCTGCTATGGGGCATTTTTCACGATTTCTGCAATAGCTATATCTCAGAAATTACTGCACGCATTTTCATAAAACTTCCGATTCAGTTAGTCCAGGATATAGCTAGGTGCTGATTACAATTTTGTAAAAATCGCCCAACAGGTGGCACTGCTATGCTGCATAATTCACGATTATCGCTATAGCTCTAACTCTAGAAAAATGCACGAATTTTCATCAAACTTTACATTCAGTTAGTCCCTGATATATATTAGTGCAGTTTAATTTTTGGTGTAAATCGCCCAACAGGTGGCGCTGCTGTGCTGCATTTTTCACGATTTCCGCAATAGCTATATCTCAAGAACTATATGCATGAATTTTCATCAAGCTTCAGATTCAGTTACTTCCTGGTATAAATTGGTCCTAATTAGTTTTTGGTGTAAATCGCCCAACAGGTGGTGCTGCTATGCAGAATTTTTTACAATTTCCGCAATAGCTCTATCTAAAAAACTAATGCAAGGATTTTCATCAAACTTCAGATTCAATAAGTAGTTGTCAGAGTTGTTGGTAATTAGATTTTAGTGTAAATCATCTAACAAGTGGTGCTGATATGCTTCATTTTTCAGGAAGTATTAACATGTATGAGGTAGAAGAAAGTTTTGGGATTGCCACATCTGACTAGTTTCTGAAGGTGAATTTGAGTTTGAATTATAGTTCCCTTTTTTTGGTGAGTTTGCACAACATTGTTATAGGCCCAGTAAGTGATACAGAGTAGGACTGTGGCAGGCCACGGACATGGTTTATCAGGCCCTGCACATATAATTATGCGAAAGATTAATTGAAGATTATTTTTTTATTATTTAATTATTATTTTGTTCGGTTAAACCACACCATATTTCCATTATAGCATTTTTTTTTAAGTTGCATTTACATTTTTAATCAATATTCTACGACATCTTTTGTACGATTCTAGAAAAATGGCCAGTAAACATTTATTTTTTTGGCGTCCGAGAGAATCAATTTTCTTTCCTTTTTTTTTTTCAAAGATATTTTGATTATTTTAATATAATTTAAAAACTATAAATACTGGTTCTTTCATCTAAAAAAAATTATGCATGTTTATTTAGTGCATACGAAAAAATAAGATTATAATAAAAAGTTTCAAATGGTTTGTTGCACTTTATTTCCGGATTATTTTTAAGGCTGTTCTCAAATCCAAAAGGGTAACTTTATGACATAAGTTTTAATTTATTTTTTGTTCGGAAATGCATGAAACTAACAGGTGTTGTTGTGATCAAGCCTTAAGTTTGAAATACATCTTCTACTTTATTAGATAAAATGTTTTTCTTCTTTTATAAGAATTGTTTTACCAAGCATATACTTCTCGATTTTATCTATCTTTTAAAAAATAATTCAGTGACCATCGATAGCCGATAATAATAAATTTAAGGCTGTTCTTAACTGCTCTGCTCAACAAGAGCAAAACGTTTTGACACATTTACAAATTCATTTTTAATGGAAAGATATAAAATTGGAAAGCCTGGACATGGAAGCGATTTGGAATTGAACTGTGTTTTCTATTTTTTGATGAATCAATTACCTATTGAGTTATATTATAGGCGATATTGATCACGTGACAAATACGTTTTTCGCCGCTCTTGAGTGATTATTCTACTTTCGCTCGGAAATTCGGTTCAAATCGCCTATTTTGACACTATTTTCTGAAAGATTTATTGCGTTTGCAAAAAAAAACAGAAAAAACAGCTCGATTACATAGTTTCTGTAAAACAACAGCTGCTGGTTTCATGCATTTCCGAACAAAAATAAATTAAAACTTATGTCACAAAGTTGCCCTTTTGGATTTGAGAGTAGCCTTAAGTTTGAGACAAATCTTCTACTTCATTAGATAAAATGTTTTTCTTCTTTTATACGAATTGTTTTAACAGGCATACTTCCCGATTTTATCTATCTTTTAAAAAATAATTCAGTGAACATCGATAGCGGATAATGATAAATTTAACATATAAAAAATAAGAAAAAAGTAATATTTTTTTTTGAAAATGGGAATCTTTATGACGAAAACTAAAAGGCCAGCCTATGATTTCGAGAACACTATTGAGCAATTCTCTCCCCCTTCCAACGTTTTGGGCGCCGTTTGAGATGAGTCATGTGACTTGTGAATTAAATAATTACTTGAAATGGTGAAATCAGATATTAAATAGTCTTTTAGCATCGTTGATGATAGATAGTAAGCATGTCTTTCATTTATTGCTACCGAGAGATTACTTACCGTTATCGTGAGATGGTGTATATACATGAAAACGCAAAGCATAATTCAAAGAATGATTATGTATGTGAGTTATGCAGACAGCCTATATCGAAAATAAAAACCACGATGAAAATGTATTTCGGTTTGCTAGACGGCTGTTCTAACGTATTTTGCTTGACTTGTATCCGTGATTATCGCAGAAACTGGCAGATCCGCGATGGTTCTTCAATTCTTCGAAACTGCCTGTTGTATGCACCACCATCTGCACCGTGTCCAGTGTGCAAGGCACCGTTCCAGTACATCATGGCTTCCAGGCGATTTATCGTCGATCCCGAAGAAAAATCGAAGTTTGAAGAAGCTTTCGTAAAGAACGCCAACAGCATAAAATGCAGTTACATGAAGAGAGGATTAGGAGGTAATGTGTGCGACATGTCTTGTGTTAACGCAAGCACAAAGGCACTTGATAAGAATAACGCTGCCTATGGCTTATTACAAAAACTGTAACGTTGATCAGTTTTTATTCATTTCAGATTTTTGATTTAAAATGATAAAGAGTATTGAGTGTATTCATTCTACTTTAATGTAAGTTTAAGCGATTAATGTTTAAGAAGAAATAAAAACAAAAATATTGTTATGTACTTTCGCATAATTTTTCATCAGAACTTAATAGTGAAAATTGAAGTTAAGGCTGTTCTCAAATTCCCTGCTCAAAAAACGCGAAACTTTCTGACCCATTTTTAAATGTAAGAGCATAAAATTGGCGGACCTGACCACTGAAGTGTTTTGGAATCGAATGGCATTTTCCATTTTTTGATAAATAAATTACTTATCCAGTTATAAGCAATTTTTGTCACATGACGACCGGGTTTTCTCCATTCCCGTCCGGAAATTCGGTTCAAACCGCCAACTTTGACAATATTTTGTAAGAGAACTTTTGCCTTTATCAAAAAATGAAAAACGCTTTTCGATCGCATACTTCTGAATAAGAACACATGACAATTTTATGCGCTTCCGAAACAAAAAATGAATTCAGAAATATGTCAGAAAGTAGCTCCATTAGGTTTGAGAACAGCCTTAAGGCTGTTCTGAAATCCAAAAGTGCAACTTTATGACATATGTTTTAATTTACTTTTGTTCGGAAATGTGTGAAACTAACAGGTATTGTTGTTCAGAAACTATGTAATAGGACTGTTTTTTTCCCCTAGCGCAATAGATTTTCCAGAAAATATTGTCAAAGTGGGTGTTTTGAACCGAATTTCCGCGCGAAAGAAGAATAACCACTCAAGAAAGGGTGAAAAACGTCTTTGTCATGTGATCAAAATCGCTTATAACTCAATAGATAATTGATTGATCAAAAAAATGGAAAACACATTTCGATTCGAAATCGCTTCCATAGTCAGACCTTACAATTTTATATCTTCCCATTAAAAAATAAATTTGTAAATGTGTCAAAACGTTTTGCGCTTGTTGAGCAGAGCAGTTGAGAACAGCCTTAATAGTGAAAATTGAAGTTAAGGCTGTTCTCAAATTCCCTGCTCAACAATCCCGAACCTTTCTGACCCATTTTTTAATGTAAGAGCATAAAATTGGCAGACCTGACCTCTGAAGTGTTTTGGAATCGAATGGAGTTTTCCATTTTTTTATTAATAAATTACCTATCCAACAAGCAATATGTATAAGCAATTTTTGTCGCATGACGACCGGTTTTTCTTCTTTCCCACGATGCCGCGTCCGGAAATTCGGTTCAAATTGCCAAATATGACAATATTTTATAAAAAATCTTTTGCCTTTATCAAAAACTGAAAAACGCCATTCGATCGCATTCTTTCTGAATAAGAATACAGGTCACTTTTATGCGCTTCAGAAACAAAAAAATAATTCAGAAATGTGCCAGAACGTAAGCTGCTTTGGATTTGAGAACAGCTTTAATACACTATAACGTTAAACATTTATGGTGTGTCATACTCGTACATAATACTCGTATTAACACAAAGGCACTTGTTAAGAAAGACGCTGCCTATGGAATGCAAAAGCTGTAAACATTGATCAGCTTTTTTATGCATTTCAGATTTTTGATTAAAAACGATTTGAGTTTAGCCATTCTAATGTAAAGTATGAGCAACTAATTTTGTTTAAAATGAAAAAAAAAAAAAAAAAAAAAAAAAAAATCTTGTTATGACGTATTTTCGCATTATTTTTCATTAAAACTTAATAATGAAAATTTAAGTTAATACACTACGTTAGATATTTGACTTCTGTTATATATTTATGTACACAGGGTTCGTGTTCGTGCGGTTCTTGAATTTAAATATCTCTATGTCTGTATGAATAGTAATATTTGATTAAAGAAGGCGAATATTGCTATTCTGAAACAATGGTATTTAAATTCAAAGACCGTGCAAACCATGTTGCAGTTTGAAAGACATTATTTCAAGTACATTGTGACTTCTAAGCAACTTATTGTTGATTCTGAAGAGATAATCTTGGTATATTGCAAGGTTGCTACAGGTTGAGGAATTTTTTTAGGGAAACTGCGAGCCTTTTCTTATAGAAAAACTCGCCTAATTTAATCCCTCGATTAAATAAGACGAGTTTTTCTATAAGCAAATACATGTTGGTATAATCCATGAAAAATTCCCCGACTCTTATTAGCAACCCCGGTACTGTCAGCCACATACTTCGAAATGTGGCGTGGGATGTCCAACTCTGTATACAGTGAAAGTTCTCTATAAGGACCCCCTGCCGTTCCATTGAAAATTGGCCCTTGAATAGGGGGGAAAAAATAAATAAAGTAAGGAAATCAAAACCTATATACAGTGAAACCTCCCTGTTCGACCACCTCCCTTAAAGACCATTTTTTCATGGAACGAAATTTATTCCCATAAGCTCAATACTAATTTTACCTCCATTCAGAGACCATCCCAATTGAATTCCCTCCATGAGCGACCCATTTATTTGAAGAAAATGAAACAAATTCCGTTTTTTCTTGGTCGCTTGAAGAAGGTTTTTTTTTAGAAAAATAATTCCGGAGAGCGCATTATTCATCAAACTTCTAAACTAAGTTTAGAATTTTTCTATATTTTGGTAACTTTTAAGTGTATTTAAACTTAAACCTCTTTGTGCCTTTTTAGGCAATGGATTTAACTCTGATGACAAATTAAGAATGACGGTCAATAAACTCCCCTGTCCTATTCCGTCAGGAAACTCTCAAAGAAACAGATAAATTAATGAAATCGTCATTATTTATTCCCGTCCCGTCCATAAAAAAAAAATTGCATTTATTTACTGAACCTCGAAATGACTTGGAAATAAAAGGTAAAACCGCAAAATCAAAGCAAACATCAATGTATTAATTTTTTAAACTCTGCAGTAATTAGAACTTTTGTTTTGATACTTAAATTTTCATATTTTTTCCTAATATGAAAAATAAATTTTAGTAACATTAATTGTTACCCTTTTTCAACAATTAAAATCTGGATTTAAACATGACCTCCATTAAGAGACCACCTTTCGGAGCGACCGATTTTTATTAGAACGTAACGTGGTCGCTTTAGGGAGGTTTTACTGTAGAGGAAAAAACTGTTTATTAATATTTTTAAACTCTTATACATGATTGAAAAAAATTTCTACTGAAGTTTGTTTACTTTTCATAATTTTTTCGCAGACAATTTCGGTTTCTAATGATTATTTTACTTTATGGAACAAATTACTTAAATTTGCATCATTTATTAATGCCTTAGAATGAGATATTAGTTTATTTATTTCTGTTAGCGTTTCCTGACAGGTGTAAAAATTGTGCTCCAATATGCATTCACAGTTTTAGTAAATATGGAATCAGTTTTTCTAGATAATCAGTTATCCTTTGTGTGTCCACAACAAAGGGTCATGTTTACCCCCTCCAACCCAACCCCTACAGGTTGAAAGGTCAAACAAAGTGTGAGGAACACCTGTTTGTCTCACTTTTGGAAAAGTTTGTGATCCTTCATTGTGTTACTAAATCCTCCCCATCTGCCCCTGCCTTCTTTGTTGCCAGTGCAGTTGTTTGCTGAACTCTTATAATTTGGTTCAGGAATTCAATACACCTGTTTAGGATTTAAAGCACGTGTGAAAAAAAAATGGCCTTTATGAGGGGTAGGCGCGGCCCCTAAAAGGAGTAAATTTAACATTATGTCTATGGGGAAAATTTTCGTTCCTAAAAATATTGGCCCTTAATAAAAGTGGTACCTGAATAAGGGTGGCCTTTAAAAGAAGTTTCACTGTATTTTGTATGTGAACGGTGCTCATTTTCGGTTTATTACGATGTTATAAAATTTCGAAGTAAATCGATTTAAAAATCGTTGTATTATCTTGATTATTCTATGAATAAGATCCCGAATTTACCTTTTAGTGAGTCTCCCTGTATTTCAATAGATTGAGACTAGTAAAGCACCGAATATTCGGTATTCGGCCATACTACCGAATATTCGGCTTGGCTGAATATTAAACTATTCGGTATGCCGAATATTTGGCTTGGTTGAATATCGAAATATTCGGCCAGATCGAATACTTATAAATCCTTTTTTACCCGACTACGGCAAAGCCAAAGGAGGGTTATGATTTTGACAGGCTATGTATGTATGTATGTATGTATGTATGTATGTATGTATGTTCATCTGTTCCCTCGTAACTTCTAAACCACTAATCAGAATTCGACAAATGACATATCATTAGAAGCGTCTTAATTGTCCGCTGGTTATAGGCTATATAGATTTTCACCAAATTCAATGTGGCGCCTTCTAGCGGACAAAATATACAGAGTAAAAAAATAAAGTTAAGCTAGATATGCCGTGTTTGGTATCATTTTAAAGCGCTTCACTTCAAAACCATAGAGGGTTTGTTTATAAGTGCCTTGGATCATAATAAGTTGCTTAAAAATCCACATGACAGTCAATCGTTAGCAGAATTAGATAGATTAAGAAATCTTCCTAGGTCATCTTAATACATGAAACCTTCAATCTACATTACACATTTACACATTACACTAACGACCTCATCCACTAATCGGTCCATTACCCATTTGCTGCCATCGACGGATATGTGCGTCACTACTACCAAATACTGGAAGCGTCATACGTCAAAAAATAAAGTTAAGATAAATATGCCGTGTTTGGTATCATTCAAAAGCGCTTTACTTGTACATTTTGAATATATCTATATATTACTAGCATTTGCTTGTGACTTTACCTGTATCCATGGGGTACTTTTATACTTTTTCAGCGTAGTTTTTTGTCGTAGTTGGGTTTTAGTTTTTTTACTTTATCTTGTTAAAAATATTTTTAAAACCTTAAAACAATTTCCATTTTTAACTGTCAATAAAGATATTTTGAATAATTAGAAATAGAATTACTATATGAAAGAGAATGCTTTTACATTTTTCATTTGCAATTTGAAAAGTATCACGTAAGAAAATTAACCAACTATGACGATTTTAGACCCTTCCTGACAAATAAACAGTATATGACTGTAAAATTTTTCTTCCAATTCCTTCAAAATTTTACTTTGATTTTAAAATATTTGTTTTTGAATATAAGAAAATTTTATTCATTTGTTTTAATTCAGAGAGGAATCCATGAAATTTAAAATTCTATCAATTAAAGAAGCTTTAAACTAGCCTGTTTTTAAAATAACAATTCAAAGCACAGGTTTTTTTTAGTGTAAAATTTACTTTTAAAAAGATCTTGTTTATCAATCAATATGGAAGTATGTGTGTTAAATATTATGTAAAATTGTTTAAAAATTTAACTTTTTAATACTTTCAAACTCTGAAATTCAAAAGTATTCGGCCGAATAGTAACAATTTGGCTGATCGAATATTCGGTATTCAGCTCGATGATCACTATTCGGCTAGCCGAATATTCGGTTTACCTGTTACTATTCGGTGCATCCCTAATTGAGACCATGGTTTCCTATATTGCAAAAGAAAAAATAATAATAAGTAAATAAAATAAAATTTCTTGACGCAGTCAGTTTATTGTCACAATGATTGAACACCTGTATATCAGAGATTAGTTCGGACTGTTTTCAGGGATTGATGCAAGTTTTTTTTTCTTCAGTTCCATTTTGTGAAAAGTAAGAGTTATTTTTGTGAAGTATACTATTATATTTCTGTAAAGCGTCGTTTACACGGATCGAGTTAACTACCTACAAGCCGGCGAATTCACTAGCTGCTAGTAAACTCGCACCGTGTAAACACGTTGACTAGCGAACTATCTGGCGGCAGCTCAGCGAGTGCTAAAAAAGTTGAAAGCTCGGCTACTTTTCTCGCTACTCGCTGGCGTGTTAGCTATCTGGCTAGTAAACTAGATGCGTGTAAACGGTGTTGCTAGTGAAATCGCTGCGAGTATTCGGTGGTTCGTGGTTCTGTGTATGTAAACAATGTCGACTGAAGTAGTTTGTGCCGGCGTGAATGAAACGAAATAGATTTTTTCAAACAAACTTAACAATAGGATACCAATAATGAAAATACTTTTGAGAATTATTCACTGTTTGAAATAACTACCGTAATTCAGGGGTGCAGAAAATGTTTCTACTCCCAACATTTCCCCCAATCCACATGAAAATTTCCCCAAAATTTTACGGAACGTTATAGGAAAAAACTGTATTACCGTAGGTATACAGAATTTATTTTTCCAATATTTCTCAACTTATGCACGAGTATATAGCCGCAAGGGCGATTCTGAGTGAAAAAAAAAATTTCTGAAAATCACAGCAAATTTTCTGAAAGGTTACAGCAGAGTGGGGGGAAATTCCTCTCAGTACTATGTTTTTTTCGCGACTCTTTGACGAAATTCGCATTTTTCGCGATCTTTTACGAAATTTCCGTTTTTAGCGATCTTTTGACGAGTTTTGCGGTTATTTCGAATTCCTTTTGGCGAAATTCGCAGCTATTTCGCTCTCTTTTAGCGAAATTCGCGATTCTTTCGTGATCTTTTGACGAAATTCGCAATCTTTTGACGAAATGAGCGGTTGTTTCGCGATCTTTTGACGAAATGCGCGGTTGTTTCGCGATATTTTGACGAAATGCGCGGTTATTTCGCGATCCTTTGACGAAATGTGCGGTTGTTTCGCGATCCTTTGACGAAATGCACAGTTGTTTCGCGATCCTTTGACGAAATGCGCGGTTGTTTCGCGATCTTTTGACGAAATACGCGGTTGTTTCGCGATCTTTTGACGAAATGTGCGGTTGTTTCGTGATTTTTTGACGAAATGTGCTGTTGTTTCGCGATCTTTTTACGAAATGTGTTGTTTCGCGATCTTTTGACGAACGAAATGCGCGGTTGTTTCGCGCTCTTTTGACGAAATGTGCGACTGTTTCGCGATCTTTTGAAGAAATTTGTGGTGGTTTCGCGATCTCTTGACGAAATTTGCGTTAATTTCGAATTCTTTTGACGAAATTCGCGGTTGTTTTGCGATCTTTTGGGTTGTTTCGCGATCTTTTGAAGAAATTAGCGTTCATTTCGCAATCTTTTGACGAAATTTGCGGCGTTTTCGCGTTCCTTTGACGAAATTTGCGGTTGTTTTGCGATCGCTTTACGAAATTTGCGGTTGTTTCGCGATCTTTTTACGAAATTTGCGGTTGTTTCGCGATCTTTTTACAAAATTTGTGGTGGTTTCGCGATCTTTTGACGAAATTTGCGTTTATTTCGCGATCTCTTGACGAAATTTGTGGTTGTTTTGCGATCTCTTGACGAAATTTGCGTTCATTTCGCGATCTTTTGACGAAATTAGCGGGTTTTCGCGCGTTCCTTTGACAAAATTTTATTGATTGATGATTTTTATTTCGCCCCTTTTGATGAAGTTCGCGGTTGTTTTGCGATTTTTTACGAAATTTGCAGTTCTTTCGCGATCTTTTGACGAAATGTGCGTTTATTTCGCGATCTTTTGACGACATTTGTGGTGGTTTCGCGATCTCTTGACGAAATTTGCGTTCATTTCGCGATCTTTTGACGAAATTTGCGTTCATTTCGGGTTCTTTTGACGAAATTCGCGGTTATTTCGTCCCTGTTGACGAAATTCGCGGTTGTTTTGTGATCTTTTGGGTTGTTTCGCGATCTTTTGAAGAAATTAGCGTTCATTTCGCAATCTTTTGACGAAATTTGCGGGGTTTTGCGTTCCTTTGACGAAATTCGCGGTTGTTTTGCGATCTTTTTACTAAATTTGCGTTGTTTCGCGATCTTTTTACGAAATTTGTGGTTGTTTCGCGATCTCTTGACGAAATTTGCGTTCATTTCGCGATCTTTTGACGAAATTTGCGTTCATTTTGAGTTCTTTTGACGAAATTCGCGGTTGTTTTGCGATCTTTTGAAGAAATTAGCGTTCATTTCGCAATCTTTTGACGAAATTTGCGGGTTTTGCGTTCCTTTGACGAAATTCGCGGTTGTTTTGGGATCTTTTTATTAAATTTGCGGTTGTTTCGCGATCTTTTTACGAAATTTGTGGTTGTTTCGCGATCTTTTTACGAAATTTGTGGTGGTTTCGCGATCTCTTGACGAAATTTGCGTTTATTTCGCGATCTCTGACGAAATTTGCGTTCATTTCGCGATCTTTTGACGAAATTAGCGGGTTTTCGCGCGTTCCTTTGACAAAATTTTATTGATTGATGATTTTTTATTTCGCCCCTTTTGATGAAATTCGCGGTTGTTTTGCGATCTTTTACGAAATTTGCAGTTTTTTTCGCGATCTTTTGACGAAATGTGCGTTCATTTTGCGATCTTTTGGTGAAACTTTCGGTCCTTTCGTGATCTTTTGACGAAATTTGCGGTTATTGTGCGATCTTTTGACGAAATTCAAGGGGTTTTTCCCGTTCCTTTGACTAAATTTGCGATCTTGTGACGATTATCGACGTAATTGTCGCAAGGTGAATATTATAATTATTTTAAATAGTTTAAAATACTAATGTCGGGGAATTGCAGTTATCAAATTATTGAGACTGTATAGGATTTAGAGGGCAATAATTGAGAAAAAAAAGTTTTATATTAGTGCATAGATTCGTATATTTTCCACTATTTTTCACAGTTAAACTACCTGAAATTACTTTTAGTAATTAGTATTACAAATATGATGGGAATGATACTGAGGGTTAAAGGTTTTAAATACTAAATAAAATAAGTTCAAAATAAAACTGCAGAACTATGGATGGCGTTTGAGGCCACTGATCTACAGATTTACTAGATTAATTACTACCATAGATTTCATTAATATTAAAATCATTTTTTTGTGAGAGATGAATAAGTAAATGTTTAAAACAGAAAATAATAGATTTTTAACAAGTTCAGTAACTTAATTGTTTTTTTACGAATTTAAAATTTCCAACTGAGCGAAAAAATGCCCAGGCCGGGAATCGAACAGAAATCATTGGCTCACAGGGCCAATGCTCTACCGTTTAAGCTAACTGGGCCGACAGCCGGTGAGCATATTTCGCTCAGATATGCTTACAGCGTTAACAGCGTTAGCTTAAACGGTAGAGCATTGGCCCTGTAAGCCAACGATCTGTGTTCTATTCTTGGCCTGGGCATTTTTTCACTAGTTGGAAATACTCAATTCGTACGATAACTTTACCAATCAGTTTGATTGTGTTAAAATAATAGTTTAATTGTTTTTATTTAAATGGGGAGGGGTTGAGCCCTATGAGCCTCTCTTTCCCATATGCCCTTAAACAATGTTTTCAGCTTCCTGAATTGTTTCATTGATTGACAGATAAACTAAACAGGGCAGAGTTATAAAAAAATATTATCTGATTAAAATATTGAAAATTTTATTAACCACATGAAATTAATTAAAAGCAGCGCAAATGTTGGTGTTATTACATTCCAATAAGTGCAATTTAAAAATTAAATGTGATTAATTAGGTTTTCAGTTAAAAGATTTTATGCCCTATTAAACATCACTGAAATTGCATTTTTAACAGTGATTTCATGGGGTGTCCATTACTGAAAATAGACAAACGTTACAATAATGGACACGGGTCTTAAAACCTTAAAAATGAATGAAATTTTATAAACGAGTATTAGAATATAAAATTCAAACTTCATCTTTTAATTTCGTATTGCAATAATCTGTGTGTTTTATGTTCCGTAACACAGGGTACTCTTGGTATACATTTAAAAAATAAGCAATATCATTTGCGTTTCACTTCATTTTTCCGAGAACAAACACACACACACACACACACACACACACAAAAAAAAACAGACAGGAAAACTCAGCACTTAATATAAAAACAAACACTGTTTACAGACAAAAAACACAAAAGAAAGCTTTAGAACGCAGCAAGTGACGCAATAGCGAGTTGGCTACTGAGCGAGTAAACAAGTTCGTGTATAAACGACCATTATCTCGCTAGCTGACTCGCTCGCTTCTTTTCTCGCCGGCTTGTACCAAAGCCTTCTAGGCGGCTTTGCTTGTACCTAGTAAACTAGCTCCGTGTAAACGAGCCTTTTAGAAATAACATTTTGTAACGCAAAATGAAATCCAGTTACTCAAATTCGAACCAAGCATTTATTAATAATAACGTCCTTCTGTTAAAGTTGTCCTTTCTGGTGAACTTATATTGTTTGCAAATTACACATATTATAAAACCTAACAAAATAAGAATAATTAACGGACGGAATGAAATTTTCTGAATCCAAACTGCTTATTTTCTGATTTATTTTTAAATTCATTTTTGCTCTCAAACGCATCAAACTAGCAAATTCTCTTATTTAGGAACTACATAATGTGCCGTGCTTCTCGATTTTTTGATAAATGTAGAAAATATTGCAAAAAATGCTGTCAAAATGGGCGTTTTGAACCGAATTTTACGAAGCGGGAGATCTGGGAAGGGAAAAAAAGGTCATACTGAGAAAATAATTGTTTAAACTCAAATTCTAATTAATTGAGCGAAAAATGAAATCACACGGCATCTTATACATCTCTTCAAAAATCACCTCAGCTGGTTTTATGTTTTTACTTTTAAAAATGAGTCTGAAAATGTCTCAGAAAATTTCGAGCTGTTGAGGGTGGAAAAATATTTTTTCGAATACACCCTTAATTTGATTTGTGTATGTTAAGATGGAATTTTACATCCGGTTTTTTTATTTCGCGATGTGCTGGAATTATAAAAATTATGTACACAGATGTGTTTTAGATGAGAATACAATATTTAAGTATTTTTAGAACAACTTAATTATAAATTAATTTTAAGGCACTTGGTCCATTAGCGGGGTTTTAGTGATAAATCACCAAATGTTTTTTTTTTTTTTTTTTTTTTTTTTTTTTTTTTTTTTAAATGGTCATAACAGTTTAAACTAGTTACCACAGCAATGGAGTTGATTATGCGCCAAACCACGCTCCCTGAAATAGGCCAACTGGCTGTGAAACTGCAACAATGAAATATTTTTCACACTTTGAAAATTAAAAAAAATAAAGAGTGCAATATACATATTTTCAAAAAGCTTTTATTTTTAATCTTCTGAAAAATTGTAGAATGTACGGTGAAACTAGACACCACTTGTTGAACGAAAAATATGTCGAATTTTTCAAGTACAGTCGAACCCGGTTAATACGCGATCCCGCTTAATACGCGGATTTTTTCTGATCACTTGAACATCGCCCATAAGTCTAATATAAAAATATCATGTCTAATACGTCTACGTGAACGGTTATTACGCGATCCCGCTTAGTACGCGATAGATTTTCTGTCCTTGAATTCATTCATCAAGGTGCGAATTCCTTCTCTCTACTCCAGTGTGGCCAATTTAACGGATGTTTTTTATTCAGATAAAAATCATTGTTTCCGAATTGTAATATTTACTTTAATTACACTGCTCATCAAAATTAAAGGATAATGAGAAAAAATATACTCACTATGTTATTTTTGCAACCAATGCTCAATGCTGCAATTATTTATGTTAAATAAATACTATTGAACTCAAAATTGCACTTCCGCACATACGTTAGCGTCGGAAATATGCAAATTAGATGATGGACAATGTGGTGCACAACGGACGTATGTTGGAATTCTGGTCTGTGGTGTTGTTTAAAGTGAATGTGGTGTCTGAGTGTGATCAGTATTCATTAGTTATGGCTCAAAGGCATAATTTAAGTTAAGGTCAAAAGTGGCGAATAATTGGTAGAATCGAGGAAGGTCAAAAACAAATGGAGGTCGCCCAAGATTTGAATATCGCCTCAAAGTGTCATATCACGAAGGCTTAACGAGGATGGACGACTATATACGAGAAAACCAAAAGTTTGTGTCCCACTCACTCCATCTTTCCAAGGGACCCGTTTAAACTGTTGCTGTAATCATGTTTAATGGAGCCAAGAAGACTGCGCTCGAACAGGATATTTCACAAACAAGAGAAGGGCAAGTTGCGTCCTCCTTCATCTCTTCAGATCAAAACACTTTTAGAATCAGTGTTCAGACTATATCTGGACTCATCTGGTCTGTGGTGTTGTTTAAAGTGAATGTGGTGTCTGAGTGTGATCAGTATTCATTAGTTATGGCTCAAAGGCATCATTTAAGTTAAGGTCAAAAGTGGCGAATAACGAAGGCTTGACGAGGATGGACGACTATATACGAGAAAACCAAAAGTTTGTGTCCCACTCACTCCAGCTTTCCAAGGGGCCCGTTTGAACTGTTGCTGTAATCATGTTTAATGGAGCCAAGAAGACTGGGCTCGAACAGGATATTTCACAAACAAGAGAAGGGCAAGTTGTGTCCTCCTTCATCTCTTCAGATCAAAACACTTCTAGAATCAGTGTTCAGACTATATCTGGACTCATCAATAAACAATCCTTGAGCCCAGTGTTCTTGCCTCCATTGAACTCGACGAGGGCAACAGTTTAAACGGGCCCTTTGCGAAGCTGAAGTGAGTGGGACACAAACTTTTGGTTTTCTTGCACAGAGTCCATCCTCGCTAAGCCTTCGTGCAGCAGGAGAACGGCTAATTAGAGTTCTTGTGGCAGCCTGATGGTATGAAACCAAATCTCTTGTAGTCGCTTCGCGGTTTCTTCGAGCCACAATGACAAAAAACGGTCTTCGGATGCAATTGTTGCTCTTGGTCTCCCTTGACCAGGCTTGTCTATCAACAGATCCAGTGCTTAAAAAGCGGCTTGAAGCTCTTGATATGACACTTTGAGGGATATTCAAATTTTGGGCGACCTCCATTTGTTTTTGACCTTCCTTGATTCTACCAATTATTCGCCACGTTTGACCTTAACTTAAGTGATGCCGTTGAGCAATAACTAATGAATACTGATCACAATCAGACACGACATTAACTTTAAACAACACTACAGACTAGAATTCCAACGTACGTCCATTGCGCACCACATTGTCAATCATCTAATTCGCATATTTCCAACGCTAACGTATGCTCGGAAGTGCAATTTTGAGTTCAATAGTATTTAATTAACATAAATAATTGCAGCATTGAGCATTGGTTACAGCATTAACTTAGTGAGCATATTCTTTCTCATTATCCTTTAATTTTGATGACCAAGTGTAATAACAGATTAATTAAGACGAATATTACTAATCGAAAATAGTGGCAGATATTTGAATAAAAAAATCCCACTAAATTACCAACACTGCCATTCTACTTTGATCCCGTGTCCTAACATTCTTTGTCTTTTGGTTTCGTGTATGTTTTCAGTGTAGTAGAGAGATATAGACGAATTCAGGATACATAGATACGTCATAAAAATTATTATGATTAGAGATGATTATACCTGTTGTTAGTTAGGTTTTAAATATGCGTTATATCACATCTATGTTTTATAATGCATTATAGGCAAAAAAAATTAATCTCGTAAAGATTAAACAATATGACTGAGGTTGTATAATTATTTTATGTTTTCAATGTTTTCTTTACTTTTTGCTATGCTACCCCAAAGATTAATAAGCATAGTTTTTTCTTATATAAAAAAAGAAGGGCAAATTATAATGGTACTCGTTATCACAATGACAGGTACTAAATATGAATTTAACTCATTTAAACGATTAGTTGTGTAAATAAGCTTAGCTCATGTAACACTATGCAAATCACGTTTAATATGCGACTTTTGTCTACTCCCTTGAAACGCGTCTTAACCGGGTTCCACTTTACTGAATTTGAATAAAATGGGTTTCGAATCAAATGTATAATATATATATGTAATGTCTTGGGCAGTGGTGATACTTGAAACCGGGACATTGGTTTTTCAGTAAATTCTTTTTTATTTCGCACATTGGCAGTACAAGAGAGCCACGAGTTCGCGGAGGTCCGAGATACCATATATTTTTCTAGAATCACATAGTTGATCTTTTAGAGGCACCTCAAATCTCTGAAAAAGTCTGCCCACTTTGGCTGAGCACATGAGTTTTGTTATGAGGTTTGGAATATTTTCCAGCAGAGGGCGAAAGTGTCAATTTGGGAGGAAACTTTAATTTAATTGGCTAAGACTATTTTTAATGATGGGTTTTCTAATATTATTCAGGTCTTGCATCACCCAGAGGTAATTCTAATTTAACTGTTATATATTATTTATGAGATAATCATAGCATGAACATCAGGCAAAAGGTAATTATGATTTAACTCTTATAATGTAATCATCAATATTTGATTTTGACACTAATTTAGCTTTGTACTTTAAACATATTTACTTTGATTTATTGATCTGAAATTACTAGCTGTCATTCTGGAGAAACTTGATTAAACTTTATGATTTAACTGAGCATGAAACAATCAGTTTGTTTATGCTATAAACTATGATGATGCTTACAAGATAATTTAATATGTTTTATGATGACTGTCTGATGTCATGTCAATAAAGAGTAATTTTCTTTTCCAACTGTGTTTCATAAATACCAATTCATAATTATCAATTAGCGTCAAAGATTTTTATGATGAAGAAAATCTTTTTATCCTTTCATATATATATATTTATTATATTTTTATTATATAATTAAATTACAATTAAAAAACAATCAAAACTGTTAACAAGGGAATTTTATATGATTTTTTAGGGTTCCGTATTTAAAAAGTAAAAAAGGAACCATTATAAGATCACTCGTGTGTCTGTTTCACCGTCTGGCACAGTCATTTTTCTCGAAAACTATGGAACGTGGAAAGTTCAAATTTGCCATAGTTATAAAGACTATTGACCCGCATATTTATACATAATTAACCATTCACAAATAATTTTAGGAAAAATTTAGGGGGATAATTAAATTAATTGAAAAAAAATTGTCTATCGTGTGGCCGTGTGGGATATCGTTCAATGTTGGGTGGTTTTTTCTCTTCTTCTAATTTTTACGCTCCACTTTTAATTTACTCAAATAATTTTCACCAATGGCATTAACTTGACCTCATATTTTTAAACAAGGTGTGAGCAGTTTACCACAAAATAGATTTTGTTACCAAAGAAAAGAAACTAAAAAAAAATAAGCAAATATGCTTCGAGAAATATCACTTTAGTAAATTGAAATTTAGAGCAGTTACCAACAAACAAAAACAGAATAGCGAGGAAATACATAAATTAACTTTACGTATATTAAAATGTTGCCATTAGAAATTGCAAGATTAAACCTTAATTCTTTAACAGTAACAACACCCTCAACCATTCACAACTTATGAAGAGAATACCACCAACACTACTGGATTTGAAAACATAAGACATTCATAATAAAAAAAGGAAAAGTCAAATTTGATTACCACAGAGTCTGAAAGGTGAAAGGCAAACTCTTAAGTCTGCACCAATTTTAAACAACATGTTTTAATAATTTAAAAGAATGAAATAATAAAATTATGACTGCACCTTATATTCTCAAATCCAGGGGCCAAATAATCGTATAGTGTCATTAACATTGAAAACTATAAAATCTGATGAATTTCACTTCTGACAAAATTCTTTCTTAAGCCACTCATTTATGTATCAAAATTTGTATTAATTATTCCAGTGGCTATTTAGATTTCAGTATTTATAATTTTTTTTTTCTTTTTTGAAACAATGCTTACTCTTTTCAGAAGTTAATTACTTATATATAATACGTTATTATTTTTTTTTTTTTGAGGGAACATATGTGCGACTGAATTTCCGTCTAATATGGATCTTGTTACCATATTACCTAACTCCTTAATTTAAAGACTTAAGAACCAGCATAAGTATAACCAGAAAAATAAGTTAATAAGAGGGGTAACACACATTAAAATTAATCCACATAACACTCATAAAATGAAAGGGAAATGCATAGTAAGTATAAAAGCCATTAATAAAAAAAAAAAAGGTAACAAAACCCTCAATTCATTTCGCACAGTATTCCTCCTTTAATGCTTAATCTTACTACTGATACAGAGTTAAAAGATCTTAAGATTCTTTAGTATTTATTTCATTTACTAATGAGATTAAAACCCTTTTTTTTTTTTTTTTTTTTAGAGATTAATTTAGTTGAAAGAGAAATGAGCAAAGCAGAGCAATACATTTGACATCATTTTATTAAACTTCAGATCTTATTCAGAATTTAATATTATTTTTGCCAATATTTTGCAGTGAAATTTCAGTATAAAAAAATCAATTAGATACATGACAGGGCAGTTCACTCAAAATAGTTTTTAATTTAAAAGACTCGTTTAACTATTATCATATTGCAGAAAATTTTCAATACAACAAAAACGCAATTAAATATTTAGCAAAGAATATCTCAAAATAGTTTTCACTTTAAAATAGCCATTTTAACACAACAAATTGCGAGGGTATTTCGATCCCTTCTAATACTTTTGACATAAATAAATATGTAAGAGATAATCAAAACAGCACAGAAAATTCTACTTACATTAAAGGCAATTCAAGAGAAGGTGTAGGCTATAACATCATTTTACTCTTCTTTTTTTTTTTTTTTAATCTATTTGGCAGTCCTTCTAATAGGGTGGAGACAAGGTCGATCGGTGTATACTTTTCTTTAGACGAATGGATGTTGGTCTTCTCCCATTGAAGCTATTTTTGTCCATATTAACTCTTTCTTTAAACCCAGGGTAACCACGGATATCACAGACAGTTCATAAAAGGAAAAATCGTTCAAGGGATCACCTATCAACTTTCAATGAGGATGCACTAAACCATCATTTCCTCGACGATTTCATTACGCACACAAATCCAATTTCTATGCTGCGAATCTCTTCAGACGGACCTGAATTCTGAAATCAAGGCGATGATAAACACATGCTGATTGTGTTTCGTTAATTTCGGAGAATGCCCATAGGTTTTTTTTTTTTTTTTTTTTTTTTTTTTTTTTTTTTTTTTTTTTTTTTTTTTAGTTTCTTAAGACAACATGAGCTTCTAAATCTTCAATGCTAAAGTAAAGATGAATCTTGTTCCAACGGTGTGAGTGGGATCAATCATGGTTGCTGCTGTACCCACGCTTGGTAAAAAAAAATTCTTTAAAGATCGCAGGACCATCTGACACGTCCGTTTTCTTGAGAGACTATCTTCTTCTCTCCTAGTTTTAACAAATCCGAAACATAGTCTGACCACTGGTCAGGGGGAGGGCTAAAAGAAAGCCTCCTTTCCCCCTACCCCCACTCACTAAGAGAAAAATATCACATCTTTTTTGTCCGAAAACTCCAGCCTTAACTAACTTTTTCCCCGTATCGTGTAATAAAATTTCACACGTGCACTCTTACTTGTTGACGTCAGACGCTCCTATTCGCTAACCTGGTAGGGTTCAACCACTTATGTAAAAGGGGGTGTAATCCACTTTCCACCTTATACACTTTTTCTAATGGGCCACCCATCTTTAAATGCCAAGCAAACTATCTTTTCTCACGGCAGTATCCCATAAAAATTTCCAAAATTGCTTGTATGACAATAACTTTTAAAAGGAGGGTTATAAAATTGCACCAAGCATTTTACTTAAAAGGCTCATAAAATTTTATATACATGGTTGGCCACCCAAGCAGGCTTTTAGGCTGTGATGATAAGCAACACAAAATTGTGGGAGAATGCATTCGCAGATTTTTTCCCGCGCTCATTTTATACTAACAAAACGGGGTTGCCATTCTCACAGGGTGCACCTGTTACATTTTCACCTTCCTGTTTGGTACTGAGAAACGTTTTTCTCTCTTTTTCTTCTTCTTTTTTTTTTTTTTCCCAAAACATGAAACACATACGCAGAACAACATTGTACTTTAATGGTTCTAACAAGGATATAGGGGGTGTATATACATACAATTTGATAATATTTAGGTACTGGAATATTTTTAAATATACTGTAACATGGCTCCCCTATCTCAAAGAAAAACAAAAATTTTTTTGGAAACACCAAAAAAAATTTTTTTTTTTTTTTAAAGAAACGAAAACTTAACTCCCAGCGGAGAACTCGATTTTTCCACTCAAAGTTAGTTAATTAAGCATATTAAATAAATAAAAAAAATGGGAGAAGCGAAAATATAAGTATGTCCATTGCAATGCTGGGGTATCATCGACATGAGCACTTGATACTCGAACAAATCAAACAGCGACTCGAAGAGTCTCGAAGCACGACATACCTGACACACCACTCTGCACAGTCCGGAATGCGCAATATGAGCTGCTTACAATGAATCGACTACCTAAACACTTCCTTAATAGACAGGAACTTTAAGTTGAATAAGCTTAAAAAAAAAGTTAAATATTAAACCATAAAAGTAATCGACAGCCAGCTGAATTCCAATCCCAGCCTTCATACTAGCACCCAGTATCTGCACAACATAATATTTACCTATAATTTTACCTGTTTATACTTTTGACCTAAACATGTAGACAGTGAACTCTCATTTTAGTACTACTACTACTCTTACTGAATGAACACCACACCTGACCATACATGCCCATTACATCTGCAATTGAGTCTAAAAAAAATTTCTAAAATAGAGAACTCTCAATTAATATGGAGGAATAAATATGTGAAGGACTGCCAACCGGTACTTACACATATGCATAAACATCAATTAGACACAGGCTGGAGATGCAGATGCATACACATAAAAAAAATCAAATCTTTTGCAAAACACATAACAGTATCTGATTCATAACTAAAAAAAGATCATTGAAACTAACTTACAGCATTAACATGATATTATATACATACATATGCTTAAATAGAAAACATCAATAACATTACAGGGTGTGTAAAATTTGTACTGTGAAAAATTTTTGTAACCCCTATCGTGAAAAAGTTCATTGTCCAAAGGGTGGGGTTTTAACTTGAAATTTACAAATGCACTTACAGACCATTTGTGCAAACAGTGTATGTCTGCAGTTCTGTACTACTAGGAATACACTACCCATAGCTTAGAAAAATTTAGAAAAAGGCAAAGATAAACTACACAAACAATGCGAGGATGGAGATGTATTGTCTACAATCATCCAATAAACATGCCTACCAAATTTAATCAAAGAGGGAAAAAAATTAACAGGAAAGAATAATAATAATAAAATAAATAAGGAGAATTTATACATTTACTCATATTTACAGCTAAAGAAAATAAAACATGTAAAGCATAAAGAACATGAGCGTGTACTAGTATGGCCGTAGATAACTCACATCAAAAACACAGAGAAGTATAAACATAATATCATTCCGAAAATTTTTGCAAAATACCCCAAAATTTATTTATTTCTGAGAGAAAAAAAAATTATCTATGTAAAAGATATTGGATACACAATACAAAATACACTTAACTAAACGTAAGTAGACATTTAAACATATCGCTTCAGTTGCAGCACCTAATTTTCGAAACACACCTGAAAATTTCAAACTCCCCAAAATTAGCTTAAATTTTGGCTAAAATTGGCTAAAAACTTTTTAGAAAACTGGTGCGGAACGGTATGCAGGCCATAATATAACACAAAACATGATAATTTTTCCAAATAGGACATATAAAGCTCCAAAAACTGCTACTAATATTTACGGACGACAAATCAAAACAAACCCATTTTGAAGCTTCAACATTTTCGATATTGAGTTTTAAATTAAATACATTTACCTAAAAACAGATTAAAACACATATAAATACAAATTAATTAAAATATATGTACAGAAAACATTAAAAAAAACAACAAATAAAATCGTTACTCCCTATAATCTGGTCGCACACTTCTATCCCGAAACGAATATTCGGTTCGTGTAGTCGACCTGGATCGACTGACGCGTTTCGATGTCGCGACAGTTCGTATCGAATCACCCGACGTCCCTGCATTGCTGCTATCTGGATGATCAATTTCGTCCCTGACCCTTTCAGCAACGCTAGATGCATCTGGTGAGCAACCTAAACATTCCCTCCCGGTGCAATCTCTGGTTGCGATTCTACTCCTCCCGGAGCTTCCTGCGGTTGCGGGGAAAGAGCAACAATTTCCGTTGGATCACTACGTGCGTCATCGGGAGTACTGCCTCTATTTTCATTAGTTTCGATTTCCCTGCTGCTTTCACTTACATTACGTTGCATTACAGGGGGCGGTACCCATGCATAGCATCTCCTACGTCTACTAGTGCGGGGGTGGGTTGCTCGCTCGCTACTCTGAATCGGTTCTGTTTCATCGATGGGCGGACTGTGAATCGAATCCTTATTAGTCGTTTGTTGTTGTTGTGGATTGTTTTGGTCTGCAATCGTTCTGTTTTTGAATAAAGTGAACCTGTCAATATGCACAACTTGAGTATTTTTCGGGTTAGCAACTAGCACGATTTTAAAATTAACATCATTTAACTGCTCTATTATAGTGAAAGGACCATTATTTAACTTACTTAATTTTTTTGTATGACCTGGCTCAATTTTAGGTGTGTAAAGCCACATAAGATCACAAACTTTTAGATTTTCACAAACTGCTGTTTTCTCTCTGTACTTTTCTTGCTTCTCAGCTACTGAAATAAGATTGTTGTGAACTTCAGCATACACTTTTTGAAGGGCGGGGATTATGAGTTCACAAAAAGATGGTGCATCGTTGTAATTGATTCTAGGTGGTTGTGAAAATAGACTATAGGGAAGGTTTAGGTTTCTTCCATACATTACGGCTGCCGGAGTAAGTTTTGTTGAAGAGTGTACAGCAGTACGCATTGCAAGAAGGGCAAATTTAAGCTTAGTATCCCAGTCAGATTGATTTTCATTCACAATATGAGAGAGTGCATTTTTTAATGTACGATTTTGGCGTTCGATCTGGCCATTGCTAGAAGCATGATAGGAAGTTGTTCTGATATGCTTTATGCCAAACATATTGTACACATGTTCAATCGCTTCTGATAGTAAGTTTTTACCATTATCTGTTGTAATATAACACGGTGCTCCATATCGCGATATGAAATCAGCCAAAGTGTCTGCTATCACATCAGATGTGACCGAACTGACAGCATATGCTTCTGGCCACTTTGTAAACGAGTCAATGTAGGTAATTATATACTTATTTCCAGAAAAGGTCTGTGGCAAGACTCCAATTATATCTAAGTGTACTTTATTGAGAGGGAATTGGGGGGTGGGAAGACGTTGCAGTGGTGCAAGATGGTTTGCCTTATGGGCTCTTTTTTCTTGGCAGCTAATACATGATTCCACTAGGTGCTTGACATCTGACGACATCCCCGGTCAGTAAAAATGCTCACGGATGCGGTCAATTGTTTTTTGGAACCCCTGATGACAGGCAGCTAGAGAGTCATGTGTTAGAGTGAATACTTGTAAAATTAATGCTTTAGGAACAACTAATTTGATAGGATTATTTACAATTAAAGAATCTCTTGTATCTTCACATACTAGGATATCATCTCTAAAAAAAAACTTCATGTATTTAGGTGAAATTTCCAAACCTTGCTCTAATTTCTTTACAATCTCACAACACTTCTTGTCCGCTTTTTGGCATTCACTAATTTTTTTCATAAGGTTGGAGTATGGTTCAAAGGATGTCTCTTTAGCAACTTGAATATTGAAATTGCAGCTGACTGCACATGTAGGCTCGTCTACCTTAACAAAACGGGATAAAAAGTCTGCCACACTATTACATTTACCACGGACATAACTTATAGTATAGTTATAGTCTGATAGAGTACAAATCCATTTTGCCATTCGTGACGTCGGGTCTTGAATCTTTAACATGAAAGTTAGTGGTGCATGATCTGTATAAATGGTGAAATGTGTGTTGGCAAGGTAGCATTTAAAATGGGCAGTGGCCCAGACAAGAGCAAGAAGCTCCCTCTCAGTGAATATCTTACCTCAGCATCTTTGAGTCTCCTGCTAGCAAAGGAAACAGGGTGTATCATCTTGTTCTCGTCAAGTTGTGAAAGGACTGCCCCTAGAGATTCACTACTTGCATCTGTATATATAATGAATTCTTTGTTAAAATCTGGCAAGGTGAGACATGGTTTAGATATAAGCGCTTGCTTAAGATCCTCAAACTCCTTTTGGGCTGCCTCATTCCAGACAAAAGGCCCAGTTTCTTTAGTTAAATCTATTAAATTAATTGCTCTTTTAGTAAAATCTGGGATAAAACGCCTGTAAAAAGAAAGTGTGCCGATAAAAGATCTGACACCTTTGCGAGTAGTGGGAGGTTGCAATTTTTCAATAATTTCAATATTTTTATTAATGGGAGACACTTTGCCACCATGAATTTCAAAACCAAGATATTGAATTTTATCTGTTAAAAATTTACATTTGCTAGGTTTAAGTTTTAGTTTGTGTTGGCGAAGCCTTTCAAATACAAGATTGAGTTTCTTGATGTGAGACTCAATGTCTTTCGACGAGACCACTATATCATCAATGTAGACCAAAATACCCAAGTTTCCTAGGTCCCCAAAAATGGCATTCATAAGTCTTTGGAACAAATTACCAGAATTCGCCAAACCGAAGCAGTTGCGGGACCACTCAAATAATCCTTTATGTGTTATAATGGCTGTCTTATGCTTGTCCTCAGGTCTAATAACTTGTTGAAAAAACCCACTCGTGAGATCAAGAGTTGAAAAATATTTAGCACCTGACAAAGAATCTACAGAGTCTGTGATATTAGGAATAGGGTACGCATCTTTTACCAAATTCTTGTTAAGCTTTCGAAAATCGACAGCTAGGCGATAACTACCATCTGCTTTTTCCACTAAGATGACAGGAGAGGCAAATTCCAACATTGAAGGTGACAAAATATTAGCTTCTAACAAAATATTCAATTGATCCTCCATTTCCTGGCGCAGTTTGTAGGGAACTCTATAAGCTTTGCAGCGAACCGGTTTGTCAGAAGTTAAGTTTATAGTATGGGGAATTGTGTCACATCCGGGTAAATCGAGTACAGAGGCTGCAAACACATCTTTATTTTTATCAAGGAATTCTTGCATTTGAGTTTTTAAAGGAGGTGTTAAGTGATCCAAATTAATTTCTGAACTCCACTTTAAATCAGCGTGATCAAAATCTGCTATTGGGGTGTCAAAATTTACATTACAGGTTAAGTTACATTTATTTGGAGTTGAATTACATTTACTTGAAGTTAAATTACATTCATCATGAGTTACATTTAAGTTATCTGTACATTTAAGAATTTTAGCTACAAACGTTCCTTTATTTAAGTGAATCATATTGTCTGAAAAATTAGCAAAAGATAAAAATAAACCATGCTCTTGTGTGCAAATGGTTCTGGAAATAAGGAGCCCTTGATGCAAACTCCTAGCAAGGGGTTCTAACATTATAGGATCATTTACGCTTACATTTAATTCTTTACTACACTTAACATTTGTCTTAATTTTAGTTTGGGGAGGGATTGTTATTTTATCACATAATGCGGCTATACCTATGATGGTTTTGTCATTACTCTCATTTTCATTAACTTTATTTTCACTTTCACTATTCTCATTGTCCTCACTTAAATCCTCCTCAATATCAGCAATTTGCACCGCATCAGGTTTTTTTTTATCTTCTCCTTGCTGTACCCTACCTGTGTCTTGCGAAATAAGGTTTACTTGGTGAACATGAGTAGTTTGTGGTATATTGTGGTTATCTATGGTACTCTCAACTTCCTTGGTGATTTTCTCCCTTTGCAGGTCACTATTACTTTCATTTAGTAACTTCTTTTGCCCTCTATTACCTAATTCTTCCTTCTCATTACTTATGGTACCCTGAACTGCCTATATACCACTACTACAGGCTACTTTTTGTTCACTATTAGCTTTGTTTACACTTTTGCACTGGTAGTTCTCACAAGTAAATTTCCCACAATTTGTACACATTTTTGCTATATTACATTTACTAGAATTATTTACAGCATTATTTACAAAGTTTTGACACAATTTGGTACTATTCTGACACTTTTCTACATCCTCGGTTACTGTGCTAATACTATGGCAACCTGAATTTCCCTCAACTTTGGAATGATCCTGGTCTTCAGTTGTTTGTTTACCTTGTGTTTGTTCAGAGCTTTTAAGACTGACAGCATTATTTGAACAATCAATGGTAACTCTGTACTTTTTTAAAAAAGGCATTCCTAAAATGGCAGAAAATTCATCCGCCCGTTTCCCTGGGACAACAAAAAATTTAGCACTGCACAGAATAACATTAATTTTAAACGTTGCTACCACACATTGATTTAGATTCATTTTCTCGCCAGTTACAGTTACAATGGGTGTGCAACATTCCTCTACGTTACTCTCCAAAAAAAAATTTAGCATAGCACTACTCAAAAGATTTATCGCAGATCCAGAATCGCATAATGCAGTGATAGTTTTATTATTTACAATCATACTCGTCACTGGGAGACTGTACACTTGTGGGGAAAAAACACTATATACTGGGGTGGAGTCGTTCGGCTTCTGGGGGATCAGTCCGACCATCTCAGATCCAGCCTTATTTAGTTTAAAGGTACTTTAGGAGCACCCTGTGTATTGCTGTCATTACTAGGTTGATTTACATTTACATTATTCGTTTGATCCCTATTACTATTCCCTTGATTATCATGATTATCTGTACCTCTATTGCTATAAAAATTCCTATCCCTATCACTATAATCATTTCTGCCCCTATTGTTATTACTACTTCTACCCCTACTTCCCCTATAGTTAAAGTCCTGTCTATCTCTACCATTATAATTATAATCATTTCTGTCTCTATTTTCCCTAACATAAGTATTATCAGGTTGGCCAGGATACCCTCGATAATTGTTGCCATAGCCCCCACGGCCCCTATAGTTACTAAACCTGTCCCTACCATAATTGTTTTGATACCTAGCTTGTGGGCAATCTCGTGCAAAGTGGCCTATCTCAGAACAGATGTAACACGAAAAATTACGCATATTTGTTCTTTCCTGGCTCTGCACCTCGCTCCGTTTATCATTACTTTGCACCAAACTTTCGATTTTCGCTGTGAGTAATTCTACTTGTTCCCTTAGTTTATTTATTTCCTGCTGTGACTGTTTCGATTCGTTTTTTGGGTGCACAGCGGCACACGCTACACTTTGTTGTACACACTGAGGTGTAAAAGGGGTACTAACATCATTTTGCAGATTGTAGAAAGGGTTTACACTAACACTCCTACATGCCTTTTCTTCTAAAAGCGCAACTCTGAGGATTTCTTCGGGTGTCTGTGGATTTTTTGTGATAATCCCCCTCCTAATTTCAGGGGAAAGGTTACCAAGGAGCATCGAGTGCAAAATAGCATTCCTATTTTTTTCTACTACATCACCCTGCAGCCCATCAATATCCAACGCTTTAAGCGACATATCATATGCCCTATCATAAAAATCCTGCACTGACATATGGGGTGTTTGCTTGAAACTGAAAAAATTCGAGAGTGCTACATCCGGAGTGATATGGTGGGTATATCTTTCCTTAAAAATTTTTATAATATCATCTACTGTTTTTCCCTTATTAAGCTTATATAATCTAGCTGCTCCCCCATTTACTCTACTAAACAAAGCAAACTTTTTTTCTTCCTCTTCCCATTTGAAAAAATTAGCCAAACTATCAAATTTTTCAAAAAATTCATTGAAGGGCACTGAATTTGCCTCACCGCTAAAAGGTGGAATGGAGGAAATATTTTCCATAAGTGCATTCTTCTTTTGGACCAGTGCAAAATCTTTGATGTGATCGTCAGTAGCCATAATTAGTACAAGAAAATTTCAAGAGGGGTGCAACTATTCACAGAAAAGTAAATTCGTACAAAAAAATACCAAGAAAACTCTTAAAATTACACCAGTATGGAAAAAAAATATCCACAGCAATCCTTAATCAGTAGTACAGAACCACACACTTACCTTTCACATGTTTATATAAAAATGCAACAAAATTTTAAAAACAACAAACCAGGACTAAATGTCACGGTACCATTCTTGTTGGGTGGTTTTTTCTCTTCTTCTAATTTTTACACTCCACTTTTAATTTACTCAAATAATTTTCACCAATGGCATTAACTTGACCTCATATTTTTAAACAAGGTGTGAGCAGTTTACCACAAAATAGATGTTGTTACCAAAGAAAAGAAACTAAAAAAAATAAGCAAATATGCTTCGAGAAATATCACTTTAGTAAATTGAAATTTAGAGCAGTTACCAACAAACAAAAACAGAATAGCGAGGAAATACATAAATTAACTTTACGTATATTAAAATGTTGCCATTAGAAATTGCAAGATTAAACATTAATTCTTTAACAGTAACAACACCCTCAACCATTCACAATTTATGAAGAGAATACCACCAACACTACTGGATTTGAAAACATAAGACATTCATAATAAAAAAAGGAAAAGTCAAATTTGATTACCACAGAGTCTGAAAGGTGAAAGGCAAACTCTTAAGTCTGCACCAATTTTAAACAACATGTTTTAATAATTTAAAAGAATGAAATAATAAAATTATGACTGCACCTTATATTCTCAAATCCAGGGGCCAAATAATCGTATAGTGTCATTAGCATTGAAAACTATAAAATCTGATGAATTTCACTTCTGACAAAATTCTTTCTTAAGCCACTCATTTATGTATCAAAATTTGTATTAATTATTCCAGTGGCTATTTAGATTTCAGTATTTATAATTTTTTTTTTTGAAACAATGCTTACTCTTTTCAGAAGTTAATTACTTATATATAATACTTTATTTTTTTTTTTTTGAGGGAACATATGTGCGACTGAATTTCCGTCTAATATGGATCTTGTTACCATATTACCTAACTCCTTAATTTAAAGACTTAAGAACCAGCATAAGTATAACCAGAAAAGTAAGTTAATAAGAGGGGTAACACACATTAAAATTAATCCACATAACACTCATAAAATGAAAGGGAAATGCATAGTAAGTATAAAAGCCATTAATCAAAAAAAAAAAAAGGTAACAAAACCCTCAATTCATTTCGCACAGTATTCCTCCTTTAATACTTAATCTTACTACTGATACAGAGTTAAAAGATCTTAAGATTCTTTAGTATTTATTTCATTTACTAATGAGATTAAAACCCTTTTTTTTTTTTTTTTTTTTTTTAGAGAGATTAATTTAGTTGAAAGAGAAATGAGCAAAGCAGAGCAATACATTTGACATCATTTTATTAAACTTCAGATCTTATTCAGAATTTAATATTATTTTTGCCGATATTTTGCAGTGAAATTTCAGTATAAAAAAATCAATTAGATACATGACAGGGTTTAACTCAAAATAGTTTTTAATTTAAAAGACTCGTTTAACTATTATCATATTGCAGAAAATTTTCAATACAACAAAAACGCAATTAAATATTTAGCAAAGAATATCTCAAAATAGTTTTCACTTTAAAATAGCCATTTTAACACAACAAATTGCGAGGGTATTTCGATCCCTTCTAATACTTTTGACATAAATAAATATGTAAGAGATAATCAAAACAGCACAGAAAATTCTACTTACATTAAAGGCAATTCAAGAGAAGGTGTAGGCTATAACATCATTTTACTCTTCTTTTTTTTTTTTTTAATCTATTTGGCAGTCCTTCTAATAGGGTGGAGACAAGGTCGATCGGTGTATACTTTTCTTTAGACGAATGGATGTTGGTCTTCTCCCATTGAAGCTATTTTTGTCCATATTAACTCTTTCTTTAAACCCAGGGTAACCACGGATATCACAGACAGTTCATAAAAGGAAAAATCGTTCAAGGGATCACCTATCAACTTTCAATGAGGATGCACTAAACCATCATTTCCTCGACGATTTCATTACGCACACAAATCCAATTTCTATGCTGCGAATCTCTTCAGACGGACCTGAATTCTGAAATCAAGGCGATGATAAACACATGCTGATTGTGTTTCGTTAATTTCGGAGAATGCCCATAGGTTTTTTTTTTTTTTTTTTTTTTTTAGTTTCTTAAGACAACATGAGCTTCTAAATCTTCAATGTTAAAGTAAAGATGAATCTTGTTCCAACGGTGTGAGTGGGATCAATCATGGTTGCTGCTGTACCCACGCTTGGTAAAAAAAAATTCTTTAAAGAGCGCAGGACCATCTGACACGTCCGTTTTCTTGAGAGACTATCTTCTTCTCTCCTAGTTTTAACAAATCCGAAACATAGTCTGACCACTGGTCAGGGGGAGGGCTAAAAGAAAGCCTCCTTTCCCCCTACCCCCACTCACTAAGAGAAAAATATCACATCTTTTTTGTCCGAAAACTCCTGCCTTAACTAACTTTTTCCCCGTATCGTGTAATAAAATTTCACACGTGCACTCTTACTTGTTGACGTCAGACGCTCCTATTCGCTAACCTGGTAGGGTTCAACCACTTATGTAAAAGGGGGTGTAATCCACTTTCCACCTTATACACTTTTTCTAATGGGCCACCCATCTTTAAATGCCAAGCAAACTATCTTTTCTCACGGCAGTATCCCATAAAAATTTCCAAAATTGCCTGTATGACAATAACTTTTAAAAGGAGGGTTATAAAATTGCACCAAGCATTTTACTTAAAAGGCTCATATTTTATATACATGATATATCAAATTATATATCATAATTTTATATACATGGTTGGCCATCCAAGCAGGCTTTTAGGCTGTGATGATAAGCAACACAAAATTGTGGGAGAATGCATTCGCAGATTTTTTCCCGCGCTCATTTTATACTA
Source organism: Maratus speciosus (assembly GCA_963932465.1). Lineage (NCBI taxonomy): Eukaryota > Metazoa > Arthropoda > Arachnida > Araneae > Salticidae > Maratus > Maratus speciosus. Next base: position 596,108,622 of record OZ010788.1, on the reverse strand, counting down.
ACAAAACGGGGTTGCCATTCTCACAGGGTGCACCTGTTACATTTTCACCCCCCTGTTTGGTACTGAGAAACGTTTTTCTCTCTTTTTCTTCTTCCTTTTTTTTTTTTTTTTTTTTTTTTTTTTGCCCCAAAACATGAAACACATACGCAGAACAACATTGTACTTTAAGGGTTCTAACAAGGATATAGGGGTGTATTTACATACAATTTGATAATATATAGGTACTGGAATATTTTTAAATATACTGTAACATCAAAAAATCTCGTAACATGGAACTCAAAAATATATTTGTTTTAACTTTAGATATTATACGAGGGCATTTCGAAAAGTAAAGATACACCCATGAACATAGAATAGAGAAGGACTTCTCACGAAATAGGTTTTAGAAGAAGAAAAACGTTCCTTGAAAATTTGTCTAATAGATGGCGTTGTGTCGCACGGTTGTACTCGGTTTCGTCTGCTTCAATATACTCTACCAATAACTTCTTTGATCATTGAGATCCAGCCAATGAACGTTGTCCGCTAGAGGCGCTGGTATGTGCACGGTTGTATTCTAACCGTTGCCATCCCCTCATTTAAGGATAAAATTGCGACACGATATTCACAGTATTTCGTGAGAAGTCCTTCTCTATTCTATGTTCATGGATACACCGTACGCCGGAGGAAAAGAAAAGTTTTGGCAAGCAAGTTGGCAACACAGGTGTTAACCTTGAACCGTTAGCTTTCTCCTAGCGGTCGTTTGGCATTTCAACGTTGATTCTGGTTGGAGTAGGTCGTGTTTAAAATGGTTCCGCCGATTCAGAATCCCGCCAAATGCGAAGTGCGCTCCGTGATACGTTTCTTCATGCAAGAGGTCAGCGACCAGCGGATATTCACAAAGAAATTGTTTCTGTTTATGGGAACATGAATCGACAAAAATGTAACGAAATGGTGTCGTCATTTCTCTGAAGGTAGGACCGATGTTCATGACGAACAAAGAACAGGTCGGCCATCTGTGATCTCTGATGCCCTTCTTCAGAGAACGGAGGAAGCAATTCGTGCGAATAGACGTCTCCTGTTACCTGAAGTCACATCTTGGAGGAAAATCATTCCACGATGATGATGAGATCAAAGATGAAGTTGAAATGTGGTTCCGACAACAGGCGGAAACCTTCTATGACTGTGGGATACAAAAGATTGTGCCCCGACTTAACAAATGTTTGGATAACGGGTGTGATTATGTCGAAAAATAATAAATAATCCAGTTAATAAGATGTAACTTACGTTTTCTAAATAAATGTTTTTTTTTAAGGAATGCGAGCCATTGTATCTTTACTTTTCGAAATGCCCTCGTATATACAGTAGAACCCCGCTAATCCGAACTAATTGGTACCGGTCTCTGTTCGGATTACAAAAAATTCGGATTATCCGAAATTCCGATAAAAATAGAAAAGAAAAAGATCCGTGCTGAAAATTTGCAAGTTATAAGTATTCAGTAACATAATAAACGCCCTATAATCCGGCATCATAAGGTCCGGCATGCTGGATAATCTGGCACGACTTTCGAAAAAAATAGTGTTCCTTGTTTCATCACTCCTGATGTTTATAATAATCCAATGAAACTTCAGGATGAGGAATTACATAACAACCCATTACAAACGGTTCAAAATCGCGAATCTATAAATGCTCAGTCACCACTTCGACGAGGGGGAAAGAAAAAGCATTTCTGTAGATAATTTGCAAAATCATATTGTTGAAAGTAAAAATAAATTTTCGTCATTTGAATTAAATACTTTTTTTCATTTTAAAAGAGAATTTTATAGTGACTGGCAAACAAATCGATACTCGAGATTTTTTTTTTATGGCTTTTCTACGAGTAGGCCTACAGAGCACGTTTTCATTTTATATTCGTGTACATATGTTGTATTTTGACATTATTGCTTTTTTAATTCTATTCAAGCTGTTTAAAAAATAAAAAACCGAAAAAACCGCTTTTTCCAACTTTCATATTGTAATCCCGAAAATTTCGTAAGTTAATCTTTTCAGTTAATTTGTTCAAATATACTTATCGAAAATAAAATCGGTTCGGATTAACCGGAATTTCGGATTAGCAGGGTTCTACTGTACCGTCAAAATGTACTGCAAATATGTGCCCTCCCCTCTATTTCCGAATCTGCTGGAACTAAAATTGCGAAAAAATTTGTAGTAGTAGTTCATTTCAGCCTTGCAGGAAAACTATAGCAATTATCCCAGGTAGCATAGTTTTTGAGAAAATCGCATTTTTCCGTTACACAAATCTTTACTTTGTATGCTCTCAGAAGGGAAGTTGAAGGGCACTCGATATACCTATCGACGCGGAATCATCCAAGGATTTTTGATAAATATTTTCGGAAAATTTCTCGGTAATTAGCCGTGATATTAATTAAAAACATATCCAGAAAACAGCGACATGGACCATAGAGACCTCCCTTCGAAGCGCGCTTGGCACAATGACAAGTTTTAACTTTTTTCATGGTCTATGTTGTACGGAACCCTTTTTTGCGCGAATTAAACCGATTTATTTTCCTAAAGTACCAATTTCAAAGGAATATTTTTCGCACTTCAGTTCAAAACTGTTGATTTAATGTCGAGTTTTTATCAAAAAGTGTCAACTTATCCGGTTTTGTTGTATTAAAATGTATTAATCCATCATATGTGCGGAAAATGTCGAGTTATCGAAATTTCATTGTATTATATGGAAGAAATTTTACAGATTGGTAGAATTCAACGAAAAATATGATTTATATTTATGCTTTTATGAATGAACGAGTAATTGAAATCTGTTCACCACTGTTTCAAAATTTTGCTCCCCCCTGGATTTCGTTCTTCAGACACCCCACTGCAGGATTAAGCAGTGCAGAGAATCGAAATCTCCATTCCTTTTTAACTGTCTCCAATTTGTTTCTCTTGCGTAGCAAGCGGTTGATTAACTCGGGTGGCAAAATTACCAGGGGCGTGCCGAGGGTGTTTGCAAGGCAATTTAGAGTACCATTATTTCCTTGATTTTTGTCTTATTGAATCGCTGAAATTCTGCGATTGAATAGAGCTCAGACTACTATTCGAAAATATATGTACCCTGGTCCCCCTTGTGTATGTTAACCCTTTAAGACCCGGTGTATTTGTAAACAAAGCTATGCATGCCTGTAGAAAGTAAAACATGGACTTCAACCGCTACCTGTTGATAAACAAGTGGGTAACTGTGATCACAGATCGCACAGATGGTTTCTTTTAATATTTCTTTCAAAACAGTTTATCTTTTTGAAAAATCTGTTACTTCTACATTTCGCAACGAGGGGGCGCACTCGATTCTAAACAAACATCTATCCGAACGAAAACCCGTTTTACATACTATCCGTAGATATATTAGTCGAGGGGATTGGGCCCATAGCACCTGAGATCAGTAGGCGCACCTGGCGGTAAAAAATGGAACTAAAATATGTAAGGCTATGGTGCATAATATGAAAGAAGGGTCAAAGGGGTGTCGGCAAAAGTTGGAAAATTTCTCCCCTGGTTGAAAGGGCGGAGGTTAGAAAAATTACTTAAAATACACAAGCTAGAGCCCGGAGAGGTAAATAATATAAGTCTTTTTGAAGATTTTATGATTTGTCGTTTGGTCTGAGGTATTCAGCTATACGTATGCAAAATTTCATGTCTCCAACTTAATTAGGGGCTCTCTTAGAAAGAATTGCTTCAAATACATATGTGGTAGCTCAAAGGGTTAAACGTAAGACTTTTTCAAGATTTTATGATTTTTCGCTTGTCCTCAGGTGTTCTGCTATAAGTATGCAAAATTTAAAATCTCCAATTTAATTTGGGGCTCAGTTAAAAAGAATTGCTTAAAATACACGAGCTAGAGTTGAAAGGGTTAAACATAAAATTTTTTCAAAATTTATTGTTTGACGTGTAATCTGGGATGTTGAGCTATAAGTATGCAAAATTTCACGCTTCCAACCGAAATAGGGGCTCACTTAGAAAGAATTGTTTAAAATACACATGTGGGAGCCCAAAGGGTTAAACGTACGACATTTTCAATATTTTATGATTTGTCGTTTGATGTGAGGTGTTCAGCTATAAGAATGCAAAATTTCACGCTTTCAACTTAATTAGAGGCTCATTTAGAAATAATTGTTTAAAATACACATGCAGGAGCCCAAAGGGTTAAATGTATGACTTTTTCAAAATTTTATCATTTGTCGTATGATGTGTGGTATTCAGCTATAAGCATGCAGAATTCCACGCCTGCAAACTAATTAGGAGCTCACTTAGAAAGAATTGTTTAAAATACACATGCGGGACCCCAAAGGGTTAAATGTACGACTTTTTCAAAATTTTATGATTTGTCGTATGATATGAGGTGTCCAGCTAAGTATGCAAAATTTCACGCCTCCAACATAATTAGGGACTCACTTAGAAAGAATTGTTTAAAATACACATGTGGGAGCGCAAAGGGTTAAATGTACGACTTTTTCAAAAAGATTAATTAAATAATAATTAATATTTCAGCTTGTAATTAAGATAGGACTTAGAAATAAGTATCAATAAAATCAGCGTGAAATTTGACACCGAGATGCCAAAAAATTTAATCAAAAAAATTAATATTTAAAAAGTTAAAATTTCGTATTAAAATATGCTATTATGAAAAACCGCAGCTTCGTCATGTCTACCTGCTTTCCCGCCGAATTGAAATCTTTTTTCCTTGTCTTTCCAATTAAAGAAATTAAACTTTTATCGATCGATTTTTAGTGGATATTTTAACTTATACACATCGCAGAAATGTGAACTTTATACCAAATGAAAGTAGATTTTTTTCTGCGTCTGACTATTCCATTTACAAATTTCTCAGACCAATATTTTCTGATATGCAATTTCGCTTTAAAATGCCCACTTCATTTTTAGGGTTTCGTTCATCTCACGAAACCCTATTCGTCTCGCTCCTCTGTCTGTCTGTCTATCTGTCCGTCTGTCCGTCACAGAGCCCGTTCTCAGAAACTATACATGTTAGAGACTTGAAATTTTGGGTACTTATAGCTGAACACCTCACATCAAACAACAAATCATAAAATTTTGAAAAAGTTGGTAATTAACCGAATTACGGGCTAATTAACTTCTAAAATTAACCAATCCACCTTTTTAACGCAAATTCAAACGGACTTTCTCGAAATCATCCGTGTTTCTCCTAAGGGTTGCCAGTAAAATCAGCCGAATGCACGGTTACCACGGAGGAAATTAAGCCGAAAAATGAAGTGGAGATTTTAAAGCGAAATCGTATATCAGAAAATATTGGTCCGAGAAATTTGTAAATGGAATAGACAGACGCAGAAAAAAATCTACTTTCATTTGGTATAAAGTTCACATTTCTGCGATGTGTATAAGTTAAAATATCCACTAAAAATCGATCGATAAAAATTTAATTTCTTTAATTGGAAAGACAAGGAAATAAAAAGATTTCAATTCGGTGGGAAAGCAGGTAGACATGACGACGCTGCGGTTTTCCATAATAGCATATTTTAATACGAAATTTTAACTTTTTAAATATTAAATTTTTTGATTAAATTTTTTGGCATCCCGATATCAAATTTCTCGCTGATTTCATTGATACCCATATCTAAGTCCTATCTTAATTACAAGCTGAAATATTAATTATTATTTAATTAATCGGTTTATTCCTATCAAATGCGTCGATTAAAATGAAGAGACGCGCTTATTTAACCACGAATTAACTTAAATTAGGAAATCTAATAATTTGCCTGGGCTTTTTGAACAGCGATATGAGATAAGTATAACTCATTCATCATCAGAAAGTTTACTTCATACCACTATTTTCTAATAGTAATTTCAGGAAATATTTTGAATTATTGGTTAAGACCGCCACTCAGTCTGTTTGAAACTTTAAGATAGTTTATAACACATAGAAAAAAGTGTAAAAAAGAATGGAGTGTGATATTTCGAGGATGGGGGGGAGGGGGGGGAGCTAGAATTATTTTTAAAATCTTAGCGTTTGTTACCGCAGCAAACATTTTAAATTCTTGTTTAAGACCGCCACCATCCCGACCCATCTATCTACGGAAAGATTGCGTAAAGGAGTTTCGTTCAGATATGCTTTTGTTAAGAATAGAGTGCATTCCCTGGTGGTGGAATGTGGAACTAACATAACGCGATTTTGTTAAAATTAGGAAATCTAACAAGTCGATCTGTTTGAAACTTTAAGATATTTTATAACACATAAGATAAAGTGTAAGAAAGAATGACACGCGAAATTCCGGGGAGGGGGGGGCGCTAGATTTCTATTTAAAAAATTAGCGTTTCTGACCACTTTAGGTGACTTTTTGAGGGAGTCCTGAGATATATGCTACTTATTTAATATAAAATTGTCTAAAGTTTAGTTACCACTATTTCCTAATAGTAATTTCAGCAAATATCTTAATTTCTTATTAAGACCGCCACCACCTCGAGTAACATATCTACTTATAGGTTGTTTAACGGAGTTTCCTTCCGATACAGTTTTGTTAAGAATAGAGTGCGCTCCCTGGTGGTGGAATGTGGAACTAACATTTTTGTTAAAGTTAGGAAATATAACAAGGCGATCTGTTTGAAATTTTACGATAGTTTATAACACATTAGAAAAAGTTTATAAAAAATGGCGCGTGAAATTTCGGGAAGGTGGGGAGAGGGGGAGGGGCAAAATATTTCTTTTTTATTTCATACCGTTTCAGGTGCGTTTTTTGATGGAGTCCTCAGATACATGCTACTTATACTTATTAAATATAAATATGTCAAAAGTTATATTACCACTATTTCCGAATAGTAATTTCAACAATTATCTTAAATTCTTGCTGAATACCGCCACCCCCTCGAGTAACATATCTACTAATGGGTTGTGTAAAGGAGTTTCGTTCAGATACGCTTTTGTTAAGAATACAGTGCGCTTTCTGGTGGTGGAATGTGGAATTAACAGACCGCGATTTCATTTAAAGTAGGAAATCTAACAATTCAATCTGTTTTAAACTTTAAGATACTTTATAACACACGATAATAAATTATAAAGAAGAAGGGCGCGTCGCATTTCGAGGAGGGGGGGGGGGGGTTGAGGGAGGTGCGCGAACAAAATTAGGAAATATAACTGGACGATCTGTTTGAAACTTTAATATGGCTTATAAAACATAACATAAATTTTTAAAATCAGGCCGCGTCAAAAATCATGGTGACCATCTGCCCACTCCCCCCCAAGGGGGGCACTTTTCTAAATTTGGCAGATACCCGTCATGTGATATATCGTAGCATTTTGGGGGGGGGGGGGGCGAACAAAATTAGGAAATATAACAAGGCGAATATGTTTGAAACTTTAACATAGTTTAGGATGTGTTTGCCAAAATTTAGAAGGTATTCCATGGCGATAAATGTACTGGACGTTTTGAAAGAAAGTGTTTTCAAAGGAATATTAAACGAAACCCTTTGTGCGATGTATGATCACACTTACCCACTTGTTCGGCTTAATTTCCTCCCTGGTAACCACGCATCGGCTAATTTTACTGGCAACCCTTAGGAGAAACACGGATGATTTGGAGCAGGTCCGTTTGAACCTGCATTAAAAAGGTGGATTGGTTAATTTTAGAAGTTAATTAGCCCGTAATTCAGTTAATTACCAACTTTTTTCAAAATTTTATGATTTGTTGTTTGATGTGAGGTGTTCAGCTGTAAGTACCCAAAATTTCAAGTCTCTAACATGTATAGTTTCTGAGAACGGGCTCTGTGACGAACAGACAGACAGACAGACAAAGGAGTCAGACGAATAGGGTTTCGTCAGATGAACGAAACCCTAAAAATGATACTTTACTCTATCTGCAAACCGGAATGGTCGTTCGATTCGAGTTTTTACTATAAACGACTCAGAAGTACAAAATTAAATGAATGTCTAACCCGCACGATTGTGCGGGTTGGGTCTTAAAGGATTACACGATAACTAATGTACGTATCTAAATGAGTTCACTGCCTCATTCTTAATTCTTTATTAAATAATATGGGCAAGGTAAAGTAGCTTACCCTTTATCCTTTTCGATAGTCCACGCCGCCGTTTAATCCATTACTGATCCCGGTGGAATATCCAGCATTTAGATTTAGACATGATGTACGTACGCGAACACAGTTCTAATCTTGTGAATTAATGATATAATTTATATTAATATTTAATTATTATGAAAAATTAACCATTTAACGATATTAACTCTTTAATTAGGTTTAAGATAACATATAGATATATACATAAGGAGCTTACCAATTTAGTTCCGTACACTTCGGAATTTTTAAGAAAATAACATTATTATTATTACGCGTAGAGTTATTAAGAGTTTTATTAATGTTTATACTTAAGAATGGAAAAAAATCTTGGTGTAATTTTACTGACGTCAAAAGATGTAATTACGTATTGCTACAGTGGATGAAATCCTGGGTTTTTTTCCGTGAGTTGATATGATTACTTGATTTATTTACTTCCATGTTGACAGAAAATAGAGTTCATTTCTCTCATTCATCTTCATTAGGGGATTATTTTATCGAACACTAGCAGACCCGCCCGGCGTTGCTCCGGGTCCGTAAATACTAACCTTCTTAAACAAAACTCATGTTTGTATGATTTTGAAATTCTTTTAAATGAAACTAATTTCAGAGGCCCATTGCCTTCCGCAGAGTCTAGTGTGTTTCCAACAAACTTCTTTTCGAACGAACTTGTAACCTGGGTCCCAGCTACCTAAGGCATCATTTACCGGAAGTACCCCGCACGTGCCGGAGACAATCGAAAACCAAGTTGAGTGAGCCAAACCTCGTAGTAATCAAGCCCATAGCATCCAAAAAAAAAAAAAATGCAATATTAATGTTAGAAAATGTCGGTAACTGAAGTCTAAGATAAAATTTCATAACACAGAAAGTATCTGAATTTTAAACTAAGTTGAATGAACCAAATCCCATTGAAATTAAGCCCTTAGAACCCGAGGAAAGAATGCGCCCCCAAGCGGTAGAAGATGCCCCCTCCCCTTGCAAACTTTATGAATTACTTTTAATATTAACACGATATTTAATAAATGGATGAAATCCCTTATCTAAAGTTATCTTTAAAGTAACGCAATTTTTAATTTACGGATGTAGTGGGTAGACGTAAGTTGATGCTCTAAAAGGATATTAAAGTTCGAAAAAGGTGGTAGATGAGGTATAAAGAAAGACCGAGCCCTGGGGACCAGGGTCATAACTTGAATGTAGTTGGAAGTAAGAAAATTTTTTAGTGATTTTAAAGTAACTGGGTGACGCTAAAACTGTGTTAAAGAAAATTGCAATAGAATAGGATAGTTTTTAAAGAAGCTGTAACAAAGACCCCGAGAAAGAGATTAATATTCAAAAATGGTGGTAGCTGAAGTCTGAGATTTTTTTTTTTTTTTTTTTTTTTTTTTTTTTTTTTGTCATTCATGTAGTAGCAATAGGACTTCAGAAGTTGTTAGAAAAAAAAAAAGCTAGTGAATCGGACCATTTTTAAGGGACCTATAACAAAGGGCCCAAAGAGGGCTAATTGATAGTTAAGAGCAGAGCCCTAACATGATAACTTGTTAAAAGGTCTAAGTTCTTAGCATTTTAGATCTTCAATTAGTCAAAATTAAGCACAGAGTATGAATTAATCATTATAATAAAATTTTAAAGAAATGCGCAAAAAAAAAAAGGGTAAGGAAATGCTTAAAACAGGGCCCTAGGATCCAATAAAAATCGGAGGGTGTTGGTCGGAGAAGAGTGCAAGACTCAACTTTAAAATTTTGCATTATGAATGCGAGAAAATTAGGTGATGAAAAATGCATGCCGCACAAAAAGTTCAAGGGGCCCCGGATCGGGCCCTATAGAATCCTAGGGTGCCCCAGGATTTTAACTGGAATATAGAAACTGCAGAATAACTAAATAGAAAAGGGTTCCAAAAATGAAGATCAGATTAAGAAGAGGAAAACTATTATTTTTTTTTTAACACAATCAAACTGATTGGTAAAGTTATCATACGAATTGAATATTTCCAACTGAGCGAAAAAATGCCCAGGCTGGGAATCGAACCCAGATCCTTGGCTAGGGTAATGTAAGCCAAGGATCTGGGTTCGATTCCCAGCCTGGGCATTTTTTCGCTCAGTTGGAAATATTCAATTCGTAAGAAGAGGTAATTTATTAACAATTTATGGTGCAAAAACTTTAAAGGGCCAGAAGCTTAAGTGGCGTGTAATTGGTCATAAAGATAGTTTTTAAAGTAATCTGAGGACGCTAGAAATATGTTAAAGAAAATTGCAAGCAAATCGAATCATTTTTAAAGATGCTGCACAAAGGGCCCCAAGAGAGCGATTAATATTCAAAATTGGTAGTTGCTGAAATCTGTTTTTGTTGTTGTTGTTGTTGTTGTTTTTATCGTTCGTGTAGTAACTGGAGAACATAAGAAGTTGTTAGAAAAAAAAACGTTTCTAAATCGGACCATTTTTAAGGGAGCTATAACAGGGGGCCCAAAAGGGTCCAACTGATAGTTGAGAGCAGGGCCCTAACATGAAAACATATTAAAATGCTTAAGTACTTAGCGTTTTAGGTTTTCAATAAATCAAAACTAAGAATAGGTTATGAATTAATCGTGAGAATATTTTAAAGAAATGTCCAAAAAATTGGGTGAATGCTTAAAAATGGGCCCTAGGGCCCGAATGCAAATATGAGGATGTTGAAATAGCAATTAAAGCCTTTGTGCAGGAATATTGAAATGCAGTAAACCAACGTTTAAAATGCACAAATAATGCGTGAAAAAAGCAGCAAACAGCTGTTTCGAATCTACAGCGAGATTCTTCTTCAGTGCAAGAGAGGGAAAAAAAAGGAACAGCGTGTTAGAAAAAGCAAGGCTGAGCTTGCTGGCTGAGCATCTCAGCCTTGCTTTTTCTAGCACGCTGTTCCTTTTTTCCCTCTCTTGCACTGAAGAAGAATCTCGCTGTAGATTCGAAACAGCTGTTTGCTGCTTTTTTCACGCATTATTTGTGCATTTTAAACGTTGGTTTACTGCATTTCAATGAGGATGTTGGTCTAGGGAGAAGAGTCCAAGACTCAATTTTAAAAATATTCACTGAGAAGGTGAGAAAATTAGGGGGTGAAAAACGCAAGACACACAAAAAGTGCAAGGGGCCCAGGATCGGGCCCTACAGGACCTTAGGGTGTCCCAGGATTTTAACTGGAGTATAGAAACTGGAGAATAGTTAAATAGAAAAAGGGTTCCAAAAATGAAGATCGGATTAAGAGGGCGAAATTTCTTAACAATATATGGTGCAAAAACTTAAAGGGGACCTGTATCGGGTCCCAAGGGGCCAGGAACTTAAGTGGCATGTAGTTGGGTATAAAGATACATTTTAGTAGTTTTTAAAGTAATCAGAGGACGCTAGAACTATGTTAAAGGAAATTGCAAGCAATTCGAATCTTTTTTAAAGAAGCTGCACCAAGGGCCTCAAGAAAGCGATTAATATTCAAAATTGATAGTAGCTGAAGTCTAATTTTTTTTTCGTTTATGTAGTAGCTGGAGAACCTAAGAAGTTGTTAGAAAAAAAAAAAGCTTGTAAATCGGACTATTTTTAAGGGAGGGGGCCCAATTTAATATGAGGCCCAAAAGGGGCCAACTAATAGTTGACAGCAAGGCCCAAACATGAAAACATGTTAAAACGTTTTAGTACATAGCGTTTTAGATGTTCGATTAGTCAAAATTAGGCATAGGGTATGAATTAATCATTAGAATATAATTTTTAAGAAATGCGCAAAAAATTGGGGGAAATGCTTAAAAAAAGGCCGTAGGGCCCCCCAAAAAAATATGGGTGTTGGTCTAGGGAGATGAATCCAAGACTCAACTTTAAAATTACGTACTGAGAAGGTGAAAAAATTAGGGGGTAAAAAATGCATGGCACACAAACAATTCAAAGGGCCCTTGACCGGGCCCTACGGAACTCTAAACGGAACTGGAATGTAGAAACGGGATAATATCTAAATGGAAAAAAGGATCCCAAAAATGAAGATCGGATTAAAAGGAAGCAATTTATTAACAATTTAGTGCACTAAAACTTCAAGGGGCCCTGTACCGGGCCCCAAGGGTGCTAGCCTCTTAACTAAACTGTAGAAATGGGGTAGAAACTAAATGGAGAATTCGCCCCTAAATCGAAGAAGATCGGGTAGAAAAGAGGCATGTTATTAACAGTTTTGTGCATAAAAACCTAAAGGGTCCCAGGGCCCCCGGCCCTTAAAAAATTAAAAATCTGAGCCTCAGCTGCATCATGGACCCGTCTTGGACTATTCACACCTTAATTTTCAGACTTCTTCGTGCAGTAGTTTTCGCTAGCCATCGCACACACACATAGACAGGCACACACACAGAGCGATTTGTTCTTTATTAGTATAGATAGATATTTCAACAGTGCTCATAGTCGGCGCGCCCCTGGTAACTCTTGTTAGGACAAAATACAAATAAGAAGAGGCTTGATAAACATTGATACGGTAAACACTTTCTAAGTTAGAATCGATCGGGATTGCGAAAATTTTCCGTCATGGATAGTATTCCGCTTTAGACATACTGCGTTGAAAATCATTCTGCGGGACTTTAAAATCTTTCCGAATTAGGCATATTTTCGTCTTACACGGTAGCCACTTTAGGCAACATTTACTGTATTTCGATTTCTTTTTTTTTTACCTATAACAACTAGGGGGCTCTGACCCCTATGAGCTACGCTTGCCAACCCCCGCTCAGACACCACAGACTGTAAAAGCACGCTAATTTGATCGGCTTGAAAAAAAATTCGGAAAAATGAATTATAGTAATTAAAATAACAGTGGCGATCTCCCTGCTAACGGGTTGTTTTTGTCTTTGATTAAATCAGATCAGTGAAACATGTAAAAATAACCTAATAACTATAAAAAGAATTAAGTAAACAGAGTCTTTGTCTCTCGGTATTTTTATAAGTTTTTTTCTTAAATAAGTAATTTTAAATGTATCGCTTTAAAACTGACGTGATTTTTACCAAAGTTTTCTTTCTCGTTTTAATAATCACATGAAAATACTTTTGTTGTTAGAAAGGAAATATTATTATATCTTAGAATTTTCAACAATAGTTTAAAAAGATTATCTCAAAATATCAAATAAATGTCTGGCGCAAATATATTTTTAAATTTAAACTGTTTGGCAATATTATGAATTGGCAATTTTAAATATGACGTAATTTCCTCCATGTACACTTTTAACGCATATTAATGGATTTATTATTTTACAATTTTCTTTCTCTTTTAAAATTCACGTGTAAATATAGTGTTTATGACGTAATTATAAATATCTTCCCGCTTGTAATACGTAATCATTTAATTCTCATTTGAAAGTTTTATTCTGTTTATAATAGTCACGTGTAAACAATTTTTAATTTGAAGAAAATATTATTCATTGCGCTATTTTAAAATTTGGCAACAATTTAAAATAATACCCTTTTCTAAAAGTTGTAAAAAATGCCTCTGAAAATGCTAAAAAATTGAATTTAAAATAGAAATAAAAGCTCAAAAAATGAGTCAAATTAAAAAAATAAATGCAGTCTGCACACCGGGCAATTTTATTGTATAAAATGATCTGAAAATGATTACATTCCCATAAATAGTTTTTGCTCCCTATAAAACTTTTTTAATGGAACGATTTTGACCAACTTTAACATTAAATATCTTAAAATAGTTCTTCGATTTGAAAACTGTCTACATCAGCGTGTTTATCAAACATATCTCTATAACAACACTGATTTTCATATTCTTGTATGCAATATTTTTCTTAATATTAACGAAGAAAGACCTCCGGTCACAAAAAATTCAAAACCGGCGGCGGCGGTGACAGCGTTAGTTCCATTTTTTTTTTTTTAGAATAGAGAGATACTTCAATATTAAGATGTATTTTTTTTTTTTATTTAAGGTCGTTCTCAAAAAAGTATTTTTCTCCGTTCAACAACGCGAAACTTTCTGATACATTTACAAATTCAGTTTTAAATTCAAAAGCATACCACTTGCAGGCCTGACTATCGAAGCGATTTGGAATAAATCGAATGGTGTTTTCCATTTTTTGATAACTATATTACTCGAATTAGTTATCGAGCTATAAGCGATTGTTGTTACGTGACGACATGTTTTTCTCTTTTCCCGCGCTGTCGCGTCCAGAAATTTTGTTCAAAACACCAACTTTGGCAGTATTTTCTTAAGGCGGTTCTCAAATCCCCTGCTCAACAACGCAAGACTCTCTGACTCATTTTTAAGAGAAAAGGATAACAATTACAGACCTGCCTATTGAAGCGATTTCGGATATAAATGAGCTTTCCCTAACAAATTGCTTATCGATTTATAAGCAATTTTGGTCATGTGACGACCGGTTTTTCTCCTCTATCGCGGTATCGCTTCCGGATATTCGGTTCAAAATGCCAGCTTTGTCCGTATTTTATGAAAGATCTTCTACCTTCACCTAAAAAGGAAAACGTCTTTCGATTCCATAGTTTTTGAATAAAAACACCTACCAATTCCATGCGTTTCCAAACAAAACTTAATTAAATAATGTGTCAGAAAAAAAGACTCCATTGGATTTGAAAACAGCTTTAATCTGACCGGGAAATTAGATACAGTGAAATCTTCCTGTGTGACCACCTCCATTAAGCGAACACTTCCCTGAACGACCATTTTTACATGGAACGAAATTTATTCCCATAGGCTCAATACTAAATTTACCTCCATTTAGAGACCATTCCAGTTGAACTCCCTCCAAGAGCGACCCATTTCTTTGAAGAAAATGAAAGAAATTCCGTTTTTTCCTGGCGCTTGAAAAAGGTTTTATTAGAAAAATAATTCCGGAGAGTGCATTATTCATCAAACTTCTAAACTAAGTTTAGAATTTTAGGTAGATTTCGTATGAAATACTACCTATTGGGATCGTTCCTATGTTGGAATTTCTGAAAAATGTTTGCAGATCTACACCGATCATGACTCCTAGAACCCAAAACCACCCTCAGTAAAAAACTTTATATATATATATATATATATGTGTGTGTATCTATCTATCTATATATATCCCTTTCTTCTGGACACGATAACTTTCGTAATTCTGCACCAATCTCTTCCAAACTGATACATAAAATCAAAGGGCATAAAATCTCGGTCAAGTTCGTTAATGGGCAAAATCGGACCAAGGGGATGGAAATAGGGAGGGGTTTTGTGAAAACCGAAAACCCCCGATAACTTCTTAATTTTTGTACATATCAAATCAGTTTAAAGTTTTTATTACTTCTAAAAATAGGGCCAAAGTTTTATGTATCGCAGATTTTTGATAAAGTTAAAAATGGGCTCAAGGGGCGCAAAAAATAGGGTTTTTGGGAGAAAAAAATTCATAATTTCGCCAATTCTCAAGATATCAATTCCAATTAATTTTATTATAAATCTCCTTAATATTATCTACAACTTTTATATTCACAAGTTTTTGATACGACCAATTCGTACCGCAAAAAAAAATTTAAAACGAAAACAAAAAGGGGGTTTGAAGAAGTAAAAAATCCATAACTCCGTCAATTCAAAAGATATAAAATCCCCATGAATTTATCATATATCTTCTTAATATTGTCTACAACATCTATATAGACAAGTTTTGGATAGGACCAATTCTTACAGCGAAAACAAATTAAAAATACATAGCGGTTGAAGAAAAAAATCATCTAAGTAAGGGTGTATTCAAATCCAAACTGCGTATTTTCTGACTTATTTTACAGTTCATTTTTTCTTTCAAAGGCTTCCACTTGATACGTTTTCTTACTCAGAAACTATATAATGTACCGTAATGGTCGATTTCTTGATAGGCAGAATATATTTTTAAAAATGCTGTTAAAGTGGTCATTTTGAACCGAATTTCCTGAAGCTGATTGTGTTGGAAAAATCATTGCATTAAGGATGCACTCAAATCCAAACTGCTTATTTTCTGACTCATTTTTAAATTCATTTTTGCTTTCAAACGCATTTAATTGGTAGATTCACTTATTCAGAAACTATATAATGTACCGCAATGATCGATTTTTTGATAGAAGCAGAATATATTTCAAAAAATTATGTCAAAGTGGGCATTTTGAACGGAATTTCCCGAAGCAATTGTGTTATCACTTTCTTCTGGACACGAAAACTTCCGCAATTCTGCACAAATCTCTTCCAAACTGATACATAAAATCAAGGGACATAAAATCTCGGTCAAGTTCGTTAATGGGCAAAAGCGGACAAAGGGGATGGAAATAGGGAGGGGTTTTGTTAAAACCGAAAAAACCCCATAACTTCTTAATATTTGTACATATCAAATCAGTTTAAACTTTTTATTACCTCTAAAAATAGCGCCAAAAATTCGTGCATCACAGATTTTTGATAAAATTCAAAATAGGCTCAAGGGGCGCAAAAAATAAGGTTTTGGGGAGAAAAAAATTTCTTACTTCGTCAATTCTCAAGATATCAAATCCAATCATTTTATTATACATCTCCTTAATATTATCTACAACTTTTATATTCACAAGTTTTTGATAGGACCAATTCGTACCAAAAAACAACAACAAAAAAAAAAAAAAAAAAAAAAAAAAAAAACGAAAACAAAAACAAAAAAAAAAAAAAAAAGGGGGAGTTGAAGAAGAAAAATTTTCATAACTCCGTCAATTCCCAAGATATAAAATCTCCATGAGTTTATCATATACCTTCTTAATATTGTCTTCAACATTTATATAGACAAGTTTTTGATAGGGCCAATTCTTAAAGCAAAAACAAATTAAAAATACATAGCGGTTGAAGAAAAAAATCATCTTATTAAGAGTGCATTCAAATCCAAACTGTCTATTTTCTTACTCATTTTTAAATTAATTTTTGCTCTCAAACGCATCTAATTGCTAGATTCTCTTATTCAGAAACTATATAATGTACAGTAATGATCGATTTTTTGATAGAGGCAGAATATATTTCAAAAAATGATGTCAAAGTGGGCATTTTGAACAGAATTTCCCGAAGCGATTGTGTTAGAAACGAAAAATATTGCCCTACTGAGAAAATAATTGTTTATTAATCAAGTTTTAATTAATTGAAAGAAAAATAAAAACACAGGTCGCTTATAAATCTTTTCAAAAATCTCGTCAGCATGTTTCATATTTTTTTTTTTATTAAAAGTTAATCTGAAAATGTGCCAGAAAATTTCGAGTTGTTGAGTAAGGAAAAATATTTTTTTAATATCGCCTTAACATGATTCTGATAAAACCAGCTATTTTATAAAAAGGAAATAAAAACTCTTCAAAAGCAGACAGATAAAACTGTTAAAGTGGATTTATATCTAATAATTTTTTGTTGGTGAAATTAGTATACTTAACTTCGAAATCTACCTCTGCCTGTAGGCCGGGCCGGCAGGGATTTTTTTTTTCTTTTATACCGGTATCTTTTAAGTGTTTAAACCCCCTTGTGCCTTTTTAGGCAATGAATTTAACTATGATGACAAATTAAGAATGACGGTCCATAAACTCCCCTGCCCTATTCTGTCAGGAAACTTTCAAAGAAATAGATAAATTAATGAAATTGTCATTATTTGTTCCTGGCCAAAAAAAATTGCATTTATTTACTGAACTTCGAAAGGACTTGGAAATTAAAGTTATGAAAGATAAAACCGTAAAATCCCAACAAATGTCAATGTATTCATTTTGAAAGTCTGCAGTAATTAACTTATGTTATTAACTTTTGTTTTGATACTTAAATTTTTATATTTTTTCCTAATGTGAAAAATAAATTTTAGTTGCACTAATTAATTGTTACCTTTTTTCAACAATTAAAATATAGACTTAAATATAGACCTCCATTAAGAG
Organism: Maratus speciosus; assembly: GCA_963932465.1. NCBI lineage: Eukaryota > Metazoa > Arthropoda > Arachnida > Araneae > Salticidae > Maratus > Maratus speciosus. The sequence continues at coordinate 596,090,707 of OZ010788.1, read as the reverse complement.
ACAACCTCTCAGAGCGACCCATTTTTATTGAAACGGAACGTGGTCGCTTTAGGGAGGTTTTACTGTACTTTATCAAAGATCTTCTACCTTCACCTAAAAAGGAAAACGTCTTTCGATTGCATTACATTATTTTTGAATAAAATCACCTGCCGATTCCATGCGTTTCCGAACAAAACTTGATTAAATAATTTGTCAAAAAAGTAACTCCTTTGGATTTGAAAACAGCTTTAATCTGACCGGGAAATTAGATATGTTTGATACCTGAGACACGGGGCCCTTAAAAGCTTGGGTGCCCATAGGCAATTACCTAGTCTGCCTATCTGTTAATTCGGTACTACGGTGTCCATGTAAGAATCGATTCTATAACACAATCCGCCATTGTTATTGCAATTTCTGGTAATGTGACCCAGTCCTTATGTTAAGAATACAGTTGACTGACTTTTACTACTTTAGACACGTGTTTTTTTTTTTTTTTTTCCTAAAGCTTCTTTTTCACTATTACCTATTTTCAGGGAAAGTTCCAACGTATACAGTGGGTATATTAATTCCTTCTACCATAAACTATATGAAAAAAAAAAAAAAAAAACAGAATTTATTCTGTCTAAGAATAATTAGATACTAGAAAAAAGGGAACTAATTTTTTTTTTTCCAAGGAGAGTCTTTCCCCCTCAACATCCCGCGTAAGGAAATTTGTGATCTATAAAAATAACAAATAAAGCCTTTGTGCAAGAATATTAACCCTTTCAAGAGCGATGGTACGTTTATGAAACAACTTAATTTTAATTCCCAAATGTCACAATGGCACCAGAATTTTGAGTATAAAATCTTCCATTCACTATACATGTAAAATTATAGCTCTTTTTTTCCCCCCAAATAAATTTGTTTGTAAATTAAATTCTGGTGTCATTTATTCATTTCTACATTTTTGCAATCGAAGTGTCTTGCCCCTGAAAGGTTTAACAGGCAGAAAACCAATGTTTAAAAATGCACAAATAATACACAAAAAAGCAGCAGTTTCGAATCCACAAGCGAGATTTTTAATCAGCGCGACAGAGAGCAAGTCACAGCGTGCTAGAAAAAGCAAGGCTGTGCAAAGCGAGATTCTTCATCAGTGCGACATAGAGCAAGTCACAGCGTGCTAGAAAAAGCAAATCTAGGCAAGGCGAGATTCTTCATCAGCGCGACAGAGAGCCAATAGGCACAACGTGTCAGAAAAAGCAAGGCTGGGCAAAGCGAGATTCTTCATCAGTGCGACAGAGAGCAAGGCACAACGTGCTAGGGCAAAACGACAGAGAGACGATTTCGCCCAGCCTTGCTTTTTCTAGCACGCTGTGTCTTGCTCTCTGTCGCACTGATGAAGAATTTCGCTTGTGGATTCGAAACAGCTGTTTGCTGTTTTTTTTTTGTGTGTGTATTATTTGTGCATTTTTAAACTCTGGTTTTCTGCCTTTTAATTTTTGATCTGTTTTTTCTATGTTCACATGTTTTAAAACGTGAAATAAAGTCGTGATCGGTATTATAAAGCAAAACATGCAAGTGATTAACGCTGGCGTCATAGTGAAAGCGCAACACATTTGAGCAGCAAATTTCGCTTTTTACTAGAGATCTGCGATTGTGTTTAACAGTCGATTTTGCCGACATTGTACAATCGGCCATCATTATTGCAAATTCGTGTAACGAACTTAGACCTATATTAAGCCTGGAGAATATAGTTTACTGAAAACCTTTCTGAAAAATATATTTTTTTACTGTGCTTTGCGATTTTGTTTTTATAGATTTTACTGTACTGTCGATATTACAAAATCGACTGTGCTTAGGAATCGCGATTTTACCAACATTGTACAACCGATCATCGTTATTACAAATTATTGTAACGCGACCTAGACCTATATTAAGACTGAAGAACTTGACTGGAAACCTTTCTGAAAAAGTGTTTTTTTTTTGTGCTTTGCAATTTTGTTTTCATAGGTTTTACCGTACCGTCTAAAGTATAAAATCGATTATGTTTAGCAATAGATGTTACCGACATTGTGTACTCGACCATCGTTATTGCAAAATGACTGAAAACCTTTTTTTTTTTATCGATTGTGTTTAACAATCAATTTTACCGACATTCTACAATCGGCCATCGTTATTGCAAGTTCTTGTAGTTGCCTGAAAACCTTTCTGAAAAAAGAATTTTTTTACTGTGCTTTGCAATTTTGTTTTTAAAGGTTTTATTGTACTACCGATATTACAAAATCGACTGTGTTTAGGAATCGATTTTACCAACATTGTACAATCGACCATCGTTATTGCAAATTCTTGTAACGCGACCTAGACCTATATTAAGACTGAAGAACTTGACGAAGTTGACTAAACCTTTCTGAAAAAGTGTTTTTTTTTCTGTGCTTTGCGATTTTGTTTTTATAGGTTTTACAGTACCGTCTAAAGTATAAAATCGACTGTGTTTAGCAATAGATGTTACCGATATTATGTAGTTGACCATCGGTATTGCAAAATGATTGAAAACTTTTTTTTTTTTTAACTGCACTTTGCGATTCTGTTGTCACTAGTTTTACTCTGCTATCGACAGTAAAAAATCGATTGTGTTTAACAATCGATCTTACCGACATTGTACAATCCGCCATCGTTATTGCAAGTTCTTGTAGTTGCCTGAAAACCTTTCTGAAAAAGAATTTTTTTACTGTGCTTTGCAATTTTGTTTTTAAAGGTTTTATTGTACTGCCGATATTACAAAATCGACTGTGTTTAGGAATCGATTTTACCAACATTGTACAATCGACCATCGTTATTGCAAATTCTTGTAACGCGACCTAGACCTATATTAAGACAGAAGAATACAGTTGACTGACCTTTACTACTTTAGACACGCTTTTTTTTTTTCCTTAGAAGATTATTTTTCACTACTTCCTATTTTCAGAGCAAGTTCCAACGGAGGCAGCGGATATAATTCCTTCTAGTATGAACTTCCTGAAACATCTCGAAGAAATTGTTTTTGTTGTTTTTTGTTTCATGAGGATGTTCGACCTCAAAAAAACAGGGTTCGCTAATGGGTCAAGGTTCTCTGTTAGATCGATTACCTGAGATTTAGGTAATCAAAAAGTAACATTGTTACGAGAGGGGGGAAATGCTTGATGGAAAATACATTGAAATCTCTCAAAACGAAATCTGTGTATAACGGACTCGTGTCTTAAACAAAAGAAAATTATTTCATTGGCGACGGAAGGAATACTATACTAGTATACCTGCTAAGATTGATTTGCGAGAAAACTGAAAAAATTCCGCTTTAGACATGTTTCCGTTTTGAAGGTAAAATTATATGGTACAGTAAAACCTGTGAAAATAGCGCATGTACACAGGGGTGTGGGGTATACCTTCTCGATTTTTTAAGGAACTCCGTATGCGCTCTGTTTCTGAAATAAAGCCATAGCGTATTAGCCTCAGTTTTTTTACAATTACACCATTGAATGTACATAATGAAATTCTCTCTAAAAAGGAAAAATCTCTTGGTATCGAGGGACAAATATCGTGTAGTTTCACCTATTAAGACGGAAAACTGTCAGTAAAAAAATTCCCGGTCCCAAGCGATTCTATAGCAAGTTTTGCTATTTCTTTGCTCCGAGAGCAAAATAATTTTCGGTTTTCACAAACTTTACTGTTTATAGAATTTTGGAAGGAATTCAATATTTTAATATTTTTATTATTATAGTAAAACTTGTTGAAACGGAATCGCTAAGGATATATAAAAAAAATCAGTTTTAGATAGTTATCTCTCTTAGCAGGACTGTAAGTGGTACAGTATTCTACATCGGGACTAAAGAGTCCTGCGCGTGTGTCACGTTATGCCCGACTCGCAACTGAAAATTCTATTTCATGTCAACAAAAAGCACAACCCACTTCAACCCTAACCCGAACTACTGAAACCCGAAAACGAAATGGGAGAAAATTAATCCATATTTTAATACTTTTATGGAAAAATAGATCTAGAATTATATCTTAAATATCTACTCAATCTTTTCTAAAACTTATAAAATACCTTTATTTAGATTAACGTGCGTTTCATCGCAGAAACGGCGACTTTTTGCAAAATCATTCTTGATAGAAATATTTTCGCAAAAAATTTTCACGTGACATTATTTACCAAGTTCTTGTTTTTTAAAATTTTTGCGAAAATATTTGTATCAAGAATGATTTTGAAAATGTTGCCGTTTGTGCGATGAAACGTGCGTTAATCTAAATAAAGGTATTTTATAACTTTTATAGCATTTTTCAGCTTAGTTTGTTTCATTATAAGTGATTATCATACATATTTGTTTATCTTTCATCTTGAAAAATTAACATATATGAGTATATGTATGCATTAATGTCCAAATATACAGATTTTTATTAATCAAAACCAAATTCTAGACTTTTTTCTTTGTGTAAAAATTCGGGTCAGTTTGAATCCGACCCGCGAGAGTCAAATTTTAATCCGAACACGAAACAATTAAAGTCGAGCCACCTGTCCAGTCGTGTTCAGATAAAATCGGGTAACCTGGCACGATGCAGACTACTAGCCGAGACGAAAATTTTTTTCCGTTTTAGGGTATATTCTGTTATAGAAATGTTCCGTTTTCAAAGGATTTACTGTATTGTATTGTCTTAAACGGTTAGTTCCATTTACAGAGAATTTAAAATATTGTTCTTCATCATATAAAAAGCCAATTTTATCAAAATTATTTTTTTTTTCATATGTAATGAAAATGAAATGTTTAAACACAGATAAAAATTTTGTGCTGGATTGAACCAAATTTGGTTCTGCAGTAGTTGCAACCATAAGATGATGAAAATCTCGCTCGAACATTGGAGGTCCGGTTGAACCATGTGTTGGTGTTGGAATGAGATTTTATCATTTTATGATTTAAGTCTAATGAAAACACAACACACCAAAACCTCTGATTTGCAGACATTTCAGGAGCGTTCAATTTATCCGCATTTTAGAGTGCTTACTTTTCAGAGCTAAAAACATCCAAATATATATGTGTTGGGGATTGAAAAAATGCCCTCTTTCCTATGTACATGTATGTTCGCTTTTCGAGAGTGTCATTTATGGAGGTTTTATCGTAGGTTGTTTTTTTTTTTTTTGTTTTTAAGACTTCACCTATAAACTTATGTAACTACAGTTTTACATTCTAATTAGAAAAAAGAACGCTGTTTTCAGGAAAATAGGGTTCTCATAGTTCTGCCATAAAAATTTAACAATTTATTTCAGCTCATTCAACTGCAGCAAATATTGCAAATTCTGTGAATAAAGTGTGGTTACGAATTCTGTGTTAAAGAAATTAAATAGAAATTTTCTTATCATTAATAGTGGTGCCAAACAAAATTACATTAAATAGAAATTTTCTTATCATTAATAGTGGTGCCAAACAAGATTACATTCTAAACAGAAAAAAGAGTGGATTTTTTATAAAGAGAGTTTTTTCTCTTCTGATGAATTATAGATTCATTTAAGGTGGTAGATGCGTGCACCGCAATGCTTCAAATATCACTCGTAGAAAAAGTGATTTAATATCAGCCCAACGTTAATAAACCGTATATGTATTATGCATGGCACCTTAATGATCGATTTTCACGGTGAGCTTGAAGATCATTTCAGATGATTGACAAGGAAATAAGGAATTCTTACTACTCAAATCTCACAAAGACGCGAATCTTACCACTACCGGATTGACTGGACACGTTACCAGTAAATTTCAGTGAAACAAAACTATTACCAGTCTTGTAGTAGATACAATTTGCAACAATTTTCAATTTTTTTTTTCTAGGCCTATAAATAACGAAGCTACACCGCTTGAAAAATTTGGTAAAATAGGAAGAACTATTGAAATGAGTCTAATAAATAATTCAGTTTTACATTGTAAAAAATTGGATACTTCTGATTTTAGTATATACCATGAAGGTAAAGAAATATGCCATTTTGTCTTAATTCTAATGGATTTTATTTTTCTTACAGGCTTCTCCTGTAGACGAATGTAGCTACAAGATTACATTTTACACAGAAAAAAACATTGGATGTCGGATAAAAAGAGTTTTTTTTATGATCTGATAAATTCCAGAGTATTTTACGGTGCTAGATGCATCGTTGCACCGCAATGCTTCAAGTATCACTCGTAGGAAAAGTGATTTAATATCAGGCCAACGTTAGTAAACCATATGGAAATTACGCATGCCACCTTAATGATCCATTTTCACTGTCAGTTACAAGATCAGGGTCAGATGATCCACGATCGACAAGGCAATAAGGATTTGTTAGTGCTCTAATATCACAATGGCACGAATCTACAATGACCGGATGGTCACATTATCAGTAAATTTCAGCGAAAGAAAGCTATTACCAATCTTGCAGTAGATAAAATTTGCAACAAATTTCAAAAATGAAACTTTTTTTCTAGGCCCTGTAAATAACGAATTCACACAAAGTTTGGGTAAAATAGAAAGATTCAGTGAAGTGAGTCCAATAAATAATTGAACAGCTCAGATGATAAAGGTGGTAAGTGACACAATCATCATTTTGAGAAAATAAGTTGTAATGTTCCAAATATCTATATGCGTTTAGTATCAAATGCCTCCTTTATCAATTAAAATCTCTGTGAGTATTAGTTTTTTTCAAATAGTAATTTAACAGATGGTAGAGGACCATTTATTATCTACAATCATATGATTAACTCAATTTTTTTGTCACGTACCGCTTTTATCATTTAAGCTCTTCAATTCAGTCTTATACTGCCAAAAGTTGGGTATAGTTCTGATTTTAGGTTATGTTATACAGATAAAGAAATATGCCATTTTATCTTTTTTTTTTTTTTTTTTTTTTTTTTTTTTTTTTTTTTTACAGGCTTTTCCTAAAGATGAATGTATTCAACAAGATTACATTCTAGCCATAAAAAGAGTGGATTTCGGATGATAAAGAGAGTTTTTTTTTTCTGTTCTGAGGAATTACAGATTCATTTACGGTGCTAGATGTTGCGTTGCACCGCAATGCTTCAAGTATCACTCGTAGGAAAAGTGATTTAATATCAGGCCAACGTTAGTAAACCGTATGAAAATTACGCATGCCACCTTAATGATCCATTTTCACTGTCAGTTACAAGATCAGGGTCAGATGATCCACGATCGACAAGGGAATAAGGAATTGTTACCTCTCAAATCTCACAATGGCGCGAATCTATCACTACAGGATGGTCACATTCCTGTAAAAAAACAGCAACTAGTGCATGCAAATCAGGCAAGATACCTTCGATATTTTCACTTGTTGCCACTTTTTCCTCAGTTGTCTTCGAAAGGCTGTTCCGCCGGCCTCGTTCCAAGTCTTAAACTTGACCGCGATGCTCTCTCGATCGTGTACTGACCTCGATATTCCGTTTTTGTTTGTTCGTGTTCTCTTCTTTATTTTATTTTATTTTATTTTATTTCTGCATTAATTTAGAATGGCGAGATGACTTCCGAATTCGATGTAGGGATGTGATAGAGCAGAGAATAATTACTGATGATGTTGTTATACTCTCAAAAGTGAAGCCGAGTGTAGTAACCTCATTCGAGAGTTTCCTAAACAAAGATTTATGATTTTTTTTTTCTTTTGTGGTTTTTTTGTTTACTTATTACATACTAATAAAAATGTTTTAATTTTGTTATTTTATTATTTATTTCTTTGTGCCAGTAGTTCCGAACGTAGGGAGTACTCCTCATAGCGGTTTGATTTTTAAAGGGGGTTGAGGGATTCCATATTTTTTATTAATTCAGTTTATTTATTTTTTAAATAATGTTGTAGACTAATCAAAAGGTAATACATACAGATTTGAAAAAATAAAATGAAAAAATAATATTTTTTATACAATTTTTTTCAAAATTACAAAACATAACAACCCGACTAATTGTATGAAAAATTTTCGGTGATATTTAGACAGCTTTTTACAAATTTTGTACTCTTTTTCTTTTGAAACTTTTGTACATGAACCTACTTAAAGCTTCATCTGAAACTGATTGTCTTGAATACATTTAACCTTAAAAATATTTGAAATATCTAAACAAGCCGCTACAAAACTTTACAAATTAATAAATTCCCAGACGGGATCGCAGAAGAAAATGGATGAATAGTTAATTTCTTTATAGCGCTAGTCTAAGCGTCATACGCAGTATGTAAATAAACGATTTGACATGTGCATTTTAAAATGTTAAATCAACTTATACACAGCGGTTCGTAAATACGTTTTTTTTTTTTTTTTTTTTTTTTTACCATAAAAAATATATAATATTCTGATATACATCCATTAATTTCAAAATAGTCAACTTACAGATGATTATAAATATTTTCAGACTTACTATAAATTAGAAACTAAAACATGTTATATTAGCATGAAAATTTAATAAAACAATATTCTAAATGTTTGTTTTTTCCTTTACGTAATAACATTGAAGATCAACTAAGATAAAAAAAAAAATAACTTCTTAAAAACACCATAAAAAATACATAAATGCGCATTTATGTATTTTTTATGGTGTTTTTAAGAAATTGTTTTGGATCTTATTGTATCACACCAGCTTTCATGAACATTAAATTTGAAGATGAACTAATTTAAAACAGTCACAATTTATTGTTTACACTCACAAAAAAACAGATTATAGATTTAGTATCAAGGATCAAGAAAACTTTTTTTTTATAGAAAAACATTAAATACAAAATAATTTGTTTTAATTGAAAAATTTGAATATAAATGAATGCTTGTCTGCTTTCCTAAGCTGTTGTGTAGTTCAAATTGTGCTAAAGTAAAACAGAAATGTTTCTTTCTAATGAAGCTGCAAATAAATTATTATATAAATTAGATAATTAACCTTTCAATGACTGTTCTAAATAAATATTGTCCCACATAAATATTGGTTTTATATTGAAAAATTCAGTTTCGAAGGTAAAACTTGGAAAATTCTTTTTTTTTATATATATATTTATTTTATTTTATTTTTTTGCCAAAAAAGATCATTGTCAGAGTAAATGTTCTTTATCTACAGAACGACACAGTTAATAACAGTTGAAAAAATCATTTAAAATTGTTTTGACTGATAATATAAAAAATGCCAGACATAGTATTTTGAAAATAAACATCGAGGATATAAAAATATCGAAAATATCAAATATGATATTTTAAAAATAGATATCGGATATAACGATATATATATCCACTGATATGGATGTTGCCAATTTCGACCGACAAATTCAGAAAGGTGATAGTAGGCATCAAGAAGATGAAAAATTGCCGTATATCCCTATGTATCCCCGAACCCTGCTCTTCATTAATCATGATTCTAGCCTTTTAATTCTTTTTCCCCATATTCTAAGACCACGATCGGCAACAGGCGAACCGCGGTCCACATTCGGACAGCAACGATGACAGCGATGACCACCTCGGGAACTCAGCTTTCGCTTTAGAGTGTTAGTGCAATCCCGAGGGGTAGACCACATCCAATCCTCTCGACTCTCAACCAGAGTCTGAGAGGGAGCGTCGGGTCCCTGATCAAGCTGCTGAGATTTATTTCGGTTACTGTGAGATTTACAATTACAATCACAATTGGTTACCCAATTTTTCTGGGCGAACCGAAGATTTCACATCGAGATATATGACTGTATGTAGTGATTACATGAGGATCATTTCACCTAATGTGATTGCATAATTGTTTACAATTTTCTTGGATATATATACGTCACAGTACATTTAACACACAATATTTAACATGACAATTAGAAACACATTACAACACAATATCAAACACCAAGGTCGTAGCATGGACCGCCGACAAAGGTATTGCAAATAAAGAATTTATTCATTTTCCAACAATTCTGGAATATAAAAAGAATTCCGAAATACGCATCGCAGTGTTCCTAAGATTTATATGTTAGATCTTGTGAGAAAATTTGAAGCAAGATTCCAAGACTTTGCAGAGATAGGTAAGTTGTCTCAATTATTTAAAAAGCCTTATGCAGTTGCTCCACTTGCAGAATAGACTGATGTGGCTGCGAAGTTGTTCATTGTTGAAAAATCTTTACTTCAAATGGTGATATTTGACTTGTAAGAAAATATTTCCTTGCAAATATATAGAACTGCATCCCCTGAAGAATTTTGATATATGTCTCAGAAAAGTATGAAAATTGCAAAAAACTAGCTATTAACCTGACTATGTTTGGCTCCACATATATATGTGAAAGAACTTTCTCCAAAATGAATTTTTTGAAGAATAAATACCGTTCGAGATTAACGGACGGCCACCTTGAAGACACTCTTCGCATTAGCTCTTCACCACGTGAAACAAACTATAAAAAACTGGCTCATGACCGCAAGTGTAATTTTAATTTTTCAACGAATACCTGTCTTTTCTATTTATTTAATTGTATGTAAAAAATTTCAGAACGTATACCTGTGCATGTAATAATTTTTCAGAGCGAATGCCTAACTTTTCTATTTTATATTATGTGTATGTAAAAATAGCAATTTAAAAGCATTAAGTACAGTAGAACCTCGATTATTCGAAGTAATTGGGACCGGCCTCCTTTCGGAAAATCGAATTTGTCGGATAGTCGAGAATGCTTCAATTTTAAGATTAAGGCAAATATGTGCCCTATTTCTTATTATCGTAACAAGTAAATAGCAAAATAGAAACAAGAATAAACTACCTGAATTTTAATTTTGAAATTAAGTACCTTTTACATATTTCACAAGGGTATGAAACAAAGTTTTGTTTGTTGAAGTTTCGATTGTCTTTGTTTTGCAGCTCTATCATGAAGTTTTTTAATACTATTGGTTCACTAGTCTCACATTCATTCTGCTGCTTTCTGCATAAAACTTTTTCATTTTTGCAGCATCTATCGTCATAACACTACCCGCTGTAACACCAATGCTGTATTCTTGAGCTTATTTTGTCATACTGGCAACCAATTCTACATGATTTATGATTGAATTTTTGTCTTCTATACTTAAAGTAATGCATTTTACATATGGTAAAAATGAAAATTTTTACTCTAGTAAAAATCTCGTACGGGATCTGAAGTTAAATTCAAAGAAATTCTAAGAAAGGGAATCCAAAATATTTATTTGTACTCTTGGTTCGGAAAAGACCGCTTGCACACGAGAAATGCGATAATAAAAAACCATCTTTAAAAATGGATTTTGGTTAACCGAGAGTTTCGGTTTAAAGAGTTTCGGATAAAAGAGGTTCTACTGTACTTATATTACTTATGAGTTTTTTCTCTGGATCTCGATAAAATTTTTCAAAAGTATTCGGACTCAGAAAAAGTTTGATGGAGTCCGAATAATCTTTGATGGAGTCCGAATCATCTGTGATGGAGTCCTGTGATATTTAAACAGCTTTTTACAAATTTTGTACTCTTTCTATTTTGAAACTTTTGTACATGAACTTTCTTAAAGCTTCATCTGAAACTGATTGTCTTGAAAACATTTAACCTTAAAAATATTTGAAATATATAAACAAGCTGCTACAAAACTTTAAAAATTAATAAATTCCCAGATGGGATCACGGCAAGTCCGGGGTAGGCAAATACTTACTACTTGCCGACCTCTGCTCTAAGACTTAGCAACACTGAGAAACGCTGATGCAGGCGATTTCATATGCAAAAAACATTCATATCCGAAACGATGAATTATTACTAATCTAATGACACCTTTGTTGTGATTTTATTGAGAACGATATACGAATAACGGCGAGTGTATCTTTTATTTTTTATGAACAGGACTGTACGTAAAATAAAACAATCGTTTGGATATTTTTCGCAATAACCTACGTAATCTCGAAACGGATATTGCAGGGAAGACCGGTTTGCGGAATACAAAAATCAGTTGCCGTATAATCTAAAGTTGAAAAGCATTAAAAAAATATATAATAAAATTCCAAACAGTTGCTTTGCTCCCATTTAGCGCTATCCAGTTCAAGTCCAGTGTATAATATCACTGATATGAACAAAAGACTGCCTTTTATTTGTTGATCGTTTGTTAATGAATCTGCAGACTGAAGTGGAACCTATTCGATTGCATTTTTTTACTGTGCACTAGCTGATTAATCCGTTCTATGCACGGGAGTTCATGAATTTAATTCTAAAACCAAAATTAAAAATAACTATTCGATTTAGTAAAATATTTTTCTACTGGTGTGCCTTTTTTTTTAATGAAATTTTATTTATGTTACTATGGCAGCAAACGATAAAACGATATCTTTGGAATAAGGGAACCAATAGAATAAAAAGTTTTGGTAATGTTTGTGATAAAATGTGTTTCTTTATTTTTAAAAATTTGTTATAATTAAGCGCAATTAAATAATCTCTAATTATTTGCATATATGGTAAAAAAATTATCCTAATACCTGGTAAAGCTTCTTATTATTGCAGCGTGGCGTACGTAATATGTATATCTCTAATTATTTGCATGTGAGAGGTAAAAAAATTATCGTAATACCAGCTACAGCTTTTTAGTGCTGCGTGGCGTACATAATATGCAATGCGTCTTGCAACAGAAAGGTAATTGTTCTGATAAGAATTTTATTGTGGATTTTATATTTTGGCAGCTGCTATAACGAAAAAGGGTTAAATTTGAAAGGAAATTGCTGTTAACTTGGTGGTTTTTTATTGATTAACTAGTTGGATGTACCAATCCCAAAACTTTCTTCTATCTTATACATCTTAATATTTCAAAAACTAGTTACACATGTTAATACTTCAATATTATTAGTTCATTACTATACCAACTTTGATTTTCATCTTAAATTTCTGCTTCAGTCAATTAAATGAACTAAAAACGAGTTAATCTATATCATGATATTTGTTAAAATTAATAGTTTTTCCTTATTCTGTTGTTATCAGATGTTTGTGAATAGCCGGCTTAGCAGGAAGTGAGTTCCCGCCTTTGCACGAGCCGCCTATGGACAATAGAACTACGAAAAATCAAGAAAAGTATACAAAAATCGCTATCACAGAGCCCCATTACCGCGCGATATTTCCAAATTCAAGGAGGACCTGTTGACCAAAGCCAAAAACATGCACAAAAAATTTGGTTCAGTTGTATGCATAATTTTATACACTTTTCAATTGTACAATAAAGAAAATGGTACAGACATCGTAATTATAGCGCTCCCTTCCAGCGGAATTTTTCCAAATTCAGGGAGGACCTTCATGCCATGACCAAAAAGAAACACAAAAAATTTGACTCAATTCTCTGCATAACTTCATACACTTTTCGATGGTACAATATTCAAAATGGCAGAAAAATCGCTATTACAGCGCCCCCTACCGGCAATTTTTTTCCAAATTAAGGAAGGACCTGATTGCCATAGTCAAGAACTTAAAATGAAAATTTGGTTCAATTCTAAGCATAACTTCATACACTTTTCGATGGTACAATGTGCAAAATCGCTATTACAGCGCCCCCTAGCGGCAATTTTTTTCCAAATTCAGGGAGGTGCTGCTTGTTATAGCCATAAACTTAAAATAAAAATTTGGTTCAATTCTATGCATAACTTCATACACTTTTGGATGGTACAATATTCAAAATCGCACAAAAATCGCTGTTACAGCGCCCCCTACCGGCGAATGTTTTCCAAATTCAGGGAGGGTCTGCTTGCCAATGCCAAAAACTTAAAATAAAAATTTAGTTCAATTCTAAGCATAACTTCATACACTTTTGGATAGTACAATAGTCAAAATCGCACACAAATCACTCTTACAGCGCCCCCTACCGGCGATTTTTTTCAAATTCACGGTGGACTTACCTGTCATATCCAAAAACTTAAAATAAAAATTTGGTTCAATTCTATGCATAACTTCATATACTTTTGGATGGTACAATATTCAAAATCGCACAAAACTCGCTGTTTCAGCGCCCCCTACCGGCGAATTTTTTCCAAATTCAGGGAGGACCTACCTGCCATATCCAAAAACTTAAAATAAAAATTTGGTTCAATTCTATACATAACTTCATATACTTTTGGATGGTACAATATTCAAAGTCGCACAAAAATCGCTATTACAGCGTCCCCTACAGGCGAATTTTTTCCAAATTCAGGGAGGACCTACTTGCTATATCCAAAAACTTAAAATAAAAATTTGGTTTAATTCTATGCATAACTTCATATACTTTTGGATGGTACAATATTCAAAATCGCTATTACAGCGCCCCCTACCGGCGAATTTTTTCCAAATTCAGGGAGGATCTGCTTGCCATAGCCAAAAACTTAAAATAAAAATTTGGTTCAATTCTATGCATAACTTTATACACTTTTTGATGGTACAATAGCGACGGACACACGGACAGACAGACATTTTCTATAAACATGTTTTTGGGGATCTCTGACCCCTAAAACGTGTAAATCCGTCGAAAACCGGAAGTCGAAAAAAATTTTGATTACAATACTTTCTTCTATTGAAGATAGAAGAAAGTAAAAAATAATTATAAGTTATTTCGATTCCGGTTCCGGATTACTTTAGTTGCCTCGGCCGTGTTTTAACATACATGTATTTATATATTTTGATTTAAATGTAACATTTCAGATGATTTCAGTGAGGATGTTTTTCTTCTTTCATTTTTGGGGGATAGCACAATAGACCCCTGGTCGTGGTGCTTTGGCTCAGGCCACCCCCCCTGTAATACAGTAATACAGTAACATTTCAGAATTCTCGCTTCCAAACTGTGGATTTGTATAGCATTACAGACAGACAGACAAATTTTCATTTTTATACATTAAATTACGAAATTAAAAGCAGTTTTGATGTACAGTTTTGATTAAAGGTCTGCATGGGCCGAACAAACCCTGGTCGATATGAAAGCTAAAAATTCCTAGTCTGGTCGATGCATTTCTTCACAATTGTTAGTTCGGCCGGCCCATGCCGAGTTGATGAAACCAGGCCGGATTCAAGTTTTTACCAAGAAATGCCGATATTTCTTTACAAACAATATCCGAAAACAAATATTCTTTCAAAAGAATATTTCATACATATTTAGGCAAAAGTTTAAAATGGAGCCTTTTTCAAATTATATGATCGCAAGCCGTATGGAATACGCAATAACAATATTAACGTCACAATTACATTTAAATGAAAAACTCAGTAAAATAAAAAAGAAGAATGTAGTTTAGAAGGAAATTAAAATATAGTTTAAACAAGTCATAATTTTGAAGCTGTCGGAAAAAAAGGGGGGGGGGGGGGGGGTATTAAAAAAATAAAATAAAAACATGTGAAAATGAACCTGTATATAACAAAATTTCTGCCTTAAATGGAAAAATTACCCGGTCTCAGTGGAAAAAATACCATATTTTTTATTGAATCGCAACTAATTATGCCATTAGATAAGGCGAATAGAAGTACTTTAAAATACTGGTGTCCAGAGCATTTGGAGTTCCAATTTACGCAGGACACCTGGCAACACTTGTTCCAACTAATATTTAAATATTCACTAAAAATAGAGAAGTTCTGGTTCTGCGCTCCTGTAAGCTCCGACACTAATTAAGCACTGCGTGGCACTAAAAAGTTGATCAGTAAGAATGTTTTACAAAAACTAACAAAAAGCAGCGAGTAAACGTAATACGACCACAAGTAAAAACGGTTCCGGTCAATTCTGGCATTCCTTGTGGCCGTTCGGAAACCATTGAGATAGAATACTTTAGGCTTCGATTTTTCGATATATATATTTCGATATATATATATATATATATTTATATATATATTTATATATATATTTTGATGAGATTTGCACTGTTAGTTAGATAATTTTTCAGGGAAGGTGTTAGTATATAATATGTCGTTCTACGTTGCTTAGTTGTAGAATAACGGGAAAAGTTCTACAATCAGGTGAACTTGATTATTAAAGATTAGCCTTTTAAAAAACTTCTACTGGGCAGATTTTAATTAAACTTACATTGTTAGTTAAATAATTTTTCAAGGATGGTTATAGTATATTGCCTGTTGTTCTTTACCAAATTCTACTGTAAATGATCAAATAAAAGAATTGATCCTTAACTGCCCAAATTTTGTCGGACACATTAGAAAATATAATAGCGCAATGGTGTTCGTATAGTTTTCAGCAATGCGGAAGGTAAAGGTCCATATTGCTTTAAAACACGAGGTCAAATTCACCGGTATATTTCGTTTGGTTCAAGTTAATTTGGAGAAACCGACCAGCATAACGGGTAAAGCCTGCTAGTATTTAAATATTCACTATAAAAACAAAGAAGTAGAACTGAGCTGCGATAGAAGTGAGCTGCGATGAACCTGGGCAAAAATTAAGAGCTGTTACCATTGCAAGATACAGGGTGGTCATAAAAAAACTTCCCCAATATATGAATCCTTAGCGGCCAAACCGCTTAACCAATCGAAAAAAAATTTTAGATGTACAGTCGTGGTAAAAAAAAGTAAACACCCCCTACTAACTCCGCAACAAATTATCGTAGAAGAAAGTTACTGGTACCGAACGATTGGAAGTAAAGTCTACTTTTAAATGATGTATAGTCGTAAAATTTGCTTAGGGGGCCATCTAAATATTAAAACGAATCATAACTTCATTTTTTTCAATGGCAATACCCAATTCTGACAGCATAAATAAACTCTACACCCTTCAATTAGCCTAAAAACAAATTTTTATGCAATTCGTACCATAAGTTTCCGAGAAATTAATTATTTTAAAACGAGCGTATTTTAAGGGCTGTATCCAAATTGAAGTTGGGTACTCGATTGCTAACCGAGAGAGCCCTCTTCTTGATCAAGGCACCTTAAGCAATCAATGAAGCCTGTTAGATAACAAGGTAGCAGAAGAAATTTCAAAATATCTACTCACTTCTATCATAGATGGCCCCTTAAACCATCATTTTGCCGTTTTTTAAGCATAATTTGAAAACTATTTGGAAGAAAAATGTGAAATTTTGGATTTTCATAAAGCAGGACTTAATGAATCTAAATCCATCAAAAAAATTGTAGGTTGCAATTCATAATTTTTTCGAGTATTAATTTCATAATTCATATCATAAAATTATAAAAATTGCAAATTCAGCCTATTTATGTTTGGGCACATTAGTTTTATTGCTACCCAAAAAATTAGCACATTAGGAGCATGATTTCAGGAGATATAAATAAAAATATGAAAATGTAATTTAACATTAGAAGCACTAAATTTTGAATGCTTATAATTCAAAAACTTATCATTCAAATGACTTGAAATTTGGTGTCTAGGCATAGTTTGAACCGAAGATTTGAAATATCTCATTAAAATTGGGTATTGCCATTGAAAAAAAATAGGTTTGGGTTCGTTTTAATATGTAAATGACCCCCTAAGCAAATTTTATACACATCATTTAAAATTAGACTTTATTTCCAATCGTTCGGTACCAGTAACTTCCGTCTACGATAATTTGTTGAAGAGTTAGTAGGGCGTGTTTACTTTTTTTTTCCACGACTGTACCTATTTGAAGGTACGCTCTCGAGATCGTGATGATTTAAAACAACAGAGCTCTTAACGGTTACGATTACAGTAAAAAAAAATTCGAAAATTTCGAATGGCAACACCCATTTTTTGCATGCACAAGTACATCAGCGCATTGAAAAACCATAAATGGTGTTGAAATGATACACGTAAGATGAAAATTGCTGGCGTAAAACACTTGCAAAAAAGGCCATTGCAAGGAACGAAGAAGTGGCCACAAGACATGTTTTTCTGTAGCCGATTTTTTTTTCACTTGTGAACTGAGTAATGTTGTAAGATTTGTTTTAAAATGTGATTTTGAGTTGCGTTTGTGTACACACAGTGAAAATAAAAATGTAATCATCTGTTTTACAGTGCAGAATATTACGTTACATAGGAACTGATTAGGATTGAGTTCCACGATATTGCACCGGCAATTTTAGTAATATGTGTATCGTTCCAACAGCATTTACGGTTTTTCAATGCGCTGATGAATTTGCGCAGGAAAAAAAAAGGTGTAGCCATTCGAAAATTTCGAAATTTTTTCACTGTAATCGTAACCGTGAGAGATCTATGGTTTTAAATAATCACGATCTCGAGCGCATACCTTCAAATAACTAATATATCGGAAATTTCCTTTTGATTGGTTGAGCGGTTAGGTTACGTCGCTAGGGGTACATATATCGGGGAAGTTTTTTTATGACCACCCTGCACTTTACACTGAATTAGAATCTTCACATAAATAAATATTTAGAAATATTGTATTATTTTCCAAAATAAAGTCCATAAGGTAAAGGTCCATATAGCTTTAAAACACGAGGTCAAATTCACCGATATACTTCGTTTCGTTCAAGTTTCGTTAGGAGAAACCGACCAGCATAGCGGGTAAAGCCTGCTAGTATTTAAATATTCACTAAAAACAAAGAAGTAATGGAACTGAGCTCCTGTGGAGCTCCGGCTCAAATGAAGGGGACTGGTCACTTAGCTTCAGAATATTCTCCTCCGTAATGTTAAGTCTATGGACTTTTGATCGTATATTTAAAATATCGTATCGGGAAATTCCTGTTTATAGCATCTTTTTTCTGTGTACTCTTATTAAAGGATGTCTCTTTTTTTCTTAGTTTTCAAAATGTTTCTAAAATCTATGCTGAATTTAAAATTTTATGTCTTAAAAGCGGGCGAACTGCGAGTAAGATTTTAATACTTCATATAAAATGAAGTCTATACTTTAGAAATATTTTGAGAACTAGGAAAAAAAGAGACATCTTTTAGGAAGTGTACACAAAAAATAGAAGTTAAAAATAGAAGTTAATTTCCTGAGGAGATATTTTAAATATACGAATGCATCCAATGCCCATATAGACTTTATATTAGTGAGGGGCAATAGGAAGTTGAGTGACCAGCCCCTTAAGCACTGTTACGATAACAACACTAAACAAAATACGGACTAAAATACGGAAATACTACTGGCAATCTAGACGCCAGTACTATTTCCGTATTTTAACGGAACTTTTTCCCGGTAAATTACAGAAAATTTTCCGTTAAATTCCAAAAACACGGAAAATTTTCTGCAATTTACCGGGAAAATTTTCCGTTTAAATACGGAAATAGTACTGGCGTCTAGATTGCCAGTAGTATTTCCGTATTTTAGTCCTTTTTTTTTTTTTTTTTTTTTTACAGTGAAGATACTTCGCATTGAATTAGAATCTTAACATAAATAAATGTTTAGAAATATTTTATTATTCCCCTAAATCCCAATTTTTTGTTTTACTGCATCTTCAAAAATTCCCGACGCGGTGAAATAAAAATCTGTGATGCAAACCGATAACCATTGTGCATCCTGCAATTTTGAATTTCAATTTCACTTTAAACGAGCTTGCACTTTTCTTTTGAAAACCGGGTTAGCACGTAAAAGAAAAACTTAAGCATTCATCTGATTACTAATATTGTATCTTCTCCAATTTGATAAAACATAATTCTCTTTCTGGGTTACGTATTTGTCGTGTTCTTAATCCTATTCTTCGACTTTTTTTGTTCTTGAATTATCAAGGTAATAATGATGAGGATCGGATAAAAATGTATTGTTTTCTTTCCCTATTTTAACTTGTTCTCCTTTTCATTTATTCTTTTTTTTCTTCTTTTTTTTTTAACCGTTAATGCATGTCTGAAGCGGATTTCGTTCGCATAAACCGTTATTACTTTTTCTTCTTTTTAGCTACGCTTCCGTTATGCCTTTAGGGTAATATTTTAAGTGCTTTAAAAATATGAAATCCGTTCTTGTCAATTTCCCTCTCAAAAATACAGTAGAGCGCCGATTATCCGAACAAGTCGGGCCCGACCCTAGTTCGGATAAGCAATAGTTCGGATAAATGGACAGACAGTTTAAGGGATGTTCCTGATTATACTAAAACCTTCACACGTTATCCAGGCTTAGGACTGGCAGCACCAATTAGTGCAAGTGTGCTTAAAAACTTTTTTTTTTTTTTTTTTAACTTTTCTATCATTTAAAATTTTTTTTTTTCTCTTTTTATAATTTTCTGAACTCCAAAGATTATAATTTAAGCAAATAAGCTTTTGATTGTTGCTTGCCTCAAAGAAGACGTTCTTTCCAATGCTGCCCTATCTCGAATTATTCTTAAGGGTACCGGGAAAGCAAAATTCAACCAAAAAATCGATTTTTATTTTTTTTATATCATTAAATAGTTTAAACTTTTATCTTTCCAACGATGTGTCACACATGTTTATATATATAAAAAAAAATAAGTGTTGAAATTATTCATTCTTTCTAAGAGTACTTCACAGCTTAACGGTCATTTAAAACTTTAATTGACTTTTTATCAAAACTTGAATTTTTCATGTTTATGTTCCTTTTTTTCAATATCTATTAAACTTAAGAACTCAGATTTTTATTTAAAACGTATATTACGTTAACTTTAACA
The DNA here is from genome assembly GCA_963932465.1 of Maratus speciosus. Lineage (NCBI taxonomy): Eukaryota > Metazoa > Arthropoda > Arachnida > Araneae > Salticidae > Maratus > Maratus speciosus. The sequence continues at coordinate 596,070,285 of OZ010788.1, read as the reverse complement.
CAGGGATTTAATGATTTGTTGAGAATTATTTATTTTAGGCAGTGAAACCTTACCAAAAATGCTAATTTAAAAATGGCTTTCAATAAATAATTAATTTTGAATTTTGAATTTCATTTAGAAAGAAAATGGTCTGTTAAAATACGTAAATCATGTTATTTTAATTACTCTAAAAAATCTAGACCTCTATCTTTCACCATTTCTGAGAAAAAGGTACATAAAGTTGATGAATTTATCATGGCGGAGATAGGGCTTTTCCGGTCCCCTTAAATACGTTAGTTGAATAGGATCAGAGTTCTTCTGTCGTTCGAGCCATTTCATAGCTGTTTCTAAATATTCAAAGGCTTCGTTATGGGATGGACATAGGTCATTTTCACAGCATTTGTTTTCATTTCTTCAATTTCTTTTTCATCTTAAATCTCATCCACAATCTCATCATCATTACAAAATTTTTTTGAAAGAAATAAGCTGTTCGGATAAATAAAAGTTCGGTTTAAAAATTTTTTTGGAGAGAAATAGGCTGTTCGGATAATTGGAAGTTCGGTTAATTGGAGTTTCGATAATCGGCGCTCTACTGCACTTGTTTTATACTCATACGCGAGTAATTAGTTTCTGCGCAGTTATACTAGCATTTTTTTCAAGGTATGAAAAAAAAAAACAACTCTTGATTTATTTTAGAGGATTGAATTAGTGTTGTAACAAGAAGGAAAAATCATGTATCGAGCATAGATTATGAAACACTTTCCTACACATTCAGAATAACAAAACTTAACTTCACAACTTTAATAAGCTGAATTAGTCGGGTGTGTCAATCCCAAAACTTTCTTCTATCGCATGCATCTTACTATTTCAAAATTCACTATCACAGTTCCAAAATTAAATGACAATCTATGACCATCGTGAGGGTTCTAAAGATAGGAAATTCCGTGCATTAGTTTGTGAGATATGTCTATCGCTAAAATAGTATAAATCCTGAAAAATGCAGCATAACAGCGCCACCTGCTGAGTGATTTGTACCAAACCCTAATCAGCAACAACTTATGTCAACGTTTAACTGAATCGGAAGTTTGATGGAAATTCGTGCATTAGTTTTTGAGATACAGCTGTTGCGGAAATCGTAAAAAAATCTGCATAGCAACGCCACAGGTTGGGCGATTTACACCAAAATCTAATCAGCACCAATTTATATCAGGGACTAATTGAATCTGAAATTTGATGAAAATTTGTGCATCAGCTCTTGAAATAGAGCTATTGGAGAAATCGGGAAAAATGCAGCATGGCAGTGCCACCTTAGGCGATGTACATCAAAAAGTAATCAGCATCAAGTTGTATCAAGGTATAGCTGAATCCGAAGTTTAATGAAAATCTGTGCATTAGTTCTTGAGATATAGCTATTGCGTTAATCATGAATAATGCAGCATAGCAGCGCCATCTGTTGGACGATTCACACTAAAAAATAATCAGCATCAATTTATATTAGGGACTAACACAATTTTATTACACTTTATTAAAATCTCTGCATTAGTTCTTGAGGTAAAGGGCCTACAAAATTTGTGTAACATACAGACAAACATTTTCTAAAATTAGTCTAATCGTGTTCAGGATCTTCTAAAATGTGTAAATCCGTCGAAAACTGGGAGTAGAACTTTTTCACGAATCCAATACTTTCTTGCTGTAAAGATAGAAGAAAGGAAAAATGATGTCTACAAGAGATGACCGCCCCGGGTAATTCGCTTTTGCTTTAAAGTGTGCAATCCTGGGGAAATTTGGAAAACGCATACCAACATTTCAAAACCCATTTTGAACAATTAAGGCTGTTCTCAAATCCAAAGGGTCAACTTTCTGACATAAGTTTTAATTCATTTTTGTTCGGAAACGCATAAAACTAGAAAGTGTTGTTATTCAGAAACTATGTCATCGAACTGTTTTTTTTTCGTATTCTTGTAAACGCAATAGAACTTTCAGAAAATACTGTCAAAGTGGGCATTTTGAACCGAATTTCCGAACGAAAGAAGAAAATCCAGTCAGTAATGGGAGAAAAATGCCGTATCACGTGATCAAAATCGCTTCTAAATCAATAGGTAATTGGTTGATCAAAATATGGAAAACACAGTTCGATTCCAAATCGCTCCCATGATCAGGCTTTCCAATTTTACATCTTTCCGTTAAGAAATGAATTTGTAAATGTGTCAAAATGCTTTGCGTTTGTTGAGTAGAGCAGTTGAGAACAGCCTTAATACCAACAGACGGAAAACTATCCGAATTTTTTTATGCAGCCGTGTTTATTATCTAAAGACGTTATATAATTTACTTAAGAAACACATAGCACAGTTGTAAATTCCCTTTCAGAAATTTCTGTGAATAAACGGAAATGTACTCAAGATCTTTTGGGCAATCCATATCTATAAAATTTACACACACCAAGTAATACACACAAAAAAAAAATAGTTACATTTAAAAACGCGTACAACTAAAAATGTACTCCCAGCAGTTATTATTCATATAGACGGCACTGTAACCGTATTATTTTGTGTTTCCCTGTAAATGAAAGATGAAAGCTATGCCCGCCCTATTTTATAGCAAACCTCTTGTACTGCGTCCTAGTGACATGTATCAATTTCAAAATGTGTGAAATAGTGTAACAAATTTACTAAAACTTTCCTGAAAAAATATTTAACTGATTGTGATTGTCCCATTAAAATCCATTTAGCAGAACAAAAGTTAAAAGCGGCCGGAACGAAATTTCCATTTCCATTTTATATATACTAGCTTCAGATTGCCAACGCCAGAAAGCATTTTTATTTGTAAATTATCAATATTTCATTCATTTTGCATCATTATTGATGAAGTTTTAATCTTGTTATGAAATATGCGCCGAAAACGAATGCTGAATTATTTATATTAAACTCAAGTGCAAATGGATTTATCTTTCATAATCCATTTCCCGCTATAGAAATAGATTTTAAAAAGTCATGCTTGAAAAGTACTTTAAAAACAATAAAAATGAGTAAATTGCAATACGGTTATTTTTTTCTGTATTCGAAGATTCAAAAATTAAAAAAATTGCGGTGTTTGGAAGGTTAAAAAATTGCAATAAAAGTGCAATTTAATCATCTGCTGTTGCCAACATCAAAATGACGTCAGCGTTACGGACGGACACGTTTGTCCTTTATAATATAGATAGAAACAAATTGCATTTGTAAGTACATTTTTTTTTAATATTCGAAGGTGTAAAAATTTTAAATGTGCGATTTTTGGAAGGTTAAAAAACTGCAGTAAAGGTGAAATTTAATCGTCTACAGTTGGAAACATCAAAATGTCGTCAACGTTACGAACGGACACGTTTGTCCTATACAATGTAGGCAGAAACAAATTGCATTTGTCAGTACATTTTTTTCTGTATTTGAAGATGCAAAAATTAAAAATGTGCGGTGTTTAAAAGTTTAAAAAACTGCAGTAAAAGTGAAATTTAATCGTCTAACTCTTGCCAACATCAAAATAACGTCAGCGTTACGGACACATTAGCCATTTATAATATAGATGAAACAAATTGAAAATGTACGATGTTTGGAAGTTTAAAAAAATGCAGTAAAAGAGAAATTTAAACTTCTGCAGTTGCCAACATCAAAATGACGTCAGCGTTACGGACGGACACATTTGTCCTTTGTAATATAGATTTAAACAAATTGCATTTGTAAGGACATTTTTTTCTGTATTCGAAGGTGCAAAAATTTTAGATGTGCGATGTTTGGAAGGTTAAAAAACTGCAGTAAAAGTGAAATTTAATTGTCTGCTGTTGCCAACATCAAAATGACGTCAGCGTTACGAACGGACACGTTTGTCCTATATAATGTAGACAGAAACAAATTGCATTTGTAAGTACATTTTTTTCTGTATTCAAAGGTGTAAAAATTTTAAATGTGCGATGTTTGGAAAGTTAAAAAACTGCAGTAAAAGTGAAATTTAATCGTCTACAGTTACCAACACCAAAATGTCGTCAGCGTTACAGACGGACACGTTTGTCTTATATAATGTAGACAGAAACAAATTGCATTTGTAAGTACATATTTTCTGTATTCGAAGGTGCAAAAATTAAAAATGTGCGGTGTTTAAAAGTTTAAAAAATTACAGTCAAAGCGAAATTTAATCGTCTAGCTCTTGCCAACATCAAAATGACGTCCGCATTACGGACGGACACGTTTGTCCTTTATAATGTAGATTGAAACAAATTGCACTTGTAAGTGCAGGGCCGAAACTAGCCTTTTTTGCACCCGGGGCAAACATGGATTTTGGCGCCCCCCCGCCCTCTTCCACAAAGTATATTTAGAAAGAGAATTTTACTAATTTTATAATAGACGACTTATTTTAAAATTTAAAATATGTAATCGTAAAATATGCAATACTGAACTACGTAATCTACAGTGGCGGATCCAAGGTTGGAGGTCCCTCTGAACATCAACAAAAATATTCTAAAGATAATTTTTAAAATGACATATTCAGTAGAGTCCCGATTATCCGAATCTCGCCTAGCCGAGATTCCGCTTTCACAGAGTTATTTTCTTCTGATGGACTGATGGCTTCCGTTATTATGAAACAGCCATTATAAATGAAGTGTTAGGTGAAGATGAAAGAGCAATCGTAAAAAGTTAGAACTCTGATTTTCTGGTCCGAATGGGGGAAAAAAATGGCCATAATTTAAAAAAAAAAAATTTTTTTTTTAAAATTATGACCATTTTTCCCCCCATTCGCACCAGAAAATCAGAGTTCTAACTTTTTACGATTGCTCTATCATCTTCACCTAACACTTCATTTATAATGGCTGTTTCATAATAACGGAAGCCATCAGTCCATCAGAAGAAAATGATCCTTTCTAAAGGTATAATCCTTCATTTGGCGCCCCTTCGTTCTGGCGCCCAGGGCACATGCTCCCTCTGCCCCCCCCCCCCCCCCCCCCCCCCTTTAGTTTCGGCCCTGTGTAAGTGCATTTTTTCTGTATTCGGAGGTGCAAAAATTTTAAATGTGCGATGTTTGGGCGGTTAAAGAATTGCAGTAAAAGCGAAATTTAATCGTCTGCTATTGCGAACATCAAAATGACGCCAGCGTTACGGACGGACACGTTTGTCCTTTATAATATAGATGAAACAAATTGAATTTGTAAGTACATTTTTTCGGTATTCGAAGGTGCAAAAATTGAAAATGTGCGATGTTTGGAAGTTTAAAAAATTGCAATAAAAGCGAAATTTAATCATATTTAATCATCTGCTCTTGCCGACATCAAATTGACGCCAGCGCTACGGACGGACACGTTTGTCCTTTATAATATAGATTGAAATAAATTGCATTTGTAAGTACTTTTTTCTGTATTCGAAGATGCAAAAATTTTAAAAGTGCGATGTTTAGAAGTTTTAAAAAATTGCAGTAAAAGCGAAATATAATCATCTAATGTTGCCAATCTCAAGATGACGTCAGCGTTACGGGCGGACAGGTTTGCCCTTTATAATATCGATAAAACAAATTGCATTTGCAAGTATATTTTTTTCTGTATTCGAAGATGCAAAAATTTTAAATGTGCGATGTTTAGAAGTTTTAAAAAAATACAGTAAAAGCGAAATTTAATCGTCTGCAGTTGCCAACATCAAAATGTCGTTAGCGTTAAGGACGGACACGTTTGCTCTTTATAATATAGATGAAACAAATTGAAAATGTGCGATGTTTGGAAGTTAAAAAAAATGCAGTAAAAGAGAAATTTAACCGTCTGCAGTTGCCAACATCAAAATGACGTCAGCGTAACGGACGGAGACGTTTGTCCTTTATAATATAGATTGAAACAAACTGTATTTGTAAGTACATTTTTTCTGTACTCGAAGATGCAAAAATTTAAAATGTGCGATGCTTAGAAGTTTTAAAAAACTGCAGTGAAAACGAAATTTAATCGCCTGTAGTCGCCAATATTAAAATGACGTCAGCGTTACGGACGGACACGTTTGTCCTTTATAATATAGATGAAACGAATTGAAAATGTGCGATGTTTTGAAGTATAAAAAAATTGCAGTCAATGTGAAATTTATTCGTCTACCTCTTGCCAACACCAAAATGATGCCAGCGTTACGGACAGACACGTTTTTCCTGTATAATATAGATGAAACAAATTGCATTTGTGAGTACATTTTTTTCGGTATTTGAAGGTGTAAAAATTTTAAATGTGCGATGTTTGGATGGTTAAAGAATTGCAGTAAAAGCGAAATTTAGTCGTCTGCTGTTGCGAACATCAAAATAACTTCAGCGTTACGGACGGACACGTATGTCCTTTATAATATAGATGAAACAAATTGAATTTGTAAGTACATTTTTTCGGTATTCGAAGGTGTAAAAATTGAAAATGTGCGATGTTTGGAAGTTTAAAAAATTGCAATAAAAGCGAAATTTAATCATATTTAATCATCTGTTCTTGCCGACATCAAATTGACGCCAGCGTTACGGACAGACACGTTTTTCCTGCATAATATAGATGAAACAAATTGCATTTGTGAGTACATTTTTTTCTGTATTCGAAGGTGTAAAAATTTTAAATGTGCGATGTTTGGATGGTTAAAGAATTGCAGTAAAAGCGAAATTTAATCGTCTGCTGTTCGAACATCAAAATGACGTCAGCGTTACCGACGGACACATTTCTCCTTTATAAGATAGATGAAACAAATTGAATTTGTAAGTACATTTTTTCAGTATTCGAAGGTGCAAAAATTGAAAATGTGTGATGTTTGGAAGTTAAAAAAATTGCAATAAAAGCGAAATTTAATCATATTTAATCATCTGCTCTTGCCAACATCAAATTGACGCCAGCGCTACGGACGGACACGTTTGTCCTTTATAATATAGATTGAAATAAATTGAATTTGTAAGTACTTTTTTCTGTATTCGAAGATGCAAAAATTCTAAATGTGCGATGTTTAGAAGTTTTAAAAAATTGCAGTAAAAGCGAAATATAATCATCTACTGTTGCCAATCTCAAGATGGCGTCAGCGTTACGGGCGGACAGGTTTGCCCTTTATAATATCGATAAAACAAATTGCATTTGTAAGTATATTTTTTTCTGTATTCGAAGATGTAAAAATTTTAAACGTGCGATGTTTAGAAGTTTCAAAAAACTGCAGTAAAAGCGAAATTTAATCGTCTGCAGTTGCCAACACCAAAATGACGTCAGCGTTACGGACGGACATGTTTGTCCTTTATAATATAGATTGAAACAAACTGCATTTGTAAGGACATTTTTTCTGTATTCGAAGATGCAAAAATTTAAAATGTGCGATGTTTAGAAGTTTTAAAAAACTGCAGTAAAAGCGAAATTTAATCGTCTGCAGTTGCCAACATCAAAATGACGTCAGCGTTACGGACGGACATGTTTGTCCTTTATAATATAGATTGAAACAAACTGCATTTGTTAGGACATTTTTTCTGTATTCGAAGATGCAAAAATTTAAAATGTGCGATGTTTAGAAGTTTTAAAAAACTGCAGTGAAAGCGAAATTTAATCGTCTGCAGTCGCCAATATGAAAATGACGTCAGCGTTACGGACGGACACGTTTGTCCTTTATAATATAGATGAAACGAATTGAAAATGTGCGATGTTTTGAAGTATAAAAAAATTGCAGTCAATGTGAAATTTATTCGTCTACCTCTTGCCAACATCAAAATGACGCCAGCGTTACGGACAGACACGTTTTTCCTGTATAATATAGATGAAACAAATTGCATTTGTGAGTACATTTTTTTCTGTATTCGAAGGTGTAAAAATTTTAAATGTGCGATGTTTGGATGGTTAAAGAATTGCAGTAAAAGCGAAATTTAATCGTCTGCAGTTGCCAACATCAAAATGACGTCAGCGTTACGGACGGACATGTTTGTCCTTTATAATATAGATTGAAACAAACTGCATTTGTAAGGACATTTTTTCTGTATTCGAAGATGCAAAAATTTAAAATGTGCGATGTTTAGAAGTTTTAAAAAACTGCAGTAAAAGCGAAATTTAATCGTCTGCAGTCGCCAATATGAAAATGACGTCAGCATTACGGACGGACACGTTTGTCCTTTATAATATAGATGAAACGAATTGAAAATGTGCGATGTTTTGAAGTATAAAAAAATTGCAGTCAATGTGAAATTTATTCGTCTACCTCTTGCCAACATCAAAATGACGCCAGCGTTACGGACAGACACGTTTTTCCTGTATAATATAGATGAAACAAATTGCATTTGTGAGTACATTTTTTTCTGTATTCGGAGGTGTAAAAATTTTAAATGTGCGATGTTTGGATGGTTAAAGAATTGCAGTAAAAGCGAAATTTAATCGTCTGCTGTTGCGAACATCAAAATGACTTCAGCGTTACGGACGGACACGTTTGTCCTTTATAATATAGATGAAACAAATTGAATTTGTAAGTACATTTTTTCGGTATTCGAAGGTGTAAAAATTGAAAATGTGCGATGTTTGGAAGTTTAAAAAATTGCAATAGAAGCGAAATTTAATCATATTTAATCATCTGTTCTTCCCGACATCAAATTGACGCCAGCGTTACGGACAGACACGTTTTTCCTGCATAATATAGATGAAACAAATTGCATTTGTGAGTACATATTTTTCTGTATTCGAAGGTGTAAAAATTTTAAATGTGCGATGTTTGGATGGTTAAAGAATTGCAGTAAAAACGAAATTTAATCGTCTGCTGTTCGAACATCAAAATGACGTCAGCGTTACCGACGGACACATTTCTCCTTTATAAGATAGATGAAACAAATTGAATTTGTAAGTACATTTTTTCCGTATTCGAAGGTGCAAAAACTGAAAATGTGTGATGTTTGGAAGTTAAAAAAATTGCAATAAAAGCGAAATTTAATCATATTTAATCATCTGCTCTTGCCAACATCAAATTGACACCAGCGCTACGGACGGACACGTTTGTCCTTTATAATATAGATTGAAATAAATTGCATTCGTAAGTACTTTTTTCTGTATTCGAAGATGCAAAAATTTTAAATGTGCGATGTTTAGAAGTTTTAAAAAATTGCAGAAAAGCGAAATATAATCATCTACTGTTGCCAATCTCAAGATGACGTCAGCGTTACGGGCGGACGGGTTTGCCCTTTATAATATCGATAAAACAAATTGCACTTGTAAGTAAATTTTTTTCTGTATTCGAAGATGTAAAAATTTTAAATGTGCGATGTTTAGAAGTTTTAAAAAACTGCAGTAAAAGCGAAATTTAATCGTCTGCAGTTGCCAACATCAAAATGTCGTTAGCGTTACGGACGGACACGCTTGTCCTTTATTATATACATAGATAGTAGATTAAAATGTATCGTGCATTGCGAAGAACAACGACTCAGCTACTGAATTTATTTTTCTTCAAAAAGCTAAAAAAGAAAAATAATAATAATTATCTCTATCTACCTCCTGAAACCCTACCCCACCTCTATAACACGCATTCCTGCACATAATAATCTTCTATCATACCATTATTATCATTTCGCGTCATCTTCTACGGAGAAAGGTGGCTACGAACGATGTTCCGGTACTTGACATTGAAAGCGTTCGGGAAGAATGGGAACAAGCGGCAGAAACTAGGTTTCCGTACCACAGACCTACATTACGAGCAGCTTCTTCTTTTAATGTTTTTTTTTTCTTTTTTCCCCCTCAATGTTTTCTCTTGTCTTTCATCTGAAGATTGAAGATGCGATGTTTGTTTGTTTGTTATTACGATTCTTCACGTAACACCGTTTGTAATTCGCGTCGGCCTATTTACATTTTTTTTTTCTTCTCCTCTGTACCTAGAAAACTTTTGGAATGAATAAGAAATGGAGGAATCGGTGAAGGAAGAAGTAAAAATAAGAAAACTTAATTTTTAATGCATGAAAAAAGAATGATGTGCAAATAAGACCTTGGTTATTTTTTAACCCTTCATGCCCCGACAGTACTTTAAAATACCATTAAAATAACTTGTTATAAATTTAATTTAATACATCGATTAGCAGTAATACAGTTTAGAATGAGTTATAGATACTTTACTTTGTCTTGTTCCAAAAAGCATTATGAGTTGCACAAAAGAAAAATATTTTTAAAAGGATGATTTCTTTTTCCTTTACATCTTTTCAGCTTTCTTAACGTTGGGGAGGGGATTTTTCAATTTGGTAATATTTCTATTGTAAGAACATTATATTTGTACATTTCCTAATTCTACAAGATACTAAGAAAAATATTTCAAATAAAAGATTTGAGTGGGGTTATAAATATCGCACAAAATCTCTATACATTCAAATTTAATTAATCCTTCTAAAATTTATTAAATGATCATGTAAATCTTCTAATGTAGTTTCAAAAATTCACGAAAAATGCTTTGGAAAAAAAAAATTTTCACGAATTCATAATTCAGTACATAAAGGGTTAAATCTCTCGGATAAAAATATGGGTCATTCTTCCAAAAGTGTACAATACCAGTCACAAAGCCTTTTTCAGTATTTTAGTCATTTAATCTTCAAATGTCGCGTTTGTACCGGAATATTCAACGAAATTTATTTTAAAATACTTTAATGCATTTTTTTCGTGTAGATTATGAGCCGAATCTTTGCTTACAAAATCCAGGGGTGCCATTTGAGCGGCTCTGGGGGGGGGGGGGGGGGGAATAGCCCCCACCCCCCCAAGGAATTTGATATTTCACAAAATTTATCAACCGTCAAATGTAGGGATGCATCGAACAGTGATTTTGGCTGAATATCGAATGCCGAATATTTGGCCTGCAGGTAAACCGAATACCGAATATTCGGTCAGCCGAATAGTAACTGTTAGGCTGAATACCGAATATTAGGCCAGCCGAATAATATCTATTCGGCCAAATACTTTTATATCTCGGTGTTTAATGTTAAAAAGTTAAATTTTAAACAATTTTTTATAATATTTAGCACATACTTCCATTTTGACAAACAAGACTATTTTTATAAGTAAAATTTGTACTAAAAAAAGTATGTTTTGAGTTATTATTTAAGAAGAGGATGGGTTAAAAAATTTTTAAATAACAAAATTTAAATTCCATGACTTCAATTAATTCAAACAAATGAAAAGAATCCTCTCATATTGAACAAGAAGCAACATATCATTCCACTTCTTTCATCAAAAATGAAAGATGTACAAGCCGTAGCAGAATTTTCGTTTATAACTGTATAAAAATGAAGATATTTTAGCGAAATTTGCATCACATTAATTTGCTTGTACAGAATGTGATGATATCCTTGGAAGAGACTGGATTTTGGCCAGTGGTACAGTATAAGTATTGTTAGCTGCATTCTTAATAAAATAATGTCTAGCTCAGTGCTGTTTAGATATGAATGGTTGCTATTTCCAGCACTTCTCGTCATGTTATCATATTTCACTGAAATTAAAGTAACTCTGTTGACAATATAGTTACAATACTTTCATTATTGTTAAAGTTACAAAAGAAAATTAAAGTTTGACTTGGGGATAAACTGTATTTCTGGCTGAATAAGTGAATTGCGATCCTGATTTACTGGACAAAAAATTGCCTGTTTTGATGCTTATTATTCCCCCGAAATTTTCTCTCATTTTGTTTAGAAACACCCTGTTTGCGAAAAAGCAATTACCAGACAATGCTCAGTAACTTGCATTCCCACATTGATTAATTCCCATGAACAAATGACATGTCATTAACGGTTAATTTTTTAAGTGACATTTTTAAAACAACAAATAAATAATATAAAATCATTCTCTTTTATTTAACGATTCTAATTCTTCTGAATATCTTTATTAATTGACAGTTAAAAGTAGAAGTTGTGTAACGTTTTAAAAAATATTTTAAAGAGGTTTTTTAAGTATTCGGCAAACCGAATAGTTTGATATTCGGCCTAACCGAGTATTAAGTGGTATGGCCGAATATCGAATAGATACAGAATATTCGGTGCATCCCTAATCAAATGTCAGACTTAAACAAATATTAGAAAATTGCTCAAACTCTAAAATAACTTATCAGATTTTATTGCAATAAAAACATATGCATTAAATAAATGCTTATGCATAGAAATTAATAATTATCAAAAAAATTTCCTAAAGCCTTACTATTCGAGCTCCCTCAAGGTGAGACATATATCTTTAATGAGTACTTTGGTTAATTTTAAAAATACACGTGAGAATTTTTTTTATCAGTTGTTTCTCAGCTGTGTGCAAATTGATCATGGGAAAACTCGTCAAAATCATTGACACTTTTCTGCTAGCCAATTCTCGAATAAGCGCAAAGAAAATAATAACATTTAAATCCCACTGATGACGGTCTTGTGATGACTGAAAACGTTCTGGGTTTTTCTAATGTATTTTAAATAATTTTAAATTATATGTATGCACATGAAAGTCATTCTTGTGCATTTATTTATGCTTTTTATATGAATATTAATTATAAATTTTACCTTTTCTGTAGAAAAATGAAGATATATACATAGTATTCATTAATGTTCAAATATGTAGTTTTTTTATCTGAAAAATATTCAGAATTTCTTTGAAAAATCGGATTAACATGAAACCATCTCATAATAGTGAAAATACAATCCGAAAAAAATAACGCTTTACCTTCACTTGTAGAAAATCACTAACGAAAATTTTCTTATACTTACAGATCACAAAATTTGCAAATTTTGTGACCTATTCATGACGTTCGTTGGCTGATTATCTCATGACTGATTGAATTTCATGATTTTTTTTTCGCGATCATTTGGCGAAATTTGCGATTTTTTCCGCGATCGATTCACGGAACACACGATTTCTTTTCTGAAAGCGTTATACGAAATGGATTTTTTTCGCGCAAACACTTGCTGAAATTCACAATATTTTTCCGCGACCAACTGACGAAATTCGATATTTGTTTTCATGATTTTTTTGACAAAATTCACGATTCCTTATCACTATCATTTATTGAAATTCGTGGTTTTGTTTCTGCCACCGACTAATAATATTTGTGATTTGTTTTGCGCGAGAGTTAGACAAAATTTTGGACCTTATTACGCGATCGTTTGACGAATTTCTCCTCGATTTTATTGCGCGATTGTTCGATTAAATTTTCGTGATATTCACGATTCCTTATCACTATCATTTATTGAAATTCGTGGTTTTGTTTCTGCCACCGACTAATAATATTTGTGATTTTTTTTGCGCGAGAGTTAGACAAAATTTTGGACCTTCTTACGCGATCGTTTGACGAATTTCTCCTCGATTTTATTGCGCGATTGTTCGACTAAATTTTCGTGATATTCACGGTTCCTTATCACTATCATTTATTGAAATTCGTGGTTTTGTTTCTGCCACCGACTAATAATATTTGTGATTTTTTTGCGCGAAAGTTAGACAAAATTTTGGACCTTGTTACGCGATCGTTTGACGAATTTTTCTCGATTTTATTGCGCGATTGTTCGACTAAATTTTCGTGATTTTTTGCGCAATCTTTTGACGAAATTCGCGATTTTTTTCGCAATCCTTTTACGAAATTCGCGATTTTTTTCGCAATCCTCTTACGAAATTCAAGATTTCTGATTGTGCAATCATTTGACGAAATCTGCATTTCTTTTCGCGATCTCTGATGAAATTAGCGATATTTTCCTCGGTCGTTTGAAGAAATTAGCGATTTTTTAAGAGACCATTTTGAGACTTTTTTTTTTCAACATTTCCAAGATTCGCGATTTTTTTCTGCGACCCATTGACGAATTGATTTTGCGGATTTTGAAAGAAAGACAAATCGCGGACTTTCACGAAAATTAAAAAAAAAAAAAATTGTGGAATAATCACATGCTTGTGAAAGAAGTTATGGAGACAAAATCACGTAGAGCATGTTTTATTGTGTGGGATTATTTTCTGTGTGATTTGTGCAGTTCTGCAAGTTGTGCAATTTTCCACGTTCCCTACTCCTCAAAGAAAAATTTTCCTTGTCCTTCGTCTGGAAACTCATGATTTGGCGCCCCTGTAAGTAAAACTTCGAAAGGGACTAGAAAAAAGCTCCATTTAAACAGGTTTCCGACTTAGCAAGTATAATTGTATGATGTTTTTACAACGAAATTTGATTTTTTCCTTTTCTTGCAAGAAATCTGTTACAGACAGATGTTTCGTTTTCACAAGTTTTACTCTAATACATCTCTTTTCAGAGCTATACCATAGAGCGGATGGTTTAACAGTCAGTAAAGATACCTGTAAAAATGAAACCTGTCTCTAATAGAATCCTGTCTAAAAAGAAAAAAAAATCATGTCCAATATATTAACATTTTACCTTTTAAGACGGAAACCTGTCTAAAACAAAATATTTCATTGGTTTTGAGTTTCCGTATTCGAATTTTTCACTGTTATTGTAAGCATAAGTCAGTAAACGTTTCTCATACCGGGGGGGGAAGGGGTAAGACCCCCCTGGATCCTACCCTTAGCTATATAGCATCCCTCAAAAAATGTTTCCCCCCCCCCCCCCAAGAAAATTCTGAAATGGCGCCCCTGCAAAATACTTGTGCCAATGTGACATTTGAAAGAAATTCACCGCCAGCTCAAAGGGTTAATACATCGATTAGTAATAATACACTTTAGAATGAGTTATAGATACTTTATCTTATTTCAAAAGGATTTATTGGTGAACAAAACAAAAATATATTTAAAAGGATGATTTCTTTTTCCTTTGCATCTTTTTAGCTTTCTTGATGTTGAAAGATTATGGGGAGAAAAGTTTCAGTTAGGAAATATTTCTATATTTCTATTGTAAGAGTATTATGTTTGTACAGTTCCTAAATACTAAAAAAAAAATATTTTAAATAAAAGATTTGATGGAGTTATTAATATTGCACAAAATCCTTATGCATTCAGATTTAATTAATTAATTTTAATTGGCAAAATCCTTCTAAAATTTATTAAATGCCTGTGTAAATCAAAAATTCACGAAAAATACTTTAGAAGAAAAAATTTTCATGAATTTATAATTTGGGATATAAAGGGTTAAGTGAATTTTTCGTTTTATTATTCGTGGAATTTTAAGCATGGCTAAATTTTCAAATTTTTTATTATTTTTTAATTAAATTTTAATATTTCTTAACGATTTTACATATGAAAATGAGTATGAATACAAACGCACATTTCAAGAAAAAAAATAAGCAAAAAAATTTATTTACTTTATTTTTTATATATAATTATTTTAGTATATTTTTGTGTCCCAGATTACTTAAAGTGAATTTTTCTTCGTTTTCGCTTTCATAGAGTACCATTTTTAATTTTATGTATCAGAGAAAGAAACTCTAAATGGATGATTTAAAAGAAATGAAATGAAATATAAATAAGCACTGCATAGTGATGATATAATGATGTCATACTAACTTCCTTAAATTTAGATTTATAAAAATAAAACTTTTTAAATGCTTTGATTTAGTTCCCCTTGAATTGAAGTTTGGCTTGTTTTTCTTTTTAACCCACTTCTACTCTCAGTAGCAGAAAATACGAGAGCATTAATTATTCTTTTATTTTTCCATTTGTATATATGGCTATTTGTTTTATTTTAAATTTATTTTTACTTTTGGCATAGTGTATACTTATTAAAGGCATGAAAATGAGACCATTCAAACGCCGTACTATTAATAAAAATAAATAAATAATCATAATTAACTTTTTCTAAATTTATACGCGATAATGTCCCCACACCACGCATTGGATGAATTGAGAATCTACTATTTCTGGAAGCGTATTATATGAATATACTCTCATAAAAAAATCTGTGACTTGAAGGGTTTTTTTTTTTTTTTTTTTTTTTTTTTCGTTAAAATACGAAAATCCCCGCTTTGATTTGTTTGATTCCCCCATCCCCTCAAAAAAAAAAAAAAAAAAAAAAAAAAAAAAAAAAAAAAACAGAAATTCAACAATCTAATGTAAATATTTCCTTAAATCCTTGAATCTCAAGTTGCATTTTCGTTAACTCACAGGGGTATTTAGGTAGCTTAGCTGTGCTTCGTGTTATTTTTTTCGTATTAGAAACTGAATTTGTACGTATGTCCTTTCCCTCTCAAAACACGAAATATTCCCTGAAATTCTAGAGTCAAAAGACGAAAATTTCTTCAAATAAAATAAAAATCTCTTCCAATCACGGGGTGTTCCGGCAACTGTGATGCGTATGTTATTTTTTCGTGTTAAAAACAGAATTTTTACGTATGCTCTTTTCCCTCAAAACACGAAATATTCCCGGATCGAATCTGTTGATTTCTTGAAATTCTCCTGTTATAAAACTAAAATTTCTTCAAATAAGAAAAAAATTTCCTCCAATAACATGAGTGTTCTAGCAACTGTGCTGCGCGTTATTTTCTCGTATTGAAAATGGATTTTTTTTAATATTATCCTTTCACCGCAAAATATGATACATAGACAGAAGAATTTTCTTGCAATCAAAGGGGTTTTTCAGCAACCTGCTATCTGTACTTTTTACCCGACTGCCAAGAAGTATTATGTGTATTATGTGTTTCACGCGTATCTGGGTATGTGAATTTCTTTATACCCTCGAAACATCCCAACGGCTGTAGGGATTTTAATGAATGAGGTCTCTATCGATTCGTCTTAATCATCCGATGGTTATAGGCTAGGTTTTGTTTTTATAAATTCGAAATGGCGGTAGAGACGAAAAAAAAATTTACTCACCCTATTGAGTGGCTTATCATTGGATAGGTCTTCCAAAATGAAGACGATGTTTCATTGACTAGTTTACAGTCAGAAGCTCCGTTTAAATGTTACACAACCTGGAAGTTGTGTAGGTAGGATCTCTAGCTTTACTGCTACTAACCATCGTAAACATCTATAGGCCTCTTCAAAACAGTGTTTATAGATAGGAACTAACAATTAAACGCAACTTAAAAGTCATCAATACAAGTAAATAAAAAAAATAGGTATGTAGTATAAAAAGAATAGCTTCACATTGATGAGAAATAATTAATTAGTTCGCTTTTTACGCAGTTGGGTTTTTTGATTTTTTAAATTTAATTTTTATTGACAAAAAAAAAAAGAGTGTAAAGCCTATATTGGTTTGTTGAAGCTTTCAGTAAAACCACAGTCTAGCCTTCCCTTACAAAATATTCTTTGTTCCAAGTCAAAAACGGAAAAAATAAAGGCAACAAGCTCCTGTGAACCCATTTCATTGGAATAGATTTTCTGTTATTTCGGAGAATTTCCGGAAACTTTAAGCTTCGTCTAGCGAACTTACGCCGACCAGTGGCTATAGAACATCCCTGTGATTTAACGAAAATGCACCTTTAGAACGGAGGATTGCAAGTAATTTTTTTATTTTAGATTAGAAAATCTTCTGTATTTTGGGGGGAAATGGGAAAATCAAACTGGAAATGTTCATGTTCTATCATCGCTTTTCTGTGTACTATTCTTAAAGTGTGTCTCTCTCTCTTTTTTTTTTTTTTTTTTTTTTTTCAAAATATTTCTAAAATATGCACTGAATAAAATGCGTTTTATGTGTTAAAATCTTAGTCAAACGGGGTAAAATTTTAACTCTTCGAAAACAGAAGAAAAAAAAAAGATATATATTATGGAAATATTTTAAAAACTTAGAAAAATAAAAGGAGTCATTCTTTAACAAGAGAACAGTAGAAAAAATATTTTTTAAATATTAACGCTTAAATGCATAGTGTAACTCAGGAGTTACATGATATTTTTTTGTCATTTGGCACTTTCGATTCATCTTTTGGTGAACCATCATGTGTTACTTACGCGGGATAAACGTGAAGTCTTTTTTTGCCTTGATTTGTTATCACGGGGAGGTTATAACATCTTTTGCTGATACTGTTTGCAATGGGCTCGACTTGTGTTTTTACCTGACTGTCAAGAAGGGTTATGTGTTTGACGCGTATCTGGGTATGTGGATTTCTTTATAACCTCGAAACACCCCAACGGCTGGATGGATTTTAATGAATGAGGTCTCTATCGATTCGTCTTAACCGTCCGATAGTTATAGGATAGGTTTTGTTTTTATGAATTCAAAATGGCGGTCGTAAATACAAAATAGCGGTAGAGACGAAAAAATATTTTTTACGCACCCTATTGAGGGGTATATCATTTGGATACGTCTTTCAAAAGGAAGACGATGTTTCATTGACTATTTTACAGTCAGAAGCTCCGTTTAAATATTACACAACCTGGAAGTTGCGCAGGTAGGATCTCTAGCTTTACTGTAACTCTAACCTTCATAGACATCTATAGGCCTCATCAAAACAGTGTTTATAGATATGAACTAACAATTAAACACAACTTAAAAGTCATCAGTACAAGTAAATAAAAAAAAAAGGTAAGTAATATAAAAATAGTTTCACATTGATGAGAAATAATTAATGAGTTCGCTTTTTACGCAGTCGGTTTTTTTGATTTTTTAAATGTAATTTTTACTTTTTCCCTCTATCTTTATAAGGTAGTCATTATTAATTCTACAAACTATTAAAAGCATTATAAAAATTATTATATCGTTGAATAGTTGTTATTGTGCATTGTAAACACTTTAAAGTATAAGTATATAATTTAAAATTATCATTTTTTGAGGAATCTTTGTCATGTAACTCAAGATTGGCATGATGACATTATGTCCAACAGTAGCATAAATAATTTTTTCACTGTTCTTCTGGAAGATAATCAACAAAACCGACTGAAATGTAACGTTTTCCGAACAAAATAAAAAATGCATTACCCTTTCAGCATACCCTTCATGCATTAACCCGGGAGAACTCGCTGCATGAGATTTTCTCTCACTGTCGTACTTTTTTTAAGACTCTTATTTAAACAATTTTTCATTTTAATTAACGTTTAAAAATGTTATTTAAATTATTTTACCTTTTTGTGAATAAAAGTACTAAGCCAAGCAAAAAATTGATATTAAGCGAATGTAAAGTAAAAGAAAAGCAATTGGGCACCGTGAGAGAAATTCTCACTAGCAAGTTCTCGCGGGTTAACTCTTTCAGGGGCAGAAGAATTTCGTTCGTAAAATGATGGAATAATTGACTGACACCAGAATATTCAAACGAATTTCTTAGAAAATAAAATCCCGCCATTTTTCACTTTAATTGCAAAAGCCAAATTTTAATAAAATATTAGTGGTACCATTTGTCAGTTTTGGAATTAAAATTAGGTGGCTAGACAGTCTAGCCACCGCTCTTGAAAGGGTTAAAGAATTAATTTTCTGAAGAAATATTTTAAAAATAAAAATGCATTCCAATTCCACGCCCACAGATTTAACATCATTAGCGGGTGGGATTTGAGTTTTGACTCACCAACACCCTTAAATGGTTGCTTTTGAATGTTCCCCAAATCTCATTTGGAATAACACTTATTTTGCATTTCGTGTTTTGTCTTCCGAGTAGATGATTCTGTTTGAAAGAAAAACAGACATCCATAATAATCAAAAGAAAGCGGCCAGGTTCGAGAAACCCTTTCCAGTAGTGGCCTAGATGTGTCCGATGTCAATGTCACCGGCGACCGACTTTTTCCTGCCACGCGCCGGTGGACCTCTTCGGCTGATCTCCGGACGAGATCGCCAGCAGAGCGAAGGAAGTTTTACTCAGTTACTCGCTCACCAGACACGTTTTGTATCTTCTGAGCTGCGATTGATAAACGATAAAAAAAAATAAAACAAGTTGGAAATTGCTCGACAAACGTGGCAAATGAGATGCATTCGTACTATAACTAATTTTATAAATATTTTTTGAGAGCATATTTTACTCAATGTATATTTTAGTGCACGTCAATAAGTGCATATCCATTTTATTCTGTTTCGAAAGGCTGTAACATCATTAAAATGCACTTGCAATAATTTATTCCCATTGGCCGTAATGAAACGGAAAACTTTTCACTGTCCCTGTCATTAAACTATACATCCGATTTTCATAAAATTTGAAATGACTCGACAAAATTTTGCAACAATAATATATTTAAAATTTCAGACTATTCGGTCGGGTAGTTTTTGCTCTGTTATATGCGGACAGACAGACAGACGGACTGAACGACGACTATAGGTGCTACGTATTTATATAATTACGAACGCACCTAAAAAGGAAATAGGACGAATTAGGTTTATTTTTTCCTGCATTTAACCCTTTATGTACTGAATTATGAATTCATGAAAATTTTATCTTCTAAGGCATTTTTCGTGAATTGTTTAAACTACATTAGAAGATTTACATAATCATTTAATAAATTTTAGGAGGTTTTTAGAAGGATTGAAGGATTTAGAAGGATTCATTAAATTTTAATTTATAGGGATTTTGTGCAACATTTATAACCTACTCAAATCTTCTATTTTAAATATTTTTCTTAGTACAGTAGAACCTCGATTATTCGAAGTAATTGGGACCGACCCTCTTTCGGAAAATCGAAATTTCCGGATAATCGAGAATGCTTCAATTTTAAGATTAAGAAGAAATACATGCAATATTTCGTATTATGGTTCTGTTTCGTATTTAGTGCTTAATAAAAATAAAGGAATAGCAAAATAGAAACAAGAATAAATTACCTGAATTTTAATTTTGAAATTAACTACCTTTTACATATATCACAAGGATTTGAAAAAAATGTTTTGTTTACCGCAGCAGTTTCAATTGCCTTTGCTTTGAAGCTCTGTCACGGAGTTTTTTAATAGTATTAGTTCACCAGTATCACAGTCTTTCTGCTGCTCCAATCATGCCAAACCTTTTACAAAACATTTAAAAGCTTCAGAATGGCTAATTTGTTCGTTTTCTTCGTTCCACTCCGCAGCTTACGGGAGCCCACTTTAAATTCAAAGGAACTCTAAGAAAGGGGATCGAAAATATTTATAGGTACCCGTAGTTTGGAAAGTACCGCTTGCACACAAGTAATATGCTAGTTAAAAAGAAAAAAAAAAGCTTTCAAAATGTATTTCGGCTAATTGAGAGTTTCGGTTAAAAGAGTTTCGGATAAATGAGGTTCTACTGTATTTTGTAGAATTAGGAAATGTACAAATATAATGTTCTTACAATAGAAATATAGAAATATTTCCGAATTGAAAAATCCCCCTCCCCCTCCCCAACGCCAAGGAAGCTGAAAAGATGCAAAGGCAAAAGAAATCATCCTTTTAAAAATATTTTTGTTTTGTGTAACCCATAATGTTTTTGGAGCAAGGTAAAGTAAAGCATCTATAACTCATTCTAAACTGCTTTACAACTAATCGATGTATTAAATGAATTTTATAACAAGTTATTTTAATGGTACTTATAAATACCGTCAGTAGATAAAGGGTTAAAAATGCAGGATGATGTTTTAAAAATTGCAAATTTGGATTTTTAAAACGTAAGGAAAAATACTTACACACAAGGTGGAAACAAACGAAAGAAAATGTTTAAAAAGGAATTGTTACATTGATTTAATCATGGACCTACAAAAATAATTACATTAAAAAAGCCATCTTACATTGGCTAGTCTAACTCTCGAAACAAATACTATTTTAACCTAATTTATAACAAAACATTTTCACCATCTGAAAATTTACATATGCATATTTCATATACATATGTACAATTAAAAAAATATTTTAACGCGCAAAAGGTTATTAATAAATATATTCCCAAATGTGAAATCACGTTTGTCAGCTACAACTTTCCATGTGAACATTCACACTCTTGGCTTGAGGTTCTAATTTTAGTATCGGCGAGGAAAAGTCCGGAATGTTAAGTATTTTAGACGCATTTATCGTAAGGTATCTCGTTTTATTAAAGAAAATTGTCGTTTTCTTTTGAATATGACGTCATTTTCACTCACTGGAGTAAGCCTAGCGTCTTAAACTCAGTATCATCGGGACGATAAATTATTGAAATGTAACAACTTTATGAAGGAAATTACGTCTCTTTTAAAACATGGCGTCATTTTCTGTTCCAGTCTTTTTAAGTTATTTTTATTTCTAAGACGAAATTTCATCAATAAGGATATAATCAACAAAGATAAGTAAAATCATTATTCACGTTTTCTCGGCAACAATAGCAGTAATCCAATTGCCACCATTTTGAAAAAAATTCATAAAAAACTTTTTAAATTAAAATTAAAATATAAAAATGGGAATATTTAAAAAAAAAAATAGCTAGTGCGGGCTAGTGAGGTGGGAAGGGTAAATACCCAGCGGGTAAGTATTTATTTGTTGGGTATATACCTGGGTATTTACCCAAGGCTTGGGCAAATACCCAAAAACTGGGTATTTTCATATTTCGCTCTAAAATATCATGAATCTTAAAAAAATTCTTGAAACCATAGGTTAGTATGTTTCAAATATGATAGAAGCATTTAGTTTTATTAAAGAAAAATTCCTGCTGGTTGTCCGATTGAGAAGCCTTGCAAATTTTTTTTCCATTCAGTATGTTCTGTTCTGATATTTTAAGGCTACAATCAATTAAGCATTTTTTTTTTTTTTAAACAAGTGTAATTGATATAGTGAGAACCATCAAACGAAGTAAACATTTACATGCCGTGTTCAGTCGAATTCAAGATAAACAAGTTGGAAATTGCTCGTCAAATGTTGCAAATGAGGTGCGTTCGTACTATAACTAGTTTTACAATAATTATTTGCACCGCATATTGTACTAAATGTATATTTTAGTGCACGTCAATAAGTGCATATCCATTTCATTCTGTTCGAAAGGCTGTAGCATCATTAAAATACACTTGAATCATTTTTTTCCCATTGTCCTTAATGTAACGAAAAAATTTTGACTTTCCCTGTAATCAAACTATACATCCGATTTTCATAAAATTTGAAATGACTCGACAAAATTTTGAAACAATTATATATTTAAAATTTCAGACCATTCGGAAGGCTGTAACGTCATTAAAATGCACTTGCAATAATTTTTTCCCATTGGCCGTAATGTAACGGAAAACTTTTGACTGTCCCTGTAATTAAACTATACATCCGATTTTCTTTTTTGTCGATCTCGACAAAATTTTACAACACTTACATATTTAAAATTTCAGACCATTCGGTTGTGTAGTTTTTGCTCTGTTATATGCGGACGGACAGACAGACAGACGGACTGAACGACGACTATAGGTGCTACGTATTTATATAATTACAAACGCACCTAAAAAGGTAAAAAAAAAAAAAAAAAACAAAGATTCCTTGAAAATTTCAGGAACTACTATATTGGGAAGTTAATTGGACTGTCTTAAACCTTTAAGGCCCCTTATCACTCAGATTTAAGATTTCCCTCTCCAATGTTAAACCAATGGCCATTTAATGCCTCTTTATTTGTCTAATATCTCATCAGAAAATTAATATTTTTAACTCATTTTTTCTGTGTGCACTTCTTAAAAGATGTCGCTTTCTGTTTTAGTTGACAAAATAATTTTAAAATGTATACTTATTTTTTAATTTAATGCTAAAGTCTTAAGAAGTATGCGAAATGTAAATAACATTAAATAACTTCAATTCTATTTGGAGTTTTAAAATTTTGAAAACAACACAAGAAAGCTTGTATTTTCATCCATTCATACAAATTAAAATTTTTCGTTTAAGTTTATTTAAACTTCAGATATTCGACAAATATTGTAAAATTTCCTCTCCCCCCTCAGAACATCCATCAAACGAGGAGAGAGGGTGGGAGTTGACCTTTGACATCAAAGAGGTCGAATGTCGCGGCGGGGTATTTTCTAGCTTTATCGTATAAGTGGAAAAAGTCCGAACTTGTATAGAGCTGTAAAATTTTTTGCTCTGCAAATTATTTTTAAGAGAATACTAGCATTTTGAAAACTGATAAAACGAAATGTGTTGTAAAATAAATAAATAAAAAACATAAATATCACTTGCAAGGACAACTGCATATTTAAAAAAAGGGATGCCTGTGCTTTTGTCTTTTGGACACCAAAATGAAGGTTGAATAAATACTCGCTTTCCGTGAGACAGAAATAAAAAAGAAGTTAAAAGATTTTTATTTTGACTGTCTTCTACCAAAAATAATTGATCCATTCCGTACAATTTCCAAGCCCATAAGAGATAAACCCTATATCTTAAAAGCACCTGAAGTTCACAGTTAAAAAAAAGGGGGGGGGGGTGTTGAACGGCAAAATGAATAAATTAAAAGAAGAAAGGCGATTAAAATATTTGTGATTAACTTTTATTTATTTAAAATAAATTTTATTCACCCCTCATTTGTAGTATAATGTAGAATTTAATTTCGCGTATTTTGTAATTTATAGTTTTCTTTTCTCATAAATGTAAATTTAAAATGTTCGTAAAAAATAATAGAACTAACTTAAATACTATAAATTGTGTTATTTATCCAACACATTCTCCAATCTCTTTCAAATTATAAGTGTAGAAGATAATAGCTGTTTCCTTATTATTGTTCTGCCAATCACAAATGCAGAATTTGTCCTTATTTTTTGCTGTTTTTGTGTTTGATGTCAGAGGAAAAATTGAAAAGTTTGGAAAACTTCGACTAATATATTATACAAAATTAAGTATACAGAGTGTCCCAATACAAAGATAGACATACACTTTAATCATTAACATGTTAGAGATACATATGTAAATTGCAACAGTGTTCAAAATAAGGTACAAATTAAAGTTATGTTGACGAAATAGTCCTGCCATTAATTTTCAAAATATTATTAAAATTTTTCAAATTCAAAGTCTCTTAATTCGGTACTGTTGTACTTGCTAGAGTTTGATTTTATATATATATATATATATAATTAATAGGATCTAGGTACCGTATAAAAGTTTAAAATATGTACCCTTTTGAAAATGAATGGCAGGCCTATTTCATCAATACAATCTTAATCCCTGCCTTATTTGGCACACTTTTGCTTTTTACATTGTTTATATATCTCCAACAGTTGAAAAATTAAAATGCGTTTCAATCATTTTGAGACACTATTTATTACTTATAGGTTTTACTTCTTACATGTATATCGACTAGTACGTCAGCAAAATTTTATAAAAGTGCTAAAATAATAAAATTTAGCACATACGAAAAGTAAATATGTGAATATTTTTTATGATAAAAGATTCCTTATTGATGAAAATACTTAAAATTTAATCATATGTTTAACCTCTTCTTTATTTCTTTTATATAATTGTATGGTATTACATAGCTGCCAACTCTTCCAATTTTTTCAGAATTCTTCCGAAAAATCGGCATGTTTTCCGATTTTACGCGCGTAATGGGTTTTCTTCCGCTTTTCGTCATTTTCTTCCGATTGTCGGCCTTTTCTTGCGCATTTTACGCGAGTTTCGTCAAAGGATCGCGGGAAAACCCGAAATTTCTCCGAAGGTTCTCGGGAAAGACGCAAATTTTGTCGGAAGATCGCGTAAAAAACGAGAATCCTCCCAAAAGAGCGCTTAAAAACACGAATTCCGTGAAAAGATCGTGAAAAAACGCGAATTTTGTCAAAAGATCGTGTAAAAAAGCGCCGTCAAAAGATCGCGTAAAAACACTATTTCCGTAAAAAGATCACGTAAAAAACGCGAATTCCGTTAAAGGATCGCACACAAATTTCAAAAACACAAATTTCACCGATGGATCGCGGAAAAAGCCCAAATTTCGTCGAACGATCGCGGGAAAGACGCTGATTTCGTCAAAAGATTGTGTAAACAACGCGTAGGGGTGATTTTGGTCCGAATTTTCCGAAAATTTAAGGCATTCATTTCGAAAATTAAAAAAAATCAGCCACCAATTCGAAAATTCGGACATAAAAAATATCGCGAATTTCGACATCTTCGCCGAAAAAAATTAATTTTGTCAATTGTTTGCAGAAAAATTGCCAATTTCGTCAAAGGATCGCATGGAAAACGCTAATTTCGTCAAAAGATCGCAAAAAACGGCAAATTTCGTCAAAAGATCGCGAAAAAACGGCAAATTTCTTCAAAAGATCGCGAAAAAACGACAAATTTCGTCAAAAAATCGCGAAAAAAACAAATTCCGTCAAAAAATTGCAAAAAACCTCCACAAATTTCGTCAAAA
Source organism: Maratus speciosus (assembly GCA_963932465.1). Taxonomy (NCBI): domain Eukaryota; kingdom Metazoa; phylum Arthropoda; class Arachnida; order Araneae; family Salticidae; genus Maratus; species Maratus speciosus. The sequence goes on along the minus strand of OZ010788.1, from coordinate 596,044,281 downwards.
GATCGCGAAAAAAATAAAAATTTCATCTAAAGATCGCGAATTTCGTCAAAGGGCCCCTGAAAAAAACGCATAGCTAGTGTCGGAAGTGGATCCCCCCCCCCCCCCCCCTTCCTGCTGTAACTTTTCAGAAAATTTGCTGTGAATTTCAGAATTTTTTTCCTTTTTTTACTCAGAATCACCCTCAAAAAAAAAAAAAAAAAAAATTTAGAAATCAGAAGTTTTAAGTGTTTTTTAAAGTGAAAGGTGGGATATCTATGAATATTAAAAGAGAAAAAAATATATATAGTAATTTTTAATATATTCAAGTTATTCTTTTTTGTCATAATATATATTGTGTAATTGCAAATTAGTGAATATTTTATTCGAGTTTCTCTTTGAAATTTGTGTATTTATAAGGATTCAGCTGTTTTTAATCCTTACTGAAAGTGTTATAAAACTTAAAATATCTTCTGATTTCTTCTGATTTTTCGCCAAAATTTTCTGATTTCTTCTGATTTTTTGCCCAAAATCTTTTGAGTTTTACCAAAATTTAGTTGGCAAGTATGGTATTATTATTATTATTGTTATTGTTATTATTGAAAATACATATAAAGAGCTTTTAGATTTCAAATAATACATAGAAGTCTCTTACTGTGCATTAGATTATAATTGCCTTTTATATAAATGTTACATGATTAATTTATAATTCTCTGCTTTGTCGATGTGAAAGGCTAAATTATACTTCTATATTTCGTTTCAGTTGCTTCGTTTACTAAAACGTAGCAAAACATTTTTTCCCCTCTAAATACTGCTTTTTCCCCCGAACGTCTTTTCTCTGAATAACATATTATAATTTCTAGAAAATAAAACTACGTAAAACACTATACACATATATTTTTAAATATATACGCTTTTCTTCAATTTTCAACAAGTAGTTTTGATACACCTACGAAAACATTTCCATCCTTGCATGCATCGGAATTTCAGATCTTATTAGGTTTCAAGGAAATAAGTAGTTTTTACACCCCCACCCCCCCCCACCCCCCCCCACCCCCCCCCACCCCCCGTCGACGCACACATACCCTTTAAATATGTGACACCCTTTTAAAATAAAAATTAATAACTATATCTATATTTTTTTTTTTTTTTGGTCCCCTAAAATAAATTTTAGATGGTTCTCAAATTTATGGTTCAACAAACACGAGATACTTTTTGATACATTTTCTGACTCATTTTTAAATGTAAAGACACAAAATTGGCAAGCCTGGCTGTTGATTGCTTATTAATACTAATCATTTTCAAAATACTATCCACGTATTTTAAGTTATTTAAGCTTACTTTTGGTGTAGGATCCATTTAAATATTTCAATTCAAAATTTGAAAGATTATAAACCTTCCTGAATAATAAAAGGAAAATTCATAATGAAACTGGTGTGAATGAGTATCAATTCAATATGCAATGTAATAGTATCTAGGATAATTTTTAGAGAGAAAGGGATAAATAAGAGATTAAAAATTTAAAAAGACCAATGTAGTCCAAACAATTATGAGCTATGAAGTAATAAAACCTTGTGTAAATCACCATAAAATTTAAAGGACGCGTTTCGATATCGAAATTATAACGTCAGCCAATATAAACACACGTCCGTAAGAGGACAAGGTCACTTTTTTTCTGTGTTTTCTTTCTCTAAAATAAATTTAAAATATCCGTTTTCAGAAAAATACATTATTTGCATTTGCAAGAAGAAAAAGAAAAGAAAACTGTTATGCTATTTATAACTTATTTAGAATGTCTGAAAAAAAAAAAAAAAAAAAAAAAAAAAAAAAAAAAAAAAACATTTAACAGCAAAAGAAATTAAAATATCGTCCATGTTAATTTGCAATTTAAGTGACGGTTTGATTGCTTATTTATAGTAATCATTTTCATTATTTCATTAATTCATCATGTTATTTAAAATTGTTATTAAATTATGTTATTATTAATTTATTATTAAATTATTAAAAATATTTAAAAACCTACTTTCGTTCTAGAATCCATTTAAATATTTCAATACCATACTTAGAAGATTATAAATCTTACTGAATAATAAAATAAGAAAATTCAAACTTGTTTGAATGAGTATCAATTCAATATGCTATTTAATTGTAACTAGGATAATTTTTTACCCTTTATTTACTGAATTATGAATATTTCATCTTCTAAAGCATTTTTCGTGAATTGTTTAAACTACACTCTAAATCGAAATGTCTTAAATTCAGACACTTAAGTGTCTGAAACGGAGTGTTCAATTTTCAGACATTTTAAAATGTCTGAATTTTTTCAAACACTTTTTGCGTCTGAATTTTAGACACTTCAAACGTCTGAATCGCAGCCATTTTTTTAAAGCATTATACGTAGCCATGTTTGACCACGTTGATCCTGGAAAAGTATATGGCCATTATTCTGCCCTACTCCCCCCCCCCCCCCCCCCACACACACACACAGCCTGATTTTAGGGGCTCCAAAATATGGTATGCAATTTTCATAAAGCTGATAATTGAAATCTTTTTCGACTTTGTACTGATTATAATAAATATTTTGAATTTATAGAGTAGAATAAGATTAAAAATTAAAATATTTGTCACAATACAGTAAAACCTCTCAATAGTAGGCACCTTAGAGCCGTGGAATTTGTTCGCCATTCGGAAGTGTCTGTTTTTCTGAGGTAAAAAAAATATAAAATATGTGCATGTTGTTAATAAAAAATGTGCTTCTTAAATAGTTGTGTCCTCTATGTAGGAGTGTCCGTTATGGAGATTTTACAACAAAACTTTCATAGGACAATTTTCTTCAGCGAACACTGACCTTTTTCAAGATAAATACATTTTTTTTACCTCATAAAAGCGAACACAATCGAATAGCAGGCAAATTCAACGTTCCAAAACGCGTTCAATTCGCGAGGTGGCCGCGATTGAGAGTTTTTACTGTATTTATTTTTTTATTTAGTTTTTAATCTAATTCTACTTTTAAAGTTCAAAATGCTGATTATAATCAATACAATGTTGAAACACATTTAAAATATAAGCTTTAAAAAAAAAATCCATATCGAATTTGGAGCACGTAAAATCGTAGGGGGGGGGGGGGCTGCCCATGCTTTAATCAGGCCCTCCTTCTGGAAAAAGTCCAACCCTGTATTATGATTCGATAAATGTACGTGTCAGTTTTAAGTGCAAAATCTAGCTATATGCAAATAAATATTTTATAAAAATCTACCTCTTTACTTTGTATTCATTTTTAATTTCAAATTACTTTTTAACTAAAAGTAATCAAAAAATCAATATTATATAATTATTTCAACTGAAATATATCTGTATATTTTTACCGCATTCTTACAATTACGTTAACGGTACATGATTATATGAATTTAAGAATCTAAAAATAATCATTAAAATTTAACATAGTGACTAGAGATAACGCGAGATCCTTTTTTCTAAATCTTTGTTGACATCAACAAATTTTTTTCTTCTTCACTGTCTACATTAGTGACGTCAATTTCCGTTCAAACAATCAAATCGTGAAGCTGTGGTTTTGACTTTTGAACCATAAAAAGATTATATGTTGACTATTTTCAGTATGGCAAATGGGATATTTCTAAAATACTCGGAAACACTAAAATTATAGCAAAGGGAAATCTTTTAATTAGAATGACCGGATTTAATGAGTTTTATCAGTCAAAACATTTTAAAATAAATAAATGAACACAAGTAATTCGCTGTATTAAATATATGGGGGAATCAATGAATGGAAGGATGTTCGAACTATATTCTTTTTTTAAATTTATGAAGTACACACTATGAGGCAGAAGAAAACTTCATTAGACAAGAAAAGCATAAATAATAAATAAAAGCAGCTATTAACAGGGATGTTTACTATAAATGCTTTTGAATTCCAGTACATAACACATAATAAATCGATCAGAAATGTAAAAATCGATGTAAACATTACAAATGCTGCCGCATTAAATGCTTATAAAAATATTGTATACGTAAATAAATAATTAAAAAGGGTACTTCAGAGTAATAATTACACCAAAAAAATACTATTAAGGTAGTCTTGATGGTAATTAAGAAGTATGAGCCAATCAACAGGCGATGTCACTGCGATTTTTAAAGTAATGGCTACATAAGAAAAGGCTTAGGAAGGCGTAAAATTAATAAATTCAGTAACCGCTAATATACACCATGCAGAGACACCAAAATTTATTTTAAAGATAACATTGGATAGAAAATAATACAGAAATATGATTGCAGATGATTTGAAGAGTAGAAATTTAAATATTAGCAAAATAAAATTTTAACATGGAAATACCATAGGCAAAATGCTTTGAACATATTTTGGCATAACTCAGGAACTAATAAAGCTATAGACTCGTGTGAGGTCTTCATTTAAAGAGAAAACAATCACAGAGAGTTTTAAATACATAGTTAAGACCCCACTTACCTGGGAAAAGGTCTGATTATTCCAAAAGCACATTCGCCCAGAGGACGTCCGGATTGGAGGCTACGTTAGTATCCGTTAGTTAGGCAGACTTGGATATTTAAAAAATAAAATCCCCTTGCACATCCGACTAGCTCTGTTAAAAGAATGGAAAATTTCCATCCTGAAAACATAGCCCGCCAGACAACAGTTCTCTTTACAAATTTGACGAGATGAAGAACACTGTATTAGTTTTATAGATAAATTTTAATACGGAGTACCACTATGTCGATAGAAATTAAATCCCGGAACTTCACATTCCGCAAAAAACAATCAAGTCAAAATAAATTATTAGTTAAAATGTACGCGTACATAAAAACAAACATTCAGTTTGAATTACAAACGAACATCGAGTTCGAAAGGAAGATGCATGCGCAACTGAGAGTGCCCCCTGGTGAATGCGGAGCGGAGTTACAAAGTGTCTTAAAATTAGACACTTGCAGATTTTTTAGACACTTTTATCAGTTCGTGTACACTATGATCATAGTAAGACACTTAGGTGTTTTAAATTAAGACATCTATTGTGACTGAATTTTCAGATTCAGACACTTAAGTGTCTGAAATTCTTTTTCAGTCACATATGTATCTTAATTTAAGACGCCTTTATTTGCAGTGTACATTAAAAGATTTAAATAATCATTTAATAAATTTTAGAAGGATTGAAAGATTTAGAATGATTAATTAAATTTGAATTTATAGGGATTTTGTGAAATATTTATAACACCACTCACACTTTTATTAGTATTTTGTAGAATTAGGAAATGTACAAACATAATATTCGTACAATAGAAATATAAAAAGTATTTCCGAATTAAAAAATTCCCCCTCTCGACCCCCTATGCCAAGAAAACTGAAAAGATGCAAAGGAAAAATAAATCATCCTTTTAAAAATATTTTTGTTTTGTGTCACCCATAATTAAGATAAAGTAATGTATCTATAACTCATTCTAAACTGTATCACAACTAATCGATGTATTAAATAAATTTTATAACAAGTTATTTTAATGGTACTTATAAGTACTGTCGGTAGACAAAGGGTTAACAAGAAAAGAAAAAAAATACGTAAAAAATTTAAAATTTACAAGATCAGCGAAATTAGAACAAATATGGATCACAGTCTAGAATCTAACGCACGCCAGGTTATGCCCGACTCGAATCCAACAATTCTTTTTAAAATTAATCCGAACTCAACATTTATAGTTATGTGCAGTTTTCTTGTTCTTTATATTGCTTCAATTTTCTCATTTTATAGTCATAGTAAAAAAGTATTAATAAATAGAGAAATAAATAAAAGAGACCTTTCGAATGTACAAATCCAATGCTCCAACAAAATCTATCCAAAGTATTAGCAGTTAAATTAGTTTTCGGATAATCTTCCATGAGCAACTAACAACCAGCTGAGAAAAGGAAAAAAAAATACTGTAATTCAGGATATTTTCTAATATGAAACTAGTATGTTGTGGCCATCACAAAACTTTCTTCTATATAAATCACGTCAATTAAATCATTTAAATAGTACAAGAAATTACATCAATTAAGCACCAATTCATATCAAAGTAAATCTCAATTTGAAGTTTGATGAAAATTCGTGCATTAGTTATTGAGATAGAGCTATAGGGGAAATTTTGAAAAATGCAGCATAGCAGCGCCACCTGTTGAACGATTTGCACCAAAATATAAACACCACTAATTCATGTCCTGGTATACCTGCATCTAAAGTTTGTGGAAAATCCAAGCAATAGTTCTTGAGATAGAGCTATTGCGGAAAGCACACAAAATACAGCATAGCAGCGCCACCTGTGGAGCTATTTACACCAAACTGTATAAAATGTCAATTCATGTCAAGGACTAACTGATTCTAAAGTTTGATGAAAATTCGTGCATTAGTTCTTGAGATACACCTATAGTGGAAGTTCTGAAAAATACAGCATAGCGGCGCCACCTATTGAGCGATTTACACCAAAATGTACAAAATGTCAATTCCAGTCAAGAATTAACTGATTCTGAAATTTGGTGAAAATTATTGCATTAGTTCTTGAGATACAGCTATAATGGAAATTCTGAAAAGTGCAGCATAGCAGCGCTACCTGTTGAGCGATTTGCACCAAAACACAAACAGCACTAATTCATATCAAAGTATACTCGAATCTGAAGTTTGATGAAAATCCAAGCATTAGTTGTTGAGAGAGAACAATTGCGGAAATCGTAAAAAATGCAGTATAGTAGCGCCACCTGTTGAGCGATTTACACCAAAATTTACAAAACTTCAATTCATGTCAAGGACTAACTGAATCTGAAGTTTGATGAAAATCCGTGCATTAGTTCTGGAGATTGAGCCATTGCGGAAATTGTGAAAAAGGCTGCATAGCAGCGCCACCTGTTGAGCGATTCACACCAAAAACTAATCAGCAGCGAGTTATATCAGGGACTAACTGAATATAAATTTTTATTAAATTCCGTGCATTAGTTCTTGAGATAGAGCGCCCACAAAATTTTTGTCACATACAGACAGACAGACATTTTGTAAAAACATGTTTTTCGGAATATCTGACCCCTAAAACGTGTAAATCCGTCGAAAACCGAAAGTCGAAATTTTTCACGAATCCAGTACTTTCTTCTTGTAAAGATAGAAGAAAGTAGAAACAACAAAAACAAAGATCTAAATTACTTATACAGTGGCATTAATTTTGGGATAAAAATTCAGGCTCACCTATGGATTGATTAAACAATAGGCGAATTGGGTACTGACACTCCTGATTTTAGTGGCCGCTGAATTTTGGTTTAGGAAATTTTTATATAGCTGAAATTTCAAGATTAGAATTTCTAGATAGTGCCCGTCAGGATTTGACGGTAAATAACATGAATATTTCATCAGAATAATTCTTGAATTTTCAGTTAGTTCCTTTTAAATTAATTATTGAATGACGAATTTCTATATTGCATAAGTGATTCCCATTTCTTTAAGGTGATAGAGGATGCTCTCAATCTAACCTATTCACTGAAGTGAAAGAATTTTAAGTTTATAATTTACAACCAATTATGCTTGCTTTTTATCAGAAATTTACCTAAAAATGCCGGGTAGAGAATTTATTTTTACTTACTACGGCTTTTTTTTTTTTTTTAAATAACAATATTTATTTCCATTTATTTATTTATTTATTTAAACACGACGATTAAAAGCTGCCATGAATTTTATTTTTATCTGTCTCATTCTCTAAAACCCAAAATTTGAAACTTGATGCAGCTAACTATTTATAATATACATTTTTTATTATTTGAATTTTATTATACATTTTTTAAATATTAAACCTAGATATCAAGGTAATTTCTTTTATAGCTCTTATACAAATATTTTTCTTTCTTTCCATTTTAAAGAATGACAAACTTTTCTTTCTGATACACACACATATGTATTCTTGATAATGGTCAAAAAATATAACGAAAATTGTAGATCAGCTGAATTTATTTAATTGATAATTACATGCAAAATATCTTAGCTTATATATTTTAAATATAAAATCATTAATGTTTCAAAATGTTTTATAAGGCATCGAAAATGTTTAGTTTTTTTAAATAACGGTGCATGAAGAGGCGGGGAGAGTGGGGGACAATATCAAGCCCCTGGACGCTCTTTGTCCGATCTGTGGAATTATCTGAATATTGGAAAGCTCGCTCCTATTTTTTTCCCGTAGAAGAACTCTTGTCCATTTCTTTCTGTGTCCAAGACTGCCCTAAAAGGAGTTTTCTTCCCTTACTTGGCCCCTAACCGCTTCCCCTCTGACCCCCTGCTTGACCCCAACTCGTTGACAGCTTCATAAAGGCAAGGCGTGTTTAGAAAGGGGGGGAAGAAAGGACACAAGCAGAACTCAGATCCGGAAAAAGAAATGAGTGATACAAAGCCTTAACACTCAAGCTATTTTATAAAGTTTGTTTCTTATCGATATTGTTTCTCTAAATCATTTCTTTAACATAAAAAAGGAGCTTCTAAATTTTTATTCCATTAATAACAAAAAAAGACACTTCGTAAATACAAAATAAAAAAGAAGATAATGCAACGCGTTTCAAAAATCTTTCTTCATCAGTCAAAAAAATGCCATTTTACGAACCAGTACGAGAACAGAAGAAAGTTTTCTTTCCGTTCTCATAGTTGTAGTATGTAATACAAATAGGATGTGCATCATATTAATTGTAGCACTTTGTAAGAGGAAAAAACAATTTACTCCAAAAAGAGAGAAATGGTGGTGGCGTTCATGCTTCAACGGTAGACGAAAAAACTACATTAAACCATTACCAGCCATATGGAGTAATGAGTCGGAATCTTGGGATACATTAACGTGCACAAAAAAAAATACCCCAATAAGGCACATTATCCCTTTAGAAAACAATAATGAAAAAATAAACCTATGGTGGGAAACTATTATTCCGAAGTACCATAAAGGGTTAAAATCATAAGATAATAAGTTTTTATTACAAATTAAGGTAATAAATGAAGAAACCTATCAACTAAAGAGAAGACTTTTAGATGATGTGTTTTGGACTCATATTTTTAAAAAAAGAATCTGCGTTTTTAGACTAGTTGCAGAACTAATTGAATCCTTTCAATCAAGTGAACATCAGATTAATTTAGTATATGAAAAACTTATCACCATAACATATTATCTATATAACCACTTTTTTATATCTTTATTGTAAAGAAAAGGGGGGGAAAACTTATCTCTCTATTCTAAAAAAAAGTAACTACCGCTGTCACCGCCGCCGCCGCCGCCGCCGGTTTTGAATTTTTTGTGACCGGAGGTCTTTCTTCGTTAATATTAAAAAAACTGTTGCATACAAAAATATGAAAATCGGTAGTATTATAGAAAAATGTTTGATAAATACGCTGATGCAGACAGTTTTCAAATCGAAGAATTATTTTAAGAGATATTTAATGCCAAAGTTGGACAAAATCGTTCCATTAAAAAAGTTTTATAGGAGCAAAAACTGTACATAGGAATTTAATCATTTTTAGATCATTTTATGCGTCAGAATTTCCCGGTGTGCAGATTGCAGTTAGTTTTTTAATTTGAATAATTTTTCGAGGTTTTATTTCTCTCTATTCTAAAAAAAAGTAACTACCGCTGTCACCGCCGCCGCCGCCGGTTTTGAATTTTTTGTGACCGGAGGTCTTTCTTCGTTAATATTAAAAAAACTGTTGCATACAAAAATATGAAAATCGGTTGTATTATAGAAAAATGTTTGATAAATACGCTGATGCAGACAGTTTTCAAATCGAAGAATTATTTTAAGAAATATTTAATGCCAAAGTTGGACAAAATCGTTCCATTAAAAAAGTTTTATAGGAGCAAAAACTGTACATAGGAATTTAATCATTTTTAGATCATTTTATGCGTCAGAATTTCCCGGTGTGCAGATTGCAGTTAGTTTTTTAATTTGAATAATTTTTCGAGGTTTTATTTCTATTTTAAATTCAAATTTTCAGCATTTCGAGAGATATTTTTTACAAATTTTAGAAAATTGTATTAATTTAAACTGTTGCCAACTGTATAAAAAGCGCAACCAATAATGTTTGCTTCAAATTAAAAATTTATTTTACACGTGACTATTATAAACAAAAAATATAAAAAGCAGGAACTCATTGAAAATTACGTCATAAAAACTATAGTTACACGTGAATTTTAAATGAAAAAGAATATTGTAAAATAACAAATTCAGTAACATGCGTTAGAAGTCCTAAATAGGAGGATTTACGTCATATTACACTTATTACGTAAAATGAACAAAAAATAACATTGCAAAACAGTTTTAATTTAAAATTTGCGCGAGACATTTACTTGACATTTTAAGATGATCATAATATTTCATTTCTAACAAAAGTATTTTGACGTGAATATTAAAAAGAGAAAGAAAAGTTTGGTGAAAATTACGTCAGATTATAATTGTCAGATTCAAATTATAATTCAATCTTCCGAAATCTTTTTAAAGGCGGTCAAATTAGCGTGCTGTTAGAGTCTGCGGAGTCTGAACGGGGGTTGACGAGCGTAGCTCGTAGGGGGCAGAGCCCCCTAGTTCCGGAAAAATTTACTAAAAAAAAAAAAAAAAAAAAAATTACGCTTTCTTAGTTTTGCAATAGATATTTTAAATCTCGTGATGCAAAGATGTACAATTGGTCAAAAAAAAAAAAAAAAAATGTGCAATTTTCCAGAGAAAAAACAAATAGCTCATTCGACTACAAATTATGACTTTTTCCGATTATGTTTACAAAAAAAAAAAAAAAAGGTTTAAGGTCTTTACTATAACATTGTACCAAACTCTGAAATTTTCAATACAAGCACTTAATTTTGTCATATTTGGCCTTTTTCTGTAAATTTTACCTTAGAATACCAAATGGGAAACCATTTGGTCGAATAGCTTAGTAATTAAGGATGTTTAAAATTAGAAACTCCTAATATTAAATTCATTTTTAATTACATAGAATGAAGGTGCTTTTTAAAGCATAACTCAAGAACTAGTTGGCGGAACAAGCTGTAATTTTAATATTATCATAATTGAAACTTCCAGAAACTGATTTCTGTTAAAATTTTCATTAGTTACATTTTCTTTTTTTTCCACAAAAATTAATTAAAAATGCGTTTTCTTCCCCCAAAATAATTATGAATTGCAACCTATGAATATTTCTAACAAAAATAGGCTTCAAATGTGAATTATGAAATTACAGCTTATTCTGCAAAGTAGTTCTGAAATTAGGCTTACAAAACGACCCACATTGCAATCTGTTTTGAAATAATTAAAAATTAATTTAGCCTTAAGAAGTACCAAATTTTAAATCTTTCAAAATTCCTAAACTACTAACTACTTGAGTAAATGGCTTTCCGTTTGGTTTCCTAAAGCAAAATTCAATGATAAAGCAAAATATGATGTCAAAATGTTTGCATTGAAATTTTCAGAGTTTGATACAATTTCAATATGGGAGACCAGCGCTAAGCTTTTTTTTTTATTTTATTTTTATTTTGTAAATTGAAAGAATACACAATTTTCTATCGAATGTTTATTTTAGTTGTTTTCTGGGAAAATTTGCTGAGTTTTCCTTTTGGAGAATTTGGTGGTCATTTTTTCCTTTCGACAACTGCACCTTAAAACCTTCAGATATACATGCTATTTATTTATGAAATTGGTCATCTTATGAAATTAGATACTCATCTGAGACAGACAGATATAGTTATTTACAGAGAAGAGTATCAGGAACAGAAAAGTTTTGTGAAGAAAAATTAGAGAATGTGTTCCCTTTATTAGACTACTATCATTGTAATTTATCACTGTGATTGAAATTGGAGTTATCTATGTAATACTAATACATTAGCTGAAGCAATATTTCACATATTAAGTGCACATGTTATACAAATTTAATTAAAATTACATTTTTAATAAAATTCTTCTGGATAAATACATAATTTTTTTACACTCTTTATTTTATTTTATTTTTTAAAGGCATTTAAATTCAATATTTAAATGTAAAATGCTGAGTTTCTTTAAAATTTAAGAGTTGTAAAAAGTCTAATACTCTAAATTTTTTATTCTTTTTCTGTAATCCATCATAACTAATAACATTATAAGCTTTTTTCAGAGCTATATTTGATTGAAGAATAAATGCCCAGGTAAATACCCAAAAGAGGTATATACCCTGCGTATTTACACTTAAAAATAAATACCCGTGTATTTTACATCACTGGTACGGGCATATCTACAAATGAACAGATTTCATAAAAAAAATAATTAGTAAAATCGTTTCAGTAGAAATCTCAGGGGAAATGACTGAAAAAACAGTCTTGTCTTTTAAATATATCGATTAAGGCCCAAATCTAGAGGAACTACTTTCTGACACATTTCTGAATTCATTTTTGTTCGGAAATGAATGCAATTGACAGGTGTTTTTATTCTGAAACTCTGTGATCATATGGCGCTTTCCATGTTTAAAAACAGAAGATATTTCAGGAAATACTGCCAAAGTGGGTGTTTTGAACAAAGTTTCCGGACGCGACACCGTCGGACAGGAGAAAAACCGGTCGTCATGTGACAACAATCGCTTATGACTCGATAAGTAATTTATTTATCAAAAAGTGAAAACGCTTTTCGATCCCAAATCGCTTCAATAGTCATGCTAGCTAATTTTATGATTGCACGTTCAAAAATGAATCAGGAAATCTGCCAAGAAATTTCGCATTGTTGAGTAGGGTACTTGAGGACCGCCTTAAACGCATGCCAATTGCGAACTTTGAAGTCTGTACTATTTAAAAATAATTTTTGTTGTCAGGATTACATTATATACATTATATACTAGCTGACCCGCCCGGGGTTGCCCGGGCCCGTATTAATATTCTTAAATGAATCTGAAATTTTTATCGCAGGTCCGTACAGAGGGGGGCGGGTGGAGAAGGTGCAAATTACCAGGGCCCGATTCTTGTTCAGTTCCAAAGTTGTGTAAAGTCAAAGGTTAAGTTTTTTAATTTTTATATGTCTCATACTTTACACTTTTTTATTCCAAATTAACTGATGAATTTAATTAAAATGTAATTATATTTTCAATAATTTAATTTTTTATTTAAAATCTTTAGATGAAAAAGCAATTACAAATACAACATAAAGTGTAATATTGAAAAAGAAATAATAAAATTGTAAGCAAATATTAATATATAGATTTTTTTAAAAAGTACCATCCATCAAATTTATTTTCTAATAGAGTAAAGCCTGTTTATAACGGAATCTTGCAATAAACGAAAAAAAAGTTCCAGCTCTCTCTCCCCCCCCCCCCCCCAAAAAAAAGGGCTATTATGCTTTGTTAAAAACCCCTGCATAAAACGGAATTGATCACTGGTCGTTTTCGTTTCCGTCTAAGCAGGTTTTATTGTATCTTACTTCTGGTGGACCCGTAATAATATTCTCAAAAGAACCTAAAATTCGTATCGCAGATCCGTACAGTCAAAACTACCTGTCCGTACAAAATTACTTTTTACGTCATGACAACATTTTGTAAACTTCTTGCTGCTGTTTAATTCGCATTTCCAATACAGTGCTTTGCAGTAATTGCACGTTTCACCCACAGTTATGCATGCCCCGGAACGTTTAAATCAGTAATTTGGATTTCAGAAGCAACGCGTGCATGCTACAGTTATTAAGCCTATTTTGCCGATCCCTTAACGGCTTTCTCGATCAATTAATTCTATTTGGATTTCGAATCTATTTTGATTCGACTCGAATTCGGCTTCTTCTTCACTTTCAAACATTCGCAGAGATTTTTTACGGGTATTTCAAATGATATTTTGAAGCTACATAATTGCAGCGAAAGATATTGCACCGAAAAAGCGAAACGTAAACAAACCCGATCGCCCTAAATCCTGCCAAAGGACTTTTACACAATAACCAATGAGATACGTTTCTCGGGCGTTGCCATTAAACAATAACAAATAATCGCGATTTCTGTGCCACGTATGTTAACGTAATATATATAGATAGATAGATAGATATTCGCAAAAGGATTATTCAAACATTAAATGCGCATACGTATAGGTGTTGTTTTCCTTAAGAAGAAGGGTTTGAAATAGCATGTGGGATTTTGCCCTCTTCACTCACGGGAAGAAAGGAAAACGATAATGTTGTTTATGGGGCCGTTATTATCAAATTTCTTGCTTTGATTTTAATATTTTTGAATGTATTTTTTTGCATAGCATAGATGAGGACGATCTACTACCGAGCTAGTTTTAACAGTAAAACCTCCGAAATGGACACTCCCCAATAGCAGAGCCTCTACCTATACAGGACACTTTTCCAATCCCAACACACAGGGTAAGGTGCCCTATTATCGCCCCCCAGCCACTTTTAGACCCTTGGAAGTTCTAATTTTCAGTGAAAATCTACCAAATTTGGATTTTACATAGACTAACTACCCACGCACATAGAAACATAGGCAAATATCGTACAAAAAAAATTTAACAATGCGAAAAATTGTTTTTTTCAAAAGTATCTAAAAAATGCAAAAGAAAACAAATGGTCCCAATTTCATCCCCCCAAAAAATCCAATACGCCGAGGCTTAACTTATAACTAAATCAAAATTTATTTCTAAATGAGTAAGTAATTTAATTTACATTAAACTGAGGCACAAAGAAATGTACTAATTACCAGTGGAAGAATAACATAACGAAACATTAGCATAGTTGCCAACCTCTCGATTTTTTTTATACCAATACTTTTATGCAGAAATACTTGCTTTATACAATGGCAGTTTTAACGCAATTAAATAAAGAAAACATTTTTGTAAGATTTTACTGGTATCCAAAAAATCGGGAGATTGGCAACTATGCATTAGCCATCCAAACATGAGGAAAAAATTCAAAAAAATGTCATGAAAAAGCATTCCTAATTTCGTCCCCGGGACGAAAATAAGAACTGCAAGGAGAACGAAATTGAGACCACGCTACTTCCTAATATTACGGATCTTCAGTTCCCCTAAGATCAACTGAGCATCTTAAAACTCAATGTATGCTACTGTCAGCATCTTACCAACGTAAAATACACATGCAATGAATAAGAAATAAATACTTAGAGTACAGTAAATAACTTTCTACAAACGACATAATAAGAACTCAGGTCTTCTAAAAATAGGAAATTCGCCGTCTTTAATTTATGTATGCGTCTTGGTGAACGAAACTTTCAACACTAACCCCTTTTATCTTCCGTCCTCTGTGCCTTGCGTTATAAATGGCGCCACTTTCGCAGAAGCAGAGAAGTTAAGGGGGACGAAATATGGGCACTTTACCCTATATATTTGTATGGTTTTAGCTCAGAAAATCAGACTTTGAAAAGTGGACAAATTGCGCGCTCACGCGGTGTCCGCTATTCAGAGGTTTTACTGTAGAATCAGTGCCGTTCTTTGGTGATTGTCCACAGGAATACGCAAGTGCCCATGCCTCTTAAGGGTGTTGATCATCTATTTCTCAACTTCCCCTCGCTAATGTTAAACCTAGGGGTGTGTAATGCATTCATATTTTTTAAAATAGCTCCTCAGGAAATTAATATTTTTAACTTCTCTTTTCTGTGAATTTCTTCTTAAGGCTGTTCTCAAATTCAAAAGAGCAACTTTATGACATCAGTTTTAATATTTTTTTTTTCGGAAATGCATGAAACCAGCAGGTGTTGTTGTTCAGAAACTATGTAATAGAACTGTTTTTTCTGGTTTTTTCTGGTTTTTTTTTTTTTTTTGCAAATGCAATAGATCTTTCAGAAAATAGTGTCAAAGTGGGCGTTTTGAACCGAATTTCAGCGCGAAAGAAGAATAACCAATCCAGAAAGTGTGAAAAACGTCTTTGTCACGTGATCAAAATCATTTATAACTCAATAGGTAATTTATTGATCAAAAAATGGAAAACACAGTTCGATTCCAAATCGCTTCCATAGTCAAGCCTTCCAATTTTATATACAGTAGAACCTCTTTTATCCGAAACGCTTTTAATCGAAACTCTCGGTTAACCAAAATTAATTTTTAAGGCCTTTATTTTTTTTATTTTTTTATTTTTTTTTAACTATTACATTTCTTGTGTTCAAGCGATCCTTTCCGAACCACGAGTACAGATAAATATTTTGGATCCGTTTTCTTAGAATTTCACGGAATTTAACTTGAGATTTTTACTAGAGTAAAAATTTTCATGTTTATCATGCGTGCAAAAAGAAAACGTATTACTTTAAGTATAGAAGAAAAAATTCTAATCATAAATCGTGTAAAATAGGGTGTGAATATTATAAAATAAGCTCAAGAATACGGCATTGGTATTGTTATGAAGAAAGATGTTGCAAAAATAAAAAAGTTTTATGCCGAAAACTGTGATACTGGTGAACCAATAGTATTAAAAAACTTCGTGATAGAGCTCAAAGCAAAGACAATCGAAACTGCAACAAGCAAAACTTTGTTTCAAACTCTTTTGAAATGTGTAAAAGGTACTTAATTTCAAAATCAAATTCGGTTGCATTCATTCTTGTTTCTATTTTGTTACTGATTTATTTTTATTAAGCACCTGTTACTATAGAAAGAAATAGCGCATACATTTGCCGTTAGTGTTAAGGGGGTAGGACCTGCAAAATTTTCGAAATTATTTTTATACATATTTTGATTCCGTAATCGTTTCTGAACAATATGCAAAAAACCGCATTAAAAAATTCCCATTAGTTTACTAATTATGGCTGTTTAATTAAGACTAAATATTAAGACTAAATACTATAATTAAACTTTGCATTGCGTTTATCCAAAACGATGGATTTTGATACTGCGCGCAGTGTTACTAAAAAACTATGCATGGCAATCAAAAAAGCTTTTCACCAGATATTCATTACTGTATTATCTACAACTTAAAACCAGAACAAGGTAAGATTTTATTTTATTTTTTGTTTTTTACTTTGAAAATATTTTTTAAAAAGTGAAAATTTTTAATCTTTTAATTTAGTCAATATTTTTTACAAATAGTCTGCTTTTAGTATGAAGGTATTATGTATTTGTTTTCACCAAAATTTTCTCTTTTTATGCATATTTTCAGATTTTATCATGCACGCTAGATTTTTTTCTCTCATTATCATATATTTTTAAACTTATCATTTCAATATTTATTTATGAATTTATATATATTTTTAATATATATATATATATATATAAATATAAATATAAATATGAGCTTTATATTTCAATGAAGTTTGATATTTATTTTTAACTTATTACACAAGTTTTGAAGCTTAGAACATAGTGGTATTTTTTCTTTTTTCGACATGTTCAAAGGTATCCTACCCCCCCTTAAAATTGAACCATTCTCGATTATCCGAAAATTTCGATTTTCCGAAAGATGATCGGTCCAAATTACTTTGGATAATTGAGGTTCTAGTGTATTTTCATCAAAAAATGATTTTGTAAATGTGTCAAAACATTTTGCGCTTGGTGAGCAGAGCAGTAGGGAAAACCCTTATGTAAAATCTGTAAAAAATAACCACAATATCTTGAAAAGCTCATTGTAAAATTGTTTTCGCCCTTACATCGTCTCTTCCTTCACCCTTTTTTGGTGCGTTCGTAATTACATAAATATGTAGCACTTATAGTCGTCGTTCGACCCGTCTGTCTGTCTGTCCATCCGCATGCAACAGAGCAAAAACTACCCAACCGAATGGTCTGAAATTTTAAATATAGAATTTTTGCAAAATTTTGTCGAGTCATTTCAAATTTTATGAAAATCGGATGTATAGTTTAATGACAGGGACAGTCAAAAGTTTTCCATTACATTACGGCCAATGGGATAAAAAATATTTCAAATGCATTTTAATGATGTTACAGCCTTTCGAACAGAATGAAATGGGTATGCACTTAGCAAGTGCGCTAAAATATACATTCAGTACAATATGCGGTGCAAAAAATATTTATAAAACTAGTTATAGGACGAATGTACCTCACATGCCACGTTTAACGTGCGATTTCCAATTTTTTTTTTTTTTTTAAATCTTTCCAGTAGATAAAAACGCACAAATTGACGAACCTGGTTGATCGTTCTCTGATTACTGCTGTGCAGTTTCTGACTAAAATGGCGTTTTGGCAAAAAATCTATATTATTATATTTCTTTCAAAGTGCAAGAAAATCTTTACAACAACATTAAGTTTCATTACGATATCAATCTTTTCCAAACTGCATTTGTATTTTTATAAAATTAACTGTGGAATGTATTTCTTTTATATTAATGTATTTCCAGGATAGAATTTTTGAAAGAAAAGCCGAAATTCAGTTTCTTAACTTTTATTAGAATTTCTTAGAGCAATTTCACTCCATTCACAGAAATTTCCTGGTCCCAGTGAAAGGGGATATAAAATATAAAATAAAATAATACAGTAAGAATTAATAATAAAATAATAATGAAATAGTAAACAAATAAAATGATAAAATATAAAATTATGAATTATAAAAATAAAACCAAGCTTGAAGCTATATCGCGTATTAACCCCTTCAAGGGCGGTGGTTCATTTTTGGACCACCTAATTTTAATTCCTAAACGCCACATTTAGCACCAGAATAATGGAATGAAAATTTTCCTTTTTATTAAGTACGTGAACAGAAGCTTTTGCATATTTTTAAATAAATTTATTTGTAAATTCCGATGTCGCTTATTAATTTCGTCATTTTACGAATAGAAGTACCTTGCCTCTGAAATGGTTAATCAGGATCGCGCAATAACCGTTTGCGTATTAAACATTATATTTTCCCGGTACTTTAACTAAAGGCGATGTTCTAAGAACCGGAAAAAAATCCGCGTATTAAGCGTGATCGTGTATTAACTGTGAGCATCTTAACTGGGTCCGACTGTACATATTTTTAATTTAATGATAGTAAGTAATTTTTCTTACGTAATTCTAATAAATTTAAGTTAGATTGCTTTCCATTAATTTTAATGAAATTATTGTTGCACTTACATTGTCTTTTCCTTTATCATTCTTGACCTTTACAATCGAGGAAAGCATGTACATTGAACTTAATTGGCTAGTTTTCTTTTTATTGCAGCGGAATTTCTTACAATATGAGCAAAATTGTGAAAACTTGAGCGTTTTCACAAAAAAGATTTTTTTATATATATATATATATATATATATATATACTGCAAGAAAATCTTTGTAATAACATTCCGTTTCATCACACCGTGCAATCTTTATCAAACTGCCTGTATATTTTTATAAGATAAACCATAGAATGTATTTCTTTTACATATAAAACTTTTGAAAGAATAACCAAAATTCAGTTTCTTAGCATTTCTTGGAATTTTCTCATAGCAATTTCCTTCCGTTTCCTTGAAAATTGCTCTCTAAAAACATTTTGAGGTATGTGGAAATACTAATAATAAACTAGGTGGTATATTAACCGGTATTTTGTCTTTGCATGTTATTAGACCAACTTTTCCAATTTACCGCTTTCTTCCGTGAAATTCTCAGAGCTCGTTAAGTACAAAATTTCACCCATATGTGTTTTCATATGAATTTCTTTCTCCTGAATAAACAGCCCTTCATAAAATTTAGAAACTAATTATTGTTTATCGAACGTTCTGATTTCAGGTATATCTCAGCAGTTGCTTCGTTATTCTATATTTTTAAAAAACAAAAATAACAACGTTGAAGAGTGTCCAATCAACCAGTTCCCGGAATAAAATGATTGGAACTTCAAAAATCTCGTATATTTAAAGAAAAACTAACGATGCGTGATTGTAGGATGTGGTTGTTGCCTCTCTTTTCATCATTACCGTTGCTTTTTGATTTTGAACCAATACAGAGTTTTATTTTGGGGGGATTCTTCAATTTCAATTTTTTGAAATTTAATTAAACTCATACAGCGTCCATATTTGACCACTGTTTCTTTTTAACTACGCTCAAATCTTTGTTGTTAAAATGCATTTCGCCTCTTGCATCCATTAAACTACTCTAAGTACAGGCAAAATAAAAATACGAGGCTGTATCTAAGTCATTTTATCTTTCTAACGGAGCAATCCTTTAAAAAATACGAATATTAACCCTTTGAAAAAAAATATTTTCAAAACTCCGTTCAGATGTTTTGGTTTGTTTCTGAAAAGTTCAAAAATCTGCATTCGCTCCGGAACAAAAAAAAAAAAATAAAAATTAAATTAAATTAAAAAAAGGAAAAAAGTACGATACCTAGAGGTCTGCACGGGCCGGAATTTCCAGGCCCGGGCTCGGCCCGACCCGAACGAAAGCTATCTTGGCCCGGTGTAAGAGTAAATCGAAAGTTCGGCCCGTAAATGTAAATTGAAAGTTCGGCCCGAGCCCGGCCCGGCCCGTTTACATTTTTACAGTTTTCGGCCCGGTCCGTACAAAAATCACTGAAAACAGGCCCGGCCCGACACAATATCTACTAAAAATAATCCGTTTTTTCTCAACATACAATTAAGATTCTTTTAATGAATATTACATACATATTTATGGAAACATTTTACAGGATATTTTAGATTACTATGATGTTCGCAAAACAGAAAACACACTATAGTAAACATTAACGATTACCTACAGTGTTTTAGTCATCGTGTCTACAGACATTTCAAAATTCAAATAACGATTCATTAAAAGATTAATGTAGTTCAGAATAAAAGATTAAAAACATGATAACTTTTGAAACTGTATAATAAAAAGTAGATTTGTGAAAATATTTTTCTCATTTTTAAGGCTTTTCTCAAATCCAAAGGAGCCGCATTTCGACACATTTATGAATTCATTTCTTTTCGGAAACGCGTAAGATTGGCAGGTATTCTTATCTTATTCAGAAGCTATGTAAATGTCGTTTTTTTTTTCATAGTTAAAAGCAATATATCTTTCTGAAAATACTGCTAAAGTTAGCGTTTTAAATCGAATTTCCGGAAGTGATAGCACAGGAAAGGAGAAGAACGTACAGTCACGTGACACGAATCGTCTGACGAAACCCTATTCGTCTCACTCCTCTGTTTGTCTGTCACAGAGCCCGTTCCCAGAAACTATACATGTTGGGGACTTGAAATTTTGGATTCTTATAGTTGAACACCTCACATCAAACGACAAATCATAAAATTTTGAAAAAGTATTATATTTACCCCTCTGGGGTAACTTGTGTATTTTAAGCAATTTTTCTAACTCAGCCCCTAATTAAGTTGGAGATGTGAAATTTTGCATATACTAATAGCAGAACACTTGCGATCAAGCGAAAAATCAGGAAATTTTCAAAAAGTCTAATATTATTTACTCCTCCGTACTCTTTCTGTATTTTAGCAATTTTTCTAACCTCCACCCTTTTAACCCGAGGTGCGCTTTTCTAACTTTTGCCGACACTTCTTTGACCACGCTTTCATAATATGCACCATTGCCATACATATTTTAGTGCTAATTTTTACCGCCAAGGGGCACCTACCTATCTCGGGTGCTGTGGGCCCGATCTCCTCGACTAATGTAGCTACGGATAGTTTGTAAAACGGAGTTTCGTTCGGATTGAGGTTTGTTTAGAATGGAGTGCACCCCCTGGTTGCGAAATGTAGAACTAACAGATTTTGCAAAAGGATAAAGTGTTTTGAAAGGAATATTAAACGAAACCCTCTGTGCGATCTATGATCACATATCCACTTTTTCAAACTGCGCTCAAACCTTTGTTGTTTTTAAGTGCAATCTTTATTGCTCTTAAATTCCCTGCTAAACAACGCGAAACTTTCTTACACATTTTCTGACTTATTTTTAAACGTAAAGACATAAAATTGGCAGGCCTGACTATTGAAGCATTTGGAGCAGAATAAAGTTTTCCAACTTTTGATAAATAAATTAATTATCGAGTTATAAGCGATTCTTTTCACATGGCGACAAGTTTTTTCCCTTTTTCGGGTTGCCGCGTCGGGAATTCGGTTCAAAACGTGAGTTTGACAGTATTTCCTGAAAGATCTGTTTTTACCAAAAAATGGAAAACGGCATTCGATTACTACATAATTTCTGAATAAGAACACATGACAATTTTATGCGTTTTCGACCGAAATGAAGGCAGAAATGTCTCAAAAAATAGCTCTTTTGGATTTGAGAATATCCTTAAATACACCTTTAACCCGGGAGGACACGTGCCGGGCCTGATAGACCCAGAGTGCATATAGTTTTTACAATTGTCACCACTATTTTTTTTTTTTTTTTTAAGTAATCTTCAACTTATTTTATTGCAAAATTTTTAACAATTGTCTCCGACTAAATAAGGTGACGATTATTATTTGTATTTATTGGTGACAAAGTAAAAACCATTCATATCCTGGGTTTGTTCTGGGTTGCGTTCTCCCGGGTTAACTAAGGAAGGTCGAATGCCGAATATTTGGCACACAGATAAGCTGAATAATAATTATCTGCCTGAATACTGAATATTCGATCATCCGAATAATAGTAACTATTCTGTCGAATACCGAATTTTACGTCAACTTTACTTACTCCCGTAATATTAGAATTCCATGATTTTCGGGAAATTTATAAAATTTTATTATAAGACAATATAATTTCATATTTTACACAAATACCTCTACTATTATCATCAGATCCACTTCATAATAAATACATTTAAGAAAAATCTATTCATTTATTTAATGAAAATATGTTCTTTGACATATAATTTAAGAAGAATCTTGAAACTTTGTAAATCAGTATAACTTTAGGACTTTCATGGTTTCTTCTATGGTTTAGAAAAAATTATTTGTTCTCTATTTCTTAATCATTTTTAATTAATATTTTATTTATTGACAGTTAAGAATAGTAGTCATGTAAATAAATCTATACTAACGAAAAAGAGTTTCGCTCTCTTTGCCTATCTGTCGATGGCTAGTAAAATCTACCGCACGTATAGGACGGAAAATTTTCATGAGGATAGTTCAAGGCAGGCTCTGATGCACCTGAGGCTCAGGTTTTTATTTATTTTTTTATTTTATTTTTTAATTAAAGAAGATACTAATTCTGAACCATAACGAATATCACAAAATTCCGCGAAACCGAAGCAGATAAGATCCGAAGTTAGAAAATCGTACTCTCTCTCCCCGTCTACCGCGTTTCCCTTTCGCTCAAATATATGAAATACGAAAAATTAAAAAATACACACCGTATTATTCTGCGTTTATATTTCTACCGGTACAATTCGTTTACACAATATTAATGTTAACCCCTTCAAAAAGATTCTTTTCGAAATGTTGTTTTTCGCGTTTATTTTTTCATCTTTCGCAGTCCGCATCCGCATTCGTTAAACTATTCTAAATACACGAAAACTAAAAATAGAAGACTATTTCTTCGTACTTTTATCTTTCTAAAGGTGGAATCATTTTCAAAAAATACGAATATTAACTCTTTCAAAAAAATCTTTTTGAAACTCTGTTTCGGGGTTTTCGGTTTGTTTCTGCAGCGTTCCAAAAATCTATCTGTATCCGCTCCAAAAATAAATATACGGAAAAATAAAAACAAAAACACCGGATCACATCTATGTTAATTATAATTTTCAACGGAGGTATCTGTGTTAATATTAACTCTTTTGAAAAATAATTTCACCGAAAGTCCCACTCAAGTAAACATTTTCATGTTCAACAAACATGTTTTACAGACAAACACGATAAATAAACAGAATTTACATTAAGGCTGTTCTTAACTGCTCTGCTCAACAAGCGCAAAACGTTTTGACGCATTTACAAACTCATTTTTTAACGGAAAGATATAAAATTGGAAGACCTGACTATGGAAGTGATTTGGAATCAAACTGTGCTTTCCATTTTTTGATCAATCAATTACCTATTGAGTTAGAAGCGATTTTGATCGCGTGACAAGCACGTTTTTCACCCTTTCTTGAGTGGTTATTCTTCTTTCGCCTGAAAATTAGGTTCAAAACAACCACTTTGGCACTATTTTATGAAAGATCTATTACGTTTGCAAAAAAAAAACCCGGAAAAAAAAACAGTTCTATTACATAGTTTCTGAACAACAACACATGTTAGTTTTATGCAGGCATTAGCTCGTGAGATAGAGCGCCCACAAAATTTGTGTCACATATAGATAGATATACAGACTCTTAGACCGACATTTTGTAAAAACATCTTTTTCTGGATCTCTGGCCCCTAAAACGTGTAAATCCATAGAAAACAAGAATTCCTAAAATTTTCACGAATCCAATACTTTCTTCTTGTAAAGATAGAAGAAAGTAAAAAGATTGGCTGTTGATTTCTAATTTCCTATTCGCTGTTTCTGCAGCCTGTGTACCTTCCCTAATCTCTCATTTCAGTCTTAATGCTGCTTTCATTGTAGAAGCACGTCTTCTTTGTGCCTGACGAAGAAAGACTCAGATCTTTCGAAAGGCCTAGCGCATTTATATGTATGTATTTGATGGTGTTTTAAGAAGATATTTTAATTCTTATTCATTCACACCAGTTTTAGCTTAATTTCCTTAATTTCTTTTATTACTTATTCTGTTAGAATTTTTAAATTTTTTATTTCAATCTTCTTATAAAGATTTTAACCTGATCCTGATGCTGCAGCAGCTTACGGAAAAAACTGTTTTGTTGAAACAACTAAATTTTGGTTAATATAGCTCCAACCAAATATTTTGTTTGGAAGGACCAAATGTTGGTTGGACTAACCAAATGATTTGTTGAATTAAAAAAATCATTTGGTTAATCTAAACAAAATTTGATCATTCCAACCAAAATGTTTGGTTGGAGCTATATTAAACAAAATTTAGTTGTTTCAACAAAAGTTTTCCCCGTGTACTTATAACTCTATAATACTGTCGCTCTTCAATATTCTTCAATCTATTAATCCACATCTTGTCAAAAATTTACCATTCTACGCAGGTAGAAGAGAGCACTTTTTTATTCCGATTCTTCTATTGTGGTAAAAAATGGCGAGATCTTTATTCCAAGTTTATGTCTGCTTCCTCTTATATACATATCTAAGATCATTATTCATATATTTAAGTCTGTCTAGCTACAAACCAAAGTAATTGTTACTTTGAAGCTTCCTAAGAAGTACGAAAGTAAAAGAGGAACCACAAGCAAAGACGTAAAGCTACTGTTTAGACGATATGAAACCCAAGCAACCAGTACGTTTAATATCGTTTAGATGCAGGAATTCTTGACAACGTATAATTTATAACTTTCGCCATCATTACATGCTTTTTCTTCTGATGTCAATGATGGTGATCTGCGCGTGTGCCGTCGAGATAAATAATAAGTTCCAAGGAAATACCTGGAAACTGTTGGGTTTTTTTTTTTTTTAATTTTTCTCTCTTGCCCCGGTGGTAGCATGATTTTGAGGGTGATCCTGCTCCTGTTAAGGCTGTTCTCAACTGCTCTGCTCAACAAGCGCAAAACGTTTTGACACATTTACAAATTCATCTTTTAACGGAAAGATGTAAAATTGGAAAGCCTGACCATGGAAGCGATTTGGAATCGAACTGTGTTTTCCATTTTTTGATCAGTCAATTATCAATTGAGTTATAAGCGATTTTGACCACGTGACACGGCCTTTTTCTCCCCTTACTGACTGGATTTTCTTCTTTCGTTCTGAAGTTCAGTTCAAAATGTCAACTTTGACAGTATTTTCTGAAAGATCTATTGCGTTTACAAAAAAACGGACAAAACAGTTCGATGATATAGTTTCTGAGTAACAACACCTTCTAGTTTCATGCGTTTCCGAACAAAAATGAATTAAAACTCATGTCAGAAATTTGACCCTTTGGATTTGAGAACAGACTTAAAACAGGGAATAAAACTATGAATTCATATAAATTTTTAAAGGAATTTTTATTAACTTTTCAAAATCAGGCAATATTTAGTCAAATTTTAGTAAAAAGAATGCGTTTATGCCAAACCTTCTGTAACGAAATCTATTCAATATATTTCACTTTTTTTTTCAACAATATATTAGCAAACCACTTGTTGTGTTATGAAGCAAAATGTTTGCAAAACCTCTTAAATTTACTTATGCCAAATTCTGTATACAAAACATGATTTTTTTTCTAAAAAAATGCGTATTTTTCAATAAAAATGACTCTTAAATTAATATATACAAACTTACAAGCTATATTTTGCTTCACATCATTACCTATAGATGAGCAGAACCTTGTCACAAAATTTTATTTCAATATCTTAAAAACTTTCTTAAGAAATGATGTTTCCCGTAAACGTACACAATGAAAAACGCAATTTTCCAGAAAACGCAAATTAAGATTTTGATAGCGCACAAAAAATTATGTATAATGTTTACAATTTTGAAATCCACCTATTTGTAGGTGTTTATATATTTGAGTATTAAAATGTATTCTTTACCTTCCTGTGGCTCTTTAAACGGTCACTTCCGGTTTCAGAAAGTTCATTTCCACTTTATATTTGGGCTAAAACTTTGCTTCTTATTATCGCTGAACCAAAAGTAAAGCATTTTTGGAATCCTAAATGTTTCAACTGTAATTTAAAATAATAAAAAAAGAAATCGAAAAATTTTGTAAAAACAGCGATTTGAGGGCATACCATATACCTTAAGGGAGTATACGAAAAAGAAAAAAATCCGCTCTCAACAGCTCGAAATTTTCCGAGATCTTTTCAGACTCATTTTTAAAAGTAAAAACATGAAAGTTGCTGGGGTGATTTTTGAAGAGATGTGTAAAAGGCCGTGTGATTTCACTTTTCGCTCAATTAATTAGAATTTCATTTTTAAACAATTATTTTATCAGTATGACCATTTTTTTCATTCCCAGATCTCCCGCTTTGGAAAATTCGGTTCAAAACGCCAACATTGACAGCATTTTTTAACAATATTTTATGCATTTATCAAAAAATCGAGAAGCACGGAATATTATGTATTTTCTAAATAAGAGAATTTCCTAGTTTGATGCGTTTGAGACCAAAAATGAATTTTAAAATGTATCAGAAAATAAGCTGTTTGGATTGGAATACACCCTTAAATAGACAAACGTATTTATTTATTCGGCTACAGCAAAGAAGCGCTCAATTGTAAACCCAGGCTTTATTCCACCTTTTTAAAGAAATATTATTTCGCTACTCTTTTATTCCATTAAACAAGAAAGAAAAATCATGCACCAAGCATAAATTATATGAAACACTTTCCAACAAATTTAGAATGATGTAACAAAACTTTACCGTTTAATAAGGTGAAATATGATATCTAAGTAAACAATTTGGAAAACGCATAGAACATTTGAAGACACAATTTCAGCAATTAACCTGTACAGTTGAAAAATTACCTGAAATATTTTTGTGCAGCCCAATATAATGCCCAATACAATATCATATAATCTATAGGTTTGTATGTAATATTACTACATAGTATGCAGTTCATGCATAGCATTACATGAGGTTGAAAGAAATGTTACTTGGTCACATATCTTAATTTTGATAAAAATATTTAGAAATAAATTAAAATTTTATATTTTAAAATAACTTTGATAATTTATGGGTCTATTACAGTATTGTAATAGTCAAAAGAATTTTTAGTACACAACTTTTAAAGTGTATATATGTAGTGCGTATATATGTAGTGTGTAAATATGTAGAATAATTGTTTTCATTTATTGAAAATGTTACGTTGGTCACCATGGAATGACCTAGAGGTCTGCACGGGCCCGGACTTGGCCCGAGACCCGAGGCCGGTAGCTTTTTCCATATTTGATAAATTACTTACAGAGATAACAGAGATTCTTGTCACGTGACTGTACGTTCTTCTCCTTTCCCGTGCTATCGCTTCCGGAAATTCGATTCAAAACGCTAACTTTGACAGTATTTTCAGAAAGATATATTGTTTTTAACTATGAAAAATAAAATGACATTTACATAGCTTCTGAATAAGAATACCTGCCAATCTTAAGCGTTTCCAAAAAAAAAAAATGAATTCATAAATGTGTCGAAATGTAGCTCCTTTAGATTTGAAAAAAGCCTTAAAAATGAGAAAAATATTTTCACAAATCTACTTTTTATTATACAGCTTCAAAAGTTATCATGTTTTTAATCTTTTATTCTGAACTACATTAATCTTTTAATGAATCGTTATTTGAATTTTGAAATGTCTGAAGACACGATGACTAAAACTGTAAGTAATCGTTAATGTTTACTATTGTGTGTTTTCTGTTTTGCGAACATCATAGTAATCTAAAATATACTGTAAAATGTTCCCATAAATATGTATGTAGTATTCATTAAAAGAATCTTAATTGTATGTTGAGAAAAAATGGATTTTTTTTTGTAGAAATTGTGTCGGGCCGGGCCGGGCCTGTTTTCAGTGATTTTTGTACGGGCCGGGCCGGTCCGGTCCGAGAACTGTAAAAATGCAAACGGGCTGGGCCGGGCTCGGGCCGAACTTTCAATTTTTACACCGGACCTGGGCCTGGAAATTCCGGCCCGTGCAGACCTCTAGAATGACCTTAATCTTCTTAAAGCAATCCTTTTTGCATAGGTATTATGTAGTTTACATTACAGCTTTTAAAATGTCCAAACTTTAAACATTAAAAACTTTCTACACTGTAAAAAAAAATCTGTAGTTCTACAGATGTAAAGTTACATGCTTACTAAACTTTCACCTGTAACTGTACGAAAAAAACTGCAAATCTACAAAACTAGTTTTTGTAAAGCTACAAAAATCTGTAACTTTACAAATGAATCTGCTAAAATTTCAGTAATCTTTCTAAACTTTTATTTGTAACCCTGGCTGCAGTTACATGAAAAGTTCTCGGAATCCCAGTTTCCAAAAAAATTCTTAGTAACCTTACAGATTTTTTGATTTTCGGCGCAAAAGTGTGTCTGTTACATGAAATTTTGTTGTTGCCGTTACATGAAAAGTTCTAGGAATCCAAGTTTCCTAGAAAAACTTTAGTAACTTCACAGATTTTTTTTTACAGTGTACTAATTAACAACAAAATTATAAATTAAAGTCAACAACTATTGTTTGAATTCTGAGCACTGAAATGAATCGGGTATTTAAAATTACAGTTTTATTTAAGGCAGTTCTAAAATTCCCTGCTCAACAAACGCCAAACTTTCTGACAGATTTTCTCTCTCATTTTTAAACGTAAAGGCATAAAATAGGCAGGCCTGACTATAGATGCGATTTGGAATCGAATGGCATTTTCCATTTTTAGATAAATAAATTACTTATCGAGTTATAAGCGATTTTTGTTGCGTGAGAACAGGTTTTCCTTGATTGCCGAGCTGTCGAGTCTGGAAATTCAGCTCATAATGCCCACTTTAACAGTATTTTTTGAAAGATCTTTTTTGCCTTTATCAAAAAATGGAAAACTCTTTTCGATCACATAGTTTCTGAATAAGAACACCTGCCAATGTCATGTATTTCCGGGAAAAAAAAAGAAAGAAAGTAGCCCCTTTGGATTTGAGAACGGCCATTACGTTGCTCCGGAAATATTTTCTCTCTTAAAAACGCAATGTTGTAACCTTGTAACCCATTTTACAAAATAATTTTTATTCTTCCACAGGATCCTCATCATTTAGATATCCTCTTTAAGACTATAGAAAATCGAGTACACTGTAAAAAAAAAAAAAAAAAAAAAAAAAGAAAAAAGAAAAAAGAAAAAAAAAATGCAATTTAACAAGTTACAACGACCATTTGGAAAATTATTTTTTCAAAGACTAAAATTTAAGACATAAAAAATAGCACGGAGTTGATCATACATTACGTACACCATGAATTAAACATTAATAGTGTTATTACACGTAAAAATTGCAAGCGACAGAAATCGCCTGCGACTCGTACGTATTATCCACCTGAAACTTATGTATTACCCAAGCATTTCATTGGCTGTTCGGGAAAAGGCTTTTCCATCTTCAGATTTCCACGAAATCTGACGGCCAATTTTAAATGAAATTTATTTCTTAAACTTCTAAACATCCCACAATATTACTTTTTATATCGTCTTATAGAGAAAAAAATGTACTTTTAAATGCAATTTGTTTGAAAGCTGTATCTCAATTTGTTTCTGAGTTATTAATTTTTTTTGTAGTTATTATTACTTTTACTGTCATAGTGGCAACACTCTGTTGTCCATCTCTGTTGAAAGTAAAGGGAAATACAGATTACTGTATAGACCAATCAGAAAACGAATATAAAATGATGATTAAACCAATAAAAACCTTCGGATATGCTTTTGATTTCCTACCCTGACGAGGACAATAACCATTTTTCCAAATGGTTAAAAAAAAAAATCTGCAATCCTACAAAAGTAAATTTACAGAAATCTGTATGCTTACTAAAATTTTATCTGTACACTGTACAAAATAAGATGTACACTGTAAAAAAAAAAAAAGGCCTAAAATACGGAAATCGTCATGGCAATTGAGACGCCAGTACTATTTCCGTATTTTAACGGAAAATTTTTTTCTGTAAATTACAGGAAAATGGAAATTTTTCTGGAATTTACCGGGGAAATTTTCCGTTAAAATACGAGTTCTGGCGTCTCGATTGCCTGTAAAATTTTCGTATGTTAGTGAGTTTTTTTTTTACAGTGTAAATCTACAAAACTATTTTTTGTAAAGCTACAAAAATATGTAACTTTACAAAATAATCTACTAAAATTACAGTAACTTTATTAACATTATCTGTAACTCGGGTTGCAGTTACGTAAAAAGTTTTAGGCATCCCGTTTCCTAAAAAATTCTTAGTAACCTTACAGATTTTTTGATTTACGGTGCAAAAGTGTATCTGTTACATAATTTTTTGTTGTTGTTGTTACCGTTACTTGAAAAGTTCTAGGAATCCCAGTTTCCCATAAAAATTTTAGTAACTTTACAGATGTTTTTTTACAGTATAGCATTTTTCTTTTTCTTATGATTAGAATGTATTTGTAATTGAAATCAATTGATGTCTAATGGCATCTCTTCATAATTCCCATACAACAAAAATTAGTTTAAAGCTACTATTCGACCGAAACAACTTTTTAAGAGCAAAACCGAACCGAAATCGAATTTTGGTTATATCACTTGTTTCGGTCGAAAACGAAAACGAAACTGTCCTAAAAATAAATTTAAAGTACCGTAATTTCCGGTGTATAGCCCGCGGATCAAACAATCGTGTTTCGACCCAGAAATTTTTAAAAATAAAATGTAACTTTTTAGATCACAGTAAATATTGGTCTTCAAATACTGAATAAAATTTCTGGGTCCAAACTGAATTGTTTGATCTGCGGGCTATACACCCGAAATTACGGTAATTAACACGCGCACACACACATATATATGTATATAATTATTAATTATATATATATATATATATATATATATATATGGATACACACTTCTAACAAGCACACATACATTTATATGTGTGTATGTGTACGTGTCTAAGTTTTAAATAACAATAAAACATAAATAATAATACAGCATTTATATTTTATTACTCTATACAAACCAATAATCATATTGATTTATCAACAGTTAATTAACAATGTAGTTAAAAAATGAAGACCAAGTTAAAGAATTAATATTTAATTTTTAATTATACACAGATTTTCAATTTTTTTAGTATTGTGTCTTTAAATTAACTGAAATAAACTACTTAAAAGTTTTTTTCTCGTGTCTTTCAAGAAAACATTCCTTGTAAAAATATTCTAATTCGCTAGATGAAAAACCTCTGTCTAAATTTGTCGTAGAAAATTGCATCTACTTATTGCTATACCTCAAAAGGCAAATATACAGTTATATATGCATAATAATATTTTATATAGAAACGGTAGAATATAGTAATTAAAAGTTACTTTGATTTAAAATGAAATTAATTGATAAATTATACGAATTGAAACTTCGGATTTGTTTTACTAAAAAAGGCGCTAAAATGCATAAAAAGGTCTTTAGAACATAAAAACCATCAAATGATGTTAAAACCCAAGCGCTTTCAACTGTTATAAAACAGTCATCACCAGGAGAAATTTTCAGAGGTGTCTTATCTAACACCTCTGAAAATGGAGGGTCATCTCAGACGGTCACTTCAGAGGTGGCACCTCTGAAATTTTCCTCTGATGATAGCTGTTTTATAACAGTTTAAAGCTCTTGGGTTTTAACATCATTTGACGGTTTTCATATTATAAAAACATTTTTATGTATTTTAGCACCTTTTTTAGTAAAATAAATCAGAAGTTTCAATTCGTATATTTATCCTTTAATAATAAGGTGAACATAACGTCCGAAAAGTATAGTTTGAACTATATTTTATGATATGAAATTAATTGAAAAATATTAACTGAAATTATTTAATTAAAAGTAATTTGTTATAAACGTATAAAATGACAAGAAAATAATTTAATTTAAAAATAACGAATTTAATTAGTATTTTTGCCGAAAACTTCGTCGAAATTAAGAATTTGTTTCAAAAACGAAAACGAAACAAGACGCTTTATATTTAACAGAAAACTCAAGAAGAATAAGTTGGAAATTTTATACAAATATGAAGAAACATTCAAAGACACCTGTGAACTTTTGGCTACTATAAATAATGTTTGGTTGTACCACTGTTACCTGCTAATCTATTTTTTATACAATGACGTCAGTTGACGTCAATATTTTCCATGACGCATCCAAAATGACCGATCTAATTTACCTTAGTAAAAATAAAACTAACAGAAACATCGAGTTAGAAGCAGTGTTCACAAAATAGAATAGAAGTAGAAAGGTAATATTGAAGCTATATTAGGAAGTTTTTATATAGCTGGTTTTGCTTTCAACATGCATGAATCCCGTATCCCGTTCACATTAAATCTTTTTAAAATGAATTTTTATTTTAAGAACCCATAAATGTCTTTAATTCTGGTACTAAAGCTGTGTACTGAAAAAAAAAAAGGTGTAACTCTATGAAACTTGTTTTTGTAAAAGCTTCAGAAATCTGTAAGTTTACTAAAATTTTATCTAAAAGGGTAGACTGGGGCACGTTTACGCATGGGGCATGTTTACGCGGTGCACTTTTTCCGAAACCAGTTATAACTCGCGCCACCAGTAATGACAGATTGATGCTGCTCCCTAGTGGGTATTCTCACACGTTTTTGAGCGTCAGTCGAGCTTCGGTCTAGCATGCGGAAAGGATAACCTGTTTTCTGTCAAGATGAGTAAGTTTTGTATTGAACTTATCGAAACTTATTGTGAACTAATAATACTTAGTTAAAGATAAACAAATATATGAACATTAGCTGAATTTTATCCTTTTTTGAGAACTGTATTTGTATGAACAGAAATGTTATTAATTTTCGTTGCACGTTAAAAATAAATCCAAACATATGGCGACGGGCACGTTTACGCATTGACATCGGGGCACCTTTATACATGTTCGTCTATATACGTCTTATGCGTTTAATGTCTTAGATGCAAAATGTGGTCCCATGACAAGTGTGAAAAGGAAATACTTTATTTTTTGTTTGTAAAAACTGTGACAGTGATTATGAAGATGACTAAATAGTTTCTGTTTTTAATTAGCAATAAGCCCCATGTTTTCCGTTTAGCCTATAAAATGTTCTTTAATTAATTCTCTTTAATTTTTTTTTATTTTAAAACATTGTTTTACGTTATAAATAAAACATTTCAATTTGATTAAATATTTATTTCACTTACTCATCGGTATCACTTATAATATGCGTGAACGTGCCCCACTTGATGCGTAAACTTACCCCCGAGTAAACGTGCCCTGGTCAACACTACAATGTACAAAAAAAAAAAAAAAAAAGAAGAAGGATGTAAATCTACAAAACTAGGTTTATAAAGCTACAGAGATTTGTATGACTAAAAATTTTTCGGCAACCCGGGATATAATTACATGATTTTTTTTTTTTTTTTTTTTGGTTGCAATTACCTAAAAAGTTCTAGGCATCCCAGTTTCCTAAAAAATTCTTAGTAACCTTACAGATTTTTTGTTTTACAGTGCAAACGTGTATCTGTTGCATGAATTTCTTTTGTTTGCAGTTACATAAAAAATTCTAGGCATCCCAGTTTCCTAGAAAATTCTTAGTAACCTTATAGATTTTTTTTTACAGTGTAAATAACGGTTTATACAAACTTCTTTTTTTTTTTTTTTTTTTTTTTTTTTGTTCATAAGACCAATGCTTCTTAACCCTTTGTATTACCGTGCTGCATATCTGCAGCATACCCAAAAGTCAATATTACTTTTTCAATGGGCTGTAAAAGCCGATTTTATTGATTGCTGCTATCTTTCAATACAGCAGTTAATCTAAATTATTCATAGAATTCTCAATCGACGGCGATACTGCGTTAGCTTTCCATGGCAAACTTTTATTTATCATTTGAGCTGTTTCACATCGTTAATGCTAAAAATAACTTTCGTAAATTTTGTGAAATTAAAGGGCTGGAGATATCCAAAAATAGATTTTGTACAAAGGTAAAGGTTGTGAGCTTTACAATTTTGTATTAGAAAATTGACAATATTTATGAGAAGTATGTCATTTTCTATTTTTAGGTGCGTTCGTAATTATATAAATACGTAGCATCTATAGTCGCCTGGTCCTTCCCGTCATCTGTCAGTCTGTCCGCATATAAGTCTGTTCTCAATTGCTCTGCTCAACAAGAGCAAAACATTTTGACACATTTACAAATTCATTTTTCAACGGAAAGATATAAAATAGGAAAGCCTGACTATGGAAGCGATTTGGAATCAAACTCTGTTTTCCATTTTTTTTTTTAATCAATCAATTACCTATCGATTTATGAGCGATTTCCATCACGTGACAAAGACGTTTTCCATCCTATCTTGAATGGCTATTGTTCTTTCGCGCGGAAATTCGGTTCAAAACGCTCACTTTGACACTATTTTCTGAAAGATCTATTGAGTTTGCAAAAAAACGGAAAAAGCAGCTCGATTATATAGTTTCTGAACAACAACACCTACTAGTTTTATGCATTTCCGAACAAAAATAAATTAAAATTTATGTTATAAAGTGGCCCTTTTAGATTTGAGAACAGCCGACAGCGCAAAAAGTACCCAACCGAAATTTAATATATATATATAAACGTTGCAGAACTTTGTCGAGTCATTTCAAATTTTATTAAAATCGATTCAAAACTTAAAAAGATATTCATAAAATGTGTCCCGGACCCTCTTAAATCCTATCATACGTCATTAATTCACTGATATCTCATGATAGGTAATGATTCTAGGTGTCAATGGTGATGACGTCTTATTGAAAATAGAGTTCTATTATTTCCGTATGACTGAATTTAATATATAGAACCTTAATGAATTTTGTATTCATGCTTTTTGTATAAGAGTGCAACAGCTATTGCACTAAGATCTGAATATTTATAACACTAGGACTAGTTATAGTACGAACGCACCTCATTTGCCACGTTTGACGCACAATTTCCGACTTGTTTTTTACAATGTGTTTGTTTCCTCAATGTTTAAAAAAAATAGTGCATAAAATATTGAATTGGAGAAATAAATAAATCTAAAAAATAAATAAAGATTTTTAATGTACTTTATTTTTTAAATCTGACTTCGCGTAAATTTGCATCTTTCTTTTAAATTATCTGAATTGTCTTATTACCATAACATAAAACTAAAACAAACATATTTGACTTCCACTTAATTTTCTTTTTCTTCACTGTCACTGTCACTCTTGTTATTTTCAACATAAGGCGTTCTCAAGTGATGTGAACTTTTCATAGTATATTCTGGATTCTTGTCGCATATCATATCAGCAAATGGCTGTTTCTCTTTTTTGTCTTCTCCTTCTTTTTCCTTCAGAAGGTTTTCTTTAGACAACTTTTTCAAGTCATAGACTTCTTCGTCTTCATCATCCTCTTCAAATGACTGCATCTCCGAGAATTTGTTGCATCGCACTTTCATTAAAGGCACTCTCAACGCCACTGATTCCTCATCGTGTTGGCAGCCGTACTGCGAACATTCTCTCACGTTGATGACGAATATCTCCGGATTCTCCGGATCTGGAACACGCGACTTTTTGTACTTTTTCCAAAGATACACAGCAGTCAGTATCACGATGAAATGCAAGAACAAGATGGGTATGAATACAGAAAGGGCGATATAAATCGTGTTTCCAGAATAAACATTACCGTGATCTTCTAGAACAGTCGCGTTCGTTGCGTTGCCATGTGTAGTTTCTGTAATTGTGGTAAGCTGATTGAGTGACTCCGGCTGAATATAAAGGCTGTTCATAAAATATTCCGCCATTTTTTGTTGGGCGTAATATATTTAGTTAATCAGAGATAAAAGGTTATTTTCAGTGGAAAAGAGGGTGAATTTTAAAGAACGTAAATATATTAAACAAAGTGTTTTTTAGATGAACAAGCTGTTTAATTGTTGCAAATAGATTTATAAATATACTGCCGTCAACAATGCATTTTAAGATGATGGTGGCTTGAATGTATTGTTAAAAAATTATTGTAGAGTTGTTGTTAACTATTGTTGAAACAAGCTGTTTGATTGTTTAACCCTTTATGTACTGAATTATGAATTCATGAAAATTTTATCTTCTAAAGCATTTTTCTTGAATTGTTAGAACTACATTAGAATATTTACATAATCATTTAATAAATTTTAGAAGGATTTTAGAAGAATTTAAGGATTTAGAAGGATTCACTAAATTTGAATTTATAAGGATTTTGTGCAATATTGATAACCCCACTCAAATCTTTTATTTTAAATATTTTTCTTGGTATTTTGTAAAATTGGGAAATGTACAAATATAATGTTCTTACAGTAGAAATATAGAAATATTTCCGAATTGAAAAATCTCCCTTCCCTCCCCCCAGCGCCAAAGCATCTGAAAAGATGCAAAGGTAAAAGAAAACATCCTGTAAAAAATATTTTTGTTTTATGTAACCAATAATGCTTTTGGAAAAAGATAAAGTAATGTATCTATAACTCATTCTGAACTGTATCACAACTAATCGATGTATTAAATGAATTTTATAATAAGTTATTTTAATGGTACTTATAAGTACCGTCATTAGATAAAGGGTTAAGGCGGATTTCTAAATGCACTTACTCTCCGCAAAACACTTTAAGATGCTGGTGGCATTTAGAGTGCATTATTGAATAATGTTGCACGGATTGATGACAACTAGTGTCGAAAACTGCCCAATTTAAGTAGGAATATTTGTATGTGGAAGTAAAGGGATTTTGAAAAGATAATTTCGTTTTCAAAAGTGGAACATTAGGTTATCCGGAATCTCTTTGGGATTATAACTTATTACCGTATATACTCGTTTATAAGTCGAAGAATTTTAAACAAAATTTGGGAGTTGAAAATGGGGTGTCGACTTATACACAAGGTAGTAAAAAAAAAAAAAACAATCGCAGATAATCGGCGAATGGGCAAGTCTTTTAAGTAATCACATGAGAGATAAAAACGGACAATGGTCATTTCCCTGTGATTGTCAAAAAAAGCTCAACAATAATGCCCCTATAATTTTTCTGCACCCATTTTCTCTTAGGACAGAATTACTTTCAATACAGGGACATTTCTTTCAATATTTTATTCCCCTTTTTAAAAAGAGTTCAACTTGAGAATGCTTTTAGATATCTCTCCTAAAAGTCCTACAATACAAAGTACTATATTTTAGCAGTGAGAAGTTGTTTATCCTTGTAAATAAGGCTTGAATAGATTTTTGAAAGAATTTTTTCTTTTTAAGTAATCATTGAATAGATGTGAATAGATTTCCAAATAGTTTAAGCTTTTTCGGTTTTACATAATTATACAGTTTTAAAACGTTGAATTAAAAAAAAAGGTCTGATTAGAAACGTAAAAAAGTTTATCATTTAATGAAAATTAATTAATTTTTTTTTTTATTCTCAATTACAAATCCTTTTCATCATTCTACCAGAAATGTGGTTCGACTTATACACGAAAATTCAATTTTTTTCAAAGTTTTGCTTAAGAGTTGGGGGGATTGACGTATACACGAGTATATATGGTATTATTTCCATATATTATTATTAGGGAATATTAAGACTGTTCTAAAAAAATATTTTTTGATAAAAATTCGATAAAATATTTTCGATAAATATTTTCCAGCTCAAAACGCGAAACTTTCTGACTCATTTTTATACATAAAAGAACTTGATGGTTATTCAAGTGATTTTTAATGGAGCAGTTGTTTTCGTTTTCTGATAAAAATGTTAAATCTTGAGTTATAAGGAATTGTTGTCTCATGACGGCAGTTTTTTTCCTTTCATGCGCTCTCGCGTCCGGAAATTCGGTTCAAAACTAATTTGAATATGAAATTCCGATGTAAAATGTGCTTGAATTCACACACGTTATTAAGATAATTGTGAATATACGAAAAAAACAAGAGCGTCCTTTATTGACTACTTTCTGTTACATAATCGACCTACATCCTCTTAAAAACGAATATCACCGTAAAAGCTTTTGAAAATGCCCCGAGCATGTTTTGCAGGGAATAAATCCGCCGATTGAAACATCTGACATACAAGATTTAACTATCGAAATTCATAGACTAGTTTTTGACTTTCACTTGAAAAAAAGTGCCTACCGTTTCGAAATAAGAAGGATTTAAAAGTTTTCTAATTTAATAACTTGTCGAATTTTGACGTAAATTGTTTTTTCTGTTTGCGCACGTGATTAAGAGTTCCATGAATACGAAGAAAACTAGAACAAACAACATCAAAATACGTACTGCTAAACGCTCTTAGATGAGCATTCGACCTACATCCTTTTAAAAATGAATATCATTGTGAAAGCTTTTGGGAATATCTTGAGAGCAAAATGTCTGTTTGAGAAAACAAATCCGCTGACAGAAACAGAAACAACCGAATTACAGGATTTGACTACCGAAAACTAGTTTTGCCTTTCGCTTGAAGAAAATACCTGCTGTGTCGAGATAAAACAATTTTAGAACTTTACAAACTTAATAATTTATTGAATTTTAAAGTAAAATGTGTTTCATTTTATTATTAGCCTCCGGTACGGTATGCTATTTCTTTCTCCCAGCTTATTTTGTGTCCAAAAAATAACGTTACCTTACAGAGGCTAGGCGTAAAACAAAGCATTACGATTAAATACTCTTTAGCAATTTTTTAAACTTCTAAGCATCGCACATTTTCAATTTTTATACCGTCGTATTGAAAAAAAAAAAAAGCTCTTTTAAATGCATTTTGTTTGAAAACTGTATCTCCATTTATTTTTGAAATATTAATTTTTTTGTAGTTTTTGGAGCCATTTGCTTAATATTGGCAACGGAAGTACTTCATTTCTGTAGAAAGTAAAGGAAAAATAGTTTTAAAATAGTAATTATATATTTTTGTTGCCATTTTCTCGTAACAACCGAAGGAAAATGTAATTAAAATACGTGCTATTTTGAAAAAAATATAAACGAATGATTTCTGTTAAAACAATGGAGCTATTATATACTAAATTTAATTGTAAATATCTATGAATCATTAGATAGCCTTTTTTTTTCAATTTTTTTGAATGACGGAATCTTTTTGCTGCATTTGTGCATTATTTCGCGATAGTGATGTGCTGTGCATGCTTTTTGCAGATGTTTAAGAGTAGATCGTAAATGTGGAATTCTTAAGCGGATGCGAATGACGTCATTTTACATAAAATAAAATGTGTGCTTTAAGTCTTAAAGTTGAAATATGTTTTGTACTGCTGTTGAGTCCCGCTTAACCGAGTTATTTTCTTCTGATGGACTGGTGGCTTCTATTATTATGAATCAGCCATTATAAATGAAGTGTTAGGTGAAGATGAAAGAGCAGTCGTAAAAAAAATTATGGCCATTTCCCCCCCCCCCCCCCCATTCTGACCAGAAAATCAGAGTTCTAACTTTTTACGGCTGCTCTTTCATCTTCACCTAACACTTCATTTATAATGGCTGTTTCATAATAATAGAAGCCATCAGTCCATCAGAAGAAAATGAAGTAATGGAAATGCCGGGGGCGACACTAAATTCTGAAAAAGCAGAATTCCTGTTCTCTAGTTTTTATATTAGGGTCATTTTCAAAATCTCTCCTTGTTTTGGAATAGCAAAATCCAATTTTTAGAAATAATCAGAAAGTTTTAATCTTTTGTAAATAATTACCTTACCTCAAAAACATTAATATACAACCATCGGCAGAGACAAAAATTACTAATTTAACATTTTAAATATAATTTTTAAATTTTAACGAACTTGGTAATGAGATAAGTGAGCACGATGATGACATCTACGGTAATGACAAATTAAGAAAAATACTTTTATTTTTCCCTAGGCATAAATGGCAGCCATTATATCTTCTGGCCCATACAATGATTTTCTATTTCTTATATAATAAAATCAGATTAATAAATAAAAGTTAATTTAATTATTAATTAGAAGTGGTACGGTAATGACGTACAAAAAAATACTCACCAAAACATTCAAAGTCTTTACTGGTTTTATTGAAACTATTAAACCATTTACTCTATTCACATAAGCCTGATAACAAGTTGATTTTTAAGGAGAATTTTTGCCTTGATAAAAAGGCATGAGCTGCCCTCTAAAAAATTCCAGATGAACTTTTTGTCAGAAGCATGGCAGTGACACTCTTTCTTGGGACACGGTTTAAAATAATTATTAAGGATCATAGATAAGTTTAATTAATGAAAATAAATATTTTTTTAATTAGTAGCATCTTAATAAATAAAAATGTATTAAAAAATTATAAACATCTGTTTTAAATAGAAACTTAGTCAAATCTTTACCTAATAAATTGCTTGTTGGGACAACCTAAGGTAATGACATTTTGACTACAAAAGAATATATTTCTTATTTTAAAGGTTTTGTTTATAAATAATAATATATCTGTAAATTATCATTAAAAAAACGTGATAGTTAAAATGCAATAATTAAAATTATGATATTTAACTATTTTCCTGTGCAAATGTGAAAGGACAGTAAAACACGACACTTTTTGAAAATCACCCATCACTCGTATTGTCTGGTTAACCCTTTAAGCCCTGACCCGCACAATTGTGCGGTTGATACTAAAGTAAAAGAGAATGACTATTTCCTGTTTTTGTGAGATTTAAAACCAAATCTGCACATTTATATGAGTTAATTGGCTTCAGATGCTTTGATAAGACACAACTAGGGGGTACCAACTAAAATACAGCGTTAGATTTTCTGCTTTTAAAAAGACTATATCATCTGACAGCAATGGACAAAAAGTATGTACTGTTGTAATTTCTTTTAAATATGATTTTTAATGTTTGCTTAGATTTAATTTTTTTTCATATACTTTATTCCTGATTCTAATTGATTTTGTCTTTGATAAACTTAATTAGGCTTTACAAATGTTGAAAAACAATTGACCGGCACAATTGTGCGGGTCCGGGTTTTACCGTTTCCAAAATGGGTACAATTCCTAATATATAATTTTTTTTTTTAAGTGATTTTTTTTAAACTTATGTTTTTAGCAATTTATTTTTTATTAATTACATTTTTAAATCGGATTAATTTTAAATTAATAGGTTTGTACTATTCATGATTTCTATTTAAAATATTTATGATTTCTATTTAAAATTGATAGTATTAGATATATAATATGCACATATAACGATTTGTATGTTTCTTCTCTGAGTTATAGATGTCATATATGATTTATACGTTTTATAAGAGTTATATGCATATCACGACATAGATTTTTAAGTTTGATAAATTCCTTCCATTTTGTCGACACAGCAAGTAAGCCACCAGGAATAAATAATAAATTATGGAAAGTTCAGCAAATGCTCGACAGATTCCGTAGTGTCTGCTTGAATTTACCAGGAGATCAAGGGAAAATTTCCATAGATGAGCAGACGATTCCTTTTTTAGGACGTGCTTCAGTAAAGCAGCATATAAAAAACAAACCACACTCTGTTGTAACAGTATCACCTGGGATAGTTTTAAATTTTGTAGTTTACCAATGGGAAAGTACAGACCTAGTCCATTAAGGATCTGGGCTTAGGACCTGCTGTAGTCCTTACTCTGGTTCAGACCTAGTTTTATGTACTTCGATCGGTATTTCAACAAAATACAGCTGCTGGAAAAACTAAAAAAAGAAATTTGAAGGATCAGGCACAATCCCAAACGAAGTGAAGGGTATACCATTTGTCAACGGCTCTTAAGAGGGGTGCGAGCATTGAGCACATCTCAGAAAATGAAATTGTAGTGGTCTGTCCAAAAACAAAAATTGATTCAAACATTTTCATTGTGGCTGATGAAAATTATCTCAATAAACAACAACTTTTTTTGCTTAAACTTTTATTTTTAGATATTTGAACACATAATCCCAAACTACACAATTGTGTAGATTTAGCCCCAAAACGGCTGCATTAAGCCCGAACCCGCACAATTGTGCGGGTCCTCCCTTGGCATAACCTGACATGGGGTATTTTTAAAAAATTTTTTTTCAATCAAATACGATAAGGTCAATATCAATAAGAAATCAATCATAATCAATATCGATAAGGAGTAATAATCAATATCGATAAGGAGAAACCACCCAAACTTTCAATTTCTACCAAAAAATCTCCCGGTCTTAAAGCGTTACGATGTGTGGAGGAATTATATCATACGAATTGACACTTCTCCAACTGAGTGAAAATGTTTCCAGACCAGAACACTTTTTCGCTCAGTTGGAGAAATGTCAATTCGTATGATTTCTTTACAAATCAGTATGATTGAGTTAAAAGTAATAAAGTGTGTACGTATCCATCGTTTAAGGATGTTCTTAATTCTAAAGCAGCTACTTTCGGACACAATTCTGACTTCAGGCTGTTCTCAACTGCTCTGCTCAACAAGCGCAAAACGCTTTGACACATTTACAAATTCATTTTTTACCGGAAAGCCTGACCATGGAAGCGATTTGGAATCGAACTGTGTTTTCCATTTTTCGATTAATAAATTACCTGTTAAGTTATAAGCGATTTTGATCATCTTACACGTCATTTTTCTCCCCGTACTGACTGGATTTTCTTCTTTCGTTCGGAAGTTCGGTTCAAAATACCAACTTTGATAGCATTTTCTGAAAGATCTATTACGTTTACAAGAAAACGGAAAAAACAGTTCGATGACATAGTTTCTGAATAACAACACCTTCTAGTTTCATGCGTTTCCGAACAAAAATTAATTTAAACTTATGTCAGAAAGTTGACACTTTGGATTTGAGAACAGCCTTATAGCTGCTCTCAAATCCAAGAGGGCAACTTTATGACATAAGTTTTAATTTATTTTTGTTAGGAAATGCGTGAAACTAGAAGGTGTTGTTGTTCAGAAACTATGTCATCAAGCTGTTTTTTCCGTTTTTTTTTTTTTTTTTTTTTTTTCAAACGCAATAGATCTTTCAGAAAATAGTGTCAAAATGGGCGTTTTGAACCGAATTTCCGCGCGAAAGTAGAATAATCACTCAAAAAAGGACAAAAAACGTGTTTGTCACGTATTCAAAATCACTTATAACTCAATAGGTAATTGATTGGTAAAAAAAAAAATGGAAAACACAGTTCGATTCCAAATCGCTTCCATGGTCAGACTTTCCAATTTTATATCTTTCCCTTAAAAAATGAATTTGTCAATGTGTCAAAACGTTTTGCGCTTGTTGAGCAGAGAATTTAGCCTTAATTTTTTTAGGGAAAGCATGAAATTGAGAGGTGTCCTTATTCAAAAATTATGTAATCGAACGGCGTTTTTTATTTTTCGGTGCGTTCGTAATTATATAAATACGTAGTACCTATAGTCGTCCTCTGGTCCGTCCGTTTGCCTGTCTGTCCTTCTGTCCGCATATAACAGCGCAAAAACTACCCAATCGAATAGTTTGAAATTTAATATTATACAGGATGTTCGGGCTAAAAGTACCCAAAAGTTATGGCTTAGTTTCACAGAATTACCCATTAGAATTTAAAAAAAGAAATTATTTAAATAAAAATAGCATCTCACAAAATTTTAATATCAATAGACTTCGATGTGTGCGCCTTTGGTAACACGTCAGTCGTCTAAACAGTAATCCAGTTCTCCCCCAAATGTTTCGTTGCATATCAGGAGTTATTAGACACATTGCTACTATGATACGCTTTTTCCACTCATCCACAGTTTCGATTTTTTGTTTTGTTCAATGTTTTTAAATCTCGGAGGG
The DNA here is from genome assembly GCA_963932465.1 of Maratus speciosus. Lineage (NCBI taxonomy): Eukaryota > Metazoa > Arthropoda > Arachnida > Araneae > Salticidae > Maratus > Maratus speciosus. The sequence continues at coordinate 596,000,124 of OZ010788.1, read as the reverse complement.
GTTCCCAATCCACGGAAGTGAAATCTATTATATTATAATGGGTAGTTCCTTTTGGATATTTATAGCCCGGACCCCCTGTGTAATCGTTGCCGAATTTTGTCGAGTCATTTTAAATTTTATGAAGAATCAAAACTTAAAACGATATTAATAAAAGTTTTCTTTATTCTATTAAATCCTGTCATACGTAATTAATTCAATGATATCCCGTGATGGGTAATGATTCTAGGTTGCCATGGTGATTATTCTCTTAAATCCTATCATATGTAATTCATTGATATTCCGTGATAGGTAATGATTCTATGTTGCCATGGTGATGCCGTCCTATTTTAAGATGGAGTCCTATTATTTCCGAATTACTAAATATAATATACAGAATCGTGATAAATTTTCTATTCATGCATTTTTACCTAAGAGTGCAACAGCTATTGCACCTTGATCTGAATATTCATAACATTAGTTATACCACGAACGCACCCCATTTGCCACGTTTGACGTAAAATATCCGACATGTTTAGTAAAGACACAAGATCTTTCATGAAATACTGTCAAAATAGGCATTTTGAACCGATGACGATTTTTTCACGTGACAGTGCGGATAACAAGGAAAACCTGTCTTTATTTCACATCAATCGCTTATAACTCGATAATTCATTTATCAAGAAATGGAAAACATCATTCAATTCGAGTCCTATTATTCCCGTATTACGAATTAAATATATCGAATCGTAATAAATTTTGTATTCATGCATTTCTGCACAAGAGTACAACAGCTATTGCACCAAGATCTGAATATTTATAACACTAGTTATAGTTCGAACGCACCTCATTTGCCACGTTTGTCTTACAATTTCCGACTTGTTAAAATCTGCAAGTGAGAAGCAAGTCTTCAAGTTCGGCGGAACAAAAAACAGCACCTTAAATAGCAACAAGTTGAAAATTGCTCGTCAAACGTGGCAAATGGCGTGAGTTCGCACTATAACTAGTTTTATAAATATTTTTTGCACTGCATAGTGTACTGAATGTATATTTTAGTGCACTTCATAAGTGCATATCCATGTCATTCTGTTCGAAAGGCTGTAACATCATTAAAATGCACTTAAAAATATTTTTTCCCATTGGCCGTCATGTAACGGAAAACTTTTGACTCTCCCTGTCATTAAATTATACATCCGATTATCATACAATTTGAAATGACTCGACAAAATTTTTCAACAATTATATAGTTAAAATTTCAGACCATTCGGAAGGCTGTAACATCATCAAAATGCACTTGCAATAATTTATTCCCAATGGCCGTAATTATGTAGCGGAAAACTTTTGACTGTCCCTGTCATTAAACTATACATCCGATTTTCATAAAATTTGAAATGATTCGACAAAATTTTGCAACAATTATATATTTAAAATTTCAGACCATTCGGTTGGGCAGTTTTTGCTTTGTTATATGCGGACAGACGGACTGAACGAGACTATAGGTTCTACGTATTTATATAATTACGAACGCACCTAAAAAACGAGAAAGTGTACCATCGATGAGTTTACGAGTATTCTAATTAATGATTTTAAAATACGCATAAGGCTAAACAGCTTATCGTAGCACGGCAGAAACATTCTCCAAGTGAAAAGCAAAAACTAGTCTAAGAACATCGAAAATCTCATCCTGTAATCCAGCTTTTTCAGTCGGTGGATTTGTTTTTCTCTAAAAGACATTTTGCTCTCGGGATATTCCCAAAAGCTTTCACAGTGATATTCATTTTTAAAAGGATATACAGTGAAACCTCCTTGAACGGCGGGTAAGGAGGGAAACCTGCCTTTACTTGACATCAATTGCTGATAACTCGATAATTCATTTGTCAAAATAAATGGAAAACACCATTCGATTCCAAATCGCTTCAATAGCAAGGCTTATAAGTGCTTTTGTATTTAAAATGAGTCCGTAAATGTGTCAGAAAGTTTCGCGTTGTTGAGCAGAGAAAAAATATTTTTTTGTGAACCGTTCTTAATGAAGTTCCATTAAGGGTGTTCTAAAAAAACATTTTCCCACGCCGCACAACACCAAAATTTTCGGACACATTTTCAGACTCATTTTTGAAGGTGAAAACATGAAACTTGCTGACATAATTTTTGAAGAAATGTATAAGCGGCCGTGTGTTTTCATTTTTCGCTCAATTAATTAGAACTTGATTTATAAACAATTTTTTTTCTCAGTATGACCCTTTATTTCGTTCTCAGCTCTATCGCTTCGGGAAATTCGGTTCAAAATGCCCACTTTGCAATATAGTCTGCCTTTATCAAGAAACTGACAAGCACGGCACATTATGTAGTTTCTCAATAAGAAAATCCGCCAATTGGATGCTTTTCAGAGCAAAAATTGCTAGAAGGTTGTCTTAGTGGATTGTGTCGGCCAGTTGTCTGCCCAGGTAACTCAGTAGGTGGATCATTGTCAATTAAAACCATGATTTTTCGATTAAATTCGCGGTATGGACATTTTTTTCAATCAGTTAAAATGCCAATTCGTAAAATATGAATATTTTCACTTTGCACACGTGATTAACCCCTTGAGGGGCGGTGGGATATATTTTATCCCACCTACGATTAATGAAGATTTACACGGGAAAAATTTTATTAAATTTCACTTTTCTTACTTTGGTGCAAAAAAGTCGTAAAATTACTTTTCCTTACTTTGCAATAAATCTTTTTGCAGATTCCGGTGTGAATTCGACATTACAGAAACACAATTAATTGCCCCTCAAAAGGTTAAAAGTTTCATGAATACGAAGAAAACTAGAACAAACAACAACAAAATACTGTTAACCACTCTTAGATACGCATTCGACCGACAATGTAACCTCTGAATAACGATTACGCGTGGGACCGGTGAAAAGTGACCGCTCTTGAGAGGTGGGTGTTATTCAGAGGTTTCATTAAAAAAAAAATCCAAATTACATAAATTTAAATAGATACACATATCAATACACACAGTCATTTTAATTAATTCTCATTGTTTTAATATAATAAGAAAATCAGTGATTTGCAGTTGCTTCGTTTTTTTTTTTGTTTTTTTTTTTTTGCTGCAAATGTCTTTCTCCAAAGAAAAAAAAAATATGACTTGATTTGCTATACATCTCATCCTCATTATGACTTAATGAGAAATTTTGGATCTCCCGAAAGTTCTTCAAATCTTCGGTATATGTATTAATACTGGAAATTTTGGGTAATTCTATTATCTATTTCCTCTTCCTTTCTATCTTCCACAATTTGCCGTATGGAATCAAATGTGGTAGTAACTGTCAAATGTTTGACCAGACATTACAAACATGCTGGCCTTTACGTTAGTTATGCCTGCCGTTCTAAGAATATTACATAAAATTTTCCCATTATTATTAATGTCTTCATTTTCTGTTTGTTCACATATCAAGTAAATTTTGTTTGATCTGCTTCACATTTCGGTTTGCAAATAAATATAAAGTTGCACCAGGAGCTGTAAAATTTCTTTCTCGTGATTTTTGAGTGGCCGTTGTTCAGAATTCCTAATTTAGAGGTTCGTACTAATATTAATGCTATGGAGCGTATTGGGTTCCATCAACATGTGGTCGGTATTCGGAGCTTTTCGTTGTTTAGAGGTAGCCGTTCAAGGAGGTTTCACTGTATATCCTCTTAAAAATGAATATCACTGTGAAAGCTTTTGGGAATATCCCGAGAGCAAAATGTCTTTTAGAGAAAAACAAATCCACAGACTGAAAAAGTTGGATTGCAGGATGAGATTTTCGATGTTCTTAGATTAGTTTTTGCCTTTCACTTGGAGAATGTTTCTGCCGTGCTACGATAAGCTGTTTAGCATTATGCGTAATTTAAAATCATTAATTAGAATACTCGTAAACTCATCGATGGTACACTTTTTCGTTTTTTAGGTGCGTTCGTGTTCGTAATTATATAAATACGTCGAACCTATAGTCGTCGTTTAGTCCGTCTGTCTGTCCGTGCGTCCGCATATAACAGAGCAAAAACTACACAACCGAATGGTCTGAAATTTTAAATGTATAATTGTTGCAAAATTTTGTCGAGTCATTTCAAATTTTATGAAAATCGGATGTATATTTTAATGACAGGGACAGTGAAAAGTTTTCCGTTACATGACGGCCAATGGGAAAAAATTATTTTTAAGTGCATTTTAATGATGTTACATAGCCTTTCGAACAGAATGAAATAGATAGGCACTTATGAAGTGCACTAAAATATGTATTCAGTACACTATGCGTTGCAAAAAATATTTATAAAACTAGTTATAGTGTGAACGCACCTCATTTGCCACGTTTAACGAGCAATTTTCAACTTCAGGAAAAATCAGAATCATATTCTTCAAAGAAATGGGTCGCTCATGGAGGGAGTTCAACTGGGATGGTCTTTGAATAGGGGTAAAATTAGTATTGAAACTATGGGAATAAATTTCGTTCCATGAAAAAATGGTCGTTCAGGGAGGTGGTGGCTTAATGGAGGTGGTCGTACAAGGAGGTTTCACTGTACATTCCGCAGTCACCACACGTCGACAAGGGGAAGGAAAAACAAAATTCGAGATTCGAGTAGGCCTACGGTGCACATTTTCATTCGTGTACATATGTTGTACTTTCACATTATTGAGTAGTTTTTTATTCCGTTCAAGCTGTTTAAAAACTAAAAAATATGCTTTACTGCCATTTTTTGTTGAATTCTAACTTCTACATGTTTTTCCCGACATTCATCCCGTAATCCGGAAGTAAGTTAATCTTTTCAGTTAATCTCTTCAAGTATAATTTTCGAAAATAAAATCGGTTCCGATTTCGGATTAGCGGGGTTCGGATGAGCGGTAATTTTGATTCATTATCATTTGATCTATTTTTTCCCATTGTTGGCACGTCATGATCACATAAAATATATTTTTCGAAAATTTACGCACGTGGATATGAAAAGGCTGCGAGAGAAATCTGCGTCGTCCTTGCCTTCGTCCCTGCCTTAGACGAAAAGTAAAATTCATCTGTACAGTAGAACATCGATTAACCGAGCTTTGATTAATCGAGGTTTCTATTAACCGAGCCAATAACAAAATCTGATTTTTGTTTGTTTCATTTTTTCTTTCTTTTTTTTTTTTTTTTTTTTTGTGAATGAGCCTCGAAAAAGATCACTCTTTTAGTTCACTGTCCGTGCTACATGCTCTTCTGCCCCCAAAAGCACTCAAGTTCCAAGAAACATTGCGCCCTGATAAGTCAACAGCGAACAATGCTTTGTTTCCAGTGGTCGTGTAGCCCTATTGAACATCAGGTACAATATGTTACCGGGCAATTACACTCCCCCTTTTTTAGGTGCGTTCGTAATTATATAAATACGTAGCACCTATAGTCGTCGTTCAGTCCGTCCGTCCGTCTGTCTGTCCGCATATAACAGAGCAAAGACTACCCAACCGAATGGTCTGAAATTTTTAATGTATGATTGTTGCAAAATTTTGTCGAGCCATTTCAAATTTTATGAAAATCGGATGCATAGTTTAATTGCAGGGACAGTCAAAAGTTTTTCTTTACATTACAGCCAATGGGAAAAATTATTGCAAATGCATTTTAATGATGTTACAGCCTTCCGAATGGTCTGAAATTTTAAATATATAATTGTTTCAAAATTTTGTCGAGCCATTTGAAATTTTAGGAAAATCAGATGTATAGTTTAATGACAGGGACAGTCAAAAGTTTTCCGTTACATTACGGCCAATGGGGAAAAAATATTGCAAGTGCGTTTTAATGATGTTACAGCCTTCCGAATGGTCTGAAAATTTAAATATATAATTGTTGCAAAATTTTGTCGAGCTATTTCAAATTTTATGAAAATCGGATGTATAGTTTAATTACAGGGACAGTCAAAAGTTTTCCGTTACATTACGGGGAATGGGAGAAAAATTATTGCAAGTGCATTTTAATGATGTTATAGACTATGCACTTATGAAATTAAAAAATATATACATTGAGTACAATATGGGGTACAAAAAATAATTATAAAACTAGTTATAGTACGAACGCACCCCATTTGCCACGTTTGACGAGCAATTTCCGACTTGTTTTCTTTAACTTTTGGACTTTTCAACGAATTTTTTAATGGACTTTTTCAACGAAAGATAACAGACTTAAAAAAAAAAAATGTAAATTTAACAAATGAATGTAAGAAAAAAAAAGTGTCTTCTTGAGATTTGTTTTATTTTTAAAAATGCGTCTTTCAATATTTAACTTAGTATAGTTAAAAAAATTTCAATTTGTTTTTTAAAATTTACGGCTAGTAGTTGACTTCAATTTTTAATTTGTTGAGCTGTGAAACATAACTTTATATACGATTATTTTTATCATTTAAAAAACATTCTTTTTTTTTTTTTTCCTAAAAGATATTAAATTCGTGAGCACGGCGAGTTTTTATGCACAATTTCTATTAACCGAGATTTCCGATATCCGACGTACTAGCTGTCCCCATTAGCTCGGATAATCGAGGTTGTACTGTATCTGGAAAATTAGGGATCGGAATGAGCTGTAAACGTACACACCCATGTTCATCATTGTGTTTTTCATCGTTCTCTGTGACACATTCACTTTATCTCAGAACTTGCCGAAATTTTTGCAAAAAAATAGTTGGGATACACAAGGAAAATGATACGCGAATGCTGTTCGGTTAATAGGGGGCGGGTTTTGCATTGATACTATGAGCTATAAAATCCGCGAACTGAAAAAGATCTATTTTTTCTTTCCGCAATACCATTTTGGCTCGGACAATACGGGACATTTAATTGATGTTGAATGCCCCTTTTTCTTAGATAATCCTCTGTCCCTCTATTTATGTACTCTCCCCCATTATCAGATCTTATTGCTTTCTGACATTCCCCGAACTGGTTTCGAACCATGGCTATGTAGTCAATTAGTTTATCCTGTACTTCATCTTTATGTTTTTAATAAGTATATTACAGTAAATCTAGAGTAGTCATCAATGAAAGTTACAAACATCGCTTTACCACCATTTATGGGGGTTCCTATCGCTGTGCATACGTCCGTGTGCACTAGATCGAGTATTTTGCCTGTTTTGTTTTTATATGATGTTTTAGGATAGGGAGCATACCTTGTTTTTGTTTGTATGCACGTTTCGCATGTTGTTCCATGATTGCAATTATTAAGTTTTATGCCATAGGCTAAATCGTCTTTAACCATTTCCTTTATGGAATTTTATCCTTTTAAGACTGGAAGCTTTTTGGTAGAAGTGAAAAGTTTTGGTGGTATCCTCTAATTGAGGATATTATCAAATCCAAAAGGGCAACGTCATGACATAAGTTTTAATTTATTTTTGTTCGGAAATGCATGAAACTAGCGGGTGTTGTTGTTCAGAAACTATGTCATCGAACTGTTTTTTCCGTTTTTTTTGCAAACGCAATACATCTTTCAGAAAATAGTGTCAAAGTGGATGTTTTGAACCGAATTTCCGCGCGAAACAAAAGAAATCACTCAAGATAGGGTGAAAAATGCGTTTGTCGCGTGATCAAAATCACTTATAACTCAATAAGTAATTTATGTACCAAAAAATGGAAAAAACAGTTCAATTCCAAATCGCTTCCGTAGTCAGGTCCTCTAATTTTATATCTTTCCGTTAAAAAATGAATTTGTAAGTCTGTCAAAACGTTTTGCGTTTGTTGTGCAGAGCAGTTCAGAACAGCCTTAATAGGATCATATTTTATTTTTAAAAATATCTCATGTCAGGCTATGCCAAGGGAAAATTCAAGCAATTCTGTAGGTGCAGGTTCGACTTTAAATCGCACAAAAAGAGAAAAATGTTTTTTTTTTTTATTATTTTATTTTATTTTATTTTTTTTAGAATCACCTACACAATTGTGTAGGGCAGGTCTTAAAGGGTTATGAGGGATGGTCTTTAACAGGGGTATTAAGAATTTTCGCACGTTTTGTGGAAAATTTTTACATGTGCATAAAATTACAAACTAATTTTAATCAGAAACGTTACATGTTTTATGTTTATTGTTATTATTATTTTTTTTAAATGACTGCTCCAGTTAATAACATCAGACAAGCGACTCAGGGTGTGTCATGTGTTCCTTTTATTCAAATTCGACCGGAATACCCAGAAGGGAGAAGAAAGAGATTTGGAAAGGAAAGATAGAGAAAAAAAACTATATTTATCGATTTATCACCTGCACCTTGGAGTCACTCGAAATTTTTTATTTAATTAAATTTCGAGTATGAAATTTTCGCGCGTTTTGTCGAAAATTTTCCCACATTATGCATAAAGTTACAAACTAAGTTTAAACAGAAACGCTACAGGTTTTATGTTTATTGTTATTATTTTAAAAAAAAATGACTGCTCCAGTTATTAACATCAGAGAAGCGACTCTGGGTGTGTCATGTGTTCCTTTTATTCAAATCCGACCGTGGAATACCCAGAAGGGAGAAGAAGGAGATTTGGAAAGGAAGGATAGAGAAAAAAAAGAAAAGATGATTTGAAGTCCGGCACTGTTACGAGATGTACAACAGGGAAAGTACAGATATAGGCCACCATGCCATTCCATCCGTATCGACACACCACAGAAAGCTTTGGCAGTGATTGTAAATATGCCGTTGGCGGGAAATTGAATTAAAGAGTTTGCTGAGACTATGATAATATTTTCAATATTCAAAGTTTCGCTTTCCGAAGGAAAGTTTTATTGATTTTTAAGCGAAACAGTCATTTTTGTTTCTGTGTTAGTGGATGAATGGGAAAAAGGAAAACAGACGTGTTGAAATAGCTCTTTGATAATTAATTCAGAAAAAAAAAAGAGAAAATGATGCCATAATACAGTAAAACCTCTCAAAACGGAGCCGGTTTGTAGATTGTAAAAAAAGACAAACGTTTTTCAATCTAGCTCTGATTTTTCTTCATGTTTAGGAAAATATAATTTAACTTCTTCCGAGTTACTAGCGATTCGGAATAGTGTTTCTTTATCTTCAAAAATCTCAGAAAACAATTTATTAGTATCGGCTATTAACATTTTAAACAGACTAAAAGAAAATAAATCAATAAAAAGCTTTTCCTTCAATTTTCGTTACATAATATCTTCTTCTACTAAGATCTTGAATAACAACCAGCAGCCTATGCAGTATATAAACTAACAGTATTTTTGATTTTAACCAAGTATTAGTACTTAGTAGACCAGGATGCGGCTATACAGAGCATCACCTCATCGAATTGACGACTGAATTTCCAGAATTAAACAGAATTAGATTCTCATATTGAAATGCAACTGGTCTACCAAGTCATATCTTGGTGGAAACCACATGCAGACCCGATTTTAGTTGTTAATCAGTAGGTTTATGATTGTGTTTTCCTATTCCCAGTTCTCCATTTTTTAACACCTTTGGGTGCAGGAAAACACAATCCGATCAACCTCTAAAGTCGTGTTTGCAGGTATTTTCTATCAAGTTATGACTTGGCAGACCAGTTTTAATACTCTAATTGAGTTCTCTCTAATCCTGGAATTTCAGCCTTCAATTCGATGAGGTGATAGTCTGTGCAGACGCCTCCCGGACTATAGTCATCAGACAATTTTTATTTTTTTTATTGGATTTTTTACTATATTTACTATTTCTATCAGATATTAATTCGTGTGGTAATGTTTAGAGTACTGCATCAGGTCAAGTAACCCGATTGTACCAGACCCTAACTCGGCCTGCGATTCGGTCCTCTGATCAGGTTGATGCCAATTTTTTCGTTGTGGGTCGGATTCGTTTCTGGTTGACTTTAATTTTTTCGGGTTCGGATTTGTTTTGGGTCGCGATTTGACTCTTGCCGGTTGAGTTCGGATTGATTTGATTTTTCAAAAAGTATAGAATATTTTTTCAGACATATGTGAACATTAATGAATTTATATATGTTCATTTTTCAAGATAAAAGATAAAATTGATGTATTAGGTATAATTCTAAACTATTTTTTCCATAATTGTATTAAAATAAATATTATAGGTATAGTTATAAGTTATTTTTTCATAACTGTAGACGATTTTTTCATAATTGCAGATTATTTTTTCCATAATTGTATTACAATATGGTTTAGTTTTTTTTTCCATTTCGGGGTCGGTTTTAAAAATTTTCGGATTTAGTTTGAAATGTGTTGGGTTAGGGTCGGGTATCGGATTGACGAAATTAATTTTTGCTAGTTTCGGGTTGACCTTGAATGCATTTATTTCGAATCTAGAACATCAAAAATTTCAACTTAGAAATGTTTCTTTCGTAGTCGATCAAAGTACAAAAATTACTTTAAAAGAAATCGGTTTTTTCTAAAGTACTTGCTCGGTTACATGTTGGATAATCTAACGAAACAGCTATTACTGATAAGTGATGTAAGAAAAATCAGGCAGTGTGAAGTTTTCTATTTTAATATGTATTGATAAATGATAACGCATTGTATTCATTTATCAGGTTCGGCGACAAAGGGTAAATATGACAACTCTATTCACAAAGTTAAAGGATTGTATCTCTAACTGCCTTGCAAGTGAAACTTTTGCTCGATCGATTTTTAAAAAGGTGAAATTGTTATTCAAATAAAAGAATAATGAATTTATTGTATAATACTTTATTCAAACATTTTGTACTTAGGCGTTTTTGCCTACTTGAATAAAACCCCGAATTGATCTACACTGTAAAAAAAAAAAAAGAAAAAGAAAAGAAAAAGAAAAGAAAGAAGTATTTTATTCTAGGAAAATAACAAAAATATACCTGTTCCTGAAAAATACCTGTTCCGAGTTGCACACGATTCTGAGAGGTGTTTTTTATCATTAGAAGCCTCAGAAAAGATTATATTTAAAGAAGTATTTATAAAAACAAAGTTTCTATTGCTGCCACTGATTTTTGAAAACTTTTCCGAGTAGTTTTTGCAGTGTATTAACCCTTTATGCCCCGACGGTACTTTAAAGTACCATTAAAAAAACTTGTTATAAAATTCATTTAATACAGGGTTTGTGCACTTTAAGGACTTTCAAGCACCTTTTATCATAATTTTTGTACAGTAATATTTTCCTTATTTAATGAATCAAAATTCGATCTTTAGATACAACGACCATTACTTTACGAAATTTCTGGTACTAAAACACCTGAAATCCCCGGAATAACTTGATGCATACGTACCCTGTATACATCGATTCGTTGTAATGCAGTTTAGAATGAGTTATACATACGTTACTTTATCTTTTTCCAAAAGCATTATTGGTTGTACAAAACAAAAATATTTTTTAAAAGGATGGTTTCTTTTTCATCTGCATCTTTTCAGCTTTCTTGGCGTTGAAAGATTGGGGGGGGGGGGGTGGTCAGTTTGGAAATATTTCTATATTTATATTGTAAGAGCAATATATTTGTACAGTTCCCAATTCTATAAAATATTTAAAAAAAACTTATTTTAAATAAAAGATTTGATTGGGGTTATAAATCTTTTCTAAATACAGGTTAAAATTATATTTATCCTTCTTTTTTTATCCTTCTTTTTTATCCTTCTTTTAATTGTTAAAATGCGTAAAATAGAAACATTAACAGTAAAAAATATATATATATATGACTGTTTGATTTGTTTATTTGACCGTTTTATTGTTATATAGAAAAAAAGGAGCATTTAGGCGATGTAAATTATAATCGAAAAACCTGGCACGATAATATCAAGAAGAAACCATCAAATTAAATTTCAATGGAAATAAGATAATTTTCCCCTTCAATCTGAAATATATATTCATTATGAAAGGAACCATAGCAATTGTAACACACAAACATTCAGTGTGTAACGATGCAACATCATCCGCACACCTTCGGAAGTGATTTTTTGAAATTTTTGAAATTTTCTCTAGTTATCCATTTTTTATAATGACATTTACTTTAAAACTTTGAAAAAAAATATAAAAATCTTAGCAATTACCCAGAAATAATTTTTTAAAGAGAAAAACAGGCAAACTTATGTCAAAAATTGACATTTCCGCAAAACGTGATAACTCAAAAATAAAACAATGTATTGACATTTTGTAAATTGCATAATAAACAGAATAACTTTCTCTAGGACTTAGACTACACACATTATAATCGCATCTCTATCTCAGATGATATGGCAGTTAAAGTAGTAATATAAGGAAAAATTCGCAAAATTTGTCTCAAGTTTGTCTTTTATATACCAGTGTAAACATAAAACTGTTTAATATATTATTCTGAGTTACTTCTATTTCCTCAAAAGATATTTGTAAAAGAAGTACAGAAAATTTAGTGGCATTCCATTCATAATATTTTCTTTTAGGATGTTTTGCGCACAGTAAAAATTTGAAAAACTTCATTTTGAGAAAAAGCTAAAAATAACTTTTAAACACAATTGAAAATCTGTAATAGCTGTAATTTTAAACGGTTGTAACTGTGGTTCTATTTTAGATACAGACAAAATTTAAGCAGATTTCGGTAGATAAAAGATTCAATTTTAATATTATTACAAAAATGAAAAATCAATATTTTGATCGAAAATTGTGTTTTAAAGGTGTTCGGATACCTTGAGGGGTTTCAAGACTCTTAAAAAGCTTCAAAATTTTCTAAACTTTAATATTTTTTTTTATATGTTAAATTACTATTTTGTCTGAATATTTTGATATAATTTTTCTCTTTAAATTCCCATTAGAACAGAAGTTATGGCTTTTAGAATTATACCCACTCAATAGCTGAAGCGGCTTTTCCGAAAATTTGAAGTCAATTTTCCTCAATGATGTTTTTGAGCATAACGCGCAGGATATCTCAAAAACTTCTCAATATTTTGTCATGAAATTTTCAAAATAAATGTTTCATGTTAATCTGTATAAACTGAACCTAATTTTTTTTTTCTGTTGTTAAAAAAAAATATTTTTGTAGGTGATTATACTGTTGAAATTAAAAAAAAATTCCATTAGCTAAATACAACTTTGCATTAAAAATATAAAAATGCGTTAAATACAAATTTATTTAGGTTCAGAGTAATTACTACAATCTGAAGTATAATTAGGCACAAAATTTTCATTCTAGTTCCAAAATTTATTTTGTAATCCTGTGCGTAAAGCTGTCATACCAATTTTCTGCTTGACAAAAGTCTGACAGTTTGAAGATCCCTATAAATATTAATATTGCATCTTGTAATTTTTTTATTTATATGAAATAAAGAACATACTTATATCTTTCAATACCGCTGAAAATTTTGTTTTGAAATAATATACATTTGGAAATATTAAATGTTGAAAAAAAAAATTTTTTTTTTCATTTTTTTTCCAATTTTAAGAGTTCTGAGATTCCTTAACTTCCCAAAAATTGAGCTTGAGTTTAGTGTTGTCAGGAATCTCTCTAAATAAGGACTCCAAATGCTCTGTACACCAGTATTTTAAAGTAATGTTCTTCGCGTTATCTGATGATAGAATCATCTGCGATTAAAGGTGGTGAATTAACCCTTTATGTACTGAATTATGAATTCATGAAATTTTTGTCGTCTACAAGCATTTTTTCTGAATTTTTGAAACTACATTAGAAGATTTATATAATATATAATCATTTAATAAATTTTAGAAGGATTGGGGGATTTAGAAGGATTCCTTTGAATTTATAGGGATTTTGTGCAATATTTATAACCCCACTCAAATATTTTATTTTAAATATTTTTCTTAGTATTTTGTGGAATTAGGTTGGTTGGTTGGTTGGTTGATTTTTTGACGGCCGATTATCTACACGAGGGATATAGGCCCGGGGGGAGTGCCCTCCGTGGGGGTCTTTCTAAGGGAACCTAATCCGTATTTTGTGGAATTAGGAAATGTACGAATATACTGTTCTTACAATAGAAATATAGAAATTTTTTCGAATTGAAACCCCCCCCCCCCCCCCAACGCCAAGAAAGCTAAAAAGATGCAAAGGCAAAAGAAATCAACCTTTTAAAAGCATTTTTATTTTGTGTACCCAATAATGCTTTTAGAACAAAAAGTAATGTATCTATAATTCCTTCTAAACCGTATTACTTCTAATCGATGCATTAAATAAATTTTATAACAAGTTATTTTAATGATACTTATAAGTACCGTGAGTAGATAAAGGGTTAAACTGCAAAAAATGTATGGTGTCCAGAGCATTTGGAGACCTGATTTACGCAAGACATCTGGCAACACTACTTGAATTACTCCATGGTTACGAATATGGCAATAAACATCCAATTAAAAATAACAAGTTAGAAATTCCACGTCAAACGTGGCAAATGAGGTGCGTTCGTACTATAACTAGTTTTATAAATATTTTTTGCACCGCATATTATACTGAATATATATTTTAGTGCACTTCATAAGTGCCTATCAATTTCACTCTATTCCAAAGGCTGCAACATTATTAAAATGCACTTGAGATAATTTTTTCCCATTGGCCGTCATGTAACGAAAAACTTTTGGCTGCCCCTGTAATTAAACTATGCATCCGATTTTCATAAGATTTGAAATGGCTCGACAAAATTTTACGACAATCATATATTTAAAATTTCAGACCATTCGGTTGAATAGTTTTTGCTCTGTTATATGCAGGCGGACAGACAGACAGACAGACAGACGGACGGACTAAACGACGACTATAGGTAATACGTATTTATATAATTACGAACGCACCTAAAAATGAAGTGCGTAATCTGAAAGAGAGCATGGAAAATGATGGCGTTTCAAATCATTATATCACAGATCGTGCAATTGTAGAATATTTTTATTTGCTTTGATATCCGATTGCTCCGATGGACTCGAAACCTATAAACAGTAAAATAAAACTTCTTTATGGTTTTAAGGTTTATATTTTGCACCTTTTAACCCTTTATCTACTGACTGTACTTATAAATACCATTAAAATATCTTGTTATAAAATTCATTTAATACATCGATTAGTTCTAAACAGTTAAGAATGAGTTATAGATGCATTACTTTATCTTGTTCCAAAAGCATTATTGGTTACACAAAACAAAAATATTTTTAAAAGGATGATTTCTTTTGCCTTTGCATCTTTTCAGCTTTCTTGGCTTTGGGAGCAGGGGGGGGGCGGGGGGGATTTCAATTAGGAAATATTTCTATTGTAAGGACATTATATTTGTACATTTCTGATTCTATAAAATACCAAGAAAAATATTTAAAATGAAAGATTTGAGTGGGGTTATAAATATTGCACAAAATCCCTATAAATTCAAATTAAATAAACCCTTCAATCCTTCTAAAATCCTTCTAAAATTTATTAAATGATTATGTAACTCTTCTAATGTAGTTTAAACAACTCATGAAAAATGCTTTAATAGATAAAATTTTCATGAATTCATAATTCAGCACATAAAGGGTTAACAGTTAAAAGAAGTATATTATTATAGGTGTTATAATTTTATGTGTTATTCCTCCCCCCTCCCCCCCTATGAAGGAGGAAAGAAAGATTTGCCGACGAATGCAACACGTCTCGTTGCCACTTAGATAGACCATTAATAATATTTTTTAAATTCAAACGACATTTATTTTTTATTTTTCCTGTATCTAACTCATTTTATTGCAAATTATGCGAAAGTTACATCTTACATATCCTCTTAGTATCCTCTAAAGCCAGTGTAACACTTTCTCACTCATCATTTTACCCTCATAATCATCAGAGGCATAGTTTCTCTCTTTTTCTCCCTCTGCATCCTCCACCGGAGCTCTCACCGGATTACCGTGGCAACCTCTTTCATGACGTCACTTCTTCTCACGATGTAGGCGCGATTTTCGAGAGCGGCGCACAAGGCAGCATCTCAACCGAGCAGTTTGACCAACAAACAAGAACGTTTAGAAATGCAACATGCTTTCTTTTTCTTTTATTTCAACTTTAATTTTGCGCCCAATATAAACAGATTTTTTTTCTTTTCTGTGACAAATTTAAGTTTACTGCCAAGGTGCGGTAGATTATGGTTAATCTAAAGTTGTGTTTAATCTGATTTTTTTCCCCCTCTAGGCAATCAATTGCCAATTCTGGCAATTATGTCACTAATTATTTTACACTGTGGTAGCAACTAAACGGTATAAAACAAACGCTTATTGTTAGAATAGATTTTTTAAAAAACATCCTTGAAAATTATCTAAAAAGTCGTAAAAAGTCACTAAATGAAACAACACCTCTCAAACAAATTTCATTCGGAAGTGCTTTTATTATTATTATTATTTGATGACGTAAAAATTGTTATACATTTCTAAAAAATAGCAGTGAGTTTTTGGAAACGGTGGATTACAAATTTCTGCGCTGCAGTCAAATCAGTAGTGATTTGACTTTCATCTTTCACTCAAATCAGTAGCGAAAGAAATATCACTTTCTCTCTAATAAGGAAATAACTGAAAAGAATACTTTATTAAATAATCATTAAAGTGCTATAAAAAAATATATAAATATCTCTTGTTGTACCATACTTAATGTTGCAGATGTATCAAGTAGACATGTTTCGAAACTATTTATTAATGCTAATGCATTTCATTTGGTAAATAATTTCATTATCAATTAAATAAATTTTGACTTTCAGTTATTATTATTTTTAATCGTGCGGAAAACTGACAGAACCCAGGGAAACAGAGACTAAAAATGGAGATTCAAATTTTGAGATAAACAACCATATTTTTATTATTATTATTATTAAGATGAAAATGTAACACATGTACTTATTTATTTCAAGGTGGTTCTTAGAAAAAAAAAAAAAAAAAAAAAAAAAAAAAATCAGCTCATGAACGAAAAGCTTTTGGACATTTTACCGCCGCATTTTTAAAGGCATGAAATTTGAAAGCATGATTATTAAACTGATTTGTAGACGGACAGTTTTTTCTTTTTCATTTTTATATAAATGAATCAGATCTTGAGTTATAAGCGATTATTCTTTTCCGATATCAGTTTATTTTCATTTCCTGCGCTGTCGCGTCTGGAAATTTGGTTAAAAAAAAAACCAACTTTGGCAGCATTTTCTGCAAAAAGTCCACTTTTATCGAAAAAAAAAAAATCAGAATAGTCTTAAGTCTAAATCTCATTTACTGATTTGTCATTTTGAGGTGTATTAATGTATTTAGATATAGACTTATGCAATTAATGAAATATAAAATATTTGAAAGAAAATAGATACAGAAACACAGAGGATTTAAAAGAGACAGAGAGTTTAAAAAAAGTAATAATAATAATAATATTAATAATAATAATGTATTGTTTCAGGATATTAAGACTGTTCTGAAATCCAAAGAGAGAACTTTATGACACGTTTTTTTAATACAGTTTTGCTCGGAAATGCATGAAATTGCCAGGTATTGTTATTCAGAAACTATCTAACCGAAAAGCGCTTTCTATTTTTTGGTAAAGGCAAATGATCTTTCAGAAAATACTGTCAAAGTTGTCGTTTTGAACCG
This sequence comes from Maratus speciosus, assembly GCA_963932465.1. NCBI lineage: Eukaryota > Metazoa > Arthropoda > Arachnida > Araneae > Salticidae > Maratus > Maratus speciosus. The sequence continues at coordinate 595,982,698 of OZ010788.1, read as the reverse complement.
AATTTTCGGAAGAAAGGAAAAAAATACTGTTATTACCTGACTAAAATCGCTTAAACCTCCATAAATAATTTATTTATATAAAAAAAAATAATAGAAAACTCATTTTAATTCCAAATCACTTCAATAGTTAGGCCTGCCAATGTTTTGCCTTTACGTTTAAAAATTAGTCTAAAAATGTGTCAAAAAGTTTCGCGTATGTTGAACAGAGAACTTGATAACCACCTTAAAGAGTAAATCAGAACATCCCTTAGATTTTAATTCTTTTAACTGAAAGTGTATTTTCCCCTTTTGAAATTTTGGAATGTTTGTACCATGGTGATATTTATATTTCTTTGTCTCCTATATTAAGAAAACTTATTTTTTAAAGTTTATCATAATACGACATTAATTCCAAGGTGTCGGGGAAAATGGAGAGCGGGAGGGATTACGATATGAAAAACTGCTAACGACCTAAATTTAGAAATATGGAAAATAAACTTGTACTATTAAGAAAAAATTGCAGCTATACGATCATAAAATACATATCCGGAATTTAATAAAAGTATGATCAAAATGCTCTAAAACAGGGGTTCCTAAACTTTTAGACCCACGTACCACTAAATAGAAGTTCATACTTCCGCGCACCACCAAGTTACAAACTCTATGCTAATTCAGAAAAACCTATGTAAACTGAATATGGCTAAAACGAAGTTTTTTTTGCAGTCTTTTGTGCTCCGTCTGAGCAGTTGTATTTAATTGCATGATTACATTATTAAATTGGTACTTAGATTGGCTTTATACTAACATTCAAATATAAGGTAGTATTATCATTACATATTAATAATATATATATTATCAAAATATAGTGTTTGATTAAAAAAAAAAAAGCTACAATACTTAATGGTATATTGGCGTAAATTGATATATAGTATACGCTAGGATGACTCTATTAATTCCGTTGTATTGCTAATGATAAGGGTGGTGCTTGCTTTACCAAACACATCTTCCTCCTATCTGATTCAATCTTAGTTTTAGACGTAAATCAGATTCGATGTTTATGTTTATTCCTGTATCTGTTTTGCATATAAAGAAGTGAAGAGAAAACACTTAAAACAAATATATGTTATGCCTAAAACAAGCAGAAATTTGAGAGTTTTTACGGATATTAGAGGGTATTTTTCCTTTCTCACCAACCAAAATTCTGTTACCTTCATCTTTTTTAATGCAGATTCCAGCAATCCATCATTATTGTTGTATTTTTTATTTCATTTCACGTACTAGTGCGGACTTTAGCGTACCAGTAAACAGAGCTTCACGTACCAATACTGGTACGCGTACCATAGTTTGAGATCCCCTGCTCTAAAAGATATAAGCCAAAAAACAAACTCATTGCAAAAAGTATGAGAAGTGAGATTTCTCCGTATCTGGGCGCATCTTCTCCCAACATCTTCCTCCAAAAGAGCGCTCACCGGATCGCCGTGGCAACCCCATCCATGACGTCGCAGTCTCATCCCGGTGTGGGCGCGGTTTTCCAAACTGGCGCGCACGGCAAGCTGAGGAAATAGTTTTCACTCTTTGGTTATAATCGTTTGCGAGCGGACGCTTTTCTGAATTACTGGACGATACCGCAACATCAAAAACAAATCAATCAATCAAAATACAACTCTTGTGGTTGTCAGTGTGGCGGTTCCTGGTGAACTTCTAAGGATTGTTATTATTTATTGTTATCAGTGTTCAAAATGCAACTTGGAATTGGACGTTGAATTTTCTAAAATAATTTTTTCTGGATGAAAGCTGGTGAGTTTCTAGTAATTTTTTCTAGTTTATTATGTTTTATTTATTTTTAGGAAGTCCAAGAAATGTAGGTTGCCTCCCTCCCCTACCTTACGTTTAAAAAATGTGCATCACTCTAGTTGTTAAAAACTGCTAAGCTTATTTTCATACCTTAAATTTCATAATTTTGATCTTTATGAATACAAAACTGCTAAGTTTATTTTCATAAACAAAATTCAACAATATTGATTTTTGAAAGTACAAAACTGCTATTTTTTTTTTTAAATTAAATACCACAATTTTGATCTTTAAGTGTATGAAACAGCTGAATGTATTTTCAAGAATATTGATTTTTACGTATTAAAAAGTTATTATTTTAAAGTTCTAAGAATATTTTCATAAGTTAAATTCGGTAATTCTGATTTTTATGAATACAAATCTGCTAAGTTTATCTTCGTTAACTAAATTCAATAATATTAATTTTTATAAATACAAAACCGCTAAGGATTTTTTTTTTTTTTTTTGATAAATTAAATTGTATAATTTTGATTTTTAAATGTGTGAAACGGCTAAGTTTATTTTCATGTATTAATTTCAACAACATTGGTTTTTAGGGATATAAAACTAATAAGAATATTTTCAAACATTAATTCAATAATTTTGATTTTTACTAATACAAAACTGCTAAGCTTATTTTCCTAAAATAATTTTTATCTTTATGGATAAAAAACTGCTAAGTTTATTTTCATACACTAAATTTAAAAATTTTGATTTTAAGGATACAAAATTGCTAAGTTTATTTTTATAAATTAAATCGAATAATTTTATCTTTATAAATACAAAATTGCTAATTTATTTTGATAATCTAAGTACAATAATTTTTATTTTTATTGGAACAAAACCGCTGAGGTAATCTCCGCAAAATAATTCCAATCGCATTTATGTTATGGATGCTTTTTGATCGCCTAAACATAAACATAGCCCAAAAAATTTACAATATTCATTCGAACATAGTTCGATACACTTAAAAAATAGATAGTTTTGCATAATGAAAATATGACGCGAAGCTTATTGCATGGGAAAAAATGCAATGAAATATTATTAAATGCATTTTTGTTTTAAAATATTGAGAACGACCCATGCTTAAATGCATATTTTCTTGAAATAAAACTGCTTTTTTTCTTAATACAGTAAAACCTCCCTAAAGCGACCACGTTCCGTTCTAATAAAGTTGCTCGCTCCGAAAGGAGGTCTCTTAATGGAGGTCATATTTAAATCTAGATTTTAATTGTTGAAGAAAGGTAACAATTAATGTTACTAAAATTTATTTTTCACATTAGGAAAAAATATGAAAATTTAAGTATCCAAGCAAAAGTTAATTACATAAGTTAATTACTGCAGAGTTTTAAAAATGGATACACTGGCCTTTGCTTTGATTTTACGGTTTTATCTTTTATAACTTTTACTTCCAAGTCCTTTCGAATTTCAGCAAATAAATGCAATTTTTTTTTCTTTTTTGACGGGATCAAATAATGACGATTTCATTCATTTATCTATTTCTTTGAGAGTTTCCTGACAGAATAGGGCAGTGGAATTTATTGACCATCATTCTTAATTTGTCATCAGAGTTAAATTCATTGCCTAAAAAGGCACAAAGGGCTTTAAACACTTAAAAGTTACCGGAATTAAAAAAAATTCTAAACAGTTTAGAAGTTTGATGAATAATGCGCTCCTCGGAATTATTTTTTTAATAAAACCTTCTTCGAGCGACCAGGAAAAAACGGAATTTGTTTCATTTTCTTCAAAGAAATGGGTCGCTCATGGAGGGAGTTCAAGTAGGATGATCTCTGAATGGAGGTAAAATTAGTATTGAGCCTATGGGAATAAATTCCGTTCCATGAAAAAATGGTCGCTCAGGGAGGTGGTTGCACACGGAGGTTTCACTGTAGATCTTTAGGTTGTTTTCACTGCATTACTCTGTTGTAAATGTCCATTTGAGCTGTTTCGTGTATATTGATAATCATGATTTCAATTAAAACGGATTTCTCATTTCTTATAGATCGCCGTACATGAGGCATTCTCTCAAAATTTTTAACTTTCAGGAATAAAAATCTGGTGAAATTAAATTTAATAAAATAACATTTTTAACTTATAGACAAATGCCTTAATGGTTCAAAAAAAAAAAAAAAAAAAAAAAAAAAAAAAATGGTCAGCAGAGACGATTTTTTTTTTTATTTAACTGAGCTTTAAGGGTGTATTTAGATCCAAACTGCTTATTTTCTGATTCATTTTAAAATTCATTTTTGCTCTCAAACGCATCAAACTGGGAAATTCTCTTATTTAGGAACTATATAATGTGCCGTGCTTCTTAATTTTTTGATAAATGCAGAAAATACTGTAAAAAACGCTGTCAAAGTTGACGTTTTTGAACCGAATTTTCCGAAGCGGGCGATCTGGGAATGAAAAAAATGGTCATACAGAGAAAATAATTGTTTAAAAATCAAATTCTAATGAATTGAGCTGAAAATGAAATCACACGGCATGTTAAACATGTTTTCAGAAATCACTCCAGCAAGTTTCATGCTTTTACTTTTAAAAATGAGCCTGAAAATGTCTCAGAAAATTTCGAGCTGTTTGGGGTGGAAAAATATTTTTTCGAATACACCCTTAAGTTAAACTTGCGAGTTTAATTTTCCTTACCGTTTTATCTCTCTAACTTTTTATTTTCTTCTAAATTTTTACTTATAATGAATTTGCATAGTACCCACAGAACATTCAAATAAGAAATAATAACAATGTAGTATTTTTAGGACAAAATTTTGGCATAGCATTGTCTTAAAGGGGTGTTAAAGAATGGACGGTAAGGGAAAAAAAGGACGGAAAGGGAAAAAACGTACGGTAAGGAAAATTACCATCTATTTTTAGGAAAATCATATTAAGACTAAGTGATAACCACAATGTTCAGTGTTTTTCAACTACTTATAAAAGGATCAGAATTTAGTAAACGTCTGCTCAAAACATTTTTATTACATTGCTCTCGAGAAATATTTCGGGAAAAAACTTGCCTATATTGGCGGAAATGTTTGTTTCTAGTTTCAGCAGCCTCGTTCAAAAGTTGATCGATAGGCAATACTGCATGTTTAATTACTGTGGCTCTATGTGCTAATACTTTATGTACTGTTGGTAACATTGGGTGCTACCCATATAATTCGACATAAAGATTTGCAGTTTCTTCTGTGTAATTTGAAATTTTTTAACATCAATTCTATGTCCACTGGGCAGTGCCTCTAAACGTAAAGGAACAAGAAAACTCTGAAATATATTTGCATCACTATCAGAAGTATTCTGAAATATCTGTTTAAACTGCGATCTGTTAAGAGCCATCGCAACACTATTTAGATATTTGTTCGAAATTGTGGTTTTCTTCTTCTGTATTATTTAGAATAACTTCTTCTAAATAGTGTGTCAAATCTCTTTAGTGTGATCAAGAAGATCTGTAGGTTAACTTCTGCGCTTGTTTCTGTCACATTCATCGACTCCTCACTTATATAGCAATCCTTCTTTGCTTTCTTAATCAGAAAATAATTAGTAAATATTCTTATTTGCACTATGAATAATTTCCATTTGCTTTCTCGCTAGATCAGCTACTACAAAAATTGATAAGGCTTCTGATGGTATATGCTTCATAATAGTGGTTTTTTTTGCTGAAGTTATAATTTTTCTGTATTTTTGTATTTCTTGTTGACTTAGAGTTTTATGATTGTCGAGGTATCAATATTACCAGCAGCTCGTTGTACTAGCTGCATATGTTAATTGATCAAGAGGAATTTGCTCCCTTAAACCTCTTCTTTTTTGTCAATTGCTTCTGTCAAACATTTCGGCGAAATCTTTTGTTGGTCTACCTTTTTTGATATTGTACAGATAGTATATTCTACAGTTAATTTTATGGAACTGTTAAGCCAATGTTCATTTACCTTAAAAAAGTGCCATTTTGCCCTATTGGCAGCCTCCCTTTTTTAAAAAAATCCGATTTGAAACGGCTTAACGAACGTATTAATGATATTTGTTTATCTACTGGATATTTCATCATTTTTGTAACTTTACTTTCCATGAAACATAATTTTTCATCAGTTTCCGTATTAGAACAAACTTGTTTAAGGTCAAACAGCAACTTTCTTGAAAGATCTTTTGCTGTTATTGAAGTTTCTAAAAGAAAAATGAAGATTTTTCGTTTTCAAAATATCATCATCTTCTGATACCATTTTTTTTTATAAAACGGTAAAAAAAAAAAAAAAAAAAAAAAAAAAAAATGGGGCAAGTTGGGGCAAGATTTTATTTTATGAATATAATAAGGAATATCTATATTTTATATTCCAACAAAAAGTTTTGCCCGACAAAGGGCGACAAGCATTCATAAATCACTAAAAATTTAAAAGAACTATTAAAAATTACACTTATTTTTAAAGATAAAACAATATGGCTATTTTCATAATTATGTTCTTTTATAACTAAAACTAAATACAGTAATTTAAGCTACATACCTCCCACTTCTATGTCCATAAAGGATTTTATTCAGATCTCCACTGTATGCAACAATAATTGCAATTAAATAATGAGCTTCTCACCACATCGCTGAGAAAAGAGAAATCTGCGATGCACAACAGGTGCTTTCAGACTGATAACGCGACGGGGAGTGTTACCGAACATTCCTAAGATATTGTTTATCGGAAGCACTGACTAATAAGCTATACAAACACATAAAGTATTGCGGTTTTTAACGAAGTTCATTTTTCGACTTTTGTCCAGCTTTTTTTAGAAATACTCCACTGTGCGCCGTATATGCATTTTAAAGCAGTCTAAAGCAGCGGTTCCCAAACTATAGGTCGCAGACGATATTTTGATGGCTCATGGAATATTCGATCAATTCCTATATTGATTTTATCTACTGTAAATTGTGCCTTTGATTTTGAGTAGATGTTTAGGTTGTTTTCTCTGCATTGCTTTGTTGTTAATATCCAATTGAGCTGTGTCTTGTCTATTGAAAATCATGTTTTCAACAAAAAAGGATTTATCTTTGTTTATAGATAATCTGACCACCGTATATGCACTTAAAAAACAGTCTAAAGTAGCGGTTCCTGAACTATAGGTCGCAGACGATATTTTGATGGTTCGTGGAATAAAAACATTATTTCCTCAAAATATTTATATTGATTTTGTCCATTGTAAATTGAGCCATAATTTTGAAAGCGGGAAAAGTTTATTTTGTAAAAAAAAAAGTTAAAAAATTAATTATTAAAAATTAACATAAATTTTAATTTTATAATCCATTTACAATAAATATCTTTTGATATCAGTATAATTTTGTAACTAGTTAACGCTATTTTAAATGTGTTGAATTTAACAGTTGAGGCAAGTCCACTTTGAGTAGAATTATTTTTAGAATGTTTAATATTAATCAGCACCATCAGAATTTCATCATGCATACTTAACCCTTTCGGGTCCGATTTTTTTTCAAGTTTGAGAACAAAATTACTTTTACTTTAATAATGTAAATCGTAGCTATCCAAATAGATTTACCGAAGTTTAACCCTCTCGTCACCCTGAGCCTCGTAAGAGGCTCCTACTTCGAACTGCAATATTTGAAAGAAAAAAGTTAGTTTTGTTAATTCCAGCACCTAATAGTGATAGCATATGTCGGTACATTTATTATTATGACTTTACTTATGTTTCAGCATTTAATAATAATAATATTAATAAAAGTTTTATTAATTATTAGTAAACCGTTGACGTTTCTTTTAATTCAAACACATGTTTCACTCTTTAAATAAGGGACTTTTTTTTCCGAATTAGTAATTTGTGATAAAAGATAAAAAAAAATACTACTAATTTTTTATGTTTGTTTAATTTGGTTGTAATACAACATTTTACAAACGTCTTAAAAATTCTTCCTTAGACTATTTTTATATGAAAATCACGCAACATATAACTACATTCTTTAGGTTTCTGTAGAGACCACATTCGTTAAGTTTCAGTAAACTGTAACTTCTGTGATTTCGATAGCTACTTTTAATTTTGTTAGCGTAAAAGTAATTTTTCCCAGAATTAAAAAAAAATTCAGTGCCGAGAGGGTAGATTATCTCATTGCCTGAAATCTAACGAATGTACTTAATTTGTGTACTATTCAATTCATATTTATATTATAATATAATAGGTTAAGAAAGAGTTTTTGGAGACGTTTGAAAAATATTGTGTTACAACAGGGTTTAACAGATATTACAACTTTCTAGTGTTTTTTGCGTTTTATCACGCATGATTCGTTCAGAAAAGTAACCTATATTTTAAAGAGTGAAATATATGTATAAAATAAAGGAATCGCCAACGGCGCAAAGAGAATTAAGCAAACTTTTATTATTATTGTTATTATTAAATGTCAAAACATAAATGAAGCCATAATAAGAAAGGCATAGCCATATACTATCATTACTATATGTAGGTAGTAACAAAAGTAATTGTTAAGACAAAATAATACTCAATGAAAAGACATGTAATATTAAGGCTGTTTTTAACTGCTCTGTTCAACAAGTGCGAAACGTTTTGACACATTTACAAATTCATTTTTTAACGGAAAGATATAGAATTGGAAAGCCTGACCAGGGAAGCGATTTGGAATCAAACTGTGTTTTCCATTTTTCGATTAATAAATTACCTATTGAGTTATAAGCGATTTTGATCACGTGACACGCCATTTTTCTACCCTTACTGACTGGATTTTCTTTTTTCGTTCGGAAGTTCAGTTCAAAATGCCAACTTTGACAGTATTATCTGAAAGATCTCTTGCGTTTACAAGAAAACGGAAAAAACCGTTCGATGACATAGTTTCTGAATAACAACACCTTTTAATAGTACACCAGACCCGAAAGGGTTATAAATCTTCACTATCCAAATAAAGGAATGTAATTATAGGCATGCAAATTGATTACTGAATATTTTTTTTCATTTGTTAGGTGCGTTCGTAATTATATAAATACGTAGCACTTACAGTCGTCGTTCAGTCCGTCCGTATGTCTGTCTATCTGTCTGTAAGTCTGTGATTCCGCATATAACAGAGCAAAAACTACCCAACCGAATGGTCTGAAATTTTAAATATATGATTGTTGTAAAAGTTTGTCGAGCCATTTCAAATTTTATGAAAATCTGATGTATAGTTTAATTACAGGGACTGTCAAAAGTTTTTCGTTACATTACGGCCAATGGGAAAAAATTATTTCAAGTGCATTTTAATGATGTTACAGCCTTTCGAACAGAGTGAAATTGATATGCACTTATGAAGTGCATTAAAATATACATTCAGTATAATATGCGGTGCAAAAAAATATTTATAAAATTAATTATAGTACAAACACACCTCATTTGCCACGTTTGACGTGGAATTTCGAACTTGTTTCTATAAAATTTAAATTTATTTCTTGTTTATTTGTAATTTGTCTAAAGAAGAATGAAATATTGCAGTAAAATAAATAAGTAAATAAATAAAACTGGCTAAGAGGTGTAAGACAAGCGTGCGAAATTTTCAGCAAATTTCCGAAATAATATATCTCTGTTCAAATTTTTGTTATTATAATTATATTCCGTTAAAAAAAAAAAAAAAAAAAAAAAAAAAAAAGAGCAATTTCACAAATTACAACGACCATTTGAAAAATGATTTTTTCAAAGACTAAAATTTAAGACATAAAAAATCGCACGGAGTTGATCATACATTACGTACGCCATGGATTAAACATTAACATTCCTGGACCCATCATGAACAAATTTTAAAAGAAATTTCAGTTTTACAATTTTCGGTACTGTAAATTTTTAAACTTCTACTGAGCTGGTCATACATTACGTACGCCATGGATTAAACATTAATATTCCTGGACCCATTTTAAATGAAATTTCATTTTTAAACTTCTAAACATTCCACAATATTACTTTTTACACCGTCGTATATAGAGAAAAAAATGTATTTTTAAATGCAATTTGTTTGAAAGCTCTATCTCAATTTGTTTCTGAGGTTTTTTTTTTTTTTTTGTAGTTTTTATTACTTTTTTGTCATAGTGGCAACAGAAGAATCCATCTCTGTTGAAAGTAAAGGGAAAATAGAGATTACTGTATAGACCCATCAGAAAACGAATAAAATGCGGGATTCAACTAATAAAACGCTTCAGATATGTTTTTGATTTCCTATCCTGACTGAGGACAATAATCATTTTCCCAAATAGTTAAAAAAAAAAAAAAAAAAAAAAAAAACGTTTTCAACAAACTATTGCTTTCCAACCATTGCTTTTTTGAGTAGGTCAAGTCCATGAGCGCATACCAAAATCATGATTTTTTTTTTACAACTAACACGAGTAGCCATTATTGCTTATTAAATTGACACAAAGTAAGATCACAAAAAATATAAAGTCTATTACTGCTCACGAATATTTGTGAACTCATTCAAATGCAAACCATTCTATATAACATAACATGGACTTGTCCCATTTTCAAAATCAAAAGCTCAATTATGTAACGAATACAATATGTTACATCTTTAAAGCTGTTCAGAAATCCAAACTGGATACTTTCCGACACTTTTCTCAATTATTTTTTTGTTTGCAAACATGTAACATCGGAAGGTGTTCTTTTCCAAAAAATGTTTATAGAATCGATTAGGTTTTTTTTTTTTTTTTTTTCCTTCGGTAGAGGCAGAAAATACTATCAAAGTCGGCGTTTTGAACCGAATTCACGGATGCAAAGCGCCGAAAAAGAAAAAAAACTACTGCATGAGATAAGAATTGCTGATAATTCTAGATGCAATTCTTTTATGGAAAAATGAAAAAGAAGTTAGATTTTAAATCCCTTTAATAATCATGGCTGCGAGTGTCATGATTTTACTTTTGAAACTGAATCTGCAAATGTGTCAAAAAATTTCACATTGTTGATTTCTTTTTCTTTAAGTCTGTTCTCAAATCCAAGAGGGTAACTTTATGACATAAGTTTTAATTTATTTTTGTTCGGAAATGCATGAAACTAGCAGGTGTTTTGTTCAGAAAGTATGTAATAGAACTGTTTTTTTTTCTTTTTTTTCTTTTCTTTTTTTTTTTTTTTTTTTTTGTAAACGCAATAGATGTTTCGGAAAATAGTGTCAAAGTGGGCGTTTTGAACCGAATTTTAGCACGAAAGAAGAATAACCACTGAAGAAAGGGTGAAAAATGTGTTTGTCACGCGATCAACATCGTTTATAACTCATTAGGTAATTGATGGATCAAAAAATGGAAAACACAGTTCGATGCCAAAGCTTTCCATAGTCAGGCCTTCCGATTTTATATCTTTCCATTAAAAAATGAATTTGTAAATGTGTCAAAACGTTTTGCGCTTGTTGAGCAGAGCAGTTGAGAACAGCCTTAACCATGAGTTCGAGTGTGCCGTGAACAGTTGAAAAACACTGATCTTGGCCATTATTTACACTGATTTTGGCTATTATTTTTTTTTTAATTACTTCTTTTCCGTCCAAAACTTACATCATGATTCATTGTGGTGGCTTGCACCTTTTTACTCATTTAATTTAGTTTTCATCAACATTATTGGTAATTCATGAGTAAATAACCGTTAATAATGAATATTTTTACATTCTTTTTTTATCCTTAAACTCGCCCAAATTTTCTAGAAAAAGCGATAATTATTCTTATTCGGGAATAGTGTCGGGATGGATGTATAGTATTTTTGTATCTAATGCTGTGATACTAGTTAGGAAGTTAAAAAAAGGTATTTTTTTATTGCATCATAAAAGAAAGATTAATCAGCTTATTTTAAATTATCCTGCATAATTCAATAATACAATTTGTTAAATTTGGTGAATTCTGATTGGTTTCTGCTGATGCACTACATAAATTTATCATTACCTGTCAGTTAGAAACTGGCTGTTTTTCTTTTATTTATTTTGGATTCCAAATTTATTTGCCTTTTGATGAGTAATCCCGTATGTATACGTTACTAGTCACACAAAGTATGCAGAAACTTATTCGTCAACAGGTTAAAGTAACAAATAAGTTATAAAGATTTTAATAATAGATAATTTTAAAGTTTATTTTATTCATTATTCATTTGCCATTCACTATTCTTTTATTTTTATTTTATTTTTACTTTATGTACATTTAAACTTTTCTTATACATCACATAAATTTTTCATAACTCTTAAGAAAATTTAGAAATTTCCCTTTTTTGAAAGTTTTTTTTTTTTTTAATACTTAAACATGAGTTATTTATGAACGTTCCATTCTAAGTTTATCCTGCACGAGTCGGGTATATCCGATCCTAACCCAAAAATTTTTCTTCGGGTCAACCCGAAACCGACACCGCATCCGACACACACCCGAAGTGAAAGAAAATTAATCCATAGTTTAATACAATTATGGATAAGTAGACTACAATTATATCTCTAATACCGCTTTTATCTTCTTTGTATAGAAATGAATAATATCAGAAATTGATACTCATTAACATTCAAATAATAAAATATATTGTTTTTTTTTTCATTTGAGAAATATTCAGAACGTTATTGAAAAAAAAAAAACTCGGGTCAACCCAAACCCGACCTGAATGTTTGAAAACCCAACCCGAAACCGATCCGAACCGGACACTTTTAAAGTCAATGTTACTCGAACACGACCCGAAACGAAAAAAATAATGCCAACATGGCTCAACCCCGAACCATGGATCAAGTTAGATTCGGGTAAAATCGGGTTACCTGAGCTGATGGAAGACTCTAGTCTAAATGCACACTGCGTTTGATTGCACTCCCCATTATTTACATTTATACATATAACTGTGATAAAAGATGACTAAAAGTCAAAACTATGTCAAATACATTTTTTCGAATGAAAGATAGAGGTCTATCTTACTTGGTAGTCCATCTATCTAGTCTACTTCAATAACACTTTCAGCTCAATTAAAATAAATGCACAACACAATGACACGGAAATGCATGTATTTATATATTTTTTTTTCATTCGTCCTTAAACAAAAAATCATTAAAATGCACAGATTGTGTTCCTAAAATTTAGATTGGTGAAATAAAATTTTTTAGTGAAATAAAAATTTAGCTGCTATTACACTTTTTCTAACGGAAGCCGGAACTTGAATAATTAAGCTGAAATTGAAAAAGAGTCATATCAAAAGAAAAGAAAAAGAAGGGGGGGAAGGCAAAAAAATGGCTAAAAAAAAGGAGACAATGATGAAAAGTTGTTTTCAACTTAGCACCTTAATAGAATCACGGACACAATATACAATTAAGAAGGAAAAGGGGGGGGGGAGGCAAAAAAATTGCAAAAAAAAAAGGAGACAATGATGAAAAGTTGTTTTGAACTTAGCACCTTAATAGAATCACGGACACAATATATTTCATTCATTTGTTTAACTTTATTTTAAAATCGTTCATTTTTTACATGCGTTCATATACTTTTTTCTTACATTATTTTTACTTGAAGCATGCTTTAATGTAAATATTATTTTGTAGATGAAAAACAATTATTATTAGTTTCCTTTCATTTATTATATAAATTTATATATTTTAAAGCTATTTCATTCTTTTATGTACATTTTCTATAATCACTTTCTCTATCTTCATAATTCTTTGTCTTCTACATACTAAAGTTTCTCATTTCGATTTTTCGTAATTTAAAAAATGTTGATTTTACTTTTCAGATATTTTTTAAATGATACTTTTTAATTTTTTGGATGTTCGAAAGTAATTTAGAAAAGTTTATTCCTGTCCAAATATTAATAATAATAATGAAAAAAATATATACCGGATTTCATGCACTTATTTAAAGGAAAACTTTTGATGCGTCCTTGTAAAATAGATAAACTGTAAAAAAATTCCTTAATGGGATAAATGCAAAGAAAGGTTTAAATATTTAACTTTTCTAGGGACTAATACTTCTGAAAAAAAAGGGGGGGGGGGAACAACTGCAAAACCTGTTAAGACAGACCTGGTAAGGGCTTGAAAAAAAAATCGTTTTAATCATATTTTCGTCTTAGAAGGTGAAGTGTAATGAATTGTATGGCTATTGTGTGCTTTCGACAATACCTTGAAATTTTTCATTTAAAGCAGGATTCTGTTATAGACAGGTTCTATTCTCACAGATGTACTGCCTGTTTTTGTCTAGTTTGTTACAGTTTGTTACGAAATAACTAGTCTGCAGCTAGTGCTGACTTCGCTTTGTTATAGTGGGTATTCACAATGACTAACATAATTTTTTCTTACGGTGTTAGAATACAAACAACTGCCGAAATTCGCTGCATGCTTCCCATATTTAAATTTTTACGAAATGTGAGTGAATTGTTTTCAAGCGTAATCATAACAAAGCTATGGCCTTTATGTTTAGTACAGAATACGTTTTGAACCAAGACTGTTTTTTATGAAAGTGGTAAAATTAGTCTTTTATTTAGTTAAAACTGGCCTGTAACGAAATCCTGTTTTAAACGGAAAGATTGTCCGATGGAAGGAATACTATGCAATTGAACCTGCTAAGACAGAAGTCTGTCTAGACATTTTTTTCTGGTGCCTGGCGATTCCGTTTTTACGGATTTCACTGTATTTGAATTATTTTCTCAAAATGGGGATGAATTTTCTGAACTTTATACGCACATACAGCACCCCCACTGGTCCACTTTTTCAATAACCACTTTTCTTAAACCATCATCTTCATGGTATTTTGCTAGAATATTTGAAATAGAAATGTATCGCGAAGATTATTGTTTTGAAATAGTGGTGGCCAAAAGACAGGCTGGTGGGACTTTTTTACACATCCAAGCTGAGGTCTATGTCTAATTTGTTATAGAGTAACTTGTATTTATTCAGTTTCGGTTTATCATAAGGGGCTACTCACAGGGTCCTCATTTGAGAAGTATTTGAGGGAGGAGCAGTTGCCTCCCTCAAGGAATTGAATGTTTCATAATGGGCAATTCCATCGTAACTGACGTAACATTTGATCATCGAATTTTGTTTTCAAAACTATCTAGAAAATTTACTAATAAAACTAGAACAAATTTTTGCAATTTAAAATATTTCTTACTAAGGACTTAATACCCAAATACCTGCAGATTATTTCAATCTCTCTTTTAGTCCCAAAAATTGCAATTCAAAATTCTGTAACTGACGTAACATAAACTATACAAACATTTTTTTCTGCCTTCATTGAAGTGTAAAAATTATCAAAACTATCCCATTAAAAAAGTGATTTAATGTTCTTAACAACACTAAGTAATGCCAAATTATACCAGTAACTTGTTTAATTAATTTATGAATAATAAAAAAGAAAAAAATGGCATTTACACGTGTAACTGACGTAACTTTTATTGTGTAACTGACGTAACATTATGACTTTACAAAAACAATAACGGTACTTAAC
Organism: Maratus speciosus; assembly: GCA_963932465.1. NCBI lineage: Eukaryota > Metazoa > Arthropoda > Arachnida > Araneae > Salticidae > Maratus > Maratus speciosus. Next base: position 595,967,513 of record OZ010788.1, on the reverse strand, counting down.
TTAGTTTGTAAGCAGTAATTTACAATGCCTTTTTATTAGGATTTTATTATAGAATATAAAAATATGAAGTTTTCCAATCATACCCTTAAATTAAACATATTATAAAGTTAATTCCCCTCCCCTAAATGATAATTTTCTGTGGAATTGCCCTATTGTATCGAACATTACTGGTCAACGTAATTAAAAATAAATTATAATAATTACACAAAAGCAAAAATAGCTCCTTACCTCTGTCGTCCGAGTCCAGTGGTCAACGCAGTTCAAACTCAAATATTTACCATTTCGCATTATTCAAATGTAATTTGATTTATGCAATATTTGCTTCTCTTATATGAAGTCCAAATTCAGTTCGTTTTCCTTTCGAATATTTATTTAAATATGTAAATCTGCATTTTCTTATTGTTCTAATTATACTTTGGAGGGGCGAAAATGAAATATTATCATTAAATAAACATTTTAAGCACATAAATTATTGATTACCGATAATATTTGCTAAAGCTTTGCTATTGTAACATTCTTAAAATAAGATATATTTATCATCAATTAGTAATTTGGCTAATTTTGAAAATATATCTGGTAATATAACTGTATCGATTGCTTCTAAGCTATGCACAACTAGAGTTTTACTGCCCCCCCCCCCCCAAGGAATTTTTAGCATACGAAATGTAAATGATGTTTTTTTTTTTTTTTTTTTTAGTCAGCTTAATTTAGCTTTTAATGTCCAGTCAGCTAGAATCAAGCTTAAACCTTCTTCTAGTTTGCTGCAGAATAACGTATATGTGGAGAAAATGTTTTCCGGAAATCAAATCATAGCACCCCCTAAATTTGTTTCAATGTGCAAAATTTTGACATCACGAATACATTGGACAATAGAACATATGTCATTCATTTGGAAATCAAGAACATGTGCCGCATCGACATTGAATAGTAAGAGTTGTTTAAATTTTTCCACATTTTTAACGTTCAGCGTCGATGGGCACGTGTTCTTGATGTCTAAATGAGATGTGTTAAGAAATAATATGAGCAAAATTTGAACATCAAGAACACAATGGACGTGGAGAACATATGTCATACACTTTGTCATCAAGAATATTTGACGCATCGGTGTTGATCATTAAAATTTCTTTAAATTTTTCCAAATTTTTAATGTTCAACGTCGATTGGGCACGTGTTCAAGATATCTAAATGAGATGTGTTCAAAAATAATGTGTTCAAAATTTTAACATTGAGAACACATTGTACATCAAGAACATATACCATTCAGTTGAATATCCAGAACATGTGCCGCATCAATGTTAAACATTGAGTTCATTAAATTTTTCAAATTTTCAGAACTCAACGTTGATGGGCATGTGTTCTTGATGTCTAACAATGGACTCAAAATTTTTGCTCACATTATCTCTCAATATATTGAAAGAAATCTAGAGGGTGCTGTAATTGATTTCCATATTTTTTCTTTCTTTTCGTATAAATAAAGGCCATTCATTCTACTGGGCTGTAACCGGTGCTGTTTCACTTTGCTATATATGGGGGCTGTTCACAATTTTTAACATCCATTATTTGGAAATGATTTTCTCTTCCGGTTTAGAACACAAACAAATGCCGAAATTGGCTGCATGTTGCCCATATTGCACCTTTCACCAGAGAGCTGTTATTGAATATCTTGCTCCGGAAAGTGTTCCCATCCGAAAACAACGAGCATCCACAATTAAAAAAGAAGTGCTGGCAATTAACTGTGAACCGTTACTTTGGATCGAGGTCGTCGACATGGCTATTTAACGGGAGGTTGTTGACGCTTTCTGCCTGTTCCCAATATCAAGGTTGAGAAGCCTCAATGAACAAGCTACGTTACCGGCTTCTCTGAAGAAGGTCTGATTTTTCCTTCAAAAGTTTTTCGCTCCGTCTAATGAGAAGTCCGGAGAATATGTGTTAATGCGGTTGGTTAAGTTGTTGGAAAGGATTTTTCTTGTCTAAACGTTATGCTTGGCCGGATAGAAGAAGATGGCGTGCTATTTATAATGCACTATGTATTTCTTCGGCATAGTAAAAGTGGATAATGGCCTTTCACAAACAGGTGTCGTCGAGTGTTGAGACGTCATTTATTTTTCTGACCAGAGTTAATCTTTGTGCATAATTTAGGGCAAGTCAGAAACAAAAAGGGAAACTATCAATTGTGAGTTAAAAGGATTATGTGGACAAAAGCTTTTCTTCGTGTACTATTAACTACTAGTTTAATTAACCCTTTCGCGATGACGTATACTTGACGTATACAGCGCTCAAAATCTTTATTTCTACTAGTAATTTTGAGTAGAAAGCTTGGCTGTACAAAATCACAGAATTTCCGCGATTGAATTAGGCAAAAATTTCTTTTCGAAATTACTGGTGTTAAAAGATTAAAAATTCTGTAAAGGACGCTCGTCGGGAAGGAGTTAAGCAGTAATTATATCTTGGCGAAAGTTAAAACTTTTATTTGTTGAAGTGTGATATTTAAAGCGCGTCATATCGTCTAATGAATCGATGCACTCAAAAATTGCTTTTTTCTTGATTGCTTACAAACAATTAAGTAACTCAATGAAATTACACAGTACTAATTTAAAAGATTCTTCGTCTTTAGCGATTCTTATAAAGCAATTGAACACAGTAAAACGTGCTAAGATAGAATCGCAAGAGATTGAAAAAAATCCGTTTTATACAGGTTTCCGTCTTAGCAATTAAAATTGCATATTTTTCTTTTCGTCATTGCCGTGAATTTTTTTTCAAACGAACATGACTTAAACAGGCCAAGTTTTTGTTGTAGATGTTCCGTTTTTACAGATTTTACTGTTTAAAATACAAGATTCGGCATAACTAACCCAACGAAGCTAGCAATGTTTGTTTGTTTTTTTCCTTAATTTTCAAACAAATTATTTTATACGGTCAAACGTTTAAAAACGGACCTACAACGAGAATTCTACCTTAAACGGAAATAATTCTTGATCCCGAGAAAAAAGAATATCATAAATTTTTAGCTACAATACTACAAGACACTGTAATTTAAAAATTCATAGCCATCTGTTTTTTTTGTTTTGTTTTTTTTTTTTCTTCTCAAAATTAAGTGAATCCAGAAACATTGTTTGAGGCTGTTCTCAAATCCGAACTTTGACATTTTTAATTCATTTATTTTTGCAAACGTTTCAAATTGGCAAATGGTCTTATTCAAAAACTGTGTAATCGAAGTGCTTTTTTCGTTTTTCGGTACAAGCAGAAGAATGTTCAGAAAATGCTGGAGAAGTGGGCGTTTTGAACTGAATTTCTTGACGCAGAAGCACAAGAAACGAAGAAAATTCCTGTCCTGGGTCAACAATTTCTTATAACCAGGGATGTAGTGTATAGTATACGGAGGTGTATGCCGTATACCTTATACGATTTTTTTTTCAGGATCATCGTATATCCTCTGATTCTAAAAAAGCTATTGTATATACACTCTAAGGTATACCCTCTGCTTAGAACGTGTACCCTCTGTTTTTTTTTTTTTTTTTTTTTTTTTTTTTTTTTTTTTTTTTTTTTTTTACAACTACATTACTGCTTATAACTCATGATGTAATTTATTTATCGAAAACAAAGTAAACTGGTCGATTACAATTCACTATGATAATTATGTCGGCAAGTATCTTGATTTTACGTTTAAGAATGCATCAGTAAGTTTCGCATTGTTGAGCGGTAAAAACACCTTTATGACAATACCCTTAACCTGTTTACTTCCTAGACTCACATATGTCGATCTCAGAATAATATGCCTCGAGGTTTAAGATTCGAAATAATGCAAATAGATTAAGACTGTTCTCAAATCCAAAGGGCCAACTTTATGACACATATTTCAATTCGTTTTCGTTCGAAAACGCATGAAACTGGCATCTGTTGTTATTCAGAAACTATGCAATCGACATCGTTTTCCGTTTTTTTTGTTGTTGTTGTTGTTGTTGTTTTTGTTGTTTTTTTTGTATACGCAAAAGAACTTTAAGAAAATACTGTAAAAGTTGGCGCTTTGTAATTTCCGTACGAAAGAAGAAAAACCAACCAGAGAAAAGAGAAAAAGCCTTGTCACGTGACCAAAATCTCTTATAACTCAATAAGTAATTTCTTTATCAAAAAATGGAAAACTCATTTCGATTTCAAATTACTTCCGTGTCTGCCAATTTTGTGCCTTTATGTTCAAAAATGTGTCAGAAAGTTTGCTCCGCGAAGTCAAATTAGAGAAGAAATAATTCTGTAATAATCAATAATAGTACATTAATATACAATACTTACAGTAGCGAAAAAGTTAATTAAATATATTTTGTTTTTATGTGATAATTATGTAATTTCATTTTATTAAGGCTGTTTTCAACTGCTCTGCTAAACAAGCGCTGAACGTTTTGACACATTTACAAATACATTTTTTAATGGAAAGATATAAAATAGGAAAACCTGACCATGGAAGCGATTTGGAATCGAACTGTGTTTTCCATTTTTTGATCAATAAATTACCTATTGAGTTCTAAGCAACGTTGATCACGTGACAAAGACGTTTTTCGCCCTTTCTTGAGTGGTTATTCTTCTTTTGTGCGGAAATTCGGTTCAAAACGCTTATTTTGACACTATTTTCTGAAAAATCTATTGCGTTTGCAAAAAAAAACGGAAAAAACAGCTTGATGACATAGTTTCTGAACAACAATAACTGCTAATTTCATGCATTTCCCAACAAAAATAAATTAAAACTTATGTCATAAAGTTCGTCAAAAAGTTTAATGTCATAATCAAAATCAGTTTAATGTCATAGTCAAAATGTCATAAAGTTCGTCATAAACTTATGTCAAAAAGTTTTGGATTTGAGAACAGCCTTAAGAAAATGTTCTGGTTTGAAATATGGTTAATTGATTTGGAAAAAAAAAAAAAAAAAAAAAAACCGGGAAGGTTGTACACCATGTCGTCATCAAAAATTGAAGTAAATGCTTCCTATGTAAATTGCAATGGATATATACACGCGCTCTTTAGAAGGGGTTAAAGATCTTTTGAAGAAAAAACGCTAACACACATCGATTACGATCTCCATATCGCTATTGTTGGCGGATTCGGTAAGAACAATGGGAAAAGAGAGATACTGACCGGCCCATTTTCAAGGTTGAGCAGAAACAGATCCCATCGGCACAAAAATCGAAACCAACCCAGAAACCGAGTTTCCAGACCGGCTCCGACCCACTTCCGGAGATCGTTTCCAAAACTACTTACTGGATTCCTCTTCGGATAAGAATAGAGAAGCCCGGTTACTCTTACGTGATTTAATTGCGTCAGATTTCTCTCTCTCGCTCTTTTTCCATCACGCTAGTTTCTCTTTTCTTTTGGTTGCTTGGACTTCTTTTAATGTAGGGCGCGTCAATTCTTCCATCTTGCAGGTTAATGAAGAGCCGTGATGCTGTTAACGTTTTACGCCCCGGCGACACTTCAACATTTGTATCACCACAACATACCCAAAAGTAGATAATATTTCCACAGCAAGCTTTTAAAAATTATTTTATTGATTGCTAATATCTTTAAACTCTGCGGTTAAGGCTATTCTCAACTGCTCTGCCCAGCAAGCCCAAAACGTTTTGACACATTTGCAAATTCATTTTTTAAGGGAAATATATAAAATGGGAAATCCTGATCATGGAAGCGATTTTGAATCGAACTGTGTTTTCCATTTTTTGATCCATCAATTACCTATTGAGTTATAAGCGATTTTGATCACGTGACACGGCATTTTTCTCCCCTTACTGACTGGGTTTTCTTCTTTTGTTCGGATGTTCAGTTCAAAATGCCAACTTTGACAGTATTTTCTGAAAGATCTATAGCGGTTACAAGAAAACGAAAAAAAAAAAAACAGTTCGATGACATAGTTTCTGAATAACAACACCTGCTAGTTTCGTGCGTTTCCGAACAAAAATGAATTAAAACTTATGTCAGAAAGTTGACCCTTTGGATTTGAGAACACTATTAAGGGGGCTGGTCACTCATCCTCCGGTTTCCCCTCACTAATGTAAAGTATATGGGCATTGGATGCATTCGTACATTTAAAACATCTCCTCGGGAAATTAATGTTATTAACTTCTACTGTTTGTGTACACGTCGTAAAAGATGTCTCTTTTTTTCTTAATTCTTCAAATATTTCTAAAATATAGACTTCATTTTATAGGGAGAATTAAAATCTTACTCACAGTTCGCCCGCTTTTAACACATAATATATTAAATTCAACATAGATTTTAGAAATATTTTGAAAACTAAGAAAATGGAGACATCATTTAAGGGTGTATTCCAACAGAAGGGTACACAGAAAAAAGGATGTTAAAAAAAGTCCTTCCGCCAGAGCCGGGAGGAAGAGGTAGCTTTCATATTCTTTATTTTTAAAAAGCCAGCTTATACTATTCAAACACACGAAGCTCAAATTAGTGGAACCCGATTATAGAAGATTAAATACTAATTTTTGACAATACTGAATGTGAATGAGAATTTCGCGAAATTAGTCAACTGTATCCAAACCGATTTTATTTAAAGTGACTTATATTTGGTCGCCAAATTCGGCGATATCTTGAAGTGTCCGCCATTTTAAAATAACATGACGGGTGAAGCTAACCAATGAACTTAGTCGAAACTTTAGTAATTCCTGTGCACATGCTCGCTCACATTGGAATCGGTTGATATATGCGAGTGCTGTAGCAGGCAAAAAATCAGATTTTTCAAAATGTCACCCACATTAGAAATTCAAAATGTTATCTTACAAATATTTTTAAAGATAAAGACAAAACAAAAAATGCTCCGGAATCCCTGTATCAAGGTCAAACACTTAGGAAAGAAATCTTTTTCAGTTTCTAATTCTTTTGTACCTCATTTTAAATTTAAATTTAAAAAAAAATCATTGGCCGCCATTTTTAAGGGGTCTTGTACCTTTTAAACGCGTCGAAAATTAACGAAAAACTTCAAAGTTTGAATTAGTCTATCTTCAAAACCTTTTTATGTATAAACATGAAATTTTGAGTATTGATTAAACAGATCGTGCTTTGTAATATATTACATACAGAAATTTATTAACCCTTTACAAAATTTGTGTACTGTTAAAATCAAAATAGCTCTTTTTTTTACCCCATAAGTCATTGCGCGCATGATACCTTGGGAAAGTATGGATGGATTATCATGAAATTTGGTAAATATACTAAACAAATATGTGTGTTTAAAATGATCTACTTTTTATTATTTACAATGGTAATATTTTTAGTTATGACTATTTTTATTCACTAAAAATACAAAATTTTTAGTTTTTTTTTACGAAAATATTTTTTTATATAGTTAATGAAATAATTTTAGCTTAAGAGTAGGTCATTTTAAACACACATATATGTTTAGTATCTTTACCGAATTTCATGCCAATCCATACATACTTTCTCAAGATATCATGCGCGCAATGACTTATGGGGTAAAAAAAAAGAGCTATTTTGATTTCAACAATATACAAATTCTGTAAAGGGTTAATAAATTTCTAATGGTAGCATATTGCAAAGCACAATCTGTTTAATCAATATCCAAAATTTCATGTTTATACATAAAAAGGCTTTGAAGACAGACTAATTCAAACTTTGAAGTTTTTCGCTAATTTCCGACGCGTTTAAAAGGTACAAGACCCCTTAAACAAGATGGCGGATGAAGCTGGCCAGCTAACTTGGTCGAGACATTTCTATATACTATGCACGTGCCTTCTCACATCGAAATCGGTTAATAAATACGCGTGCTATCGCGTTAAAAAAGTCACATCATTTCAAAATGTCAGCCATGCTGGAAATTCAAAGTGCTATAACTCAGCCATTTTTTTAAGTTATAGACAAAAAAAAAAAATGTTCCGAAATCTTTCTATCAAGGTCAAGCACATAAGAACAAAATCTTTTTCAATTTCTAATTTTTTTGTACTTCATTTTAAATTTAAAACTTTTTTTTAAATTTTTAAATGGCCGCCATTTTAAAACAAGATGGCGGATGAAGTTTGCCAACGAACTCGGTCGAGTCATTGGTATGTACTACGTACACACCAAGTTACATCCAAATCGGTTCATAAATACGCCTGTTATCGCGTGACAAAATTCAGATCGTTTCAAAATGTCAACAACACTAGAAATTCAAAGTGCTATAACTCAGCCATTTCTTAAGATATAGACAAAACAAAAAATGCTCCGGAATCTTTGTATCAAGGTCAAACTCATAAGAAACAAACCTTTTTCAATTTCTAATTTTTTTGTACCCCATTTTAAATGTTAAATTTAAAAAAAAAATTAAATGGCCGCCATTTTGAAACAAGATGACGGATGAAGCTGGCCAACGAACTCGATCGACACATTGGTATGTACTATGTACACACCAAGTTACATCCAAATAGGTTCATAAATACGAGAGTTACAGTGTGACAAAGATCAGATATATATATATATAATGAATGAAATGACAAAAATGCGGTTTCCCCGAACACACTTAACATGGATACCAAAAACATAGAATATACCAGCTGTTATGTATAAAATATAGTCCCTTGTACAATATTACGAGAATTAATATGGAAGAAAAAAAAAGAAAAATATGGATACCGTTAAAAATAATTGAAAAGCTTACTTATTGAATTACGTTATCAAGAGTACAGAATTCAATTACATAAGCAAAATAGTCGTTTTCTGTGAGAAAAAAAAAGCTAAAAGCTGAAAAATTTTTCCCCTGTACTCAAACGACTAATATGACCAAAAGAATAGATTCAAGATGAAAACAGAATAATATTAAATGTCATGAAATGGAAAAATCAGTACAACCTTTTAAATATTTAATTTATAGCAATGAAATATAGTAATATTACACAGCATACCTAATATAATCCCAGTTTTATTTAATCCAAATACACTCCTGCACATGGTATCCAAAAGCGCGATAACTTTAAGGTTATTTTTGCAGTTAAGTTAACACAAACATTAAAACCTAATGGTTGCAGTTAATCCATTTTGAAATACCGAGATAAATGCAATTAATATAATATAAATAGAAAATAATTACAATATTAGTATTTAAAATACCTATTAACACTTTTAAATTTCTTAACTAAAGTAAAAAATCCCAAAACTATTAATTTACAATATCGTCAATAACCAGAATTAGTACCACCTAGTGTTGAAAATTGAAAATATTACATTAATAGAAGCTACAGGCAAAATTCAAATTAAATTTTGGTGCTACCATCTATTATGATAAATTAAAACTATGATGATCTAATGTCATAAGAGTAACCGTATTGAAGCTAATGCTTTCAAATTTTACCATCTGCTTTACCCCACATATCCTAATAAATAAATAATACCATATTATATATCATTATTCACAAAAATATTAAATAAATATAAATGTTAATACAATGCATGCAATATATTCTACTACCACACCCAATTAATCTAGACGGAGAATTTAAATAATTTTATAACATTGATAATATTATATAGCAATATGCTAAAGCATATAAAATAAAAATATAAATATGACACTTAAAAACATTAAGTATTACTATTAAACATAAAAATTAATTAATTAATAAAATGAACAGGAAAAGAAAAATGGATGTTTGTAGAACTTAGTCAGAATCTTCAGTTCCCAAATGCCTAAAGTTCACAAATAAAGTGTGTGGTTTATTTTCATATTAGCCATGAAAAAAGCAAAAGAATATGAATTTGGGACTAACAGACACAAAAACCCGAGAATTAATCATTGAACACTAAGTTCAAAATGAAACAAGATTAAAAAGGATAGAGGAATAATAAAAAACTAATAACCTAATTTTAATACAAACTGTCATAGCAATAGTTATATCAAATAAACTTATTATGCATATTATTCTCTATAAAGATGGTATACTATTAGAAATTAATATGATATTGTCCTGTGTAGACTAAAAATTAAATACAAGTTAATTGTTTAATGATTAAATATTAATGAAGCTGGATAAATTTAAAATGAATTGAAACATAAATATAGCTTCACCATATAAATATAAAAGCATCGAATCAACATCCATTATAAAATGTGTATTAGCAATGTAGTTATAAATCAAAAGCCCCATCACTTTTTAAAAAATAAATTAACCATTGCGTATTATCCAGACAACGCCACCCTCCTCCGTACTCTAACATCTACGCACCCAATCGTCCTATAATAATTATATATATATATATATCAACATTTGACCGGAGGGTGGTTTCGGGGTCTGGGTGTCATGATCGGTGAAAATATACGAAAATATTTCGGAATCGCTTTCCTCCGAACGGCTGCAATAGGTAGCTTTTTGTAATAAATATGAATTTCCCGAGAAGATATTTTAAATATACGAATGCATCAAAAGTCCATAGACTTAACATTACGGAGGAGAATCACGAAGCTGAGTGACCAGCCCCCTTAAGGCTGTTCTCAACTGCTCTGCTCAATAAGCGCAAAACCTTTTGACATATTTACTTACAAATTCATTTTTTAACGGAAAGATATAAAAGTAGAAGGCCTGATTAATGGAAGCGATTTGGAATCGAACTGTTTTCCATTTTTTTTTTTTTTTTTTTTTTTAATCAATAAATTACCTATTGAGTTATAAGCTATTTTGATGACGTGACAAACACACTTTTCGCCCTTTCTGGAGTGGTTATTCTTCTTTCGCGCGGAAATTCGGTTCAAAACGCTTACTTTGACACTATTTTCTGAAAGATCTATAGCGTTTGCAAAAAAACGGAAAAAACAGTTCTGTTATATAGTTTCTGAACACCTGTTAGTTTCATATATTTCCGAACAAAATTAAATTAAAACTTATGTCATAAAGGTTGCCCTTTTGGATTTAACAACAGCCTTAATACAAACTATTCGTAGAATCCCCTACAGACTGAGATAATGAGTTCATTTTTCATATCAAGAATCAGTTAATACCTTGAGCAGTTTCACGCGCTTATTGCTAAGATGAACTTCGTGAATTTAATAAAATTAAGAAGACGTCGGGAAATAGGTTTTCACAAAATTAAGTTGATATACTTCACAGTTTTGTAATAGAAAATTTACAGCATTAATGAGAACTAGGGGTTTTTTTCTTCATAGCAAATATAAAGCAAGAATCTTTTTGTCAATTTTTTATATTATTATTCTGAATTTTATTATTTTTTTGTATGCTTCAAAAGATGTATTTTCACATCTTGTTTACTAATTTTTCAATCAGAGATGTTGCGATACAAAGGGTTGACATACCATTTAAGAAGAAAAAAAATTACAAAATTCCCTTAACACAGCAATTAGCAATACACTGTAAAAAGAAAAAAAAAAAGATGTAAATCTACAAAACTAGTTTTTGTAAAATTGCAGAAATCTGTATGTACTAACTAAAATTTTATCTGTAATCCATAATATTTATCCTTTGCTTCTTAAAATAAAAAGTCGTAAATTGTACGTCAAACGTGGCAAATAAGGTTCGTACTATAACTAGTTTTATAAATATTCAGATCTTGGTGCAATAGCTGTTGCATTCTTATGCAAAAATGCATGAATACAAAATTTATTACGATTCTATGTATTAAATTTAGTAATGCGGAAATAATAGGACTCCATCTTAAATAGGACGTAATCAGTTAATTACCATGGTAACCAAGATTCCTTACCTATCACGGGATATCATTGAATTAATTACGTATGATAGAATTTAATAGAACGGAGAAAATTTTATTAATATCTCTTTAAGTTTTGATTCAATTTTCATAAATTTGAAATGATTCGACAAAATTCTGCAACGATTATATAAATTAAATTTCAAATCATTCGGCTGGGTAGTTTTGGCGCTGTTATATGCGGACAGACGGACCGACAGACAAACGGACGAACCAGACGACAGCAGCGGAGCTGAGCTCCTGCGTAATTTCGGCACTGTATTTACCCGTCATTATCTTTGCATGATTTTGTAGGAAATATCGTTTTTCAACTAGCTTTCGTAGCTTAATTAATTGTTTAGAACTGTCTCGTGCGTTTAAAAAAAAAAAAAAAAAAAAAAAAAAAAAAAAAAAAAACATCAAGTGCTACGCTATTCCAAGTTGAGGAAAAGGAAAAGTCATTGCCTTATTTTAGCACCACCTCCTGAGCATGTTAGACCTGTAGGAAATACTAAATATGTCGAATGAGGTTCATCTCAATCAACATATCCTGTAGTATTAAGTATCGTCTTCCGAAAATCGATTGTTCTAATCGTGTCTTAACCCTAAATCGTTCTTCCTTTTTTTCCCATTTTTCTTTTTTCCTTTTGTGGGGTGTGTATGTGTGATTTCGATTTATTAATAACTACAGACGCTATCTTTTAAATGTGTGTTTTAAATTTATTACTTTCATTTTTAAACAATTCGAAAACAGTCTACTCATAGGTTTAACATTACGGAGTGGGTGATTTCAAGTGAGTGAAGAAGACCCTTAAAGTTTGCTTTTTCGACGCCTCAGCGCGGGAAACTAGAGAAACTCGTGTAGATTAAACAAATGAGATTGTGGTTGTATATTTTCTTTGATATATGTTTTTTGTTAAATTTTTGCCGAATAGCTAATAATATTGAAAACTGATTATAAGGGTACTCAAATCAGTAGTCAGTACTACACTTATTAAATATGACTTTAATAACTGAGTTGTGCTGCAAAGATTTAATATTTTTTGCTTGTGTTAAAAAAAAAAAAAAAAATTGAGGGATGAGAGCAGCACAAGGAAGATATATAATGAAAAATTAATAGGGAAAAGGAGTGTTGGTAGTTGGTAGACCCAGGAAGAGATGGGTAGAAGATGTAGAGAAAGACCTAGCACAAAACTAAATTATAAATAAAAGGCCGGAGATGGGAAGGTCTGGCGAGGTGTATTAAGGCTGTTCTCAAATCCAAAGGGTCAACTTTCCGACGTAAGTTTTAATTCATTTTTGTCCGAAAATGCATGAAACTAGAAGGTGTTGTTATTCAGAAACTATGTTGTCGAACTGTTTTTTTTTCCGTTTTCTAGTAAACGCAACAAATCTTTCAGAAAATACTGTCAAAGTTGGCATTTTGAACCGAGCTTCCGAACGAAAGAAGAAGATCCAGTCAGTACGGGGAGAAAAATGCCGTGCCACGTGATTAAAATCGCTTATAACTCAATAGGTAATTGATTGATCAAAAAATGGAAAACAAAGTTCGATTCCAAATCGTTTCTATGGCCAGGCTTTCCAATTTTATACCTTTCCGTTAAAAAATGAATTTGTAAATGTGTCAAAACGTTTTGCAGGCTGTTCTCAACTACTCTGATCAACAAGCGCAAAACGTTTTGACACATTTACAAATTCATTTTTTAACGGAAAGGTATAAAATTGGAAAACCTGGCCATGGAAGCGATTTGGAATTGAACTGTTTTTTCCATTTTTTGATTAATCAATTACCTATTGAGTTATAAGGAATTTTTATCACGTGACAAACACGTTTTTCGCCCGCTTTTGAGTCTTTCTTCCTTCGCGTGGAAATTCGGTTCAAAACGCCCACTTTGTCACTATTTTCTGAAAGATCTATTTCGTTTTCAAAAAAATGAAAAAAACAGCTCGATTACATAGTTTCTGAACAACAACACCAGCTAGTTTCATGCATTTTCGAACAAAAATAAATTAAAACTTATGTAAGAAAGTTGCCCTTTTGGATTTGAGCACCCTTAAGGGAGGTCAAATGGATTGCAGTACCATTGTGTGTATGTATGTATGTAAAAAAAAATAGGCTGGCAGAAAAATCTTTTGTTGCCTTATTTTTTATTGTAATGTATTTAATCGACAATTAAGTCATATTTGAATCCATATTATTAAATTATTATTCCTGTCGGTGCTATAAAAACAAAGAGTGTTTTAAACTTTAATATACAGTTAAATTTTAATATAAGTATGCATTTAAGACACAAATTTTGACCCTAAACATATAAATGAAAGCTCTAAAGTTCACTTAGACGATTAAATGTGGAAATAAGCTCAATTCCTGAAACATTATGCAAATCACGTTTATTACGCGACCCCGCTTAATAAGCGACTTTTGTCTAGTGCCTTGAAATGCGTCTTAACCGGCTTTGACTGTACATTATTAAAGAGTGTTATAATTTACTATATAAAGAAATTAGAGGTCTGCACGGGCCGACATTTCCAGGCCCGGTCCCGGCCCGACTCAAAGAAGAAAAAAAATTCGGCCCGGCCCGTACAAAAAAATATTGGCCCGGCCTGGTAAAAAAGTTGTAAGTTCGGCCCGAGCCCGGCCCGGCCCGTATAAAAAAAATTTATTGGCCCGGCCGGCCCGGTTAAAAAGTTAAAAGTTCGGCCCGGCCGAGTAAATTTCTACAAAACATTGATTTTTATGTCGATTTGGTTAAAAGTTTTTCTCGTACGAGGAGATCAAGCCAAAAATATTTATCTTAACTTTTCTTTTCATGTTTATAATCTTCATTTTTATAGAAGTGCCGGAGGGTGCTATATTTATTTTTTTAATGAATCTCTATTTCTTGTATGTAAATATTTCAGTTATCATTAATATTGTTAATCCATATTCCATGTTAAATATCTGAAAAATGCTATACAGTATAATCTAAGACTTAATTGCATAAAAAAGAAAAAAAAATGCGTTATAGACAAGTTCCCTTCTTAGCAAGTGTAAATGTATTATATATTATTTTCTTACGTAGTATAGTAATTTCGTTTGTTATTAATTTTTATAATTTTCTTACGTAGTATTAAGTAGTATATTAATTTTGCATGGATCAACACATTTTTCAGTTTAAAACAAGATTCCGTCATAGACAGGTTTTTTTCACACGTTTTACTATATTTTAATTTAACTATATTTTAATAAGTGTAGGAATCTACTACTCTTTAAAAAGAATGAATTTGAATGTTTAATTGTAGAATAATGGCGATTTAAAATTGTATGCATTTTTTGACAAAAAATTTGTGCCAAGCCTAATTTTACTGACCTTTGAATGGACCAGGCCATTCCGAGACAATGATATTCATACGGGATGGGTGAAAACTAGGAATGAAAATTTTGGGCCATGAAGATTAGGAATGAAACCAGTACCCGGGTGTGTGCAGAAAAAATAAGTTAGGCCCGGCCCGGCCCGAGCGCCGTAAATGAAAATAGGCCCGAGCCCGGCCCGCGGGCTTGGCCGGGCTCGGGCTACGGGCCACGGGCCGGCCCGTGCGAATCTCTAAAAGAAATATCACTTTCGTAGCCCATATCATTCTCCTGGTGAGGCGTAAACTAAATCGATTAATTAATATTCAAAGTCCTTTGAACCCGAAACCGCGAGATTATCATCTCTTTTGAAAAGAGGAAAGGCTTCTTTTACCGTAGGCCGTTCGCTCTTCGCTTGGCATTGAAAGTCAATCTCCCTTGCCTGTTCTTTTTTCCTGCCGAGAATTTGGGTCGGTCACTCACTCCCTGAATAGAAGGCGATGAAAATATAGATGGACATGCCTCATGCATCTTCCGTCTGTTTCTTTTAAAACTGTTAAGGCTGTTCTCAACTGCTCTGCTCAACAAGCGCAAAACATTTTGACACATTTACAAATTCATTTTTTGAACGGAAACATATAAAATTGGAAAGCCTGACCATGGAAGCGATTTGGAATCGATCTGTGTTTTCTATTTTTTTGATCAATCAATTACCTATTGAGTTATAAGCAATTTCGGTCACGTGACACGGCATTTTTCTCCCCTTATTGACTGGATTTTCTTCTTTCGTTCGGGAGATCTGTTCAAAACGCCAACTTTGACAGTATTTTCTGAGAGATCTATTGCGTTTACAAGAAAACGGAAAAAAACAGTTTGACGACATAGTTTCTGAATAACAACACCTTCTAGTTTCATCCGTTTCCGAACAAAAATGAATTACGACTTATGTCAGAAAGTTGACCCTTTGGATTTGAGACCAGCCTTAAGGGACTGTGCAAATATAAAGTTATCACTTACGGGGGGGGGGGGGGGTCCTGGCACACAAGGTTCGTAAATATCATGATATTTTCGAAAATATCAAAAATATCCGATATTGTGATATTTATCCGATATTTTCAATATATATCCGATATTTTCAAAATAGTCAACTTACTGCTGATAATAAATATATTCAAGCATAATATAAATTAGAAAATAAAACATGTTGCACTTGACATGAAAACTTAAACAATATACTAAAAGTGCTTTTTTTTTCTTTTCTTTTTTTTTTCACATGGAAGAAAATGGAAGATAAACTAATTGAACACAGAAACAGTTTACCTTATGCACTTGGATAAAAAAAAAAACCTTATAGGATTCAGTATCAACTATCAAGAAATCAGAAATTTATAAAATAAAATTTTAAATAGTAAAGTTTTAACATAAATCTAAGCTTATCTTATTTTTTATTCCCTAACATGTTGTACAGTTTAAACTGAACTAAACCAAAACCAGAAGATTCTTTTCTAATGAAGCCTTATATAACTGATTACCTAAATTATTTTATCTTTCATTCATCATAATCTGCTCTGAATTATGTCTCCCATAATGTACATCTAAAAGTAAAAAATTCAACCATAAAACTTGGAAAATATATTTGTTTTCTTCTTTGGCTAAAAAAGTCACTATCAGAGACAAAAGTTCTTTATCTACAGAACAACACAGTCAAATAACAGTTGAAAACTGTTGAAAATAAGTCATTTACTCTTGTTTTGGCTGAACATATCAAAAATATTTTGCACAATGATGTTTTGAAAATAAATATCAAATATAGAAAATGTCTCACATCTTGATATTTTGAAAATAAATATCAAGTAACATAAAAATATCGAAAATATCAAAAATCTCGATATTTTGAAAATAAATTTCGCATATATATTTCGATTAATATATATCAAGGAACCCTGCTGGCACATGATATCGCAAGATATCCCTAGGGGGGATGGGTTATCTTTTGATAAAGTTAACATTTTTGATCGAATCAAAATTTTCTCTTTTTATCTGTTCTATACACCAAAGTAGTCTGTTATCTTTCTTTAGTTAATTACCTTTTTTATGAAAATACAAAGTTATTATTAAAATTATTAAATGACTATAAAATTATTGTATTTCAAAATTTTATGTAATACCCCAACGTTTGGCATTCCTGTTTTTCTGTCATAAGTGTATGCATGTAAAGAAATGAGAAAGAATGAGGTCCACCTGTTTTCTCGATAAGAAGTTCTGCCTGCCCTCCTCCCCCACGTGCCGGGCAAATGCAAGAAGATATTATTACTGTAAAAAGCTATTATTAAATGCTTTTAAATAGTAGCTATTTCTTTTAAGTGCAATTTGATATAAAATTATTTCATATGCAAAGAATATTTTATTGTCTTCTCTTCATATGAATGAATAAAGTATGCGAATAATATATGCATAATCAAATCTGTATAGCACTGGAAACCAAAGAAAAAAAATTGCAAAGATGAAAATAATTTTTGGATATTGATAACGATATCATTGGGGGGGGGGGGGGGTAAAAATTATCAAAATGTTGATAACGTTATATATGTACAGCCCGTAAGGCTGTTCCCAGGGCTTAATTTCTAACAAAAAAAAAATACCGGGGCCCTAATATTCTATGGTACCGGTACAACAATCGTACCGTTCCCCCTCCCCCTCCTGTCACTCCAATTTGCATATTTATATTTTGTACATTATTTGCAAAATTTAAAAAAGCAAAATAAAAACGTAGGTTTACCATTGTGTTTTCCTACTCCCAGTGCTCCATCTTTGGATGCAGGAAAATACAATGGTAAACCTACGAGTCAACGGCTAAAATCGGGTTTTCAAGTGTTTTCCACCAAGATAGGATTTGGCAGACCAATTGCGTTTTAATATGCGAATCAAGATTTAACCAATCCTAGGATTTCATCCGTGAACTCGATGAGGTGATTGTCTATGCTGCCGGCTCGCGGTCTATCGTGCTTCCGTCTATTTTTCATAAAACGGTTTAATAAAATAAATCCTCTGCTGCGTTACACGATGAAATTTTGTTATGATAATTGACTGTGTAACTTTGGCTGAATTATAACAGACTGAAATTTTATTGTGGTAATATACACTTGTATCTTCTTTAGAAAAAAATATAAATAAAATAATGAAATTCAATGAAACCTCTGAAAACAGAAAATATCTTAGTCCCAGTGAAAAGAATTACAGTATAATTTCATTGGATTGTTTACATTCTAAGGCGGAAATCAACAACAGAACTTTTCTTTAGTCCCTTGTGATTTTGACTTGGCAGATTTTTCTGCGCTTATTTTATATCGTCTTTAGATTTATAATAAGATAAAAAAAACCTCTACTACCACACATGAAATGAAATTTTGTTATACTTAATTGTATAGCTTATTTAGAGATATTTTGTGAGTGAATTATGTGAATTTAATATAAAATTTATGACTGAATTAAGACTGACTGAAATTTTGTTATGATAATTACACGTAATTGTAAAACTTACTTAGAGACTTATTTGACTGAATTATGACTTAGGTTTATGACTGACTGAAAGTTTGTTAAGATATTTAATTGTATAACTTATTTATAAATATTTTATGATTGAATTATGACTAAAATTTATGATTGACTGCTTAACGGTGCTGGACATTTAATTGTAGAAATATTTTAGGGTTGAATTACTATTGAATTATGGCTAAGAGTTATGATTTAATTACGACTAAGATATGTGGTTGAATTATGACCAATATTCATGAGTGGATTATGAATAATATTTATAAGTGCATTATGATTAAGATTTATGACTGAATTATGACATATAGAAAGTTTGTTATGATACTTAATTGTATAAATTATTTAGAATTTATTTATAATTTATGAATGAATAATGAGCGACAGAAAAAGTTCATCATGAAATTAATAAAACGTCCATTTCGCGTTTTGGCTTATCATATTCTGTTTACAAACTTTTATTTAACTTTCAACGTATGTATGTCCTTCCGATTCAATATTTTTACTCGAATTTTATCTTATTTCCGATTATTTGATCGAACTGATAATTTTTGCGATTTTTTTTCCTTTCTCCACATACAGTTATATACTCAAAACCAGAGCTCATAATCATATGATACAAATTCATATTAATAAATTTCAACTTCAAAAAGCAACTAGATTTAAACTCCACCTGCTTTCTTTCTTTTTATTAAAAGTAATAATGCTTTGGCGAAAAAATAAGTAAAATAATTATAATTAAAGTAAAAAAGTATTACTCTTTTAGAACCGGCAATAAAAATTATGACATGAGACGTAAAATAATGTTTTTAATAACCTTTAATTTCTGTTTTTATTAGTAATTCTCTTTTATTTCTTTACACGTAAGTAAAAAACGAAAAAGAGGAAAAAACCTCCTCTTTCATTATAATTCGTATTCTCTATGTTAAACACGCAACTCGGCAATCTTTTGAATCAAATGCTATAATTTTCTCCTATATTTTATTTTCCAGCACTTCTGCACAAATGTCTTAAGTACAGAGCTCGTGATTGGTTAAATCATGAGCATACAAATGAAGATATTATCTGTAGATGGAGCAAACATACACGTATTGCATCTATTTTATGATATTTAATTAAGTAAATTGTCTCTAATTTCCTATCTTGCTTTCATGTTGGTGTTTTTCTAATAGAAACATTGATTTTTCGCGAGATATTTAATTGTACGTTTTGTTTTACATCTCTATTAACTCGAGTTAGTTTCGCAAATCCTTACAAAACCGTAATTGTTATATTTTCGTAGATTAAGCAACATTTATCTTTTTAGGTGCGTTCGTAATTATATAAATACGTAGCACTTATAGTCGTCGTTCGGTCCGTCTGTCTGTCCGTCCAACCGTCCGCATATAACAAAGCAAAAACTACCCAACCGAATGGTCTGATATTTTAAATATATAATTGTTACAAAATTTTGTCGAGTCATTTCAAATTTTATGAAAATCGGATGTATAGTTTAATGACAGGGACAGTCAAAAGTTTTCCGTTACATTACGGCCACTGAGAAAAAAATATTTCAAGTGCATTTTAATGATGTTACAGCCTTTTGAACAATATGTTCTTATGAAGTGCACTAAAATATACATTCACTACAATATGCGGTTCAAACTAGTTATAGTACGAACGCACCTCATTTGCCACGTTTGGCGTGCAAATTCCAACTTTGTTACTTCGTACAGCTGAAGATTGGGCACAATGGACCACAACGTCAAATCGTGTTCATTTTACATTGCTTTAACACTCTAATGCCATGGTAGAACCCGTACTAGAAAAAGTCAGAGAATCGGAATTCAAACCAGAAAATTTAAATAGTAAATTTTTGTTTATTTAATAAGAAAATGTCTATTATTAAATAAAGAAAAAATTTCTATTTTAGATTTCTGATGCGAATAAAAAGTTCCACTAATAAATGCTACCATGGGCACCAGAAGGTTAATACTCTCAACTGTTCTGCCTAACAAGAGCAAAACGTTTTGACACATTTACAAATTCATTTTTTTTAACGGAAAGATATAAAATTGGAAGGCCTGACTGGGGAAGCGATTTGGAATCGAACTGCGTTTTCCATTTTTGATAAATAAATTACCTATTGAGTTATAAGCTATTTTGATCACGTGACGTTTTTCACCCTTTCTTGAGTGGTTATTCTTCTTTCGCGCGGACGCCTACTTTGACACTATTTTCTGAAAGATCTATTTCGTTTGCAAAAAACCGGAAAAACAGTTCTATTACATAGTTTCTGAACAACAACACCTGTCAGCTTCATGCATTTCCGAACAAAAATAAATTAAAACTTGTGTCATAAAGTTGCCCTTTTGGATTTGAGAACAGCCTTAATCTCGTAAAATGTAATATAATCACGAACGAAAAAATATAATAAACTTTTCCGAGTTCCCCTCGTGTCCAAAAACATTCTTTATTTATAAAAACATTAGAAACCAATATATTTTCTCGACTTAAAAAAAGCATATATATATTTAAAAAAATCTATTACTGTCACTGATTTTCGGAGACGTTTCCGCTCAACCTGGAATATAGGTTTTTCCGATGCTATCGATTCTGAAGTAAACATTTTCATTAAGGCTGTTCTCAACTCCAAAGGATTAACTTTCTGATATAAGTTTTAATTCATTTTTGTTCGGAAGCGCATGAAACTAGAAGGTGTTGTAATTCAGAAACTATGTCATCGAACTGTTTTTTCCGTTTTCTTGTAAACGCAATAGATTTTTCAGAAAATACTGCCAAAGTGGGCATTTTGAACTGAACTTCCGAACGAAAGAAGAAAATCCAGTCAGTAAGGGGAGAAAAAGGTCGTGTCACGTAATCAAAATCGCTTATAACTCAATTGGTAATTGATGGATCAAAAAATGGAAAACACAGTTCAATTCCAAATCGCTTCCATGGTCAGGAATTCCAATTTTATATCTTTCCATTAAAAAATGAATTTGTAAATGTGTCAAAACGTTTTGCGCTTGTTGAGCAGAGCATAGAGCAGTTGAGAACAGATTTAAAGTTAAATCGAAAGTGAATTTCGGTAGTCTTATTTTTGTCCAAAAACAAAAACGAAAATATCAAAAAAAAAAAAAAAAAAAAAATGTAAGCAATTAATACATATATAAATGTACATAATTAATTAATATATTATTAATTAATTATGCGGGTAATTATACGTGTCGTCCAAGTTGGCTCTCTGTGCCTCAGACCAAACTTTTTATATTTTTATGTGAAATAAAATGTAACTACTTCCACAACGAAACGACACAAAATGATTTTATATCTATATGAATTTCAATTAATTGAAAAATGGTTTTTATATACAGTCGAAAACCGATTTAATGAATCGTTCGGGACTAGCAACTTTGTTGGTTAAATCGGGATAATCAAAAGAATATTTTTATACAATAGAACAAGTTGAAAAATGGCAATAAATAAGAAGAACAATGCTCACTTACCTTGCTTTAAGAAAATACACTGCATAAAAATTGGTTCTTTTCTTTTATGTTCCCTTTTATGTATTGAATAAATCCCAAGCATTGTAATTAAGAAAACATTTCATTTATTCAATTTTTATAGATATATAGGTATATTTTATAGATATTTGTTTGCTTGGTTTCGATTTTGTATTCCAAACCGCTTTATCAATTATTTTCTAAAGCTGTGGAAACAGTGTCACCAGCATCATGAGCCATCAAATACTGTTTCAAAGTATTCAAACTGCTAACTGCTTTTTTGAATGTTGCGCGCTTCATTTCCATTTCATCTTCTTCATCCGATCCACTACTACTGATATCAATAACCTCGGTGTAATATTCATTTTCGCATGCCGATGTTTCTGCGTCACAAGATACATATTTAAACTAGTATGTTGTGGCCATCACAAAACTTTCTACTATATAAATCACGTCAATTAAATCATTTAAATAGTATAAGAAATTACATCAATTTAGAACCAATTCGTATCAAAGTATACCTGAATTCGAAGTTTGATGAAAATTCGTGCATTAGTTATTGAGATAGAGCTGTAGGGGAAATTCTGAAAAATTCAGCATAGCAGCGCCACCTGTTGAGCGATTTGCACCAAAACACAAACAGCACTAATTCATATTAAGGTATACCGGAATCTGAAGTTTGATGAAAATCAGTGCATTAGTTCTGGAGCTAGAGCTATTGTGGAAATCACAAAAAATGCAGCACAGCAGCGCCACCTGTTGAGCGATTTACACGAAAAGGTACAAAACATCATTTCATGTCAAGAGCTAACTGAATCTGAAGTTTGATGAAAATCGGTGCATTAGTTCTGGAGCTAGAGCTATTGTGGAAATCACAAAAAATGCAGCACAGCAGCGCCACCTGTTGAGCGATTTACACGAAAAGGTACAAAACATCATTCCATGTCAAGGACTAACTGAATCTGAAGTTTGAGGAAAATCCGTGCATTAGTTCTGGACATTGAGCTATTGTGGAGCTTGAGATTGAGCTATTACGAAAATCGTGTAAATGCTTCAAAATGCAGCATAGCAGCGTCATCTGTTGGGCTATTTGTACCAAAACGTTACCAGCACCAATTCATATCAAGGATTAACGGAATCTGAAGTTTTATAAAAATCCGTGCATTAGTTCTTGAGATAGAGCTTTTGCGGAAGTCCTGAAAAATGCTACATAGCAGCGCCACCTGCAGGGCGATTTACACCAAAAACTAATCAGCACCAATCTATATCAGGGACTACCTGAATATAAATTTTTATTAAATTCCGTGCATTAGTTCTTGAGATAGAGCGCCCACAATATTTGTGTCACATACAGACAGACGGACGGACAGACAGACAGACAGACAGACAGACTCACAGACAGACATTTTGTAAAAACATGTTTTTTGGAATCTCTGACCCATAAAACGTATAAATCCGTCGAAAACTGGAATTCGAAAATTTTCATGAAACCAATACTTTCTTCTTGTCAAGATAGAAGAAAGTAAAAATTAATAATCAGGGGCGTTGAAAAAATTTCATAAATATTAGAAAATTTCTTCAATTTTTCATTTTTTTTTTTTTTTTTTTTTTTTTTTTTTTTGCCATAGAAAGTTAAATCGGGATTATACATTCGTTAAATCGAAGTAATTTTGTTCCATTTTTGTCGGGATCATAAAAAAATTCGCTAAATCGAGAAATTCATTAAATCGCGATTCGTTAATTCGAGGTTCGACTGTATACATACCTCGATATATTTGTCATAATGATTTTTGTAAATGATCATCTGTTATACTAGAACTTTCTCAAAGAGTATTCCAAACACTTCTGGTGTTTCAAACTAAACATTTTCTACTACTGTTAAGCCTTCAGCTTTTAATGAGCACTTGAAAAGTGTTTTCAAAGTTTAGTTATATGTATTTCCTGGTTTATAATTTGCACTCAAGTCTTGAGTCAGTCATCACTGATGATCATAAACAGTGCAGTTCATAGCAGTAAATAAAGAGTATCTCCGCCGATAACGCTCAAATCGATGAATAATGTTGAAAATTTCCGAAGGAAGAAATGAGATTTTTGGAATGCAGATAGTTTCTGTCCAACCGAATTTTCGACAGCATTTTGGCCGAAAACGAATTTTCAGCGAAACTCAGATTTTAGGCAGAAAGCAAAGCCGAATTTTAATTTTCATGTTCAACAAACATGATAAATTAACATTGGTAACATTAAAATTATTATTATTATCATTAACATTGAAATTAATATTATTTTGTTATTCTTCCATGCATAAATTCTGCTGTACAACTGAAAATGTTTGCTTGATAATAGATAGCATTCGAAAACCCGATACTCCGACTCTGAACAGAGAAAACTGCTGCATACACTGTAAAAAACAATTCGGAAACGTTTCCGAAAATAGAGGGCAACAAAAGAAAGATTTGTTACCGAAATTATTCTTTATATCTCAGAAATCTATTGCATTCAGAGGCTTCTAAAGATAAACGAACGTTTTGCTACTTTCTGACACATTTCTGAATTAATTTCTCTTCGGAAACGCATGAAATTGGGAGGTGCTCTTATTCAGAAACTGTGCAATCGAATGGTATTTTCCTTTTTCTGTAAAGGCAGAAATCTTTTAGAAAATGCAGTCAGAGTGGGCGTTTTGCACCGAATTTCCGGACCGACAGACAGAGCGGGAAATGAGAAAATGAGTCATTATTTCAATGCTATCCGATGATAGATAATGATTCTAGGTTGCCATGGTGATTATTCTATTAAATCCTATCATACGTAATTAATTCAATGATATCTCATGTTAGGTAAGGATTCTAGGTTGCCATGGTGATTAAGATGGAGTCTATTATTTCAGTATGACTGAATTTAATATATAGAATCGTAATAAATTTTGTATTCATGCATTTTCCCATAAGAGTGCAACAGCTATTGCAACAAGATCTGAATATTTATAAAACTAGTTACAGTACGAACGCACCTCATTTGCCACGTTTGACGTACAATTTCCGTCTTGTTCATTCAATTCCTATTATTAGCTCACACTCTCGCTATATATATCTTGTTCAAATTTTCAATCGTTAATAAAATACTTACTATTCATCCACTCATGTTGAAATACATTTTTTTTAACTTGTAGTGGATGACACTTGATGTTAATACAGTTTTTTTTTAAATATTAATTCATTAATTAAATTTAATTAATTAATTTTAGTTTTATATGGGAGAAAAAAATTTCTCTTATTCAAATTTTCAATCGTTAATAAAATAATTATTGTTTATCCACTCAAGTTCAAATACATTTTTTTAAACTTGTAGTGGATGACACTTGATGTTAATACAGTTTTTTCAAATATTAATTCATTAATTAAATTTAATTAATTAATTTTATTCAAATTTTCAATCGTTAACAAAATATACTTATTATTCATCCACTCAAGTTCAAATACATTTTTTAAAACTTGTAGTGAATAACACTTGATGTTAATACAGTTTTTTTTTTCAAATATTAATTCATGAATTAAATTAAATTAATTAATTTTAGTTTTATATGGGAGAAAAAAAAAATTCTCTTATTCAAATTTTTAATCGTTAATAAAATATTATTTAACCTAAGTAGGAATTGACTTAATTTTATATATATATATATATATATATTACTTGTTTTACAGTGTAGTACTCGAAAATCGGAAGATTTGGCAGCTATGGAAATTAATGTAATAGCGTTTTCATTGTTGGGTCAATCTGTGTCGGTGACCTGTAAGGTGACTACTTCCCGACGAGGAAGTCAGTCAGTGTGTGGAAGTGGAAGAGAGGCAGCAAAAGCGTTGTTCCGATCGGTAAACAAACAAATCGCCAACGACACACCGCAAGAAGTGTGTCAGGAGGGAATCGCCCTCT
Source organism: Maratus speciosus (assembly GCA_963932465.1). NCBI lineage: Eukaryota > Metazoa > Arthropoda > Arachnida > Araneae > Salticidae > Maratus > Maratus speciosus. The sequence continues at coordinate 595,941,539 of OZ010788.1, read as the reverse complement.
CAAGGTGAACGATCGTCTCTCTTCTTCTTCCTCCTGCAAGTCCGTTGAACTACCTGTCGACCGCTTTATCGCCTCAAGTTGAAGGTCCTTCAGGGGGTGGTGGTCACTTACAAATCGTTAGTAGCTAATAATTCGTGAGTGTTTTAATTAGGGTCAAAAGCTATTAGTTCCGTATATCACATACCTTCCGTAGCAGAAAGCAAAATTATAAGTTGCTAATATGGATATATATCGGGCCAATATTGAGTAAATTGGCATGAAATATTTCCCCAATATTGGGATGTCGACATTTTGACAATATTATCAAAAAATATTTAGCCAATGTTAAGCTTATAAAACCAATATTGGTGTTCCTTTAGAAATATGTCCAATGCGAACAATATTTTTATAATATCCGGATTATATTGAAGATTTTTATAGAGTGATGCTAATATTTTTCCAATATGTACATGCCATCCAGTAAGTCGCCAATAATATCCAAATATTAACTTTACATTAGAAAAGTCGTCTCTATTCTTCTTCCTCCTGCAAGTCCACTGAACTGCCTGTGGACCGCTTTATCGCCTCAAGTTGAAGGTCCTTCAGGGGGTGGTGGTCACTCACAAATCGTTAGTAGCTGTGTAATAAATTCGTGAGTGTTTTAATCAGGGTCAAAAGTCATTAGTTTCGTACGATTATCACATATCTTCCCTTGTAAAAAGCAAAATTATCACGTACTAATATGGCTATATATTGGGCCAATATTGCTTAAATTGGCATGAAATATATCCCCAATATTGGGGTGTCGACATTTTAACAATACTGTCAAAAATTATTTAGCCAATGTTAAGCTTATAAAACCAATATTGGCGTGTCATTAGAAATATGTCCAATGTAAACAATATTTTTATAATATTGGAATTATATTGAAAATTTGTACAGAGTGGTGTTAATATTTTCCCAATATGGACATGTCATACAGTAAGTCGCCAGTATTGTGCAAATTTTAACTTTACATTAGAAAAGTCGTCTCTATTCTTCTTCCTCCTGCAAGTCCACTGAACTACCTGTGGACCGCTTTATTGCCTCAAGTTGAAGGTCCTTCAGGGGGTGGTGGTCACTTACAAATCGTTAGTAGCTGTGTAATAATACGTGAGTGTTTTAATTAGGGCCAAAAGTTATTAGTTCCGTACGATTATCACATACCTTCGGGGCCGTAACCAGATTGGGGCCGAAGTGGGCTAAGACCCCTTCTATCTGTCATAATATTTTAATACAACAGTATTTCTGTTCCGTTAAAGATTTCAGAACTTTTTATTGCAAACACTCTAAAATTGTTAAAATATATAAATGCATAAAAGATGCCAAAAAGTGATAAAGAAACGTTTTAGGTATAGCGTTTTATGAAGAGGTATTTTAAATATCAAGCAGCCAGAAGTAGTGATATTTTCTACCCCCCAAAAGCTGTTTAGTACTCAGGTAAAAACTAACCGGATCTTCTAATAAAATTTCTGTATTATTTTTGGTACGTGTTATTTGCTAGGATCTCCGAATTTTGAAGGCGATTATTTTTAACATATAAATAGCACTGTTCCTGTAATAACGTATCAAATTTTAGGAAAAAAAATAATTATTGTGAATTTATACTTTTTATATCAAAATCCTAGTTAGGCGGGAATAATTGCCCTCTTTCCAGATTTATTCTTTTTTAAAGTGGAAGAACAAAGGCTCGTGTATTAGCCCCACCCACAAATTTTAAAGCCCTCTTTGGCTGCAAACTCTTGTTACGGTTCTGCATACCGCTCGTAGTAGAAAGCTAAATTATAACTTACTAATATTGCTATATATTGGGCCAATACTGCGTAAATTCGTATGAAAAATTTCCTCAATATTGGATCGACATTTTGACAATATTGTCAAAGAAATATTTAGCCAATGTTGATCTTATAAAACCAATATTGGTGTTTCTTTAGAAATATTTCCAGTGTAAACAATATTTTTGTAATATTGGCATTATATTGAAGATTTTTTACAGAGTGATGCTAATATTTTTTCAACATGGATATGCCATCCAGTAAGTCGATAATATTGTGCAAATATTAACTTTATATTAGAAATATCGTGATTCGTCGTCTTCTTCCTCCTCCAAGTCCGTTGAACTATCTGTCGGCCACAATATGGCCTCAAGTTGAAGTTCATTCAGGGGGTGGTGGTCACATGCAAATCGTTAGTAGCTATGTAATAATTCGTGAGTGTTTTAATTAAGATAAAAAAAAATTATTAGTTCCGTATGATTGTCACATACCTTCACTAGTAGAAAGCAAAATCAAAACGTACTAATATAGCTGTATCTTGGGCCAATATTGCGTAAATTGGTATGAAATATTTTTTCATTATTGGAGTGTCGACGTTTTGCCAATATTGTCAAGAAATAATAAAGTCAATGTAAAGCTAATAAAGCCAATATTGCCGTTTCATTGAAAATATTTCCAATGTAAATCAATGCTTTTTGTAATAGTTGTTGCAATATTGGCATTGTACTAGAAACATTTCCAGTAAGGCTCCAATATTAATATTGCATTGGAAACATTTCTAGTAAGACGCCGATATTTTTGCAACTATTAACTTTACATTGGAAGTATTGCCAATATAACGGAAATATTGTTCCAGTGTTCATTTTATTGGAACTACATTACCTAAATATTTCTTACCAAAATTGTCACAATATTGACAAACTGTATTTTTTTAAAAGCATATTTTTAGCAGATGACGAAAACAGTATTGAACAATTTTAAAATTTCTATACCATGTCACCAGAGTTTTTAAAAAGTTACAAAAAGATAAATTTAGCATTAAATACACTGTTGTCACTAAATTTATGGAAATTTTTCATATATTTTACAGATCAAAATAACATTATTAAATTATTGCAAAGCCAGGTGTTTATTTTTTCTTTTTATAAGATGCATGACATGTTAGCTTTTATTTTGCACATGAAAGTAGATTACCCTCTACAATAATATATTGATTGGGAAGCTAAATGAGCTTTATTTTCGTAGTAGAATGTTGCAATTATTTAAATATTAAATAACCATATGAAAATACTTTATATATTTTACACATCTTCATAATAATCCTGAAATATCGTAGCCCATAAATGATGCTATTGTTTATTTACCCATATTTTTATGATAAGGTTCATGATTCTAGTTCATGTTTCATGGCGTAACGGTTTTCCACGTAATAATTTGAATGTTAAGCAAAATGAATTTTAGTAGTAGAATCTTACACAGAATCTAAAAATAGTCGAATAAAACATCTGGAAATACTTCGTATATTTTAGAATTCGTCATAACAAATTCTGACTGTTCTTAAGGCGGTTTGTTCTCAAGCTCCCTTCTCAATAAACGCGAAACTTTCTGATTCATTTTTATACACATAATTGGGAGGTTTGACTATTGAAGCGATTTGGAAATGAAATGAGTTTTCCTTTTTTTATATATATATAAATAAATTACTAATCGAGTTACAAGCAATTTTGGTTACTTGACAACAGGTTTTTCTCCTTTCTTCCAGAAATTCGGCTCAAAATGCCAAAAGTATTTTCTTAAACATCTTTTGCATTTATGAAAAAATGGAAAACGTCTTTCGATTACATACTTTCTGAATAACCATACCTGTCAATTTCATGAGGTTCCGAACAAAAAATCAATTACAAACTGTGTCAGAAACTAGTCCCTTTGGATTTGAGAATAGCCTTAAGGCTGTTCTCAACTGCTCTGCTCAACAAGCGCAAAACGTTTTAACACATTTACAAATTCAATTTTTAACGGAATGATATAAAATTGGAAGGTCTGACTATGGAAGCGATTTAGAATCGAACTGTGTTTACCATTTTTTGATAAATAAATGACCTATTGAGTTATAAGCGATTTTGATCACGTGACAAACATGTTTTTCACCCTTTCTTGAGTGGTTATTCTTCTTTCGCGCGGAAATTCGGTTCAAAACGCCCACTTTCACACTATTTTCTGAAAGATCTATTACGTTTGCAATAAAACGGAAAAAACAGTTCTGTTACATAGTTTCTGAACATCAACACCTGTTAGTTTCATGCATTTCCGAACAAAAACGAATTAAAACTTATTTCATAAAGTTGCCCCTTTGTATTTAAGAACAGCCTTAACAATTTCCAATTATTGTAGCCCAAATGTTGTTTTTTACCCCAACATTCGTGATTCTAAATTATTGTTTATGATACAATAATTGTTCGTGCATCTTGCCTGTAAAAGTAGTTTCTCCTTTACAACAATAATTTGCATGGAAAGATGAAATTTCGTTTCGTGTTAAATACGTAGAATTTAAATATTATCGAATAAACATGGAAAAATATGAAAATGTTTCACATATTTAACTTAGCATCGTAACAGTCTTGAAATATTGTAGATCGGATTATTCATGCATGATTTTTTAATTTATTAATTTATATTATGATCCTTTTTATTTATATAATTTATTATTTTTACCCTTGAGTCTAATCCGTGCTTCGTGGCTATTTAGTTGTTCACTCATCTTGCCTGTAAAAATAGTTTCTCCTTTACAAGAATAATTTGCATGGAAAGTTAAGCGAATTTTCTTTTCGTATTAGAATATTACATAGAATTAAAATATTTTTGATTAAATTTTGTAATTGTTTGACATATTTTACAAATCATCGTAGCAATCTTGAAGTATTGTAGGCCAGATTTATTGGCATATAATACAATTTATTTATGAATTTATAATTTTTTAATTTATATTCTTATTATCCTTTTAATTTATCTAATTTATTATTTATTACCTTTGACTCTTAATTCGTGTTTCGTAGCTCTTTAGTTGTTCACTCATCTTGCCTGTAAAAATAATTTTTCCATTACAAGAAAAATTTGCATGGAAAGTTAAGTGAATTTTCTTTTCGTAATAGAATATTACATAGAATTGAAATATTGTTGATTAAATTTTGTAAATTTTTCACATATTATACATATCGCCGTAATAATGTTGAAATACTGTAGGTAAGATTTATTGGCATATTATGCATATAATGCAATTTATTAAATATATAGGAAATCTATATGTAAAAAAACGTCAAATTCACCTTAAAACTTTAATCAAAAACATGAATACATCAAATGATTCACATTTTTATTACTAAAATAGGTGTAAAAACAATTAAAAGGTTTTAAGACATTAAAACCAATATACAGATGTTAAAATATAAAAGAATTCGCCGGGGTCCCGAGCGCTTTCGACCAAACCCTGGTCATCTTCAAGGGGTGAAATGAGAAGAAATCAGCCTGATTTGCATGGAAAGTTAAGTGAACTTCCTTTTCATATTAGAATGTTACATAGAATTTAAATATTGTCAAATAACTTTTGTAAATATTTCACGTATTTTGCATATCGCCATAACAATCTTGAAATAATGTAGGGCAGATTATTTATTTATGCATTTTTAATTCATTAATTTATATTCTTATGATCCTTTTTATTTATCTAATTTATTATCAGTAGCCTTTTTAGTTGTTTATGCATCTTGCCGGTAAAAATAGTTTTTCCTTTAAAATAATAATGTTGAAGGGAAGTTAATTGAACTTTCAATTGAAATATTATGCAGATTTTCAATATCGTGGGAAAAAAATCTGGAAATTTCATATATTTCATACATTGTCATATTAATCTTGAATTATAGTATCCCAATGTAATTGCTGATATCGTTTTTTATGAATTTACATACGATAATATTCATGGCACAATAGCTGTTTATGTATCTTGCCTGTAAAAGTAGTTTTCCCTTTACGATAATAATTTTGATGGGAAATTAACTGAATTTACAGTTGGATATTACGCAGAATCTCAATATTGTGCAAAAAATCTGGAAATATGCAATTGCTGATATCGTTTATTTATGCATTTACATACGATAATATTCATGGTACAAAAGCTGTTTATGCATGTAAACGTAGTTTTCCCTTTACAATGATAATTTTGATGGGAAATTAATTGAACTTGCAGTTGGAATATTACGCAGAATCTCAATATCGTGTAAAAAATCTGGAAATGCTTCATATATTTCATACATGGCCATAGTAATCTTGAAATATAATATCCCTATGTAATTGATGATACCGTTTATTTATGAATTTATATACGATAATATCCATGGTACAATAGTTGTTTATGCATCTTGCCTGTAAAAGTAGTTTTCCCTTTATAATAATAATTTTGATGGGAAGTTAATTGAACTTGCAGTTGGAATATTACGCAGAATATCGTGTAAAAAATCTGGAAATGCTTCATATATTTCATACATTGTCATAGTAATCTAATCCCTATGTAATTGATGATATCGTTTATTTATGCATTTATATACGATAATATTCATGGTACAATTGTTGTTTATGCACCTTGCCTGTAAAAGTAGTTTTCCCTTTACAATAATAATGTTGATGGGAAGTTAATTGAACTTGCAGTTGTAATAGTACGCAGAATCTCAATATCGTGTAAAAGTTCTGGAAATTCTTCATGTATTTTATACATTCGCATAGCAATCTTTAAATATAGTATCCTTGTGTAGTTGCTGATATCGTTTATTTATCCATTTATATACGATAATATTCATGGTACAATAGTTGTCTATGAATCTTGCTTGTCGTTTCTCCTTTACTATAATAATTTTGATGGGAAATTGTGGATTTTCAGTTGGAATATTACGCAGAGTCTCAAAATCAGGTAAAATTTCTTGAAATGCTTCCCATATTTCATACATTGGCATAGTAATCTTCAAATATGTCTCTATGTAATTTCTGATATCGTTTATTTATGAATTTATATACTATAAGATTCGTGGTAAAATAATGGCACAGATGTCATCTAGGCTCCATATTGGCGCGATTTTTTTCTGACGCCAATGTCATATATGCAACTGGTACTTAAGTGGCGCCAAAGCGTCGTTATTTTGCTTAATATGGTACCCCGGATGTTGTTGTTTATGCTGTTGATGTTTTCGCCAAATTGGCGTCGGAAAAAAATCGCGCCAATATGGGGCGTATATGACATCTGTGCTGTTGTCTATGCATCTTGCATGTATAAAGTAGTTTCTCTTTTATAAAAATAATTTGAATTGGAAGTTTAATGAACTTTCTTTTTGTAGTAAAATAGATTTTAAATATCGTAAAATAAACTTCTGTGAAATTATTTAATACGTTTTATACATCATCATAACAATGTTTAATTATTGTAGCCCCAGTTGTTTATTTATTTATTTAAATTAGCTTCATGATAGAATAACTGTTCACGTACAATGATTGTAAAAGTAGTTCATCCTTTACAACAATAATTTAGATGGAAAGCTAAGTAGACTTTTTTTTCGTAGTAGAATATTATATAGAATTTAACTATCGTCTAGTGAACTGCTAGAAATACTTCATAAATTTTCTCATTGTCATAATAATGTTGAAATAGTGGAGCCTCCAAAAAGGTTGGGATTGTTTATTTTCGATAAGACACCATGCTTCGCAATCCAATGGCTGTACATACATTTTGCCTGTAAAAAGTACAGTGAAAACTCCCTGTGCGAACACCTCTATTAAGCGACCACTTCCCTGAACGACCATTTTTTCATGGAACGAAATTTATTCCCATTGGCTCAATACTAACTTTGCCTCCATTCAGAGACCATCCCAGTTGAACTCCCTCCATGAGCGACCCATTTCTTTGAAGAAAATGAAACAAATTTCGTTTTTTCCTGATCGCTTGAAGAAGGTTTTATTAGAAAAATAATTCCGGAGAGCGCATTATTCATCAGTCTTCTAAACTAAGTTTAGAATTTTTATTTATTCCGTAACTTTTAAGTGTTTAAACCCCTTTGTGCCTTTTTAGGCAATGAATTTAAGTCTGATGTCAAATTAAGGATGACGGCCAATAAACTCTTCTGCCCTATTCTGTCAGGAAACTCTCAAAGAAATAGATAAATTAATGAAATCGTCATAATTTGTTCCCGTCCAAAAAAAAAAAGAAAAAAAAATGCATTTATTTACTAAACATCGAAAGGACCTGGAAATAAAAGTTATAAAAGATAAAACCGTGAAATCAAAGCAAACGCCAATGAATTCTTTTTTAAACTCTGAACTAATTAACTTATGTAATTAACTTTTGTTTTGATACTTAAATTTTCATATTTTTTCCTAATGTGAAAAATAAATTTTAGTAACGTTAATTGTTACCTTTTTTCAACAATTAAAATCTATATTTAAACATGACCTCCATTAAAAGACCACCTCTCGGAGCGACCAATTTTTATTGGAACGGAACGTGGTCGCTTTAGGGAGGTTTTACTGTACTTTCTCTTTTACTACACTAAGTTTCATTGGAAGAGTTAACTTTTTTTTTTCGTAGTAGAATTTTACACGAAATTTAAGTACTGTCAAATGAACTTCTGGAAATTTTTCGTATGTTTTACACATTATCATAATAATCTTTAAATATTCCAGCCGCAAGAACTGCTGAGATTTTTTTTTTTTTTCTTTTTCGCATTTATTTGCGAGTAGATTTAAGATTCTAAATCATGATTTATGATATTATACACTGACTATTCCCGCATTTTTTCTACTAAAGTACTTTCCCCTTTACAACAATAATTTCAACGGGAAGATAAGTAAATTTCGTTTTCGTAACATTTAATTGCGATTAGAATTTAAACATTGTCGAAAATGCTCCATAAATTTTACACATCGCCACAGCAATCTTGAGTTATTGTAGCCCTAAGTATTAATCTTTTTACAGTAAGATTCGTGATACAATAGTAATTTTAACATATTACCTCTAAAAAAGTTTCTGCTTTACAATAATAATTTGGACAAAAATGTGAATAAACTGTCTTTTCGTGGCAGAATGTTATATATAATTTAATTTTTCATCAAATAAAGTTTTTGGAAATGCTTCATAATCTTTTTTATCGTCATAATAACATTAAAATATTTTATCCTCATAAATGCTGAGGTTGTTAATTTACACATTTATTTATGGTAAGATTCGTGATTCTAATTCATAGTTCTGGTACAGTGATTGTTCATTCATTTTGCTTGTTAAAGTGTTTTCTCCTTTACAGCAATAATTTGGATGGAAAGCTAAGTGAGTTTTCTTTTCGTAGTAGCACATTACACAGAATTTAAATATCGTCGAATGAATTTCTGAAAACCTTTCATATGTTTTACACATTGTCATAATCATTTTCAAATATTTTAACCGCATTCATTCCTGAGATTTTTTATTTGTGCATTTATTTTCGAATCTATCCAAGGTTCTAAATCATGATATGGAGCATTTTCATAATCTTTTGACCTTTATGTCCCTGAATAATAATTTTTATTTTAGTACATATTCTTGTGTTTTTAGGTAGCTTTCTTTACAAAAAGCTACCTATTGCAGCCGTTCGGAGGAAAGCGATTTCAAAAAATTTTGGTATATTTTCATCGATCATGACCCCCAGACCCCGAAACCACCCTCCGTTCAAAATTGATATATATATATATATATAACCAATAATTAAACATAACCTACCACCATCAAAAACCGTAATATTATGAATTAAAGCTGTAAGTATATAAAAAAAAAGATTAAATTATTTATAAGAATTATTATGGAAGAAAAATAAGAAAGTGGACACCGACAAATAATGGAAATGCTTATATATTGAATTACGTTTTCAAGGGCACAGAATTCAATGATATAAGCAAAATGGTTGTTTTCTGTGGGAAAAATAAGCTAAAGCTAAAAGTTATTTTCCCCTGTGCCCAAACAACCATTAAAATCAAGTGAATTGATTTAAAATGAAAACAGAATAGAAACAAATAATATGAAATGGAAAAAACAATAAAACCTATTTAAATATTTATAGGATATAAAATGAAATAATAAACACCATACCGATTAATATTTTAGAATAAATCCACGCGCACATGGCACCCATATCGTAAAGATTAAGGTTAATAAAACAGTTAAGAAATCACAGTAATTGATACCATAGGATGCAGTTAATACATATTGAAATAAATGTTAAATAACTTTTAATATAATATAAAATAATATAAATAGAAAGTAATTACATAATTAAAATGCACAATTAAATTAATTAAAAACCGTTAAACAATACCGTCAAAATTTAGCTAAAAATTCCCCTGGTGTAGTAAATTATAACTGAAATGTAGCTGGAATAAGTAAATCTAGAACTTATCGAAAAAAAAACACAAATTGTGGTGCTGCCATCTAGTATTACTTTTATGATTTAATTGTCAAAAGACTTGCTTCAGCTGTAAGCAATTGAATGTCACAATTGTTTTATTAACAGCAAAACCAAACATATCCTTATATATAGATAATTATAAACTGAATATAAACCACACAATGTATTTAAAAAAAACTATTGTTAATAAAATTTAAAAAGCATACAAAATATTCTATTAGCAAATTTATTTAAACTACACTAAGAATTTAAATAATTCTAGAACATCGATAATATATAGCATATAGCTATATGCTATAAAACAAAATAAATTCATTAATAATTAATATAAATAATTATTAAAAATATAAAAATCTTTAATAAAAACTATTATATATAAGATAATTATAAAATGAACAGGAAATAAAAAACATATGGTAGTATAAAGAAGGTGGACTGATACTTAAATTCCAATTACCTAAAAAGCACAAATATAGTGTGTGGATTATTTTATACATCCATAAAAATCCTAAAAGTATGAATGTGGGACATTCAAAAACAATAAACCGATAATAAATTATATAACACTCAGTGAAAATAAATATTAAAATATTAATAAGAATAGAGGAATAATAATAAATATAATTACCCAATTTTAATCCATACAGTATAACTATATTTATATTAAATATACTTATATGTATATTAATAACTATAAAAATGGCATACTATTAGTAATTAATATGATATTGTCCTTATTAAATTAAAATTTATAACAAATGATTGTAAATAAGATTAAACAATAATAAAGCTAATAATTAATGAAATTCACCAATTACATATAAAATATCAAATCAACATCCTTATAAAATACGTATCAAAAATATAGTAATAATACAAAAGCCCCATTTTTTTTTTTAAATATAAATTAACCATTGCGTATTATCCAGACAACACCACCCTCCTCCGTACTCTAACATCTACCCACCCATCCAACCTATAATAATTTTTTATGTTATTTTACAATTTTTATTTTTTTTATAGAGAATTTTATTTTATAATTTTTTTGTAATTTTGTTTACGCATGTGTTAATTTGTTTTAAAAGATCATGTAAGAAAAATACTAATTGTATATTAATGAATATATGAATTTTTTGGAAAACCATGATTTAATGCATCATAAATTAGTTTTTTAATATTATTGTTAATTAGAGGAGAAGAACATAAACATTTTATTCTATATAAATGATTAAGTATTATATTTCGAAATACAGAATGATGTAGACAAGATTTAAAATTTGTAAATGTATTAACTTTGAATTTAAATTCTTTACGTTTGTCATATAAATCTGTGATTGTTTTGTTGTCTTTTATTGTAATTTTATATATATATATATATCTGACCTATGTCACACTGTAACTCTCGTATTTATGAACCGATTTGGATGTAATTCGGTGTGTACATAGTACATACCAATGTCTCGACCGAGTTCGTTGGCCAGCTTCATCCGCTATTTTGTTTCAAAATGGCGGCCATTTAAAATTTTTAAAAAAATTTAAAATCTGAAATGTGGTACCAAAAAATTGAAAATAGAAAAATATTTTTTTCTTATGTATTTGACCTTTATACAAAGACTCCGTAGCAGTTTTTGTTTTGTCTATATCTTAAAAAATGGCTGAGTTATAGCATTTTGAATTTCTAGCGAAGCTGACATTTTGAAACGTCCTGAATTTTGTCACGCGATAAAAGGCGTATTTATGAACCGATTTGGATGTAACTTCGTTTATACATAGTACAGACCAATGTCTCGAACGAGTTCGTTGGCCAGCTTCATCCGCCATCTTGTTTAAAAATGGCGGCCATTTAAAATTTTAAGAAAAATTTAAATTTGAAATGTGGTAGCAAAAAATTGAAAATTGAAAAAATATTTTTTCTTATGTGTTTGACCTTGATAAAAAGATTCGGGAGCAGTTTTTGTTTCGTCTATATCTTAAAAAATGGCTGAGTTATAGCATTTTGAATTTCTAGCGTGGCTGACATTTTAAAACGTCCTGATTTTTGCCACGTGATAACAGACGTATTTATGAACCGATTTGGATGTACCTTGGTGTGTACATAGTACATACAAATAACTCAACCGAGTTCGTTGACCAGCTTCATTCGCCATCTTGTTTCAAAATGGTGGCCATTTAAAAAAAAATTTAAAAAAAATAAATTTAAAATGAGATACCAAAAAATTGGAAAATGAAAAAGATTTTTTTTGTATGTGTTTGACCTTAATACAAAGATTCCGGAACAGGTTTTGTTTCGTCTACATCTAAAAAAATGGCTGAGTTATAACATTTTGAATTTCTATTGTGGCTGACATTTTAAAACGACCTGATTTTTGTCACGCGATAACAGGCGTATTTATGAACCGATTTGAATGTAACTTGGTCTGTACATAGTACATACCAATGTCTCGACCGAGTTTGTTGGCCAGCTTCATTCGCCATCTTGTTTCAAAAGGGTTGCCATTTTTTTTTAAATGTAATTTAAAATTTAAAATGAGGTATTAAAAAATTGGAAAATGAAAAAGATTTTTTTTATGTGTTTGGCCTTGATACAAAGATTCTGGAGCAATTTTTGTTTCTGAAAATTTGTTCTTTTGTTTATATCTTAAAAAGTGGTTGAATTATAGCACTTTGAATTTCTATCATGGCTAACACTTTGAAACGATCTTGTATTTGTCACGCGATACCACACTTATTCGCCTATTTCGATGGAAGAAGGCATGTGGATAGTATACATCAATATCTCGACCAAGTTCGCTGGCCAGCTTCATCAGCCATCTTGTTTCAAAATGGCGGCCATTAAATTAAAAAAAAAATTATATTTAAAGTGAGGTGCAAAAACTTAGAAATTGAAAAAGGTTTCTTTCTTAAGTATTTGACCTCGATATAAGGATTCAGGAGCATTTTTTGTTTGTCTTTATCTTAAAAAATGGCTCAGATATACCAGTTTCAATTTCTAAAGTGGGTGACATTTTGAAAAATCTGATTTTTTGCCTGCGACAGCACTCGTATATATGAACCGATTCCGATATGAGTGAGCATGTGCACGGCAATTACTAAGGTCTCGACCAAGTTCACTGGTTAGCCTCATCTACCATGTTGTCTTAAAATTGCAGGCACTTTAAGAAATCGCCGAATTTGGCAGCCAAATATAAGTGACTTTAAATAAAAGCAGCTTGGATAAAGCTGACTAATTTCGCAAAATTCTCATTCATAATGATTTAGTATTGATAAAAATTAGTATTGAATCTCCTACATTCGGTTTCCACTTAATTAAGCTTCGTGTGTTTGAATAATATAAGTTGGCTTTTTAAAAATAAGGAATATGAAAGCTACCTCTTCCTCCCGGCACTGGCCGGAAGGACTTTTTATTTCATATACTGGGAAATATCCCATTGCATGATTGCATAACAATACTAACGAGATAAATAAGTTTTAGACGATGTTGAGGGTCCAAATACCAGGAAAGCTCCTATACCGTCCCGTGTCCCTGATGCTGATTTTTAAGTGTGGAGCTGTCTGTATAAAATTGTTTCAATAAAAGTAATTCGATGTAATTTTTTACCGAAACTGGGACTATTGTGTTATATAAATATGTAGCAAAAAATTAACCGACACACATTTTTACGGTTGTTATTATTTTTTGAACTCTGTCCCTGGGTTTTAGATTCCTTACCGTCCCCCTTATAAAATTATACAGAAAACCACTTCAGATGTAGCCACAGAATTATTTTCAACATTTTTCTCATGAAGAAGTATGCTAGAGAAAGAATGTCTAAAATTCTTTGACAGGAAATTTACTGCAGAATTTAAATCAGCATTTAAATATCAATTTCAAGCATCGTGGCTTTATGGGTATACTATAAAAAAAAAAATAATGCCAGTTTTCCGGTAGGAATCGGAAAAAAAGTTGCCCTTATCGTACCGGAATAATTTCCAACCCAGCTCGGAATAAAATCCGTAAAATACCGTTTTACTGGCTATTTCCTTATTTTTACGGTTTTTATTCCGAGCTGGGTTGGAAATTATTCCGGTACGATAAGGGCAACTATTTTTCCGATTCCTACCGGAAAACTGGCAGTATTTTTTTTTTTTTTTTTTTTTTTTTTTTTTTTTTTTTTTTTTTTTTTTTTTACAGTGTAGTCTTATCGTCCCCAAGGTTTATTCCTGCTCTTTTCGAAGTAATTTTTTTTTTATTTATTCCTGCTCTTTTCGAAGTAATTTTTTTTTAAATTTAATCCAATGTAAATAACTTTTTCTTAAAATCATTGAATATTGTGGCTATCACTGAGTCTTAACATGATTTTCCTAAAGATAGGTGGTAATTTTCCTTACCGTCCCATCCCTACCATCCCTTTTTTTTTCCATTACATCCCCCTTTTTTCCCATTACCGTCCCTTTTTTCGTTACCATCCCTTCTTTAACACCCCTTTAAGACAATGTTATACCAAAATTTTTTACTAAAAATACTACATTGTTATTATTTCTTATTTGAATGCCCTGTGGGTACAATGGAAATTCATCATAAGTAAAAATTTAGAAGAAAATAAAAAGTTTTAGTGGTAAAATGGTAAGGGAAATAAATTAAACTCGCAAGTTTAACTTAAACCTCAGTTAAATAAAACATTTTTCGCTGCTGACCATTTTTTCTTTATTTTGAATCAATAAGGCATTCGTCTATGAGATTAAAATGTTATTTTAGCAAGTTTAATTTCACCAGATTTTTATTCCCGAAAGTCAAAAGATTGTGAGAATGCTCCATATATGATATTATATAGTGACTGCTCACGCGTCTTGCCTAAAAAAATACTTTCACCTTTACAGTAGACATTTGAACGGGAAGACAAGTGAACTTCCTTTTCGTAACATTTAATTACGATTAGAATTTAAATATCGTCGAATGGACTGAAAATGCTTCATATATTATAGATATTGCCATAGCAATCTTGATTTATTGTAACCAAAAATATTAATATTTTTACATAATAATTCATGATACAAAGTAGTTTACACATCTTACTTGTAAATGTAGTTTCTCCTTTAAAATAATAATTTGGACAAAACGCTGAATAAACTTTCTTTTCGTAATAGAATGTTATCTATAGTATAATTTATCACCAAATAAATTTTTGGAAATATTTATTTTTACACAAGCATTTTTGGAAATGCAAGTATTTTTATAGTAATAATAATGCTGAAATAACGTAACCCCATAAATTTTGAGATTGTTTACTTATACATTTATTTATGATAAGATTCATGATTCTACTTCATGGTTCTGTTACAATGTTTGTTCATATATTTTGCTTGTAAGTTTCTTTTGTGCAACAATAATATGGAAAGTTAAGCAAGTAACCTTAAAAAGTTTTTCTCTTTCGTAGCCGAAATTTAGATGGAGCTTAAATATCCTTGAATGAACTTCTGAAAATCCGTTGTGTTTTACACGTTGTCATACTAAACTTTAAATATTTTTGCCTTATTAAATGCTAAGTTTTGTTATGCATTTATTTACGATAAAATTCATGATTTTAAATGAGGTTCATTTTGAATTCACCTTGCCTGTAAAAATAGTTTCTGCTTTACCACAATAATTTGCATGGGAAGGTAAGTGAACTAACTTCCTTTTCGCAGTAGAATGTTACACAGAATTTAATCATCGTCGTAAAAAACTTCTGTAAATGCTTCATACATTTTATACATCGTCATAAATAATCTTGTACCATTGTAGTCCATATGTTTATTTATTTATTTTAATAAGTTTCTTGATACAATAGCTCTTCACCATCTCACTGTAAAAGTAGTTTCTCCTTTCTAATATTAATTTAGCTAATGGGAAGCTAATTAAACTTTTTTTTTCGTACTAGAATGTTACAGTAGACTCCCTCAAATCCGCAACCCTAAAATCCGCAAATGCCTAAATTCAGCACATCATCGCAGATGTAAACAATGAAACTTTCAGTTCAGATGTACAGGCAAAATTACAAATTTTTTTAAGTTTTATATCATTTCATGTGTATTTTAATATGTAATTCTCAATAATATGACTGAACTTATGGTTTTTCACGAAGGAAGTATAAATTTATTTCTGAAAAAAAATCAAGATATTACTGACATCACTGGTAATCATAATCTTTTTACCTAATATATTTATGTATTAATAAAGCGTTTTTGGTTATTAAGACAGGCTAAACCTGAAATAAAAGTTCCATACATTGATTTTGATGTAAATTGATAGGGTACATTTATGACTAAAGTTTGAATAATTTAAGGAAAATGTACTTCATCTTTATTATGCATATTTAATTACACATTATTAGTTTTATAATTTTGATTGCATTATTCCATTCAAATTCCTGTTTAAAAAATGTAAACAAAGCAATCACCAGAAATTTGCAAAATTCTAAAATCCGCAGAGCCTCTGGTCCCAAGCTGTGCGGATTTGAGGGAGTCTACTGCATATAGTTTAATTTCTCGTCCAATAGTAGCTCTAGAAATGCTTCATAAGTGTTTTTGGTCGTCATAACAATCTTTAATTATGTAGCCATAACAATCTTTAATTATGTAGCCATAACAATCTTTAATTATGTAGCTTCATAACAGCTGAGATTATTTAATTATGCATTTATTTACGATAAGACTCGCCGTTCTAAATCAATGTTCGTGATAAATAGTTGTTTACGCATCTTGATTCCAGAAACAGTTTCTCCTTTATAATTATAATACGAATGGAAAGCTAAGTGAACCTCTTTTCTTAGTAGAAGGCTACATATAATTTAAAAATCTTGGAAAACATTTCAGTGCAAATGCGTCATATATTTCATAGATCGTCATTATAATCTTGAATTTTGCTAGCGCCAGATGTTTCATTTTAACAAATTTCATGATACAATAGCTCAATGGTCGGCAACAGGTGGACCGCGGTCCACTTCCGGACCGTGGAAGGTCGAAGTTTGGCCCGCCAAAAACTTTCAATTTTAATAAATAATTTATTGATACGGTCGAGTGATAGCCTTATCAATGTTTCTTATATTTTACAAGTAATAGTGCAATCAATTTCATTTTTTAATAGTGATGCGTAGTTGCTATGATGTGAAACGAAAAAATTATCCATGTAGCCCAGGCGCGGCGGTGGGACCTGCCGACTGCGTTGGAGCTTATGCACAAGGATTTGTCTTGTCAGTCGTAGATTGTGATCTTGTGCGGAGTATTCCTTCATTTTCATTGTTATAATCGCGTGCTCAAATAAAGTTTCGTGTATGTATATCGCTAAATATGTATCCTAAAAAGCGTAAAGTTGACAGTGTAAATAGGAAGTTTCTGGTTGAGTGGACAGAGAAATTTTACGGTGTTTTACGGTGCCCGATGGGCTTGAAGCTGTTCCAGTTTGCCTCATATGCAACAAAACTGTCGCTATTGGTAAAAGTTCCAATTTACGCTATTGTTAAAATTTCAACGTATACCTGTGTATGTAGTGATATTTCAGAACGAATACCTGAATTTTCTATTTTCTACTATATGTATGTGTATGTAAAAATAAAAAATAATAAAGTAATAAGTACTTATATTACTTATGTGGGGTTTTTTTTTTTCTCTGGACCTCGATAAAAATTTTTTAAACTATTCGGACCCCACTTAAAATTACTTGCCGACCGCTGCAATAGCTGTTCATACATCTTACCTGTGAAAGTTGTTTCTCCTTTACAATAATAATTTGAATGGAAAACTAAGTGAACTTTTTTATTCATAGTAGAATCTTACATAGAGTTCAATTCGTCGTCCAAGATTTTGCTAATGCTTCATAATTTTTTCTGATAGCCCTAACAATCTTGAGTTATTTTAGCTTCATAACTGCTGAGATTGTTTATTTATGCATTTATTTACGGTAAGATTCCTGATAGAGTCCTGCACATTAAAGTCTACCCGACCCGAAACCAAAATTTTTTTGTTTATTTATGCATTTGTTTACGAAAAGATTTATGGTAGAATCCTTCACGTTAAAGTCTACCCCACCCAAAACTGAAATTTTTGATTAAAGTCAACCAGAAACTCGACCCGGATCCGAAATATTCAAACCCGAATCCAAAGTGAAAGAAAATTAATCCATATTTCAATACAATTCGGAAAATAGTCTTCAATTACATCTGCAATATGCATTTTATCTTTTTTGTATAAAAATGAATACATATGCACGCATAATATTCAAATATATAGGTACTATATATATATATATATTTTTTCATTTGAAAAATATTCAGGAGTTTCTTTTTAAAAATCGGGTAAACCCGACGCGAAAGAGTGAAGACTTAACCCGAAACACTTGCGAAAGAGTCAAAACTTAACCCGAAACACTTAAAGTCAACCTGACCCTCAAAGAAAACAATTAGTGTCAAACAGATCCGACCCAAACCGTTGGTCGGATCGTGATCGGGTAAAATCGGGTTATCCGATATGATGCAAGTTTTTAATTCATGGTTCTAAATCATGGTTTGTTACAGGCACGTTACCTGTAAAAATAGTTTCTCCTTTAGAACAATAATTTACGTGGGAAGCAAAATAACCTTCTTTTTTCGTAGTAGAAGTTACATACAATTTAAATATCATCGAATGAACTTCTGGAAATGTTTGATACATTTTAGACATCGTTAGCGATTAGGGAAGATTTTTAATCAAAATTTCTAGCACTTTTTCCACTTCGCAATCTTAGCTTTATTTAGTCATGGAATATCTGCTATTTGAAAATAGTGGTAATTGAATAAGAAAAATTACCCAACTTGGCAACCTTGCATCATCGTAATGATCTTGAATTATTGTATCCCCAGTTGCTTTTTTTTTTTTTTTTAAATAATAAGATTTATGATACAGTAGTAGTTCACATACCTTGCTTGTAAGAGTAGTTTCGCCTTTACAAAAATATTTTTTGTGCAAAGATAACTATATTTTCGTTGTGGAATGTTACACGGTACGCAAATATTTTATCAAATGAAACTTCTGAAGATAATTCACCTGTTTTTTACATTATCATAAATAAATACTTTAAATGTTTAAAATTCAGATTAAAGTCATTGTTGCGTAATCATTTTAGACGAAAAAAGAATTAAGATTTAATACCTTCGCAAGCAGTGCCCTGTATATTTGAATGTTTGAAAAACACTTTTCTGGATAGAAATTTGAAAACGTATCTAACAGTTGAAATTGTGTGAATTAAAAAGGTGGAAATTACTGTTCGAAAATAGTGGTATTCAGTTTCATGGATTTTGTGTTTATGGCACATATTCGTTCTGTTCGTCGATGAAAGGGTTAAAAGCAGTGTTTGCAACTGAACATACGTATCAAAATATACTTTTTTCTGATGTTTTGAGTTTTATAAATCTTAAATAACGCCTTTTTATTTAAAATATAAATATCCAGCGGAGATTATAACAATCCGTAAGTAAAATATATTTAAATAACTATATTTTATTCTTAAGTGTGTGGTTTTAAACATATATTTTTGGTCATTGTTATCCTCGTTTTTGCTGTTCAAACTTTGCTTGTTTTCATATGATACACATTATGCCTTTATTTTTATCTTTATGCAAATAATAATCAGAAAAAGATTTCAATTTTTCGTAATAAAAACTCTCTACCCCCCATAAAAAAATTTCCTTTCTTTTTCCTTCTTTTTTTTCTCTAACTTCAAATTGCTGAAAGGTTATGGTTTTTTTATTTGTTTGTTTCTTTTTTTCAACTTTATTTTCTTATTAACTATTTAATTCTTTATTCTAATGCTTTTTGAAAAAAAAAAAGTAATTGGTCACAGGAAATCCGGTTTTCTTTTTTTTTTTTCATTTTTAAAAATCGGAAATGCAATTATTTTTGTTTTAGAGTCATTGAAGATAAAACATTTTAAATATCCTTTGTTTCGTTTGGTTGACCTCAATTTTCAAGATAATGATGCAATTTCAACTTTTTTAAAGCCAGTTTTTAATTTACAAACATAAAATAATAAACAAGACAACGATGATTCAATTTTGTATTAACAATAGTTAATCATAGACTTTTAGATGTTAAAAGACTTTTATTATTATTATTATTGTTATTATTATTATTATTATTATTATTTCCTTTAAAAAAAATAAAATAAAAAGTTTCAGGTATTATCAGTAGATGAAGGGGAAATACTTCGATAAAAGATGTGTAAAAATTACGAATAATTCAAGAAATTATATGAAGAAAAAACTGAAGACTATCTCAAATCTGCTAAGACATAATCGCAAGCCTCTGTAAAAAAAAAAAAAAAAAAAAAAAAAAAAAAAAAAAAAAAAAATCCGTTTTAGACAATTTTGCATCATAGCAGGTACAATTACATGGTATTTTTTACGTCTAAACCGTGACATTTTTCCGTTTAAGAGCGAATTTCGTGATATGCAGGTTCTATTTTCAAAGGCTTTCTTGTGTATCAATAGACAGATACCATATGAACAACATACAATAAAGCCTGTAAAACGCTGTATACTCCGTGTACAGTTTTGATTTAATAACTTTTGAAAAAATATTGTAAAATAATAGATCTAATATCAATTGTATCTGTAATGCTGAAACATGAAAATAATTATACTCATTAATGCTCAAGTATAGTTTTTAAATCTGATGAAATATTCTGGACTTATTTGAAAAATCGGTCGACCCGCAATAGTCAAATACCAGTCCAAATCTGACACGAACTCGTAACAATCCCAGTTCACCAGACCCAAACTCGACCCGCAACGAAAGCAATTACAATCGACCTGATCCGACTTGAACCACCGGTCGGGTTCGAATCTTTATCCGCCCCGATGTTGGAGTCTAGTCTACCTATACGTAAATTCGGCACTGATTATAACTATTTGTACTAGAATAGAACATATATATAAATTTAATCCATATTATTTCAGCAAGATAAGGAGCCGTCCACAACTGATGTCACGCTTGGACGGAGGTAGGGGGGGGGGGGGGTCGTGAAATTGTGACAGTTTAGGACAAGTGAGTGGGAGGAGGTAAGAAGAAATGCAACATCACATATTTTGGTTAAAATAAAAGTATTAAAATCAACAGATTAAATTTTGAAGTTATTTTGAAATTAAAGTATTTTTGTTCATAAAGTACATTTAAAGCCTAATATATTAAGTTCCATTTCAAATTCCAAAATACTACTCTGTTTTCAACTGCTCTTTCATATTAATATTTTATTACTATTGTATATTAATGTTTTTATTGCAATCCTTAATCTTATTTCATACAAAATAAGTACAGGAATCTTTTTTTTTTTTTTTTTTTTTTTTTTAATGCTTACAAATGCCATTAAAACACATAGTTAAAGTTTAAAAATAAAGTTTGAAATATGATCTATAGCGTAGTGCATCATTTCTGAACTACAAGTACTATATATGTTTATGTAATATAGCGTGTAATATAGCGATACATGTGATAATGGGGGGAGGGTGTATGGTGAAGTGTGACACTTCGTGACAAAGGTGGGGGGGGGGGGGTCACAAATATCGAAAAAAAATGTGTAATATCATTTATGAACAACTCTATACATTGTCTTTTTATATAGATGTCAAACATTTCCATTTGTAATCCACGTTTTGGGATCATTTAGTAACTGAAAGAGAATAGATTGAAAGTAATACAGAGAAGAAGAACAAGATGAAATGAGGGCATTTAGAAATTCCTCCAGCGGATTACTGTCTTTAATTTTAGGCTTTAACTTTCCATCTCACTACTTACCGTGATCAGTGATTTGAGTCTAAACCCGTCTGATCATCTAAATAGCTGTTTGGTGGATGCGAAAGTAAATAAGGTGATCTTCTATAATTAAAATACCTTGCAGAAAAATTAAAGTTAACAAGCTGGAAATTGCACGTCAAACGTAGCAAATGAGGTGCGTTCGTACTATAACTAGTTTTATAAATATTTTTTGCACCGCATATTGTACTGAATGTGTATTTTAGTGCACTTCATAAGTGCCTATCAATTTCATTCTGTTCGAAAGGCCGTAACATCATTAAAATGCACTTGAAATATTTTTTTCTCATTGGCCGTAGTGTAACGGAAAACTTTTGACTGTCTCTGTAGTTAAACTATACATCCGATTTTCATAAAATTTGAAATGACACGACAAAATTTTGGAACAATTATATATTTAAAATTTCAGAGCAATCGGTTGGTAGTTTTTGCTCTGTTATGTGCGGACGAACAGACAGACGGACCGAACGACGACTATAGGTGCTACATATTTATATAATTACGAACGCACCTAAAAACGAACGTAAACGTATACCAAGTATTGTCTAGGAGGGGGGCAAGGCCTTCGCATTTCCGAGGACCCCTCAAACCAAGAAATTTTTTCCAGGGGTATATTTGGGGATTATCATTAGATATTAGAATAAGTTTGCCATGTTAGTAAACATCTTTTTTTGTTTGTTTGTTTTTGAGGAAATAATTGCAGAAAACTGAATTTTTAAGAATTTTTTGAAATGTTGTAAAATTCGTGAAACCGGAATTGCTTTAAAAAAAAAATCAATTTCAGAAAGTTTTCCGTTTTAGCAGGTACAGTAAAATGATATTCCTCCAATTGGAGGTAAAATTGTAAATAGATGGTATATAAAACATTTTCACTGCTTTATTTTGCTGTTTTATTAAACGCCTTTTAGAAGCTAGCGAAGGGTATTCAAATTTCATATATAGTTTGACTATTGAAAAATATATATATTACGGACTATAGTGAACGCGCGCGCACACATACACAAGCACAAACACAATACCATGATAGTATCTAAAATGAAGGAATCGGGTCTAAAACAAGGTAACTGACAAAATGTATGTTTCATGATATTAAAATTTTCTAAAGAAAACTACAAACATAGTTATTATGATTGTTTCTTCTAAAACACCTGAGCCTTCAATTAACCTATGTCGAACTTTTTTTTTTCTTTTTTAATCTGGTATAGTTTATTTTATTGGAATTAAGAGCAAAGAGTTTTCTTCTTTAGAAATACATAATTAAAAGTTTTCTCTGATTATCATGTCATATATTAAGTAAAAAATAACTAATAATCGCTTATAATTCAAGCTGTAATTCATTTATAGGAAAGGGGAAAAAACTGTTCCATTACAAATAACTTCAATAATCATGTTTTTATGTTTAAAAATGAGTCAGAAAAGTTGCTAGTAATTTTCGCGTTGTTGAGCGGGAAATTTTTTAAGAACCGCTTTAATAGCTCTGTTATATCAAGAATACTGGATTAATATTTGCATTTTTCAAGAAATGCCGAAAGCAGTAAGCCTCACATTTTTAACAATAAATATTTAAATGAAATTTATCCTAATAATAATGAGCATGTTTGTTTATATTTTGGTGAGTGACTGGTTATCACGTCGTCTTCAAAGCTTGTCTTTGTAACGTCTGTTAATTTCACTTGCGGCAATTCCGCAGAAGACTTCGTATAGAGCGTCTAGTCAGAGGTTATTACTCTCTCATGAGGAAAATCTGACTTGTGATAGTTTGTTGAGTGTTAGTATATTATTAGTCTATTCTGTGTCATTATATGTTCTCTATTATAATGTTCTCTGCTAGTCTTCTGTAAGTAATTGGGGAATCCATGTCAGTAACTGAAAAAATATGCAAATGAGCACAGAGCTGGCCTTCCTTTGAAAAGTACAAGTGAAAGTAATATTTAGAAGTCCTGTTATTATTATTATATCAACGGTTAAAAGTAGAACTGTCTTAGTGTCAATGGGGAGTACCGTATTTCATGGAAGAAACGCCGTACTTCTCAAATTGGCCTGAATAAGCTTAAAAATATCGTAATCGCCGCACCCGTTGTAAACGCCGCATCCATCGGAACGCTACTTTTGTCGACTGCGTCACATTGACTTAACTTTAATCAAAGTTTTCTGAGCAATGTAGGATGCCTCGTTTTTAATATCTTAAGATGGCTGAACTTTTATTTAAAATATTTAAATCCGATTTTAAATACTTTTATGAATTTTTAAATTAAGGAAACTCAGTTGGTATTTTAAAAAAATCGTAAACGCCGCAATTGGAAAAAAAATAACTTTTAAACTCGTAAACGCCGCGGCGTTTCTTCCATAAAATAGGGTACTATAAATTAGGAGTTTGCTGTAAAATATACCCGAATGCAGAAGTATTGTAAGTTTTTGGTGCGTTCCTAATTATATAAATACGTAGCATCAGGGGTGTGTAATGCAGGGTATACGCGGGTATACGCCGTATACCTTCTGGATTTTTTTAAGAAGCTCCGTATACCCCCTGTTTCTCAAATAAAGCTATAGCGTATACCCTAGGCATGACGTTCATGAGTTTAGCGTATACTCTGTGCCTATAGCATATACCGTCTGGGTTTTTTACGACTACATCACTGTTTAGCACCTATAGCCGTCGTCTGGTCAGTCCATCAGTCCGCATATAACAACGCAATGGTTTGAAATTTAATATGTATAATCGCTTCAGAATTTTGACGAGTCATTAAAAATTTTTATGAAAATCGAATCAAAACTTAAAAAGATATTAATAAAAGTTTTCTCCATTAATACGTAATGAATCCAATGATATCCCATGATAGGTAATGATTCTAGGTTGCCATGGTGAAGACGTCCTATTTAAGATAGAGTCCTATTATTTCCGTATTATTCAATTTAATATATATAATCGTAATAAATTTTGTATTCATGCATTTTTGCATAAAAGTGCAACAGCTATTGTACCGAGATCTAAATATTTATAAAACTAGCTATAGTATGAAATCTATAACTAGTATGAATACTAGTTATAGCCATTTGCCACGTTTGACGTACAATTTCCGACGAGTTCTTTTATTTTATTTTTTACTTTTTTTATTTTTTTAAGTTTAAAAAAAGTAGGATGTTTATTCAACGGTTTTAAAAAGAAAGGTTAATTTTTTATGAAGACTTTTGTATTAAAAATTTTTGTGAGAAAGTTACAAAGATTTGAAAGGGTTTTTATACTCAAAAATTTATTTATTAAGTTATTTTGAAAGGTTTTGATACATTAAATTACTTTGAAAGGCTTTTACATTAAAAAAAAATATTTATTTAACTATTTTGAAAGGTTTTACGTATTGAATTACTTTGAAAGGTTTTTATTACATTATTTTGAAAGGTTTTGATGCATTAAATTACTTTGAAAGTTTTTTATACATAAAAAAAAATTATCCCAGCAAAGAGGAAATTGCTGGCCAGCAGCAAGATAGGTGCTGGCAATGATGGAGAAGTGCTGGCTGATGGTCTATCACTGCATGACCTCTGCTGGATAGCTTCAGTCAACTTTGCTGTTGGAAATCATCAGATAAAATTCTGGTGAGCATCCATTTTATCTCATGCGCTGGTCCATCACTATATGGAAGTGCACGAACTTTTGCAGTATTATTGCTGGGAACCCTTACGCCAGGTGGCGCTGCGAATATCGAAGACATTATTTGAACACAAATCTGAAATGAATACCTTAACACAATTTAAGCTGTGAAGCTATTTTTTTTTTTTTTTTTTTTTAAACTGTAAAAAATATAGCACTACTACCACCAACAAAATAAATAAGTAAATGAATAAATAAATAAATTCTTTATTTCAGCGCACTTTTTTTTTCTCCTTAAATCTGGTTTTACTAGGTTACAAAGGATTTCGGTTTTCATAATTTACGCAGTTCAGAATCAATAATAATAAAAAAGCGTATAAAATACATAGGATTTCTATACAATAGAATAATTTCTATACCAGTTTAACGATTGGGAACGTAAATCACAAAAGAAACAAACTTGAAATAGTGTAATGAGAGCTTGAAAACTACGAGCAATCGTAGCGTACGCTGAAAGCACTTGTTCATGTTCGATCACGAAAGCCAAGCAGCATCGAGCGCGGTCAGTACTTGGGAGGGTGACCACATGCAGTTCAAATATTTCTCTAGACATTTCTATTATAGACACTTCTACAGATGTTTCTATAGCTCTTGGTGAAACTAGGTTATAGAAAAAAGAGCCATAATTATATAATACTTTGTTTTTTTTTATAGAATTCTATAAGAAATTTTTGTAAGGGAAAGTGCTGGGCCAGCAAAGGAATAGCAGTGGGATAGGTGCAAGCACTGCAGCAAAAGTGCCGGATTGAAGTAATGTGATGGCATACCAATGCTGGCCTGCTGTTGGCCATCACTGATGGGCCAGCTGCATTCGGCTTGGACACTTTTCGACAGGTTTAAGTAATGGCACCCTTGCACTTTATCGCTGATAGCACTGCTGGCTGCCATCTTTTTTACAGCTGTTGGCCCACTGTTTCTTTCTTTGCTGGGATTTAATACATTATTTTGACAGGTTTTGATACATTAAATTACTTTTGAAGGTTTTTATATAAAAAATATTTATTAAAATATTTGCAAAGATTTTGATACATTAAATTACTTTGAAAGGATTTTATATTTAAAAAATTATTTATTAAATTATTTTGAAAGTGTTTGGTGAAAGATTTTTATATAAAAAATTATTTATTACATTATTTTTTAATGTTTTGATACATTAAATTACTTTAAAAAGTTTTTATATAAAAAAATATATTTATTAAGTTATTTTGAAAGGTTTTGATACATGAAATATCTTCGAAAAGTTTCTATATTAAAAAAAAATATTGTATTGTATTATATTATTGTGTTTATTATGTTGAAAGGTTTTGATACATTATGTCACTTTAAAATATTTTATATAAAAAATTATTTATTAAATTATTTTGAAAGGGTTTGGTGCATTAAATTACTTTAAAAGGTTTCTATGCATATGAAAAAAAAAATTATTATATCGTTTGGAAAGGTTTGTTTTGCTATTAAAATTTTTTTGAAAGGGATTCCATACATGACATGCCGACTATTTTAAATATATAAAATAGTTCTGTGTACCTTAACAACATATTCATAAATTGTGATGATTGACCAATTTTTAGAACAGAACTTATAAAATAAAAAGATAAATAAAAAAGAGAAGAAGAGAATAAAACAGACAGAAAGAAAAAACATATTGCTTTTAGTATCAAATGAAATTAAAAAAGAACCAGTACCAACTTTCCAAAGAAAAAATAAAAGAAAAAAGAAAGAAAGAAAAAAAAAACAATGAAAAGAAAGAAAAGAAAAAAATAAAAGAAAATCGGAGCTACTGTTCAAAATTTAAGCATGAATATGCATAAAAATATATATATATGCAAAAAAAAAAATGTACTATTTCCTTTGTTGGCAGTCGGTTAAAAAATTAAGCCAAACGTTAATTTTAAAAGAACCTTGTAACTTTTAACACCACCTATAATAGAAATTTTACCTTTTGTTCCTAGATATTGTATTTTCTTTTTACCCAACTGTCAAGAAAGGTTATGTGTTTCACGCGTATCTGGGTATGTGGATTCCTTTATACCCTCGAAACATCCCAACGGCTGGATGGATTTTAATGAATGGGGTTTCTATCGATTCGTCTTAACCGTCCGATAGTTATAGGATAGGTTTTGTTTTTATAAATTCAAAATGGCGGCCGTAAATACAAAATGGCGGTAGAGACGAAAAAAAATTACTCACCCTATTGAGTGGCCTATCATTGGATAGGTCTTTCAAAATGAAGACGATGTTTCATTGACTATTTTACAGTCAGAAGCTCCGTTTAAATATTGCACAACCTGAAAGTTGTGTAGGTAGGATCTCTAGCTTTACAGCAACTCTAACCTTCATAGACATCTATAGGCCTCATCAAAACAGTGTTTATAGATAGGAACTAACAATTAAACACAACTTAAAAGTCATTGATACAAGTAAATTAAAAAAATAGGTAAGTAATATAAAAAATAGTTTAACATTGATGAGAAATAATTAATTAGTTCTCTTTTAACGCAGTTGGGTTTTTGATTTCTTAAATTTAATTTTTACTTGTTATAAAAATAAAATATCGTATTTTAAAAGGGATTCTTTTATTTCGATTATTGCTTTATTTGTTGTCCTCGAAGCAGTTCTAAAACAATTGAGTACGACGCACTTTTGAGTACTAAACACTCAGTAACCTCTTTAAAATTAATTTAGTATAAAAAAGTGAATATTCACCATCTGCGTTCTAAATATAAATTTCAATCTGGGGTTTAAAAAAAAAAAAATCTTTCAATAGAAGCAGAACAAATCGTGCTGGAGAGAGGATTTTTTTGAACTGAATATGTGAATTGCAATACTTTTTTTCTTATACAAGAATTGTTTCCAGTGACGTGTTTAAACATTTCTTAAGGCTGTTCTCACTGCTCTACTCAACAAGCGTGAAACGTTTTGACACATTTACAAATTCATTTTTTAACGGAAAGATATAAAATTGGAAAGTCTGACCATGGAAGCGATTTGGAATGGAACTGTGTTTTCCATTTTTGGATCAGTCAATTGAGTTATAAGCAATTTTTATCACGTACACGACATTTTTCTCCCCGTACTGACTGGATTTTCTTCTTTCGTTCGGAAATTCGGTTCAAAATGCCAATTTTGACAGTATTTTCTGAAAGGTTTTTTGCGTTTACAAGAAAACGGAAAAAAAACAGTTCGATGACATAGTTTCTGAATAACAACACCTTCTAGTTTCATGCGTTTCCGAACAAAAATGAATTAAATCTTATGTCAGAAAATTGACCCTTTGGATTTGAGAACAACCTTAAGAGGCTACTTCACTCACGCGAAAAGACCCGCTCGGTAATGTAAATCCTATGGAAGACATTTTTTTAAGATATCTCGTTCGAATTTCAATATTTTTAAATGATTTTTTTTTTCATTGAATTACTAAGATCGATTTCTACAAAGTCCGTTTTCCAATTTTTCGATTTTGTTTGCAGATTTTTATTAATTCGGATACTTTTATTTTCGGAACTGGTTTCAAAAGTGAAAGTATCCTCTTTAAAAAATCTGCAATGAAGTAGTCCTGTCTTTAATTTCCAAAATTTAACACCTTTTAAGGCGTCTCAGGACTTTTAAAGCTTCAAAATTTTCGAATTTTTTAATTTTTTTAGTTGTTAAACTCCTATTTTTTCTGAAGATTTTGATATAATTATTTCCTTGAAATTCCTATTAGAACAGAAGTTATGGTTTTTAGAACTATACCCGCCCAATAGCTGAAGCGGCATTTCCGAAACTTTGAAGTCATTGTTATCCAAATGACGTTTTGGGGTATAACGCACAAGATATCTCAAAAACTTCTGAATATTTTTTCATGAAATTTTCAAAAAATAAGTTTCGTTTTAGTCTGTAAATAAACGGAACCTAAAATTTCATTTTTATTGTCAAAAAAAAATATTTTTTTAGGTGATTACACTGTTGAAATTTACATATTTTCTTTGCTCGACGCAAAAGTAAAATCACCAAGAGAACCCCTGCTACGTGGGATTCAAAGGCGACGTAGGCAATCAATTAATTAATACATATCTTCATCGAAAGATCATTATAAAAATTAAATTTCACATTTTAAAACATATTCTCGTCATAATTAAGGACTTTAAATTGTTAAATCGAATACTAAACAAAATAGAGGTTGCTACCCAACGTATACTTTATTCATAAATTTAACCCTTAAATGCCGGGTGTTGCCTTTCGGCAACATACCCAATTTAGGATTCTAAAATACTATTAGAATAATATTGAAGCTATAATGCCTAATATTGCCAATAAAATGCATTCTGAAAATATTATTAAATAGATTTTCAACATGTAGATAGCAACACTTGTGCTATTTAAGAATAAAGATAGATATTTTTTTCAAATGTTACTACATGTTCTTTTTATTTTGTTTGGAAGCTTGCGAAGTACCCTATTTCGTTCTGCCGTGAGCAAGTAAAATTTATTTCTTATGATAGTTCTGAAAATTCTTGTATGTTTAATATTATAGAATTTTATCAGAGAAAAATATTTTTCCAATTAAAGACCAGTATTGCCAATTAGTAACAAACTGTTTTTTAGCCGTAAACCATACTTATAACAAAATATGATTTTTTTTAAAAATGAAAGCCGAAAAACATTATTAAAATGATGTTTGAAAAATCAGGCTTTTAAGGGTTTTAAGAGGTCTCAGGACAAAAAAAAAAAAAAAAAAAAAAAAAAAAAACTATTTTTAACATTTAATATCTTAAAATGTATATGATTTAAAAACACAATTTTTATTGGTATTAAAAGATATAAGTGTGTTCTTTAATTTCCTGTATTTAAAAAATTGCAAGATACAGAATTAGTATTTGTAGGGTGCTCCAAACTGTAAGACATTTTTCGAATACAAAATTGGTATAACAGCTTACGCGCCGGATTACAAAATAAATTTTGCAACTAGAATGAATTTTTTTGCGTTTAATTATACTTCAGATTGTAATAATTACCCTGAACCTAAATAAATTTGCATTTAAAGCATTTTTATATTTTTCTTGCAAAGTTGTATTTAACTAATACAAAATTTTGAAATTTTCAGCAGTATAATCACCTAAAAAGTATATTTTTTTGAACAATAAAAAGGAAATTTTAGGTTCAGTTTATGCAGACTAACATGAAACATATGTTTTCAAAATTTCTTGAAAAAATATTCAGAAGTTTTTGAGATATCCTGCGCTTTATACCAAAATCGTCATTTTGAAATGACTTCAAAATTTCGGAAACGCCGCTTTAGCTATTGAGCTGGTATAATTCTAATAGCTGTAACTTCTGTTCTAATGGGAATTTCAAGGAAACAATCATACCAAAATGTTCTGGAAAAAAAAAATAGAAGTTTAACATTTAAAAAAAAAAAAAAAAAAAAAAAAAAAATTGAAGCTTTAAGAGTCCTTGTACCCCTTAAAGATGATGTAAAAATAAAAACACATGAATAAAAAAAAACTCAATGTTTCGATTTAATCTTCAAAACCATCTTCAGGAGTAAAATTTTACAAAAACACAAATGATTCAAAAAATGATTCTCTTGCTTCCACTATTTATATACTTTTTTTCTTCGAGGCAACTGTAAAATCACCATGAGAATCTTGAGAACTCTGCTACATGAGTTTCAAAAACGACCTATTCAAGTGATTAATTAAGGCTGTTTTCAACTGCTCTGCTCAACAAGCGCAAAACGTTTTGACATATTTACAAATTCATTTTTTAACGGAAAGATATAAAATTGGAAATCCTGACCATGGAAGCGATTTGGAATTGAACTGTGTTTTCCATTTTTTGATCCGCCCCACCAGTGGCCGAGAGGTTCTGCTCTCGAAGCTGGTAGATGGGAGGTGCTGGGTTCGATCCCAATCGCGCCCGTCGGCCTAATCGTTCGGAGTTTTCGTGGTTTTCTTCGAGCCGTGGATCTTCCATGCGTTAATACGGATTAGGTTCCCTTAGAAAGACCCCCACGGAGGGCACTCCCCCCGGGCCTATATCCCTCGTGTAGATAATTGGCCGTCAAAATTCAACCCAACCCATTTTTTGATCCATCAATTACCTATTGAGTTATAAGCAAATTCTGATCACGTGACAAACACGTTTTTCGCCCGCTCTTGAGTACTTTTTCTTCCTTCGCGCGGAAATTCGGTTCAAAACTCCTACTTTGACACTATTTTCTGAAAGATCTATTGCGTTTGCAAAAAATGGAAAAAACAGCTCAATTACATAGTTTCTGAACAACAGCAACAGCTAGTTTCATGCCTTTTCGAACAAAAATGAATTAGAACTTATGTCAGAAAGTTGCCCTTTTGGATTTGAGAACACCTTTGATGCATATTTTCTTACAATTTTTCTTCAGAGAAAAAATTAATTTCGCATTTAAAACAGACTCTCTTGTCTCCACCATTTATTTATTTATTTTTCCTCGAAGCAACTGTCAAATCACCAAGAGAACCCTGCTACATGAGTTTCAAAGACGACGTAGTCAAGCGATTAATTAATAAATATTTGAAAAATCTTCGTCATAAAAAATAAATTTAACATTTTAACCCTTTATGCCCCGACGGTACTTTAAAGTACCATTAAAATAACTTGTAAAATTCATTTAATACACTGATTAGTAGTAATACAGTTTAGAATGAGTTATAGATATTTTAATTTATCTTGTTCCAAAAGCATTATAAGTTGCGCAAAACAAAAACATTTTTTAATGGATAATTGTATTTTGCGTTTGCACATTTTCAGCTTTATTGACGTTGAAAAAGGGCAATTCCATCGTAACTGACGTAACATTTCATCCTCGAATTTTGTTTTCAAAACTATGTAGAAAATTTACTAATAAAACCAGAAAAAATTTTTACAATTTAAAATATTTCTTACTAAGGACTTAATACCCAAATCCCTGCAGATTATTTGAATCTCTCTTTGAGTCCCAAAAATTGCAATCGAAAATTCTGTAACTGACGTAACATAAACTATACAAACATTTTTTTCTGCCTTCATTGAAGTGTAAAAATTATCAAAACTATCCCATTAAAAAAGTGATTTAATGTTCTCAACAACACTAAGTAATGCCAAATTATACCAGTAACTTGTTTAATTAATTTATGAATAATAAAAAAGAAAAAAATGGCATTTACACGTGTAACTGACGTAACTTTTATTGTGTAACTGACGTAACATTATGACTTTACAAAGACAATAACGGTACTTAACTTACTTTGTAAACAATAATTTACAATGCCTTTTTATTAGGATTTTATTATAGAATATAAAAATATCAAGTTTTCCAATAATACCCTTAAATTAAACATATTATAAATTTTATTCCATATTATAAGTTTTATAAATTTTCTAAGTTTGAGTTGAATGAGAAAGAATATAAAAACAGAATATATAGGCACATGCAAGTTCTTTTTTTTTTTTTTTTTTTTTTTTTTTTTTTTTTTTTTTTTTTGGAGGGGGGGGGGGGTGAAATGATTTTACTAAAATAAAAAAAGTTTCATTTTTACAGAGGTAATGAGTTTCTATTTTAGATAAAATATATATAAATTACTTGAACTATCAATGGATTAAAAAAATTATGAATTAAATTATTATTTACATTTTTGAAAGTCATGTGTTATCTTATTAACATCAAAGTATTTAAAATATTACAAAAATACATTCAGCTGTTATGATTTTTGAACACTCAAACAAAAAATTAATTTCAATTAGTCCTTAATTTAACTTTTGATTTTAAAATTGAAAAAATAAATAAATAGACAATTAAAATAATTTTTTTAAATAAATTTACTTTGTAAACAAAATAAAATTCTCAAATAACCAAGTTAAGTATTCGCGAATGTTGAAATATTCTACGACAAATGTTCTATTTCGAGAATAATCAAAACTCGCGAATGTTAAGGGATTGCTGAATATATACACATTGCTAAAACATTTTAAATATTTAAATATTTTAAAAATAACGTTTCTCTGTACAAAACAATAATATCTGTGTTCTAAAAATTCTCCTTGAGTAGAAGAAAAAGAAAGCGTTGTTCTCAGTGGTGTAGTCGTAAAAAAATTAGAGAGTATACGCTCTGTGCAGAAGGTATACCCTAGAGAATGAATGATATAGCTTCTTTGAGAAACAGAGGGTATACGACCTAATATATTCGGCCTAAAACTTGGCTGAATATTCGGTATTCGGCTATTTGGCCAAATCACTATTCGTTACATCCCTATTTGCTTTCCTCGAAGCAACAACTGTAAAACGACCCAATCCAGAACACTTTTGAGCAATAGTCCTTCATTAACCCACATTAATTTAGCAAAAAAAGTGAATATTCACCATCTGCGAAAGAGCCCACCACCACGTTCTAATTATGAATTTCAATCTGGGGTAAAAGAAAAAAAAAAGAAATCTATCTCTGAAGCGAAATGGAACAAATCGCCACGGAGAGAGAGGATTTTTTTTAATCTGGAAAAAAGAAGGCGAACGAACGCGCTCCGTTTCATCGACCCGACCTCGAATCCGTTTTCTATTTTGGAAGTTTTCCCTTTCCAAAATCCAAACTCTTTCACATCTTCCCGCCCTAAGGCAGATACGTCATTTACTTGACTGGAATATTATTGAACCAATAATCAGCGTCTAATATGCATTCTCTTGGAGCAAAATTGATAAAAACGATGCATGTTTCCCTTTTCGTGGTAATTTCTTGATAATATAAAATCCCAACAGTGATTTTTTTTCCTTATATTTTTTTATATGTTGATAGATATTAGATTATCAATTACAGGTGCCGATTGATTAGTGCGGTTAATTCATCTCGCAATATTATCGATTAATGAACCAATGATCAACCGCTTAATATGCATTCTTTTGGAGCAAAATTAATAAAAACTATGCATGTTTCCGTTTTCGTGGTAATTTCTTGATAATATAAAACTACAACAGTAATTTTTTCCCTTATATTTTATTTATATGTTGGTAGATATTAGATTATCAATTACAGGTGCCGATCAATTAGTGCGGTTAATTCATCTCGCAATATTATCGATTAATGAACCAATGATCAGCCGCCTAATATGCATTCTCTTGGAGCAAAATTGATAAAAACGATGCATGTTTCCGTTTTCGTGGTAATTTCTTGATAATATAAAACTACAACAGTAATTTTTTTCCTTATATTTTATTTATATGTTGGTAGATATTAGATTATCAGTTACAGGTGTCCCTCGATTAGTGCGGTTAATTCATCTCGCAATATTATCGATTAATGAACCAATATTAATGAACCAATGATCAGCGCGTAATATGCATTCTCTTGGAGCAAAATTGATAAAAACGATGCATATTTCCATTTTCGTGGTAATTTCTTGATAATATAAAATTACAAGTGATTTTTTTCCTTATATATTTTTTTATATATTGGTAGATATTAGATTATCAATTACAGGTGTCCCTCGATTAGTGCTGTTAATTCATCTCGCAATATTATCGATTAATGAACCAATATTAATGAACCAATGATCAGCCGCCTAATATGCATTCTCTTGGAGCAAAATTGATAAAAACGATGCATGTTTCCGTTTTCGTGGTAATTTATTGATAATATAAAACTACAACAGTAATTTTTTTCCTTGTATTTTTTTATATGTTGGTAGATATTAGATTATCAATTATGGGTGTCCCTCGATTAGTGCGGTTAATTCATCTCGCAATATTATCGATTAATGAACCAATATTAATGAACCAATGATCAGCGCCTAATATGCATTCTCTTGGAGCAAAATTGATAAAAACGATGCATGTTTCCGTTTTCGTGGTAATTTCTTGATAATATAAAACTACAACAGTAATTTTTTTCCCTTATATTTTATTTATATGTTGGTAGATATTAGATTATCAATTACAGGTGCCGATCAATTAGTGCGGTTAATTCATCTCGCAATTATCGATTAATGAACCAATGATCAGCCGCCTAATATGCATTCTCTTGGAGCAAAATTGATAAAAACGATGCATGTTTCCGTTTTCGTGGTATTTTCTTGATAATATAAAATTACAAGTGATTTTTTTCTTATATATTTTTTTATACGTTGGTAGATATTAGATTATCAGTTACAGGTGTCCTTCGATTAGTGCGGTTAATTCATCTCGCAATATTATCGATTAATGAACCAATATTAATGAACCAATGATCAGCGCGTAATATGCATTCTCTTGGAGCAAAATTGATAAAAACGATGCATATTTCCATTTTCGTGGTAATTTCTTGATAATATAAAATTACAAGTGATTTTTTTCCTTATATATTTTTTTATATATTGGTAGATATTAGATTATCAATTACAGGTGTCCCTCGATTAGTGCTGTTAATTCATCTCGCAATATTATCGATTAATGAACCAATATTAATGAACCAATGATCAGCCGCCTAATATGCATTCTCTTGGAGCAAAATTGATAAAAACGATGCATGTTTCCGTTTTCGTGGTAATTTATTGATAATATAAAACTACAACAGTAATTTTTTTCCTTGTATTTTTTTATATGTTGGTAGATATTAGATTATCAATTATGGGTGTCCCTCGATTAGTGCGGTTAATTCATCTCGCAATATTATCGATTAATGAACCAATATTAATGAACCAATGATCAGCGCCTAATATGCATTCTCTTGGAGCAAAATTGATAAAAACGATGCATGTTTCCGTTTTCGTGGTAATTTCTTGATAATATAAAACTACAACAGTAATTTTTTTCCCTTATATTTTATTTATATGTTGGTAGATATTAGATTATCAATTACAGGTGCCGATCAATTAGTGCGGTTAATTCATCTCGCAATTATCGATTAATGAACCAATGATCAGCCGCCTAATATGCATTCTCTTGGAGCAAAATTGATAAAAACGATGCATGTTTCCGTTTTCGTGGTATTTTCTTGATAATATAAAATTACAAGTGATTTTTTTCTTATATATTTTTTTATACGTTGGTAGATATTAGATTATCAGTTACAGGTGTCCTTCGATTAGTGCGGTTAATTCATCTCGCAATATTATCGATTAATGAACCAATATTAATGAACCAATGATCAGCGCGTAATATGCATTCTCTTGGAGCAAAATTGATAAAAATGATGCATATTTCCATTTTCGTGGTAATTTCTTGATAATATAAAATTACAAGTGATTTTTTTCCTTATATATTTTTTTATATATTGGTAGATATTAGATTATCAATTACAGGTGTCCCTCGATTAGTGCTGTTAATTCATCTCGCAATATTATCGATTAATGAACCAATATTAATGAACCAATGATCAGCCGCCTAATATGCATTCTCTTGGAGCAAAATTGATAAAAACGATGCATGTTTCCGTTTTCGTGGTAATTTCTTGATAATATAAAACTACAACAGTAATTTTTTTCCTTGTATTTTTTTATATGTTGGTAGATATTAGATTATCAATTATAGGTGTCCCTCGATTAGTGCGGTTAATTCATCTCGCAATATTATCGATTAATGAACCAATATTAATGAACCAATGATCAGCGCGTAATATGCATTCTCTTGGAGCAAAATTGATAAAAACGATGCATATTTCCATTTTCGTGGTAATTTCTTGATAA
This sequence comes from Maratus speciosus, assembly GCA_963932465.1. Classification (NCBI taxonomy): domain Eukaryota; kingdom Metazoa; phylum Arthropoda; class Arachnida; order Araneae; family Salticidae; genus Maratus; species Maratus speciosus. The sequence goes on along the minus strand of OZ010788.1, from coordinate 595,904,181 downwards.
TATAAAATTACAAGTGATTTTTTTCCTTATATATTTTTTATATATTGGTAGATATTAGATTATCAATTACAGGTGTCCCTCGATTAGTGCTGTTAATTCATCTCGCAATATTATCGATTAATGAACCAATATTAATGAACCAATGATCAGCCGCCTAATATCCATTCTCTTGGAGCAAAATTGATAAAAACGATGCATGTTTCCGTTTTCGTGGTAATTTCTTGATAATATAAAACTACAACAGTAATTTTTTTCCTTGTATTTTTTTATATGTTGGTAGATATTAGATTATCAATTATAGGTGTCCCTCGATTAGTGCGGTTAATTCATCTCGCAATATTATCGATTAATGAACCAATATTAATGAACCAATGATCAGCGCCTAATATGCATTCTCTTGAAGCAAAATTGATAAAAACGATGCATGTTTCCGTTTTCGTGGTAATTTCTTGATAATATAAAACTACAACAGTAATTTTTTTCCCTTATATTTTATTTATATGTTGGTAGATATTAGATTATCAATTACAGGTGCCGATCAATTAGTGCGGTTAATTCATCTCGCAATTATCGATTAATGAACCAATGATCAGCCGCCTAATATGCATTCTCTCTGAGCAAAATTGATAAAAACGATGCAAGTTTCCGTTTTCGTGGTATTTTCTTGATAATATAAAATTACAAGTGATTTTTTTCTTATATATTTTTTTATACGTTGGTAGATATTAGATTATCAGTTACAGGTGTCCTTCGATTAGTGCGGTTAATTCATCTCGCAATATTATCGATTAATGAACCAATATTAATGAACCAATGATCAGCGCGTAATATGCATTCTCTTGGAGCAAAATTGATAAAAAAGATGCATATTTCCATTTTCGTGGTAATTTCTTGATAATATAAAATTACAAGTGATTTTTTTCCTTTTATATTTTTTTATATATTGGTAGATATTAGATTATCAATTATAGGTGTCCCTCGATTAGTGCGGTTAATTCAACTCGCAATATTATCGATTAATGAACCAATATTAATGAACCAATGATCAGCGCCTAATATGCATTCTCTTGGAGCAAAATTGATAAAAACGATGCATGTTTCCGTTTTCGTGGTATTTTCTTGATAATATAAAATTACAAGTGATTTTTTTTTTTATATTTTTTTATACGTTGGTAGATATTAGATTATCAGTTACAGGTGTCCTTCGATTAGTGCGGTTAATTCATCTCGCAATATTATCGATTAATGAACCAATATTAATGAACCAATGATCAGCGCGTAATATGCATTCTCTTGGAGCAAAATTGATAAAAAAGATGCATATTTCCATTTTCGTGGTAATTTCTTGATAATATAAAATTACAAGTGATTTTTTTCCTTATATATTTTTTTATATATTGGTAGATATTAGATTATCAATTATAGGTGTCCCTCGATTAGTGCGGTTAATTCATCTCGCAATATTATCGATTAATGAACCAATATTAATGAACCAATGATCAGCGCCTAATATGCATTCTCTTGGAGCAAAATTGATAAAAACGATGCATGTTTCCGTTTTCGTGGTATTTTCTTGATAATATAAAATTACAAGTGATTTTTTTCTTATATATTTTTTTATACGTTGGTAGATATTAGATTATCAGTTACAGGTGTCCTTCGATTAGTGCGGTTAATTCATCTCGCAATATTATCGATTAATGAACCAATATTAATGAACCAATGATCAGCGCGTAATATGCATTCTCTTGGAGCAAAATTGATAAAAACGATGCATATTTCCATTTTCGTGGTAATTTCTTGATAATATAAAATTACAAGTGATTTTTTTCCTTATATATTTTTTTATATATTGTTAGATATTAGATTATCAATTACAGGTGTCCCTCGATTAGTGCTGTTAATTCATCTCGCAATATTATCGATTAATGAACCAATATTAATGAACCAATGATCAGCCGCCTAATATGCATTCTCTTGGAGCAAAATTGATAAAAACGATGCATGTTTCCGTTTTCGTGGTAATTTATTGATAATATAAAACTACAACAGTAATTTTTTTCCTTGTATTTTTTTATATGTTGGTAGATATTAGATTATCAATTATAGGTGTCCCTCGATTAGTGCGGTTAATTCATCTCGCAATATTATCGATTAATGAACCAATATTAATGAACCAATGATCAGCGCCTAATATGCATTCTCTTGGAGCAAAATTGATAAAAACGATGCATGTTTCCGTTTTCGTGGTAATTTCTTGATAATATAAAACTACAACAGTAATTTTTTTCCCTTATATTTTATTTATATGTTGGTAGATATTAGATTATCAATTACAGGTGCCGATCAATTAGTGCGGTTAATTCATCTCGCAATTATCGATTAATGAACCAATGATCAGCCGCCTAATATGCATTCTCTTGGAGCAAAATTGATAAAAACGATGCATGTTTCCGTTTTCGTGGTATTTTTTTGATAATATAAAATTACAAGTGATTTTTTTCTTATATATTTTTTTATACGTTGGTAGATATTAGATTATCAGTTACAGGTGTCCTTCGATTAGTGCGGTTAATTCATCTCGCAATATTATCGATTAATGAACCAATATTAATGAACCAATGATCAGCGCGTAATATGCATTCTCTTGGAGCAAAATTGATAAAAACGATGCATATTTCCATTTTCGTGGTAATTTCTTGATAATATAAAATTACAAGTGATTTTTTTCCTTATATATTTTTTTATATATTGGTAGATATTAGATTATCAATTATAGGTGTCCCTCGATTAGTGCGGTTAATTCATCTCGCAATATTATCGATTAATGAACCAATATTAATGAACCAATGATCAGCGCGTAATATGCATTCTCTTGGAGCAAAATTGATAAAAACGATGCATATTTCCATTTTCGTGGTAATTTCTTGATAATATAAAATTACAAGTGATTTTTTTCCTTATATATTTTTTATATATTGGTAGATATTAGATTATCAATTACAGGTGTCCCTCGATTAGTGCTGTTAATTCATCTCGCAATATTATCGATTAATGAACCAATATTAATGAACCAATGATCAGCCGCCTAATATCCATTCTCTTGGAGCAAAATTGATAAAAACGATGCATGTTTCCGTTTTCGTGGTAATTTCTTGATAATATAAAACTACAACAGTAATTTTTTTCCTTGTATTTTTTTATATGTTGGTAGATATTAGATTATCAATTATAGGTGTCCCTCGATTAGTGCGGTTAATTCATCTCGCAATATTATCGATTAATGAACCAATATTAATGAACCAATGATCAGCGCCTAATATGCATTCTCTTGAAGCAAAATTGATAAAAACGATGCATGTTTCCGTTTTCGTGGTAATTTCTTGATAATATAAAACTACAACAGTAATTTTTTCCCTTATATTTTATTTATATGTTGGTAGATATTAGATTATCAATTACAGGTGCCGATCAATTAGTGCGGTTAATTCATCTCGCAATTATCGATTAATGAACCAATGATCAGCCGCCTAATATGCATTCTCTCTGAGCAAAATTGATAAAAACGATGCATGTTTCCGTTTTCGTGGTATTTTCTTGATAATATAAAATTACAAGTGATTTTTTTCTTATATATTTTTTTATACGTTGGTAGATATTAGATAATCAGTTACAGGTGTCCTTCGATTAGTGCGGTTAATTCATCTCGCAATATTATCGATTAATAAACCAATATTAATGAACCAATGATCAGCGCGTAATATGCATTCTCTTGGAGCAAAATTGATAAAAAAGATGCATATTTCCATTTTCGTGGTAATTTCTTGATAATATAAAATTACAAGTGATTTTTTTCCTTATATATTTTTTTATATATTGGTAGATATTAGATTATCAATTATAGGTGTCCCTCGATTAGTGCGGTTAATTCATCTCGCAATATTATCGATTAATGAACCAATATTAATGAACCAATGATCAGCGCCTAATATGCATTCTCTTGGAGCAAAATTGATAAAAACGATGCATGTTTCCGTTTTCGTGGTATTTTCTTGATAATATAAAATTACAAGTGATTTTTTTTTTTTATATTTTTTTATACGTTGGTAGATATTAGATTATCAGTTACAGGTGTCCTTCGATTAGTGCGGTTAATTCATCTCGCAATATTATCGATTAATGAACCAATATTAATGAACCAATGATCAGCGCGTAATATGCATTCTCTTGGAGCAAAATTGATAAAAAAGATGCATATTTCCATTTTCGTGGTAATTTCTTGATAATATAAAATTACAAGTGATTTTTTTCCTTATATATTTTTTTATATATTGGTAGATATTAGATTATCAATTATAGGTGTCCCTCGATTAGTGCGGTTAATTCATCTCGCAATATTATCGATTAATGAACCAATATTAATGAACCAATGATCAGCGCCTAATATGCATTCTCTTGGAGCAAAATTGATAAAAACGATGCATGTTTCCGTTTTCGTGGTATTTTCTTGATAATATAAAATTACAAGTGATTTTTTTCTTATATATTTTTTTATACGTTGGTAGATATTAGATTATCAGTTACAGGTGTCCTTCGATTAGTGCGGTTAATTCATCTCGCAATATTATCGATTAATGAACCAATATTAATGAACCAATGATCAGCGCGTAATATGCATTCTCTTGGAGCAAAATTGATAAAAACGATGCATATTTCCATTTTCGTGGTAATTTCTTGATAATATAAAATTACAAGTGATTTTTTTCCTTATATATTTTTTTATATATTGGTAGATATTAGATTATCAATTACAGGTGTCTCTCGATTAGTGCTGTTAATTCATCTCGCAATATTATCGATTAATGAACCAATATTAATGAACCAATGATCAGCCGCCTAATATGCATTCTCTTGGAGCAAAATTGATAAAAACGATGCATGTTTCCGTTTTCGTGGTAATTTCTTGATAATATAAAACTACAACAGTAATTTTTTTCCTTGTATTTTTTTATATGTTGGTAGATATTAGATTATCAATTATAGGTGTCCCTCGATTAGTGCGGTTAATTCATCTCGCAATATTATCGATTAATGAACCAATATTAATGAACCAATGATCAGCGCCTAATATGCATTCTCTTGGAGCAAAATTGATAAAAACGATGCATGTTTCCGTTTTCGTGGTATTTTCTTGATAATATAAAATTACAAGTGATTTTTTTCTTATATATTTTTTTATACGTTGGTAGATATTAGATTATCAGTTACAGGTGTCCTTCGATTAGTGCGGTTAATTCATCTCGCAATATTATCGATTAATGAACCAATGATCAGCGTCTAATATGCATTCTCTTGGAGCAAAATTGATAAAAACGATGCATGTTTCCGTTTTCGTGGTAATTTCTTGATAATATAAAATTACAAGTGATTTTTTTCCTTATATATTTTTTTATAGGTTGGTAGATATTAGATTATCAATTACAGGTGTCCCTCGATTAGTGCGGTTAACTCATCTCGCAATATTATCGATTAATGAACCATTATTAATGAACCAATGATCAGCGCCTAATATGCATTCTCTTGGAGCAAAATTGATAAAAACGATGCATGTTTCCGTTTTCGTGGTAATTTCTTGATAATACAAAACTATAACGGTGATTTGTTTTCTCTTTATATTTTATTTATATGCTGGTAGATATTAAATTATCAATTACAGGTGTCTCTCGATTAGCGCGGTTAATTCATCTCGCAATATTATCGAATTAAGCGGGGTCTCTGGACTTTTAAAATTGGAAAAAATGAAAAAAAAAGACCATTTTCAACATTTGATATCTTAACCCTTTATCTACTGACGGTACTTATAAGTACCATTAAAATAACTTGTTATAAAATTCATTTAATACATCGATTAGAAGTAATACAGTTTAGAATGAGCTATAGATGCGTTACTTTATCTTGTTCCAAAAGCATTATGGGTTACATAAAACAAAAATATTTTCAAAAGGATGATTTATTTTGCCTTTGCATCTTTTTAGCTTTCTTGTCGTTGCGAGGGAGGAGGGGAGATTTTTCTATTCGAAAATATTTCTATATTTCTATTGTAAGAATATCATATTTGTACATTTCCTAATTCTACAAAATACTAAGAAAAATATTTAAAATAAAAGATTTGAGTGGTGTTATAAACATTGCACAAAATTCTTATAAATTCAAATTTAATTAATCCTTCTAAAATCCTACTAAAATTTATTATATGATTATGTAAATCTTCTAACGTAGTTTTAAAAATTCATGAAAAATGCTTTAGAAGGTAAAATTTTCATGAATTCATAATTCAGTGTATAAAGGGTTAAAATGTATATGATTTTAAAACACAATTTTTACTGGGGATGAAAGATATAAGCATGCTCTTTCATTTCAAGTATTTAAAAAATAGCAAGATGCAGAATTAGCATTTATAGGGGATCCAAATTGTCAGACATTTTAGCAAAAAAATGGTATAACAGATTACGCGCAGGATTACAAAATAAATATTACAACTAGAATGAAAATTTTGGTGCCTACTTATATTTCAGATTGTATAGTAATTATCCTGAACCTAAATAAATTTGTATTTAAAGCATTTTTATATTATTAATACAGAGTTGTATTTAGGTAATACAAAATTTTGAAAATTTAAACATTATAATCACCTAAATATATTTTTTGAACAATAAAAATGAAATTTTAGCTTCAGTTTATACAGACTAACATGATGCATGTGTTTTGAAAATTTCATGAAAACGTATACAAAAGTTTTTGAAATATCGTGCGCGATATGCCCAAAAACGTTATAAGGAGAAAAATGACTTCAAAGTTTCGGAAACGCCGCTTCAGCTATTGAGCGGGTACAATTCTAAAGGCCTTAACTTCTGTTCTAATGCGAATTTCAAGAAAACAATTATATCAAAATGTTCAGAAAAGATAGGAGTTTAACATCTAAAAAAAAATAATAAAATTTCGAAAATTTTGAAGCTTTAAGAGTCCTGAGACCCCATAATCGAAACATATGCTCAGTGGTAAAAACTACAATAGATTGCACATAGACATTTTTTAACAAGAACGAAAAATCATACGTCCAACATAGATTATGTAACACTTTCCAACACATTCAGGATACTGTAATAAAACTTTACAAAAAATATACAATATGAACTTTAAAAAGCTGATTGGTTTACTTAAAAGACGACTAAAATAATAGAAGAGATGTCACAAGTTAAAAATATACATTTTATTTACAACTTCTTAGTACTTTCGAGCTTTCCAAGCCCTTCATCAGAGAATATTTTAATAACTAATTGTGTTTATTTATATAAATACGTCACTTCGTTTTGAAATGAGAGAGCCAATAATTATTAGAATTGAAAGTAGAAGAAGAGATGTGAGTCAAAACGAAGTCTACCTTTTCGATTTTGTTTATAGATATTTTTAATGAGGACATTTTCCTTTTCGGAACCGGTTTCGAAAGTGAAAGCATCCTCTTGAAAAGAAATCTGCAAACAAAATCGAAAAGTAAAAAAAGGAGCAGAAGTAGAGACCCAGCTATCCAATGCAAAAAGAATCGTTTAAAAATATTAAAATGCAAACGAGATATCTTAAAAAAAAATTCTTCCATAGGATTAGCATTAGCGAGCGAGTATTTCCAGGTGACTGAAGTAGACCCTTAACCCCTTGGACGGTGGGATGTATTATATCTCACCTAATTTTAATCAAGATTTGAACCAGAAACTTTTAATTAAATTTTACTTTTATGACTTTGGTGGAAAAAAGTTGAAAATTTGCTTTTTCTTATTTTGAAATATATTTTTTCGAAAATTCCGGTGTGAATTCAACTTTATAGAACCGTAATTGCTTGCCTCTGAAAGGGTTAAGTCTTACCTGTTCAACAAACGTGAAAATTTCTGGCACATTTTCTGACTCATTTTTAAATGTAAAGACTTAATAATTGCAAGTCTGACCATTAAAGCAATTTGGAATCGAATGGTATTTTCCATTTCTTTTTATAAATAAATTACTTATCGCGTTATAAGCGATTTTTGTCAAGTGACGACAGGTTTTTCTCTTTTCCCGTGCTGTCGCGACAAAAAATTCGGTTCAAAACGCGCACTTTGACAGTATTTTCTGAACGATCTTTCCCATTTATCAAAAAATGGAAAACGTCAATCGATCACATATTTTTTGAATAAGAATACTTGCCAATTTCATGCGCTTCCGAAAAAAAATGAATCCAGAAATGTGTCAGAAAGTAGCTTCTTTGGATTTTAGAACAGCCTTAATTATGATCTTCCCGTTCTTTCTATTCACGCTTGATTCTTTTTTTTATCTGGAAATTTGTTTATTTAAGCATCTGAATTCGTTACGTAATATCCATATGTAGATGAAGAATAATTAAAGTTAACACCTTAAATCTGATGTATAGATTGCAAGATCATATTTACTTTCCAAAACACTGAAAACCGTCTTGACATTGAACGTGTCATTTATTTATACATATTAATGAGGCACGGCATGCATTAATGTGCCGGCTGATACGAAGTCCATGACAAATGATCTCACGCCATTAAAGTTGTAATTCCCTACCACTGAAAACTAACCAAAGCTTTTTTTTTTCTTTTGGCGTATTCGAAATTATCATTCGCCATGAGGGGCTGTACCTATATAAAGTTATCAACTTTTTGGTAATTTTGGACCACCTCTCCCCCTTACGATATCATACGTTATCATTCCTCGACGCCCCCCCCCCCCCCTGTAATGATATCGTTATCAAAATTTTATTTATTTATTTATTTATTTATTTTACTTTTGTTTGGAGTGATGTTCAGATATGGTTATATATTTATTATTTGCATACTTTATTGATATTCAAATGAAGAGAAGTCAATAAAATAATCTTTGCATATGAAATAACTTTATATCAAAAAACACTTAAGGCTGTTCTCAAATCCAAATTTTCTGACATAATTTTTAATTCATTTTTGTTCGAAAACGCATGAAACTAGAAGGTGTTGTTATTCAGAAACTATGTAATCGAACTGTTTCTTTTCCATTTTCATTGTAAACGCAATAGATATTTCAGAAAATACTGTCAAAGGTGGCATTTTGAAGTGAACTTCCGAACGAAAGAAGAAAAACCAGTCAATAAGGGGAGAAAAATGCCGTGTCACGTGATCAATATCGCTTATAACTCAATAGGTAATTGATTGATCAAAAAAAGGAAAACACAGCTCGATTCCAAATCGCTTCCCTGTCCAGGATTTCCAATTTTATATCTTTCCGTTAAAAAACAAATTTGTAAATGTGTCAAAATGTTTTGCGTTTGTTGGGCAGAGCAGTTGAGAACAGCCTTAAAAGAAATAATTACTATTTAAAAAGATTTAATAATTGCATTTTGTTACGTAATGCATTCAACAGTAATAATGTCTGTGCACTTGCCCCCGTACACTTAGGGGTAATGGGGCAGACAGAACTTCTTATCAATTGAACAGGTGGACAACAGTCTTTCTCATTTATTTACCAGTAAACACAACGACTACTATTTCAAGCATATTTCGAAGTTGGTTTCTCGAACAGCAAATTATATATCCGTACACATACGGCAGAAGGATAGATATGCCAAACTTTGTGGTATTCCATATTTTGAAATTAAATAATTTTATAATCATTTAATGATTTTAATAATAACTTTGTATTTCCATAAAAATAGATAACAGTTTAAAAAATATATAACAGACTATTTTGATGTAAAGAAGAACTTACAAATAAATATCCATTAAATTTAAAAAATCAAAAAAACCGACTGCGTAAAAAGCGAACTAATTAATTATTTCTCATCAATATGAAACTTTTTTTATACATTACTTACCTATTTTTTTTATTTACTTGTATTGATCACTTTTAAGTTGTGTTTAATTGTTAGTTCCTATCTATAAACTCTGTTTTAATGATGCCTATAGATGTCTATGAAGGTTAGAGTTGCAGTCAAGCTAGAGATCCTACCTACGCAACTTCCAGGTTGTATAATAGTTAAACGGAGCTTCTGACTGTAAAATAGTCAATGAAACAGCGTCTTCATTTTGAAAGACCTATCCAATGATATGCCACTCAATAGGGTGCGTAAAATGTTTTTCGTATCTACCGCCATTTTGTATTTTACGGCCGCAATTTTGAATTTATAAAAATAAAACCTAGCCTATAACCATCGGACGGTTAAGACGAATCGATAGAGACCTCATTCATTAAAATCCATCCAGCCATTGGGATGTTTCTAGGGTATAAAGAAATCCACACACCCAAATACGCGTGAAACACATAACCCTTCTTGGCAGTCGGGTAACAAAAAGAGAAAATTTTGGTTGGATCAAAAATGATAACGATATCAAAAGACAACCTCCCCCCCTCCCCCCCCCAAAAAAAAATGATAACGTTATATATGCATAGTCCCTGAAAAAATATTGTTAGGATAAAATATATGCATGAAAAAAAAAAAAACCGTCAATGGGAAAAAAAACTAATCAATCAAATAGATTGAATACGTAATGCTATACTTCCTAATAAAGTCGTATCCGCCTAGACTATTTTGATAAAGAACAGATGTTTTGACTGATTAGCTTTTTCTCTCTCTTATTTAGTTGTATGATATCTACTTTGCTTCATTCATTATATTTAGTTAATGGATAATTCGCGTTATGTTTTCTGTATTAGCGAGTAATAACTATGCAGTCCTGTTTTATTTCCGTTTTCCATAAGATGTACAGACTTCATGACTATTTTTTGCCCATGCAATATTTAAAATCGCCTGGAGAGTTGAATAAGGCTGTTCTCAACTGCTCTGTTCGTTTGTTCAACAAGCACAAAACGTTTTGACACATTTACAAATTCATTCATTCTTTAACGGAAAGATCGAACTGTGTTTTCCATTTTTTGATAAATAAATTACCTATCGAGTTATAAGCGATATTGATCACGTGAGAAACACGTTTTTTACCTTTTCTTGAGTGGTTATTCTTCTTTCACTTTGACACTATTTTCTGAAACATCTATTGCGTTTACAAAAAACGGAAAAAACAGTTCTATTACATAGTTTCTGAACAACAACACCTGTTCGTTTGATGCATTTCTGAACAAAAAGAAATTGAAATTTATGTCATAAAGTTGGCCTTTTGGATTTGAGAACAGCCTTAAGTCCTTCGATTGCGTATCTGGATTAGAACATCTGCCAATTTCATGCGTTTCTGAACAGAAATGAATTCAGAAATGTGTCAGAGAGTATCTCCTTTAAATTCGAGAACAGCCTTAGCCCCTTGACTACGTCTACGTCGTCGACGAAACCAACTTCAGTTTCAATGGTTTCTACCAGGTACGCATCGTGCGTAGACGTAGCCATGGGTTTAAGGTGGTTCTCAAAGAAATGATTTTCCCCGCTCTGTAATGCTAAACTCATTTTTAAATGTAAAAGCATGACACCACTTGCAGGAATGATTATTGAAGTGATTTTTAATCCAATAATCGTTTTCATTTCTCGATAAATAAAATACATCTTGAGTTATAAGCGAATGTGGTCACATAATAGCAGTTTTCTTTTTATTTCCGGCGCTGTCGCGTCTGGAAATTCTGTTCAAAACGCCCAGTTTGACAGCATTTTCTGCTTTTATCTTAAAAAAAAAAAGCTTTGATTTTATAGTTTCTGTATAAGATCACCAGTCAATTTCATGCGCTTGCGAACAAAAGTTAATTCAGAAAGTAGTCAACTTTTGTATTTGCCAGAATAGCTTTAAGATAGGACAGAGATCTTATGGGGTCATATGATATCCTTTTTTTTTTCTTTCCTTTTCTTCCATGAAAAAAATTCGATCATCTCTTTAGACGCTCTCCAGATTTCGTGACTTTCTGGCAGGGTTGGACGGTATTTACCGTCTGATGTTTTTTTACCGGTTTTAACCATGATTTTTACCGTCTTTGGAAAAACATGTTTTACCAGGGTTTTTACCACCTTTGAAAAAACTTATTAGTTTGACTGTTTTTGCCACTTTTATGAAAATTTATTAATTTTCCATTCGAAAGTTTTCCGAGTATTTAATACCACTATAAAAATATTCACCTAATTTAGTTTCTGATTAGGTTAGTAAAAGAATGGTATACGAGGATAGTGGTTTTCAAAGAATATGAAAAGGCCCGGTAATCCATGTTTTCCTCCTACAAGAATTCAAAATTTTAAATATATTATTGTATATTTATCATATAACTATTATTATGAGAATTCGCATTACATTATTTATTATATGTATCTTAATTGTAACTAGTTTACTAATTTTTACTAAAAGAAAAATTTTAAGTACACTTTTATCATACTTAATAAATCTTAATAATTTTAATAAAAACCAAACACTTACAAATATTAATTATCACATAATGCAGATTGTACAAATGTTAGTATACTGTTTACCAATCTATGTCCTTGGAGTTAGAGTACTCAACCTGCACCAGCAAATTCAATTTGAAGAGAGAGTTTATTGTATCCTTAGCTTTTTACCACTTTTTCCCAGGTTTTTACCGGTAAAAAGCCAAACCTGCTTTCTGGTGACTTATTTGCTGTAGTTATCTAGGAAATGAATAGCAACTTGGGACACTTTGAAGACCTTACATATAGACTGTTATTTTTATTAGCTAAGCAAAAATTACATTTTTATTCAAAGCTGATATCGTTAAACCTGTGAAAACGAAACATGGTTATAACAGAATATTGTCCTAAACGAACGTATTTCTTTGCACCGGAGAAAGAAATGCCATATGTCTACCTGCTAGGACGAAATCAACTAAAACGGTATTCTCATAGTCGCTAGAGATTTTGTTTTTACAGATTTTACTGTATGGTAAAACCTACAAACCGAAAACTGCGAAGGACCCGGGAAAATTCGGTTTTAAGAGGCTACTTCAGTCAAGTGAAAAGACCCATTCGCTAATGCTAATCATATGGAAGAAATTTATAATGATACCTCAGTTGTATTTTAATATATTTAAATGATTTTTTTTTTCTTTTTTGCATTGGACAGCTGAGATCGATCTGTACAAAGGCCGTTTTTTACTTTTTCGAGTTTGTTTACAGATACTTTTATTGAGGACACTTTCATTTTCGGAACCGGCTTCGAAACTGAAAGCATCCTCATAAAAAAGATCTGCAATCGAAATCGAAAAGGTAAAAAACGACCTTTGTACAGATCGATCTCAGCTATCCAACTAAAAAAAATCATTTAAAAATACTGAAATACAACCGAGATTATCTTTATAAACTTCTCCATAGGATTCGCTTTAGCGAACGGGTCTTTTCATTTGATTGAAGTAGCCTCGTAAACAGGTTTCCATTTCAGCTGGTATACTTTACCTTATAATTGCATTGCATTATTTCAGAATATATCATAAAAAATTTCCGTTTAAGACCGGATTAAGGATACACTGAAAAAAATGAAGTACTCAAAAATGAGTAAATCGATGTACTCATATCGAATTGAGTATGTTTGGATCAAAAATGAACCTATTCTTTTTTCAATTTTGATCCATGACATGTTATCAAACCCAAACAAAATGATAATTATGTACCCTGTAATGGTTTATTTCATTTATGGCGGCATAAAAGATGTTTATTAATATGAATATTAAATTATGCACAGTATTCTAAAATAATTTAAAAGTGCTTGCAAATAATGCTCTTGTCATAAAAATATTCGATTAGGGTATCTTGCTAATAATTTTGCTATTTTTCTTAATAAATAATCAATTAAACATTTCTTGTTAATAATTGTGAACGGGAAATAAATGTCAGTACATTTTTACTTTAATTTGAAGGTTCTGGGGGCAGTACATAACGATTCATATTTGAACACAACCATGGAATCAAAAATAAGTACACGTGTTTCTCAATTTTGAGTACATTTGGATCGGAGCTATTTTGAGTATGTGATGTATTTAAAATTGAGTACTTTTTACTCAATTTTGAGTACCCATTTTTTTCAGTGTAAGGATAGACAAAATTCTACTAATTAATTCATTAATTCAATCCTATTTAATATTCTAATAATTAAATTTATATATTTAATGTACTGTGCATAAAAAATGTCCATAAGCTGGAATTTCTTTTTAGCTATGAAATTATTAGTACACGTTTTAATAACGGGCAAATATTTATATTTTTCAATGAGTAAAAATAAACCTCATAAATGGAAATTCGCGGTTAATTTCTGTTTAAGCTTCGTCTATCGAGCATTAAAATAATTGTAAATAATGTGTTTGTTTATTTGTTTTATGTTTCTATTTTTAATGCATTTTCTTTTTCTTTTTAGGTAAGTGCAAATTTGTTTCGTCTCATAATAAAAGTTAGACATGAATTCTAATGAAATATGGTAAGCATTTTCTTTCACGTAAACGATATTAATTTGATTTTTTTTAAATTAAACATAGAAAATTAGGGTTCTAAAGATACTTTTTTCGTTTGTGTATACAATAACTCTGAGATTATATAATCTGTTAATATGTAACTGACAGAAGTTTATATAAATTTAAAATGCTTCACGATAGAAAACACAATCCTCGTTAACATAAGGTCATTTCGTTAGGTCGTATTTTGAATCATACAAGTTTTCATTTAAGGCTGTTCTCAACTGCTCTGCTCAACAAGCACAAAACTTTTTGACACATTTACAAATTCATTTTTTACCGGAAAGATATAAAATTAGAAAGCTTGACCATGGAAGCGATTTGGAATCGAACTGCATTTTCCATTTTTTGATGAATCAATTACCTATTGAGTTATAAGCGATTTTCATCACGTGACACGGCATTTTCCTCCCCTTACTGGTTGGATTTTCTTCTTTCGTTCGGAAGTTCGGTTCAAAATGCCAACTTTGACAGTATTTTCTGAAAGATCTATTGCGTTTACAAGAAAACGGAAAAAACAGTTCGATGACATAGTTTCTGAATAACAACACCTTCTAGTTTCATGCGTTTTCGAACAAAAATGAATTAAAACTTATGTCAGAAAGTTGACCCTTTAGATTTAAGAATCACCTTAAGGCTGTTCTCAAATCCAAAAGGGCAATTTTGTGACATAAGATTTAATTTATTTTTGTTCAAAATTCATGAAACTAGCAGGTATTGTTGTTCAGAAACTATGTAATCGAGCTGTGTTTTCTGGGGTTCTTTTGCAAACGCAATAGATATTTCAGAAAATAGTGTCAAAGCGGGCGTTTTGTACCGAATTTCCGCGCGAAAGAAGAATAACCGGTCAGGAATAGGTGAAAAACGTGTTTGTCACTTGATCAAAATCGCTTATAACTCAATAGGTAATTGATTGATCCAAGAATGGAAAACACAGGTCGATTCCATATCGCTTACATGGTTAGGCTTTCCAGTTTTATATCTTTCCGTTAAAAAATGTATTTGTAAATGTGTCAAAACATTTTGCGCTTGTTGAGCAGAGCAGTTAAGAACAGCCTTAAAATACAATAATGAAGTTAAAACAAACTCATTTTTTTTGTTATCTTAATCGTTTTTTAATTACTGGAGACATATATATATCTCAAATTTTAAATAATGCTTTTTTAACAGATAAATTCGTCAAAAAAGAAAGATCTTTCTGGAGAATTTATAATAATTGTTATTTAATCTCTCTTCTTCTATTGCATTTAAATCATCAAAGATACATGTATTTATAATTAAATTGTTGAAGTTAATGTGTATTTATAGCTAAGGCATTAAAGTTAAATAATGCGTATAACTAAGTAGATTTAACTATACGTACACTGTAAAAAAAATAATGCCAGTTTTCCGGTAGGAATCGGAAAAATAGTTGCCCTTATCGTACCGGAATAATTTCCAACCCAGCTCGGAATAAAATCCGTAAAATCGGAATAAAATCCGAAAAATACCGTTTTACTATTTCCTTATTTTTACGGATTTTATTCCGAGCTGGGTCGGAAATTATTCCGGTACGATAAGGGAAACTATTTTTCCTATTCCTACCGGAAAACTGGCAGTATTTTTTTTACAGTGTACAAATGTTTCTCGAAATTTATAAATTATTTGATTTGGAAAATATTTTTGTCGATTGATATAATTTAAATAATCAATTCACTCATAAGGTAAGCAAGCATTTATCTTTGTATTGTGTAATATACTTACATAATTAGTTATCTGTATTGTAACTTAATCATTGTTAAATAAATGCATTATTTAAAAAGAGTGTTTGACGCCAGAAGCTATACCATTCTATCTTAAAGGCTGATTATAATATTTTTGTTTATCATTTGCATTTTTTATTCGTTTGTATAATTTGCAAATAAGGGCGTAAAGGATTATTTTTAAAAAAAGTGAAAACTTGGCACGTGACAAATGATAACTACACATTTTTTTTTACAGATGTTTCATAAAGGACTCTCTAACTTTATTTTATTATTCGTTAAATGTAACAAACAAAAAAAATTAAATCAGTGAGCTGTTAATCAAGTGGCTCATAAGCTTTGTATAAAGAAATTTTAAAAAAAGTAGGTAAAATTTTTGTCATTAGTTACCACTGCGCTGTATCAAACTGTCAGAAAGATCAAACTAACCTATAAAACTGCATCAAAGATCTCTCAATTGTTACCTTTTACTCTAATTTGAGATTTTGAAGTTACTTTGAGAATTCATACCAGTGTTGAATTCAGGGGGTGGCCCGGGGGAGACATCCCCCCCGGAGCAGTGAGATGTCCCCCCGGAAGAGTTAAGATTTTGTGTTTTCAATGGTCAAGAAGTGCAATTTCCCCCCCGGAACAACAGAAATCCCTCCCGGAGAAAAGTGTCTGAATTCAACACTGATTCATACAGTTTGAAACAGCGCCCCAGATAACAACACACTGACATTCTAAAAATATCCAGAAGATATGTTCAGTATAATATGCTCTGGATGATTGAAATTGTCCTACAAACGGTTACCAAATAATATCCCCTGGCTCTCAAATTTTCACACCTATAGACGTCCTGTGGATGACTTTTAGGACATTTTTAGAACGATTAAAGGATTGAGGAAGAAGATGCAAATAACCGAGCGAAGAAGTTTAATGCGCATGTGCGTCAGATAATAGAATCCTAAGACAAAAGATTTTCTACGGTTAATTGGATAATTCGATCTCCGTATAATTAAGGTAAACAGTAGTTAGCTCTCATGAGCTATGACAACTACAGGATCACTAGGATCGCTGCAGGACGTGCTGAGAACGATTGTGGTATGTGTAAGGCATTGCCATCTTTTCATGAAAATTTGAAGTTTTTTTTTTTAAATATCGTACATACAAAACTTGAGAATTACCTATCATAAACCTGTCACTTATCTTTTATTTATATTTGTTATAGTTAATATAATATATTAAATTTTAAAATTATGGAATCTTTTATAAAGCACACTGTATATAGAAATGCACAATTTTGAAAAGCATAATGAAATTATAGATTTATTATAGATTATAGATACCACTATAGATTTCGTAGGGTCATAAATGTTTTTTAGTTTTTTCATATTTAAAATTACAGGATTTCAACGGCATCAAACAATCTCCTTGTGTAATTAATTCAACAGACGAGATTGAAAAAGATATCAAAATACCTTGACTACAACTCTTAATTTATAAAAATAAATAAAAATTTGTTTTCTGTTTGACACATAACGCATGAAAATGCCAAACTGCCAAAACACACGTAAACATAACACGCGTAGTGCAAACTATATCAACATTTTTGCTATCAAAATGGGTTATACGGCAACTATGATAAAATCTAACTGGCACTGACCGAATTACGCTTATCTTAACACAATAGATTCGAAGACTGATTCAACAGTCATGTTCTACATATATCAGCTACTTCAAGGGTAATATAAAAGTATTTTAGTAAAGTTTACACTTTTTGTCCGAAAGTTTTTTCTTTTAATTTGGAAATGAACCGGGATTTCAGTAAGGAAAACAATAGCAGCAACAACAAAAAAATAAAAATAAAACGTACACTTCAGAAGGTAACCTTACAGAATTGCGAAGAAAGTCGTGACAGAAATTTAATTAAATCAAAACTTCTAAAAGCTAGAATGAACCAATATTCATTTTTATATAAATAAATAGGAAATATTAATTACCGTATATACTCGTGTATAAGTCGACCCTCCTAATTCTTACGTAAAATTTTGAAAAAAATTTAATTTTTGTGTATAAGTCGAATCACATTCTGGTAGTATGTTGAAAAATAATTTGTAATCGAGGATAAAAAATATTAATAAATTTTCATTAAATTAATAAACTTTTCTTTTTTACGTTTCTAATCAGGCTTTTTTTTCTTTTAAGTCAACGTTTTAAAACTGTATAATTATGTAAAACTGAAGAAGCTTAAACTATTTTGAAACCTATTCACATCAATTTAATTATACTTAAAAATAAAAAAAATAAAAATAAACTATTCAAGTCTTATTTACAAGGGTAAACAACTTAGACTGCTAAAATATAGTACTTCTTTGTATTGTAGAACTTTTAGGGGAGAAATCTTGAAGCATTCTCAAGTTGAACTCTTTTTAAAAAGGGGATTAAATATTGAAAGGAATGCGCTGTATTGAAGGGAATTCTATCGCAAGAAAAAATGGTTGCAGAACAATTACAGGGAAATTATTGTTGAGCTTTTTTTGTCAATCACAGTAAAATGACCATTGTCATTGAAAATTTTTAATCTTTAAATTAAGACAACAAAAGTTTTTAGATTCATGAATCCTAGATAGGTATTATTTTCTGTCTTTACAGATCCTGAATATCGGCAATTGGGTAAACATTTATGTATTTATTTATTTATTTTACTAACTCGTATATAAGTAGACCCCATTTTCAACTTCCAAATTTTGTCTAAAATTCTTCGACTTTTACACGAGTGTATACGGTATCCTTGTGTTGCACGTCATATATTTATATAAGTATAATACATCATGTGTAATTATACAGAGTGATTTCTCTTTCTATGGGAGCGTACTTTTTAAATATCTCGTTTGCATTTCATTATTTATCAATCTCAGCTATCCGATAATAATTTTTAAAAAAATTAAAAATATTGAAATGCAAACGAGATATTTAAAAATGTTGAGATTCAAACGAGAAAAGAAAGGCTAGTTTCGCCCCTGGGCTCCGAGGGGCAAAACAATATCTATCGCATATCTAACGAACCGATTCTCCTCCAATTTTCAACGGAAGTTCTTTGTCGGTAAGAATACATATTTTTGGTGCCATATCTCACTAAGGAAAGGGCTGCAGAGGCAAAAACCTTCTATCAAGGCTGCCAACTACTGCACATTAGGTATATGTACTCTCTGTCGCCATGTAGATATTCTGGTCTTGTCAAGTTTCTGACTTCTTTTCATTTTTCAACACCGTATAAATTCCCGATTATAAATTTTATTATGATTTACTATATGTGCATTGTGCCAAGTTTTATATTGTGTGAAACATTTTCTAAATAAAAATAGTCATTTGACATTTCGGCCAAAATTTTTATCTTGTGATAAAAATGGATATTTTATTCAAACGTACAATGTGATTTTAAATTAGAAAAAAAAAATAATTATGAAGGTTAATAATAATATAATAAACAAGTTGGAAATTGCATGTCAAACGTGGCAAATGAGATGCGTTAGTACTATAACTAGTTTTATAAATATTTTTTGCACCGCATATTGTACTGAATGTATATTTTAGTGCATATCAATTTAATTCTGTCCGAAAGACTGTAACATCATTAAAATGCACTTGAAATAATTTTTTTCCATTGCCCGTAATGTAATGGAAAAATTAAGTTAGAGGGCCTGACTACGGAAGCGATTTGGAGCGGAATTGTGTTTTCCATTTTTTGATAAATAACTTGTTTATTGAGTTATAAGCGATTTTGATCAAGTGACAAACACGTTTTTCACCCTTTCTTGAGTAGTTATTCTTTTTCCGCGTGGAAATTCGGCTCAAAACGCCCAGTTTGACACTATTTTCTGAAAGATCTATTGCGTTTGCAAAAAACGGAAAAAGCAGTTCTATTACACAGTTTCTGAACAACAATACCTGTTAGTTTCGTGCATTTCCGAACAAAAATAAATTAATACTTATGTCATAAAGTTGCCCTTTTGGATTTGAGAATAGCCTTAAAACCTTTCGAGCACCTCACATCTTACTTTTCAAAGCTTTTTGAAGTTTAACCTCACGATTAAAGTACAGGTCATATAAATACAGGTCATTCTCCGGAGTTATTCTTAAATCCAAAAGTATGTCTTTTGAAAATTCTTTAATCATTTTCAGGAAATAAGTTTCACCTATTTATACAACTAAATTTCCAGTATTCCAATTCTTATTCTGTATACATTTGATCTATATTATTATTATTATTTTCTTTTTATAGATATACTTTTGTAGATTTGCCAGTAAAACTAATTAAGGTCATTTAGTGTGATTCTAGGTTAAAATATCTAAAACTTTTATTTAAAAAGAAAAGAAATTCGTTTATTTGAGGGGACAGTGAACTTTGAAATGAACAAAGATATGAATTCTTGTTTTTGTGTTAACATTTGTTTAAGGCTGTTCTCTAAAAAACATTTTTTCCACTAAACCAGGCCCTGATTACCGAATGGGCACGAGAAGCACGTGCTTACTTTAGAAAATTTTGAAGGGTCCCCAAATTCAGAAAACAGGGCCCCCAAATTTTATATTAAATTAATTCCATTCCAAAATTTTAATTTCTTTTCAAATTATTAACTTATATAGTTTCATAAAAATACCTTCCATAACAAATTATTTTTTCATGTAATAGATCATTTTCAAACAAATGATCATAATTTTTTAGTTTGTCCATTATTTTAGATTTAGATGAATGTTTATTTTACATATTGAATTTAAAGATTATTGAATTTGGCTTGTATGCATAATATAAAATGTTAATAATTTAAACTATTACCAAAATTGGAAGAAATATCTCAAAATATTGATATTTTATGTTGCGCATACATTCTGAATTCAGCATTCTTATACAACTTACATTTTTATGCTAATACCATGCAAAATGATTTTTGCATATTTTTCTTGATTGTATCCAATTTTTGTGTAAGGGAAACAAAAAGAAAAGTTATTTAAGACTGTTCTTAACTGCTCTGCTCAACAAGTGCAAAACGTTTTGACACATTTACAAATTCATTTTTTAACGGAAAGATATAAAATTGGAAAGCCTGGCCATGGAAGCGATTTGGAATTGAACTGTTTTTTTTTTTCCATTTTTTTTTTTATCCATCCATTACCTATTGAGTTAGAAGCATTTTTGATCACGTGACAAGCACGTTTTCCGCCTCTTTCTTCCTTCGCGCGGAAATTCGGTTCAAAACGTCCACTTTGACGCTATTTTCTGAAAGATCTATTGCGTTTGCAAAAAAACGGAAAAAACAGCTCAATGACATAGTTTTTGAACAACAACACCAGCTAGTTTCATGCATTTTCGAACAAAAATAAATTAAGACTTATGTCAGAAAGTTGCCCTTTTGGAATTGAAGCCTTAAGGAAATATATATGAACTCAACTGAGCCATTCTTTCTAATAATATTCGTAGCATTGGTAAGTTTCCGGGTATGTCGAATTTAGAAAACTTTTCGACTGAAAGAGGGCCCCAAAATGACACTGTGCTTCCCATAACCTCAGAGATTTAATCTGGCCCTGCACTCAACAACGCGAAACATTCTCACACATTTTCTGACTCATTTTTTCGACCTAAATGCATGATGCTTTCAGCCATGACTATTAAAGTGATTTGGAATCGGGCATTTCTTTTCAATTTTTCGATAAATGAATTTACATCTTGATAATTATAAGGTATTTGTTGTCTTATCATGGCAATTTTTTATTTTTTTTCCTTGCCAACGCTGTCACGTCCGGAAGTTCGATTCTAAATGCCAAATTTAACTGCATTTTCTGAAAGATCATCTGTCTTTACCAAAAAACTGTTCGATTAAATAATTTCTGGATAAGAGCTCTTGCCAATTTCATGCTTTTGTTAACAAAAATGAATTATAAAATATGTCAGAAAGTAGCCATCTTGGATTTGAGAACAGCCTTAAGGGATAAATAATGAAAATATTATATGATAATGTAGTATTTATGTTTTCAAGACAAATATTTGCCATCTATACATTTTCAAAATCCCTCTTGACCTGAAAATAATAAATTGTTTCAATGTCTTCGCCAACTGCACACTGTAAAAAAAAAAAAAAAAAAAAAAAAAAAAAAGGACTAAAAAACGAAAATACTACTGGCAATCTAGACAGCCAGTACTATTTCCGGTTTTTTACGGGAATTTTTACCCATAAATTACAGAAAAATTTCCGTTTTTAATCAGAAAAACGGAAAATTTTCTCTAATTTATGGGTAAAAATTCCCGTAAAAAAAACGGAAATAGTACTGGCGTCTAGATTCGCAGTAGTATTTCCGTTTTTTTTTTTTTTTTTTTTTTTTTTTTTTTTTTTTTTTTTACAGTGTGTGTCGGTGTCTTCGCCTGCACGGACAGGAGCCTGAAGGCGATTCTTTAGTTCCTTGCTCAATAAACGCAAAATTTTCTGACACATTTTCTAACTCATTCTTAGATGTAAAAACCCTAAATTGGTAGGCCTGACTATTGAAGCGATTTGGAATCAAAACGAGTTTTTCTGTTTTTTGATAAATAACTTACTAATCGAGTTATAAACGATTGCGGTCACGTGACAACAGATTTCTCTCCTTTCTCTAATTGTTTTTGCTCCTTTCGTCCGGAAATTTGGTTCAAAATGCCCAATTTACCCCAAAATGGCAAACATCTCTCGATTACATAGTTTCTGAATAACAATACCTGATAACGTCATGCGTTTCGGAACAAAAATGAATTTTAAAATGTATCAGAAAGTAGCCTCTTTGAAATTGAGAACAGCCTTAAGATAATTTTTTACTTAATACCATCATCCTTCACGGTGGAAGGGGCGGTAGAAAAAAACTTTTACAGTTCAATTTTTATTTTTTATTGCACTGTCGTTTGAAACAAAGCGACTTATAAGCATTCATTTTGTAACAAAAGAAAAAATAACGTGATTTACTTTTTCTCCCTCCCCCCCTTCCTTCATTCATTTGTGATATGATAAGTACAGGTGGGAGCGTTTCAGCTGGGAGTGGTGTATGTGTGTGTACTTTACGACTTGTCGTTTGATAAAGCACTTCCGGATGGCAGATTCTGTGCGATAATGTTAAAGTAGATATTGTATGACAACCTGATATAAAGATATCAAAGCTGTAACCTTGTGACTAAGAGCTATTTCTGATCACAAAATGACTATATAAAGTTACTTTCACTTAGAGAATTTGAATGTTGAATGCAAAGTAAATTGAATGAATGAATGAATAAACGAGTGAATGAAAATGTTCTCGTTTCACCCATTTATGTCCCATATTATAAAACAATGGAAATTTTACCTTCCAAAGTATTTTTCCTGATTTTTGTTAAAATGTTAGACGATGCCAGGGCCCAATTAGCATCTGAATCTGGGGGAAGTGTAGTATCATTTTGGAGCCTCCTCTCATTTGGCAAAAAAATTTCTAAATTTTTCATGCATATAAACTCATCAATGATAATAATATTATTCCCGGGAGTGACTTGGCCGAATTTACATATACTTCATTAAACAGCTTTTTTTTTTTTTTTTTATAATCCCTGTATATACTTCAGATATATTTAATACATATAACTGTATAATTACTGTCCGTGTTGTTTCTAACCAACACATCAGATCAGGATGCTGTATGATTAAAATCATATTCATATTTTCCGGTTAAATAAGTTTCCTGGAGTTTATCTTGCATGAGGCAAACTTTCCCTTTCAACAAAATAAACAACTGAAAATGGGAACTGGAGCACCAATGTCACAGTCATTTTGCGAAGGCTGTTCTCAACTGCTCTGCTCAACAAGCGCAAAATGTTTTGACACATTTACAAATTCATTTTTTAACGGAAAGGTATAAAATTGGAAAGCCTGACCATGGAAGCGATTTGGAATTGAACTGTTATTATTATTATTTTTTTCATTTTTTGATCCATCAATTACCTATTGAGTTACAAGCGATTTTGATCACGTGACAAACACGTTTTTCACCCTTTCTTGAGTGCTTATTCTTCTTTCGCAAGGAAATTCGGTTCAAAACGCCCACTTTGACATTATTTTCTGAAAGATCTATTGCGTTTGCAAAAAAAAAAAAAAAAAAAAAAAAAAAAACCAGAAAAAACAGATTTATTATATAAGTTTCTGAACAACAAACAACACCTACTAGTTTCATGCATTTGCGAGAAATCTTTTAACAAGAAGTAGAGTTTCTAAAATTTTAATTTTATTATTCAAGAATTTAATTTTAGCTGATACTTAAGGCGGTTCTCAACTTTCTTGCTCAACAAGCGTGAAACTTTCTGACACATTTACTAACTCATTTTTAAACGCAAAGGCGCAAAATTGGCATGCTTGACCATTGAAGCTATTGGAATTAAAATGAGTTTTCCGTTTTTTGATAAATTACTCATCGAGTGATAAGCAATTTTGATTTAGTATTTAAAAAAAAGAAAAAAAAAAAAAAACCTTCCTCAGAATTTGATTTATTAATTTTTCATATGCACGTGAATATGGAGAAATTTATATTTTGAAAAGGCAGTTTATGCTGCTTTTATCAGTGCACCAAAGCATTTATTCCGATTTGTTGTGCTGATATCTGCAGATTGCTGTCTATTGTGCTATTAATATACATTCATACCTTCGCATTTAATTGATATAATAACATTAGTTTAAATTTGGAAAACTGCGTAACTTAATTTATAAGTATTTCGGGATTTATTCCCTTTTGAAATCCTTTTGTAAATTTTTGCTTATATTCATCTTCTCAAATTCGATACTGCATTTTATAAATGAAGTAGTAAAATGCACCGTGTTTTAATGTGCAATACATGTTTTCTTTTGTGTTATATATATATATATTATTATTATTATTTCATAGTATACTTGTTAAAAAAATAATAAATAACCGCATTTCCTCTGTTTTTCAACTATATCTTTTAAGGGTGTATTCGAAAAAATATTTTTTCACCCTCAACAGCTCGAAATTTTCTGAGACATTTTCAGACTCATTTTTAAAAGTAAAAACATGAAACTTGCTGAAGTGATTTTTCAAGAGATGTTTAACATGCCGTGTGATTTCATTTTCTGCTCAAATAATTAGAATTTGATTTTTAAACAATTATTTTCTCAGCATGACCATTTTTTTCATTCCCAGATCGCCCGCTTCGGAAAATTCGGTTCAAAACGCCCACTTTGACAGCGTTTTTTACAGTAGTTTCTGCATTTATCAAAAAATTGAGAGGCACGGCACATTATGTAGTTTCTAAATAAGAGAATTTCCCAGTTTGATGCGTTTGAGAGCAAAAATGAATTTTAAAATGAATCAGAAAATAAGCAGTTTGGATCGGAATACACCCTTTTAATTCAAATTTCTATTCAAATTAATGCGGAATACTTTTATAGCCTTCTTATATTATTTATCTTATGTTGTCTTATCTTCTGCACGTACTGTTTATCAGTTTATTTTAAATAAACTGCAACTGCATTCTAACATCCTGCTTGTGCCATCTTCACTATAATTTAATAATTTAAAGATTGCACTTTTTTTATGAGTTCTTATCGCTGCATAAACTGTGGCCTAATAATTTATTTTAACTTCAACGTTAAATAACAGCTTTATGGCGGTGAAAATTGAGTTTCATTAATGTACCAAACTTATTCAAAACACAATAAAACAAATAAAAATTATGAGTTTTGAGAAAATGGAATTTTTCTGCGTCAAGCTAAAGCACTGATTGTTGTAGGAGCATTATGAACATTAATTATTCTTCATTATTCTTATAAGTTCTATTGTAAAAAGATATCGCCTTTTGAAGATTGCACGCAATTTTTATTAATTCAAAACTGAAACTTTTAAATTAATCTATTTAAAGGTGTTCTTTTTTATTACCTTTCAAAAAAAAAAAAAAAAAAAAAAAAAAAATCTTTTTTTTTTTTTTTTTTAAGCGAAATCACGAATTATTGAAAAAAAAAAATCTCTTCTTTAGCAACTTTGACACATTTTTACGGTTGGTTGGTTGTATTTATGTCGGCCAATTATCTGCACGTGGGATATAGGCCCTAAGGGGGGAGTGCCTTCCGTGGAGGTCTTTCTAAGGGAACCTAACCCGTATTAACGCTTGGAGAACCAAGGTTCGAAGAAAACCACGAAAACTCCGAACGATTAGGCCGACGGGCGCGATTGGGATCGAACCCAGCACTTCCCGTCTACCAGCTTCGAGAGCAGAACCTCTCGGCCACTGGTGGGGCCACATTTTTACGGGCTCATTTATAAACGTAAAAGCATGACAGTTGCAGGCATCGTTATGGAAGTAATTTGAAATGGAACACCTTTTTAATTTTCCAATAAATGAATTATATTTTGAATTACAATTCATACCAAAACAGGAGTCAGTATCTCTAGTTTCCAGTACTGTCGAGTCCAGAAATTCGATTCAAAATGCCAAATTTAACAGCATTGTCTAAAAAATCTTCTGTCTTTATCGAAAAGTGGATAATCTGTTCCTTTACAAAGTTTTTGAATAAGAGTATATGCCAATCTAATGCTTTTGCGAATAAAAATGAATTGAGCAATGTGTCAAAAAGCAGCCTTTTCGGTCATAACATTTTAGATTTAAAATTTTTAACAATCTGTTTATTATTTTTTAGTATGTGAAATTTTGTAAGAAATTGAAAGTCAGAAAGTAAAAAAAGTGAAAGTAAAGAAATTGAAATAAGACCATTTTCTTTCCCCTGTGTAAAAAAAAAAATAAGAAACTCTTCGCAAAATTACTATCCTTTTCTTCTTCT
The DNA here is from genome assembly GCA_963932465.1 of Maratus speciosus. Lineage (NCBI taxonomy): Eukaryota > Metazoa > Arthropoda > Arachnida > Araneae > Salticidae > Maratus > Maratus speciosus. Next base: position 595,877,159 of record OZ010788.1, on the reverse strand, counting down.
CATTTAAGTTTACTTCTTCAACTTAGTCATAGATGGCGACACCATAAGTGTTCTGATGACAAGAAGATGTTTTCAATAGATGTAATTTTCATTTTCTCGGAAAATGCTGAGATTTGGAAACACGTTTTATTTATTTATTTTTTTTTTATTTTATTATTATTTTTTTTTTCGTCAAGTTATTTATTTTATAATTTTTTAAAAAAAATTTCCTTCCCTTTTATGTGTGAAAAATTGAGTATTCTTAGTAGTTTCTCAACTTTAAGCAGTTTGTGAAACAATATAAACAAAATCAAATATAAAGAAGAAAGTAAAAATAAAATAAAATAAATAAACAATAAATAGATGTTATGCTGCATCTGAAGATTTTTATTATTTTATTATTAGTATTTACAATGAGTTTATAAAAATCAAATGAAAATGAGAGCTGTTTTACCTTATGACTACTAAAAGCGGAATACGTACAGTTCTATCCGAAATTTTTAATGTGGCTGAGAGGTTCTGCTCTCGAAGCTGGTAGACGGGAGGTGCTGGGCTCGAACCCAATCGCGCCCGTCGGCCTAACCGTTCGGAGTTTTCGTGGTTTTCTTCGAGCCATGGATTTCCATGCGTAAATACGGGTTAGGTTCCTGTAGAAAGACCCCCACGGAGGGCACTTCCCCTCGGGCCTATATCCCTAGAGTAGGTAATCGGCCGTCAAAAATCAACCAACCAACCAACCGAAATTTTTAATAGAATTTTTGCCGATAATCGCAGAAAAATATTAAAAATTCTACGATTAAATAATCTAACTGTGAATTCTACAACTTAAATATTAAATAAAAAATTTCAGATCTAAATAGTCCAATCTAAGACTTTTTTGAAATTCCAAGGAGCGCATACACCTTGTAAAACAAAGATGTGAATCTTGTCATCATATATGTTAAATTTTAATTTATTTAAAATTTTGGAACAGATATATTATAATCCCGCATCCGTCATCTTGGATTTTTTTCTTGGCGTCAATTAAAAATTGTTTTTTAATTAATAGTTATTATATTCCAGTTTTGTTTCGATGTTATATTAATCTAGCAACAATATTTAACCATCGGCGACATTTACTACTTGGCGAAAAGGGGGTTTTCATGCAAGAAAAAAATCCAATATGGCGGATGCGGAATTATAATACATCTGTTCCAACATTTTAATTATTATTTTAATTTTTTTTAATACAATTTCTCAATAAAAACTGCAGGATTTTGGAATCCACCCTGAGAAACTTGGATCGGTACTGACGTTTTTTAAATTGTGATTTTTTTCAAGTACCTTACCTAGGGGAAACGTTGCGAGAAATTGTTAGGCATGATAAAACAGTTCAAGTTCAAGTGTTAAATAACAATATAAAATGTGGAATTTATGATTTTAATTAAAATAAATACAATTCTCTACATAAAAAATAGGATTTCCCCTCTTTTTTTGCTTATAGTAAATTCATATAAAGCTCTTCCTCTCCCCTCCCCCCCCCCCCCCCGCCTAGAGCAATTTTTCCACAGAATTCATTTTAATTACATTTATATATCAGCTGCAGGGCCGGCGCAACCATCGAGCGAACGAGGCGGCTGCCCAGGGCCCCGCGTCTTTTTAGGGAACCCGAGTTTCTAAATGCAGTTTGAAATAACGTTTCCTCTGTATAAAATAATAGTTTTGCTCTAGATTTGTTTTTGAAGGTTTATTAATAGGAAATTTTGAAAGTTATTATTAAGGTTGTTCTCAACTGCTCTGCTCAACAAGCGCAAAACGTTTTGACACATTTACAAATGCCCACTTTGATACTATTTTCAGAAAGATCTATTGCGTTTGCAAAAAAAAAAACAGAAGAAACAACTCGATGACATAGTTTCTGAACAACAACACCTGCTAGTTTCATGCATTTTCGATCAAAAATAAACTAAAACTTATGTCATAAAGATGCCCTTTTGGATTTGAAAACAGCCTTAATTTTATTTCTTACAAACAAAGTGGATTTAATTGTCGAGGAATTTTTCGAATTTATTTTTAAACGTAAAGGCACCAAATAAGCACGCTGGAGTACTGAAACGATTTAGGATCGATAAGCGTTTTGCATGTTTTGATAAATAAATTACTTATCGAGTTATAAGCTATTGTTTTCTCGTAACGACCGGTTTTTCTACTGTCCGCAGTGTCGCATCCGGAAATTCGGTTCAAAACGCAAATCGATAGTCCATAGTATCTTACGATCAATAATTCCGATACTATCGTCTCTTAATTATCGATCTTTCAGTGGTTTGAATTTTTTATTGTTATTATTGTTGTTATAGCTATACAAACTACGAAGCTCCTCTGAAGAATCTATAAAATATTCATAGTTTCTCTTATTGTCAGCAAGTTATTGCATTTTCAATTTATTGTGTTTAATTTTTGCATTATCATTTCCTTTAATTTTTACATTATCTTTTCCTTTGAGTTTCCACTCATGTGTTTTCATTTAATTATATGAAAATGTATGTATTTTTGAGCTGCTGTATCGATTGCGATAAGTATCTCTGCGAATGATTTTTTTTTTTTTAAATAACTGAACTGTTCACATTTTGGTCACAAATGTACTATAACAGAGTGCTGACATATTTGTCTGTAACATTTGTAATTTTATATGTAGATTTTACAATGTCACAACTGTGGCTATGATATTCGACATTTGCAATGATGTCACGGAAACGTTTGTGCCTGCATGCTTGTATGGATTCCATTCTAACCCATGGACCTATAGCTACAAATTCGGACTTTAGAGGGAGATCTAATGATTAAGGCTGTTCTCAACTGCTCTGCTCAACAAGCGCAAAATGTTTTGACATATATACAAATTCATTTTTTAACGGAAAAATATAAAATTGGAAGGCCTGGCCATGGAAGTGATTTGGAATTGAACTTCCATTTTTTGATCAATCAATTACCTATTGAGTTATAAGCGATTTTGATCACGTGACAAACATGTTTTTCGCCTTTTCTTGGGTGATTATTTTACTTTCGCGCGAAATTCAGTTCAAAACGCCTGTCTGGGGTATGCTAAAGCATAGAAGAATCTAAGGATGGTATGGCATAAGGCTCCTGTATAAAGCAGATTTTTTTTCGATTGTTTTTTATTCCGTTTTCGAGATGTCAATTAATCAGTATTTGAGAAAACAGCTTGCGTAGTTCAGTATTACATATTTATGATTACATATTTTAAAATAAGTTGGCTACTAGAAAATTAGTAAAATTCTCTTTGTAAATGTATTTTGCGGAGGAGGGGGGGGGGGGGGGGGCGCTAAAATCCATGTTTGCCCCGGGTGTAAAAAAGGCTAGTTTCGGCCCTGTCTAAAACTATCACTGCCTTGTCGCTAAGTTACAAAAATACTCTAAAAAGAGAAACTAAAACATCTTTTGCTTTACAAAAAAGCTATGTGAATAATTTATCTAATTTTTCTTGCAGTTTTAAATACAAAAGCGATGCTAATTTTTTCGCCGAAATAGCAATCTGTCTGTCCAATTAGTCCGCGCTGTCATTTAACTTTCTTTAAAAGCAGTCCTTCCGCCAAGTGGTTATTTATTAAACGGCAAATGTCGCCTGTATCTTACTGTCTCTAAGCGAAGTCCGGAGTCCAGTGACGTCATGGGCAAACATCCGTGTCAAGGCCCGGTTGAGGTTCCGGGATGCAGTGCATCATCCATCGCTGCAGAGAGTTTTTATTCGCCTGAGACACACTTTTTTTATGTTCTTCAAAACGCTCTTTTTTTCTCTCCTTTTCAACTCTTAACCCTGTTTAAAACCGAAAAAGAATGATAATAAAATAAAATAAAATAAAGGGAAAGCGTGAATTCGATGAATAGTTGACGCCAGCGCCTGGCAATTCCGGCGAAAAAAAAAAAAAAAAAAAAAAAAAAGAGGTAGCAGAAATAAAAAAGAAATGTGTATATGTGGTTCCTGGTCAGTGCAGAATAATGGGAGACTGATATTTTGCAAATATTTGCTGCAATGTTTAGAATAATGCTATAATTTCATTCTCGTCTTATGACATCGGATTTTATGCAGCATTAAGATAAACAGCTTTACGGTTAACAACAACGAAAACAAATCAAATAAAAATAATGAACTTTTTCAAACAATGCACAACCGGTAGACTTCAATAATTCGAGATTGATATTTTACAAGTATTTACTGCCATAATTTCATATTCGTTTTGAGGTCATCCATATATGATGTCACACTTTTTTTCAATATTTTTTACCCCCGTCACCCCCTTTGTCACAAAGTGTCACACTTCACCATACCCCCTCCCCCATCTTGTCACATGTCACGCTATATTGCATAAGCATATACTTGCAGTTCAAAAACAAAGTACTATGTTATAGATCATATTTCAAATTTTATTTTGAAACTTTTAACTATGTGTTTTAATGAACATATGTGAATGAATATTTTTGAATGAACATTTGTGAATAATGAACATTTGTGAGCATAATAATAAAAATGATTCGTGTACTTATTTTGTATGAAATAAGATTAATATTTACAACAAAAAACATAATTGATATACAATAGTAATAAAATATTAATATGAAAGAACAATTAAAAAGAGTAGTATTTTGGAATGTGAGATGGAATTTAATGTATTTGGCATTAAATGTTATTTTTACTGTATGAACACAAAATACTTTAATTTCAAAATAACTTTAAAATTTAATCTGATGATTTTTAATGCTGTTATTTTAACCAAAATGTGTGATGGCACACTTCTTCTTACCCCCTCCCACTCCCTTGTCACAAACTGTCACAATTTCAATGAACCCCCTCCCCCCCCCCCCTCTAAGCGTGACATCATTTGTGGATGGCCCCTTATGACATCGGATGCAATATTAACGCACACGAACAACAGTAACAAAATAAAATCAAATAATAATAATAATAATACAGTATGGGACCTCAAATCCGGACTGGCTGGGACCGTGATCGTTCCGGATTTCGGAATTTTCCGGATTTCAGGTCCTTAACCAAAACAATAAATAAACAGATACAGTAGATGCCTGTGGCAAAATTTTACATGCTGCAAAGCAGTCTATATCGCGAATTAACAAACCTATGTAACAAATTTTTATTAAAATATAATGTACCTCTAAAAAAAGGCCACTATAGAGTAACTGCAAAGAAAAACGAGATATCTATCTGCGGTTTGTTTTGTTTATTCAACTTGTTTATTTAACTCTGTGAAGTGGGAAGTCAACGTTATCAGAATGAGATCACCAGCTTTGGACGGATAGTATGTTTTGTCACGCAGAAAGTAACCATGCATAGATATTTTTTTCCCCTTTGAGTTAAAGAAAAAATATCTTTTGTACGGTGCTTACAAACAGAATTTTTTCGAAAAATGAAATTTGTTGAACATTTGAAGGAGAAGGGGGGGGGGAGGAGATAGCAAAACAACTTTACATATAAATGTTGTAAATATATTCTATGCATCTTTTAAAAATAGTTCTTCCTTCTGGTTATTTATTTGTTCTTTTTGTATTTTCTATTAAATGAAGTACAAGGTTTCTTTTTAAAATAAATTTAAAATGTGTGCACACACTAACTTTTCTAACTCTGTCAGCAAATAGTATTTAGATTAAAATTATAATATAAAAACATTGCAACAAACTTATTCAGTTGAGTGCAGTTGTTTAGTCTTGCTTAGTTGGAAACTGTGTTACGTATGCGCGTTAGCGCCATCTATGGGCGTTTTCCGGAATTATTTATTCCGTCTCATCGCAGAATTTCAGATTTCTTTATTTATTCCGGATTTTGGGTCGTCCGGATTTTAGGATTCCGGATTTGAGGTCCTGTACTGTAATAAAAACCTTTAAAACAATGCACAACCGCTAGACGTGAATGATCGCATACTGACATTTTAGAAGCATTTATTACAATTTTAGAATATTGCCATAATTTCATTTTCGTCTTATGACATCGGATTTTATGCAGCATATAAAAGTAATGAACTTTTTTAAACCATGCACAACCGCTAAATTTCAATAATTCGGGATTGATACTATACAAGTATTCACTGCAATGCTTAGAGCGTTAGAATACTAACAAACAAATACGACAATGTTTGTGTTACTGCCGTAATTTCATGTTCGTCTTCATGACGTCGGATGCAGCATTAACCTACACGGGCAACAATTACAAAAAAATAAATAAAATAATAATTAAAAAAAATTAAAACAATGCACAACCACTAAACTTGAATAATCACTGACTGACATTTTAGAAATATTTACTGCAATGTTTATAATACTGCCATAATTTCATTTTCGTCTTATGGCATCGGATTTTATGCAGCTTTACGATTAACAAAACCAAATCAAAATAAAAAATAATGATTTTTTTAAAACAATGCACAACCTCTAGACTTCAATAATTCAAGATTGATATTTTACAAGTATTTACTGCAGTGTTAGAATACTACCAAACAAATACTACAATGCCAATACTACAATGTTTAGGTTACTGGTCATAATTTCATATTCGTCTTTATGACATCAGATGTAGCATTAGCGCATACAAGCAACAATAACAAAATCAAATCAAGTAATAACAATAATAATAATAAAATAAACAATGCACAACCACTAGACTTGGATATTTTAGAAGAATTTACTGCAATGTTTAGAATATTGACATAATTTCATATTCGTCTTATGACATTAGATTTTACGCAGCATTAAGATAAGCAGTTTACGAATATGAACAACAACAAAATCAAATCAAATAAAAATAATCTATATGTTTTTCCAACAATGCACAACCGCTAGACTTCAATAATTGCAGACTGATATTTATTTTACTTTACTGAAATTTTTAAATTACTGACATAATTTCCTAATTCGTCTTATGGCATCGAATTTTATGCACCATTAAAATAAGTAATTTACGAATACGGACAACAAAATCAAATTAGATAAAAATAATAATGTTTTTCAAACAGTGCACATCTGCTAGACTTCAATAATTCAAGTTTAAGCGAAATTATTCTTTCTTGATAACGAACTAGGTTTAATAGCTGTAAGGAAAATTAATACTTTTCTGTTTTCCACAAATTCATCATGCGGCTAATTTTGTTGTTGCATTTTCCACTTGCAAAAAATGAAAACAGTGGTTTACCTAAAGTGGCAAATGCCACGAGTCCCAAGCAGGGCCTGAAAAAAAGGCCAAAAGTGACAAAAAAACTCTTCTTTTTCAGATTTAAGGGGGCTTTCTTTTCTTCCCTTCTCTGTTTCCCCCCCCCCCCCCTCCCTGAAGGCACCAGTTTAAATCATCAAGAAAGCTAATGATTAAAATTTTATAGTAACTTAGTAGTCCTTTGTTTTCCTCTTAAACTTTTGTCCAAACCATGGCAATTAGCATTAGGGAAAATAAGTGTTTAAAAAAAAAAGCAGATTGTTCGTTGATATTGTTTCTCTAATTGAAATGCTAAAATCAGATTGTTCGTTGATAGTGTCTCTCCGCTTAATTGTACAAAAATTTTATATTGTTAATCATGCCTTTCAATAGATTTTCTCATTTACAAAATAGAATTTCACAGATTGTAATTTAAAGTGTTTTTCATTTTGTGATGTTTCATTTCTTCCTTCCTGATTTCATAAAGATTTTTTTTAATGCAGAAATTTAATTAAAATATTACTGTAATCTCACACATCTGTTATCTGTTGCTTTCTGTTTAAAAGAATTTGTCAAAATATGAAATTTTACACCAAATGTACTTTAGGGCATCATGAGGAATGCAGTAACAACTTAACAAGTATTGAAATTTGTTGCTATTATTATTAAATGCCATACCACCACTGACTTTTTCATATGATGGAATTGCCTAAATGAATGTTGATTGAATACAAAATTTAAGTTAAGTAGAAAAGTATTAACACAAATAGTCAATGCCTGAAAGAATTTAACAGCTCAAATTTATCTTTATATTCCTATAACCGAAAAAAGGTGTATTCTATAGTTTTTTAAAGTTGTGCTATTCTGTATAGTATAGATGTGTATAGTACTCGCTAGGAAATTTATGTATACATACAATAGGTATGAAGTTTAGTTTAAGTCACTTCAGCATAATTCATGAAAATCTTCAAAAGATAAAAGGGGGCCCCGAGTAATGTTTGCCCCTAGGGCCCCCACAGTCTAAGTCGGGTCCTGGCTCAAGACTCAAGGGGCCTCCTATTTCTGTTTATATTAGAGAACTTTAATTAACTTAATAAACTAGGAAACTTTAATTTAAACTTAAATTAGGAAATTTTTGCTTTCGAATGTGTAAGTATCTTCCTAAAAAAGAAGAAAAAAAAAAAAACCTTGCAAACAAAATCGAAAAATGTAGAAACGGCCTTTGTAGAGATCGACCTCAGGTATACAACGCAAATAAATAAATAAATAAATAAATAAAATAATAATAATAATTTAATTTAATTTAATTTAAAATATTAAAAATATTGAAATGCAAACAAGACACTTTAAAAGAATTCTCCCATAGGATTAACATAATCGAGAGGGTGATTTCGCGTGAGTGAAGTAGCTCCTTAAACATGTCAGTGACTCTCATCAACAGGAATCCTCCTCTCTTTCAGCACGACAGAAGACTTCCCACATCAGAGAAGCCGAAAAAAGATCCGCCTTTCGTGAATGTGATCGAAACGGACCCCTTAAGTTCTCCGTGCCCACTAAAATTTGTGTAAAAAACAAATCTGGTAAAGGAGTGAATTCCAGGCCGCACTTTCCTTTTTTAACCATTTGGGAAAATGGTTATTGTCCTCGGTCGAGGTAGGAAATCAAAAACATATCTGAAGCGTTTTATTAGTTGAATCCCGCATTTTATTCGTTTTCTGATTGGTCTATATAGTAATCTGTATTTTCCCTTTACTTTCAACAGAGATGGATACTTCTGTTGCCACTATGACAAAAAAGTAATAAAAACTACAAAAAAAAAAAAAAATAAAAAAAAATTAATAACTCAGAAACAAATTGAGATACAGTTTTCAAACAAATTGCAATTAAAAATGCATTTTTTCTCTATACGACGATATAAAAAGTAATATTCTGGGATGTTTAGAAGTTTAAGAATGAAATTTCATTTAAAATGGGTCCAGGAATATTAATGTTTAATCCATGGCGTACGTAATGTATGACCAGCTCCGTAGAAGTTTAAAAATTTACAGTACCGAAAATTGTAAAACTGAAATTTCTTTTAAAATTTGTTCATGATGGGTCCAGGAATGTTAATGTTTAATCCATGGCGTACGTAAGGATCCATTCCGTGCGATTTTTTTATGTCTTAAATTTTAGTCTTTGAAAAAATCATTTTCCAAATGGTCGTTGTAATTTGTTAAATTGCTTTTTTTTTTTTTTTTGGTAGTCATGTGTCTATAATGACCTACAAATTATAAATACATATCCGTAAATATTAATGTCAACCAATGCTATTTAAGTTTCTGAGGGTGAGATAAAACTCTATCGATCACATTTGCAATGTACTACTTCAGTATTGACATTATTAATTGAGGAAAAGTGCAAAGACTTAAGTTTTATCGTTATGGAACTAGATTTTAAAAAACAATTGTGAAATCTTTAAAAATATATTTTACAATTTACAATAGTATCGTACTATTTTAATCGTACTATCGTATTGTATCGTACTATCGTAATAGTTGTACTCGGGATGTGGCATGCAGCCCGTGGACTGCTTAAATGAATAATAAGCAGCACTGTGATAGCTCAGAATTAAGGCTATTCTCAAATCCAAAGGGGCAACTTTATAACACAAGTTTTAATTCATTTTTGTTAGGAAACTCGTGAAATTGGCAAGTATTGTTATTCAGAAACTATGTAATCGAAAGACATTTTCCATTTTTTGGTAAACGCAAAAGATCTTTCAGAAAATACTGGCAAAGTTGACGTTTTGAACCGAATTCCGCATAAAAGGAGAACCACCAGTCAGCGAAGGGGGTCGGGGGGGGGGGGGGGGTCGGATGCCACGTGTCCCAAAATCGCTTATAACTCGATAAATAATTCATTTATCGAAAAATGAAAAAGTCTTACTTGAGAACCGCTCGATCGTAGAAATCATCGCGTAATAATATGCTGCAGTCGAGCTTTCTCTGCTTTAAACTTCCCGTAGGAAGGACCACCACTAGCGACTACTTTTTAATTCCATTCGTACCACTTTATCCAAACAAAAATATTTTACGATACAGTAGAACTTCCCTTTAAAGATTTCCCTATTCAACCCTCTTGCTGCGCAACCCGAGTTATACTCGGGCATGCATTTTTCCGTCTATTTAATACAATTTGTTTAGTCCCACCAGTTATTTTTTAGCGAAAACCTTGTCTGATTTAATCTGGACATTTTCATCGATTACGATACTAAAAAATTTCTGCTTTAAAGAACCGGTGATAAAAGATTAAAAATTCTGTAAAAGACGTTCATCGCGAAGAATTACTTAAACAGCGAAAGGGCTAGGGAAGTTTTCTAATTAAGAGTACTCTCAAATCCAAAAGGGAAACTTTCTGACATAAGTTTTAATTTATTTTTGTTCGAAAATGCATGAAACTAGCTGGTGTTGTTGTTCAGAAACTATGTAATTGAGCTGTTTTTTTTTTATTTTTTTTGCAAACACAATAGATCTTTCAGAAAATAGGGTCAAAGTGGTCGTTTTGAACCGAATTTCCGCGCGAAGGGAGAAAGAGCACTCAAGAGCGGGCGAAAAACGTGTTTGTCACGTGATCGAATTCGCTGATAACTCAATAGGTAATTGATTGATCAAAAAATGGAAAAAACAGTTTAATTCCAAATAGCTTCCATGGCCTGGCTTTTCAATTTTATATCTTTCCGTTAAAAAATTAATTTGTAAATATGTCAAAACGTTTTGCGCTTGTTGAGCAGAGCAGTTAAGAACAGCCTTAACGAAACTTTCTGCTGAACCTTGACTTTGAACACCACTAGCATGCAACTTAACCTCCATATTACGAAAAAAAAATTGTATATAACGAAGTTTATTCCACTTTCGTGCGTGTACAACATTCAAACGCAGAGGTTGCTATATTGCGATGGATCTATGAATTTATTTCAGTGGATTGTATGAAAATGAACTTATTTGTGTTTAATCATTTGCATTCAAAAGAAGAGATGCTAAAAACCTTCCATACAATAAGAAGGGGATTCCAGGTTCACGAAAATGTAACAGATGAATTGTTCGGATACTTACAAAAGTGAGAAAATTTTTATGAAGTGTATTTTTTGTAAGAAACCTGTACAAAGTAATATTACAGAATTTTTGAAAGTTAAGGTTGTTCTTAACCGCTCTGCTCAACAAGCGCAAAACGTTTTGACACATTTACAAATTCATTTTTTAACGGAAAGATATAAAATTGGAAAGCCTGGCCATAGAAGCGATTTTTGGAATTGAACTTTTTTTTTTTCCACTTTTTGATCAATCGATTACCTATTGAGTTATAAGGAATTTTGATTACGTGACAAACACGTTTTTCGCCCGCTCTTGAGTCTCTTTCTTCCTTCCCGTGGAAATTCGGTTCAAAACGCCTACTTTGACGCTATTTTCTGAAAGGTCCATTTAAGAAAGCTCAATTTCATAATTTCTGAACAACAACACCAGCTACTTTCATGCATTTTCGAACAAAAATTAATTTAAACTTATGTCAGAAGGTTGCCCTTTTGGATTTGAGAACACCCTTAAGGATTTGGAATACTAAGAAAAATGGGAAAAGGTACGCTACGCTTGAGTTTTTGTTTAACCTCTCTTTATTATCTGTTGTTGTTTATTTATTTTTATTTTTTTTAAATAGATATTAATGTAATTAAATTTTTCTCATATGTCTGAATTGCATAGAAAAAAGATACTACCCGAATTAAAATACATTTTTACAATATTTCCATCTTATGTTTACTTTTCATTTTATGAAAGCGTATTTTATTTTTCTTCATAACGAAGTGTTTAGGTGTAACGATGAGACTTCATTAAATGGAAATTTTACTGTATTTTGACATGTGCACAACAAATATACTACAAAATTTATCGTTTTAAAATATTTGTACGACTAGACTATAAAAATATTTGGCAGTAAGAAGTCGTGCATATGAGTCCCTGGACAGAGAAGTGATGTGTAGCTGCGCCTAAAAATAAAGCAGCTCGTAATCAAATCATCTGGTTTCATTTACCGGGACCATTCTGTAGAAGAGTATTGTTGTTGTTTCTCCTTTATCATTGCCAGATACTCGACGTCAAATGGGTGTCGTTCACAGCCGGTCGTTTCTTGATGAGCAAGTGAGTCACGTGCGAGTGTGTCTTATCCGTCATCTTTCCGGAAGTGGAATACCGCCCTAAACCACAAAACTGAGAAGCAATTGCTGGTTAGCTCTGTAATGAAGTCTTGATCTTGAAAGGTTACCATAAAATTCCACCATCCAAATTAAAAGATAAAATTTATGCTCAACAAGCGCAAAACGTTTTGACACATTTACAAATTCATTTTTTAACCCCTTCGGGACGGGAGCCTTTTACGAAATTTTTAATCTTTTGTCACCGTTTTTAAAAAACAGAAATGTGTGTCTTCTTGGATCGAGAAAATGCGTTGATTAAATAAGGCAAATTTTACAGTAAAATTTTACTGGTAAGGAAAAACAAGGATTCTGAGCGCTTCATGCGGCACGTATACATGTCGTTCGTCCCCAAGGGGTTAACGGAAAGATATAAAATTGGAAAGCCTGACCATGGAAGCGATTTGGAATCGAAATGTGTTTTCCATTTTTTGCTCAATCAGCTACCTATTGAGTTATAAGCGATTTTGATCACGTGATACGGCATTTTTCTCCCCTTACTGACTGGATTTTCTTCTTTCGTTCGGAAGTTCAGTTCAAAATGCTAACTTTGACAGTATTTTCTGAAAGATCTATTGCGTTTACAAGAAAACGGAAAAAACAGTTCGATGACATAGTTTCTGAATAACAACACCTGCTAGTTTCATGCGTTTCCGAACAAAAATGAATTAAAACTTATGTCAGAAAGTTGACCCTTTGGATTTGAGAACAGCCTTAAACAAGAAAGAAAAAATCATGCGTCCAGCATAGATTATGAAACACTTTCCAACACATTCAGAATAATATAACAAAACGTCACCGTTTAATAACTTGAAATGGGTTGCTTAATTGAACCGTTTGGAAACGCATAACACATTTGAAATTCCAATTTCAGCAACTCCCATATACAGCTGGAAAATCATGCGAATTCTTTGATCAACCCTGTATATGATATACAGATACCAAAATTTAGTTCAATTAAGAAATACATCTCTAGAGGAGATCTCTAGGAAAAGAAAGTATTATATATACAACTCTATTGTAAAGAGCAGAAGGATGAAGAATTAGGGAGACAGAACGAAAGAAACTAGCGGCAGTAGAAATGGATGCCCTAAGAAGATCATGCAGGATATCAAGAATAGAAAAAAATAAGAAATGACAGAATCAAGGAAATGATGAAAATAAAGGGAGCCATATTAGATGATATCCATAAAAAGCAATTAATGGTATGGTCATGTCAAAAGAATGAATGAGGAAAGACTACCCAAAATAACATTCAATTCTGAAACAAACAAAAAAGGAAACGGGAAGACCACGAAAGAACTGGATGGATGATATTTCAAAGGCAATGAGGGATAGAGGTCTGGAAGAGGAATGGACCCTTGACCGGAAGAAATGGAAAAAGACTCTTGTAGATTCTTCGGATGGCGGCATCTGACGCCATAAACCGAGTTTATATATACAGTGTGTCCACGTATAACCTGACCGACCTTTATTTTCGCAACCGTTGGTCCTAGATGCATACTTCCAATTACAAAAATGGTTTAAATAAGGTAAAGAATTATTTTTAAAGCGATTTGAGTCAAGAAAAACATTTATTAAAAAATTACGAAATTTAAATTTTTACACGGTCCCCCGGTCCTATAAGTGATATTTACTAAAAGTTTACTGTGACATTAACAAGTAAGACAAAAAAAAGCCCCATTCACCTAACATTAAAATTGACCGAGTTATGAAACTTTGAAATGCATGACTTATATTACTTTTTTGCATATCAAAATAGATGATTTCGACCATGCTTTCAGAAGTCGTGTATAAAGTACTAAAACTTATTTCAAGGTACATGCGCTTTGAAAGAAGTCGTACAAATATTACGATTAACTTTTATTAGTTAAGTTTCAGATTAGTTAAAATAATTGTATTTTAACATATGTTCTATTTTGTAAGGATTTGAGGCTATGATTTCTTTTAACTAAAATTATGTTATTTTCATAAGGTTTTATTTAACTTGTAATGATCGTCTTTCCAGTTTAAAATTCGTACTCGAACTTTCCTTCAAATATCCGATCGAAGTTAAATTTTGCACACTGATTTAAATACGATGACAATGCAGCATTATTGCGATTTTCGACTCTTACCATCTTATACATACTTATATTAGAGGATAACACAGAAAGAATCGGACAGATTATCGTAAAGAAGTTTAAGAAAGAGTTTTAGATTAGATAACATAAACCTGCGATGGTTGTGTTCTTTAACTTTTATAATTACATTTTATGTATTTTTTAACGCTGAATCAAAAAATTACCTTCACTTTTAACCACCATGTCAAGATTTTTCGCAAATCGTAAATTTCAAGGTTAAAAAATAGCGAAAAATCTGATACTATAAAATAGATGTAAGACTTTTTTATTCAGTTTAATTTTATTTAATTCATCAATTTATTAAATTTTTTTGTCTTATACCTGGTTTCTTACAGCCGGAGCTGTTTAGCTCCGGGGTCCATTGAGGTTGGGAGGGGAGGGGGCATCAATTTTAACTTTTGGCTTTTTAACTTTGAAATTTGCGATTTGAGAAAATTCCTGACATGATGGTTTAAAATGAAAGTCATTTTCGGATTCAGTGCTAAAAAATACATAAGAATCAATTTTCAAAAGCTAAAAAACATGCCACAACCCAAAATTTGAAAGACAGTGTAACAGCATTTAAAAATATGTATCATTTTGTAAAGAATTGAGGCTGTTGTTTTTCATCCTTTTATTTAACAAAAAATCTGTTATTTTTATCCTCTTATAATATTCAGTATAAATTGTACATTTTGAAGTAATATGTCAGAATGATTAAAGATTTCAAATTTATATTGCAATGCTAATTTTACTCTCAACCATTTCTTTAATATATCTGACGAAATTATATTTCTACTAAATTTGTGAATGACCCCTAATATGCAGCAAAAAATATACTCCAACTTTAAACAGCTATTACTCGGTCAATTTTAATCGTAGAATAACGGGACTTTTTTTGTCTATCTTGTCAGTGTAACAGGGAAATTTTACTAAATATAACTTATAGGACCGGGGGACCGTATAAAAATTTAGATTCTGTAATTCTTCACTAAACTGTTTTTTCTCTTCAAACTTTTTTATTTTAACCCTGCACCTAATTTTGACCATTTTTGTAATTGGAAGTATGCATCTAGGACCAACGGTTGCGAAAATAAAGGTCGGTCAGGTTATACGCGGACACACTGTATACAGTAAATTCTGTCTAAGGCGGACTCTGTGCAAGCCGGAAATCTGTCTACCGCGGAATATTTTCCAAGTCCCGGCGAAGCCATAGAAAATTGCATTAATTCATGCTGCGTAAGGCGGAATCTGTCTAACGCGGAAACGGAAAGGATTTTAAGGTTCCACTGAAACCAAAATTTTGCATAAGGCGGAAAAAAGTATATTTTAATAATGGAAGGCATTTTGTTTGTCAAACTTTAAAACTATCAAATACTCAATCTTAAATACTTTAAAGTCAAATACTCAATGTCGAGCATGTTAGTTAAATTGTGTAACACTTCGAAAAAGTTAATTCAAAACAACAGAAACTGTTTAATTTTTAAGGAATTCTTGCTTATGCCTTTTTTTCCTATACAAAATTGCATTTAAAAGTTATTATTTCTAGTAGAATGGACATTTATCAAAATATATATTTTCTAAAGTACAATATATTATACTTTAAGGTTGTACTCAAATACAACATAATACCGTTCTGTCTCATTCTCTAAGTTTATTGTTTTTTGTGTGTGTAAACATCCAATTTGCATATATTATAGCAGTACTAAGAAATTGAATCGCATTTCTCATTTAATTATAAAGACAAATGAACTTTCAGAATTTCAGTTTTCAACCGATTTTCGAGTCAGAAAAATCAATGAAAGAACGTCATCGGCAAGGGATTTTTTTTTTTTTTTTTTTTGTGGGGTGGGGGAATTTTTTTTTGCATAAGCCGGAATATTGTCTACCACGGAAAATTTTCTCAGTCCCGACCGATTCCGCCTTAGACAGAGTTTACTGTATAAGAAATACATATGCCTCAAGTTGAAAATTCCCTTTTAGCAATTTTGGCTAATAAGGAGTAAGTGAATTCTTTTGTGCAGCCCTGTATACAAGGCAAAGAATTATATGCAATTAGTAACATGCAAAAAAGTAGTTAAATTTAAAAAAAAAGCACACCGAATTTGAAAACGCATTTCCAGCAATTATTGCTCAAAGACAGTACTGTAACCGATGATTTCTTTTGTGTGTCTCTGTATGTAAATGAACGTCAAATGCTATGAATTCCTTTGTATTGCAGTGAAATTTAGTAATTTATATCAGTTCCAGTACATTTGGAATAGCGTAATGCCATTAAAATACTCTGCAAACCCCAAATACCATAATATAATGAAGTTCTTTTGAGTGCCCCTGTAAATGAGTTATTACTACTACACACTTCATATGCAATATCGAACTTGCCATGGTAAGAATCATTAACATTTTTTTCAATTGCATGAAAACCCGAGTATATAAGTGTTTAAAATGTAATTGCATTTCTGAAGGTGTATATATATTTTTTTGTATTTAAAAAAAAAAGAACCATTTTATATTCTCCATTGTGAATAAGTATAATTTAACGCCTAGGAATAGTTCACATAAGGGGTTATCCATTAATTATGTGACGCAAATTTCGTTGCTGTATACTCCTCCCCTCCTCACCATATGTCACAAATCGTCACATTCGTGCGATATGATATCTCCTTCCCAACCACACACACACACACACCGGTGTTGTCATGTCACATTTTTGCAGATTTTATTTAAAACTAGGTTTCATTAAAAAACTAGGTTATTTATTTGCCAGTGGACACCCGTGCGACGAATTCCCACTTGGTTAGCCCCCCTTCCCCTGTTATCACCACATATCCCGAATTTTTAATTTAAGGAAATTTTCCAACAATTTCAAGTCTTTTAACGAAAATTCTGTATGCAATCTTAGATGTAGGCAAAATTTCCTATCCAATGATACCTTATTTATCGTTGTACGCTACATACATACAGAGTGTCCAGCGAATAAGACCCTGATTTCAAAATTAAATATCTCAAAAACAAAGATAAATAGAATTATGCGGTAAACAGTTTGTTTATTAGCTAAGCTGTAAAAATGTTATACAGAAAGTTTCAAAATTTAGTTGCAAAAACCGTTAACAGATGGCGCTGTAATCGTAATGCCTATAAATTGTGCTTCGAAGTCCAAAGCACTAGCCTCTCATTCCTAGATGGCTCCCTATGGAAGAACGAAAATTGGGAAAGACTCCTTTTTTATTGGGAGGCCCCACCAGTGGCCGAGAGGTTCTGCTCTCGAAGCTGGTAGACGGGAGGTGCTGGGTTCGATCCCAATCGCGCCCGTCGGCCTAATCGTTCGGAGTTTTCGTGGTTTTCTTCGAACCTTGGTTCTCCAAGCGTTAATACGGTTTAGGTTCCCTTAGAAAGACCTCCACGGAAGGCACCCCCCCCCCTTAGGGCCTATATCCCACGTGCTGATAATTGGCCGACATAAATACAACCAACCAACCTTTTTTATTGGGGTGATGTGCAGAAGTGAAGACATCTGGTCACAGAATTATTGCATCAGCTTTAATTTTAGAAAATTTCAATTAAATGAATTTCCAATAAAAAGTTTAGCAATCATTATATAAGAACTTATTAAAATATTTTATTTGGGTGATGTGCAGAAGCGGAGCTATGTGTTGGCAGAATTGAGATTTGTTTCAAATTTTGTTATAAGCTTAATTGGCAGATCGTGGACTCTAATCCAAGTTGAGGATGATTTGAAAAAATTAGAAATCTTTATTTTTTAATATTTATTTAAATTGTGAAAAAAGTTTGAATAAAAAAATCCAAAGTTTCTGGTTTTAAAATTCAATTAATCTAAAAGAACCCCCCTTTTTTAAAAATCATTGACCATTTATAATAATGATTCATAAATCATTTATGATTATTTTCATTGGTCCAAATCATTTTTTTTTTTAATTGTGGAAAATAGTTTGAATGAAAAAATACAAACTTTCTATTTTTAAAAACTTAATTAAGTTACAAAAATCATTTTAATTTTAAAACTCATTTTCATTTTTTTAATCTTTGGGCACAGAAGTATGGCTTCTAGCGATATGATCCGAAGTGTTGGAAAGGAATGCAGCATCCAAAATACTTTTGCTTCGACGTTGGCGGTATGACTTATCATCAATTCCTTTTTAAAAAGAAATAATTTAATGCATAATTTCTGTCCCTAAAACTTTGTTTACAAAGAAAAGAAATATATGTGTTGTGCTAAAACCAAAATATTATGCCGTGATCTAAAAATAAATGAAAAGTGCAAAATTACTTTTTTATTTATAATAATTCAGGTATAAACAATAATAACAAAAATATATGCCGTGATTTAAAAATATAAAAATTAAATAAAAAGTACAAAATTATTTTTCTAAATATATGCATTTTGATTTAACTAATTGTACGGCATTAAAAATTGAATTTAATAAAATATTTTAATAAGTTTATATATATATAATGATTTCTAAACTTTTTATTGAAAATTCTACTAATTGAAATTCTCTGAAATTAAAGCTGATGGAATAATTCTGTGACCAGATATCTCCACTTCTGCATATCACATCACCCCAATGAAAAAGTGAACTTTGTCAATTTTCGTTCTTCCATAGGGAGCCATCTAGGAATGAGACGTTAGTGTTCTGGACTTCGAAGCACTATTTATAGGCATTGCGATTACAGCGCTAACTGTTAACGGTTTTTTTCAACTAAATTTGAAACTTCTGTATAACATTTTCAGAGCTTAGCTAATAAACAAGCCGTTTACCGCATAATTCTATTGATGTTTGTTTTTGAGATATTTAATTTTGAAATCAGGGTCTTATTCGCTGGACACCCTGTACATACATACATACATACACAATGGTACTACAATCCATGTAGAATTTTGACCTCCCTCAATATGCCTCGCCAGACCTTCCGATCTTTGACCTTTAATTTTATAATTTGGTTTTGTCTTAGATCAAGGCGCGAAATTTCCGCTCGCCAGCTCGCCAATGGCGAGCAAATATTTAAGGTAAGTTTTGTCTTTTAAAATGTTGTGCTTTAAATCAAACTATATAATGCTCAGAATTTCGTGCATCAATCCAGCGACATGCGGCTCTTGTAGCTGAGAAATGTGGATATTTTAACAAATAATGGCCATAAAAAACAATGCAGGTATTTTATCCCTTTTATTGCTGAAACTATAAAGTTAGATTTAGTGGAAAAATTAAAAAAAGTGTACATATATGAGCATTCTGGTTGATGGTACCACAGATCGATCAGATGTTGAGCATGCAAAAGTGCATGTTCGATACGTGGATGCAAGAGATAATCATATCAAAGAGGACATTTTAGGAGCAGTAGAGCTGCCAAATCCTACTTCATCCAGTTATTTTCACAGCCATAACTGATTTAATAGATAAAAATAGAGGTCCAGATGAATATAGAAACAAGTGTTTATATTGTAGGCTTGGGTACTGATGGTTCTCCAAATATGATACGATACAAATCAGGACTATGAAAAAGAAATCTATTTGTGCTGAATTTGCTAAATTGATAAACATTCACTGCCTTGCACGCCATTTGAAGTTGGCTGTTTTAGATGCATATGGTGAAGTTGAATACCTGGATGCATTTGATTCAGTGGTTAGGAGTATTTTTAAAGAGAAAGAATTCTTAAACGGATTGATTTTCACACTTAGATGATTATCCATCAATGAAAGGGCTGTGAAAGCTCTTTTGCAAGCCATCTTGAACAGGGGACCCACGGAAAAAAACAATGATAGTGCTAAAGCTAAGGGTTTGCTGAAAAGATTGAATGATTATAAATTTCTTTAAGTTCTGTACTTTCTCTTGGATTTCTACAGGGAATTGAACCCTTTAAGTGTGACATTAAAAAACAAGGAACTTGTCATTTCATCTGGAAATAAAAATTGAGCATTGCATCTCAGTTATGACAGATCTCGAATCCAGTGTCGGACCAAACGAACAGGAGTTTTTGGACCAACAATCCATCTCAGGGATAATCAAGGTTGTACAGCTAGCAAATACTAAAAATGGGGAGCGAGAGTTTCAGACTTTAAGAGGGAGATTAATTAAACATGCAAAGATATACATTACAGAAAGACTGTAATCTATGTCAACAGATGTGTTAACACCTCTGCATGTTTTTGACACTTTGTGTTGGCCTCCCAAAGAAAAAAATCTTGAATCTGGGTTAGAAGAAATAAAAAAGCTCTTCATATATTTGAACCCAAGTCTCTTTAATGAAAAAGTGGATATTGTATTGGCAGAGTGGCCAAAATTCAGGTTTATGCTCCCTTCATTAACACTGAAAGATATGGAGAAGTTTTACAGTGAAAAGTACTCAATAAGATTCCACAATTCGCTCCAAATTCTAACGATTTGGTGCTGTTCTACCAGTAAGCACAGCTTCGTGCGAGAGGTCACAACAGACTCAAGACTGCATACAGGAACTCTTTGAAGACTGAGACACTGGATGATTTACTCAGAATTTCTATTAATGGATTTATGAATGTAAAATGTTCCTGATTTAACAGACAGCTTCTTCTAACAACGGTCAATTTACATTCAGTTTGTCATAAATAGTTCATTTTCTGGGCAAAAGTGGTAGGTGAATTTGCTGTCTGAATGAATGTAAAATAATGGCGAGCAAAAGTTTTAGTCTGGCGAGCACCTTTTGAACTGAAATTTCATGCCCTGTCTTACAAGGAAGGTCTCCATACGGGCATACTCAGAAAAATCTGAAAAAAATTACAGAATGTTCTTCTCATATGGATATATATGTTTATAAAAAATTTTTGGCGGAACCCCGATACAGCGTCCGTAAAAAAATAACGAAATTTTCGTTTATTTGGTGATTTATCACCGGTTGGCGATGAAAAAAAAAATACGGTTTTATGTAGGAAAAAACTTTTTATGTTGAAATTTTTTATACAAGTTTAATTTAAATAACTTTAGTTTTGTCATTTTTAATTTGTTTTAACAATAGTTTTGTCATTTTTAGTTTGTTTTAACTTATTGTTTGTGATATATATTTATATGTATTTATAATAAAATTTAAATATCATATTTTACGATTTAAAACAAAATTTAAATTGATTTAAATTATTTCAAGCCCAAAAATAAGGCAGATAGAACACTGTCGATTTGATTTTGTTGCTATGGAAACGACTTCGTCTTCGATATTGAAATGCTAAATCAAATGTCAGCTGATTATAACTTAAAATAGATATTTGCAACTTGCAAAGCATAGAAAATATTTTTACAGTGATGAAATTAAATAACTACAGCAAAAAGGTATATATGTAATATAAAAAATATATAATAACCTCTTTAATTGATTAAGTTTGAATTCATTAAAAACCGTGCATTCTAAAAAACAATTATTAAATTTTCAGATGCATTAAAATCGTTTGCTTTTGGCGAGGAAAAATCCTGCTTGCCAAATCGCGTGTCACTTTCGTATTTTCGCGCCAAATATTCGAAAGTATTTTATTTTTTTACGGACTTTCTACTGAAATTCCGCCGTTAAATTTGACTGATACCTTATTACATACATGAGTACTTTCACTAGCATTTTTTTCAACATATTCTGAGTATGCCCTGTAAGGAGACCTTCCTTGTTAGATCTTTCTCTACCTCTTCTATCCATTTCTTCCTGGGTCTAGCAATACTTCTTTTCCCTATTAATTTACCATTACTTATCTTCTTTGTGCGTCTCTCATCCCTCTTCTGTTTAGATGGCCCAACCATTGCATTCTTCTTATTTTAATAGTATGTATTATATCTTTTTCGTTATATAACTGTTCAATCTTCATATTTGTCCTGATACGCCATGCATTGCCTTCCTTAATAGGTCCAAAAATTTCTCTTAAGATCTTCCTTTCCCAAGTATCGCGCCCGTCGGCCTAATCGTTCGGAGTTTTCGTGGTTTTCTTCGAACCTTGGATTTCCAAGCGTTAATACGGGTTAGGTTCCCTTAGAAAGACCCCCGGCACTCCCCCCCCCCCCCTCCTGGGCCTATATCCCTCGTGCAGATAATTGGCCGTCACAAATACAACCAACCTTTCCCAAGTAATAAATAACTTTTCATCTTTTTGTGTCGTGGTCCAGGTCTCACTAACCATAAATTACTATTGGTTTTATAACAGTTTTATAAATTTTAAGCTTAGTTGTTCGGGATATTAGAGATGATTTTAAGATGTTTCGAAGAGAAAAATAGCATCTATTTCCAACTGTAAGGGGCATCCCACACTGAGACGACAAGCGACATGAAGCTGAAACATGTCGCTTGTCGCCTTAGTGTGGGATGCCCCTTAGTCGCGTTTTAATCTCTGTTTCTACCGTATTATTGCAGGTTATCATAGATCAGAGTTGGCGAGCCTATGGCACGCGTGCCAGTGTTCTCAGTTCGCACGTAAGCTATTTTTTCTGACACTCGAAAAATTTTAATTTGGAAATAGTTATACAGATAAAATCCGTTTTTTATTTCTGTTATAAAAAATAAATATTTGTTCATTACAGGCAGATCACAAATAAAAATGCAATTATTTTTTGCATCAATTAACATATCAGAATAAGTTTCTTTTCCTGCCATTCTATGCAGCGTTTTCGACATGTATTTTGCCTTTCTATATTAATTTAAAAAGTTGTAATTTTCAAATGAATTTCGTTTGACAGTCACTGCAATAAAATGACAAGTGGATCCAATTTAGCTATATGTATATTTGAAAAAATATCAAAATATGAATGAACCATATATAAAGCATTTTACATTGAACGTACAACAGCAAGAATCGCATCAATACATTATTAGTACATTGTTTAATTCAACTTGGAAAATTATAACCGAGATGTTGCATAAGTTAAAAATTAATGAAATAAAAACTCGCATTTTTTCCCCCCTTATTACAGTACATACCGCATAAATGAATCTTATTTACGAATTAAAAATTCATTCATTTAATGGCTGATTTCAGTATATGGAAAAATCGCATTTTGATTTTTAATATTTTTTTTTAATTATTAAATCACGAAAGCAACTAATTTTATAGTATTTCGTATAAACATCGTACTCGTCATAATTATTTTTGTATAAATTTGGCACGTTACATTGTTGACGGATATTGTTTGTGAATTTTTGGCACGCGAAAGTGAAAAGATTCGCCGAGCCTGTCATAGATCCTAAATATTTTAATTCTGTTACTTCATTAAATTATAATTCATTATTTATTGTTAACGTTGCTACTGTACGCTACATATTAGTCAAATTAAGTATACGATGCAAATTATGTATGCAGATGTTGGCAAAAAGTATTATCCAATGATACCTCATTGGTCGTTGTACGCTACATTATAGTTGAGAAAATGGGATGTTGACAACATAAATATGTACCATTTAATATGCTCTTTATTAGCATTCTTTCCAATTTTCTATTTTTTTTTTTTTAAATAAATAGAAAATATACTTGAAAATTACTTGATTTCATTCATTAAGGCTGTTCTCAAATCCAAAAGGGCAACTTTATCACATAAGTTTTAATTTATTTTTGTTCGGAAATGTATGAAGCTAACAGGTGTTGTTGTTCATAAACTATGTAACCGAACTGTTTCTTTCCGTTTTTATTTATTTATTTATTTATTTTTGCAAACGCAATAGATCTTTCAGAAAATAGTGTCAAAATGGGCGTTTTGAATCGCATTTCCGCGCGAAAGAAGAATAACCACAGAAGAAAGGTTGAAAAACGTGTTTGTCACGTGATCAAAATCGTTTATAACTCAATAGGTAATTTATTGATTAAAAAAATGGAAAATACAGTTCGATTCCAAATCGCTTCCATACTCAAGTCTTCTAATTTTATATCTTTCCGTTAAAAAACGAATTTGTAAATGGGTCAAAACGTTTTGCTTTTGTTGAGCAGAGCACTTGAGAACAGCCTTTGCGGAAAGATATAAAACTGGAAGGCCTGACTATCTAAGCGATGTGGGTGGAATCGAACTGAATTTTCCATTTTTTGATCAATCAATTACCTATTGAGTTATAAACGATTTTGATCACGTGACAAACACGTTTTTCGCCCTTCGCTGACTGGTTTTTCTGCCTTCTTCGGGAACTTCGGTTCAAAACGTCAACTTTGACACTATTTTCTGAAAGATCTATCGCTTTTGCAAAAAAAACGGAAAAAATCAGCTCGATTACATAGTCTCCAAACAACAACACTGACTAGTTTCATGCATTTCCGACCAAAAATAAATTTAAACTTATGTCATAAAGTTTCCCTTTTGGATTTGAGAACAGACTTAAATAAAATTTTTTGTTCAAATATGTTTATTTGAATGAGAGTCCTCCGTTAAGAACGGGAGAGTAATTTCGTGGATTTTTGCTTATATTTACGAAGAATAAAACCAGAGCTACGAAAGTAAAGGTATATATATATAAAAAAGACAAATGCTCCAGTAATTCATTCAGTTTAAATTTGCAGTGTAGCTGCATGTCAGTGAATCCCTATTCCGTACTTTTAATGAAAAATAAATAATATTGTTACTGCAGGAAGTTAACTTTTATTTTCCACTGAATTTATTACTGGAAAAATAAGCAGATGAAAAAAGGACAATTTCAGAAACAGCGGAAACTGTTGTAATGAATCAAAGATTCCACCACTCTGACAATAAGAACATCCTTGAACGTTTTCGTCATCGAAAGTATACGGCAAATACAAACGAATGACAAAAATGCCGGTATTTCATTACGAAATCTATTCAAGTGGAGATTCTTCACCTTTCACTGGGCACATCATACGTTACATAACCCTTTCATGAAAATGAAGAGGTTTAATTGATAACTGCGGTACAATATGGCAAAAATTTCTCAACTGCTCTGCTCAACAAGCGCAAAACGTTTTGACACATTTCCAAATTCATTTTTTAACGGAAAGATATAAAATTGGAAAGCCTGACCATGGAAACGACTTGGAATCGAACTGTGTTTTCCATTTTTTGATCAATCAATTACCTATTGAGTTATAAGCGATTTTGATCACATGACACGGCATTTTTCTCCCCTTACTGACTGGATTTTTTTCTTTCGTTCGGAAGTTCAGTTCAAAATGCCAACTTTGACATCATTTTCTGAAATATCGATTACGTTTACAAGAAAACGGAAAAAACAGTTCGATGACATAGTTTCTGAATAACAACACCTTCTAGTTTCATGCGTTTCCGAACAAAAATGAATTAAAACTTATCTCAGAAAGTTGACTCTTTGGATTTGAGAACAGCCTTAAAGTGCAGATCATTTTCAGATCATTTTTGCGATATTTCTGAGTTATACTCTTGCCCAAAAGTGGTCTATTCCAACCTTACATTGAAATTACTAAATTTTGACCCACCAAATACTCTCACTTTTCCAGGTTCTCCAGGTCGACTAATATTAGTCATATTTCACCGGGAAAATCATACAAACTATAATCGGTTCCTAAAAATGCTATGTAAAAAAGTTTAATTGTTAACTATGGTACATTGTCTGCCCCTTATCCTCCTGCTTGCTCCTCAACCTAAGAATGCGCACCTGCTGGGGCGGACGCAGCAGGTGAGAAGAATGATGCCCTTTCTGAGGCGAGATTGATGTATTTTTTCTTACTTTGAACTCATTTCCCCCCAAAAGAAAAAGATCACAGTGGAATTTATGTATTGAGAAGCTTCCGATTGGCGATTGTGTGCAGATTAGTCCCGCAACGGGTCAAGTTGACTTTAATTTTTTTCGGTTTGGAGTTGGGTTTTCATTCTTGTACTTCGGGTTCGGTTGCACTATAGATATTACACAAGAACTGTCGGTTACTATTTTCTGACTCATTTTTAAACGTAAAGCAAACAATATGCAGGCCTCATTATTGAAGTGATTTGAAATCGAATAGCGCTTTCCATTTTTTTTAATAAATCAATTACTTATCGAGTTATAAGCGATTCTTGTGTCTTATCACGTGACGGGAAGTTTTCCCAATTTCATGCGCTGCCACGTCGGAACTTCTGTTCAAAACGCCTACTTTAACAGCGTTTTCTGAACGAACTTCTGCCTTTAGCAAGAAGTGGAAAACGCCATTTGATTGCATAGTTTCTGAAGGAGAGCACTTGTCAATTTCATGCGTTTCCAAACAACAATGAATTCTGAAATGTGCCAAAAAGTAGCTCCTTTGGACTGAGAACAGCCTTAAGGCTGTTCTTAACTGCTCTGCTCAACAAGCGCAAAACGTTTTGACACATTTACAAATTCATTTTTTAACTGAAAGGTATAAAATTGGAAAGCCTGGCCATGGAAGCGATTTGCAATTGAACTGTTTTTTCTATTTTTTGATCAATCAATTACCTATTGAGTTATAAGGAATTTTTATCACGCGACAAACACGTTTTACGCCTTCTCTTTCTTCCTTCGCGCGGAAATTCGGTTCAAAACACCCACTTTGACATTATTCTCTGAAAGACCTGTTGCGTTTGCAAAAAAAAAAAAAAAAAAACGGAAAAAACAGCTCAATTACATAGTTTCTGAACAACACCAACTAGTTTCATGCATTTTCGAACAAAAATGAATTAAAACTTACGTCAGAAAGTTGCCCTTCTGGATTTGAGAACACCCTTAAATGAAAGTTTATGAATGGACCTTTTACAACTTTTTTCAAAAAAGTTGAGGGTGGGGACTCCTGAGCCACCCTCTGGATTTTGGAACAAACGGCCTTGACGAAGATGAATACATTAAATCTTTAAATAACCGTCTATTGAAGTTACTACTATATAATACAAATTTTTACACTTATCAGATGAAGATGATCTTATGGAGAAGACACAACTTTACGTGACCCCTTCCCATGGCTGTAAGTGACTATAACTGGACGTCCATTGTTTCAGGCTCTAACGGTCTGCCCCCACTGGTCGAGGCGTGTGTAGAGGCTATCATCGGCGATCTCAGGAATGACCCACAGACCCACATAGTGGGTAGCCTGTCGCACTCTGTGACCGCGAAAGGGCATTTCGTCGTCCCATCGCCTGCTCATTGTTGGGGGATCTTCCTGTGCTTGCCAACTCATCCTGAAAGCTTTGCTTTTGTTAAACGGGCGGAAGTCTGCTTCCGGTGATGAAACTCGCTGCCGCATATTGTTCGAAACACACCGGTGTGCAAAAGCCCTTTTCACTTATTTTCTTGCCTTTTTTTGCGAGCCTTTGGACATGCTCGCAGGTGTATCTGTAAACTACACAACAAACTGGAGACAATCCGCTTTCGCTTTTCCGATGGCCTTGGCAGGACAATCCGGTAGGAAATCGAAAGTTTACATCAAATTGTAATTGTTCCTGGCCGATCGTAAAATCCCGTATTAATCTGCAGTAAACTTTAATGACATGATTATTTAAGGGTGTATTCGAAAAAATATTTTTCCACCCCAAACAGCTCGAAATTTTCTGAAACATTTTCAGACTCATTTTTAAAAGTAAAAGCATGAAACTTGCTGGGGTGATTTCTGAAGACATGTTTAACATGCCGTCTGATTTCATTTTCAGCTCAATTCATTAGAATTTGATTTTTAAACAATTATTTTCTCGGTATGACCATTTTTTTCATTCCCAGATCGACCGCTTCGGAAAATTCGGTTCAAAACGTCAACTTTGACAGCGTTTTTTACAGTATTTTCTGCATTTATCAAAAAATTAAGAAGCACGGCACATTATATAGTTCCTAAATAAGAGAATTTCCCAGTTTGATGCGTTTGAGAGCAAAAATGAATTTTAAAATGAATCAGAAAATAAGCAGTTTGGATCGAAATACACCCTTAATATAATTATTGAAAATCTCGCCTTAAATTTTAAGTATTTTTAAAACACTCGATTATCAGTGGTCTTCCTTTCCTTTTTATTTCCTTTTCCTTTATTTGCGATTACGATGTTAAATTACGGTATTAAAAAAAAAAAAAAAATCTGAACTATTAGAAAAGTTATACAATTAGGCGTACAATTAAATGTTACAGCGTAAGCTAACTAACTTATAAGTACACAAAACTATTGTTAAGGCTGTTTTCAACTGCTCTGCTCAACAAGCGCAAAACGTTTTGATACCCGCCTTAAATTTTAAGTATTTTTAACAATTCAATTTTTTATGATATTTTTAACAAATTCATTGTTTAATTTGGAAGTCTTGACTAGAGAAGCGATTTGGAATCCAACTGTGTTTTCTATTTTTTGATAAATAAATAATCTATTGAGTTATAAATCGATAATCGTAAATTATCGATTTTGATCACGTGACAAACACATTTTTCATCCTTTCTTAGAGTAGATATTCCTCTTTCGCGCGGAAATTCGGTTCAAAACGCTCATTTTGACACAATTACTGAAAGATCTTTTGCGTTTGCAAAAAAAAAAAAAAAAAAAAAAAAAAAAAACGGCAAAAACTGCTTGATTACATAGTTTCTGAACAACAACACCTGTTCGTTTCATGTATTTCCGAACAAAAATAAATTAAAACTTATGTCATAAAGTTGCCCTTTTGGATTTGAGAACAGCCTTAACTCCTAAATCCTTTATTTGCCGTGCCAGTGATCACATTATTAACAAGACGAAGAAACAGCTGGCTTTTTTCGAAATAGAATTTTGATCTGAAAACTTTCGCATTTAAGACAGAAAATTGCATTGTGATTGTAACAAAGATTTCTCAAGCACTCATGTTCCAGACGAAAAAAGTGAAAGTGACTTGAGAACAGGCTAAACTCCTTTAAGAGTGCAAACACTTGTCAAGAATACATCTGGATTCGTAATAAGTTGAGACTTTTCATGCCATATGCGACAACATATTAATGTCACCAGTTCTGCAGATATTTATTTATTTTGATGTTTATCTCTCTTTCTTATTACTCAACAACTACTAAGGAAGAGCTTGATCCTACAGCTTGGACATTTCAAAACCCCAATTAGGAGCACGTTCTTTAAATTGCATTTGACACTCAAGCAAAAATTAACATGCTAACTTGCAGCCAGCATAGGGAGTGGCCCGTTAACACGTGGGTTTCGTTACTGGCTTGATTGTGTTATCACCAGTTTCCATCAGGATGTTTTCCGGAGCTATTTCCTGTATTTTCACTTTTGTAGACTTGTCAGATAACCGCGATGTTTGTATGTCACAATGGTATGTATAAAATGCTTTGCGGGTTCATTATCAAGTTGGGGGGGGGGGGGGGGATGGAGTTTAGAGTTTGAGTGATAGAAATTTGTTTATCATGTGATTTAAAACCGTTGATATTAGAAACACTTAAGGCTGTTCTCATATCCAAAAGGGCAACTTTATGACATAAATTTTAATTTATTTTTGTTCGGAAATGCATGAAACTAGCAGGTGTTGTTTTTCAGAAACTATGTAATCGAACTGTTTTTCCCTCTTTTTCTTTTTCTTTTTCTTTTTTCTTTTTTTTTTTTTTTTTTTTTTTTTTTGCAAACGCAATAGAACTTTCAGAAAATAGTGTCAAAGTGGACGTTTTGAACCGAATTCCCGCGCGAAAGTAGAATAATCACTCTAGAGCAGACGAAAAACGTGTTTGTCAAGTGATCAAAATCGCTTATAACTCAGTAGGTAATTTATTGATCAAAAAATGGAAGACACAGTTCAATTCCAAATCGCTTCTATGCTCGCTTTCCAATTTTATATCTTTCCGTTAAAAAATGAATTTGTAATTGTGTCAAAACGTTTTGCGCTTGTTGAGCAGAGCAGTTGAGAACAGCCTTGGAAAGATATAAAATTGGAAGACCTGATTATGGAAGTGATTTGGAATCGAACTGTGTTTAGCATTTTAGATAAATAAATTACCTATTGAGTTATAAGCGATTTTGATCACGTGACAAACACGTTTTTCGCCCTTTCTTGAGTGGTTATTCTTCTTTCGCGAGGAAATTCGGTTCCAAACGCCCACTTTGACACGAACCTTGTGAAAAGGCATATATGCGTCGTTGGTCTCGAAGAGGTTATATGGCAAAACTCGTCTATTTTCTTAAACGATTTCTATAAAGAGGAAATTCTCAAAAAAATATTACCCCCCCCCCCCCTTTCCGTTCATCAATGCAAAACTTTCTGGCACATTTTCCGACCCATTTTTAAACATAAAAGCATAATATAACAGGCATGATTATTTTAGTGATTTGTTATCGAACCTTTTTTTTTTTTAAATTTTCCGATAAATAAATTACATATTGAGTTATAAGCGAATGTTGTCTCGGGAAGGCATTTTTTATGCTCTGTCGCGTTTGCAAATTTGGTTCAAAACGTTCATTATGACCGCATTTTCTGCAAAATCTGCCGTTATCGGAATATGGAATAACTAGGGATATATTTGCAAACAAAAATAAATTTTAAAAACGTCAGAAATTAGCCAATTTGGAAAGTTTAAAAAAACAAAGGTGTGAAATCTTAGAATCTATTGTTCAGTCAGTTTGTTGGAATTATTATTTATGCAAAATCGTATTTCGATTTCTTTTCTTCTTCCTTTAAAAAAAAAAAAAATCTGTAATTGATGTATTATTTGAAAGAATATCACAATGTTTAAGTTTAAATGGAAGTAAACGTATATTCTTGGTGGTGAATCAAAAGAGATTCCTTTTTCTCAGTCCGATTCTACAGTGTTCCCCAGAAAATTTTCATTTTTGCGGTTACCAGTATCTGGGGAAGGGTGAAATCCTCCGGATTCCACAGTGTTTCTCCCGGAAGAGCAGAAACCATAAAATTTAAAGTGTAAATGCTTGAACTCTGTAGTAGAAACCTCCCCCCATTCGGAGGAAAAGGTTGGAATTCGATACTGATGCATTTGAGAGTCTTGCTTCTTTTTTTAATTAGTTTCCATTACATTTAATACTGAATATATATATTGTTTTTCTTTTCGTGATGTTTAGCGTTAAATACCCTCGGGGCTAAATAGTTAAGGGATGAAAACAGCTGCAATTAACTGGGGATTATACTGGCGTAACCAGAGTTGAATTCAGGTGGTGACCCGGGAAGGACACCCCCTCCCCCACCCCCCCGGAGTAATAAGATGTCCCTCCCAAAAGATTTCAGATTTTGTGTTTTCAATGGTCAAAAAGTGCAATCCCCCCAACCCACCTCGGAATTCTATAATGTCTCCCGTAGCCACAGAAATTCCTCCCGGACAAAAGTGCCTGAATTCAACACTGGGCGTAACTATACGTTGTCTAGGCTGGCAAACTGTACAGCACGGATGTAGTGGAGGGTATACGATGCTATACGCCATATACCTTCTGTATAACTTCGTATTATCTTCGCAGCTACAGCGTGCGTATACTCTGTGATGCTAAACCTTCGTATTCTCTTCGTAGCTGTAGCGTATACTCTATGATGTTATACCTTCTGCCTATAATGTATATCCCCTGTTTGTTTTTCTTACGTCTACCCACTGCTGTACAGGCCTCGAGACACAAAGGGTCCTCAAACTCAAACCTCTTTATTTTTATTTATGCATGTTCAAAAACTAGGAGGAAAAGTACAGCATGCAGTTCTGTCGCGTTCTCTTAGTTACGGTCTTGGGAACAAGTTGACCGTATGATTTATAGAAAATTTGCAAGCTGAAAAATTTTTCGGGATAACCAGTGATAAAGACAATAAATAGCCAGCGTTTATCGTTTATATCCTTGCGCCAGTGCCTTTGAGGATGTATTCCAATCCAAACTGCTTATTTTCTGATACATTTTAAAATTCATTTTTGCTCTCAAACGCATCAAACTGGGAAATTCTCTTATTTAGAAACTACATAATGTGCCGTGCTTCTCTATTTTTTGATAAATGCAGAAAATATTGTAAAGAATGCTGTCAAAGTCGGCGTTTTGAACCGAATTTTCCGAAGCGGGAGATCTGGGAATGAAAAAAATGGTCATACTAAGAAAATAATTGTTTAAAAGTGAAATTCTAATTAATTGAGCAAAAAATGAAATCACACGGCCTCTTATACATCTCTTCAAAAATCACCTCAGCAAGTTTCATGTTTTTATTTTTAAAAAATGGGCTTGAAAATGTCTCCGAAAATTTCGAGCTGTTGAGAGAGGAATTTTTTTTTTTTTTTTTTTTTTTTTTTTCGAATATACTCTTGAGGAAAGCGGGTAATCTCGGTTTCCCCGGTACATGCATGTTTTTGGGATTTTATGCCTATTTATGGTTTAGAAGTGCAAATTCTTCCCTTGTTCTCTGCAACATCCCTCTTCGCTCCCGAAGTTGGAGAATAAACTCTCCGGGAAAAATATTTGAATCCAACATTGGGAATAGGATAGACCAGGGACCTATGGCACGCGTGCCATAAGTGGCACGCTGCAGGTTATTTTTGGCATGACATAGATTCAGGTTCTACATCAAAATATAGTAGAACTTCGCAAAATGCATTAATTAATCTAGATGTTGTCTCAGTTTATCTGAATTCAATTAGTTCGATTGGTTTGACATTGTCATACAGATTGAAGAAACTGAAATATTACTTAATGTATCTTAATCTGCCTCAATGTTCGAGTACAACATTTTAAGAATAAGAGATAATTAGGAGATTTCACAAAAAAAAAAAGATTTAAAGGCATTATAAGCAAAAAATTCTGATAGTAAATCATAAGAACTTGGAATTCAATTACAGACACTAAAAGCTGTAGATTCTGGCGCTTGCTATTTTGGCAATTTTTTCTTCCGAGACATTCTTTTCGGAAATAATTATTACGAAAAATTCAACTAAAAACATCTTGTCAAATGAGTCCACCAATTCAACTTGCAATCTCTTAAAAATACGAAGCTAATATAAATTATTTGGCATCTAAGATGAGACTACATAGAAATAATATTTTAAAAATAAATTTCTAAAGTATAACATAAAATATTACCCATGTTTTTTTTTTATGTTAAAAAGAAAATTTTAAGTAATATTGATTCATTATTATTTGATCCATTAAAATTTTACATTTTTAGCTCGTCATGATCACGTAAAACATATTTTTGGAAAAATTTGGCCCGTGGATGTAAAAAGGTTTGCCGTCCCTGGGATAGACTGTTGATATCACCGATGTTTTATATCTAAGCAATCAATTTTAACTTTGAGAAATTTTTATTACTATTGTCCTTTGACGCCTAGTCTAAGCTCTTTTCATTTTCAAACTCTCAGAGAAATAAAAAAAAAAGGCAATTGGTTGCTAAACATTAAAAGTGATGGCGATTTTCTAGTCTCTTCCAATCATTCCTTTTGAGCGATTATTTAATATTTGTGCTCCAATATTCTATCATGGCGACATGCCAGACGACGCTCGTTGTCTGAACAAATGCCCCGTTGACAAAAACAAGGCCCGGAAACGAATAAGACCAAATTCGAAATAGGAACAAAAGAAACCGAATGTACGGCGGGCTTTCAGTTATGACGGCGGGCGGGGGAGTGCGTCGATTAATTTCCATTTCATTCCATGACGAGGTTACGAATCGAGGAGTGTGTGAGGGGGGTGGGGGGTCGTCGAGTTGACAGAGGGATTCATCGTTAACGCCTTTTTCTCCGTGATTGGTTCGTTCGCGAAATTGTCCTCTTCCGGACATTATGGGGATAAATTAAGGACGCTTTGTGTCCTTCCGTTGCGCCTGGACCATTTCCTAATAAAAACGAACTAACCCCCACGTGACAGTGATGAACGCTGATGGTCTTTTGTAAAGGGCAATGATAAAATTGTGTGCCTGGATCCATCTGCACCATGTAAATAGCCAGCTCTAGTGAAAACCCGGCGAGCAACAACATCTGCGATTGTTGGAAGAAATAGAAAATTGGATTAATATTACCCTTATTCGTCTAGCTCCAGGGAAGGCAAACCTTTACACACAAAAAATATTTTACTTGATTATGAGGTGCCAACATCAACAACAACAAAAAATTAGTCGATCAAAATTCAAAATTACTTGAATTTTTGTTTATTAGAATTAAAAAATATGGGGATAACATTGATGTAGGATATTACACTGTAGGAATTATAGCAACAATAATATTTTAGTAGACTTAAGGGTGTTCTCAAATCCAAAAGACCAACTTTCTGACATAAGTTTTAATATATGTTTGTTCGAAAATGCATGAAACTAGCTGGTGTTGTTGTTCAGAAACTATGTCATTGAGCTGTTTTTTCCATTTTTTTGCAAACGCAATAGATCTTTCAGAAAAGAGTGTCAAAGTGGACGTTTTGAACTGAGTTTCCGCGCGAACGGGAATAAGCACTCAAGAGCGGGCGAAAACGGTGTTTGTCACGTGATCAAAAACGCTTATAACTCAATAGGTATTTGATGGATCCAAAAAATGGAAAACACAGTTCAATTCCAAACGCTTCCATGGCCAGGCTTTCCAATTTATACCTTTCCGTTAAAAAATGAATTTGTAAATGTCTCAAAACATCTTACGCTTGTTGAGTACAGCAGTTAAGAACAGCCTTAAAGGGGGCTACTTCCTGACACATTTTTTAATTCACTTTTGTTCGGAAACGCATGAAATTCGCAGATGTTGTCATTCAGAAACATGTATATATATAATTTCACAGAAGTCTGTATTATAAATAAAATAATGTCATTATATCTGAAATAAGCGCGTGCTCCCTTCAAAATTTAAAAAAGATGCACCGCTGAAATATTTCAAGAAAAGGTTAACTTTGATTAAGAATGATAAACTTTATGGCTGCGAATGGGAAGGGATGATTGCAATTAAAATCTAGTTAATGTTAATTTTCTTTTCTCAGTACCCGAAAGCCTTTCAGGAACGCGCTTTTTTTTTTTTTCATGTTTCTACTTACTCGTTTTATATTTACTGAATTTCATTATCACTACCACTTTGTCGATAATCCAGTCATTATCCCGCCGCCGGATGTGCAGGTTTTTGCCCACTTCTGAACAAAGAGGCCCTACCTCCGGGGGCTCGCAGGTGTCGAGTGGGGCTCTGGCCAAGTTTGACCAGTAGCGCCCCAGGCCGCACTTCTATTGTTTCGGATGATTAGCGCACCGTTTTCTAGCAATTAATGACGGAGATACCTCAGCAGGTGTGGCCGGTCAAAGGTTTTCAACTGCGCACAATTTAGCCCGTGGTTATCGAAAACTTACGGCAAAAAGGATCTCGCAATCTCAAGGGCAATCGCACCACGAAATCGGAGGAAAGCGGGGGAATACAAGATGCAATGACATCATACGTAGACTCATCTGTAGATACACTTGCAGGTTGCAGGATTAATACACTGGGATCGGCATTATGTAAGAGTAGATCCTTGTTTCAATGAAACAAAATGAAGAAACGATAAGAAAGTTAAGGCATTCACTTACTTCTGCAATCCATTTTTATTAAGGGGCTACTTCAGTCACCTGGAAAGACTCGCTCGCTAATGCTAATCCTGCGGAAGAATTTTTTTAAGATATCACATTTGCATTTTAATATTTTTAAATGTTCTGTTGTTGTTGTTGTTGTTTTGCGTTGGATAGCTGAGATTGATCTCCACATCTGCCAATTTTTACTTTTTCGATTTTGTTTGATGATTTTTATCAAGAGGATGCTTACCCTTTCGAAACTAGTTCCGAAAATGAAAGTGTCCTCATTAAAAATACCTGTAAGCAAAATCGAAAAAGTAAAAAAACGCCCTTTGTACAGATCGGTCTCAGCTAGACAATGCAAAAAGAATTGTTTAAAAATACTGAAATGATAAAACGAGATATCTTTAAAAAAAATTTCCATAACATTAGCATTAGTGAACGGGTCTTTTCAGGTGACTGAAGCAGCCTCTTAAGAGGCTACTTCAGTCAAATGAAAAGGCGCATTCGCTAATGCTAATCCTATGGAAGAAATTTATAAAGATATCTCGGTCGCATTTCAATATTTTTAAATGATTTCTTTTGCATTGAATAGTTAAGATCGATCTGTATGCAGGCCGTTTTTTACTTTTTTGATTTTGATTGCAGATATTTTTTATGAGGATGCTTTTACTTTCGAAACAGGTTTCGAAAATGAAAGAGTCCTCATAAGAAATACTGTAAACAAAATTGCAAAAGTAAACAACGGACTTTGTACAGATGGATCTCAACTATTGAATGCAAAAGAAATCATTTAAAAATATTGAAATGCGGCCGAGATATCTTTATAAATTTCTTCCATGGGATTAGCATTGGCGAACGGGTCTTTTCGTTTGACTGAAGTAGCCTCTTAAGGGTGTATTTCGATCCAAACTGCTTATTTTCTGATTCATTTTAAAATTCATTTTTGCTCTCAAACGCATCAAACTGGGAAATTCTCTTATTTAGGAACTATATAATGTGCCGTGCTTCTTAATTTTTTGATAAATGCAGAAAATACTGTAAAAAACGCTGTCAAAGTTGACGTTTTGAACCGAATTTTCCGAAGCGGTCGATCTGGGAATGAAAAAAATGGTCATACCGAGAAAATAATTGTTTAAAAATCAATTTCTAATGAATTGAGCTGAAAATGAAATCACACGGCATGTTAAACATGTCTTCAGAAATCACCCCAGCAAGTTTCATGCTTTTACTTTTAAAAATGAGTCTGAAAATGTCTCAGAAAATTTCCAGCTGTTTGGGGTGGAAAAATATTTTTTCGAATACACCCTTAACCCTTTGAGCTCTGGTGGTTGAATTTCTTCCTACTTAATTTTAATTCCCAATTGTCACAATGGCACTGGAATATTCGACCCAAATTTATTTGAAAAGAGTGTAGTGCATTTTTTTTCGTGTATATTTTAAACCGAATTTTTTGTTTTCAAAATATTGGTCCAAATGGGACTTTTGAAGAAATTCACCCACCAGAGCTCAAATGGTTAACACTTTCCAACAAAATTGAAGGTGTTTATGCATTCGGTTTGTCTGTCCGGCGTCTGTCCACACTCTAACTCCCGCAATTAGACTCGGATTCCCATGCAATTGATAAACGTTATTTAGGTCCACGAAAGCATATTTGATATTACATATGAAGTATGTGGGGATTAATATTTCATTTACAGAGATACTCAAAATAATTCCATTACATTATGGTATATATGTGGGGAAAATCGTTTGCAAAGTGTTTTAACGATATATCGATGAGGCTATTTCAAATGTATTGAAACTGATATAAATCACAAGATTTATCTTACAAGATGATTACGATTAGAATAGGACATTCATAGCATTTGTCGTTCATTTATAGGGATAGACAAAAGAAATCGATTACAGTACTGTCTTTGAGTAATAATTGCTGGAAGTGGAAAGTACGTTTTAAAATTCTCGTTGTATATAAATTCTATACCTCATAATACATAGGGCTGCACAGAAGAATTCACGTACCATTCTCCTTATTAGTGGAAATTGCTGAAGGGGAAATTTCAACTGAGGTACAGTCGTGGAAAATAAAAGTCCTTCCGGCCAGTGCCGGGAGGAAGAGGTAGCTTTCATATTCCTTATTTTAAAAAAGCCAACTTATATTATTCAAACACACGAAGGTCAATTTAGTGGAAACCGAATATAGGAGATTCAGTACTAATTTTTACCAATACTAAATCATTATGAATGAGAATTTCGCGAAATTAGTCAGCTTTATCCAAGCTGCTATTATTTAAAGTAACTTATATTTGGCTACCAAATTCGGCGATTTCTTAAAGTGCCTGCCATTTTAAGACAACATGGTGGATTCTAAGCAGTGAACTTGGTCGAGACCTTAGTAATTGCTGTGCACATGCTCACTCACATCGGAATCGGTTGATATATACGAGTGCTGTCGCATGCAAAAAATCAGATTTTTCAAAATGTCACCCACAATAGAAATTGAAACTGCTATATCTGAGCCATTTTTTAAGGTAAAGACAAACAAAAAATGCTCCTGAACACTTATATCAATGTCAAATACTTAAGAAAGAAACCTTTTTCAATTTCTAATTTTTTTGCACCTCACTTTAAATATATATATTTTTCTTAATTTAATGGCCGCCATTTTGAAACAAGATGGCGGATGAATCTGGACAGCGAACTTGGTCGAGGTATTGATGTATACTATCCACATGCCTTCTTACATCGAAATGGGCGAATACGTGTGTTATCGCGTGACAAATACAAGATCGTTTCAAAATGTTAGCCATGCTAGAAATTCAAAGTGCTGTAATTCAACCATTTTTTAAGATATAAACAAAAGAACAAATTTTCAGAAACAAAAACTGCTCCGGAATCTTTGTATCAAGGCCAAACACATAAAAAAAAAAATCTTTTTCATTTTCCAATTTTTTAATACTTCATTTTAAATTTTAAATTTAATTTTTTTTTAATGGCAACCCTTTTGAAACGAGATGGCGAATGAAGCTGGCCAACGAACTCGGTCGGTCGAGGCATTGGTATGTACTATGTACAGACCAAGTTACATCCAAATCGGTTCATAAATACGCGTGTTATCGCGTGACAAAAATCAGGTCGTTTTAAAATGTCAGCCAAAATAGAAATTCAAAATGCTATTACTCAGCCATTTTTTTAGATATAGACGAAACAAAAACTGTTCCGGAATCTTTGTATTAAGGTCAAACACATACGAGAAAAATCTTTTTCATTTTCCAATTTTTTGGTATCTCATTTTAATTTTTAAATTTTTAAATTTTTTTAAATGGCCGCCATTTTGAAATAAGATGGCGGATGAAGCTGGCCAACGAACTGGGTCGAGACATTAGTATGTACTATGTATAAACGAAGTTACATCCAAATCGGTTCATAAATACGCCTTTTATCGCGTGACAAAATTCAGGACGTTTCAAAATGTCAGCCACGCTAGAAATTCAAAATGCTGCAACTCAGCCATTTTTTAAGATATAGGCGAAACAAAAACTGCTCCGAAATCTTTGTATAAAGGTCAAATACATAAGAAAAAAATATTTTTCCATTTTCAATTTTTTGGTACCACATTTCAAATTTTAAATTTTTAAAAATTTTTTAAATGGCCGCCATTTTGAAACAAAATGGCGGATGAAGCTGGCCAACGAACTCGGTCGAGACATCGGTATGCACTATGTACACACCGAATTACATCGAAATCGGTTCTTAAATATGCCTTGTATCGCGTGACAAAATTCAGGACGTTTCAAAATGTCAGCCACGCTAGAAATTCAAAATGCTATAACTCAGCCATTTTTTAAGATATAGACGAAACAAAAACTGCTCTGGAATCTTTGTATAAAGGTCAAATACATAAAAAAATAATATTTTTCCATTTTTAATTTTTTGGTACCACATTTCAAATTTTAAATTTTTTTTAAAATTTTAAATGGCCGCCATTTTGAAACAAAACGGCGAATGAAGCTGGCCAACGAACTCGGTCGAGACATTTGTATGTACTATATGTACATACCGAATTACATCGAAATCGGTTCATAATTACGAGAGTTACAGTGTGACATAGGTCAGATATATATATATATATATATATATATATATATCAATTTTGAACGGAGGGTGGTTTCGGGGTCTGGGGGTCATGATCGATGAAAATATACCAAAATTTTTGGAAATCGCTTTCCTCCGAATGGCTGCAATAGGTAGCTTTTTGTAATGAAAGCTATCTAAAAGTAACCCCCCCCCCCACTAACTCCTCAACAAATTATTGTAGAAGAAAGTTACTCTTACCGAACAATTGGAAATAAAGTCTACTTTTAAATGATATAGATAAAATTTGCTTAGGGGGCCATCTACATATTAAAACGAACCATAACTTTGTTTTTTTCAATAGCAGTACACAATTCTGATAGCATAAATGAACTCTACGTCCTTCAATTAGCCTAAAAACAATTTTTTATGCAATTCGTATCATAAGTTTCTAAGAAATTAATTATTTTAAAACGAGCGTATTTTAAGGGCTGTATCCAAATTGAAGTTCGGAAATCGATTGTTAACCGAGAGAGCCCCCATCTTGATCAAGGCATCTTAAGAAGTCAATGAAGCCTGCTAGATTACAGGAGAG
Organism: Maratus speciosus; assembly: GCA_963932465.1. NCBI lineage: Eukaryota > Metazoa > Arthropoda > Arachnida > Araneae > Salticidae > Maratus > Maratus speciosus. The sequence continues at coordinate 595,836,653 of OZ010788.1, read as the reverse complement.
CAGAAGAAATTTCAAAATATCTAGTCACTTCCATTATAGACGGCCCCTTAAACCATCATTTTGTTGGTTTTTAAGCATAATTTGAAAACTACTTGGAAGAAAAATGTGAAAATATGGATTTCCATAAAGCATAACTTAATAAATCTAAATCCATCAGAAAAATTGTAGGTTGTAATTCATAATTTTTTCGAATATTAATTTCATAATTCATATCATAAAATTATAAAAATTGCAAATTCAGCGTATTTATGTTTGGGTATATTAGTATTATTGCTACACAAAAAATTAGCACATTAGAAGCATAATTTCTGGAGATATAATTAAAAAATATGAAAATGTAATTTAACATTAGAAGCACTAAATTTTGAATGTTTAAAATTCAAAAACTTATCATTCAAATGACTTGAAATTCAGTGCCCAGGCATAATTTGAACCGAAGATTTGAAATATCTCGTTAAAATTGGGTATTGTCATTGAAAAAAATGAAGTTTGGATTTGTTTTAATATTTAGATGGCCCCTTAAGCAAATTTCATATACATCATTTAAAAGTAGACTTTATTTCCAATCGTCCGGTACCAGTAACTTTCTTCTACGATAATTTGTTGAGGAGTTAGTAGGGGGTGTTTACTTTTTTTTTTTTTCCACGACTGTACATGCATTTCTTAACTGAACTAAATTTTGGCATGCGTGTAGTTAATAGATAGAAATCTATATATCATATACAGTGCTGCTCAAAGAATTCGGATCATTTTCCGATTGTAAGTTGGGAACAGCTGAAATTGGGTTTTCAAGTGTGTTATGCATTTCCATAGGGTTGAGAAGTTAGACATACATAATATTTTAACTTATTAACACATTTATGCCTAGCGTCCCACTTTTGGGACGCTTCGAATTTTAATGAATTTGTATAATTTTCTTCTTCTTTATAACATGAAAATTGCATGAAATAATTATCTGTAAATGTCTTTATCTGTTACCGCGAGATGACAGCATAAGGCGGATATTTATTTGCTTAAATGAAGGCTTTTTTCTATGTTCATAGATTTTTCATTTTTCAAGATGGCGAAAAATAAAAAGTAAGTTTATTTGTATTTTTACTATCAAGGATCGAAATAAATGAGATATAATTTTAGCTTGTAGACTTCTTTGAAATACGTATATATTTTTTAAAATTGTGAAATTATATATTCAAGCCTATTTTTTATGCGTTTTTGTAACGTACAAAATAGAGGGCACCAGGCACGAAGGGGTACATATTCTTATTAGCCATTTAGGGAACATTTATTTATTTAAAGTTCTTTTCAAGATGATTACGAGGGCAGTATGATAAGTACCTGGCCTCGGCCAGAAATGGCGCTACTAGAGTTTAGAAAATGATTTATTTCGCAATGGTGACTTTTCACAACAAACTTGGCTAATCGCCAAGTCGCCACGTGGTTTAGTTTGTGAGTGGTAGCCATGTCAATAGAACAACTTTGGTGATATTTCAACAATGGAAAAAATTGAATATCGAGCAGTGATAAAATACCTGTTTTTGAAAAAGAAAACTAATGACGAGATTAAAGCGGAACTCAGCGAAGTTTATGGGGACTCTGCACCTTCGTTATCAACCATAAAATATTGGACAGCTGAATTCAAACGCGGCCGTACAAGCATTTATGATGAAGAACGTCCATGTCGTCCAACTGAGGTTACGACATCAGAAATGATCGAAAAAATCCACGATAATGCGATAAATGACCGGAGAGTGAAAGTACGCGAGATTGCTGAGACTGTGGGCATCTCAATTGAATGAGTGCAAAATATTTTAACAACTCATTTGGATGTGGAAAAGCTTTCGGCAAGATGGGTGCCGCGATTGCTCACTATTGACATTAAACACACTCGTGTATCAATTTCAAAAGAATGTCTGGCGAAATTAAAGCACAATCCAAATGATTTTTGGCGTTGGTTCATAACAGTTGACGAAACATGGATTCATCACAGTGCCCCAGAGACTAAAGAACAGTCCAAACAGTGGGTTTTTCGTGGACAACCTGCTCCAAAAAAGGCTAAGACGACTTCTGCGAACAAAGTCATGGCTACGGTGTTTTGGGCTTCACGCGGCATAATTCCCGTCGATTACCTTGAAAAGGGCAAAACGAAAAATGGAGAATATTATGCCAGGCTATTGGATCGTTTCGACCATGTTATGAAAGAAAAACGTCCGCATTTGGCGAAGAAAAAAATTCTCTTTCATCAAGACAATGCATGCGTGCACACCTGTGTCGTCGCCATGGCAAAATTCCATGAATTAGGATACAAACTGCTGCCGCATCCACCAGATTCGCCAGATTTTGCCCCTAGCGATTATTTTCTATTTCCAAATATGAAAAAATGGCTCGGTGGAAAAAAATTTGACTCTAACGATGAGGTTATTGCTGAAACAAACGCCTATTTTGAAGGGTTAGAGAAATCGTACTTTTTAGAGGGGATAAAATAAAAATAGAAAAGCGTTGGGCTAAGTATATCGAACTAAAAGGAGATTATGTTGAAAAATAAATCTCATTTTAGACACAAAAATGCATTTTTCTTGTCAAGGCCAGGTACTTATCATACAGCCCTCGTATGAAACAAATTGTTTTTAAGCCTCCAATACGATTATTTTTAAATTATTATTATTAATAATACTTATAATGTAATTAGTCTCTGTAAAGAAATAAGTATATTTTTTTTTAGTAGTTCATAAAAATACTAAGTATAGTATATAATATACAATTTAAAAGCTTATTTTATATATATTTAGACAATACGTATAATTATACTAATATAAAAACAATGCCTATATTTCCATATTTAGTATGTTTACATTTTATCCAGTAAATACAAAAATATTTTAGCGTAATTTTTTAAAATATCTTTCTAGGTTATTTTGCAACATTTTAAAGAGATTTTACCAACAAATTTGAGAAAACAAAAATTCAGGCATAAATGGGTTAAACGCTACAGTTTTGTTACGTTATTCTGAATGTGTTGAAAAATGTTTCATAATCTATGCTTGGCGCATTATTTTTTCTTTCTTGTCTTTTAAGGGGATGGTGGACCTTATTATTATTTTTTTTTTCAATTTTTCGTCGTAGAGGTATGAAATTTTGTGGAAATATATATTTCTCCGTTAGTACAGTAGAGCCTCGATTATCCGAAGTAATTGGGACCGATCACCTTTCGGAAAATCGAAATTATCGGATAATCGAGAATGCTTCAATTTTAAGATTAAGGGCAAAATGTGCGCTATTTCTTATGGTGGTAACAAGTGCTTAATAAAAATAAATCAATAACAAACTACAAGCAAAAATAAACTACCTGAATTTGAATTTTGAAATTAAGTACCTTTTGCATATTTCACAAGGGTTTGAAACAAAGTTTTGTTTGTTGAAGTTTCGATTGTCTATGCTTTGCAGCTTTAGCATGAAGTTTTTTTTTAATACTATTGGTTCACCAGTCTCACAGTCATTTTGCTGTTTTCTGCATAAAACTTTTTCATTTTTGCAGGATCTCTCTTCAGAACACTAACCACTTCAATACCAGTGCCGTATTCTTCAGCTTATTTTGTCATACTTTCACCCCATTGTACATGATGCGTTTTTTTTTTTTTTTTTTTTTTTTTTTTTTTTTTTTTACAAATGATAAACACAAAATTTTTCATTATAGTAAAAATCTCGTACGAGAGCTCAAGTTAAATTCCAAGAAATTCTAAGAAAGAGGATCCAAAATATTTATCTGTACTCGTGGTTCAGAAAGGACCGCTTGCACACGAGGAATGTGACAGTAAAGATAAAAAAAGAAAGCTTTACAAAAGGATTTCGGTTAACCGAGAGTTTCGGATAAAAGAGGTTCTACTGTATATAGAACACTTTAAAAGAAATTTCCAATCTTATTCCAATTTTAAGATCATTTAAAAAAGTTTAAATTTTAAAACGAAAATTTAAAATGCTCAATGTATCTTAATTATTGAGATATTTCCTCCATTTTGAATTTTAATCACTTAAAACTCTATTACAAACAATAAATTTTACATTGAATATAATCTAATTGTCATCTTTTTGTTAAAAACAAATTAATGCACACATGCATGAGCTGTTATATATCGATGACCAGAAGTCAGAAATAATACTGGTCTCTTTAGCGTTTAATTTATTGTATTATAATTTTTTTTCTTTTGTTTAAAATTTTAAGCTGATTATAAAATAATTATTATCTTTTTGTTAAAAATAAATAGCCTTTTCTTTAAATAATAATGCATGCACCAGCTTTCTTATATATCGAAGACCAGAAGTCAGATATGCTGGTTTCTTTGGTTGCTAAGTTTATTATAATATTCATTGATAAGTGTTTTTATTTTTTTTTTTTTAAATTTTTAAATGGAATATAAGGCAATTGATATATTTTTCTTAAAAATAAATAGCATTTTCGTATGTTAATAATGCATGCATCATGCATGAGCTTTTTATGAATGGCCAAGTATCGGACATGCTGCTCTCTTTGGTTACTAGTTTGGCTACAACAGGTACGGTGAACATACGGCACGCGTGCACTTTTGGCACACGAAAGAATAATTTTGGCACGGCATTGCTGCGGTTCTAAATCAAAATAAAGTGACATTACACAAAATCGTGACTGACGTTTTTTAAATTCGATTAAATGGAAATTGAAAAAATTTAATTGCGGCTTATTATATTCCACTCTAATTAATTATCGTCTCAAACATTTTCGAACAAAGACGATATTTGAAAACTACCGATAAGATTTGGTTATTAGACATTACTAAATTCCGATGGCAAATTTATGGCAACTTAGAATTTATTTCAGAGATATTCAAAGAACCTGGCGTTTACTATTTTAAGGTTTTTTTTTTTTTTTCTTTTTTGCCACTCTATTCTTTCGAATCACTGTTTTGACAAATGTAATATTAAAAATTCAAACTGAAAAAAAGTCCTTGTCAGATAAACCCGGTTCAGTTTGCATTAAAATTAACCTGATATTAAGATGCGACAACAGAAATTAAATTACATCGCATTAATTTTTTTTAATTATTATTTTCTAAAATATATTTGTTTCCATAATTATTAGAATGTTATAGCTACATGTATGTTCCACATATTTTTTTAATCTTAACAGAAAATTTTAAGCAATTTTAAACCATTATTTTTCCACATACTAAATTTGTTTTTTAGTTGGCACGCCATATTCACGTAAAATATTTTTTGATCAAACTTGGTACGCGGCAACAAAAAGGCTCGCCGACCCTGGGCTACAATATTGATTAATAAATGTTTTTATATTATGGTTAAAGTTTCAAACTGAATATAACATGCCATCTTTTTATTAAAAATAACCAACCCTTTCTTATGTTAAGGCCGTTCTGAAATCCAAAAGAGCAACTTTATTACATAAGTTTTAATTTATTACTTTCTTCTATCTTCAATAGAATAAAGTATTGTAATCGAAATTTTTTCAACTACCGGTTTTCGACGGATTTGCACGTTTTAGGGGTCAGAGATCCCCAAAAACATGGTTATAGAAAATGTCTGTCTGTCCGTCCGTCCGGTCTATCCGTGTGTCTGTCGCCATTGTACCATCAAAAAGGGTATGAAGTTATGCATAGAATTGAATCAAATTTTTATTTTAAGTTTTTGGCTATGGCAAGCAAGTCCTCCCTGAATTTGAAAAAAATCTGCCGGTAGGGGGCGCTGTAATAGCGATTTTGAATATTGTACCATCAAAAAGTGCATGAAGTTATGCATAGAATTAAATAAAATTTTTATTTTAAGTTTTTGGCTATGGCAAGCAGGTCCTCCCTGAATTTGGAAAAATACCGCCAGAAGGGGGCGCTGTAATAGCGATTTTTGTGCGATTTTGAATATTGTACCATCGAAAAGTGTATGAAGTTATGTATAGAATTGAACCAAAATTTTTTGTGTTTGTTTTTGGTCATGGCACGAAGGGCCTCCCTGAATTTGGAAAAATACCGCCAGAAGGGGGCGCTATAATTACGATGTCTGTACCATTTTCATTATTGTACCATCGAAAAGTGTATGAAGTTATGCATATAACTGAACCAAATTTTTTGTGTATGTTTCTGGCTATGGCAAGCAAGTCCTCTCTGAATTTGAAAAAGATCTGCCAGAAGGGGCGCTGTAATAGCGATGTTTGTGCCATTTTCTTTATTGTACCATCGAAAAATGTATAAAATTATGCATAGAATTGAACCAAATTTTTACTTTCTTCTATCTTCAATAGAAGAAAGTATTGTAATCGAAATTTTTTTCGATTTCCGGTTTTCGCTGGATTTACACGTTTTAGGGGTCAGAGATCCCCAAAAACATGTTTATAGAAAATGTCTGTCTGTCCGTCTGTCTGTCGCCATTCTACCATGAAAAAGTGTATGAAGTTATGCATAGAATTGAACCAAATTTATATTTTAAGTTTTTCGCTATGGCAAGCAGGTCCTCCCTGAATTTCGAAAAAATCGTCGGTAGGGGCGCTGTAATAGCGATTTTTGTGCGATTCTGAATATTGTACCATCAAAAAGTGTATGAAGTTATGCATAGAATTGAACCAAATTTTTATTTTAGGTTTTTCGCTATGGCAAGCAGGTCCTCCCTGAATTTGGAAAAAAAATCGCCGGTAAGGGGCGCTGTAATAGCGATTTTTGTGCGATTCTGAATATTGTACCATCAAAAAGTGTATGAAGTTATGCATAGAATTGAACCAAAAAAATGTTTTAAGTTCTTGGCTATGGCAAGCAGGTCCTTCCTTAATTTGGAAAAAAAAATTGCTGCTAGGGGGGCTCTGTAATAGCGATTTTTGTGCCACTTTGAATATTGTACCATCGAATAGCGTATAAGTTATGCATAGAATTGAACCAAATTTTTTGTGTTTGTCATGGAGCAAAGGTCCTCCCTGAATTTGGAAAAATTCGCCCGTAGGGGCGCTGAAATAGCGATTGTTGTGCTATTTTGAATATTGTACCATCAAAAAGTGTATGAAGTTATGCATAGAATTGAACTAAATTTTTATTTTAAGTTTTTGGCTATGGGAAGTAGGTCCTCCCTGAATTTGAAAAAAAATTGCCGGAAGGAGGGCGCTGTAATAGCCCACAATAGCAATAGTTTGTGCCATTTTCTTTATTGTACCATCGAAAAGTGTATAAAATTATACATGCAATTGAACCAAATTTTTTGTGCATGTTTTTGGCGTTGGCCAACAGCTCCTCCTTGAATTTGGAAATATTGCGTGGTAAAGGGGCTGTGTGATAGCGATTTTTGTATACATTTCTGGATTTTTCGTAGTTCTATTGTCCATCGGCGGCTTGTGCATCGGCGGAAACTCGCTTCCTGCTAAGCCGGCTATTTGCAAACAGCTGATAACAGCAGAATAAGGAAAAACTATTAATTTTAACAAATATCGTGATATAGATTAACTCGTTTTTAGTCCGTTTAATTGACTGAAGCAGAAATTTAAGATAAAAATCAATGTTGGTATAGTATTGAACTAATATTATTGAAGTATTAACATGTGTAACTAGTTTTTGAAATATTAAGATGTATAAGATAGAAGACAGTTTTGGGATTGGCACATCCAACTAGTTTTTCTTCGGAAATGCATAAAACTAACAAGTGGTGCAGAAACTATATAATAAAACTAATTTTCTCGTTTTTTTTTTTTTTCTTTTTTTTTTCTTTTTCAAACGCAATAGACCTTTCAGAAAATAGTGTCAAAGTGCGCGCTTTTTGAACCGAATTTCCGCGTGAAAGAGGAATAACCTCTCAAGTTTGTCACGTGATCAAAATCACTTATAACACGACAGGTAATTTATTGATCAAAAAATGGAAAACACAGTTTGATTCCAAATCGCTTCCGTGGTCAGACCTTCCAATTTTATAACTTTCCGTTAAAAAATGAATTTATAAATGTGTCAAAACGTTTTGCGCTTTTGAGCAGAGCAGTTGAGAACAGACTTAATAATGCATGCATGAGTTTTTATAACTAATATCGATGACAAGAAGTCGGACATGCTGGGTCTCTTTAGGGGCCGTTAATTATATTTATTGATAAATGTTTTATCTTTTGTTTAGCCATATACAGAGTAGCTCATTTGCGAATTTTTATAACTTAATTTTTCTGTTTCTATAAAGTAGACTTTAACTTGGATATTTTTACTTTAACAACTTGGAACGATTTGAAAAGGAACCGTGCTTTCCATTTTTCAATTAATCAATTACCTATTGAGTTATAAGCGATTTTGAAGCGATCTTGTTCGGAAACGCATGAAACTAGAAGGTGTAGTTATTCAGAAACTATGTCATCGAACTGTTTTTTTTTCCGTTTTCTTGTAAACGCAATATAGATCTTTCAGAAAATACTGTCAAAGTTGGAATTTTGAATTGAACTTCCGAACGAAAGAAGAAAATCCAGCCAGTAAGGGGAGAAAAAGGCCGTGTCACGTGATCAAAATCGCTTATAACTCAATCGGTAATTGATGGATCAAAAAATCGAAAACACAGTTCGATTCCAAATCGCTTCCCTGGTCAGGCTTTCCGATTTTATATCTTTCCGTTAAAAAATGAATTTGTAAATGTGTCAAAACGTTTTCCGCTTGTTGAGCAGAGCAGTTGAGAACAGCCTTAAAAAAATAGTAATAAAAATTATTTAAAAGCCATGAAAAATGATTTAGAGCCTTTTTTTTCTTTTGTAGCGAAGTTGCTACCTTTTTCGAATCCGTCTCATTCTTGCAAATTTTCATGTACAAGGCAAGTACCTGATTTCAGAATTCTTGAAATGTTACCAGAAATTTAGAATAGACTAGCAGGGGAAATTTGTAGCGGGAATCAATGAACCAATTTCTGAAATTCCTATAGAGACCGTTCTATCTCTGTTCACCTTCCATCTACTGTGATTAATCGAACATTCTTGATGGGTAGAAAAGTTCAGCAAAAATGGATTTCCTTTCAAAATTTTTAGTATTGAAATTGGTAGATATTTACTCCTTAATGTCTACTTTGAAATAATGCGCATACACATATTTAATTATGAATAAAATTAATTATTAATTAATCTACATAATCACTTATTTATGAGACGCTTTATCATTAATTGATTGTCTCAGTTTCGAATTATTTTGAGCATACTGAGTAAGAAACTATTTGAGCCGCCCTCCCTTTAATTGTTAAACTGCTACGCCACTGATTTCTGGAAAAATTTCCGTTAAAAAACAGAAATTTCACATAAAATCACCCGTAAATATACAGTATATTTTTTTCTACTTTTCTACAGTGCTGAGTACATTGATACTAGTTTATTGTGTCATCATCCTACATATGTAAAAATTCATTTTGTGAAAAGGAAACAAATAAAATGTCGTTAAGTTTTTTTTAATTTAAAATTTATATTTGTTGTTTAAGGCTTAACTGCTCTGCTCAACCAGCGAAAAGCGTTTTTACACATTTACAAATTCATTTTTTAACGGAAAAATATAAAATTGGAAATCCTGACCAGAGAAGCGATTTGGAATTGAACTGTGTTTTCCATTTTTTGATCAATCAATTACATATTGAGTTATAAGCAATTTTGATCACGTGACAAACACGTTTTTCGCCCGCTCTTGAGTGCTTTTTCTTCCTTCGCACGGAAATTCGGTTCAAAACGCGTACTTTGACACTATTTTCTGAAATATCTATTGCGTTTGCAAAAAAATGGAAAAAACAGCTCAATGACATAGTTTCTGAACAACAGCACCAGCTAGTTTCATGCATTTTCGAACAAAAATAAATTAAAACTTATGTCAGAAAGTTGCCCTCTTGGATTTGAGAACACCCTTAAGAAAATATTAATAATTTTTGTGAAATAAGCTTTAAATTACACGAAAAGCTTATGAAATTTCATTCTTTTAACTTCTCTGGTTGTTTTCTTTCTTTCTTTCTTTTTTTTTTCATTATTGTACAACATGAATTGCAAAAAATTGTAGCTGTAAAATTACTGCAGTAGATATTCCAGTCAAAGTCACATAAAAAAAAACAGTCTTTGTCATTAGATAAACGGATTTTTTCCCATAAAAACATTAAATTTACTGCATTTGATCGTTTAGCCTAAAATTATACCATTTTTTTTTTCAATCTTAACGGTCAAAATTACTGCAGCAATTCACGGTATAGTACGCGTGAACTTACACTTTTTTTAGCCTGGCTTCTCTGTCTGTCCGTCCAGGCTCGTACTCGGAAACTATTAGGTAGATTTCGTATGAAATACTACCTATTGGGATCGTTCCCATGTTGGAATTTCTGAAAAATTTTTGCAGATCTACACCGATCATGACCCTAGAACCCAAAACCACCCTCAATAAAAAACTTTATCTATCTATCTATCTATCTATCTATCTATCTATATATATATATATATATATAGATATCACTTTCTTCTGGACACGATAACTTTCGTAATCCTGCACCAATCTCTTCCAAACTGATACATAAAATCAATGGGCATAAAATCTCGGTCAAGTTCGTTAATGGGCAAAATCGGACCAAGGGGATGGAAATAGGGAGGGGTTTTGCGAAAACCGAAAACCCCCCATAACTTCTTAATTTTTATACATATCAAATCAGTTTAAAGTTTTTATTACTTCTAAAAATAGGGCCAAAATTTTATGTATCACAGATTTTTGATAAAGTTAAAAATGGGCTCAAGGGGCGCAAAAAATAGGGTTTTGGGGAGAAAAAAATTCATAACTTCGTCAATTCTTAAGATATCAATTCCAATTAATTTTATTATAAATCTCCTTAATATTATCTATAACTTTTATATTCACAAGTTTTTGATAGGACCAATTCGTTCCGCAAAAAAAAAAAAAAAATTAAAAACGAAAACAAAAAGGGGGTTTGAAGAAGAAAAATTTTAATAACTCCGTCAATTCACAGGATATAAAATCTCCATGAATTTATCATATATCTTCTTAATATTGTCTTCAATATTTATATAGAGAAGTTTTTGATAGGGCCAATTCTTACAGCAAAAAGAAATTAAAAATACATAGCGATTGAAGAAAAAAATCATCTTATTAAGGGTGCATTCAAATCCAAACTGTCTATTTTCTTACTCATTTTTAAATTCATTTTTGCTCTCAAACGCATCCAATTACTATGATTCTCTTATTCAGAAACTATATAATGCACAATAATGATCGATTTTTTGATAGAGGCAGAAAATTTCGAGTTGTTGAGTATGGAAAAATATTTTTTTTTAATATCGCCTTAACATGATTCTGATAAAACCAGCTATTTTATAAAAAGGAAATAAAAACTCGTCAAAAGCAGACAGATAAAACTGTTAAAGTGGATTTATATCTAATAATGATTTTGTTTTTGTTGGTGAAATTAGTATACTTAACTTCGAAATCTACCTCTGCCTGTAGGCCGGGCCGGCAGGGATTTTTTTAAGTTACAGACTTGAAATTTTTTTTTGCATAGAGCTGAATACCTATGTCCTTCCCAAAATCATAAAATTTTGAAAAATCCTTATATTATTTTAACTAAGCGAATTCGTTCTTTTTCGATTTCGAATCATAATCTGAAATTCCTCAAATTTCTCCGAGCACCGATGTAGCAGAGGTAAAGCAAATGTCTCCCACACAGTAGATCGTGGGGGTTCGTATCTGTCGGGCGGAACTTATTTTTATTATTAGACTTCATTTTCCGATGCATTAATTATTAGGTTGAGCAAAAAGTTCTGGGAAAGTTTTAATATAAGGCTAATGTGAACGTCTTTTTTCACGTTTTTTTCCTTACGTATTATCCCTACACAATGCTAGCGGCATTGTGTAGGGATAATACATACGGCATTGTGTAGGGATAATACGTAAGAAAAAAAGCGTGCAAAAAGACGTCCGTCTGACATTAGCCTAATAGTTAACAGAATTTTTATCGTATACAACACAGTTGAACGGCGTCGAAATTCTTCCACATTCCACCCTACAGTCCAGACCTGGCTCCTTCCGATTATGGCGTCTTTCGATCAATACAACGCTTTTTCAGGGGCCGTTGATTTGAATCCTTTAATGAAGGTGAAGAAGCTTGCCAAGAGTTTTTCGATTCGAAGGAGCCACCATGGTACTTCCAACAAATCCGGAATCTGGCAGAAGGATGGCAGAAAGTCGTGGACTATGATGGTCTCTACTTTGAAGAATAGTCCTTGCTGCTTTTGTTGTTAATTTGCGCATAACAACGCAACTTTCACAAATTTCCCAGAACTTGTTGCTCAACCTTAGTAAAAGAATTTTTTTTTTTTTTTTTTTTTACAATTTAAATGGTTTATTTTATTTTTTCTGCGCAGCGGTAAATTTTAAACTATCTTTTATTTCAGACAGAAAAAATCTGAAATTCCAATATATATATATATATATATAACCATTAATTAAACATAACCTACCACCATCAAAAACCGTAATATTATGAATTATATATATATGTATATATCCAGAGAATTATTCACTTATGTATATATAAAAGAAAAATGCACATTTAGTAACAATTAATGTTTAACATGTCAAATGATATAATCAAATCCATATTTAATATAAAAAAATCCTCATAATAATTTGATACAGAGTTATAAATATTGGATTCTTCCGGACTATTTTTTTATTTGCTGCTGCCATCTACAGGTAATTTTTGAAATAATACACTTGTTATGGACAATTTTTTTCAAGTTATCTATATGTATTTTTCGGGAATTAAAAGGTATTTTTTCTTTTTTATTTCGAATTTTAATATATGTTATTGTTCTTTTTTGGCGTCATCTAGTGAGTTTTTGAAAAGTGAAAGAATTATATGGATTTTTTCTGAAATATTTCAGCATTTTAAGTATGTTTTAAACAATTTTTTGTTTTTAAAAATGTTATTTTTTATTTATACCTCAGCTAAATTTTTGAAATTGATGAATTTAAAAATATTCGGATTTTTTTTTATTTTATTTAAGTAATTTTACTTGAATATTTTTAATTTGATTAAAATATATTTCTTAAATTATTTTTAAGTTAAATGTAATGGTGCTGCCATTTATGTATGATTTTAACAATTATAAATTAACAATTTTGATTTATTAATTTAAGGATGAAGTGTTTTAAAAGAGAGATTAAGCGAAACCCTCTGTACTATCTGCGATTACACTTAGCCACTTGTTTTCTTTTCTTTTCTTTTCTTTTTTTTTTTTTATTATTTTTACAGTGTACTAATGTATTTTTGTTTTCATTATAGGTATTTCTCCCGATTCTCAATGAAATTAAGCTTTTATAAACCCATGGAACATTCTGGTAAGTATAACTTTATCTTGGGCCGTGATGTAAACGTCAGTTCAATTCAATATATATACTAATAGTGGTATTTTATATATTGGAAATGAATAGGGAAGCCAAGTCAAGATCTTCATCGTGAGAGGGTACTTGAACCATTATTACTATTAAAAACTATAAAAATGAACCAGTTAAGTGTATTATAAGTAGATAAAAATATTATTCGTAGAATATGTAACATATTATAAATCAAAGTCAAGAAAAGTGAAAAGGAATGAATTTAGCATACAACAGTTTCAAGGATTTATAAAATGAATTCTTTCTTCATTGAAGAATGAGAGAAACTGGACCTGGAGTACAACAATGAACACTAATTCGGTATTTTATTTTGTTTTATTCGTATTTATTTAATTATTTTTTATCGCAAAACAACATTTTAGGTAGATTTCGTAAGAAATACTACCTATTACATTCTCCCCTATGTTGGAATTTCTGAAATTTTTTTGCAGATCTACGCCGATCATGACTCCCCAGACCCCTTAACCACCCTCAGTTCAATACTATATATATGTATAGTCACTTTTTTATGATAACTTCCACAATTCTGCACAAATCTCTTCGAAACTGTTTACATAAAATCAAGGGCTAGAAAATCTCGGTCAAGTTCGTTAATGTGCAAAATCGAACCAAGGGGTTAGAAATAGGGGTTTTGCGAAAACTGAAAAACCCTTAACTTCTTAATTATAATACATATCAAAATCAGTTTAAATTTATTATTACTTCTAGGAAAAGTGCCAAAAACGTATGTATCACAGACTTTTGATAAAATTAAAAATGGTCTCAAGGGGCGAAAAAAACAGGGTTTTAGGGAGAAAAAAATTTCATAACTCCGTCAATTCTCAAGATATCAAATTCACTTATAAATATTCTTATCTATAACTTTTATATTGACAAGTTTTTGATAGGATCAACTGTTACCGCAAGAAAATAATAATAATAAATAGAAATTAAAACCGAAAAATAAAGTGGGGGGGGGGAAGTGAAGATGAAAAAAAATCATAGCTTCGTCAATTCACACGATATCAAATCCGCTTAAATTTATCATAAATCTTTTTAATATTACCTACAGCTTTTATTCTGACAGGTTTTTGATAGGACCAACTCTTACAGCAAAAACAAATTAAAGAAAAATAGGGGTTGAAGGAAAAAATATTCTATTAACATGATTCTGATAAAACCAGCTCTTACAGAAAAAGGAAATGAAAAACTCGTCAAAAGCGGCCAGATAAAACTGTTAAACAGGGTTTATCTCTAATCTTGATTTAGTTCTTGTTGGTGAAATTAGTAATTAACTTCGAAATCTACCTCCGCCTGTAGACCGAGCCGGCAGGGATTTTTATAATTCAAATGACTATGTTACTTTGGCAAATTATAAAACTCGCAGCTGAGTGGGGTCTTTTTTATTCTGCTTCTATACCTCAGATTTGCTTTGGGCAGCTAATAACTATATAATTTCAGAGATTTTCAGAGCTCTGTTTGCTAATATTTTATCAAAGAAAAATAATTACAATCTCTAGAAAAGACATGCAGAAAATCATCCCAGAAGTTATGGGCAAGTTTCTTTCAGTGCATCTAGCCTGCAACGGAACAAAAGTTTCTGATTTTTTTTCCAATATCAAATAGGAATATTTGCGATTAAAAATCAAAAAAGAAAAGTCAATTTGAACAAAAGTCATTCGAAAATTGAATTATTTTTTATTTCCGCCAAACTATTGCCGATAAATGTCCACCCTTGCCTCTCCTTGAAGGCGCTTAAATCTGCAGCTGTTAATAAAAATGCAAAAATTCTAGAAAATGCAAAATTCATAAGAATAATCACGCTAAAACGACTGTTTCCGGCCTCGCAAATTATATGAATGAAAACCATCTTAACTTTTATTCATAGGATGTGCAATTTTATATAATTTGCAAGTTTGCTTTTTTTTTTTTTTTTTTTTTTTTTTTTTTGGAAAATTTCATTGAAGATCACGTTTTAGTGTTGCAGTCTTTCTTTCTTTATTATTTTAATATGTCACTTAATAAGTGTCACCATCAGTGACAAAGATTAAAATTGTGATCTGCTATGATTAATTCTACACGACTTGTATACTTTCCGCAGATTTTTGAGCAACTGATTTACTTCTCTAATCAAGATCCGTATGTATTTACTACTGCACTGTAAAAATTAAACTCCTTTTTAATATAGATTTTCATTTAGTTTCTGATAATATAAAATGCATTTTTTCTGTTAAAGTTTTTTGTTACTTAATTTTTCTGTCTATCTTTGTTTTATCTGGGTTCAAAGTCTGGGTTCTAAATTTTCAAATTGCTTGCTTTGTAAAAAATTTGTTTATCAAGCTGTTTATTATGGTTAATTAAATTGCACATTTTCTTAGACTTCAGATTTTTTATTTTTTATGAAGTTTTTAAATTAGGCATCTGAAAAAAAAATTACCTTCTCCATAAAAGATTAAAGTTTTAATGCTGTTTTATATCTTTTTTCATTATTTGTAATTTATTTTGTGGAGTTTTTTTTCTGTTTAAAATAGAGCAAAAAAGGACCCAAATTGGGTTGTAAGATTTCTGGGTGCAGCAATGTTCCAAATTGAAAGGTGTCTCTTTGTAACCCAAAATGGGTATAAAAAGTATCCGTTTTCAGTGTATTGAGATCCCAAATAGGAGTTCACAATTAATGGCGTTACCCAGCGTTTCTTCCATAAAATACGGTACATCGAATTGCTTTTATTGAAAAAATTTTATACAGACAGCTCCAAACTTAAAAATCAGCATCAGGGGCACGGCACAGTATAGGAGTTTTCCTGGTATTTGGACCCCAAACATCGTCCAAAACTTATTTATCTCGTTAATATTGTTATGCAATCATGCAATGGGATGTTCCCCAGTATATGGGGGAAAAAAAAGAATATGTACTAAAATAAAAATTATTATTCAGGAACATAAAAGTCAAAAAATTGTGAGAATGCCAGATATATGAATATTTTATTTTAGGAACAAAAGTGTGAAATTGTAAGTAATAAGAGACTGAACTACATGATTTCTACAGCTTACATGGCATTTTCGATTAAACTATTCTACCGACCCATGTCTAACTTCTACAGGTCTGTGCTTATATTAAATAACTTATCAAATAAATATATGGTATCCATGAATATTTAGTTTAGAAACAAAGATTAAAGTTTTGAAAAAATTAAAAATTAAATGGAATTATTATTTCTAATTATGACAGTTTGAACGATAAGATTTCTACAGTTTATCTCACGTTTTCAGCAAATTATTCTACCTTGAAAATCGAGATCCATGTCGTAATTTCCACTGGTCTATGTTTTATATTAATTGACTTATCAAACAAAAGTACGTTATTTATCTAAGCGATATAAGTCTTGCAAAACCGTTCTCACGCAAAAAAAGGAGGATTAAATTTTTATGGACAGTGCATCTAACTCGTTTCGTTTGACCACCCCCGCAATCGAATTTCGAATCACGAGCAATTAAGCCGAAAATATCCGAAAATTATTCCTCACCAAAATACGCCATTTCCCCCCGTTTGGAAATATCTGAATTTCCGATCTCTCTAAACTCAGGAAAAGGCATTTATGGGTAAAAATCACATCCGCAGCTTCCCCCCCTTCCTTCCATGTCAAATTTAAGGTCCATCTTCGGCACTTACACCAATTTTGCGACCGGATGAAAAAAAATTCGACGACAATCCTCGCTCGAATAATAATAAGGCAGACGAAACGAAGAAATCTCTCAAAGATCTCCACCCCCAAACGCGTTATCAACCGAAATTTTCGCAAAATGTCGTGCATGCATGGGTGCCGGCCCAAATTTACGGTGGAAACATCGCTTATTATTTTCTTCTGTGCTCCCCCGCCTCCCCTCTTCCCTTTTTTACCTCTAATTCCATCCACTTTCCCTAGTTTTGTGTTTCCTGTGCGCGGCAAAGGAACCCGCCACCCTCCGCTGCATCTTTCTACTTCACCCCTTTCGATCCCAGAGTGCGATATTGGGAAAATGACGTCACGCTGGACTGGGTGCAGGACTAGTGACGTCCGAAATTAACTAAAAAATTGGGGTATAGATATGGGGTCCGTGGTATCAAGAAAAAGCAGGTCATAAAAGTATTTTTCGTTTTCCTGTGACAGATTTAAAAAAAAAAAAAAGAAAAAAAAAAAGAATCTCAACAAAAAAGAGTATGGCACGGGTCGGGTTGTACCTAACCCGAACTCGTAAATTGTACTTAAAGTCAACCCTACCCGAATCTGACAAAAAAAAAAAAAAAAAAAAAAAAAAAGAAGAAGAAGAAATCAAACCCATAAACCCGAATCGAACCCGACCGGAATCCAAAATATCCAACCCCGAACGCAAAGTGAAAGAAAATTAATCCACATTTTAATGCAGTTATGGAAAAGTGATCTATAGTAATATTTCTAAAAGCAATTTTATTTATTTATTTATTGTATAAAAATGAACACATATTTTTTTTCACTTGAAAAATATTCAAATCTTTCTTTTGAAAAGTCCGAACACTATACCCGAAAAAGTCAAAGCCCAATTCGAAACATTTAAACTCAACCCGACTCGCAACGAATGAAATTAGCGTCAACCCGGTTCGGACGTTTGGAGAAAATCGGGTTACTCGACCCGATTCAGAACTCTAATAACAGATTAAAAAATAAAAAATAAATAAAAAAAAAATCGACGAAAATTTTTTAATCGGGGACACACGCAGGATATGACAAACCTTGGATAAGTACGGTTTTTATATTTGCCACCATTATTTTATGAAAAGCAATCTTCACTTTGCTTTTTTCGCAGATTTTGTAACACATGTCTGCGATTAGATAATTACTTGGAAGTAGTGGTGGCAAAATAAAAATCGTACGTACCCTGGGTAATATCATACGCTTGCGTGTGTTCCCGGGTTAAATACGCTATTTCCCTCAAAATATTACAGGAAAGAACAAAAATTATTTTTTTTTCTTCTACTTAGAAAAAATACTTATTTGTGGATCTAGATACGAAATTTCAGATTTTGTGCTAATTTTGGCGACGCGTGGTAACTGATCATCATTGGACTTAATTTTCTCAGCAGACTCAAGCCGAGCCAGACCTTAGTCCTGTATAGTGATAATGAACTGTTATTAGAGGAATCTTTTGAAATACATTTTAATAAATTACAGATTTTTTTTTTTCCCCTTACGATACAGCTTTAAAATTATGGTATTTTCAATCATATTTTTTCTTTTATTCTGAATTACATTTATTTTTTAATGGGGTCTCTATTTAAACGTAATAGTCTAAAGAGTCTAAGTCTCTAAGTGATTCTTAATGTTGCTATTCTATTTTCTATTATGGCTTGAGGAAACAATCTCTGAAATTGATTGCAATGTGCGGTTTTCGCATAATTATGTCGTAAGAATCGTAATTGTATGTTAAAAAGGAATTGTTTTTAGAAAATGAGTCGGGTCTGTTCGGGCCGGACACGATTTAATTCATTTTTTGTACGGGCTGGGTTGGGCCGGGCCATGAACTGCCAAAATATAAATGGACCGGACAGTGCCCAGGCTTTTAGTTTTTTCATCGTCACGGGCCGTGTCAAGATAGCTTTCATTCGGTACGGCCAGGTCAGGTTAGGGACTTAAAAATTTTGCCCCGTGAAGACTTCTTAGCAAAGCAACGCGAAATTTTATGGCACATTTTCTAACTTATTTTTAAGCACAAAAGTATTATACTTGCCGGAATGATTATTAAAATAACTTGTAATCGAACAGATTGTTTCTTTTTTTTTGTTTTGTTTTGTTTTTCTGATACATAAATTACGTCTTGAGTTATAAGTTACTTTTTACTTCGGGACATATTTTTTTCTTTCCTGCGCTGAAAATTCGGTTCAAAACTTCCATTTTGATTGCATATTCTGAAATATCGTCTGCCTTTACTGAAAAATTAAAAAAAAAAAAGTTTGTAGTTTCTAAAACGCTTTTTACGCTTTCTACAGCCTCCGTACACCTTCGCTAGCATGTGTAGGGAGGCTGTAAGGCTAATGTCAGACGAACGTCTTTTTGCACGCTCTTTTCCGGACATATCATCCCTACACAATGCTAGGGGCATTGCGTAGGGATGATATCGCTCACCTGCAGGAAAAGTGACACATCTCGCAAAAATTC
Organism: Maratus speciosus; assembly: GCA_963932465.1. Classification (NCBI taxonomy): domain Eukaryota; kingdom Metazoa; phylum Arthropoda; class Arachnida; order Araneae; family Salticidae; genus Maratus; species Maratus speciosus. The sequence continues at coordinate 595,817,101 of OZ010788.1, read as the reverse complement.
ATTTTGCGTTTTATTAGTTTACCATTAATAGGTTTTTCATAGGTGTGACCAGCTATACAAACAGTTTCATAAGTGTAGTTATAGTGAAAATCCCTTTATTACGCTATATGTCCATTTGTGGCCACAGAAGAGAATGTGTGGGGGAGGTAAAATTACCCAATCCAAACCTCAACCTATGTCTTCATTCTTAAGTGTTCTATGTTTTTATGCACGTTTTTATTCCTACATGCAGAGGCTAAGTACTGCAATTTCATGTTACTGTAAAATCATTCTAATCCCCCCCCCCCCCTTTTGCTTCTCCTCTGAAATTTACTTTTGTCGTGATGTGTCACTTTTCTTTTGGGTGAGCGATATGTAGGGAAAAAAGCGTGCAAAAAGACGTTCGTCTGACATTAGCCTAAGAGCACCTGCCAATTTGATAGATTTGTCAACAAAAATAAATTTAAAAATGTATCAGACTGTAGATTTCTTGGATTTGAAAACAGACTTTTTAAAGGGGTTGAAATGAAGAAAACTGGCGGAATTTTGATCGTGGAGGAATAGTGTTGCCGGGTGTTTCGCGTAAATCGGGGCTTCTAATGCTCTGGACACCATTAATTTCTTACAATTTATTTCACCATCTTTAATCGCAGATAATTATAACATTAGATAAGGCAAAGAAAATTATTTTTAAATACTGGTGTTCAGAGTATTCGCTGATTTACGCGGGACACATGGCAACACTAATTAGGAATCCTATAATTCCTTTAGACTCATACTTCTTTTTGCATTTATTTATTTATGTTTTATAGAAATATAAAAAAAAAATTTAATTGCCAAGAAAAAAACAGCATTTTAATGGCTGTACGACGCAATTATTTCTGCAAAATTGATTTTGCCACGATTGTGAAGTCCAAGTTTCATATTGAGTTGTCATTTCTTCTTTATTTTCTGCTTATTATTAGATTACGCCTAAAAACGAATAATAAAATAAAAATAAATAAAATAAATTCAAGTTATAACAACAACAAAGAAATTTTTTTGTGGATTTTGAATTTCTTATATATTTTTTGAATCCTTTACTGATTTTTTGTTTGTTTCTTAAGGGTGTTGTCAAATCCAAAAGGGCAACTTTATAAGACATAAGTTTTAATTTATTTTTGTTGGGAAATGCATGACACTAGCAGTTGTTGTTGGTCAGGAAACTATGTAATCGAGCTGTTTCATCCGGTTTTTTTTTTTTTTTTTTTTTTTTTTTTTTTTTTTTTTTTTTGCAAACGCAATAGATCTTTCAGAAAATAGTGTCAAAATAGTAGATTTTAACCGAATTTCAGCACAAAAGTAGAATAATCACTCAAGAGCGGGCGAAAAACGTGTTTTTCACGTGATCAAAATCGCTTATAATTCAATAGGTAATTGATTGATCAAAATATGGAAAACACAATTCAATCACAAATCGCTTCCATGGCCAGGACTCCCATAATCTTTCCTTTAAAAAATGAATTTGTAAATGTGTCAAAAGGTTTTGCGCTTTTTAAGCAGAGTAGTTAAGAACAGCCTTAAGTTATAATCGAGAGACAATATAATCAGCTGTATGAAGAATAATGGCGACTCAAAAATAGAGAACTTTGGCTTTATAATCGTCGCAAAACTACTTTTGTAAGATTAATTTTATCTTGCAGCATTAAAACTTCCTCTGCTTCTTTTTACATTGTAACAAACATTAATTTTTTTTTTTTTTAATTTCTGCAAAACATAAATAAATAAATGCAAAAAGAAGCAATAGTCTGAATTGGGCGTTTGATGATTGGGCTAAAGTGATAGGCTACATAATCCACGAACAAACTTGGGTGAATTTTCTTCATTTCAAAACTTTCTGGTGCCAATAAAGTGAAGACATTTTTTCCTTAAAAAAACAAAACAAAAAAGAAAGAATATGGGAAAATATTTTTATAATACATTATTATGAATATATACTGATAAATAGAATACATTAATGAGGAGAAACTGCTTCTGCAATATCTCAGAACGATATCTCTTTATTATTCAAACCTCGTTAAGAAATACGGGTTTCTCCCTTATACATGCAATAGTTATTTCCTTCTAATTTTCACTTTGAAAAACACTCATTTGCATAGCTTTATTTTTAGTAACATTTTACAGGCATGAAAATAAGTAATAATAATAATAATAATAAAAGATTTTTGATGGAAAATTTTAAAATCAGACATATTTTACAGCGAAAAACTCCTTCAAGAAGGGGGGGGGGGGAGGATAATTGTATAATACAGTATCATGAATATGAATGTATGTGGAGAAACCGTTTCCGCAGTATCTCTGGAACTATATCACTTCATTATCAAACCTGTTAAGAAATATGGATTTCTCTCTTAAATGCAACAGTTCTTTTATTCTCACTTTCAGTTTGAAAAACATTAACTTACATCGTTTTATTTTTTCTAAACGTATTTCAGATATGAAGACAGACAGTAATAAGAAAAAGAGATTTTTGATGAAAAATTTTAAAATGAAAAAATATTTTACAGCGGAAATTTTTTTCAAAAATATGGGAATTTTTTTTCATAATACATTATCACGAATATGAATGTGTGGAGATAAACTGTTCCAGCAGTATATCTAAGAAAGATAGATCCTCTTTATCAAACTTAATTGAGAAACATGGTTTCCCCCCCCCTTAAATGCAACATTTGATTCCTTCTCATTTTGAGTTTTGAAAATATTAACGTGCATGGTCAGTTTTTTTTTAAACATATTTTAGACATGAAAATAAGTAATGTAATAAAAAAGAGATTTTCGATGGAAAATTTTAAAGTGAAGACATTTACAGCGAAAAATTTCTTCGAGAATATCGGAAAATAATTTCATGATGATTATCATGAATATGAATGTACAGTAGACACTCCCATATCTGGCTCTCTCATATCTGGACTCTCCCATATCCGGACGGATAAAAATTCAAAATTTATTTAATTGTACACTTGTATTTTTTTTTTCTTAAAATTCCGTCTTCTTTCTCGATATAGTCACGAAAGATATCCAAACAAATTTTTTGCATCTTTGTTGCCCGTCCATACATTCAGCCCTAATTTAATTTCTCCTCTATTATAAGTTGTACGGATAGTTATTCATATTATGAAAAGCATTAGAGGTATGCTTTTTTTTTTCTTTTCTTTTTACCTTTTAAAGTTGACACTGAATTTTATACATTTTAATTCCTTTTTGTAAGATTGCCTTGCGATTTATCCCTTTCAGGGGCAAGTAATTGCATTTCTGAAATGCTGAATTCACACCGGAATTTTAGAAAAATCGTATCGCAAAATAAGGAAAAGCAATTTTGCATCTTTTTTTCGGCCAAAGTAATAAAGGTAAAACTTAATTAAAAGTTTTTGGTGCAAATCATGATTAAAATTAGGTGGGATATATTATATCCCACCACTCCTCAAGAGGTCAAAGAACAGCACAGCTAATCAACACCCATTGACGTAATTATAATGAGGCATTGACGTGAGGTAGTAGCTCGGCAGCAAATCGAGCTAAGAACAAAACCGACAAATTTAATGCAGTATTTAAAATAATTAATTTATGTACTTCAAATTCTAATTGAAAAAACAATGTGCAAATATAATAAAAAGTTATAATAAAAAGTAAAATTAAACGTTCTCATATGTCGATTAGATACATTTATGTATCATTTTTAATAAAAAAATATGTCTCTTTCTCTTATCCGGAATACTCTAGTCCATATTAGTTCGGTTATGAGAGTTTCTAACTGTATGCAGGGCTGCCACAGGCGACTATTTTTTAATTCTATTTCGCACCACTTTTTCAAAACAAAAATATTTTACACACGCTTTGACAACATTTGCAAGAGAAATATACTACAAAATGTATTTTTTTTTTTTAAATAGTGGTGCGAAGAGAATATACAAGTAATATATAAAAAAAAAATTAAAGTCAATTCCTACTTAGGTTATCAAAGAAAAATTTAATATAATCCATTAAGCTAATATTAGTTTTTGTTGCATTAAAATATCTCAATTTGTTGATTTTTTATGAGCAAGTAAATCCTATTGGTTTGCAATGGAAGTCTATGGGAATTTGGCGAAATATTAAAGATATTGCCAAGTTGGCGTCACTTTTGGAGATAAACTTGGCGGTATTTGACGACAGAACTGGGTCCTCCCTTTGGTAACCCCCTTAAAACCCCCTTTGGTAACCCCCTTAGGTACGAAGATGTATTAAATGCTGTTCAATAACCAATGGCCGCCATTTTTTCTCCCATATAAAACTAAAATTAATTAATTAAAATTTAATTAATGAATTAATATTTGAAAAACCTGTATTAATATCAAGTGTCATCCACTACAAATTAAAAAAAAATGTATTTGGATGAATAATAAGTATTTTATTAATGACTGAAAATTTGAACAAGATATATATAGGGAGAGTATAAACTAATAGTAGGAATTGAAAATAGTCGCCATGTGACAGCCCTGTATATGTGAAGAAACTGTTTCAGCAGTCTCTGGAACAATAGCTCTTTATTATAAAGCTTGATTGAGAAATGTGGATTTTCTCCCTTAAATGCAACAGGTGTTCGCCTCTCACTTTTAGTTTGGAAAACACTCATTTACATAGTCATTAACATATTTCAGACATGAAGATAATAATAAAAATAATAAACATGTTCGATGGGAAATTATAAAAAGGAGACATCAACGATTCTGTTTTAAGAATGTATGAATATAGTTTTCTAATGTGTTATTATGAATATGTGTGGAGAAAATGTTCCAGCATTAATGATATTTCTTTATTATTCAGTGGCGGTTCTTTTCGGCTTTTTCGAGCACTACACTAACGGCTTCAATTTTCACTCATTTTTGTTCCCTCTATATTTTATTAGGAATCTTTTCCTTATTTAATCGTAGAAATTGTGTAATTAAATAAGGCAAGGATTTCTGTTAAAATATAGTGGTAATAAAAAAGCGTAAAATTTGGGACCGTGCAAGTGGTTGCATGCATGATCACTATTGTAGATGATCATCTGTTTTGGTTCATCCCCTTTGGTTTTAAACATGGTTTCCTTGTCAATTTCTCATCACTAAAATCTCACTTATACAGTCCTTTTTTTTTCAAAGCAATTTTCAGAAATAAAGCGGTTCTCAAAAAATATTTTCCCCGCTCAACAACGCGAAATTTCCTGACGCATTTTCTGGCCCATTTTAAACATAATGTTCAAAGTATGATTATTAAACTGATTTTGTTATCGAACAGTTTTTTTTTTCATTTTCCATTAAAAAAATTACATTTTGAGTTTATAAGATATTGTTATCTCAGGACTACAGTTTTTTTCTTTCTTGCACAGTCGGTTCAAAACGCCAACTTTAACAGCATTTTCTGAAAAATCTTCTGCCTTAACCTGAAATCGGAAAAACAATTCGATTTCATAGTTTCTTAATAAGAGAACTTAACCAATTTGATACGTTTGCGAACACAAGTTAATGAAAAACTAGTCGTGATGTGGCAATCCCAAGACTTTCTTCTGTCTCATACATATTAATACTTCCTGAAAAATGCAACATTTCAGCACTACCGGTTAGGTGATTTACACCAAAATCTAATCACCAACAACTTATGTCCACTTCTAACTGAATCTAAAGTTTGATGAAAATCCGTGCAATAGTTTTTGAGATAGAGCTATTGCGGAAATCGAAAAAAATTCTGCATAGCAGCGCCACCTGTTGGTCGATTTACACCAAAAAGTAATTAGGACACATTTATACCAGGGACTAACTGAATCTGAAACTTGATGAAAATTCATACATTAGTTCTTGAGATGCAGCGTTGTGGAAATCGTGAAAAATGCAGCATAGCAGCGCCACTTATTAGGCGATTTGCAACAAACATTAAATAGCACTAATTTATATCAGGGACTAACTGAATCTGAAGTTTGATGAAAATTCGTGCATTAGTTCTTGAGATAGAGCGATTGCGATAATAATGAATAATGCTGCGTAGCAGTGCCACCTATTCGGCGATTTTCACTAAAAAGCAATCAGCATCAAATAATATCAAGCACTAACTGAATCTGAAGTTTCATGAAAATCCGTGTAAGTAGTTCTTGAGATAGAGCTATTGCGGAAATCGTGAAAAATGCAGCATAGGAGCGCCACCTATTGGGCGATTTACACCGAAAATTAATCAGCACCAGTTTATATCAACGTCTAACTGAATATAAAGTTTTGTGAAATTCCGTTCATTAGTTCTTGAGATAGAGTGCCCACAAAATTTTTGTCACATACAGACTCACTGAGTGACAGACAGACATTTTCTAAAAACCATCAAGTCGTGTTCAGGACCCTCTAAAACGTATAAATCCATCGAAAACCGGAAGTCGAAATTTTTCACGAATCCAATTCAATTCTTGTAAAGACAGAAGAAAGTGAAGGTAAAAAAGTATCCAGTTTGAGTTTTAAAATAACTTTAAAGATAAATAAATAAGAAAAATAGAGATTCTCGATGAAAACTTCAAAGTAATAGCTTTATGGGAAAATAATTTTATAATACATTATCATTAAAATGGAAAACATGAATTTGTGTGGAGAAACTGTTTCAGCTGCATCTCTGGACCGATATCTGTTTATTATCAAGGCTGATTAATAAATACGGATTTTCCCCTTTAAACGCAACGGTTTTCATGTCATTATCGGTATGGATGGAAACATTGTTCCGGGGAGATTTATTATCATTATGATCACACTTGTCATAGTTATTTTATCAAAACGTATTTCACAAGTAAATACTGTCGGCGAAAATTTTTTAAATACAGATATTTTTTACAGGGACACAAATGCCTGCACATTGTTAAGAAGTAGGGATTTCTCCCTCCTTAAACGAGTTCTCATGTCAATATCAGTATGAAAAAGATTGCTCCTCGGAGATTTGTTATCATAATGATTATACTGTCATAGTCATTTTTTCAAAACCTATTTCAGAAATAAATATTCTCAACGTAAAATTGTAAAATGATGATATTTTTTGCAGCGTAAAATGCCTGCAATAATATAGTTTTCAAGTATGTTATCATAACTGAAGAGCTGAGTGGAAGAACATGTTATGCTACATTTTCTTAATTTATTTTATTTTATTTTATTTTATTTTTATCTTTTGGATGAAGGCGTTATAAGGTATTCTATCATATGGTAAAGCTAAAATAGTAAGATTCTATTTTAGTCTTGAAGATTTAAGACATCATTCATTAATATTTAATATTTTAATATTTAATAATGTCAATAATATTAACAATTTTTAATATTTGAAAATTAAATATGAATAAGTTTTTCTGAGAGAGTTTAGTATCAACACCTGTTAATATCTTAAACACATGGTTTCAAACAGAAAATAAATCATTACAATTTACAACAAAAACTTTCACTTCAAATTTCTTCGACTGTCATTTTTGTTACTTAACACGTTCTTCCACTAAGCTCTTCAATTATGTGTGGAGAAATTGTGTTGTAAATATTAGCCACATATTGTTAAGAAATATGGATTTCTTTCTTAAACGCAACGGTTTTCATGTCAATTATCAGTATGAAAAAGATTGTTCCCTTGAGATTTGTTATCATAATGATTATACTGCCACAGTCCTTTTTTCAAAACCTTATTTCAAAAATAAATATTATCAATGAAAATTTTTAAAGTGATGATATTTTTTACAGCGAAAAATGCCTGCAAGAATATAGTTTTCAACTATGTTATCATAATTATGTTTGAAAACATTGTGTTGTATTATTAGCCACACTTTGTTAAGACAGTTTCTAAGTCATATCAGTATAAAAAACATTGTTCCCTGGAGATTAACCATTGTAATAATGATAGTCTCACTACCATAGTCATTTTTTCAAAATATACTTCACACAAAAAACAACAGCTAAAATAAAATAAAATATTCTTTACGAAAAATTTTAAAGCGGATGCGATAGTAAATAACGAAAAATTATAACGAATAATTCCTTCAGGAATGCACTTTTCAATTATGTTATCATTAAGGATCGACTCAAACAGATTTTTAAGACCGAAACCGAATTTCGGTAATATTCCTATTTTCGGCCAAAAACGAAAACAAAAATGACCCCCATTTTTTTTAATTAATTCCTACATAAATATATATGATTATTATTTGATTGTACGTGTGGCCCAAGTTGGCTCTCTGTGCCTGTGCCTCTGACCAAAACATTTTATTTTCATATAAAATAATATATGTAATTAATTTATCAACGACACAGAATGATTTTCTGGTTATATGAATTTCATCTCATTAAAAAATGTTTTCGGTATGCATACCTCGATTTATCTTTTGATAATGATTTTTGCAAAGGATCCTCTGCTATACTAGAACTTTCTCAAAGAGTATTCGAAACGCTTCTGCAGTTTCAAACTAAAAATTTTCTATGACTGTTAAGTCTGCAGCTTTTAATAAGCACGTGAAAAGGGTCTTCAAATTTGAGTCCTATAGGCATTTCTTGCTTTATAATTTGCACTCACGTCTTGAGTCAGTCATGACTGATAATTATAAACAGTGATGCTCATAGCAATAAATAGTGTCTCATTTGAGCAGATACAGCTCAAATCATGAGTCATGTTGAATATTTCAGAAAGAAGAAACGAGCTTTTTGGAATACAGATAGTTTCGGTCGAGTTTCGGTCCGCCAGAGTTTCGCCGAAAACTCAAAAACTTTTTTGTGCCGAAAACAAAAACGAAACCGAATTTTCGGCCAATCTCTATAGTTATCCCTGATATGTGTGGAGAATCTGTTTCAGCAGTGCTTTTGGAATGACATATCTCTTTATTACACTCTTTATTATTCTTGGTTCTTGGTATATGTAAAAAAGGAATTTCGATTTTTCTCTCCTTTCCTGATATGCTAGAATTATAAAAATTATTTACACAGGTGTGTTTCTGATTTCAATATAACATTTTCATATATTTATAAGTTAAGGCTGTTCTCAAATCCAGACTGGCTACTTTCTGATACATTTTTAGGGTTCCGTACTTAAAAAAAAAAAAAAAAAAGTAAAAACAGAAACATTATAAGATCACTCCTGTGTCTATCTGTCTGTCACAGCCATTTTACTCGTAAACTATGGAACGTGGAAAGTTCAAATTGGAGGGAAGCAATAAAGACTACTGACCCACATATTTACAGATTATTGAACATTTACAAATATTTTTAGGAAAAATGTAGAGGGGTTTATTATGTTTCTTGAAAAAAACAATTTTTCCTTTGTATATCGCGTGAGATATCATGTGATAGCTTTCGTAACGCTGAACTCAGAAGTACAATTTATTTAATTTTAGGCATTATATTTTCAGAGATATCGTCGAAAATGTAGTGCAAAAATATGCCCCCCCCCCCCCCATCTATTTCCGAATCTACTGAAACTAAAATTAAGAAAAGATTAGAGGTTGCAGAAGTAATTTAAACCTTGCCGGAAAATTATAGCGATTACCCTAGGTCACATAGTTTTTGAGAAAAGCACATTTTTCCGTTACACACAAATTTCGATTTGTGGGCTTTCTTCAAAGGTGTTGATTGCGCTGGAGCTATCTGTCGTATCAGAATGACAAAAGCATTGTTCATAATGATTTTTGAAAAAAATCGCTGGTAATTAGTAGATATATTACCTCTCAAAGACACGGACGGTTTGGACATTACATAATGACAGGCGACGTACTGTTGTACCGTCAGTTTTTAAAGCTAGATAACAACTTTTAATGATACATTTGTGTAATGCAATGTCCAGAAGCAGTATAAAAGTAATAAACGTCAAATTGTTAAAAACAGACTAATTTAATTAGAATTAATCACATAAATACTATGGGATTCGGATAGTAGTTTGCACTGAGTAGATCTCTCAATACGCCTCCCTTGTCTTTAAAAGTTTATTAAAAACCTATCTGGAAAAACGCGGCACAGACCAAGGCGGCGTTCCTACTTTGCAACCTCCTTTCGAAGCGCGCTTAGCAAAATGTCAAGTTTAAACTTAAAAAAAGGGTTTTGTTTTAGCTACACTATAAAAGAGAAAAGATTATTACGACGCTGAATTTAGTTTCATGAAATGCCAAATAAAGTTTAAATATACAGTACTTTTATTGTAAGTGCCGAATTAAGTTCATCATAAACAGATTAGGATAAGATTAAAAAAAGAGTTATACAGAATAAGCAATGTTTGATATTTTTTAGGCTTCATATCTCTTTGAACTTTTACGCTAAACCCATTCATACGTTTCAAGGATATATACAGCTATATCAAACCCTACGTTGTATAGTTTTTTTACAAAGTCGTATTTTTCTTTTAATAACGATTTTTTTTTAATAATACAGTTAATAATTCATATATTTTTTGTACGGAACCCTCTATGAGCGCGAGTAATACTCGCACTTGACCGTTTATTAAATTTATTTTCGTTCGCAAACGTATCCAATTGGCATGCGTTCTTATTCAAAAGCTTATGGAATCGAACTGTTTTTTCCATGTTTCGGTAAATATAGATGATTTTCTAGAAAATGCCTTCGAAGTGGGCATTTTGAACCACATTTCCCAGACATCGCAGGAAAGAGAAAAAAAACTGCTTCCTGAGACTCAAGATGTAATTCATTTATCAGAAACTGAAAAAAAAAAAAAAAAACCTATTCGATTACAAATTATTTCAATAATGATGCTTGCAAGTATCATGCTTTTATGTTTAAAAAGGGAGTCAGAAATGTGTCAGGAAGTTTCACTTTGTTACGCGGAGATTTAAAAAAAATCTTTCTCCCCCCCCCCCCTTTTTTTTGAAGCATTTTAATTATTAATTAATAAATTAATTTCAAGACATCTTTTCATTAGCCGGCCGCATATGGTATAAATCATCCAATATTCTTTGTGGTTACGTTACATCTGTATACGAGTTGCAACACCAATGGCATTAATGATTCGCGAAACACACGCTTGCTAAAATAGGCTAAGTGTGGCAGTGAAACTGCAACAATGAAATGCAGTAAAACTTCCCTAAAGCGACCACGTTCCGTTACAATAAAAATGGGTCGCTCCGAGAGATGGTCTCTTAATGGAGATCATGTTTAAATCTAGATTTTAATTGTTCAAAAAAGGTAACAATTAATGTTACTAAAATTTATTTTTCACATTAGCAAAAAATATAAGAATGTAAATATCAAAACAAAAGTTAATTACATAAGGTAATTACTGCAGGATTTGAAAAATGAATACATTGACGTTTGCTTTGTGTTTAATAACTCACACTATAACACAAATTATTTAAAGGCGCTGATTACTTGATATAAGAATTTATTTAACACAGAAGCAGCGCATCGCCGCTTTCTCCCACACTCGCATCTCAACACTATACCCAAAGCTTAGTTCAGTTCACTTCAGATTATAGTCACTGTAATTTTAATTATAGGTGGCGCGGCATGTCTCGCTACATGGAACACTTTATTTTTACGGTTTTATCTTTTATAACTTTTATTTCCAAGTCCTCTCGAAGTTCAGTAAATAAATGCAATTTTTTTTTTTTTTTTTTGGATGGGAATAAATGATGACGATTTCATTAATTTATCTATTTCTTTGAGAGTTTCTTGACAGAATAGGGCAGGGGAGTTTGTTAAATTCATTGCCTTAAAAGGCACAAAGGGGTTTCTCTTAAAAGTCATCGGAATAATAATTAAAAAAAACCCAAACTTAGTTTAGAAGTTTGAGGAATAATGCGGCGCTCTCCGGAATTATTTTTCCAATAAAACAGGAAAAAACGGAATTTGTTTCATTTTCTTCAAAGAAATGGGTGACTCATGGAGGTAGTTCAACTGGGATGGTCTCTGAATGGAGGTAAAATTTGTATTGAGCCTATGAGAATAAATTTCGTTCCATAAAAAAAATGATCGTTCAGGGAGGTGGTCGCACAAGGAGGTTTCACTGTATTTTAAACATTCAAAAGTAGAAAAAAAAAAGAGTGTAATAATAATAATAAAAAAAACGCTTTTACAAATTAATAGCTTAATATTAATTAAATTGTGATTATGCGCTTAGAAAACAATTTAGAAATCGCGGATAAATAGCTTAAATAATGCTTTTTTTTTTCTTTGATGTTGCCATAGCTTAAGGCTGTTCTCAAATCCAAAAGGTCAACTTTCTAACCTAAGTTTTAATTCATTTTTGTTCGGAAACGCATGAAACTAGAAGGAGTTGTTACTCAGAAACTATGTCATCGAACTGTTTTTTCCGTTTACTTGTAAATGCAATAGATCTTTCAGAAAATACTGTCAAAGTTGGCATTTTGAGCTGAACTTCCGAACGAAAAATGAAAATCCAGTCAATAAGGGGGACAAAAATGTCACTTGACCAAAATCGCGTATAATTCAGTGGGTAATTTATTTATCAAAAATGGAAAACACAGTTCGATTCCAAATTGCTTCCATGGTGAGGCTTTCCAATTTTATATCTTTCCGCTAAAAAATGAATTTGTCAAAACGTTTTGCGTTTGGTGAGCAGAGCAGTTGAAAACAGCCATAATAAAGAAACAGAGCAAAAAATATATTTTCATAAAAAATTCATTCATTCCCACTTTATGCCAAGCGTCCATCAAAGCGGTGAATTTTTCATAACCAGAACCTACGCCATTTTAACGTATTATAAACGGAAATCTTTTGGATCAACTGAATTCGAGTCACGAAATTAGGTGGGGCTGGCTCTTAAGGCTGTTCTTAACTGCTCTGCCCAACAAGCGCAAAACTTTTTGACACATTTACAAATTCATTTTTTAACGGAAAGGTATAAAATTGAAGAAGAGTATGAAAGCGATTATTTGGAATCGAACTGTGTTTTCCATTTTTTGATCAATAAATTACCCACTGAGTTATAATATACGATTTTAATCATGTGACAAGCACGTTTTACACCCTGTCTTCAGTGGTTATTCTTCTTTCGTGCGGAAATTCGCGGTTCAAAACGCCCACTTTGAGACTATTTTCTGAAAGATCTATTGCGTTTGCAAAAAAAAAAAAAAAAAAAAAAAAAACAGAAAATTCAATTCGAATACATAGTTTCTGAACAACAACACCTGTTAGTTTCATGCATTTCCGAACAAAAATAAATTAAAACTTATGTCAGAAAGTTGACCTTTTGGATTTGAGAACAGCCTTAAGATAAATAATGAATGCTTATAAAAAAAAAAGAGTTTTTTAAAAACTACTTTTTATCAAGCTCCACAACGCGAAACTTTGTGGCACATTTTCGGACTCGTTTTTAAGGCTTTTCTCAAATTCAAAACGGCAACTTTATGACATAAGGTTTAATTTATTTTTGTTCGGAAATGCATGAAACTAACAGGTGTTGTTGTTCAGAAACTATGTAAAAAAACGGTTTTTTTTCGTTTTTTTTTTGCAAACGCAATAGATTTTTTAGAAAATAGTGTCAAAGTTAGCGTTTTGAACAAATTTCCGCACGAAAGAAGAATAACCACTCAAAAAAGGGTGAAAAGCGTCTCTCTCATGCAATCAAAATAGCTTATAACTCAATAGGTAATTTATTTATAAAATGGAAAACACAGTTCGATTCCAAATCGCTTCCCTATAGTCAGTCCCCAGTCATCATTTGATAAATAAATCAGTTACTGAGTTATAAGTAATTTTGGTCACGTGACAACCGGTTTTCTCCTTTCTGTCGCTGCCACGTTCGGAAATTCGGCTCAAAACGCCCCCTTTGACAATATTTGTTGAAAGATCTTTTGCATTTACCAAAAAATGGAAAACGTCTTTGAATTGCATAGTTTCTCACTAACAACAGCATGCCTTTCCGAACAAAAATAATTTAAGAAATGTGTCTGAAAATAGCCCCTTTGGATTTGAGAACAGCCTTAAGATAAACAATAAATGCTTATAAAAGAGAGCTTTTTAAAAAACTTTTTTTATTTCCATACATAGAACCCTGTTAAGAAATATCAGTTTCTCTCTTATAAATGTAACGATTTTCATGTCATAATCAGGATGAAAAACATTGCTCCCTGGAGATATACCATCATAATGATTTCACTTCCATAGTCATTTTTTCAAAACATATTTCAAACAGGAAAAAAAAAAAAAAAAAAAAAAAAAGAAAGAAAATTAACAGGTGCATCATATTTTGATAATAATTGTGTTTAAAGAAAAAGTCTATTACTATTCTGGCCTTTTCTTTTCTTTCTTTTTTTTTTCTTTTGTAAAAAAAAAAAAAAAAAAAAAAAAAAAAAAAAAAAAAAGTCATGTATTGGGATTTTTTTGAAACTGGAAGTGAAGCATTATTTAAAAATACTCAGTGCTCTCTCTCCCCCCCCCCCCTTTTTTTATAGTTGTATATTTTTGAATGCGAACTAGAAAGTGAACTGTTAATATTATACTAATTAATCTTGGCTATGAAGCATTCAAAAATCCATCAATAATATGCTAGCATTTTATTATGTTTGATAATACATCATTAAAATGCGCTTTAAATAACAATAGGCCATAAAACATGATGAAATGAAATGATTGAAATTCGTCTTTGTAGTTTATTTTATTTTGTTTAATAAGTTGAAAGATGTGGTAGGGATTTCTTTTATGCGGAATATACTGAAATCAATCTAAATTGCTTAAGAAATTTTGTCATTTCTATGTATTTTTCCCTTGCAAATTACAGGGTGAAACCAGACAGCCGCCAAAGTTATAGACTGTTTTTAACTTTATTTTTTCTATTATGTTGGAAAATCAAAAATATCCATATCATTTTTATGACAAGAAAACTAAGTTGTAAGTTTTTCATTTTCTTAAAAAAAAAAAAAAAAAAAAAAGATGGGTTTTGAAATTCATTTTTCAGTGCAAAAACAGTTTTTCATTATATTGTATTTCCTTTGGACATATGTAAAAAAACAACTGTCCGAATAACCAAATGTAGCTTCACGAATTTGTTATTTATATCTAGAAAATAATTAACTCGTGTACACCAAAACTCATTTCAAGGTATACGAACGAATTAATACTTAAAATAAAAGCGTTACTTGTGATTAAAGTTATTGGATTTTCCATGACTATAATCTATACATATATAGATAAATTTGGTGTGCCTGTAATGTATTTTTAGGAAAAAACACTTATTTCTATAACTTCATTCGACTAGTTAGATGATGTATAATCAAAAATAACATTTAAATATAATCATTATACAGATTCCACATTCTTTTTTTTATTATTATTAATTTCAATAAAATTTTGTTCCCAGACTATTACGAAAAATGCAACTATTTTTGCATGATTAACACATCAAAATAATTTTTTTTCCTGTTATGTTACGTACGGTTTTTAACATGGGTATTTTGCCTTGCTACACGAATTTATAAAGTTGCAATTTTCAGACTAATTTTGTTCGGCAGTCACTGCAATACGATGGAAAATGGATCCAATTTCTAAAAATTGCATATTTATAAAACTATCAAAATGCGAATCAGTTATAAAGAAATCTCTATCGAACATCAGCAAAAATATCATCAATAAGTTTTCTCATTAATGCAACTTGGATAATTACAACCAGGTGTTGCATTGATAATAAAGTCAAAAATTACTAAAATAATTTGTTTTTATCTTCATTTCCTAGTTTCAGTTACGTATAAATCATATTCATGAATTAATAATAATTTCGTTAGTTTAATAGCTTATTCCAAAATACAGAGAAATCGCATTTTGATTTTTAATATTTTTTAATTATTAATTATTAATGCATAAAAGTAACTGATTTTTTAACCAGTGTTTTGTATAAACATCGCACACTGCAAAACTATTTTATATCAAAGTTGGCACGTTACATTGTTGATAGATATTGTTTGTGAAACTTTGGCACTCGCACTTAAAAAAGGTTCGCCGGTCCTGCACTGTTAAAAATTTCTGTAAAAACAAAGAAGAAAAAAAACGAGACCCTCTGTTAATTTACACTTGTTCTCAGTTAAATGCGTCATTTTACAGATATTTCTCTTTTATTTACATCAAATTTCTTTAAGGGATTTCCATATCTTTATTTAAAGGTATTTTTTATCGTTATTATAAACTGTACACACACACTTTTAAAATTCTTTCATAATTTTATCAGAAATATTAAAGAAGAAAATCTGGTTTAAAAATTGTTTTACTAACAGTATTAGAAAATTCGTCTCTGCGGAGTTAGCGGGGATTCGTATCGACAATCATTTTGTAGTTGTCTCGTTCGCAATGTGTATGAATATTTTTTAAATATTAATTAGGACGAGCGAAGCGAATCCTCTACTAGGCTACACAAATTACATTTGTCGTACTCTATAGGGATGCACAACCTGTGGCCCGCGATGGGGTAACGTGTGGCCCGCGAATTGCATCAATTTATAACTGGAAAAAATTATAATTTTTGTCCATATGGTCGCAAAAAAAAAAAAAAAAAAAAAAAAAAAATCGTTAATATGCCGCGGCAAAACCTGAAAATTTCGACAGTCAGTTAAGAATCGCAAATTTCGTTGATATGGCACAGAATCATTGCGAATTTTGTTGATCGGATGACAAAAAATTGCGAGTTTTGTCGATGACGCTTGGAAAAATCGCGAATTTCGTTGATCGGATGCAGAAAAATAGGAAATTTCGTTAATCTGACGCGGAAAAATCTCGAATTTTGTCGATGAGGCGCGGAAAAATCGCAATTTCTTCCGTTCGGACACGGAAAAATTGCGAGTTTTGTCGATGAAGCTCGGAAAAGTTGCCAATTTCTTTGGTTGGGCACGGAAAAATCACGAATTCTTTCAATGAGTTGCCAAAAACTGCAATTTTAGTCAATCGGACACAGAAAAATCGCGAGTTTTGTCGATCAGGCTCGGAAAAATCTCTAATTTCGTTGGTCGAGAACGGAAAAATCGCGAATTTTGTCAATCAGGCGCAAAAAATTGCAAATTTTGTTGATCGGCTGCCAAAAAAAAAACATGAGTTTCGTCAGTCGCGAGAAAAGACGCGAATTTCGTCAATTTGCCGACTGACGAAATTTGCATATTTCGTCAGTCAAGAATAGCGAATTTCGTCGATCGGATCCAGAAAAATTGCGAATTTTGTCGATTAGGAAAGGAAAATTCCCAAATTTCGTTGATCGGCTTCGGAGTCGTTGGAGCAAATCGCGTGTTTCGTCTGTTTATCGCGAGAAAAAATTGCGATTTTCGTTGATCGGGTGCGAAAATATCGGAAATTTTGTCGATCAAGCACGTAACAATAAAAAATTTCGTCAATCGGACACTTAAAAATGGCGTTTTGTCGATCGGGCTCCGAAAAATTGCGAATTTCGTTGGTCGGGCACGAAAAAAATCGCGAATTTTGTGGATCAGACACGGAAAAATCGCAAATTTCGTTGATCGGGCACGGAAAAATTGAAAATTTTGTCGATGATGTGGAGAAAAATTGAAAATTTCGTTAATCGGCTGCGTCCGTTTTGTCCGTTTATCGCGAAAAAAAAATGCGAATTTCGTTAAGTTGGCGCGGGAAAAAATTACAAATTTCGGCAGGGTCAGTTAAGAATTGCGAATTTCGTTGATCGGGTGCGGAAAAATCGGGAATTTTGTCGATGAGAAGCGAAAAAAATCGCAAATTCAGTCGATCGGGTGCGGAAAAATAGCGAATTTCGTCGATCAGGCGCGGAAAAATATCACATTTCGTTGATCTGACGCGGAAAAATCTTAAATCTATTTGATCGGCTCCTTCTCCAACCATCGCTCATGAAGTTCACATTTTTTTTCGGCACTAGCCATTTCCACGCCTATGTTTATTTTTTAGCACTTTTAATAAAACAAAATTCACTCCCCCGAATAAAGTTAAGGAATATTATCACTCCTTGAAAATAATTCTTGCTATATCTCTGTTATATATACAAATATAAACTGTTGATATATTCTTGCCAATTGAATTGGATATGTTGACTGTGTAAGGGAACCTACAGTGGTAAAACTCCCCCTCCCCTCTGAAACCATATTTTTTATCTGCTTATAGGCCACATACTCCCTCCCCGAAACAGAATTATCTCCGTGTTACTGATGTGGCCCTCGACAACCCAGATATTTTTGTAAGTGGCCGTTCGCTTAAAAAGGTTGTGCACCACTATCGTACACTTTACCCCCCCCCCCCGCCCCCCCCCCCCAAAAAAAAAACTATTCAGTATTTTGACTTGAAATTAAACATAAAAATAAATTATGATCTGCAGATTTGCACAATATTATTATTATTATTATTATTATTTTACTGAATAACGTTAAAAAAATTATTATTTAAATTTATTTATTTTACATGTTTTTCCATTACGGACGCATTTTCTGCAAATAAAAAATGAAACATGTATATTTTCAGAAGAAAAAATAAATCATGGAATTACGATTTCTTTTATGAAATTTTTAAAATAAATTTTTTTATGAAAATTATAGCATATTTTTAGTGAATTAAAATTTGTGAAAATTCAATTATTTACATTCAATTATAAAAGTATTTTTCAGTGTTAAGAATTCAAATACATAATTTATTCTTATTATGGTAAATCATTTACGCAGACGATTTTGGCATTTAAAAAGAATTATATTATGATTTTTTTTTTTTTTTTTTTTTTTGTAAAATGGCAACAAAAGACTAGTAAACAAATAAAATTAATTGTTAAATTTGTTATATAAATATTTTGTAAAATTTTGCTTCGAAAATATTTTTATTTATACCAGTCTTATATCATAAATAAAAAATTCCCAGGGAATTATTAGTTATTTGGCTGAATTTACATTTCTAAAATTAAAATTCGCCAAAACATAACACAAAGTTTTTTGCTTAATAAAGATGGAAGAATAATATTAAAAAAAATATTGTTACTTTCAAATATTTATCTTATTAAGTAATGCTTCGCGAATCCAAAAAAAAAAAAGCATGGCTTTTGCTAGTATAATATTAAAATTAATAGGATAATTGTAAAAATAAATTATTTCCCCGCTGAATCATAAAAGACATTCTTTAGATACAGTAGTAACAGTTTTTATAGTACAGTTTGTAAGGTGTTCGCGGGCTGCTAGAAAAAAAAAAAAAAAAAAAAAAAAAAATGTCCCTGCCGGCCCGGCCTACAGGCGGAGGTAGATTTCGAAGTTAAGTATATTAATTTCACAAACAAAAACCAAATCATGATTAGAGATAAACCCACTTTAACAATTTTATCTGGACGCTTTTGACGAGTTTTTATTTCATTTTTATATAATAACTGGTTTTATCAGAATCATGTTAAGGCGGTATTAAAAAAAAAAAAATACTTTTCCATGCTGAACAACTCGAAATTTTCTGGCATAACTCCAGATTCATTTTTAATAGGAAAAACATGAAACTTGTTGACGTGATTTTTGAAGAGATTTATAAGCGACCTGTGTTTTTAATTTTCGTTCAATTAATTAAAACTTGATATATAAACAATTATTTTCTCAGTAAGACAATATTTTTCGTTTCTAACACAATCGCTTCGGGAAATTCCGTTCAAAATGTCCACTTTGACATCATTTTTTGAAATATATTCTGCCTCTGTCAAACAATCGATCATTACGGTACATTATATAGTTTCTGAATAAGCGAATTTACCAATTGGATGCGTTTGAGAGCAAAAATGAATTTAAAAATGAGTCAGAAAATAAGCAGTTTGGATTTGAATACTCCCTTAATACGATGATTTTTCCAACACAATCCGCTTCGGGAAATTCGGTTCAAAAGGCCCACTTTGACAGCATGTTTTGAAATATATTCTGCCTTTATCAAAAAATTGACCATTACGGTACATTATATAGTTTCTGAGTAAGAAAAGGTACCAATTGGAAGCCTTTGAGGGTAAAAATGAATTGTAAAATGAGTCAGAAAATAAGCAGTTTGGATTTGAATACATCCTTACTAAGATGATTTTTTTCTTCAACCGCTATGTATTTTTAATTTGTTTTTGCTGTAAGAATTGGTCCTATCCAAAACTTGTCTATATAGATGTTGTAGACAATATTAAAAAGATATATGATAAATTCATGGGGATTTTATATCTTTTGAATTGACGGAGTTATGGATTTTTTTCTTCTTCAAACGCCCTTTTTGTTTTCGTTTTTAATTTTTTTTTTTTTTTTTGCGGTACGAATTGGTCCTATCAAAAACTTGTGAATATAAAAGTTGTAGATAATGTTAAGGAGATTCATGATAAAATTAATTGGATTTGATATCTTGAGAATTGACGAAGTTGTGAATTTTTTTTCTCCCAAAAACCCTATTTTTTGCGCCCCTTGAGCCCATTTTTAACTTTATCAAAAATCTGTGATACATAAATTTTTGGTCCTATTTTTAGAAGTAATAAAAACTTTAAACTGATTCGATATGTACAAAAATTTAAGACGTTATGGGGTTTTTTTCGGTTTTCACAAAACCCCTCCCTATTTCCATCCTCTTGGTCCGATTTTGCCCATTAACGAACTTGACCGAGATTTTATGCCCCTTGATTTATGTATCAATTTGGAAGAGATTGGTGCAGAATTGTGAAAGTTATCGTGTCCAGAAGAAAGTGATATATATCGATAGATACATACATAGATAGATAGATAAAGTTTTTTACTGAGGGTGGTTTTGGGCTCTAGGGGTCATGATCGGTGAAGATCTGCAAAAATTTTCAGAAATTCCAACATAGGAACGACGCCAATAGGTAGTATTTCATACGAAATGTACCTAAAAGAAGGTACAGCAGTTGAAATTTGTTCGAAAAATTCTAATTCTTCGAAGTTCACTAATTTCAAAAATAAATTATTATCTAATTTTAATTAATATTTCAATTGATTTTCGGCTGTGAAATTACGCTCGAAATCATTGAATATTTAAGACATTTTAATATATATTTTTTTCATTTTTGTTCGGACGATCGGAAACGCATGAAATTCGCCAGTGTTCTTATTCAGAAACTGTGTAATCGAATGGCGTTTTACATTTTTGTCAAGGTAGAGAATATCTTTCAAAAAATACTGTCAAAGACGGAATTTTGAATCGCATTCCCGACGCGACAGCGCGAGAAAGGAGAAAAAGTTATCAAAAAATGGAAAGCACTATTCGATGGCAAATCACTTTAATATAGTCAAAGTTCAAGTGCCATGCTTTTACGTATAAAAATGAGTCCGTAAATGTGTCAGAAAGTTTCGCATTACTGAGAGGGGGAAAATATAAAGACACTCGCGAGCTATTGCTAAACCTATGGGCATGTTATTTTCTAATATCTCGTTTGCATTTCGACATTTTTAAATAATTTTTTGCATGGAATAGCTGAGGTCCATCTCTACATCGCTCCTTTTTTACTTTTTCGATTTTGGTTGCAGGTATTTTTTATAAAGTTACTTTCACTTTCAAAATTGGTTACGACAATGAATGTCATTCTAAAAAATATCTGCAACCAAAATCGAAAAAGTAAAAAGAGAGCGATGTAGAGATGGACCTCAGCTATCCAATGCAAAAAAATTATTTAAAAATGTCGAAATGCGAACGAGATATTAGAAAATAACCTCCCCATAGATTTAGCATTAGCTCACGAGCGTCTCCGCCAATAGGGACAGGAGCCTTAATCTTTGAAAACCAAAACTTGTGCTTGGCCTTTCCTACGACAACATTGCTTTGTCGCTAATAGCCTTAAGGGTGTTCTTAAATCCAAAAGGGCAATTTTATGACATAAGTTTTAATTTATTTTTGTTCGGAAATGCATGAACCTAATAGGTGCTGTTGTTTAGAAGCTATGTCATCGAGCTGTTTTTTCCGGGTTTTTTTTACAAACGCAATAGATCTTTCAGAAAATAGTGTCAAAGTGGGCGTTTTGAACCGAATTTCTGCGTGAAAGAAAAATAAGCAATCAAGAAAGGGTGAAAAACGTGTTTGTCACGTGATCCAAATCGCTTATAACTCAATAGGTAATTTATTGATCCAAAAATGGAAAAAACAGTTCGATTCCAATTGGATTCCGTGGTCAGGCTTTCCAATTTTATATCTTTCCGTTAAAAAATGAATTTGTAAATGTGTCAAGACGTTTTGCGCTTGTTGAGCAGAGTAGTTGAGAACAGCCTTAAACTTTGAAAACCAAAACTTTTGCAGGCCTTTCCAACGACAAGATTGCTTCCAGCCTTAGCCATTACATGCCTCAAAGGCTCAACATCTAATTATAATATTTACATATAACCCAATACTCTGGATTCTGTACCTGTTGAAACTACTTTTTTAAGGCTGTTCTCAACTACTCACTCAAAAAGCGCAAAAAGTTTTGACATATTCACAAATTTATTTTTTAACGGAAAGATCTAAAATTGGAAAAACTGACCATGGAAACTATTTGGAATCGAACTGTGTTTTCATTTTTTGATCAATCAATTACCTATTGAGTTATTAATAGATTTTGATCACGTGACACGGTATTTTTCTCCCCTTACTGACTGGATTTTCTTCTTTCGTTCAGAAGTTCGGTTCAAAATGCCAACTTTGACAGTATTTTCTGGAAGTTCTATTGCGTTTATAAGAAAACGGAAAAAACAGTTCGATGACATAGTTTCTGAATAACAACGCCTTCCAGTTTCATGCGTTTCCGAAAAAAAATGAATTAAAACTTATGTCAGAGAGTTGACCCTTTGGATTTGAAAACAGCCTTAAGGCCATGCTTTTGCGTATAAAAATGAATCTGTAAATATGTGAGAAAACTCCGCATTGTTGAGCGCGAAAAAATCTTTTTTTAAGAACCGCCCTAAACTTTGAAAACCAAATCTTGTGCATGGCACCTACGTCAAGATTGCTACCAGTCTTATCCATTACATGTCTCAAAGGCTCACCAGCTAATTACAATATTTACATATAACCCAACGACACTGGATTTTCTACCTGTTGGAACTACTTTTTTAAATTCAAATTTCCATTAAAAATTTGTGCTTGGTAAAATCCTTTCACACACACCTTTATTCCGTACTTATTTATTTATTTTATTTTACTTTTTTTTTGCAAAAGAGACCTTGGTACGGGTCGTTGTCAGCGGAAGTAGTTTTGGGTCTAAAAATGACGATTCGGTAGATGCTTGAGTGCGGACGACGGAGAAGATGATTTGGGAAAAAAGTCGGAGAAAAAAGAAAACGATCGGAAACGCGCTTTTCCTCCCCGATTAGGCACACTCGCGTGCGCACGACGGTCACCCCTTTGTGCGCCCACGGAATTTCAACTTCTTCACTTCACTTTCGAAAAAGGCATGATCGCTTGCGTTTTGTTCTATTTCAAAAAAGCGTCCACACATACCCCCGAGGTATATTCGCGTGCGAGCTTTTTTTTTTCTATGTTTATTTGACAACGAGCCCGGAAGTGAACGATACCGATGATTTGAGAAGCTGCTTTGAAAGTAAATGGATTATGACAATTATGACAAAGAAAACTCCGAATGACTCCATTTCTGAACCTATTAACAGTAACTTCTTTTTTTCTCGTCAACGAAAAGAGAAGCTGCTGTTGTAGAAGTTCAAAAGAAGTTGCCTTTACAATTCTCTTCTTTGAAAAATTCTGGTAGTAATTTATTTTTAAATATTTAATTCTAGCAGACCCGCTCAACTTTCCCGTGGATAACCCCACCCCCCTTCACCCTCCCTTCCTCCGCTTAATTTTTAGTTACGTTTTACATTTTACTTTCATTTCGTGACACATTTTCTAACTTGTTTACAAGCATAAAGTCATAAAATTAGCCAGCGATTTGCAACCACAAAGGGTTTTCCCTTTTTTTTTAGGTAGATTTCGTAAGAAATAGTACTACCTATTGCAATCTCCCCTTAGTCGGAATTTCTGAAAATGTTTTGCAGATTTACGCCGATCAGGACCCCTAGAACACAAAACCACACCCAGTTCAAAACTTTATATCTATCTATCTATTTATCTCACTCTCTCTGTGTATATATATGTATATATATATCACTTTTTTATGGGCGCGATAACTTCTCTAATTCTGCACCAATCTCTTCGAAACTGATACATAAAATCAAGGGGTAGAAAATCTCGGTCAAGTTCGTTAATGGGCAAAATTGGACCAAGCGGCTGGAAATAGGGAGGGATTGTGAGAAAACCGAAAAACCCCCATAACTTCTTAATTATAAGACATATCAAATCCGTTTAAAGTTATTATTACTCCTAGGAAAAGAACCAAAAATATATGTATCACACATTTTTGATAAAATTAAAAATGGGCTCAAGGGGTGCAAAAATAGGGTTTTAAGAAAAAAAAAAATCATAACTTCGTCAATTCTTAAGATATCAAATTCAATTAAACTGTTCGTGTAACAGAAATTAATTCCGACCTGCATGACACCTCTGTATAAACTTAATACAACTTCAAAAGGTCAATGTATCTCAAGCCCATAGATTTAACATCAAAGCGGGAAATTCGCTGTCCGACTGATGACCCTTATAATTTGAAAATTTCGGGAATTTAAGATAGTTGTTAATGGTTACCCAAGCAACAATGTTGTCAGACATAGAGGAAAGTGTGAAAGCGACAGTGAAGATGTTTGAGCCTCAATCTCACGTCCCTGAATTATCTCAGCTTGGAAATTTGCTGTCTGACTGGTGAGCCTTAATTTGAATATTCCGGTAATTTTAGCTAGTTGTCGTAGTGGTTACCCAAACAACAATGTTGTCAGACATAGAGTGAAAGTGTTGTAAAAGCGAAAGTGAAGATGTTTGAGCCTCAATGTCACGCCCCTGAATTATCTCAGCTTGGAAATTTTCTGTCTGACTGGTGAGCCTTAATTTGAATATTTCGGTTATTTTAGCTAGTTGTCGTAGTGGTTACCCAAACAACCACGTTGTCTGTCAGACATAGAGGGTAAGTGTTGTGAAAGTGACAGAGAGGATGTTTGAGCCCCAATGTCACGCCCCTGAATTATCTCAGTTTGGAAGATTGCTGTCTGACTGGTGAGCCTTAATTTGAATATTTCGGTTATTTTAGCTTGTTGTTATAGTGGTTACCCAAACAACCATGTTGTCAGACATAGAGGGTAAGTGTTGTGAAAGTGACAGTGAAGATGTTTGAGCCTCAATCTCACTCCCTTGAATTATCTCAGCTTGGAAATTTGCTGTCTGACTGGTGAGCCTTAATTTTGAAATTTTGTTATTTTAGCTAGTTGTTATAGTGGTTACCCAAACAACAATGTTGTCAGACACAGAGAGAAAGGGTGTTGTGAAAGCGACAGTGAAGATGTTTGAGCCTCAATCTCACGCCCCTGAATTATCTCAGCTTGGAAATTTGTTGTCTGGCTGGTGAGACTTAATTTGAATATTCCGGTAATTTTATCTACTTGTTATAGTGGTTACCCAAACAACAATATTGTCAGACACAGAGAGAAAGGGTGTTGTGAAAGCGACAGTGAAGATGTTTGAGACTCAATCTCACGCCCCTGAATTATCTCAGCTGTGTCAGCAGTGAGTTTGACCTCCTTCCTTCGCAAATGCATGCTCCTGTGCACCTGCGAAAGATGCCCAAGTGGGCATGAAGAGAGGCAGGGGTGCACGAATCCTCTTTCCTGCGGGGGAGTTCTTGGAACGTGTCGCTGGGAAAACGGGTGTTTTCTGCTGCATCCGGTGCCGGATAGAAACACCTCGAGTGGATCGAAGCGCAAGAGAGGACGAGCGCTAATGCCAATAGACCACAGCTCCGCACACATATTCTGTCTACTCTGCTAAATGGGAAAGGTGTCCGAGAATTTCTTGTCATTACCGACATTATTTTCAATCTGAAAGATTTCAATCTGAGAATTCTAAGATTGTATCCTTAGGATCATTTTCTTTTCTGGAGCAAATTATCAAAATGCATTTATGAGAAACTGTAAAATACAGTAGAACCTCCCTAAAGCGACCACGTTCCGTTCCAATAAAAATGGGTCGCTCCGAGAGAGATGGTCTCTTAATGGAGGTCATGCTTAAATCTAGATTTTAACTGTTGAAAAAAGGTAACAATTAATGTTACTAAAATTTATTTTTCATATTAAGAAAATATATGAAAATTTAAGCATCAAAACAAAAGTTAATGACACAGGTTAATTACTATAGAGTTTAAAAACTGAATACATTGACGTTGCTTTGATTTTACGGTTTTCTCTTTTATAACTTTTATTTCCAAGTCCTTTCAAAGTTCAGTAAATAAATGCAATTTTTTTTTTAATCATTTGGGAAAATGGTTATTGTCCTCGGTCAAGGTAGGAAATCAAAAACATATCTGAAGCTTTTTATTAGTTGAATCCGCATTTTATCCGTTTTCTGATTGGTCTATACAGTAATCTGTATTTTCCCTTTACTTTCAACAGAGATGGATAATTCTGTTGCCACTATGACAAAAAAGTAATAAAAACTACACAAAAAATTAATAACTCAGAAACAAATTGAGATACAGCTTTCAAACAAATTTCATTTAAAAAACATTTTTTTCTCTATACGACGGTGTAAAAAGTAATATTGTGGGATATTTAGAAGTTTAAGAATGAAATTTCATTTAAAACTGGTCCAGGAATATTAATGTTTAATCCATGGCGTACGTAATGTATGACCAGCTCCGTAAAAGTTTAAAAATTTACAGTACCGAAAAAAATAATCCATGGCGTACGTAATGCATGATCAACTCCGTGCGATTTTTTATGTCTTAAATTTTAGTCTTTGAAAAAATCATTTTCCAAATGGTCGTTGTAATTTGTTAAATTGCATTTTTTTTTCTTTTTGAAGGGATTAAATAATGACGATTTCATTAATTTATCTGTTTCTTTGAGAGTTTCCTGACAGAATAGGGCAGGGGAGTTTATTGACTGTCATTCTTAATGTGTCATCAGAGTTAAATTCAGTGTCTAAAATGGCACAAGGGGTTTAAACACTTAAAAGTTACCGGGATTTTAAAAAAAATTCTAAACTTCGTTTAGAAGTTTGATGAATAATGCGCTCTCTGGAATTATTTTTCTAATAAAACCTTCTTCAAGCGACCAGGGAGAAACGGAATTTGTTTCATTTTCTTGATAGAAATGGGTCGCTCATGGAGGGAGTTCAGCTGGGATGGTCTCTGAATGGAGGTAAAATTAGTATTGAGCCTATGGGAATAAATTTAGTTCCATGAAAAAATGGTCGTTCAAGGAGGTGGTCGCACAGGGAGGTATTTGCAAATAAAGTCATAAGCGCCGGCAATCTTGGGGTCATCGCACCTCCTTGGATTTTTAAATTTAATTAACTGAAATTCTGTTTTCCTGATGATTTTGAAAAAGGTAGTAAAACTTATTCTTCACAAGTGACTTAAATTAATGCGGTACTCGAAAAAATATTTTTCCCCGTTCAACAACGCGAAATTTTCTGATGTATTTTCTAACTCATTTTTAAACATAAAAGCATCATTATATGCAGGCCTGTCTATTGAAGCGATTTGGAATCGAATGGTCTTTTCCATTTTTTTGATGAATGAATTTACTTATCGAGTTACAAGCGATTTTTACCACGCGACGCAAGTTATTTCCTTTCAAGCGATGTTGCGTCCAAAAATTCGGCTCGAAACGTCAACTTTGACGGTAAAGATTTCTGCTTTTACTGAAAAAAAAGAAACATCATTTGATTACATAGTTTCTGAATCAGAATACTTCCAATTTCATGCGTTTCCAATCAAAAATGAATTCAGAAATGTAGCTCCTTTAGATTTGAGAGTAGCCTTAAGGCTGTTCTCAACTGCCCTGCTCAAAAAGCGCAAAGCGTTTTGACACATTTAAGAATTCATTTTTTAACGAAAAGATATAAAATTGGAAGCGATTTGGAATCGAACTGTATTTTCCATTTTTTTATAAATAAATTACCTATTGAGTTATAAGCGATTTTGATTACGTGGCAAAAAACGTTTTTCACTCTTCCTTGAGTGGTTATTCTTCTTTTGCGCGGAAATTCGGTTCAAAAGGCCCACTTTGACGCTATTTTCTGAAATCTATAATGCGTTTGGAGAAAAAAAAAAAAAAAAAAAAAAAAAACGAATAATCAGTGCTATTATATATTTTCTGAGCAACAATACCTGTTAGTTTCATGCATTTCCGAACAAAAATAAATTAAAACTTATGTCATAAAGTTGCCCTTTTGTATTTGAGAATAGCCTTAAACACTAAGAGAAATAGAAGTCAGAGAGGCCGCTGTTGCCCGTATTTAGTTGTGTCTTACGTTCATGTGTTTGAAAATTACCTTAAATAAGAGTTACCAAAAAAAAAAAAAAAAGAAAAGAAAGAAAGAAAGAAAAAAGAAAGAAAGAAAGAAAAGAGCTCCCTGATACTTTCCTCCCCCCCCCCCAAAAAAAGAAAGCGTAAAAGGAAGAACCTGTTTTAATTCTCCATTTTGCAAATAATAATAGTAAAAATAACAAATTAAATGTAAGTAATTTTTGCTTTCCGTTTTTTCATAAATAAATTACTTACCCAGTCATAAACAGTTCTGATCACGTGAAAATCGTTTTATTTCATTCTCGAGTTGGTTTTCTCCCTTCTTGCTGAAAATTCGGTTCAAAATGCCGACTTTGACGGTAATTTTCTGAAAGATCTTTTACGTTTATCAAAAACTGGAAAACTTCTTTCGGTGACATAGTTTCTGAATAACAACACTTGCCCATTTCATGTGTTTCCGAACAAAAAGGAATTAAAACTCGTGTCATAAAGTTGCCCCTTTAGATTTGAGAACAGAAAGTAACAGCTTTACATGCGCTAAATCTAATTATGCGCACCTGTAAAACATTCTTCCCCTTGAAGGTTCGCATCGGGCAGAGGAGAAAACTTCAGACTCGCTTTCTGCTTCCACGTGGATAAAAGTAGCGTTGCTAGGTTTACGCGGGACATACCGATTTTCAGGATGGGATTCAGACCGGATCGTCCCGATTCCTGTAAGATCTGCCCCGCGTAAACATAGCACGGGACGACAAAAGTCCCGATTTTTCATCAGGCATAAATTCTTTTAAGGCTGTTCTCAAATCCAAAAAAGCAACTTTATGACATAAGTTTTAATTTATTTTTGTTCGGAAATGCATGAAACTAACAGGTGTTGTTGTTCAGAAACTATGTAATAGAACTGTTTTTTCCGGTTTTTTTTTTTTTTTTTTTTTTTGCAAACACAATAGATCCTTCAGAAAATAGTGTCAAAATGGGCGTTTTGAACCGCATTTCCACGCGAAAGAAGACTACCACTCAAGAATGGGTGAAAAACGTCTTTGTCACGTGATCAAAATCGCTTATAACTCAATAGGTAATTGATTGATAAAAAAAAAATGGAAAATTCAGTTCTATTCCAAATCGCTTCCCTAGTTAGGCCTTCCAATTTTATATCTTTCCGTTAACACGTTAAGCGCCACGTCAGTCACCGGGTCTGACACTCTACTTTCCGTTTAGAACTCGTCATTTGCCGATGACTGACGGTCTAAAATATGATATAAAACTAAATATATATATATATTGTTTTAATTAATTACTGAAAATGTATTTAAAGATTACATACCTTTTATTTATTACAGAATTATACTTTCTTAAAAATTACTTAAAACATTGTAAATTTTTCAGCTTCAGTGTCAGTCACCGTTTCACTCAACGCGTTCAAAAATGAATTTGTAAATGTGTCAAAACGTTTTGCGTTTGTTGAGCAGAACTTTAAAAGTGAGTCCGTAAGTATATCCGTTGTTGAACAACGGCAAAACGATTTTTTTAGAACCTTTTTAAAAATTTCAAAGACAGCAAGTAAATTAAATAAAAAATAAAAAAAACCCGACTGCGTAAAAAGCAAACTAATTAATTATTTCTCATCAATGTGAAGCTATTTTTCATATTATTTACTTTTTTTTTATTTATTTACTTGTATTGATGACTTTTAAGTTATTGTTAGTTCCGATCTATAAACACTGTTTTGATGAGGCCAATAGATGTTTATGAAGGTTAGAGTTGTAGTAAAGCTAGAGATCCTACCTACACAACTTCCAGGTTGTCTAATATTTAAACGGAGCTTCTGACTGTAAAATAGTCAAGGAAACATCGTCTTCATTTTGAAAGACCTATCCAATGATATGATACTCAATATGGTGCGTACATGTTTTTTTCCGTCTCTACCGCCATTTAGCATTTTACGGCCGCCATTTTGAATTTATAAAAACAAAACCTAGTCTATAACCATCGGACGGTTAAGACGAATCGATAGAGACCTCATTCATTAAAATCCATCCACTGGGATATTTCGAGGGTATATAGAAATGGTGATGGGCCGCCATTTTGAATTTATAAAAAGAAAACCTAGTCTATAACCATCGGACGGTTAAGATGAATCGATAGAGACCTCATTCATTAAAATCCATCCGTTGGGATATTTCGAGGGATGTATAAAGAAATGGTGATGGGCCGCTCGCCACGGTGGTCGGACCCCCCCCCCCCCTGCCCACCCCCGACCTCCGACCGAGACTAATAATGGGCTCGAAGTAGCTAGGAGTCGTTCGGTAGCTTCATCGCCCCGAGCCCAACCCTTTCCGCTTTTCGGTGTCTTTAATTTGTGTAATTTCCCTTTTAAATTTGTCCGGTTTCAATTTTTGATTTTTTTTTTTTTTTTTTTTTTTTTTTTTTTCCAAACCTGGTTTTCGCTAGAGAGTCTTTCACTCGTGACGTGGTTGGGGACCTACGTATCTTACTTCCGCAAAAGAGTCTGACTAGAGTAGAAGAATAAAGAGCTGCGGACGAAGATGGGTCGCTCGCCGCAGCGGTACTAATAATGATACCACATACCCAGATACGCGTGAAACACATAACCTTTCTTGGCAGTCGGGTAAAAAGTAAGTTTTAGCGAGTAAAAAAATGATTTTACTTATTTTCGAAAATACTAAATGTAACAACTTTACAGACGCTGAAATGAATTATGCACTCCTGTAAAACACTCTTCCCCTTGAAGGTTCATACCGAGCAGAGGAGAAAACTCCAGACGCACTTTCAGCTTGCACGTGTTGGAGGAGACAATTGCACTTCGAGTAGGCTAAAAATTCAACATTAAAGAAGCCATTCAAGCTGAGCCAACAATCGCAGACCAAGAAAAATTTTCTCTGCCATTTTCAAACAGAATGTTTCAAGTGCCATTCAAATGTGGGAGAAATTGACCTGCAGAAAGCGCTTGATGGCACCTGTGCGTATATAAATACGATCGATATTTTTATGGTGGGCTTTCGTAAAATTGTTTCGATTATGTTTTTAACAATCTAAGTATACATTTTGTGTTGAAATTAGTGACAAAAATGTCTTTATAAAAAAGATATATTTAAAACTTTTTTCTCATAAGAGATCTGTTATTTTTCTACTTTCTGAGCTCATAGAATCAAACAGTTATGTTCGGACACAGAAATTTTATTTAATAAAATGTAACTTGTTGGATTCCCGTAAATATTTGACTTCAATTTTTAAGTAAAATTTCTGGGTCCAAACATGATTGTTTGATCCGCGGATTACACGTCGAAAATTACGGTAGTATAAAAATTCGTGTATTTTTTTCCCCCGCATCCATTGCGTGAATATTAAAATTCGTGTTTTGCTTATTTCCATAGCGTTCTAAGACAAAAAAATAAAAAATAATAATAAAGCAAAACAATATTTCGGAAATCTCTCTCTCTCTCTCTCTTTTAATAGTGATTTTTAATTTTTTATCAAGTTAAAAGAAAAAAATCCTGAGGGTGTAGAGAAAAAATCTGCATTGTCATCAGCTTATTCTATCATCTTTATAAATTATTAATAAATAACACATGCGTTAAATTTCTCTCCCTCTCTCTTTCTTTCTTCTCTCTCTTCTCATTAGCATTAGAAAGGCCTAAAATTTTACTCAAGTTTTATAAAAGTGTTTCACACCAGAATTTTTTTAAACTATTTAACTTATAAACTTATTTCTGTAATGGCACTTACATATATATTTTTTAATTTATTTTTTAATTGTAAATATTTTGTAGACTTATTCACACACACACACGCGCGCATATTCTATAAAGTTTCTATATCATTAATTTACTCTATTTATTTTTGGCCGAAAACGATCTTTTTTTTTTTTTTTTTTTTTCGTTTCTTTTTTTTTTCTTCTTGTGCCTTCTTAACTTTTTCTAGTGTAATTGTTTTTCTAGACTTCATAAAATCTAAGATCCACTAGAAATGTGAAGCCCATGGCTTCACAGACTCTTTATAATAATATCGCTACAAGTTTCAAGTATATTTAACTTTTTTTTTTTAATGAAGAAATTTCTGGTTTGAATCGAAAACTATTATATATTTGGTACCGATCAAAATGAGCTCATTATTATTATTTTTTTATAATAAATTATTTTAGCACATTAGCTCCCAATCCTACGTTAAATGATGCTGCGCATCTTTGAAATACGCAGCAGGGCATGTTCTGTCGCCACCAGCAAGCTCAAATAAATCTGCCTCTTATCACAAATTACAACAATGGTTCTTCTTATAAGGCTGTTCCCAAATCCAAAAAGGCAATTTTATGACATAAGTTTAAATTTATTTTTGGTCGGAAATGCATGAAACTAGCAGGTGATGTTGTTCTGTTTTTTTTTTTTTTTTTTTTTTTTTTTTTTTTTTTTTTTTTTAAGCGCAATAGATCTTTCAGAAAATACTGTCAGTGTGGGCGTTTTGAACAGAATTTCCGCGCGAAAGAAGAATAACCACTCAAGAAAGGGTGAAAAACGTGTTTGTCGCGTAATCAAAATCGTTTATACGTCAATAGGTAATTTATGGATAAAAAAATGGAAAACACAGTTCGATTCCAAATCACTTCCATAGTCAGGCCTTCCAATTTTATATCTTTCTGTTAAAAAATTAATTTGTAAATGTGTCAAAACGTTTTGCGCTTGTTTGACAGGGCAGTTAAGGACAGCCTTAAGTCATTAATAATTTTCAAATATTTATCCATCTTTTGTATACCACATTGCTATTAGTTAGTGACTCAACTAAAGAGCTCATATCAACTTTTTTCCTAAAAAAAAAAAAAAAAAAAAAAATTCCCGGAGTTTAAAATTTTATAAATGATAAATGTTCAAGTTCTTAACCCTTTCAGGGGCAAGACACTTCTGCTACAAAAATCTTAAAATAATTGGTTGACGCCACAATTTGCAAACAAATTTATTTGAAAATAGCCAAAGTTTTTCTTCCTGTTCATTGTTAGAGCAAAACTGTACTAAAAAAAATCTTGGTGGCATTTGGCAGTTTGGAAATTAAATTTAAGCGTTCGAACTATGCAAACAGTGTCCCTGAAAGGGTTAAGACACCCCTCTTTTTGCCTTCTAAAACTCAGCAGGAAAATATCACCATCATACTCTCGATACGGGGAAGAGGGGGGATGGGGGTTCTTGTGCAGAGAGAAAAACTCTTGTGAATTAAAATCTTCATCAGAAATCGAAAAATCCTATTCCAATACTTCTAAAAAATTTGAGTTTGTTCGTTTTTTTTTTTTTAATTATTTTTCACAAGTTATTTAAGTCTAAGTTCAAACACTCCTACAAACATGTACCAGTGATAATTATCATATACTTATCCACCTCTTGTACTGCATTCAAATGAAGAGCTTCTTCACTTATTTTTCCTCATCCCTTTTATTTTTACTCCCATTCATAACTTTTTAAAATGATCCAAGTTCAAATAACTAGAGATCGACCGAAAATTCGTTTTCGTTTTCGGCCCAAAATCTGAGTTTCGCCGAAAATTCGTTTCTGGCGAAAATGCTGCAGAAAATTCGGCCAGACCGAAACTATTTGTATTTCAAAAATCTCGTTTCTTCCTTCGGGAATTTTCAACGTTACTCATTGAGTTGAGCTGTATCGGCTCAAATGAGACACTATTTATTGCTATGAACTTCACTGTTGATAATTACCAGTTATGACTGACACAAGACGTGAGTGCAAATTATAAAGCAATAAATGCATATAGGATTAAACTTCACTGACGCTTTTCACATGCACATTAAAAGTTGCAGAGATAACAGTACCTAATAGAAAATGTTTAGTTTGAAACTGCAGAAGTGTTTCGAAAACTCTTGGAGAACGTTCTAGTATATCAGAGGTTCATTTACAAAAATCGTTATAAAAGATAAATTGAGAATCGTGGTATGTATACCTAAAATATTTTTTAATTAGATGAAATTTGTATAATTAGAAAATCCTTTTGTGTCGTTGACTAATTAACTACTATATTTTATTTTATATGGAAATAAACACTTTTGGTCAGAGGCGCAGAGAGTTGGCCACACATGTAATTATACGTATAATTAATTAATAATTATGTGTATTTATATATTTATTAATTACTTAAAATTTTTTTGAACATTTTCCTTTTCGGCCGAAAATAGAAGAAAACCGAAATTTGGCTTCGGTTTCTGTTCTGGCCTTAAGGCTGTTCTTAACTGCTCTGTTCAACAAAGCGCAAAATGTTTTGACACATTTACAAATTCATTTTTTAACGGAAAGATATAAAATTGGAAAGCCTGTCCATGGAAGCGATTCGGAATTGAACCGTGTTTTTCCTTTTTCGATCAATAAATTAGTTATTGAGTTATAAGCGATTTGGATCCCGTGACAAACACGTTTTTCACCCTTCCTTGATTGCTTATTCTTCTTTCGCACGGAAATTCGGTTCAAAAAGCCTACTTTGACACTATTTTCTGAAAGATCTATTGCGTTTGCAAAACAACGGAAAAAACAGCTCGATGACATAGTTTCTGAACAACAACAACTGCTAGTTTCATGCATTTACCAACAAAAATAAATTAAAACTTATGTGATAAAGTTGCCCTTTTGGATTTGGGAACACCCTTAAAAGCCTGTTTCAGCCTATGCTTACAAGATAAAACATTAGATCATCTGCCCAGTCACCCTGTGGGGTGGTCAGTAAGCGGAGGCTGCTATCACGCTGAGGGCCCGGGTTCGAGTCCCTGGGTAAGGCATGTATGTAATTGTGTTTGTGTTTTCAAAAGTAATATATATATATATATATATAGCAATCTCCACGTCGGTGGATTTCAAAAATCTGCCCATGATAATTATCAAATATTTATCCACCTCTTATACTGCATTTCTATTATTTGGTGATTCAGCTGAAGAGCTCACATTACACGCTCATACACGCACTATCACATTCTTTCTATTCTCATTATCACCTTTTTTTTATTCCCAAAATAAATTAAACAATTTTTAGCACATTAATTCCCAGTCATCCAGTCTCCCAGATTTTTGAAATGCGCGGCATGTTCTCTCGCCGCCAGCTAGCTCACGTCACATATCTTTCTTTCCCTGCTAACATCAACTACAACAATGGTTCCTCTAATTAAGCCACGCCCCCTTTTTTCCCTATCATGCTCAGCGGGAAAGATCACCATGATACGCTCGATACGGAGAAGAGGGGGACGTTTGAGAGAGAAAAATTCTTTCGCGAGGGGGGAATTCGGACTGGATCGTTTCTCTACAGGTGCCTAGGTGAGTTCTGCGCTCTCTCAGAAATTCCTCACCGTGCACACCTGAACAAATCTTTTTTTTTTTTTCTCTCTTTCTCTCTCTCTCTCCTCTCATCTCTCTCCTGAAATCACCCCCGTCGTAAAGAAGCAACCCCTGTCACGTACCTGATAAGGGGGAGGCGGGAGGGAGGGGGGGGGGGTAACTTACACGCACGAAAAACGTGAAACATTTTTTTCAGCATGTATGTTTCTATCTATCATGGCACCCCTCTTCACTTTCATTATTGTTTCATTTCCTTTTTTTTTTTAATAACAGAAAACGGGATAAATTGAAAATCGATCAGAGTATAGACAGACACTCATGTAAAAATTCTTACACGGTTCGATGAACATCTATCTACTCGATAATATATCTCGATAATGAAGGAAAGAATTACGATTCGAATTTTTAGTTCGTTATTTGATTTTTTTTTTTTTTTCAATAAAATGCTTTTTAATTAGAAAAGTTTCATTGATTTTTGAAGATGTGATTTTTTAGGTTTTTTTCAACAAAATGATTTTTAATTAGAAAAGTTTCATTGATTTTTGCGATTTGTTTTATTCGATTTTTTTTTTCAATAAAATTCTTTTTAATTAGAAAAGTTTCATTGATTTTTGCTATTTGATTCATTAGATTTTTTTCAATAAAATTCTTTTTAATTAGAAAAGTTTCATTGATTTTTGCTATTTGATTCATTTGTTTTGAATTAGAAAAGTTTCATTAATTTTTGCGATTTGATTCATTTGAAATTTTTTTTACAATAAAATGCTTTTAATTAGAAAAATTCCACCGATTTTTATTTTTATTTTCAATTTTATTTTTTTCTCCATTAAAGTGCTTTAAATTAAAAACGTTTTCATTGATTTTTTTCCCTTTTTCGTAACTTTAAAATAATGTAATTTTTTTAAAAAAAATAATCCTACTTTACATACATTAATATGATTAAATATATATATATATATATATTTTAATCTTGTTCCCGATAACAGTGGGGAATATCTTTCATGCACGAAAAACTTGAAAGATTTTTTTTTTCTGCATATATGTTTTTATCTATGATTCCATCCCTCTTCACTTTCATTATTGTTTCGTTTTTCTCTCTTTCTTTAATTTAATAACAGAAAACGGGAGAGCTTGCAAATCGATCATAATATAGAAAGACACTCAATGTAAAAATTCTTACACGATTCGATGAACATTTATCTCGATAATAAAAGACAGAATTGTCATTTGAATTTTTGATTTACTATATTTGATTCATTTTATTTTTTTCAGTAAAATGTTTTTAATTAGAGCAATTTCAGTACTTTTGTAAACAGAAATATATATATTTAAAAAAAAAAAAAATGTTTATTTGTTTTGATTTCATTTTAATTCATATGATTTTTTTAATAAAATGCCTTTAATTAGAAAAAATTCATTACTTTTATTATTATTATTATTTTCAAACTCTTTCTTTTTTTCCGTTAAAATGCTTTTAAATGAAAACATTTTATTGTGTTTTCCGCCTCTTCGTAACTTTAAAATAATATAATTTTTTAAATGCAATCATACTTTTTATACATTAATATGATTAAATATAAAATAATATATTTTTTTTAAATACAATCATACTTTGTATAAATTAATATGATTAAATATTTTTTTTATCACTTATTTGATAACAGGGGAGGGGGGAACTTACATGCACGGAAATATTTTTTTCCTGTGTGCATGTTTCTATGTATCGTGTCACCCCTCTTAACTTTCATTATTTTTAGTTTATTTATTTTCTTTCTTTATTTCTTTTATTTATTAATAACAGAAAACTGAAGAAATTGAAAATCGATCATAGTATAGACAGGCACACATGTAAAAATTCTTATATGGTTCAATGAACACAAAGAAAGGCGTGTTCGCTGGTAATGACTTTTGTATTAAAATTGACGCAATAAAATGTG
Source organism: Maratus speciosus (assembly GCA_963932465.1). Classification (NCBI taxonomy): domain Eukaryota; kingdom Metazoa; phylum Arthropoda; class Arachnida; order Araneae; family Salticidae; genus Maratus; species Maratus speciosus. The sequence continues at coordinate 595,779,572 of OZ010788.1, read as the reverse complement.
TTAAATAATTGTTTTAACCGATGAAGATAAGCTTACTATAAAAAAGTGTATATATATAATTCTATTAAAAATTAATAAAATAAATTTATTTATGTCTTATATTTAATTTTATTCTATTTATTATACATTAATTTTATTATATTTATTATACATTCATTTTATTATATTTATTATACATATTCATTTTATTATATTTATTATACATATACACTTTATTATATTTATTACACTTATACTTTATTATATTTTTTATAGATACACTTCATTATATTTATTATTCATGCACTTTATTATATTTATTATTCATACACTTTATTATATTTATTATTCATACACTTTATTATATTTATTATACATACGCTTTATTATATTTATTACACATATACTTTATTATATTTTTATACATACACTTTATTATATTTTTATACATACACTTTATTATATTTTTATACATACACTTTATTATATTTATTATACATTCATTTTATTATATTTATTATACATTTTCATTTTATTATATTTATTATACATATACACTTTATTATATTTATTACACATATACTTTATTATATTTTTTATAGATACACTTTATTATATTTATTATTCATGCACTTTATTATATTTATTATTCATACACTTTATTATATTTATTATACATACGCTTTATTATATTTATTACACATATACTTTATTATATTTTTTATACATACACTTTATTATATTTATTATACATTCATTTTATTATATTTATAAGTGAGGGAAGAGTCCCTTTATAGGCTGTTCTCAAATCCAAAAGGGCAATTTTATGACATAAATTTAAATTTATTTTTGGTCGGAAATGCATGAAACTAGCAGGTGTTGTTGTTCAGAAACTATGTAATCAAGCTGTTTTTCCAAGTTTTTTTTTTTTTTTCCAAACGCAATAGATCTATCAGAAAATAGTGTGAAAGTTGACGTTTTGAACCGAAGTTCCCGAAAAAAAGTTAAAAAAAAAAAAAAAAAAAAAAAAAAAAAAACAGTCAAGGGAGAAAAACGTCTTTGTCATGTGATCAAAATCGCTTATAACTCAATAAGTAATTTACGTGTCAAAAAATGGAAAACGCAGTTCGATTCCAAATCGCTTCCCTAGTCAGGCCTTCCAATTTTATATCTTTCTGTTAAAAAATAGATTTGTAAATGTGTCAAAACGTTTTGTGCTTGTTGACAAAGCAGTTGAGAACAACAGCCTTAAGGGTGTTCTTAAATCCAAAAGGGCAACTTTCTGACATAAGTTTTAATTTATTTCGTTCGAAAATGCATGAAACTAGCTGGTGGTGTTGTTCAGAAACTATGTCATCGAGCTGTTTTTTCCATTTTTTTGCAAACGCAATAGATCTTTCAGAAAATAGTGCCAAAGTGGACGTTTTGAACCGAGTTTCCGCGCGAGCGGAGAATAAGCACTCAAAAGCGGGCGAAAAACGTGCTTGTCACGTGATCAAAAATGCCTATAACTCAATAGGTAATTTATTGATCAAAATATGGAAAACACAGTTCGATTCCAAATCGCTTCCATGGCCAGGCTTTCCAATTCTATATATTTCTGTTAAAAAATGAATTAGTAAATGTGTCAAAACGTTTTGCGCTTGTTGAACAGAGCAGTTAAAAACAGCCTTAAGTGTTACAAAGTTGCTATATAATCAGGGGTATCATCAGTACGTATAACATTAATGAAATGCATCGTAAACGATTTTTCTCCATAGACCAAAATGTAATTGAATTCTCTTGAGTGTCCCTGTATACGAAGTATAAAAGTTACACATTTCATTTTCAGTACCATACCGAACATTCTCTAATAAACCTCAATAGTATATAAACATTTCCTGGCGATCCGAGTATATTTACGAGAGTTAGACGGAGTACATACAGACGAACGGCACACACAGATGTCATCAGGGTTGAACACGTATCCAAAATTTGCAGTAAATCGGTTCAATAAAAGTGGTTAAAAATCAATAAAACATAACAGAGAAACCCTATTACATAAAAGCATTTAATACGCAAGTACATCCGCCTTACAATAAACAGCTGTACCGTGTCAAGCTGCTTCATTTTTTTTTTTTTTTTTTTTTTTTTTTTTGTCATATTCCAATAGCTGTATTAGGCAAAAAAAAAGTTAAGCTGAAAATCGTGCAATACGAGCTGCTGTAATGTGTACATAAGTAAAAAGGGGTGAATATCGGATTCTAGGAACACGTGTTTCCACAGTATTATGAGAAAGAGAAATCCATATCCCCCCTTTTTCTCTTGACAACCGGATAGCATCCGTCAGCTGTGCTTGAAATGCTGTTTACATCAAAATATTATCTATCTTCCTCCCTATCTTGTGCCCATCCGTCAAAAATCTGCGTTCAAACTTGCGGTGAAAAAAAAAGGCAGAATCACCATTTGGCATATGTGAATCAGTGATTTTTAAAACTGCAACTAAGTAGCAGATTCAAATTTTTTCAGTAAACGATTAAAATTGTGGTATAAACTAGAGTACTGCACCGTTCGGGTGCAACCCCGATCAAACCCGAAATTTATGCATATATATTATGCACATTATAACGTTCTTTATTTATATTTTATTTTCTACTTTAAGGAAGCTCAGGGCTTGATCGATACCGAAAAACATGTAAACAGAGCTCTCGCTTCGAGGCCATATAAAAACAGAAGTATCCAATGTAACTAATTTAAACTTTCTGATATTTTTTAGGTATGTTTGTAGTCTTATAAAATTATAAAATGAAGTGCTTCAATGTAGTAAAACAAAAAATATAGCAAAATTTATATAACGCAATTTTCGGAAAAATTTTTAGGTGTCATATCACCATCCGTAAAATATCTTAACATGAAATTGACATAACAACCTAATTTTTGCTTTACAATGATCAGGAATCTTTACTCTATAGAATGAATTAAGGATATAACTATCACTCAAAGGGAACCTTATTAAAAAACCTCTCAAATTTAAAAATTTAAAAAATCCTAAAAAATACAACTTTTTTTTTCATTAAAAATACTCAAAATATTAAACTATCTAAAATACACTGGTTATCAAAAATTAAGGAAAAGTCACAAAATGTTACTTTTCAAATACGCGAACACTCAAAAGGAAATAATATAATTCGAGTAATTACTATCTCTACAACACAGCTAGCCCATATAACATCTGATTCATGTCACACATGGTCACAAGTGTCACAGTCACTACAGTGAAGCAAAAAAATAGGAAATTCCATACATCTCATTATGAGTCTCAAATGATCACTAGATGTGACTCCACTGAGACGTCACTGTGACTGCTGCTTTGTGACGAGTCACCATGTGACTTTACAATGTATTTACATTGTGACTCTCATGTGACTGTCATTTGTAGACTCAATTTCAAAGTCATTGTGAACGCTGCATTGTAATAAGTTACCAAATAATGCCACATTAAAGTCACATGATGACTTTCAGGTGACGGAGAGACTACTGTGAATTCACCACTGTGCTCTTTTGGGAAAAGTATCCATGTGACTATAATATGATATCATTTGGTGACTTATCATAATGCAACGTTCATGATGCCTATGAAATTGAGTCTAAAAATGACAGTCACATGAGAGTCACAATTTAACTACATTGTAAAGTCACCTGGTGACTCGTCACAAAGCAGCAGTCAGATTGACTTCTCAGTGGAGTCACATATAGTGATCATTTGAGACTCATAATGAGATGTATGGAATTTCCTATTTTTTTGCTTCACTGCAGTGACTGTGACTCTTGTGACCATGTATGACATGAATGAGATGTTATATGGGCTAGCTGTGTTGTAGAGATAGTAAATACTCGAATTATATTATTTCCTTTTGAGTGTTCACGTATTTGAAAATTAGCATTTTGTGACTTTTCCTTAATTTTTGATAACCAGTGTATATTAATTCATTCTATAAATAACGATGTTATATGCATGAAAAAGAAAAAAAAAAAATTAAGCCGTTCCATCAAATAGTTTTTTTTTTCAATCTTACGAATAGTCGTCAAAAATCAAGTTTTGAGAAAACGCGATTTAAAGTTGCAATTAAATGGGTGCGGCTTTGTAACGATTATTACATAAATGCTTATAACTCCGTTAAAAGTTCAAATATTTTTATGCGGTTTTTTGCAATGTGTTCAGAATTAATTAAATAATCAAAATAGATACTAAAAGAAAAATCGATTTTTAAAAAATTTTCACCCCTTTAACCCCTTGAGGGGCAAACAATTACGTTTGTGAAATGCTGAATTCCCACCGGAATCTTTGAAAAATTCTATTTCAAAATAAGTAAAACCAATTTTAGGGCTTTTTTCTACTAAAGTTAGAAAAGTAAAATTTAATAAAATTTTTCTGGTGTAAAACTTCATTAATCGTAGGTGGTATATAATATACACCGGTGCTCCTCACGGGGTTAAGGCTGTTCTCAACTGCTCTGCTCAGCAAGCGCAAAACGTTTTGACACATTTACAAGTTCATTCTGTAGCGGAAAGATATAAAATTGGAAGGCCTGACCATGGAAGCGATTGGGAATCGAACTGTTTTTTCCATTTTTTGATCAGTCAATTACCTATTGAGTTATAAGCGATTTTGATCACGTGACAAACACGTTTTTCGCCCTTTTTTGAGTAGTTATTCTACTTTCGTGAGGAAATTCGGTTCCAAACGCCCACTTTGACACTATTTTCTGAAAGATCTATTGCGTTTTCAAAAAAAAACCCGGAAAAAACAGCTCGATGACATAGTTTCTGAACAACAACACTTACTAGTTTCATGCATTTCCGAACAAAAATAAATTAAAACTTATGTCATAAAGTTGCCTTCTTCGATTTGAGAACAGCCTTAAAGTCAACTCGTCCGAACCCGGCCAAAAAGAAACATCAATCCGAAATCCGGAAAAGAAAATTTCGTCTACCCGAACCTGAAGTGAAAGAAAATCTATATTTTAATACAATTACAGAAAAATAGTTTGCAATTGTATCTCTAATATTAATTTTATCTTTTTATTTTTACTTCTCCCCGCCCTTTTTTGTATAAAAATAAGCACATATGCACTTATTAATATTCAAATACTTAGTTTTTTCATTTGAAAAACATTCAATTCTTTTGAAAAATCGGGTGCACCCGAATCCGAAACAATCAAAATCAACCCGATCTGCATCGAAAAAAATCAGCGCCAACCGCTAACTATACCCGGAATGATTCGGGTTCGGGTAAAATCGGGTTACCCAACCCGATGCAGTACTCTACTACAAATATACAAATTCCAGATTTAATCAGTGTTCGTTATACAGAGTGCCCATAAATTATTGTCGCGGTTTCCTCTACTCATAACTTTCGACGAAAAATATTATTACATATCCGTAAATTATAACTTAAAAAATTTTTTAATTACACAAACAAAGTTAAATATGCTTAAAGTTGTAACTAAAAATTTTGTTAATCAAATAACGATTATAATCAAATAATAATTCGTATAAAAAATTTATCAAAATTATTAAAATTATCAGCACAAAACTAGCTAAGATAGGTATTAGATAGTTCATTAATAAATTTGTAATAAATTTTATAAATTTTTATAAAAGTTATCAAAAAGTTTTCAATATAAAAATTTTGTTAAATTTATCAAAATTATGAGCGCAAAACTAACTAGATAGGTATTGCATAGCTCATTAATAAATTTTTTATTAAGTTTATCAAAAAGTTAATGAAATATGAGCACACAGCTAGATAGATAGATATTAATTACATAGTTCATTAATATCTTTTTGATAAATTTGATAAAATTCTAATATTAATTATTATTAAACAAAGTTACACAGTAAAATAATAATTAATATTAAAATTTTATCAAATTTATCGAAAAGTTATTAATGAATTACGAGAGCAGAGTTAAATAGATATTACATAATTCAATAATCACTTTTTGAAAAATTTGATAAAATTTTAATATTAATTATTATTTGATTAATAACCTTTAAAGTTGCAACTTTGCACATATGTAACTTTGTTGTAACTTTTTGAGTTGTGGGCGATTCCATGCAGAGTGTCACACACGTAACGCAGGCTTTAATTTTCATTTATTCAAAATGATTAAATTTTTATTTTAATTCTGATTTTAAGTGGTATGGTAAATAAGTTATTACCATATTTTTAAATTTAAATGTGTGGAAATAAAACTCACAGAAGTATATCATTTAATTTCATTACTCAAAATTTGCTTTTTTTTCTAAGTCACACACGCAACGTTTTTAAAAAGCTATTTAAAAAATAACTATTATATCAAAATGATAGGTTTCTGCATAAAAGAATACGGTAAAGTGTATATTTTTTAAAGAACTTTTGTTTGGATTTTTAAATAAGAAATATATTGAAAAATATTTGATTAATTAAAAATTTTTTCTTTCAAAATGTCACACGTAACATGGAATGGCCCTTAGTAATATGTAATAGTATTTTTCGCCATGATCTTAAATCAAAAGTTATGAAGTAAGGAAACCCTGGCAATAATTTATGGACACCATATTTCTTTGGTCTTTAAGTTTGTAAACCGATATTATTTATTTTATGGTTATTAAAATTGAAAAAAAGAAAAAGAAATTTGAACGTATGCTGTTTTTGCTCGAAATGGGATAGTGTCTTACAAATGATAAAAAAAAATCTTATTAATAATATTTTTTATTTGATATCTGACAAAAAAGAGAAATTATTTCTAAGTAACCTAAAAATTGTATTTTCTTAATTGTTTCTTACGTGATAAAAGTTATGCATAAAAGTACATTATCTTTTTTTAACTAACCTAAGAAAAAAATTAAAGATTTTACGGGAATAAGAAATATTAAAGAAAGAAAGAATATCATATGATCTATGTGATAAATTTAAAGTTATTGATATGTCATATAATTAGTCCTTCAGTTCTAAAATAAGAACCATATATATAATAATTACTTTTTAAAATAAGACTATATTTCTAGCACCAATTTAGTATTTCGATTTAGTATAGTTTTCAAAATATTTAAAATATATATCGCCATAAAAGATAAAAGAATTAAGATTCTGTTGGTTAAAAAAAATATATATTCTTTATTCCTTTTTCTTTCTTTCTTTCTTCTTTTTTTTTCTTTGATAATTCTTTTTTTAATTTTTAATTTAATTTATTTTCCAAATAGAATATTATATGTCTACAATTAAAATAAATTTTACATTAACGATTTATGAGTTTTGATTAACTCACAATTTAACCAATTTTCGGCCAATGGTGCGTAAACGCACAATTTCAATAAATATTTTTTTATTAACACTGTGACGAATATTTTTCACTAATTTTATTTTTCTGCTATTTTTAAGGATTCTGAAGACATTTATAAAATATCAGTAATTCAATTGGAGTAAACTCTTTCTGTAGAGAAATTTTCAAAATACGCTAGTCTTTTAAAATTGAAACAGTTATTGACAAATTCGACTTTTTGAAAATGTGTAATTAGTCCACTTGAAATTAATCATATGTTTTTATAATGAATTAAAGTTGCAAGTTCGGTAAATAAAATAATAATAAAACAAATGTCATAAAAATTTTAAAAATATATTAACTTTAAATTTAATAGTGCATTAGCACACCATTGACCGAATGCATGAAAATGCCGAATGCATTTTATTTCTCAAATAAAATATTATTTTTCATGCACGAAACTTTTTTTTTTTTTTTTGTCTTAATGAATGTAATTTAAGCATATTTCAATGAAAAAAAAAATGCAATTTAACAAATTACAACGACCATTTGGAAAATGATTTTTTCAAAGACTAAAATTTAAAACATAAAAAATCGCACGGAGTTGGTCATACATTACGTACGCCATGGATTAAACATTGATATTCCTGGATCAATTTTAAATGAAATTTCATTCTCAAATTTCTAAACATCCCACAATATTACTTTTTACACCGTCGTATAGAGAAAAAAATGTACTTTTAAATGCAATTTGTTTGAAAGCTGTATCTCAATTTGTTTCTGAGTTATTATTTTTTTTTTGTAATTTTTATTAATTTTTTGTCATAGTGGCAACAGAAGTATCCATCTCTGTTGAAAGTAAAGGGAAAATACAGATTACTGTATAGACCAATCAGAAAACGAATAAAATGCGGATTCAACTAATAAAACGCTTCAGATATGTTTTTGATTTCCTACCCATACAGAGGACAATAACCATTTTTCCAAATGGTTAATAATACCACATTTTATAAAATTTCTATGCTTGACCTAAAATGGGTTAATTTATTAACTAAAATAAACTTTGAATAAGTTTCCGATTGAATTTTGATTTTCTTTCAAAATCAACAGATTTATATAAATCTCGAGGAATTTTCTATTTGACAGATCTAATTTAAATTGGAAAAGCAAATTTCAATTCCAAAATCATCATTTGAAAAAAAAAAAAAAAAAAGTTATTTAAAATGTGTTTGACTGTAAAAAATAAAGTAATAAAAATTTATGTTAAAAAATTGTTATTTAGATTTTTTTCTTTAAATACTACTTGTTTTCCTTGTAACATTTCTCTTTCTTTTTCACAAAGTATATTATAATTTTCCAATTTAAATGAATTTTTCATTAATCCATTATTGAATCTTGATTAAATCATAATTTCATTTTTTAACTTAAATAGACTTCGTTTAGATTTTTCCTGAAATTTTAATAAACTATTTTAAATTTGGGCTTCTCAGATATTTCAATTTTAAAAAGTGAAAAAATGAAATGTGATAGATAAATCTAACTATTTCAAATTGAGAAAGACAGTAAATAAAATGTAAAAGACCTATAATTGAAAAGAAAATAAATAAAATGTAAAAAATCGGTCTAATTATATCAAATTTAAAAAGCAAAGAAGGGAAATGTAAAAGATAGACCAAACTATTTCAAATTTAAAAAAGCGAAAAAATGAAATGTAAAAGATATAACTATTTCAAATTTAAAAAACCGAATAAATGAAACGCAAAAATTAGACTTAATAAGTACTTTGAAATTTTAAAAGCGAATAAATGAAATGTAAAATATAGATCTAAGTATTTCAAATTAAAAAAATGCAGTGCAAAATATAGATTTAATTAGTACTTTAAATTTAAAAAACGGAAAAATGAATTGTAAAAAATGTCATTCAAAGTCCAGGATTCATATATTAATGCAGCCAATTTATCGTTTTTTTTAAATTTAGAAATCTACCATAATTTCCGAAGAGTAATATTCGCTTTATTTAATAACAAGTTAAATAAAGCTGATATTATTTGGTAATAATGCTAGATTTTTTAAAACTCTCTTTCTCTTGTATAAAAGTTAAACTTTCCATGTCTTTTCTTTCAATCTACAAAATCATGCTTTCGTTGCGTAATCTCCTCCATCTAACGCCAGGCGGCGCCACTACTCTCCCCATGCATGACGTCTACTTTTGCGTTGGATCTGGGGTCGATCATCAGAATAGCATAAGCAGCCGGTGTGCTAGTGAGCTATCTGTTTTGTGTTTACGGGTCTGTTTTCTAATCAGTTAATCATCATGCCTCGTTTTTGGATTACAAACTGAGAAATCTGCAAAGCTGAAAATGCATCACCCAGAATCAACTGCGCTCGATTTACGAGCGGAAGGTAAGCTTGGATTATTATTTAATTTTGTGCACTTTTTTGCAAGTGAAGAAGTTGTACACAAGTGCATGTTGTGAAAGCGATCGTAAAAGTGGTGTGTTGAAGATTGTTTATATTTACAAATATCTCTAACGTACTTTTGCATTACCGTGTACTTAACTCTATTGTTTGCAATCGATCATATGTAAGTAATCGATTATTGCATCTTATTGGATTGTTTTATTCGGATAAGAAAAGAAAGATTAACAGAAAATTGTTTGACTTCATGTATTTTAGGATTTAATTCAAGAGCATATATGCTATTTTAGCTTTATTGCTTATCTATCATATGCAATGTATGTTATGCGTCGTCTGTAGTTATTTTATTCGGAAAATAAAAGACGGATTAATAGAGCTGTTTAAATCCATTTATTTTATACTTCATTCAGAACCATGCATGCTATATTAGCTTTATTATTTGTTCTCCATATGCAATCGAGTTATGCATTGCTTTGAATTACTATTTGGGAAAAAATTAGAGAATCTGATTTAAATCCATTTATTTGATGTTTAATTCGGAAGCATATATGCTATAAAATATATGCAATTTTAGCATAAACTTGATTGCATTTCTTACGCATTCCTTTTCTTCATTGTGCTTATTTAGCCGAAATTTTTTGAGCTTTTTTTTTGTGCTTATGATTTTAATCTTCCGATGAATTTTCGCTTATTGGATCAGCTGGTTGCATCGCCAAGATCGGCGATGTCCTTGGCTGCCATATCGCCAAGCAAGGTCACGGCAAATTGACGTCATGCTTTTCGGGAGGGGAGGGAAGAAACAAACTCGCTCGTTATTTACCGAGGATGATGAAAAGGAATCCGCGTCATGAGGTTGCTTGCGTAGAGATGAGATTCCCCTCCCTACCGTTTCCAAGTGTATTTATAATTGTTTTTTTTCCCCTTTTCTGTCAACTCATCCCTAAACAATGAATGCGATGGGAAGAGATTTTATGTGATAAACATGTGTTGCAGCAATGTGTCTGCTTAATATTTTAAATTCCCTTCTGTATATTTAAAGTTCCTATTTTGAAACTGCCGGATTTTTTTCCCTCCCCAAAATTAACCTACTAAATGGAAATATTATTAGGATGAGCGAAGCGAATCCTCTACTAGTCTACACAAATTACATTTTGTCGTACACTTTATGAAAAACTATTCTGTATTTTGACTTGAAGTTAAACATAAAAATAAATTATGATCTGTAGATTTGCACAATATTATTATTATTATTTTTTTTACAGAATAACCTTAAAAAATTTATTATTTTAATTAATTTATTTTACATGTTTTTCCATTACGGACGCATTTTTGCAAATAAAAAATGAAATACGTATATTTTCAGAAGAAAAAATAAATCATGGAGTTAGTTATTATAGATAGAATCATGATTAATTAAATAGTTTCACGATTTCTTATTTTTAAAATAAATTTTTTATGAAAATTTTTAATGAATTAAAATTTGTGAAAATTCAATTATTTACGTTCACTTATAAAAGTATTTTTCAGTGTTAAGAATTAAAAAAAACAATTTTTCTTATTATGTGAAATCATTTACGCAGACGATACTTACGCTTTTAAAAAGAATTATATTATGATTTTTTTTTTGTAACGTGGCAACAAAATAATTGTAAACAAATAAAATTAATTGTTAAATTCGTTTCTATCATAAATAAAAAAATTCAGAGGAAATTCTTAGTTATTTGGCTGAATTTACATTTCTAAAATTAAAATGAGCCAAAACATAAAATAACGTTTTTGCTTAATAAAGATACAAAAATAATATAAAAAATATTGTTACTTTCAAATATTTATCTTATTAAATAATGCTTCGCGAATCCAAACAAAGCACGGTTTTTGCTAGTAATAATAATGCACAGTAGATAGAGTTGGTAGATTCAAACATTTTCCTGTTTTGAAACTACTGTTTTTTTTCCCCCGAAATTAACCCATTAAATAGCAATATTATAATAATAATGGAAAATAATGCACAGTAGAGTTGGTAGATTCAAACATTTTCGAGTTATATTTCTTGCTCACAGTATACCAAAATAATTAAAATATATATAATATTTAATTATGCTTACTTATTTTCGATCGTCTTAGATATATAAATACATTAGCAATTTAATGTGATCTATACATTAGTAATTTAATGTGATAACATGGAAAATTTCACTCTTCACCTTAAAACATTTTTAAACAATTTACCTTTTTCTTTGTGTTAAAGGGGAGGGTGAATTCAAACAGCTTAATTCTTTTTTACTTTTATTTTCCAATATTGCACTGAAAACAATATTGATTAAATTAGATGAGTGGGGGGGGGGGGGGGGGAGTTCACGTATGAACAATGTCCATTTCATTTAATTAACACCAGATAATAGACTTTTAAATATTGGCAATAGTTGATATCAATCTTGTCATTATTACTCCCGTTGACAATTTATCATTTTAATCTAATGTTAATTAGATGAAATGGGCGTTTTTCACATGTGCTCTGCCCCCTCCCCACTTTTCCCCTGTCATTTTACAATTATTTAAAAAAATATTTTAATTATATATTGATAAATATGAATTATTTTATTTTAGAAGTTAAAATGTTACACTCACTTATGTATAAACGAGTTTTTAAGTTTTAATTATTATTAAATTTTGATATACTTTATATTCTTAACTGAAGAAATATTATTTCAATTTATTTTATAATAAATATGTCATTTAATTCGACTTCGTAAATTATTACATTTAATGTAGTTCAGAGAAGCAAAATTTTGGCCAATTGCCGTGGTGATAATTGCATTATTAAATTATTGATTGAGATTAATTTTGCATAATGTTGCAAATTAATCAGGCTAGGATGCTTGTGGTTATTTTTGCTGAATGATTTCCCTAAAATTCTGTTTTCCCGAAACTAAATACAGTAAAGCCCCGATTATCCGCGGTGCGGTTTATCCGCGAAGCATTTTAATTCAAGTACACAGCAAGGAAAATACAGTAAGCTCTACTATTAAATATAAACAGAAAAATCAATGTATTCGAAAGTCATAGAAGAATATTTCTAGATTCGGCCGCCATGTTTGAAATATCAAATATAAAGTCTTGATTTTATTAACCAAACGTAAGCACAGCAATTAAAATATTTTACAATTAAATGGCACTATTATGATAAATTCCAGGAGAGCATATCAAGAATAATTTCACTTTTGAGATAAAATTATTCTATACTAAAAGGAAAATAATAATTTACAATTTAGAATAAAGAAAATGCGTTTCCAAAACAACAGACTGACTTTTAAAAAAGATGTAACTCACCTCTTTCTGTACGGTATGTACGGCATTGTTTCTTGTTTACTGTTCTTTATTTTAGTGATTTAGACGTAAAGCAAAGGTTTCTGACTATATGTATGTATATGTGCATATGTATGTATTTTAAACGTTTTATTATGTTTTTTGTACACTAAAACATAGTTTTTATGTTAATTTTTTTTTTTTTTTTCGTGTTTGCACTCCATTTTCAGTCTTTTTCGGGTTATCCGCGATTTTTGTTATCCGCGGTGCCCTTGCCACCCAATCCCGCGGATAATCGGGGTTGTACTGTATATTGATCTGAATAAACTAGCATTGATTTGTTTTCATTATTATTTATTTTTTATGTAGTACCCCTTACGTACCAAAACATCAATTTAATTTATAGATTGATTTCTGCAAAGTGCTATCTAAATTGAAATACAGCATATAATCCAAACTGTAGAATAATAATGCATTTCTTATTAAATAATGCACAATAACCCTTATTTATAATGCATGCATGCATAGATATAGTATTGTCTTACTTTCGTATAAACTGCACTGTACTTTGGCCCAAATAATTCTTAAAATAATAATAAAACAAATTAGGGTATTTCCTTTCCAGTTTTGCGTCAATGGTTTTTTAACCACAGAATCATAAAGGTATGCTATAAGTGGTGTGAAAAATAGATTTTCTGAATTGACTTAATTTTATTTTTTATTTTTTTTAAGAGAGGGGGGACATGAGTCTGTGGATAAATATAACAATTTTACTAAATAAATCACGAATTTAGCAATAAACTGTATTAAATGGAAACTTAAATGGAACTCGGGTTGGAATCGACCCCAACCCGACGGAAAAAATTTCATTGACCCGCAATTCGACCCGAACTATACAAAATAATTTTCGCCAACCCGAAATAAAAGTAGCTTAATTCATGCTTTAAGAGGCTACTTCAGTCAAGTGAAAAGACCCGTTCACTAATGCTAATCCTATGGAAGAAATTTATAAAGATATTTCGGTTGCATTTTAATGTTTTTAAATGATTTTTTTTTTTTTTTGCATTGGATAGCTGAGATCGATCTGTACAAAGGCCGTTTTTTACTTTTTCAATTTTCTTTACAGATATTTTTAACGAGGATGCTTTTATTTTCGGAACCGGTTTTGAAAGTGAAAGCATCCTGATAAAAAAAAAAAAAAACAAAAAAAAAAAAACCTGCAATCGAAATAGAAAAAGTAAAAAACGGCCTGCATACAGATCGATCTCAGCTATTCAATGCAAAAAAAAAAAAAAAAAAAAAACATTTAAAAATATTAAAATGCAACTGAGATATCTTTATAAATTTCTTCCATAGGATTAGCATTAGCGAACGGGTCTTTCCACTTGACTGAAGTAGCCTCTTAATGCAATTATGAAAACTAATTTACAATTATATATTTATAACCATCAACTTTATCTTTTATATACGAAGTTGGTGATATCTTTATTATTTAAGGCTGTTTCAAATCCAAAGGGTCAACTTTCTCACATAAGGTTTAATTCATTTTTGTTTGGAAACGCATGAAACTAGAAGGTGTTGTTATTCAGAAACTATGTCATCGAACTGTTTTTTCCGTTTTCTTATAAACGCAATAGGTCTTTCAGAAAATACTGTCAAAGTTGGCATTTTGAACTGAACTTCCGAACGAAAGAAGAAAATCCAGTCAGTAAGGGGAGAAAAATTCCGTGTCACGTGATAAAAATCGCTTATAACTCAACAGGTAATTGATGGATCAAAAAATGGAAAACGCAGTTCGATTCCAAATCGCTTCCATGATCAGGCTTTCCAATTTTAAATCTTTCCGTTAAAAAATGAATTTGTAAATGTGTCAAAACGTTTGCGTTTGTTGAGCAAGGCAGTTGAGAACAGCCTTAACATTCAAATGTAGTAAAACCTCTGAATAGCCGACATCTCTGGATCGTTGAATAGAGTTTTGCATCCGGATGGGTTGCCTCTAATTTGTTTTTGGGGTTGCAAATAGATTTTTCGATTTCGTATCGAATGCAACCTGACCGCGCAGGATACTTCCGTTGAAACAGTTCATTATTCGGAGGTGTCGACTATTCAGAGATAAAAGCGTACATAAATATAAGTGTTAGGAATTGAAAAATATATTTTGGGAATTCTTTTGAAAGAAAAACGTGTCAACCCCGAACCCGGCAAGAGCCAAAATTCAAACCGAACCAATAAAAGTCAAGCGCACTCGCTGCAAAACAGTAGAAGTCAACCCGGCCGCAACGAAAAAATATAGCGCCAACTCTGCCCGGCCTGAGAGGGTTGGTTACCCGACCCGATGCTGAACGCATCCAAGCTCGGTGTTGAATCTAAGTCGTGCGAACCAAAGTCAATAGCTGTTTAAATCGACAACTAAGTGCACATGCTTTAATAGCGATATCTATTAATTGCCATCATTTGGATACACATCAATTGCGATTACGTAATTAATTGAGTGGCGTTTCATTATCGGAACAATTGAAATTGCAATTTCTTGGAAAAACCCACCCAAATTTTCCTTCTCCTCCCTATGGTGTGATTCTTCCTTCCTTGTTATTTTTTTCATAGTTCGTTAGTGACGCTTTTAGGCGCAACTTTTTTTCCTAAGAAACCTGCTCACTCCCCGTATGTCTCTGTCCGTACGCAACTGCTGCTCTATTACGTCAACAGTCGGCGAAAAAACACTTGTACTTTTCACCCTTCAGGATGCTGTGGAATTCTTCAAGTGGTTTTTGCATTTTCTCCCCGACTATCTATCTGCGCTGCACACTCATCATATAAGATGATGATCTGTCGGTAAAATGAAACCAGATGTGAAATAAATATCTCTGCCTGCTTAACTTACTTTTTCTATAATTAGACCGTCAGCTTGCCGTTTCGCTTGAAATTTTCCAAGAATATCGAATTTTTTCATATTTTACTTTTACTGAATCCCTGGTGAATAATTTATGAGATAATTAGCTTCCATTTTCATAGACGATATGAAAGCTTTCTTGCATGATTTCTGAAAATTTGAATTATTTTTTTATCAAGAAAATATTTTATTAGAAAAATATAAATTATTTTTAACAGGATAGTTATTTTATTGGTATAATGTTTAAATTGTAAATGATTCCGTAGATGCTTTCTTATATATCTCAAAAAACGCAATTCAACCTCGTTATGGTGAACATAAGTTGCAGTCTTTAGTAAAACTATAACTCAGAATAAAGATTTTTTTTTTTTTTTTTTAAACGCCAAAAGACTTTTGAGCAAAAATACAAAATACATTCCATTGCTACGCGCATATTTAGGTGGAATAATAATAATAATAACTCAAATAAATTTTTATTCTAGCAAAAGATTAATTAAGCGAATAACTTTCTATTTTAGCAAAACTAGAAAGTGTAAGATTGATTTTTTACTGTAATTATTTTTGTAGGTTTATTATTAAAATTAATCTAAGAATTTCTTTTTTACGCATTTTTTTTTCGTCGAATTTCGACAGGGTCCATATCGTATGCGTACTTACAGAACTTTCTAATGGATAAACCGTTCAAAACGCCAACTTTGACCGTATTTTGTGAAATATCATCTGTTTTTAGCAAAAAATGGAAAACGCCACTCGATTACATAGTTTCTGAATAAGAACGCTGGCCAATTTCATGTGTTTCCGAACAAAAATGAATTAAGTAATGTGTCAGAAAATAACCCTTTGGATTTGCGATACAATTTGTGTTTTATTTATTAATTTTTTGTGTGTGGGTGTCTTTGTCTTGTTAATGCATAACTTTTGAACGAATGCACTTATTTTTATAATTTTCATTTGTTGGAAAAGGCTCGTTCTGGTGGTGATGAAGTCATTATATATTTCATTAAGATTCAAAACAAAATGAAAAATATTAGACTGATTGGAAAGTTACAGATGATTCTCCAGTTACCCGTCTCTCTGCAAAGAGCCGGATTTCCCAATTAGCCTACGACATCAACTGTAAATGCCAATTCTTACATTTTCTATAAATTAAAACTTAGGAATGGTTAAGGCAACAGAGTTTTAAGTAATAATTAAGATGCAGTATGCCGTAAAAACGATTTGCAACATGAAGGCGGTTATCGCTCAAATTTAAATGCCCACAAGTATTTGGACTTTAATTTTGACCTGTTTTAAGCGGTTTCAGGGTTGTATTTTTTGTCATCACGCCAAATCAAAACACTTCATCTCCATCTATCTCTTACCTCCGTGGGTTAAAGCAAAATGTTCAGAATTGTCTGCTTTTTTTTTTTTTTTTCTTTTCCGGAAAAAAATCAAACATACTTGTGAATTAAATTAAAATCCCGGATTAAGTTATCAAAAGTTTTTTGGCAACGTAACGTACCGAGTTTTTGTATCTTTTGCATTCAAATTTCCACTCTCATCCTAAATACAGATCCTTAACACTGACTTACTAACACAGTTTTCTCTCTTCATTCTCAAAAGCCGGACCTGATTTTAAAAGCTCTTTTAAAACATCCTTTGTTTTCGTAAATGAACTGAATGATGTGACTCTTTAAAAAGTAATTGACTGATTAATGAAGTCTGTATTAAATGACTGTGAATTCAAATAAAAATAACACTCGATTGTTAGCCTCTTTCAGGTGCTCGAAATAAGAGCTTTTCCACTTTGAATGTGATGATCCATTCCAGCGAAAGAGTTATTTGTGTGTGAATGAATGTTCAAAGAAACGAAAAGGCGAAATCTTGCTTTGCGCGTTGATTATTATTACTACATAAATTATATATATATATATATAAAATTGTAGCGATGTAATAAACAGTTTTTTACATATATGTTAATACTTAGAAAATACCTTAAAAATGCCACCACGTGTTTTTATCAATTTCTTTATTCATAATAATCCATTGAGTGTAACTTCTATACCCCAAAAATCTCTCTCTCTTTCTTTTTTCCGAATATTTTGGGAAATAATAATAATAATAGTAATAATAAAACAGCGTAAATATCAGTAAAAATATGGTATAATTATTGTGGTATTCTTTAGGCTCAATATTTTTTTACTTTTAATTTTAATTCATAATAAAAATTTAAAGACAAGTTCAGAGTTGATAAAACATTTAAATATCATTTTAAACTATCCATTTACATAATTATTGCATTTACGTAAATTATCACTTAATTATTATAAAAATATAAATTATCACTTAAATTCCCGGTGGTAATCATGATATTTTATAGTATCCTTTAGGCTAACATTAGCCTTAGATGATTGACCAGCAGGGAAAACAATTTTTTTTTTAATTCTAAATTTTCGTTTTCTTGATGAATAAAATTAGTTATAACTAAAAATCTTATAACTGTAAATACATAATAATAGATAATTTTAAACACATGTATATGTGCTTAATATCTATTTCTATAACAGATTTCATTACAATCCATGCATATTTTCCCGAGATATCGTGCGTGCAATGACTGATGGAGTTAAAGTTATTTTAATTTCAATAATGCACAAATGCTGTACAAAATTTTGTCAATTTTCAATGGTAGTATATTAAAAAGCATAATCTGTTTAATCAATAGTCAAAATTTCATGTTTATAAATAAAAATATTTTGAAGATACATTAATTCAAACTTCGAATGTTTTTGTTGATTTTCATCGCGTTTAAAGGTACAAGACCCCTTAATCTTTTAAAACAGTTTGATCTATTTGCATTGAAGCATATATTTAAAAATTAACAGAGGTTAAATGATTCCTTACTAAATGAAGCCATTGAAACGGTAAATACAGCTCCGAAAATCGTATCCAGTTCTTTTTCCCTCTGTATATACGAATTCGCAAAACTGCTGCATTCTATAGTCGCTTCTCACCTTGAAAAATGGATACTTTCAACCGCGGCGTTTCCTCATCAAAAATCCATTTAATTACTACCCATAGAGAACAAAAGGCAGAGACATTTGACGGGCTTTTTTGACGTAAAAAAAAACCAAAAAGTTATGGAATTGAAAAGAAAGGAGGGGGGGGGGGGGAATATATGCTCTTGGCAGCGGGAAGATGTTTTTACCTAGAAAAACGCACTTCCTCTAGCGTTTTACGAAAATTTATAGCGCGATTCAAGATCGAGCACGGATCGGCGACAGATTTTGCAACTTTTACCGCATGATAAATAGCTGTCGGATCTGGTGGTGTGTCCGTACAGGATCTACGCTTTTAAGAGTTGTGTTGTTGCAGCGTAGAACATAAAACAAAAAATATCGTCTGCCGAACAATGTGAAAGAGCTCTTCATGACAATGCATTGCGCTGTGTTTGTTATTTTACGTAAAATGCAGCAAAAGAATGTCGAAGTTAAGTTTGCTAACGCGTAAAGGCAACAAATTATGAGTGAGGGAAATATGTATGATGTGAACAAGTAATTACTATAAAACAAGCTTGATTTTCAAAATTTCGTATTCAGATAATAACAGCACAGCTCCGCCATGCTTAATATGTTTAGAATAAAATATTTGCAAATAGATCTCCATTAAATGCAACTTATATGGCATCATCAGGAAAATATAATTCTTTAATAAAGTTAAATTAAAAATGTTATATTAAAGTTAATATTTTCATGCTAAATTTATGCGCAGAATCCGCGATAGGTTTGCAACTTCTACCGCATGATAAGCTGCCCGATTTGGTGTTGTGTCCGTAGAGGATTGACGCTTGTGGCGAAAACATAAAACGGAAAATTCCGTTTGCTAAACAATGTGAAACAGCTTTCATGATAATGCATTGGGCATTTTTTGGCTGCGCTTGTTATTTTACATAAAAAGTTTCGAATTCAAGGCAGCAAATTATGAACAAGGGAAAAAATGTGTGCACTATCATCATCATTATTATTATGGAACATTTGATGTCGTTCTCTGTAATAACGTGAAATATGTATGATGGGAACAAGTAATTAAAAAAGCAATCCTGATATTCAACGTACCTATTATTAAATTATTATTATTGAAAGAGATTTGATGTCATTTACCCTGACGTATAAAAATTTCGTGTCTAGAATTTTTTTTTAACCCCCTATTTTACATGCGGCTTTTAATTTAAAATGATAAAAGCGTTTTAAAAGCTTTTTTCGGTTGTTTTATTTTGAGTAATATCTCTTAAAATATCCAGGCCTTAGTTAATATTCAGCTCAAGTAAATTTTTAAGCACAATCTTGAACACCCATTTTAATTATGCCAATTTAAAGAACGATGTGTGAAAAAAAAGTGACAAGAGTGTTAAACAAATTGTCTGCAACTATATAAGCAGAGAGATAAACGCTTATTAGGAAAGCAATAATAATTAAAATAGACAACACGGCGCACACGAAAACGGCATCATTCAGGTGAAAAAAAGAAATGACAAATCAACAGGCCGCTACGTTGTGCTAAATATGTCTATAGAGTCAGACACATCCCCTCTAAATATTAAATTAAATTTCACTTATTTAGCTGTGTTTTAAATTTTCCCGCTATTCTTTGCATACACATTCAATAAAATATAATATTTTATCTAGTCATATATTGAATCGCATTTCAATTTCAATTGTATCCAGTGAATCGATTTCGGCAAACAGATATAGGAAAATTTCACTTAAAACCTATACTTAGCCTTTTTACGTAAGCATATTTTAATTCGGAATTTCCTTTGATACTATTTATAAACTGACATTTGATTTGGTGCATCATAATTATTTTTATTTCTAACCTCAAGATGTTGAAGGTATTAATTTGATTTTTCCCCCTTATACTATTCAAGTTCACGATTTAATTTCATGTTAACATTTTTAATAATGGTAGTGTTTTGCTTTCATATTTTTACATTCTTTTATTTTTAGATATATGTAAAGATGGAATTTTTTTTATCGATCTTTCAATCATTTCCTGATAGACTAGAATTACAAAAAATATTTACAAAAGTTGTGTTTCCGATGACAATATAACATTTTAATATTTTTAGAACTTAAGGCTGTTCTTAACTGCTCTAGCCCCACCAGTGGCTGAGAGGTTCTGCTCTCGAAGCTGGTAGACGGGAGGTGCTGAGTTCGAACCCAATCGCGCCCGTCGGCCTAATTGTTCGGAGTTTTCGTGGTTTTCTTCGAACCTTGGATTTCCAAGCGTTAATACGGGTTAGGTTCCCTTAGAAAGACCCCCACGAAGGGCACTCCCCCTTGGGCCTATATCCCTCGTGCAGATAATTGGCTGTCATAAATACAACCAACCAACCAACCTTAACTGCTCTACTGAACAAGCGTAAAACGTTTTGACACATTTACAAATTCCTTTTTTATCGGAAAGACATAAAATTGGAAAACCTGTCCATGGAAGCGATTTAGAATCGAGTTGTGTTTTCCCTTTTTTGAGCAATAAATTACCTATTGAGTTATAAGCGATATCGATTACGTGACAAATACGTTTTTCACCCATTCTTCAGCTCTTATTCCTCTTTCGCGCAGAAATTCGGTTCAAAACGCCCACTTTAACACTATTTTGTGAAATATCTATTGCATTTGCAAAAAAAACGGAAAAAACAGCTCGATTACATAGTTTCTGGGCAGCAACACCTGCTTGTTTCAAACATTTCCGAACAAAAATAAATTAAAACTTATGTCACAAAGTTGCCGTTTTGGATTTGAGAACAGCCTTAGTTATAAGTTAATAAATTAATTTTAAAGCATTCTATTCAGCTAGCCGGGCGCAGGTGATAAATCACCAAGCAATTCATCATGGTTACAACCCTATAAAGGATGAGTTCATTATGCGTCGAGTCACGCTCGCTAAAATAAGTCAATTGGCGCTGAAACTGCAACACTAAAATGTAAAAAAAAAATATATATAAATAAATCAGTGTAGTATATGAAAAAAAAAACCCTCTTTTATCTTTAATTATTAATGCTACATGAACTATCACAGTATGAGCGCTTTCTTAAAAAATTAAGATTGTTCTCAAATCCAAAAAAGCTAATTTATGACTCATTTCTGAATTCATTTTTGTTCGGAAACACATGAAATGGCCAGGTGTTCTTATTCAGAAACTATGTAATCGATTGGTGTTTTCCATTTTTTGGTAAAGACAGAAGATCTTTCAGAAAATACTATCAAAATTTGGCATTTTGAGTCAAATTAACGGATGCGACAGCGCAGGAAAGGCGAAAAACCGGTCGTCACGGGAAAGCAATCGTTTATAATTCGATAAGTTTCATTTATCAAAAAATGGAAAATACCATTCGATTCCAAATCCCTCCAATACTCAGGACTTGAAGTGCCATGCTTTTGCTTTTAAAAGTGAGTCTGTAAATGTGTCGCAAAAGTTTCGCGGAGAAAATAATTTTTTTATTTTTAGAACTTTTTCTGGATTCTAATAAATGCATCAGACTGCTTTGTTAGTGAGTCCAATATTTCGTAGTCGTAACTGAAAGAATAAAATTTATAGAAAGGCAAAACGGCATAAACTTTTAGTTTCTTCTAGGATTTTAATAACTTCTATTCACCAAAATTATTTCAATTTTATCGAAATCTGAAAATCTTTTGCAATTGTAAATATCTATATATTAGTATGTACTGAACAGCACGAATATTCTCGTTTTGCACGAAAGTTTTCAGAGACGATAAGTATATTGCAATTGCCATTTCGCAAAAACGCTATCTAAAGATTATCATAAGAAATTTTGAAGATAAAAAAAAAAAGGTCGAAACACTGACCTAGAGAGGAAAAATAAAAGAGAAAAAGAAAAAAAAACTTCTGTAAGCAGTAAAAAAAGACAAAACAATAGAAGCAATTGACTAGACAATCGAAAAATAAATTGCCCGCTTCCACTCCCCCTTCTGCCTTCGAACGATGCAAAATTTGTGTTTTTCCTCTAAAATGCAGGAAAACGACGATCTATCAGGGGCGAACAATACACGCTCTGACGTAAATAAAAAAAATTCAAATAAGCTCGACAATTAGATTGATACAGCTACTCCACACACACACACACACACGCTAACAGAGTCAGCCAAACACGTATATCATCAACACCCAAATAAAAAAACAAAAAGCTGGATTCATGTGTTAAATTTCAGAAACATTATTTTGAAGAAAAAAAAAATTATATATATATATATATATATAATTGCGGCATTGTCTTTATTTAAATAACGTAAAGACTTGTATGTAATTACAAACAATAGCTGCAATATTTGCAAAAAAAAAAAATAATAAATTAATAAATGGCAAATGATTTTTCATTATAGTTTTAAATTATTCTATTTTTTTTTTAAACTCTACTATTGTAAAAGAAAAATTGATTTTTTATTTCATATATTTTATGGACTAAAAGTATATTATTGATTCAGACGCGAATTTATTTTAAATGAAGAACTGTATAATTTTTACTTTTCGGACACATAGAACAAAGAAAGCGTGTGTGCGAACGAGCAAGCTAACTGTGGTGGAACTAGTTTAGAAAGTGAAAGTACCTTTATTAAAACAATCTGCAACCAAAATCGAAAAAATACAAAATGGCCCTATTAGAGATCAAGCTTAGCTATGACATGCCAAAAAAAAAAAAAAAAAAATCGTTTAAAAATATTCAATTTTAAACGAGAAATTCGAAGATAAACCTGCCCATAGGTTTAATATTAGCGAGCGGGTGTTTCAAGTGAGTGAAGAGCCCCCTTAAGCTGAAAATTACAAGTTTAACTATGAAAACTGAATAAAGCTGTGAGACCGCCAGTTAAGGGTTAAATAACCTTAGTTGCATGGCAAGCTAGTCTCTTCTTTTTAACAAAAAGACTCATACTGATTTTATAAGTGGAATAGTATCAGATTTAAAGAAAAGCTGTTTTATTTATAGCTAGCTTTTGATCATTGCAATTTTTTTTTTATGCTATTCTCTTTTGAAAATCATGTGAAAATTCCGATCAAAGATATGTGGCACATTGCATAAGAAGATTGCGATGACAAATTTATCTTTTTTATTTGCAGCCAGATAAATAAATTGAGTTATAACGCATCTCAGAAGCAAATACAGATAATAAACATACAAATATCTAATTTCCGGCTACTTTTCAGTAGTTTCGGGGGGAGTAAAGATTAAAGATAAAAAATGAATAGAAATTCTTTCGGTCGGTGGGTTGGGAATAGGTAGGAAAACAATAATATAAAAAATATTAAACGGTGGAATTAAACAACAATAAGCATAGAATGTTAAATTACTTAATAACGATATTGAAAGTGGATTGTCAAATTTAAAGAAAAAAATTTCATATTGTTATCATGCATATTATAGATTTTTGTTTAAGGTCCATCCTCTGATGTTAAACCTATGGGCATGAAATGCATTATTATTTAAAAAATGTTTCCTCAGAAAATTAACATTTTTAATTTGTTTATAGTATATTCTGCTCAAATAATGTCTCTCTCTTTTTTTTTTTTTCAGTTGATAAAATATTTGCTTGATTTGATATTTTATGTCCTAAAATCGTGGCGAAGTTGATGATCTGAGAGTGAGATTTTAACACTTTCAAATAACTTGAAATATCTATATTTTAGAAAAAAGAAAGATAAATCCTTTAAGAAGAGTGCACGGAAAAAAAAAATATAATAATAAGTTAAACGTATCAGTAGTAGGACACTTAAGATCATTTATCTAATTATTATTAAAGTGCTAGTGAATTCCAAAAGATATACCATATATACTCGTGTATAAGTCGACCACCCCAATTCTTAAGCAAAATTTTGAAAGAAATTGAATTTTCGTGGATAAGTCGAACCACATTTCTGGTAGTGTGTTAAAAAATGATTTGTAATCGAGGATTAAATAATACATTTTCATTAAATTAGTAAAAATTTTTCTTTTACGTTTCTAATCAGACTTTTTTCTTAAAATTCAACGTTTTAAAACTATATAATTATGTAAAGCCGAAGAAACTTAAACTATTTTAAAACCTATTCACATCAATTTAATGATACTTAACCCCTTGAGAAGCTATGGGATATGTTATATCTCACCTAATTTAAACAATATTCGCACCAAAAACTTTTAACTAAATTTTATGTTTTTAAATTTGGGGCGAAATGTTAGAAAATTGTTTTTTTCTTATTTTAAAATAAAATTTTTCGATTTTTCCGATGAGAATTCAATATTACAGAGACATTATTGTTTGCCCCTCAAAGGGTTAAAAAGAAAAAATTCAAAAATCTATTCAAGCCTTATTTACAAGGGTAAACAACTTCTTAGCCTACTAAATTATAGTACTTCTTTGCATTGTAGGACTTTTAGGAGAGATATCTAGAAGCATTCTCAAGTTGAACTCTCTTAAAAAAGGAATTAAAATGTTGAAAGGAACGCCCCTGTATTGAAGGGAATTCTGTCCCAAGAGAAAATGGGAGTAGAACAATTACAGAGACGTTATTCTTGAACTTTTTTTGGGGTGGAGGGGGGCAATCACAGGAAATGACCATTGGCCGCTTTTATCTCTCTCTCCAACCTATACCCATATGTGATTACTTAAGACTTGCACATTCGCGAATTATCTGCGATTTTTTTTTACTAACTCGTGTATAAGTCAACCCCCCATTTTCAACTCCCAAATTTTGTCTTAAAATTCTTCGACTTATACATATTTTTTAGTGTAGTCCTAACCTTCATGTATCAGAATAAACATTCAACGTTCCAAAATATGTTCTTCGGAAAAAAAAAAAAATGAAAAATGTTACCTTCCTCTATATGCTCCAGTAGTGAGCCTAGTCAATTTCTGAAGCATGAGTTTTTAAGTTTTCGACTTATACAACATATTATTTACAATGTTAGAGAATAGTATATCAACACTAGTTTAATTTAAAATTAAACATAATATTAAAGAAACAATGTTTTAAATAAAGACTTATCTCTTAGTGAAATCTCGAAGAATTTGCTAAAAAATCTGTTGTTGAAGACACTCTACTACAAAATAAACAAATGTAGCAGCAGAAAAAGAAAAAAAAAATTATTCCAAACAATTTATGGAAAGTTAACTGATGTCACCGGTCTCACAGACCGGTGCCTTTTTAAATTTTCATAGTTTAACTTGCAAATTTCAGTTTATTTACAAACACTACTGAAATTTTGTTTCGTTTGGAACTTAAGTACTAACACCAGAGACTTTTGAATAGGTGAATTTTAATTATAACACTTCTGTACAAAAAGTTTAGAACAAAAAACACCATCCTATGAGTTAATCGCGGCTTTTATTCATCTGTCGATGGAGCGGTCTCACAGACCGCTTCACACTAGTTATGTGACAATTTCTGTGAAATCAGTTAAAGGTTAACATTTAAGGATGTTAGTCAATAAGATTTCTTGTGCAATAAGTCGTATTTCAATAAGTCGTTTTTCATAAATGCCTTTTGGGCTTGTTTTGAAACTTTAAAAATTAGTGGCCCACTATAGCTGCATTTACCTCCATTTCCTGATAACATATTTTAAAAATACGAATGCATTCCATAGGGGTCGTTCAAATATTACGTAAGCAGTAAGGGAGGGGTCCAGTTTCTGCTTATTTTTGCTGACAAGAGGGGAGAGGGGGGGGGGGGGGTCACGAGAATTCTTACGTAAGCATTAGGCAACGAAGTAACCATAGTTTAACAACAAAAAGCAAAAGAGCATGATTTAAATGAGCGTTCTGCAGATGTTGAGCGACTTGAGAAAAAAGATATGGAGTAAATAAGGACTGGAAACGAGGAACATTCCAGCCCACCACTACATTGGAAACGTAATAATGGACAATGCAGAAACATGGATTCAAAGATCTTGGACACCAGACTAGAAATGTGAACGCCAAACATATAATATTCCTATGATCCTGGTTAAAATTTTAGTTATGTGCTTAAATAAGTTAGGGCCTGTTGTATTTCTTAAAGTTTTTTGTTCAGTGCGATAAATAATAATATATGAAAAAGTATTTTATATTATCTGAATTTTTTAATGCAATAAGTAACAATATATTAAACCGATTTTGTTTTCCTTCGATACCACAACCCCTATATATCTATTTATGTAAATTTGCTGGATTAATAATGTAATTTATCGCTAACTGTAATTTTTATAGCAAACAGTGTTGATGTTAAAATGTCATAAAATCTTACGTAAGCAAAGGGGGGTGGGGTAGGGGTACAAAGTGACTAAAAATACGCTTACGTAATACTTGAACGGCCCCATACCCATAGGTTTAACATTAGCGGGGAAATTTTATATCTCACTGAATTTAAAAAAAATCTATTTTATTTAGATTTAAATTTTGAATCATTACAGTTTTTTACAAAATACTGAGGAAATTCCGATCAAAGACATGAGGCACATTATACAAGAAGATTGCGATGACAAATCTATCGTTTTATTTTCAGCCAGGGAAAAGATAAATAAACTTAACTTAAAGCAATAACAACACGTATAAACACACAAACACATAATCTTCGGATATCTTAGGAGGAGAGTAAAGAATAAAGATAAAAAGTAAATAGAAGAGATTCTTTCGGTCGGTGGGCGCTGCGCTAGCTGGGGTGGGTTAGAAAAAACGTGAAAGCTAAGCAATAACTGAGAAGAAAAAATGCAGGGGGGGGGGGGGATTTTTCGGCAAACGGGTCTTCTCTTCACATAGCTTCTGCTCAACTTAGCCTAGGCTTCACTTCAACCTCATCTGTTGGGCAGGCGCCAAGCACATACATCCGGGTCACCGCAAGGGGTCAGACCAAACGACATGAATTGCGCCACCCCTCTCCCTCCCTCTTCAGGGGTTGCCGCAGCATTTCTATATACATTTTTTTTTTCATTAATCTTTCGTTTGCTCGTGCCGAATTCCTCTTGGAGATCTCCCCCCCCCCCCCCCCCGCTCTTGCAATTTTTTGTGGGGGGATTATTACAATTGATATCGGGCTGTGCAGGGTTGACAAACATTATGTCGAGAGTTGAGGTCCCCCCCACACACACACACACCCGCTTTTTATTTCGCGTACTGAAGTTAAAAAAGTTGTCGACCTTTATATATATATATATTTTACCTCCCCCCCACACACACATCAAATGAGAAACACATGATACGAGCGAAGTGCTTACAACAAGCAGGACACTTGAGTGTATCAAGTGCCAACATTTTTGTAGGGCAATGAAAAGAGAAACTATGTGGTTAAAAAAATGTCCAGGGAAAATTTTTCTTTGCTGAAATGTGTGTTGAAAAATTATGTTTTGATGTTCTTAATAATGATAATAATAAATAACAATAAAAGATATTTTAATAAATAATGCATGCAGAAAGCATCAAAACTTCAGAAAATAGATAAGCACAAAAAGACAGTTTCAAAAATTTAATTTCTTCCCCCTTCTTCAGGTTAAGGGTCCTGTCCCTGCCGGCGAAGACACTCACGAACTAATGCTAATCCTATGGGGAGGGATTTTTCTAATATCTCGTTTGCATTTCGACATTTTTAAATAATTTTTTTTGCATTGGATAGCCGAGGTCCGTCTCTACAGCGCACCTTGGTTACTTTTTCGATTTTGGTTGCAGATATTTTTTAGAATGACACTTTCATTTTCAGAACCGGTTTTGAAAATGAAAGTAACTTTATTAAAAATATCTGCGACCAAAATCTAGAGACGGACCTCGGCTATCCAATACAAAAAAAAAAAAAAAAAAAAAAAAAAAACTTAAAAATGTCGAAATGCAAATGAGATATTAGAAAAATCCCTCCCCATAGGATTAGCATTAGCTCGTGAGTGTCTTCGCCGGCAGGGACAGGACACTTAAAACACATTACGTGCATACTTTTAAGGTTGAGTCATTCCTTGAATTGGCTTGCGAAAATACCCAAAAGTTGCAAAAAGTAGTTTGGAAGTTTAGGTGTGCATTATACATTGGAATGGAGGGTATATATTCTAAAAAAAGAGTTTTTCGCCTACATATATTATTTGTTTTTCACTTTATTATATAATATTATTATTATTATTTACAAAAGTGCAATAACATTTCGATGCCTACGCATTATTTCATGCCTTCCTGTTTTTAAACACAAAGATACTTTAGAGTTTTACTATGTCTCATCATTTATTAAAAAAGCAGGGTTGGGGAATTTTCAGAAAACCTTACCATTCCGCAAGATGAAAATTGTAATGACAAAATATACGCGGCTGCAAAAATAGTTAATTACTATAACTACAATGCATTTGCAGACTTGCACATTTTTTCCTATAAAAATTAAGACATAGATATAACAGGAGAATTTTTAATATAGGATATAACTTAGTACCATGTTTACATCGCTATAAGTTGAAAAGTTGCAAACTATAGTTAACTACCGTATTTTATGGAAGAAACGCCGCGGCGTTTACGAGTTTAAAAGTTCATTTTTTTCCAAGTGCGGCGTTTTTTTAAATACCAACTGAGTTTCCTTAATTTAAAAATTCATAAAAATATTTAAAATCGGATTTAAATATTTTAAATAAAACTTCAGATATCTTAAGATATTAAAAACGGGGCATCCTACACTACTCAGAAAACTTTGATTAAAGTTAGGTCAATGTGATGCTGTCGACAAAAGTAGCGTTCCGTCAGATGCGGCGTTTACAACGGGTGCGGCGATTACGATATTTTTAAGCTTATTTAGGCCAATTTGAGGAGTGCGGCGTTTCTTCCATAAAATACGGTAGTAAATAATAATAATAATAATAATAATAATAATAATAATAATAATAAAGTTTTTAGCATATCTTCTGTAGCCTGCAGTTTTTTAAAGATTACTTAAACATTTACTCGTCCTGTCAGAAAATCCACTCGCCTGTGGTGAGTAAAATATGTATTTCTCCACCCCTGTATGTAACCATTCTAAAACAAACAATTTTTATTAAAGCAAAGAATCCCTTGCAAAAGCAATTGTTTGCACATTACAATAGCATCAAATTCAGATTCGATGAAATCGGTTACAAAATGTATTCCGACTGTTTCGATTACGATAGCGTAGCAAACAGTAAACAAATAGAAAATCGGTTGGAAGTGCAGGTAAATAAGCGTTTCGTTTTTTTATTGGAATGAAAGTAAGTCTTTTAAGTTTAACCTCTTCACTCCCAGGCTTAAAAATATTAAGCCTGGGAGTGAAGTGGTTAATTCAACTTTGCTGGATATGCAATAAGTGTAACCAATAGTCGTTGTAGACTTAATCAAATTAAAAATCTGATCTTTGATTAATCTTGAACAAAATGCAAATGCTGTAAAACCTTTGCTTAAAGGAAACCTCCCTTGAACGGAAAAATATGATTAATAATATAAAATGATGCAATTTTATTGAATATTGTTTGTCTCATATTAATGTGCATTGACGTCAGTACTGGAATTTATCTTTCGCAATTTTTGGTATTTTTTAGCCCTCTATTCCAGTTTGTTAGCCTCAAAATAATAACTGAATATTTATGCGGTTTTTCCATCTCTTTGACGTCATTGAAATTACACCCTTCGTTGTTGGAAAAAACAATTAGGTTTTCCTAATTTTGAAATAATTAAAACATTTCCTCTTCGAAAATTCCCTGTTGACGACTATCGATATTCGTTTCAATACAGATTGACATATTGATACCCACAATATCTTAAAAGAAAAAAAAAATGCAGCAAGGTTGCCTCTATCAACAATAATTTCTTAACCCCTTCGGGACAAGCGTCTTTTACAGAATTTTTAATCTTTAATCGCCGGTTTTTAAAACAGAAATTTTTGCCAAATTGAATCGGGAAAATGCTCGGATTAACTAAGGCAGATATTACCAATAAAAATTTACTTGTGAGAATAATCCCCGATTCTGAGCATCTTACGCGGCACGAATACCGATCGCTCGTCCCCAAGGGATTAAGGCTGTTATCAAATGCTCTGCTCCACAAGCGCAAAACGTTTTGACACATTTACAAATTCATTTTTTAACGGAAAGATATAAAATTGGAAAGCCTGACCAGGGAAGCGATTTGGAGTCGAACTGTGTTTTCCATTTTTTGATCAATAAATTACCTATTGAGTTAGAAGCGATTTTGATCACGGACAAACACGTTTTTCGCCCTTTTTTGAGCGGTTATTCTTCTTTCGCGCGGAAATTCGGTTCAAAGCGCCCACTTTGATACTATTTTCTGAAAGATTTATTGCGTTTGCAAAAAAAAAAAAACAGGAAAAACAGTTCCATTACATAGTTTCTGAACAACAACACCTGTTAGTTTCATGCATTTCCGAACAAAAATAAATTAAAACTTATGTCATAAATTCGCTCTAGCCTTACAATTTTTTTTTTTGTGTGTGTATGTGGTGTCAGTGTTTGCACTTCCGCAGCAAGGGTAGTGTGATCGATCACCTGGCACCGGGTAACCCAGATAAAATGAAGCTGTTCTCAAATCCAAAAAAGCTACACTTTGACCCATTTCTGAAAGCATTTTTGTTATAAAACTCACGAAATTGGCAGGTTTCTTATTCAGAAATCATGTAATCGAACGGTGTTGTTCATTTTTCTTTCAAGGCATAAAGAAGAGCTTTCAGAATATGCTGTCAAAGTAGGCGTTTTGAACCGAAATTCCGGATGCGATAGCGCAGGAAAGGAGAACTTGTCTTCACGTGACAACCACAGTTTAGAACTCGATAAGAATTCG
The DNA here is from genome assembly GCA_963932465.1 of Maratus speciosus. Lineage (NCBI taxonomy): Eukaryota > Metazoa > Arthropoda > Arachnida > Araneae > Salticidae > Maratus > Maratus speciosus. Next base: position 595,747,916 of record OZ010788.1, on the reverse strand, counting down.
TTTATCAAAAAATAGAAAAGACCATTCAATTCCAAATCACTTCCACAGCCAGACCTGCAAGTATACCATGCTTTTGCGTTTATAAATGTGCCAGAAAGTTTCACGTGGTATAGCGAGGGGAAAAAAAATATTTTTTTGAGAATCCCCTAAACTCTGAGGTCTGTCGAGATAAAAAATATTCTTTGGATGGCTCTCCATGGAATTCAATTTAATAAAAGAGGCCCCTTCACAAAATTCCCTTTAATAAAACAGGAAGTACCTGCACAAAATTCCTTTAATAAAAGAGGAGTGATCTTCACCAAATTCCCTTTAATAAAAGAGGAGGAGCCTTCACAAAATGCCATTTAATATAAGAGGAGTGGCCTTCACAAAATTCTATTTAATAAAAGAGGAGGAGCCTTCACAAAATGCCATTTAATAAAAGAGGCGCCTTCATGGTATTCCATTTAATAAAGCTCACAAAATTCCATTTTTCAAAGCGAATCCTTTCATAAAATTGCATTTGTTAAAATGGGATTTCTTCACTAAATTCCATTTATTAAAAAGAGACTCTTCACATACTTCCATTCCGTAAAAGCAAACTCTTCATATATGCATGTAGGTAGGTAGGTGAGGATTTCAAACGTGTAATTTGCATATTAAACAAGTTCACCAGACAGAAAGGGAACAGGGGGATTATAAAAGTTAATATCAATAAATTCAATGTTTAGTTTGGATTCGATACAAATTTAACATAATTAGATTTTCTACAACATACTGCTGAAAAAAAAGAGAGACTATGTGGAAAGGTGGTGGGGGGATTCAGAATTTCTTTCACCACCTCTCTACCTCTAATAACCACCACACCACCTGTATCTTTTCTCTACAACATGTGTTGAAACAGTCGATAAAAACACTTTTATCTCTTGTCAAGTCCGTCTACCACTTGATGAACATTTATCTTTTTCTTCTGTCTATTTAGGGCTCTATTTGTGGGTACCCGGTGTTAATGAAATGAGGAGGTATTTCTTCTGCCTAATAGCCAACGGCTGTAATTGCGGTGGCCGCCGCCGGGAGACGGAAGTAACGGAAATAGTTGTGAGGGGGAAAGAGCCTGGTTCCGGTTCGGCCCCGGGCACGAACGGGGAGGTACCCAGCACTTGGCGACTTATCGCCCGAATTCAGAGGATGAAGATATGAAAGATGTTATTCCTCCATCCTTCCCTTTTATATCTATCAACCACCGAGTGTTAGCTGAAAGTAGGATAAAAAAGAGCAGAAGAGGGTTGAGTGATTTTTTTTTTCTTCTTAATTTTATCTTTTTCCAGCTGGGCAAGTGTTGTATCGTTTCAGTTTCTGTCTGTTTGCATATGCTTTAATTTCTTAATGCCTTAAAAACTCAACTTCATTACAAAGGACTTTCGATTTTTATTTTTTCATTTGTAAAGGAATACTTCAAATTGTGTATTTACGGGAATTGTATTCTTTTTATGGGTCTTTATAATTATGGGTTTTCTTTGTAATTTAATTATTATTTTTCTTTATTTTACTTACTGCCCCGTAAATAATTCTAAGGATATTTAGAATGCAGTGTGTTGCGTTTATTATTATTATTATTGACGAATAAACATTTCTACCCATTTCTACCCTGCACCCCGGAATTTTATATAGCCCCAAAACACAGCTCATTTTAATCTAATGTTTACAATTATAATGGTTATTTGTAACCTAGATAGGTTTATTAAATATTAAGGTTACTTATGATCTCTAAAACTACGTACTAATGCTAGGAACTTACGCATACCCACCAGGACTGTGGGGCATGATATACGGCGGTATATGCTGTATACCTTCTGGACTTTTATAAAGAATCTCCGTATACCCTTTCTCAAGTAATGTGCGTTCCATGGCGTATGATTTTAGCCTATACCAGGGACGGCGAACGTTTTCACATCTGCGTGCCAAATTTTTCCAAAAATATATTTTAGTGATCATGACGTGTCAACAATAAAAAATTTTAATGAATCAAATAATAATGAATCAAAATTACTTAAAATTTCGTTTTTAGCATTATAAAAATATAGGTAATATTCGATGTTATACTTTAGAAATTTATTTTTAAAACATTATTTCTGTTGTCTGATCTTAGATATACCAAATAATTTATATCAGCTTCGTACTTAGTTATTTTTAAGAGATTGCAAGTTGAATTTGATTCATTTGATAAGATGTTTTTATTTGAATTTTTCATATTATTTATTTCCGGAAAGAATGTCTAGAATAAAAAAAAATTGTCAAAATAGCAAGCGCCAGAATCTAGAGCTTTTTAGTGACGGGAAATGAATTCCAAGTTGTTATACTTTTACCATCTGCATTTTTGCTTATAATGTCTTTTAATATTTCTTTTGCGGTAAACTCCTAATTCTCTCTCTTAATCTTAAAATTTTATTAGCTAGTTTTGAGCTGATTAAGATACATTAAGTTATGTCTTATCTGTATGATAAAGACAACCAAACGAAACTAATCGATTCCAGATTAATTAATGCATTTTGTGAAATTCTACTTCATTTTTATGTAGAACCTGACTCTATGCCGTGCCAAAAATAATCTGCAGCGTACCACTTATGGCACGCGTCCCTGGCCTATACCCTCTAGTTTTTTACAACACTGGCTTTAAATGCGTATAGTACTATTAAACCAGTAACTACATGAGAGCCCAAAAATCCGATTGTATCTATAGATTTCACATATACAATACTTTACCTTGCAGTTCGATAGGAAGCCGTCAGTGATTGCCTTTTTCTTTGAAGGATGGGGAGGTGCTTGCATAATCTTGACTTTACGGCAGCGCTCATTGATTGTTTGATACAATTGATGTGCATCTTTCGTTTATCGGTTGATCGTAAAACTCTTGTAATATGTACCAATAGATTTCGCATCAATACACTACTACCTTGAAGCGAAAATTCTGGAGGACAGTTTCTAGGAAGTTATCAGTGATTTTGCTTTTTCCCTCCCCATCTCTCTTTCTTTTCTTTTTTTTTTTTTTCCTGAGGGAAGAGGGAAGTGTTTGCAAAATACCAGACTTTACGAACGCGCTTAACGACTCTTTAATATATTTAAAAAAAAGTTTAGTTATGCATTTTTATTTATTAGTAGATCATAAAACTGTAGTAACTTCAACAGCTCAGTTATATCTTCTGCGTATGCAATAATTAACTCGTTCTGAAGGTCATTTGGTAATTGTATGCCGTCTACGTGAAGTTTTACTCATCATTTATTAAAATAGCATACAGATTAATTCTTCCTTCTCGCTGCAATACTTTTTTTAGTCAGCGATTAATCCATAAAGTTATGTTTCATTATATTCCAGTTCGTAAAATTGCGTGTCAAAATAAAACTCACTCATATTGTAATATTAAATTGCATCATTTTTCATAATATTTTGTAGGCACATATCAAATCACTAGATCGCCGTGACCGTAACATCATAATTTCCCTCGATGATTGTACTATTTATTTACGTTTAGAAATTCGAAAGTACATTATCAGGTTGTTTTCTTTAGAAATCGGTCTATTGCAATCACGTTTATATCTGTCTATTTATCTCTACCTGAGGGGCTCACAACCACAGTAGACAAAGTCCATTAAAAAAAAAAGAGATAGTCTATTTAGAAGATGCATAAAATCTGTTTTATCCACTCCCACAATGAACCAAATTTGTTTTCACATAATTTTTTTTTCTCATATTTGTCACCTGTTTACAGACTTTGTTCACTGTGGGAGTGGATAAAACAGATTTAATGCATCTTCTAAACGGACTATCTCTCTCTCTTTTTTTTTTCCCTTCAAAATGGATTTGATCGGCAGATATAAATGATCGGCAGAATGAATGATTTTACTATTCGAATGAATCGTTCGGGCATGCGCAAAAACATATCCCAATCCTTGTATATATATTTTTTTAATCAATTACTTCCAGAAATTTTGTAAAAAGAAAAGAAACAAAGTCATAGTCTCAGCCCCCCAATAAAGTCCCAGCCTTCGTCTTTTTTAATCAATTTTCTTCAGAAATTTTAAAGATAGAAAGAATGTTTATATTTTTATGGGTTTTATTTTTTTTTTTTAAATTAATTCTAATTAAAATAAGAAACCTATTTTTCGATACAAAATTTCTGGTAGAAATTGGAAAAAAAAAAAAAAAAAAAAAAAAAAGGTTTTGCAGCTATGCATTTTTGCATGCCCAATGATTCATTCGAATAGCAAAATCATTCATTCTGCTCACTACTATCTCTCTCTATATAATGCAAATTTTGTCATCAGATATCATCCGAAATATTGAACCAATTCGAACCCAATTATGACAGTGCATTGAAATTGCTTTATCTTGGGTAATTTCGTTAATAATGTATGTAGCTTTTATAGCTCATTTACAGGGACACACAAAAACAAAACATATGTAAAATTTGCCATCACGGTAATGTCCAAAATAAGGAACTCATTCGAATCTAATTTAGGGCAGTGTATTGATCTTGCAAGTACCTTGGGTGAATTCGTTAAATTTGAAACTCGTTATGTTGCTTCGTCTCATTTACAGGGGCACACAAAAGTCTTCCATTGCATTCATTGAATGGTTTGGGTTGTATTACAACATACGGGCGATTTTTTAACTATGATTTCAACAAATGTTTTATGCAATTGCCTCATGCCAATTCAATTACATTTGGTAAGCCTAATTAAAACGGGTCCCGCAATTTTCCTTTCGCTATAAAATAGCAAACTTTGAAGGAGCTAGATTAATTTGTTAAAATCATTAAATCAAACCTTAAAAATTTGAAAAATAAAGAAAAGAAACCTACTCTCCCGGCTGCTCCGGAAGGACTTGTTTTTTTGCTTTTCTATCACTTCACTGATTCCACGAACGCGTGATTCCAAATCCTTTATCCAGCCAACTGTTTACATAAAAATGGTAGCGTGTATTAGCGCTTTAAAAAACTTTTGGAAATTGCAGTTTTATTTTATTTCATTTTTTCCCTTTCGTTTCTTTCATTATTACATTTTTTCCCTTTCGTTTCTTTCATTGAGTATTAACTCTTGTTCAAGGTCTGAAAAGAGGAAGCAAATTTTTTCTAAAGCTGCTGTTTGGCGAAAATTTTGTCAACTTAAGTTGATATAGCAAATTTCAAAATCACCTTAATTTTGATACATTTTTTTACCCCACTTCATTATTTTTTCTATATCAGAAATTGCATATCTTTTTTCCCCCTTCTTTTAAATCGTATTGCCTTGAATTAGTTAATGCTTTTAATGAAATTTTGTATGTGCTGGATGGGGGGGGGGGGGGGGGGGGAGTGGATTTAAAATTAACCCTCTGATATGCGTGATTTTTTTAAAAATTATTGTTCTCATACGAATATTGTGTACGAAACTCTTGAATTTGAACACCGGTATTTGCATACAGAAAATTTAGCTTTTATGTAATCATAAATTGTCAAGGGATTAAATGCGGCAAAAATATTCTGTTGGAAAAAATTGGTGGCCAGAAATTAAAATAAGTGTAAATGACGGTCGTCGCGAAGGGGTGAGTTAATGATACTGTTTAGTCGAATCTCATATTACTTTAGCTTTCGAAAAATATATTTTTGAGTCTGACGTTTGATGACTGATACAAACTGTAGAATCACATTCCTTGGCGGAGTATATGTGTGTGTGTGTGTGTGTGTGTGTGGGGGGGGGGGGTTAACTGCCCGCCCTAGCTTCCTCCAAACGGCTCCCCCGGAAAAGTTCCTTGACTTGTCTGTCATCATATTCTCTGAAGAGAGTTTCCTTTGTTAATTTTGAACGCCTTGCTTCGAAATCTTTAAAGTCCAATAAAAAAAGGCTGCAATTGTTCACAGAGAGTTTGGGGCCCAAATAATGTATAATAAAGCCCAAAATGTATAAAAGCATTGAAATAAAAATTAAAATGAAATAAAGCCCGAAAAATGTATAATAAATAAATAATAAAGCCCAAAACAATTTGACTCTATATAGTCGCTGCTGTGTGTGTTTTGTACGCAGCCTACGATTCCATCGCAGAAAGATCAAGAACTGCACCGCAGAACTTGTTAATCCAACCGAAATTGAAATTTACCTACTCAAGCGAACCACTTTAGGAGAAAAGAAGATGATACATCATCTTCACCAAACTCACTTGCAAAGTATAACGTAGTAATGATACTCAGTTTTGAAAAGAGGAGACGAGAGTGAGCAAGGAAAAGAAAAGAAAAGAGAAAAAAAAAGATTCCTGACGTGAGAGGAGTAGAAAGAGCAAGAGGGGGGAGCGGGGAGAATCCCGGGCAAGGTCACGCGCGCCCCGGGATTCCTCGAGGAGAAGTTCCGGCTTCGAGCCCAGAACCGCTGTGGGGAAGGGGGGGGGGGATCTATGTAGCTAGCTGTGTACACATAGAGATGTCGAAATTGAAAAATGGTAGGTGGAGGGGAGGGGGTGGTGGAAGGAGATTTCTCAAACAGAAGGTGCTGAGATCGGCGGCCGATTAAGTATCAAGTGAGCGCAATTAAGATTGCAGTAGCAGAGAGAGGAGGTAGTTGGTGGTTATGTTCACTTTCAAGTGGAGGTGTAAGATTTTTTTGCGGCTTCTTGCAATTATTAAATTAATTTATATCTAATTTTATGCAAAAAGAAAATAATACGTATGACCTATTATTTACTGATATAAATATTATGAAATAGTTAAGGCGGTTTTAAGGCTGTTGGTCACTCTGCTTCCGAATTCCCCTCGCTAATGCTAAGTCTATGGACGTAGAATGCCTTGGTATATTTAAAATATCTCCTCAGCAAATCAATATTTTTACTACCTTTTTTTTTTTTTCGTGTACTCTTCTTAAAGGATATCTCTTTTTTCGTAATTTTCAAAATATTTCTGAAGTGTACGCTTGTGTTAAAAGCAGGGCTGCGGAGTCGGAGTAGGATCTTTTAAAATTCCCGAAGTCGGAGTCGTCCATTTTACAAGCAGGGCTGCGGAGCCGGAATCGGGCCCATTTTTGAGCGAAAGAGTCGGATCTGTTAAAATTCCCGAAGTCGGACTCGTCCATTTTTCCCGCCGACTCCGCAGCCCTGGTTAAAAGCTGACGAACTGGAAATAGGATTTTAACACTTCATATAAAATGAAGCATAGATTTTAGAAATATTTTGAGAACTATGAAAAAATGAGACATCATTTTAGAAAAGCGCGCCGAAAAAGGAGTTAAAAAAGATTAACTTCTCGAGGAGATATTTTAAATATACGAATGCATCAAATGGCCATAGACTTGCAATTACTGAGGGGAATTCGGAAGCTGAGTCTCAACTGCTCTGCTCAACAAGCGCAAAACGTTTTGACACATTTACAAATTCATTTTTTAACGGAAAGATGTAAAATTGGAAGGCCTGACGATGGAAACGATTTGAAATCGAACTGTCTTTTCCATTTTTTGATCAATAAATTACCTATTGAATTATAAGCGATTTTGATCACGTGACAAACGCGTTTTTCACTCTTCCTTGAGTGGTTATTCTTCTTTCGCGCGGAAATTCGGTTCAAAACGCCCACTTTGACACTATTTTCTGAAAGATCTATTGCGTTTGCAAAAAAACCCCCCAAAACAGTTCATAGTTCATCAAAAACTATTACATAGTTTCTGAACAACACCTGTAAGTTTCATGCATTTCCGAACAAAAATAAATAAAACTTACGTCATAAAGTTACCCTTTTGGATTTGAGAACCGCCTTAAAATCCCGTGTGCTTTTAAAGCAGCCTAAATTTTTAATTAAAGCTGTTGCTATTTAAAGAAGAGGGAAAATGTACTTAATACTACCCAAATAAAGTTGCATATTTTTCAGTGAACTTTATTATGCTGCTTAAAAGTAAACTACCAAAGTGTTTTCATATTTTAGATGTGACACCACAACATGTTAACACCTCCCACTCTCCCCTGTCACACTGCGGCAGACTCCCCTCCTCCCTTCCCCTCTTGATGTGTGATGTAATTAATGGATAACCCATCATATACAAATATGTTTAAAGTTTTAAAAAAAATGGAGTTACATATGAATTTTTGAATGCATATTTTTTTAAGATTGCCCATCAAAACAATTTTATTTTAAATGTTTTATTAAAACTGCAGAAGTCAAACCATTAAAAATATTTAAAAAATAACCTATAACTCAATCTAATGTTTCATATGAAAATGTGTAAGTTTTATTTTACTGTTAAATCAACTTATTAAAATAGTGCTGAAGTTAAAAAAAAAAAAATAAATAAAAAAAAAAAATAAAAAAAAAAACCTCTAAAATGATTATAAAATTATTTATAGAAATGATTATAAAGTTATTTATAGAATATACTCCAGAGGGATAATGTATTACAATTTTCTGTTTTTAATATGTAATTTCAATTATTCTTTCTATAAATTTTTTTTGCGTAATACTTAATTTATTTGAGGCATATATAAGTAAAATTCATGTAATATATATCATTGGAAAAGAACTAAAAATAAAAGCTTCGCATCCTCCTCCCCTTCCCAAATGATACAAAATATTAGGGTGAGACTGCCTAAATATCATCATTAAACCTAAAATGTCGAAAGTCTGTCAACAAAAATATAATTATTAACTCGTTTGTAGCTAATATATCTTTCGTAAGCATATAATTTATACGATTCAGTCCATTAAGCTTGTTTAATGTACCATTATTTTCACTTATACGCAGACACATCATCCAATTAATCATTTATATACTTAGTAAAGGAAATCGTTAATACTAAGCTGTGTTTCTCACCGATATCCATTCGCACTTAATTTTGAAATGTTACCCTTTACTTTACATAAATTGAGCGCTCACATAGATCAAAACATCTGTCTTCAAGACCACCTTTCTCTTGTATTTCGTTTAATTTTCTTCCCTCTTTTTTCTCCCCTTCTTTCTTCCTGTGCACTATATTATTTCAAAACAATGATTGACATCCGGCAGACGATCATATTTTTTTTTTCTCGTTTATCTTGCTTTTACTATAGCAATCTCTTCCCTCTATCCGTTTAAATGTGCGATTTCCTAACAATAAACGACTTTTTCGTTTTCGCAAAATATTTATATAATCATCGCTATACGCAAAAACACACGAGATTTATTAAGTTTATTTAATGTACCATTATTATTACTACACTCAAGCACATCATCCAATTAATCATTTAATTTTGAAGTGTTACTCTTTTTTTATTCTTCAAATTAAGCGCCCGCGTATTCCAAAACATCTTTCTCTTGTATTTCGTTAATCTTCTTCTTTTTTTTTTTTTTATTCCTTTAACTATATTATTTCAAAACAGTAATTAATATCCGACAGACGATATCAATATAGTATATATTTTTCCCGCTGTCTTTCTTTTGTTAACTCTTTACTTTTCCCTTTCTTTTACTAATTTTCGCAAAATATTTATATAATCATCACGGTACGCAAAAATGCATGTTTATTAAGTTTATTTAATGTACCATTATTATTACTATAAGCAAGCACGTCAATCTAATTAATCAAATCATTTATATACTAACAAAAGGAAATCGTTAATACACTATGATTCTAATCGATTTCCTTTCGCACTTAATTTTGAAGTGTTACTCTTTTTTTTTTAATCATTAAGCGCCTGCGTATTCCAAAACATCTTTCTCGTGTATTTCGTTAATCTTCTTTTTTTTTTTTCATTACTATATTATTTCAAAACGACAGACGATATCAATATTGCATATATATTTTCCCCCTCTCATTTCCCTTTCTTTTACTAATTGAGATTTTTTTTTCCCCTATCCGTTTGAACGTCCGATTCTGTAACACTGTAATTTTCATAGATTTCCATCTTAATTTTGAAAAGATGTTACAATTTACTTTACATAAATTAATCACTAGCGTATTCCATAACATATGTCTTCTGAACCACCTTTCTCTCGTATTTCGTTAGTCTTCTTTCGTATTTTTCCCCCTTTTACTCCATGTGCAATATTATTTCAAAACAGTGATTGACATCCGGCAGACGATACCAAATATTTTTTTTTTCGTTCTCGTTCACCTTTCTTTTGCTAACAGGGATTTATTTTCCCGGTCTATCCGTTTAAGTGTGTGATTCTGTAATAATGAAGAACAATCGAATTTTTCCGTTTTCGCAACCGGATATTGTTGAGTGCCTCCGGAAGGATGCAATAATATACTGACAGGAGGGAAAAAGGAAACTCACATACGTTTTCTGATATATGCAATTGAAGTACATGGATTTATGCAATAGGAAGCGTTCCGAAATCTATTTTATTAGAAAATACAGCGTTTCTTTTTTTGTACAAATGATTAGACAAATACATTTTCTTTGAGGGGGGGGGGGGGAGCCCCAATAACCAGAGCCTGACTAATGCAGAGTCATGCCTGCCCCCCCCCCCCCCCTTCCCATGGGAGTAATCAGTAGTATTCTCATTATAATCAGGTATCAGATGGTTAAAATTGACCAAAAGTGATCTAAATTCACATATTTTTAAACATTTAGGAAGGGGTGCGCTCACCTTTCCCCTCTTTGCTTCCTGTATCCCCTCCACCCACGCAAAAAAAAAAAAAAAAAAAAAAAAAAAAAACTATATCATTAGAAAAATAATGAATAAAATTTTATTATAACAACTTAGTATTCTATTGCTTTCATGAGAAATTCTTGATAGATGTTTTACTCGTAACGAGGCTAGTTAAAGTCATTAATTATGACTAATTGGTGGCCATTTCTTTTAACATACGTAGGTATGTAAAGTAAAAATTTGCAATCAATCTTTTTTTAATACCCTGTATATAGATGTGAATAGTACTTGGTACCAAATTTATGCATACATACAATATGTATGAAATTTAGTACTAGCCGCTACCACATATTCGCGGACAACTTCTATGGATAAATAGAAGCCCCCCCCCCAGAATGATGCTTGTCCCGGGGCCCTAGATAGCTTAAGTCGGGACCTGCCAATAACTCGACACTTTTATTAGAAAAAAAATTGTGATAAGTAGATTTCAAATCCATCTTTTTGAATCGAGGTATGGAAAATATTCTTTTGCGATTTGCTGTGAAATCAATTAACTCGGCTACTTGGATAATTCAATATTTTGGTAACGACACATTTTACAATCCGCGAGTGATGTCGAATTATCAAAACTCTAAAATACTATTTCTTTTATATTACTGTCTATTATGAAAATTAAAACTTATTCGTGTTTTATTTTATTTATTATTTTAATTTATTTCACAAACGTACCTATTTTTTAAGTAACGAACTTGTGGACATTTTTATTTTCATTTATGACGCTGTGTGTAATTAACATTGAAACAAATTTCATAGGATTTTTCTACGAGTTGATATTGCTATAAGGTATAATTAATTTAATTGCTCGAATAACTATCTTGAACTAAATTATTTATTATTATTATTCAATATAGTACAACATTTTGTAATTCTACAGCACTGAAATAAGTCTCAATATCATATTAAAAAAGTAAAACTTGAGACTGGAAAATTTTACATGTTATTTTATTTCATTTTTGAAGAAAAAAAATTAATTGAAAATATTACATTATTTACATTTTCAACAAATTTCATAGGCTTTTCCTACGATTTGATGTTGCTATAAGGCATTTCCAATTTAATGTATGAGTATATTGTTATATTTTTTAATTCATAACATATTTTATGATTTTTATTTAAAGTATATCAATGATGATGAAAAGCATGCAATTCGAAAAAAAATTTTTTTAATAAAAATAATGTTTGACGTTAGTAACTGATTGGATTTTATGAATGAATAAAATTCATTATTTCATGACTTTTTTTTCCTTTTTCATGGTTCAATTTTAGTACTGATTAGTGCTTGTCTGGTTATATGGTTTTAGTTTGTGGCTGATTATTTTTATTCTGAAAATTCAAAGAAACAGAGTTTTGTGTAATCTAAATTTCCTGCATTTAATGATAGATGGCAGCACTAACGCATTTCGCTCTGCGGTTTCTTTTTCATTTTGGAACGAATGTGAGGGGAGAGTATGTAGCAGCGTCATTGTTTTTGAAGCGGAAAAAAAAAATAAAATAAAATAAAATAAAATAAATAAAATAACGGTCTTGACCTATTCTTTAGTTTAAGCTGTGAACATGAAGCTATGGCAGGGAAATAAGAATGCATATAAATACGTTTATTTGAAAAAAAAAAAAAAAAAAAAAAAATGTGTGGAAGGGTTATATAGGTGATCAGCTACACCATGCATTGAAGAGTTAATTCCAGAAAGTCGTTATTTTCGAAGACTAAAAAAGTTTAAAGAGATTTTGAGGTAAATGAAAATCGTGATATGTCTTCATGGGAGAGAATTTAAGATGAATACATATTTCTGTGTGAGAAGAAATTTTTAAATGAGAAAATTTCTTGAGGCAATTTTTAAATGTTATTAACAATTTTCTGTTATGTACTTTTTGGTATCGAGCTTGAGCTCAGATGACGTAAAAGTTTTCGGATTCGGGCTCTTGAAAGAAAGAACTTAAACTCATCTGTATTTGCATATATTTTGAACGGGGCGTAATTCGCTAATCACGTCCTCAAAAATTTACACTTATCAGTTACCTCTCTCTCTTATTGGGAATGTGAGCAAAAGAATAAAGGGGTGTAGAAAATATTTTAACTCTGAAGATTTCCCCCAATTCATATGAAAATATCCCTAAATTTTACAATATGTTATAGGCTTACATAAATTCTGTATTACTGTAGGTATAGAAATTTCTTTTATTTTTCTAAAATTTCTCAACTTATGCGTGAGTATATACAGTACATATTATTCTGAGATCGATTTTCTGAAGGTGGCCATACGGATCTTTTTATTTGTAGTGAAAATTTTTCTATTTTGGGGAATTATGTAATTCATTGTTAAAATCGAAATCAATTGTATATTTTTCAACAAAATTTCCCCCGATCCTAGATCGCCGGATCGGACATATTCTGCAGTTGTTACGAATCTAAACTGAAATATCTGAAATTTTTATGCATGTAATACGAATTAAACTAATTTTAGTACCAATAAATAAATAAAATTAAGAAGAAATCATTTAAAACAGAAGTTATTCCAAAAAAGGGTGTATTCCAATCCAAATTTCTCATTTTCTTATTAATTTTTAAATTCATTTTTGCTCTCAAATGCATCAAACTGGGAAATTCTCTTATTTAGAAACTACATAATGTGCCGTGCTTCTCGATTTTTTTTATAAATGCAGAAAGTATTGTAAAAAAAATGCTGTCAAAGTTGGCGTTTTGAACCGAATTTTCCGAAGCGGGAGATCTGGAATGAAAAAAAAAAGTTCATACTGAGAAAATAATAGTTTAAAATTCAAATTCAAATTAATTGAGCGAAAAAGGAAACCACACGGCCGCTTATACATCGCTTCAAAAATCGCCTTAGCAAGTTTTATGTTTTCACTTTTAAGGGTGTATTCGAAAAAATATTTTTCCACCCTCAACAGCTCGGAATTTTCTGAGACATTTTGAGACTATTTTTTAAAAGTAAAAACATGAAACTTGCTAAGGTGATTTTTGGAGAGATGTTTAAGAGGCCGTGTGATTTCACTTTTTCGCTCAATTCATTAGTATTTGATTAAAAAAAAAAATATTTTCTCAGTATGGTCATTTTTTTTTCATTGCCCGATCTCCCGCTTCGGAAAATTCGGTTGAAAACGCCCACTTTGACAGCATTTTTTACAATATTTTCTGCATTTATCAAAAAATCGAGAAGCACGGCACATTATGTAGTTTCTAAATAAGAGAATTTCCCAATTGGATGCGTTTGAGAGCAAAAATGAATTTAAAAATGAATCAGAAAATAAGCAGCTTGGATTGGAATACAACCCTTAAAAAGGAGTCTGAAAATGTCTCATAAAATTTCGAGCTGTTGGTGTTGAGGGTCGAAAAATATTTTTTCGAATACACCCTTAAAACGAAGTTATTCGAATATGTATTCTTTTTAAAGAAGATAATAAAATTATTGTTCTGCAAACTGCCACCGTTGAGATACTTTCGCTGCCTTTACCACTCAATATCTCTCACCGAAATTACCAATCCATGCTGCATAAAATAAATTAGCGAAAAAGATTTGCCCTCCTTTAAGAACCGCCGCCGTAAAAAATAACCCATCATAAAAAAGGGCCTTATCAAATTATATCGGATTCTTAAGTCATTTATGTCAAGTCTATTAAATCGCTCTTGAGATGGGATGCAGGTGCTTGTGACTCCGTTTGACCTCCTCAATTGGTCTTTTTTGCGCGTTGCATATGTTTGGACTCGGCGTAATTCGCAAATCACGTGCTCGAAAATTTGCAGTTACCAATTTCTTCTCTCTTGTTTGTAATTGCTGCTTGTCCGGGAAGGATGCTCCAATTGGGAGCATCCCAGTGGTAATGGGGTTCTTCCTTTCTCCTGTTTCTGGCTTCCTCTCGGACTTTAACAGGAAACGCATTTCATTACTGTTTCCTCTCTCTGTTCGTTTGCGACCCTGATTTTTACGATCATTTATGCTTCATTTATTAACGGCTATTCTCATAAGCACCCCCTCCCCCCCTAGACAATATCATGAATTTATCCGAGAGTTGAGACAGGGCGTGTTCCTTTATCCATCTGGGGGAATGATCTTTCGGCTCTCTCTTCCTGGGGAAGTGTGTGATGTGGAATGTTCGTCGGAATATGGCGGAATTTGATCGGCGAAAATTTGGAATATAAGAAAAGTTATAATGTGGTGGCATAAGCCTGGTGAGTGCTTCATTTATGCTTCATTTATTAACGGCTATTCTCATAAGCACCCCCCCCCCCTCTCCACCCCCAGACAAATATCATATCATAAGTCTATCTGAGAGTTGAGACAGGGCGTGTTCCTTTTACCATCTGGGGGAATGATCTTTCGGCTTTCTCTTCCTGGGAAAGTGTGTGATGTGGAATTTTTGTCGGAATATGAAGGAATTTGATCGTCGAAATTTTGGAATATATAAGAAAAGTTATAAGAAGTTATATAAGAAAAGTCCTTTATGTTTCATTTATTAACCGCTATTCTCATAAGCACCCCCCTCTCACCCCCCCCCCCCCCCGAGAATATCATAAGTCTACTATCCAAGAGTTGAGACACGGCGTGTTCTTTTACCCATCTGGGGGAATGATCTTTCGGCTCTCTTTTCCTGGGGAAGTGTGTGATGTAGGAATTTTTGTGGAGATGTGAAGGAATTTAATCGGTGAAAATTTGGAATATAAGAAAAGTTACATAAGAAAAGTCATTTATGCTTCATTTATTAACGGCTATTCTCATAAGCACCACCCCCCCCCCTCTCCACCCCAGACAAATATCATATCATAAGTCTATCTGAGAGTTGAGACAGGGCGTGTTCCTTTAACCATCTAGGGGAATGATCTTTCGGCTTTCTCTTCCTGGGGAAGTGAGTGATGTGGAATTTTTGTCCGAATATGAAGGAATTTGATCGGCGAAAATTCGGAATACAAGAAAAGTTATAATGTGGTGGCATAAGCTTGGTGAGTGTAGGGATTAGGAAATTGCTTTTTCAAATTTTAATTAATGTTGACCACGTGTTACAAATTTTAGAACTATCCGACTACGGAAATTTTCTCAGTCCTATAGCATCTTTGGTTTAAAATTTTATAAATCTTGTTTCGAGATTTGAGGTGCAGATAGGCTATTGATCGTTGGAAAAATCTATTGAAGAGAAAAAGAAAATTCGGACGATTTCACCCATTGAGGGAAATGATTTTTGATTTCTTTTCTTGGGGGAACGTGTGATGTGGAATTTTTGCCGAAAATTATGTTCATTGCAAAAGTTTGGAATAAAAAAATCACAATGGTGGATTAAAGCTATTGATGCAAGAGTTGGTCAATTGCAATTCCTATTTTTCTCTTATTTTTATCTATGTGTAACAAATGTCAGGACGATCTAACTATCGAAATTTTCATATAGTCCTATAGCCATTTTTGGTTTTAAGTTTTATAAACCTTGTTTTGAGATTTTGGTCGTTAATCTCATTGTTGCCATTACTAACTTTGGATACTATTTTCTTTTAAATTTGGGGCTTTAGTCACTTTTTATGGAGAATTGAAATGGAGCCGAGATCTGAATTTGTTTCAGACTGCGCTACAAACAAATCCTTCTAAACTTCAGAATGTCACACTTGTTAAATTTATTATTAATTTTTCTAATTACTCCTCAAAATAATTGTTATTTTTAATTAAGTGTTGAATTCCGTCAAACGTGTTTACTTATTTTATTTTACTTTTTCTTTCGCAGGCATGGAGACTAATATCACACTATGGCAGTTCCTTTTAGAATTACTTCTCAGTAACCAGTATACCCATATAATTACATGGACCAACAACGACGGCGAGTTCAAGCTTCTGAATGCGGAGGAAGTGGCGCGACTATGGGGTCTGCGCAAGAACAAGCACAACATGAACTATGACAAACTGTCCCGAGCTCTCCGGTACTACTACGACAAGAATATCATCAGGAAAGTCCTCGGACAGAAGTTCGTGTACCGCTTCGTTTCCTTCCCCGAAATCGTTAAGACTGAAAACAAAATCCCTTTCCATGTGAAAATGGAAACCATCAACAAAACCCAACAACAACCTTTCAGCCGACAGTCACCGTCAACGCCTCCTCCTCAACATGCACACCAAAACCCTCCCTATGGTCTACCAAAACCAGAACCTCTGTCCCCTAAGAGACATCAAGAACTGTACGAGGGTCGTACAAATGGTCTCTGGTTGTTGTCTCCGAGACATCTTCATTCAGAAGTCCGGAGAGAGGCTAAACGGTCGTTCAGCGACGACGATGATGAGCTTGGCTCATCTACGCAAGATCACGACGAGGGTTCAAACGACAGTCCCCGAGATCTGTCTACGACAGGAGCCTCTAAACGTATAAAGTCCGAATCGGATGCAAGCGACTCATGCCATTCGCCGTCTGCTTCATCCGGTAGTGGTAGTCCAGCTCCATCGATTGGTGGAGGTAGTACGGGTTCAGGGCCCACTACGATTTGTATCCCAAGACCCAAACCCAAACCTCCGCCGATCGGACCCATCTCCACATCAGCTGCAGCAGCTCTTGGGTCACTCCAGACTCCAATTGTGACTTTTACCAGCCCGTTCTTGCCCCAGAGTAAGACGCCTCTTATGACTTTGCCCTTCTGGAGTCCCTTCGCTTTACCCAGTCCCAGGGGTTACTCAGCGTCTGGCAGCAGCGGGACACACTTTCAGTTCCCCAGTACGCACATGGGACTTACGTCCTTCCCGCCTCTGAGCCCATTTCTAGGACATCCTTACTCACCATTTGACCCACAACTACTTCTATCGCCGGCGAAATCAATATCTGTTCTTCAGTGAAACTTCAAAATAAATCACCTATTTTGTGACATTTTACATTTGAAACAAAGATGCATTTGAAAGTGCCTGTTTTGATAGAAGAAAAAACTCCATATTTTTTTTATGGCAGGTTTGTACATCATACAAATAAGCATCTTTTACTACTACTACTACTCACTCAGCATTGATAATCAAATGTGCCTGTGGTGGTCTTCCCACTGTTCCTATCCCAGTGTCTTAAAAACAGAATTGTTAAAGGGTGCAACTTTCATCTCTGTCCAAAAGACGTTTTCTCAATCTGATCTCTTTCCCCTTTTCTCTCATCATATTTCTCGCTTCGAATGTGCCTCTGACTTTAGTGACTTTTTGTGGAAAAAGATGTCGAATACAAAAACTTTTCATCTGTCAAAATGTCAGTTTGACAAGGGTGAAGTTAAATACATATCTTTATATTTTGTATATTACTTGAAATGTTATACTAAGCTGAGCTTGTTCAAGATATGTAAATTATTGATCGAAACTGAAAATTGACTCTCTGTTTGTTAACCCTAAATTGAACTTCTTCTTCTCAATCTGAATAGTCCAACAGGGATGAGAAATTTTTGTGCTGTGATAAAACGAGAAAAAAAGTTCAGGAGAAGAATTTTGAACACTGATTTTTGTTTTTGATTTGTTTGTGAGAGACTCTGCTAAGAAGCTTAGAAACTGTTTTCATCTTGATAGACACTGAAACACATATCTCCGAAAATTTTCTGATACTAGTCTTACATCAAAATAAAGGAAATTGGAGCTTCAAAAGGAAAAAAAAAATTCTTTATCCATCTGATAGGAAAGAATTTTGAATTTATTTTTACAGTGTCGCGAAATGTTATATAATGAATGATCAGATTGATAACAGTTTTGTAACATAGTTTTCTCTTTAAGGACCAGTACCATTTGTAATAAATACCCTGTTTAAACTAGGTTATTTAAGACAGCTTTAAACTCCAAATCATTGAACTAGTTCCAGAAACAGACTCAGATGATTTCGAGCAAATGGCTGTTAGATACAGCCAATACCTGTGCTCTGATTGGCTGGTACATTCTCGACGTAAAACGATGTTCTTAAAAAAATACTTTTCGCCATTCAACAATACAAAGTCATCTGGTGCATTCATAGAGACATTCTCATATATCACTCACCCGCAAAAAAAGTGACACATCTCGCAAAAATTCATTTTGCGTTTTATTCCATTAATAGGTTTGTCATAGGTGTGTCTTGCTACACAAAACGTTTCATATGTGTAGTTACACGGAAAATCACTTTATTACGCCATATGTCCATTTGTGACCACAGAAGAGAGGTGGATTGTGCGAGGAGGTAAAATGACCCAACTCTCCAAACCTCATCCAACGTCTTCATTCTTAAGGGCTTTAAGCTTTTATACACCTTTTCATTCCTGCATACAGATGTAAGTGCTATAGTTTCATGTTACAGTAAAATCAAGCAAATTTTCTTTTGCCTCTCCTGTGAAGAAATTTACTTTTGTCGAGATGTGTCACTTTCATTGCGGGTGAGCGATATGTAAAAGTATCAAATTAGCAGCCCTGTCTATTGAATCGATTTGCAATCGAATAGCATTGTCAACTTCAGATAAATGTATTACACCTCGAGTTATATGCGATTGCTATCGCCTCAAAAGAAAAAATAAAAACGTTTGGCGTTCAAAACGCCAACTCTAACAACATTTTCTGAAAGATCCTTTACTTTTATAGGAAAACGCTCTTTGATTCTTAGTCTCTGTATAATAACTGAATATTTCGTGCAAATGTGAACAAAAAATGACTTCTCGAATGTGTCAGAAAATTTACAGTTTGGATTTGTAAACAGACTTTAAATGAAAGGATTATTCAAACTTCTCTGATTCAGTTTATTTTTCTTGGTTTAGCAATGTCTCTTAAGTTGACTTAGAGAAATTTTGATTCTAGATTATATTAACTTGGAAAAAATGAGTTAAGCTGTCTTAAATAACCTAGTCTGAACATAATTTTATAGCCTGAATCAACTTCTGTGCTCAAGCAATAGGTCAGATCTCACGATTTGATTGGTCACACGTGGAGCCCAAATAAGTCTTCTACCTCAAACCGTATTGTAAGGCTTCCAGAAAAAAACATCTTTGCTCAATTGAATTAAAACAAGAAAGAATTTTAATCAGGAAGTGCCTGATATACACACACACACATATATATAATAAGTAGAAGAGACTGTATTTTTGCTACTTCACCCAGAATTTTACCATCCATTTTTTTTTCTTTTTTTTTAAGGTATATTTCTTTTTATAAAGAAAACATATTTGCATTTAGATATTTTTTATGGCTAATATATACATTCTGTTTCTAGGAGTTCTAAGCAGAAAAAGAAATAAATGCTATTTTCTTGATTTTTTTTTTTTTTATCATAAGAGTTACGTTTATGTAGGCTTCAATTGAGCTTTCTTTTTTATATAAACAGTCACATCTTTACCTTCATAATATCATTGTAGATTTCATTATACAAATTGCACTCGACTCTCTTGTGTTATGTCATGTAAATCTGAACATGACGTTTAAATATGTTATGTCAAATGCTCTCCATTGTATTCTTTTGTGCAATAATACAATTGTCGTTCTTTATGTTAGTTTCTCTCAGGTTTTCTGTTCTCAAAGTACCATCTGATGGTTCATTTTCTTAACCGTCGTGGATCGCAAAACCAACAGTTTTAACAGGTGAAGAGCTCAGTGGAAGAACATGTTATGTTGATTTTTTTTTTTTTTTTTTCAAAAATTGTTTTATTTTATGTGTGAACTTGTTATGAGGTATTCCAGTATTTCTCTACCATTTTACCCCATAGCCCATTTAACCCTCTAGTGTCCATAAGTAAACTATAACCAGTATAGCGGCCTTGCCTAGACAGAAATAATAAGCTTAGAAGAAATTTTTCATGCATATTTTCTAGCAACCTATTCATTGTCTCAACACCAGCAATTTTTTCAATATTTATACAATTAATTTAATATAAATTAGTCATTTGTCTACTTGTATATGCAAATAGAAATAAATTGTATATAAAACAACAACAATAATAATAGTATAGGTAAGTAAAATGTTTCTAGATGTATAAATACTTATGTAAACAAGCATTAAAGTTCATTAGGTTTGATTCATAGTTGTTTACATCATTTGGCAACAAATCTGACTTTCTGAAGAAAACCTTTTAAAGTAACCGCCAAGGTCACTCTACTGGAAAAGTACCTATAATTTTTTGTTTTCTAAATTCATAGGTTGCATTGTATCGTATAGTTTTCACTTAAAAAAAAGCAATAAAAAACAACAAATTTTTATCAGAAAGTACGTCACCTATGGGTGACATACAAGTTCAAGATCGCATTACAGCAACAAAAATTAATCAAACATTCGAAATCCTAGAAATATCAATTCAGAATTTAGTTAACTTTAATATCCAGGCACAAAAAATATGAGACTTATGCTTTTTTGACATTTTATCCCCAAAAAGAAGGCCATCCGAGTCCTTGCTTGTTTGGAAGAGGTATACAAATTTGGGAGGTTATAGTATCATATCGGAAAATCCCACAGATATGGGACTTTTTTCCATGTTTAGGTAAAATCTCCTAGATC
This sequence comes from Maratus speciosus, assembly GCA_963932465.1. Taxonomy (NCBI): domain Eukaryota; kingdom Metazoa; phylum Arthropoda; class Arachnida; order Araneae; family Salticidae; genus Maratus; species Maratus speciosus. The sequence continues at coordinate 595,726,844 of OZ010788.1, read as the reverse complement.
CCAATAAATGCGTCACGCTATATGAGGACATCAGAAGCCAAGGGTCACAAGTGACAAAAATTGCGATCTGGAGTAAATTGAGTTCAAAGATAATTGACGTTAAAGTTGAACATCAATAATAATTGACTGAATTGAAATAGGAAACTGCTGCTTATTTCACAGTGGTCCTTGAACTCTTATTTCAATAAATGTGAAAAAGTAGAGTGCAATTTTCTTTAAATTTATAATCAATCAATATTGATCATTATTCAGCAAAAGTGGTTGATCTCTTAAAACGCAACACATAGTTAGAAAATCACTTATATTTCTTTACTTGAAAAGAAAAAAAGCATATTTCCAGGTCGTCTGTGCACTTAGTTCAATTTTGTCAGTTATTACCCCTTGGCTTCTGGGGTCCTCATATATTCCCTTAAAATCAAATCTTAGAAAGGTCCTTTCAAACATGTAATGTTACCCGGAGATGACAGTGGGCGTTGACGAGTTAAACCCATTGTCAAACTTCCACGACACTAAAATTATGACGATAAAAAATTATAAAAATAATATTTGTCATTTCTAGTTTTATTTGCTGGCACAAACAAAACGCTCCATCAAAGGTAAAAAAAAAAAGCCCAAAATAATTTATTATAATTTGTAATAAAAAGAATCTTGAAATTCTTATAAAAATTTTTACATTAACTTTTATGTATATTTATTTTACGTTTCAAAAAATGTTAAAATTTATAGATAAAGTATTAAATTTTAAAGAACTTGACTTTTCTTTTTCTATAAAATTTTCGGATAGTCACTTATCTTAAATGTTTTTCCAACGGTCATTTCTACTGCATTTTATATTGCAATCTTTTCCTCCAGGAGGCATAATTTTCTCTGAATTTTCTCTGAAAAAATTATATTTATCTGATGATGTGAGGCTATTTTCACGATTTCCTCGCATATTTTTATAAAGAGTATACAAACAGAGAGATCAATTTCCAAATAATGAAACTTTATAACACTAAATAGAAGAAAATCTCATAGTGTGAAATGTTGGATATCAAAACATCGATATTTCTGTTAGTTATTAAAGTCTTGATACAACTCCATGTAAAATTTTCGTGGCGCATCTGAGGTCCTCACGGCACACCGCTTGAGAAACATTGAGGCATCTTATCATATGGTAAAATAAAATACTCAGATTCTTATTAGCCTTCAAGATCTCGAACATTATTTTTTTAATATTTAATAATTTAAATAATATTAACAATTTTTGATGATTAAAAAGTAAATGTTAATAAATTTTCTAACTGAGTTCAGGACCATCTGTTACCCTTTTAAACTTATACTACCAAGAAGGTGATAAATCAATAAAAATTTACAACAAGAACCTTTTATTTCAATTTTCTCGAACTTTAATATTTGTTGCATAACATCATCTTCTACTAAACTCTTCCAATAATGCTCATGTGTTTCATCATTTTCAGATTAATATATTTAAGTATAGATGTTTTTATGTTTAAAAAGAACAGGGAGAGAAATGTTATTATTTATTAATTGCATGAATCAAATTCTTTAATTTCATTTATGCATTTTATAAATTATTTGTGTAATTTATAAATTTAGAAAAGAAAAGTTGGTTTTGTTAATCCTCTCCAATTTGCTCATTCTTGGGTTGTTTTGTTTTTTTATTGTACAGACAGCGAAATTTAGCATAACTTGTACAGATATTTGATAATTCTGTTTCATATAAAGGTGGACCAAAATGCTGTATTGTATCATAGTGTTCTTCCAGATCGATTCTGTCTGTATGAGATACATTATTTACTGTTAAATAAAAGGTATTAATCAAAGAAAAATATGTGTCCTTTTTTTAGTTTCATTGTATATCCTTCAAACCTTGTCTTTTACAAGCATAAATACAACAAAACATTCTTTATAATACTTATCTGTGGAGTTTTTTTCTGGTCGAGTAAATTAAGATCGACCGAAACAGGTTTTAAGGCCGAAACCGAATTTCGTTGCTCTTCCTATTTTTGGCCGAAAACGAAAACGAAACTGTCCAAATTTTTTAAGTAATTAATACATACATAATTATTAATTAATTATACGTATTTGTTAAATATGCATAATTATTAATTAATATGCGTATTTAATATGTACATTAGGGTGGTTACAAGCAACATGGGAAAAAATAAATTTAACGTTTTCTTCAGGGGGACCCTCCTAAAAGTTGCCAATTAGTTAGAAAATGAGATTGGCAAAGTTTCAACTGAAATGAATAACATTAACCCGTGCCTCATCGAGGTTGAAGTCTTGAAAATTTGCAGTTTTTGGCAAAAAATTGTCGTTTTTCTTTCTTTACGTGAAAACTATTTGTCTTAGAAACCTGTTTCTTGTTTTATTTCATAGAAACAGTTGTTGCCTTAAACTTTTACTGTCATCAAAACTTATATTTAATGAATATTAGTATTTTTCAGGTCAGCTCGTGAACCATACCCTCAAACTCTGCATTTCAGAAACATAAGTGACAAATGACAAATTAATAATTTTATTACTTTTGATAATTTTTTTTTGCATTATTTTCATTAATAGGCAAAAATAAATGAACAATTTTTTAAACTTTAAAAATATTTCACGAATTATAATTGATTATTAGTTATCTAGTTCTGTGTCTAGTAAGAAAGAGCTTCTCGATTTGTGTTGCAGTTGAACCCCTGAATTTCTCTTTTTATTACAAGGGTGTGTTTGTTACCTGTTATCGTTATCTGTTTTTAGAATTGACGAAACATTCCGTAAAGCCTCCCCCCCCCCCTTTTGATATGATGGCAGAAATGTAAGATTTTTTTAATTGGCCACGTGTTTCATCAAATCATCGACAGTAAGCTATCAAGTAATCGTCAAGTTTTATGTATTTTATTTTATAATATTCGCAAAATGAAACTGAACGCCAGAGAAGCTACTAGATTTAGAGTACATCCACCAGTTAACCACAGACTTTAATTTTAAGTACAATTGACTCCCCAAATAACTATTTCGTAAACAAAGAACTGAGATCATCAAAAACAGATTTTAAAATTCCGGTTTAGAGAGAACTGTTATTCACTGGGATGGAAAACTGCTTCACCATTTTTTGAATAAAGAAAATGTAGAGAGGACAGAAGTTTTAATTAGTTGTGGGGATGAAGAACAGTTACTACGAGTTCCACAGCTTGAAAATAGTATCGGAATAATTCAGGCGAAAGCTGTATTTTCAGCAGTTGAAGAGTGGAGGAAGTTGGTAAAATCCAGGCAATATGTTTTGATACAACTGCAGTAAACAACGGTCACTTCAGAGGAACCTGCATTCTTCTATAGCAATTGTTAAAGCAAAAGTCTTCTGTATTTACCATGTCGCCACCCTAATCTAGAAATTATCCTAAAAGCTGGTTTTGATTTTAAAGTGGGAATAATCACTGCTCCTGAGCCAGATATTTAAAAAAACAATTCTGATTGGGTGGTTTAAATTAAACCAGAGTAAATATAAAAATGCTATTGAACATGAAATAGTAGATATAAATAGTTAATTCAGAAGAAATTTCAAGTTTTCTTACAGGACCTTTTAAAAATTAACAGCTCAGGGATGATTATAAAGAGTTTATCCAACTTTGTTTAATTTTTATAGGACTCCTTCCTACAAAAGACTTTTTTCAGAGCCCCTGGTGCTTTTAATCATGTGAGATGCACAAGCAATTTATTCTCTCAAAATATATTGTCATAGATAATCTCTCAATAATGAATTTAGAAAAAGAAGGTATTAAAGACCTTTGCTTATTTCTAATCAATATTTATGTAAAATCGTGCTTCAATATTCCCACTCCCACTTTGGACCCCAATCCAAGACCTGCAAATAATAAAATCACTTGTTCACTACAGAAAAAATGATAAATAGGTTGCAGACAAAGCAGTCGTTAAAATGGTAAACCATCTTTGGTATCTTAACTCGGATCAAGTTGCATTTTCATTTTTAGATGATACTTTGAAAAAAAAAGTCAACATAGGCATGGCTGTAAAAGAAGAAGAAATGATGATGATGATAAGAATTTAAAAGCAACAAAAGTTTTCAACGAAGTAGATTATTTATTGAACAAAGAAGTCAATGATTTTGTTTCATCTCAAACTATAAAAATTTTTAAGAGATTTTATATTAATAAGCATTTTTTAAATACTGATCCCAATCTATGGTGTGAAAATAAACCTTATTTGAAAGCAAGAAATCAGTGAATGGTTTTAAAGTTGTCAATGACACAGCTGAAAAGGGAAGAAAATTAACCAGAGATTTCAATTCCCGTTTAACAAAAAACGAAAAATAAAAACAGTATGTGCTAAAAGTTGTATGTGAATGTAGAAAAACTTTTCCAGATTCTTCAAAAGCCACCTTATCTAAGCCATTTACCACCTTAATCCTTTCTGGCTCAGTGGTCCCATGTCGAGACTACCTAATTTTAATTCCAAACTTACTTGTTTGTAAATTCAGGTGTAGTCAATCATTTCATTATTTTACGAAAAGAACTTTTCTGTACTGGAAAGGGTTAATGTGACAATTGTAAGGGATAATAATTAATTTTCTTTATTATGCTTCCTTTCTTGTAACACAACTTTAATAATAAAATGCATTTGAGCATATTTGTTCTAATTTTTATACTTTCTTTGCACGCCCCCCCTCCCCTTTTTTTAAATTTTTTCAGTTTAAAATTTGATTTTTTTTTCATTTTCTTTGGAATTTTTTTTTAAATTAGTACTTTATTATGTACAAAAGGAAAAACAAAAAGGGGAAAGCAGATGAAATAGAATGTTACAATGTTTTTTTCACATTTTCATAAAAATCAATTTTTAGGATTTGGGTGAAGTCTGGTCCTGAAAAATGCGCATATGTCTAAATTTATACATTTATAGAAATAAAATGGTGTGTGGTTCTTCAAAACGAAGCTTTTTTATATAAAATGAGACCTAAATTATGTTTCTAGGTTTAATTGTATTTATTTTATGAAGGAAAAACAGCATTTTTTTGCGAAAAATCACGTTTTTTTTTCAAACTTTAACCTCAATGAGGCACGGGTTAATATTATCCAAATGAGCTAAAACTTGGCCATTCTCATTTTTTAGCCTATTGGCAACTTTTTGGGGGGTCCCCCGGAAAAAATTCAAAAATTGATTTCTTGTGACCACCCTAATGTACATTATTATTAATTAATTATATGTGTGACCCAAATTGACTCTCTGTGCCTTAGACCCAAAACTTTTTATTTTCATGTAAAATAAAATGTAATTAATTCATCAACGACACAGAAAGATTTTCTAATTATGCGAATTTCATTTAATAAAAAATATTTTAGTTTCATATATACACACCTCGATTTATCTTTTATAATGATTTCTGTAAATGATCATCTGTTATACTAAAACTTTCTAATAAGTTTCAAACTGAAAACTTTCTATTACTGTTATGCCTCCAGCTTTTAGTGAGCACGAAAAAATTCAGTTATACATGCATTGCTTGCTTTATAATTTGCATTCACGTCTTGAGTCAGTCATGACTGAAGATTATAAACAATGAAGTTCGTAGCAATAAATAGTCTCATTTGAGTCGATAAAGCTCAAATCGATGAGTAATGTTGAAAATTTCCGAAAGAAGAAACGAGATTTTTGGAATAGTTTCGGCCCTGCCGAATTTTCAGCTGCATTTTCGCAGAAAATTTCAGATTTTGAGCAGAAAACGAAACCGAATTTTCGGTCGATCTCTATCGTAAATATAAAAAATATCCGATATTTTCAAAACAGCCAACTTACCACTGAGTATAAATATTTCCAGACTTAACATAAATTATAAACTAAAACATATTGTACTTAGCATGAATTTTTAATAAGACAATATTCTAAAATTTTTTCCCACTTACAACAAAACTGAAGATCAACTAAATTGGAAACAAAAACAATTTTTTGAAAAGTTAAACAATTTGTTTTGTTTTTACACCAAAAAAACAAACTATAGCATTTTGAACATAAATGTAATCTTGTCTGCTTTTTCATTCCTTCACTTGTTGTTCAACTTGAATTGAACTAAACCAAGACCAGAAAAAAATCTTTCTAGTGAAACTGTAATTAATGGGTGTATTCGAAAAAATATTTTTCCGCCCTCAACACCTCGAAATTTTCCGAGACATTTCCAGACTTATTTTTATAAGGTAATTTTTGAAGAGATGTTTAAGAGGCCGTGTGATTTCATTTTTCGCTCAATTCATTAGAATTTGATTTTTAAACAATTATTTTCTCAGTATGACCATTTTTTCCCTTCCCAGATCTCCCGCTTCGAAAATTCGGTTCAAAACACCAACTTTGACAGCATTTCTTACAATATTTTCTGCATTTATCAAAAAATAGAGAAGCACGGTACATTATGTAGTTTCTAGATAATTTCCCAATTTGATGCGTTTGAGAGCAAATATGAATTTGAAAATGAATCAGAAAATAGCAGTTGGGATCAGAATACACCCTTAACTTGCTATATAAATTAGACAGTTTATCTTTCAATGGTTGTTCTTTTCCATATAATTATTGGTTTCACGTTTAAAAATTTAGTTTCAAACATAAAGCTTGGCAGGCATTTATTTTCCACTTTAACTAAAAAAAAGTCACTATGCACAAACGTTTCTTGTCTACACAGGACGACAAAATCAATAACATTTTGCTTTGACTAAAAATAACAAAAGTATTGTGCAAAATATTTTGAAATTAAATATAAAATATATGAAAATATCAAACTTCTTGATATTTTGAAAATGAATATCGGATATAATCATCCGATATATGAATATCGGATGAAATGAATATCAAGATATATACTGATTGATATGTATCGCCGAAACCTGATTTTACCTGAATAAAAAAAAAAAACTATATGTGCGTGTGTGTATATATGAGGACGTGAGTTTCAAAACCCACCTTATCCAGAAAATCAAATTTTAGGAAATCGCGAAAAACCCCTGGCTGCGTCCATTGATTTTCATTGTAAACCAAGATTTTACAATGCCAGAATCACCAATAAAATAGATCAATAGAAAAAGCTCGATTTTTAAAATTTTGGATAAGGCGACTTTTGAAACTCACATCCTCGTATATAGTATACATGATTCGGTTTTCAATATAAAAGATAAAATTGATTGAGATATAATTATGGACTATTTTTCCATAATTTTACTAAAATATGAATTCATATTAACACATGGAAATTATTCCAGAGGGAAACATTCGCCTTGCATACAATATTTCAAATGAAAAATCAAATTTCAAAGTAACTGCTTAAAAGGCGCAAAGGCCAACATAGTGAAAAAGATTCCAAGCCGGGACTCGAACCCGGGCCATCAGTATAGCGCACTGACGTTCTACCGACTAAACCACTTGGAACGATACCCCGCAGGGAAAATTTCTCACTATTATATCTTGGCAAGGCTCACGATAAATATTCCATCTTGTGCTGCGTTTGCATCCTTGCCAAGATATAATAGTGAGAAATTTTCCTTGCTGGGTATCGTTCCAAGTGCTTTAGTCGGTAGAACGTCAGTGCGCTGTACTGATGGCCCGGGTTCGAGTCCCGGCTTGGAATCTTTTTCACTATGTTGGCCTTTGCGCCTTTTAAGCAATTACTTTGAAATTTGATTTTTCATTTGAAATATGAATTCATTTTCTTAGGGTTGGGTAGCGTGTCGGGTTTCGAGTTGATTTAAAGTAGAATTTCCGGGTTCGGTTCTGGTGTAACCCGACCCGTACAGGATTGTATCTCGTCATCAGTTAAGGCTGTTCTTAACTGCTTTGCTCAACAAGCTAGAGGTCTGCACGGGCCCGGGCTTGGCCCGAGGCCCGTACCCGGCCCGGCCCACGGGCCGGGCCGGCGCAATGAGGGCGAATTTTCCAACGGGCCGGGCCGGGCCGGCAGAATTAGGACAATTTTTTCAACGGGCGGGGCCGGGCCGACAGACAAAATAAACGGGCCGGGCCGGCAAAAAAATTGAACGGGCCTGCAGGGCCGGGCCGGGCCGATAAAAAAAATTAATCGGGCCTATCGGCCCGATATAAGAATTCAAGCAAAGCAGATAAAATACGAGCCATTTTCAATGAATATGATTTTCTCGAGAAGTAGAAATGTGCGTCACGAGCCGATGCGAGTTTAACAACATCAATACAGATATGTAACATGTCCATCGTAGAGATCGGCATCGTACAGTTACAAGATGTCTGATTACGGGTTTAATTTTTTTTCAGCAGACTCGTGCCGGGACGGAACTGGTCTTAATCGATCTCAGGATGTGTAGGACAGGCATTATGTTTTGTAAAAGTATTAATAGTGATAATGAACTTCTGTTAACAGTATCTTTGGAAATATACCTTAAGGGGTTCTCATATTCACTGCTCAACAATGCGAAACTTTCAAACACATTGTCTGACTCATTTTTAACTATAAAGGCATAAAATTGACATGCCTGACTATGGAAGACATTTGGAAACGAATTGCTTTCGCCATATTTGATAAATTACTTACAGAGATAACAGAGATTCTTGTCATGTGACTGTACGTTTTTCTCCTTTCCTGTGCTATCGCTTCCGGAAATTCGATTCATAACGCTGAATTTGGCAGTATTTTCAGAGAAAGATATATTGCTTTTATCTATGAAAAAGACGGCATTTACATAGTTTCTGAATAAGAATACCTGCCAATCTTACGCGTTTCCGAAAAGAAATGAATTCTCAAATGTGTCGAAATGTAACTTCTTTCGATTTGAGAAAAGCCTTAAAAATGAGACAAATATTTTCGCAAAACTACTTTTTATCATACAGCTTCAAAAGGTATCATGTTTTTAATCCTTTATTCAGAACTACATTTTTTAATGAATCCTTATTGGAATTTCGAAATGTCCGTAGAGACGATGACTAAAACACTGTGTAATCGTTAATATTTACTATTGTGTGTTTTCTGCTTTGCGAACACATAGTAATCTAAAATATACTGTAAAATTTTCCCATAAATATGTACGTAGTATTCATTAAAAGAATCTTAATTTTATGTCGAGAAAAAACGGATTTTTTTTGTAGAAATTGAATCGGGCCGGGCCGGGCCTGTTTTCATTAATTTTTGTACGGGCCGGGCCGGGCTCGGGCCGAACTTTCAATTTTTACACCGGGCCCGGGCTCGGAAATTCCGGCCCGTGCAGACCTCTACAACAAGCACAAAACGATTTGACAAATTTACAAATTAATTTTTTAACGGAAAGATATAAAATTGGAAAACCTGGCCATGGAAGCGATTTGGAATGGAACTGTTTTTTCCATTTTTTGATCCATCCATTACCTAATGAGTTATAAACGAATTCGATCACGTGACAAACCCGTTTTTCACCCGCTTTTGAGTGCTCTTTCTCCCTTCGCGCGGAAATTTGGTTCAAAACGTCCACCTTGACACTCTTTTCTGAAAGTTCGATTGCGTTTGCAAAAAAATGGAAAAAACAGCTCAATGACATAGTTTCTGGACAACAACACCAGCTAGTTTCATGTATTTTCGAACAAAAATAAATTAAAACTTATGTCAGAAAGTGGCCCTTTTGGATTTAAGAACACCCTTAAACCACAAATTTCCTTTTCTAACGTTTTCTTTCCTGCGTGCTTGGAATAAATTCGTGTTTTCAAATTTCTTATATAGAAAATTAAAATTTTTAACTTCTTTTGCCCGTGTATTCTTCTTAAAGGATGCCTCTTTAATGTACGTCTCGAAAAATATTGATGAAATGTATGTTTAATTTTATTTAAGATCGTAGCTGTTGTTCTTTTCAAGTATTTTGTTACTTGAAAAATATACATTTTAGTAATATTTGTCTATTCGAAAACAAAGAAATATCCTTTAAGAAGAGTACTTATACTGAAGAAAAAAATTAAATATTTCTGATGAGAATGCAAAAGTTTATTCAATAAAAAAAAGGCAGAACGGCAGAGAAAAAATGGCACGGTGGAGAAAAAAAAAAAGGGGGGGGGGTGTCACGGGAGAGGAGAAAAAGAGCACGGAAGAGAAGAAAACCTGCCAATTTCATGCATTTTCGAAATGTTTCAGAAAGTAGCTCTTTTGGATTTGAGAACAAAAATGACAATAACGCGCATTCAGGATAAGTATCTACAATTAAAATGTGTTAATTCTTTGAGGTACAAGTAATTGTGTTTTTGTAAACTTTGAATTCTCACTAGAATTTTCATAAAATTTTATTTGAAAATAAGAAAATGCAAATTTGCAGCTTTTTTTCACCAAAGTTATAAAACTAAAATTTTGGCACAATTCTTGATTAAAATCAGGTGCAGGGTTGGTTTGACTTTGTCCAACCTGAAAAAACCCAAGTGGGTTTTTGCCACAATTGATTAGGGCTCAAATTGCTTTACATAACAAAACCTTAAAAAAACTCATGGAAAAATAATTATTTCCTTAAAAACACATTGAAAAAAACGACTATAATATTTGTTTCTTTACATAAATTTAAAAATCAGGATATAAATAAATTATTCTAATTGAAATTATTCGTTACGTATAAAAATGTTTTTGACTTAAAAGTCTAAAAGTATATAAGCAAACTAATTTTGCCTCTATTTCGACTTAATTGAACCACATTGTAAATATTTTAAAACAGACAACAATATTTATAAATAACAATTTAAAATAAACTAAATGTGAAAATAGGAACAATACTACGTACTTACGTTCACATATAAATAGCAAATCAAATAGGAAAACATCGGAATAATTTAACAACAAAATACTGCCAATTGGCAGTAGGACAATAATTCAAAACATCTGAAGGAATTCTTTTAAATTAGAAATTACTAATAAAACAAAACTAAATAATAAATAAAGACACACAACCTTGCTTAATGGTACACAAAACATGAACTTTAATAAGATAAAAGATAAATTCTACGTTTCGAGCTGTTTCTACAGCCGTCTTCAGGAAAAATATGATGGTTAAAAGTTCAGAGGTGAAGGCCTTTATAGCCTAATTGGGCCTAATTTATCTTTTAGCTTATTAAGGCTGTTCTCAAATCCAAAGGGTCAACTTTTTGACATAAGTTTTAATTCATTTTTGTTCGGAAACGCATGAAACTAGAAGGTGTTGTTATTCAGAAACTATGTCATTGAACTGTTTTTCCCGTTTTCTTGTAAAAGCAATAGATCTTTCAGAAAATACTGTCAAAGTTGGCATTTTAAACTGAACTTCCGAACGAAAGAAGAAAATCCAGTCAGTAAGAGGAGAAAAATGTCTCTCACGTGATCAACGTCGCTTATAACTCAATAGGTAATTGATTGATCAAAAAATGGAAAACACAGTTCGATTCGAAATCGCTTCCATGGTCAGACTTTCCAATTTTAGATCTTTCCGTTAAAAAATGAATTTGTAAATATGCCACAACGTTTTCCGCTTGTTGAGCAGAGCAGTTGAGAACACCCTTAAAGTTCGTGTTTTGTATACCATTAAGCAAGGATGTGTGTCTTTACTTATACTGGACAATTGCATCATACTATATAATATGTTATCAAAACTAAATAATTGTCTATTAATATTTAATTTTTTTTTCGTAAATACAGAAACTAGAATATTAGTTATTATTATTTTTTTTAATTCTTTTCAACTCAGTCATAACATGTGTTTAAAAGAATTATGAGTTTTAAAACTAATTTTAATTTTTTTTATATTAATAAAGAATTTATTTTTATAATCGTGCTGTTAATTATATACATCGTCTTACAAATGAACAACAACAAAAAAAGTCCCCAAAACCCTGAAGAAGCCCCAAAACTATGAAAAATAAAATCGCTGGAAAAACATAACCCTTTTATTTTTACTTTTAAGTACTAGACTAAAAAAAGAGTGTTTTTACAAAAAAAATATTTTTACTTCTTTTATTATGTTAAATTTTATTAGAATTTTTATATTTTTATCTGCTGTCTAACATTAATTAGAATATTTTAAAATACAACTTAATTTTAATATTTTTCTATTAGAAAATAGGACTAGAGATTTTTAATAATGAATTAAAATGAAATTTACTTAAAGATTACCTGAAAATGGTTTTCGTAACAAGTCGCATTTTTTTACTCTTTTATAATACAATAATCATAAAAGTCTAGCTCTTTCAAGCAGACATTTCATCTTGACCAGAAATTTGTTTTACAATAAAATTTAAGAAAAATAGTTAAAAAGAAAGATAACTGTTGTCTAGTATATTTCCCCCCAATTATGTTTATTTATTTATGTAATACTCTGAAGATATATTTCTATTTCTTAGTAGTTGTTCCGTTCGCGTGTACAACTTTGATGCCCTGAAATTTAAGGCTTTTTAAGGAATTTTCTAAAAAGAAATTTATTTACACTAAATTACTATACATATGGTGGTATCCTCTAATTGAGGATGTTCTCAAATCCAGAAGGGCAACTTTATGACATAAGTTTTAATTTATTTTTGTTCGGAAATGCATATATTGAAACTAGCAGGTGTTGTTGTTCATAAACTATGCCATCGAACTGTGTTTTCCGTTTTTTTGCAAACGCAATAGATCTTTGAGAAAACAGTGTCAGTGGGCATTTTGAACAGAATTTCCGCGCGAAAAGAGAATAACCGCTCAAGGAAGGGTGAAAAACGTATTTGTCACGTGATCAAAATCGCTTATAACTCAATAGGTAACTTATTGATCAAAAAATGGAAAACACTATTCGATTCCAAATCGCTTCCCTACTCAGACCTTCCAGTTTTATATCTTTCCATTAAAAAATGAATTTGTAAATGTGTCAAAACGTTTGACGCTTGTTGAGCAGAGCACTTGAGAACAGCCTTAAAGTGTTTTTTTTAGCTGATATATTAGAAAAATTCTGCTTAAAGTAAACTGTCACCCAACCCGAACCCGTCAAAACAAATTTTGTTAGTCCGAAACCTTACCCGAACCCGATCTCGGAGTGAAAATAAGTGAATCCATATTTTATAACAATTATGGCAATAAGTCTGCATCTCTAATTTCTGTTTTTTTTTTAAAAATAATTTACACTCTTTAATGGTATATAAATATTAAACAGACATACATACAATAAATACAATGTAAAATATGTATGTCTGTTTAATATTTATATATACCGTTAACAGTTAAATGCAGGCGATATTTATGTGTATTTTATTATATATTGTAAGTGTTCGTTTTATTACACTCTTTAATATTCGACTATATGGCGTTTTCCTTCGAAAAATATTCAGGAATTTCTTTCGAAAAATCGTGTCAATGCGAGCCCTATTCAAACGTGTCAAACCCGAACCCAAAACATTTAAAGTCAACCTGACCCGCTACGAAGATAAATAGCGTCAGCCTGACCGGACCCGAACTGCTGGGAAAATCGCGTTACATGACCCGATGCAGGACTCAAAGCAGGTGGGCGTGAGCACTTCGAGAAAAAAGGCCATGTGTATACGTTAAAAATGAATTCATTTGAATTAATTCAATTCAATCCATTTTGAATTCATCCAAATGAACATTTCCGTTAAAATATGAATTTATAAATGTGTCAAAACGTGTTCAGTGAACATACATTTTATCAATTTAGATTTATGACAACCCATTTACTTCAACTAAAATTACTTTAGAGTGATTTATGGTTATAACTTTTATTTAAGAAAACATTTATTGATATTATCTCTTTAGCAATTAACCATGAATCATCTGAAATGGTGTTATATCCAATTTTGTTTATTATATCAAGATACTTTCATCTCCTCAGTTGTCTAAAAATAATTATTGTGATTTATGGTTGTTTATCAAGGAATCAAGGTCACTTCCTGGTTTGAGTGATTGTACATTTTGAAGAGGCAGTTGAACTCAAGCATTCGGACTATACGCAACAGCTCATCTCTCTAGCTGTGATTTCGCAATTTTCGCAGCCGGGTAACAAAATCCCCGGTCCTTGTAACCTGCAAGCGTCCTTGTAAACTGCAAGCTCTCATTCCTGTGCAAATGCAAGAAATTGTAACATGTTAAATCTCAATATAGTTTTATTTACATCTTGTGTTAATCTACTAATTCTATAAACACACACAGAAACATAAAAGCTGGAGGCACCGCTGCGAGATCTTGGATATTTTTTCAAGTTTGGATTAATGCACACTCAGCACTCATCATATCAGTGTTCTAAATAGAGTTTTCACCAGTTTTATGTGGAATTGCAACAGACGACGGAGCACCTCGCATCACATTTATTACAGATAAGTACATTTTATCTTATTATTATTATCGGTTTGGCTTTTGTTTTTTACGCTATTCACATCATTATTTGAATAATGAATACCGACTTGGAAGCCGCAAAAAAGGCTGCTGAAGAATTGGAAAAGGCAGCTATAAATTTACGTGGCAGAGCTAAATCTGCTCTAACAAGGATAAACAACTTCATTAACTCGGAGCAAGCTTTTCAAAAAAATGACTTGTACAATAAATTAGAAAAATTAGAGACAGTTTACTCCGATTTTGATAAATATGATGCTCAATTACCAACTGAAGCATCTGAAATTGAGGAATTTGAAAAGAAATATTATGAAACGAAAGCCAAACTGCAAACGGAACTTGAAAAAGTTACCGTAAATGTGCATGCACCGCAAATGATAAATGATCAGATTCCAGTTGTTAGTTCTACTATTTCTAACAATTTTAAATTGCCTAGGCTCAATATAGAGGAATTTAATGGTGATTTTAAAAACTGGCTATCATTTAAAGATTTATATTTATCATTAGTTCATAAAAATGCCAGCACAACTAATATACAGAAGTTTCAGTATTTAAGAGGGTTACTAGGGGAAGAGCCAGCCTCTATTATAAAACATATTCCTATTTCTGAAAACAGTTATTCAGAAGCGTGGGAAAAATTGCTGTCGAGATATGATAAGAAAAAACAAATTGTTTCCACTTTAGTTAAAACATTCTTGGACATTCCCCCCATTACTCAAGTAAATGCATTTAGCTTACGCTGTTTATCAGATGTATCAGATGAAGTAATTAGAGGCCTTAAATCAATCAATGAAAAGGCATCTGGCCGTGACTTATGGCTAATTCATATTTTATTACAAAAGGTTGATTCTAAAACAAGGGAGGAATGGGCAAAATTGACCTCAAGCGAAGACTTTCCGTCTTTTGATCAATTTATTCAGTTTATAAATGATAGATGTTCATCTTTAGAATTGTATAAAAGTGAAAATGAAGGTTCGCATAAACAAGAGAAACAGTATAACGTCAATAGATCTTTTTCCAGTGTCATTAGCAAATGTTTATTGTGTAAATTTAATCACTCACTTTACAAGTGTGTTAAATTTAAAGAATTAAGCATCAGGGATAGGAGACAGTTTGTTAAGAAAAACAAGTTATGCAGTAATTGCTTGTCTGACAAGCACACTACCTGGCAATGCAATTCCTCTTACTCTTGTCATAATTGCAAGCTGAAACATCATACTAGTTTATGCGAAAATAAGCTGCAAAATTACGCAATATCAACTTCTTGTTCAAATGAAAAACAGAGCCGCAAAAACAAACCTGATTCAGAGGCCGGTTCGATTCCGGAGGAGAATAAAAAGGAAGTTTCTCCTTCCATAAATGCAGTTCAAACATCTTTCGCACTTTTGCCCACTGCTAGTGTATATATTAATGATTGCATGGGTCAAAAGCACACTTTAAGAATCATGTGTGATAGTGGATCAGAGTCTACATTTGTTTCTGAATCCTGCATGAAAATGTTAGGAATTAAAAGGAAAAATGCTAGGTTCCCCGTAAAAGGTCTGTCTAACTCAAAGATCGTAGTAACTAAGGGTTACGTAATGTTTGATCTTACATCAATTTATAATGCAGACACCAAGTTGTCTGTTAAGGCATTTATTTTAGATGATTTAACTGCTCCGTTACCTGCGGAAAAAATACATGAGAAGCATTTTTCGCATTTAAAGAATATAAACTTAGCGGATCCACATTTCGGGACACCAAGTAAAATAGACATTATTCTAGGATCTGATTATTTCTTTTCTATTTTGCTTCCTGGTCAAGTAACAGATACTCAGAGCAATTTAATTGCTGAAAACTCAATTTTTGGCTTTCTGGTATCAGGGAAAATGCCACATTCTAGTACATCTCCAAATTCAATACATAATTTACACATTTATGAAGTTAATATTGATAAAGAGTTAAAGCGTTTTTGGGAAGTAGAAGAAGTATACTCAAATGTTGTCACCTGAAGAGCAATTTGTTGAATCACATTTTCAGGAAAATTATTCAATTAATTCCGAGGGTCGTTTTGTGGTTAAGTTACCTTTTATTCAATCTAAATCAGAATTAGGTAATTCTAAACCTGCCGCAATTTCTCGCTTGCTTGCTATGGAAAAGAAATTTAAAGAAAAACCAGAATTTGAAAATCAGTACAAAGAGTTTATGTACGAATATGAAGAATTAGATCACATGGAATTAGTTGCACAAAATGACATTAATAATTATGAAAACAAACACTACTTTCTTCCTCATCATGCGGTTATTAAATCTTCTAGTATCACTACTAAATTAAGGGTAGTTTTTGACGCTTCATGCAAAACTTCAAGTGGTATTTCCTTGAATTCTATTTTGGGTGTAGGCCCTAAGTTACAACGGAACATTTTCGAAATCTTACTTAATTTTCGAGTTCCGAAAATAGTCTTTTCAGCGGATATAGAGAAAATGTACCGCCAGATTTTGGTTGCTGAAGAGGATCAAATTTATCAGCAAATAGTTTGGAGGTCTAATCCTAATGAGGAAATAAAAAATTACAAATTGAAAACTGTCACATATGGTTTAGCGCCAGCATCTTTTCTGGCAACTAGATGTATAAAACAAATCGCTCAGGATTATACAAAAAATCCTTGCATTTCGCGCATGTTAGAAGAGGATATGTACATGGATGACTTATTATCCGGTACGAATACTGTTAGGGAAGCAATAGAAACTTGCAAAGAAATTACAGATTGTTTAGACGCGCATGGTTTCCACTTGAGGAAGTGGAATTCAAATTCACAGGCATTTCTTAATGAATTTATAGATTCTTCTAGCACTGAATCAAATTTTGAAATCATTCCTAGTGACAACGGAAGCTCCAAAGTTCTAGGCTTAAGCTGGAACTCTTCATCAGATAGTTTTATTTTCATAACGGCATTAACACTCACTCCACCTCTTACAAAGAGACACATTTTAGCTGAGTCTGCACGGATTTTCGACCCGCTAGGTCTAATTTCGCCCTGTACTGTGACTTTAAAGGTATTTTATCAGAAACTTTGGCTTACAAAAGGGGACTGGGACTCTGTTATACCGCAACATCTTACAGACGAATTGTTACAATTTCAAATTTCCTTTAACGGACTAAATCAATTGTCTGTTCCTAGATGTGTCACGCTTTCATCCAGTAACCCGTTTGAATTACACGGTTTTTCTGATGCCTCAACATTGGCATATGCTGCCGCAATTTATTGCCGACAAAGTTATGAGGGGAAAATAAACTCTTTTCTCTTAGTTTCTAAAACTAAAGTTGCTCCAATCAAACAGATTTCAGTGCCGAAATTAGAGCTTTGCGGTGCGCACCTACTAGCTAAGCTGTTCCGTTCCGTCATGGAAACATTAAAGAGTTACAAGTTCGATATTTTCGCCTGGACGGACTCCAAAGTCGTCCTTTCTTGGCTATCAGCGCATCCGCGTAAATGGAAGACTTTTGTCGCGAATAGGACAGCTCAAATTACCGAAATTCTACCTACAAAGCACTGGAGACATGTACCATCCAAAGAGAACCCCGCAGATATCGCTTCACGCGGTATTGATCCAAAATGTCTTCCAGGTTGTGATTTGTGGTGGAAGGGGCCAAGTTGGCTAACTTTAGACCCATCCAATTGGCCCAAAGACGTCTCAAATGTTGAGGAATTTGATGATCAAATCAAAGCCGAACAAAGGTCTGATCCAATTTTTTCCTTTCACGCCCACACATCAAATGATCTATTTGATAATTTGTTTCAAAAGCACTCTTCACTTGCAAAAATTATTCGCATTTTGGCATATTGCCAAAGATTTATCAAAAAATGCAAGAAGTCTAACAAAACAGAAATTTTTTCACCACATCTTACTTACAAAGAAACAAAAGCTGCTGAAGAGAATATTGTTCGTTGGATTCAGAATTCTTACTTTCAGGAAGAATTTAAATGTATCCAAGAACAGAAAGTTTTGCCAAAGAAAAGTACGTTACAATCCCTCCACCCGTTTATTAATGATAAGGGTCTGTTACGGGTGGGAGGACGCTTACAACATTCACAATTATCCTTTAATCACAAACATCCTTTAATCTTGCCCTCACAGCATAAAATGGCTGAGTTATTAATACAGCAACAACACATTGCCCATTTACATGCTGGGCCTTCACTGCTATCCCACATCATCAGACAATCTTATTGGATAATTGGTGGAAAAAAGATCATTAACAAATGCATCAATAGATGTTTAAAATGCTACAGATATAAAAGGTCCATTGCAACCCCTCAACTAATGGGGAATTTGCCACAGCATCGAGTAACCCTGGAACGTCCATTTTTTTCCAGCGGTGTCGATTACGCAGGCCCTATATCTATTAAATTTAGTAAGGGTCGGGGTGCAAAAACAACTAAGGGCTATATAGCTTTGTTTATTTGTTTGGCTACAAAAGCTGTACATATTGAAGCTGTGAGTGATATGACGGCTGAGGCATTTATCGCCGCCCTTCGACGTTTTAGTGCAAGGCGAGGCACCCCACGGCATCTTTACAGCGACAATGGCACCAATTTTGTCGGTGCATCCAGAAAGTTGGACAAAATTTATGAATTATGGCGTTCATTTACAGATAATGAAATTATGTCACATTATCAAGTTAAAAACTCTCTAGAATGGCACTTCATCCCTCCTTCTGCCCCTCATTTTGGCGGGATTTGGGAGGCTGCGATAAAATCAACAAAGTATCACATCAAGCGAGTCATAGGAGAGACATTGCTCACTTTCGAAGAGCTAACCACGTTACTCACCCAGATAGAAGCCTTGCTCAACTCGCGGCCGCTTATACAGTTAAACGATAATGATACTGAATCAATAAATGTTCTCACTCCCTCACATTTTCTTACAGGGGATGTTGTGCATTCCATACCAGATGAGTCAGCAACCACTACAACCAATCTAAAGAAACGATGGGAGCTGCTCCAAGACTTGAAAGCCGGCTTCTCCAAACGTTGGACCAGAGAATACTTGACCTCGCTGCAACCCAGAGCTAAGTGGAAGATCGCCACGCCTAACATCGAGGTGGGACAGGTAGTATTAGTACTGGACGCAAATCAACCGCCTGGAACTTGGCCGTTGGGTTGTATTACGGAGGTCCACCCAGGCAGTGATGGTCTCAACCGAGTGGTGACTGTGCAATGCGGGTCTTCATTCTTCAAACGCCCAGTGCACAAGTTGTCATTACTCCCTCAATATCAGGACTAAAGCCCTGATAGGGGGGGGGGGGGAGCATGTTCAGTGAACATACATTTTATCAATTTAGATTTATGACAACCCATTTACTTCAACTAAAATCACTTTAGAGTGATTTATGGTTATAACTTTTATTTAAGAAAACATTTATTGATATTATCTCTTTAGCAATTAACCATGAATCATCTGAAATGGTGTTATATCCAATTTTGTTTATTATATCAAGATACTTTCATCTCCTCAGTTGTCTAAAAATAATTATTGTGATTTATGGTTGTTTATCAAGGAATCAAGGTCACTTCCTGGTTTGAGTGATTGTACATTTTGAAGAGGCAGTTGAACTCAAGCATTCGGACTATACGCAACAGCTCATCTCTCTAGCTGTGATTTCGCAATTTTCGCAGCCGGGTAACAAAATCCCCGGTCCTTGTAACCTGCAAGCGTCCTTGTAAACTGTCTCATTCCTGTGCAAATGCAAGAAATTGTAACATGTTAAATCTCAATATAGTTTTATTTACATCTTGTGTTAATCTACTAATTCTATAAACACACACAGAAACAAAACGTTTTGCGCTTGTTGAGCAGAGCAGTTAAGAACAGCATTAAGGTTTGTTATCAGTCAGGACGCAAATTCCCCTCTCTGTCTCTAGTGCCAAACCTATGGGCTTGGAATGCATCCGTAAGTTTACAAATTTCTTCTCGGAAAATTACAATTTTTACCTTTTGTTTACTGTATGCTATTCTTGAAGACTGTTTCTTTTTTTATTAGGGTTTCGTTCATCTGACGAAAGCCTATTCGTCTCGCTCCTCTGTCTGTCTGTCCGTCACAGAGCCCGTTCTCAGAAACTATACATGTTAGAGACTTGAAATTTTGGGTACTTATAGCTGAACACCTCACATCAAACAACAAATCATAAAATTTTGAAAAAGTTGATAATTAACCTAATTACGGGCTAATTAAATTCTAAAATTAACCAATCAACCTTTTGAATGCAGGTGCGAACACACGTTATCGAAATCCTCCCCAGTTTCTCCTAAGAGTTGCCAGTAAATTCGGCGGATGCTCCGTCAAATCAGCCGGTGCAGGGTTACCACGGAGTAATTTAAGCAATAAATGAAGTGGACCTTTAAAAAGCAAAATCGGATCTGCCGAAGTATCGGTCGTACAAATTCGTAACAGGTGTAGAAATACGCGGAAAAAATTCTACTTTATTTTGGTATAAATTTCAAATTTCTGCGTAGGATAGAACGCAAAAATCCACTAAAAATCGATCGATAAAAATTTAATTTCTGTGTTTTTAAAGACAATGAAAACAGATCTCCATTCACCGGAAGGCAGCTGTCGTCATCTCTCGACATATCGGCGCGGGAGAAATTTAAGGGGAGGAAAGTCTAATACGAAATTTAAACTTTTTAAATATTAAATTTTTCGATTAAATTTTTTGACATCCGAGCCGGAAATTTCTCGCAGATTTCATACATATCCGGTTCAAAGAGATAGCTTCATTACGAGCTGAGATATTAATTATTATTTTATTAATTCCTTTTATTTCCATCAAATGCCAGATTAAGATGGAGGCACGTGCTTTTTTAACGGAGATTTCATTTAAATTAGGAAATCTAACAATTTGCGTGGGGTGTTTCGACGGCGCGCTATGAGATAAGTATTAATTATTCAATATGAAAAAGTTTATAGGTTTATAAGTGTTCATCCCACTATTTCCGAATAGCAATTTCAGGAAATATCTTAAATTATTGTTTAAGACCGCCACTCGATGTGTTCGAAACTTTAAGATACTTTATAACACATAAGAAAAAGTGTAAAAAAGAATAGAGTGTGATATTTCGAGGAGTGGAGGGGGGGGGGGGCTAGATTTATTTATTAAATCTTAGCATTTGTTATCGCAGAAAATGTTTTAAATTGTTGGTTAAGACTGCACCGCCACCCTCCCGACCATGTATCTACGGAGAGATTGCGCAAAGGAGTTTCGTTCAGATATGCTTTTGTTAAGAATAGAGTGCGCTCCCTGGTGGTGGAATGCGGAACTAACGTAACGCGATTTTGTTAAAATTAGGAAATATAACAAGGCGATCCGTTTGCAACTTTAAGATACTTCATGACACATAATAAAAAGCTTATAAAACAATGGTGCATGCAATTTCCTGTGAAGGGAGGGCGGGGGAGGGACGCTGGATTTCTTTTTTAAAAATTAGCGTTTACGACCTTTTTAGATGTCGTTTTTTGAGCACTATGATATACTCAGACACGTGCTGCTTATGAAATATAAAAATGTCAAAATTTTAGTTACCACTATTTCCGAATAGTACTTTCAGCAAATTTCTTAATTTCTCGCTTAAGGCCGCCACCAACTCGAGTAACACATCCACTGATAGGTTGTTTAACAGAGTTTCGATCTGATACACTTTTGTTATGAATAGTGTGCGCTCCCTGGTGCTGGAATTTGCAACTAACATAACGCAATTTTGTTAAAATTATGAAATCTAACAAGTCGATCTGCTGGAAACTTTGACATAGTTCATAACACATAATAAAAGGCTTATAAAAGAATGTTCCGTGCAATTTCCTGGGGCGCCTACCTATCTCGGGTGCTATAGACTCGATCCCCTCGACTAATATACCTACGGATAGGTTGTAAAACGGGGTTTCCTTTGGATAGAGGTTTGTGTAGAATAGAATGCGCCCCCTGGTTGCGAAATGGGGAACTAACAGATTTCGCAAAAGAATAAAGTGTTTTAAAGGAATATTAAACGAAACCCTCTGTGCGATCTGTGATCACACTTACCCACTTGTTTGCCAAAATGTTTCTAAAATATATATTTAATTCTATATTTTAAGTATTAAAATTTAAGTGAAGCAGGCGAATTGTAAGTAAGATTTTAACACTTTAAATAAAACTAACAATGCATTTTAAAAATATTTCGTCCAATAAAAAAGAAGAAAAAACATTCTTCAAGAAGAGCATACAAAAAACAGAAGAAAAAAAAATTTAATTTTCCGAGAGAAATTTGAAAAATTCGGATGCTTTCCAAGCCCATAGGTTTAGCATTAGAGAGGGAAATTACCAGCCAGACTGATGAGGAGCCTTAAGAGGCTACTTCAGTCAAATGAAAAGACCCGTTCGCTAAATGCTAATCCTATGGAAGAAATTTATAACGATATCTCGATTGCATTTCAGTATTTTTAAATGATTTTTTTTTGCATTGGATAGCTGAGATCGATCTGTATGCAGGCCATTTTTTAGTTTTTCGATTTTGATTACAGATTTTTTTTATGAGCATGCTTTCAGTTTCGAAACCGGTTCCGAAAATGAAAGCGTCCTCATTAAAAATATCTGTAAACAAAATCGTAAAATTAAAAAACGGCCTTTGTACAGATTGATCTCAGCTATCCAATGCAAAAAAAAAATCATTTAAAAATATTGAAATGCAACCGAGATATCGCTATAAATTTCTTCCATAGGATTAGCATTAGCGAACGGGTCTTTTTCACTTGACTGAAGTAGCTTCTTAAGAGGCCACACTAGTCACGCGGATATACTCGAATGCTAATGTAAAGTCTATGGGGACATTATTTTCAAATTTCTCACTTTGATTTTAATATTTTTGAATGATTTCTTTTGCATAAGATCGCTGAGGACGATCTACAACCGAGCTAGTTTGTACTTTTCTGATTTGGGTTTCAGATTCTTTTTAATAATTACTTTAAATTTCGGATCCGGTTGGAACCGGTTCTCAAATTAAAACTATCCTAATAAAAAAAAAAAAAAAACTATAACCAAAATCGAAAAAGTAAAAACTAGCCCTGTTGTAGATCGTCCTCAGTTACCATATGCAGAAAAAAAAAAAAAAAAAACATTTAAAAATATTAAAATCAAAGTGAGAAATTTGAAAATAACGCCCCATATACTTTACATTAGCGTTTTCCTTTCTTGCCGTCGTGACTGAAGTGGGCTCTTAACGTTGGTAACTATTGCATGCATAAATACTGTTAGGCAGCTGAAAATATTTACTTAACACATTCAGTGCCACAGTGACAGACACTGAAGCTGAAAAATTTACAAAGTTTTAAGTAATTTTTATCAAAGTATAATCCTGTAATAAATAAAAAGTAAGTAAATTTTAAATAAATTTTCTGTAATTACTTAAAAAAATGTATGTATTTTTAGTTTTTTATCGCAATTTAGACCATATTTCCATCGGTGAATGACGCCTTCTAAACGGAAAGTTCAGTGTCAGTTACCGGTAACTGACTTGGCGCTTAACGTGTTAATAATAGATAGCATCCGAAAAACCTATATCCCGGGGGTAAAAAAGAACAAAAACTGATTAATATGCACTGTAAAAACTACTTGAAAACGTTTCTGAAAATGATGGGCAGTAAAAGAAACTTTTATTTCAGAAATGATTCTTAAAATCTCGGTAATCTATTGGTTTTCAGAGCTATCTAAAGATAAAAGATTGCTTTCGGAATTACGAGTAACTCGGAAGATGTTCTATTATATTATAGGTTAGGAAACATTTGTCTATTTATAATGTAAGCATTTGAGCAATTTTTAAATGCACTTGTTTAAAAAGCCAGTTGAAAAATAAAAACATGCCGGAAAATTTACATAGAAATAGTTATTAATAAAACTAACTCGTCGTGAAGGTTAACTTCCAGGAAATACTATTGTTAAGTTTAATTCAAAGCTGTCATGAACGGCGCGACGGTTTGCTGTAAAAGGCAGAATTAGTATTAAGTTTTAGTCCATTACCTCTTTTGAGGAAAGGTCCTTCTTTTTCACACTAACATACAGCATACTTCTGTTTCTATTACAAAATGCGTTTTTATTTATTTATCTTACTGATTTGCGTATTTTCTGCACTTTTTTTGTCCATTACTTTGGTACCAAAAAAAAAAAAAATAAAAGAAACAAGTGGGTAAGTATGATCACAGATCGCACAGAGGGTTTCGTTTAATATTCCATTCAAAACACTTTATCCCTTTGGAAAATCTGTTAGTTTCACATTTCGCAACCAGGGGCGCACTCTATTCTAAAAAAACCTCTATTCGAACGAAACTCCGTTTTAAATACTATCCGTAGATATATAAGTCGAGGCGATTGGGCCCATAGCATCCGAGATAAGTAGGCGTCTCTGGTGGTAAAAAGTGGAACACAAATATGTAAGGCTATGGTTCATAATATGAAAGAATGGTCAAAGGGGTGTCGGCAAAAGTTGGAAAAGTGCTCCCCGGGTGAAAAGGGCGGAGATTAGAAAAATTGCTTAAAATACTCAAGTTAGAGCCCGGAGGAGTAAATAATATAAGACTTTTGGAACATTTTATGATTTGTCGCGTAGTCTGAGGTATTCAGTCCAGAAGTCTGAGGTCGTATGCAAAAATTCATGTCTCCAACTTAATTAAAGGCTCTCTTAGAAAGAATTCCTTAAAATACATAAGTGGTAGCTCAAAGGGTGAAACGTAAGACTTTTTCAAGATTTTATGATTTGTCGCCTGTCCTCAGGTGTTCTGCTATAAGTATGCAAAATTTCAAATCTCGAATTTAATAAGGGGTCAGTTAGGCAGAATTGCTTAAAATACGCATGTGGAAGACCAAAGGGTTAAATGTACGACTTTATCAAAATTTTATGATTTGTTGCATGATGGTGTTCAGCTATAAATATGCAAAATTTCACGCCTCCAACCTAATTAGGGGCTCACTTAGAAAGAATTGTTTAAAATACATATGTGGGAGCCCAAAGGGTTAAATGTACGACTGTTTCAAAATTTTATGGCTTGTCATTTGATGTGAGGTGTTCAGCTATAAGTATGCAAAATTTCACACCTCCACCTAATTAGGGCTCACTTACAAAGAATTGTTTAAAATACACATGTGGGAGACCAAAAGGTTAAATATGAAACTTTTTCAAAATTTTATAGTTTGACGTTTGATGTGAGGTGTTCAGCTATAAGTGTGTAAAATTTCACGCCTCCAATCTAAATAGGGGTTCACTTAGAAAGGACTGTTTAAAATACACATGTGGGAGTCCAAAGGGTTAAATGTACGACTTTTTCCAAATTTTATGATTTGTCGTTTGATGTGAGGTGCTCAGCTATAAGTATGCAAAATTTCACGCCTCCAATCTAATTAGAGGCTCACTTAGAAAGAATTGTTTAAAATACACATGTGGGAGCCCAAAGGGATAAATGTAAGACTTTTTCAAAATTTTATGATTTATCGTTTGATATGAGGTGCTCGGCTATAAGTATGCAAAATTTCACGCCTCCAACCTAATTAGGGGCTCACTTTGAAAGAATTGTTTAAAATACACATGGGGGAGCCCAAAGGTTTAAATGCACGACTTTTTCAAAATTTTATGATTTGTCGTTTGATGTGAGGTGTTCAGCTATAAGTATGCAAAATTTCACTCCTCCAACCTAATTAGGGGCTCACTTAAAAAGAATTGTTTAAAATACACATGCGGGAACCTAAAGGGTTACATGAACGACTTTTTCAAAATTTTATGATTTGTCGTTTGATGTGAGGTATTCAGCTATAAGTATGCAAAATTTCACTCCTCCAACCTAATTAGGGTTCACTTAGAAAGAATTGTTTAAAATACACATGTGGGAGCCCAAATGGTTAAATGTACGACTTTTTCAAAATTTTATGATTTGTCCTTTGATGTGAGGTGTTCAGCTATAAGTATGCAAAATTTCACTCCTCCAACCTAATTAGGGGCTTACTTAAAAAGAATTGTTTAAAATACACATGCGGGAACCTAAAGGGTTAAATGAACGACTTTTTCAAAATTTTATGATTTGTCGTTTGATGTGAGGTATTCAGCTATAAGTATGCAAAATTTCACTCCTCCAACCTAATTAGGGTTCACTTAGAAAGAATTGTTTAAAATACACATGTGGGAGCCCAAATGGTTAAATGTACGACTTTTTCAAAATTTTATGATTTGTCCTTTGATGTGAGGTGTTCAGCTATAAGTATGCAAAATTTCACGCCTCCAACCTAATTAGGGGCTCACTTAGAAAGAATTGTTTAAAATACATATGTGGGAGCCCAAAGGGTTAAATGTACGACTTTTTCAAAATTTTAGGATTTGTCGTTTGATCTAAGGTGTCCATCTATAAGTATGCAAAATTTCAAGTCTCCAACATGTATAGTTTCTGAGAACGGGCTTTGTGACGGACAGACAGACGGACAGACAGAGGAGCGAGACGAATAGGGTTCGTCAGATGAACAAAACCCTAAAAAAAAAAAAAAAAAAAAGTCGGAAATCGTACATCAAACGTGGCAAATGAGGTACGTTCGTTACTAGTTTTATAAATATTCCGTTCGTAGTGCAATGGCTGTAATTTTCTTGGTCTGCGATTATTGGTGCAGCTTGAAGGCTGTTCTCAAATCCAAAAGGGCAACTTTATGACATAAGTTTTAATTTATTTTTGTTCGGAAATGCATGAAACTAACAGGTGTTGTTGTTCATAAACTATGTAATAGAACTGTTTTTTTTTTCAGACGCAACAGATCTTTCAGAAAATCGTGTCAAAGTGGGTGTTTTGAACCGAATTTTCGCACGAAAGAAGAATAACCACTCAAGAAAGGGTGAAAAACGTGTTTTGTCACGTGATCAAAATCGCTTATAGCTCAATAGGTAATTGATGGATCAAAAAATGGAAAACACAATTCGATTCCAAATCGTTTCTGTAGTCAGGCCTTCCAGTTTTATATCTTTCCGTTAAGAAATGAATTTGTAAATGTGTCAAAACGTTTTTCGCTTGTCGAGCAGAGCAGTTGAGGATAGCCTTTTTCATTGATTAACAAACAAGGTCGGACATTTCCATCGAGCGTAATGGTAGTGCGATTGCGATCACAGCGCTGTTACTGACAATGGGGAAGAAACTCCCCATCCTAGTAATATTTTTAATATTGAGTATCTACCTTATAGTGATCTATTTTTTATGTTGCATGTTTAAGTTTTCGATCGAATCTTACACAGATACATGAACATAGTCCCAAAAAATTTCATAAATATTACCATTTGGTAGGAATTTTTATAGCCGGTATTTCATTAATTGATTAAGTTTAACGTATTAAATAATCGTTACAATAATCTTTTAAAATGTACGCATTCTCACTTTCTTACAGATAAAATAAAGATATTGTTTTTAATGTAAATAACGTTACAATCAATTCAATAATATTTATAATATTAACATATAAGAAATAATAATAAAATTACAGATGTGGAAAAGTTCCTTTCGACAAATTTTTAGAATTATATAAATCTAAAAGTTAAAAATAAATAGAGGTACTGACATGACACTCAATAAAATTTTATTCGATAGGAATAAATTAACATAATACCTGAATTTGATTTTTTACAATTTAATCTCATAAACTTACATATTTACGTTCTTAACAGAATTTTCTGGGGATTCTCTTTTGTATTATTACTACAGATTATCATTTTATAAGTTAAAAGTGAACGATAAAAGTAATATAAAAAGAAAAAGCAGCTAAATAAATAAAGCATAAATAGAATATCGTCTGCCCCTACTTCGTTTTAGGAAAGAATGGATATTCAAAACATAGAGCGTAAACATATTTCATCAGCATAGGTAAATTTCGGAGGTTTGTTAATTCTTCCCCCTTGTCTGTAGTGACGCTAATACTGTTGCCATTACAGATTTTGTCTTAAATATCCCATCTTGTATGATAATCTATGGCCTTTTTTAGCCTACTCGGAGTGCAATTGTCTCCTCCAACACGTGCAAGCAGAAAGTGCGTCTGGAGTTTTCTCCTCTGCCCGATATGAACCCTCAAGGAGAAGAGGGTTTTACAGGTGCGCATAATTCATTATAGGATCAGTAAAGTTATTAAGTTCAGCCTTTTCGAAAATAAATAAATAATTTTTACTCGCTAAATACTACTGGCTTTCAAATTTAAACGAGTAGAAAACTGTACGTCAAACGTGGCAAATGAAGTGCGTTTGTACTATAACTAGTTTTATAAATATTCAGATCGTGGAGCAATAATTGTTGCACTCTTAGGCAAAAATGCACGAATACAAAACTTATTACGATTCTATATATTAAATTCCTTAATACTAAAATAATAGGACTCCCTCTTAAATAGGACGTCATCACCATGGCAACATAGAATCATAACCTAGCATGGGATATCATTGAATTCATGACGTGTGATCGAATTTATAATAGAATAAAGAAAACTTTTATTAATATCTTTTTAAGTTTTGATTCGATTTTCATAAAATTTGAAATGACGCGACACAATTCTGAAACGATTATGTATATTATATTTCAAACCATTCGGTTGGGTAGTTTTTGCGCCGTTATATGCGGACAGACGGACGGGTCAGACGACGACTATAGGTGCTATACATATTTATGTAATTACGAACGCAACTAATAAAAGGTGCTCGATTAAGCGTGGAGTCCGCGGTCCGCGTATGATTCAACCGCTACACCAACTTATAGCCGACAATAACAAGGTAGGACTAATAACAAGGTAGCATTTAATCTTAAATTAGACATAAATTAAATGCATTAATCAAATAAACACTGCTTAAGGATGTATTCAAATCCAAACTGCTTGTTTTCTGATTCATTTTTTCTCTCAAACGCATCAAACTGGGAAAATCCCTTATTTAGATACTACATAATGTGCCGTGCTTCTCGATTTTTTGATAAATGCAGAAAATAGTGTAAAAAATGCTGTCAAATTTGGCGTTTTGAACCGAAATTTCCGAAGCGGGAGATCTGGGAATGAAAAAACTGGTCATACTGAAAAAATAATTGTTTCAAACTCAAATTCTAATTAATTGAGCGAAAAATGAAATCACATGGCCTCTTATACATCTCTTCAAAAATCACCTCAGCAAGTTTCATGTTTTTACTTTTAAAAATGAGTCTGAAAATGTCTCAGAAAATTTCGAACTATTGAGGGTGGAAAAATATTTTTTCGAAACCCTTAATCGAACTTTCACTATTTGATCAACTCTTAAGGCTGTCCTCAAATCCAAATTGGCTACTTTCTGACACATTTTTAAATTCCTTTAGGTTCGCAAATGTATCAAATTATCAAGTGCTTTTATTAAGACTCTAATATAATCGGACTGTTTTTCCCGTTTTTCGGTAAAGGCTGAATATTTTTTTAGAAAATGCTGCCAAAGTGGGCATTTTGAACCGAATTTCCAGACGCAACAGCGCGGGAAAAGAAAAAACTGGCGTCCTGAGAACATAATCGATTATATCTCAAAACGTAATCCATTTACATGACAATGAAAAAAGAAAAAGTGTTAGATTAAAAATTACCCTTCAATAATTATGCTCGCAAGCATCAGGCTTTTACGTTTTAAAACGTGTCAGAAACTTTCGCGTTGTTCAGCGAGGAAAAATATTTCTTCCAGTACCGCCCTAAGGCTGTTCTCAACTGCTCTGCTCAACAAGCACAAAACGTTTTGACACATTTACATATTCATTTTTTAGCGGAAAGATATAAAATTGGAAGACCTGGCCATAGAAGCGCTTAGGAATCGAACTGTGTTTTCCATTTTTTGATCAATCAATTACCTATTGCGTTATCAGCGAATTTGATCACGTGGCAAACATGTTTTTCGTCCTTTCTTGAGTGATTATTCTACTTTCGCGCGGGAATTCGGTTCAAAACGCCTACTTTGACACTATTTTCTGAATTATCTATATTGCGTTTGGAAAAAAAAACAACTCGATTACATGGTTTCCGAACAGCAAAATCTGCTAGTTTCATGCATTTCCGAACAAAAATAAATTAAAACTTATATCATAAAGTTGCCCTCTTGGATTTGAGGGCAGCCTTAACTAGTCCCAATTTTTTTACTTTAGCTACTGTGAGCGGTACCTGAAACTGCTTGATCGAAAGATGAATAAAAGGCTCGATTAACTCATAGGATACTGTATCTGTATAGTATTTATGTATTGTATTTTTATAACAAAAATTCCCCTATTTAAAAGTCTCTAGCGATAGTACTTTCAAAGAAATCGTGTAAAGAATAGAAACAAAATTTCACTGCTCTCTGTAGAACTGAACGTTACACGTTAAACTGTGAAAATTAAAAAAAAAAAAAAAAAAAAAAACCAACGGTATGAGAGACAGTAAACGTTTAAATCAAGACATAATTCATTTATATGAAAATGAAAAATAAAAACTGTGCGATTATAAATCATTCTTAATAATTATGCTCGTAAGTATCATGCTTTTACGTTTTAAAACGAGTTATAAAATGTGTCGTAACGTTTCGTTTGCTGAGCGAGGAAAATACTTTTTTTCGAGAAGCGCCTTAATTAGTCACAGAAATTTTTACATCAGCTACTGTGAGCGGCTCCTGAAACCGCTTGGTCAAGAAATGAATAAAAGACTCGAGTAACTCGTAGGATACTATTTCTGTATACAACACTTTTATAACTGAAATTCCCTTATTTGGAAGTGTCTAGCGCTAGTACTTTCAAAGAAATCGTGTAAAAAAAAGAAACAAAATTACTGTAGAACTGAAAATTTCAAGTTAAACTGTGAAAATTAAAAAAAGCAAGGGTCTGAGAGACATTAATCGCTTATAACTCAAGACGTAAATCATTTATATGAAAATGAAAAAAAAAAAAAAAAGAAAAACTGTTCGATTACAAATTATTCTTCAATAAAAATTATTGCTTGTAAGTAACATGCTTTTATGTTTTAAAATTTGTCAGAAAGTTTCGCGTTGTTGAGCGAGGAAAATTCGAGAAGAGCTTTAACTAGTCAGAAATTTTTACATTAGCTACCGTAAGCGGTCCCTGAAACGTCAAACCGCTTGATCGAGAGATGAATAAAAAGTTCGATTAACTCATGGGATACTGTTTCTGCACTAATATTTATGTATAGTATTTTTATAACTGAAATTCCTATATTTACAAGAATCTAGCGATAGTACTTTCAAAGAAATTGTGTAAAGAATAGAAACAAAATTTCAATACTATCTGTGGAAGTAACTGAACGTTACAAGTTAAACTGTGAAAATTCAAAAAAGAAACTATCTGAGAGACACTAATCGCTAATAAGTCAAGACGTAATTCATT
Source organism: Maratus speciosus (assembly GCA_963932465.1). Lineage (NCBI taxonomy): Eukaryota > Metazoa > Arthropoda > Arachnida > Araneae > Salticidae > Maratus > Maratus speciosus. The sequence continues at coordinate 595,695,162 of OZ010788.1, read as the reverse complement.
TATATGAAAATGAAAAAAAAAAAAAAAAAAGAAAAACTGTTCGATTACAAATCATTCTTCAATAATCATGTTCGCAAGTATCATGCTTTTACGTTTTAAAATGAGTCAGAAAGTTTCGTGTTGTTGAGCGAGTAAAAATATTTCTTCGAGAACCGCCTTAACTACTCACAATTTTTTTTACATTAGCTACTGCGAGCGGTTCCTGAAACCGCTTGATCGATAGAGGAATAAAAGGCTCGATTAACTCATAGGATACTGTTTCTGTACTAATATTTATGTATAGTATATTTATAGCTGAAATTCCCTATTTAGAAGTCTCTAGCGATAGTACTTTCAAAGAAATCGTGTGAAGAATAGAAACAAAATTTCACTACTATCTGTGGAAGTAACTGAACGTTACAAGTTAAACTGTGAACAATAAAAAAAGCAAACGTCTGAGAGACATTAATCGCTTATAACTCAAGACATAAGTCATTTATATGAAAATGAAAAAGAAAAAAAAACATCTATTCGATTACAAATCAATTTTTAATAATCATGCTCGCAAGCATCTTTCTTTTAAGTTTTAAAATGTGTCAGAAAGTTTCGCGTTGTTGAGCGAGGAAAAATATTTCTTCGAGAACCGCTTTAACTGGTCACAGAAATTTTTTCATTAGCTACTGTGACCGGTCTCTGAAACCGCTTGATCGAGAGATGAATAAAAGGCTCGATTAAGGGGCTACTTCACTCACGCGAAAACACCCGTGAGGTAATGAATCCTATGGAAGAATTTTTTAAAAGATATCTCGTTTGCATTTTAACATTTCGAAATATTTTTTTTCTTTCAATAGCTGAGCTGTACAAAGGCCGTTTTTTACTTTTTCGATTTTCTTTGCAGTTTTTTTTAATGAGGATACTTTCACATTTGAAACCGGTTTCGAAAATAAAACTATCCGAATAAAAAAAAAATTGCAAACAAAATCGAAAAAGTAAAAAACGGCCTTAATTGGGATCGACCTCAGCTATTGAATGAAAAAAAAAATCATTTAAAAATATTGAAATACAAATGAGATATCTTGAAAATTTTCTTCCAACGGATTATTAACATTACTGAGCGGGTCTTTTCGGATGAATGAAGTAGCCTCTTAACTTTTAGAATTCTGTTTCTGTACTAATATTTATGTAGAGTATTTTTATAACTGAAATTCCCCTATTTAGAAGCCTCTAGCGATAGCATTTTCAAAAAAATCGTATAAAGAATAGAAAGAAAATTTCACTACTATCTGTAGACTTGAAAGTTACAAGTTAAACTGTGAAAATTAAAAAAAGCAACGGTCTGAGAGACCTCTAATCATCTAATGACTATCGGAAACCGGTTAATTTGTGTCGAAAGAAGTACAAAACACTTTACCAGACTAATTATTAGAAGAGAAAATATATACCCAGTGCTTTAGTGCCATCTTTTAAATATAACCCTGTTGCAGTTAAAGCATGTATTTAGTACCGGCCTAAGCCATTTATATATGACTAATCACTAATTAACTAATATTATCCGGCGCAGCTTGCCTCTCTAATTAGTCTATTGAATGCATTAAAAATCTAAATCAAAGCATTTTGTTTTCTTTTTTTCTAGCTTCACATTCACCATCTTTTATAAGCAGGTGTTCTTCAGATAGGAAATTTTATTTTTCCCCGATTTCTCATTAATGGAAACGAACAGTTCTGAAAAGGCATCATTAAATGCTAAAAAAATGAACAGGTGTAAAATGTTTTTGATTATTTGTCTAGTTTGTTATTTCATTTATTGGAGATAAACGAACACTTGCCTTAATTGAGATTTCCATTCTGTGTGACATTTAAGCAATTCATTTTTTCCCCCTCGGCAGCTGATGGTTAAATAAGATGAAATTATTTATATATAAATTTCCGATTTCATTGAGTTTTTGAGGAGTTGATTCGATCTACAACTTAATCAAGATGTCTAAATTATTTGCTCTTATTTCGCTCTGTGTAATGTTGATGGCCGTTCATTGTAAGTATAACATGTTTTATAAAAGGTTATTACTGCAAATTAAGGGTATATGCACTCTAAAAAAAAATTCGTGAAATGAAAGTTTTTTCCGTTAAAACACGAAAATGTTTGCTTTAATTTACTCATTTTACACAAAAAGGCAGAAAAGTAACCAAACTAAAGTTAAAATGACCTAAAATCCTCTAATGTAAAATTGTATTTTCGTCAAATCACAGGGGTGTTCTGGCAACTGTGTTGCGTTGTATTTTTGCCTATTAGAAACGTAATTTCTACGCATGTTCTTTTTCCTGTAAAGCACGAAAAAGTCGCGAAACTCTCGAAATTTCCTGAAATTCTCCAGTCAAAAGACGGAAATTTCTTCAAATGAGAGGAAAAATCTCTTCTAATCGCAAGAGTCTTCCGGCAAATTGCTGCCTATAATTTTACGTTTTTTTTTTTTTTTTTTTTTTTTTTTTTTTTTTTTAGGGTGGGCTTTGTTAATATTACGTATTATTAATATTGCGTATAACTTATCTAACATTTTGCCAGTATTTATCAGATCGTAAAAAATATTTTTTTAAACTGTTTTATTCAGTGACATAGATGCTATGTTCGTAATCATGTTGTTCCACGGAAATGATATCCACAGACATTTTGTTTGCTTCATAAATCCTTTGTATGACACTAAATATTAAATTGATCTGGATAGTGCTTCTGCATAAAGTTTTGCACTGTTAGTATTATCTGTTATTCCATTTTGTTTTATTATTGCATAATCCTTGCCTGCCAAGGCCCAATTGTCGTCAAACTCACACCAGTATTTTAGTATAGAAAATTTCGCCTTGTTTAAAGGCAGAATTTTAGTCTTATATTAAGGTGCAAAATACTCTAATAAAATACTGGTGATAGCTTTCCCCGTCATTAATCGGACTTTGCTTACTTGTCTTTATTTTGACCCCTGATCATGATCTTGACATTTAGGATTTCTTCCCAGTTATTTCAAAAAAAATATCAATATATATATATTTTACAAAGAGGATTGTTTTTCATACAGAAATGTTTAACTGCTGTCTTCTGTTGAAATTTTTAGCAACTATAAAATTTATGTCCTCGGACATGATTCAGTTTATTAATTAATTATCAAATCAAACTCTAAATACCCAAGGTTACCCTTTCGAATTTAATTTGTGACTAGTTTTAAAAAGCATTAAATTAAAAATAACTTATTTTTTATGCATTATTAGTAACTGATTCTAATATCATTGCATTGATTTAAAACAAAGTCACGGTACCACGTGATATCTCGAGACCTAGCATAAACAAGAAACTAACCTATACAGCCTAATATTGATAGCATTGAATATCGAGATTAAAATGACATTAAACTAATCCGAGTAAACGCGAACATCATTAAATAAAGTACCGTGCAATCGCGATATTACATCTTTCATGCTAAGTCAGAAAGTGAAGAAAGAAAGCAACCCGATTGATTAACCTATATATTATTCATCAGTCTGCCTTATACTCTAATTCAAAATAGAACACTCGTCTTGCACGCTAAAAGAATGCGATTAAGTTCACCATCTTCCTTCTCACCCGGCCGTCATAGCCAATCGACTGTGACCAGTGATCTACATAGTATAAGACTAGTTGCTTTCACCACAACATGCCCGTGAAGTTAGGCTAATATAATAATAGATGCGTGATGTGCACATTCATTTTTGGCTACTTATGCACTGGACTGATGAACTGACATGGTTTTGTACTCAATAATATCTAAAACTTTCAATTCGTTAAGGATGTGTTTATTTTGTTTTTACTCTTTTTTCCTCGCCCGACTTAGAGAACACATTCACGGTCTCATGTTTCATTCCTATTTGCCAAGTCTATTCTCAAATCAAATCCAAAGGAGCTATTTTTTGACACATTTCTGAATTCATTTTTAGGTGCGTTCGTAATTACATAAATACGTAGCACCTATACTCATCGTCTGGTCCGCTCGTCTGACTGTATGTCCGTCTGTCCGTATGTAACAGCAAAAAAAACTACTCAACCGAATGGTTTGTAATTTAATATATAGAATCGTTACAGAATTTCGTCATTTCAAATTTATGAAAATCGAATCAAAACTTAAAAAGAAATTAATAAAATTTTTCTTCATTCTATTAAATCCTATCTATACATAATTAATTCAATGATGTCCCATGATAGGTGATGATTCTAGGTTGCCAGGGTGGTGACGTTCTATTTAAGAGGGAGTTCTATTATTTCCGTGTTACTGAATTTAATATATATAATCGTAATAAATTTTGTATTAATGCATTTTTGCATAAGAGTGCAACAGCTATTGCACCAAGATCCGAATATTCATAAAACTAGTTATAGCTCGAACGCACCTCATTTGCCATGTTTGATATATAATACCGACTTGTTTTTTTCGGAAACGCATGAATGACGGAAGGTGTTCTTATTCAGAAACATTGTAATCGAATGACGTTTTCCATTTTTTGGTAAAATCTGAAGATCTTTAAGAAAATACTATAAAAGTGGGCGTTTTGAACCGAATTTTTGGTTCCACAGTGCGAGAAAAGAGAAAAACACGCCGTCACGTGATCACGATCGCTTATACTCGATAAGTAATTTATTTATCGAAAAAATGGAAAACGCCATTCGATTCCAAATAGCTTCAACAATCAAGGCCTACGAATTTTATGCCTTTACGTTTAAAAATTAGCCGAAAATGTGTCAGAATGTTTCGTATTGTTGAGCAGGGAATTTAAGAACCGCCTTACCGCATTTTAACCCTTTATGTACTGAATTATGAATGCATGAAAATTTTATCTCCTAAAGCCTTTTTCGTGAATTGTTTAAACTACATTAGAAGATTTACATAATCATTTAATAAATTTTAGAGGGATTTTAGAAGGATGGAAGGATTTAGAAGGATTCATTAAATTTGAATTTATAGGGATTTGGTGACATATTTATTAACCCCACTCAAATCTTTTATTTAAAAATTTGTTTTAGTATTTTGTAGAATTAATAAATGTACAAATATAATGTTCTTACAGCAGAAATATAGAAATATTTCCAAATTGGAAAATCCCCCCCCCCCCCCTTCCAACGCCAAGAAAGCTGAAAAGATTACAAAAGGCAAAAGAAATCATCCTTTTAAAAATATTTTTGTTTTGTGTAACCCATAATGCTTTTGAAACAAGATAAAGTAATGCATCTATAACTCATTCTAAACTGTATTACAACTAATCGATGTATTAAATGAATTTTATAACAAGTTATTTTAATGGTACTTATAAACACTGTCAGTAGATAAAGGGTTAAGCGAGTACTTTCATGGACGAGATACCTGCGAAGTTAGGCTAATATAACAGAAGTGCATATTCATTTCTTAATTACTTATCCACTGAATTGATTAACTGAAATGGTTTTGCACTCAATATCGTCTACAACTTTAAATTTGTTAAGAATACTTTTTAAATTTTGTTTTTCGGCACTCGATAACGCAAAACATTCTGGCACATTCACAGTCTCATTTTTATTTCTATTTACTTTAAATTTTCAGATACTAACGGTCATTTCGCACCCGCAGCAGCAGTGCTGCCAGAAATTACAAAAAAATATCCCCCCCCCCCCGAGCCCAATAAAAACAACACAGAACTTTCTAACGCAAAAGCATGACACTTCCAGGCCTGATTATTGAAACGATTTGGGAATCGAATGGTGTTTTCCGTTTTTTTGATAAATAAATTACTTATTGAGTTATTAGTCATTGTTGTCACGTGACGAAAGGTTTTTCAATCTTTTCCGCGATGCGTCCGGAAATTCGGTTCAAAATACTCACTTTGACAGTATTTTCTAAAACACCTCCTGTCTTTATCAAGAAATGGAAAACAGCACTTTACATACTTTCTTTCTAATAACACCTGTGAATTTCCTGCGTTTCCGAACAAAAATAAATTCAGAAATGTGTCAGAATCAGAAAGCAGTTCTTTTGGATTTGAGAACAGGTTTCGTACTCAATATCGTCTAGAACATCTATACTCAATCTGCGGCCCGAGGCACTTAATCATTAATCCATATTTTTATAATTACTTGAGATGTGCATAAAAAGTATTTAAGACCTTCACTTTTGTTTTCTATATTTTCGTGGGAAGATAAAATCTGTCTTGTTATTTACAATTAATTTAAATTATGTTAAAATATCTTAAGGCTGTTTGTTCTCAACTGCTCTGCTCAACAAGCGCAAAACGTTTTGACACATTTACAAATTCATATTTTAACGGAAAGATATAAAATTGGAAGGCCTGACCATGGAAGCGATTTGGAATCGAACTGTTTTTTTTTTCATTTTTAGATCAATCAATTACCTATTGAGTTATAAGCGATTTTGATCACGTGACACGGCATTTTTCTCCCCTTACCTACTGGATTTTCTTCTTTCGTTCGGAAGTTCAGTTCAAAATGCCAACTTTGGTAGTATTTTCTGAAAGATCTATTGCGTTTACAAGAAACCGGAAAAAACAGTTCGATGACATAGTTTCTGAATAACAACACCTTCAAGTTTCATGTGTTTCCGAGCAAAAATGAATTAAAACTTATGTCAGAAAGTTGACCCTTTGGATTTGAGAACAGCCTTAAATGCTTTTCTTAGTCAAAATTTCTTAGTTCCATTTTCTTAGTCAAAAGGTATTTTTACATGTACTCCTTATTTGTGCTATAATAGTGTTGTATGCATTTCTTATGCCTACAATCAATCAAACTTTATTTCAAATTAAGTTTGCACTTTATATTTCTACAATTAAAAGAAAATAAAGTTTGTGCATTAGGCAAAAGACTGTAGAGACAGTCATCATATTTTTTTCTTTAGAACTTGGAAATTCTGCATTTTTATATAACAATGTTTTATAGTTATTATATAACTAATGCTGCTTTTTACCGTTGATCGTTTGTCGTGAGAAAATAATTGGCACACAAAATTTTTACAGAACTATTTCCAAACAACAAACTTCACAACATATTTCTACAACATTTTCAATAAAAATCCTCTACGAACTTTATTGTTTGGAAATGTGGCATTAAAAATTTTTTGTAACATTTCTTCCGAGACAAACGTTCAGCAAAACTGATAATATTAAATTTATTATGTTGCTTTGTTACATGTACTATATTTGTTGCGGCCCGTCTTAACGTCGGAAAAGCTTGTTTGCGGCCCGCGATTAAAAAAGGTTCAGTATGTTCGGTCTAGAACTTTCAATCCGTTCAGGATGTTTTAAATTTTTTATTTTTCCAAGCTCAATAATGAGGAACTTTCGGACACATTCAGTCTTATTTTCATTTCTATTTACATTTTGAGATATCAGCGAGCGTTTCGTACCCGCAGCATTACGGCCGAAAATATACAACTTCTAGGTACAGGGGCGGCGAACCTTTTCCCATCCACGTGCCAATTTTTTCAAAAAATATATTTTACGTGATCATCACGTGCCAACAATAAAAAATTTAAGGGGTCTCAGGACTCTTAAAGCTTTAAAATTTTCGAAATTTTAAATTTTTTAGATGTTAAGGGTGTATTCGAAAAAATATTTTTCCACCCTCAACAGCTCGAAATTTTCTGAGACATTTTCAGACTCATTTTTAAAAGTAAAAACATGAAACTTGCTGGGGTGATTTTTGAAGAGTTGTATAAGGTGCCGTGTGATTTCATTTTTCGCTCAATTAATTAGAATTTGATTTTTAAGCAATTATTTTCTCAGTATGACCATCTTTTTCATCCCCAGATCTCCCGCTTCCGGAAATTTCGGTTCAAAACGCCGATTTTGACAGCATTTTTTACAATATTTTCTGCATTTATCAAAAAATCGAGAAGCACGGCACATTATGTAGTTTCTAAATAAGAGAATTTCTTAGTTTGATGCGTTTGAGAGCAAAAATGAATTTAAAAATGAATCAGAAAATAAGCAGTTTGAATCGGAATACACCCTTAAATTTCTATTTTTTCTGAACATTTTGATATAATTGTTTTTGTCAAATTCCAATTAGAACAGAAGTTATGGCTTTTAGAATTATACCCGCCCAATAGCTGAAGCGGTGTTTCCGAATCTTTGAAGTTATTTTTCTCCAAATGACAGTTTCGTGCATAACGCGCACGATATCTCAAAAACTTCTGAATAGTTTTTCATGAAATTTTCAAAATATATGTTTTATGTTAATCTGTATAAACTGAACCTAAAATTTCCCTTTTATTGTAAAAATAAAATATTTTTTAGGTGATTATATTGATGAAATTTTCTAAATTTTGCATTAGCTGAATGCAACTTTGTATTAAAAATATAAAAATGCTTTAAATACAAATTTATTTAGGTTCAGTGTAAATATTACAATCTGAGTAGGTACCAAGCTTTTCATTCTAGTTGCAAAATTTATTTTGTAATCGTGCGCGTAAGCTGCTATGCTGATTTTCTTCTCGTCAAATGTCTGGCAGTTTAGAGCACCCTGTAAATGCTAATTCTTCATCTTGCAATTTTTTAAACATTTGAAATGAAAAAACATACTTATATTTTTCAATCCCAATTAAAATTGTATCTTAAAATAAACTACATTTTAAGTTATTGAATGTTGAAAATGGTCTCTTTTTTTTCATTTTTTCCAATTTTAAGAGTCCTGAGACCCCTTAAGGGATCAAATAATAATGAATCAAAATTACTTAAAATGTTGTGTTTAGCAGTAAAAAAATATATATATATGGGTAATATTTGATGTTTATACTTTAGAAATTCATATATTTTATTATCTCTATTGTCTTTTTTCTATTATTTCTGTTATCTCGTCTTAGGATGCCAAATAATTTATATAAACTTCGTACTTAGTTATTTTTTAGAGAATTCAAGTTGAATTGGGCTCATTTGACAAGATGTTTTTACTTGAACTTTTCATACTATTTATTTCGGAAAAAAATGTCTTGCAGAAGAAAAATGTCAAAATAGCACAGTGTTGAATTCATTAACTTTTCTCCGGGAGGGATTTCTGTTGCTCCGGGGGGCGGGAATTATAGAGTTCCGCGGGGGGGTTGGACATTTCATTGCTCCGGGGGGAATATCCCCCCCCCCCAGGCCAACCCCTGAATTCAACCCTGAAAATAGCAAGAGCCAGAATCTGCAGCTTTTAGTGTCTTGAATGGACTTCCAAGTTGTTATAATTTTATCATTTGCATTTTTGCTTATAATGCTTTTAAATCTTTCTTTTGCGATAATCTCCTGATTTTCTCTTATTCTTAAATTTTTGTGAGCCAATATTAAGCTAAATTGGGATACATAAAATAAAGTTATATTTCGGTTTCTCCAATCTGTACTACAATGACCACCAAACGAACTAATCACATACAGATAAACAGAGACAACATTTACATTAATTAATGCATTTGGTGAGAATCTAATATATTTTGATGTAGAACTTGAATCTATGCTGTGCCAAAAATAATCTGCACGCGTGCGGCGTGCCATAGGTTCGGGTTCGCCGTTCCTGTATCTAGGATTTTAATTCTTAAAATAAGTTATGCATTTTAGAATTCTTTTTTTAAGCAAATGACTTATTAGACAGCAAAGAATCATTCTGGAATTCAAACAGACTAATTTCTGAATCATTTTTGATCGCAGGCGCTCGAAATTTGAAAGTGCTCTAATTCAGAAACTACATAATGGAACAGTTTTCGCACAGGTCTTGATTTTGTCACCCAAATTCGTTAACATTAGTGCTGCTATCTAGCGACAACTAAATGAGTTAGAAAGAAGTTTGAAATTCTTTATCTTCGAAAACAAACTGACATGATAAACAAAAGTCTGTCCTATAATTTTGTAGTCGTTGTTTACTACATAAAATGATTAATACTGAATAAGTAAATTAAAATTGCTAAATCCTTTTTCGCAATTTATTTTTTTTTTTAACGTTTCGTAATCCTATTACTTAATCTCTTCCATTAACTTGAAGTATTTTTAGTGCTGACATCTAGCGGAATATTTTAGAGTTAAAAGAAAGTTTGAAATTTTTCAATATTACAAACGGACGGGTTAAACATAAGTACAGATCTTATATATCTTATAACATAAATACCATATTAACCCTCTTATTCTATTGTTAGCCTTTGTTTATCATTTCTTCAGTGTCAAAAGTAGAGGGTGCGAAATTTACATGATTTTTTAGGGATGTTCTAAAAGGAAAAAAAAAAAAAACTTTCTTCGCGATACTATAACACATTTACAGACTTATTTTTAAACGTAAAAGCATGACACTTACAGGCACGACTATTGAAATGATTGAATAGTGATGTGTGATAGTTTTTTTTTTTTAATTTCTAAAAGTTAATTAGATCTTTTGTTATAAGTAATTGTGGTCTGATTTCGAAATCGTTGGCTTATCGCATCCAGAACTTCAATTCAAACGTCAGTTTTTAGGGATGTAGTTGAGGGTATGCGGTTGTATACACCGTATACTTTCTGGATTTTTTTTTATAAAAATTCCGTATACCCTCTGCAGTTAAAGCGTATACCTATACCCTCCTCTTGTGTATACCTACTGCCTATAGCGCATACCCACTGATTTATTATTATTTTTTTTTTTTTTTACGACTGCAGCACTGCCACTTTTGACAGCGTTTCCTGAAAAAACTTTTGCATTTATTGAAAAATGGAAAACATTATTTGATTTCATTAGTTTCTCATAACAAGAGAACATAATTAATCTCATGCGTTTTACGAACAAAAAGGATTTCAGGAATGTGTTAGAAAGTAGCAAATTTGGATTAGAGAACAGCCTTAAGATTAATTTTTCGTAGAGGAACTGGCGAATATAATATTTTGACAAATAAATAATTACTTTTAAACATGTCACCGCATATGGTATCACTGACTTAATTTCTGTACAATTCCTGCACTTTTCACAACGTCATGGATTTTCATAAAAAGCAAGGTATATCTGATGAAAATTTCTTGAAACCATCTTTATTATTGTTTATATTCTGAAAAAAATTCCATGTTCGAATTATGTGAAGACGCCCTGCATATTTGAGTGAATAAATGGATTGCACGCTGGTTTTCCATACAAAAATTATATGATGTAGTGTGCTCGACTATCTCTCAAAGTTTATCACATCTTTTTTCAAACACCTTGTATAATTTATTTTACAGGAATAAAATATTTGATTTAAACATTTTTAAGTAAATTTTCTGTTGCAATAGAATAAATTATGTCTAAAACTTAATCATAAATTAAGTAAAGAGTATACAACAAGAATACGTTTCCAAAGTGCTAATGTACGCCTTTATTAAAACAGAAAAGAAAGCAATATAATTACCGATCCAGTTTGGTAAGTCAAAATCACATTCTGGTAACACGTTTCGGAGGAAGCAAGAAATCATATTCGTCAGACCAGTCTGGCCTGACACATTTCTAGATTGATTTTGGTTCAGAAAACACATGAATTGGTAGGTGTTTTTTATTCAGAAACTATGTAATCGAATGACGTTCTCCCTTTTTGTTAAAAGTAGAAGACCTTTCTGAAAATACTGCCAAAGCGGGCGTTTTAAACCGAATTTGCGGACACAACACCACGATAAAGGAGCAAAACAAGTCGTCACTTGACAAATATTGCTTAGAACTCACTAAAACATTTATTTATCAAATAACGGAAAACTCAATTCTATTCCAAATCGCTTTAATAGCTGGGCCTGCCAGTTTTATGCCCATACGTTTAAAAAGGAATTAGCAAATAGGTCAGAAAGTTAATCATTGTTGATCACAGTACTTCCAGGGCTGCCACAGGTGACTATTTTTTTTTTTTTTTTTTTTTTTTTTTTTTATCTGCATCACTATTAAAAAAAAAAAAAAAAAATGTAGTATATTTCAATTGCAAATATTATCAAACTGCATATCAAAGATTTTTGTTTTGAGAAATTGGTGTGAGGTAGAATTAAAAAACAGTGGCCTGTGGCAGCCCTGTATTTCAGAATCACTATGAAAGGCTTCTATTCGTTTGGTATGTTTTTCCTGATTATAAGTTTAGTATGTCGTGGAAGTTTAACCATGAGTTCAAGTGTGCTTTGATGTAAAACAGATTGAGAAAGACTGTGGTAAACCAAAATTACAATCTCGTCACACGTTTCGGGGAAGGCACGAAGTCATTTTCATCAGCGCAGTCTGGTCTCAACTCATTTTTTTTTTTTTAAATTTCAGCTCAATACGCAGAAGAGTCCAGAGACGAAGACGGTGATGGCAAAGACGAAGGCACGTGGATAAAGATGGAAAGATGTGATGATAACATGTGCGGAACTGTAGAACAATGCCACGACTGCGTAAGTATTTGTAGTTATAAGCTTTTATTATTACATTCTTTTATTACCTCACCAGTGGCTGAGAGGTTCTGCTCTCGGAACTGGTAGAAGGGAAGTGCTGGGTTAGAACCCAATCACGCCCGTCGGCCTAACCGTTCGGAGTTTTCGTGGTTTTCTTCGAACCTTGGGAAACCTTGCATAAATACAGGTTAGGCTCCCTTAGAAAGACCCCCATGAAGGGCACTCTTTCTAGGGCCTACACTATATGGCCAAAAATGACCGGCCACTAGCGATTTTTGACGGTTTCTTAAATATCTAGAAAAATACATGAGGAATTATCCTGAAACTGGAGGTGTGTAAACAGAATAGTACAGGTCATATATTTCCGTGAAGATTTTCCCCGAAACCCCATAGGGGACCATCAACAAATTGAAAAAGAACGAATATCTTTTGGACAACCCTGTAAAAACTAATGTAGCAAAAGCGTTCAAACTGTAGATTATGATTACGTGCCTTATTGTAATAAATTATGTTCATTTTTATAAGAATAGCATGTATATTCGTAGAGAAATTAAAGTTTTTATAAAAAGAGTCCCAAATTTTGCCAAGTTTTTTTGCTTATAATTTGTAGAATTCTTAATATAAAAAAAAGTTCTTTTCAGAAAATATGACAAATAACATTATACACAATACCCTGGAATCAAAATGAAAAAATAATAATAATTGCATGAAAAATGAGCAGTTTTACTAAATAATGATTCACTGCGCATGCCCAAATGTAAACAAAATATAATTTGCATAATGTGTTAGCTAAATGTATAGAGCAACTTCTGTGAAAATCTCAAAAATATAGTTTGAAAAGTCTGAAAATTGTCCTTTATAGAATATGCTCAAAATCCGTTATTCCAGAAAAGAAGTAAAAAGATGAGGGGCTGTATCCAAATACAGTAGTGCATGCAATATTGTGTATGCAATACTGGCTCTAATCAATAAATATATGGATACAACCCCTCATCCTTTTACTTCATTTTGGAAACAATGGATTTTGAGCTTATTCTATCAACGATAATTTTCAGAATTTTCAATCTATGTTTTTGAGACTTTTACAAAAGTTGCTCTATACAGTTAGCTAACACATTATGTAAATTATATTTTGTTTGCATTCGGGCATGCGCAGTGAATCATTATTTAGTAAAACTGCTTATTTTTCATACAGTTTTTATTATTTTTTCACCCTGATTGCAGGGTATTGTGTACAATGTTATTTGTCATATTTTCTGAAGAGAACTTTTTTTTATATTAAGAACTCTACAAATTATAAGCAAAAAACTTGGCAAAATTTAGGACTCTTTTTATAAAAACCTTAATTTCTCTACGAATGTACATGCTATTCTCATAAAAATAAACACAATTTATTACAATAAGGTACTTAATCATAATCTACAGTTTGAACGTTTTTGCTACATTAGTTTTTACAGGGTTGTCCAAAAGATATTCGTTCTTTTTCAATTTGTTGACAGTCGCCTATGGAGTTTCAGGAAAAAATCTTCGCGGAAATATATGACCTATACTATACTGCTTACACACCTGGAGTTTCAAGATAATTCCTAATGTATTTTTCTAGATATTTAACAAAACGTCTAAAATCGCAAGTGGCCGGTCATCTTTGGCCAAATGGTGTATATCACCAGTGCAGATAATTGATCGTCATAAATAACACACATACATTCTTTTATTACCTGATTTTTGTATGTAAAAATGGAATTTTGTAACTGATTTTTCTCTCACTTCGTGATAGGCTAAAATTGTAAAAATTACGTACGCGGGTGTGTTTCGGATGACAATACAGCATTTTAATATTTTTAGTACTTAATTAGGGGAAAATCGGGTAGTTCCCGCCGGCGGGTAGTCTCGGCTACTATCATATTTGAACAATCACGTACACATAGATAAACAGCGCACACCTTAAGGTTGTTCTCAAATCTAAAAGGGCAACTTTATGACATTAGTTTTAATTTATTTTTGTTCAGAAATGCATGAAAGAAACAGGTGTTGTTGTTCAGAAACTATGTAATAGAACTGTTTTTCCCGTTTTTTTTTTTTTTTTTTTGCAAACGCAATAGATCTTTCAGAAAATAGTGTCAAAGTGGGCGTTTTGAACCGAATTTCCGGGTGAAAAAAGAATAATCACTCAAGGAAAGGTGAAAAACGTGTTTGTCACGTTATCAAAATTCTTTATAACTTAATAGGTAATTTATTGATCAAAAAATGGAAAACACAGCTCGATTCCAAATCGCTTCCCTAGCCAGGCCTTCCAATTTTATATCTTTCCGTTAAAAAATGAATTTGTAAATGTGTCAAAACGTTTGGCGCTTGTTGAGCAGAGCAGTTGAGAACAGCCTTAATTATTCTGTACGGTGATTGTTGTAGTTCATAAGTCAAGTTATTTATTGTCGTTGCATTTGTAGTTATTTTTGTTATAAATAAAAATATTAAATCGAAACGGGTGGGTGGGACCGGACATAATTCCATTTGGTACCCTAGGAAACTTTTTGGGTAGCGAGAATGTCTTGTTGGTTATTAATTTAATAGCAACTAAAACTACAACCAATAATAAAAAAAAAAAGCTACAACGAACAATTACAACCTACAACCAACGATTTGGCAACGGCAATCAAGAAAAAAAAAATAAAACAAAGAAAAACATTCAGAGTTTAACAAAGGACTAGGGGAAAAATGCATCATTTGTGGCGAAACTTTTGAAGAAGACTGGACGCATGTCAAATGTAAAGACTGGGCGCATGAAGCATGTGTGGATATCGATCCTTCGCAGCCTTACATTGTGTCGTATGTAACACCAAAGAGGGGCTTGGTCACTGTTAATTATGTATGTCCGGGGCACACGCCTAAAAATATTTGTAAAAAATTAAAGACTTATAGACCCTATCAGTGGTGACGTCACAGACAACACAACTCCGCATATCAACCGGAAATTGGTTCCAAACAAACAAGGGCGTAGGAACCGGAGGAGCTGGGTGAGCTGTGGCTCCCCCTGTAATATTTCAGACTGGCTCAGCTCCCCCGGGAGAAATTCTTGCACCACATCTGTTTACGATACATTGCTGAATTAAAAAATAAAGTATACTTTTTCTAGGAAATTCACACAATAAACAACAAAGAGAAGAGAGAGAGGGAGTGGTGAGTACACTTGTTTGTGCCTTCACCCTTTTTCTCATTGTTTACAACCCTCCCGATTTCCAGAAAAAAAGGGGGTCTTGTATAGGTAATCTACAAATTACCTGCACCGATAACATATTTATAAAGAGGAGGCCTTTAAAATTGATTTGGAAGAGATTTGTAAAGAATTTGTAAGCAAAACAACAGAAAGCACTTTAATTTTTGGTAAATGGAAGTGGGAGAAGGCTTAAATTTGAATATTGTATTCGGGATCGCACATAAATTAAGTTTCTATGCATCAAGTATATCTATTAAAAATTATTTTAACTGGATTAAAGAGTTGGTGATCTTTTGATATGCTTCTATTTTACACTCCTGTTTGTGAAACGTGTATCTATGAAGGAACCCTCCAAAATGAACGAAATGATCCGTGCCAGGTGCCACTAGCTTTCCGCAATACGCCCGGCTCCCCCTGTTAGTACAAAGTTCCTACGCCACTGCAAACAAACAACAAAATTCAGAGAAAGATAGAGAAGAAATGTGTTGATTCGGCATGAAGCTTAAATTTCAACCTTGAATCAGTTAAGGTTGTTCTCAAATCCAAAAGGGTAACTTTATGACATACGTTTTAACTTATTTTTGTTCGGAAATGCATAAACTAAGAGGTGTTGTCGTTTAGAAACTATGTAATAGAACTGTTTTTTCCGTTATTTTGCAAACGCAATAGATCTTTCAGAAAACAGTGTCAAAGTGGGCGTTTTGAAACGAATTTTCGCGCGAAAGAGGAATAAGCGCTGAAGAATGGGTGAAAAATGTTTTTGTCACGTGATCAAAATCGCTTATAACTCAATAGGTAATTGGTTGATCAAAAAATGGAAAGCACAGCTCGAGTACAAATCGCTTTTCCATGGTTAGGCTTTCCAATTTTATATCTTTCCGATAAAAAATGGATTTGTAAATGCGTCAAGAAGTTTTACGTTTGTTGAGCAGAGCAGTTAAGAACAGCCTTAATACAATATCACTATTATATATAATATGAAATAACGTTATATCAAATAACACCAAAGAAATACTATTTAAAAGTACTTTAAAATAGCTTTTTGTTATATAATGCATTCATCAGTAATATTATCTTCTTGCATTTGCTCCTTGCATGGGGGTAAGCAGAATTTCATATAAACAAAACAGGCGGACAACATTCTTCCCCATTTCTGACTACTAAATATAACAAATAGCAGAAGAATAGGAAGAATATGGCAGAAGCATAGGAATGTCGAAAGTTGTATTATTCCATATTTTGGAATGACATGATTTTATAATCATTTAATGGCTTTAATAATAAATTCGTATTTTCATAAAAATAAATAGCAGACTAAAAAAACAATATAACAGACTATATTGATGTAAAGAAAGAAAAAAAAACAAAATTTTGGTTCGATCAAAAAGAATAACGATATCACCCCCCACCCCTCCTAGAGATATCTTACGATATCAAGTGCCAGACACACCACCTCCCCCTAAAGTGATAATGCTATATTTGCACAGCCCCAAACAACTAAAAAAACTCCGAGAAAAAAAATAAACGTTTTGTGTATATAAACCGGAAATATTTATTAATCAAGTGTGATAAATATTTATATTAAAAAAATACGCATGTGAGACCCCAAAGGGTTAAATTTACAACTTTTTCAAAATTTTATGATTTTTCGTTTGATGTGAGGTGTTCAGCTATAAGTATCCAAAATTTTATGCCTCCAACCTAATTAGAGGCTCACTTAGAAAGAATTGTTTAAAATACACATGTGGGAGCCCAAAGGGTTAAATGTACGACTTTTTCAAAATTTTATGATTTGTCGTTTGGTCTGAGGTGTCCAGCTATAACTACGCAAAATTTCACGCCTTCAACCTAATTAGGGTCTCACTTAGGAAGAATGGCTTAAAATACATATTTGGGAGCCCAAAGGGTTAAATGTACGACTTTTTCAAAATTTTATGATTTGTCGTATGATGTGTGGTGTTCAGCTATAAGTATGCAAAATTTCAAGTCTCCAACATGTATAGTTTCTGAGAACGGGCTCTGTGACGGACAGACAGACAGAGGAGCGAGACGAATAGGGTTTCGTCAGATGAACGAAACCCTAAAAACTGTAAAAATAACATTTAATTATTTAAGGTGCTTTGGTGTATTGTCAGAATTCGTAAAACTTTCAAGATAAATGAATTTAATTTAAATTCAACCATTATTTATGTTCTCATCATCTTATTTCTTTTATTAGTGTCATCATAATTTCCACCTGGATTACGCGGCGGCTAACGGCAAGGTAAGTATTTTATTATTTTATTTATTTATTTATTTTTAATTAAAAAAAAACTTGCGTTATTTTAAACTTTAGATTGAATAATGTTTCAATTTATACCAGTACAGATTATATCGAGTAATTATTGACTCAGTGTACATTTAATTAATGCATTTAAAAAATACAACTACACCCTCACCCCCCCCCCCCTTACAAACAGGTCATTTATAAGAAATAATTAAAAGTCCCCAGGCAAGATTAAAGGTCTGCACGGCCCCGGGCTTGACCCAAGGCCCATTCCCGGCCCCACGAAATGAAGGCGAACTTTCAAACGGGTCGCGCCGGCATAATGCGGACAATTTTTTCAACGGGCTGGGCCGGGCTGATAAACAAATAAACGGCCGGACCGACAAATAAATTTAACGGGCCTGACGGGCCGATAAAAAAAATTAAGCGACCTACCGGCCCGATATTAAAATTTGAACGACGCCGATAAAATATGAGCTATTTTCAATGAATATGACTTTCGTGAGAATTGGTATAAATATGTTTCATGAGCCAATGCCAGTTTGACAACATCATACAGAAATGTAACATGTCCAATGTAGAGATCGGCATAGGACAGTTACATGGTATCTGAGCCCTGGCTTAATTTTTTCAGCAGACTCGTTCCGGGCCGAGATCAGGCTTGCATTTTTTTTTCTACACAGTCTAGCCGGTCCGGAACTGGACTTAATTGTTCTCAAGATGTGTAGGGCAAGCAATATGTTTTATAAAAATATTAATAGCGATAATGAACTTCTGTTAACGAAATCTTTGGATATTTTTAAGGTAATATACCTTACGGTGGTTCTCAAATTCACTGTCCAACAACGCGAAACTTTCTGGCACATTTTCTGACTCATTTTCAACTGTAAAGGCATACAAATGACAGGAATCGAATAGCGTTTTCCATTTTCAATAAATGAATGACACCGAGATATAAGAGATTCTTGTCCCGTGACTGCAGGTTTTTCTACTTCCCCATGCTATCGCTTCCGGAAATTTGATTCAAAACGCTAACTTTGACAATATTTTCTGAAAGATAAATTGCCTTTATCAAAAAATGGATAACGCCATTCGATTACATAGTTTCTGAATAATAACACCTACCAATCTTATGCGTTTACAAAAAAAAAATGAATTCAGAAATGTGTCAGAAAGTAGTTCCTTTGGATTTGAGAAAAGCCTTAATAAATGATAGATAAATATTTTCACGAATCTACTTTTTTATTATACAACTTCAAAAGTTATAATGTTTTTAACACCCCTTTTTTTTCTTTTATTCTAAACTACATTAATTTTTTAAGGAATGCTTATTTGAATGTTGAAACGTCTAAGAATCTAAGTAATCATTAATGTTGCTATTGTATATTTTCTGTCTTGCGAACACACAGTAATTTTAAAATATACTTTAAAATTATCCCATAAATATGTATGCAGTATTCTTTAAATGAATCTTAATTGTCTGTTAAGAAAATCTGATTTTTTTAGTAGAAATTGAGTCGGGCATTTATTTGATTTTTGCACGGGACGGGCCTATTTTCACTGATTTTTGTACAGGTCGGGCCGGGCTCGGGCCGAACTTTTAATTTTTACACCGGGCCGGGCCCGGGCCCGGGCCTGGAAACTCCGGCAATATTTGATCTCCTTCATTTAGTTGGTTTTCGAAAGACAAATAAAAATAAAAGTTAAAGAAAGAAAGATAGAAAAGTTTTTTTTTTAGAAATATTTCTAAAGACAAATAAAGGTTTTCAAAGACAAATAAAAATAAAAGTTAAAGAAAGAAAGGTAGACAAGTTTTTTTTTAGAAATATTTCTAAAAACTCTACAAGTCATAAAGTGAAGTTTTACGATATTTAAGAAAATTTTCTGACACAGCTAAAACGCCAATATTTTTTTTACGAAAACATTATATTTAATAGATTTCATCGCTCAACGACACAAAACTTTTTAACTTCATTTTTAAACCATAAATGCATGACATTTGCAATCGAGTTTTTTCTTTCATTTTTTGATAAATTAATTACATCTTAAGTTATAAGCGATTGTTGTCTGAAGATGGCAGTTTTTTTCCTTTCCTGCGCTGTCGCGTACCATCGTGAACTTACTCAAAAACTATGTAATGGAACAACTTTTTTGCCTTTTTTCGATAAAGTTTAAAAGATCTGCCAAAGTGAGCTTTTTGAATGGAATTTCCGAACGTGAAAGTGAGGGAAACGATAAGAGACTGTTGTCATGAGACAACAATCGTTTTTACCTTAAGATGCAATTTGTTTATCAGAAAATGAAAAAAACTGTTCGGTTACAAATTACTTCAATAGCCATGCTTGCAAATATCATGCTTTTATATTTTAAAAAGTGTCCTCCTTATATGTGTCAGTGAGTTCCGCGTTCTTGAGCGGATAAAAAATATTTTTTCTTTGAACCGGCTTAAAGTTCGGAGGAGGAGGTAAAAAAAAACAAAAATTGTTTATTAGCATCTATGGGTTTTCTGCAGTAAAATACATTTTTTCCCTCCAAATTCTTACTTGTTTACTATTTTTTATGATATTAATGTGTTAAGGGTTCAGGGTACAAATTAACTAAGCTGGGCTTTTTAATGAATTGGAACTTTATTTTCTTACAAAAAATTAAAATAAATTTATAAAAGCAGTGTTCAGATGTATATTTAGCTAACAAGAGACTATTTGTGGTGTGCAGTGTCGTATTTGCCTAATTGTTTCAGTTTTTTTTTTCCCTTTCAAAATTTCATTATAGAAATCGATTTCATTAATATTCTATTCTGTTGGTTGAATTATTTCTTTTCTCCTATATAATCTTCCTTCGATATAGTCACATTATTATTATTATTATTATTTAAATATTATCTAAAATTCTGGGTGCAAGCAGTGTGTTATTCGAGAGAGTGTAATGTTCATAAATAACTATGTTAATTAATTAAATAATTTTGATGCATATGCTTGAATTTCAGGTTCAAGAGGAACATGCTGCTATCGATAATATGTGTAGCGTAAGTACTTTGTTCAGTCCTAAAGTTCAGATTATGTATTAAATTCAAAATACAAATAGAATTTAATTCATCCCCATTTATTAATATTAACTCTATAATTTTACAAACAATGTAATAATATTAGTAATAATAATAATATATAACGTTTTCGATTGAAATCACATATCCTTTTGCACCGTTTTTGCTCGAATCTTGCGCATAAGTTCACTGTCGATGACTACACATTCAAGTATTTTCAGGGCTTGCCTTATCAACGATATGATACAGGCGCAAGATTCTCTTGTATGTTTTCGATTGAAATTAAATATCTGACGAACCGATTTTGCTCAAATTCTGCGCAAAAGTTCATTGTTGATGACAACGCATTTAAATACAGTAAACATCCTCTATTCCGGCATTCTAAGATCCGGCATGCTGAATAATTCGGCACTACTTTCGGAAAAAAATATTATTCCTTGTTTAATCTCTTCTGATGTTTATACTAATACTAGCTAACGTGCCCGGCGTTGCCCGGGTCCGTCAAAAAACCGCACGAATTGCAAAAAAACTCTGGAAATCACAGTAAAAAATCGCGAAAATTTAAAAAATCCTGCTAAAATTTCGAATAAATTTCATCGAAAAGAGAAAAAATATACTATATTGGGCTAGAAGATTTTCTTTCGAATAAGCTTTATTGAAAAGAGGACAAAATTTACTATATTGGGTTAAAAGAATGAAACCGTATTCCTTTCACTAATGTGGAAAAATTGCCTCAAAACATAAAAAAAACCCTAAAAATCTCATAAAAAATTAAATTTAAAAAATCTAATTAAAAAATCCAAAATCAGGCTTATAGGTGCAAAACTACATGCATAGGGGCACCTTCGTGCCAAATTTTGTAGCTCTACGTGCAGCCTATCTTTTCAGAACATCGTCGACACACTCACACACAAACTTCTTTCCTTATTATTATAGACGATTGATGATAGAACTTCAGAAGGGAAGAAAGGGAACCATAATCGTATCTCCAAGCTGTAAGCCTGTTGGAATGAGGAATGAAACTTGAACCTTTAAAAAAGTCATGGCGTAAGCTTTGGAATTAAATAATGACGAAAATGTTGAAGTTACTGAAAGCGATGCAGTTGACGTTGACGATGAACTAGAAGATGTTTTAGGTTGTTTGCCTTTAGAGAACCCCATGTCACAACTGAATCGAGAAGGAATAAAAAAGTGGATTGAAGCAGATTTTGATGAGCCGACAGAGGAGATTTTGACAGATGAGGCCATCATTCCGAGTGTTATCAACCCAACAGCCCCCAAAGACATTGACTCTGATGGAGATGCTGCGGAATAAACAAACAACATCAGTTGGAATAAAGCAGCTGATGTTTTGAATACATTTATCAAGTTTTCTGAGCGCAGCAGCTCGTTCGATGATACGGATATGATGAAACTCCGCATCATACGAAATGACTTCCTAAAAAAAAGAAGAGATTAGACCACTACAAAACAAAACAAATTGATATTCAAGATTTGTTTAGATGGCTTCTACGAGTAGGCTCTACTGTGTAGGCCTACAGTGCACGTTTTTATTTTATGGTCATGTACACACACTACATTACATTATTGAGTATTTTTTTTATTCTATTCAAGCTGTTTAAGGAATAAAAAACATGTTTTACTGACATTTTTTTAAATTCTACACGTTTATTCCGACATTCATCCTGTAATCATGAAAATTTCCTAATCCGGCATCCTTCAAGTCCGAACGTGCCAGATTAGAGGATGTTTACTGTATTTTCAAGGCGTGCCTTATCAGGACACTAGTTCAAAAGTATTCTTTTTCGTTCTAGATTGAAATCATATATCTAACGAACTGAATTTTCACAAATCACATATTTAAGTATTTTAAGAAGCTTGCCTTATTAGGGATAGCGCCCAGAGGAAAAAAATTCTCTTACGCTTTTGATTGAAATCGCATATCTTTCGAACCGTTTTTTCTCAAATTTTGCGTACAGCTACATTGTCAATGACAACGCATATTTAAGTGTATTCAGAGGCGTGCCTTATCAGGAGTGGGGTCCAGGTGCAAAAGCACTCTTTTACGTTTTCGCTTGGATTCAAATATCTAACAAACCGATTTTGCTCAAATTTTGCGCACAAATTCACTGTCGATGACAACGCATATTTAAGTATTTCAGGGGCAAGTATTAAGGGTAGGTCCAACAGAAAAATAATTTTTTACGTTTTTGATGAAGTTTTGCGTACAACTACATTGTCAATAACAACGCATATTTAAGTATTTCGAGAGGCGAGACTTATCAGGATTAGGGTCCAGGTGTAAAAACACTCATTTATGTTTTCGCTTGAAATCAAATGTCCACCAAACCAATTTTCTTCAAAGTTTGCGAACAAATTCATTGTCGATGACAACTCATATTTAAATATTTTCAGGGGCGTATATTTTTAGGAGTAGGACCCAAGAGAAAAAAAAAATATTTTTTTTTTACGTTTTTGATCGAAATTAGATATCTAGCGAACCGATTTTGTTCAAATTTTGCGCATAACTTCATTGTTGATGACAACGCATTTAACTATTTTCAGTGCGTTACCTTATCAAGCGTCCAGATGCAAAATTCTCTTGTAGGTTTTTTTTTATTGAAATCACATACCCAACGAACCGATTTTTCTCAAATTTTGCTACGAGTTCAAAGTCGATGACAACGTATATTGAAGTATTTTCAGGGGCGTGTCTTAACCGGGTTAGGGCCGAGGTCCAAGGATAAAAACATTCTTTTACGTTTCCGATTTAAATTAAATCTGTTAATGAGCCGCTTTTGTTCAAATTTCGAGAACAAGATTGTCGGATTTCCCTCTAAGTCCACACAACTTCGAAGAATGTTCCTTTTTTGTTGATATGCTGCCACCACCGATATAATTACGTGATATCGGGCACGCTTTGAGAGGCTTGTCGAAAGGAATACTAACTCATTCAATTAAACTTAACTAGCAATTTATTTACACATTACCTACAAATAACAAAACAATATTTACAATTAAGAACTCGGGTTTAGATATCCGGTCCGACATTAAGCTACATATAGAAATTGCTTTCTACGTACTGGTACGCTTATTAAAATGTTCTATATCCCTCTCATACTACGTTAGTTAACAAAAGGTTTATCGGAGATTACCCTTAATCTCCCAACACCTCCGGCTCTATACTCTAAGAACCTCACACAACTTCATACACGAACTGTCCAAGAGCTCTACTCAGGAAAAAGTGACCTCACACCTCGAGATCCACTCAACTCTCTCACTCATCTTCCCGAAAAAACTATACGGAGTTTTTCCTCTGGCCCCAGGGTCCATTCCCCTTCATACAAACTGAACTGTCACATTCGCGTAACGTACATTATCTCGCTAGAAACTGTTTTATCCACCCCATCCCAGGAATACACCTGAATAGGCAGAGGAACTGCTATTCCTTGACACAAAAGACTTCAAGGGAAGGAAAAAATGTAAACTTAAAACTCCCAGTACATAGAAAGTGACATGAATACAATGTATAAGTAAAAAGATAATGTTATATATAGTAATTACAAATAGTATCTGCTCATCAGAACCTGACAAAGATCATCGTTGACAGCGCATACTTAAGTATTTTAAGGGGCAGGCAGGGTGCAAGGTCGGAATTCTCTTTTACATTTTTCTATTGAAATCACACATCTAACGAATATATTTTGTTCAAATTTTGAAAACAAGTTTATTATCAATGACATTAACCACTGTACTGTAAATTTTGGATTAGAAGCGTACTATTTAAAAATTTTAAGTTACATTTCTTGGTATAAGGTTTTTAAAAAAAAACCTAAACTGGCTGTTTTCTGATACATTTTTGAATTCATTTTTA
The DNA here is from genome assembly GCA_963932465.1 of Maratus speciosus. Classification (NCBI taxonomy): domain Eukaryota; kingdom Metazoa; phylum Arthropoda; class Arachnida; order Araneae; family Salticidae; genus Maratus; species Maratus speciosus. Next base: position 595,670,414 of record OZ010788.1, on the reverse strand, counting down.
TTCTCAAACGCGTATAATTGGCAGATTCTCATATTCATAAATCATGTAATCGAACAGTTTTTTTCCTTTGTCAGTAAAGGCAGAAGATCCTCCAAGAAATGCTGTTAAAGTCTGCATTTTGAACTGAATTTCCGCAGCAAAGAAAAAAAAAACTACCGTCATGTGATACCATTCACTTACAACTTAAGATGTAATTATTTTATTAATAAATTTAAAAAAAACTGTTCGGTTACAAATCACTTCAATAATCATGTTTGCAAGTGTTATACTTTTGAGTTTAAAAATGAGCCAGAAAATGTGTCAGGAAGTTTCGTGTTTTTGGGCGGGGAAAAATATTTGTTAAGAAGACTTTCTTATATTTTAAAAATCATATTTAGGATTTTTTGTGTGTTACGATTTAAAAATATCTTTTCTCATATTGATTTTTATTTTACAGTGTTTTCACAAAGTAAACGGACACCAACATAAATCTGGTGAACAACAGCATTAAACATTGTTGTAATTCTGGGCATGGTCTGCACGAAAATCTTCCATGAAAAGAAAAAAAAGCCATAATGGATCGTTTCTGTGTCAACTTGCAAACTTTGTAAAACTAGTTGAATAAAATATTTTTATTCTTATGTCTATGTCTGCCGACTCTTATTATTACATGCTTTTATTTAACTGAACTTTGGTTAAAATTAAAATAATAAAACTTTGTATAAATCACCATAAAATCGAAACAACACGCAGGACGCGTTTCGAGCTGGAAAATATAACAGCCCGTTACAGCCAATGTAAACACGTGTCCGTAAGAGGGCAAGGTCACAAATAAACAGAGAGGGGAAAGAGGAGAACTTACAAAGAATGCGACAGGTGCCTCTAACTGAAAAGGAAACACCACACCATGGAGGAATGAAGACTAAAGGAGACGACATAAATGACGTCACTTGAAGCTGTTCGTACCCCCCTGCTTCCGCCATACTTGACCGCGGTGGTGAGCTGCGCTGTGAACCGGTTTTTCTCGCTGTGCAAATCAACTACGGAAAAGTCAAATACGGCGGACGCTGGAGAGGGGGGGGGGGGGGAGGAAGAACCCGTCTTTCAGCTTCAACACTCTCCACGGGGATAGCCATTTGATATGTCGTCTCCTTTTAATCTTTATAGCTATAGCCATTTGATATGTCGTCTCCTTTTAATCTTTATAGCTCCATGGGAAACACCAATCACAGAGAAGTACATGCAGAAGAGGAAAGTGTTGCCAGAATTATAGAAAAAATTAACAAAAAAGAAAAGAGAAAAGGAAATAAGAGAAATAAACAAAATTAAAATAAAATAAGTAAATTCTAAAAATAAATAATAAATAAATAACAAAAGATAGAGAGAGAAACAAAAGAAATAAAATATTTTTTTACAATCATAAAAATGAAAAGAGACAAGAAAAGAGTGAAAAGAATTACAAAAGTAATTTCCAAGCTGAAGAGAGAAAAGGAGATTATGAGAGATCATTGACAAGTTTATCGGAATTTCGTGAAAATTCAAGTGAGTAGGAGAGATAGGAGAAAAAATAAGGTAATCATTAGGATGAGCGAAGCGAATCCTCTACTAGGAATAGATTAAGGACCAAGATGGGACATTTACGGCACAATCTGTAATGGCAACAGTACTAGCGTCACTACCGACAAGGGGGAAGAATTAACAAGCCTCCGAAATTTACCTATATTGAAGAAATATGTTTACCCTCTATGCTTTGAATATCTATTCTTTCCTAAAACGAAGCAAGTGTCAGACGATATTCTATTCATGCTTGCTTTATTTATTTAGCTGCTTTTTTTTACCGTACTTGTATTGGCCACCTTTAACTTACAAAAGGATAATTAAAGTAAAAATATAAAAGAAAATCCCTAGAAAATTCTGTTAATAACGTAAATATGTAAGTTTATGAGATTAAATTGTAAAAAAAAAATCAAATTCAGGTATTGTGTTAATTTATTCATATCGAATAAAACTTTATTGAGTGTAATGTCAGTACCTCTATTTATTTTTAACTGTTAGATTTATATAATTCTAAAAATCTGACGAAATGAATTTTTCCCCATCTGTAATTTTATTATTATTTCTTATGTGTTAATATTATAAATATTACTGGATTGATTGTACGTTATTTACATTAAAAACAATATTTTTATTTTATCTGTAAGAAAGTGAAAATGCGTAAATTTAAAAAGATTATTGTAACTATTGTTTAATACGTTAAACTTCATAAATTAATAAAACATCGGCTATAAAAATTTTCCTATCGAATGGGAATATTTATGAAATTTTCTGGGATTTGTAGAGGGCAATACTTCGTATATTTTTATATTACACGATTACTTTATGTAGCTTTAAATCCAATTATATCATATTTACTTCATATGTAGCATTCAAGACGAAATTTTTACCTTGTTTTTCGTTGCACTTATATGGTTCACTCATCATGTAAAAAAAAAAAAAAAAAAAAAAAAAAAAAAAAGCATATATCCGTGCATGAACATAGAATAGATATTTGATATATAAAATAGAATATCTATTCTATGCTCATGTATCGGTGTAAGATTCTATTGAAAACGTAAACATGAAACATTAAAAAAAGAAAGATCACAATAAGGTAGATGCTCAATGATAAAAATTTTACAAGGATGGGGAATTTCTTCCCCATTGTCACTAAATGTGCTACGATCGCAATCGCATTACCATTACGCTCTATGGAAATGCCCATCTTCTATGTTAATCTATGCTACTAGGCTACACAAATTACATTTTGTCGTACACTTTACAAAAAAACTATTCAGTATTTTGACTTGAAATTAAACATAAAAATAAATTATGATCTGTTGATGTCTGATCTGATGATCTGTCTGACAAATTATCATCACAATATTATTTTTTTACAGAATAACCTTAAAAAAACTTGTTATTTTAATTAATTTATTGCACATGTTTTTCCATTACGGACGCATTTTTGCAAATAAAAAATGAAACACGTATATTTCCAAAAGAAAAAAATAAATCATGGAGTTAGTAATTATAGATAGAATCATGATTAATTAAATAGATTCACGATTTTTTATTTTTAAAATACATTTTTTATGAAAATTTTTAATGAATTAAAATTTGTGAAAATTCAATTATTTGCATTCAATTATAAAAGTATTTTTCAGTGTTAAGAATTCAAATACACAATTTATTCTTATTATGTGAAATCATTTACGCAGACGATACTTACGCATTTTAAAAGAATTGTATTATGATATTTTTTTTGTAAAGTGGCGACAAAAGGAAGAATTGTAAGCAAATAAAATTAATTGTTAAATTCGTTATATCATAAATAAAAAATTCCGAGGAAATTCTTAGTTATTCGGCTGAATTTACATTTCTAAAATTAAAATGCGCCAAAACATAAAATAACGTTTTTGCTTAATAAAGATGCAAAAATAATATAAAAAAATATTGTTACTTTCAAATATTTATCTTATTAAATAATGCTTCGCGAATCCAAACAAAGCATGGCTTTTGCTATTGTATGTAAAGATGGAATTTTGTGAAATTATGTACAGTTGTGTTTTCTGATGACAATACAGTATTTTCATATCTTAAATATCAATTAACCCTTTCAGACGCATCGTAATCAAGGGCAGCGCCAGAGGGGGGGGGGGGGGTCCGGGGGTCATATCCCCCCCCCCCCCCGTCGGGGAAAATTTTTTGAGTTGAGTGTAGAGTCCTGCATCGGGTCGGATAACCCGATTTTTCCCGATCCGAGTCGTGTCGAGTCGGGTGCATGTTAGTTTTTAAAAAACGATCTCTGATTAGTTTGTAGAAAACCCGACCCACAGATAAGTTTGCCGCTGTTTTTTTTTTTTTTTTTTTTTTTTGGAAGTCGGATTGGCTTGGCTATATTTTTTTGGTTTCGGGATGAATTTTGATTCTTACGCCCCGGTCTTTTTTAAGCTGATTTTTCAAAAAAATGCTTATATCTCAGATTAGAGTCCTGCGTCGATTCCGGTTGCCCGATTTTACCTACACCCGATCCGACCACGGCTCAGATTGAGGATAGCATTTTTCGTTGTGGTTGGGTTCGGTTTCGGGTTGAGTTTTGATACTTAAGAGGAGTGTTGCCAAGTGTCCCGATTTACGTGGAACGTCCGTGGAATTTTTCACCATATCACTGTGTATGGGCCATATATGTGCACGTAAAATCTGTAATATTGAATGACCTCTTATTGGGAGGCTGTTCAGTGGAAAAAGAGTACGAAACAGAGTTTTTCCTTTCGGTTAATGCTAAAAAGTGTGGATATTTTTTCTTTTGTGGATTCGTCCGCCTTCAGGGATTACTGTGCGCCGGAGCCCAGCGGAGCTCAGCTCCGGTACTTCTCTGTTTTTAGTAAATATTTAAGTATTGATGGAATTCACCGGAGCTCATAAATACAGGGCTCCGGAGCCCAGTACAACAGCGCTTTTTTGCATCATGAACGTTGCCCATTTTAAGGCACATTTACGAAGTCATTTACATTTGTAAGTAGATATAATTGCCATGTTTTGTTATTCTGATAGAAAGCAACCGAGAAGTGTTTCCTCTTTTTCTATAAAAGCATCGAATCTTTTTAATTTAATCTGTCAAATTTTTAATTTAATCTGATTTTCAGAGGCTCACCACAAAAGATTGTAAAGCGGGAGGAATCGATTATAGTTTAAGATATGCACGTTTTATAGGAAATTGAAAAACGTTGTTCTATTCTTCAGCATATAAATATTAATTTCTGTAAATTTCATTCTTTTTTTTTTTCATAAAAAATGCATAGCTGGCGAACTATTCCTTTTTTGTGTTACCCCTATTTCCGAATCATAACCCTTACCATATTTAATCCCAGAATTCTGCAATTAATTAACATTAAAATTAGGCAAAGATTTCTATTCGAAAGGAGTGATAACTAAAAAGTGGAATAGTTTACATCTAAGTATATGCTGATAGATATATTTAAAAATTTTATTTCTCTAAAGAAAAAAAATACTTTAAGTTTTGCAAATAGCGTATGGAATATAAATATGGGGATTGGAGGGACGGGTTGGGGGGGGGGGGGTGCTACGGTTGTCAGTACTGCAGAATATTAGGGCTCCGGTACTTTTTTTTTGTTAGAAATTGAGCCCTGCTGCCTATGAAGATTAGGTGACTAGTAGGGTGTTTCCAAATTAACCTTAAGAGCTATTTTCAGTTTATTTATCTACTATATTCTTTATAAGCTTCGAAATTTATATTTGGAATAAAAATGTTTTTGGTTGGCCCTGTGCAATTCATCTCTAATTTAAATAGCAGTGTGAGTGTTAGAGAGCTGCGCGTTTCGAGATATGCCAAATCCGGATGCGAAACATATTCAACCTGTTATTTAAAAAACGAAAAAAAAAAGAAAGAAAGTAATGTTTTATTGTTAATTTAAACCCCATCACGACATGGGAAAAAAAATTAAATACAGTCCCGGTCCGGCCCGAATCAACAGAAAAAATATAAGACCCGGCCGTGTCCTGAGAAGAATTAAGTTCGAGCCCAGCTCGAACCCCTACCGAGTTTTCAGATAAAATTTAAACCCGGCCCGAGTTTAATGAAAGAAACTTTTACCGAGCTCGGGCTTCGGGACAAGCCCGGGCTTGTTTAGATACAGTAGAGCGCCGATTATCCGGACCGGTCGGGACCGAGACCGATCCGGTTAATGAAAAATCCGGATAATTGGACAACTTTTAAAAACACCTAATGACAATGTTTTTTAGGTCACTTTCCTTCACACTTTTTCCAGGCTTAGGACTGGCAATTGTGGTAGTGCACATTTTAGCGTATTAAGGCGTATTTAGAAGTTTTTTTTTTTAACTTTTTTTTAATTTTATTTTCTACAAAATTGGTCCAAACTTAGAAGTATGCATATAAATTATTACATTTATATATACCTACACTTTACAGTACGTTCATTAAAAAAAAATTCATTGTGATAGGAAAAAGAAATTCTTGATAGACTTCTGCTTCCTAGAGGGCATTTTCTTTTTTTCTGTGTGGGACTGTTGCGCGTTAGAAGTGAAACTTCTTAGGTTCTAGAAACAGTTGATTTTATGCATTGCTCTCTTTGCATTTGTTGGCGATTTTAGTATTTCCTGATTAGGAAATCATTATTTAACGGTTAACTTTCGAGAAATCCAGCCAAATTCACCCTGCCGCGCCCAAAGAAGATTCACTTAAAAATTTTTGGAGAAAGTTGGAAAAAAAGTATGACCTTTGACCGATCCGCTTTATTGGACAGACCAGTTAATCGGCACCCTACATACAGTAGAGATATTATAAATCCCCCCCCCCCTGTCGGGATACTGTGCCCCCCCCCCCCACCTCGTCGGGCAAGTTCTGGCGCCGCCCCTGATCGTAATTCTGTTTGTAAAATGGTGAAATGACCCACTAAAATTTACAAACGAATTTATTAGAAAATAAATTTTTGCTTTTCTTCATGTACAAGGGATGACCGCCTCGGGAACTCAGCTTTCGCTTTAGAGCATAAGTGCAATTGCGGGGGGGGGGGGGGGGGGGGATGTAAAAATTCTTCCCGTACATTATCAAAGCGAAATTTTATTAAAATATTTTGGTTGCCAATTGGAAGTTTGGAATTAAAATTATGTGGTCACATTTGCAACCAACGCTATTAAAAGGGGTTATAGATTACTTTTAATTAAAATTTTACAAGGTATATGTTGAGAAAACAATTACTATATAATTTAAATAACTTTCAGATTAAAAAAAAATATCCTATGACTCAACGATAAATTTTTGTTTGTTTTTTAAAATAATGCAGGTTGTTTTTAAATGAATATCTGAGTTTTAATGCTTGGTAGTATTTATTACATAAAACTTAAAATTATAATTAATACATAAAATGAAAGAGCAACTCAAACAGTTTACCTACAAGCTTACAAGCGTTCAACGTCAGCACCTTTCGTCACACAGCACACATCAAGTCGATAGCTCAGTTCTTCCCAAACGTTGATTAATGTTTGTGGGGTAATTGTTGCAAAGGCAGCCGGTTTTTTCAAACTGATGATACCATCTACGGATGTTATTATCACTTGGGAGATCACATCTGAACTTGATCCGGAACGCACGTTGCACAGTAACTACAGATTCGGTCTTTGCAAACTGCAGAATACAAAATGCTTTCTGTTCACTAGTCACCATTTTTGCTACTAGCGCTTTCTAACGAATGACGGAAGAAGCATTGCATGCGCATGCACAGGTACCAACAAACTGTTTGAGTTGCTCTTTCATTTTATGTATTAAGTATAATTTTAAGTTTTATATAATAGATACTACAAAGCGTTAAAACCCCGATATTCATTTAGAAACACCCTGTATAAGGTAACATTTGTAGTACAAGAAGAAAAAAGCTTTATACTTTCCTGTTATTAAATTAAAAAAAAAAATTCCTTTTGTCATATCTTGTATAAGAATTTTTAATTTAACCTTCAATATAGGATTTTATATGGGAAGGCGATATCATATAAAGAACGTACATGATAAAAACACATAAGCACATAAATAACAGAACAACATAAAGAGCAATGTCATATAAAGGATGTTCAATTAAAAGCATGTTTCTAAAAATATATTTTTTAGTTTAATCTATAACATGACTATCGATTATATGGGATGCTGTGTGTGTGTGTATATTTCTCAAAATTAAAGCCAATTATAATTTTAAACAAACATTAAGAAAAAACAAACTATTTACATGTTAAAGTGTGTACAAGAAAAATTATTTATGTTTTCTAAACAATGTTATCAATATTGACCCAGGGCCTGACTAGCAAGTTTCTGGTCTCAGGGCACTTTGAATTTTTCATGCTTCCTTAAATTGGTTGATTTACTGATACTAGTTTTTTTTTTTTACATGTACACTTAGATTTACATTTACACTTATTCGAAAAGTGTCAACTGAAAAAATTAAGTTTTCTGGAAAATTGGAAAACGGCCTCAGATGGTAGAGCATTGGAGGCTTTAGCCAAGAGATCCCCGGTTCGAATCCTGGTCAGGACATGTTTTGCCCATTTGGAAATTTACATCTGATTCGCTAATAATGGACTAAAGCAATTGACTTCTGATAACTGTGTATTCATTAAAGTTGATAATGATAACTTTTTTATATTATGTATGCATGTCGATGATTTAGCTGTCTTTTGTAATAATCAAATAATTTATGAAAATATCGTTTCTAAAATTAAAACTGTATTTGAATTGTATGAAAATTAGAATTCTGATTTTTCAGGTACGAAAATCGAAAAATATGAAAAGGCATCAGATTGTCACAAGTTGAATACTATATTGAATCACTGTTGGTAAAACATAATTTAGAAAATTGTAAATCTGTGAAAACGCCTATTGTTAAAGGTGAAGATAAAAGTTTTCTTCTAACAAATGAATTGTTTGGCGTAACTATGTATCAGAAAATTATTGGTGAACATTTATATTTAGCCAATATAAAAAGTCCTGATATATCATTTATCACAACTTATTTTTCCCAATTTAATCACAAACCAGAGAAAAGATTGGCTTTTTGGCTAAACGAATATTAAGATATTTAAAACGTACAAAATATTAAAAAAATTATTTGACTGTAACAAATTTGGATATTTAAATAGTAGTTCAGACGCTAATTGGGGAAATGGAGAAAATGGAAAAATCTTTTTCAGGGGAGTTGTTTTGTTAGGAAAGTCATTAGTATCTTGGAAATGTCGCAAACAAAAAAGGTGTTAGTCTTTCTACTTGTGAAGCACAATTATTTTCTATTTCAGAAATTTGTAAGGATATAATAAGGACAGTAAACTTACTATCAGAGTTAAATTGTAAGCAATTTATAAAAGATGTCATAATTTTAAGTACTGATAACCAATTAGCAATACAATGGATTAAGTGTACTAAATCCTATGAACTTAATATTTCATTTTGTCATGGATTTATTGTCAGAGGGTGTTATTTTATTGGAATATGTTCAAATTGAACATATTATATCTGATTTCTTTACTAAAGCTGTAAATGAGAAGAGATTGATATATTCTATGAAAAATATTTCACTAATATGGTATGTGTAGTTATTGTGTGTAATTTTTATATAATTTTGCATTTGTGTTTTTTTTTTTTTTGGAATCGTTTAATAAAAAAAAGTATCTCTTGCAGGAGGAGTATGTTGGGATTAAGGGCAAGCAAACATTCTTTTATGCGCATCATATATCATACCTGCGCACTGCCAGCTTTTCCCCCCACTCACTCAGTGGCGTACGCAGGATTTTATTTCGGGGGGGGGGGGGGGGCGACTTAAATTTTCATAATGTTCTAAATCTTGCGAAACACGAATTTTATTAGAAACAGAAATCATTTTTGTTAATAAGGAATTAGTCAGAGGGGGGAAAGGAGAGGAGTAGGGGTGACTTTGTTCCGAATTTTCCGACAATTTGAAAAATTCGGTCATCAGTCCGAAAATTCGGACTTAAAAAAGTATCGCGATTTTGGACAAATGGTCGCCGAAAAAAATCAATTTCGTCTCAATCGTTTGCAAAAAAATCTCCAATTTCTTTAAAGGATCAAGGGAAAAACCGGAATTTTATCATAGGGCGAGGATAAAATGCGAAGTTTGTCAAAGGACTGCGAAAAAAAAAAAATCAAATTTCATCAAATTATCCCAGAGGAATCGCTAATTTCGTCAAATGAGCACAGAAAAAAACCCGAATGTCGTGAGAAGGCCACAGAAAAAACGCGAATTTCATCAAAAGGTCGCGGAAAAAACGCGAATTTCGAAAAAAAAGATCGCTAAAAACACGCATTTCGTCAAAGGGCTGCGAAAAAGAAGCTAATTTCCTAAAGGATCACAAAAAACGCGAATTTCGTCAAAGAGAAATGGAAAAACGTGAATGAAGTCAAAAGGCCGGAGAAAAACGCAAATTTCATATAAAAGACAAGAAAAAGCGCGAAATTCGTCAAAAAGCCACAGAAAAACTCAAATTTCGACGATGGACTGCGAAAAAAATGCGAATTTTGTCAAATGGCCACAGAAAAAAAGGCGAATTTCATCAAAGGGCCACAGAAAAAACGCAAATTTCGATAAAGGATAGCTAAAAAAGCACGCATTCCGTCAAAGGGAAACGGAAAAACGCGAATTTCATCAAAGAAACACAGAAAAACGCAAATTTCGTCAAAGAGCCGCGGAAACAAAACACAAATTTCAACGAAGGATTGGATAAAAAACGCGAATTTTGGCAAATGACCACAAAAAACGCGAATTTCGACAAAGGATCGCTAAACATACACCCATTCCGTCAAAGGGAAGCGGAAAAAACGCGAATTTCGTTAAAGGATCGCAAAAAAAGGAAAAAGCAGGATCACAAAGAAGGCCTACAGAAAAACGTGAATTTCGTCAAAAGGCTGCGGGAAAAGGCAAATTTCATCAAAAAAGACGAGAAAAAAACGCAAATTTCGTCAAAGAGCAGCGGAAAAAAAGGAAATTTTGATGACGGATTGCATAAAAAAAACACGAAGTTCGGCAAATGACAACAGAAAAAACGCGAATTTCGACAAAGGCGCTAAAAAACACGCATTTTGTCAAAGGGATGCGGAAAAAACGCGAATCTCGTCAAAAAGCAGCAAAAAAACCACCAATATTGTCAAAAATCCGCAGAATAAAGCAAATTTCGACAAAGGATCTCGAAAAAAACGAGAATTTCATCAAAAGGGTGATGAAAAAATATAGCTAAAAACACGCATATTCCGTTAAAGGGCTGCGAAAAAAAGGCTAATTTCGAAAAGGATCGCAAAAAAAACTTGAATTTCGTCAAAGGGACACGGAAAAACGTGAATTTCATCAAAAGGCCGCAGAAAAACGCAAATTTCATTAAAAAACGAGAAAACGCAAATTTCGTCAAAAATCCGCGGGAAAAACACAAATTTCGACAAAGGATTGCGTAAAAAAACGCGAATTTGGGCAAATGACCTCAGAAAAAACGCAAATTTCCTCAAAGGACCGCAGAAAAAATGCAAATTTTCACAAAGGATAGCTAAAAAACACGCATTCCGTCAAAGGGAAGCGGAAAACACGCGAATTTCGTTAAAGGATCGCAAAAAAAAAAAGAAAAATCAAGGTCACAAAGAAGGGCCACAGAAAAATGTGAATTTCGGCAAAAGACTGCGGAAAGATGCGAATTTCGTCAAACAGCAGCGAAAAAAAATTCGCGACCATTTTCGTCAAAAAAACGCGAATTTCGTCAAAGAGCTAACGCGAATTTCGTCAAAGAGCTAACGCGAATTTCATCAAAAAGACGAGAAAAAAGCGAATTTCGTCAAAAAGCCGCTGAAAAAATACACATTTTGACGAAGGATTTCGTAAAAAAACGCGAATTTCGGCAAAAATCTGCGAAAAAAATCTCGAATTTCATCAAAACTCGCGGAAAAAACACAAATTTCGTCAAAAAGCCGCGGAAAAAACACAAATTTCGACAAAGGATCACTAAGAAAACGCAAATTTCGTCAAAGGGTCGCGGATAAAAGCTAATTTCGTCAAAAGATCGCTGGAAAATGCAAATTTCGTCAAAGCGTCGTGATTAAAAACTTGAATTTCATCAAAGGATCACGTTAAAAACACATACAAATATCTGTGTTTATTTATATGTATAGTTTTTAAACTGAAATAATATACTGAACTAACTTTTTAGAAATCTGGTTAACCCGAACCCAAGTTGCAGGAATCTACACTCAGCCTGAAATTGACCTGAAATGAAACAGAGTTAACCCAAACTACAACAAAAATAATTAGTGGCAGGAAGGGATTTCCTCTCCTTCCCCCCTCTGCTGTAACCTCGCAGAAAATTTGCTGTGAATTTCAGAATTTTTTTTTTTTACTCAGAATCAAATCGGGCGGGGGGGGGGGGGGGGTGTGCGAGGGCATGGGGCCTATCCTGAGACCGTCCCACATCGAAATTTGTTGAAAAGTGTTGCTGGGTTTTTTTTAATGTAAACTTTCATTTAAATGAAAGTCGTTATAACTTAAAATCTGTAAAATTGTTCTTCCAACCCCCGAAACTAAATTCTGGCTACGGTTCTTGTTTAACAATAAATTAATATTGTAACAAACACAAAATATTTTTTGTATACACAAGATATTTTTATGCACATATATAAAATAAAGACTTTGTTTATTATTTGTGCATTGCACAAGTAATAATAAGGACTTTAAACCGTTCCAGATGAAAAATACTGGCTGCAAATTTAAGGCAGAATAGGAAGATAAGTGTGTGTGTGTGTGGGGGGGGGGGGGATGGGGGGGGGACGTTACCGAACTCCAAAGATGTCTTTGCAGTCAAACACTAAGTCACTGTGTATCTTACAGATACGAGGAAGTAATCGAGTGTTAAAAACAAAAGTTAATGAATATCATTCACAGTCAGCTCTTCCGTGCATATATAGTGCCTGACTTCCGACTTAGCCAAAATTCTGAAGAGATTAGCTAAGGTGTCACTATACACAAATATGGGACTAACAAGAAAGACAAGTGCGACGCATGACAAATATATATATAATTGAATTGATCTAAAAAGTAAGAAGTAATTTTTTTTACCCTTTAATTCCGGCCATTTTGGCAGGTAAAAGAGGTTTAGTCCCTTCAACCCTCCGCACCCCCATATTTCGATATGGCATGGAGATGCGACTGAAAAATGAAAGTTAATAAGCTACTTTTACAGTCAACTCTTTCGCACCGGATATCCGATTTAGCTGAAATAGACTTGAGATTAGCTGTGGTGTTACCGTGCATTAACATACTTCCGCACTGACAATCTTGGCGCCCGCAGACTATGAGAGAAATTAAAAAAATCCTTAAATTAAACTACTTTTAGATTTGTCGAATTTATTTGTAGGTCTCTTGAACTGAGCATATATGTTTTCATTTATCGAGTAAAACAGGGATCTATTTTTCAGTCATTTGAAAATGGATTTTGTGGTCTCACGTAAATTTGGTCGCAGGACTGAGGAGGATATTAGATTAACGAGAAAAACAAATTCGTGGCATGTCAGAAAATAAAACAAATTTTTCTGAAAAAGAAGGAATAGCAGCCCTTTTTTCATTTCACTGAGATCTCTTCAGAGGTGGAATGGAGCCGTAACCTCATAACCTCCGTCCCCATAGACTCCTTTGGTGTATGCTGGGGCATCCCTGTGCACTAATATACAGGACTAACCAGAATAGCTGCGTAGTAGAAAAAAATTAATCTCAAAAGAAAGAAAAAAACAGGAGTTTTTTTTTTCATTTCATTTTTGATTATTTCGAAAGGGGGCTTGTAACCCCATCAGCCCTTTCCCCTCATTGGATATATTGTGGTGTAACTGTGCGCTCATATAAGACTAGCCAGAACGTCTAATTCATTGTATTGCAGAAAACAATTTCATTACAAATTTATCTCAAACAAAAAGAAAATTATTAGCACTTTTTTCATTTCCTTTTCGACTATTTTGGGAGGGGGCTGTAACCCCATCACACCCTTTCTACTTCTTTGGGTATAATGTGGTGTCACTGTGCACTAATATGGAACTAAAGAGAAGAGAGGCTAGTCTGTTGAATGAAAGGAGAAAAAAAAATACGAATTTATCTCAAACAGAAAGGAAAAAAGCTATATATTTTTTATTTCATTTTCGACTATTTCGGAAGGACGGGCTATAATTCCACCAGCCCCCTCTCCATCTTTGGGTATGCTGAGATGCCACTGTGGACTAATATGGTGTTAACGAGAATGGCTATTTCGCTGTATGGCAGAAGAAAAATTACAAATTTATCTCAAACAAGAAGAAAAAAATCAGCCATTTTTTCATTTCATTTTCGACCATTTAGGAAGGGGGCACACCATTAGCCCCTTTCACCTCTTTGGGTACAATGTGCTGTCACTGTGCACTAGTATGGAACTAAAGAGAAGAGAGCGGCTAGTAATGATAGGGGGGAAATACAAATTTATCTCAAACAAAAAGGAAAATATCAGCACTTTTTCATTTCATGTTCGATTTTTTGGGAAAGGGCTGTAACTCCATTAGCCCCCTTCTACCTTTTTGTGTATAATGTGGTGTCACTGTACACTAATATGGAACTACAGTGAAGGGAGTGGCTAGTCTGTTAAATGGTCGGGGAGAAAATGCAAATTTATCTCAAATAGACAGAAAAAAATCAGCACTATTTTTTATTTCATTTTCGACTATTTCGAGAGGAGGGGTCTGTAATTCCATCAGCCTCCTCCCCATCTTTGGGTATGTTGTGATGTCAATATGGACTAATATGGTGTTGATGAGAACGGCTATTTTGCTGTATGACAAAAGAAAAAAAATACAGATTTATCCTAAAAAAGTAAGGAAAAAACACTTTTTCATTTAATTTTTCGACTATTTCTGGTTGAGGGGGGGGGGGTGTGTGCTGTAACCCCCATCAACCCTTTTTCTCTTCTTTGGTGTCAATATGGACTAATATGGAACTAAAGCGAAGGAAGCGCATAGTCTGTTGAACGATAGGGGGAAAATGCAATTTTATTTTAAACAGACAGAAAAAAATTAGCACTATTTTTTCATTTCATTTTCGACCATTTCGAGAGGAGGGGGGTGAAATTCCATCAGCCCCCTAACTAATATAATCTGGACTAATATGGTGTTAACGAGAATGGTTATTTTGCTGTATGGCAGAAGAAAAAAAATACAGATTTATATTAAAAAAGTAAGGAAAAAACATTTTTTCATTCAGTTTTTTTACTATTTCGGGAAGAGTGTGTGTGTGTGTGTGTGTGGGGGGGGGATATAGCCCCGCCAGCCCCATTTCTCTTCTTTGTTGTCAATGTGGACTAATATGGGACTAATGAGAATGGCTAACCCGCTGTATGATTGAAAAAATTTAAAAAATTTCCAAAAAAGAAAGACGAAAAATCAGCACTTTTTCATATCACTTTCGAAAATTTCGGGGGGGTGGGGGCTGTAGCCCCATCAGCCCCCCCTTGGGTACGCCCATGCATTCATTCACTTTGCAGGCGAACGGAAGATGTAAAAAGTTCTTCGCAAAAGAATGTCTGTGTGAAATTAAGTATTATATATATAAATTAATTGTCTTGTGTTCGTGCAATGTTAGTCCAATGAACTATTTTCTTGTCAGCATTCACGGACTTAAGTTCACGCAGCACCGCGGCTTATGTTTCGAGGCACGCACCCGCCTCCCCGTTCATACTACACCATAATTTCATATATCTTATTTGTTGCAAATTTTGTCTGTTTTCTGAATTTCTTGATACTTTTTTTCTAAAACAAAAAAAAAGTTGAATTTCTTCATAAAAACCTATTTTGGGGGCATTTTACCAAAATGAACTTTACCCACGAAGGGCAACAGCCGCGCCTCTGCGGGGGAAAACCCTCCGAAAAGAACTGTTTACTGGAGGAAGGGGGAGCAGTGTTAAAATGTTCTTCACGCCTATTGGTGTTTTTCTTCTGTTTACCCGCGGTTGACGTCACATGGGTAAAGTCCATGGTGGGAAGTTACAAATTTGGATTTCCAGAACTACCATTTTTGCCAGGTAAGATCCCCTTTTGCCTGGACTAAAAAGTCTTTGAAAATTCTTAAAAATAAAAATTATTATTCATTGAAGACTTTTTTTACACGTCAATCAGTTTACTCTCAGCACCAAATAACCAATCAGATTTTACTGCTTTTGTATCACTATTTTTTATAAAGGTACTCTAAAAAAGTGGAGACTGGTTGGCTGGAAATGGAAAGAAACAATCTAGATGCAACAAAAACTTCTTTTCGTCTCTGTTACAAGATATCTAAAAATAAAATGACTTTAAAGATTTTTAAATAGTGAAAAGATCTTTGAACAGTTCCTTAAAAAATAAATGTAGTTTTTCTTTACCTTGAAATATGCTCCATGAATATACATTCAAGCTCTTGAAGTGAAGTTAACTAACTCACGGATGTTGACAGGAAAGAAAAATAATAATAATATGTATCCGATTAGGATTATTTTTATGTTTCGTGAAGACGATACTTATTGAATTTATTTTGACGTAAGTCTTTTTTTAGAAGTATAAATAGTTTTTTGTTATTTGTGCTGTTTCTATGAGTATTGGGTCTTAATTTGTGATCCATTTTTAGCTATTGGTCATTTTTAAAGTTTGGAAATGTCGTCTGTTAAAAATTTGCGATTGACAGTAGGCGTATTTTAATCTTGTTTGATTTTGATTCCTATGATATAGTGTGAAAGATCTCTTTATTCGTTTTATAAATAGATAAAAGTATTTTCTGGTGTCAATGAACTGTTTTGTAGTATGTAATGCCATCATTATAAAGGTTTTTTATTATGTGTTAGTATTTTGAATGTTTCTTCTGAACCAAGTTAGCTGCTTAATTGTGTATGTATCCAAGTTCTTTTTGATATAAATTATGTTAAATTGAAATCTATTTTACATTTATTTTTGATATGTATAGTAAAAGCATCGAACAAATTTTCTTCTTTTTACTTTAATTTATGCACTTATATAAGATGCCAGTAATGGACACCCATTCAGTAATGAACACTCCTTGATGTTTTTGGTTCATAAAAAAATAACTAATAAATATTTAGCTTTAATTATTTTTTTTATAATTCCCCTTTGCATGTTTTATGAAACTGGGTTATTGTTGACACTTTTAATCAAACCAGTCAGGAAGCAGAAAATAATGTTTCAAAGTTTTGCTGTTTTTCTGTGAAAATCTTGATGAAGAGGCTAAGAGCTGGCTTCGTTTAATTAATTTATATAGGGTGGATGTACCAGTTATGGCCACTTTAAGAAAGTTTCTCTTAATAAAAAAAATATAGCAGTTGCAATTATTAATAAAAAAAATTACAAAATATACTATATTGTTGCAAATTTAATTAGCTTTCAGATTTTAACAAATGGAGACAAGTTAGGGGAAGACGGGGTACAATGAAACAAAATTTACTAATTTTTTTTTCCTATCCACAATTTTGCATGCACAAAAATATAATTAATGCATATTTTTAATCTTGTATTTTCCCCATCTAAATAAATTTTTATTAGGTTCTAAACAATATTTTTATGCTTGAAAAATAACAAAAAATAAATGTCTTACAGTGTTTCATTGTACCCCATATGCCGGGGTACAATGAAACACTCCAAATGATGGAAGCAATTTTCACCTAATATAGTTTATTTTATGAAAAATGGGATAAATACAAAAACAAAACTTGATTAATAAGGAACTTGATAAAAATATTATAGTCTAAGAGGAAAAATAAGAAAATTCTATTAGTTTAAGAAATACCTTTCATTTTATATTAAATTGTCTCAAGTCAGTTTCAAAAATTAGCATTTCTGCTTATATTTTAGTTGCTTCTGAAGGAATATGGTAGTTTCAACACAATGAGTTTTTTTTTTTTTTTCTTTTTTTAAATGTAAGTTTCTAAAAAAAAAAAAAAAATTAAACTAGGTTGGAGTCTTTATATCAAGTACTTCACATTTGACTTCATTTAAATGTATGATTTCTCCAACGGCATATATTTCCTTATGTTTCTATTTGTACTGATACTGCTTGTGCCATACATGTTGTGTGTGGATATCTCATTCTTAGTACCTCGATGACCAGTTGGGCCTGGGAAAAAAATCTGGATCATCATCAGAGTCTGTAGCAGGCAGTGATTGTTTTCAAAACAATCCCTTCTTAGCTTTTTTTTCTCTTTCTGTTTTTTAATTGCTTAACAAGAGCAATTTTTACTGTCCTGGTTAGAACAAAACTCTCTTTTTTTTCTGTTTTCCTACTCTTACTTCTAATATATTCTGTTTACTACTTTTATTACTATAATAAAACATGTTTCATTGTACCCCGTCTGCAAGTGTTTCAATGTACCCCGCACTGATATTACTAAATAAAAATTTAGGTACTTTTCGGTTAGCCGGGCGCCAGTGTTATATATACATATATATGTATACATAAATGTATGTATATACACTTATATATTTATATACATATATGTGTGTATATATACAATATGTGTATATCTATATATATGTATATTTACATATATGTATGTATATAAATATGTATATATAACACTGGCGCCCGGCTAACCGAAAAGTACCAAAATTTATTTTCAAACTTCTAATATTTATTTTTTTTAGTTTGGTTTTGGAGGTATGAAGACAACAACCCAAAGATAACAATGTATAGAAAAAATAATTATTACATATAACAACAAGGAAAAAGAAACAAAATTACTTTTAGTAAAGAAAGTTACTTTCAATGGTGTAAAAGCAATAATCTTCTATTGCTACTGTTGTAGAAGTGTGAATGTATCCAAATCACATCAGTAATTGGAACATATAGTTGTACAACATATATATAAACTGCAACTCTCTATGACAAATTTGATTGATTTTATAAGTAATGTTTCATTGTACCCCTTGTTTCATTGTACCCCGTCTTCCCCTACATTACTGATATATATTTAAAATTTAAAAAAAGATGAAAAATGACATTTTACACCAGTTATGGCCACCTCTATGTACCAGTTATGGCCATCAAAGTCTCACTGTGCATAGGGGCTTTAAACATATATATATTTCTGTTATCACTGTCCTGATCTTTATCTGTGCATTCCATGCACAAAAAGTACTAGTACTCCTCATCATTTGAATCTGGAATATCAAGTTCAAATTTATTAAGGAGGTTCTCAAATCCAAAAGGGTAACTTTCTGACATAAGTTTTAATTCATTTTTGTTTGAAAATTCATGGAAGTAGCTGGTGTTGTTGTTCAGAAACCATGTCACTGAGCTGGTTTTTCCTTTTTTTTTTGCAAATGCAATAGATCTTTCAAAAAATAATGTCGAAGTGGGCATTTTGAACCGAATTTCTGCGTGAAGGAAGAAAGAGACTCAAAAGTGGGCAAAAAACGTGTTTGTCACGTGATAAAAATTCCTTATAACTCAAAAGGTAATTGATTGATCAAAAAATAGAAAAAACAGTTCAATTCCAAATCACTTCCATTGCCAGGCTTTCCAGTTTTATACCTTTCCGTTAAAAAATGAATTTGTAAACGTGTCGAAACGTTTTGCGCTTGTTGAGCAGAGCAGTTAAGAACAGCCTTAATATAAGGTTTAGGGAGGCACATAAAGTGATATTGTTTCTTGCATTGGTCACATTGTTTCCATGTTTCACGGATGCCTTCCTTATCTTTTGATACTCCTATTGCTTCACACACATTACAGTTCCACTATTTTCTTAAATGTTTTTAGATTTTTTTTCTTTGTTTTAGCATTTTCTTTTTCTCTCTTCTTTGATTCTAGATATTCCCGACCAATATCTGATGTTATTACACTTGGCACGGGAGTGCTCTTTCTCGAACACCTGAAACTTTCACTTTATCATCTGGCCAATATAATACATTTTGTAAAATTTCGTCCATGCATCTATTCAATGTAAGTAAAGCAATCCCTTGATGATCACTACTGCATAGTTGTCAACTTGTACAGTTTGGCCGTACAATGTACCAATTTTGTTCTAAGTGTACGATTGTATGGATGAACAGTAGGATTGTATGGTTTTGCACATTGAAAAATCAATCACAAGGATCGCAGAAAGACACAAATTTTGTCAAAAGCAAAAAAAAAAAAAAAACAAATTTTGTTAAAAGGTCGCAGAATAAACACGAATTTCGCCAAATAATCGCGGAAAGAATGCGAATTTTGTCAAAGATTGCAAATTTCATCAATGGATCGTGGAAAAAATGTTAATTTCTTCAAAGAATTTTGAAAAAAGAAAAAAACGAGAATTTGTCAAAGGATCGTGAATTTTGTTAATAGATTGGGGGGGGGGGGGGGGGGAATTGTCAAAGATCATGGATTAAAATACTAATTTCATCAAATTATCACGAAAAAACATGAATTTTGCCAAAGGATCACAGAATAAACGTGAATTTCACCAAACAGGAATTTCACCAAAAGATCACAGAAAAAATGCAAACTTCGCCAAAGGAACACGGAAAAAACACAAACTTTGTCAAAGGGCCGCAGAAAAAATGTATAATTAATGCCGGGAGGAAATTCTTCCCCCCTTTGTTGTAACCTTTCTGAAAATTTACTGTGAATTTCAGAAAGTTTTGTTTTACTCAGAATAATCCCTGAATTTTGTGGTGTATGGTTCACCGTTGAACACCAAATTTTGGAACAGATGACATATTCGCCCCATATTGGCGCGATTTTTTTCTGTCGCCAATATCATATAGGTAACAGGTACTTAACTTGTGCCAAAGTGCTTGATGTGGTAACCCGGATTATGTTGTTTATGCTGTTGATGTTTTCGCCAAATTGGCAACCGAAAAAAATCGCGCCAATATGGGGCGAATATGACATCTGTACCCAAATTTTCAGCATGCTTTAGAAATGGGCTTGCGAATTGCATGCAGTGCATTTGATACCTTAAAAGGCAAATAAAACCTTTTAACTTCAGCTGCTGCCATGGAGGTTATTTAAAATGAAGAAAACATTTTTAAATAAGTCTTCATGAGTAGTTAAAGTAGTAAGGCTTAAAAATCTTTGATCACCAGAAACTATTTTTTGATAAACAACCTGTTCAATAAGTTGGGTGTCATTTTTCGTGTTTCGTTCATCTGATGAAACGCTTCGTCTCACTCCTCTGTTTGTCCATCTCTCACCGAGCCCATTCTAAGAAACTATATATAATGTTGGAGACTTGAAATATTGCATACTTATAGCTGAACACCTCACATCAAATGACAAATCATAAAATTTTGAAACAGTCATAATTAATGGACGTTATTAATTTTAAAAACCTGATTACAAGATTGGAAAGGCATTCATAATTCAACAAATGCATGGATTTTTTATCAAATTGCAAAATGATCTCTTCCACCATTTAAAAACAGGTGCCATTTTAACAGCAGATAATGACTGGCGATTTCTTCGAGGTGTGATTATTTCTTTTATATGCATCCCGTACCACAAGATGGGGGAAAAAAAAATCAGCTTTCAGAAATTATAAAAATTATCTCAATCGTATCATAAAAACTTGAAAATTTGTTAAAAATTGAGAAAAAAATCTTTTCTTTTCCTTCATTTGTGAAGGCGACCAATGTCTGATGACATTGAATTTTTGGCGATTACGAGAGAATATAAAACAAGTGCGTCTTGCAGTCAGAAACGAACTCAGAATTTTTATACAGGACAAAAAAATGTTTAAATATCAGTTTTTACGCCATCCAACATAAAATTTCATTCTCTTTCAGAATGTCTTTATTTTTTAGTTTCGACAATCGAAAGTGAAAATAATTTTTTGGTAATTAATTCCAGAATTGCATTTTTTGCATGGCAGGCCACGTGACACGGAAAGAAAAAAGAGATAAATTTTTAACTAGGGTTTGGTAATAGCAGTATAAAATTTTTAACTATTGATTTTACAAATTTGGTTCTTTCGCATCCGGATGTTATTTCATACGCTGATTCATAAAATCTGAATTAAAAAAAAAATCAGACCACAACTTTCCGATTTATGAAAAGATAGATTTTTAAATTTATAAAAGAGATGCTTTTTCGCACAGATAATTGACGGAAATTTGTTAAAATTAGGCAAACTAAAGAACCAATCGCTTTTAAACTTTGACATAGTTTACAACACATAATTAAACCAAGTGGTTTTAACCATGGTTTAAACCAATTGGTTTTTTTGTCAGAAAAACATTTGTTTTTTTTAGAAAAAATCTAATATAATATTTTCTCTTTTTTTGTAATTTAATTGTTTTAAATTATTGATAGAAATAATTTCTACTTAACACGTCATCTCAGCAGTCAGCATGAGACATAATGAGACTAGGTCATGTTTCTATGCATGTAGAATGAAAATTAGCATGTGCTGATGAACATATCTGGTACCCTAAAGATTTTTCTTAAAACATGTGAAATTAGAAAAGATAAAATAGATAAATAATATTCAATATTTAGCATAAAATATTTTCATTTAAAAAATGCAGATTATTTACAGCAGTTAATAACAAAATACAATGATCTTTAAGATCTTGGTTAAGTTGTAAAAGAAAATTTTCTGGATCAAGATTAGGGTAGAGTATCCTTAAAGAATTTAAAAGAGTAACTTAAGATATCAAATTGAATAACACGGCTTGCAAAAATTGAGTGCTAGTTATAGCATTTCAATAATACCAACCAATCTTTTCTGTTACTTGCTGAATCTAATGGCCAAAAATGTTGACTTGGACACTTGGAGTTATCAATCAGAAAACAAAATAACCAGAAGTATTTGGATATTAAAATAATAATAATAATCAGGGCTTGAAATTCAATTTTTCCTAGGAGGGGAATCTCCCTCCCAACATTTGTAAATTGAGGGGAGTTGAGCTGCTTGGGAGGGAGAAAAAAATGTTTAAAACCCACTGTTATTTTACATGTTATTTAAAGAATCACATTCATAGAGGCATTACAAAGTATCACTGAATCAATTTAAATCAACAATTCAGAATAAAAGACATGCGTCGATAACAATGGGGGTTGTTCAATAAATTTCAGAATTTTTATTTTTTTCGATTTTGGGCCCTGAATCCTCTTTTACAAGGTTAAACTTGTGGCAGACAGCACAAGCACAACATTTATAACTTTGGAAATAACCGGAAATGTATGGTTATGCTCTCTTTAAAAAAATTCAGAAAACTTTGCAATATCTGACATGTCTTCATTTTTAACTATTAGCATGAATGTATTCGGAGATGTCATCATAAATATCTATTTCTGAATGAAATTGTTTTATTATATTTTTAATGGGATTATAGTCAAAACTTAACTTCCTGATATTTTCTTTGATTGAACAAGCTACTACGCATCCAAATTTTAAACAAAGTCCAAAATTTGAAATGGAAACCGTCGATTCATTTCTTCCATTACAAAAGAAATCTAGGTTAACTTTAAATTGTCAAGTCCTAATTTCTGTGAATTAAAGGGGGAGGCGCGAAGGGGAAATCCTCTCCCGGCGCTAATTATTTTTGTAGTAGGTCGAGTAAACTTCGTTTTGGTTTGGGTCGATTTCAGGCTGAATGTAAGATTAATGCAAGTTGGATTCGGGTTAAACGGAATTTTCCAAAAGTTAGTTCAGTATATTATTTCAGATTAAAAACTATACCTATAATAATAAACATAGATATTTACATTTGTGCTTTTTCCTGAAGGCCGCTGCGTTTTTTCCGCGACCCTTTGATGAAATTTGCGTTTTTTCGCAATCCTTTGAAGAAATTTGCGGGTTTTTTTCAGCAGCCCTTAGACGAAATTCGCGTTTTTATGTGATTCTTTAATGAAAATCGCGATTCTTTCGAAAATTCTTTGACAAAAATTCATGTTTTTTTTCCCGCGATTCTTTGACAAAATTCGCGTTTATTCGCGATCCTTTGATGAAATTCACATTTTTTCCACGATCATTTGAAAAAATTTGTGTTTTTTCACGATCTTATGACAAAATTCATGTTTTTTTGCTACCTTCTGACAAAATTATCGTTTTATTAGTGGCCTTTTGACAAAACTCGCGTTTTCCCTGTGATTCTTTGACGAAATGTGCGTTTTTCCTGCGATCCTTTGGCAGAAATCACGTTTTTTCGCTATCCTCTGACGAAATTTGCATTTTTCTCGCGATCTTTTCACGAAACTTGCATTTTTTCGCTACCCTTTGACGAAATTTGCGTTTTTTTCTGTGATTCTTTGACGAAATTTGCATTTTTTCCACGATTCTTTGACGAAATTTGCGTTTTTTCCATGATTATTTGACAAAATTTGAGTTTTTTCACGATTCTTTGAAGAAATTTGCATTTTTTTGCGATCTTTTGATGAAATTCGTGTTTTATTTGCGATCTTTTGACGAAAAGCGTGTTTTTTACCGTGATCCTTTGACGAAAGTCGCATTTTTTGCGATGCTATGGCGAAAGGCATTTTTTCGCGATTCTAAGCCAAAAGTCGCATTATTTCTGTGATAATTTGACGAAATTTGCATTTTATTTGCAAACCTTTGATGAAATTAGCGTTTTTTTTTTTCACGTCCCTTTGCGACGAAATTGATTTTTTTGGCGACCATTTGTCGAAATTCGTGATTTTTTCCGCGACCCTTTGATGAAATTTGCGTTTTTTCACAATCCTTTGAAGAAATTTGCAGGTTTTTTTCAGCAGCCCTTAGACGAAATTTGCGTTTTTATGTGATTCTTTAATGAAAATCGTGTGTTTGCCACGATTCTTTGACAAAAACTCATGTTTTTTTTCCCCGCGATTCTTTGACGAAATTCGCGTTTATTCGCGATCCTTTGACGAAATTCACATTTTTTCCACGATCATTTGAAAAAATTTGTGTTTTTTCACGATCTTATGACAAAATTCATGTTTTTTCGCTATCTTCTGACAAAATTATCGTTTTATTAGTGACTTTGTGACAAAACTCTCGTTTTCCCTGTGATTCTTTGACGAAATGTGCGTTTTTCCTGCGATCCTTTGGCAGAAATCGCGTTTTTTCGCTATCCTCTGACGAAATTTGCATTTTTCTCGCGATCTTTTCACGAAACTTGCATTTTTTTGCTACCCTTTGACGAAATTTGCGTTTTTTTCTGTGATTCTTTGACGAAATTTGCATTTTTTCTGCGATTCTTTGACGAAATTTGTGTTTTTTCCACGATTATTTGACAAAATTTGAGTTTTTCCACGATTCTTTGAAGAAATTTGCATTTTTTTGCAATCTTTTGATGAAATTCGTGTTTTATTTGCGATCTTTTGACAAAAAGCGCGTTTTTTACTGTGATCCTTTGACGAAAGTCACATTTTTTGCGATGCTATGGCGAAAGGCATTTTTTCGCGATTCTAAGCCGAAAGTCGTATTATTTCTGCGATAATTTGACGAAATTTGCATTTTATTTTCAAATCTTTGATGAAATTAGCGTTTTTTTTTTCACGTCCCTTTGCGACGAAATTGATTTTTTTTGGCGACCATTTGTCGAAATTCGTGATTTTTTCAATTATATTATTTATGTCTGAATTTTCGGACTGACGATCAATTTTTGATAAATTTCGGAACCGAATGCCTTAAATTTTCGGAACATTTGGAACAGAATCACCCCTGAATTTGCCAATCGGTCTCGGAAAATAACGCGAAACTTCTCAATTGATCTCGGTAAAAAAATCGTGAAATTTCTCTATTAATCACGAAATAAAAACCGCCCAAAATGTGTCAATCGCTCGCGTGAAAAAATCACAAAATTTGCAAGGCAAATTTCGGGTGTTGATCGTAGTTTCAAAATGCAAAATTTTTCGGAAAGGGGTGAGTTCTTTTGGGCGGGAACATCCCGCCCACTATATTCTTTTGGGCGTGTTTCAAAGTTTTAGGCACAAATCCCGCCAACCTAACCTGAAATTCAAGCCCTGATAATAACAACCACAGAATAATATATTATATTCATGAAACTGCATCAAATGTTTATTGATTGATTATTATATTACTAATCTAAGGATTCTTCATACGATTTTCAAGATCAGTGTTTCACTGTGTAGAGCAGTTTACTTTGAACATGAACATAAGACATAGCTGTTACTAATAATGTTTAAATTAAAAATGATTTCAATTTTCTATATACAATTGATTGTAATTATTTAATTTAAATATTTTCAAAAGTTATATTACTTATATAATATCCAAAAATGTTTATTTTATCAACAGATATGCATCTGTATGCAATAGGAAATTTTATTTGAAAAAGCCTGGTTTAAACCAAAAAAACCTGATTTAAACCAAATAAACCTTTTTTTTTGTTTGTTTTTTACAAAAAACCCCCCCTTTTTTTTCCAACTCTTCTTAATACTGTGCAGTGGCCATAACTGGTACATTGACCGTATTATTTATTTTCTTGCAAAATTTGAATGTTTTTGTTTGAGTAGCAATAGAAAACTTAGAATTTTATATACTAACGGCCATTTACAAAATTTCATTTATTTTTAAGGTTTTAAGAGGGGGTGTCCATTACTGGGATGGTTAATTAGTTATTTTCCAGTAATAGACACCATGTAGACATTTCTAAAAATGCAATTTCAGTTATGTTTATAGTGCATAAAATATTTTGGCTTAACTGTAAACCTAAATAATCAAATTTAATTTTTAGATTATACTTACCAAAATGTAATAACACCAAAACTTTTATAAATAGCTGCTTTTAAGTTATTTTATGAGATTAATAAAATTTCAATATTTTATTTAATTTTTAAATATACCTTGCATATTTTATAATCTGGCAATCAAACCAACCAGGAAGCAGAAAATATTGTTTAAGAGCATCAGAGTTTCCCCTTGATTTAAAAAGGGCAGGGTGCTACCGGTGAGAAAAGGGCACTTTTTTTATTCTTAAGGGCATGTTTTGGATTCTTAAGAGCACTTTTTTGATTTTTAAAGTCACTTTTAATACTTAAAACTTAGATATGTCTTATCAAAACACCATTGAGTCAGATTTTACTATGTAAGCAAATTTTTTAATGGTATGATCCATGTCAATTCAGGCAGCCAAAGAAAAAATCTTACCTTCATAGTCTCAGAAGTTTTTGAATTGTACATATGTTAAAATTCAATAAAAAATAAGATACTTGTATATTTTGGTTTTGTCCAAAAAAATTCCTGGCCCGAGATACAGGCCGCCAAAGATGGCATCCCGGGCACCATTTCCAATTCGCCATTTTCGATAAAAATATTAAAGTGCTCTATCTCTAGAACGGTGCAAGATATTTTGTTGCGTTTTTTTTTTATTTTAAAGATAATATTCTTCTGTTTAAAATGATGTACCCAATTTTGAAAAATGTATTCAACTTTTCTTGTGGCAACCTTTTGAAAAAAAAATTTTTTTTTCAAAAAAATTTTTTTTTTCGAAAATGCCAATCCTAAAAATTTTTATTTTTTTGCTGTTGATCAATACCATTGGGAACTATCTTCACTGTAAAGGAGAACTTCCACTTTTCAGTTTAACAAATTTTAGAAACATTTAAAAAATTCAGAGAATTTTACAGGAACTGTATACATACAGTTCCAGTAAAAGTCACTGAATTTTTGCTTATTTGTATCATATTTGTAAGGATAAGCCTACTATATATCCTAAACAAGTTAGAAATTGCAATATCAAATGTGGCAAATCAGGTGCGTGCGTACTATAACTAGTTTTATAAATATTCAGATCTTGGTGCAATAAGTTACACTCTTGGGCAAAAAGGCATGAATACAAAATTTACTATAATACCATAGATTAAATTCAGTAATACGGAAGTAATATGAATTCATCTTAAAAGGACTTAATCGCCATGGCAACCTAGAATCATTGCCTATCATGGTATATCATTGAATCAATTATGTATTGTAGGATTTTTAAATAGAATGAAGAAAACTTTTATTAATGTCTTTTATGTTTTAATTTGATTTTCATAGCATTTGAAGTGATACATATACTTTATTGCAGAGGTTTACAAAAAATTACTTCCTGTGTCATAGAAAGTGCATAGTGTTTACAGGGACACACAAAAGATTTCGGATACTTTACCTTATTGGAAATACTGTACATTAGTGATGACTGTTAGAGGTGCATTTTTAGTTGTGATATGAGTTTTTAAGTTTAATTAAATATTTCCATATTACGTTGTGTGTATAAAGGTTGTAGATCATATACAGGGCTACACAAAAGAAATCGTAAGGGTATTGCTGGAAGTGCATTTTTAGTTGTGTTTGAGTTTTTAAGTTTAACTAAATTTTTCCATATTACGTTGTGTGCATAAATGCTGTAGATCATATACAGGGCTACACAAAAGAAATCTTAAGGGTTTACTGAGTATGAATGAAAGTAGCTTAAAGGTGATTTTTAAATGAGTTATGCATTTATGCAAGATATGTTTGGAGAATATAGATAAAATGATATACAGGTCCACACAAAGAATTAGATACATGGCCGTCTATGGATGATAATCTCTAGAAGTGTGATTTCACTGGTTTTAAGGATGTTTTAATCTTAATTAAATATTAGCTAAATAGTGGCATGTATATAAAGATAATAGGTAAAATACAGGGTTGTATGAAAGTATTCAAGTATGCTTCCGTCTATTGACATAAATTTCTAAAAGTCAAATTCCGACCTATTTGTGTTTTTAACAATTTCCAACATAGTTGAAAGTCTTTATGGATTCGATTTGTCTGCCCATCTGTCTGAACTCTAACATGTATTAATATAATTTGTATTGCTGTGTAATTGATATATGTTATTGAGATTGTTTTACTATGTTCGATATTGAAAATAAAGTATGTATCACTTCAAATGCTATGAAAATCAAATTAAAACATAAAAGACATTAATAAAAGTTTTCTTCATTCTATTTAAAAATCCTACAATACATAATTGATTCAATGATATACCATGATAGGCAATGATTCTAGGTTGCCATGGCGATTAAGTCCTTTTAAGATGAATTCATATTACTTCCGTATTACTGAATTTAATATGTAGAATCATAATAAATTTTGTATTCATGCCCTTTTTGCCCAAGAGTGTAACTTATTGCACCAAGATCTGAATATTTATAAAACTAGTTATAGTACGCACGCACCTGATTTGCCACATTTGATATTGCAATTTCTAACTTATTTAGGATATATAGTAGGCTTATCCTTACAAATATGATACAAATAAGCAAAAATTCAGTGACTTTTACTGGAACTGTATATATATACAGTTCCTGTAAAATTCTCTGAATTTTTTAAATGTTTCTAAAATTTGTTAAACTCAAAAGTGGAAGTTCTCCTTTACAGTGAAGATAGTTCCCAGTGGTATTGATCAACAGCAAAAAAATAAAAATTTTTAAGATTGGCATTTTCGAAAAAAAAATTTTTTTTGAAAAAAAAATTTTTTTTTCAAAAGGTTGCCACAAGAAAAGTTGAATACATTTTTCAAAATTGGGTATATCATTTTAAACAGAAGAATATTATCTTTAAAATAAAATAAACTGCAACAAAATATCTTGCACCGTTCTAGAGATAGAGCACTTTAAAATTTTTATCGAAAATTGTGAATGAGAAAGGATGCCGGGGATGTCATCTTTGGCGCCCTGTATCTCGGGCCAGGAATTTTTTTGGGCAAAATGAAAATATACAAGTATATTACTTTTTCTTAAATTTTAACATATGTTCAATTCAAAAACTTCTGAGACTATGAAGGTAACCCCCCTGCCTGAGTTGATATGGATTCAGCCTAATGCAAAAAAGAAAAAAAGGCACTTTTTTTAATGAGAGGCAAGAAGGGTGCTATTTTGTAAACCAAAGGGCAGGCGGGTTCAGCACCCTCCTGAAACTGCCTGGGGGTTAATTCTGGAGAATTAATGAAAGTTATAGGTAATATTTATGAAACTAGTAAATTTGCAGATCAGTGGTCTCAAACATCAGTTCTACAGTTTTATTTTGAAATTATTTTATTTGGTATGGTATTTAAAATATTCGACTCACAATGTCATTTCTTTCATATTTGTAATATTAATTATTATAAATGATAGATATCAAGTAGTCTCTGGAAGATTAATTGTTAAAAATAGTGAGACAAAACTAAACACTAATATTCCAAAACTGTTTTAATTACCTTTTAAATCCCCCACTGTTTCAATAATTTGATAGCTGTAATTGCCTGATATTTATTATTTTAAACTACCCATCTAAAATAATTAAAACATCGATCTTCTGATAATTACAATAATAATTGATGCCAACAATAAATGATTATCACAAATATTTTATTAATTACTGGTATCCTAATTGTTAAATTTATTTGAAAATAACTATTTTGTTTCATTAGTATGTATTCATTAAATTCTGGTTCTAAATACAGTCATAAAAGCAATTATATTTATTACTTTTTATTGGGTGTCTATTACTGGAACAGAGGGTGTCCATTACTGGGCTTTTAGGTGTTTTGATATATTTCTGTTATTTAAAATTAAATTTCGATTCATATTGGGAAATGAGACCATAGGAATGGTTAAATATTGTTGATAGGTTAATATAATATTGAAAAAACTGGAATATAATAATTATAACTATTAATAAAAATAAATAAATTTAAAAGAAATTCCTTAAGGGTGTCCATTACTGGCACATCTACCCTATTTATTGCATTTTGGTACTTAATTTAAAACTTTTTATTTGTGTTTATAATTAACTTCTATATATTGTTAATTGTAAGGTATTTCTATATATGTCTAGAAACTGATGACACCAAAAATGTCCGTGGACACTAAAAAAGCACCAAATGTTTGCTCTCAGCTTTTAACTCAAGAAGAAAACCAAAAAGTTTTCTTAGCCCTTGGAAAGCAGTGTACGGTATGTATTTTTATGCTATTTATTATGTTTTTAGTCTCTTTTATGTTAGGTACGGTACAAATCTTGTTTTATATATAAAAAAACAAACAAACAAAAAAAAAACAACTGAGGTTGGCAAGTATGAATTTGATAAATTATTAAGGTCATAGTTGAAATATTGGTATTCAGCCCGGTAGCAGAAAGTTCGAGACGGGAGATGGACGTCGCAGATTTTCTTTTCTCGTTTGCAGATTATTTTTTTTATCGAACGTTTATTTCGCTTTATATTATGTTTAGCTCTTTATTACTTAATGCAAAAACTTTAGATTATTATTAGTAAAATTAATAAAATGCATAATAACAAAGGTAAGTGATTGTTTGATTAATTAATACTTCAATTCTAAAATATTTTACCAGCAGATTATTTTCTGCCCCTGAAGTATCTGTTGCAGGCACTTGGTGAATTTTTTGCTACTCGGGTATTCAGGAAGTTGGATTTCAATTTCTTTAATTTCAAAAAAATTATAAAAATCTCAGCTGATTTAAATTCGTGTGCTGTGTTGGATTCTATTTTATTTTAGAACCTCAATCAAAAATATAGCCAAAAATATTCTGCCAGGTGCCATTTATGTATTCCATAGGTTCGCTGTTTTTATGCTAGTTCAATAAATGTCAAGTTTAAGGAAAACTTACTACATCAAAAATTTTTATTAATGGGACTTGCACATGTATCCAACATCCAACTCTCATGTTTCAAATTAAAAATTATATTGTTCCAAATTAAACTATTTCGATTTTTTCTGTTGTTTGTTAATGTTTATTTAAGCACAGGGGTGGGGAAATACATAATTTTACTCACCACTGGCATATGAATCTTTAGGTTGTCTTTCACAACTGCAAACTATAGATGTCAAAGGCTTTCATTTTTTTTTTTTTTTTTTTAAATTAGTTAGCAATATTTTGCAGCTTTCAAATTTTTGTAATCTAAACATTGTACTAAGTTCTATCCTATACTAAAATTTTCTCTCTCCTATATATAATTAAGAAATACATATATTTCTTAATTTTATGTAACAAAAATATGATAATGCATTGCAGCAAAAGTAATTAACTAGTTTTCAGTTGTGTAAATTTTTTCATAACAATTTTCAACTGTATGTTGCATTTTGCTGCCTGTTAAGATTTCTGAAAATTCTTCACCCCTGTTTAAGCATAATACAATGCTTTTTAACACTTTCCAACAAAGTTGAAAAGTGTTTATGACTTCGATCCGTCTGTCCGCGCTCTAACTCTCGTAAATATAGTCAGATCCTTCTGAAATTTTTGGATGGTAGTAACCTCTACCATAGCACGATCCCTATTTCAAATAAAGTTTCTAGCATGTTTAGTTCATTTACAAGAAAAAATCATTTAAAATGGTTTTAAATGTTGTTACATGCTTTCAAACATAATAAAATTCATATGCATTTATCAAGTGCACTAAAATATGCATTCTGTAGAATATACAATGCAAAGAATAGTTATTATTCATTTACAGGGCCACACAAAATAACTCTGTTACAGAATAATATAGGGGTGAAGGGAATTGTTTGCGGTGTATTTTAATTATGTTAAATTATTTCGTGTATAATGAAATTGTTATACGTCACTGAGTTATTGTTATGACACATTGTTATACGTCACTATAACTTATTTCATGTATAATACTGTAATGTGACTCTGGGATATGTAAATTGGAGCAAACATTCAATTGAAAAATTCAAATTCAACCAAAATAAATCCAATTCACACCTCCCAGAACCACACTACGGCCATAAGGTATAGTGGCAAAGTAATATGTGTCCTAATTAAATTAAATCTGAAAAAGGAAAAAAAAATAATTACTCACCCCCAAAAACACAAACAATCTAAGATGATTAAATATTGCAGAAATTTTATTCACCAAAACATTCTCAATTTATTAATACTGGATCCAGTAGGAAATAAAAATATTAAATATCTATTCTAAAAATATGAACATCTTATCATAACACTTAATGAACTTAAATTTCTTGCACACAGTTAGGTTTATCGGTATAAGGATTGTTTATGGTACACTTATCTTCATGATGTAATTAGTTTTTATTTCAAGTAAAGTCAGTAAAGTTTTTAAATTGATAGTTTTTGATTATTTAATACACTGAAGTATGAATGAAGAGTTTTTTCGTAAATACATTGTTTTATCATTTAAAAAAAACACAAACACTATAGCGTTAAGGTGATGCGATGAATTATTGTAAAAAGGAATGATTATTCACAAATACTATGGCGTTAAGGTGATGCGATGAATTATTGTAAAAAGGAATCATTATTCACAAACACTATGGCGTTAAGGTGATGCGATGAATTATTGTATAAAGGAATGATTATTCCAAGAAATCAGAAATAACTCCAAAGGAGTTATAGCAGAGTCTGATCATTTGAAGAATCACAATTCACAAGAATCAATCTGATGAAAACATATCTAATCTGTAGAAAATCAAAAATTCGGGGAATATCCGTTATTCAATCGTTGAATCACTAAAAAAAATGATGAGTTGCACAATCTGTGCTCTGTTTGTAGAGTGGTGAAGATGTATAATTAATGTTGAGTTAAATTATAAAAGGAAGAGTTACACATTCCTTAAAATGCTCATCAGTGGAAAAGTAGGTGCCCGTTGGGCATCCTGGCCCAACGGCGAAGCTTCCCGAACCAAAACTATGAACCTTCTCGTTCTAGCAAAAATAACAAACTCCCTCTTTTTTGAAACGCCTGCCGAAATCGGGAGAACGATCTCGACAAAACTAGCCAATCAGAATATTTAAAAAAATGGCTTGTCGGTAACACGGCCGGCGAAAAAAATTTTGTACTAGGATTATCACCGTGGAATGGCAACACATTTATGAAGCGGGAGGAAAGGAATGTTTTGCCTCCTGTGAGTTCTTGTGACGTCGGATGGAATTTCCGGTGTTTCGAGATAAGAGCATTTTCTGAGCTAAAAAGATTGCTTTTTTGAGACACGGAGTGAATAGAAAGCCATTAAAATGAGGAGAAGTGTAGGAATTATAATCTCGTTTCTCTGGCAAACTATTTTAGCAATTATTCTGAAACTTTACCAGAGGAATATGAAAAAATAATAAAATACAATAAATTTAATTTTAAATTAAAATAATTAAGGATAAAGATTTAGAATTTAATATTTAAAAACTTAGTAAAATATGTTGTCAAATTGAAAGATGGTAATTTGAAGTAGTTTATTAAAATAAACAAATTTAAATTTATGTAAATTTTAAGTGAGGAATGTTATGTAAAGCTTTTACAACATAACATTTTATTGTCTGAAATACCGTACAGTAGCAATGATTGCTGGAAATGCATTTTTATATATGTTATGTGCTTTAATGTTTCACTATATTTATGTATAGTATATGGTGTGTATAAATCTTGTAATTCATATACAGGGCAACACAAAATAATTCGTAATGGTTACTGGGTATGCTTGCAAATTGCTTAAAAGTGATTTTTAAATGAGTTATGCATTTTTACGCGGAACTGCATTTGGTTTACCAAGAAATGTTTGTAGAACCTAGATAAGAGAGGATATACAGGGTCACGCAAAGAATTGGATACATGGCCGTCTATAAATGATAATTTCTGGAAATGTGATTTTAGTAGTTTTAAGAGTGTTTTACTTTGAATTAAACTTTAGCTAGATAGTGGCGTGTAATAAAGGTACTAGGTTAACTACAAAGCTGTACAAATGTATACAAGTATGTTTTGATCTATTAGTATAAATTCCTGAAAGAGAAATTTCAACCTATGAGTTTTTTTGCTAAACTAAATTTTCCCATTATATAGTATATATATATATATCAACCTACAGATCAAATACAGGGCTGTTCAAAAGAATTGAAATACATATTTGGCTATATACGGTAACTGCAGAAATCAGTTTTTCAAATGTTTCATGCGTTTTCTAAAATGTTTACTTAGTTCTCTTATATACCTTATTTCTCTAAATAATGAAGTTTTGTTAAAGTATTCAGGAAGTGTTGAAAAGTGTTTCATAATCTATGCTAAATGCATGATTTTTCTTACTTGTTTAATTATACTTTATAAAATAATTAGAATTTTTTCCATTCATGTCCTTGGCACAATCCCAGAACAGGCAAGACACCCCATTTGGCGACTTTACTGACAAGCGCCAAACACCCCACTTACGCCAATCTAAAATGCGGCAACCTGAAAACTAACGTGATTGGTCCACTTTCCTGAATGCTTCCAGGCTGTTTTTTACTACGTCATCATCCTGGAATCATGGGAAATACAACATTTATAAATAATGACGTATTAGAAAACACAGGAAGCTGATTTTTATGAGATTCAAAATAAAACAAACTATTTCAACATAAGTTTATTGAAAAATGTGAAATTTTTAAAGTACCTTTTCAAATCAGAGTAACGATTTAATGATTAAAATTTTCATTTCTCAACAACTTTCAGAAAAAATCATGGCGTCATTTAATATTTTAAGTACGTGCCTATATCAGAGTAAACATTGAACAATTCATTTCTAATTTACGGAAGTATGAATGCTTCGTGTTCATAAAAAAATATATCACTGAATACAGCAACCTAGTTCTGCAGCAATCTGAAAAACGTAGGAAACTCTTTAAAGCGGCAATCACTAAACGTCGTATGAACGCTTACGCGTTCAATACCCCCCCCCCCCCCCCCCCAAAAATCACTGGATTTAGCAGTTCTCGTTGTGTAGCAATCTCAAAATTCAGCAGTTCTCACTGTGTAGCAATCTCAAAATGTACAAAACTCGTTAAAGCGGCAATCACTAAACGTCGTATGAACGTTTACGCGTTCATTAACCGAAAAAAAAACATCACTGGATTCAGCAGTTCTCGCTGTGTAGCAATCTTAAAATTCAGCATTTCTCGCTGTGTAGCAAATAAATCTATAATGTGTATCTCAAAATGTACGAAACTCGTAAGGCCAGCATGCATGAAAAATATACAATAAATGGCTAATATAAAACACAACAACAAAAAATGCATAAAATTATTAACATATCTTAACAGACATCTCCTTTCTTGAAAACCAACTCTAAAAAATGTTGAATTGCCATAATTTCATAAATTTCCAGTCGTCGATAAACTTCATTTAACTTTCCAGCAAAAAAAAATGAACAAATACTCACAATTTCAAACTAAATTACACAGGAACTTTAACTTTCAAATTTTACAACTAAGAACCACAAAAAAAATAACAAATATTAACAATAACAAACTTTTGCCTTGCCGTCATTTTAATTTTACAATTACAAAATGTCGTCCTTCTACACAAATTACAAAACATGCGGAGTTGAGTTGTCAAAACACAACTGAGCTAATTGTCAATAAAAGTTTTCAGGTAAGTGTAACCATATAATACACAACAAATCAACCAATCCCATTAAACCGATCCAAATTCAAGATCAGATCACTGTATGCGTGGAAAGAATTTACGAAACGAACTGGTAACAACAAAAATCCATTTATCGCCTCGCCAAATTGAATGAAGCAGAAATAATGCAATGAAAATTAAAATGTAGTACCGAGTAAAATATTTGAAAATCCTTTCAAATGTTGTATTAAATAATATTAAATGTCATACTAAATTTTTCATTTAATGAAATAAATTAAAAAAAAATTTCATGTCAAAATGAGTTTTAACTGCTAACAGTCAAAACATATTTTGACCCGGATGGCTAAAACAGTTTTATATCCATGGTTAAAAATGATACAATCCTCTTTTAGGGATGTTCTCAAATCCAAAAGGACAACTTTCTGACATAAGTTTTCATTTATTTTTGTTCGAAAATGCATTGAACTAGCTGGTGTTGTTCAGAAACTATGTAATTGAGCTGTTTTTTCCGTTTTTTTGCAAACGCAATAGATCTTTCAGAAAATAGTGTCAAAGTGGGCGCTTTGAACCAAATTTCTGCGCAAAGGGAGAAAGAGCACTCAAGAGCGGGCGAAAAACGTCCTTGTCACGTGATCGAAATTGCTTATAACTCAATAGGTAATTGATGGATCAAAAAATGGAAAAAACATTTCAATTTCAAATCGCTTCCATGGCCAGGCTTTCCAATTTTATATCTTTCCGTTAAAAAATGAATTTGTAAATATGTCAAAACGTTTTGGGCTTCTTGAGCAGAACAGTTAAGAACAGCCTTAAAGGCCTTCTTTTAATTTTTAATCCATAAGCATACACACAGGGTAGATCTCACGCCAGTCACATTTTCTCTTCAAATAAAAGAAGCATGGTTTTTACAGAAAATAGTACAAAATCTTTAATTGAATATAAAAACATGAGTTTTTTTCCTTAAGAAGTAGATCTGATGCCTTTTATACTATACATCAAAAGCTATTAGTAATGCATCAAAAACTTTGTTTTTAAAACGTATTTTGTCAAAAATATAATGGGAGAAAAATGAGGTGAGATTTGCCCCATGCTTGTGCTAAAGTTACAAAAATAGGTGTGTGTGCTGAAGTTATAAAAATAGATGACCCCAAAGATAGAAATCGCATGGATTCATATCTGATGAATAAGGTAGCCAGTGCAATGCATCAAGATAATGATTTGGGTATTGATAGGTGATAAGTTTCCAAGCTTGCTGTTAATGGTGTTAAAAACACTAATCATAAGTGTGTGCTTGCGGGTTAAAGCCACTTTTAATTTTTAAAAGTTGGGGCACTCTTTTCAAGACAGTGATTCAGTTTTTACTTTGCAAGAAAATTTTTTAATTCAAAATGTAATTAAAGACACAATTTTTTTTTTGATTGAGTGGTAAGATGGGTGCTATCTTTTTAAATGAGGGACAAGAAGGGTGCTTTCTTTTAAACTAAAGGGCAGGCTGGGTGTAGTCCCTCCAAAGGCAGTTTGCCTTTGAGAAATTCTGGTTTATTATTATCAATTTTTTGTTATTTTAAATGAAATGAATGAAAGACGTGTACTGTCAACTGGGGTAACTTTGGCTTAAATTTCTCTGTTTCATGGATTGTTCAGCATCTCTATTCTCTTATTTTATTTAAAAAATGAATATCATTTTAAATTTTTTTTTTGCCAAAAAGTGTTTTTGAAAGTTTTGGACCAATGTTACCTTGAATTGGGGTAACATTGGCCCATGTGTTAAAATGAAGGTTATAGGGACTACAACATGATGTGGACCAATGTTACCCTATTGAAAAAGACAGGGGAGAGAGGGTAAAAAGTGTAAACATGTAAAAAGATAGTAACTTAGCCTATATTTTAATAAAAAAATTATTACAAAATTCACAAATATTGCTTAACATGGATTGTCCAGGTCTGAGACTGAATACTGGTTTTTCTTAGACAGAAGTTTAAGTGGATTAATTTTTGCAATAATATCGTTCCTTCATACACCATCGACTCCAGTCACTGTGGCCAGCACCAGCACTTTAACTTCTTTTCCATACAGTCAAGAACACAACCCACATTTGATTTCAAAGTAATCCTTCCAGGATAGATATTGCCGTTAAACAGCACAAGTACAAAATTTCAAATGTTACAGTCATCTTTGTCGATAGCTTTCTTGTTTGTTTCAGTTGGAACCAATACACTGGATGAATTTTCAGCCAAATTATTGTTTGTATAAGAATAAATGTGTATTTTCATAAGTATACCAAAGACATTACCATACCTCAAAAACATTGATGTTTAAATTCAACAAAATAAGAAAAAGGTAATTGGTTGAACCAAACTTACCCCACCATAGAATGCTTTTTTATCTCGGGAAAGACAACGTATAATCCTACATTAGACCTTGATCTACACTAATGAGATTATAATAACACGTACTTACCAATGTCCAAATGAATTAATTTACAGCTTGGCAGACAAAAGTTGTAAGAGCTAAATTCTCACCCTCTTCACACATTTTTGTTTGCCTGGTGCTGTCACAGTAGAAACTTGGCACATTACTTACAATGAGCTGCCAGCCTCAAGCTATTGCTACCACCTATGTTTTGAGACCAAAACTTTGTTGATAACTCAAGCGATGTAGAAAATATAGCAGATTTAATCTTTTTTCTCTCTTGTGCCAAAGTTACCCTAGTTGACAGTATTTTAAATGGATGTGACACATGTATTTTAATATTTTAAAGTTTTGTATTTTGAATGTGTGCTTATATTTTAAATGAAATGACTGCAATACGAAGGACTGAACAATGTTTGGTGATTTATCACCCGTGTCGGACTAACATAAAAAGGCCAATTTTATGTATTCAAAACTTACTTCTCTGTCATAAAGATTTTAAATTATGTTTGTATTTCTCATTTTTTTATTTATTTTTTTTTTTTTTTAGACGTTATCAACTACTGTTGTCCAGCTGTATCTCACTGAAGACCCTTATCATTCAGCATGGATAAAGAAGTTTTGTGGAGTGATATGCTTTGTGAAAGATTGTGACCGGCGTTCTTACTTCATTAAGCTTTTTGATATGGATGTAAGTAATTCATATTTTATATGAAATTTAAAAATTAAGATTTTTTTTTTGTTGTTAATTGTACTGCATATTTTAAAATAATCTAAAAAAGTCATACTAATTTTTAAGAAGTTGTAGCTTACTTAAAAAAAAGTGTCTTTATCTCTAAAAAGGTGAGTCTGCGGTCACAGGCTAGAAATGAAATTTTCTAAGTTTTGCCTTTATATTTGAGTATAAAACTGCTCATACAGTACAAAGTTTAAAGTTCGGTATCCTCGGGACTTTACCAAGTCCGAACTTTGGATTTTTCTGGATTTTGGGTCATCCAGAATATTGCTTTTCCAATAAAAAGAAAAAATAATTTCACTGCTTAAAAATGCAAAATATGACGTTCATATATTAGAAATTGCGTATAACAGCTATTAATAATATAAAAAGTAAAACAAAAACATTTATTTAGGTGACCATATAACTTAAGAACAAATTGTAACTTACTTAAGTATTAAACATTTCACTTAATGTGCATTGCTTTACTAACTTATGTTTCTTATGCTTTTTATTAACTTCAGTTTTCGTTTTATTCTGTACATAGACATGAGTTCTGATTTGGTAATAAAGCTTCTTTGCTCCAGACCTTAATGGCATTATCCAGGGAGTTCATGATTTCATCAGTTGGCACATTTACTTCTTTTTCCTCATTCTCACAATCAATTTCTTCTGCTTGTTTTTTTAAAACTGTCTCGCGAATTTCACAGTCACTTAATGCGTTAATAACAGGAGCATCCTTATAGGCCGAGAGGCAGATGCACAGACCATCACCTCATCGAATTGACGGCCGAAATTCTAGTATTAGACAGAACTCGTTTAGCATATTAAAATGCAACTGGTCTGCGAAATCTTATCTTGGTGGAAAACATCTGCTGGATTTTAGTGCTTGACTGGTAGGTTTACCATTGTGTTTTTCCTGCACTGAAAGGTATGAAAACATGCAGGACTGGGAGCAGGAAAACACAATGGTAAACCTACGAGTCAACCACTAAAATCAGGTTTGCAGTTGTTTTCCACCAAGATATGACTTGAATGACCACCAAATATTCTTAATATATATATATTATAATTTATTTATATATTTTATTTTATACTTTTCTCTGAATTCTAAAAAAATCATTTTTTTTTTTTTTTTAATCTAGAGAGGCTGTTGGGTATGGGAACAAGAATTGTACAACCCTTTTACTTATAAACCGACTTGTACATTTTTTCATACATTTGAAGCTGATGTAAGTATTTTTTGTATTAAAATTTTGAATTATTTTTCTAATGTATAATATTTTAATATTATTTATTGATTGTAAGCTTCATCTTTCTTTAAAAACATTTTGTTTATTGTTTCCAATTTATTATTTACTTTTTGTTTGTTTCTTGCTTAAAACTTTACAAAAGTGTCAGTGCTATTATTTCAACAGAAATAATCATACAACATACATTTTGTTTGTATAATTTGAAATATTTATTATTTTTTTTAATATGAAATAGTATATTCATTTTCTGTTATCAAAATATTTTTAAAAATTCAATTCCTCTGCATATTTATGAGGGGGTTGGAAAAAAAGGCCAGCTATAATAATAATAATAAACAGGTCAGTGGCTTTAATTCATTTTTTCTTCTTCTTCTTTTTTTTTTTTTTTTTTTTTTTTTTTTACTTTATTAGTTTTTATAGCACTTTTATTTTTAAGAGAGAGATTTTGTAGTTTAACTAATTTTAAAGACATTATATTGGGATAGAATTTAATAAATAGCATTATTTTTCAATATTGAAAATAAGATATGTTTAATAGTTATTACAGATACATGTTTAATAGTTTGTAATCAGCTTCAAAAAAAAAAAAAAAAGTCAGCTAAATTTTTAAAAAAGGTATATACTGATGACTTTACTTGCTTTAAGTCAGCATCCCAGTTCTGAAACTGTGGTCTGCAGATCCCAAAGGGTCAAAAGAGCGTTTTTCTTGAAAGTGTTACATTCAGTGTAAAAATTTTCAGTTATCTAGAATTTGAGAACAGTCTTGTGAAATAAATGAACGGAAAAGCTAAGAATTCTATTAAATGTATTGCATAATTATTTTAGATATTTCTAGTAGTTTATGCATAATATGGAACTGTTTATCTGGAAATCAGTTGTCCAGAATGATATTTCCAATTGACCAATTTCAGAATCTTTCTAAAGAAAAATGCTATACAATTTTGACATGATAGTGAGTTTGACATGTGCATTGCTTGATACATTACCACATACATGGTGTAACTTGATCCAACATTTGGGATTTGAAATGGAAGCCTATTTAGTTATTAGCTATATTGGGCATTTTGATTTTTATGCAGAATTGTGGTTTCCAAGGGATTCCCATGAATTATCTGTTTTCAAACTCTTGATTAGTCCCTGATCTTGATTGGATCTGATACTAAATCAAAGTATTCTAATAATCCATTTTAAATCAGAAACAATACCATAGCCACATATATTCTATAAATGTTATCTAGGGATGTTACTTTAATCCTCAACCAGTTCTTGAGAAAAACCAGTTATCCGGAATACATTTGACCTCAACCATTCTTTATAAATGATTCTATACTGTATTTTATATTTGATATACAGGGTGGATACAGGATCTTTTTTTTTTTCTGTAAAGGAATCATTATTTCCGAATAGTAATTTTTGTCTTATTTAATGACAGAAAATTTTTAGAAATTCTGCGATTAAATAAGGCAAAGATTATTATTCAGAAATTGTGGTGCTCAAAAGAAAGGTTCATAGGTACCTTGGATCTATTAATGAATATAAGTAACATCAGGATTAAATCATGGGGGTTCATGAAGGCACAACAAATATGAAAAGGCATCCATGGAAAGAAAAAGTTTAAGAACTGCTTTAAAAAATGAAATCTTTTAATTTTTAATAAAAATTTCTTAGTATTATATTTGATTACTTTCTTTAAAAAATTCTTAATAACCTTCAGTCTGCCCCTTTCCACAATGCAGATTGCGGTTCATTCTTAAATACATCCATAATCAGTATGCCATTAGGCTGTTAAAATCCTGAATCCTTGTGACTTGGATTATTTGAAAAAACTGGTGCTTTTTGGATCTTCCTTTTAGAAAGAGACAAATTCATTGTATTTAATACATAGTAT
This sequence comes from Maratus speciosus, assembly GCA_963932465.1. Lineage (NCBI taxonomy): Eukaryota > Metazoa > Arthropoda > Arachnida > Araneae > Salticidae > Maratus > Maratus speciosus. The sequence continues at coordinate 595,628,261 of OZ010788.1, read as the reverse complement.
GCTTCTTTTGCATTCTTTCAAGAGAAAAAAATATGCATCTGGAAGGACCCATCACAAATTATTTTATGCATCTCTTTTCTATTTTTTTTTTTTTGCTTAAATGATGTGCTACAGCACATTCTCAGCATTACCGCATAATAGAAATCTGTCTAGGAATCATGAGTTTTGACATTTTCAGAAAATATAATTACTTAAAATGAATATATTTTTTATAGATCTATTTTCAAAATGTCATCTTGAAGTCTAAATACTTTAATCAAATGAAGTCTAAATATTGCTGTAAGAAAACCCCATTTGTTTAATTTTAATAAAAGCTAGCCTTTTTTAATTAAAGCTGATTTCTTTTTAAGGGATTAAAAAAGCCAGCTGCCTTAAATTGGCCTGTCTAAACTCCAGCAACCCTGATATTTATGTATGTTAGCCCAATCTATCTTATTTAAATAAGTTACTGACCTGCCTTAACTTTGCATGGTTATTATTATCGTTAGTTTTAAGTAACATCTAGTTGAAATCATGAATTTGTTGAATATAAAATATATAAAACTATCTAATCAAGCTGTTGAATTTCATTTCCTATAAGATTTCTTTATAAACCATGTTAATAATTTTTACCCAAGCACACAATCAAATTTAGTTAAAATAGTGTAGCATCGGAAAAAAAATGACTTTGCAAACATACAAATATTTACCGAGAACTGTTTTTTAAATGCTGAAACAAAACATCTGTAAGTGTTATTTGTATTTGCAATTTCAAAATATTTTTTTCAGTTACACAGCCGGTTGAAATAGTGCATTCAAAGATATTTGAACCTTTTGTTTTGTAGTTTTGTTTCTTACTTACTTTTAATGGGTGTATATTATCTAGTTAAACGTACTGGGTTTATATTATGTAGTTATATAATGACAAACAATAAAATACACTCCCTAAAATGTTGATATACCAAAAGCGAGTTTATTTACAACTTAATATAATAACAAATTTCTTTAAACATTAGAGATGAGTTCATGCTCTTTTTTTCAGTGCCTGAGCTCAATAATGAGAAATTCGAGCATGTCCAAGCTCTAAAAATTTTGTGTCATCGGAACCCGAGCCTGACATTGAAAGTATACCCATTTTAACATTGTACCAAAATTAATTTTTTTATTTAAAACCCCCTTTTTTTTTTAACATTTAAATGCATATATTAATCCTAAATATTCCCTCATGACAACATTTTATGATTTTCATGTCTCTGAAATTTTTTAAAATATCATTGTACAAATAGGGTTGAAAGACATGAGTTCTGTTCTGTAGTAATTCTGGAACAGGACTTCAAGCAGAAAGTGAGGATAGACAAAGGATATCCCACTGCTTTTTTATATTACTAACAATGGCCATGCAAAGGCTTCAGAATCAAATAGAATATTCCTCTTTATACCCCATCAGTAACAATTCAATTCTCCTTTAACCACTTCACTGGCGATAAGTATTGGGAAACAGTGCTTTTACCCCCGGCTTATCACGGGCAAACAATGAAGTGGTTACACTGGTTTTTAAAGGATAATAAAATACATTAAAGAGCTTAGCCCACATTCTTTTTTTCTCAAATGGAAAGTATTTTTTTTTTCTTTTTTTCTATCTGTGAATGAACCTGAGCCCAAAGACTATAAAAACATGAATCCAGGCTCATGGGCTCGGTCTGAACCAGTCCAGGGGTCTGTCCAGACTTTTTTCCACAGAGTCCTGTTTTTGTGAAATTGTGAAGTTCTTCTTATATTTGTGAAGATTCTAGTCATAATTTTGTGAATTTGAAACTATCATTCTATTCAAGTTCCAACCTTCATATATAAAAAAGCTAAATAATATGTTATTTTATGAGTTCAGCTGTTATTTTACAAGTCATATTTTACTTTTCAATGAATAAATGTGTGAAAGTTTCAACTTGAAGGTGGGAAAATTTTATAAAAGGCTTATTTATAAGACAAAGAATTTTGTGAAAGGTCCTGTTTTGGGATGAAAAGTTTTGTGAAGGGTCCTGTTTTAAGATAAAAAATTTTGTGAAGGGTCCTTTAAAGGACCTAGAATTTTCCTTAACAGATCCCTGCAGTCTCATCGCCAATAAACAGCGAGCTATTATACCTACATATAACAAAATAAAAAATAAAGTATTCTGAAAAACAATAAATGAAGAAATAGTTTACCTTTGAAAAAATAGTTAATAAATTGTTCTGAAAGACACATTTCATTTATATAAAGTTCATTGTGTTAATCTGAAAAATGCATTTTAATTTGCAAGTCTTTATCTTAATAGCTCAAAATTAGGTCAGTTGTTTTTGCATTCTTATTTAACTTGGCTCATGTATGTAAAGATGGAATTTTGTAATCTATTTTGCACTCTTGCTTCTTTATATGATAGGGGGTAAATAATTTTTATTGGCAATTTTTGCTGGCTGCTATCTTTTTCCCACTTTGTATGTAGAGCTCTGCTTAACTACTATGAAGCTATTGAAAAAAATGCATTTTAATTTGCAAGTCTTTATCTTAATAGCTCAAAATTAGGTCAGTTGTTTTTGCATTCTTATTTAATTTGGCTCATGTATGTAAAGATGGAATTTTGTAATCTATTTTGCACTCTTGCTTCTTTATATGATAGGGGGTAAATAATTTTTATTGGCAATTTTTGCTGGCTGCTATCTTTTTCCCACTTTGTATGTAGAGCTCTGCTTAACTACTATGAAGCTATTGAAAAAAAAATACATGTGCTACAACAAATGTACTAAAAGTAATTTATTCTACAGAATTGTATGGCGGGATTGAATTTTGCAAACAATGAGGAGGCTTATAACTTTAGATTTGCTGTACAGAAAAAACTTCAGCAAAGAGATGACAGGAAAAGAGGTATTATAATTTTATAGTTAACTGAGTTACCAATATATTTATTTTTATTAATGTGTTTATCATCATTATATGTTTTTTTTTTATCATTGTTTATCAATTGTTTATTAATAAATGTTGTGCAAATTTATTTCCTTAATTATTGGTGATTTTATAATTTTGTGCAATAAAATATCAAATAAAATTATCAGTATAATAGCTTTTAATAAAATATGATGTATTTACAATTATTAAAATGTCATCTTCATCTATCATCGTCTTATTATTATCTGTATGTCAGCACCAAAAGCTTTCTAACTATAAATGGTTTCTTATGTTAATGATGCATTCAAAATTAAATGCATGGTTTGATACAAAAATAACTTTCCAGTGTTGTATATTTCCTGTTTTTTCTATTTGTTTTAAAAATACCTATTTTATTGTTTCTTTCATAATTTCTATCAACAGAAATCTTTTTAGCCCCCAGGACGGTATGCTATTTCTTTCTCCCAGCTTATTTTGTCTACAAAAAATAACGTTACCTTGCGGAAGCTAGCAATAAACAAAACAGATGTATCATTGTGCGATTAAATGCTGTATAGCAATTTTTTTAATTTCTAAGCATCGCACATTTTCAATTTTATACCATCGTATTGGAAAAAAAAGTACTTTTAAATGCAATTTGTTTGAAAACTGTATCTCCATTTATTTTTGAAATATTAATTTTTTTTTGTAGTTTTTAGCACCATTTGTTTAATTTTGGCAACTCAAGTACTCCATTTATATAGAAAGTAAAGGGAAAATAGTTGAAATTGAAAAATAGTAACCATATCTTTTTGTTGCCATTTTCTCATAACAACCGAAAGAAAATGTAATTAAAATATGTGCTATTTTGAAAAAAATATAAACAAATAATTTCTGTTAAAACAATGGAGCTATTATAAACTATATTTAATTTTAAGTATCTGTAAATGCTTTCAATGTGATGTCAGTCATGATGTTTTGGTTGGAAACTGAACCAAACAAACGGTTGCTATGCGTAATTTCTTTTTAAATATAAATTGTAAAAAATATTACCAGTACGTATCAAGTATTAAAACACTTAGATGTGGGATATAGATATGATATAGCTGCGACACACAAACAAAATAGAAAATACAACATAGCAACCTTTTGTTTGGGGTCAGTTTCCAACCAAATCGTCATGATTGACTTCATGACTGAAATCGTCTATATTAATGTTACAAACAAATGAATGCCTATGAATCATTAGATAGCCCCTTTTTTTTTTTGTCGAGTTTCTTTAATGACGGCATCTTTTTGCTGCATTTGTGTATTATTTTGCGATAGTGACATCTTTATGCATGCTTTACTATAGATGTTTAAGAGTGTATCGTAAATGTGGAATTCTTAAGCGGATGTGAATGACGTCATTTTACATAAAATAAAAGTGTGTGCTTTAAGTCTTAAAATTGAAATAGGTTTTGTACTATTTATATATACATTTTTTTTTCATCGGGGGCGACACTAAATTCTAAAAAAGCAGAATTCCTGTTTTCTACTACTTTTTCTTCATTTGTCAATTTTACCCACTCAATATATTTTTTATTTCTTTTTGTAATTAACTGAATTAATTGAGTCTGATTTTTCAGTTTCATATATCAACTCATAAGGCTAAAATATGACCATATTCTTTAAGAATAATAATTGATAGTTTTATATATCACATAATGACAAACACAGAATCTCAATAGCACTGCACTGAAAGCTTACAAACCTCTGCCTTTTATTTTTTTGCTCTGTATTTGTGCTGAGTTCATTTGAAAAATATCATAGTACACTTAAAAGCCACACAATCCATTCAGAAAAAATGGCATCTTGGAAAATGTCACAGCATAATGCCACAAATGGGAGTAATGGGTTGCCATGTTGCCAACTACTAAACTGTAGCAATGGCCGATCAAAGGGGGTGGGGTGCAATCGCCCCACCCTTTAGCAATGATAAACATTCTAGTTGACATATCTAACCCAGTTTTAATGCTTTTTTAATCTTTCAAATGCTTAGAACATATACATGCATCTTTCTTATGTTTCATTGCATAAAAACTCTAAAATACAGTTATCACCAGGAAAGCTTTTAAAAAATATACAGTTCACTCCCTCTAATATGCAAATGCCCATAATCCACTCTAGATTTCAGATGTAAACAAACAGTTAAAATCTTTTTTTAAGCAAGATAATGGGGACTTTGACCATAGTAACAGTTGACTGCCCTCATGAATTATTATGAAATGTTTAATGCATTTCTGCATTCATTTAATTAGACTGAAATGTTTTATATATCTTATAAATAACTATTAGACTGCTATATTCTGAACACATTTGTTGGCTATATAAAAGATCAAATTTCTTTCAAAGAGGGGTTACCTTTTGGGGATAAACATTTTAGTTTTTTAGAAAAACAAACTTTTGTTACTGGTTAAAAAATCCCAACTCTTAAAAGGGTTTAGAATAAACTGCATAACACAAATTAAAAACTATAAAGCAAACTCCTAGAAATGTTTTTCATTAATTTTGTATTATTATATCATTTAAATGTATTCCTAATATTGAGTATAGCTTTTTATATATGAAAAGGATTTTCTTTAATTTCTGTGTTATTTATTTGCAGTATGATTACTACATTTGTGGTAAATTCCAAATATTATAATGTAAACAAAGAAATGACCTATAATCTGCAAAACCCTTGGTCCTGACCTGCGCGGATTTGAGGGAGTGTACTGTATAATATAAAAAAGTCCTTTTGGCCTGCGCCAGGAGGAAAAGGTAGCTTTCACATTCTTTGTTGTTAAAAACACAGTTTATTTTACTCAAACACACAAAACTGAAAATAGTGGAACTCTGATTATAGAAAATTCAATGCCAGTTTTTTTGTAAATACTGAATATGAATGAGAATTTCACCAAATTAGTTAGCTATATTCAAGTTGGCTTCATTTAAAGCAATTTATGTTTGGTCACCAAATTTGGCATTATCTTATCTCCATTTTAAAAGAACATGGTAGATAAAGCTAACAAATGAATTTGGTCGAGACCGTGGTAAGTCTTGTACACATGCTCAGTCACATTGAAATCAGTTAATATATACAAGTGTTTTCCCATGACAAAAATCAGATTGTTTCAAAATGTCAGACACCCTAAAATTTCAAATTGCTATATCTCAGCCATTTTTTAAAATAAAGACGGGAAAAAAAAAATGCTCTGGAAACTTGTATCAATGTTAAAAACTTAAAAGAAAAATCATTTTCAATTTCTATTTTTTTTTTTTTTGTACCTCTTTTTGAACTTTAAAATTAAAAATCTTTTTAAATGGCCACCATTTTGAAAGGAAGGCAGATGAAGCTGGCTAACAAACTCGGTCAAGACCTTGGTATGTCCTGTACATATGTTTAGTCAAATCCGAATCAGTTAATAAATACGCCTGCTATCACATGACAAAAATAAGTTTGTTTTGAAATGTCAGCTACATTAGAAATTGAAAGTGCTATATCTCATCCATTTTTTAAGATAAAGATGAAACAAAAAAATTCTCTGGAAACTTTATATCAAGGTCAATCACTGATGAAAAAAATATTTTACAATTTCTAATTTTTTTTTCTATCTCTTTAAATTAAAAAAAAAAAATTAAATGGCTGCCATTTTGAAACAACATGGTGGATGAAGTTGGTCAATGAACTTGGTCGAAACATTGGTATATATTATGCACATACTAAGTCGCTTCCAAATCGGTTAATAAATATGCATGCTATCGCATGACAAAAATCATATTTTTTTCAAAATGTCAGCTACCCTAAAAATTCTGCTATATCTCAACTATTTTTTAAGAAAAGACAAAAAAAAAATAAATAAATGCTCTGGAATCCTTGTATTAAGGTTAAACACTTAAGAAAAAATCCTTTTCATTTAAAAATTTTTTTGCACTGCTTTTTAAATATAAAAATTTTTTTTTCCTAAAATGGCTGCCATTTTAAAGCAAGGTGGCAGATGAAGCTGGCCAATGAACTCAGTTGAGACATTGGTATGTACTATGCACATACTAAGTTAAATCCAAATCTATTCATAATTACAAGAGTTAAGGATGACAAAAATCAGATATATATATATGTGCATGTGTATGTCTTGGATGTCTATTTCTATTTTCGTAACCATTGAGTAACTCGAGCAACTTATCAAAATTGTGGCTTGAGTTACTCAATGGTTATGAAAATAGAAATAAACATCCAAGTAAAATAAAAAAAAGTAACGTGCGTTTCGTGAAGAACTGAATGATGGTGTTTCAGATCATTGTGTCATAGATCCTTCAAATTCACAGTATTATTATTTATTTGTTTTGAAAATGACTCAGGTAGAGTCGAAACATGTCAACAGTCAAATAAAACTATTTTACTGTTTTTAAAGTTTTAATCTTACACCTTTTAGCAATTAGAAATAGTATATTGTAAAGGCTCTTATAAGAAGACTTTTTTTTTCATGTCTGGTCATTTAATTGTTTAGAAAAAAAAAAGTTATTTTTTTGTCCAAACTCTTTGAAATTTTTATCTATTATAAAAATAATGGTTTTAAAGCATGTGTAAAAATATTGAGAAAAAATATTTATGTTTAGATAGAAAAGAGCTGTGTTCTTATGTGCTGTAGTTTTATGTTCTGTGTTCTTTACTATGTGTTAGGTTTGGTATACAGTCAGGCAAATTCTAATGTTATTTTAAAGATTGTTTTCTTCTATTCATGTGTAATACTAAATTTTTTATGTGTGATACTTTCAATACACAGAAGCATAAGACATGGCTAAAACTTTTTAGTCTATCATATTTAGTTCTTAGTGTTTTTAAAATGTTAATTAGTGTTAGTTTTTACATTAGGAAAAAGTTTTTTGCTTTTTTTTTTAGGAGAGAGAGTAGTGAGGTGGTAGGAAAATTGTTCACATTTTTTTTTTTTTTTTTCCTTACTACAAAAGTCAATTTTTTGCTGTGATTGTTCATTTTATCTTATTACAAAGTTTGTTTTTCTTTGCTACAAAACTTCTTTTTTACCTGCTACAAAAGGGACTTTTCCTGCCGCAAAACTTTTTTCCTGCTCCAAAAGTGACTTTTCTTGCTGCAAAACATGCTTTTTCCTGCTACACAAATTGCTGCAAATCTTTCTAAGTGAGTAAGACCCCCTGTTGTAGGCATGTCAAATTTCTTAGTGGCCAGCTGTTTTCCCTCTCTCCTTTGCTGAAGTTTTTTTATTAGTGCTTTGAACTAGTTAATCTGCAGATCAGGGGTCTCAATGTGAACTCTACAAATCATTTTTTTTTAAATCTCACTTTGCATAATATTTTACAATTTGCAATTTAAATTTTTTGTTATATATATATATATATCTACCCTATCTATATTATAAAGGACAAACATATCTGTTCGTAACGCATACATCATTTTGCGAGTGGCAACACTTTGAAATTTGAAATAAAATTTCGGTTTTATAATTTTCTGTACTGCAAATTTTTAAACTTCTAAACATCGCACATTTTAAATTTTTACACCGCCATATGAGGAAAAAAATGCACTTTTAAATGGAATTTGTTTGAAACCTGTATCTCAATTTATTTTTGAGGTATTCATTTTTTTGTAGTTTTTAATACCATTTTTCTAATCGTGGCAACAAAAGTACCACATTTCTATTGAAAGTAAACGGAAAATAGTCGAAAATAGGAGATTGCTGTATCATTTTGTTGCCATTTTCTCATAAAACCTGAAAAAAAGGGAAAATTAAAATATGTGCTATGTCAAGAATATTGTCTGTTATTCCGCGATAATGACGTCATATGCATACTTTTTTATAGACAAAGTTTAAAATTGGATTGTAAAAGTGGATTGCTTTAGCTGATGCAAATGACGTCATTTTATAAAAAAGCGTGTATTTTAATTCTTAAAACTGAATTATGTTTTTTAGAAGTGCGTCATTTTCACAGCCCAGCTGCTTTGAAATTCTTCACAGGTGAAAATGCTTCACTTTTGAAAATAATGTAATCAAAATCACACACTGATAAAATGCAATGTTTTACAAAAATTTCGAGTGTCTTTATAAAAGAGAGGTGACATGCAAATAATAGCGATTTATATTACAGAAATTGATTATTCTCGCCTGGATGGATTTGTTTCGTCGAGTTAGACAAGCAAACAAATAATTCGAGGTTTAAAATAATATGTCCCTGAAGTTTTTGTACAAAATTCTCTCGCATAACAATTGGCTTAATTTAATTTTTCATAATTTTATATAATCTATATATTTAAAACACAAGTGTGTTTTTTAGTCATCTGCTCTGATCTTTCTGCTGAACCAATTTTACTAATGTTTTTCTTTTTTTTAACTGAAAGCTGTTCATTTGTAGATCACAACTATCTGTTTGTTTTTTTAAATATCCCCACTTTTATATTTTAATTTAAAAACCATTTTATCTAATTTCTTCAAAATGGGGAAAATTAGACTGCTTTCATTATTGCAGACAAGACAGAAATAATGAGGTATTTTTATCTTTATTCATGCCATTTTCTGATAAAAATTCAAAATTGTTGATAAGAATTGTTGTATAGGGTTTACTGGTGCAAAGTTCCATTAGGAGCATAATATTATATTAGGGGAATAATAACGGAAAATGACATACTGCTTTTGAAAACACGCATTTTTCCTCATAAATTTTCTATATTGTTTTTCATTCTGCATGTGTACTAATACTAAGTTTCAGACACTAGGCTAAATGCTTTTTTAAGTCAAAATGAAGTCATATTTAAAAGAAAACGATCATTTTCTTAGATAAAACTACACATTTTAACACAAATGCGTCTAAAAAACATAAATTACCGAAATTTTTACTCTCCGGAATTGAGATTAGAAGAGTACGTCTGTTCACATAAAAGATGTTGCTGACAATTGTGACTTTTGTTTCAGTTTTGAGTTTAAATGGTTTTAAAATGATCAAACAAAATACAATTTTTAAAAAAATGATGAATATGGATATGAGAAGGACGTATGCAAAGTCTGAAAAGGTGAAAATTCCTTTTTTTCATTCCGGAATACCAAGCATAAGAAACTCAATTGATAACCACATCCTAATAACTGATCTTTATTATATTTTTCTGATTACATATCTATATTATAAAGCAGGGTTGGGTTTAAGCCACCAAAAACCAGTTTTTGATGTGACATAGGTTTAAACCATGTTTTAAGCGGTTTTAACCGTCAAAAACACCAATATTTAAATATGGACAGGACAACAACAACAGAAATTGCTGTTATAGCAAGATACAGCATTGCTTTTATTTAATGATAGTGCACTTTATTTTTAACATTTATTTTACTGTAATCAAATATTAAATTATAATTTATTTCTTTGTTTGACTAAATTGATAAATTTTTTATGTGTGTTTTGTTGTAGCTTTTCAGCATACTTGGTTGCATTTCTTATTAAAAAAAAAAAAAAAAAAAAAAAATAATAATATATATATATATATATATATATATATATATATAACCATTAATTAAACATTACTGACCACCAACAAAAATTGTGATAGTATGAATAAATTTACAACAATACAGTGTCCCCAAACATACTGAATGGATACCAAAAACATAATATACAAGCTGCTATGTATAAAATAAAGTCCCTTGTACTACATAACAAGAGTTAATAAGGAAGAAAAAAAGAATATGGATTTCGATAAAAATAATTGCAAAGCTAATATATTGAATTACGTTATCAAGAGTACAGAATTCAATTATATAAGCACAATTAGTCGTTTTCTGTAAGAAAAAAGCTAAAAGCTAAAACTTTTTGTGACGATAAGCCATTATAACAAATGAAATCAATCATGATACCATAAAAATAGATTATATTAAATTAAACAAAAACCTAATTTGCAGAACAAATTAAAAAAACAAAATTTCCTAAATTGTTTAAGCCCGAGAAGGGCCAGATATTAAGATATTTCATTCAATTCGTGCTACATTTAATGTTAAATTTTTGTAACAAATAAGTTAAACCAATTGAACATTAAAAAATAAAAATGAAATTCATAAAATATAATACTTTAAACACCCTAAATACTTAGATTCTGTTCAAATAAAATCGAAATAAAGCTTAGATTTTTTTTTAAGTTTTGCATTTTGCATGTATCTTATCATATTATGTACAATCGTCATAAACATAATGCAAAATCTGCAGTATAAATATTTACAACTTAAAAATGGAAAAAGTCTATGATTTATTTCGATTTCATTTGAACGGAATCTAAGTATTTAGGGTGTTTAAAGTATTATATTGTATGAATTTTATTTTTATTTTTTAATGTTCAATTGGTTTAACTTATTTGTTACAAAAATTTAACATTAAATGTAGAATGAATTGAATGAAATATCTTAATATCTGCCTCTTCCCAGGCTTAAACAATTTAGGAAATAAATTTTGTTTTTTTTATTTGTTCTGCAAATTAGGTTTTTGTTTAATATGTCATGTTTTTTAATAACTACTGCATTCAGACGAACACATTTCAAAATTAATGGAGGGTATCATCATCAGACTTTGATTTATGCGATATCGCATCACAATTTGTGATGCAATTTACCTATGTATGATTCAATTCAAAACGTTTCACCAGTGCAGTAATGCAGGTTGCTGTAGTTTGGTCAAAAAATTACAATCTGAACTTAAAAAAATCTGCTTGAAAATGTCATTTTAAAAAATTATCAAGAATTATTCATTTTTATTTCCACTATGACGCCATACTCATCTTCTTTTTAATTCTTTAAAAAAAACTATTTCAATTTCTCCAGTTTCATGTTTCATGTGAAAATCATTCAACTAAAAATAAACGAATTATTATTACGGCTTTTGAATTACTTACAACAATGAAGGAAAAAACGTTAAATTTTATTAGAAAATGTCCGTTGATTCTCAATGAAAAAAAGCAAAATTCGGGATTATTAAGAAAAATATTTGAATAATGTAAATAAAAATTAGCCCATGTTCCTCTCTAGATTATAATCCACCTATATGCAAAGGCATTTTATGATCCGTTTTGACCCTGACGTCAGTCAAATGTTTTTACACTTTGAATTTATAATATTCTTAGAATTACCAAATAATTAAATATTTGTGGCATCAGGGACAAAAAGGTGGGAAGAAAAAATGAAAAAGTTATGAGCTCCATAGGCTTTTCTATGTTAAATTAACATTGAGAATTGACACTGGAAATAAACAAGTATTGCGCTGCGCTGCCGCGCAATACTTAAATATTGTTGATAGTTTAATATAATATTAAAAAACTGGAATATAATAATTATAACTTAATTAAATAACAATTTTTAAAGAAATTCCTTAAGGTTGTCCATTACTGGCACATCTACCCGTATATACAGTCTTTAACAGAAATATTTTCTCTGCAGCATTCCCCCCCTCCCCCACTCATTTAGTACAAACACAGAACAATAAAAATAACATTTATTTTTCAAATGAGAAAAGAATGAAATGTTAGGATTAAATGATAAAATATGATATTTTAATACTTTTATCCCAATACAGTAAATTCTGTCTAAGGCGGACTCTGTGTAAGCCGGAAATCTATCTACCGCGGAAAATTTTTCCAAGTCCCGGCGAACCCATAGAAAATAACATTAATTCTTGCTGCATAAGCCGGAATCGGCCTAACGCGGAAACGGAAAGGGTTTTACGGTCCCACCGAAACCAAAATTTTGCATAAGGCGGAAAAAAGGATATTTTAAAAATGAAAGGCGTTTATGAAACTTTAAAACTGATATATATACGTCAAATATTCAATGTCGAGCATAAAAATTAAATTCAGTAATACTTTAAAAAAGTTAATTCAAAAGAACAGAATCTGTTTAAATTTTAAGGAATTCTTGCTTATGCCATTTTTTCCTTATATAAATATGCATTTAAAAGTTATTATTACTAGTAGAATGCACATGTATGAAAATTTGTATTGTCTAAAGTACAATATATTATGCTTTAAGGTTGTACTCAAATTGAAAGTGATAGCTTTCTGCCTCATTCCTGAAGTTATAATTTTTTTTGTGCGTAAACTTCAAATTTGTAGGTGTTATAGCAGTACTAAGAAATTGAATAGCGTTTCTCATTTATTTATAAAGACAAAGGATCTTCCAGAATTTCAATTTTCAACAGGTTTTCGAGTCAAGACAATCAGATCGTCATCTTCGAGCAATTCATTATAACTCAAGATCCAATCTTTTTATCGAAAACATAAAACGCTTTTCGATTGACGCACGTATGCTTCATTTCACTAAATCACGCTCTTTTGTATAAGCCGGAATATTGTCTACCACGGAAAATTTTCTCAGTCCCAACCGATTCTGCTTTAGAGTTTATTGTATTAATTTTTGTTAGTGACTGACAATCATCTCTTACTGATGAAATTATTTATGGAATATCTCCTAAAATTAGGGACAAAGAATAATTCACCATACCAATAAGAAAAAAAAATACTTAACTTAGTTTGAAACCTGTTCCAAAAGTGAAACTATCCTAATAATAATAAAAATAATTGCAAGTGAAATCGAAAAATTAAAAAACGCCTTTTGTAGATCGACATTAGTTATCCAATACAAAAAACATTTAAAAATATTGAAATATTAAACAAAATTTCTACCATAGAATTCACATTATTGAGTGGGGGTTTTCATTTCTACTTTGAAAAAAAAATCATTAAAAAGTATGAAATTTCAAACAAGATATTTAAAAAAAATTACAGGGATAGGATTAACATTAGCAGGCGGGTGTTTTCACTTTAGTGAAATAGCACTTTAAACAACCCTATCCATAAGAACATAATAGGGGGAAAGCAAGAAAAATTGGTTTTGTTGCAATAGCAATACTGTTTTGTACTGGAAGGGAATCTGTGATTTTGCTCTATGCTAAGGAAAGTAAATACGCTCATTGATACCAATTGTGATAGTGCAATATCTATTTATATAAAATCCAAGTCTCTGTGTGTCCCTCACAGTTCCGGTAGGACCGCGTCATTGAAATGAGTAATTGTTGAAAAATACTAATGTAGGGTTACCACAGTAGCGTCAAATGTTATCCAACTTGGTGATAGCTGGCTAATTTGACGAAATTCCCATTTAAAACCATTAATCTTTCATAAAGGAGGTCACCGAAATTTAATTTAAACTCCACTCTTTTAAGATATTTTTTCGAAATCTATGAGTGAGAATTTAAAGTACATCTTTACATCTTCCTCCCGATGCTACTAATAAAATAACCGCCAATAGCCGACGCTGTACTGTATGAGCTCTTAACTGTGCGATTTTAATGTGCTTTAGGTACTTTTCCAGTATAGGTGCCTTGGCGAAAAAGGAAATTCGGCAACTTATTTTCCGGGAACCTATCCACTGTTTCATTTTATATACATACGCATTTTTTTCGATATTTATGTGATTTATTTAACATAAAAAAGCCGTTTCTCTAATTTTATACAGAAACAGATGTAATTTGTATATAAAAACATCAATAATATACATATAAAATAAACATATAAAACAAACAAAAACGCTCATCAAGTTTGTTTTCATAGCTGTTTATATGATTTGACAACAAATCTCGATATTTTCCCGTTATACGACCATGCCAAAATGTATGCTAATGTGCCAATTATTTCAAAATGCTAAAAGATATTTGTAATTTTATGCTAGCAGTTTAATATGAGTTTTATTTTATTGCTTTATTTTATAACACTTATTTGTTCACTTATTTTAAGTATATATTTGTGATTTAATGAAATAGTTCGTAAAGTCTGGAATTTTCAAATGTTATATTTTTTAAATGCTCACTTTAGTATCGACAATGTTTTTTCTTTTATTTTTCAAATGCTTCGATTCACATGATTTTCATTTGGCGCCACCTATTACGCTTGGCCACAATGGTATCCGTATAACGGAAAATTACCCAAATCTCACTTTCTGATGCTCAAGCTTTTTTTTAAAAAACGCCAAAGCCCCTACAGTGGAAAGTAACAAACGGTCTATTATTTTGCGCTATCTGTGTGACAGTTTGTACTATATGCAAGGGTGGTGGAGGAGTTTAAACATTAAATATTAAAGGTTTCGGCACAGATGTCATATACGCCCCATTTTCTGACGCCAATGTCATATACACAACGGGTACTTAACTGGCGCCAAAGTGTCATTATTTTGCTTTATATGGTAACCCGGATGTTGTTGTTTATGATGTTGATGTTTTCGCCAAATTCGCGTCGGAAAAAATCACGCCAATATATGACAACTGTGTGTGTATATGACAACTGTGTCAAAGTTTCTATAAAGCTGTATAAGACTAAAAAATTAAGAATAAAATAAATGCAAAATAAGACTAAAGAAGAAAGAAAAATCATGAGCTAAGCATGGAATAGAAAACATTTTCAAACACATCGTGAATGCTTTAACAAAACTTCGTTATTTGGGGAAATAAGGTAAATAAGATAACTAAGTAAACATTTTAGAAGACGCATAAAAAATTTTAAAAATTGATTTCAGCAGTTACCGTCCATAGCCAATAGTATCGTTATTACATTCCACTATTTAGCTAAAATTTAAATTAAACTACTCTTAAAACTACTGAAATCACATTTCCAGATATTATCATCCATAGACGGTTATGTATCCAATTCTTTGCGTGACCCTGTATATCAATTTCTTAGTAAACTAAATGCAGTTCAGTGTAAAAATGCATAACTTCTTTAAAAACCAACTTTAAGCAATTTACTCTCATACTCAGTAACCCTTACGAATTCTTTTGTGTAGCCCTGCATATGAACTGTAGCATTTATACACACAGTATAGTATGCATAAATGTAGTGAAACATAAAAGCGCATATCATAATTAAAAATGCATTTCTAGCAATCATTGCTTATGTACAACACTTCGGAGAAAAGTTTCTTGGTGAGAAAGAAGTTTGCCAACGTATTTTCTGACAACCTGTTTACTGCTTCATACTCACAAGCAATTTTTTCCATATGTATGCAATTTATTTTATATAAAAAAAGCTATTTAGCCATTTTTATAAAGAAACAGAAGTAATTTTTACATAGATGTCACATACGCATCGGGGTTGGCGTGATTTTTCTCTGACGCCAATTTGACAGAAATCTCGCTTTCGAATACCAGTTACTTATATATTTTTAAATTATTTGCTATCATTTTGAAAAGGAAATAACTATAAATAAATAAAAGTTTGAATAATAACTATAGAACAAAACAGGGCACAGATGTCATATACGCCCCATATTGGCGCGATTTGTTTCTGACGCCAATGTCTTATATGAAATGGGTACTTAACTGGCGCCAAAGTGTCGTTATTTTGCTTGATATGGTAACCCGGATGATGTTGTTTATGCTGTTGATGTTTTCGCCAAATTGGCATCGGAAAAAAATCGCGTCAATATGGGGCATATATGACATCTGTGCCGCAAACAGTTTATATAATTAAAAACAGAAAAGAAAAGTAAATAAACAATTTATTAATAAATAAAAAAACAATAGCCGGGTTACCATAGCATGCAAAATAACACCATTTTGGCGCCAGTTAGGTATCCCGGTTCATATCTTAAATCTGTGCCGTAATTTGTATATAAAAAAATATTATATATATTTAGAAACGATTTTTGGCACAGATGTCATATTGGTGCAATTTTTTTCCGAGGCAAATTTGGCGAAAACATCAACAGCATAAACAACAACATCCGGGTTACCATATCAAAAAAATAACGACACTTTGCTGCCAGTTAAGTACCCGTTGCGTATATGACATTGGCGTCAGAAAAACATCACGCCAATATGGGGCGTATATGACATCTGTACCCGATTTTTTTATGTATATAATTGCATATATAAACAAAAATAAAAGTTCATTAGATTTGTTTTCATAGCTGTTTATATATTTTGGCAACATATCTCACTTTCTGATGCCCGAATTGCACCAAGCTTTTTTTAAAAATGCGCTATAATGGAAAAGTACCTAAATAAATAATTAACAGAAATAACCAATTATACAAACTAAAACTTTTTATTTTGAGATCAAAGCATTGTTTTTAATTTCGATTAAAAATATATAAATCCTTGGATAACTTCAATTGAAATTAGGTTCACAGCTTAATATCTCATTCTATAAACCTAAACAAACACAAGTGATTCATTCATCGTGAACCGTAAAAAATATTAAATAATTGAGGTAATCATTCACAAAGTAAGTTCTCCAACAATCAATGGACAATATCCTAATTACGTCATAGTAGGTAAAATAGTGGCAGTATCGTTTGTTTATGGTTTGAAATCACAAAGATTTAATTTTGCAATTTCTCTTAGTTACATTATTTTATTGTCATATTTATGAGCTCAGAACAAAAGCATATTTTTTCATTATTTAGTTATTAAAGATGGAAAAAATTATAAATGCATGATTTGAAATATTTAAATAATTTTCTTTCTTAATAGTAAAAAATAAAATCGGGAAGTAACAGCGAGTTTAAGTTAAATAAGTTTAACTGTTTAATTCTGTTGTAATATTCAAAATAACTGTATTTATTAGATTTCAGTAAACAACATCAGGCCCCGATTAAACTTTGAAGTTAGAGAAATTACAATGTCATTTCAGGACCCTTCTTTTGGAGAAGCTTTTCTAAATTCCACATATACATGGAAACTCTTCAGTGTTAGAAATATTATTCTTAGGACAGACATAACATGAGAACGGCCTGCAATTTTACACAAGTTTGTGAAAACTACTTTATATCAGAAATTTTACTAAAAACTGGTTACTTTTTTGTTATAGCGGCCCACACTATTAGGATTATGAGAAGTTGCAGCCAATTTCGCCAACGTCGTAACCAAGATCATGAAGCACACACATATAATACCATATAATACCATTTCATGAAATCGTATACGATAATTTAATAGTTTTTATCTTACTTCAAGTGTGTAATTTATTTATTTTTAAGGCTTAACAATCTAAATTGTCCAATACATGAATTCAAGAAAATGTAAACAAAGATTGAATAGACATGACCGCAAAAAGCCTCAAATCTGCATAACACTTGGAACCAAACTGTGCAGATTAGTGGTCTTCTACTGTACACAGTTTTTCATAAATGTGTTTCGTTCTTAAAATGTGATATTTTCATCTATCACTGCGGAACAAGCGAGAAAACTCATATTCTTGCACATAAGTTGTATATATCTTTATATCTAAATTTCCGTCATTTTTGACGTGCTATCTTTCTAGTATATATATATAGTATATATATTTTTAAATAGACCTCTGTGCTTCTAGCCATAAAAAAATGAAAAAAATCTAAACAATTTCTTTATCTCTGCAAATTTAGATTAAACCTATCTAGTTTTAATGATTACAAATAATTAAGGATTTATTAACTGTTCATCTTAAAGGCATACATTAATGATAAGCTAAATCATTAAATAAGAGTTAGGTAATTGTTATTCACAAATTGTTTAAAATAAAATCATGCAACAATCAATTTGCAGTTTACCATATCCTATGCAAATAGGTTTCAAGAATGTACTTCTGCAGTTTACACCCCACAATTTTAATTTATTTATGCAGTTTTACTTAGAATTTATTGTTTAAAGCATATCTAACTCTGCTAAATAATTCTTTTGGTATTATTTTTATTAAAATTAGGTTTTTGACACTTTGTGACATTTTTGACAGAAAGGTTTTTGGCACGACGGTTTTAACCATGGTTAAAATCGGTTTAAACCGTCGCATGTCAAAAACTTGCCAACTCTGTTATAAAGGACAAACGTCTCTGTGCATAACGCTGACGTCATTTTGCGAATGGCAACACTTCACGATCAAATTTCGGTCTTGAAATTTTCGCTATTGCAATTTTTTAATCTTCAGACCATCGTACGTTTTCAATTTTCATCCCATCGGGAAAAAAATTACTTTCAAATGCAATTGGTTTAAAAACTGTATCTTAATTGACTGATGTACCATATTTTAAAAAATAATTTCTAAGCATGATTTTTTAAAGTTTATCTTATCCTGTACCGGTTTCAATACATAATAATAATAAACATTTTGCACATAAAGCAGCAAACATTGTTCAGCATTTGTTTCTGACAATTTTTGCATAACGAAATTAATACTTCCTTTATAAACAAATAAAAGAATAATATAAAAAGAAAACACCAATCGAACATATTTGTGAGACAAATTAACGAAATTAATACTACTTTTATAAACAAATAAAAGAATAATATTAAAAAAACACAAATCTAACATATTTGTAATCGTACAATTTAAATTTTTAGATCACCAAATAAGAATTTTTTTTTTTCAAATGGAATTTGTTTGCAAAGTTCATCTCAGTTTACTGATTGTCTATGGTTTTAAAAACAATTTTAAAGCATGAAATATTTTTTAATGTATCTATATCGCTAGGAGCTCGATTACGAAAGATTAATCCGTTTGCCCTTAAAACAGAATAAAGAGCTCATCATTTTCTTACGGCTAATATCCATTAAAAAACTTCCCTATGAATAAATAAATAAAATAATGTAAATAAAACACAAATTTAACAGACATGTGTCAGCTCTGAAATTATCAGAATATAAAAGGATGCCGTAAGTAGCAAAATCTTGGTCAAATAACTCTTAGCATGCGGCTAATAAGAAAATATCACTTTTGATAACTTTCAAAAATTTATTTGATTGTATAATTCGTATTTTTTATATGAAAAATGCTTTTTTAATGTAAATGGGCAATCTAAAAAAATTATTGTATATAAAAAAATATATTAGTTTTCAATTTAAAAAAAAATGTTTTCGCCTATATTCTGTTACCCGGGAACCCTGGGTACGATCCCCTAGTATATATAAAATCCTATTGAAACGAATGTATGAAATGACTAATTCGTGTTATATCTATCTTTCATCCACAGTAATAAAGAAAAATCGTCACTGTTATTATAGAATCGCCATTAAAATTTAAAACAAATTAATATTTCAATATTATTAGTATTTTTTTAAAATTATTATTTAGAAATTTTATGAGCTGTTATATGAAACCTTTTGGATTCATGACGTCACAGTAGATGTAGACATAGGAAATTGTATTTGCACGTGACTATTAAAAAGAGAAAGAAAACTTTAAAATAAAAATTAAATGATCACATCTAAAAAGCAGGAAAAGAAGAAAATTATGTCACAAAAATGTGTTTACATGTGGATATAAAAAATGAAAGGAAACCTTAAAATAATTAAATTATTATATGTGAAATTCATTTAATGGTGAAAATTACGTCATATATTACAACGATTTCCTTATGTACAATATTGATGTGACTTCGTAGTCAGAAGTGGATTAATTACCTTCCTAGGCTAAACTTTTTTGTGAATCTCCTCTTCTCCCCCCCCCCCCCCTTCCTGAAAAAAAAAAGGCAATACATTTCAGTGTGTTTTCTGGCACTAAAAGTGGAAAACAGTACTTTTAGTGCAGGAAAACATTGAAATTTCATAAAATTCAAAATGCAAGTTTTGGTTATAAAAATGGGAAAATTTTTTAATTTGGTTCTTAGTCCTTGAACAATATTTTTTCAAATATAAATTATTAGGAACTAGTGACCTAAAGTAAAAGCTGTACTTAATTTGTATGCTTTTTTTTTTTTTTTTGTAATTGGAAGAATGTTTCTATCATCAGCTGTTTCAATCATTAAGTGGTTACTGACGTGAAAACATCCAATCTCTAATGTTAATCCTGTGGGAGAAATTTTTTTTAAACGATTTTTGCATTGAATAGCTGAGGTCGTTCTCTTCAAATGCTGTTTTTTACCTTTTTGAAGTAGTTGAACTTTTTTTGTTAAGATACATCCACTAAATAAAAGTATCTTCAATAATAATAAAAAAAAAAACTCCCAAAAAAAAAAAAGATTGAAAAAAATAAATAAAAATAGCCTTTGTGAAGCCGATATGAAGAAAAAAACCTAAAGAAAATCTTAGCACCGAGGCCCTTTTCCTTCCAGGCCCCTAGGCTTCAGCCTACTCAACTAATGGATAATCCGCCTCTGGTCATAGTGGGAATCACATGGCGTAAATGTAGCACAGCTAATAAGTTTTTTTATATATTTTATCATTTGATGCAGCGTAAACAGTGGTGGGATTCTAATAATATAACAACCAGTTCGTTACCCAAATGATTTTTTACATATTAATATGAAGAGAAAATGACACATCACGCACTGATTATGAAACACTTTCCATTATTATAAGAACATTGTTAAAAACTTTGATCTTTTGATACAGTGGAAAAAAATACCTGAAACACATTTCCCTACAAAAGAACATAATTTATTTAATAAAAATTATGCAATCATGAAATCCTGACCAAAATTTCTATCAGAAATGCATCAAAAGAGTATAATACAATAAGGATAATAAAACAAAATAGCAGAAATTTAAGCTTAAGAACCAAAACCAACCCACGATCATGATCTAAAGTTACAATCAGTTAGATATTAAAAACACTATATGCACTATAGGAACTGACATGTGCTGTGAGAAGATTGTGTAAGAAGTATTGCTGAAGTCTGTAATCTCGTAAGAATGGGTACTAACTCAATGGATATCAAGCATTACATTCTTGCTTTTGTGATAAATGCTTGTAATTTCTTCAGAGTTAATCTTGAAAAAATATCTCTTGTAAGTTTTAGGTGCTTGATTTATGATTTGTTTTTTTAAAATGCATGTTTTATGTTAGGTTTTTTGACTAAAGTCGCAAATTTCACAGAGATATTTGTCAATGTCGTCTTCTATAATTTGCTCCAAGTGACTCTAAAATCATTTTTGTAGTAACAATAATGTGCATACGAAGAATAGAGATCTGGAAATTTTGCATCAATAATAAAATTTAGCTCAGTTTAAAAACTTGCAACATCTTTTAAAAACCTTTTGTATACTGACTGCCATGGATAACAATTGCCGATGAAATGCATCATACTATAAATTTTCGGATTGAAGCCATCAAAAATAAATTTGAATTATTTTGGGTACCCTGTACTGAAAATAACTTTAAAATTAAAAAAAAATATTCAAAAATTATTATATTATTTCATATAGCTAATACTTAAATTAAACAATAAAGGGTTTAGAAAAACTAGATTATAGTGTAGAAAATAATTTTAAAATGTTAAATAACTTGTGTTATTTAGGATATTTTCATGTAGTTTCATGATAAGCGTCCCCACTTTCAATTTTATTTTGTCTTTACTCGAACATTATCGGATGTGTGCATCTTTCTTAACATGCATTCATTGTAAAAGTAGGAACCCGTTCTTTTAGAGCTTTTTAGGCCATTTAGACTAATCGCCATTATGTTTGATACATTAGAAATAGTCTACTTCTCCTCTTTGACCATATCTATGAAAATCCCTTTTCCCATTTCAGCTGAACTTGCAGCATTTGTTCTGACAGTATTTTTAGCCTTTTGAATACCTTCAAAAACTTTATAGTTTTAGAAAAATATTTAAAATATAGTAAAAAATCCTCGATAATCATTAATATTAATTATAAGTGTCACTGAATATAAATAATAGTTCATGAGCTGTTTTCCATGGGAAAATTATTTCTTCAATATTCCATTAATCTGAGGAAGAAAAAACTGTAATTTATTCCTATATTCAATTTGACTACAACTTGATTTTAAATGTTCAGAACTCAGTAGCCTACCATTTTTTAAATTCATTATGTTGTTTTTAAAAAACATGTTCCCGAGCTTACTAAAATATTTATTATTTTCTACAAATTTGGTATTTCTTTTTAGTTTCTGAAGTAATAAAACCCTCAATGTATTTCTTTTGTATGTGCTTTTTTCTTCCGAAGCATTTGAAATGTTTTAATAAATTTTATCATAAGTTTTAATTTTTTGTGATGTTTATATTTCTTGTTCGCAGTGTTTTTGAAAGATGAGCAAGTTTATTTAAAATATACAGTCATCAAAGCAATATCAGTTATGAAATATGTATTGCTCCCTTTCTTATCGCTGACCAAGAGCTAATTCCTAAATGGTTAAATTTAGAATAATTCTAATTTCAAAAACATTTCAAATGTTGTTCTTCATCACCTTAGAAACCGGTTTTACTTCAGAAAAAAAATTACAAAAATTTAATTTTTATTAGGTCCTTTGAGTCCTATTACATATTTAGAAAAACATTACACATGCTACAACAAGTGAGAGAATTTTTTGCACGACGAAAACTTCTCGAGTTATGATATTTAGAATTTTGACCATTTCTTGGCACAAATATCGAGCCACCCAGTGCTGAAAATTCTTAAAATACAAAGTATCACGACTCGGCAATTTTAAACTATACAATGTGTTTTCATTCGATAGAGCATGGAAAATTCTTTTGTAAAAATGACTTACAGGACTGAGGAACGAAAATAACTACTTTGATTGACATCTATGATTGTCTTCAATGAAGAACAATATTTAAAAAAAATGCAGATGGAAGAATATCACTAAATCTAACAATTTAACTATACTGGCTATTGCTCAGCAATAACAGGGAACATTCCATATATTTTCAAAAGAAGTAGCCAAATCAAAATAACCTTTTATTCGAATATAAGTAGTTATTGTAATGTTAAATAAGCATGCTAAGTAACCAGGGTTATTCTAGGCTGTCAATTCGGATCCCAAAATTCTTCAAAATTTCAATCTTTTTTTAAAGTTAAATTTGCTTCTTACAGGACTGATGAAGAAAAATATTTTTTGCAAATGAAACATTATTTTATTAAATGAAACAAATCAGAAAATGTGGCAGTGTTATATTAAAAAAAAAAAACACTGTTGTGAAGATAACCATTTAAAGAAAGTAAATTAATGTAAATGTGATTGAAGTATCATTTTAACAACCAGTTCGCTGAACTCAACACAAATTAACAACCGGTTCTACCGAACCGGTGCGAACTGGCTGAATCGCACCACTGAGCGTAAATACAGCTAAATGCAAGTGTAACATAATTTAGATTTTTTTTCTACGAATTGCTGTTCAATAAATACATATTAACAAATTTGTATATAGTATTTATATGGATAATCTCTT
This sequence comes from Maratus speciosus, assembly GCA_963932465.1. Lineage (NCBI taxonomy): Eukaryota > Metazoa > Arthropoda > Arachnida > Araneae > Salticidae > Maratus > Maratus speciosus. Next base: position 595,604,207 of record OZ010788.1, on the reverse strand, counting down.
CGCTGACACAATAAAATACTACTTTAACCCTTTATCTACTGACGTACTTATAAGGACCATTAAAATTACTTGTTATAAAATTCATTTAATACATCGATTAGTTGTAATGCAGTTTAGAATGAGTTATAGGTACATTACTTTATCTTGTTCCAAAAGCGTTATTGGTTTCACAAAACAAAAATATTTTTTAAAGGATGATTTCATTTTCCTTTGCGTCTTTTCAACTTTCTTGGCGTTGGGGAGAGTGAGGTGGAATTTTTCAATTCGGAAATATTTCTATATTTCTATTGTAAGAACATTATATTTGTACATTTCCTGATTCTACAAAATACCAAGAAAAATATTTAAAATAAAAGATTTGAGTGGGATATTAAATATTGCACAAAATCCCTATAAATTCAAATTTAATGAATCCTTCTAAATTCTTCAATCCTTCTAAAATTTATTAAATGATTATGCAAATCTTCTAATGTAGTTTAAACAATTCACGAAAAATGCTTTAGAAGATAAAATTTTCATGAATTCATAATTCAGTACATAAAGGGTTAAGCACAAGAAACAGATGTCATTCCTGACTATGTGGTTATATTCTAAACTATTTACACATTAATATTTACAAAGATTATTTACAAAATAACTATACATCTTAATTTTGACTTTATCGTAGTTCACACATATTACTTCGTTTTTATGCGTCTCTTTAAAAACATTCTTTTTGCACACTTCTCTCATTCGCCTGCAAAAACATACTCTTTCCTCTTTCCACCCATTCTGCTCACTTCAGTTCTTGCTTTTTTCCCCGCTTGCAATGAGCGTCTGCCGTTCCGAAATTACCTCTAGCGCGGAACTGCTGTCACCAATCGCTACTGGGTGGTGCTTGAAAGAATGCAGTGGCGCCTTGGACAAAAGTGCTTGTAAATGCAATCCCACATATATAAATATATAAGATTCCTCAAAGACTCTGCAAATCTTAGAAGCATTATATTAAACATCGCTTTAATGAACTGCTTATTCTTGTAATTTTTTCAGAATAAAAGTACATTTCTTCAGAAAACCTCTCCTTACAGTGTCATTAATTTTACATTTGCAGTTTCCTATTGATTGTGCTATATCATGATTGTAGTCTGTCTTGGATTCCATTTTACACTGTGATTTTATTAAGATATGCATCAATTTATACAAGGATTTTATCTTATCCTAATATCCAAATAGCAATACTTACTTACCTGTCAAACACGAAACATCTGCACTGATGGAAAAGTTGAATAAGATTTCATCTGAGGAAGTTACTTATAGAAAAGTAACCTGAACTTACTATACCTATATCTAATTCAGAAATCTATTTCTCTTACGTGTTGTGAAATTGAGGCTGAATTTATATTTGGTCATCTGGCAACATCCACAGTGAGGATTCTCAGTAGTTAATTTAAGGTCACTTGACACAACTCATTTAGCAAATCAAAATTCAGAGAGAATGCCCTTTTAAATACAGATCATTTGATTGATGTATGAATAGCAATGCAATTGGTTCATTTTACGATGGCGTGTGCATTCAGTGAATCAGCTTTCTGATCGAGACTGTTTTTTAGACACATCAGAAAACATTTTGTTTACATTTCGTTAGCATCATACATAGTTTTGTCCATAGTGTTTTTCAAAGAGTTTTAAATGAATTTACAATTTAAGGCATGCTGTGCAATATTATAGGAGACAAAATGCATATTTATTTGTATTTGCAATGAAGTTTTCCGTTACTGTTTTATACATAAAAGATATTTGTAAATTTCATATATTAAAAGTATTTATGATAATATTACTTCTGACTACAATTGATGAAAATAGTGGTGAGCAAGAGAAGTGAGCTGGGATCACGTAGCGGTCTCAATAGCGGAGTTGCACTGCAATTCATGGGGGTTGGCGAGCATTAGCAAGCAGGGGTCTGAGTCTTCTAGTAATATTTTAAAGTAGATCTTATTGAAAAACATCCTAATCTATCTTAATGGTAATACATTTTAAAATCGCCCCAAAATAGGCATAGTTGGGGACTTTAAAAAATCTATTGGATAATTGTCCATAATTCTGGGCTGCCAATTGACTATTTTAGCAAGTGTGTTTTGGCACTATAAAGTGGTTTTTGTGACAACCTTTTAACAGTATCTACTTTCAATTTAAACCATAATGTTACTATCATCATATTTGATACAAACATAAGTTATAGTACCCAGTATCAATATATTAGCTAGCCTTTTATTTTCCTCATCCAGACTTTCTGCTTAATCTTTCATAATCAGGATTATTTTAATGATTTTTTTTATATGTTATAAAAAACAGTTGCTAGTGATTGACATTGATAAAGGAAAAAGAAAAAAAATAAACGGTGACAAAATATGTAAAGTGATAAAACAAAATGTTTTATATTTTTCGAACAGATCTAAAAAATTATCAAATGTTATACATCTAATTTGAAAAAAATCCGATATGTATTGCTAAAATTTCAAACTAATGAGAATTATTTAAGACACTCATTGGGAAATTTTAGCATCCATAATTTAAAATTGTAATCAATTATCCAAAAATGCCATTTTATTTTCAATGAATGGTAAAATTTTAAAATCCATCTGAATTCCCATATAAAAGCGATGTGATGTAAAAGAAAATGTTCTATATTTTCCTAATGAATCAACCAAATTTAATAAAAAAGAATACAGTTGAATCCAGAGTGCTTTATCAATATATCTATCCAATGTCAAGCTAATTGGGGGCTTTTTGTGGCAGTTAACATGACGCATGAATACAGAAGCCAAAAAATTTTGTGTCAAGCTTCAACTGATATTTCATCTATTATCATAAAAGTTATGGTGCTTTACAGTTTTGATGGGATATGAATTCCATCAATATCATCCTCACAAAATATCCTCATCTTAGCTATATCAGTAATCCAAATGTGTAAAAGTTCAGAGATTTCAATCAATTTCAATTTTTCAAAAGTTTATCTACGCAAGTAAATATATGAAACAAAAACAATTTTTACTTGTTTTTAATATTTTAGTGTTTTATCTTTTAACAATTAATTAAAAAGCAAAAAGTATCTTATCAGCACACTTTGTAACATTACATATTTTATTGTGCAATTTTGAATTATACTATTAGAACATCAACAAGAAGTGATAAGTAAAATTATTTTATAAATGAAACAAATGATTTCATCAAATCCACCAGTTTGGTTTGTTATGATTTATATACTGTCAGTCTGTGTTGTTAGTAAGAATCAAGAACATTTTGCAGATCTGCAGTTTACTGGTGGTTGTGCTTTTTTACATTTTAGTAATGCATTGCTTATTTGTAACTCATGTTCTTTCAGTGTGTGTTGATAATAGAATGAAAATTTTTTTGTTTTTCCAAATTTTTTATTTTGTTTTAGAATTTTTAGTAGTATATCTGTTTTTTTATTTTTCTTTTCTTTTTATCTTTTTTAATTATCAATTTGTTTTTGTGCATTTCCTTCCACTGTCTGTAAAATTTCTGTTCGTTTTACCTCTCTGTTTTTTTCCTCTTGATCATTTTTTTCAACCTGTAAGAATAAATTTTAATTAATTTACTACTATTTTTTTAAAAAAAAGTATTTATGGAATCAATTTTTGACAGTGTTTTAAACGATAATTTACTTTTCCTATTTTCTTTTATTTCATCAGATTCAAAAGAATTCAAGGTACTTTTGATTGTTGTGTGATCTTTTATTAACTTTTATTTCTCTCTTTTCTTTTTTATTTAAAACATAAAAATGTGAAATGAATGATCTGATTTTAAAAAGGAGTATAATGTTCCTTGCCAAGAAATATGTTTCTGTTATTGTTTTATATTTTTATAAATTTTTACAGAAATATATTTGTATGTTTGTTTTCATGATAATGCATTTAATTTAATTAATATTCTAATTGATTGAATGTTTTTGTTGGTATGATATTTTATAAGCTTATATAAATGCATATTGAGCTTACTGAAATACTCTCTGTATGAACTCTAAAAATCTTTAATAATTTTTGTTTTTATGTCAAATATTTGTATCATGTTGTAAGATATGTTACCTCACATAATTTAAAAAGGATTCCATGTATGTTCACTGTTGTGGTTTTGCATTTTACCTAATAATAGTTGTTTTGAAATAGAATATTATTAGTACAATAGCATTTGGGATATTTAGTTCTTCAAAAATGGAAGAGTTCCTCCAAGATGTGAAATGCTTGAAAGCACAACACTATTACACTAGTATTTCATTCGTACTATTTCTGTTTTCTGTTAGTTATCAAGAGGGGAAAATTGTTTAAAAACAGAACATTATTAGTACAATACTGTGACATTTACGCTATTTTTGTTTTGTGTTATATTGTTCTTAAAAAATGCTAGAGTTTCTCCAAGAGGTAAAAGGCTCTTTTTTTTTTTTTACTTTTCTTTTGAGATATTCTCTGATTCAATGCAAAAATGTATTGCAGACTTATATAAAGAAGACGGATGACATTTGAAAAACTTGGACTTTTTGTCTACTCAAAAAATTGGGGATTTTGTTCATTGAAGCATAGCCAGTCGGAAGGCACACAAAGCTTCTTATGTGTCCACTCCAATCTGACAATGAACTGCACACAATTTCTTGACAATAGTTCTTTAATAATAATTACAATCAAATTTATTGCAAGCATAGTAAGTCAGAGATAATAATGCAAGTTGATTTTTGAAATCTGATCTTTGATCTGATCTTTAACTCTAAATTCTAGTACTTTGCAATAAAAGAAAGTTCAGTTTTAATTTTCAAACCAACATTCCTCCAATGAACATAAAAGTATAAAAATGTGGAAATGTAGTGATTGTGTATGTCATCTTCCCAACTGCAAAACTTCTAAAAGTTAATACCAATTTCAGATTTCTTTCATTACTTGAAGGATTGGTTCTCAAAACCAGTGCAGACATATCCCAGAATAAAAGCCATTCCAAGGATTCACAGGCCTGTGTTTATGGGTTTTCTTCTTACTAAGCAAACCACTGGGCATTTTATTGGCTTTTTTCCCAATTTTATGCCAGCAAAATCTAATTGTTAAATCAGTATTCAAAGTTTCAGTACTTTCCCCTCCAATTGCTAGTATTGTTCTAAGCATATGGCCAAATTCCTTAATACTGTTGTTGTAAATAATACAATATTTGATTAATCAACCAGCTTGATTTTGATAGGTCAAAATTAATGTTTAAGGTTCCTGTCCCTGCCGGCGAAGGCACTCACGAGCTAATGCTAATCCTATGGGAAGGGATTTTTTTAATATCTCGTTTGCATTTTGGCATTTTTAAATAATTTTTTTTGCATTGGATAGACGAGATCCGTCTCTACATTGCACCTTTTTTACTTTTTCGATTTTGGTTGCAGATATTGTTTAGAATGACACTTTTATTTTCAGAACCAGTTTTGAAAGTGAAAATAACGGTATAAAAAATATCTGCGACCAAAATCGAAAAAGTAAAAAAAAGTGCGATATACAGACGGACCTCGGCTATCCAATGCAAAAAAAAAAAATATTTAAAAATGTTGAAATGCAAACGAGATATTAGATAAATCCCTCCCCATAGGATTAGCATTAGCTCGTGAGTGTCTTCGCCGGCAGGGACAGGAGCCTTAAGTCTTGCTGTGTCTATGGGACCCTGTGGTCAAAATTACATAATATGTAGCATATATTGATTTTTCTTATGTTTTTACACTTGTTTTATTTAATGAAAAAGAAAACTTGTATAAAAAACAGGTTTATAAACATACTTCGTAAACCTGTTAATCTGGCAGACCCAACCAGATGATTAGAATGTTAAGTGTTATGAATTCTTCTTTTTGGAAAGGAAAGGAAAGCAGATATGTTTTCAGAAAGAAGTATGAGCAACATTGAAATTTATATGTGACTGTGATGCTTTTATCTTTTACAGCAATTTTATATTTTGTTCTATATTTGTTTATCCATTTTCTCCTTTAGAGAGAAGACGTGCTCAACAAGCTGTACAGCCTTCTAATATTGGAATTGTTGCTGCTAGTAAGTTGGTTGCTTCTTTGAATATTTATCATGTTTAATTTGATTCTTAATTGCATACATAAATAAAATATATGATTGCCAGAGATCTGTTGAGTAAAAATCTGGGCCCTTTTAAAGGACCTTTTACAAAATGTTTCATTTTTAAAAAGGACCCTTCATAAAAGTGTTTACTTTAAAAAAGGACTCTTTACAAAATAATTTGTCTTAAAACAGGACTCTTCACAAAAGTTTTCCTCCTCAAATCTAACCCTTTACAAATTTAATCATTTAAAAATAAAATTGCACCTGTCACAAAACAATTGAAGTCACCACAGAATCCAGTTAAAAATGTCAAAACAGGAACCTGCATATAATGATAAATTCAGAAACACAAAATTATGATTAGATTTTTTTTACAAATATAAATTTTTTTTCAGAATTTCACAAAAAAGGGAGCTTTCCCGAGAGAAAAGTCTGGACAGACTCCTGATTGCATCAGGAATGATAAAAGGAGTTAAAGGAGTAATAGTCCATAAAATGAGTTAAAAATTAGTGAAACTGGTATTTTTCTGAGCTATTTTTATTATGATTTTTCCATATTTAAGAGATTGCCAGGCTGATAAAATATAATGCAGTGCAGCCAATCTATCAAGAAGTAGTAAAGCCTGGAAAACTATAAGACAGTGATAAAATTAAGAACCAAAGAACATATCCTGGTCTAGAGATCTGCATAGGTTCAGCCCAATTTCCATTCATGATATTTGGGCCAGGCTCGGCTGTTTTTTATTTTTTCATATTTTCTATAACCTGGGTGGTGTTGGACTGAGAATGTTTTTTCCTTGTGTAATGTCATTCCAAATTTCATCTTTAATCAGTGAAGAAAGTATATGATAAAGCAACATTTCATTGATACATCTTCTGTTTTGGTGATGTATTAATTGCATATTTACTTTCATTTTTATAACCCCCTATTTTTGAAGGAAATTTTGGTAAACAAATTTTCATATGCAGGCAACTGGAACCACTGAAATTGGATTCCAATCACATATGGCCTAATGGTAATCTTTCCTCAATTTGTTTAAATTTTAAGTAGCATTTTAGTTTGGTTCTGTTTATCTAAAACAGAAAATTTGTTTTTTTTATTTCCTGCAACTTGTTTCTTTCTACTTGCTACAAAAACACTAAAAAACAAATTAGGTGTCATCCATTAATTATGCTGAATTTCAAGAGAGAGTCGGGGGGGGGGGGGGGTCCACAAAGTGTGACAGGAGGAAAGTAATGGGTTAACTGATTGTTGAATTGCAACACCTTGAACTAAAAAGGTCTTAATGGTTTTATAGTATTATGGATTGACCCAAGTCTTCATGAAAAAAATTAAACCCGGGACTGGCCCAGAAATAATGAAATCTGGACCTGGCTCAGCTCAAGTCTGTTAGAAATGTGGGCTGACCCTTGTCCACTGCCCAAGTTTTGCACCAGGACTAAGCAGACCTCTAAATTCTTGTCCCCAAGCCCATGTTGGACTGGCATTTTATTTACTTATTTTTGTGAAAGTTATATTGATGTTCTATATTTATTCAGTCAGATCTTTAAAAATCTAATTTGGTTTAATAAATTGTAAAGGCTTATTTTTTAAAATTTACTTTGTTTTCTCTGTAACTCTTTAAAATTATGATTTTCTATAGCTATCTTTTTATTTCGTTCTAAACTACATTGATTTTCTTACTGAATCTTCATTTGAATGTAATTGTATATAATCTAATACCATTAGTCCTACTGTTAAATAACTTTTTCCACTACCCATTTAGATCTCTGCTGTAACGTATTTAAATAATCTAACCTCCATTTTGTCCAAACTGTCTGGACGACCCTTGTAGTCTTCTGCCAACGGTTTAATCGATTGATATTAGTATCAATTAACATTGGTTCAGGTATAGCATTAATGGATCTCCCGATTAAAAAATGACCTGGAGTCAAGACCTCAAAATTATCAAAATCATTAGATAAAGGTGTAAGAGGTCGAGAATTCAAAATGCCCTCCATTTGAATAACTATAGTTTCAAATTCTTCGTAATTAAACCGTAAATCGCCTATCGCTCGTTTAAGGTGATATTTAACTGATTTCACACCTGCCTCCCAAAGTCCTCCGAAATGGGGAGATTTAAGAGGTATGAATTTCCAGTCAATCTCTTCAGAAATTAGATAACTTTCTAAAATTTCATCTGGAAAATTTATCATTTTGTAAAACTTTTTCAGTTTAGAATTTGCCCCCACGAAATTGTTAGCATTATCTGTAAAAATCTTAGAACATTTTCCCCGCCTAGCCATAAAACGCTTAAGAGTGGAAATCAGAGCATCTGAGGTTAAATCTGAGAGAAGCTCAAAATGAATGGCTCGAGTTACAAAACATATGCAAACACAAATAAATATTTTGTTCAATGAACCCTTGCGCTGATTTTTATAGTTTATATAAAATGGACCACATAGATCTAAACCGGTACAATTAAATACTGGTGACTCATTAATTCTTTCATAAGGTAATTCACCCATTAGCTGAGAGCATGGAGTTGGTTTTACCTTAAAACAAATAACACAAGAATGCACCGTTTTTCTTGCCAAATTTCTACCACCTAGAGGCCAAAATTTTAATCTAACAGAATTCAAGAGTCCTTGGGGACCAACATGATAAAGACGCTTATGCATAGTAATAAAATAAATCTTACTTAATTTAGAATTTTTTGGCAAAATAGCCGAATGTTTCTGCTCATAAAATACAGAAGCTTTGTTGAGCCTTCCGCCAACATGTAAGATTCCCTTATCATCTATAAAGGGATTTAAAATATTAAGATTACCTGTCACAGCCTTTTTACTACATAAACATTTTTGTGATACTCTAGTCAAAATGTTTTCATCTTCCTTGACTTCTCCAAAAATCAAGTTACCCTTTCTTTTATCAGCATTTCTACAATTGTATATAAATCTGTGAACAAAGGAAAAAATATATAAAAGTTTATAATAGTCATTACTAAGATCAAAAAAGTTATCAAAAAAGGATAAATTCTCGGTGGCTAGAAATAAAGTCGTTTCACAGTTATTTTTCCTTTCGAAACATTTCATTTCACTTAAATAGTTCTGACTTTCACTTTTAGTTAGTAAGTCACTTTCAGAAAAAGATGATTGCAAATAACTTGAGAAAAATTCTGGATCCATCAAAAATTCGGGGCCTGTAAACCACTTGGAATTGTTCACAAGGGAGTCTGCACTTATTCCTCGTGAAAGATGATCTGCTGGGTTGTTTTTACCTGCACAATGAAACCATGTTTCTGGTTGAGTTAATCTTTGGATTTCATCCACATGATTGGCAACGAAGGACTTTCATTTTCTGCTGGATCCGTTAATCCAGAATAAAGCTATTTTTGAATCTACCCAATGATAGATTTTAGAAGTATTTTTACGATCAATTATCTTTTTAATTTCTGATCCTAAGCGAGCTGAGAGTAAAACTAAGAGAGCTGAGAGCACCAATCAACTCTAGGTGTGGCAAAGTTATTCTCTTTACTGGGGCAACTCTGGTTTTAGATGCTATGAAACTAACAGAAACTTGATCGTAATCTTGCACTCTCAAATAAACAACAGCACCATAAGCCTTTTGACATGCATAAGAAAAGCAGTGAATTTCAACATTGTTTGTATCAGATGACAGGAAAACAAATCTAGGGATTTTAATTTGATTTAATTTAGAGAGTTCTGAACACCATTGTGTCCATTTCTCGCAGATGTCAATGGGGAGCTCAGTATCCCAAGACAGCTTGTGGATCCATAAATTTTAGAAAAGACATTTAAGTCTTATAGTAAATGGAGATAGGATACCAGTAGGGTCATAAATTCTTCCAGAAGTCTGTAAAACAAACCGCTTAGTATTTTTCTTATTCTTCAAAAATTCTATTAAACTCGAAATGTCTATGCTAATAAAATCTTGTTCAACATCCCATGATATTCCTAATACTTTCAATGAATTTGTAATTCTATGATTTTGATCAAATAGATAAATCTCAAACCCTTCTTTCTTGCAACATTCTAGTAACGATTTGTCATTTGTTAACCATTTCCTCAAATTGAAACTAGCTTGATTCATGATTATCTTAGCCTCATATGAAATCTTCAAAGCTTCTTCAATATTATTGGTACCTCTCACCAGATCATCGACATAAAGACAAGTATCGAGAATTTCAAAAGTTTCTGGATATTGATCGTTAAATTTTCATATATGCTCTTTTATTGTGGCAGCTAGGAGAAATGGGCTAGCATTTAATCCAAAAAGTAAACATTTAAAACGATACACTTGAATTTTCAAATTATCAGACACTTTATCTGACAGATCTTCGGTAACTTCCACAAAGAGAAATCTGACAGCATCTCTGTCCTTTTCTGATAATGAAATTTGGAGAAATGCTTTCTCCACATCCGCTAAAATTCCTATCTTATTCAATCTAAAATTAATGAGCAAATGAAAAATACTAGGATTTAAATTGATACCAGGCCACAGACAATCGTTTAAAGAAAGTTGTGAGAACATCGTGAGAACTAGCATCAAACACATGCATGTTTTTGTGGTGACAATATCTTTTCTAAAAACTGCTCGATGTGGCAAATAGAATATGGGACTGTCTGGTCTAGTTTAATCTAACACTTCTTCAATAATATCACAATCCAGATATTCTTTCAAAATCTCTTTATACTGAGAAAACAAATTATCATTGTTTCACATTTTATTAATTAAATATTTAAATCGTTTCTCAGTGACTTCATAGTTGTCGTTCAAATTTATCCAATCCTTTTTCCATGGAAGGACTACTTCATAATGATTATCTTTACAGTAAACTGTTTCTGTAAAAATTTCCAATGCCTTATCTTCATCATTACAGTAAGGATCATCCCTAATTCGAATCGATTCTAAATCGAAAAATTTGCTTAATTCTTCTTCTACATTGCAAATTAATCCACAATAATTATCATTATTATCAGTATTTGAATCAGAGATGCAACCTCCCACCACATACCCAAATACGGTATCCTGCAAAATCACGTTAGAACTTCTTAAGCAAATTTGACCAGTTCGCAATAATTCATAGAAACATTCAGTCCCTAACAAAACATCTATTTTATTAGGTTCATTTAATTTTGGATCTGCCAATCTCACATCTGTAGGCAGCTCGGAAAATGGAAATCTAATGACCTGGTATAAGGTTTGTTATTTTTGGAACAATCAATAAATCGATTGTTCTCTTATAATCAGCCTTATTCGAAACAGTGGCCCTAATTTTCCATTTGACACTTATTTGAGAATCATTCAAACATGAAACAGAAACATTAAATTGCTCCCTTCTAATTCCTAATAATTTTGTAAAGTTATCAGAAATAAATGAGTAATTTGAGCCGACATGTATTAATGCACGCGCAAGTATAAATTCACTAGACACATTCTCAATATTAATTAAAGCAGTAGATAAAATAGTGGTTTTTCTCCTTTGACATGAATTATTTACAGAAGTGCCTACGAAATCACTGTTCCTATTTTCAAAACACTTACAAGGAGAGGGTCCGAGGTTGGTCTCACCGAATGCGATGAACATTTGTGTTTCGATAGAGTATAGTTAGTGTATAAATATATGACCGCCATAAAGCGCAACACCCAGGTGGTCTTGAGAAAATCAGTCGCAAAGTTTAAGCTACAATTTATAATCCGACAAATTTCCTCTTTCAGAAAGCGGCTCCGTGGCATAGCGGTAGCATGCTGGATTTGAGTTTTTTCTAACTGGGTTCGATCCCGGCTCTGACTTGTTTTTCAGAATGAAAATTTTTATCAATCATTTTCGAACCGCAATTGAAAGAATATGTATAACAATTTAAATTTACGAAAAATATGAATTAAATGTATGTTTTGTAGCATATAAGTGCTTTTTTAACTACGAAATTTTGCATGTTTAAATACGTAATGAAAAAAAAAGAAACCCGCATATTTATATGTCTATAGACCAGAAATTTTTTGTTATTTAAAATTATTTACAATTATTTCAATGAATATCTACAATTTTTAACAGAGAAATGAATTAAAATAAGTGAACAAATATATTATTTTCATTTTGTTTTCTCATTGAAATATTTCATGGTTTATTCAAAATATGCTTTTATATTTTTAATATGATTTTTTAAAGTCTGGTATTCTTTATTTTTAATTAGAATAAGTGTCTACGTAGCAATTTCTTTCGGAAATCTTTTTTTTTTCTTGTTTAATATTTTTATATAAATCAGTTTAATTATATAAATACAATTTTAGGTGCGAATCTTTGCATGTTAATATATTTAATGAAAACTAAAGATAAAATAAATAAATAATAATAATAACAAATTAAAAAAAAGTCAATTGGAACTTTTATAGACCATAAAATTAAGCTAATTTTAAAATTTATTTACTGTTATTTACATAAATAAGGTAATACTTAAGGTAGTACAATGAAATAAATGTATCGTTTTTTACCAACTAGCTTTTTAACTTTTGAATTTTTAAAATCTTGGATGCTTATGATTATAGTTAGAATAACTATCTTTGTGCTTAAAAATAAGTTCTAAAAAGATATTGAACTGCTGAAAATAGTTATTACGTAGGTCATAATTACAAAACCAAAAATCCGAAATAAAAAAAGTCATATTTAGAATTTAAAAAAGCGTATTAAAAAAAATCATGAAATATTCGAAATACTTTCATACAGAAACAAAATTAAAGTAATATAATTATTTACGCATTTATATCACGCCTTTTAATTTAATTCTCTGTGATAAATAGTAGATTATTAATTGAAATAACTGTAAATAATTTTAAATAACAACAAAAAATTTCTGGTCTATAAATATATAAATATGCGGGGTTTTTTCATTATATATTTAAACATGCAGAATTTCGTACTTAAAAAAACACTTACATGCTACAAAACATACATTTAATTCATATTTTTCGTAAATTTCAATTATTATACATATTTTTTTCAATTGCGATTCAAAAATGATTGATGAAAAATTTCGTTCAGAAAAACAAGTCCGAGCCGGGATCGAACCCGGGTAGAAAAAACTCAAATCCAGCATGCTACCGCTATGCCACAGATATGCCACAGATCCGCTTTCTGAGAAAGGAAATTTATCGGATTATAAACTGTAGCTTAAACTTTGCGACTGATTTTCTCAAGACCCCCTGGGTGTTGCGCTTTATGGCGGTCATATATTTATATACTAACTATACTCTATCGAAACACAAATGTTCATCGCATTCGGTGAGACCAACCTCGGACCCTCTCCTTGTTAGCTTCGGGATTTAAGCTGTATTTTTCATCCTGGGTGGGAGCAGATGAATTCGCAATCATATCTGACCCTCCTGACTGCTGACTGAACTCCACTGGTGGAGAATTGTTTATTTTATCTCTTTGTATGTGAAGGAGAGATGAATGATGTTTAGAGCAATACGTGCACGAATAATTAGATGTAGAGTTTCTTGCAGAATGGTTTGAATTTGATAAACAGTTGAAACATTTTGTTTCTTTTTATGAATTCAATGCGGTCATTAACAGACATCTTCTGAAATACATTGCATCTAAATAATGAATGTGAATCATTTTTGCAGCAAATGCACTTTGAATTCTTCGCACTAGTGTAAAATGATGTTGCTTTTTCTTTTGCTTGCCTTTTTTTACTAACAGTGTTAATGTTTGTTTTAGAAGCTTCCAAAGTTCTAGCATAATTTTTTAGAAAGGAAATCAACTCTGACATTTTCGGCAATTCATCCTTTTTGGATTCTCGTTCCCACCAAAGCTTACAAGAACAATCTAATTTCAGAATTAACACATATGCAAATATGGTTTCTGAAAGTCCCTCTATTTTTTGCTCAAGAACTTCTAATGACCTAATACATTCAGTTACATTGTCCACTAATTTTAAAATAGAAGACGGATTATCAATTTGAATGGAAGGAAAAGACATAAAACGCTTCAAATGCGCAAATACTTGATCTCGTTTATTCGAATATCTATCTTCTAAAAGATTCCATGCTATCGCATAATTAGCATCAGTAATTGGTATCGACTGAATGATCCTTAAAGGATCAGTATGTAGTGATAATTTAAATAAGAAAGTTTTTGCGAAGCTGATAAAGCTGAATTATTATGAATACTAGATATAAAAATGTCTCTAAATGATAACCACGCATGTAATTGACCACTAAATGTTGGAAGATTTAATTTAGGCAAGCGGATTGTTTCGCTAACACTTCCTTTGCATTTCGTTAATACTGGAGCTAACTCGCATAATTTTCTTTTTACAATTAAATATATTTTATCTATATTCTCTTGAATAGATTGTTGTTCAGCAATATATTTATCATCATCTTTATCGTCACAAAGTTGAAAAATTTTCCTAAATATCTCTGCAGATTCTTTTTCGAACGCAGATGATTTTTTCTCGTAAAGTTCTAACTCAAATTTATCCAAACCACTTTTATTCGTGAGCTCATTTGTAGCCTTAGTTAAGTTGGATTTCAATAATTTTTTTTCTTTTAAAATAGATTCCATATTTAAATAATATATCAGAACAAATACTAATTATAATCAAGCAATAAAGAGGTCAGAACTTATCCCTTTTTCATCGTATCCAAAGCTGATGTCAACAACACTTAATTTCTTTTTAATAATGTTCACAAAACATAGACACAAATGTTGGAAGATTTTTATGAACACGATATATTGACAAAATGAACTATTTATCCATAGGGACTCTCTGGCTTAATGGACCACAAAATGTTGATCTTTACTCATTAAACAACTATTTTTTGGACTGTATCACATTTTATTTAAATCACAATACGATGAGCGAACACTCTGGTCGCCATCTTACTTCACAACAACATTATTCTCTATTCCGTTCACTTCACATTTTCAATCCAGAGGAACTCGCGACGCCCTCTTACGGGATTTATAAATTCTCAGTTTTCAGGGTTTGGGCTCTGGCCAAATTTTTAGCTTTTATATCATGCTGGTCCACTAAATTTATTTTGTACCAGCCGAACTATACAGGGGTCGATGCAGGATTTTATTCTTGGGGCCCATTTTGTGACAATTAAAAATTATTTTTGTGAATTTTATTATATTTTTGAACGTTATGTAATGAAAGTTGAAATCCAGTTACTCAAATTTGAACCAAGAATTTATTAACAAAAACTTCTTTAAATACCCTTTCGAAAGTTTTTGTTTTTTTGTGACCTGGTTTTATTTACAAATTACACATTTTGAAACAATTTTTATGAAAAAGAATGTTACAAAGGGGGCCTATTTTATTAAAAGGAATTTTGTGAAAGTGAAGGGTCCCATTTTATTAAATTTATTTTTGTGAAGGGGCCTATTTTATTAAATTTATTTTTGTGGAGGGGCCTATCTTATTAAACAGATTTTTGTAAAAGGGCCCTAAATAGGCCCCAGATTTTGCCTGGATCGACCTCTGCTATACCTTATGACTTTTATACTGGGCCAAGCCAATCAATTTTTTATAGAGATTGGACTGGGAAATTTCAGTCTGTGCAGACCTCTATCCTAGTCAATGAGAGAAGAAATGAGGTCCTACGGCTACAAACAGTTAACAGCAGGAAGAGAGGACACAGGCTTTGTTAGAAATCTAGAAATTTGCATTTACTTCAGCATATTGTCAGGCAGATGACCTTGAGGAATTTTTAGATGTTGGCTAAAATGACTAGGTTTCAATGCAATATATAGTGATGTTGAGGCTATTAGTTTATCAATTAGTGGACTTGTGGGTTTTAATACCCTTGGGGTAAGTGGAATTAGAATATTAAAAGTTGGTCATAAAGTTTGAAAGAAGATATAGCCATAATTCTAGAAATGAGGAGAAATATACTAACTAAATAGTTTCTATAAAATGTTTGTAATATAGAAATTTAGCATAGTGTCTTAGTCCAGTAGCAGAAACAGTGCTACATTGCAGCAGGCTCCACAGATTTTATTAGACCTTGCTGATTAATTTAACTGCTTAAAAAGAAATTTGGTGTTTAAGTGCCAAAATGTACTTTATGCTTCTAGATTTATTGTATCTCCAGATTACACATTCTTCATAAATGCAAATTTTGCTTATTCTATAGCTTACTGTAATTTCTCATTATACTAAACTTAGCCCAGCATTCTTGAGATGAGTTTTGTTTTGCTGCAGATTGGCACAGTAAATTCTATTGCATAGCTAAATTTCTCTAAGGCCTTAGTAGTTTTATAATATTTATCTCCATAAAATTAATAATATATTTTATGTTAATATTTTAATGTTATTTAGCTATTTCATGTATACCTTTTTTTCCATATGAAATCTTTGTTTAATAGGGGGAAAATCTGAATCAACACCTTCACTTGTTAATGGTCGAGAACCTAAGAAAAAGGAAAGAGAAAAGAGAAAAAAGAAGCTGACAAAAGAAGACATTAGTAATCCTACTAATTTCACGTGAGTTTAAAAAATTAAAAGATATTATTCATATTAGTTCAAAGTTATTTCTTTATAATTTGATTTGTATATTTATTTGTTTTAACTCTGGAATGTTACTTGGAATACACCTGTACTCTACCATTTGTCTTTTAATATATTTTTTTAACCCCCCCCCTCCCCTTTCCCAAATAAGTTTCTTTTGTTATTTTAAAATAAAAAATTTTGAAAAAAAAAATCATACTTTTATTTGGACCAGCAGTATTTAAACTGTAGTTTGCAGACTCCAACGGGTCTGCAGCACATTTCCAAAGAGTCAACAAAGGTCTCTCATTCTTTCTTCATCTAAAATCTGAGAGAATGTGAATAATAATAATATGAAAGAAAAAGTAAGATGGTAAGAATGCTGTTGAAACATATTATATAATTTATATATCTCTTTCTAGTTTATATACTTTGTATATGATATACTAAGTATCGGTAATTTCTCTGGAGGTCTGCAAAGACAGAGGAAATTTGAAAAGGGATCAATTGTAACTGAAAGATTAAGAACTGCTGATTTGGATAACCCTATCTAGTTAATTTATATTATCCCTAACTAGTTAATTTAACTAACTGATTAATAAAAATAAGTGTAACATTCCAGGGTTAAATGTTTTTATTTGGGTTTACTAACATTGTGTTAAAATGTGCTTCCTGCTTTGGAAAACATTTTACAGAAATTTTTTTGCATATTTTGGATATAACTATAATTATTTTTTAATAGTACCTTCATAAATAGCAAAACGTGAGAAAATTGAATGTGTACAACAAAAACCCTCTTTAAAAAAAAATTGTCATGGTTCCATAAAAAATAATTAAATGGATGGTGTATCTGCAAATACTGGAACCTGCCTAAAATGATTTTTTCACCTGTTCATGGTAATTCCATAGCAGGTTTTACTGTGTTTTGGTTATTGCAACTCAGGGGCGTCGCCATGGGGGGTATGGGGGGGGGAGCCTCCCCCCCCCCGATATATGTGAAGTTGGGAAATTTGAGCTTAGAGTTGGGAAATTCTAGACTTTTGAGACATTTTCTTTTTTAAAAGTAATAGTAAAAAAATTACGAATTTTTTGTTGTTTTGGTGATTATTTTGAGTACTGCAACAGTAAACAAGTTAAATTATCAAAAGAAATACAAAAAGAAATCAGCCACACTTAATCTATCATTGTATTTTTCAGTTCTACAAAAATATTGTACATCTACCAGACCTAAATTTCTCTACTCCTGTCCATCAATAACTGACTAACCAGTTCCTTTATTTCCTCCAAAACTTTGTTCCTTTCTCAAAAATTTCACCCTACCTCCCCTTCTCCTCCCAAAAGAGAATCCAGCTATTTTAATCCAAAGGGATTGCAGCTTCTTTTGAAAATTGGAGATCACTTGTAGCACAACAGAAATGAAAGTAGTAACCTACTTGAAACACAGCTATGGGCAAGAAGATTTGATGAGTTTTCACAACTTTTATGACTAATTTTGTGATTTTTGGACAATATTTTACTCATTCTCGAGATTTTTTCTGCTGCAAAAATTAGTTAACCCTTCGCTGTCAAGTAAAAAGTATTATATGAGCAAAGGCGGATATAAGAAGTCGTTAGTTTAGATAATTTTGTCACATTTTACTTTTATTTGTGTGCGGAAATATATATCAGTCCTGTTCGTTTATATTCATATGTGTTTATAAAAATTTAAACCAAAAGTCCAGTGTTCTGTGTTTAAAGCTGTACTAAAAAGTTACTATAAATCTCAGCACGAAGAAACCCTTCATAATAGGAAAAGAGTTTTCGTGCAAGATTTTGGAGCATCTAAAAATCCATTCGAGGATGAAAAAGGTAAAAAATAGACGATTTTATTTTGGAACAGAAATATGACCATGAAAGCAGTCCATCAACTGAAGAAAAAATCGACATGCACTGTAACGCTGACACGTTGCACTTGAATAAAATTTTGAAGAAATAAAGATTTCCTTACAGACAAGCTCACAAACAATTATGAATATTAGAATGTGACTGGAGCAGCTGAGTTCCGAAAGCACCGTAGGAAAAGGGTTTCACCAAAGGCAATAGATAAAAATAATAGCACAGCAATGGACATTGATACACATAAGTTTTACAGTAAAGAATTATAAGAAATACAAGAAAATTTCAGGAATTTAGTAATGGGCTTAAACGACAATGTTCTCTATATCAAGAGAATATTGCAGCAATGCATTCCATATTTAAATTACAATTGTGCAAGGGAAAAGTTAATAATGTTTCCACCTGGATATGAGAAACCGGATGTA
Organism: Maratus speciosus; assembly: GCA_963932465.1. Taxonomy (NCBI): domain Eukaryota; kingdom Metazoa; phylum Arthropoda; class Arachnida; order Araneae; family Salticidae; genus Maratus; species Maratus speciosus. Next base: position 595,585,324 of record OZ010788.1, on the reverse strand, counting down.
CATGACTTGCACAGTCAAATAGAAATAAACCAAAATCCCAACTCACTTAACAAATCTTTTACTCATGCCATCAAATTCAAAGACTATTTGGGTCACGCCGTCAGACTATACACTCGTACCTTAACATTCACAGCAGCTTATCTTTATGGCGTTGCATCTAATGAAAGAATCTTTAGTCAAATAAAAATTAAAAAAATATACATTGCAAGCTACAATGAGGGATGACAGACTTGACAGCCTAATGCTTTTAAAATATGAAAGTGAAATAGGGAATTTTATTAAACTAAGCGATGTTATTAACGGGTGGGCTTTTTTGAAGACCACGAGAATTAATATTAAGTGAAAACTAGTCGGATGTGCCAATCCCAAAATTTTCTTCTACTCCATACATGTTAATGCCTCAAAATTTGCAATCACAGTGCCAAAATTAAATTACAATTCTTTGCCTATAATAACAAACTCTAAAGATATAAATTTGTTGAATTGCGTGCATTTAAAAAGGAGATATAAGCATAGCATTTTTCAAACAAATCATTGAATTTTGGCACCCAGCCTCTTAGATGTCTGCAACCAAAATTCCTTACTCAAAGTGCACAAAAGCGATAGCTTTGGGTAGTATAGACCCAAGTCTAATAAGGATCTATTTATGTGGAAGTGCTACTTATGTGGAATATGAAGTTTGACTAAGTTCCGTGCATTAGTTTTTGAGATACAGCTATCGGAAAATCGTGAAAAATGCTTCATAGCAGCGCCACCTGCTATATGATATACATAAAAAGCTAATCTGCATCAAATTATGTCAAGGTTTAACAGAATATGACGTTTGATCAAATTCCGTGCAATAGTTTTTGAGATATAATTATCGCTAAAATCATGTAAATCGTGAAAAATGCCGCATAGCAGTGCCACCTGTTGGACGATTTACACCAAAAACAAATCAGCACCAATTTTTATAAAGGTAAAATCAAACCTCGTTAACACGAACTGTTTCCGATTGCCTCGTCCAGTTGTATGTAATGTAGTTAAGTTCCGATAACACGAACTACTTTTAATACGATCAAAAAAAGTTTCCCCTTGAGTGTTCGCGTTAACGAGGTTCGACTGTATAAGTGAATCTTTAAAGTTTTATTAAATTTCGTGCATTAGTTCTTGTGTTAGAGCGCCCACAAAATTTGTATCACATATAAACAGACAGATATTTTCTAAAAACAGTCGAATCGTGTTCAGGACTTACTAAAACATATAAATCAGTCTAAAACCGGAAGTCGAATTTTTTCACGAATCCAATACTTTCTTCTTGTAAAGACAGAAGTAAGTAAAAAGCGTATTTATTTTTTTAGTAAACAAACTCATAATTAGAATTTTTATGTTTTCAGTTTCAGAATTTTTCTTTGGAAAAGAATTTTTTTATGCAAAAGTATCATTATAATTATTACACACGTTGTGCATATCATTTTAGTCGAAAATCGGAGCAATTTGTTTCAAGTTGGGAAATTTTCGAATTCTCCCCAAAAGAATTCTCCCCCACCCCCATTTCGAATTCTCCCCCAAAGTGTGGAGTTGTTCTCAACACTTGATTCCAAAGTTTTCGAATTAATCCTTCAATACTGAAAATTTTTCAAAAACCAAGGTTTTGATCTTAAAAGATCTCAAATCATGCTGTGACTAAATTTAATAAGTGTAATTTTGTTTTTTTAGAAACTTTCAACTACTATAATAAGATTTTTTCATAAAAGTAAAAGAACGAGAATAATTTTCACTCATTTTTTTAATATAAACTTTTAATTCCCTCAATTTGTCTTATGCAAGTGTATGTTATGATGATAGTGATAGAAAAGCACAACAGACTGAACAGCATATTTTCTAACTTATTTTCTTAATATGTAGTTCATATTTATTGGACAGACTACATATGACTTGACTTTTTGAAAAACTCATTTGAAAGTTCGTGAATTTTATAAATATCTTCTCTGTTTTACAGATAAAATATAATAGTTAATCTTTATTTTTATATATATTTTAAATCTGTCATACATAGATGCTATATTATTGTTGTCGTCTGTACTTTTTTTGTATTAATACTTTTAAGTGCTAAATATTTTCCTGGATTTAATTAACAAACTTTACTTAGGCATGTTCAGCATGTTGGGTGGCATCCTGAAAAAGGCTTTAATGTAAGCATAAGTTTCTTCTTTTAAATCTCCTTTGAATTTTTTTTTTTTAACCCTCCAGTTCCTAATGCATCTTCCAGAGTGTACTGCTCTTTTATTCTTTATAATTCCTGAAAAAACCATCATAGGTAAATTCAGACCCACCTATTGGTTTCTTGAAGAACTAATGAAAATGTTGATACTTAATCAACACTTGCTCAGATTCTTCAGTTCTTCTCATGTTCAGACACTTCCCTCAGATTTAAAAAAGGACAGGACGCAGCTGGTGCAAAAAGTGCACTTTTTAGATCTTGAAGAGTACATTTTAGATTCTGAATGGTTCCAATTTAGATCCTTTCAGGCACATTTTTGATTTTGTACATTGATTGTTTTATTATTTAAGCATACTTTTAATATTAAAAAGTTAGGGAAATCTTTTCAAGACACAACAGAGTCTATTTTTATTATTTAAGTGGAAATTTTAGTAAGAAATAGAGGAAGAACACATCTTTTTGACTGAGCAGGAAGGGTGCTATGTCTTTTCAACCTTCTATGTGTCTATGTGTTTTTCAACCTTCCAGTAGGGCACTATTTTTTGGATGTGTGTCAAGAAGGGTATTATTTCTTAATACAAAGGGCCGGCAGGATGCAGCATTCACCTAAAACTGCCTGGAGGAAATTCTGTGTTATAATTAGAGGCTTTCTATAACCTTCTAAAATTCTTCATGCCCTTTTGACTGGCAACACTTTCAAGCTGCATATCATAGCTTGTAAAAGGTGAACACCGACATTTTTTGTGATTTAAGGTGTAACACTTATTCATGAAAAATGTGCTATTTTTTGTATTTGGGACAAGAAGAGTGCTATTTTTCAAATCAAAGGGCAGGCAGGGTGCAGCCCCTTCCTGAAACCAATTGGGGAAACTCTGATATATATATATATATATATATACAGTGAATGCCCATTAATGCAGACTACCAAGGGCAGGCCCATTTTTCATGTACACTAACCGGTGTCTGCATTGAACGATGTAAACATTTGAATGGCATAAAAATAGTCTTTTGTGTTGGTTTAAGGCTGTTCTCAACTGCTCTGCTCAACAAGCGAAAAACATTTTGACACATTTACAAATTCATTTTTTAATGGACAGATGTAAAATTGGAAGGCCTGACTATGGAAGCGATTTGGAATCAAACTGTGTTTTCCATTTTTTGATAAATAAATTACCTGTTATAAGCGATTTTGATCACACAACAAACAGGTTTTTCAACCTTTCTTGAGTAGTTATTCTTTTTTTGCGCAGAAATTCGGTTCAAAATTCTTACTTTGACACTATTTTCTGAAAGATCTATTGCGTTGGCAAAAAAACGGAAAAAACAGTTCTATTGTATAGTTTCTGAACAACACCTATTAGTTTCATGAATTTCTGAACAAAAATGAATTAAAACTTATGTCATAAAGTTGCCCTTTTGGATTTGAGAACAGCCTTAATTGAATTCAGTTTTTAAAGAAATTAAATTGATTAGAACTTTATACTAAAATAAACAACGTTCTTTTAATTTAGTATTTTTATTATAATAAGAGCAAAATAATTACCCAGGACAAGCAAAATATATATTGCCGGACTTCTATAATTTAAATTCTTGAGTCCTTTTTCTTTGCAATAAGGGAACAAGTGATTTTTTTATCGCATCATTTTCTGATTTTGTGACATACTCCAATGTTTGGTCTGCTGTTTCAGATTTTGATCGGTAATATTGATGAACATGAGCAGCCTTCTTTGAACCTCTCAAATTGTCAGATGTGGAATGCCATCTTTCTCTTTATCAGTGTCACTAACAACTTCTTGATCTCTCAATAAAAGATGTACCACTAAAGCTGCTTTTTAAAAAGTAATATGCAAAACTGAGTGTCTTTCGATTCTACCCACTTAATTGTGAAAAATTTGTCTGCAATTAATGAGTAGTATTTATTCAGCAATGTTGTTAACATTAATTTCAAATAGGAATGAAAGGGAAAATGAAATTTTTGTTATTAACTGAAAAAATGTCTCGAGATGCATTAACGAGAGTCTACCATAATTGCACATATTTCTCTTACTTAGAACCTAAATAAATAAATAAATGAAAAAAAATTACTCTGTTAGATCCTATAAGGGAACTGAAAGGTTAATAATCTTTAAATTTTTGCCCTTTATTTTAGTATGTTTTAATTAAACTTTTAACATTTATTGAAAGGTTGAAAGTGTTGATGAAGAGTTAAAGGCTTTCTTCAATATGGCTGGTGTGTCAGATAACGATTTGAATGACAATGACACTAGAAACTTTATTTATGACTTTATTGCCAATCATGGTGGAGTTGAACGTGCTAAGCAAGAAATTGTCCTAAAAAGTATGTATTTGAATTATTTTTTAAACCGATATTTTTATGTATTGTACTTTAGATATTTCCAGACCTGCCAACTGCTACGAAAAAATCGTAGTTTCTACGATTTGGACCTATAAACTACGATGCTACGAAAATCGGTCTCAAACTACGATTTTTATCGTGGGAAATGGAGATCGTGGAAAGAAAACACGAATTTTGCCAAAGGATGGATCGTGTAAAAATAGTCAAAGTATCAAAAAGATCGCGCGGTAAAAAATGCGAATTTCGTAGAAAATTTGAGATAAAATTTCATTCATTCAAGGATTTCAAAAAAGAATCGCAATAAAAAAAAGTGAATTACGATTGTGGGAAAAAATTGTGAATATCGTGAAATGATCGCAGACAAAAAAAAAAAAAAAAAAAAAAAAAAAAAAAAATGCGAATTTCGTCAAAATTTACTGCCCTGGGTTAAAAAATTGGAACAGGGCCCCTTTTACAAATGTAAAAAGCTGAGAAACGAGAAGAAGCTATACAAATCGTATAATAATTTTCAGAGGAAAAAATTTACTATAGTGAGTTGAAAGACTGAAACCTTATGCCTTTTACGGATGTAAAAAAATAGCCGCGAACCACGAAAAGCCAACCAACCAACCAACCTCCAGATTAATTTGAATTTTGTGTGCTACGATTTTTCATTTTCAAAGGTTGGCAGGTCTGTATTTCAGTTTTTGCATTGTAATGTTTAATTTTATGTAGTGCTTTGAATTTGTGTTGATTTTGTAGTCTGTTAAGCAGAAAATTCTAAATAAATTAGGGAAACTATTTTTTTTTTTTTAAATCTAATTACTGTATATACTCGCGTATAAGTCGAGGAATTTCTGACAATTTTCGGTAAGCAAATTTGGAGGGTCGACTTATACGCGAGTCAATTAAAAAAGCAAAAACAAAAACTTCTAATACTGCAAAATTATGGCTTTTTATGTGTATGAATTAAAAAATAATATATAAAATATACAAATAATAATAATTTATCACTTTAAAATATTTCAGTGATTTGTTTTTGTTTACCTACTACCTTTTCGCATTGGCAAGTGAAATCTTTGGTTTGATTTTGCGCAAAATTGAAATAAAAAGTTTGGGGTCGACTTATATGCGGGTTTTTAATTTTTTCCAGAATTTGCATTCGAAAGTTAGGGGTTCGACTTATACGCGAGTATATACAGTAGTTATTAATTATACATGACTGAATTTTGAAAAATGTCATGAATTTGTATTGCTGATTAAAACAAATCAAGTGCGATACATATTTTTTTATTTCAGAATAAGGTTTTTCAAATCTTTAAAAAGGAGCATACATTTTTATAGTTTTAATAAACCTTGTTAGTATTAAAATAGAAATTTTTTCAATCCTTCTACTTGTTTAATCTCTGTTTGTTCGTTTGCTTCATCTTGAAAATGTATATAATTACTTTTTTGTATTTAATTTTATTTTGAACAAATGTGAGAAGCTTCTGTATTGTGGCCTTTTATTTTTTTCTTAATGAACACTTTCCCCCCCTTTTTTTCATATGCAAAATTTACCTTCTACCTTTTGTTCCCCAACCCATGAAGTATAAAATATTTAAAACTCTTGATTTTTAAAAAAAGATTCTGCACCGTACTTGTTACTGTGCAATAAAAACAAATAATCATCTAAACCCCTATACCGTGAAATTTTCACCTCTCCGCTTCTATATCGCAAAGTTAGACATATATCTTTTTAAGGCTGTTCTCAACTGCTCTGCTCAACAAGCGCTAAACATTTTGACACATTTACAGATTCATTTTTTAACGGAAATATATAAAATTGGAAGGCCTGATTAGGGAAGTGATTTGGAATCAAACTGTGTTTTCCATTTTTTGATCAATCAATGACCAATTGAGTTATAAGTGATTTTGATCACGTATCACGGCATTTTTCTCCCCTTACTGACTGGATTTTCTTCTTTCGTTCAGAAGTTCAGTTCAAAATGCCAACTTTAACAGTATTTTCTGAAAGATCTATTGCGTTTACAAGAAAACGAAAAAAAAAAACAGTTCGATGACATAGTTTCTGAATAACAACACCTTCCAGTTTCATGCGTTTCTGAACAAAAATAAATTAAAACTTATGTCAGAAAGTTGACCCTTTGAATTTAAGAACAGCCTTAATTCCTAAAAAAAAAAAAAAAAATCTGCACTATTTAGTACTTTTTGTTAACAGTAAATAATGATGGAAATTAAACATTTCCCCTAAAATATCTGTTTCTTTGTCCCTTCTCCCTCTCCCAAACACTTATATTTAAAGATTTAAACTGAGTGAACTATTTAAACATAAGATTTAAACTTTTACTTTTTAAAAACTTTTCTGTACTATTTTTTACTTTATAATTGTGGCGGTAAAAAGTGATCGTTTAAGTGGTTTTAGTACAAATTGCGAAGGTCTTTTAATAAATTACTATTGATCGTTAAAGAAATAATAAAACTGGAGAGTTCTTACTTGAAATGTAGACAGTGAAGAGGCAATTTGATGAAAACAAAATATTCTTTATTTCTTACGTTAGTAGCGGTAGAAGGTTATGAAAATACTTGCTTCTGGTCACCATTTTAAAATAGAAGAACTAATCTTTTAAGAAGAAAAATAGCAGCCAACACGGAATAAATCCATGGGATTCCTTTTAATGAGAGCAGCACAACTTTAAAGGATTAAACTTTGAAAGAAAAACACATCCACTTAAATAAAATATCAAACTCATTCGGCCAAAAAAAAAAAAAAAAAAGCGGCACGACATTCGAACGGCCGGCCAGCGGGCTGGCGCTCCGCTAAAACCACGTTAAAAGACTACATCTTTTGCAGACAACATCAAACCAAATTCTGAATTTAAAATTAAAGAGTTTTAGTATTTAAATAACGAATACGGGGTTGACAAAGTAATTAAAAGGCAGAATTTAAATTGATTAGCTAAATTAACATTTACGGCAAATTAATGAGAATCGAATTACAAGCTACAGAATTAAAAAAGTTTTCACTGATTGGAAAATGAAACCAAACGATTCTCCTGTCAGCGATCGGCGTCAAAAGAGGGCGGCGCATAATTTCAATGACGTCATCATAATCAAATTGGCTCCGACGAAACGAGAGCTCCAAGATATGCTCCTAAAATAGCGGAGTGCGCATGCGCAAGCTGCCGATCCGCTCCCAACGCAGATATGAATATCGGCGGTGAAAAATGAACTTGCTTTACGGTGAGGGATAAAAGCGTCAACATCGCGGCGTAAAGATTGAGTTTAAATAGACATCGATGCAAAAAAATAGCTGAAAGGAAATAAAAATAAACCAAATTTAAATACTGTGAGAAGTATTCTCACATTACCTCCCTTCACCGAGAAAATTTTGTAAGACCAGGAGATGTAAAAGGCAAAATTGATCAAAAACCTTTTACAGAAAATGGGATGACAAAATTTTGAACTGCCAAAAGAATAAGAAAAAAAATCGTTAAATGCGAACATTAAAATTTAAAGTTAAGGTGCTGGAAAAAAAAATTGGTGATTTAACAGTTGAAAAAAAATTGGTACTAGAAATAAAATATTGGTGCTGGAAAAAAAATATTGGTGACCAAAAGTAAGAGAGAGAAAAAGAATATACATTGCATAAAGTACATTCATAATCCAAAAAGTATACAATACATCAAGTATACAATAAAAATGCCAAAAATACAGTAACATTGGCAATACCTTCTATTTGATCTCATAAAATTATCACCCTAAAAATGTTAACATATTCTGAGTTAACAAAATTGAGATCATTGACTAGTCATAACAAATTTTGCTATATTGGTACCAAATAAAAACAGAATTAACTTCTGATAAAAGTTGCAAATACAAAAGCAACAAAAAAAGTCAAGAAAAAATATTTTGTAATTTGACTTTTTCAACATGCCTAGGACTTTTTAATTTTAGAATTATATCTAAAAAAATAAAGAGTTTTCTTTATTACTCTTAACATGAAAGGAAATGAAATGGCCATATATAAATAAACTTTCATAAAACATAATGATATCATTTTAGTGTATCAAACTTAGTATTTCATTTAAAATAAAACAGACAACCAATTGTATGTGATACCAATCGTGTAACTGAGTCGTGCACTACTCAATCACCCAAACAAAGTATCCCATAGAAACAAGTTGCTATTTCAATTAAAAGACATGTCATAATTAAGTGTCATAAATCCCATCTTAGACACAATTTCTTTAAACTTTATACTTTACTAAATAAAAATTTCAATGTATTAGTCATAAGAATTCTTAATCATGAAAGACGGTAGTATTTCGAGTGACGCAGCCTTAAGCCTAAAATCGTATCGTATCGTATCGTATCGTATCGTATCGTTAAAATCGTATCGTATCGTATCATAGAATTCGTAGATGGCGGAACTCATATATACAGCTAACTCGACATCAAAGAAAATGCGAAAAGCCGCCTTTTAATAACTCAGCAGATATACGTCTTATTGTTCTGAATTTTCTAGAACAGTCTTATATCTGCAGTCTAATCGTATACTGAAATTTTTACATTTCTACGTGCAGTATATTTTGAGATCTAAATAGTCATTTTTAAAGTGAAAACGTTGGTATAATATCGAGGAAGTTCCTAATTTGAAAATCTCGAAAACGGTTCTAACGATTATTTTTAAATTGATACATAATATAAATGTGATTAAGGCGAGGTGAATAACACTTTTCTTTTTTCTGGGAAAACTCTCGTTCGTTAAATAATTCGATTTTTTTTCTCTCGAAAATGACACGGGCGATTTTTTAAAAATCAAATAAATATGTTTCAGATGAACCAAATAACAATTTACTTGTTTCCAGCAAGACTCTTGTTCGTTTTATAATGCGCATGAAAAATCGGACTATATTTCTTCGCCATTCTATGGAAATTTCACCGAAAATGCATGACACTGTATTCATACACATGCTTTCTTTTTAACCACTTTTGGGGAGAAAAATTTTGTCTTCCCACGGCTGAGTGGTTGAGGGCCATCGTCTACTCATCTTAACATAGGCAGTTCGATACTCGCTAGTGCGTGTGAAGTTTTTTTTTTTTTTTTTAAAGTCTGTTAGTTGACCATTATTCTCAGTTCCTTTGTAATTTTTTAATTGCTATTAAGTTAAATAAAATTACAATTATAATGACGCCAATTTGATGATGATTATTTCTTGGCAATTTTTCAACAATAAAAATATTACCATAAATTTTATAAATATATTTAATTTCAATCACTTTACAAAAAATATACATTAATAATTATTATTTGAATATAAATCACACGATCAGAAACGTAAAAAAACAATTCATTTCAGCTCTTCTTTTTATAATATCATTTTTTATTATTATGACGGTCAATCAATATATAATCACTGACATCCATAATATTATTATTATTATAATTATTATTTTCCTTGCATAAAAGCTATTGTGATGTAATAATTCTTTTATAATAAATAATTTAGTTGAAATGTTTTATTTATAAATATCAATGAAGTTTGATTACAGTTTACATAATAAGCATATCAGACTTCTGGTGTCGCCATCTTTTGGCGCAATTGCGTAGTATTATAGAGAAATGTTTGATAAAAACGTCTATCCATCTATGTAACTATCCATCTATGAAACACCATCTATGTAAGGATTTAATAATTATAAATTAACATTTTGGATTTATTAATTTAAGGATAAAGTGTTTTTAAAGGAATATCAAATGAAACCCTCTGTGCGATCTGAGATTATACTTACCCAGTTGTTTTTATATACAAACTGCTATAAGGAAAATTGTAATAAAATAGTAAAAATTAAATCTGCCTTAAATTCCATAAGTATCTTTTTTTTAATCATTTTATCACTAACCTCAAAAAAGTAATGATATCAATGCAAAAACCCTTGACGGGTTAAAAGTTTCTGACGCAGCACTTTATCTTATGCTCTAAGAATTTTAAATATGGAACTTAAAAATACTGATATCAAATTTTGAGTGACGTTATGCTATTTCTTAAAAAATATATTTGTATTTATTTCATCATTTTATTTTTGTTTTATTTATAATCGCATGTGCAAAAGTTATGTTCAACATGAAAAGCTGCATAAAATTTTATTCGCTGTTGCTTTATCATTTACATCTCTCATAAATTCAAAATATGAGTTTTAAAAGATATGATATAAAATTTAAGTGACGCCTTGATGTGACTTTAAAAGATTTGTTTTAAAATTCAATTTAAATTATTTTTGACTTGGTTAAAATAATTTTTTACATCTACACAATACTTTTAATTTTCCAATTCACTGTTAAATATATCACTTTCATTGAATCTATACTATGCACTGAAATGTATTTATTTCAATAAATTGATTTATCTTTTGTGTCACGCTATTCAAAATTGTGAGTAAGATTTATGTAAATGGTTTATTTGCGTCATTGTGTCCAAACTACATGAAATGTATGAAAAAGGATAGTTTGACGCAAATAAACCATTTACATAAATCTTACTCACAATTTTGAATAGCGTGACACAAAAGATAAATCAATTTATTGAAATAAATACATTTCAATGCATAGTATAGATTCAATGAAAGTGATATATTTAACAGTGAATTGGAAAATTAAAAGTATTGTGTAGATGTAAAAAATTATTTTAACCAAGTCAAAAATAATTTAAATTGAATTTTAAAACAAATCTTTTAAAGTCACATCAAGGCGTCACTTAAATTTTATATCATATCTTTTAAAACTCATATTTTGAATTTATGAGAGATGTAAATGATAAAGCAACAGCGAATAAAATTTTATGCAGCTTTTCATGTTGAACATAACTTTTGCACATGCGATTATAAATAAAACAAAAATAAAATGATGAAATAAATACAAATATATTTTTTAAGAAATAGCATAACGTCACTCAAAATTTGATATCAGTATTTTTAAGTTCCATATTTAAAATTCTTAGAGCATAAGATAAAGTGCTGCGTCAGAAACTTTTAACCCGTCAAGGGTTTTTGCATTGTATATATATATGAGACTCAAAAGATTAGGTAAATATACATATACCATGGGTTTTCTTCAAAATATGAGAGACTGGTGATCACCAAAAAAAATTTAAGTACTTCCATATAGAATGAAAGAAAAAAATTGACAAAATCATGAGTTTATAAAACTAAAATACCATGTACCAGGAATATAATTTTTAAATAATCATTTAAAATATAATATAGAAATAAAATTATTACAATTCAATGTTAAGCTCACAATGATGATAATGACGAAGGAAATCATCAGCAACACTGTAAACAAACAAAAAAATTAGATATATATATATGTAAATATTGAAGTCCACAACCACGCCGATGACCATCATGCCCTAGCCACCAGCATATCTATGAACAAAAATAAACACATATATGAACTCCTACGTAAAGTTTTAGGTGGCTTGGATCTCCTAACAAGGCTCCTAACATCTTAAGTAAAAGAAAATTTTAATTATAAATAAGAATATAATAACACTGTGTAAGTGCAGGAGGTAAAGGCAATGTTCTTGGATTCAAAACAATGTTTATTGAGTCCAGAGCCATATGGAGCAAGGCTATTAAAGATATACTGATGTCACTGAATGTTTAGTAACACAACATGAGGTGGTACACTGGTATAGTGCTGTCGAAAAAAACTGGAACATTCACATAATAATCATCGAAATAGATGATCTTTGGATGATGACATTAGAACATTTTAACATGACGAGACACTTTGTAGAAAGTGAGAATGCATTGCATTCTCTTTGAAGCACTTAACTGACGACATCGTACTCATTACTGTAGAGTAATCATACTTCTGCGACACATACATGAATCACTTTTGCAGAGTTAACAAGGACGAGAAGTCGATGGTGCACTTAATAATGAAATGTAGTATGATAGGACATAATCAGTATTTGAGGTCAAGAAGCACTTTTTTTTTGTAAAGAAAATTTACTAGATGATTTATAGAAAAAAATTCTATATATATATATATAAATGCGCTGGTAAAAAAAATTTCCATCTAGACTTGTGCTTTTCTGTAATCTTCTTGTATTATTTGTAGGTATGAAGAGAAGACATTAATAAATTCCACTTTCTTCATAAAACATTGAAAACTTCAAAATGAAGATCATTTTTACTATTCAATTCTTCATAAAACAAAAAATCTTGAAAATGAATATAATCAATCTTTTTTTTTTTTTTTTTTTTTTTTAAACATAGTAAAGTAATGAGGCAAATGGCAAAATAAAGACTTAGAGGCTTTGGGTATGAAATCAAATTAAAGTAAAAGGCACTATGTACATAATAAATAAATAAATGTGGGGAACTTTTCAAAATAACTTGATCTTGCATAAACACTGTAGCAAATATTCACAAACTTCTTATATTAATTGAGAATTTACACTTGATTATCAATGAGCAAAAATTTTGCAATGTGAGGATGAATTGCTACACACAAGCAAAAATTAACTCTGAATACTTTTAATTGTACCTGCTAGAATATTTGGAGAAAATGCAGCATAATAAAAAAAAGTTGTCGAAGGTAAAATATATCAGTAATTTTCAGGTAATATAAATTTAAACTTCCTTGTTTTGAGAAGACTTACAATAATGATATGGTGTGAGTAACTGAGTTCTAGCAGCAGACAAGTCAACAATTTCACTTGATGAGGATATTTACTCTCACATGAGAAACGTTAACTGACACACTATCATAATCAGTAATGAAAGTTATTTACTTATTTATTTTTGAAGAGAACTAAGTAGTAAACACTATTTGTAGCTTCACAAACCGAAGAACTCTAATGAAGTGGTTTCATAAATGGATATTTGCCTATAAATGAACAACATCTTCACCAGGTATCTTATGGCTGGATACGAAACATACACGCAAAAAAAATAAACTATTGTAGATGTAGGAAACTTTTGAAAAGTAGGTAGGTAATTTTATAATTTTTAGCTTCCATGATAACATGTGCAACAACAGAGAAGAGACCAGAAGAAATGGATGTCACACAAAACCACTGACCACCTTCATCAGGTAAGCAACAGATGAATGGAAGAGAAGTCTGAAGAATGTCATTACAGGTAATTAAAAAATTTTCTAGCAGCATATACAGGAACAGTCATAATTAAATATGGCAAAAAGCACATAACTTAAGAGCTATTGATAGTTAATATATAAAAGTAATCTTCACTATTGGCAAGGAAAAAAATATTTTTCTTATGAATGGAATTTTTAAGTAGAACTGTTACAGGATTGAAGAAGCCCCATTTCATTTTAAATGAAAAAAAAATAATGTTGCTCTTTTTATTTTTATAAAGCAACATGAGAATAAGGTATGATGATGTCGATGTGGATATGTCATGCATAGACTTATAAATTTGTGAAAGAATTGAATTTGTCAAAGAATTGAATTTGTCAAAGAGAATTGAAGCAATGAAAATTTTGAATATTTTCAATTTGTTAGCTGAGAGTTCTATAACAACATCAACAGGTAAATTTAAAAACAGGAACAGTTCTTTAAATATTAGAAACACTTCTTTAAATATTAGAGATGAAATCAGACTAGTCCACAAGACAACATGCCAACTACACATACAGCATATTTCACAAATCATCCAAGGAGCAAGTCTAAGAACTTTTCAAAGGGGATAACTGTTTATAAATTTTCATATTATATTTTTGTTATTCAGAGAAGCAGGCAATACTTCAAAAATAATCATACAGGATAATTACTACTATAAATTACTTGAAGAATACCAAACTTCAGTTGGAGAAAATAGGCATAATGAGATGAGAACAGCTTTAAGTGAAGAACAAAATTTCTCAGCAACAAGAATTAAAAATAATACTTCAATAAAATTTCAATCATTTTAAAAATATATATATATATATTGAAATTCAAATTTATAATTCATTTAAAGTGCCATTAATAAGTAGAAAATAAAAAAAAAAATAACCCAAAAGCCATGCCTCCTAAAATATCACATTATGTTCTTGAGAACAATTTTTGCCAATCTTCAAATTCATAGAAATTATTTGAGAACATAAATTCATTTGTAAAAATATTTCAATTTCAATAATTATTCTTCAAAATTATTTTCAATTTCAAAACTTTCAACTAATTAAAAAAAAATGTAACTGCCTCAGAATTCTATTCTTAAAAACAGAATATTGCTATTATTTGCACCAACATAAAATTCATTTTCAATATTGTAATTATATAAATTCATTTCTTGATTAGAATAATAATATATTCTTCAAAATATAGTAAAATTTAAATTAGGGATGCACCGGATATTGATTTTGCCGGATATCGGATACCGGATATCCGAAGCTCCTTCACCTGCCGGATTCGGATATCCGGCCGGATATCCGATCGGATATCCGGCACTAGATATGTTTTTAATTATGTAGTGAATTATTTCTCTATATAATGTCATCTCAGAACAATAAATTACAAACATGTTTCACACATCATTAAAACATTTTAAATGTATTGAAATATAATTTACAAAAACTATATCTCTTTGAATATCAGGGCTTGTAATTCAAGTTTTCCCAAGGGGAGTTTCATACCCAAAATTTATAAATGCAGGGGAGTTGAACTGTTAGAAAGGAAAAAAAAAAAATCTTTAAACCCCGTTATTTTTTATGTGCTACTTGAAGAATTACATTTATACAGACATGACAAAATACCATTGAAGCAATTTAAATTAACATCTCAAGATAATTATTCAAAATTTTTATTTTATTAAAACAAAGAAACAGAATCAAGTTTTATATATATCATGTCTATTTTTCAACCTTCACTTAATGTTATGGGCAATTAACAATCGGGATGCTAAATGAATTTCTTAATTTAGATTTTATTCCATTTTGCGTACCATTTTGCAGCCTCTTTCACAAGTTACACTTTTAACAAACAGCACAGAGCAACTTTTCAGGGTTGGTAAAAAACCAGTTTTTTTTTTTTTTTTTTTTTTTTTTTTTTTTCAAAAAAACCAGGTTTTTTTTGTTTAAACCGGGTTTTTTAAAAATATATTTTCTGTTACATATACATACCTATTTATTGATAAAAATAAACATTGTTGAATATGTAAGTAATATAACTTCATTTTAAAATAATTTAAATTAAATAATTACAATAATTATGTAGAAAATTGAAATAATTTAACATTTTTAGTAAAAGTTATGTCTTATGTTCCATGAATAAAATGCTCTACATAGTGAAACATTGATACCTTGAAAATCTTAATAAACAATTTTTTGATTACTATAGTCCTATAAATAAATATATGGTGTAGTTTCATAAATACAATATAATTTCCCATGGCTATTCAAAATCATTTTTTTTGAAATATTTGCAATATGATATGTCTGATTTTTCTGTTAAAACACTACATGAATAATTATTATCTTTTATTAAAAGTAAAGCTTTTAAGCTTTTTATAAAGAATTCCTGGAATGATTTGAATTTAGCAGTAGAGTCTTTACATGTTTCAAGAAGTATTGTATATTGTCATTTGACACTTCTCAGAAACTGCCAGGTAAAAAAAAAAAAGGGGGGCGACAGTAAAATAAACAGAAATACCTATTTACCAGCTTTTTAGACTACTGAAAACATTGATCTTAAAATTCAGAAGGTATATGTCGCATACCTGCATATACCCTCCACTACATCCCTGGTTAAAAGTAGAAATTATTTATATCCGATAATTTGAAACACTTAAATTACAAAAATGAGAAAATGTTATATTAGATTTTTTCTAAAAAACCAGTTGGTTAACCGATTGATTTAAACTAGGGATTGACCGAATAGTCGATTCGGTATTCGGTGATTCGGCATGTAAACCGAATATTCGACTTTGGCCGAATACTTTTAAGTATTCGGCCGAATAAGTGCGGATAAGTATTTTTTTAGAAGTAGAAGAATTATATTTTACTTAGAAGTAGAATAGGCTAAATGATGAGTTTCAATATATTATGTGCATGAGTTCAAAGTTCAGCTGCACTACCAAAAACAAGTCAAAAGCCATTTTTAATTACAAAAAACTTTTTTTTCTTTCCTAAAATAGTCTATATAGGGGTGAAATCAGAACAACTGTCTGCGATATAGGAAAAAAAAAGTAAGGAATATGGGATTTAATTTTAATTATTTCTACATTAGTTTTTTCAATTTAAATTTATTTAATGTGTATTCTCTTTAATATATACCTCAAATAAGTATATCAGAGTTCATCTCTGTATATCTAACATTTATATTAAAGAAAATACATGCATCAAATAAGTATACTCCTATGCCTATCCTATAGCTTTTATAACCATTAATTAAAATCGCTCAAATTTATCTTCATCACCACAGTGATAAATATTAATCAAAATATAAATATGTATCAATAATTTCACAGGAAATAGTTAAATGTACAAATTGATATGATACCTTTTGTATTTGAGAACATTCCAATTCAATATGTATATAATTAGACAATCAGTAAATCAGCTTAATGACAACATTGTTTCTTTTTATTTGAATGAACTTTTGTTTTTCTGAGAATCCTTATCCTTAATAATAGCCTGTATAGTTTAATACTTTCATTGGGTTAATTTGGATATTGACTAGTGATAAAATAATAAAAAATAAGTCATGGGTTAATGAATTTGTGAGTTGAAAGAAGTCATTAAATTTTTTTGTATAATTAGATTTAAGAATAAAAATGTAACTGAATTAAATTATTAAGAATTTAATTTTAATTAAAGTTTATTAAAAAAGCTAATATATGCAAAAATGTGTATTAAAAAATTTTAAGTATTCGGTTGCCGAATACCGAATATTCGGTGTACACTTTGACCGAAGCTTCGGTATTCGGCAAAATTGCTGATTCGGTCAATCCCTAATTTAAACCATGCTAACCCTGCTGATAACAATAAATCATAATGCAAAACCTCAATCCCAATGTAGGAATGAAAGAAAAAAAAGCTTACTAAACCCAATAGCCATGATACAACAAAGAAAACTCACAGCCAATCCTTCATTAGCATACAGAACAAAGAGTAACCAATGGAGAGAATTACTTATGATTATGTCATCATTGAGGCATAATGTAATCCTTAGTAAATCTTAACTAATCAAGCAATCTAAGTAGTAAAAGTGTATTTTTAGCTAGAATCTGCCATTTTGGCTATTTTTTAAAATAAAAGGCTTGAAAAAGAAGAAGAAAGAAAACTAACTACTTTTTTTTTTTCCCAGCTAATTTTAGAAAAATTAGTCTGCCATGTAGACTTAAAGCTTATAAGAAAAGTTTGACTAAAAATGTTTGTTACTTTACAAGTTTATTAATTCATCATTTTTCTAAAGTTTTGCTTGTAGCTTCTGCATAAGTTGGATTTTGCATTTTTCAATAATGTGTAAAATAAATGAAAACAATAGGGAAAAAGAGAAAAAAAACAGATGAAAAAAACCACGGTTTAAACCAGCGTCGTTTAAACCAAACAACCCTGCGACTTTTATAACTTTAGAAATTATCGGAAACACATAGTTATGCTCTCTTAAAAAGTTTTAGAAAACTTTGCAAAATCTGATGTGCATTCATTTTTAACTTACACGAATAATGCATATCGGTGATGGTATGTCACTTCTGAACAAATTTGTTTAATTATATCCTTAATGGAATTATATTCAAAACTGTAATCCCTGGTATTTTCATTAATTGAACTATGTTCTATGCATTGGAATTTAAAATCCATATCCAAAGTTTGAAAAGGGAATAGTCAATTGCTTTCTTCTATTACACGAGAAAAGGTTGATTTCAAAAAGTCATGTCCTAATTTCTGTTAATTGCGAGAAACAACTAGTTTGCTGTTTCTAAATATGTTTTTTTGAAGTTCATCAAAGTTTTTTTTTTCATGTGCACCACAAGTGTAATCTCATTTTGTTTAGTGCTGACTATTGTCCAATTTGGTAGAGCTTAAGTCTCCGGTGGCCTTTGCTGTCCTTTTAGTTATTTCCAATTTTCGGCGCACAGGAAAAACATCGCAAAATATGTAAAACGGTCATAGGAAAAAACATTGCTGATTTCGTCAATCATGGTGAAAATAAATAAAATAATTTGTCGATTGGTTGCGAGAAAAAAACTGAAGTTCATGGGAAAACGAAAGTGGGAAAATATCACGAAATTCGTCAATCGATCATGGAAAAGTATCGTGAAATTTGCCAATCCGTCACGAGCAAATACCGTGAAATTCCTCAGCCGGTCGCAGAGAAAAAATGTGAAAATTTTCAATCAGATGCAGAAAAACAATCGTTACTTTCATCAGTATGTCACAAGAACAAACAGGGAAATTTGCCAATCGGTCACAGAATAAAATTTCAACATTTGTCAATTGATTGTGAAATTTTTTTTAATGAAATTCACCAATCGGTCTCCAAAAAAAAAAAAAAAAATCAAGAAATTCGTCAGTTGGTCGAGGAGAAAAATCGCAAAATTTTGGTCAGATGCAGAAAAACAAACACTAATTTTGTCAATTTATTGTGAGAAGAAACTGTGAAAACTGCAAATCGATAGTGGAAAATATCATGAAATTTGTACGTCGGTCCGGACACTTCATCGTCGTTTTACAAAGAAACATTTTCGGAAAATGATTTTTTGGAAACAGGAGCTTCCCGTCCCCAATGTTCTTTAGGGCACGAATCCTGCCATCCCATCCCGAAATTCAAGACATGTATCTGCCATTCAAGCCGTGTAATGTATATTAATAATGTTATATAAAAAATGTAATTTAAACATTAAAATATTCTGTTTATTTGTACAATGAAATGCAAATGCTGATAATTGCTACTGGATTTGGATATGGCATTGACTATATTGGTAATTGCTAATAATTAATTTGTACAATGAAATGCTGATAATTTGTGTAAAAAATTTTAACCAATTAATAGGCTTTATAATTGAAGAGTATCTTCACAAAGAAATACATACGTTCTTTTTATAATTTAAACATAAAATATCTACTAATATTATCCATGATTAAAGAGTTATTTTCTCCAAATATAGATTTAGTTGATGTCTTTTTTCTGTTTTAATTATTTAATACTGTTTTGCTTTGAGTCACATTTAGTTTTATTTTAAGTTAAATTACTGTGATATAAGTAAAAAGAAAATTACTTTTAATTTTAATTATTTTTTTTATAATGAAGTTACAAAAATAACTAATTGGATGTGCCAATCCCAAAACATTTTTCTATCTCATACATCTTAATATTTCAAAAAGTAGTTCCAAATGTTAATACTTCGATATTATTAGTTCAATATTATACCAACTTTGATTTTGATCTAAAATTTCTATTCGTCAATAAATCAAAATAAGAATAAGTTAATCTCGATCATGACATTTATTAAAATCAATATTTTTTTTCGTTATTCTGCTGTACATCAGCTGATTGTGAATAACCAGCTTAGCAGGATGCGAAGTTCCCATGGCTTCACGAGCCACCAATATACAGTACAAAAAACTGAGAAAAATTGAGAAAATTTTACAAAAAATGCTGTCACAATGCCACCTTCTGGCAGAATATTTCCAAATTCAAGAAAAAACTGCCGGCCATAGCCAAAAATGTACACAAAAAATTGGTTCAATTGTATGCTTAGCTTCATACACTTTTCAATGATAAAATAATGGAAATAACACAAAAATCACTATTATAGCGCCCCCTTCCAGCAGAATATTTTCAAATTGAAGGAGGACCAGTTGGCCATAGCCAAAAACATACCCCCAAAAATTGGTTCAATTCTATACATAACTTCATACACTTTTCGATGGCACAAGAATGAAAATGGCACAAAAATCACTATTACAGCGCACCCTTCTGGCAGAATATTTCCAATTTAAAGGAGAACCTGCTGGACATAGCCAAAAACATACACAAAAAATTTTGTTCAATTATATGGATAACTTATGATTACACATTTAACATACACTTTTCGATAGTACAATAATGAAAATGGCACAAAAATCGCAATTACAGCGCTTTCTTCTGGCAGAATGCTTCCATATTGAAGAAGGACCTGCTGGCCACAGCCAAAAACATACACAAAAAATTTGGTTCAATTCTATGCATAACTTCATACACTTTTTGATGACGCAATAATGAAAATGGCACAAAAATCACGATTACAGCACCCCCTTCCAGTAGAATGTTCCAATATTGAAGGAGGGCCAGCTGGCTATAGCCAAAAACATTCACAAAAAATTTGATTCAATTCTATGCACAACTTCATACACTTTTTGATGGTATGATGACAGACAGACAATTTGTATAAACATGTTTTGGGATCTCTGACCCCTAAAACGTCTAAGACCACCGAAAACCAGAAATCGAAAAAAATCTCATTTACAATACTTTCTTCTATTGAAGATAGAAGAAAGAGAGAAAGAAAATTAATAAAGTCATACTTTAATAAACAATTTCAGATTTTGTTTCACATTCTGAAAGTAAAGGTACAATTTTCTAAAAGATGTAAACATAAATTCTTAAATTTATTATAAAGAGTTCTAATACCAATGTTAGGAAAGCTGGCAATTCTTTAAACTTTTGAGAATTACCTTTTACTCATGAATAGTGGACTTACTTTCATATTTTGCATTATAAACAAAAGTTGTTCGGCATTGTTTGGATCAAACGATTTCTCTTATCCTTATATATTTACTTTGCTACGTATTGCCGGATATCCGGCAGAGAAGTCGGATATCCGGTGATTGTGATTCGGATATCCGACGGTATTTCGGATATTGAGAAATCAGCCGGATATGCCGGATATCGGATATTTGCCGGATATCCGTTGCATCCCTAATTTAAATATGAATTCTTTAGAATATTGTAAGGAAAAAAAATGCAACTATTTAACATAAAAATGGCATAACTCAAGAATTTTTCAGAATGAGAACATCAAATATTTTACAATATTTTCATAAATTATATCCAATAAATCTTGAATTAAATTTACCATTTTCTTTTTTTTTTAACTAATGAGAACAATTCCTCAAAAAGAATTTACTTGATTTTCTTGAATAACGATCTTAACTTTCTTCAAAAATTAGAACAAGTTTCATGAAACTGTAACTTCTATTAAAATATTTCAACCAAAACTCTCATAATTCTTAAAAAAAGAACAAAAAGTTCTAAAAAAATTATCTTCAAGAATCATTATTTTCAAAATTGCAATAATCCCAAAGTAACCACTGTTGCAATTCGAAAGGTACTACGGCGCCAAATGTGGCGGTAAAAAGTGATCGTTTAAGTGGTTTTAGTACAAATTGCGAAGGTCTTTTAATAAATTACTATTGATCGTTAAAGAAATAATAAAACTGGAGAGTTCTTACTTGAAATGTAGACAGTGAAGAGGCAATTTGATGAAAACAAAATATTCTTTATTTCTTACGTTAGTAGCGGTAGAAGGTTATGAAAATACTTGCTTCTGGTCACCATTTTAAAATAGAAGAACTAATCTTTTAAGAAGAAAAATAGCAGCCAACACGGAATAAATCCATGGGATTCCTTTTAATGAGAGCAGCACAACTTTAAAGGATTAAACTTTGAAAGAAAAACACATCCACTTAAATAAAATATCAAACTCATTCGGCCAAAAAAAAAAAAAAAAAAGCGGCATGACATTCGAACGGCCGGCCAGCGGGCTGGCGCTCCGCTAAAACCACGTTAAAAGACTACATCTTTTGCAGACAACATCAAACCAAATTCTGAATTTAAAATTAAAGAGTTTTAGTATTTAAATAACGAATACGGGGTTGACAAAGTAATTAAAAGGCAGAATTTAAATTGATTAGCTAAATTAACATTTACGGGAAATTAATGAGAATCGAATTACAAGCTACAGAATTAAAAAAGTTTTCACTGATTGGAAAATGAAACCAAACGATTCTCCTGTCAGCGATCGGCGTCAAAAGAGGGCGGCGCATAATTTCAATGACGTCATCATAATCAAATTGGCTCCGACGAAACGAGAGCTCCAAGATATGCTCCTAAAATAGCGGAGTGCGCATGCGCAAGCTGCCGATCCGCTCCCAACGCAGATATGAATATCGGCGGTGAAAAATGAACTTGCTTTACGGTGAGGGATAAAAGCGTCAACATCGCGGCGTAAAGATTGAGTTTAAATAGACATCGATGCAAAAAAATAGCTGAAAGGAAATAAAAATAAACCAAATTTAAATACTGTGAGAAGTATTCTCACAGTAATACTTGTTTCTCTTAAATAGATTATTTAATTTTCTGTCCCCATCTGAATTTTCTTAGGCTCTTCCTTTGTTCCCTACTCCAAATGAGGATTTAGTAATAGTAGCTAGTTCATATTAATTTCTAGTAATAGTAATTTGCTTGGAAGAGAAAAAGTAGCAAATCAAAAAAAAAATTTTTTTTTTTTTTTTTTTGTCCTCACTCCTGATTTTGTAAAATAAGAGAATCTATCGCAGTAAAGTATAATCATTGATTCTTCCAACTTTTAAGGATTTATTCAATTTTGAAGACCTGGCATTACTAAAAAATTCTGCTATTCTGAAACTGTATAATCCGAACTAAAATTTTGGAAACATGTAGGGGAGAGCGATGAAAGAAAGAAAAGGAAAAAAAATAAAATTATTAGTTTTTAATTTTTTTTATTTTCCACTAACTGTAAATGGTAGCTGCAACATTACTGACTGCATGGTAAGAGTTTCTTTACTTATCTAGCCTAGTACAGACAACGAGTCCTGCATCAGGTCAGGTTACTCACTTTTACCCAAAACCGACCTGTGGTTCAGGTCGGGTTGGCGCTATATTTTCCCATTGCGGTTCGGGTTCGTGTTGGGTTGACTTTAACCTTTTAGTTGCAGGTTGGTTTTCATTGTTCCGGGTTGGCTTTTTTTTTTTTACTTTTGCGGTTCAGGTTCAGGTTGACCCGATTTTTTTAAAAGAATGTCCAAATTATTTTTTCATGTAAAGTCTATGTAAACCACAGATCAAAGTTTCATAAAAGCGAAATGATGCCTGCCTGTTTTGTCAGGTCATTTAGAATTCGTTTCTGGAAGTTAATATAAATATGCTTTTTCAACTATTGGTATGATAAAGATTGTAACGAACGCTTCTGCATTGTGGAAACATTTCTGCTGAATAGTTACAATTCTAATTCTTGATACTTCTAATGTTGTTATGAGAAAAAAGCCATTGCTTGGAATACAGGAAGAACAGAAAGTTCATTTTAACATTTTGCTGCATATTGTATTTTTAAACTACTGTAGAAATATCAAACAAAATAAAAAGTGATAAATCTCACTTTGTTATTTCGAAGACTCGGGAAAGAATGACTAATACTTCTAGATCTCCCGTTGAAAATGTAAATGATATACAGGATGCACTATATTAGAGGGCAAAATTTTCAAAATAATAACTGTTGATAATGATGATAAATTAAAGGATGAATACCAATTGTGTAAAACAATGTGTACCGTTATAAGTGGAACTTTTGAAGCTGCAACTAATTTTAAAGGATATTTAAAGATTAGATTTTTAGTTTTATACCATTACATATCGATTAAAACATTATTGTTTCTTCTTCCTTTGTCTTAATTATTTCAAAGTTCGGGTATAATTTATCATACCTGTGATATTCATTTAATTGAGGGTGAATTTTATTATATTAATAGTTCTATTTATTGATATAGAATGTAGATTTTTATTAATCATATTTCATATTGTATTAAAACATGATTTACTTTTCTTCCATTTCGGGTTCGTGTCAACTTCATGGAATTTTTGGGTTCGGGTCACATACAACCCGACCTGTGCCTCTAAGGTGGACGATTATTTAGCGAACACTTTTTCAATTCCTAAAATTTATATATTTGAATGCTTATATCTCTGAATAGTAAGCACGTCTCACTCTACACACATTGTGTACATAAACTATCAAAAATACAATACGTGTGTTTAATGTGTATAAAAAACAAAATGTTGATGACATTTTTCATATTTCAAAAAAAGAAAAAATGGTTCTTGTGGAAAGAATGATCGCATTTCTTATATATGTTATTTCTCATGCTGTAAATTGAATATATCCTCATTCCTATTCAAATACGTATTTAATTTCATTTGAAACATAGTTGCTTAAACTTTTCATGAAAATCTCAACAACCTGAGAGGCAAAAAATCTATATTTGACCCACAGGAATACTTGACTGTTAACTCGATAAGCAGAAAAAAAATTAGATTATTCTGAGCCGAAAAAACAAAATTTGGGATAACCCGATCAGATATTTGATTCTATTCAATGATCCCAAGGTGTCCGCTATTCAGAAGTTTTACTATATTTGAATATTAAAAATAAAAAATATACATTTGTTCATTGTTTGAACATAAAAATGGTATTGGAGATACAATTATAGATTATTTTCCATAATGGCATTAAAAAATGAACCTTTCATTGCGGGTTCGGGTCGGGTTGCACGTTGAAATATTGCGGTTTCGTTCTGAAATACCTCGGGTTCAAGTCAGGTTGCAGTTTGCCTTTTTTATTTATTTTATTTTATTTTATTTTTTTTTTTTTTTGCGGGTTCGTGTTCCGTTGCAGGTCGAAATTTTTTTTTTTGTCGGGTTCGGATCGGGTTGCGGGTTGACTTAAAATGGAATTTGTGGGTTGAGTTGCAGGACTCTAGTATATACCCTCTGTTTTTTATCTCACCACTGATTGCTTTTACATCAGTGTTAATAATAATGATATAATTGATAGCAATTTTGTGCAATTCTATTGTATGTGACGGTACCTGATTTATTATTTTTTTTCTAAATGTACTGTGTATCACATATTTGTTTTATGCTTCATATTCGTACAGATCAGTTAGAATATATGTGGGATTCCATTGAAATATAGTAATTTATTATTTTATTTATAGGTGCTCCGCCTCCTGTGCCCGTGAGAGATGCTCCACAAACCCCTCGTCCACCTCGCCTTCCTTCAACTCGTTCTGCAGCTCCGCCACCCCCACCACCTCCATCAGTGCCACCAGCTACAGCACACTTACAGTCGTCTGTTCCTAAGCATCATTCTGCTGCACCTCCGCCACCTCCCCCCCCTCCCCCACCGCCTGCAGCAGCACCCCATGTGCCGAGTTCTGCTCCCCCACCTCCACCACCTCCTCCTCCTCCTCCTGGTCCTGGACCTACTGTTTCTGTGGCAAAAACTGTAACAGGTGATAGCATGAAATCTAATAATAATCCTCCTCCTGCTTTTGATACCAGGTCAGCTCTCCTTGATCAAATAAGGAAGGGCAAGGAATTGCATGTAAGCTTTTTTTTTTTTACATGCTTTCTTTTAACTGACAATTATGTTTGTGTGTGGCAGTCAAACCTTGTGATTCATTTTTCACCCTGTTCCTGTTGATACCAAATACTTCAACAATGAGTATTTCTTGAAAAGTACTAATGACAGGGTTACCACAATAGTGTCAAATTTTAGCCAACTTGATGAAATATCACCTAATTTGGTGACAAAAATAAGTTTCCATATATGAAGCGAACTTAACGATAGCTGGCTAATTTGGCAAAAATCGCATTTAAATCCGTTAATCTTCCATGATCGAGTTCATTGCAATTTAGTTTAAGG
The DNA here is from genome assembly GCA_963932465.1 of Maratus speciosus. NCBI lineage: Eukaryota > Metazoa > Arthropoda > Arachnida > Araneae > Salticidae > Maratus > Maratus speciosus. The sequence goes on along the minus strand of OZ010788.1, from coordinate 595,559,066 downwards.
TCCGTGCATTTAAGGTTTTTTTCAAGACTTTCCTATTTTAGTGCATACAAAAAAACATATACATTTCTACATTTTTGTGAATTTTACTAAAAGCATGTTTTAAAAAAATAAAATAAAATAAAATAAAAATATATTTATTTGTTGCTAATTTTTGGTACTTGCTTACTTTTGAGAATTCGTCAAGCTTAAACAACTTAAACTCAGGCCAGAGCAGAGTAAACACAGTGTAGGCAGTCATTACTAGCTGATTATATATTGAAGACACGTCGAACTTTTTATAGTTTTATTTAAAATCACAAAAGCAGATATCATTACTTCAATGTCGAAAAACTTAAGACATTAAATATTTAAAAACAATGTAACTAAGATAGACATACTCCCTAATAGTAACAACATGTTACTTAAACGGCTTAAACTTACATAATCTTTTTTAAAAGAAACAACAGCGCCGTCTCTTATATCACAACCACACAATATGTACATTTAGTTAAACCGTTATGTCACACCACGCATTTGCCGAAAAATTTACATAAAGCCAAGATGCTGGAAATAATCGGTAACAGAAGAAAAATTCCCTGCATACAGCCGTACACGAAGACTTCGTAGAATGCGAAGTGACTGACTAAAAGAGCTGCAAAACTGGCAATGTGTGGATGCAAACGGTTTTTGCTTGTAGCTCGGTATGAAGTATTGGCAGGAGGATTAAAAATATGTTAAGACACTCTTAACTTGCGAAAAACGTGCATGCCTGCCTGTTTACTTTCAAACCAACCACTTTCAATAATAAAAAAAAAAATTGCAAAAACATGTGACTTTTTGCTATTAATGAGTAAGAGTAACATCAAAATATATTTGTAAAGACGTTTTCCTGGTTTTTGTAAGTCTGATTCATTTTTAAAAAGTCAATTTTTAAATGTTTCAGTTAGATATCTGGATAATAAACGGAATCTATTTCAAATTGTCATTTAACTCAATTAATGATGGAAGTTGGAATGCTAGAGCAGTTACCTTATACCTTCATCACAAGAGCTAAATTTGCTTATCCACAAAATTGACAACAAACAACATGATATCATGCTTATGTATTATTGGCATTGTTTCACAACAGATTTAGTTTACTGTAAATTGTCATAGACAAGTACCAAATTTTTATCTGATAAAAATATTGTGGAATTCCTTTTTATAGGGATCTTGCTGCTTTTAAAATAGTATTAGTGTAATACAGGCATAAGATTGTGTAATATTTTGCAAAATGATATGAACAACTTTGAAAATGAAAGTGACTCTAAGTATTATGCTTGTGATATACATGAAATAGTTTTTGACTTTATGTATTAAATACATTTCTTTTTGTTTATATTAAATAAATTATTTCTTATTATATATATATATATATATATTAAATTGTTTTGTTTAAATATTGTACAAATTGCTCATATCGTGAGTGTGGCTAAATTTTCCACATTTTTGCATGCAATTTTGAATACTCTAGATTCATCCAAACATGCAAAAACAATATTGGTAGCATATAAGAGGAAGGATGGGTATTTGTTTATTTAAGCCTTTGGAATTTGTTTCTGTTTATCTTTGTTATTATATTGTAAAAGAACTGCAATATCAAAGCATGTTAAGAGTGTCTGAAAATCATGAAAATCAACTTCTGTAAAATATCTTTGCAAATAGAAAATTTATGTTCAGACTTGAAAAAGAAAGAGAGTTATACACTAGGGTCTTTTTGGAGTATAATAATTTGGCTCATCTGTATTATGTAAACAATTTTGTTTAATTGTGCAATGGAGATGTACTTATAAATGTTTGAACGTAGTTTTATAAAAAGTTAAAAGTTATGACAACTATTAAATAATGAGTGAGCAGGATATTTGTTCTGTCAAAAGGAGTTAATTCTTTTTATCTATACTACTTTACTTATTGGGTTGATTGGGAAGTCATGTCGTATTTTTACTATGTTTTTCAAAGGTGATTTATTCCTATAAAACTAAGAATACAATTAATAACGTATTGGCCATTTTGTTCGATGACCTTTTGCCATCTCTCAACAAGGTTCATAATTCCACGCTTGTAGAATTAATTACCTGTCTTTAGAAGCGAAAAACTGTACCAGGTGCCGATTTATAGCCTCATTGGAATCGAATGTTTCACGATTCAAGGAATTTTGAAAAAAGCGAAACAAATGGTAATCTGAAGGTGCAAGGTCAGATGAGTACGGTGGGTGGGGCAACACATCCCAATCAAGCTCCAACAGCTTTTGACGGGTGACCAAATTCGTGTGTGGTCTGGCATTGTCGTGGTGGAACACAACGCCTTTACGATTCACGAGTTCTGGCTGCTTTTGATTGATTGCATTGTCCAATTTCAGGGATATGTTTAGGAAAATTTTAGGTCCTTTAAAGGACCCTTCACAAAATAATTTATCTTAAAACAGGACCCTTCACAAAATTATTTATCCCCAAACAGGACCCTTCACAAAACATTTTATCCCAAAACAGGACCCTTCACAAAATTATTTGTCTCTTAAATAGACCTTTCATAGAATTTTTTCACTTTCAAATTGAACTTTTCACAAATTTAGTCATTTAAAAATAAAATCAAGCCTGTAACTAAGCAGTTAAACTCACCAAAGAGCATATTACTTAGCTTTTTATACATGAAGGATAGGACATGAAGATATCGATAATTTAAAATTCACAAAATTATGACTAGAATTTTCACAAAAATAAGAAAAACTTCACAATTTCACAAAAACAGGACCCTGTGAGAAAAGTCTGGACAGACCCCTGAATTTTTCCAATTGCTGAAAATACACAGCTGAATTAATAGTTTGTTTTTGTGGTAAGAGCTCGAAATGTGCAACACGCTTGAAATCTCACCACACTGACAGCATGACCTTTTTCTGGTGAATGTTCGCTTTGGACTTTGATTGAGGTGGTTCACCGCGCTTCCTCCAAGACCGCTTGCGTATGATGTTATTGTAAACAATCCATTTCTCATTGCCAGAGACCATACGCTTCAGAAAAGGGTTGTTTTCTTCACGTTTAAGAAGGGAATGGCAGATGCTCAAACGCTTCACCAAATGAATTTCTTTCAGCTCATGAGGAACCCAAACTTTAAGCTTGCTTACGAATTCAAGCTTCTTTAAATGGTCAACAATGGCTGATTGAGCAATGTGCAGTACCTGTGCAATTTCTCGTGTCGTGTACCGCGGGTTAGACTTAACCATTGCCTTTATTCCGTCATCGTCAGCCTCCAATGTCTTTCCTGACCGAGGTGCATCATTCACATCAAAATCGCCATAACGGAATTTTGCAAACCACCGCGGACGATTCTGGTCGAACTTTTTCACCCAGCTAACCTTGATGATTACCGGGATAGCTCAGATGGCAGAGCACTGGAGGTTTCAGCCAGGAGATCCCGGGTTCGAATCCTGGTCCGGACATTTTTCGCCCAGTTGGAAATTTACATCTAATATGATTTGTTTACCAATTAGAATAATTGTGTTAATATTAATCTAGTGTAATTTCGTATCCAGCGATTTCTGGAGTTCCATTACCTTAGATTTATTCTGTTGAGCTGAACCAGGTTTCAGACCAGATGCTGTAATCATCAAGGTTAGCTGGGTGAAAAAGTTCGACCAGAATCGTCCAGGATAGCTCAGATGGCAGAGCACTGGGGGCTTCAGCCAGGAGATCCCGGGTTCGAATCCTGGTCCGGACATTTTTCACCCAGTTGGAAATTTACATCTAATATTATTTCAATTCTGTTTCTTTTCTTGGAAAGATTGTCACTTCTTATTATTTACTCAGTTCTGTTTAACAGTGGAAGTTCTCTAAACACTGCATATTCATGTTAAAATACATATTGTGTTTTTCTTACTGCGTGCTTAGTAATTGGATGATGCCTCAGATAATTGTGTTAATTATGGAAGACAAAGTGAAAGTTTTAAGAGCACACGAGAATAAAATGTCAGAGAAGAAATTGTTGACATAGTTTGATTGTACCAAAACTCAAATATACATTGAAAAACAAGGATACTCTGTTAAAACAGTATGAGAAATTCAAATTTTGCTGAACTAAAAGACAGAGATAGGAAAAATTTAACAAGCTGAAAGAAGCTATATTGGCTTTCTATTGATAGATTGATAGGAAGTTCAGCACCTGTTAGAGATGATTCTAAAATAAATAATTTGTTTAAAGAGATTAAAGAATTTTTATAAACCAATCATTTCACAGAAGTCATAGCTACAATAGAAAAAAAAAAAAATAAATAAAAAAAGAGCCAATGTTCTCCTTTTAATACATTTCACAATAATAATTTTTTATATTCTCCATTCTTTAATAATAACCATTATTTTTTTTTTTTTTGTTTTCTATGAGATAAGTTTCTTCCCAATAATCAGAGATATAATAGGGGGGGGGGGGATGCCAATGCCTTTACCTTTAATTTATTCTGCATGGAAATTATTTTTTGAGTAATAATTCAAAGGAAAAAAAAAATACATAAATAAATAAAAACATTGTTATTTTTCTGTTAGACGGACATTACTTCATTGCAAGCCCAAATGTTGGCAACAAAATTAACTAAGACACTCGGTATAAATATTGAAAAAAATGTTATTGGGATGCCAACTAAAGATGAGAATGAATGGTGAACTAATAATATGTATAGTTTAAAAAATAGTTTTTAATGTTCAAATTACAATGGAAAATTCCCTAACAAGAAAAATGATTTTACTACACAACTGACATAAAGTTATTTAGCATTTCTGAATATCAGTTCCCCCCCCCCCCCCCCCCGATACAATTGATGCCACAGCAAATTCAATTAGAGGCTACTTCAGTCAAGCGAAAAGACCTGCTCGCTATGCTAATCCCAATGAAGAAATTTATAAAGATATTTCGTCTGAATTTCAATATTTTTAAATGGTTTTCTTTGCATTGGATAGCTGAGGTCAATCTGTACAAAGGCCGTTTTTTACTTTTTTGATTTTGTTTACAGGCGTTTTTAATAAGCACACTTTCACTTTCGAAACTGGTTTTGAAAGTAAAAGCATCTTCATAAAAAAAATTCTGCAAACAAAATCGAAAAAGTAAAAAACAGCCTTTGTACAGATCAACCTCAGCTTTCCAATGCCAAAGAAAAAAAAAAAAAAAAAAAAAAATAAATAAATAAAATAAATAAATAAAAATAAAAATATTGAAAGATAAGCAAGATATGTTTATAAATTTCTTACACAGGATTAGCATTAGCGAGCGGGTTATTTTCGCGGGGACTGAAGTAGCCCATTGTGTTTCTCAGAATTTTTTTTCAGAACTCCAGAGTTGTAAACTTTAAATAAATCTAAGAGCAGTCAGTAAAGGAATGCAGAAATCTTGAAACCCAAACATGTATTTACATCTTTTTTTGCTATTTGAAGTGCTATTTTAGTGTACCAGCTATCAAGAATACATAATTTTATCATGTGTTTTATGGAAAAGTATCACAATATTAATAGTTTTATTAATCACTTTTGTCTTGGAAGTATTTAATCATAGAGTATTAATTATTTGGCAATTGTCGAATTGAGAAAGCCATATTGAATCTGTAAAAGTAATAATAAACTCGTAAAGAAAACAAATCTTGAATCGAAAATTTATTTCTGCACAAGTTTAATAATCGGATTGCTACGTTTGTGAATGGGAAAAAGTAGTTTATCAAATTTGGTGCAAAACTAGGAGTGATGTTAATCTAATAGAAATGTACAAAAACATCAAATCAGTTTCTTCCCAAAATTTCAAATATGAACATTGACCCCCCTTTTTTACAAAAAAAAAAAAAAAGAATGCTCCAAAAGCCAATAAAAATTCAGTAATTCAAAAAGTATAAACATAGTAGTTTTCACACAAATACACAGAAATATATTGGATTTTTTGATAGGAAAAAAAAAAAAAAAAATGTCAAAATGGTTTGCATATGTCACCAACAGTTAGCATTGTTATAGTTCCCAAGCTGCTGCCTATCACTATTTAAGCCATCATATGACAGAAATAACTGCAGAAATCCCTTTCAATGTTCTGCAGAGTATCTTGACATGCCTGACATCTATTCTCACAAATGACATCCATCAAACATTTAAAATCCTGCTTGCATTACAAACTGATACGCCACTGAACAAACTTGCTGACAGAACTGGAACACCACTTGGTTGTGGCAGATGTAATTATTTTTGCAATAAAATTTTTGTTATTTCAAAAATAATCCAATGTATTTTGTACATTTCTAAGGAAAGTACATTGTGTTACTGTTTATCCTTTTTGAGTTACAATTAACCTTTGAAAACATGGCCGTTTTGTAGTAACATAAAAATATGGGTGATGTACTCAATGCACCAAAGCAGTTTATAGCCTAAATAAAAACTTAGTGATATCCTTGTTTAACCTCTTCAGCGTTTGCCCTGAGATAAGTCGGGTGTAAAAGCACTGTTTCCCTATACCTGCTGACGGTGAAGTGGTTAATGTAATGTCCAGTGGTAGTATAAATGTAATAAACATCAAATTAATTTTAAAAAGACTAATTTAATTATAATTCATATAACACTGATTGTTTCTTCTAGTAACATAAAAACACAGGTGACATAGTCAATATGTCAACACCTTTTAAATCCTAAATATCAACTTTTGGTGATATTCTTCTTTGATGCAATGTCTTGTAATAGTATAAAAGTAATAAACATTAAATTTATAAAATAATAATTTAATTAAGAAAAAAATGGAATAAATTTCACAGTGAAACACAAATAGTGTATTCTATACACCTCTGGTGACTTACCAATACAAATAATGAAAGAGAGCAGAAAATTAACTTTAAACGTTAGTTGAACTCTGAAGTGTCTTTGGGAAAAGGGTTAATGAGGTGCAGATGTTAATCACATAAGTATTTTGGAATTTTCAGCTGTTTTTTAGATACGGCACACTGATTATGTCACCTGCATTTTTAAAGGTTAATTGAATTCTTCTATTGCTTTTGAAGCGCACAATGTATGTACTGTGTAAATGTTAAATACGATAGTATATTAGGTTATTGTTGCTAATTTTTCATTCATTCTTATTTATTAGCATGTTGAAGTTGGATCTTCAGGACACAGTAGCTTAAGTTCTGGTGATGATGCTAGAGGTGCCTTGCTTAGTCAAATAAGACAGGGAACTGTCCTCAAACCTGTAAGTACCTGTAACATTCTCTATGTAATCAGATTTAATCAATGCCATAGGAATTTTAGAAAAATATTTAAGATCAATGTTTTTGTTTAAGACTAGTGTGATTTGAGAGATTGTGATTACTATGTAATTAAAAAAAAAAAAGTGTTTATGTTTTTATTTATTAAGTCACACCTTAATTTGTCTGAAAGTTTTTGATTTTGACTTTTTTCTATAGAATTTTCTTGGATTTAAAACATTTTCATTGGCAATTCTAGTAGCTCATTTCTAAATCAGTCTTTGTTTTGAAAGTGAATTATTTTTTCTAGAAGATATTAAAAGGTGTTATTTCTTACAAAAGCTTTTTATTTTAGTCTTTGTATATATGATGTTTAAATTATGAAGCTTGCATCTCAACAGATTCCAACGTAAACTTGCAGATTGCCCCTAGCTGCCAGTTTTAATTGATTATCCTGTAATATTTTATGCCCTGTATGGAACTGTAGTTGATGTACTTAAAAAAAAAATATTAAAATGAAACCCAACTAATTTTTATAGCCTGTGTTTTTCATTTTAAGACGAATCAAATATAATTGCATTTCTGAAAATTTGTTTAATAGTGTAACTCAAATGAGGACGTTATACTAAAGTCTCGAAGAAAAATTTTCTTTTTTCAATATTTGCATGTAAATACTTCAATTAAAAGTATAATCAAGTATATGCTTGCACTGGATGGATAAATTGTTATGCATAGTTTTTAATCCTATGAAACTTACATAACTGAACGATCTTGAGATTTCAATATTAAATACTGCTTAAGGTAATTCTTTGATTAAAAACTGTCTATTTCAGTGTGTTTGTTATACATTTATCTACTGCCAGTTTTCATGTTTTTACATGTAATAGTTTTTGCAAGATAAGCCGAGAAAGTGAAAAGGACACAGCCGACTCAATATCGACACCAACTGTGGCAGCATTAGTAACTTCTTTTTAAAGAGTAGTAAGAAACTGCAAGTTGCTAGTTGTGATTGTCAGCTCAATTCATCTAATTCATTTATGTTACTCTTATTTATGCCAGTATATGATGGAAAAGTATACCAAATTCCTCTACATTTTTGCTGCATATATTTTTAAATTGATGTTAGAGTGCTAGTTTTAAAATTGTATTTTCTTTCCCCCCCCCCATTTAAAATATATTTGATTATAAGATCAACTTATTAGTCACATTTTACTATCCTTAGCGTTTTACAAATCATTTCAAAAGGTCTTTTTTTAATATAAAATTATATTCTCAAAATTATTTTGGATATTGAATATTTACATTGTATTTGAATTACCGTATATACTTATGTATAGGCCCCCCCACCCCCCTATTTTGAATGACAAAATATTAGCAAAATTCTTGACCCATGTATAAACCGACCCTAAAAAATTCCAATACATTTTCAGACAAAAATCTCTTTTTAATGAAATACTAAACGAGCAAAAATAATTATATAAAAAATTAAGAAACATCAAACAAATCCTTCAAATTCAAAATCACTATCTAAATCTTCAAAAAGTTCTATAAAGTCCTGTCCCGTTGCTTCCTCGTCATAAAAATTGAGCTCGAGATCTAATGAGTTTTCGTCATCACTTTCGTAAATATCTCTCTCTCTTCAGTGCCATCCATAGCATTGCTAATCCCACACTGTGTAAATGATTTCACAATCGAATTGATATCCACGCATCTTTAAAAAAGAGGTGATAACATTGATTCCAACTTTTTTCAAAATGCTGCCTTTTGTTTTTTGTGCATCTGGTGAACACATCCACTCAATCCAGATTTTTTGCAATCTGTCTTTCGGTGATTTGTTGATCAAACATCAGTTTCCCTATGCCACACAGAAATATCTCCGTGGCTTAGAACTTTTCTCACCAAATTTCACCCATGTATAAGTCGACTCCACCTTTTTAAAAATCAATTTTAGGTCAAAATATTTCACCTTATGTGCGAGTATGTACGGTATCATTCTAAATTATAAATGTATTGATTGCAGATGCATTTAATTTTATTCCTGACTTAAGTTTACTGATAATTTTTCTTACTCAGGTTTCTGAAGATACTCGTCCAGGTCAAAGTCCAGCCCCTCCAATGGATGGATTAGCAGGAGCTCTTGCCCGAGCTTTATTAGAACGCAGCCGAGCCATCCATCAGACAGGTAGTTTTTTTTTTTTTTTTTTCATCTGAAGCAGTATATGGATTGTGATGTAGCAATCACATTTATTATTTATTTTTTAAATTGTAATGCAGCATTATTATCTCATGTTTTAAACTATTTATTTTTGACGCAAAACATCGTTCAAATCACTTTTTTTCTTTCCTTTTTACTGCATGCAGCAGATAAGTTTTGATTTCAGCTTTTCCCCCTCTTCCTGATCTATTTTTAGATTCAGCATGACGTCGACCGCGTCATATTGGAGGTGTGTCTTCGAACGTAGTTTCGTTTTCCCTGCTGTTATTTGTTCTACAATTCATATGCAATTTTAATTTAACAAATAGATTTAAATCATTTCTGCATGTAGTTTTGTAAACCCCTTTTATGCAGTATATATATCAATGCAGCCAGTTTTTTAACAGATTTTAAGATTTTAAGATTTACAAAAGTATGTATTATTTTTGACAACGTGATTTGTCTTTTTTGAATTTCGGGCCTTAGCGCCTAAATTCAAAGAGCGATGTTCTTCAATAGCTGTATCGCGATATCTAAAAGTTTATCTTTGGTCTCTGTTTTTTTTTTATTTAACGCATATTTGATTTCGGACTTTTTATTATCAAGACCTTCTTTAAAAAAATGATTTTAACCAGTATTCATCTTTATCATGGAATTACTTCCAAGTTTTAATAATTCTACGTGGAACGTTCTTCGAATGTGTACAGTGACCTACTTCTCCTAATTACCTTCCACCTCTCAAAGTGAATCAACGAATAAAGAAGATTTTTATAACTGCTGTCTCTTCAATGTGTCTACTGTTGTCATTTAAGTAAGACTATTCCTTTTATTTTTACTGCAACTCAATTTATCTTATTTACTTAATTCTTCTCATCAATATATTAACTTTCGTCACATGGATGACATCATTTTCAACATTCTTATTATTTATATGTACAGTAGCCTCCCTCTTAACTGGCCTAAACGGGACCGAGGGTTAGCTGGTTAAGAGAAAATCCGGTTAAACCGGTGTAGTAAAAAAGAATTAAATAAGTAACTGTATATTTAACTAATTAAATGCATAGCGATGAATTTAGTTTTTTAATTTGTGTAGTTTTAAAGAAGTACATATTTTCTATATTTTGTGAAATGAATACTACAGTCGAACTTGGATAATTCGAAGTTCAAGGGACCAAAAGAAAAGTTCGAAATATCCAAAAATTCGAATTAAATATATTCGCTCAAAAAGAAGAGATAAATAAAAAAAGATTAACTCCACAATGAAATATTTAACACATAAACTTTATCTAAGGATACTGTTACATTTTTTTTCATTAAATCAAACATTTAGCTTAATTATTCATTACTTTTAAGAAAAAAATCAGATAGTTTTGATTGCTTTTTCGAATGCAATCTTTGAGTCATAGCATATGATTCCAACTTATCAATTGACACAAAAATAGAATCTTTTACATTGGACTGACCTTCAAAAAAGCGTCGAAGTTCTTGTATATGCATAATAGCTTCTAAGCAACTAGGTAAGGGCTTCTCTTGTATTTCATTGTTCTGTTCATCTTCAGATAGTCCGTCCTCAGCTTGGTTGTTTTCCGCCAGTTGAGCAACAATGTCAGCATCAGTTACCTCGCCACACACAGCCACATTTTGGTCCACGTTGACGTAGTCTTCATACAAGATTGATGGATCCGATTTTACATCTTCCCAATTATCGACAGTAAGTTCAGGATCAATTTCGTCAAAGTTTTCCACTACATTTACTCCTTCTGTTTCTTTCTTTACAAATCCCGCCTTATGAAAGCATTTCATAATCGTTATCTCACTGACCTTGTCCCATGCCTGCCTACACATTCTTGAAGCATGAAGAACGTTGAGATTCTTAATGTCAAAATCTCCGATGAGGATTCTTTCAACCAACAGACGCCTGTAGAAATGTTTAAGGTTTTTGATGATTCCTTGGTCCATTGGCTGAACCACAGATGTCATGTTGGCCGGGAAAAAAATGACTTCCACATTTTTCATTTTGGGAATGCTGTTGTGAGCCGAACAATTGTCAATAAAAAGGACAATCTGTCGTTTTTGTTTTTCAAATTTCTTGTTTATATTTAAAAGCCATTTTTGAAAAATTTCGGACGTCATCCATGCCTTTGTATTTGAATCGTAGGAGACAGGCTTAGACTTAACATTTTTAAAGAATCGTGGATTAGCCGATTTGCCAATCATTAATAGTGGCAACTTTTCGGACCCGTCCATATTTGCTCCAACAAGCAACGTTACTCGCTCTTTACATAGTTTTCCACCACTGCATGTTTCTCCTTTGAAAGCAAGAGTTTTATTTGGAGTACACTTATAAAAAAGTCCAGTCTCGTCGACGTTAAAAATATTTTTTGGTTCCTTATTCTGAATAATTTCTATTAAAAGTTTTTTCCACTCATCAGCTGCTTGAATATCCACTGCACCACTTTCACCACACACTGCTTTGAAAGAAATATCGTTTCTATCTTTGAAACCATTCAGCCAACCTGTGCTGGCTTTGAAATCTTGAATGCCTAATGCAGCAGCAAACTGTTCAGCTTTGCAGGGCCTGACTATCAACGGGGCACACGTACACCAATAAATTTTAAAAGAAAAGTTCGGCTTATCTAAACGCCGTATTCATATAAAATTTTTGCCATGAATGAGGCAAAATTTTCTGTTTATTTTTAGTGGTAGGAATTTGCCCCGTGGGTAATCAGGCTCTGCAGCTTTGGCTCTCATAATAGGGCCACTAATTGGAATGTTCTTATCTCACGCTTGTTTAAACCATTTAAGAACACAACCGTCCACAACTGGGTTATCAGGTCCTCTTGTCCTTTTCTTATTTTTTCCTGTGCCATTTTCGCTATTCAAAATTTTATCTTTGTTCTTCAAATATGTCGATAATGTGTTGGGTGGAATTCCAAATTCCTTGGCAATTTCCGATTTCTTTTAAGGCCTTTTTCCACTTCATTAATCACCGCTACCTTTTGAACTAATGTTAATGACTTATAAGGAGTTTTAGCTTTTGACAACGCCATAGTAAGAGAACATAAAAACAATACTTAAAGCACACACACAGAAACTTACAACCGCATTAAATCATTCACTCTCGTGACTCTAAGATAGAAAGAAATGTAGCTGCGCTTCTGGAGAAAAAAAAAGGGGGCAGGGGAAGGGTTGGCGAAAATCTGCGATTGCAACACCTAAGCTGCAATCCTTTCAATGCGCAGTGAAATAGATTCCCCAGACAAAAGGGTGCGGCTAAGTCTTGGAATTTTGCCAAATAGAAAGACAATTAAAATAAACTGTTTTACTATTTTGAACCTTAGCTGAAAAAAGTCTCAGTATTAATGTTTACCGCAAAATTCGAAAACAATCCTACGAAAAATTCGAATTATCCAAACTAAAATTCGAAATATTCACATTTTTTTAACATTATTTTAATACAGAATTCTAGGGACCAAGCAAAAAATTCGAATTAGCCAGAATTTCGAATTAAACAAGTTCGAATTATCCAAGTTTCACTGTAGTTGTAATTAACCGAATTGAAATAAAAATTATCACTAATAACTAATAATGAACAATATTTAATACAAATTAAATTGTTGAAAATCTTGTCACATACCTTTATAAGAAGTTGAAATTATTCTACATTATGTAAATTTGAGTTAATTAACCATAAAGAAATGAGAACCGAAATTTTCCTTTCTGAGATTTGCTTGATGTTTGGGTAAAAAAAGTCTGCCGTTTAAAGCGGAGTTCTGGTTAAGAGGAAGGCTACTGTATTTATGATAAGTGTGCAATTGTTTTTCCCCCAAAAATACACATATGAAAATGAAAACAGTCCAGGCAGAATTGCATCAAATTTTATATTTATCCATTATCATAGTTTTCCTATATCCATTGTCTCTTTCGAACATCCTCATGAAAAATGATGGATTGAGGTTCTGCTGCATATATTTAAAAAATGCTTGTTTTGAAATGGTTATCCTGAAAGGGTTAAGTAATAAAATACTTGAAGGTAGTGTTATAGACGATCATGATTGTGAAAGCTGAGACTTAAGGTTTATGAACATTTGCACATAGAACAGTAAAATTAAATTAGTTTTTCAAATGATACCAAGTTATATTAAGTTATTGACTTTACTGTATTTTCACTAATTGGCATTATTGATGTAATATTTCATATGAATTTTCATTTTCAATGAAAGTAGTAGTAATTTAATTGTATTTTTAAAATTAATGTTTGCATGACGATGAAAAAATATGAGAGAAAAAATATCAGAATGTATCTATTATAAAAATATAAATATAAAATTTCTAAATTGAAATTTCAAATTTTCCATTTTTCCGAGTGGAAAAAAAAAAAAAAAAAAGCCTGAGGTTTTATCCGAGCATCTCCATTTCTAATCCGGTGCCATGATATATCTGATTTCTAGTTGCTAAAATTATTCTGCTGATGTAACTCTTTTAGTTTATTTATTTAGGGGCATAATTTAATCTGGGTTTGAAATTAGCTGTGGTTAGTTAATTTTGTACCTATAAATTTCAATTTGATGACGTTAATTTTATACCTAGTATTACCCAGTCATAATTTTTTATGCCCAACTTATTATTTCTTTGCTGATGAGATACAAATTTGCTTTCTCTGGTAAAACAATTATTCTGTTTTCTAATAATGTAACCAGTACCCATTCATCCACTCTATTTAAACAAAATATTTCATTCCATAATTATTTTTCTTTTAAATACAGCTGAATGCGAGCGGGGACATTTAACCCTTTCCGACACAGACAATTTTTGTTGTAAAATGATGAAATGATTGACTGACACCGGAATTTAAAAACGACTTTTTTAGATATATGATGTATAGGGTGGAAGTCCCATACATCTGATTTTAAATTAGCTGGGTCGTACAGGATGAGTACATACGTTTTGTGTAAGAACCCATTTTATTGGGTTCCAATCCCAACAAATTAACTGCAGATTTTAAAGGTTAAGATGTAATTTTTATTGAACTTCGTGAACGAAATAAATTGATGGGGTGGTCTATTAGACAAGCATGTGTCCTTACACACTCAGAGTATCAAGCCGAATGATACACTTACATATCAATCGCACGCCAACATCCACTGGAATACCAAGCCAATATGAGAGTTTAAACAAATGCCAAAATTATCCGTTGCATAGAAAAGCAATGGGAGCAAATTTAAATTATTGGCGAATAAAAAGATAAAGACAAAATCGTGAAATAACCTCAAGCAACCCTACCGAAACATTTACAATATGTTAAAATCTATATATAATACAGATGACATATATAATTTATGATTCAATTTATTGCATGAGTTATGATGCAAAAAATGGATAAAATCCCTTTGTTAATAAAAATGATCACTTTCTTTTATAAACAAAGTAATGAAATTACCCACATAAATCACGTAAATAAAAATAGATTAGTATAAAATTAATATCGAAATGACAGGAATGCAATTCGTAAATCTTTACATATAATTCGTTGAATTGCAGATATAGATTAGTGAAAAGAAAAATGATAATTTAATGTATATTATCTAATACTTTACTTCCGCATGAAAGAAAAGAGAAAACAAACACTAAAATATATTTCACCATGAGATTACATTTTAACGAATCCAGTTATGACTGATTGAATAAAAGGAAAAAAAAAGAAACATTAATTTAAAAATAGAATAAAAAGGATAATATATGATGCATCATCATAAGATATTAAAAGCATGTTACTTTACATGTTCATTGTAAAAGCAAAATTGTAGTAAAATATTCTTGGTACCATTCATAAATTTGGAATTAAAATTAGGTATCCTGACCTGGACACACTGCGCCGGAAAGGATTAATTACTCAAATTTAATTAAAAGATAAACAAGACTTTGTACTTCTTTCAGTCACTAGTTTGTTATTTTGCTAAGCTGCATCGATCAGGATCAGGTTTGATTGATAGTACAAGGCATACAATTGATTTTTAAAAATGTAGAATATAATATAATAAAGGAACTATCTTTGTTTATAACTCATTGAACTATTTGTTTATATGCATTCACTATAAGAAAAATAATTTCAAATAATGGCACCTGAATAAAATAACTTAGCAACTAAGAAAAAATTATTTGGTGTCATTGATGCTTGATTATTTCCTAATAGTTTCTAACCCTAAAGAAGAAAATTGACTCTTGTATATTTTATTTTATTTGACATATTT
Source organism: Maratus speciosus (assembly GCA_963932465.1). Classification (NCBI taxonomy): domain Eukaryota; kingdom Metazoa; phylum Arthropoda; class Arachnida; order Araneae; family Salticidae; genus Maratus; species Maratus speciosus. Next base: position 595,543,414 of record OZ010788.1, on the reverse strand, counting down.
TATGATTCTCAGAGGTGATCAAGAACCAGATCTAACAAACCTTTTTCTTATGCCTCCATAAACACATCTACATCATGTTAGTTAGATCATCAACAACAGTTCCCATATGTTTTAGGTTGCTGAAATGTTAATTCAGCAACAGTTTATTTTATAGAAAAAATATATTTTTTTTCATCTAGCGATGCAAATTCAAATAATTTTCTATGTTCTAAATATTTGTAGACAATATATTTGTTTTTGTTAGAAACTTTCATTTGCCTTTATAGTATTATCCAGATAATTCTAGAGACATCTAGAAATATTCTAAAGCAGGGGTTACCAAGGTATAGGTTGCGTCCCGTGGATTGCGGAATATTTGTCATGATCTTCAATAGTGCAAAATTAAATTTATCTGCTAGTTTATTAAAAAGTGTATTGTGTGCATTTCACAGTTACTCCTCCTAGAATATGGAACATTGGTGATCAAATTAACACCAGTTATTGACATGGGTCTAAGGATGTCAAAAATGGTCTCAGAATTTTAAAATTTGAGTTAGTTTTCGAGATGTTATTTTTGTTTGCAATTTTTAACGACATTTCTGTATTGATGTCAACTAACTTATTTCGTTTTTGCAGATAAAGGGAAGAAGATGGAAAACAATAGAAATTAATTTTTTTTTTTCTACATGACTTTTTCATTGAAATTGAAAAGAGAGAATTTTTTTCAATTTAAATAATTTTGATAAAGTAAAGTTTTCCAAGATAATTAGAAGAAATAAAAACATATTTTTATGCATTCAAGTTTCATGAATCAGTTTATTCTACAGAAACAAAAAATCATATGTCGACGTATATATATATATATATATATATATATATATTGAGCTTTACATTCAACCAAGAAGAAAATGTAAACTCCTTGTATTTAGATGGACAATTATTGACTCCTATTCACAAGAATTAAATTTAAAGAAAAAGGATATATTATTTTCGAAAGATGGCAATTAAAACTTTTCATAAATGTGCTAAAACTAAAATGTTATCAGGTAAAAATGACTTTATTTTTTCTTGTAAAGTGTTAAATTGTTATTCTTATTCAAAAAGCTCATTTTTATGTTTGTCAAAGTGATGTCTTTTTCATTTCACCAGCTCCGAAATTAGAAACCACTCTTAAAAGAACAATATACTTTTGACAAAGTTTTGCCTTAAAAATCACATAATCTGTGAAATATAATGTTTGCAATTTTTGTTTAACCAATATTACAAATACGATTTCTTATTTGAAATTTGGTATTAATCAAATTAATGTTATAAGTTTTTTCTAAATGTACAATAATGTTGGATTTGTTTTCCGCAAGAAATTGGACGATCTCATGCAAATGTAAATGCAGGGCTGGTGCAGGGGTGAGGCAGCCACCTCAGGGCACACCGTAGAAGGGTGGCATATGTGTCACATATAATACAGGTAAAATTAGGTTAAAAATCGAGTAAAATACAATAGCTAATGGCCATCCATGAAAATTTGGGAAAAACTTTGTTTTAGCACTAGAAATGAAGATCCGATGAGTCTCTCCCAAAAAAAGGTGTTTTACCGTGTTTTTAGTGGGACAAAGGGGCATTTTAACTCGTAGGGGTGAATTCATCTTTTCTAATTAGGTCAAGTGGGGTATTGTTCATATGTATAGTTTAATTATGAATTGAATGAGACTATTTGCAAGTCTATATGGTCATTTGTTATGAAGTTAGGCAGGTTTTTATGAATACAAAGTCATGAATGGCTTTATAAGTACAAAATTATGAATACTCAGATTTCGACAACGTTAATGATCTTGAAAAAGACTCAGATGATCCTGATTTTGATTATTGCTATTTTGAGGATATTTAATAAGTTTGATATTATTTGTATGATATAAAGAACATGTTTTGAACGTAAAATAAATGTGACAAAGCTGTACTCAAAAATGTAATTATAATAAAGGATAATTTTCGACTGCATATTCATAAAACCTACCATAACTTTGTAATGAATGACTTGTGGATGGTGTCATTCGATTCAGAATTAAACAATATGTAAGAAATTATAACGAACTTGATCCACATAAAAATTTTTAAATTCCATCCTCTCTTTCTGCGTTAAAAATCACCCCCCCCCCCCCCTCAAAAAAAAAAAATAAATAAAAAAAATAAAATAAAATAAAATAAAATAAAATAATAAAACAACTTTATTTTGGTTTTTACATGAATACAAGAAATAAAGGATAAAACTATTTTTTTTTCTTTTTTTCGGTGCAGGTTTATCAATGGAATAGATTGATTGAGAAAACCTTTGAAACTCACATCTTCTTATACAGTACAAAGTCTAAAGTTCGGAATTGTCCAAAGTTCGGAATTGTCCAAAGTTCGGGCTTTTTAGCGGCAGTAGGTATTCAAGAAAGGATGGGAAAATCAAAATTGTTGAAACTAACAAATAAAAAAAAAAGGCCTAAAAAGACTCTCTTTTTTTAGAGCAAGCAAGCTTTATTACTGAATCTTAACTCTATGTACAGAATAAAAGAAAAACTTCTTAATAATAAACCTAAGTTAATAAAGCTGCACACATTAACTGAAATGTTCAATAGTTAAGTAAGTTACAATTTGTTCTTAAATTGTATGTTTCCTTAAACAAATGTTTTTGTTTTACTTTTTATTTTGCTATGATTTATTTAATGAAAATGATTGTTTAATTTAGTATTAATAGCTGTTATATGCAATTTTTAATATGAATGTCATATTTTACCTTTTTAAGTAGTTAAATTTTTATTTTTATCAGAAAAGGAAAATATTTTTGATGACCCAAAGTTTGGAAAAATCTGAAGTTTGGACTTGGTAAAGTCCTGAGGATTCCGGACTTTAGACTTTATACTCTATATATCTCTAATGTGTAATAGTATAATTGTTAAAAGTTAATATTTTATTTTAAAATTGAGTGCATGAAAAGATTTTTATCTTTTAAGTTTTATAAGATATTTATGTACACCTGCTTTATGCTAAAATCAATGTAAAATTAATTTATATTTTCTATTGTGTTTGCAGATGAAAGTGGAAGTAGCACTGATGAAGATGATGGAGACGATTGGGATTGATTGTGAGTTATTTTGTCTCTTTCTTTTTGTATTATTCATAAAACATTTTGGCGTTGTTTTTCAACAATAATTTTTTTATGAGAAGATGAGTGAATTAAACTTAAAAAAAAGTGGGGTTGTAATATAAACTTGGAAATAGGAAACAGAAATGATGAAAATATATTGAAATGCAAAAGACTGTTAGTCCTTATAGTCTGGGAGCTGATGACATTTAAAATCCCGTGATTGCGGAATTGAAATTTTTTTAATGTAAATTGATAGTAAAATGTCATGTGAACAAAATGAGCTAGGTATGACTAGCAGAAAATAAGTTTAATTAAATTAATTATTGTTAAAAAGCTGTAAAGTGTACTGTTTTCGCAGAAAGTCGACCCTTGGCCAGCATCCAGATGTGAAATAAAGTAGCGACTGGTAAAAAGTCAAAGCAAAATAAATGTGGATTTTTATCACCGTTTGCATCCTTAAAATAGGTATGACAGACTTTTCTGGTTGAATAAAATTTGTATACCAATTTTTTTTGAAAGATCACAAAATTTTCTGTAAAATACTGTAAGAGTGGTCAATATCCACGATGATGGTAAAACATTATAGCTTTTTAATAATAATTAATTAAACTTATTTCCAACTTGTTAAACCTAGTTATTCATACCTAGCTCATTTTGTTCGTATTTGACTTTTTACTGTCAATTTACATAAAAGTTTTTCAATTCAGCAATGATGGGGCTTTTGATGTCCCCAGCTCTCAGACTATTATCAATATCCTTCTCAAAAAATTAAGTCTGAGGAAGATCTTTCTGTTAATGCATGGATAGTCTCCTCCTTCGCAAAAGCATAATTTGTTTCCCAAATGAAAATGCTTTCTGCTAGAAATAGCTACCGTTCTGTGATCATTGTTACTGTATCCTCATCATGAGCATGTGAGATCATTTCATGCTGGTGCATTGTCTATTTTTTGTATAATACACTCCATAACCACTGTGCATTTGTGATCTTGAACTTTCTTTGATTTTTTGTTGGCATTACTTTATGATTAATCACATGCTAGCTTTAAATTGTCATAAAACAAAAAAAATGATTTTAGTGTTCGTAACATTTTTATCATACCTTAAATAGACTACAATTTATTGTGCCTAACAACAGAAATGGATGATAAGGGATGATTTGTAATCTCCGGATTTTTTTTTTTTTTTTTTTTTTTTTTTTTTTTTTTGCGCAGCATATTCTAAAAGAGACTTTGTGCCATAAAACCACATGCAACCAACCAACTGATTTATTGTTGGCATTGTTTTATTGTTAATCACATGTTAGCTTTAAATATTTCATCAGTTTTTTCTAAACATCAATTTTATTATTAGGCTACAGTTTACAGTAAAACTTCCCTGTGCGACCATTTTTATTATGGAACGAAATTTATTCTCATAGTCTCAATACTAATTTTACCTCCATTCAGAGACCATGCCAGTTGAACTCCCTCCATGAGCAACCCAGTTCTTTGAAGAAAATGAAACAAAGTCTGTTTTTTCCTGGTTGCTTGAAGGTTTCATTAGAAAAATAATTCTGGAGAGCGTATTATTCATCAAACTTCTAAACTAAGTTTAGAATTTTTTTTTATTCTGATAACTTTTTAATTTTTAAACCTCTTTGTGCCTTTTCAGGCAATGAATTTAACTCTGATGACACATTAAGAATGACGGTCAATAAACTCCCCTGCCCTAATCTGTCAGGAACTCTCAAAGAAATAGATAAATTAATGAAATCATCATTATTTGTTTCCATCAAAAAAAAAAAAAAAAAAAAAAAAAAAAAAATTGCATTCATTTACTGAACTTCGAAACGACTTGGAAATAAAAGTTATTAAAGATAAAACCCTAAAATCAAAGCAAACATCAATGATTCATTTTTTAAACTCTATACTAATTAACTTATGTAATTAACTTTTGTTTTGATACTTAAATTTTTTCCTAGTGTGGAAAATAAATTTTAGTAACATTAATTGTTACCTTTTTTTTCAACAATTAAAATCTAGATTTAAACATGACCTCCATTAAGAGACCACCTCTCGGAGCGACCCATTTTTATTGCAATGGAACGTAGTTGTTTTAGGGAAATTTTACTGTGTTATGCTTAACAACTGGGATGATATATAATAATGATTATAATTTATCAACATTATTCTGTAGCTTCTTAATGAACTATTTGCATTAAGGCTGCGTACACACTATCCAGCATCTTGCAGTCACCTTTCGGCACGTTTGTTCCCTGTTGTCGGGTTATTTGATGGCTAATGGGTTTTGTATGACAAGGATAGGAAGTTGCAGGACGGAAGTGGACGCAAATCCACGTTGACAGTTTTACGACTGTTGTTTGGGGAGAAAATCGCATAGAAAAAGTATCACTCCCTTTGTCAATTCGATACAGTTCCTCATTTTTTACTTTCCAATCCACTTAAAAAGGTTGCAATTATTTGGCAATGTAAAATAAGCAGAAAATAGCTTCACATTTTCGCCAAGTGAAACGGGGGTGTTTTTTGTTCTTACAATGAAAGAAAGAGAGATACTGTATTTTATGGAAGAAACGCCGCGGCGTTTACGAATTTAAAAGTTAATTTTTTTTCCAAGTGTGGCATTTACGATTTTTTTTTCAAATACCAACTGAGTTTCCTTAATTTAAAAATTCATAAAAGTATTTAAAATCGGATTTAAATATTTTAAATAAAACTTCAGCCATCTTAAGATATTAAAAAGAGGCATCCTACACTGCTCAGAAAACTTTGATTAAAGTTAGGTCAATATGACGCTGTCGACAAAAATAGCGCCCCGATTGATGCGGCGATTACGATATTTTTAAGCTTATTCCGGCCATTTTGAGGAGTGCGGCGTTTCTTCCATAAAATACGGTGCACAAACTATTATTAATGTATTTTTAATAAATATTCAGTAAAATTACATCAGAATTTTAGTATTATATTTATTACGGATATGGGTTTACTTTCATATGACATTTTACTGTTTGTAATTGCTAAGAGATTAAAATTGACAATTTTTGTTATGGGTCTAATATTTAATTTTGTAGAACAGTTTTTTTCAAAAATTTCAATTATTTTTAAATATATACTTTCAAAAATTTCTTAAAATTCTTCCTAAATTCGCTTGTCAACAACGCGAAGCTTTCCGAGACAGTTACTAATACATTTTTAAACGTAAATGTAGAAAACTGGCTTGTGAAGCGATTTGAAATTGAATAGCTTTTACTTTTTTTAATAAATAAATTACGTGTAGCGTTTAAAGCGATTCTGGTCACGTAACGACATTTTTTTTTCTTCGTGTCACATCCTAAAATTCGGGCCCACTTGGACAGTATTTTCAGAAAGATCTCCTGTGTTTACCAAAAAATGGAAAACGTCTGTCGATTACATTGTTTATGAATCACAACACCTGCTCATTTCATGAAATTCCAAACATTTTTTTTTTTAAATCTGTCAAAAATAGCTCCTTTTGATGACAGCCTTAATCAGTACTTTTAATAAAGGATTTTTTAAACAGTACGTTTTTATGAGCATAAATTTTAAAAAACTGTGTTCTTTTAAGAGAAAATTTATGATTAAATTTTGGTTATGAAATTAGTATATATATATATATATATATATATATATATATATATATATATATATACATACATACACATACAGTCAAACCTCGTTAACATGAACACGCTTAACGTGAATTACTTTTAACATGAATTGTTTTCAGTCCCTTGTAAAAACGAATACAAAGATTTGATACTGATAACATGAATTACTGATAACATGAACAAAATTTTGATTCCCCTTGAGGTTCATGTTAAGAGGTTCGACTGTATATATATACACAAATATATATCATCATCCATCATCATCATCAACCATTTTCAATCCACTGTTGGATGTAGGTCTCCCCCAGATTTTTCCAATGTTTTCTGTCTAGTGCTTTAATCATCCAATTTACACCGGCTACTTTTCTGATTTCATCACTCCATCTTCCTTGAGGTCGTCTTCTTGGCCGTTTTACATCTCTGGGATACCACTGTAGGGTGCTTGTGCTCCATCTATTGCCTTGTCTTCTTGCAATGTGCCCAGCCCATTTCCATTTTAGCCGTTTAATACTTTCAATGATGTCAAAAACTTTCGTCTGACTTCTTATCCAGGTTATTCTTTTTCTGTCTCTTCTAGTTATACCTAGCATACATCTTTCCGTACTTATCTGTGTTGTTTGTAATCTTTGTACCATCCGTTTTGTTAGCGTCCATGTTCCTGTTCCATAAGTTAGCACAGGCAAAATGCTACTCTTTAGAATAATATTGTTCTTCCCAAAAGAACTCCATGCATTTCTTATTCTTCTATTGATTTCATTCATGATACTATTATCCGATATATATATATTTGTGATTTCAAATTTATTATATATATATATATATATATATATATATATATATATATATACATATATATATACACACACATATAAATATACATACACACACACACACACACACATACCGTCCTACCCGCCCTCGTCAATAACTAAACTTTTTACCGACGTTTGGAATACCCACCGAAATTTTATTAATAGCATTTAAATATTGTTATAGAATGTTAAGATATGCAAAATATACATATGAACACCAAAAAAATTTCATTCGAAGAAAATTTGTATTTTTTAGAGCGAAAAGTTTGTGGGAGTAAATTACAATTATTTAGAGTAACTCGAGTGTTACTCGTTTTGAAATTTTACACACTCAACCCGAGTAACTTAATCTCGAACTAAGATGTCCTGGGTGGTTACTCTATTATTCAATGAATTGCCTGAAAAAGTGTATAATGTTATTGAAGCGTTTGAAGGACAATGAAAGTTTTTCGAAAGGATGTTTTAAGCAATAGGGATGAAATCGTTATGATTTCGAGTTATTCATGCTTAATCATCTGCTATTGTTAATTAAAATAGTACTTAATTGACGCTATTATTAGTTATGGGTAGTAATAAATGATTATTATTGACAAGTAGTAAATAATTGACTTATTGACTGCGGTTAGTTAATGATTGATTAATACGATTTAATTAATTTCGTCTTTGAAAGAAAATTGACTCTTTTTTTTAATAAATTTTGTGAACAAATATTAAATTTTGTTTAAAATATTAAAATATATGTCATTGGCTGTAACAAATTCTTTAGGTAAGTCTTTTGAAGACGGTTGCTTGTTTAATTCGGTGCAATAACTGTAGAATGGTGTTTTTTTTATGCGACATGAAAGGATGTTTCATACGGGGGGGGGGGGGAGGGGGCTTTGCTGGTTGGTGAAAATATATCGAAAATGTAATATTTGCAATGGAGATGAAAGCGTTATTATATAAATATATTCATGCTTAATAATTTACTTACATTTGATTAAAATGGTACTTAATTGACGCTATTGGTAAGTAGAAAAATGTAAGTAATTGGTGAATATTTTTAATTGACAAATGTTAATCTGTAGTAGTTAACCACTGATTAATATTATTTAAATTATGTTACCTATAAATAAAAAAAAATAAAGTAACTTATGCAAAAAATATTCTTTTGTTTTTAAATTAGTAAAATATTAATAAACTCGAACAGAATTTTAGCCAGATCTTTTGTTTACAGTTGCTTGCTTAATTTGCTTAATTTCATCATATCAGGATTTTTCGGAAATCGTAAATTTCAAGGCGAAAAATCTGATACTATAAAATAGATGTAAAACTTTTTTATTGAGTTTAATTTTATTTTATTCAATAATTTATTCAATTTTTTGGCTTATACTGTGTTTTTTACAGCCAAACAGCTCAGGGGTCCGATGAGGTTGGGAGGGGAGGGGGGATCAATTTTAACTTTGAGCTTTTTAACTTTGAAATTTGCAATTTGAGAAAAATCCTGACGTGATGGTTTAAAATGAAAGTCATTTTCGGATTCAGCGCTAAAAAATACATAAGAATCAATTTTCAAAAGCTAAAAAACATGGCACAACCCAAAATTTGAAAGACAGTGTAATCTAAGCTAAAAAACATGGCACAACCCAAAATTTGAAAGACAGTGTAATCTAGCGGCATTTAACAATAAGTATATTTTTTAAAGAATTAAGGCTGTTGTTTTTCGTCCGTTTATTTAACAAAAATTCTGTTATTTTTATCCTCTTATATGTTCAGTAATAATTGTATATTTTGCAGTAATATGTCAGAATGATTAAAGATTTCAAATTTATATTGCAATGCTAATTTTACTTTCAACCATTTCTTTAATATATCTGACGAAATTATATTTCTAGTAAATTTATGAATTACCCCTAATTTGCAGCAAAAATATTCTCCAACTTTAAACAGCTATTACTCGGTCAATTTTAATCGTAGAATAACGGGACTCTTTTTGATTTACTAGTCAATGTAACAGGAAAATTTTACTAAATATAGCTTATAGGACCGGGGACCGAATAAAATTTTAGATTCTGTAATTCTTCACTAAATTGTTTTTTCGCTTCAAACTTTTTTTTATCTTAACTCTGAACCTAATTTTGACCACTTTTGTAATCGGAAGTATGCATCTAGGACCAACGGTTGCAAAAATAAAGGTCGGTTAGGTTATACGTGGACACCCTGTATATATATATAACGACTTCTGTAAAGATTTCTGCTTAAGTTTCACCCATAGGTTTAACATTTTCTTTCAAGTTTTTCTGTGTGACTTGTATAAGCTCTTAAGAAAATTATTGTTAAACTTTTTATTATTTGTTTTTTTATTTTTTTCTGGTACAGTTTATTAAAATAATACATGATTTTATTATATATTCAGATAAACTTCAACTTTAAAAATAAATATTAGAAGATCGACAGTTTTTCTTGTTCTTGTCGACATGCATCGATTATCTAACGAATGTTTAAATATGTGTAACAGATAAAGCGAAACATTATGATAAAGGAATACGACATTTTAAATTATTATTATTTTTATTAATACAATTAAAGGGTTTATTTAGTTTCTTTCAAAAAAAAAAAAATGTAAGAATATTTTCAACTTTATCATATTCTCAGTAAAAAGTTCAGAAATAAAAGGATTATCAGAAATGGAACCGATTCATTAGGACGCTACTTCAGCCAAGCGAAAAGACCCGCTCGCTAATGCTAATCCTATGAGCGAAATTTATAAAGGTATCTCGTTCGCATTTCAATATTTTTAAATGATTTTTTTTTTTTTTTTTTTTTTTTTTTTTTTTTTTGCATTGGGTATCTCAAATCGATCTGTACAAAGACAGTTTTTCACTTTTTCGATTTTGTTTACAGGTATTTTTAATAAGGACAGTTTCATTTTCGGAACCAGTTTTGAAAATGAAAGCATCCTCATAAAAAAAAAAAGAAGAAAAAGAAAAGTGCGCAGTTAAACTGATGGCATTGAGCTCACAGGATATTCACACTAATTGTTATTATAGTCTTATTTCAAAGAATAATGCCCCTCAAAAAATAAATGAAGAGGGATTAGACCAGTTTCCCCCTATATACTTAACCAATGAACCTCCAAATCAAATGAAGGAAGCGCCATATCGGAATAAACTGGTATATCAAATTTGAAGTAAATTGAATAATTCTGCATGAAAAACCCATTTATCTAAATTAAGGGGTGACTAGCCTCCGTCCCCTTTTATACTTAATCAATAATCCTCCAAATCTAATCAAGGCACCTTCTTAACATAATATACCGGTATATCAACTTTGGAGCTAATCGAATAACTCTGCATAAAAAACTCATTTATCTAAATTAAGGGGAGGGGGGGGGGATCTTGACCCCCTTTTCTCCCTTTATACTTAACTACTGAACCTCCAAATCTAATCAGGGAAGCTCCTTAACACAATAAAACGGCATACCAAATTTGGAGCAAATCGAACAATTCTATATAAACCCATTTATCTAAATTAAGGGGGCTAGTCCCCTTTTCCCCCTTTATACTTAAGTAATGAACTGCCAAATCTAATCAGGGAAGTTCCTTAACATAATAAACCGGTATACCAAATTTGTAGCAAATCGAATATTTCTGCATGAAAAACCCATTTATTTAAATTAGGTGGGGGATCAGCCCCCCCCTTTTCTTCCTTTATCCTTAAGCAATGAACCCCCAAATCTAATCAAAGCAGCTCCTTAACATAATAAACTGGTATACCAAATTTGGTGCAAATTGAACAATTCTACATGAAAAACCCATTTATCTAAATTAAGGGGGGTAGCCTCCCCTTTCCCCCCTTTATACTTAAGTAATGAACTTTCAGCGAAGCTCCTCAACATAATAAACCGATATACCAAACTTAGAGCAAATCGAATATTTCTGCATGAAAAACCCATTTATCTAAATTAAGGGGGTGACTAACCCCTCTTTTCCCCCCCTTTATCCTTAAACAATGAACCCCCAAAACTAATCAGGGAAGCGCCTTATCAAAATGAACTGGTATACAAAATTTGGAGCAAATCGAACAATTCTACATGAAAAACCCATTTATATAAATTAATGGGGGTAGCCCCCCTACCCCCTTTATACTTAAGTAATGGACTTCAAAATTAATCAGGGAAGCTCCTTATCAGAATAAACGGGTATACCAAATTTGAAGCAAATCGGATAATTCTGCATGAAAAACCCATTTATCTAAATTAAGGGGGCACTAACCCCCCCCCCCCTTTTCCCCTTTATCTTTCAACAATGAACCCCCATAACTAATCAGGGAAGCGCCTTATCAAAATGAGCCTGGAAAATAAAATTGAAGCAAATCGGATATTTCTATCAAGAGTTATCGTGTTACTTACGTACATACGTACATACAATACAGAACAGGCGGGCACATAGGTTCTCAGGCTTTGACAGCCTGCGAGTTAAAAATAAATAAAAATATAATAACAAATAAAAAACGGCCTTTGTACAGATCGATTTCAGTTATCTAATGCAGAAAAAAAAAATCATTTAAAAAGTATTGAAATGCTAACAAGATACCTTTATAAATTTCTTCCATTGGATTAGCAGTAACAAGCGGGTCATTTCGTGTGAATGAAGTAGCCCTCCCACATGTTTATGTGAGTATGAATGAGATCGGTTTCATTACGCATTAATTATCAAAGCTTATTTAAATTGTTTATTTAGATTTCTATAAAGAATAGATATCTTTCTATAAAGAAAGAATAGAAGATATTACCTTTAAGGTTTTTGAAATGCTCAATGCAATACCATCATAGTTAAGTCTTAAGGTTGGTTGGTTGTGTTTATGACGGCCAATTATCAACACGAGTGATATAGACCCTAAGGGGGGGAGTGCCCTTCGTGGGGGTCTTTCTAAGGGAACCTAACCCGTATTAACGCTTGTTAAGTCTTAAGGCTGTTCTCAAATCCAAAAGGGCAAGTTTATGACATAAGTTTTAATTTATTTTTGTTCGGAAATGCATGAAACTAGCAATTTTTGTTGATCAAAAACAATATAATCGAACTGTTTTTTCCGTTTTTTTTGCAAACGCAATAGATCTTTTAGAAAATAGTGTCAAAGTGGACATTTTGAACCGAAGTTCCCGAAGAAAGCAGAAAACCAGTCAGCGAAGGGAGAAAAACGTCTTTGTTACGTGATCAAAATCGTTTATAACTCAATAGGTAATTTATTTAACAAAAAATGGAAAACACAGTTCGTTTCCAAATCGCTTCCATAGTCAGGCCTTCCAAATTTATATTTTTCCGTTAAAAAATTAATTTGTAAATGTGTCAAAACTGTTTGCGCTTGTTGAGCAGAGCAGTTGAGAGCCTTAATAAAATAACGACACGACCCCCCTCCAAATGAAAAAATGTAGAACCAATAAGATAAAATTTCCAACCCCATATAAACATTCCTGACCGATGGTCAATCCGAAATATTTGCTTTTTTTTTTTTTTTTTTTTTGCCAGTTATTATCATTATGCGGCAATGGTATGTAACAAGCTCTTCCGCCCCAGGCGCCAAATGGAGTTCCTGTGGTGCTGGGAGAGAGACACCCTGTATTTTTGACAATAGAAAATATTATTCGACCTTGGCTTCCTATATAAAAAATAGTTTGTTGTGGCGTGGTCTACCATTTCTTAAAGTTTGCCAGATCTTTTTTTTTTTTTTTTTTTTTTTTTTTAAATCACTCTATATTGTTTAATTTTTATGGCGTTTGTGTCATTATTCATTAATATTATAAAATTACGATCAAAATCTTCTATCCTAAAATCAAATTTGGAGTTATTTGTATTTCGGAATTTCATATTTTAATATTACCCCATATATGTGTTATTAAAACAAAATGCTAATTAAACTTTTTATTGTTTAATTTTATTTTTCTGGTATTGACTAAATAAACATCGTCGGTTTAATACTAATGCTTTCAAAAGTTTGACATTGAATTTTTTACCAACAAAATACGAACTCATATGGCATTTTTAAGATAAGAAATTATGTTAAAATTATTTTTTAATTTGCTACTAAAAATATATTTAAAAGGTTTCGTATTTTTTTCATTAGAAAAATCGCGTTTTTTAAAGTTAAATACTTTATAATATATATATATATATAATATATATATATATATATATATATATGTATATATATCAGACCTTTATTATGAAAGTTTAAGTCTAATTTTAATTATCTGCTTAAATTTTAATACAGAATGTTATAAAGTCAACATTTACAATTGTTATTGGGGCATATTTTAAAAAAAGGAAGTGTATTCTGAAATCAATTATACGTATTGCAATAGAATATGTGCATTCTTTGCCAGAGAAAAATACGTTAATACATAACAAAAACATTAATGGATTAACTCATAATACAATACGTTACATTGAATGTTAATTTTCCCCTATCTGAAACACGGAGTAAGATAGAACTGTTATCAAATGGCTATTTACGTTCCCTGCCCATTTCTAGGAAATTTTAAGTCTGGCATTCCAGTGTGAGTGACCACGGCCAGATGTCGTCAAGGTATGGGGTGCAATCGCTTTAGGGAAAAGAGCGGTTAGTTTTAGCCCGAAGACATATATTTTGAAAAGGGTTTTGGTCAGGAGAAAATAATATTTTGCCTTTTTCTACCTTTACAGAAGATATTCTTCGAAATTCTTTTAAAGAAAGAAAAATAAAATAGGAATCATAACCCTTTATTTTTTATGAAATGCATATAAATTTTACTGTAATTACTCAGATTTTAAAATAATATTAATAATTTTACATAACTTTTTTTTTTATTTAATAGCCAACATCAGCAATTTCTATATATATGCATTTATCATTTTATTTTTCATTTAAAATCTCGAAATATTTTCAACTCAATCATAAAAATTCCATGCATTTTAATTCGGATTCCATACAACTGATGATTTCTTATTAATAATATCTATAACAGTAATTATCTATGATAAAAAACGCGTTACATATCCCTTAAATCAGCTGTTCACACATATATAATCAGATATATATCTAATATATAAACAAGGAGGAAAAATCGATATGAATTAAAGGTTGGTTGGTTGTGTTTATGACGGCCAATTATCAACACGAGGGATATATGACCTAAGGGGGGGGGGGTCTTTCTAAGGGAACCTAACCCGTATTAACGCTTGGAAATCCAAGGTTCGAAGAAAACTCCGAACGATTAGGCCGACGGGCGCGATTGGGTTCGAACCCAGCACTTCCCGTCTACCAGCTTCGAGAGCAGAACCTCTCGGCCACTAGTGGGGCCCGATATGAAATAAAATACATTAATGTTTTACTATATACCTATTAATACTGAGGTTTTCAAGAGCGTGGGCCAAAAAGCTTTTTCAGATGAAAGAAAATGAAAAAAAAAAATAGGTTTTCGTGAAACACACAATTTTTAGCAACTGTTTTATTTTTATTCTGTTGAAAGTTAGCGTGGTAAAACTTTTTTACACGTACAGAACAAAGTAAAATTTGCGAAATTATTACATTTTATCAAGGAATTTCGAATCGATTTTTAGCGAAATATAAATTCATTACTATTTTCAAGTGACCGCAATGTAAAAGCAAATTAGTATTAATTTATTATGTCGCACTTTTAATCCTACAACATAAGGTAGACCAATTAAACTGTGATTTAAGCGTACACAGGGCCAGTATTATGAATCGGCAAACGGGACATTGGTCCATGATCCCATAAGCTTGAAAGGGGGGGGGGGGTCAGTTGGCAGAATTGAAAGAAATTAGCTGTTGAGTTCCATTGTTTACATACTTTTATATCGTACAATAACAAGATAGGTAACTCTTAATCACCACTACTGTGTTCCAGAAACTAATACCTTTCTTGAAACTACCTCGCAATGCCCAAGAAAGGTATAACGCGACTTATGGGTTAATTCTATATCATGAAAATCACGTCTAAAAAATGTCCAATCATACATGCAATTAAACGTTATATAAGTGTGTTCCAATGTTTTATTTATTTTTTCCTTTTTGCACTGCAATTGGAAACTCGCGCCTTTTTGCACCTTCACTAAGACATTTTTACATCTAAACATGTGTAATTTTTAAATGTACTATTTCCGGTGCCATGGAATTTATCAGTTTTTTTTTTTTTTTTTTTTTTTTTTATAACTTATACATATACATCCTTAATTAAAATTAATTCTTAAGCGAAAACATATTTTTCTTCACTGCTCTATAGCGAAAATCTTTACCAATTTTAAGAATCTTTTTAATAGAAAAATTTGAAATAAAATTCCATTTCTGAAATTTGAGTTTAAATATAAATGCAAATTTTGTGCATTTATGAATAAAATTAACTTCGTGAATAGGCCGGTACAAAGTTTAAATTGTACCATTCGAGTAGAATTACAAATGTTTCACGTACTACACAACACAAGAATGGAGACCCAAACAGTGTTTATACCCAGGGTTCACGTGTTATTGCGGTAACGTATTAAAAAATTAGTAGAAAAGAAAATCGGAAATTGTACGTCAAATGTGGCAAATGACGTATTATAGCTAGTTTTGTAAACATTCAGATTTTGATGCAATAGCTGTTGCACTTTCATGCAAAAATACATGAATATAAAATTTATTATATACATTAAATCCAATAATACGGAAATGATATGATTTCATCTTAAATTTGACGTAATCACCATGGCAAAATTGAATCATGACCTATCAGAGGATATGAGAGAATTAATTACGTATGACAGGATTTAATAGAAGGAAGAAAACTTTTATTAATATCTTTTAAATTTTTGATTCGGTTTTCAAAAAATGTGAAATAACTCGACACAATCTGCAACGATTATACATACTAAATTTTTAACCATTCGGTTGTGTAGTTTCTGCGCTGTTATATGCGGTCAGACGGACGAGCCAGATGACGATTATAGGTGCTACATATTTATATAATTATGAACGCATCTAAAAAAAGAAGATTTAAAATAAGTATAAAAATTGCAGCCTCCCAAAATCTTGTGGTTTCTCTTGACATTAGATACTGAGATAATACGACAGGGAAATGTTCACATATGCATTACATTTGTGCCTGTGTGTGAAAATTTCTATGAAATTCATGAAATACGGGAAATGTTAAAAGAAGGGATTGAAGATTTAGTGGATATCCACAATTCACATATGTATAAATTGGGCACTCTTGTTCGCAGTTTCTTCATTTACTTGTTTATTGTGGGAACCTCAAAGTAGTAATTCTCTGATTATATTTATATACTATATAAGGATATATCAATCAATAGAAATAAGTCATATAGTATCTGTGTATATGAACTCACTGAAGTTTTCGTGCTTGGAACACTACATTACTAAATTAGGCACTGAATATAACGTTCTATGCATGGGAATTCCTTATTCTTTTCCGCCATTTCTCAGGAAATATTTGTAAGCTTTTTTAAATGCACATGGTCATACAATGATACTATGCGTTCGTAGATTACGCATTCTTACCTTACTATATACGGCGACATAGGTCAACAGAACAGTGGGTCGTGTTATAGAATATTTCACAAGTATTAATCATATTTTCAGATAGAGGGAGAGTGGATTAGGTGTGAAAGGACTCTTTCACAAGTCAAAGAGGAGTTTTTTGTCGATTCAGTCTCATACAATTAAATATATATATATATATATAATTTAAACAGAAATATGCATTTTAAAAGAATTATAAAAGATGCATAAACAATGTTATAATATTAGCAACTTTTTTATAACATCGTAAAAAGATACTTTCTTCTAAATGCAAAATGATAATAAATGTATTTCTGGTTAAAAATAGTTTGTAACATTTCAGTATCGTTTCTATATTTTTAAAATGTTTTTTTTTATTTCAAATATTTGTAAATAAATATTTCTTATTGATAAACAGAAATTGTACCAAAATAAACTAAAACTATATTGAAAGTAACAAAATATTAAACTTAAATGTTTGAAAGCTTTTTTTTCTTTTGGGGAGAAGGTTCAATTTTAAGAACCCTGATAATTGTTTCATATATGCATTCCTTTTATGTAATTAGACTATATTTTAACCATGTATCTATATTTTTTTTTTTTTCAGTGTATAAAACAGAAAAATAAACAGGTGCAATAATTTATTAGTATGAATTAAAAAAAAAGAAGAAAATAGAAATAAAAGTTTTAATAAAATTAAGAATAGATGCAGTACTTGTTTATCTTAGAAAATAAAAATATGATGGAGCTATCACAAATAGAATAGCGCATTCGGAAAAGAGAACGTGCAAAAGAAAAATAATAGTGTGTGCTCGAAAAATGGCATGACACTGCATGGCGCTGAATATACCTAAAACAATTTATAATTCCAATAATAAAATCACTTTGTCTATTTTTTAGTATATTAAATTAATAATTTCTATTTCAAAATTTCGACTTTATTGCAATGCAATTCATTTTGATATTTTTGTAAAAAGAAGAAATAAAAATAAACGGAAACACAATAAACATTCTTAATATTTTTTAAATTATTAAATTTCTTAAGTTTGTTGAATTATGATTTTTTTAAGTATGTTTTAAGCTTGACTGTAGACAGCTTTTTAGCAAAATTTGTTAATCCATTTATAGATTTTATACACGTCGAAAGCTTTTTTTTATTCTTTGAAATTGTTCAAACTGATTTTTTAAATAAAATATGACCAAGGGAAACGTATATATAGCTGCTAACTTGTACAGATTTTTGTTACCCCTAAAATTTACCTATACCCCTAAAAAATACCCCTAAGACTATTACCTCATTAAAGTGTAAGTAATCGTTAAACTTCATAGTTTGTATTAGGCAAAATTTACTATTGAATTTTAGTGGTAACAAAAATCCGTACGAGTTGACAGCTATGCGTGTATACAGTATATACTGTAATATTAATTAAAAAAATTACATAAAAGAATTGCACTATTCTTTCCTATTACGAAATATTAACCCATTTACACACGAAACAATATAAATAGTCTAGCATATATTTTCGAATAGTATTCCATAACGAAATTGAAACTTTATGAATAACTAAAAAATATTATAAATAATATAAATATAACACAAATTTAATAGACAAGTAATCTAATTACTCTCTAAAACCGCTGAAATAATCAGAAAAAAATACTTCTGTAATTAACGAAATCCTTATCGATTGTTTCGGGTATTAACATCTGATTTGGTGCTGATACAAAAATATTGCTTTTAATAAATTTCAAAACTTTATTTGAATACATTTTTACATTTTAAAATTAAAATGATTTTTGGAGTTGCTAGTGTGCAATCTAAAAACATATTAATTATAAGAAATCTATTACAGTTAAAAAGTAAGATTCTGCCAACGTTCTGTAACCGCATTGTCCAGTTAAATCCCCTAATAAAAAATTTTAAAAATGTTGGATTTTCTTTTAAGTTTTTGGTAATGAAATAGTAGGTTATATAGATATACATTCAAATTATTCTGCAAAACGGGATTTACCTTCAAATTCTGTCAATATTGGTCGTAGCTGTGAGGCATTTTCATAGATTGTGTGTGTGTGTGTGTGGGGGGGGGGGTCTTGATTTTTTATGCGAATCTTAAATATTCGAAAATCAGTAGTAGATGTACTGTATTCATCGAAGAACCATAAATTTTTGTCTGAGATGCATGGCGGCTACCCAACAAGTGTACAAGAATTAGAAAAGAATCTTTCATTTAAGTCGCTTGTTCATTCCACATAAAATCCATTTTCTCTTACCCCTATACCTAGATTCATGGAATTCGGATTGGAGCTAGAATAAGACTTTAAATAGTTACCTTGTTTTGACAATTGAAGAAATCAGATGATAAAGGTGGTAAGTTACACAATCATCATTTTTTTCAAAATGATAGGAAATGATAGGAATTTTGAAAAAAATAGGAATCATAATCTTTTATTTATTTTTCAAAATTCATGCAAATTTTACTACAATTACTCAAATAAATAATAATAATAATAATAATAATAATAATAATAAATAATACCTTATAACTTTTTCTGTTTAATCGCTAATAACAACAACATTGCATATGTATGCATTGATTATTTACAAATAACTCTTAAATTTTCAGTAACAATAACAAAATTTTCAAACACAGTTATAAAAATTTCAGATATTTAATTCAGATTCTTTGAGAACTGGGCAATTTTTTTTATTATTATTATTTATATATACAAGAATTATCTGTTTTATAAAATTCACTATATATCACTTAAATCAGTCGTCAAACGAGCCATAAAAAAGAATATGCTAACCATCAGTTAGCTGTATAATCAAAGATATATCTAATTTATAAACAGGAAAAAAAAAACCTGAATAAAAATACATGTATTAAAATACTGCAGTTTTCAAAAGTGTCGTCAAATACGTTTTTTAAGATAATACAAAATGAATAATTAAAAAAAAAAAAATCCAGATCTATATAGTATTTTTAACAACTGATAAAAATCTTTTGAAATCAGATTCTTAAAACTCTCATGGTGTGGAAAGTTTAGTTCAGCAAAATCTTTTTTACAGGTACAAAGTAAAGTTTGCAAAAGTATTACATTTGTTATAGAAATTCAGAGTCCACTGGTAATCGAAATATAAATATCTAATGACATTTTCAAAAACATATGATGTAAAAACAGAAAAGTATTAATTTGTTATGCCGCACTTTTAAAGGACTACACTGTAAAAAAAAAAAAAAAATACGACCAGTTTTCCTATAGGAATCGGAAAAATAGTTGCCCTTATCGTACCGGAAATATTTCCGACCGAGCTCGGAGTAAAATCCGTAAAATCGGAATAAAGTCCGTAAAATACCGTTTTATTGACTATTTCCTTTTTTATTCGGATTTTATTCCGAGCTGGGTCGGAAAATTTTCCGGTACGATAAGGGCAACTATTTTTCCGATTCCTACAGGAAAACTTGTCTGATTTTTTTTTTTTTTCTTTACAGTGTACTTCACTCACGCGGAACCACACGCTCGCTAATGTTATTCCTATAAGAGAATTTTTTTTAAATATCTCGCTTGCATTTTAATATTTGTACATTATTATTGTTATTATTATTATTATTATTATTATTATTATTTTGCATTGGATAGCTGCATAACTTTGTACAGCACTGGAGAAGTTATTTAGAATACCTTAATTTTCAAACTAGTTCCGAAAGTGAAAGTATCCTAGTAAAAAAGAGCTGCAAACAAAATCGAAAAAGTAAAAAACGGGCTTTCTAGAGATTGACTTCAGTTATTCAATGTAAAAAGAGAAATCTTTTTAAAATATTGAAATGCAAACGAGATATTAAAAAAAAAATCTCTCATAAGAATAACGTTAGCGAGCGTGTGTTTTCGCTTGAGTGAATAGCCTCTTAACGCTATCAATATAGTTTAGGAAAATTAAACTGATTATAAGTATTCACCGGGAGGGCTAGATTGAGACCTAGGTAATCAGGGGCCTGGTCAAAGTATTCATAAACTTGAGGTCTCTCAAATCTATACACTGTAAAAAAAAAAAAAAATGCGATCAGTTTTTCAGTAGGAATCGGAAAAATAATTGCCCTTATCGTACCGGAAAAATTTCCGACCCAGCTCGGAATAAAATCCTTAAAATCGGAGTAAAATCCGTAAAATACCGTTTTATGGACTATTTCCCTTTTTTACGGATTTTATTCCGAGTTAGGTCGGAAAAGTTTCCGGTACGATAAGGGCAGCTATTTTTCCGATTCCTACAGGAAAACTGGTCGGATTTTTTTTAGAGTGTATGCTTTAACACTATCAAAATAGGCTATTGAACTGGATCTGAATTATCAGGGGTAGAGATTAAGGCATGTTCTATAATCCAATATGTTAGAAGGAGAGGAATCAATGTACAAAATTTTTAAAAAATTGGTTGTTTAGTTTCAGTATTTACATACTTTTATATCGTACAATACAAAGACAATTAACCAATAATTACCGTTGTTAGGTCTCAAGGACGCATATGCCTATATATTTTATAAAAAAAAAAAAAAAAAAAAAAAAAAAGCGTTTTGATATTTTTTGTTTGTTTGTTTTTGCATTTGATAGCTGAAATTGATATTTACATTAGGCCCATTTTTACTTTTTTTTTTTTTTATAACGACACTTTCACTTTCGGAACCCGTTCCGAAAATAAAAGTAACTTTATTAAAAAAAAAAAAAAAAAAAAAATTGCACCCAAAATAAAAATAAAATAAAATGGACGAATATAGAGACTATTCAATTAAAAATAATAATAAAAAGTCGAAATGCACCCGTTATACTTGAAAAGAACCTCCCAGAGCGTTAGCATTAGCTCGCGAGTATCTTCGTCTGAAGAAACGGGAAACTGAATAATATTTTGCCAATTGAAAACCTGCTTTCGCCTGCCCTTTATCTAATATAAGCAGACATAGGTAGAATGTCTCACTGCAAGTCATTAATTAAGCCCTTAACAGGAACAAGCATGTGCAGCTCGGTAGTAACAAGCCATACAGTATAAACTTCGGAATCGTTTGCGTTGAAAAAGCTGAAATGATCATAAATGAATTTTCGAATCCAACTAGAATAGACCAGCAAATCAAATAAAAGTTCATATTTTAAAGAAACATTTTTTCAAAATAATACACGATTTTAGTGTATATTCAGATAAATTTCAACTTAAAAAAATGTATATATATTATACTGTATTAGAAAATCGATATTTTTTTCTTGTTTCTTTTTTTCTGTATCTTAAATTTTTTTTTAAAAGATGCATCAATTATCAAATCGATGTTTAAATACGTGTTACAGGTAAAGCGAAACATTATGACAAAGGAACAAAACCCTTTTAAAAAACTATTATTAATAACAAAATTAATGAGTTCTTGTTATTTTCTTTGGAAAAAAATATTTAATAATATTTCTAGCTTTATTGTACTCTCAGTAAAAATTTTAGAAAATAAAAGATTATCAGAATAAAACATATGAATTAATGCCACTCTACTTGTTTATGTGAGTATCAACCAGATCAGTTACATTAAGAATTAATTATCAGACTTTATTTAAGCAGTTCATTTAGTTTTCTATACAGAATATTACCTTTAAGATTTTTCAAATGCTTAATCTAATACCGGCGCGGTATAGTTAAGCTTTAATAAAATATCTAAACTCTCCCATCCCCTCCCCATAGGAAGAAAAGTCGAACAAACTAAATTTTTCAACCTCCTATAAATATTCTGCTCCGACGTTTAATCTGAAATTTCTACAAAGTTTTTTTTCGGGGGGGGGGGGGGGGGATTGAAATTACAACCTATTTTATGTTGATCAAAACTGTTTAATTTATGACAAATTCTTGAATTCCATTTTATTTATAAAAGAGGATATTGACAAGCATTCTTATACAGAAACTATTAAATAGGTTTTTTCCCCTTTTTTACTTTCTTCTACCTTTACAAGAAGAAAGTATTGGATTCGTGAAAATTTTCGACTTCCGGTTTTCGACGGATTTACACGTTTTAGAATGCCCAGAACACGATTTGATGGTTTTTAGAAAATGTCTGTCTGTGAGTCTGTCTGTCACTCTGTCACTCTGTCTGTGAGTCTGTATGTGACAAAAATTTTGTGGGCGCTCTATCTCAAGAACTAATGCACGGAATTTCACAAAACTTATTATTTAGTTATACCTTGATATAAACTGGACCTGATTAGTTTTTGGGGAAAATCGCCCAACAGGTGGCGCTGCTATGCGGCATTTTTCACGATTTCTGCAATACCTATATCTCAAGAACTACTGCACGGATTTTCATAAAACTTCAGATTCAGTTTGTCCAGGATATAGTTTGGTGCTGATTACTTTTTTGTGAAAATCGGCCAACAGGTGGCGCTGCTATGCTGCATTATTCATGATTATCGCAATAGCTCTAACTCAAGAAAAAAAGCACGAATTTTCATCAAACTTCAGATTTCGTTAGTCCTTGATATAAATTAGTGCTGTTTAATTTTTGGTGTAAATCGCCCAACGGGTGGCGCTGCTGTGCTGCATTTTCACGATTTTCGCAAGAGCTGTATCTCAAGAACTATTGCACGGATTTTCATCAAACTTCAAATTTAGTTAGTCCTTGAGATGAATTGTCGTGTAAATTAGTGCAGTTTAATTTTTGGTGTAAATCGCTCAACAGGTGGCGCTGCTATGCTGAATTTTTTGCGATTTCCGCAATAGTTTTATCTCAAGAACTAACGCTTAGATTTTCAACAAACTTCAGATTCAGGTATACCTTGATATCATTTAGTGCTGTTTATTTTTAGTGTAAATCGCTCAACAGGTGGCGCTGCTATGCTACATTTTTCAGAATTCCCGCTGTAGCTCTATCTCATGAACTAATGCACGAATTTTCATCAAACTTCAAATTCAGATATATTTTGATATGAATTGGTGCTAAATTCATGTTATTTCTTGTACTATTTAAATGATTTAATTGACGTGATTTATATAGAAGAAAGTTTTGTGATGGTCACAACATACTAGTTATAAAATGGCAGAGAGTTTTACCATGCATTTTGAGCTATATTTCCGGAAGTGACAGTCGCGGATAAAAGTCGCCATGATCAAACAATCGTTTATAACTCAAGGTGTAATTTATTTATCGAAAAATAAAAAAAAGCTGTTCAATCCCAAATCACTTCAATAAATATACCTACCCGGGTCATGCTTTAATGTTTAAAAATAAATATGTAAATTTGTCAAATGAGGGATGGGGGGTTATTTTTAGAACACTCTTGCACCGATAAAACTGAAAGAGTCAGACACACATATGCACAGAAACAAATAAATAAATAAAATCGTAGAAAAGAGAATATCGTGAGGTATTTTGTGTTTGTAGTTCAGGCTTTCGGCCTTTTCAAAAATTAATGTAACTTTAAAGAATCTGTAATTGTTTACACAGGAATAAAAATATATAAATAAATAAAATTAAAATCTGACAAATTTGAAAAGTATGAAACTTAAATTAGAATTATATAAAACAGCAGTTTGTTTCGTTACGCAAAGTCTATAAGTTTTTTTTTTTTTTTTTTTTTTTTTTTTTTTTTTAATCTTCCCATAGTTTTGACATTACTAAGTAGGATTTTCAATTGTTTTATAGTCGTTATCGTCCTGTGATAACATTCATTACAAAATACATCGTTAACAAAACAGAATTGGAATTATAATTCGATTTTTTAACACAGCAAGGTAGGCTCAAATAAAATTGATTTAAGTGTATTAAATTGGTGATTTTTTTTTTAAAGGAATTTATTAAAAAAAATATTTCTATTACAAGTAAAAAAAAAAAAAAAAAAAAAAAAAAAAAAAGCTGCGACGAGCAAGTATAAGGTTGGCCTACCGATTTATCAAATATCTCAAAACCTCTCAATCTTCAAATTTAACATAGCCCCTTTTCTTCAATGGCTGCATTGAAGAGATCCTTTAAGAGGCTACTGCAGTCAGGCGAAAACACCCGTTCGCTAATGTTAATCCAATGGGAGAATTTTTTTAAGTTAAGATAATTTCGTTTGCATTTTAATATTTTTAAGTGTTTTTTCAATAGATAGCTGAGGTCGATCTGTACAAAGGCCATTTTTTACTTTCTCGATTTTCTTTGCAGATTTTTTTATGATGATGCTTTCACTTTTTAAGCC
This sequence comes from Maratus speciosus, assembly GCA_963932465.1. Taxonomy (NCBI): domain Eukaryota; kingdom Metazoa; phylum Arthropoda; class Arachnida; order Araneae; family Salticidae; genus Maratus; species Maratus speciosus. The sequence continues at coordinate 595,518,144 of OZ010788.1, read as the reverse complement.
AGTTCCGAAAGTGAAAGGGCCCTAATTAAAAATACCTGAAAACAAAAGCGAAAAAGTAAAAAACGGCCGATGTAGAGATCGATCTCAGTTATCCAATGAAAAAAAAAAATCATTCACAAATATTAAAATATGCAAACGAGGTATATTAAAAAATATCTCCCATTGGATTAACATAGAGCCTGACTGACAGTTTTCGCCTGACTGAAGTAGCCTCTTGCAGGGTTTAATTTGCGTCGGAGAAAAACCGGAGCCCAAATCTGGCACTTCTCTGTTTTCAGTAAATATTTAAACATTAGTCGAAATTCGCCAGAGCTCATAAATGCAGGGTTCCGGAGCGCATTTTCCCCCCAACCATGATTTGCCATCTCGTAATTCCGAAAAACCGAAGCCTAAATTACCCTTTCCTTTCCTTCCAATCTCCAAGTTTTTGCATTATTTTTTTATCAAAACACTTATGTGTGACATTAGGAGATGGAGATAAAACGTACTCAATTTTTATATCAGTTTTTGGATTTGGAGCTCAATCTGTCTTATATTCGAAATTTTATTTATTCATGTATAGAAAAAAAATTTCCTCCTTCAAAATTACGTATTATATTCTATTTCGAATCATTTTGATCAGAATCAAAGGAAAACAGAAATCGTCTTTTTCTATTCTGGTGATAGTTGCAAGTTTATGTCGGCCTTGCATTGATACGGCTCCACTCAAGAGACTGAAAAATGAATTTGCTTTCAGTTCGATTTTCTTTTATTACAGTAGGATAATTTTTAATTGGTTGGATTTTTTTCTTAATTATCATTTATTATTATTATTATTATTATTATTATTATTATTATTATTGAGATATCTAACCTGAAAAGAATATTTTCTGTTTTTATCCAACGAGCATCAGTTTTTTTTTAGTTTGTTTGTTTGAGGTTTATTGTCTCCTATTACGTAAGTATAAAAATTACGTTAGTGATTTTTCTATTTACTTTGTATCATGAACGCTGTCCATGTTAAGCCTCTGCTTTGCACATTTTACGAAGTTACTTTCATTTGTAAGTAGATACGGGGCATTCTCACAATCTTTTGACTTTTATGTCCCTGAATAATAATTTTTATTTTCTGATTTTGAAGGACTCACCACAAAAGATTGTTATGCGGAAATAATCGATTATAGTTTAAGGTATGCAAGTTTTATAGGAAATTGAAAACATTGTTCTATTCTTCAGCATATAAATATTAATTTCTGTAAATTTCATTTATCTTTTCATAAAAAATGCATAGCTACGAACTATCTCTTTTTTTTATATGTTAACACTATGTCCGAATCATAATCCTTACCATATTTAATCGTAGAATTAACAAAAAATCGCAATTAACATTATAATTAGGCAAAGATTGCTATTCGGAAGAAGTGGGAAAAATGGAATAGTGGACAGCTAAAGTATATGCTGACAGATATATTTAAAATTTTTATTTTGCTACAGAAAAAAAAAATGCCTTAAATTTTTTAAATAATGTACAAATTATAAATATGCATATTGGAATAAAATGTTTATTTTGCTAAAGAAAAAAATGCTTTAAATTTCTTAAATAATGTACAAAATATAAATATGCAGATTGGAGTGACAGGGGGAGGGAGTGGGAACGGTACAGTTGTTAGTACCGGCACCGCAAAATATAAGGGCTCCGGTACTTTGTTAGAAATTAAGCCCTGCTCATAAGAGGCTACTTCACTCGTGCGAAAATACCCGATCGCTAATGTTAATTCTGTGTAACAATTTTTTTACAGTATCGCATTTGCATTTCAATATTTTAAAATGTTTTTTGTGTTGGATAGCTGAGGCCGATCTTTACAAAGAAATTTTTTCACTTTTTCTATTATGTATAAAGGTTTTTTTTTTTTTTTTTAATTATTATTAGGATAACTTCACTTTCGAAAACGGTTCCGTAAATCCAAGTATCCTAATATAGTTATATTTCAACAAATAGTAAATTGACTGACTTAAATAAGCACTTCATATTTTAAAAAGTAGAATTTCTGAATGCGCCTTACGCAAATTTCTATGCATAAAACAATATAGAATTTAATCAATCTCAGTGCTATTAGGAAAAGAAAAATATTTAGAGTTCAAAATAGATTGGAAAAAAAGATGTGCGTAAATATTTCTTTTAAAAAAAGTTTCGATTTAAGCAATGTGTTAAGGCTTTTTCTTTTCTTCTTTGAGTATTTAATTTAGTTTATTTATTGCAATGACCTATTTTTTAAGCATTCAAATATCATATACTATTCATTTCTAGAAAATTATTCTCTTTATTACAGAGAGAGTGTAAATTAAAGTTTGATCGTAAACAAAGCGAATTCAGGAATTCAAAAAATTTAATTTGATAATGAGAGCATACATAAATTGAGTAATTCAACACAAAATCTACGCACATTGTTTGAATCATAATAATGCAAAATTACTTGTAAAGCAATTAATATAAATTTGGAAGTGAGATCAGGATATTAATAAAAAAAATGTCATTTATCGCTTTATTTTCTGAATTTAAAATACTTTCTCATTTCTTTATTGCAAGTCTTGCGAGATAATTATGATGAAATGAAAATGTCATTGGAATAAATTTAAAAGATTATATAAGCAAGAGATACAAAATTGGGATTATTACATACATCATTGACTCTATGAGTTATATCTCTTTTTAAATATTATTGTAAGTATTTCTTTAGAAGGAACCATATATTAAAAAATCTAGATAGTTTTAATTTTTAAAAGAAGAATGATTTTAAAATCTCAAAGTATAGGATTCTCTCTGTAGAACTTCCCCCAAATTTCCAATACGCGCATGCACTTTCTTTAGAACCCAACTTTAGAACTCTTAATGATTTACACTTTGCACATGTTTTACTAACCCGCCCCGAAACATAATAGACAACAGATCTCTGCACGAATTCCAAGATAAGCAAACTTGTATCAAAGTTGTATATCCAGTTGATTCAACTGAAAAGGTATACTGAGTAAAACACCTCATAATATAAGAAAGCTTCGTTATTTTATTAAAAGAAAATTTTTCCTTTTATTTTGATCTTCACAGTTATTATAGGGGAACTGCAACAGTGAAATATTTCAAAAGCTAAAATGTAGAAATGGTAATAAAAGTAAAAAATAAAGAGTGTTAAATACCCTATTAAATTTTGCAGTTTAAATATATTAAATTACGGTTAAACGTTGAGAAAACAATTTAGATGACAAAACGATTAGGGGAGGCAGGGGTGATTAGGATAACTTTTTTTGACAATTTGAACTTTGACAATTAATTGCCAGAGAATGAAGTGGACTATATACTAATGATGTGTATAAGTTTACTCAGTGCGTACTGGTCTCTTGAAATGTGTAAAGAATTATTTTAAATGTATCATGTTACTAGGTAAAAAGTGTCTTTTTCAGGTAAAAATGCCTGTTTGATCCCAATTACCCTCATGAAATGGGAAATTGGGATCAGGGACGGAACTAGCCTTTTTGCACCCGGTGCAAACATGGATTTTGGCGCTCCCCCCCCCTCCCCCCTCTTCCGCAAAGTATATTTACAAAAAGAATTTTACTGATTTTCTAATAGCCGACTTATTTTAAATTTTAAAATATGTAATACTGAATTACGTAATCTACAATGGCAGATCCAAGGGGAAGGTCACGGGGATCTTGAACCCCCCCCCCCTCTGAACACCAACAAAAATATTCTAAAGATCATTAAAATGCAATACACAGTAGAGTTCCAATTATCCGAGTCCCGCTTAACCGAGTTTCCGCTTTAACCGAGTTATTTTCTTCTGATGGACTGATGGCTTCCATTATTATGAAACAGCCATTTTAAATGAAGTGTTAGGTGAAGATGAAAGAGCAGCCGTAAAAAGTTAGAACTCTGATTTGCTGGTCAGAATGGGGGGGGGGATGACATTTTTTTTTATTATGGCCATTTTTTGAAAGGTTAAGAGCAGCCGTAAAAAGTTAGAACTCTGATTTTCTGGTCAGAATGAGTAAAAAAATGGCCATTTTTTTCAGAAAAAAAAATGCCCCCCCCCCCTCCCCTATTCTATGAAACAGCCATTATAATGGAAGACATCAGTCCATCAAATGAAAATGATCCATTCCAAAGGTATAATCCTTCATTTGGCGCCCCTTCGTTCTGGCGCTCGGAGCACATCACCCCCCCCCCCCCTTAGTTTCGGCCCTGATTGGGATCCTTGTTATTTTCTCTCATGCCTTACAAGATACAGTCATGGGTATTAAATGGGATTAAAAGATCTCTGTGTGCACAGCTGTGTGCGCATCTTACAGCAAGATATTTTTGGTTTTACAACTACAACTATTCTCAGAGATACAGTATTGGAAAGATAAAAATGCTGGAAAAAACATTTTAGACGGGATTTTGTTCTATGCGAAAAATCTTTTTAAAATATCCACTTTGAAAGCATTTCCTGAGCTATTCAATGTCATAGTGCGTGAATAAGAACACCAGCTTTACATTCATCCGAAATTAAAAATAACTTCCTGTATGTGCCAAAAGGTAGCCATTTTGGATTTAGGCACAGAGAAATATTTCTCATAACATAAGTTTATCACATATAAAAGAAAAACAAATAAGATTTTCACATTTTTTCAGTTGATAAACCAATCCCATGTTTATGTATGTACGTGTTTGATTCTTCCCCCCCCCCCTTTTTTTTTTGCGCTCATAATCTTTAAAATAAAACTTATATTTTAACTTAACTATTTTTGTGTAAGAAAACGTATATTTTAATCATATAAGAAACTAATTTTGAATTACATTTGAATACGCAATTAAACCTTAAATTTTAAACAAAGTATTATTGTGATTAAAATGTTAGAACTATTTAAATCACGTTTTTTTTATTAGAAAAGTTTGGATTTATTTTAATTTTTTGCTTGCATTTTTACACAGAATGACATAAAAACAACATTAAAAATTGTTATTAATACATATTTTTTAAAAGAAAGATATTCTGAGCTTAATTACATATTGAACTGGAACATTAAGAGCCAAAAAAGTGCTAATATATTTAGCATATAATAAAATTAATTAGCATAAATGGAAACATATTATGTTCTTTAATATTTTTATAAAAAATTGCATTTTAAATTTAAGAACTTCACTGTTTAATTTTCCACGTCAGTATATTATCTTATGTATATAACATTTATACTTAAAAATTTGCATCCATAAATATTTATATCGCTTTCCAGGAATTTTAAATCTATAAATTATCTTTTATTTTCAGATATTTTTTTTTAAATCGAAACCATAATATATTTAGTCTCTGTGAAAAAATACTTTTCATTGGTGTATTTATTTGTAATAACTTGGTACACACAAGTATTACTTATTTTTTTTTAAATCCTTGACATTGTTTTGTCAGCTTAAACACATCGTTTTTTATCATAAGAAATAAAAGAATTATAAACACATATTAACATTTGAATTAAAATAAAATGTATTCAATGGAATATTAGTTTTTTAAATAAAAAGGCATATAAATTTGTTAAAATTCGATTTGCTACAGATATTTTCTTCTTCATTGAGCGAATAACATTTTATTTAGCCATCTGAATGGGTCTATCCTGCTAGAAATACCGGACCTATAGTTAGTTCGAAGAAATACTGCGATAAAAGAAAGAATGTATTTAAAACCCGTTTTCCACTCATTCTGTCCTTGTATGCTCGACTCGAAGAGTTAGCGGAAATATAGTCTGGTCAGTAATCAGTCACCGGTCATTAACAAAAGCAGCAAATAGAATTATCCCCAGATGTCTTGTCTTGCCTTGCGGCGGCGTGTTAGGGGGGAAAAAAGTATTTCCAAGTGGTTAGAGAAACAGCTTTGAAGAACTTATGAATCTTGTATTAAATGCTTTTTTAAATATGTTATAGTTAATAACAAACAAATATAGATAATAACAAGAAATTTAAATATGTTATAGAAAATAAACAAATAATCATTAATAATAATAAACATTATATATATATATATATATATATATATATATATATATATAATGGTATAATATATATATATATTATGTATATATATGGGTATATTATGTATATATATATATATTATGTATATATATATATATACCTGGTGTATATATATATACACCACATAATATATATATATATTATGTGGTGTTTATGTATTCATATTATTGGTCATTGTCATTATCCTTCAATGGTATTTTTGTACAGAAAGTTTAATAGATATATATATATATATATATCGCGGTTTTTGTTGGTGGTCGGTAATGTTAGTTAATGGTTATATATAGATATATTAGATTTATCGTATTTCCAGTAAAAGAGTTGAGAAAAAAAGATTATCTTACGGAATATACGCATGGAAACTATTAATTCATTTACCATTTCTTATTTATGTAATCACCAACTAGATCGGCTGTATTATGAATTAATCGACGATAATTTATCCAAATAGTGCATTCAGCTTTCATTAAAGAATATTACCTTTAAGATTTTTGAAATGTTTAATCTAATGCTGGCAGAAAGGAGCATAGAAAAAATATCCCATTATTTTGTTTGTTATTGTTGTTTATTCATGTGATAAGTTTAATGCATCAGGACCGAAAGTAAGGGGGGGGGGAGCAGAGGGGGCATGTGCCCCGTGCGCCAAAGGCAAGGGGCGCCAAATGAAAGATTATACCTTTGGAATAGATCATTTTCTTCTGATGGACTCATGGCTTTCATTTATTATGAAAGCCATCAGTCCATCAGAAGAAAATAACTCGGGTAAAGCGGAAACTTGGTTAAGCGGGACTCGGATAATCGGAACTCTACTGTAAATAGCCGGTAATACATGTGAATTCTTTTATGTGAACGAACTATAATTGCAACAAACGTCACATTCAATTTTTGTAGTTCAATATTACATATTTTATGATTACATATTTTAAATTTTAAAATAAGTCGGCCATTAGAAAATTAGTAAAATTCTCTTTGTAAATATACTTTTAGGAAGAAGGGGGGGGGGGCGCCAAAATTCATCTTTGCCCCGGGCGCAAAAAAGGCTAGTTTCGGCCCTGTAATGCATATAGAAATTCTGGATAGATAAGAGACTATTTTTAACTGCACAATAAACACTCTGGACTGGCATTTAACCCGCAATTTCTAGATGGTTTTTTAATATTATTAAAGTTACCCACTATTTAAGAATCATTTTAATATTCTTAAATCAAAATTGACAGCTTTATGACGCATTCCCGAATTCGTTTTTGTATGTAAACGCATGCGATTATCAGCTGCTCTTTTTCAGAAACTAGGAAATCTAATTTTTTTTTTTTCCATTTTTCGATAAAAACAGAGGATTATTCAGAAAAGGCTGTTAAAGTTGGCATTTTGAACTAAATTTTCAGACAACGCAGCCAAATGTCGTTATGCGATAAAAATCGTTTAACACGAGGTGTTTTTTATTTATCGGGAAAAAAATGTACAATTCCATATCGCTTCAATAACCATGCCCGCAAGTATTGACACTCTTATGTTTAAACATGAGTCAGAAAGTTTCTCGTTATTAAGCGGATTTTTTTTAATAGGCTTAAATGTTTAGAAAGCATGTTTTAGTATACTAAGGAGGCTTTGCCCCCTACTGTCATCTACGAGCTACGCTCGCCAATCCCCATTGAGACACGTCAAACTGTAGAAACACGTTAATTTGATCGGCTGTAAAAAGATTGCAGAAACTGAACTATAATTTAAAAAATCAGTGGCGATCTCCTTGTAAATAGATTTCTATTCACTTCTTTTTGATTGCGGAATTTTAAGGCGGGATCAGCTGCTGTTAAACAACTACTGACTGTTTTCATGTTTGATTAAATAAGATGTGTTAAACATTTGAAAAAAAAAGGGAGGGGGGGTAATATAAAATGAACTATGTAAACAGAGTCTTATCCTCCTGGTATTTTTCTAACAACGATATAAGAAAATTGTTTTAAATAAGACATTTTAAATGTATCGCTTTATATCTGATATAATTTTCACAAAAGTTTTCTTTCTCTTTTTAATATTCACGTGAAAATACTTTTGTTGTTAGAAAGAAAATATTTGCGCTTTCTTAAAATTCACAACAATAGTTTAAAATATTATCTCCAAATATAAAATAAATGTCTCGTGTGAATATATTTTTAAATTTAAACAGTTTTACAATATTATTATTTTGTCATTTTAAATAGAAGATAATTTCCTCCAATTAAGATACTTAACACAGATTAATAAATTTATTATCTTAAAATTTTCTTTCTCTTTTAATATTCACATGTACTAAATGTAGATTTTATGACGTAATTTTCAATATTTTCCTGCTTTTAATACATAATCATTTAATTCTAATTTGAAAGTTTTTCCCCCTGTTTATAATAGTCCCATGTAAATATATTTTTGTTTTGAAGGAAATATTGTTTGTGCTGTTTTACAATTGGCAACAATTTAAAATTGTAATCTTTTCTAAAACATGTAAAAAATAATCTCTCAAAAAGCTGCAAATTTGGATTTTAATGGAAATTAGCCCTCAAAAAATTAGCCAAATAATAAAAAAAATAAATGCAGTCGGCACACCGGAAACTTCTAATGTAGTATATCCTTAGAAAAAAGGATTAAATTCTTATGTATAGTTTTTGATAATGTAAAACTTCTTTAATAGAACGATTTTGACCAACTTTAACATTAAATATCGCTTAAAATAAAATTTTTATTTAAAAACGTATTTATTATTTATTATTTAAAAATGTATTTATCAAACATTGCTCTATAATACTACCATTTTCATATTTTTGTGTGCAGTACTTTTCTTAATACTACCAAAGTAAGACCCCATGTCACGAAAAATTCATTTACTGCGGCGGTGACAGCGTTAGTTACCTTTTTTTAGAACACAGAGAAACATGACAATAAAAGAATAGGACTGAGAAACATTAGAAAATGTAACACACGAACTTGTCTGCTATTATTTCACACGTACTTTTCATTCATTCTATTTTACACTGAGAAATGGACTTTTATTATAAAGTTTTAAAATAGTTCTTGAACATATATCTATATCTATATATATAATTTTTTTTTTTCTGATGAGGTGGAGGGGCGAGACAGGGCCGAAACTAGCCTTTTTTGCACCCGGGGGAAACATGAATTTTAGAGCACCGCCCCCTTTCTTCCTCAAAGTATATTTACAAAGAGGGTTGATTGTTGACGGCCAATTATCTACACGAGGGATATGGGCCCTGGGGGGAGTGCCTTCCGTGGAGGTCTTTCTAAGGGAACCTAATCCTTATTAACGCATGGAAATCCACGGTTCGAAGAAAACCACGAAAACTCCGAACGATTAGGCCGACGGGCGCGATTGGGTTCGAACCCAGCACCTCCGGTCTACCAGCTTCGAGAGCAGAACCTCTCAGCCACTGGTGGGGCTATATTTACAAAGAGAATTTTACTAATTTTCTAATGGCCGACTTATTTTAAAATTAAAAATATGTAATCATAAAATATGTAATATTGAACTACAAAAATTGAATGTGACGTTTGTTGCAATTATAGTTCGTTCACATAAAAGAATTCGCATGTATTACCGGCTATTTACAGTGTTTGCTTATACAGTAGAGTTCCGATTATCCGAGTCCCGCTTAACCGAGTTTCCGCTTTAACCGAGTTATTTTCTTCTGATGGACTCATGGCTTTCATAATAAATTAAAGCCATGAGTCCATCAGAAGAAAATGATCGATTCCAAAGGTATAATCCTTCATTTGGCGCCCCTTGCCTGTGGCGCCCGGGGCACATGCCCCCTCTGCCCCCCCCCCTTAGTTTCGGCCCTGGGGCGAGATAAGGTGGGTGCTGTTTATGTTTTTCCTTCCGTTTTTAGGTAGATTTCGTATGAAATACTACCTATTACATTCTCCCCTATGTTGGAATTTCTGAAAAATTTTTGCAGATCTACACCGATCATGACCCCTAGAACCCAAAACCACCCTCAGTAAAAAACTTTATCTATCTATCTATCTATGTATCTATCTATCTATATATATCACTTTCTTCTGGACACGGTAACTTCCACAATTCTGCACAAATCTCTTCCAAACTGATACATAAAATCAAGGGGTATAAAATCTCGGTCAAGTTCGTTAATGTGCAAAATCGGACCAAGGGGATGGAAATAGGAAGGGGTTTTGTGAAAACCGAAAAAACCCAATAACTTCTTAATTTTTGTACATATGAAATCAGTTTAAAGTTTTTATTACTTCTAAAAATAGAGCTAAAAATTTATGTATCACAGATTTTTGATCCACTTAAAAATGGGCTCAAGGGGTGCAAAAAATAGGGTTTTTGGGAGGAAAAAAATCATAACTTCGTCAATTCTCAAGATATCGAATCCAATTAATTTTATTATAAATCTCCTTAATATTATCTACAACTTTTATATTCACAAGTTTTTAATAGGACCAATTCCTAACGCGAAAAAAAATAAATAAATAAATAAATAAATAAATAAAAACGAAAACAAAAAAAAGGGGGGGGGGGGTTGAAGAAGAAAAAAATCCATAACTCCGTCAATTCACAAGGTATAAAATCCCCATGAATTTATCATATATCTTCTTAATATTGTCTACAACATTTATATAGACAACTTTTTGATAGGACCAAGCCTTACAGCAAAAACAAATTAAAAATACATAGCGGTTGAAGAAAAAAATCATCTTATTAAGGGTGTATTCAAATCCAAACTGCTTATTTTCTGACTCATTTTTTAATTCATTTTTGCTCTCAAACGCATCCAATTGGCAGATTCTCTTATTCAGAAACTATATAATGTACAGTAATGATCGCTTTTTTGATAGAGGCAGAATATATTTCAAAAATATGTCAAAGTGGGCATTTTGAACAGAATTTCCCGAAGCGATTGTGTTAGAAACGAAAAATATTGTCCTACTGAGAAAATAATTGTTCATAAATCAAGTTTTAAGTAATTAAACGAAAAATAAACACACAGGTTGCTTATAAATGTCTTCAAAAATTACGTGAGCAAGTTTCATATTTTTTCTATTAAAAATGAATCTGAAAATGTGCCAGAAAATTTAGAGTTGTTGAGCATGGAAAAGTACTTTTTTGAATACCTCCCTAACATGATTCTGATAAAACCATCTGTTATAAAAAAAATGAAATAAACACTTGTCAAAAGCGACCAGATAAAATTGTTAAAATGGATAAATCTCTAATTATGATTTAGTTTTTGTTGGCGAAATTAGTATACTTAACTTCGAAAAAATACCTCCGTCTGTAGGCCGGGCCGGCAGGTATTTTTTAACCTATCATGTATTTATCTTAATACAATGGGTTTTGCCTGTATAAATTTTTGTGTGTACGGGGAGAAGTTTTAAACCCATTAAATGCCCTTCTAAGCTTCTCTTTAAAAAATAAAGCATTAAAAAATTTTGTCACTAAAATTCGAAAACTTATTAAGCCTGTTCAAAATCTAAATATTTTTCTTCTTAATTTTTCATGTTATTGCCTTAATTCTGCTTCATAAAGACCCCAAATTGGTGTAAAATTCCAGTTCAGGAAAGTCTCCACAATGTAAAAATACCCTTTGTTCATCGTTACTCTCTCCCCTCACGCTTATTTCTTTTCTTTTTCTATCGCTGTAGATACTGATATTTTATCTCCCTCCCCTCAAAGTCCACTCTTAACCCCTTGGGGATGAGCGACCGGTATTCGTTCTGCGTATGGTGCTCAGAATCAGTGATTATTCTCAACAGAAAATATTAATTGTGAATTGTGCCTTATTTAATCCGAGCATTTTCCCGATTCAATGAGGGAAAAATTTGTGTTTTAAAAAACTGGTGATAAAAGATTAAAAATTCAGTAAAAGACGTTCGTTCCTAAGGGGTTAATAAAAATATTGGAGTTATTAAATGGAGTTTTCCTTTTGCTTACTATAACATATCTATATTTATATCTAAAACTTTCGCGCTTTTCATGGCTGGAATGACTAAAAGCCTGGATTCCGCTTACTTATATTTAAAAAGGTTGTACACAAATTCTGTGTTAAACGTGGAAAGTTCAAATTGGGGCAGTAATAAAGACTATTGACCCACATATTTACAGATTATAAAACATTTACAAATATTTTTAGAAAAAATGTAGATGAGCTAATGAAGTTGCTTGGGAAAAGACATAATTTCTTTGCATCGCGTGAAAGCTTTCGTAACGCTGAACTGAAAAATATATTTCTTTTAATTTTAGGCATTATATTTGCAGAGATATCGTCGAGAATGTAGTTCAAAAATATGCCCCCCCCCCATCTATTTCCGTATGTACTGAAACTAAAATTATGAAAAAATTAGAGGTAGTAGGCGTTGACTTAAACCTTGCAGGAAAATTATAGCGATTACCCTAGGTCACATAGTTTTTGAGAAAAGCGCATTTTCCCGTTAGACACAAATTTCGATTTGCGGGCATTCAGCAAAAATGTTGGGAAGCGCTGGCGGTACCTATCGTACCAGAAGTATAATAGCATTGTTGATAACGATTTTAGAAAGAAAAATCGTCGGTAACTAGCCGAGATATTAACCCTTAAAGTCACGGGCGGTTTGGACATATATAATGACAGGGTCGGCGTACTCTATGTACCATCGACTTTTAAATCCTAGATAACAACTTTTAATGATTAATTTGTGTAATGCAATGCCCAGTAGCAGTATAAAAGAATTAAACTTCAGATTGTTAAAAACAGACTAATTTAATTAGAATTAATCACATAAATACTATGAGATTCTATGGACTAGTTTGCATTGAGTAGATCTCTCAATGCGCCTCCCGTGTCTTTAAATTTATTTAAAACATATCTGGAAAAACATGGCATGGACTAAAGCGGCGTTGCTACTTTGCGACTTCCTTTCGAAGCGCGCTTAACAAAATGCCAAGTTTAAACTTTAAACAAGGGTTTTGTTTTAGCTAAACTGTAAAAAGAAAAAAATATTACGACGCTAAATTTAGTTTAACCAAAAACCCATTTAATCATTACTTCATATAATCAAATGAAGTTTAAATATGCACTACTTTTATTGTCAGTACCGAATTAAGTTCCTCATAAACAGATAAGATAAGATTTAAATAAGAGTTATACACAATAGCAATGTTTGACATTATTTAGGCTTTATATCTCTTTAAATTTTTATGGTATACCCATTCATACTTTTTCTAGTATACATACAGCTATACCAAACCCTACATTGTGCAGTTTTTTACAAAGTCTTATTTTTCCTTCAGTAGCAGTTTTTTTAATAATACAGTTAATAATTCCTATATTTGTTGTACGGAACCCTCTGAGAGCGAGTAATACTCGCACTTGACCGTTTATTTCTCTTTAGTTTTTGTTAGAAACAAACCATTCTTAAATAAACATAAAAAATATTTTTCAAATTTGTACAGATACAACAATATTTATTATTAAATTAAAAGTGCACCACATGAACCTTTCGCACTGCAATATTTAGGATTATTTGTGTAATATGTTTTCATTAATTTTCAATCAAACAAGCGGATATGAATCGATATGTGAATGTACGATATAAAAATCCTGTTTAAACACTTCGAATGGTACCTTATTCATCGTAGCACGTTTTGTATGTGCATAAAAATAGAATGTTCGCATTCGAAATACTATATAGTGATTGTGTATTATTAAATTGTAAGCTTTGTGTAAGCTAATATAATGTTACACATTCTGTTCGAATATTTCGCAACAGAAAAAACTTTACAGGAAAAATAATAATGAAAAATTTCAATTCCAAAATACCTTTAATAATTTAAAATTTTCCCAATTATTCTACCTGGATTTTTATCTTAGACTTAAAGTTTTCTGTAATTTCTTGTGGTAACTAGTTTTTATTTATTTATTTATTTATTTATTTATTTATTTTTTTTTTTTTCGAGAAAGGGGGCAGAAAAAGGTTCTGATTAAATGGTTTTTAGAGAGCCGAGAATTTTCCATTATTTTTAGTTTCATTATCTTCTTAATAAATAAGAATTTTTTATTTCTAAAATCATTGTATATTCAACATTTGCTTTATTAATATAATTAAAATATACTAACTACAGTAAAGAAATTAACTACGGCATTAAGATTTCATACAGTTATTATGTAGTCCATATTCAGTTATTTAATTTTTTGCACACTTACAATAATTCAAATTAATCTTTAAATATAGTAAGTAAAATTTTACTTAAAAAAATAAATTTAACAAAGATATGAAAAACATATCCGGTAGATTTCACCACAATTTTCAAATATGTAGATTTTCTACTAGTCCGAGTGCTACACGACTAAAATAAGGTGAAAACTGCAAATCGTGATAAGAATATGCCGATTGGTCAGTATCTACTTTATACTAATACGATGCATTTTAGAGGGGGAGGCATCGCGTAAAGTCGTGGGAATTCAAGATGGCGGCTGTTATTCAAAATGGCGTCATTTTCTGAATTTTCTTACTATCCATCATATAAATGTGTGTTTCAGGTCGATTTCGATGTTTTTAACGTCAAAAATTTCGTTTTTATACTTTCCGTCATAGTTGAATGAGTTTATGAATTCAAATTGTTTGTTTGTTTGTTTGTTTGTCTGTCTGCTTGCCATTCCATGACCTAACTCGCTTAAATATCGCTACTCGCTTAAATTCACTCAGATTTTCATGTAATTTATATATGTTACTGAAGTTTACAATAACATGTTCCGAATAAAAACTGAAGTGTATAAGTTTTATAGTCCGTTTACAGGGCCCTCAAAATAATTCCATTATGTTATTGTCGATTAGTTTGGGTGCTACGATTGAGAAAACTGCAGATTGTGAGAAGAATATGGGGCATTCTCACAATCTTTTGACTTTTGGGGAAAAAAATCTGGCGAAATTAAACTTGCTAAAATAACATTTTAATCTGATAGACGAATGCCTTAATGATTCAAAATAAAGAAAAAATGGTCAGCAGCGAAAAATATTTTATTTAACTGAGGTTTAAATTAAACTTGCGAGTTTAATTTTCCTTACCACTTTACCCCTATAACTTTTTTATTTTCTTCTAAATTTTTACTTATGATGAATTTGCATAGTACCCACAGGACATTCAAATAAGAAATAATAAAAATGTAGTACTTTTAATACAGAATTTTTGTATAACATTGTCTTAAAGGGGTGTTAAAGAAGGCACGGTAAGGTAAAAAAAAAAGGGGGATGGTATAGGAAAAAAGGGACGAAAGGGTAAAAAAAAGGACGGTAAGGGTGGAACGGTAAGGAAAATTACCACCTATTTTTAGGAAAATCATTTTAAGACTAAGTGATATCCACAATGTTCATTGATTTTTAGAAACAGTTGTTAACATTGGATTAAATTAATTTTTTTATTATTATTTACCTCGAAAGGTGCAGGAATAAACCTTGGGGACGGTAAGACTACCAATAAAGGCACGATCTTGAAACTCATATTTAAATGCTGATTTAAATTCTGCAGTAAATTTTCTGTCAATCAATTTTAGACGTTCTTTCTCTAGCATACTTCTGCATGAGAAAAAATTTGAAAACAATTCTGTGGCTGCATCTGAAGTGATTTTCTGTATGAGTTTAGCAAGAGGGAAAGGATGAAAAACCTAGGGACAGACTTCAAAAAATAATATGAACCGTAAAAATGTGTGCAGGTTAATTTTTTGCTACATATTTAGATAAAACAATTGTCCCAGTTTTGGAAAAAAATTACATAGAATTACTTCTATTGAAACAATTTTATACAGACAGCTCCCAACTTAAAAATCAGCATCAGGGACACGGGACGGTAGATGAGTTTTTCTGGTATTTGGATAACCAACATCGTCCAAAACTTATTTATCGCGTTGATATTGTTATGCAATCATGCAATGGGATGTTCCCCAGTATATGAAATTTAAAAAAAAACACAAAAAAGTGTATTAAAATAAAAATTATTATTCAGGGACATGAAAGACAAAATATTGTGAGAATGCCCCATATACCGATTGGTGAGTATCTATTTTATAGGCATCGCGACAATTCGTAGGAATTCAAGATGGCGGCTGTTATTCAAAATGGCGTCATTTTCAGGAATTCTTGCAATTTTCATACTATTTATCGTATAAAAGTGTGTTTGATGTAAAATGTATGTGCAAAATCTGTAAAAATAAGTGCGGCTGTAGAAAGGTTGGACTTTTTTGCACATTATTGTGCAACTGCAAAAACTAATATGAGAAATATGATGATACAAAGTAAAGTTTTTATATTCTCTAACTTTAAATGTAACATGAAATTTTTTTAATATCTTGTATAATAAAGGGAATTTTTCATTAACACATACTGGACAATTGCACCATAAACTATAGTGAATAAAGACACACAACCTTGCTTAATGGTACACAAAACACGAACTTTAATAAGCTAAAAGTTAAATTCTACGTTTCGAGCTGTTTCTATAGCCATCTTCCGGAAAAATATGATGGTATAATGGTTTTTCATTCTAAAAATATGGAAATTGATATCATAGACACTTTTATATGATGTATAGGAATAAAAATGGAAATAATTTTGAATAACAGCCGCAATCTTGAATTCCTATGAATTTGCATGGTGCCTCAACTTTTAATATGCATTGTATTAATAAGAAGTAGATACTGGCCATTCGGGATATCTTTAAAAAATAATGCAGTTTTTTATACCTAGCAGCTCCACTAATAACAGTTGATTTAATTGATGATCTTTATAGAATTTATACACGAGCTACAAACACGCTTATTCTTTTTTTGGTAAATAAACGATAAATACTATGCACACTTTATTCTATAGTAAGTATCTTGTAGTGCATCTCACTTATGTATGTCAATTTGAATTTATTTCTGGAAGTATAACATGATTCAAATGCATTGCAAAGGTTTCCCCCCCCCCCCCATAGACAATAACGTAATGGAATTCTTTCGAGGGCTATGTAAACCGACAATAACCGACATACTCTTGAATTTTTATTCGGAACATGTTATTGTAAACTTCAATTACATATATAAATTACATGACAATCTCAGTGAATTTAAGCGAGTAGCGATATTTAAGCGAGTTAGAGCACGGAATGGCAAGCGGACAGACAGTCAAACAAACAGACAAACTGAAATCATAAACGCATTCAGCCATGGCGAAAGTATTAAAAACGAAAGTTTTGAAGTTAAAAACATCAAAATCGACCTGAAACACACATTTATATAATGGATAGTAAGAAAATTCAGAAAATGACGCCATTTTGAATAACAGTCGCCATCTTGAATTCCTACTACTTATCTGGACTATCTTATATGGACTGTATTAATATAAAGTAGATACTAAAGAAGATACTAAAGAAGAATATACCAATCGGTATATTCTTCTCACTATTTGCAGTTTTCTCAACCGTAGAACCTGGATTAATAGACAATAACGCAATGGAATTCTTTTGAGAACTCTGTAAACGGACTATAAAACCTATATAGTTCATTTTTATTCGGAACATGTTATTGTAAACTTCAATAACATATATAAATTAAATCACAATCTGAGAGAATTTAAGCGAGCAGCGAAATTTACGCGAGTTAGAGCATAGTAAGGCGAGCAGACAGACAGACAAACTGATTAAACTATGGCGGAAAGTATTAAAAACGAAATTTTTGACGTTAAAAACATCTAAATTGACCTGAAACACACATTTGTATGATGGATAATAAGAAAATTCAGAAAATGACGCCATTTTGAATAACAGCCGCCATCTTGAATTCCTACGACTTTACGGGATGCCTACACCCTCTGAAATTCACTGTATTAATATAAAGTACATACTCAACAATCGGTATATTCTTATCACGATTTGCAGTTTTCTCAACCGTAGCACCCGGACTATACTATTGAAAATGTACTTAAATGTGGAAAAAATAATCGATATTGTAATACTGCATACCGAAGAAACCGATACACCCAGAAGTTACCTTGATTGAAATTTAGCCGCTTTAGTGAGTAACCAGTAAGAAACACTCTGAACTGTCCTACACTTCATTTTGAGTAACTAAAGTTGTTAAAGTACCAACGTACTGAATAACCAATTTAAATCTGACGAACTTTTACAAGTGACTAAATTGTATTAGGAAATATTCACGGTGCAGCGCTGTTGAAATTATGACTAGGACAGCT
Source organism: Maratus speciosus (assembly GCA_963932465.1). Lineage (NCBI taxonomy): Eukaryota > Metazoa > Arthropoda > Arachnida > Araneae > Salticidae > Maratus > Maratus speciosus. The sequence goes on along the minus strand of OZ010788.1, from coordinate 595,499,885 downwards.
ATAACATTTTATAATAACATAACATTAATTTAAATAATTTATTTTTGTCTTGTTAAACAATTTACTATTTCTAAAAATATTTAAACTTATAATGACAATGGAAATCGTTTAACACCTTGAGGGGCAAGCAATTACGTTTGTGAAATGCTGAATTCCCACCGGAATCTTTGAAAAATTCTATTTCAAAATAAGTGAAAGCAATTTTACGGCTTTTTTCCACCAAAGTTAGAAAAGTAAAATTCAATAAAATCTTTCTGGTGTAAAACTTTATTAATTGTAGGTGGTATATAATATATACCGGTGCCCCTCAAGAGGTTAAATAGAACAATAAAAAATTAAACTTAACCGGAATCACGTTTGCGTGATTGGAGTCTCACACAAAAAAATATATATGGTTAAAAAATGATTATTTGTGATAATTTCTTTCATTAATTTTTAATCAAAGAGGTTGATATGAAACTATATGTGAACGTGCTATATGAAAAGTGTATTTAAACCTTTCGAATACCTCATTCATCAATACTGTGAGTTTTGTGTGTGCATAAAAATATAATGTCTGCATTGGAAATACTATGTAGTGACTGTGTATTATTAAACTCTAAGCTTTGCGTTAACTATTATAAGTTTACAAATTCTGTTCCAATATTTCACAGCTGAAAAATTTTTTAAAAATAAAAATGACAAATTAAGGTTGCAAAATACCTTTAATAATTTAAACTTTTCACTTTTATCCTACATGGAAATTTTACGGTGAACATAAAGTTTTCTGTAATTTCTTCTAGTAACAAATTTTTTTTCAGAGAAGGGGTCTGACGAAGGTTCTGGTTAAGTGATTTTTACATAGCCGAGAAAATTTCATATTTTTAGTTTCATTATGTTCTCAATGCATATTAAAATTTTATTTTTAAAATCATTCTTTATTCAGTCTTTTTATATTTATTTAATATGTTGCATATATACAGAAAATGCAAGTTACATAAAGTTTTACTTAAATAAATAAGTTTAACAAAGGCATGAAATGCATATCCAGCAGTTTTCACAACGACTTACAAATATATAGATTTTCTTCTATAGAAAATTTATTTAAATAGTGAACATGAACAATGATCAATATTACAATACTGTATTCTGAAGAAACCAATACACACAGAATTTACATTGTTTGGAATTTCGCAGCTTTAATGAGTAACCACTAAGAATTACGCTGAACTGTCCCACCCTTCATTTTGAGTAACTAAAGTTGTTAAAGTACCAACGTATTTAATAACCAATTTAAATATGAAGAACTTTTTCAAGTTACTAAATTGTATTAGGAAATCTTGACGGTGCAGCTCAGTTCAAATTATGACTAGGGCACTAATAACATTTAATAATAACATAACATTAATTTAAATAATTTATTTTTGTCTAGTTAAACAATTTACTATATCTAAAAATATTTAAACTTATAATGACAATGGAAATTGTTTAAATAGAACAATAAAAAATGAAATTTACCCGGAATCACGTTTGCGTGATTGGAGTCACACACAGAAAAATATATATGGTTAAAAAAGGATTATTTTTGATAATTTCTTTCATTAATTTTTAATCGAAGAGGTTGATATGAAACTATATGTGAACGTGCGATATGAAAAGTGTATTTAAACCCTTCAAATGATAGCTCATTCATCAATACTGTGTGTTTTGTGTGTGGATAAAAATGAAATATCTGCGTTGGAAATACTATGTAGTGACTGTGTATTATTAAACTCTAATCTTTGCGTTAACTAATATAAGTTTACAAATTCTGTTCGAATATTTCACAGCTGAATTTAAAAAAAAAAATAAAAAAAAATAAAAATGACAAATTAAGGTTGAAAAATACCTTTAATAAATTAAAATTTTCACATTTATCCTACCTGGATTTTTTCGGGAGACATAAAGTTTTGTGTAATTTCCTGTGGTAACAAGTTTTATTTATTTATTTATTTTCTTTCAAGGAAGGGAGCTAACGAGGGTGCTGATTAAGTGATTTTTAGATAGCAGGAGGAATTTTCATGTATTTAGTTTCTTCTTACTATACATATTAAAATTCTTTTTGTAAAATCTTCCTTTAATAAGCCTTTATTTTATCAACTTAATTAAGATTTACTAACTACAATAAAGTAACTAAACTAACTAAAGCATTAAGATTCCATACTGCTATTACACAACCTAAATATATATACATTTTTTTTGTATACATAAAAAATTTCAAGTTAATTTTTAAATACGTGTATAGCATGTAAAGTTTTACTTAAAAAAAGTTTAACAAAAGGTATGAAATGCATATCCGGCAGTTTTCACAACGACTTACGAATATATAGATTTTCTACTATCGAAAAATTACTTAAATGGTGAAAAATCGTCAATATTGCAATACTGCAAACCGAAGAAACCAATACACACAGAATTTGCCTTGATTGGAACTTAGCCGCTTTAATGAGTAACCACTAAGAAACACTCTGAACTGTCCTACCGTTCATTTTGAGTAACTAAAGTTGTTAAAGTACCAACGTACTTAATAAACAATTTGTCGTAACATTTAATAGCATACTATTGATTTAAATTAATTTAACTGTAATTATTTAAATCATTAAATATATATCAAAATATTTAAACCTGTAACGACAATGAAAAATGTTAAAAATACCTGGAATCATGTTTGTGTGATTAGGGTAATACAAAAAAAGTTATGATTCGAAAAGGATTATTTGTGTTACGTTTTTTCCATTAATTTTTAATTAAATGGGCTGATACGAAGCGATTTGTGAATTACGATATGAAAAATCTGTTTAAACCCTTCGAATGATACCTCATTCATCTTTGTGTGTTTTGTATGTGCATAGAAATGGAATGTTTTCTTTCGAAATTAATAAAAAAAATTATATCATTTAAAAACAATGTGCGACTCCTGTTTAATTGTCTGCATAAGTTTAAATAATCCTTTTTTTTCCATTTCCATGGCCATATATCTAAAAACGCCAAAAAATAAATATTATTATATATTTATATTAATTCAGCATGAAATTCCTATTATCTATGAAACGTAAATCACAGCGGTATTTTTTAACAGTCAGAGCCTGGTCTGATTTTTAAGATAGGCGGTGAATACTTAAAAAAGGTGATTTTTAAAAGAACGAATTGCACTCTGATTGATTTAATAATCATCTACATAAAATGTATGACATGTCTGAAAGAATGACTATTTTTAAAACTGAGGACATTGTTTTCTGCTAAATTAAAATACCAAAATTTCGTCCTATTGAGAAAAGTTACAGAAAACTGAGATTGGTAAGCAGCCAAAGACATTAAAAAAAAAATCTCATAATTTTTGTAATTGGTATAACGGAATCAGGCAAGGAAAAAAGCATATAAAAAAAAAATAATTTTATTAAATTAATATGTCTCTATTTAATATATTTATGTATTTATAAGTCTATATATATAATTTTTTATTATTATATTATATTAGCTAAATTGCTGTTCATAAAGTGGTTTTTCTAAATTTTGTTGATCATGCATGGCTTTAGAAGGGAGTTCTTAAGCATTATCGTTATAGTCCTGACTAGTGTCCGGGCATGCAGAGTAGCTATCCGGGCCTCCCCATTTGAGGGGTGCACCATGGTAGAAATCAGGATTTTCATTAAGAGGATGCTAAATGGTTAAAATTTGCCAAAAGTTATCAATATTCTTTTTCACAAAAAACACTTTAAAATATTTAGGAAGGGAGTTTAATCTCATTTCCTCCCTTGGTTCCTGTAGCCACTATCCCTTCCCCCCACAAAAAAAGAATGAGCTACGTCGTCAGAAAACTAATGATTAAAATTGTGTTATATAGTAGTCAATAATTTTCAAGTGAAATTATTTATTGGTATTTTCCTCTTTAAAGGAGCATGTTAAAACAATTTATGATAACCAGTGGAGGAGGGTTGGTTGTCTTTAACCCATCTTATGACTTACACAGATAAGGAAAGGGAAAGTTCACAAACATTTATATCATAAAACAATCCATCATTTTTTCTACAGTTATCCACTTATTTTCCTCATAGGCGTAGCGTCGGGGGGGGGCACGGGGGGGCGTGTGCCCCCCCAACCTTCTACATCCCGGGCGCCAAAACACAAAGCGTAGGGGGCGCCAAATGAAGATTTTTTTTGTCTTTACATACAAAAATATATACGTATTTATATTGAATTTGCATAAAAATATCTTACAGCCGGAAAATCCAAAAGTCCTTCCGTCCAGTGCCGGGAGGAAGAGGTAGCTTTCAAATTCCTTATTTTAAAAAAGCCAACTTAAATTATTCAAACACACGAAGCTCAATTTAGTGGAAACCGAATATAGGAGATTCAATACTAATTTTTATCAATACTAAGTCATTATGAATGAGAATTTCATGAAATTAGTCAGCTTTATCCAAGCTGCTTTTATTTAAAGTAACTTATATTTGGCTGAGATGTTGATGTATACTATCCACATGCCTTCTTACATGGAAATAGGCGAATACGTGTGTTATCGCGTGACAAATACAAGATCGTTTCAAAATGTTAGCCATACTAGAAATTCAAAGTGCTATAATTTAACCATTTTTTAAGATATAAACAAAAGAACAAATTTTCAGAAACAAAATCTGCTCCGGAATCTTTGTATCAAGGCCAAACACATAAAAAAATCTTTTTCATTTTCCAATTTTTTAATACCTCATTTGAAATTTTACATTTAATTTTATTTAAATGGCAACCCTTTTGAAACAAGATGGCGAATGAAGCTGGCCAACGAACTCGGTCGAGACATTGGTATGTACTATGTACCGACCAAGTAACATCCAAATCGGTTCATAAATACGCTTGTTATCGCGTGACAAAAATCAGGTCGTTTTAAAATGTCAGCCACAATAGAAATTCAAAATCCTATAACTCAGCCATTTTTTTTAGATATAGACGAAACAAAAACTATTCCGGAATCTTTGTATTAAGGTCAAACACATACGAAAAAAATCTTTTTCATTTTCCAATTTTTTGGTATCTCATTTTAAATTTTAAATTTTTAAATTTTTTTTAAATGGCCGCCATTTTGAAACAAGATGGCGGATGAAGCTGGCCAACGAACTCGGTCGAGATATTTGTATGTACTATGTACACACCAAAGTACATCCAAATCGGTTCATAAATACGTCTGTTATCACGTGACAAATATCAGGACACTTCAAAATGTCAGCCATGCTAGAAATTCAAAATGCTATAACTCAGCCATTTTTTAAGATATAGACAAAACAAAAACTGCTCCTGAATCTTTGTATAAAGGTCAAATACATAAGAAAAAAATATTTTTTCAATTTTTAATTATTTGGTACCACATTTCAAATTTAAATTTTTCTTAAAAATTTAAATGGATGCCATTTTTAAACAAGATGGCGGATGAAGCTGGCCAACGAACTCGGTCGAGACATTGGTATGTACTATGTACAAACGAAGTTACATCCAAATCGGTTCATAAATACGCCTTTTATTGCGTGACAAAGTTCAGGACGTTTCAAAATCTCAGCCACACTAGAAATTCAAAATGCTATAACTCAGCCATTTTTTAAGATATTGACGAAACAAAAACTGCTCCGGAATCTTTGTATAAAGGTCAAATACATAAGAAAAAAATATTTTTCCATTTTCAATTTTTTGGTACCACATTTCAAATTTTAAATTTTTTAAAAAATTTTAAATGGCCGCCATTTTGAAACAAAATGGCGGATGAAGCTGGTCAACGAACTCGGTCGAGACATTGGTATGTACTATGTACACACCGAATTACATCCAAATCGGTTCATAAATACGAGAGTTACAGTGTGACATAGGTCAGATATATATATATATATATATATATATATATATATTGATATATATATATATATATATATATATCAATTTTGAACGGAGGGTGGTTTCGGGGTCTGGGGGTCATGATCGATGAAAATATACCAAAATTTTTTGAAATCGCTTTCCTCCGAACGGCTGCAATAGGTAGCTTTTTGTAAAGAAAGCTACCTAAAAGTAAAACTGAACCAAATGCATTGAAATTTACAAATATATGAAAAAGATTCATTTATGATAGAAGACTGTAAATGAATTGGAAAAAAGAGCTTTTCTCTTAGGCATTATTCATTCTCCAATTCCAAGTGTACCGAAAGGCGAAGGGGGCGCCAAATGAAGAGTTTGTTTGACTCTGACTTTTCTGATGAAAAGATTCCATGAAGACTGTTCGATTTTTTTCTCTCTCTCTCCCTGAGTAGTGTTGAGCTTTCATTTTTCCTGTCTTGATATGGGCGGGATCGGGTGGCTGCCCGGGACAAGTTCGGCTAGGTGGGGAGGCCTACCAATTGGCTTTAGCTCAACAAGCCCCACTCAGGCTGCCGGAGACAATAAAAACTAACGGGAGAAGGAGTCAGGGCCTAAAATAAGGGGTGGAGAGGGGGCATGTGCCCTGGGCGCCATGCGAACGGGGTAGATAAGGGTCATGTGCCCTGGACGCCACGCGAAGGGGGCGCCAGATGAAAATTTGGTTTACCGTTTTATACAATATATATATGTGCATGGGAAATTTGTGTAAAAATATTTTTTAGATGAAAAAACAAAAAGAAAAGCTGAGTAAAGTGCATTAAAATTGTCGAGATAAAAAGACTCTCCTACAATACACAAGACAGCAAATGAATAACTCCATTCTTTTTCTTATAATTACTTTTCTACATGCATATCACCATATCTGGCCTTAGATGAGGCGAGGTCAGGTGGCTGACTGAGACAATAAAAACCAAGCGGTCGAAAATCCACAAAATAAAAGTAAAAATTTAATAATTTTGTTGTTGTTGTTTTGAGTCATATATAAATTTGAAAATTAGCTTTGAAAATTAAATTTGAAAAGTTGAGGAAAGTATGTAGACATATCAATCTATAAATAAGAAGAGTGATATAAGTGATAATTCCACAAAATTGGTGTAGATAGTACAGGAAGATATTTTACAATCTGGAATTCATTTTTATGCGTAAAGTAAATCCTGGTTTTTTAGTTCCTGAAACAATGTGACTCATATCACAATGACATTAAAGTACCTCAATTGTAATAATTTGTAATGCTACAACAACAGTAAAATCTAGAAAAATGAAATATGTCTATAATAGAATATTGTCTTAAATGAAAAAAAAACTGCATGGTTCCAACAGAAATAATACCAATAGTTATATCTTCTGAGACGGAAACCTGTATAAAGCGGAATTATTTCCGTTTCCTTTCGATTTCTTTCACAGGTTTTAATGAATAAATATTTGACAAAGCTGGTTATATATTTCAATATTATTACGTATTTTACTGTTACACATTTTAAAGTTTAAAATAAGTCCACTAATAGAAACTTTCGTAAATTTCTCTTCGTAAATTTACTTTGTGGAGGAAGGAGGGGGGCGCCAAAATCCATGTTTGCCTCGGGTGAAAATATAGCTATTCGGCCCTGGAAGGAGTGCACAAAGTAAAATGCTTTAGTAAAACCCTTTAAGAGAAAGAAAAATTAGTATAGCATTTGCAGTGGTACAATAAAAAATCTCCCACAGGGTGCCATGGCTAATAAAGTTGCCCCTGCCTTTATCCCCCTATTTTCACTTCTTTTTGCCTCCTTGCCCTTGAACTTCCTCAGTCAGTCGACAAAAGAAAAGACGAATTTCGACAAAAAGTCGTAGAAAAATATCAGTAATTTCGTCAAAAAATCTCTGAAACAAATACCGAATATCATTTTCCTCAATCGGTCATAGAAAAATTCACGAAATTTGACAAAGGATCGTGTAAAGAAAATCGTGAATTCCATAAAACGATCGGCGGAAAAAAATGCTAATTTTGGTAATTCGTCGTCGAAAAGATCGCGAAATTTCGTCTAACGACCTAGAGACAAAATTGCAAATTTCGTCAAATGGTCGCGGTCAAAAAGACGACAGGGGTGATTCTGAGTAATAAAAAAAAATCTGAAATTCACAGCAAATTTTCTGAAAGGTTACAGCAGAGGAGGGAAAGGGCGGAAATCTCCCGGCCCCAATTATGCGTTTTTTCGTCTGTCCTTTAGCGAAATTCGCGTTTTTCTGCGATCCTTTGACGGAATTTGTGTTTCTTTACCGCGATCTGTTGACGAAATTCGCGCTTTTCCGCGATCTTTTGATAAATAATGCGTTTTTGCGATCCCTTGGTGAAATGTGTGTGTTTTTCGAATTCCCAGACGAAGTTTGCGTTTTTTCGTGATCCGTTGAAGAAATTCGTGCTTTTTTTCCCGCGATTCTTTGGCAAAATTCATTTTTTCTGCGTTCTTTTGAAGAAATTGGCGACTTTTTTCTGTGAACGATTGTCGAAATTGATTTTTTCGGCGACCATTTGCCGAAATTCGCGATATTTTTTTATGCCCGAATTTTATTATTAATGACCGATTTTTTTTCAAATTTTCGAAAAATTCAGAACAGAATCACCCCTGAAACGACGCGAATTTGGTCAAATAATCGCGTAAAAAATCGAGAATTCAAACAAATAATCAAGAATTTCGTAAGTCAGTTTTAAAAAGAAAATCATGAATTTCGATAAACTATCGCGGAAAAGAATCGCGAATTTCGTCATATGATATCTGAAACAAGCAGCGAATACTATCAGTCGGTCGCGGAAAAAATACATATCCCGAATTTCGAAAGTGGTGGCGGAGAAAAAATTTCCCCAGTTTGTCGCAGAAAAATTCGCGAATTTTGGCAAAGTATCGCGATAAAAAAAAATCGTGAATTCCGTGAAACGATCGCCGAAAACAAAAACGCGAAATTTGGTAAAGGATCACGAAAAAAAATTATGAGTTCCGTGATACGATCGCTCCCAAAAAATTGAGAAATTTGCAATAGGTCATAGAAAAAATTGCGAAATATCCTTCAACGATCGTAGCAAAACATAGCGAAACGAAATAACTATTATCATTAATCGATGGGGGAAAAATCGCGAATTTTGCAATTCGTCACTGAAAAAATCGCGAATCTCCTCAAACAACTGTAAAAAATATCTTGAATTTTACCAAATGTTACGGAAACAAATGGCAATCTTCGTCATTTGGTCGCGGATAAATCATCGGAAATTTCGTCGAAAGAATGAACAAAAAATTGCGAATTTCGTCTAACGATCACAAAAAAATCGCAAATTACGTCAAATGGTCGCGGGCAAAAAACGCAAATTTGGTAAAAGTAAATTGAGAATTTAACCAAATGATCGCGCAAAAAATCACGAATTTTATAACTCGGTCATGAAAAGAAAATCACGAATTTTGACAAACGATTTCGAAAAGAATCGCGAATTCTCTGAAGATCTCTGAAACAAATAGTAACTACCATCAATCGGTCGCGGAAAATGTATATCGCGAATTTGGACAAGTGGTGGCGGAAAAAAATCGATTTCGTCAATCTGACGTAGAAAAATTTGCGACATTTGGCAAAGGATCACGGAAAAGATCGCAAAATCTCCTTCAAGGATTGTATAAAAAGATCTCGGAAAAAAAAGTAAGTATTTTCGTCAATAGATTGGAAGGGGAGGGGGCGAAATCGAGAATTTTGGAATTCTTCGCGGAAAAAAATCGCGAATCTCTTCAAACAACCGTTGAAAAAGTGTGATTGGGAAGATGACTTTATAGGTGCTTTGAAGAAAAAGATCAGTATTTTTTCAGTAATAATTTTCAGTAATTAATATAATTTTCAGTAAAAATAGTCACTGAAATCCGGAAAAGACGCCTTTTTTCTTGAAATAGCCGCTTTTTAATGGTTTTCGGCCTAATAGTCGTCATAGCCAACGGATGCTGAAAATAGTCGCTTTTAGTAGCAAGTGGCGGCCCTGAAATTTTATATTAAGAAAAATCGGAATTTTGTTGAGAAATTGTGTCGAGCCGAACCGGGACTGATTTATTTGATTTTTTTCACGGGCCGGGCTTGTTTTCACTGATTTTTGTACGACCCGGCCCTGGTCGCAAACTGTGAAAATATAAACGAGCCGGGCCCGAGTGGAACTTTTAATTTTCTTGCCGGGCTGAGCCTGGGCCTTGGAATTGGAGTCTGTGCAGACCTCTAGTGTGCCCCCCAGGGACGTGCAAAGAGCGGGCTAAAGAAACGGTCGCCCCAGGCACGAAATTTACGCTGCAAACCACGGTTTTGTTAATTTATTCATTTTTCGGGGAATTTCTTTGTCTCTCTTGATCGGTTTTTTCCCCTGTCGCTAAACATTATGAATTCTCTAAGAAATAAGTGCAATTTTCTTTTATGCTATTTAGTTGTTCTGAATTCCTAAATTAAAATTAAACATTTTAAAGTTCCAAAATAAACGCGAAATATTTATTCGATAGAATTTATTTTTGTTTCTGCACTTTATCAATTTTATTACACCTATCACAAAAATAAAGATTTTTTTTTGTGTGTGTGTGTGTGTGTGGGGGGGGGGCACAAAATTGAAAATTCGCTCGGGGCGCCGTTTTTACCTAGCACGACCTTGTTGCCCCCCCCCCCCCCCCCCCCCCCCCAAAATTTCTGGTCACGCTACGTCTATGATTTTCCTACTAATATTTTTCTTAAACTTGAGGTGTCTTGTGATGATACCCTGTATACAGATGTGAGTACTTCCTGGTATAAAATTTATATATATATATACTAAAAAAGAAAAAAACGATGTTTAATCTAGTCACTTGAGCATACTATTCACGAACAATTTCCATGGATAGACATAATATTGGATCTTCATAATGATATTTGCCCTGGGTACTACATTGTCTAAACCCGGCTATGGATTTGCTACAATTTACAAGTCTTTTTAGCTTAGTCGAAAAATAAGAATATATATATATAAATTTTCCTTTTTAAATATATATTATATAAATATTTCAACGAACGCACCCAATATAAAATTATATTGGGTGCGTTCGTTAATTAAGAAAATTGGTTAAATCGTTTCAAAATAACGACCTTTTGAAAATCTGAATAACAAGCATTAAGGTCATTGAGGGTATACGTTTAGTTCATTACAAATATGTGATGGATTTCATAGATTAAATTAATATAATTTGCAGTTGCTTACTTTGGTGTCAGATACACTAAAATAATTTCATTGGTTTTCATTGAATGGTTTGGGTTCGAATCTCACTTGTGCATCATAAATGAATGATGCCTTAGCATCATCATACTTTACATTCTTGTGTCGTCACAACAATAGCCTGCCTCCCCTCCCCCCCCCCCAAAAAAAATAAAAATAAAAATAAAAATAAAAATAAAACTAGAACGAAATTTGGGCATTTAGATTCGAAAATAATGGCCATTTGAAAATTTAAATAACACTACAGTTAATGAAGCTATATTTTCAAACCATCATTTATATTATTATATATGACCATCGAATTATATTGTTTTAAAATTATTTGATTTCAATAAAAGTCTTTTTCTTTGTTTGGCGAGACATTAAAATTTTTTGATGTCCTTGAACATAGGAAATACATTATAGCCCGTGGGCATTTTTTAATCTATGATTTCAATATTTTTTTAACAATTTTGTTAAAAAAAAAGGTAACATATTGTTCTGACTGAGAAGTAGACATCTGCACGGGCCTATGCTGGAACGGCAGATTAAAGACAATTTTTAACGGGCAGGGCCGAATAAAAAATTATGGGCCTGGCCCGTTCATATCGGACCTATAAAATGATTAAATGGGCCGACTAACCAGATATAGAAAGTTAAAAGTATCAGACTAAGCCGATAAAATACTAACAATCTTAAATGAACGTGACCGGTGTGAGGATAAGTATAAAATGTGCTGCACGATTGGATGCTTGATTGCAATTTCGGTTTCGGTTTCTGCCAAAAATGTAAGCTTTGCCCAAAATTCTTTTTCGGCAAAAATGTTGCCAAAAATGCGGCTGGACCGACACTCCACCAAAACTATCTGTATTCCGAAAATATAATTTTTTTCTTCGGAAGTTTGCGACGTTACACATTGAGCTGTATCGGTTCAAATGAGACATTCTGTATTTATTTATTACTATGAACTTCACTGTTTATAATTAGCAGTCATTTCTGACTCAAAAGGCGAGTGCAAATTATAAAGCAAGCAATGCATATATGACGCTTTTCCCGTGCTGATTAAAAGCTGCAGACTTAATAGTAATAGAAATTTTATTGTTTGAAATCGTAGAAGTGTTTCGAGTACAGTTTGAGAAAGTTTTATTGTAACAGATGATCATTTACAAAAATCATTATAAAAGTTAAATCGAAGCATGTAACCAAAAACGTTTTTTAATTAGATGAAATTCGTATAATTGGAATATTATTCTATGTCGTAGATGAATTAATTACGTCTTATTTTATATTAAAATAAAAAGTTTTGGATAGATGAGCAGAGAGCCAATTTGAACCACACATATAATTAATTACACGTATTATTAATAAATAATTCTGTATATTTATGTGTACAGAAAACATGTTCGGCGTAGAGATCGATATCGGGCAGTTACATCATGTCTGAAACTGGGTTTAATTTTTCTGTAGGATCGAGGCAGGCCAGGATCAGACTTACATTTTTTTTCTACATACTACGTCTGCGAGGATGGCCGGTAATAAAATTAAGAGGCTACTTCAGTCATGTGAAAACACCCGTTCTTCAATAATAATCCAATTGGAGAAACATTTTAAGGTATCTCGTTTGCATTTCAATATTTTTAAATGGGTTTTTTGCATTGGATAGCTAAATGTTCGATCTCTACAAAGGCTGTTCTGCACTTTTTCGATTTTGTTTGCAGTTATTTTTAAGTAGAACAACTTCACTTTCGGAACCGGCTTCGAAAGTGAAAGCATCCCCATAAAAAAGCCTGAAAACGAAATAGAAAACGTAAAAAACGGCCTTTGTAGAGATCGACCTCAGCTATCCAATTAAAGAAAATCATATCATGTAAAAGTATTTAAATACTAACGAAATATCTTAAAACATTTCTCCTTTGGATTAACCATAGCGAGTGGCTTCATATCGCGTGACTAAAGTAGCCTCATCGGACAAGCAATTTGTTTTCTAAAAAGAATAGTACTAATAATCAACTTTTGATAACTGAAATTCGGAAATATACCTTAATAAGTTAGAGAAAAATATTTTTTTTAATCTCCTTTTTTTTTACCATTTTTTTAGCTTCAAAATATAGCATGCTTTTAACAATTTTTTTCTTTCATTTTGAACATATTAATGTTTTTAATGAATCTTTATTCGAATTTAGAGACTAATGAGCCTAAGAGATAATTAATTTTGCTATTCTGTATGCTCTGGCTTCCGAACGTATAATAGTCTAAAATGTACACTATTAAATTTTTCCATAAACATATATTCAGTATACTAGAAAATAATCTTGATTGTATGTTAAGAAAAATCGGATTTTTTTTTAATCAAAATTCAGTCTGGTTTGATTTCTTTGATTTTTTTTTTTTTTTTTTTTGGTCCGGGCCGGGCCTAATTATTTCTCTTTCTGGTCTAGCTGGGCTCGGGCCAGGATATCCCGGCCCGTACAGACGTCTACTGGAAAGAAAAGTGATGTTTGAAACTAGCAATTTGCTCAATTAATAATAGGGCTAAACACATTTTTTTTTCTTGCATTCACTGAATTTTTCAATTTATGTCAGAACTTTATTCCGCGAGAAGCTTACATTGTAAAGCTATGTTAGCTAAAATCTTGAATTTAATATTTAAATTTTTATTATATTTTAAAAACTACACAGACAGATATTGTTCTACCAAAAAAGTAGTTAAATAGCGAGGAAAAACTTACATAGCAAACCTGAATAACAGGCGGAACAAAACACACATGGGTTACCAGGATTGGAATATTGTCGCTTTAGCGAGTAACTGCTAAATAGAGAGGAAAATCTTATATAGCAAACCTGTATTACTGAAGAAACCAAACACACAAGGGTTGCCATTATTGGACTATTAGCGTTTTACCGAGTAATCGTTAGGAAACTCCCTGGGTTTGAGGCTGCATTTTTACACACCGCCACATGGCGTTATACAGATTTTAGATTTTACAAAACACACGGTGTGTATGAATTACTGTGGAATAACGCTTTTCTGAGTAACTTCGAAAAAAGTGGTGCAATGCATAGAAAAATGCCTCAGGAACGTCATGGTATGCTTAAACAATCCGAGTACCCGGCAAAAGTTACTCGAATTGAAAATGGTTACTCCTTACGTTGGTGTTTAAACCACTTTAGGTACTCAAAAGGGAGGGTAGGAGAGTGCACACACACACACACACACACACATATATATATATATATATATATATAAAGAATTTCCATTTTATACTACATGTTTGTCATCTTTCTTGGTATTTATTTAATATCATTTCAACAAAATCATCTCACTGCTGTTAATAAGTTATCAATTTTACAGTTACAATTTGCTGCTAAATTTATTAAATTAATTATTGTAATTGGAATAGATGATGATTTGTAATTATATTATGGCTATATTTTATCTTTCAAATTTCTATGCTGCTTATGCGCAAGTGTATTAATGATCACTATTTGTTATTTTATTTTCATTTAGAATCGCAAGAATTCTTTCTGAAACGCAATTTCTTTTTAATGATATCTTTTATATATTTCATAAATATATAATTTCTGTTAGCTAAATGTTTTGCGACGTTAGCAAACTATTTTTTAAATAATTTTTTTATGCGCTGGGTTTATTGATGCATTTGCGCAAAAAATTAGTGTGTTATCATAAGATTTCTACTATTGTAATTTCTTGATACCTAATTCTAAGAATTTTCATTTGATACTACATGTTTGTCATCTTTCTTGGTATTTATTTAATATCATTTTAACAAAATCATCTCACTGCTGTTGATAAGTTATCAATTTTACAGTTACAATTTGCTGCTAAATTTATTAAATTAATTATTGTAATTGGAATAGATGATGATTTGTAATTATATTAATATATATGTGCTGGCTAATTGGTGGATTTTGCTTAATTAATATTACATGTATAGGGTTCCATCTGTATTTTGTATAATGATACAGTTATAATTTGCTGCTAAATTTATTAAATTAATTATTGTAATAGGAATATATGACGATTTGTAATTATATTATGGCTATATATATACATACATATACATACATGTGTATATATATATATATATATATATATATATATATATATAATTGAGAAAATATATATTTAAGTATTGCGTGGCAGCACAATACTACATGTATATTATATTACATGTAATTAATATTACATGTATAGGGTTCCATCTGTATTTTGTATAATGTTACAGTTATAATTTGCTGCTAAATTTATTAAATTAATTATTGTAATAGGAATATATGATGATTTGTAATTATATTATGGCTATATATATATATATATATATATATATACATATATATATAATTGAGAAAATATATATATAAGTATTGCGCGGCAGCGCAATACTTATTTATTTCCAGTGTCACTTCTCAATGTTAATTTTAATGTGCTTTAATCATAACACTTTAAAATATATGATGATTATGCACGTTAAAATGTAATTAAATAAAGCAGATAACGCATATGGAAACTTTTGGCTGGGAAAAGGATTATCCTGGAAGTGAATATGTAGAAATGGTATTATGATCTTTATGAAGGCAAAGTAAAAACGTATGCCGATTAAACAAAATAAAGACAGTTTATTTTTGATTCCAAACACAGACTTGACATTAGTAGTAAATAGCAGCATTCATTTTAAACAGACATTTTGTAGACCTTGATGACGATGTTTCACATATCAGAACAGACATTGTTGTTTGAAAATATCACAGAATTAAACTTTACGATAAAACATAATTATACAGATAAAACTAACATACAACATCCAGAACGTGGTCCAGCCACGTTCAGTAACTTGAAATATTTCTTCCATTAAAGGAAGATAAAAGCGCATCTTATTAAGATTGGAATCGTATATTTATATAAAAATGGTCGGATTGAAAACGTCGTTTCAGATGAACGAACCAATCAGAGAACGGCATCGAATCGATGCAAAGCAAGATTCGATGAAAAGATTCGATTTGAAAACGATATTCTAAGTCGCCATCTGGCGGGAGAAATATCGTCACGGAAGTTGAAACGTAGTCGAAAGAAAGTTTTTGCCGGTGAAGTACGGTAATGAAATAAAATTAAAAACGGCAAAATGGTATGAATTACTATGGATGTTAAAAGGGTCAGGAAACTTTTATTACAGCTGGATATTGTCTAGAATCAATAGAGAGGGTAAGTAAAAGTTTAAGAAATATTTATTACTGTCATTATTTAAGAAATAAATAAATGTAAATAAATGACAATGAACTTAAAAATAAAATGAAGTTTGTGAAATGAGGTTTTATGACAGGAGATGATAAGAGGCAATGAGAAATACAGTGTTTGTATCTCTATCAAATGCCCCCCCCTCTCATTGTCTCTTAAAAAGAGATAACTTGTGAAAACAAGTAAACTCAAAGACGAAGGATTTAAAAAAAAAAAAAAAAAATCCAAAGACTATCACCAAACAGCATCTTCACAAAATTTTAAGTTTAACAACATAAAACTATAAAAAAACTGGATAATAATAATGGACAATAAACTGGAAGGGTTTTTAAACTTGAAAATTTTTAACTTTAAAGTGCAAACCTGAAACATTACACCCCAAAAAAAATTAAATGCCCTCCCAATATGAGGACTTGAAAAATGGTTCAATTTTGAACCACAAAAATTGAGACAACCTAAATGGTTGAAAAAGTGAAGTTTGAACTTCATTAACAAGTTTAAAGAGAAGTTTCAAATACTTAAAAAAGATTAACTAGGAAAAATGTAACAAATTTTAACAATTTAACTAGAAAAGTTTAACAATTGATGATCTCAACAATTTAAATTGAAAAATGAAGTAGTAATGCATGGAGAACTTGCTGGATAAAAGAAAATGATCCAATTTAATGAAAGCTTGTTGGCTATAAGGTACACCTTCTAAGTCCAAGACCAGAGGTCGACGTAATCCAGACAGAAGGTTTAAAAAGGTCCAACAATGTTAAATGCAAAATTCTCACACAATTACTTAAAGAAAAAGATGAATACGTACCAATTCAAAAATCTAACAATTTCCAATTTGGAAATGTCAGCATCAGCTCAATATGACAACTTGATCACTATATTACATTAAATACAATTCTTTATTACAATTATATAAAAAAATTATGTAGATAATTAAACAGTTAATGATGATTCATATTCCAGACATCTAGGCTCGAAAGACAGGAACTAACGGCTCTTACAAACTAACTATCTTACGTATTCATAAATGAATAAAGGGCTCATTCATACAACTCGCAGTCTTCTGGTACACCAGAATCAATTAAACCACATAAAAAGGATGGCGCTCTAGATGCCTAGGATGAACAAAGCAAGAATTAATGATATGCATAAAATAAATTTCAATGTATAAGCACAGTTAATCACAGTATTGGAGGTCTTTCAAATATTAAAAACTGTTATGTAAAATAAACCTCTTTAAAAAGAATTCTTTAAAACTTATGGCATGATCAAGTGACGCTGATGATATAAAAAATGCATATAGGCAAATTAACAAAGTTAAGTAGCAAGCGTCTACACTAATCCCTTAACACTTGTGAATAACAATTTCAGAAGGTACAGTGTAGCGACAGAAAGCGTGAAAAAACAATTTTTACAATTCAATTCACCATAATAGCATTTAATGAGGTACGATTTATATGAAAAATTTATATATGAATGAGATACTTTAAACTTAAAACATAGTTAGCTTAAAATTAATACTACATCAGAAAAATTAACTTTAAGAAGCTCATCTCACCAACGTTCCAAACTCAGAAATCGAATTAACATTTAATGACAAGGAAACTTTCGGAAAAGTGGTTTAAAAAAAAAAAAAATGCATCTGGACTCCAAATCCCTGCCCCCCCCCTCCCAAGCGGGGAATCTTGAGAATCGTTGGAAGGACCTGAGATAACCTCAGGTGCAACTTCTATAACGTAAACTCGATTACCCTCAGCATTAGAAGAGAGGGACAGAATCATTGGGGCCCAGTGCAGCTCCACTGTGCCAAAAGCCCCCTCGAGACAAAGAAAAATATTACATGATCTCAGTCCGGTTTCTGGATCCTCTGGGAGCAACCGGTGATATGTCAGGAGTGTCATCACAGGAATCAGCATAGGAGTCGGTGAAGGAGTCAGCAGACGGGTCAGATGATGAATCAGTGCAACGTCTTTCTGGTGAGCAATACCGGTGATGATGACGATGGCGAGAACCCGATCTTTCTCTAGAACTGCGACGTCTATAAGGCACAGGAGAAACATTTCTTGAACGCTGAGGGCTACCTGGGACTCTGGCATAGCAATTTATTTGTAGATGCCCTGGTTTGCCGCACCTCCAGCATCTTCTACGTTGAATCTTACGAAAAGTAGATTTTTGTTTCACGGAAGATTGCTTTTCAACCGTTTTATAAGTATTGGAAATGTTGACATATGTTGCACCATCTTTGTCACGTAATTTTTGACGGGTCTCTTCAGCTACTATTTCGTCGACAATGAGGTCAAATTTAAAACTATCATCTGGCCTGGCCAAAACTTGCTGTACTAATGTGTCATATTTTGACGGAAGAAAACGTAGAAACTGATAGCTGAGATAATTCTCGGAAAATTTTTTATCAATTTGTTTAATTTCCATGAATATTTTCTTCAGCCTTGTTGCAAATAAATTCATTGTTTCCCCATGTCGTATCCTTTCCTCCATCAAACTATTGAAGACTGTCATATGGTGGGTGCGGGAGTCTGGATGAAAGTTTTTATGAAGGCGTTCCCATGCATCTACTGGTTCAGAACAATCTGCTATTAACCGTTTGAACTCAGGTTCAATGTTAAGGTAAATCAGCGATAGAACCTTATTTGCACGGGTTTTAAATTTTTCGACGTCTTCAGCAGTGACTGTGGTACTTACTTCAGGGACACTCTTTTTTTTCTCAACAATTTCCCATAGGCCCTTTTCAAATAGTAGATATTTCATATCACAGCTCCATGTGGAGTAATTTCTGGAGCTCAGCTTATCAATTATGTTAGTGGCCATTTTTGGGAAAAGAGGAAAAATTTTCAAAATTTAATAAGAAAAAAAACTTTTAGTAACCACAGTATGACTGCCCCCCCCCCCCCCCCACTTAATGATCAGCTCTTCTTCCTCTGTCAAGCACTTGTTTTTGGAAAAAAAAAATTACTAATTTTAACATAAAAGTTTCATAATGTTAAATCATAAAAATAACAGTCTATTGTCATAATAAATTGTAATGAAAAACGGAAAAAAAAAGTTCGGAAATCGGCAAAACTATTCGATAAATAATACAGAGTTCAGCTTTAACAGGTGAAAGGTCAGCAAAATTAACTCAAAATTTCAGTAAACTAAAATAAATCTTCTTGGTATCTTTTATAAAAACTGCAAATTAAAATTATTTCAAAACAAACTGAATCACAAGTCGGCAAAATCAAAAAGGCAAAGTTCGTAAATCAGGAAAGTAAAAGTTCGTGAAAATAAACCAATTATTTATCAAACTAAATTAAATCTTCATAAAACTGCATAATTATTCTTGATTATTGCAAATAATAACTGAAAACCAACATATTTCGTAATTAAACTGCAACTTAAAA
The DNA here is from genome assembly GCA_963932465.1 of Maratus speciosus. Taxonomy (NCBI): domain Eukaryota; kingdom Metazoa; phylum Arthropoda; class Arachnida; order Araneae; family Salticidae; genus Maratus; species Maratus speciosus. The sequence continues at coordinate 595,480,108 of OZ010788.1, read as the reverse complement.
ATGTAAACAAAAACGTAAAGATCGCTCACTTGACTGAAAACTTCCACTTTTTCAAACTTCTTCAGGCTTTCCTTTTCTTTCCACCATAACCCTTTAATGTGCTTTAATCATAACACTTTAAAATATATGATGATTATGCACGTTAAAATGTAATTAAATAAAGCAGATAACGCATATGGAAACTTTTGGCTGGGAAAAGGATTATCCTGGAAGTGAATATGTAGAAATGGTATTATGATCTTTATGAAGGCAAAGTAAAAACGTATGCCGATTAAACAAAATAAAGACAGTTTATTTTTGATTCCAAACACAGACTTGACATTAGTAGTAAATAGCAGCATTCATTTTAAACAGACATTTTGTAGACCTTGATGACGATGTTTCACATATCAGAACAGACATTGTTGTTTGAAAATATCACAGAATTAAACTTTACGATAAAACATAATTATACAGATAAAACTAACATACAACATCCAGAACGTGGTCCAGCCACGTTCAGTAACTTGAAATATTTCTTCCATTAAAGGAAGATAAAAGCGCATCTTATTAAGATTGGAATCGTATATTTATATAAAAATGGTCGGATTGAAAACGTCGTTTCAGATGAACGAACCAATCAGAGAACGGCATCGAATCGATGCAAAGCAAGATTCGATGAAAAGATTCGATTTGAAAACGATATTCTAAGTCGCCATCTGGCGGGAGAAATATCGTCACGGAAGTTGAAACGTAGTCGAAAGAAAGTTTTTGCCGGTGAAGTACGGTAATGAAATAAAATTAAAAACGGCAAAATGGTATGAATTACTATGGATGTTAAAAGGGTCAGGAAACTTTTATTACAGCTGGATATTGTCTAGAATCAATAGAGAGGGTAAGTAAAAGTTTAAGAAATATTTATTACTGTCATTATTTAAGAAATAAATAAATGTAAATAAATGACAATGAACTTAAAAATAAAATGAAGTTTGTGAAATGGGGTTTTATGACAGGAGATGATAAGAGGCAATGAGAAATACAGTGTTTGTATCTCTATCAAATTTAACATGGAAAAGCCTATGGAGATCATAACTTTTTTCATTTTTTCTTCCCACCTTTTTGTTCCTGATGCCATTCATTTTTTATTCTTTACTAATTCTAATGATATTATAAATTTAAAGTGTAAAAACGTTTGCCTGACGCCAGGGTCAAAACAAATGATAAAATGCTTTTGCATATGCGTGAATTATAACCCAGAGAGAAACATGGGCCAATTTTTTTTTGCATTATTCAAATATTTTTCTTAATAATTGCAATTTTCGCTTTTTTCATTGAAAACCAACGGACATTTTTCATAGAAAATGTAACATTTTTACTTCATTGTTGCAAAAATTTCAAAAGCCGTAACAATAATTTATTTCTTTTTAGTTGAAAGATTTTCACGTAAAAAATTAAACTGAGCTAGTTTTTTTTTTTTTTTTTTTTTTAATTAAAAAGGTGAATATGGCGTCATAGTGGAAATAATAAGGGTTATTTTCAGAATAAGTTTTTTGCTTTGGTCAAGTTTATATTTTAGTAAAAAGTTTCTAATGAATAGCTATTTTTACGCAGGTAGCGAACTTAGTGGGGAATTACATAACTTAAATTTTAAAATGTATTTTTTTCCGAGATGAGAACTATTTATACCCCAAGTTAAACTTAGGTAATAATTTTCAGATGTGTTTACATCACCCCTTGGGTGAGTATAAGGTTTAAAAATTTAAGTAAAACATTTATTTTTTTATTTTTTACTGAATCACAGCTATAATATTGTTATATATTAGCAGTAAGGATTCAACACAATTTGCATTTACATTCAAAGCGTTCCTGAGTGGGAAATAGGGTATCAAAATTTAAGTTAAGTTAATTTTTTATGCTTTTATTATAGATTTTTTACGTCCAGATTGGAAGTTTTTGCCCAAACTACCGCAACCTGCATTACTACAGTGGTGAAACATTTGAATTACACATTGGTAAACTACATCCCATATTGTTATGCAATACCGCATACATCAAAGCCTGATGATGATACTCTCTATTAATTTTGAAATGCATTCGTCTGAGTGCTGTAGTTATTAAAAAACTAGACATATTAAACAAAAACATAATTTGAAGAACAAATTAAAAAAAAACAAAATTTATTTCCTACATTGTTTAAGCCCAAGAAGGGACAGATATTAAGTTATTTCATTCAATTAGTTCTACATTTAATGTTAAATTTTTGTAACAAATTAGTTAAGCCAATTGAAGATTTAAAAAAAAAAAAAAAATTATACAATATGATACTTAAAACGCCCTAAAAAGTGAGATTCCGTTCAAATGAAATCGAAATAAATCTTAGACTTTTTTAAGTTTTGTATTTTGCATGCATCTTATCATTTTATTCAGAATTGTCATAAACATAATACAAAATCTGCAATACAAATATTTCCAATTAAAAATGGAAGAAGTCGAAGATTTATTTCGATTTCATTTGAACGGAATCTCATTTTTTAAGGTGTTTTAAGTATCATATTGTATGATTTTTTTTTTTTTTTTTAACCTCCGGTCCGGTATGCTATTTCTTTCTCCCAGCTCATTTTGTGTCCAAAAAATAACGTTAGCTTATCAAGGCTAGCTGTAAAACAAATCATTACGATTAAATACTCTTTAGCAATTTTTTAAACTTCTAAGCATCGCACACTTTTAGTTCTTATACCGTCGTATTGGAAAAAAAAAGGTTCTTTTAAATGCACTTTGTTTGAAAACTGTATCTCCATGTGTTTTTGAAATATTATTATTATTATTATTATTATTTTTTTTTTTTGTAGTTTTTGGAGCCATTTGTTTAATTTTGGCAACGGCATTTTATCCATTTCTGTAGAAAGCAAAGGAAAAATAGTTTTAAAATATTAATTATATATTTTTGTTGCCATTTTCTCATAACAACCGAAAGAAAATGTAATTAAAATACGTGCTATTTTGAAAAAAAATATAAACGAATGATTTCTGTTAAAACAATGGAGCTATTATATACTATATTTAATTGTAAGTATCGATGAATCATTAGATAGCCGTTTTTTTTGTTTTTTTTTCTATTTTCTTGAATGACGATATCTTTTTGCTGCATTTGTGCATTATTTCGCGATAGTGATGTACTATGCATGCTTTACTGTCGGTGTGTGAAATTCTTAAGCGGATGCAAATGACGTCATTTTACATAAAATAAAACGTGTGCTTCAAGTCTTAAAATTTAAATATGTTTTGTACTGCAGCAGAGTCCCGCTTAACCGAGTTCTTTTCTTCTGATGGACTGGTGGCTTCTATTACTATGAAACAGCCATTATAAATGAAGTGTTAGGTGAAGATGAAAGAGCAGCCGTAAAAAACAATTATGGCCATTTCTTCCCCCCACCCCCCCCATTCTGACCAGAAAATCAGAGTTCTAACTTTTTAAGGCTGTTTTTCATCTTCACCTAACACTTCATTTATAATGGCTGTTTCATAATAATAGAAGCCATCAGTCGATCAGAAGAAAATGAAGTAATGGAAATGCCGGAGGCGACACTAAATTCTGATAAAGCAGAATTCCTGTTCTCTAGTTTTTTTTAAATCTTCAATTGGCTTAACTAATTTGTTACAAAAAATTAACATTAAATGTAGAACTAATTGAATAAAATAACTTAATATCTCTCCCTTCTCAGGCTTAAACAATGTAAGAAATAAATTTTGTTTTTTTTTAATTTATTCTTCAAATTATGTTTTTGTTTAATATATATATATAATTGAATTGAGAATAACAGAAAATAATAAATAATAAAAAGCACCTAAAGTACATTTATTACATTGGCGATTAAACGCCAAATCTAGCAATCGGTTGTTCTTGTCATTTCTGTCGGGAGCTACTCCTTAGTTCAAAGATAAAATTTATGGGTTTTTCTAGATGGTCTTTTGCAGGATAATCAAAACGCAGCTTAATGCTAGATATAATGAATTTTTGCTTTCAGTAATTATTTTCTTGCCAAGTTCAGTCTTGTGAATTTCTTTAATGCACCAAAGCTGCTATTATATAATTCTAAGTAGGTGATTCACTAAAATTTCTGAGTAATTCATGTACAGCCGCTTCATGAAATAGGTCCTTCAGAAAATTCTATTCCATGAAAGCATTGTTTTTGACACTTTCCAGCATAGCTGAAAAATATGACTTTTGTTTGACTGCTGTCTGTTCATGCTCTAATTTTTATAAATATACTCGGATTGCCATAAAATGTTTCATATGTTATTGAGGTTTGTCACAGAATGTTCGGTATTGAAAATGATGTCTTCGTTTACAGGTGCACACAAAATAATTCTGCTACAGTATGGTCCATAGCAGAAAATCGTTTGCCTTGCATTTTATTGGTGGTACAATATTTCAAACATAATAAGATGCATCACTTAGGTGTACTACAACATGCTTTCTCAGGAGCATAGAATAACTAGCATTTATAGTGGGTTTTCAAGGATGCACAAAAGAATTTCATTACATTATGATCTGTGGAAAAAATCAATTGCTCTGCATTATGATGTTATGATACTTCAAACATATTGAAATAAAAAACGATCAGACTTTGAGGTGCACCTGAATGTATATTCTATAGATTATTTAGTGTGTAGCATTTGTTGTTCATGTACAGAGTCACACAAAAGAATTTGGTTACAGGACTGACTATGATCAATAGTTGCTGGAAGTTCATTTTCTGCTGTGGTGTGCATTTGTAAACTCATCAGATTTTTGTGTATTGTTGTCTGTATAAATTCTATTGATCATTTATAGGACTGCATGAAAGAATTCGCTCACACTATTGGAGCTAATGAAAGAATTCGCTCACATTATCAGAGCTGGACAGTTATTGCTGAAAATGCATTTTACTGTGTTATCTGTTTTTTATATTCTTTATTTAGATATCTCATTCCATTGTATGGAAAAATAAAATTGTAATAATATTATGTTAGTGATAAAAATTGTTTTGTTGTCTATGCCTAATGCATGATTTTTCGTTCTTGCTTGTAGTTTTATTTTCATGATTTGAAATGTTGTAAGTTGCAAATGCAACAAACTCCCTAGAAAGGAAAATTGTAGCAGAGAAACTTGAAACAGTTAGTATTAATAAAAGCTTAGCTTGGATTCAACTAATTATACCTTTTCTTTTATTATAAAATTTTACCTTTTGCATAAAGAACTTTTCTTAATATCCCCCCTCCCCCCACACATATAAAATTAAGTTCATACTAAAAAGAAATTGCCTTGTTTCATGAATAAATGAGACTACAAATGCTGTTTTTATGAAATTTAATATTTTATCCATTTTTTTTAGGTATGTGCATTGGATATTGGAATGTCAATTGAGAAGAATCTATTTTGTAGAGCTTAGAAGTGACTTCTGTGATGAAATTTTATTTATATATCTTATATATTTTAAACTTATCTTTCCATAAATTAAGAATTTTATGAAAAAATAAGTTTTTTAATTTTAAGGAATAGTTGAGCTATCCTTATTCATCTTTGAATATTCTTCTAGTCTTCAGTATTACAAGCTTTCGGTGAATCTAATTTTAGTTCTATAATATTGTTGGTTTTAGTTTGAACTTTTTTATTTCTGTGGTGTATGATGTACTTAGTGTATAATTGCGGGTTTATGAACTGTGAAATCTACTATTTATAAACTATTTATTTGTTAGGAAATATGAAGATTTATATGATTACTATTTCCTAAGATAAATGATTAAACTTGTTTTATTGACATAAATACTAGCCTAATATTTTGAAAACATCTTTCTGCTTTGCACTGCCATTATGAAAAGTATTATATAAAATTCATTATTCTACAATGATAAATCACTTAAATTGTATTTAAAATATTGTGTTTTCTTTTATTATACAAAACCAGACCTATAGTCCTACGTTATATTGCAATTAAAATACATGAATTAGACCTCAATTATGTCACTTGTAGTGTTAATGAAATCGATGCTGCACTTAGTATTAATTTGTATTAATTAGTTTTTCATAGAACCTAAGTAAGTAGTAAAATCATCTACATTCTTTTTCCCTAGTTTTTATTCTCAACAGTATTTAAAGGAAAACAGATGCACCAAAATGCATACTCCAATAAAGTTTAGCTGTTTATGTATTTTCTGCATCCATTTTTATATAAAAAGTTTTTTTTTATTCTTCATACTTTATTATTCATTTTTATTTAAAAGAGGAAATAAGTGGTTGAACATATTTTAACTATCATTATATTTGAAAAAATTGTCTAGTTTTTGTACTGCTATATCTGGCAGTAAAAATTCATCCAGTTGCAATTGTAGTATACTATATATCATGCTTGCCAACTTTTACACTTTAGATGTAAAATTTGCGCTTTTTGACCATTTTCTCACACTATTACACTTAGGATACTTGTTTTTAAGCTTTTTTTCTAGTTTTACTTTTCTTCCTTTAAATTACAAATTATTTTGTAGTTGCTTATTATTTTGCATTTTCTTTTAATAATGGTAAATGCCCAATGCAAGGGAAATATTTAGTATTGTTAAAGAAATAAGTTCTGGTTCATTATAATATTATATTATTGTAATATATAATATTATAAAATATCACCCGAGTGCATATTTTAATTTTCATTGTATGTAAAAAGAAGTCATGTTTTAAATAAATTTGCTCAGGTGTTCTTAAAGAAAAGAAAAGAAAAAAAAGCTAGGTATATGTCTTTAAAATCCATTTTTTAATGAATGCTATAATATTTTTCATATTTTTCTCATCAAACTATCTTTACCTTATTTAACAATTTTTATCTATTATGTACTAAAAAAAAGTCCTTTATGTTTCACTTAAACAGACTACTTAGGCCTTTGTTGAAAATAATATTAATGTGTCATTTTACACTTTGTCTCTCTTAAAAGTTGGCAGGTATGCTATATATCATGATGTTAAGGCATCAGAAGCAAAATTTAAATGTAATTTTTATTGTGTTCTGTACAGGTTTTTATTTCACAACCAATCATATTAAACAAACATCAGGTTGGCAGCTTGCAATGTGTTGTTATAAAAACTTCAGGTTTCCATATACAAGTGGTGCCATAAGCAGGGCACTACTGCATTCTAAATGGCAAATGTTGGCCTGAAAGCTATCTAAGGTGCCAAGCATAAAAGTTTAGAAAAGTTAATGCAGAAGCCAATTAGAGATAGGAATATAAAGATAAAATATATGGATACAGGTTAATGAAAGATATATATATTTTTTCAAGAATAAAAGGTAAACAAAAATTCACAAGTAAGAAAAATGGGGTAATAAAAAGCATCTGGTAATAATTTTCCTTTGAGTAAGTAAGTTTTCATCTATTACGATGATTCAATTAGCATAGCAGATTTTTCTTGATGGTTTAACAAGGTAAAAAATTAGCACATATTTCTCATATATAATTAATCTTACTAACAGTTGTGGAATAATTCATTCCTAATTGCAAATCTTGAAATTTTATCAACGTAAGCTTTTGAAATCAGTAGTAAAATTGAAGAACAATTAATAAAAGAATGTTGAAGCCTTGAAACCAGTTTTCCGTTCAAAAACCTTTTCTTTTTAAGGCAAGATCGTTGATTGCATCAGCATTCTATTGATCTGGAATCAACAATACATAATTTCATCGTATGCTTTTCTGAGCAAAATCTCACAGTATGAAATATGCTTTGTTTGAGACGAATTTATTCACTGAGCATTCTTTATTTGGCAATTGCCAAATTGTATAATCAATATTAATTTTTTTTTTAAAAATCTCCTACATGTTCATAAAAATCTCCTAAAAGTTCCGAAAGAAAAAATAATTTGTAACTGGCATCATTGTATATCATGTTTAGAAACATTTGGTACTTTGTTGTAAAACTGCAATTGATGCCTGCTAATCAAGAAGTAATAAAAACATAATTGTAAAAATAGAAACATGGTGAAAATTCTATGGTAATATAAGTGGTTATCTGAAATAATGCTTGGTAGCTCAGTGGCTAGCGCACTACAGTACTTCATGTCTGAGATTTATTTGCAAACTTCGGCAAGGATTATTCAGCCTTTTATCCCTTTGGGGTCAATAAAATACGTATGAATCATGCTTGAGAACTAAACATTGGAGATTCTGCATCAAGCTGACCACTTGATTAGGACATATGCTATATATATTGCACCTCAGGGTTTATGGTGAAGAAAACATTGGGGTACAACAAGCCATCATTATCCATTAGGAATTGTAGTGCTGTGGAGTTTAATTTAGCTGAGCTGAAATTGTCTGATAGTTGTAATAATATGTTAAAATTGAAACATTTAAGTATTAAATTTCAGAGAACTTTTTTTTAAAAATTTAATAATGAGCTATTCTAAAAGCCAGTATTTTAAAAAGTAAAACTGAGCACTAATTTAGTCATTTGGGGTTTGGGCACTACAAGCCATTTATGAATTGTAGTATTGTAAATTTTATTTTAGCTAAGCTGGAATTGTCTAATAAGTGGCCTGGTGAAATGGCTGAAGAGAGAGAGGACAGTGTTTCTAAATATTTACAACCGTACCTTTTAAGTCATTTTTTAGTTATTTAACATTCCTAATAATGTTATATTAAAATTGAAACTTTTAAGTATTAAATTTCATAGTACTTTTTTTTGAAATTTTTTTTATTTAACTTAATAAACTGGCCTAAAAGCAAGTATTTTAAATACTAAAACTGACCACTAATTTAGTCTCTTTTGTTTATTTATAACCTAGGATCATTTCTTCCAATTATTCAATGAATATGTTACCAGTGTAAACATTATAGAAATAGTTTGATTTTTTTTTTCATGCAATTTGTTTTTACTTGTGTAAAACAGTGAGTGTTTTCTTTATTGTTATCATTGTATGAATATGTTTTTAAAAAATTTTACAATATGATCAGATATGTAAATATTACATTTTTAATAGCTGAATGAAAGACTTTCTCTTCTGTGCATAGAATTAAAAAATATTGATTACATTTTATGCCTTAGACTTTTAAAATGTAATAGTTTTGATGATGACTTGTTGAAACTTATTAAAATGATTATTTTACATACAGCTGTTGTTAGTTATGCATTTTGTTGAGTTATTGTCTTAAAAATTTCAAATGTGCCACATATTGCATACATTCCTATGCGTAATATTAGTGTAATGAAATAATCCTGTAAATAAGAATCATTATTTTTGAGAATTTTCTTATAAATTGAAAATTTTAGTGATCAAAATATGTTTCCATTCAAATAAAGCTATGTATATACTTCATTTGTTATAGTGTCATATTTTCTTATGGCTAGTTCAATTGTTTAAAAATAAGTATGTTGAATTACAACTAATCCTGAATTGTATTATATACACCAGATATTTCCTACCCATGTTAAAGATGCCCAATATACTGCCCAGTGCACAGGACACAGAGGGAATTTTTTTTTTTAATTTAAAACTCTTAAGTGATTTTTTACATTTAGTATATTTTCTTAGATTTCCCAACAACTACACAAAAATTTTTTGATGTTGTCGTATTAGCCACATGCCAGCAGTCAGTTGCAAAACATTCTACTATTTATACCAAAATTTGTGATTCCATTTATATCAGTGTTTAAGCGTGTAGTTTGATTACATATCTGTTAAATTCATGATTTTTTTTTTTTTTTTTTTTTTTTTTTTTGTGTGTGTGCGTGTGAAGTTTTAATTTTGTTTGACAATTTACTTATGGAATATTACACAAAAACAAACAAATGCTGAATTATTTACATTGTTTTAAGTGGAAACAGGTTAATCTTCTGTAATTGGGTTGCACATAGATTAAAAAGTATTCATGCTTGCTTGAAAGTTATTTCAAAATCCATAAAATTTTTATAAATTGAGATACATTTTTCAAACAAATTGAATTTGAAAATATAATTTTTTCCCCCTAATTCAATAGTGTAAAAATTGGAAATGTTTAGAAGTTAAAAAAAAATTCAGGAAATCCAAATTTGTTGGTCAGTTTGTCGCCACCTTCAGTACAATGTCAGCATTACTCGCAGACATGTTTTTGCTCTAGTATTGATATAAAATAAAACCTGTGAAAACAGAACCTGTATGCTGGGTGTTCAAAAATACTCTTTGCAAAATAAAAGAAGTGTTTGTACCTACAAGATCAAATAATTTTTGTATAGGATTTCAGGGTCACAAACCATTTATTTTGTCAAAAATACAGGCTTTCTTCCTGCAAGCTAAACCCGAATTTTCGTGTAACTTTTGAAATTATAAAAGATATCCTAGCGGAATTTTCTTCTTGTAAATGTGTTATCATGGAAAGTGCAGTATTATTCAGTCGTTGTACAATCAGCTTCATTTTGAATTATTGAATGCTTATTTCAGTGTTGCATTATTTCTTGCGATGTCACCACGTCTATATTATAAAGCGGAAACATGTTGAGAGTAACGCTGTCATATCGACAGTGGTAGCAATCAAAATAACCAATTTTGCTTTTATAGCAAATTTATTAACTTATAAATATTGCACAATTTAGATTTTTGCGCAATCAAATAGAACAAAACAAGTACTTTCAAATGCAATTTGTTTGAAAATTGTATCTTATTTACTGATATTTTATAGTTTTAAAATATTCAAGCATTTGCAATTTTATTTAACTTTTATTTTAAACTGTGTGCAAAACGTATTATCTAATGGTAGTATTTACTTAAACTGGTGTTTTTAGTAATTAAGTGTAAAACCAATTTAAATATTAACTAAAGGGGTTGATCCTAGCAAAAATTGGGGCCCCTTCACAAAGTACTTTTTATTACTTATTTGTATTTTGTTAGGATTTAAAACATGTAAATGACAAACAAAACAAATTTGCGTGAAAGAAATACTTTGAAAAATATTATTAATGAATGTTTAGTTTGAATTACGAGTTACTGGATTTGATATTTTGTTGCAAAATTTTTTATTTTACAAAGCTGTCATAATTTTTTTCACACAAAATGGTTACATAAGAAAAAAATATTTGCATTGACTCCTGACTAAAATGCTTTAAAGTTTTAGTTTTAAAATCAAAGAATGAAAAAAAAAATAGATTTATTTTTAATACAAATAACTGTTTTTAATTGTATTACACAAAAATTGTTAAAAGAATGATGACAGTGTAGCAAAGTAGCTATCCATATCTAATTCCAAAGTAACTATTCAGTAGAGTTTCGAGTACTGAATTCTGTACCTTTAAATTTTCAGCTTCTTTTGCAGCTATAACCAGGCAAAGGTCCTCCTTCAAAATTTTCCCATGTTTTGATAATGTCATATAAAGCTTGTCCAGGGCATTCTGTACAAGTGCCATCTCTGTGACCATGTATTTTGAAATCATCTGTTACATAACTCTATAAAGGAAAACAAGTAATTTTTAAGGAAGAAAAAAACTAAAGTTGACTTCAAGGATATTCTTGTACATCAGTTTTCATAAATTAGTGAAAGTTGTTTGGTAAAACAGACTTTTTGTGGTAACTTTTATTGTTATTCATATTCATTATTAATCCTGCCAAAGGATCCTTCCCAGGTTACAGAACATACGTAAAATGTTCTTTTTTTAAGGAAGAGCAGTTATATGAAATATTTTTTTATCTGCACATGAGCAAACAATAAAAAATATTTTTTTCATGATTTAATAGTCAACTGTTTGGAGCAACTATAAAAAAAAATCCAGGAAAATATCAATGAAAATTCAGAAAGATATCGGAAACAGAATAAGCTGATTTTCTGTTGCTTTCTAAAAGCTGCTAAATGATAAGGGATTTTCCACAAATTATCATTTTTTATTAACTGGCTTTCTGCAAAGGTGTTTGTATTTAATGAATGTCAACAAGTAGATTTAGAAGAAATACTTAAGATTTTGATACTTCTTTATTTCTTGGATTAGGTTCATTCTGATGGTTTTCCAAGGAGAACTAAAGCATCGATAACAAATTAAAAAAAAAAAAAAATTACAATTTATGGAAAACCCCTTATCGTTTAGCTATTTTTAGAGAGAAACTAAAAATCATCTCACTCAAATGCCGATAATTTTCTGAATTTTCAAGATATTTGACTGACATTTTTTTATGAGTTGCTCCATAGAGTTGACTATGAAATCATGAAAAAACAAAGTATTTATCGTGTGCACATGTGCAGATAAAAAATATTTCATACGACTGCTCATATTCATCAAATGTTTAATATACAGTAGAACCTCGATTATCCGAAGTAATTGGGACCGATCTTCTTTCGGAAAATTGAAATTTTCGGATAATCGAGAAGACTTTAATTTTAAGATTAAGGAGAAATATATGCAATATTTCATATTATGATAACAAGGGCTTAATAAAAATAAAGCAATAGCAAAATAGAAATAAGAATAAATTACCAGAATTTTAATTTTGAAATTAAGTACCTTTTACATAGATCACAAGGATTTGAAAAAATGTTTTATTTACTGCAATTTTGATTGCCTTTGCTTTGAGGCTCTATCACAGAGTTTTTTAATATTATTAGTTCACCACTATCACAGTCTTTCTGCTGCTCCAGCCATGCCAAAACTTTTGCAAAACATTCAAAATCTTCAGAATTGCTATTTTTTTTTTGTTTTCTTCGTTCCACTCCGCAGCTTACGGGATCTCAAGTTAAATTCAAAGGAACTCTAAGGAAGGGGATAGAAAATATTTATATGTACTCGTAGTTTGTAAAGGACCGTTTGCACACAAGGAATATGGTAGTTAAAAAAAAAAAAAGCTTTCAAAAGGGATTTTGCACACAAGGAATGTGATAGTAAAAAAAAAAAAGCTTCAAAAATGGATTTCGGTTAATTGAGAGTTTTGGTTAAAAGAGTTTTGGATAAAAGAGGTTCTACTGTATTTACATTCCAATTGCACTATATTATTTCTACTGTGTTTTGTCAAATGTTCAGAAACTGGCGTTAAATTTGGTAGAAAACCCTGAATGATATAAACAAAAGACTGCAATAATTTTTTGAACTTAAAAAAAGAAAATCGATATATCTCCATGAATATATGTGCTATTTTTACACAAATGAATACACATATTGTACAATATCCACATATTCATAAGCTATAGTGATAGATCATTTTGTGCATTTTATTTTACAGAATGATACTAAATATTATTTTTCTGTGATTTTTTGCTGGCCCCCAAATTGTCCTGCTGATCAAATCGCCGTTAATAAATATGAAGTCAAACATTTTCTTCATAATCCTGAAGTTCCAGGAAAATCCAACAAGTATAACTTTAAATATTTGACAAAATGTCTAAAAATGAAAGTGTCCAGTGATTAATGGCCATATTGTGTATATGGGTCAATATCTGAAAACTGGACAATTTCACTCCAGAATTTTTTTTTTTTTTTAGTTAATGTACCAACTTCCAAATACAATTATATACTATGATACATGTTTTGTCATTTGATTGTTGTATTTTGAGATCAAGGATGTATATTTTATGCATAGGATAAACTTTTATGGAAGAAAGTGTCTGTTAACACTATAATCAGTGTCTAATAATTGGGACTGAGATGATAAGGACTAAGGTGATGTTTTTGTCTTAACAGCTGCACAGCCATTTTATTGAATCATTTTGAACACATGTAAATGATTAAATATTCCATGTGACATTTGTATGTTACATAAATAAAGTTGCAATAAGCTTTATTTTTATAGATAAAAAGTTAAATATGGGGGCATGAATGATGCTATAAAAAAATACTTATACGTTTTCAGAACAAAAACTAAATATTTCTAAAAATGAAACAATGAGAAAAACAACTTGCCTTCATCCATGGTAGCTGGTTGAACTGTAGTTCCTGTTGTAATGGAAATAATTCTACCAGCGCCACCTAATATCTATTAACCTAAATGTGTGTTAGAGGGACTGAGATGATGGTCAACCTCAGGGATAAATATATTTACTACAGTATTTTACTATGCAATCTATATGAGTAAAGGAGCATTATATTTTCCCATACTGTATGAATATATGGATATAAATATATAATAGCAAATTATAAAAGCAAAAAGTTAAAAATATTTATAAAAATTTTTACAGCATACATTTAATATTGGATATTTGTACCTGGGGACACAGGGACTGAAATGATTTCGTTTATTTAAAACTTAAAATTAATTATTTATGCATCATCATATGTCCATTTATCATTGGTAATTGTTATAACACATGTTACAATATATTACATTTTTCAGTTTTTGGTTTTAGTATAATTAATGGAATATTATTGGCAGTGGGCGCAAATTGTCCAATTTTCAGATATTGACCCATATAATGAATGAACAACTTGCAAAAAACATTTATAAGAAATTTTTTCAGAAAATCTTATGTGCCGTTTCATCTCCATCTCCTACGTGTGCGACACACTACATCACATAATAAGTGTTTTGATAGAAAGGAATGCAGAAACGTGGAGATGGGAGGGAAAGTAAATATTAATTTAGCTTTGGTTTTACAGAATTGCTATTGCACTGGACTCCGGAGCCCTGTATTTATGAGCTCTGGTCAACTCCGATCAATATTTAAATATTTAGTAAAAACAGAGAAGTACTGGAGCTGAGATCCGGTGGGCTCCGGCGCAAATTAAGCCCTGTTGCCAACTCTTACACTTTTTCGTACCACAAAATTGAATAGAAATTTTTGCCTTATGTAATCAGCAGATTACAGTGATTAAAGAAGGTAAAATTTACTATTAAATTTTTGTGGTACAAAAAAGCATAAGTATTGGCAGCTATGGAGCTATATTGCTTTAAGTGCAAACAGATTAATCTTTAATCAGGGTGCATGTGATATAGATAAAAAAAAAGTAATAAAGCTTGAAAAATATTTTAAAACCACAACAAGTTCAGTGAATTGAGAAATTAAATACTCAGATTTTCAATACTAAGTGAATCAGAGAAATTAAATCTTCAGATTTATTTTTTTCAAACCTCTGAGTTACATGCTGTTTCTCTTCATGCACTTCAGAATTGTTGGATCAAAAGTTGTTTTATGTTATGAGCATTTGAAAATCATGTAATGATGAAGCAGAGTTTTAAATAAATAACCAACAATTAAGTTTAAAAGGAAAGGAATTTGCATGCATTCTTTTTGGAACGCAATATTTTGCTCCATCTGTAGTGTAAACGTCTTTGAATAGTTTCAGTGCAGTGAAGATGCTGAGACAAAGGTGTCATCAATGTAGAAGTATTTAACATGCAGAGAAAAAAAAAATTCGTATAAGGGAAGACACAAATCTATAGAATTAAAAGTTATGAACATTATTAGCCAATTAGTCAGTAGGACACATCTGTCATACAAATACTCATTAACTTAAGATTTAATTACACGAATTTTCATCATTGTACAGCATTAAAAAATTTTAACTTTTTATCCATGAACCACTTTCATGTCTGGAACAATAATATACTTGTTCAATGTCAAAGCTTCTAATGAAATTATATTCCCATTTTGAAACTGATTGCTAATAATGCTTTAATTTTATCATTAATGAGCACTATACTCTGTAAATTTGCATAATCCAACCTTGCTTCTCACCTTTTATAAAGCACAAATGTGTTTCAGTAACACTGGCATCACAACAATGTGGGTGCAACTATATGAATGTTAAAACAATGGATTTAACTATGCACACTTGCTAAATTATGCCGCTTGTCTGTGTATCCACAGAGCTTGATCCAGGCAAAAATTGGGCCTATTTAGGGACCCTTCATAAAATTCCATTTTATAAAAGAGGCCCCTTCACAAAATTCCATTCCATAAAGATAAAGCAAACTCGTCATTAATTATTTATATTTTGTTAGGACAAAATATATAGTTTGCAAACAAAACAAGTTTATTCGAAAGGGAAACTTTTGTTGAAGGACTTAAAAAGCTATTATTAATAAATATTTGGTTTGAGTTGAAACTGGATTTGACCTTTCATTACAAAATTTTATTTTGCACAAAAATATAACATTCACTTTTTGTTTTCCTCAAAATCAGGTTCCACGAAAAGAAAAACTCTGCATCGACCTTTGGTGCTCAGTTATAGAACTTCTCCAACACTTGTGTGCATGTGAACATACATTTACACACACATCTCCATGTGTATGCACACCACCATGTGCCAAGTTTGGCACACACACACAAAAGAAAAAGTCAAGGTGAATATTTGCTAACAAGAACAAACCAATATGGTAAAGTTTTAATTCTAGTGTATTTAAAGTAATATTTATGAGATTTATCGTCCAAATTTGGTGAGGACACCTTATTCTGGTTAGTTTAATGCTCAAACATTTTAACAATCAAATCTTCACTTTATAAAAAAGTAATACTAAATAAAGAATTCTAAATTCAGAAAAAGAATATCATGGTCTGATAAATATTAATAACAAACGTAAGATATTATTGAAGATAGAACTGTTTTGGAGGTATGCTTTTGTGCAATTTTAAAATTAAAAAGTCTCATATTTATTATTTATTTACTTTCTAAACATCATTACATTGATGTAACTACAGTGAAATACGTTTAACACGTAAAATCGGTTAACACGAAAGGATATAGTGGTCCGGACAGTATAAGATGCAATTTAATATATTTTTGTTCTTTTAACACGAAACAAAAATCGTTTAACACGAAAAAAAAAATCACTTTCAGGCTAGTTAGTTTAAGTTGAAATTGGTAAATTTTGTGTTGAAACCACGGAATTTTGGCTGAAAATTTCGTGTTTTTTGTAAATTAGCTTATGTTTTATGAGCACAATCTAGAAATCGGTGCGAAAAGAAACTGCTATTTCGCTTCAAATGAAGATGAAGCTGCTTAATGCAGTTGATGAAAAAGGAGGACGAAAACAGAAATGTCCAAAGAGTTTTGCATTGCCAATTATACATTATCAACAATAATAAAAAACAGGGATCCCATTACGTTAATATGTGAGCGCAGTATGTTTGAGCCTGGGAGAAAACGTATGAGAACTGCTAAGCACTAAGATTTAGAGAGAGCTTAGCTTATATGATTCAAAGAAGCTAGATCTCAGAATGTTGAAAAAGACACTTCAAAAAAAGATATCTGATTTTTTTCCCCCCCAAACAATATTTTGTTTACTTGCTTTTCATCCTAATGGATGCAACTTACTAATAGTTTAACAAGAAATCGATATAAAATTTGATGACGTCGAAAATATTTGAGTTTTGTTCTTTTTTTAAGAATTCTTTTAACACGAAAATTTTTTTTGATCCCCTCAGTTTCGTGTTAAACGTATTTCACTGTATAAAACAATTATTTTTGTTAGTAATACATTTACTTACTTCATTCTTTGCGCATTGTATCATCTTTTTGGTTGTGATCAACATATTTTCTGGAGGTGCATAACTTGTATAGTCCCCTATTAAGGAAAAGGCAACAGCATTGCGATTGAAACCATACGTATGTGCTCCTACCCTATTCCATCCACGGCCTATGTACACTCGACCATCTCCACCTATAACAAAATTGTATCCAATGTCGTCCCATCCTGTTAAAAAAAAAAGTTGCATTAGATAGGATTAAAGACCTGGTTATATCCAACCCGAGCCTGAAAATTATACAGTGAAACCTCTCTGTAAGGGCCACCTGCCGTTCCATTGAAAATCGGCTCTTATGAGGGGTGGCCTTTGAATATTTGGTGACCAAACTTATTTCTCTTTTTTTTATGCCGCAATTTTTAAAATCTGCATATTTTTTCAGTAAGTTTTCTTTATTTTTAACAATATTGTTTATTTGATTCTTGCTGCAATTAAACTGTGAAGCCAATTTTCTTGCAAATGTTCCTTGATCATGACAATTAAGAACTTTGATTTTGTCATTCAAATCCAAATGTACTCTTTGGCTTGATTTAGGTTCCATAATTTTAAATTTTACATAATCCTAAGCATAAATTTTCTAATGTAAAAATTGTGCTTCAATATCCATTCATAGTTTTAGTAAATGTGGAATCAGTTTTCTTAGGTAACCTGTTATCCTTTGTGTGCCCACAACAAAAGGTCAAGTTTCCCCTCCAATTCAACCCTTACAGGTTGAAAGGTCAAAGGAAGTGTGAGGAACACCTGTTTGTCCCACTTGTGGAAAAGTTTTTGGTCCTTCATTGTGTTACTAAATCCTCCCCAACTCCCCCTGCCTTCTTTGTTGCAAGTGCAGTTGTTTGATGAACTCTTAACTTTTGGTTCAGAAATTCAATATGCTGGTTTAGGATCTAAAGCACATGTGAAAAAAAAGGCCTTTATGAGGGGTAGGTGTGGCCCCTAATAGGAGTAAATTTAACATTGTCTATGGGAAATTTTTTCGTTCCTAAAATTATTAGCCCTTAATAGAGGTGGCCCTTGAATAGGGGTGGCCTTTAAAAGAAGTTTTACTGTATTTAAAATCAACCAGCTACCTGGGAAAAACCCTCATCAGCCTGAAGCCAGACACACTTCAACCCGAGCCTTAAATGGAAGAAAATTAATCCATATTTTAATACAATTAACGGAAAAAAATAGTCAACACTTACACCTCTAATACCATCAACCGGGGCTACTTTGGGCCACTTTTTCCTGTTCCCACTCACATTTCCATTATTAAAAAATATATGTGATTTTTCAACGTCGAAATGGAGTTATAAACAATTAACATGAAACAATGAAGCAAACTGTATGGTTTTAAAGAGGAAATTTTTTATTTTTTTTAACTATTTTTAAAGTTTTGGAACAAATTAGCCCCTGCTGGGGGTTTCTTTGGTCCATTCACTTAGTTTTATATAAAATTAATACATTTCATATGTAAATGAATACATTTTTATTGAAACTCCCTTGCAATAGCATTTGCTAATAAATTAACATTGCAAACTCGATAAACAAATGTTTTTTTACATTTAAACACAATAAAACAATTGTTAATATTAAAGAAACGAGATACAGTTTTCGTCATGTTATCCTCAGCAACTGGAACAAAAATAATTAATGTAATATTTTGCTACAGTAACATTTGAAAAAAATGTTACTTAAAACATGTTTTAACAGATTTGGTTGTATAAAATACAACTATATTATTATTGTCTTGCTATTATTTATAATTATAAATTGTTTTGAAATTGTTACTCTTCTATTTGAATTGGGAAATTAAAAAGAAACCAGTTGTCTGTAAACTTTTGGGACGCACTGTATATAACCATATCATATATGCAAACGTATAAAAAGAAAGAAACATAATGTAAAAAAATAATTTTAGACATTGATAACGATATCATCAGGAGGGGGGGGGGGGGTATAGCATAGATTGAAGACCGGGTTCTAAATGCTAAAAAAAACTCCAACTATAAATTTACTGGAACTACTCTTTATTTAAAAGCATCTTTTAAAAGGTGGTTCAGTTAGAGAAAAATGGGAGAGAGAGACCCCCATAATACATGGGACGCCAAAGCGCCTTTACTTTTTAGACAACTTTACATCTCGAAAGCTGAAACAGGAGTGACTTTTTTGCAAGAAGTCTAGAAATCTTGGCGTTGCACAGAATCGCCAATTTACAAACTTTTGGTGACTGCGCGAAAGTGAACAAAGGCTTTTGGCGATAAACATTACCGCAAAAATGTGGTGTCACTACCGGACGGGTGAGGCCGAGATTGCAAGTAAGCGCCTCTAATTACGATGAAATTGTTTATACATTACAGATAGGCCTTTGCCCAACTAACTGTTTTCATAAAACTCTACAAAGCAGACCGCCGCCTGAGAAGAATGCTGAAAATCACAGGCATCTGGCTTTTAGCTCGACCACAAAACACGATAAATACATGCTTCCCATAAGATCTGTTCATTTTTACTTTTGTTGTTAATATAATTTCAACGGTCAAATGTTAGCAGAGATAAAAATTGCTTCTGACTGCGGCGGGCGAAATTCCGATGAAATTAAATGAGGACATTGCTACTAGCAGCTGTGCCTTTTAGTTTTTTATTTATTTCTTTGCACTGGGAGCGGTAACGGACAGATAAGGGAAAAAGGGAAAAAAGAAATGAACCTTTGAGCGGCCTGAAATAAAGATGTTTTTTAGAAAGAAGAAAGAAAACACTTTAATAAAAAGCTGGATGGTTTTGAGAAATGAATTTAATCACATATTTCAGTATAGAAAAGAGGGGGGGAGGATAATATGATATAAAAGTAATAAAATTATGTTTTAAATTAATTTTGAATAAAAATGATAGCTATGGGACAGAAACGCTGTCACAGGGGGGGGGGGGGGGTCGACGAATGATAACGTATGATATCGTCAGGGGGGAGGGGGTCAAAAATTTTGATAACGTTACATGTGCACAGCCCCTTTGCAAGATCAATACACTATCCGAGTAAGATTCGAATTGGTTCGATATTTCGAAAGTTCACGTGATGACAAATTTTGCATTATTTATGGATAAACGAAATGATTGCAATAGATCGATTCCTAAAGAAATCAACCTAAAAAATACACATGCAGTTTTCTTATTTTCTTCTATCTAAACAAGAATAAATGTGATTCGTGAAAAATTTCGTTTGATTTATACGTTTTAGTAGGTCTTGAACACGATTTGACTGTTTTTAGAAAAATGTCTGTCTGTATAACTCACGAATTGCTGTGTAGAAGAGGATGAAATTTAATATGAAGTTATATCCATATGTGAACTGGTAGCTGATTAGTTTTTGCGCAGAATCATAGATTATATAGAAGAAAGTTTTGTGATAGCTACAACGCTAGGTTTTTTTTTTTTTTTTTTTTTTTTTTTTTTTTTTTGTGTGTGTGTGTGTGTGTTTGTGTGTGTGTGAGTGCACATTTCATTTTTACTTTCTTCTGTCTTTACAAGATGAAAATATGGGATTCATAAAAATTTTTGAATTCCAGTTTTCGACGGATACGTCTTAGGAGTCAGAGATCCCGAAAAACATGTTTTAACAAAATGTCAGTCTGTGACTCTGTCCCTGTCTGTATGTGACACAAATTTTGTGGGCGTTCTATCTCAAAAACTAATGCACAGAATTTAATAAAACTGTAGATCAAGTTAGTCCCTGATATAAATAGGTGCTAATTACTTTTTGGTGTAAATCGCCCAACAGGTGGCGCTGCTATGCTGCCTTATTCATGATTATCTCAGTAGCTTTATCTGAAGAACTAATGCACCAATTTTCATCAAACTTTAGATTCAGTTAGTCCCTGTTATTAATTAGTTTTGTTTGGTTTTTGGTGTAAATCGCCTATCAAGTGGCGATGCTACGCTGCACGGTGGGTGATTTACCGATTCTAGCTGGACAAAATTATTTTTGGCGTCAACATAGTTGTATCGCCGTGAAATTGAAAAAATGTTATTGATATTCACTATTGAATGTTAGGTAATGCAAAATGTAGAGTGTAGCAGTCATAATTTCGTTACAGGGACATTCAAAAGTATTTCATTACATTACGGTCTATGAGGAAAAATCGTTTGTGGTAGTTTTTAATGATGTTTCATAATTTCAAACACTTTGAAATTTATATACATATCTATGAAGTGCACTACAAGATGATTGCTATAGGATATGGTATGGATAGCATTTATCGATCATTTATAAGGACACTGAAAAGAATTATGTTACATTACGGTCTATGGAGGAAAATGTTTGTGGTGTATTTTGTTCGTTACACTATTTCAAAAGTATTTAAATTAATATATATATCCGAGGTGCTCTATAAAATACTTATTATTGAATATGATCTGCATAGATTCATCTTTCATATACTGGGGCACAGAAAATAAATCAGTTATATTTTTCTCGGTATGAACAATAATTGATGGATATGCGTTTTCAGTTGTGGAACACTTTTTTAAATTATAAAAATTACATAATATTTAGTGTGTATAAATTCTATAAATCATATACAGGGCTGCACAAACATCTGAAGTACATTTCCGTTTATTGACGGAAATTGCTAACGAGGAATTTTCAACTGTGCTATGCGTTCACTAACTGTTCTTAATTTTAGCATATTGTAAATTCTATGATAAATCTATATTTCATATACAGGGATGTACGAAATTTTCAGTTATTTTTTGGACTTTAATTGAAATTGTGCATTCAAATGCGTTATATGTTTTACAAATTATTACTTAGACATCGTTTTTCACGTTATTAAGCTATAAAGTTTTATTATAGTAGCCCGAATGCGTTGAGAAATGTTTCATAATCTGATTGACGCCCGATTTTACGTTCTTCTTGATAATTTTAATGATACTTTCTTAACGGTATGGAAGCTAAAGTAATAAAACTATTTTTGTATTATCATAACAAATCCTAATTTTTTTTCTTCTAAAATTTAAGCTACAGGAAAAACATTCGACAGCTTTAATGAAAATTGTTGTGTTGTATATTTATATTTATCTCTGCACTGAGGAACCTTATGTAAAGAATGAGAATCATAAGATGTCATGAGAAAATACCTACATTATGTTTTGCATTGTATCAATTCTGAATTTGGATAATTTGTCTGGATTAATTTTGTAACCACTCGAAATTTGCAGATAAATAATATATTTTAAATCATTTTGTCTTGAGATATCTACATACAACTGGCAATTTTTGTCCAAATTTGGTCATAAATTTAAGCATTTTGCTCTTGCAAAAATTCATGTGCTCTTCATTGTAATTTTCCCCTATAAACAAAATATTTTCAACCAAATTCACATTTTTGTTAAATTTTAAATCTTGTTGCCGTTGCATAAGGGTGCAAAAGTTTATTTATGTGACTAACTTAAATTCTGCTGTCTTTGATCAAAAGAAATTGGTACTTGAACTAAAATGTCAAAAAAAAAAAAAAAAAATTAGACTTAATAAGCTAAAAACAATTCTAAAAACTGGGGGAGGGGCACCTAGGGGCAGACAACTTAAAATGAAACGAAAAGGTAATAATCTAAACTATTTAATCATATCAAAATTTGAGCTTAATCGTGTTTTATCATATAACTCATTCTATATTAAAACTAAAAAACTGTAAAAAAAAATACAGTGTTTTTTGCGACATTAAATATGAAATAATAGCTAATATGTTTAAATTTTATGCACATAAATCCGATAAAATAAAGTCCATATTTTGTTTGGAAGCGTCCATAATCGAGCAGTATATTTTATTACGCTTCAAGTAACAGATTAGAGAACTATGCTCATATTGGTTGATTCATTCCCAGCTAAGAAGCACCAACTTTGCCTTAGTCTATGGACTATACAATTATATTTATATAAAAAACAATAGCAGGATACAACCCGCTAACTATTGAGCTATAACAGGCAAAAAATAAATTACGCTAGGATAAACTTTTAAAAATCGACTTTTGGCCAACTAGAATCTGTAAATCATCCACCATGCGCTGCCTTTATCACGATTACGGCAATAGCTGTATCTCAAGAACTGATGCATACATTTTCATCAAACATCAGATTCAGCTAGTTCCTCCTGATATAAATTGTTTCTGATTAGTCTTTGGTGTAAATCGTCCAACAGCTGGCGCAGTTACGCAGAATTTTTTTACGATTTCTGCAATAGCTCTATCTCAAAAACTAATGCACGGATTTTCATCAAACTTCAGATTCAGTTAGAAGTAAACATAAGTTGTTGCTGATTAGATTTTGGTGTAAAACACCAAATCGGTGGCTTTGTTATGCTTCATTTTTCAGGAAGTATTAAACAGAAGAAAGTTTAATATAGAAGTTATAATATAGTTAACATAGAAGAAAGTTTTGGGATTACCACATCAGACTAGTTTTATTAGCTTCTTTACTACGCTTTTAAGAATATATCCATAAAACTAGTCGGATGTGCTAATCCCGAAACTTTATCTCATACATCTACTTCATCTATCTCATATTTCATAATTCGCTATCACAGTGCCAAAATTAAATTGCAGTCTATGCCCATCATGAAGATTCTAAAGTTACAGGTTCGTTGAATTTTGTGCATTTAAAAAGAAGATATAAGAATCGCATTGAATTTCAGTACCCACCCATGCCTGCAATAAAAATTCCCAACCCAAAGAGCATAAAAGCGACACCTGTTGGGCAGTATGTACCCAAGCCTAATAAGGATCTATTTATGTGAAAATGTAACAGAATATGAAGTTTGATTCAATTCCGGGCATTACTTTTTGAGATATAGCTATCGTGAAAAATGATGCTGCGCCATCTGTTACATGATTCACACGAAAACCTAATCAGCATCAACTGATATTAAGGTCAATCAGAATATGAAATTTTATGAAATTCCGTTCATTAATTCTTGAGATATAACTATCGCTAAAATAGTGTAAATCCTGAAACATGCAGCATAGCAGCGCCATCTGTTGGAAAATTTACGCCAAAATCTAATCAGCAACCACTTGTGTCAGCGTCTAACTGAATCTGAAGTTTGATGAAAATTCATGCATTGTACTTCTTGAGATAGAGCTATTGCGGAAATCGTGAAAAATGCAACATCGCAGCTCCTCCTGTTGGGCGATTTACACCAAAAACCAATCAGCATCAATTTATATCGAGATCTAACTGAAACTTAAGTTTTATTAAATTTCATGCATTAGTTCTTGAGATAGAATTGCGGAAATCGTGAAAAATGTAACATAGCAGCGCCACCTGTTAGGCGATTTACACCAAAGACTAATTAGCATCAATTTATATCAAGGTCTGAAACTAAAGTTTTATTAAATTCCGTGAATTAGTTCTTGAGATAGAGCGCCCACTAAATTTTTGTCGTATACAGACAAACAGATGTTTTCTAAAAACAGTCAAATCTTGTTCAGGACCGTAATAAACCCAAAACGTATAAATCCGTCGAAAATTTTTCACGAATCCAATACTTTTTTCTTGTAAAGATAGAAGCATGTAAAAATAAAAAAACTGTTTTTTACCTTCTTCCATTTAAACAAGTAGGAGCTATTTGATTCGGGAAAAATTTTGTCTGATTTATAGGTTTTAGAAGGTCTTGAACACGTTTTGACAGTTATTAGAAAATGTCTGTCTGTATGTCTGTATTTGACACAAATTTTGAGGGCGTTCTAACCAACACGTCCTACATGAAAGACCCCTTACTGGATATCTGACGTCACAGCTAAAGAGCCCACTGTTATTATGTTGGAGCCTAGCCTCAGTGACTTTCTTGGTTTCTCGGTTGTTTTTAAACTTACAAAGGAAGGAAAAATAGTAGGACTTAAATAGCAATATAGTATATTAAATAGTAAAAGTAAATCTTTCAGGACGTCTTGCTCTAACTCTCGAACTACTGGTAGAATAGGATGAAATTTTATATGTTTATCCTTATGTAAACGGATGTTAATTAATTTTTGGGGAAAATCCCCTAAGAGAGTTGCCGTATACATTGAAGATTCGTCCAATTTATGGCATGCTTATATCTCCAGTTTATGTGCGCAGAATTCAACAAAACATCCAATTTAGAATCTTCATGATAGGAATAGGTTTTCTTTCAATTTTTGTTGCGGTCATCTATAAGGGGGTGCCGAAATTCCATGATTTGTTCGAAACAGAAGAAAGTTTTGTGATAGCCATAACGCTAGTTTTTTTTTTTTTTTTTTTTTTTTTTTTTGTGTGTGTGTGTGCACATTTTTTTTTTATATAATCTTTTTACTACGCTTTTACGAATGCATCCATAAAACAAAAAGCTTTGCTCCACAATAAATGTAAGAAATAACGAATACGCTTATTTTCATAATTTCTATCATCAGTAGTAAGAAAATGAGAGTTCTGGCTCAGCCGCAAGCGGTGCGGCGGTGCCGCACTGCGGCACCGCACCCTCGTCCCGCCTGCGGATCGCACCCCCTGCGACACCGCCTCTGGTACCCCCTCCGACACCGCCCCCTAGCGGGAAAAATGGCGTTTTTAGAGTATTTTTCTGCTATAACATGAGAGTTGAACGTTAGATCGACTAGATTATCATACTATAAGATGAAGATTAAATTTACATTTGAATTTTGAACGATCTTTTCCTTAATGAATATTATTAATTAAGCGAAACAATGGAAAATAACAATTTTTAAGGAAAAAAGTTGATTTCTGTAGATTTTCTTTTAACTGTAAGATCAGAATATCGACTTAAATGGAGAAAGTTAAACATATATTTGAATTTTGAACAATATTTACCTTAATGAGTATTATTAATTAAGCAAAACAGTGGAAAATATCAATTTCTTAGGAAAAAAGCTGATTTCTGTAGATTTTATTCAACTACAAGATCAGAATATCAACTTAAATGGAGAAAGTTAAACATATATTTGATTTTTGGGTGATTAACACCTTAATGAGTATTATTAATTGAGCAAAACAAAGGAAAATTATAATTTTTAAGGAAACAAGCTGATTTCTTTCTTTCTTTCTTTCTTTCTTTTTTTTTTTTTCCCAACTATACGATGAGAATATCCACTTAAATGAGAAATGTTAAGCACACATTTAAGTTTTTGAACGGCTATTAACCTTAATGAATTTTAACACTTAATTTTTTATACATAAACCATTACTTAATAAATTTAATGCTTTCTGATTCAATGAAATTCAGTGATTTTTTTCAGTTTTTAAACCAATTCTTGCATATTTTGTATTTATTATTACTTAATTTCCCAACCCCTAAAAGCATTTGCAGAAAAACACGATACTCCGTTTAACATTTGAAAGAAATATTCGAAAAATGACCCCTTCGCTAACCCCAAAATCTTCCCCTCAAGCAGGGAATGCGAACAATAGAATGTTATACCAGCTTATTGATGTATTTTCATATCACAAGAACGCAGATTTTGATATGGTAAGTAAACACATGATTGTAATCTGAGTTAGTCTACCCATATTATTAATCAAATTACCATATGGTTCATCTTTAGTTTTGAACAATCATCACCTTAATGATTATTATTAATTAAGCAAAACAATGGAAAAATTTCAATTTGAAGGATAAAAGCTGATTTCTTACGAATTTAACACTGGAATATCTGTAACACCTGTAACACTGGAATATCGACTTCTAAGAGAAGAGTTATACATATATTTTAGTTTTTAACAACAAAAACTTAATAAATATCATTAATTAAACAACAACAACAACAACAAAAAAGAAATTATAGATTTTCAAGAAAAGATGAATTTTTACGCAAATTTTCAACTTTGAAATACACTTGTTTATATATTTTTACAAGATACTAATTATATTGTTAAAATTTAGCTATCTTTAGAAGATTGATTGTCTTTATATAGTGTTCATATTTATATCTATTCACATCATGACTACATTTGAGATCTTACAACCAATAGTATAAATTTCTTTTCTATATGGAAAATGGAAAGAAATAAAATTGTTTTATCAGATCATTTGATCATTGATACATTCGAGATTTTGAACATATATCCAGATTTTGAATGAACAACACCTTAATTAATATTAATAATTAAGCAAAACAATGGAAAATATCAGAACATCAACTTAAAGAGGAAATATACGAGGATTTCAACTTAAAAGGGAAATTTAAACATTTATTTTAGCTTTTGACAAACCATTACCTTAATGAATTTTATTAATTGAACAAATAACAAAGAAAAATGTTATTTTTTAATGAAAAAAGACAAATTTAAACGAATTTGATTAACTTTTACACTAGTTTGAGATTTTTTCATTCTTTTAGATGCTAGCTATGTAGAATTTTAATCTCTCAACGAGACACACTTCAAGAAATACTCATTACTAAACAAAATAAATTAATTTTAATCTAATCAATAACTGAAAATTTCACATTTAAAAAATATTTTCATGAATGTACATAAAATATACGAGTTTACAAACTAATATCCATGTTTTATTAAATTTAACTGGATTTTTCTATATTCGAACTTAATTTTTATACACAAAGCATTATTTAATCAAATTCAGTACTTTCAGATTTAAGGAAATTCAGCGATTTTTCACTTTTCAAACCAATCCTATGACTTAAAAAACAACAGCGCCTCCTATAATTTTATAGCTTTGAGTGAAACGAGCCGAATTTTTTATACTGTTTGCTGTTTTCGTTATATGAAGACGTCAGCTTATATTCTCTAGTTTAACTAAAATGAGTAATATGCAAGAAATGTCTTTAGCAGAGGAAGATTCAAGTCAATCTTACTTAAAGGATATGAATTCAGCTATACCCAGTCAAGAAGCACATGCTTCGAACATTGAAATATTACCCTCTTCACCAGAACAACTAAAACCAGCTTTTTCTTACAATCAATGCGAGAAATCCTATTCAAAAAAGAATGCATTAAACAGACATCAAATATCCCATTTGGAGAAAAAGCCCTTTGAATGTGAAATATGCTCAAAGACATTCATTCAAAGCAGTGATTTAAAACGACATAGTGTAACTCATTCCAGGACATCTACTACATATAAATGCGATCAATGCGGGAAAGATTATTTACAAAAGTTTCTGTTAACAATTCACAAGAGATCTCATAAGAAGTTTTATGATTGTGATAAATGTTCCAACTCTTTTTTAACAAAGTCTGCTTTAACTAAACATAAAAAAGTTCATCCCAAGGAATATGAATGTAAATACTGCAACATTAAATTGTACGATGAAGTTGAATTTTTACATCATAAAAAAGTTCACCCTAAGAAATATAGTTGTAAACACTGTAAAATTATCTTTTATCTCCAGAGGGAGTTTATTCATCATCTGATGAATATGCATAAATGAAAAATGCAAACTTTGTTAAATCATAAACTTGATTTGAATATCTGTATATTTTAAAAATGTATATGTCCTCCTATAACTGTTGAAAATGATGAATAAATATTGTTTAACTGCAAAAGCTTTTGTCGTTTATTTTTGCCATATCAACTTGTGATTTTTCTTGACTCTATCTCATCAAGTCAAAACGATTTTACTAAAATTTTAAAATACATATTGTATATTTTTTAAAGTTTATAATTTTTTTAATTTCTTATCGAATGAAACATGAGTTAACTATCTTTTATTAATTTCATATTAAAAACCTAACGTTTTCCATATAATTTTATTATGTTCCGTCTAAATTTTATATACCCAATTAAATTCTATAATCCCTTCTTATTAGCAAACATTACTATTTAACTGGAAATTTCACATTAATGTTTTTCTTTTTTCATGATTGTACATATAAAAATAAGAGTTTACAAACTAATTTCCATAATTTATCACATTTGAACTTAATTTTTATACTCAAAACATTATTTAATCAAATTTTTATACTTTCTGATTCAGTGAAATTCGATGATTTTTCATTTTTTAAACCAATACCACAATATTTATCGACATTGGACTTGATTCTTCCCTTGTATATTTTTACATTACACAATTAAGATAGATATAGACTTAGGACAGCAATAGAGTTAAAAATTGATTATACTCAATTTTCACCTTATATGAATTGGTCCTACATGACTTTCTTATTCCTACAATCACTTGATATATTAAAATTAGTCCGAGTTATTCAGTCTATATTATTAATCAAATTATCATATGTTTAATCTTACACTTCTAAGATTTCTGAATTATCATCCATCAAGTTGCTTAAAATATTAATACTGTGTTTATAGTTCTATTGATACATAGCCTACATGAATATAATCTTTAATTTTAACATTTCATATTTTAAATGACCTATTTTCAAAACTAAACTATATGAATTTTTACTACTTCACTTATCAATATCACAGAATGATTTATGCTTCACACTTTTCTAATAATTATCAGATTCTTATAACATAATTTCTTGATAACATATATTATACTACTGATTTGTACGCATGCGTGAGTTGTCACGTGATCAAAACGATTGAGAATAATATAAATTTTCGAAAAGCAGCGCAGTATTTCTCATTTCAACTGTTAAACTTGGGAGAGAAGGTGACTTTAAGTGCGCAACTCTGATAAATTTCCAGATTTTAATTCAAGTGAGGAATCGATTTCTTTGTTAGTGAATAAAGTAAGTTTTAGTATATCATTACAACATATATGTATTAATAAAAATAAATAAATAAATGATTATTTATATATTAAACCTTTCCTAAGTATATAAATATATTTCTTTTATTGTACAGATGTTGCAGCAAGATGAATCAAAACAGCAGCAATCCTCTTTATCAGAAATGGATGATCTGAATGATTCGCTCTTAGCACATGTGTAGAGTTAATGAATAATAAATATGTAAGTACTTAGATATGAAATATTATAATTCATATATGAAACGTAATTAGAGTAAATTTAAAATCAAATATTTTATTGTTTGTACTTTAACAAATGTTTTTTATCCATATCATTGAAGAGAATTCTAATTGTTTACATTTATTTCTCTCACAGATGTGTTCTATTTGCTACAAACAATTTTTAAGTAAATGGAATTTAAAAGAACATACACAGATCCATACAGATGAAAAACCCTATACTTGTGAAGATTGCCAAAAGCCGTTTTCAAGAAAATATGAATCAAAAATGCATACTACATCATATAGTCTATCACCAGCTGTATGTAAACTTTGTGAAGATATTCAAGAAATAACCAGACGTTTGAAGAATTTAACAATCAAGGAAGAGATTTAGACTATGTACTCAACCTATTTGCATAAGAGTTACCACAATATCCCAAAATTGAAATTTCGAAGGCACACAGTGGATGTAAAGAAATTTTTGTTACCCATGATTCTCGTAACCACCATGAATTTGGATATTATTCATAATGTATTCCTTAAATTGTTATAATAAATATTCTTTTATCTGCGTTTATTTATATCTCCTAACATTTTAAACGAAAAACGCTTTCCCATCTTAAAAAATTTCATAACAACAGATAAAAATTAACAGATGAATGAAAAAATATGCATGTTCACAAAGTTTTCTAGATATATTTACAAAAATGTTTACAAAATAAAAAATTTGCAAGAGTAAAAGACAAAATTCACAAAATTAAAGAAAAAAATACAACATAACATTTTTTTCTTCTTACAAATGTGAGTTTTTAGAAAAGTAGGAAAACAAAATTACACTTAGATTTTAGTCCCGCAGGCGGGACGAGGGTGCGGCTGAGCCAGAACTCTTATTTTCCTACTATCATCTTTCTTAATAATGCGGGATCGCGGCGTCACATTCTTTGAAACAGTGTTAGCGTCGATGATTTTGGTATGTATGATAGACTAGATAATGCCGATAACTAAATTGCTGGAGTCAGCTGGTGCACTAGTATTACCACGACTACTCTGGCATCATCCGTAGAAGGAATACAGTCTTCACTTTGCAACCATGGAACTAAGAACTTCTTGTATAATTCTATGTTTGCAACGGGCTGTGCGATGTTACTATGGCAACACTTCCCACTGGTGCACCAGCTGACTTGAAGATTCGTTATCTGTACTATATCCTGATTGGACCTCGACTGCTATCAGGTAAACATGAATTTCATTTGAGTGTTCGACCTGTTCGAGTTTTCTAGATTGAGGTAGATGGTGAATACGAGCAATAACCCAGCAAAGAGGAAATTGCTGGCCAGCAGCAAGATAGGTGCTGGAAATGATGGAGAAATGCTGGCTAATGGTCTACCATTGCAGGACCACTGTTGGACAGCTTCAGTCAACTTTGCTGTTGGAAATCATCAGATAAAATTCTGGTGGACTTCCGTTTTATCTCATGCGCTGGCCCACCACTACATGGAAGTACACGAATTTTTGCAGTATTATTGCTGGGAGCCCTTACGCTAGGTGGCGTTGCGAATATCGAAGACATTGAGTATTTGAACACAAATTTGAAATGAATATCTTAACACAATTTAAGCTGTGAAGCTTTGAAACTATAAATAATATAGCACTACTGCCACAAACAAAATAAATAAGTAAATGAATAAATAAATAAATAATTTATTTCAACGCTTTGTTTTTCTCCTGAAATCTGGTTTTACTAAGTTGCAAAGGATTTCGGTTTTCATAATTTACACAGTTGAGAATCAATAATAAAAAAAAGCGTATAAAATATATAGGATCTTTATACAATACAATAATTTCTATACCAGTTTAATAATTGGGAACGTAAATCGCAAAAGAAACAAACTTGGAATAGTGTAATGAGAGCTTAAAAACTACGAGCGGTCGTAGAATACGCTGAAAGTACTTGTTCATGTCCGATCACGAAAACCAAACAGCACCGAGCTCGGTTAGTACTTGGGAGGGTGACCACATGGAAACATCTGCAAGTTAAAATATTTATATAGACATTTCTATTATAGACACTTCTATATATATTTCTATAGCTCTTGGTGAAACTAGCTTATAGAAAAAAGGGCCATGATTCTATAATACTTCTTTTTTTTATATGGAATTCGATAAGAAATTTTTGTAAGGGAAAGTGCTGGGCCAGCAAAGGAATAGCAGTTGGATAGGTGCTAGCACTGCAGGAAAAGTGCCGGATTGAAGTAATGTGATGGCATACCAATGCTGGCCTGCAGTTGGCCATCACTGATGGGCCAGCTGTATCCCGCACGAACACTTTTGTACTGGTTTAAGTAATGGCACCATTGCACTTTACCGCTGATGGCAGTGCTGGCTGCCAATTTTTTCCAGCTGATGGCCCACCGTTTCTTTCTTTGTTGGGAATCTACCATACAGTGGCGGTCAAAAGTTTCCGGCCAGCATAAATTTTTTTGTTAATTTGTAAGTATATCCATATGAAGAGGAATCTCAAAGTGATACTTATACACTTTATTGACATAACAGTTAAGAACTTATTTATGGAATAAAAATTAAATATTAATAAATTTAATTGTCAAAATTAATTGCTAAAGAAAACGCATGTTCTCAAAAGTTTCCGGCCACATTTGCAAGTTTGGGAAAAAATGGTGTTATAACAGAAAATAACAGTGATCAATAACATTTACAATTAGTATTTTGTATTCATACATTTAGCAATAAGTACTGCGGCGCAGCAACGTAGCATCGATTCAATGAACGGTTGTAGATCATCAGTGTTACGTTTTGACCATGGTTCTTACAATTTCTGTGAAAATGCTGCTGAATTTGAATATTTATAATTCCACACACGTTTTCAAGTTAGTTGAAAAGATTTTCTATTGTATCCAATTCGGATGATTGGGCTGTCCATTTCAAAAGCGGAATTTTTTTGTGCGAAAGCCAGTGCTTGACGAGCTTGCATGTATGCTTTTGGTCGTTAACATGATGAAACCGTTGCGACCACAATTTTTCCTCCAATAAGGCAGCAAATGATCTTGAAAGATATCGTTATGCATTTCACTATTCATCTTACAGCAGATTTCAAATAACGGACAGGCGCATTTTCCAGAAAATGCTCCCCACAGCATAACGTGTCCTCCGCCGTACTTCATTGTAGAAATAATATATCTCGCATCTTATCTTTTGTTTTTAGGTCATCGGTTATAATGTTTTTTATCACTATCAAAAAGATTGAACGTTGATTCATCGGAAAATAGTACTTTTTCCCAGTTTTCACTTGACCAGTCTTTGTATTCCTTGGCAAACGCCAGTCGGGCCCTCTGAATTTTTTTTATTTATGAAAGGTTTTTTAACACCGACTGTTCCATAAAGTTCTACGCCACATAAGCGTCTTGATACTGTAGACCGACTTATTTCACCAATATTTTAACACCATAAATCGCACAGAATTTCAGCGGCATTTTTACGCGGGTCATCAACTGCTTTTCTTCTGATAATTATGTCTACAAGAATAGTCGTTTTCCGGAGTCCCCCGGAACGTGGCAAGTTCCGAAGGCCTTGACCATCTTTATATTTTTTAAAAATATCGTTTATAGCAAATTTTCCGATCGACAACTTTGCCGCAATCTCACGAGAGGATTGTCCCTTTAGCGACAAACAAGTCACGTTTTTTCGTTTAGGAACAATAAATTGTTAAAATTTTCATTTTTGAATTTAAAATGCATTATTCGCGTTGATTAATTAACAAACATGGCCAAAAAAAAAAAAAACACTTTAGCGATAGCAAAAACTAATGGATGACGAATGGCCGAAAACTTTTGCACGCGCGAATTTCGAATTCCTCACCTTTGCATCAAGTATCTTAAGCGTCCAATCATAATGATCACGTGGTCAGAGGTACTTTACTTATTCCTAACTTTTGGAGCTATTGTACTTCTTCTTCACTAAAACGTTCTATCAAAGGACAAAGGAACTAACTGGCCGGAAACTTTTGACCGCCACTGTATATGTACCAAAATCATCGACGTTAAAA
Source organism: Maratus speciosus (assembly GCA_963932465.1). Lineage (NCBI taxonomy): Eukaryota > Metazoa > Arthropoda > Arachnida > Araneae > Salticidae > Maratus > Maratus speciosus. The sequence goes on along the minus strand of OZ010788.1, from coordinate 595,445,757 downwards.
TTAATTGCAAAAATGTCGCACTGCCTCCTGGACTATAAGTAATTAACTCTGCCGCACGCTTACCTTTGTCACCCATGTGGTAATTCTGCATGCTTCTCATAACCCTTGAACAGGACTCCAAAGACGAGCAGGCACGAGTTACTGTATGATGTATGAAGATATGCGGGACTGGCACATTCATTGTCTCTGTACTTCTTGGTTCCCTTGCATCCCATTCTTCTCGGGAAATCATTTCAACATTGCAGGCTTAAAATAAATAAATATTTCCATATAAAAATATTTACATGTATCTTCCTTACAAATCTGTAATTTTTGATCGATTTACGGGAAACTTGATATACTACATATGTTTTTGGTACGAGAATAAAATTACTGGCTACTTTAAATATTCTCAAACCATTCTTTACCCATTTCTTCAACCTCCTGTTATAATTTATCTCTATACAAGCATTTTTTTTAATCCGTTCGGGACCATGGGTGCATATATGCACCCTCAAAAAGTGCTTAAAACCCTTGAGTTTGGTGCCAGTAAAAAAAAAAAAAAAAGTAAAATTGATTTTATTTAATACGTTCGCTGCCATCTACGAGAATACTCGTAGTTGGCAAACTGGGTTTCTTTGCCAACTACGAGATAACTCGTTATTGATCTTCTTAACTAAATCACCGATTACGAGCACTGCCATAGAAAATTCCTGCAATGTTTCATATGCCAACAACGGGCATACTCGTGTGAATTTATTTGTTGCTAAAAGTAATTCGTCATATATATGGTACTTAAATAATAAAACAGAAAATAACTTAAAAGTACTATATTATATTGCAGATATGATCTTGGCGTGTATGAACAGATGCACCATTTCAGCTTTGGCAGCGAACGTGTTAATTACGACATTTTCTTGATTTTTAAAGTTAAGTCAAATAATTAACAAAAAGTGGTGACAAACGAATAAAATTCGTGTAAAAGATGCCGGTTCTGAGCGAGCTAAAAACAGTTTTCAAATGCATTTTTTCTTACCTGTTGCCATAAAGAGAAGCTGCTTTTGGGCAATATTTTTATGCCATTAGAAAATTTGACTCGCTGTATTTTTGCCTCCGAAATTGGCATCATTCTAAGCAGTTACTGAACATTTTTTATGTATAAAATTTAAAACTTTTACTATAAGTGCTGTTAAAATGATATAGTGCCTTCATTTGCATAGGCGTAGCGTGACCAGAAATTTTGGGGGGGCAACAAGGTCGTGCTAGGTAAAAACGGCGCCCCGAGCGAATTTTCAATTTTGCGCCCCCCCCCCCCCCAAAAAAAAAAAAAAAAATAAATAAAAATAAAATCTTTCTTTTTGTGATAGGTGTAATAAAATTGATAAAGTGCAGAAACAAAAATAAATTCTATCGAATAAATATTTCGCGTTCATTTTGGAACTTTAAAAGGTTTAATTTTAATTTAGGAATTCAGAACAACTAAATAGCATAAAAGAAAATTGCACTTATTTCTTAGAGAATTCATGGTGTTTAGCGACAGGGGAAAAAACCGATCAAGAGAGACAAAGAAATTGCAGCGTAAATTTAATGCCTGGGGCGACCGTTTCTTTAGCCCGCTCTTTGCACGTCCCTGGGGGGCACACTAGAGGTCTGTACAGACCCCAATTCCAAGGCCCAGGCTCAGCCCGGCGAGAAAATTAAAAGTTCCACCCGGGCCCGGCTCATTTATATTTTCACAGTTTACGACCAGGGCCGGCTCGTACAAAAATCAGTGAAAACAAGCCCGGCCCGTGAAAAAAATCAAATAAATCAGTCCCGGTTCGGCTCGACGCAATTTCTCAACAAAATTCCGATTTTTCTTAATATAAAATTGCAGGGCCGCCACTTGCTACGAAAAGCGACTATTTTCAGCATTCGGTGGCTATGACGACTATTTTAGGCCGAAAACCATTAAAAAGCGGCTATTTCAAGAAAAAAGGCGTCTTTTCCGGATTTCAGTGACTATTTTTACTGAAAATATTTGATCTTTTTCTTCAAAGCACCTATAAAGTCATCTTCCCAATCACACTTTTTCAACGGTTGTTTGAAGAGATTCGCGATTTTTTCCGCGACGAATTCCAAAATTCTCGATTTCGCCCCCTCCCCTTCCAATCTATTGACGAAAATACTTACTTTTTTTCCGAGATCTTTTTATACAATCGTTGAAGGAGATTTTGCGATCTTTTCCGTGATCCTTTGCCAAATGTCGCAAATTTTTCTACGTCAGATTGACGAAATCGATTTTTTTCTGCCACCACTTGTCCAAATTCGCGATATACATTTTCCGCGACCGATTGATGGTAGTTACTATTTGTTTTAGAGATCTTTTGACGAAATTCCCGATTCTTTTCCAGATCGTTTGTCAAAATTCGTGATTTACTTTTCATGACCGAGTTATAAAATTCGTGATTTTTTGCGCGATCATTTGGTTAAATTCTCAATTTACTTTTACCAAATTTGCGTTTTTTGCCCGCGACCATTTGACGTAATTTGCGATTTTTTTGTGATCGTTAGACGGAATTCGCAATTTTTTGTCCATTCTTTTGACGAAATTTGCGATGATTTATCCGCGACCGAATGACGAAGATTGCCATTTGTTTCCGTAACATTTGGTAAAATTCAAGATATTTTTTACAGTTGTTTGAGGAGATTCGCGATTTTTTCCGTGATGAATTGCAAAATTCGCGATTTTTTCCCCCATCGATTAATGATAATTAGTTATTTCTTTTCGCTATGTTTTGCTACGATCGTTGAAGGATATTTCGCAATTTTTCCTATGACCTATTGCAAATTTCTCAATTTTTTGGGAGCGATCGTATCACGGAACTCATAATTTTTTTCCGTGGATCCTTTACCAAATTTCGCGTTTTTGTTTTCGGCGATCGTTGCACGGAATTCATGATTTTTTTTATCGCGATACTTTGTCAAAATTCGCGAATTTTTCTGCGACAAACTGGGGAAATTTTTTCTCCGCCACCACTTTCGAAATTCGGGATATGTATTTTTTCCGCGACCGACTGATAGTATTAGCTGTTTGTTTCAGATATCATTTGACGAAATTTGCGATTCTTTTCCGCGATAGTTTATCGAAATTCATGATTTTCCTTTTAAAACCGACTTACGAAATTCTTGATTATTTGTTTGAATTCTCGATTTTTTACGCGATTATTTGACCAAATTCGCGTCGTTTCAGGGGTGATTCTGTTCTGAATTTTCCGAAAATTTGAAAAAAATCGGTCATCAATAATAAAATTCGGGCATAAAAAAATATCGCGAATTTCGGCAAATGGTCGCCGAAAAAATCAATTTCGACAATCGTTCACAGAAAAAAGTCGCCAATTTCTTCAAAGGAACGCAGAAAAAACGAATTTCGCCAAAGAATCGCAGGAAAAAAAGCACAAATTTCTTCAACGGATCACGAAAAAACGCAAACTTCGTCTGGGAATTGCGAAAAACACACACATTTCACCAAGGGATCGCAAAAAATGCAATATTTATCAAAAGATCGCGTAAAAGTGCGAATTTCGTCAACAGATCGCTATAAAGAAACACAAATTCTGTCAAAGGATCGCGAAAAAACGCGAATTTCGCTAAAGGACAGACAAAAAACGCATAATTGGAGCCGGGAGATTTCCGCCCTTTCCCTCCTCTGCTGTAACCTTTCAGAAAATTTGCTGTGAATTTCAGATTTTTTTTTATTACTCAGAATCACCCCTGTCGTCTTTTTGACCGCGACCATTTGACGAAATTTGCAATTTTTTCTCTAGGTCGTTAGACGAAATTTCGCGATCTTTTCGACGACGAATTACCAAAATTAGCATTTTTTTCCGCCGATCGTTTTATGGAATTCACAATTTTCTTTACACGATCCTTTGTCAAATTTCGTGAATTTGTCTATGACCGATTGACGAAAATGATATTCGGTATTTGTTTCAGAGATTTTTTGACGAAATTACTGATATTTTTCCACGACTTTTTGTCGAAATTCGTCTTTTCTTTTGTCGACTGACAGGAAATTCAAGGGCAAGGAGGCAAAAAGAAGTGAAAATAGGGGGATAAAGGCAGGGGCAACTGTATTAGCCATGGCACCCTGTGGGAGATTTTTTATTGTACCACTGCAGATGCTATACTAATTTTTCTTTCTCTTAAAGGGTTTTACTAAAGCATTTTACTTTGTGCACTCCTTCCAGGGCCGAAACTAGCTATATTTTCACCCGAGGCAAACATGGATTTTGGCGCCCCCCTCCTTCCTCCACAAAGTAAATTTACGAAGAGAAATTTACGAAAGTTTCTATTAGTGGACTTATTTTAAAATTTAAAATGTGTAACAGTAAAATACGTAATAATATTGAAATATATAACCAGCTTTGTCAAATATTTATTCATTAAAACCTGTGAAAGAAATCTAAAGGAAACGGAAATAATTCCGCTTTATACAGGTTTCCGTCTCAGAAGATATAACTGTTGGTATTATTTCTGTTGGAACCATGCAGTTTTTTTTCATTTAAGACAATATTCTATTATAGACATATTTCATTTTTCTAGATTTCACTGTTGTTGTAGCATTACAAATTATTACAATTGAGGTACTTTAATGTCATTGTGATATGAGTCACATTGTTTCAGGAACTAAAAAACCAGGATTTACTTTACGCATAAAAATGAATTCCAGATTGTAAAATATCTTCCTGTACACCAATTTTGTGGAATTATCACTTATATCACTCTTCTTATTTATAGATTGATATGTCTACATACTTTCCTCAACTTTTCAAATTTAATTTTCAAAGCTAATTTTCAAATTTATATATGACTCAAAACAACAACAACAAAATTATTAAATTTTTACTTTTATTTTGTGAATTTTCGACCGCTTGGTTTTTATTGTCTCAGTCAGTCACCTGACCTCACCCCATCTAAGGCCAGATATGGTGATATGCATGTAGAAAAGTAATTATAAGAAAAAGAATGGAGTTATTCATTTCCTGTCTTGTATATTGTAGGAGAGTCTTTTTATCTATTCGACAATTTTAATGCACTTTACTCAGCTTTTCTTTTTGTTTTTTCATCTAAAAAATTTTTTTTTACACAAATTTCCCGCGCACATATATATATTGTATAAAACGGTAAACCAAATTTTCATCTGGCGCCCCCTTCGCGTGGTGTCCAGGGCACGAATAAGGGGCATCCCTTATCCACCCCGTTCGCATGGCGCCCAGGGCACATGCCCCCTCTCCACCCCTTATTTTCGGTCCTGACTCCTTCTCCCGTTAGTTTTTATTGTCCCGGGCAGCCTGAGTGGGGCTTGTTGAGCTAAAGCCAATTGGTAGGCCTCCCAACCTAGCCGAACTTGTCCCGGGCAGCCACCCGATCCCGCCCATATCAAGACAGGAAAAATGAAAGCTCAACACTACTCAGGGAGAGAGAGAGAAAAAAAATCGAACAGTCTTCATGGAATCTTTTCATCCGAAAAGTCAGAGTCAAACAAACTCTTCATTTGGCGCCCCCTTCGCCTTTCGGTACACTTAGAATTGGAGAATGAATAATGCCTAAGAGAAAAGATCTTTTTTCCAATTCATTTACAGTCTTCTATCATAAATGAATCTTTTTCATATATTTGTAAATTTCAATGCATTTGGTTCAGTTTTACTTTTGGATTTTCCGGCTGTAAGACATTTTTATGCAAATTCAATATAAATACGTATATATTTTTGTATGTAAAGACAAAAAAAAAATCTTCATTTGGCGCCCCCTACGCTTTCTGTTTTGGCGCCTGTGGTGTAGAAGATTGGGGGGGCACACGCCCCCCCGTGCCCCCCCGACGCTACGCCTATGTTCATTTGCATGTATCTGATGAAGTTGGGAGGCCTCTAATAATAACTTTGATGGGGACTTCTCTATTAGGAATGACATGGAATTAATTTTTTTGCTGTACAAGGCGCTCGAAAATGCACATTTTATCACGGAGATTAATTACTAGGGAGGATTTTAAGATATTGACAGAGGTTTTGGCTTCGAACACCCTTCACCTTTTGACGAATCTCTAGTGAAGTCAATGATGTTAAAAACTCCCGTAACCATAGTTGGTTTGGGTTTTTTACATTCAGGGTTTTTAACAATGATTTCTTTGGCTTCCAGTTCCATATCATAATTTTCGGGAGAATTTGAAGCAGCAGCGATTTTAGATAAATCAGAATTTTTAGAACTTCCTTTTCTGTGCTTTTTAGCGACAATTTTGAAACCGTCATCAGCAGTGTCCGTAATGGAAATATTTTACGTTTTAACTTAGAAATTAATGACTTTACTTTCAGTTTCTATGTTAAATTAACAGGTGTATATAAGTTAACTGCCCATTTTAACGCGTCTAGTAAGTTAACATCTTCATTTCAACAAAAAAGTTGTAGATTTGGATTTTTTCAGTATTAGTAACTACATTAGGAGATTTATCAATCAAAATTTCATTGGAACCTCAAATTTCATTATCATATCTTCGATATAGTTTAAGAAGAAGTTAATTAAACAGAATTAACAGAGGAGAGAGAAGTAAAAGAAGACGTGACATACCCTCGTTGATGACATCTTCGGACGAGACAGGCCCATCGTCGTTGATTGTCTCAGTTGCGGAAAATTAACTCATTTGCAGACTCAGCATTCAACGACAGAAAGACCTAACAGGTGCTTACACACACGCTGGTGAGTCTCGTCTGAGTCTATATCAGTGATTCCCAACCTTTTATTGGCCACGCCCCACCGAAGTATCTGTAAAATCATGATGCCCTTCCCCACACACACGCACACTTTTTTAACATATATCACTTATTATTAGGTGCGTTCGTAATTATATAAATACGTAGCACCTATAGTCGTCCTTCGGCCCGTTCGTCCGTCCGTCTGTCTGTCTGTCGGTCTGTCCGTCCGTCTGCATGTAAGAGAGCAAAACCTACCCAACCGAATAGTCTGAAATTTTAAGTATATAATTGTTGCAAAATTTTCGAGCGTCATTTCAGATTTTATGAAAATCGGATGTATAGTTTAATGACAGGGTCAGTCAAAAGTTTTCCGTTGCATTACGGCCAATGGGAAAAAATTATTTTAAATGCATTTTAGTGATGTTACAGCCTTTCGAACAGAATGAAATTGGTATGCACTTATGAAGTGCACTAAAATATACATTCAGTACAATATTCGGTGTAAAAAATATTTATAAAACAAGTTATGGCATGAACGCATCTCATTTGCCACGTTTGACGTGCAATTTCCAACTTGTTTTAAAAGTAAATTCTGTTCACATGGACGAAGCCTAAGGAAGGCTTAACAATAACTATTCAATTTGTATTTTTTGACACTTACTACAGAAAATTCCATCTCTTTGATGTTTTTAACATAATTTTAAAAGTATAATGAGGTTATACACCTTCGCCTTCGTGCCAAAAAGAGTTTATTCTTTCTTTCCAACTTGCCTCAATGTGAAACAAAAGTGTTACATGGTCTGACAAAATGCTTCAAGAGGCTTTCATATTTAACATTAAAACTGACAACATTGACGCATTTTATAATTCATTTTAGTAACTTCTTAAAAGTTGACGAAAAAGTTTGGACTCTTAATTATCATTATCAGTTTCAAGTAGCAATTATTCCCCATTAAAACTCATTTCTCTGTTTACCCTTTCCCATTATCGTTAATTGATCGCCATATTTTATCTGATTTTAAATTTAAGTATGTGATGTATTTATTTATTTTGTATGAGACCTGCACTCGAGACATAGATATTTATTATTTACCCATTACTTTTTCTAATGAAATTTAAGATTTATAAATTTTATAAAGTTGCTGGTACCACGTTTAGATATTTCAAATATTTTTTTGGTTAAATATATATGTTCAAGACAGTCAGATTTAGATATAACCTCAAGAACTTTTACGCTAAAAAATTCCTTCATGTAATATATAGCAGAGCGAAAATAAATGTAAGGCTCATTCCCTTAATAATTGAAAAAATGAAGAGAATTGTAAAATACATTAATAACTAAAAAAAATTATACATTTTTAAAAAAAATCAACAAAAAAAGGAGAAGAGGGGGGGGGGGGGGGCGTTGTCAAAATATTTTTTAAAGAATATTCATCGAACTTTTCTGGTTTGAAACTATTTTAAAATTTTGATTAGGAACTTTTTAAAATTTTCACGAAAACATGTTTTTAAATTTTATTTTTACATTTTGCATGTATTACTTTAAATCTACAATAGTACATTTCCAAAAAAATTAAAAGTGAATGATTGAGTTACAAATTTGGAATTTCTCCCCAAGAAAGTCAAATTTCCGCCCGGTGGGGCGTACGCCCCACGTTGGGAACCACTGGTCTATATGTTCGAGTGCAAGACCATCGCTAAGACTTTTTATTGGTGGGGAGGGGGGGGGGAGAACCTTAAATTACCAAGTCAAATTTCAGTATGTGCCAACTAGTCTTTTGCCAAGTTACCACAATTAGAAAATGTAATAGTGTAGTTCTTATTTGTAAAAATGTTTACTAATATTCCCAATTTGTAACTTAAGCCAAGTCTATCAGAAGTAGAAAGTGTATTATAGTTTTTATTAAAGTTTTAAACAAATTTTCCAACTAAGTTTGTAAATTTACCAAGTGTAACAGCATTCGCGAACTTTTTTTTGAGGGGGGGAGGCTACCCCCTGTCCCCTCCCCCTAGCGAGGGCCCTGTTCGAGTGGGAGCTTAACAATAAAGTCTGTTTTCAACTGCTCTGCTCAACAAGCGCAACAAATTTACAAATTCTTTTTTTAATGGAAAGATATAAAATTGGAAGGCCTCACTATGGAAGCGATTTAAAATCGAACTGTGTTTTCCATTTTTGGATCAATAAATTACTCACTGAGTTATAAGCGATTTTGATCACATGACAAACACGTTTTCACCCCTTCTTAAGTGGTTATTTTTCTTTCGTGCGGAAATTCGGTTTAAAACGCCAACTTTACACTACTTTCTGAAAGATCTATTGCGTTTGCAACGGAAAAACAGTTCCATTACATAGTTTCTGAACAACAACACCTCCCTATAGGAAAAATTGGCTTTTCAAGGACAAACGTCCTCTTTTCATTATCCCTTTGTTGGTTACTCCTCGTCCCTTATCTTAGGTTAGTAACTATGGTAACGAAGGAAAAATGAAAAGGGGACGTTTGTCCTTGAAAAGCCGATTTTTTTCTACAGGGAGCACAGTTTCATGCATTTCCGAGCAAAAATAAATTAAAACTTATGTCATAAAGTTGCCATTTTGGATTTGAGAACAGTCTTAACAGTGTAGACACATTGAGGGGTTTCCGAATTGACATCAACTTTACGCCCAGTCTATAGATTGTCTTATAATTAATGAATTATTGGAAGATAAAAGTCTAGCTGTAGTATATAAACTACGTAATAAGTTTTTATTTTAAAATAAAAGCTAAATGTTAATTTTTTTTTTTTAAATTTGTTATTAAGGTGAGGAGATAATAGTGTAATTAAAATTACAAGTTTAAAAAATGGAAAAAAAATGTGAAGTTAAAAAGTTTAATATAAAAAACTTATAAAGTTTAAAATATATAAGCATAGTTAAAAAAAAAGGAAAAACCGCGGACCGCGGACAAAGCTGATAAAGGCAGTCGCGTAATAATACGTAAAATTATAAGAAACACTGATCTAGATTAAAACTGGTAGAAGTTTTTTAAATGATTACTTACATGCGCAGGCATGGTGAAGTATCAACGAAACCAAACAGATCACAAAAGGAGGCAACATTCTGATCTGTAAATCTGTAAAAAAAAAGCACGGAATCAATTTAAATTCATTTTGTTTTAATTTTTCCTGTTCTGTTCGCAAACATCGCGTCTAAAAAGCCTTTGACCAGCAATATTAACATTTTCAGTACTCTAAGAATAAACCAAAATGCAGATGTTGTGACCTTGTAGTTAGATAAGTTGAGTGTAATCTGGATGCGTGATGCGGATAGCCCCCCCCCCTCCCTCCCCTTAGAAATAAGCTTAAGTGCATTGTTGACAGATTGAAAAAAAAAAAGGATTAAATATTTTTGAATATTTTATTTTTGATAACTATCTAAAATCAAAACAAACATCTCAAGCAAATAAAAGTTGTAATGAACTAACATCTGGTTTGTGAAGAAACTTTCTTGTACGAAATTCTTTTTTAGTATTTTTGCTAGTAATTAATTATTTATATTATTACTAGCAAAAACCATGCTTTGTTTGGATTCGCGAAGCATTATTTAATAAGACAAATATTTGAAAGTAACAATATTTATTATATTATTTTTGCATCTTTATTAAGCAAAAACGTTATTTTATGTTTTGGCGCATTTTAATTTTAGAAATGTAATTTCAGCCAAATAACTAAAGATTTCCTCGGAATTTTTTATTAATGATATAACGAATTTAACAATTAATTTTATTTGTTTACAGTTCTTTTGTTGCCACTTTACAAAAAAAAAATAAAAAAAATAAATCATAATATAATTCTTTTAAAATGCGTAAGTATCGTCTGCGTAAATGATTTCACATACTAATAAGAATAAATTGTGCATTGGAATTCTTAACACTGAAAAATACTTTTATAATTGAATGTAAACAATTGAATTTTCACAAATTTTAATTTATTAAAAATATGCTATAATTTTCATAAAAAAGGTATTTTAAAAATTTTATAAAAGAAATCCTGAAACTATTTAATTAATCATGATTCTATCTATAATGCCTAACTCCATGATTTATTTTTTTTTTTCTAAAAATAGACGTGTGTTGTGACGATTTGGACGCCATAACACACAGGGTCACGCGACAGTAAAATGATTAGTACAATAGAAACAGTTATCCCGATCTGCGTTGTGAAAAGATCTAATGGGATAATGTTATTTAATAAATTAGGAGAGAAGAAAATTTTGGAATAAAATTAATTTTGGCAATAACTCAAGGACGACTTATTTAACGTTGAAATGGAAATATCGAACTTGTAGGTTGCATAGAGAAACGTCCAATTCTAATAATTCCAAAATATTAGATACCATAAATTATGAGTATTATCTAAAAGGGAACAAGGAAGGAATTCAAAGGAAAGACTTATAAGTATACACACATAAACAAACTTTATTTTCATTTATATAAAATTCATAACTCAAATATGACTTTTTTATATCATAATAATCTTTTCAAATCATCTACTATTTTATCAGAATATAACATAGTTCCATTCTCATTAGAACAGCAAAGCTTTCATCAAAATTATACTTTGTTACTTATTTTTTTTTATCAATTTATGTTATCTTATACTTGCCCCTTTTTGTTCACAGCACGATCCGATGATGGGGCTTTTGCCAAAATTTTAATCAAAATTTTATTTATGAAAAATAGTATTCCCGTTATCATTAAAATCTTTATCATAAACAATCATAATATTCAATCACATGAGATTATGTACTTTAGTGGAAATTTAGAAAATTAGTTGCTTAATATTAAATGTACACATCATAAGAAAACATGAAAACAATAGCCACGAATATATTGAAATAAATATAAGGAATTTCTCACCCAAACAGACTTCGATCTTTTCTGTATCATCCAAATCATACAGTTCACTCATAGTTCATGGAATCCTAAACACAAGTAAGTTCGTCGGGGCATAAAGTTCCTTTTTTTATATATATATATAGTTCATGGGGATCTTTCACAAACCAATTTCACTTTCTTTCGGCACTCTGTGACGCATGAAAATTAGAGCTCCATCTCCACAATGTACACTTTCATAGGCGAAATCTGCTGATATATCATATCTTCGTTGCATTCGCATCTCATCACTAACCACTGTACATCTCCAAATCAGGTGAATACTTCTGTAAGATTCTGCATCAGTTAATTTCCCGGACAAAGACTTGTCTGCTCTCAGCGATCTTTGTCAATAGATCATGACAAGGACAGGTCCACTCTCAGCATTAATTTTCATCATCATTTCCTTTTTTTCTGCATCAATCATTTTTTTTGTGACAAAGATTTGTCTGCTTTCAGCATTCATTTCAATCGCTAAATTTTGTATTGTCCTTAAAATTTGCTGCGAAAGAACTTGGTGTAAAATTTTGAAGTATCAAGTCACATCTTAACAAAAATTATAGAACCTCTTGAGGACGAGACACAAGACTTAATCCTCTTTTCTCCTTCCTTCTTCCAAGATCCAATTTTTTTTTTGGGGAGGGCTAAATTAACCCAGAGCTGTCGTTCTGATTGGAGGCTACTCCTGGTCCCTTATTGGTACTCTAGACATGCCTATCTATGGGCTTGCCAATTTATTTTTCACTGCATAGCATTAACTTAATTTTTGCCCCTTGCGCCAGGTTTCTCATGGGAATCACCACCCACGTTGAGTGTTGTAAAACCATCTTAATTGATAGAAAATTTATGGTTTCAACATCGTAAATTTTCTATTCTTTCGCTATACATTTACAGTCCATGTCTGGCGTCAGCAATGTTCTCTTTATCTGTAATTTCCTATTTTCTGTCTGGTCTTATTTGGGGAGTTTTATTTTATTACACTGTTTTTGCACATATAAATATTTACAATTCGAAATGTTTTATTTTCAATATTAATACAAAATAAATTCACAATTCATATTCCTTATTTTTTTCTAAACATACCAATACTAAACAACATATATATTTTTATTTTTTTCTACGCATTATATTATTCATAGTATTCATTTTAATATACTTTAATTTTGGAGTATTTTTTATGTTATTTTAATTTATTGTATAAATTAATTACTAAAGAATTATTTTCCGAGAATTCAATTATTTTTAAATGTTATTGGATCGTGCGAAAATTATTTAATTAGTTAAATTAATAACAAGCCTTGTTGTGTAGATTTCTACACTACAACGTGTTTCATTTTTTATTTGCAAAAATGCGTCCGTAATGGAAAAACATGTAAAATAAATTAATTAAAATAATAAAATTTTTAAGGTTATTCGGTAAAAAAAAAAAAAATAAATAAATAAAACAATATTGTGCAAGTCTACAGATCATAATTTATTTTTATGTTTAATTTCAAGTCAAAATACTGAATAGTTTTTTTGTAAGTGTACGACAAAATGTAATTTGTGTAGCCTAGTACAGGATTCGCTTCGTTCATCGAACTATTTAAAAAGTTAAGTCGTATTTATCGTTATAATTTTATTTTTAAAACTCATTAATTATTAATAAATATTATTATTTTCTTTTTTTATCAACTTTAAAGAAGGGTATTCGATTCCACTTGTTTTCGTATAAAATTTATAAATGATTCATTAAGGTAAAATTAAGGAATTTCGAGGCTCTTCTAGAGTACAACATTCATTCGATGAATCGTAACCAAAGTAAAGTCCTTGTTAGAGGTCGACCCGGCAAAATGAAGGAAAATTTTCCAACGGGCCGGGGTGGCAGATTAAAGATAATTTTTTTTTAATCGGACTTGCCGGGCCAGTGAAAAAAATAAACTGGCCGAGCGATGAAAAAAAAATCGGTTCGATATAAAAATTTAAAAGGATCAGACTAAGCCAATAAAATGTGAACAGTTTCAATAGACGTGACTGAGGTTAAGTATAAATATGCTGCACGAGCCGATGCTAGATTGACAACATAGTACAGACATATGAAGCGTTCAGAAGACAATCCGACTAACTCCATTTTAAGTGGCGTTCTTTTAAAAAAGGAACACCGAAAACTTTCTATATATTTATACAGTGATAAAAAATTACCCTTGATTTAAAAAAAAAAAATTAATGAATTGAATCAAAATATCCCGAGAAAAAATATTATATAGGTACAATATTTTTATAGGTGCAATGACTTTAACTGTTTATACCAGGGCTGCGGAGTCGGTGGGAAAAATGGACGACTCCGACTCCGGAAATTTTAACAGATCCGACTCCGACTTTTTCGCTCAAAAATGGGCCGACTCCAACAACGCAGACCTGCTTGTAAAATGGACGACTCCGACTCCGGAATTTTTAACAGATCCGACTCCGACTCTTTCGCTCAAAAATGGGACCAACTCCGACTCCGAAGCCCTGGTTTATACTAAACATTTTCATTTGATGGAGTTAATCGATTTGTGCACTGAACGGCTCATATAACATGCCCAGTGTAGAGATCGGCATTGGCAGTTGCATCATGTCTCAAGCAGGGCTTGATCATTGCAGCAAATTTGGTACGGGTCAGGATCAGTATTACATTGTCTTTCTACATACTGGTAGAGTTGCAAAAAACCCTCAGATTTTGAGGGACGGAAATAAACCGGGAAATTTTGAGGAATAAAACCGGAATTTTGGGGAATATTGGAAATTTTGAAGGAGTTTTGAAGGTAAACAAAACCAGTTATTTTTCAATTTGAAATTTTTATTTTAAAGAAATTTCAGGGAAGAATGTTCCAAAAAGGTAGATTTTACCGAGACCCCCTTATCATAATAAGTTATATCATAAGGGAAGTAGGGATTTTATATTATGAATTTTACACAAAACTATGATTTTACATTCTAAATCTTTATAATTTATTAGCTTTACAACTATGGCGGCTGTAAATAAATGAGGATTTGAATGTTTTCGAAGAACAAAGGTGAAGTTCATGTTCATGCCAGGGAAGATGAATCTCTCATCTGCCTCTTTCACTTTTTACTTATCGACGATTAAAATACTAAATTGCTTATGATATTTTAATTTCTCTTACTATGTATTTCTGCAGCTTAAGCTTGTGTTTTGTTAGTTTCCATGAAAACCGTGCAATTTCTTTTATATTTTATGTTGATATTTTTGTTGGCATTGACAAAAATTGAAATCATTAAAAATAATTGAAAATAATAAATTAAACATTTTTCATGCTTAAAACTTTCTGAAAACTCTCGGAATTTTTTTTTAATTTCTTTCCCCCAAAACCCGGTTTATTCCCGGGAATAAACCCGGTTTTCTCCATCCTTTGCAACGTTACATACTGGGCCTCCATGACGGGCCAGTACAGATGCTATTCTGCATTCTATGGTTTGCGAACATAAAGTAATCTAAAACACATAGTAATCATCTATAATATTAAATTTCCCCAGAAATATGTATGCAGTATTCTAGAAAAATATCTTAATTGTATGTTAAGAAAAATAGGCTTTTTAAAGGAAATTGTGTCGGGTCTTACTTCATTGATTTTTTTCACGGGCCGGGCCCGGGCCACGATAAATTTCGTGCGGACCGGTCTCAGGCCTGAAAATTCCGGCTCGTGCAGAACGCTAAGTCCTGCATCAGGTCGCGTAATCCAATTTTTACTCGTACCGTAGATCGTTTTAACATTATTATTTTTTTTCTTCGTTGCAAGTCAGATTTGGGTTGGGATATGACTCTTGTGGATCGGGTTCGAGTTAACCCGAATTTTCAAAAAAAAAAAAAAAAAAAAGAAAAAAAAAAAAGAAAAAGAAAATAAAATAAAAGAAAGTCTAGAATATTTTTTATATGAAATAAATTTATATATTTCAACATTGTAGCTGTTGGTCTGTCTTTCCTCAAACTGTTAATTAATTATCTAAATTGCCGACAAAAGGCCTCCTTTTCTATCTTAAGTGGCATAAATTCTACTCTACTTCAAATATCAAGTTAGCTTGAATCTCATTACCAATTATCTAATGTTTATGACTGTTTATGAACCTATAACCACTCGCACCGTATAATGAAATAGAATGCAATTAACCGAGATTTGTTCTCGTCTCTCGTGGCATCTGCCTAACATGAAAACTATATAATAATGTGACACAAGCTGTGAACGTAAACGTAAATGAAATGATTCTAGTTTTCAGCTCACAGGTTATCAAAGCCCAGTGTTTCCAAATTGGGGACTTTTCTATCCCCAGATTGTTGATTGTCACCGCTTTTTTGAAATAGAAATATTCGACCTATTTAAAAATAGATTAAAAATTGTGAAAAATAAGCGAATTATACTATTTTAAAAAAGTGGTGACAGTCAAATAATCTGAATTAAAAAATACTCCAATCTGGTAACACTGTCAAAGCCTGAGAGATAATGTTCCTGCATGTACGTACCGCGATATATCCAATTTGCTTCAAATTTTGTAAATAGGTTCATTCTGATAAGGCGCTTCCCTGATTAGTTTTGGCGGTTCATTGGTTAAGTAAAAAGGAGGAAACGGTGGCTAATCGCCCTCCCCCCATAATTTAGATAAATAGGTTTTTCATGCAGAATTATCCCATTTTCGGTATATTAAATTTGATATACCAGTTTATTCTGATTAGGCGCTTCCCTGATTGGATTTCGAAGTTCATTGATTAAGTATAAAGGGGGGGAGGTAATCTCCCTTTAATTTACATAAATGGGTTTTTCATGCAGAATTAACCGATTTGCTTCAAATTTGATATACCAGTTTATACTCATAAGGCGCTTCTCTGATTAGATTGGGAGGTTCATTGGTTAAGTATAAAGGAGGGAACGGGAGTCAATCCCCTTAATTTAGAAAAATGGGTTTTTCATGCAGAATTATCCGATTTGCTTCAAATTTGGTATACCGGTTTATTCTGATAAGGCGCTTCCCTGATTAGATTTGGAGGTTCATTGGTTAAGTATAAAGGGGGCTAGCTAATCTCCCCTTAATTTATATAAATGGGTTTTTCATGCAGAATTATCCGATTTACTTAAAATTTGGTGTACCAGTTTATTTTGATTAGGCGCTTCCCTGATTATTTACCATTTTGCTAAAAAAGAGTGAGTTCTATTTTATTATTAATATCATAAATAAGATTATAATATACAATTAGTTGTAATAGCCTGTAAACTCAATGTCGTCAGTTTTTAACTGGGCACTTTTCTTTTTAGGTGCGTTCGTAATTATGTAAATAAGTAGCACCTATAGTCGTCGTTCAGTCCGTCTGTCTGTCTGTCCGCATATAACAGAGCAAAAACTACCCAACTGAATGGTTTGAAATTTGAAATATATAATTGTTGCACAATTTTGTCGAGTCATTTCAAATTTTATGAAAATCGGATGTATAGTTTAATGACAAGGACAGTCAAAAGTTTTCCGTTACATTATGGCCAATGGGAAAAAATTATTGCAAGTGCATTTTAATGATGTTACAGCCTTTCGAGCAGAATGATATCCATATGTACTGATGAAGTGCACTAAAATATACATTCAGTACAATATGCGGTGCAAAAAATATTTCTAAAACTAATTATAGTACGAACGCACCCCATTTGCCACGTTTGACGTGCAATTTCCAACTTGTTATTATACTCTTTTATTTAACTCAACCTCGTTTTTGTATGCAAGGATTGAATTTTGCGATAGATTTTTAACCCATTTCCTGATATGCTAGGATTATAGAAATTACGTACAAAGGTGTGTTCCGATGACAATGCAACATTTTAATATTTTAAAACTCATTTATTAATTAATACATTACTTTTAAGGCATTTTCCAATTAGCCTGTCATAGGTGATCCATCGCAAAATATTAACTGTTGAAAATACAATGGATTTGATGATGTTCCGATAAATGCTCGGCTTGGCCAACGCGCTGACAAACAGCAACAAAAATTTTAAAGACTTAAAAGTAGAAAATAAATAATGAATAAAAGTGAAGAGTCTAAAAAACAAACAAACAAAAAAAAAAAAAAAAAAAAAAACCCGCTTTTACCAATTAGTAGTTAAATATTAATTCATTTACGATTATTTGTTGAAAAATCAGTTTAGAAATCATAAAAAGATACCTTAACTAGTCGGATGTACCAATCCCAAAACTTTCTTCTATCTCATACATGTTAATACTTCAAAATTCGCTATCACACTGCCAAAATTAAATGGCAATCTATGCATCTCATGAGGATTCCAAAAATCATTAAATTCCGTGCGTTAGTTCTTGAGATATGACTATCGCTGAAATCGTCTAAATTCAGAAAAATGCTGTCTAGCAGCGCCACCTATTGGGTGATTTATACCAAATCCTAATCAGCAACAATTTATGTCAACGTCTGACTGAATCTGAAGTTTGGAGAAAATCCGTACATTAGTTTTTGAGATAGAGCAATAACGAAAATCGTGAAAATTCCTGCATAGCAGCGCCACCTATTGGGTGATCAACACCAAAACCTAATTAACAACAACTTGTGTCAACATACAACTAAATCTGAAGTTAGATGAAAATTCGTCCATTAGTTCTATTGATAGAGCTATTGAGGCAATCGTGAAAAAGGCAGCAGAGAAGCGCCACCTGTTGGGCGATTTACACCAACACATAATCAGTAGCAAGTCATATCAAGGACTAACTGAATCTGAAGTTTGATGAAAATCCGTGTGTTAGTTCTTAAGATAAAGCTATTGGGGAAATCGTGTAAATCCTGCAAAATTCATCATAACAGCGCCACCTGTTGGGCGATTTACACCTAAACGTAATCATCATCAATTCATATCAAGGACTAACTAAATCTGAAGTTTGATCGAAATCCGTGCATTAGTTCTTGAGATAGAGCTATTGCGAAAATCGTGAAAAAGGCAGCATAGCAGCGCCACCTGTTGAGCGATTTACACCAAAAACTAATCAGCATCAATTTGTATTAGGGACTAACTGAATATCAATTTTTATTAATTTCCGTGCATTAGTTCTTGAGATAGAGCGCCCACAAAATTTGTGTCACATACACACAGACAGACAGACAGACAGACTCACAGAGTCACAGACAGACATTTTGTAAAAACATGTTTTTTGGAATCTCTGACCCCTAAAACGTGTAAATCCGTCGAAAACCGGAATTCGAAAATTTTCATGAATCCAATACTTTCTTCTTGTAAAGATAGAAGAAAGTAAAAAACGCTTAATTTTTTCTTTCCCTTCTTTAAAAATAAACAGAGCAAAAGTTAAATATTATTAATAAATCTATTTGCTTGAGCTTTCCACCACGCATAAAAATAGCAACAGATTTTCACTTTCTTCTATCTTTACAAGAAGAAAGTATTGGTTTCATGACAATTTTCGAATTCCAGTTTTCGACGGATTTACACGTTTTATGAGTCAGAGATTCCAAAAAACATGTTTTTACAAAATGTCTGTCTGTGAGTCTGTCTGTCTGTCCGTCTGTCTGTCTGTCTGTCTGTCCGTCTGTCTGTCTGTATCTGACACAAATTTTGTGGGCGCTCTATCTCAATAACTGATGGACGAAATTTCACAAAACTTCATATTTAGTTATACCTTGATATAAACTGGAACTGATTAGTTTTTGGTGAAAATCGCATAACAGGTGGCGCTGTTATGCGGCATTTTTAACGATTTCTGCAATAGCTGTATCTCAAGAACTACTGCACGGATTTTCATAAAACTTCAGATTCAGTTAGTCCAGGATATAGTTTGGTGCTGATTACTTTTTTGTGAAAATCGCCCAACAGGTGGCGCTGATATGCTGCATTGTTCATGATTATCGCAATAGCTCTAACTCAAGAAAAAATGCACGAATTTTCATCAAACTTCATATTCAGTTAGTCCCTGATATAAATTAGTGCTGCTTAATTTTTGGTGCAAATCGCCCAACAGATGGCGCTGCTGTGCTGCATTTTTCACGATTTCCACAAGAGGTGTATCTCAAGAACTATTGCATGGATTTTCATCAAACTTCACATTTAGTTAGTCCTTGACATGAATTGATGTATAAATTAGTGCTGTTTAATTTTTAATGTAAATCGCTCAACCGGTGGCGCTTTTGTGCTGCATTTTTCACGATTTCCACAAGAGCTGTATCTCAAGAACTATTGCACGGATTTTCATCAAACTTCAGATTTAGTTAGTCCTTGACATGAATTGATGTATAAATTAGTGCTGTTTAATTTTTGGTGTAAATCGATCAACAGGTGGCGCTGCTATGCTGTATTTTTTGCGATTTCCGCAATAGCTTGGATTTTCAACAAACTTCAGATTCAGGTATACCTTGATATCGTTTAGTGCTGTTTACTTTTGGTGTAAATCGCTCAACAGGTGGCGCTGCTATGCTACATTTTTTCAGAATTTCCGCTATAGCTCTATCTCAAGAACTAATGCGCGAATTTTCATCCAACTTCAAATTCAGATATACTTTGATATGAATTGGTGCTAAATCGCTGTTATTTCTTGTACTATTTAAATGATTTAATTGATGTGATTTATATAGAAGAAAGTTTTGTGATGGCCACAGCATACTAGTTCATAATAGAGTTCGTTATCCACGCCAAATAAATATATTGCGCGTAGGAAATTTTCGAGGGAAAATATAACTTGCAGTCAAAAAATTAGGCGGTATTCTCAAGATGAAAATTGAATGGTTATAAAAGAGTGTTAAAAAAAGCAAACAATTTTTGTTTTTATTCTAATATTTATCGTAAGCTTAATGCAGTCGTCTACTTAGTATTAAATAAATTGCTCAAGTACTAAATTTGATATTCATTTAATTAATAAAATCCACAACCTTGACTCCACGCAATAATCGTTACACACAAACATATGTATATCCTGAAATATATCGTGTCAATAACATTTGGCAGTATTAAAATTCAAAGTTGGGTGCACGGTAGGAGATTTACCGATTCTAGCTGGCCAAAAGTCGATTTTTAAAAGTTTATCCTAGCGTAATTTATTTTTTGCCTGTTATAGCTTTAGCTTTAATAGTTAGGGCGTTGTACTCTGCTATTGGTTTTGATATAAATATACTTGTGTGGTCCATTGACTAGCGCAAAGTTGGTGCTTCTTAGTTGGGAATGAATGAATCAATTTGAATATAGTTGTTTAATCTGTTACCTGAAGCGGAATAAAATATACTGCTCGATTATGGATGCTTCCGAACAAAATGCGGACTTTATTTTATTGAATTTATGTGCATACATTTTGCACATATCAGCTGTTATTTCATATTTAATGTCGCAAAAAACTCTGTATTTTTTTAGAATTTTTCTATTTTAATATAGAAAAAGTTATATGATAAAGGAAGATTGAGCTTAATTTTTGATATTATTAAATAGTTTAGATTATTGCCTTTTCGTTCGAATTTAATTTGTCTTTCTTTATCTGCCTCCCCAGTATTTAGAATTGCTTTTAGCTTATTAGGTCTAAATAAAATTTCTTGAAATTTTAGTTCAAGTACCATTTTCTTTTTGTCAAAAAGTCAGCAGAATTTTAGTCATATAAATAAACTTTTGCATCATTATGCAACAACAACAAGCTTTAAAATTTAACGAAAATGTGAATTTGGTTCAAAAAGGTTTTATTTATAGAGCAAAATTACAATGAAAGGCACATGAAGTTTTGCAAGCGCGAAATGTTTAAATTTATGACCAAATTTGGACAAAAGTTGCCAGTTGTATGTAGATATCTCAAGACAAATTGATGTAAAATATATTACTTGACTACAAATTTCGAGTGGTTACAAAATTGATGCGGTCAATTTCTCCAAATTCAGATTGGATACACAATGCAAAACATAATATAGACCTTTTCCATGATATCTTATTCCCATTCCTTACATAAGGTTCCGCTGTGCAGAGATAAATATAAATATACAATATACAACACAGCAATTTTCATCAAAGCTGTCGAATGTTTGTCTCGTATTTTAAATTTTAATAGAATTTTAGAAAAATATATTGTTTTATGATTTGTTAATGTAATAATACAAAAATAGTTTTATCACTTTAGCTTCCATACCGTTAAGAAAGCATTATTAAAATTATCAACAAGAACGTAAAATCATGCGTCAAGCAGATTATGAAACATTTTTCAACGCATTCAGACTACTATAATAAAACTTCATAGTTTAATAACGTGAAAAACGATGTCTCAGTAATAATTTGTAAAACGCATAACACGTTTGAAAACACAATTTCAACCAAAGTCGAAAAAAATAACTGAAAATTTTGTACAACCCTGTATATGAACTATAGATTTATCATATAATGCATAATATGCTAAGATTTAGAATATTTAGGAAACTCATAGCACAGTTTAAATTTCCCCTTCACCAATTTCCGCCAGTAATATATGATTCCGTCCTGTATATGATTTATAGAATTTATAGACACTAAATAGTATACAATTTTTCTTATTTAAAAAAGCGTTCTACAACTGAAAGCGCACTTCCAACAATTACTGTTCATGAGATAACATGAGATACTGTTCATGAGATACTGTTCATGTTCATAACTGATTTATTTTGTGTGCTCCTGTTTATCAAAGAATGCATGCGCATCATATTCAATAGCAAGCATCTTGTAGAGCACCTCGGAATATATATCAATTTAAATATGTTTGAAATAGTGTAACATGAACAAAATACACCACAAACGATTTCCTTCCATAGATCTTAATGTAACGTAATTCTTTTTGGTGTCCCTGTAAATGACCGACAAATGCCATCCATACCATATTCTATAGAAAACATCGTGTAGTGCACTTCATAGATATGTATATTGTTATGTAATAACATCCTTTCCAATTAAAATTAATTTAAAAAACTATTTTAAAATATTTAAATTAAATCAAAAAACTTCTTTACTTTCAAAATTTAAATTCTACCTTCAAATATTCATTAATTTTCGTTGAGTTCGTTTTTCAGTTAAATTTCACTTAAAAACAATTTTAATTTAATCGCCATAAAAGATCATCAAAAATCATCAATAATAAAATAATAAATCTTAAAATTAATACTTTCTACCATAATAGAATATTTTTATAATAATTTTCAAATCTAAAATTCAAATTTTACACTTAACGTTATTTTATTCAAACACTTCTATTACTCTGTGTGGCATCGATTTTAAAATCAACCAATCGGCACCTTTGGCGCCGAACGCAAGTTCGTTGATAGCGTCATCTCGCTCTCTTGAGCTTTGGACGGCGATGTGCCAACAAGGGCGCATCGCCGCTCCTCAAAAATCACTTTTTTCCGTTGGTATAATTATTTCCTGAACACCACAAAGATGTTTATTTCTACCAATTGTAACGTATTCTTCGGTTAATATATCTTACTAAAATTCAAAGTTACATTTATGCAAAATGGACTGTGAAATTTTATGTTTCTTTACACCATTATCATCCAACGAACTTCTATGATTTTGGATCGACAGCAAGATTCAACTGTTACTATACTAGGATATATTACTGCTCATCCTCTCTCAAGATGTTTCATTATGATAAATCATATCGATGAAAGAATGATGCATTTCAATCTCAAAGCGAGATTAATATATAGTGAATATGCTGTGATGCTTTGGTGTGATTTCCGATCTCAAACTTCAATTCGTGGAGAAGTGTATGTTCAAATATATGAGTTTCAACATCGAATTATCCTCGATGTCATGACAAGTAAATAACAATTATCCCTTCCATTTGAATATGTTTGATTAGATATATATTATCATCGTGATTGATATGTTGATAATGAAGATGTACATCAATTTTATAAGAGATTTGATTTCTCAGATACGTTACATTTTGCGAACTCCCAACGTATAACTTATTGCCAAGTCCTGTATACAAGTATGCTTACAAATCAAAAATTTGAATAGATGAATAATTTGTTATAATTTATCTAAATATTATTAATCAATTTCATATAAAAATTTAATCTTCTAACTTATATGAATTTTCCTTGTAAAGAAAATCTGCGCAGTTTCTATTTACTTTTTATTTGATGTAATAAACAAATGTGTTTCTATAATTGTTTGAGTGTTCATTTTCATAGATATAATGTTATTATATAGATATAATTCTCATCGTTTATGCTATTTGATGTCTAGTTAATATGAAAACAGTAAAGTAGCATATAATTTAAAATGTGCTCTATATCAACAAGAATTTAGCTATGATGAATTGATTTATCGTTTCTGGTTCAGGTGAGTCTATTTTTTATTATTTATATTTTGCCATGAAGATTCCTCAGTTTATATTTATTTACTTCTTTCACATGCAATGTTTTCAATTACCACTAACGATCTTTTGGCCATAATTAATAGTAAACTTTCTCCTTTCTAATTCATATTAAAATTTATAAACTCCTTATTTTAATAAATTTAAATTCATTTTTCTTCTATTCTTATTTTATTTCTTTTCTTCTACCTAACATATATAAATTTTAATGTGTTTGAAATTATGAAAGATCATTAAAAAACACAGAAAACGATTTTTCCCCATAGGCCGTAATGTAATGTAATTCTTTTGAATGTCCCTGTAACCAGGGCTTAATTTGCGCCGGAGCCCGGCTCCGGTACTTTTCTGTTTTTAGTAAATATTTAAACATTGGTCGGAATTCACCGGAGCTCATAAATACAGGGCTCCGGAGCCCAGTGGAATAGTGCTTCCGAAAAACCGAAGCCTAAATTACCTTTTCCTTTCCTT
This sequence comes from Maratus speciosus, assembly GCA_963932465.1. NCBI lineage: Eukaryota > Metazoa > Arthropoda > Arachnida > Araneae > Salticidae > Maratus > Maratus speciosus. Next base: position 595,421,318 of record OZ010788.1, on the reverse strand, counting down.
CCCATCTGCAAGCTTTTGCATTCATTTTTATCAAAACACTTACATGTGACGTAATGTATCGCACATGTAGGAGATGGAGATAAAACGGACTCGATTTTTATATCAGTTTTTGGGCTTGGACTGACTGGAGCTCAATCTGTATTATATTTAAAATTTTATTTATTGGTGTATAGAAAAAAAAAACTTTTCCTCCTTTAAAATTACGTATTATATTCTATTTCAAATCATTTTAATGCTATTTTGATCAGAATGAAGGGGAAACAGAAATCGTGTTTTTCTATTTCAAATTTATACCGGCGACGTGTCGATACGGCGACACTCAAGAGACTGAACAGCGAATTTACTTTCAGTTCGATTTTCTTTTGTGACAGTAGGATATTTTTTTATTGGCTTTTTCATTTTTTAAAAATTTTATTTAGATATCTAACCTGAAAAGAATATTTCTGTTTTAGCGAACGAGCATCAGCGTGAGGTTTTTTGTCTTCTATTGCGTACAAGTATAAAAATCACGTTAGTAATTTTTCTACTTACTTTGTATGATGAACGGTACCAATGTTAAGGCTCTGCTCTGCACATTTACGAAGCCACTTTCATTTCTAAGTAGATATAAATAACCATGTATTGTTATTCTGATAGAAAGCAATCGAGCAGTGTTTCCCCCTTTTCTATAAAAGCATCGATTCTTTCCGATAATGGTGTCAATTTTTTAATTTAATCTGATTTTCAAGGACTCACCACAAAAGATTGTTATGTGGAAGAAATCGATTATAGTTTAAGATAAGCCCCTTTTATAGGATATTTTTCTGTTCTTCAGCATATAAATATTAATTTCTGTAAATTTCATTTATTTTTTCTTAAAAATGCATACCTGCGAACTATCCCTTTTTTGTGTTATTTTTTCCTAATCATAATTCTTACCATATTTAATTGCAGAATTCTGCAGTTAATTAACATTAAAATTAGGCAAAGATTACTATTCAGAAGGCGTGTTAACTAAAAAGTGGACTAGTTGACAAGTTAGCTAAGTATATGCTGATAGGTATATTTAAAATTTTTATTTCGCCAAATAAAAAAAAATGCTTTAAATTTTGCAAATAATGTACGAAATATAAATATGGAGGTTGGAGTGACAGAAGGGGCAGGGGGAACGGTACGATTGTTGTACCAGTACCGCAGAATATTAGGGCTCCGGTACTTTTTTTGTTAGAAATTAAGCTCTGCCTGTAACGGAATTACGACTGCTAAACGCTTCATTATCAATACCGAACATGCCATAGTAAGATTCAAAGGGAAAAGATGACGTCATCTTTTCCCTTTGAAAATGAACGCTTGTGTGTTCTCAGGGTTGTATTAAATAGTATTTCTATATGTTTGTGTCACCTTTTAAGTAGTTATAAGTATGTTGTAAAGTTTATAATAAATTTATATTTTTCTTGAAAGTTGTGCATGATTGATCATTATTTTTTTATGCAAAACCACATTATCTTTTTAATAAACGTTTAAAAAGTATTATTTTTTTATGGAATAAATTTTGATTTATGCCAAAATACTCTTTATAATATTTGCTACCTATAGGGCAAAACTATTATAATGATGCACATTTATTAGGAAATGTGCAATATAGGTATTAAAAAAAGGGACATTTTCATGTTTTTGAATCTCATATAAAGTCCTCTTAAACATCCTTTGTTTTTAGGTGCGTTCGTAATTATATAAATACGTAGCACCTATAGTCGTCGTTCAGTTCGTCCGTCTGTCCGTCCGCATATAACAGAGCAAAAACTACCCAACCGAATGGTCTGAAATTTTAAATATATAATTGTTGCAAAATTTTGTGAAGTCATTTCAAATTTTATGAAAATCGGGTGTATAGTTTCATGACAGGGACATTCAAAAGTTTTCTGTTACATTACGGCCAATGGGAAAAACTTATTGCACGTGCATTTTAATGATGTTACAGCCTTCCGAATGGTCTGAAATTTTAAATATATAATTGTTGCAAAATTTTGTCGAGTTATTACAAATTTTATGAAAATCGGTTGTATAGTTTAATTTCAGGAATAGTCAGAAGTTTTCCGTTGCATTAAGGCCAATAGGAAAAAACTATTTCAAGTGCATTTTAATGATGATAGAGCCTTCCGAACAGAATGAAATTGATATGCACTTATGAAGTGCACTAAAATATACATTCAGTACAATATGAGGCGCAAAAAATATTTATAAAACTACTTATAGTATGAACGTACCTCATTTGTCACGTTTGACCAGCAATTTCCAACTTATTAATGTTGCCTGCGTAAAAATACCATAGAATACGTTTGGCCTGGGTCAAAATTTCACATTTCATAGCAGGGAGTCATATTTTTAGCGGTCTTACAACGCACTTCAGAAAATTATTTAAACCTTTCAGGGACAGAAAAATTCTGTTCGTAAAATGATGAAATAGTTGACTGACACCAGAATTTTCAAACGAATTTCTTAGAAAATAAAAACTTGCTCTTTTGCACGTTCATTATAAAAGGAAAATTTTATTAAAATATTCTCGGTGCCATTTGTCAATTTTGGAATTAAAATTAGGTGGTCATGCCATGTGACCACCACCTTTGAAAGCGTTAAATGAAGAGAAGATATTATTGTAGGTATGAAGCATTCTCACAATCTTTTGACTTTTAAGTCCCTGAATAATAATTTTTATTTTAGTACATATTCTTTTTTTTTTTAATATATATATATATATATATAGTAAAGCGAGGAGAGTCTGCGCACATTTCAAAAGAATAATAATAAAAAATCTAAATATTAATATTTTGCTAAACTATGTATGAATAATTTTGACTTCATTTGTTTTTTATGCATTTCCATTGTTATTTTGTTGTTATACTGTAAATTAGTAGAACAGCAGTAATAAAACCAAGAAAACTATTTTGCGCAATCTCTCCTTACAGGGTAGGAGAGAACGCGAACATGGGTAGGAGAGATTGCGCACATAGGTAGGAGAGATTGTTATTAAAAATAACTACAATTAAATTGTTAACAATAATAATTACACTTAATTGACATTGTTGAAAGATTTTTGTGAGTAAATATTATTGTATTAGGAGTGAATATTTCAACCAAATGTTTAAATAATAAATAAAAGAAAGAATTTTAACAACAGTTAAAATTTTTAATTTAAGAAGATTAAAATAGCAGAAAAAGCAAGCCCTACTAAGATTACAAAATAACATTAACCTAGTAGATATAATGTTTAACTTGAAAATTACTTCATTTCGATTTCCACAGTTTCATTGTATTTTGTTTGCTAACGGAAGTTGTCGTCGTCCACAATCGATGCACTTATTATTGTAAAACGTGCATCTTCCGTGCAATAACCTGCAGCAAGCAATACATTGAATCCAGTCAGTTGTCGAAATTGTCTCCTGGTACACTTCCAGACACTCAGTGCACTCATCTTCATTGACTTCGTTTTTTTCCCTTAAGTTTTTTTATCCCACTTTTTGTGAAAACACCTTATCTTCAGCTTTTTTTTTTTATTTTTTTTTGTAGCGGCATTATTTCTTAAGTCTTTTTTCATACATATTTTGTGGATTAGTAACATTAGTTGCACTCTGTTTCCTTTTGATTTCGATGGCATTACACTACTTAGAATGGGTGAAAGCTTTTCCAAAACATTGTATTAGAAAATTTATTTTAGTTAACAAAATTAATTTATTAGCAAATTAATTGCTCAAAAATTTAAAAAAAACATAAATATTTAATTAAATAATTAACAAACATATTATTAATTTATTAACAAAAATAATTACATAAAATTTATTTAATAACAACTGTATTATTAATTTATTAATAAAATTTTTATCTCCAAAAGTATTTTTTTGCAAATTAATTTATTGCCAAATTTAGTTTTGATAATTATGTGTTTTTCCGAAATTATTTCAAAATTGATTCATTCATATGTTTTACACGTAATTTGCAATTCATACAAATTTATCATTAATCTGTGTTATCTCTCTTAGCACTTAAACTTATGGGGAAATGCGCCATCTCTTCTAAGTAGCGGATGCGCAAACTCTCCTATTTTGGTAGGAGAGATTGCGCGACCTTTTATTTAAATATGGCCACTTCTAAAATGCATTTTTGGTGTTCGCATACTTAGTTCAGGTTAGTAGTTTATAAGAAATCGTTTAAGTTCAAAATATTTTGTATTACTGACGTTGTATAAAAATTCTGACGAACAGTTATGAAAATTCAAGCACTTACTTTGGAAAAACAAAACAAAATAGCACTGCTTTATCCAAGACGCTTGGAACAATAACTATGCACATTCATGTAGACACTGCACTAATGTTGCTGTACAACTACCTGGAGTCGCTGGGCGCACACTCTACTCCTTCCCGTCGAATCTCTTTGTGCGCAATCTCTCCTACCGTGCGAACTCTCCTCGCTTTACTATATACTGGGGAACATCCCATTGCATGACTGTATAACAATATTAATGAGATAAATACAGTCTGTCACAAAATTATAAGACCACTCAGAATTTCACCTTTTTTTTCAATAAAGAAAATATATTAATTTAACTTAAAAAGTTTGAATTGAAAAGAAATAACTCTATAATGTTTATTTAGCTCACGGAAAAAAAGTTTGAATAATTTCTTGTTCTATGCCAAACGATTTTACGCAAACCCGCTGCTTCATAAACATAAGACCACTCTTATATTATTAATAAAACAGAAGATTTTATTTTGAATTCAGAGTCTAACTGTGACCTAAACAATCTGTAAAACTTAAAAAGAAGAATAAAATAGAGAAATTCTGATTTGTATCTCATTCTTTGAATTTATTAGTAAAATGCCGCATCAGAGTGAGCTGTCTGAAACAGAAGTGAGAAGTGTGTTATATATGTGAGGGTATATATTCCATAGACTGGTTTAGACTATGTGGTTCTACAAAGGAAAAGGAAAGTCTGAACGTGAAATAAGTAAGATTCTTAATCGTTCTAAAACTGCGATTAATAATGTTTTAAGTAAAAAATAATTCTATGGATCATATAAACGATCCGGTCGTAAAAAGAAGTTATCAGATCGTGATAATAGGCGGATTGTCAAACTGGCAACGAAAAAATACCAGTCCACTCGTAAAATAGTACAACAGATAACTAGAAAGGTATCACATGCATCCGTGTGGAGAAGTTTAAAATCTAATACTGGTGTCATTCATCGCAAATTAAAAAGTAAACCACTACTACTGAAATGTCACAAAGAAGCTCGTCTTAAGTAGGCAAAAAATGCCATGTCCTGAAACTCTGCACGTAGAAATATATTGTTTTCAGACGAGAAAAAATTCAATCTTGATGGTCCAGACGGCAATAATTACTACTGGTATTATTTAAGGCAAAGATATCGCGAGTTCTTCAGTAGGCAGATCGGGGGCGGTTCCGTTATGGTGTGGGGCGCATTTTTATATGCAGAAAAATGCGATCTCCAAAGAGTTGAAAAGAAAATGAACTCTGACAGTAACCAACGGATGCTATTTTGAAGTCTAATACCATTCGGACCACTTTTAGGAAGTTTCAACACGTTAATGCTCCCAGTCATTCATCGAAATCAACAAAAGAGTGGCATTAAAAACAAAAGATTGATGTTCTACTTTGGTCAAGTCAAAGCTCTGACCTAAATCCCATAGAGAACTTGTAGGGTTATTTGTCTTGCCAAGTGTATAAAAATAACAAACAATATCTTTCAACATATGAATTAGAAATGGCCATTATGAAGAAATTGGACAATATTCTCGAATAGTTCCTTAAAAAATTAATTAATTCTATGCCAGATCGTGTGTTTGAAGTTATTCAAAGAATTGGTGGAGCAACATCTTACTAAATTTGAGAAAACTGTTCTTTACCACAGGTGGTCCTATAATTTTGTAACAGTTCTTTTTGACACTTTTTTGTTATATTGATGTTTTCTTTTTTCCGAATTAATTTCATTTGTGTAACTTGCTGTACTTTATGTACTAACATAAAATATTCTTTATTTTGATTGAAATATTTCTTTAATTACCTAAATAGCAAAATATGTTGTGGTCTTATATTTTTGTAACACACTGCAAGTTTTGGACGATGCTGGGGAACAAAATATACCAGGAAATTTCTATACCGTCTAGTGCCCCTGATGCTGATTTTTAAGTTTGGAGCTGTCTGTATAAAATTGTTTCAATAAAAGTAATTCAATATAATTTTTTTCCGAAACAGGGACTACTGTTTTATATAAATATGTAGCAAAAAATTAACCTGCACACATTTTTACGGTTGTTATTATCTTTTTAACTCTGTCCCCGGGTTTTAGATTCCTTACCGTCCCTCTTGCTAAACTTATACAGAAAATCACTTCAGATGCAGCCACAAATTTTTTTTCAACTTTTTTCTCATGCAGAAAGATGCCAGAGAAAGAATGGCTAAAATTCTTTGACAGGAAATTTACTGCAGAATTTTAATCAAAATTTAAATATGAATTTCAAGCATCGTGTTTTTATTGGTAGTCTTACCGTCCCCAAGGTTTATTCCTGCACTTTTCGAGGTAAATTAATTTTTTTTTATTTAATCCAATGTAAATAACTGTTTTTAAAAATCAATGAACATTGTGGCTATCACTGAGTATTAACATGATTTGCATAAAAATATGTGGTAATTTTCCTTACCATCCCATCCTTACCGTCCCTTCTTTCCTATACCGTCCCTTTTTTTCCCTCACCGTCCCTTCTTTAACACCCCTTTAAGGCAATGTTATATCAAAATTTTGTACTAAAAATACTACATTGTTATTATTTCTGATATGAATGTCCTGTGGGTACTATGTAAATTCATTATAAGTAAAAATTTAGAAAAAAAAAAAAAATTAGTGGTAAAATGGTAAGGAAAATTAAACTCGCAAGTTGAACTTAATACATCAGTTAAATGAAAAAAAATTCGCTGCTGACCATTTTTTCTTTATTTCATTAAGGCATTCGCCTATAAGTTTAAAATGTTATTTTAGCAAGTTTAATTTCACCAGATTTTTATACCTGAAAGTCAAAAGATTGTGAGAATGCCCCATATATTATAGGTTTTCTTTTGTTTTTTGCAAGGTTTCTTACAATGAAAAAAAAGGGGAGGAGGGAAATATATGCAATATTAAAAAGAATGCCAATTGGAGGTACTGTTTTACAGTAATTTTGGGGCCTTCTTTGAAATTTAGTGGGAAAGCTCATGTTTCTTTTGCCTTTTCGATTGCCTTTTTGATCCTGCGCGTCAATACCGTATGGAGTTTGCAAATTAAAACAGTAAAATTTCAAAATAGTCGGATCGATTTTACAGATGCAGTGAATCCATAAAATAAATAATGGTTTTCTAATAATTTATAAAATTATTAAACAATAAATAATGTGAGAAAAATTATTTTGCGAGAATTTGACTTACCTTAAACAAAGAATCCACAATTTTTGCCTAAGCCGGACATGTAGAATTGTTATATGCTAAAAGATGCAGCGAAATTTCGCGTCATTATCGAAATAACTTCCGATGGGATTTTCCAGCCGTTACAAGAGCGTGACGTTGGCATAAAAGAAAAAATATAGCCTGTGTTTTTTTAAGTGTAGAAAAAATGCATATAGGAAACAGAATAATAAAATCACTGCATGTAATTTATTTCTTTATTCTTTATTCTTAATTGAAGAGCTGAGTGGAAGAACATGTTATGCTACATTTTCTTAAAAATAATTTTTTCTTTTGGACGAAGGTGTTATCAGGTATTCTATCACATGGTAAAGCTAAAATACCAAAGTTCTATTTAGCCTTGAAGATTTAAGACATTATTCATTAATATTTAACATTTTAATATTTAATAATCCAAATAATATTAATATTTTTTAATATTTGAAAATTAAATATGAATAACTTTTTCTGAGAGAGTTTAGTACCACACCTGGTAATATGTTAAACACATGGTATCAAACAGAAAATAAATCATTAAAATTGAGAACAAAAACTTTCACATCAAATTTCTTCAAATGTAATTTTTGCTATTTAACATGTTCTTCCACTTAGCTCTTCAATTGTAGAGGAATTTCCAAATTGCTTTCAGGCTAAATACAAAAGCATAAATTAAATTTCAATAAAACAATTAGATATTGCATATTCATTCGTAAAGAGACACAATAAAAAAAAAAGGGATTTTTTAAATATTATAGTATAAGTAAATCATAAACATTACTTCTCCATCTGTTATTAGAAGGAAGTTTATATCTTTTTAAATGATCGAATTAGAGCAGTTTTACGGTTTTCCACTTATACAAACCTATTGTCTAAACATTTTCAGTTAGGATTTAACGTACTTTATATTTAAGTAAATAAGCTACTTTGACTCCAAGGCTTGGAAACTTTTCCCCCTTTTCTGGAAAACTTCAATTGTTGGAGTTGTATCATTTTAACGTATGAATCGGCCAGTTTCGAAAATTGTTATGGCCAAAATATTTTATTATTTATATTGTGTACATTGTATATATATATATAATAAATTTGAAATCACAAATATCTGAAGAAATTGATAAAGTTCTAAAGATGATTTAGAAATGAACATAGGAAACCAGTATGTAAAATAAGAAACTATGAATGACTCACATAATCATCAGAGGAGTTTGTGAGTTCATTCATAGAAGATGCGTTATTTCATCCAATTTTGTCGGCATTAAGCCTAAAATGACAAAATTTAGCTCCTTATAACGCAAACATTACAGAAAGTAGATAATAAAAAGCTAAGAGATCCAAAGAAAGATACACCTCATACAGGATATTAAAAATTATTAGAGCACAATACCTGAATGACATACTAAGAGTCAAAACTACTGCATATCAGCATGGAAGACAAAGTTAAGACTATTTTAACATGTGATATACAGTGGAGCATCTGAGTGAAACCCATAACTATGCTGCCATCTGGTGTGAGAAAGGAAAAATGTAAATTGGAATATATACAGGGAGCTAAGGAAGGTCCCTTTAACCTGAAAATACTTGCGAATGCAGACAGCTACAGCTATGCAAATGAGGTAACGGTATAGTAAAGCGACAACGCCCGATTTAATGAAAACGACAGCAGCGCCCCTAGTGGCGAAATTTGAAAGATAGCCATTGCAAATCGAAAACGAAAGGAGATAGAGCAAAATTTCCAATTAGAATCTTTTAAAGCATTAATTAATTAGTACGAAACGACATTTGGTTTACATGCATAAGATAAATCTTCGCCTGTATACCCAAAAATGTCCGAAATTGATGTACTCTATTTTGTGTAACCGTTTGAATGGAATAGCCCGAAGTATGAAGAAATATGCACACTTTATTGTATAAATACGTACTTATCTCAATAAATTTTGATAACATCACACAAAAAACAAAACAAAAAGACAAACTGTCTCACAGTGATAAAAAGTTAATATTCAGTATGTTCGAAATGTTCGCCATTGCTCACGATACACGTTTGTATTCGCGAGAGTAAATCTGCATGCACATTTCTCAGCATGGAACGTCTATTGCGAACCTCTTCAATATGACGACATAGATTCAACCCTTTCAAGGGCGGTGGCTAGACGGTCTAGCCACCTAGTTTTAATTCCAAAACTGACTAATGACACCAAGAATATTTCAATAAAATTTTGCTTTTGTAATGAAAGTGCAAATTAGCGGGTTTTAATTTTCTAAGAAACTCGTTTGAATATTCTGGTGACAGTCAATTATGTCATCATTTTGCAAACAGAATTCTCCTGCCCCTGAAAGGATTAAACTAAAAATTTAAATGCATTAGAAATTAAATTTTTACAGACATTACAGTACAGTACAACGTCACAATTTGCAATTCAGCACTGCTACATTTCCGAAATGTGAATATGCAAAATAGAATCGTCACTCATCGATTTCGGACATTTTTGGATATACAGGTGACGATTTATCTTATCCGTGTAAATCAAATGTCGTTTCGTACTAATTAATTGATGCTAGAAAACTTTCTAATTGGAAATTTTCCTCTATCTCTTTTCGCTTTCGATTTGCAATGGCTATCTTCCAAATTTCGCCACTAGGAGCGCTGCTGTCGTTTGCATTAAATCGGGCGTAGTCGCTTTACTATACCGTTACCTCACATGCATAGCTGTAGCTCTCTCCGTTAGCATTGTATTTTCAGGTTAAAGGGACCTTCCTTTGCACCCTGTATACATACATATATATATATATAACCATTAATTAAACATAACCTACCACCGTCAATTATTATGAATTAAAGCTGTAAGTATTTAAAAAAAAATTATTATAAGAATTATTATGAAAGAAAAAGAATAAAGTGGACACCGACAAAAAATGGAAAAGCTTATATATTGAATTACGTTATCAAGGGCACAGAATTCAATGATATAAGCAAAATAGTTGTTTTCTGTGAGAAAAATAAGCTAAAGCTAAAAATTATTTTCCCCTGTGCCCTAACAACCATTAAAATCAAGTGAATTGATTAAAAATGAAAGCAGAATAGAAACAAATATGAAATGGAAGAATCAATAAAATGTATTTAAATATTTAAAGGATATAAAATATAAATAATAAACACCATACCGATATGTATATATATATATATATATATATATATATATATAAATATATTCCTGCAGATCTTATTTTTGGAGTTGTATTTATTGAAAGAGTAGTTAGGGCGAAATCAACCGTTGTAAATCATAAAAAATATGGGGACATTTTAACAATGTAGGAAATGTTTTTAAATTAGGCATAGGCAACAGGCACTAGTGTTGCCTGTTGGTTAAAATTATGAGAGAACGCAAGAAAAATAAAGCGAAAATTTCACTATTTCGGCATTAATTCTATTCTTATGAGCTTCGAAAGAAAAAAGGAAAAAAATATTTTCCGCTTTATTAGTTTTACAAAAGGTTCCGTCTGAAATTCTTTGTAACTATTACTATTTTTAGAAAATAAATTGCGTCCGACACGTCCTGGAAAAATTAAGTCCAGGAAAAATTAAGTTCGGGAAAAATAAAACCCGGGGGCTCGGTCCGAGTCTGCTGAAAATATTAAATTCGTGATCAGACACAATCTAATCCGATGACGATCTCTAAGTTAAACATATTATGCTTCTGTATTGATGCTGTCAAACTAGCATATGCAGCTCAAGCAGCACATTTGTACTTATTCTCACTCCAGGCCAGTCATGTCCTTTGGAAATTGTTCCTATTTTATCGGCGTAGTTTAATTCTTTCAAATTTTTTATATTGAGTCGGTCAGCCGGCTTAATTTTACCTCTTGGGCTCGGGCTATTAACAAAAATTTTCTTTATTTTGCTCACACGGCCCGTTTAAAAAATTCATTTCATTTTTCGGGCCTTGGGTCCTCGTAGACTACCTCTACCTCTACCTCGTTTTCCGCCAACTCAAAAAATGTGAGGTAAAGTATTCATATACTATAGTAAAGTGAGGAGAGTTCGCGCGGTAGGAGAGATTGCGCACAAAGAGATTCGACGGGAAGGAGTAGAGTGTGCGCCCAGCGACTCCAGGTAGTTGTACAGCAACATTAGTGCAGTGTCTATATGAATGTGCATAGTTATTGTTCCAAGCGTCTTGGATAAAGCAGTGCTATTTTGTTTTGTTTTTCCAAAGTAAGTGCTTGAATTTTCATAACTGTTCGTCAGAATTTTTATACAACGTCAATAATACAAAATATTTTGAACTTAAACGATTTCTTATAAACTACTAACCTGGACTAAGTATGCAAACACCAAAAATGCATTTTAGAAGTGGCCATATTTAAATAAAAGGCCGCGCAATCTCTCCTACCAAAATAGGAGAGTTTGCGCATCTGCTACTTAGGAGAGATGGCGCATTTCCCCATAAGTTTAAGTGCTAGGAGAGATAACACAGATTAATGATAAATTTGTATGAATTGCAAATTACGTGTAAAACATATGAATGAATCAATTTTGAAATAATTTCGGAAAAACACATAATTATCAAAACTAAATTTGGCAATAAATTAATTTGCAAAAAAATACTTTTGGAGATAAAAATTTTATTAATAAATTAATAATACAGTTGTTATTAAATAAATTTTATGTAATTATTTTTGTTAATAAATTAATAATATGTTTGTTAATTATTTAATTAAATATTTATGTTTTTTTTTAATTTTTGAGCAATTAATTTGCTAATAAATTAATTGCTCAAGTAGTGTAATGCCATCGAAATCAAAAGGAAGCAGAGTGCAACTAATGTTACTGATCCACAAAATATGTATGAAAAAAGACTTAAGAAATGATGCCGCTACAAAAAAAAAGCTGAAGATTAGGTGTTTGTTTCCACAAAAAGTGGGATAAAAAAACTTAAGGGAAAAAAACGAAGTCAATGAAGATAAGTGCACTGAGTGTCTGGAACTGTACCAGGAGACAATTTCGACAACTGACTGGATTCAATGTATTGCTTGCTGCAGGTTATTGCACGAAAGATGCACGTTTTACAATAATAAGTGTATCGATTGTGGACGACGACAACTTCGGTTAGCAAACAAAATACAATGAAACTGTGGAAATCGAAATGAAGTAATTTTCAAGTTAAACATTATATCTACTAGGTTAATGTTATTTTGTAATTTTAGTAGGGCTTGCTTTTTCTGCTATTTTAATCTTCTTAAATTAAAAATTTTAACTGTTGTTAAAATTCTTTCTTTTATTTATTATTTAAACATTTGGTTGAAATATTCACTCCTAATACAATAATATGTGCATTTTAGAAATGGCCATATTTAAATAAAAGGCCGCGCAATCTCTCCTACCAAAATAGGAGAGTTTGCGTATCTGCTACTTAGGAGAGATGGCGCATTTCCCCATAAGTTTAAGTGCTAGGAGAGATAACACAGATTAATGATAAATTTGTATGAATTGCAAATTACGTGTAAAACATATGAATGAATCAATTTTGAAATAATTTCGGAAAAACACATAATTATCAAAACTAAATTTGGCAATAAATTAATTTGCAAAAAAATACTTTTGGAGATAAAAATTTTATTAATAAATTAATAATACAGTTGTTATTAAATAAATTTTATGTAATTATTTTTGTTAATAAATTAATAATATGTTTGTTAATTATTTAATTAAATATTTATGTTTTTTTTAATTTTTGAGCAATTAATTTGCTAATAAATTAATTGCTCAAGTAGTGTAATGCCATCGAAATCAAAAGGAAACAGAGTGCAACTAATGTTACTGATCCACAAAATATGTATGAAAAAAGACTTAAGAAATGATGCCGCTACAAAAAAAAAAAAAAAAAAAAGCTGAAGATTAGGTGTTTGTTTCCACAAAAAGTAGGATAAAAAACTTAAGGGAAAAAAACGAAGTCAATGAAGATGAGTGCACTGAGTGTCTGGAACTGTACCAGGAGACAATTTCGACAACTGACTGGATTCAATGTATTGCTTGCTGCAGGTTATTGCACGAAAGATGCACGTTTTACAATAATAAGTGCATCGATTGTGGACGACGACAACTTCGGTTAGCAAACAAAATACAATGAAACTGTGGAAATCGAAATGAAGTAATTTTCAAGTTAAACATTATATCTACTAGGTTAATGTTATTTTGTAATCTTAGTAGGGCTTGCTTTTTCAGCTATTTTAATCTTCTTAAATTAAAAATTTTAACTGTTGTTAAAATTCTTTCTTTTATTTATTATTTAAACATTTGGTTGAAATATTCACTCCTAATACAATAATATTTACTCACAAAAATCTTTCAACAATGTCAATTAAGTGTAATTGTTATTGTTAACAATTTAATTGTAGTTATTATTAATAACAATCTCTTCTACCTATGTGCGCAATCTCTCCTACCCATGTGCGCGTTCTCTCCTACCCTGTAAGGAGAGATTGCGCAAAATAGTTTTCTTGGTTTTATTACTGCTGTTCTATTAATTTACAGTATAACAACAAAATAACAATGGAAATGCATAAAAAACAAATGAAGTCAAAATTATTCATACATAGTTTAGCAAAATATTAATATTTAGATTTTTTATTATTATTCTTTTGAAATGTGCGCAGACTCTCCTCTCTTTACTATAAGTGTAAAATAACCACTAGAGTTTTCAATTTAAAACGGTTTTCATCTACTGTGTAAACCGGGCAGTATATTAGACATCTTTAACTTGGGTAGTCTGTATAGTATAAAAATAGCAATAATAATTCATTTTACATATTTAAAATTAATTGGTTTTATTTCACTTCCAACTGTCAAACAAACAAGTATTATAAAAATTTTGTTTTTAAAGTCAATTCCTACTTAGGCCATCAAAGATAAATTTAATATAATCCTTTAAGCTAATATTAGTTTTTTTTTTTTTTTTTTTTGCATTAAAATATCTCAATTTGTTGATTTTCTATAAGAAAGTAGGTTTACAATGGAAGTCTATGGAATTTAGCGAAATATTAGAGATATCGCCAAATTGGAGTCACTTTTAGCGACTCATTTTGGTCGCCAAATTTGGCGATATATCGCCAAGTTGGCAACAAACTTGGGGGTATTTGGCGACAGAACAGGATCCCCCTATGGTAACCCCCCCTTATAGATATGAAGATGCATTAAATGCTTTCAATAACCAATGGCCGCCATTTTGTCTCCCATATAAAACTAAAATTAATTAAAATTTAATTAATGAATTAATATTTGAAAAATCTGTATTAACATCAATTGTCATCCAGTCAAAGTTTAAAAAAAATTATTTCAAAACTTGATAGGATGAATAATAAGTATTTTATTAACGATTGAAAATTTAAAGGAGATATATAAATAAATAAATATAGGGAGAGTGTGAAATAATAGTAGGAATTGAAAAAAATCTGGAATCGGAGTCGGCTTGTTTTTTAGCGATTCCCACTCGGACTCTTTTGCTCAAAAATGGGCCTGACTCCGACTCCGCAGCTCTGTTTGCTAGGCATTGCTAAAAGCTCCAGAAAATTGACGCTCTCAAGTTTATACCCAGCAAGAAAATTGTCCTGACAAAGTACAAGAAAACTATAAAGTGCCAGGCGAGATTGGCTACATCTTGAATATTGGTGTTCAACAGAGTATCTGCAAAAAAGGAAAATTCCGGGAAGAAACTTCACCACAACCTATGAATAAATAAATGTGCCATTGTAAATATTGAAAAATTGAATGACATGGCGTCTTTTCTCCAAAAGCACTATGGGCTTATAAAAAAATAAATTCCTTTTGACAGGTTTTGTTGAATTAGGCCTAGTGTGTGTTTTCAGATAACAAAAGAGTTTTGTAAAACTATTGCCTTTTGTAACTTGAGAAAAAAGAAAAAAAAAATATATTTTCCGATTTAATAATTTTACAAAAGATTTCGTCTGAAATTCTTGAGGTTTGTTAGAGTTTTCAGTGAATGGTGTGAAATATACATAATGAGTTTTGGAACGTGTTTCAAAACTCATTATATCCATTATTCAGTTCCAAAATTCGTCATGCCTAATATATTTTTATTTAGTAAATAACCAAAAACTAATAGTTTTGGCCGTAGTCTTACAAAATTGTTAAAAAAAAAAAAAAAAAAAAAAAAAAAAAAAAAAAATATATATATATATATATATATATATATATATATATATATATATATATATATATACTCATATTATAAAGAGGAAAAAATTGTTTATTTGTAGGAGGTAAGCTCAGGAACTACCGAACCGATTCCAAAAGTAACGGTATCAAAATGATGGTGTTCGCCCAATTTAGAACGTAGGCTATATCTTATGTCGGTTCCACTAGCCCAAAGTGGGTGCAGGAGCAAAAAACGTTCTAAAAATGCAATTTTTGCGTTACTGAAGGGCCTAGAAATATGAAATTTGGAATATTAGTTATTTACAAGATATAAATGATGTCTAAGAACAGTTCTTAAACAATTCGAAATTTAAAAGGGGTGAGACTGCACAAAAAGTGTTCTAAAAAACGTTCTAAATGGTAGTTTCTACATAATCTCAGGAAATACCGAACCGATTCCAAAAGTAATGGTATCAAAATGATGGTGTTAGTCCAATTTAGAACATAGGCTATATTTTATGTCGGTGCCACTACCCCAAAGGGGGTGCAGAAGCAAAAAAACGTTCTAAAAATGCGATTTTTGCATTACTGAAGGGCCTAGAAATATGAAATTTGGAATATTAGTTACTTACAAGATATAAACGATGCCTAAGAACAGTTCTTAAACAATTCGAAATTTAAAAGGGGTGAGACTGCACAAAAAGTGTTCTAAAAAACGTTCTAAATGGTAGTTTCTACATAATCTCAGGAAATACCGAACCGATTCCAAAAGTAATGGTATCAAAATGATGGTGTTAGTCCAACTTAGAACATAGGCTATATCTTATGTCGGTGTCACTACCCCAAAGGGGGTGCAGGAGCAAAAAACGTTCTAAAAATGCGATTTTTGCGTTACTGAAGGGCCTAGAAATATGAAATTTGGAATATTAGTTACTTACAAGATATAAATGATGTCTAAGAACAGTTCTTAAACAATTCGAAATTTAAAAGGGGTGAGACTGCACAAAAAGTGTTCTAAAAACGTTCTAAATGGTAGTTTCTACATAATCTCAGGAAATACCGAACCGATTCCAAAAGTAATGGTATCAAAATGATGGTGTTAGTCCAATTTAGAACATAGGCTATATTTTATGTCGGTGCCACTACCCCAAAGGGGGTGCAGGAGCAAAAAACGTTCTAAAAATGCGATTTTTGCATTACTGAAGGGCCTAGAAATATGAAATTTGGAATATTAGTTACTTACAAGATATAAAGGATGTCTAAGAACAGTTCTTAAACAATTCGAAATTTAAAAGGGGTGAGACTGCACAAAAAGTGTTCTAAAAAACGTTCTAAATGGTAGTTTCTACATAAACTCAGGAAGTACCAAACCGATTAAAAAAATATTGGTGTCAAAATGATAGTGACAACGTTTGCTCCAAGATAGGCTATGTTTTATGTTGGTGCCACTACTCCAAAGGGGGTGTAGGAGAAAAACGTTCTAAAAATGCAATTTATGTGTTACTGAAGGGTCTAGAAATATGAAATTTGAAGTATCAGCTACTTATTAGATATAAAGGATTTTTAAGAACAGTTCTTAAACAATTCGAAATTTAAAAGGGGTGAAAATGCGCAAAAAGCGCTGTAAAAAACCTTCTAAATTGCAATTTCTATGCAATCTCAGGAAATACTGAACCGATTTCAAATATAATGGTGTTAAAATGATGGTGACTGATCTTGCTCTAAGATAGGCTCTATTTTATATCTGTTTCCACTACCCCAGAGGAGATGCAGGAGCAAAATGAGCGAAAAGCGTTCTAAAAACGTTCTAAATGCCGATTTGTCACCAATATCTCAGGAAAAATCAAACTGATTTCAAAAGTAATGGTAAGAAATTGATGCTGACAGCCGCTGCTCTAACATAGATGCTATTTCAAGTCGGTATCACTATCACCTAGACGTTGCAGGAGCAAAAAACATTCCAAATTTCGATTTTTGTGATCGGTAGGGGCTAGCAACTTAAAATTAGGCAAGGTACATATTTATTACATATAAATGATCTTTAAGAATAGTTTCGAAAAAATTGGAAATTTAAAAAGGGTTGAAAATGCGCGAAAAGCTTTCTAAAAACGTTCTAAATTGCGCTTTCTACTCAATCTCAAGAAATTCCAAAGCTATTTCAAAAGTAATGGTTGCAAATCAATGGTGACAGTTCCTGATTACCATTGATTACATATTAGGTTAACACAAATAGGTTGTAACATAGGTTATATTTTATGTTGCTGTCACTACCATCTGAGGGTTGCAAAAGCAAAACATGTTCTAATTTGCGTTTTTTGCATAACTGAAGGATCTAACACTTTGAAGTATGGCATGTTATTTACTTACAAGATGCAACTGCTTTCTATGAACTGTCGAAAGAAAATTTCAAATTTAAAAAGATGAAGTGAGCGAAGAGCGTTATAAATTACAATTTTTATGTAATCTTATCAAATACCAAACCGATTAAAAAAATAATGATAACAAATTGTTGGTGATAGAACCTGCTCAAACATAAGCTATATTTTATGTCTGTGCCACTACCACCAGAGGGCTGCAGTAGCTAAAAGCTTTCTAAATTGCGATTTAAGGCTAGAAACTTTAAATATGGCATGATAGTTACTTATAAAATATAAATGCCTTCGAAGGACTGTCGAAAATAAATTCGAATTAAAAAGGGGTGAAGTGAAGGGGAGGTGCGAAAAGCATTCTAAAAAAGTCCTAAATTACGATTTCTACGCAATTTCAGGGAATATAAACCAAATATAAAAGTAATAGTTGCGAATCAATGGTAACAGTCTCTGATCCTACACAGGCTATATTTTATGCCGATGATTCTACCACCTGGGATTTACAGAAACAACAAACGCTCTAAAAAAGGCCTTTAAAAGCTTTCTAAATTACGTTTCTGTGGAATATTAGGAAATAACAAACCAATTTCAAAATTAATGTTGGCAAATTAATGGTGACAGTTCCTATTTCATCATAGCCCTTTATGTTGAGAGAGGTGGTAGGACTTGGAATTTGACATGATGGTTAATTTTAAGATGTAAAAAGATGGTTTCTAAAAAATTCGAAACTTCAAATGAATACTGAAAGATTCATTAATTGAGCATAAAAGTTTCAAAATATTTTCTAAATTATTACTTATTTAGTTTTATTTTGTTTTATTAATTTAAGTCTCATTTTTGCCTTATGCAGTGTAACAATGATGTTTAATCAAACTGTGTTTTAAATAGTAATTTTTTTTAATTATTCCTAAAAGTAATAAGTACCTTTTAATAAAATAAAATATTACCTTTTAATAAAATAAAAATTTAGTTAGTACCTTTTAATAAAAATTAGACATATAAATATCACTTGGCATATTTCAAATATTACGCGAGCAAAGCCGCGGGGTTTGCTAGTATATATATATATATAAATATATCTATACTAATATTATAAAGAGGTAAAAATTGTTTATTTGTAGGAGGTATGCTCTGGAACTACCGATCCAATTCCAAAAGTAATGGTATCAAAATGATGGTGTTAGTCCTACTTAGAACAAAGGCTATATCTTATGTCCGTGTCACTGGCCAAAAGCGGGTGGAGCAGCAAAAAACGTTCTAAAAATAAGATTTTTGTGTTACTGAAGGGCCTAGAAACATGAAACTTGGAATGATAGTTACTTATAAGATACTAATGATCTCTAAGGACATTTCTTAAAAAAATCGATATTAAAAAGGTATGAAAACGCGCGAAAAGCGTTCTAAAAAACGTTCTAAATGGTGATTTTTTACGCAGTTTCAGGAAATACCAAGCCAATTTAAAAAATAATGGTGTCAAAATGATGGTGACAACCCTTGCTCCAACATAGGCTACATTTCATGTTGGTACCACTACCCTTAAAGGGGGTGGAGTAGCAAAAAACATTCGAAATTGCGATTTTTGTGTTACAGTAGGTTCCAGATACATGGAATCTGGCATGGTAGTTATTTATTAGATATAAATGATCTCGAAGAACATTTCTTAAAAAATTCGAAATTTAAAAGGGGTAAAAATACGCAAAAAGCGTTCTAAAAAACGTTCTAAATGGCGCTTTTTACGCAATTTCAGGAAATACCAAACCAATTAAAAAAATAATGGTGTCAAAATGATGGTGACAACCCTTGCTCCAATATAGGCCACATTTTATGGCGGTGCCACTACCCCTAAAGGGGGTGCAGGAGCAAAAAAACGTTCGAAATTGCGATTTTTGTGTTACTGAAAGGCCCAGATACATGGAATTTGGAATAGTAGTTACTTATCAGATATAAATGATCTCTAAGAACATTTCTTAAAAAATTCGAAATTTAAAAGGGATGAAAATGCGCGAAAAGAGTTCTAAAAACGTTCTAAATGGCGATTTCTACACAATCTCAGAAAGTACCCAACCGATTTCAAAAGTAATGGTTGGAAATTGATGATGACAGCCCTTGCTCCAATATAGGATATATTTCATGTCAGCGTCACTACTCCCTTGCGGGTGATTTTTGTGATACTGAAGGGGCTAGCAACTTGAAATTTGGCATGGTAATTACTTATGAGATGTAAATATTCTCTGAAAAGAGTTCCTTAAAAATTAAAAAGGGGTGAAAATGAACGAAGAGCGTTCTAAATAGCAATTTCTTATGCTATCTCAGGAAATATAAACTGATTTCAGAAGTAATAGTTTTAAATTGATGGTGACAGTCTCCGCTCCAACATAGCCTATATTTTACGTTGTTGTCACTTCCACCGGGGTGTTACAGGAGCAAAAAATTTTCTTAATCGCGTTTTTTGTGTTACTAATGGGGTCTAACATTTTAAATTTGGAATGGTAATTACTTCAAAGATGCAAATGCTTTTTGAGAATTGTCGAAAGAAAATTCCAAATTTAAAAGGATGAAGTGAGCGAAAAGTGTTCTATAAGCGTTCTAAATTACGATTTTTATGCAATCGTATGAAATACGAAACCGATTTCAAACATAATGGTTGCAAATTGATGGTGATAGAACCTGCTCAAACATAAGCTATATTTTATGTCGAGGGTTGTAGGAGCAAAAAACTTTCTAAATTGCGATTTCTACGGCACTGAAAAGGCTAGAAACTTTAAATATAGGACGGTAGTTACTTTTAAAATATAAATGCCCTCTAAGAACAGTCGAAAATAAATTCGAAATTAAAAAGAAGTGAGGCGAAGGGAAGGAGCGAAAAGCATTTTAAAAAGAGTCCTAAATTACGATTCCTATGGAATCTCAGGAAGTAATAAACCGATTACAGAAGTTATTGGTTGCGAATCAAGAGTGATAGGCCCTGATCCTATACGGGCTATATTTTATGCCGATGTCACTACCACCTGGTTGGCAGGAACAACAAGAAAGCCTTTAAAAACATTTAAATTCCGTTTTCTATAGAATATTAGGAAATACCAACCGATTTCGAGATTAATGTTGGCAAATTAGTGGCGACAGTCTCCGTTTCAACATTTTTCGAGACGTTCTATTTCAACTCTGTTTCGGCATTTTATGTTTGTGCCACTAACACCAGAGAGGTGGTAGATTGTTAGACAAGAAGCTTGGAATTTGACATGATAGTTAATTTTAAGCTGTAAATGTGTTAAAATGGTTTCTAAAAAATTCCAAACTTCAAATGAATACTGAAATGAGCTTATGAAATGTGCATAGAAGTCTCAAAATACTTTCTAAATTATCATTTAATTTGAATTAGTTTTAGTTCTCCTTATTCATTAAAATCTCATTTCTGTCTATTGCACTTTTATAATGAAGTTTAATCAAACTGTGGCTTAATTTGTAGTTTTTGAATTATTTCAAAAAGTGTTCTTCTAATAAAAAATAGTCATATAAGTATCACTTTGTATATTTCAACTATTACGCGAGCAAAGCCGCGGGGTTTGCTAGTATAATATACAAAGCTAAATAAAAAAGCAAAACGATATCTACATTTGTAGAATTGTAAGAAGTTTTTTTTTGTTTCCTGAAAAAAAATTCAGTTTTTGGACATAACGAGTTTCGGAAATGGGCGACTCATGTATGTTACCCTTAGATGTGACATTGACATATTATTATTGTTTGATAAAGTTTTAATTTTTTGTCTGAAGAAATCAATGTATTGCAAATTATTTAAACAAAACTTTCGCATTTATTTATCCATTCATATTAATCAGAAGACCACCAATCTTCATCATAACAGCATTTTCTTGGTTTTTTGGACAGTGAGAGGTACACATATATAGGCACTGTTTTTACCACTATTGGTTTTTCTTTCCTTTCAGGTTTTTCAGTCGTTGTCGTTGTTGGCTCTTTTGTGGTAGTTGTTGGTTCTTTTGTGGTAGTTGTTGGCTCTTTCGTGGTAGTTGTTGGCTTTTTTGTCGTAGTTGTTGTCGTGGTAGTTGTAGTCGTTGTTTTTTCAGTAGTTTTCTCAGTGTCGCAAATAAAATTTGGTATGGGCACAGCTAATGAAAAATTTGGCCAGTGTTTCATGTCATCATATAGGGCGTCTCCTGGACATGTCGAACAAAACGCATCTTTGTGACCAATTATGACAAAGTTAGGGTGGATGTAACCCTGAAAATGAATAAATGAAATGAAAATAAGCACCATAAAAATGTCTTATTGGCATGGTTTACGAAACAAAGTGATTAGGATTAATTACTTTTATCATATTTATTACAATTCATATCTTAATTATAGTATAACTTCAAAAATCCGGCATCATCGGGACAGAGACTATGCCGGATTTTTGAAGGAATATTAAAAGTAGCACTATATTCTTAATGGTGCCTTTAGCCATAATTTAATTCATTATTAAGTGATAATTATGTTAGAATAAGAGAAAATTAAATATAAAAAAATTTACTTTAATTGATATTTTCTATGTTACAGAAAAGATATCATAAAGAGTGAAATTATTTCTTCTCTTGTAATTTTGGAAACATCGATACAAACTTTGTTTGCTTCAAATTTTATGGACGTTCCTTAAGAAGTTTTTATTTTTTATTTTATACAAATGAAGAATTTTTATTTCGGAAATACAGTCTTGTTTCTCTAAAGCATATTTTAATCTCCAATCAAATTTATGCATTTTTCTAGCGACACCTTTTCTTTTGCCGGTTGTTCATCCTCATCTTCTGAGCTGCTACTAGCATTATCGGCGGTTCGATTTAGCTCAGCATCAGCGATCTCGCTGCCCGTTAAATTGTTCGTTGTTGATGCATTTTCGTCAATGTTTAGCCAATCATCTACATCCCTTTTTTTGACACATGCATTTTCAGATTTTGCGTGTTCAATAAACTCATAAATTGTGACCTTTTCACGGGAAATGTGAAAGCCTGAAAATTCTTCCTCATCATTGATGTTGTCGTTTCCGAAAATTCGTACAGGCCATATGATTATGCCATGCATTCTCTAAAGTTATCCCCAAAGTTCTTCCCGTTGCTAAGTAACAGCTCCCAGAGAATAATCACCTCTGACAAATGAGAAAAAAAAAAAGTCAAATATTCTTTTTTTTTTTTTTTTTGTTGCATTTTTACTTTCGATCTTGAAGCTTTTAATTCATAAAGAGTTGTTATTTTTCTTCTCCCATAACTTAAAAGTGTAAAAGAAAAAAGAAGGGAAAAGAGGGTTTTGATGCTGGATTTATGAATGCCGGCTTTTTGAAGACTTTCATGTCGAATATTCCACATACTTAAGGGGACGTTCTCGCTGAAAATATAAGAAAAACTTTTTTTTTCTTTTAGCATTTTGTATCCCATAAAGTATGTAGAACGTGCCGCAGAACTGCTGTTTGTTCCATCCAATATTTAAGTCGTAACAATCAGTTTGACGGACCGGTGTCACGGCCGACAAAAGGATTGATCAAAGCTCAAATAGTGTCTTTCTTGAAACAAATTTTTAAGAAAAATAAAAAGTTTAAACTATTATTCTATACCGAAAATACATATAGTTTAAATAAGTTAAAATGTATTATGTACTCTGTTCATGAACCCACGAAATATTGTTTGTGATGTTTTATTCTTTCTTATCTTCTTTTAGTTCTTTAACATGCTGATAAGTCTGTAAGTTATGCTCAGTTAATTTAGCTGTATTAAATCTATTAAAATCTCAAGTTAGATAATTTTGCATAATTCAATTTCGTAAAGATTATTCTCTGTTTACGAACTACATAAAAAGAAATATAGAGTTTATATAATTTCTGGGGAAAATCAGAAAAATACATTTTTGTAACTTTATTTTAAAATATTTTCATTTATACAGAAAAACAATTTATTTTTCAGAATAATTTGCTGCATAATTTAATTTTTATTTAAATCAAGTAACATTATTTCATTTTTCTCTTAAAATTTTCTTTTTCAAATACAAATTTTCAAAATATCTCATGTCTATTATTATATACATTGAAAATGTCAAATATTTAAATTGATTTAACCAATATTATTTTACTCTAAATTTCACAGAAATGAAAAGCATTAAATACGTTTAATAACATTTTCCAATTCAAACAACTTGTATAACAAAAATTTAATGAATTAAGATTGCCCATTTAAAACCATCTGTTGTTGAACGGTATTATTTGAAATTTTATACAGCAACAGAGCAATAAGATAAGTGAAAATAAAAAAAAGCGCTTAAAATAATTAAAAATAAATGATTTAACAACTTTGAATAAATTACGTTTCAAATATTATACACAGAATAAATTCAATTCAATCGAAATTATTGGCGATTTTTTAAATACATAAATATGGGTATATTTTTAAATTGTGGAGCATCAAATAAATAATGTAAACAAATGATAAACGAATGTCTTTCTGTATTTGTTAAACAAAAATACGTTTAAAGAAGTAGCACTAATTAATAAGAACTAAAAATACGCTACATATTATGCAAGCGTACATAATAAAAAGATAAATGAAAACTGTTGAAAGCTATTTTTGAAATTTCACTCAATTTAAATCTCTGTGCTAAAAATATCTACGGATATTTAATCTTTAAAAGAGAATCAATCTTTTCGAAGTACAAATATATGCAAAAATAACGAACTTAAGTAAGGATTTAATAAAAAAAAAAGTATAGGATAAATAGGATAAATAAATAGGATATAATAAAAAAAAAATATTTATACAATATTAAGAGAATAAGCAAAGTTCGCCAGTATCCGGCAACCAACTCATAACGAAATATTTTTTTCAGAACTTTGATTATTTTTGCACGATTCTGAATTAATTAAAAAATATAGATATATGTACATTGCAAACAATTTTCAATAAATTTGGCCATTATATGTGTTGATCTGAAATATTCAAGCATGTAGAAAAATAACAAAATTACATATAAAATTAAATATTCTAATTCTGGACACTGATGGTATAAAACTATGATATAATTAAAAGGATATTTGCATGTTTCATAATATCAACAAAATAAGCAAGTCTTTTTGCCAATAACCGGTAATCAACTTATATCGATTTCATGGATATTTACATGATTCTTAATTATTAAGAAAATATATATGTCTGTACATTACAAACAATTTTCAATAAATTTGGCCATTATATGTGTTGATCTGCAATATTCAAGAATATATAAAAATTATAAAATTACATATAAAATTAAATATTCTAATTCTAAACAGTCATGGTATAAAAGTATACGATTAAAATAAAAATATATTTACACGTTTCATAATATAAAAATTATAAGAAAGTATTTTTGACAATATCCGGCAACCAACTCATATCGATTTTTTTTTTTCAAAACATGCATATTTACATAATTCTTAATTATTTAGAAAATATATATATCAGTACATTGTGAACGATTTTCAATAAATTTAACCTTTATATGGGGGTTATTAACTATGCAAGCATGTAGAAAAATTACCAAATCACATGATAAAATTAAATGTTCTAATTCTGGACAGTCATCATATAAAAGTGTACGATAAAAATAAAAATATATTTACATGTTTTATAATATAAAAAATAAAATAAGCAGGTCTTTTCGCCAATATCCGATAATCAAATCATATCGAATTTTTTTCTTTTCTTCTTTAAAAAAACATGGATATTTACACGATTCTTGATTTAGAAAAATATAGATATGTGTACATTGTGAACAATTTTCAGTAAATTTAAATGTTGTAGGTGCTGGTCATGAAATACGGGGAAACAATAACAAATAATAAATAAATAATATTTTTTTTCATGTTTCATTATTTTAAAGAATCAATACGTCTAATTTTTTTTTCTTTCAACAGTTTGTACTCCAAATTTGAAGGAAATTCCTATAATTCTCCGGGCCGTGCTACTACACATAAAATATTAAAACACTTAGCTGTGAGGTATAGCTATTAGATATAGCTATAACATACGAACAAAATA
The DNA here is from genome assembly GCA_963932465.1 of Maratus speciosus. NCBI lineage: Eukaryota > Metazoa > Arthropoda > Arachnida > Araneae > Salticidae > Maratus > Maratus speciosus. Next base: position 595,395,281 of record OZ010788.1, on the reverse strand, counting down.
GAAAATACAGCACAGCATCCTTTTGTTTGGAGTCAGTTTCCAACCAAAACGTCATGATTTACGTCACCAACGACTGAAAGCATCTATTTTGAAAGCTCAACGTTCTTTTATCAGAACAATTATGAAAGAAGCAACATTTTAAGCATCATTTCCACGAATTATTTGTACTGAGCTTTATTTTATTATTTTTACTTGTTGCGTATCTACCCGTTGTGTTGCATTTAAATAACATGAAATCTTTGATTATTTGAGGGTGAAAAGAAATCTAATTTTGTTATACATTTCAAGTTTCTAGTCCTAACCAATTTCAAATAAATCGTAATTCAGAACGTTTTTTACTCACTTCACCTTTTTAAATTTCGAATTGTTTAGAAATAGTGTTTTAGGCATATCAACATTTTAAAAGTAACTGCCATGCCAAATTTCAAGTTTTTAGCTCCAACAATATCACAGAAATTGCAATTTCAGAATGTTTTTAACACTTTCCAACAAAGTTGAAAAGTGTTTATGCATTCGATTTGTCTGTCCGTCTTGTCCACGCTGTAACTCCCGTAAATATGGTCAGATTTTCATGCAATTGATAAAGGTTATTTAGGGTCACCAAAAGTATGTGGGATTAATAGTTCATTTACAGGGGCACTCAAAAGTATTCCATTACATTATGCTATATGGGGAAAAATAATTTGCAGAGTATTTTAATGACATTACGCTATTTCAAATGTATTGAAACTGATATAAATCACTGAATTTCACTACGATCAAGTTGGAACAGGGCATTCATAGCATTTTTTTATTCATTTACAGGGACACACAAAAGAAATCGGTTTCAATACTGTCTTCGAGTAATAATTTCTGGAATGTACGGTTAAAAATTCGGTATGCGCTTTTAAATTTAATTCATTTTTTGCATGTTAATCGTTATATATAAATTCTATACCTCATATACAGGGCTGCACAAAAGTATTCACGTATCATTCTCCTTATTAGAGGAAATTGCTGAAGGGGAATTTTCAACTGAAGTATATGTATTTTTTATGTGAAATAAATTTTGGAATGCATATACAGTCGGACCTCTATTTAACGAACTTCTATTTTGCGAACTTTTCCTTGGAACCAAGAACATTTTGCGAATTTCTTCGTAAAATAACCTCCAAATATCGAAGTGCATTCTCTATTTAACGAACTTTTTCTTGTGATCTAATTTTTTTTCCCTCCCCATTTCTCAAAATATTCCTGGACATTTCAAACTTATTCTTTCTTTAAACATATTTTATGATGTTCAATGGCCTTGAACTGATTTTACCAGGCACCTTCTTTGCCAGCAGTGAGAATTCGGTAAGTACGGAGGACGAAGACGATAATCCCTAGAGTAACTTAAAAAAATGTGGATACAGATGAGAAAAAAAAAAGAAATTAACCATGATGTGCTGACTGATGATTGGATTTCACTTAATTCTGAAATTGAGACCTCGGAAACACTATCCGAATCGGATATTTTCGACAGTGTGAAAAATAAAAACAATACAGCAATGAATTGCGATGAAGACGAATATGATGATGATGGAAATGATCATGATGCAGGAATTAACAAAACTTCGTATGATGAAATGCTAAAATCATTTGAAACAATCCGACGCGGATTATAGTTCGAAGAAAATAAGCATGAAGGGGTTTTTGGTGCATTGCAAAGATGCGATACATATTTTGAGAGAAGGTACTTTTTAAAAGAAAAAACTCAGACAAAATTAACAGATGCTTTCAGAAACTAAATTTAAGGACGCATATGTTAATGGATGGTTAAAATTATTTGTTAGGATAATAATAAATACGATAAGGTCATTAAAATTCGTTAATTTTAATGTTCTACTTACTAATAGAAAATACAGTGTATTCCCGGACAATGTTTTGTTTTCCTTGCAGATTTCAAAGTTTTAAACACATAGAAAAAATGAATTGATGATGAATATTAGTGGGTAAAATAAATAAAACAAATCGATATAATTTATCAGAAAAATGTGATTAATTACTTTTAGTAAAAATATTTAGTGTTCATGAATTTAAAATCTGTTTTATGCAGTTTAAAGTGTTTTAAAAGGTGAATCTCTATTTAACGAATTTTCCATATAACGAACTTTTTTTCGGGATTTAGCGACTTCGTTAAATAGAGGTTCGACTGTAGTTAATAGATACAAAGCTATTTATCTTATACAGGGCTGCTGAAAAAATTCGGACAATTTCCCGAGAGTAGATAGGAATAGCTGAAGTTGGGTTTTGAAATGTGTTATGCGTTTCCATATGGTTGAATTAGACATATTTTATTTTTTTAAACGGTGCAGTTTTATTACATTATTCTGAATGTGTTGGAAAGTGTTTCATAATCTACGCTTGACGCATGATTTTTTTCTTTCTTGTTTGTTCCTGCACCTTTTCAGATTTCGAATTTTTTAGAAGCAGTTCTATGGAAGCATTAACATCTTAAAGTAACAGCCAAGTGAAATCTCACGTTTCTAGTCCTAACGGCTCCAAATAAATCATAATTTAAAATGTTATAGAGAATTTTTCGCTCATTTTACCCTTTTAAATTTCGCTCTTTTTAAAAACCGTTTATAGCGAGCTTTTACATCTTGAAAGTAACCATCACATCAAATTTCAACTTTTTAGCTCCAACAATATCAGAGAAATAGCAATTTTGGAAAGTTTTCTGTTCTTGCACACCCTTGGGACTTCATGTATAGACATAAAACAAAGCCAGTGTCACCAGCCTTTTGCTGCCATTTTTTTTTTCAAATAGGCTCGTAGTTCCCGAGATTACCAATTACAAACTAATTTTACTTGCTTATAATATTGCAGAATAGATTATTAACCTTTTCAGGGGCAAAGCACTTCCATTCCTAAAATGTTGAAATGAATGAATGACACAGGAATTTACAACACATATTACAACACATTTAAACAAATTTATTTGGTTGGTTGTGTTTATGACAACCAATTATCAACACGAGGGATATAGGCCCTAAGGGGGGGAGTGCCCTTCGTGGGGGTCTTTCTAAGGTAACCTAACCCGTATTAACGCTTGGAAATCCAAGGTTCGAAGAAAACCATGAAAACTCTGAACGATTAGGCCGACGGGCGCGATTGGGTTCGAAATAAGCACTTCCCGTCTACCAGCTTCGAAAGCAGAACCTCTCGGCCACTGGTGGGGCCAAATTTATTTGGAAATAAGGAAAAAACTATATTTCACATACATAATGATAATATAGCGAAACTTTTTTTTATCAAAATTTTGGTGCCCTTGTGGCACTTGGGAATTAAAATTAAGTGGTTTTATAAATGTACCACCGCTCCTGAAAGAGTTAAATAAGTAACAGTTAATGGCGTTATACTCACTTTTTCGACACCGCAACTGGTGAGTTTCGGGATGAGATCGATCATCCTTCTTTCTGGAATATCCTTCTGATAATTTCCCAGGAATGCGATCCCTATTGATTTTCTGTTCATGTTTTTTGTATGACCGCCCATCCTATTCCAGGACCGCCCGGCATAAGCTCTTCCATCTCCACCAATCACAAAGTGATAACCGATGTCTGGCCATTCTACAAGAAATGCAATATGTATATAAATAAATTATCTAATTTTTTTCAAGCTCATCAATAAATTATTCTAAATTTGCGACAAAAATAATTGCGCGATAAACAATAAAATAAGATTTTGAGACGTGATTAAAAGGGAAAAGAAAAACAAGAGCTGCAGAGAAAAAATTCAAATAAATAATTAAGAGAGAATTTACCCAAAATAGCACAGTTTGTTGACCCATCATTTGCGGAAAGTATTGGGAAATCGTAGGATTGGGAGTGGCACGGTTGGCAAATGGTTCGCGTAGAGATCCCTTTAATTTGGAGCATATCTGTGACAGTATTCTGCCCTCGTTGGATCGGACGATTTTCTCGTAATGCACCGACGAAGTAACGCAAACACACGTGTTCAAATCTCAGGAAAATAAACAGACCACATGTGCCCTTGGAAGTGATTGGTCGAAACTGGTTAACCTTGAAAAGGAGAGGTTGAACGTTGCTAGCAAATTCCGTTCGTAGGGCAGAATTGCAAACTGCTGAATATCGTTATGAATTACGAGAGCGTTTGTTTCCGAGTCTCGTTTTATTCCGTTAAGGGCAGAATACTGTCAAGCAGCGAACGGTTGGACCACTGATTGGATTTTGCTGACTAATGGTACGGCAAAGCGGACATATCTTACCGTGAGACAACGTGGGATGACGATTAGTCAACAATAAGTCAACATTGATCCAACCAATTTGTGCTACTTGGGTAGTAAAATAAATAGAAGGTATGTAAAAGCCTCAAATGCTTTGGTGGAGATGTTAGTTTTATACAAAAAGGAACAATACATAAAGTAGACATATGAGTCGTTCCCTGTGGAAAGTTATGAAGCCGTAAAACGAATTCTTTCCCCTCTATTATATATCTATTATATATCCGCTATATTATATATTCAGTCTTTGACCAACAGCATTCCAACCAGAAGTCTCTAATGCAAGATGCGGTCAAATGTCGCGGACACAGGATAGTGTTGGAGCGAGTCCAAGTGACTTCATTTACGCTGACTCGAGGTTAGCGAAAAAGACAGACAACCGCGGTGCGTTACACGTCTCTCTCTTTTCAAACAGCTGGAGTCACATGATGCTCCAATGTGCGAATGCAGAAACAGGAAAAGAGCATCACGTGACTCTAGCGGTCTAATGCGAAAGGTAGTGCGGCAGCCTCTTTTTTTCATTGGCCTTGAGACGACTCCATCTATTGTATCCTCCTACTAGGTTTTTCATTTCAAATGTAAAAGTATTCGAGTAAACCAGGAAAAGAGTTCTTTGGATGACTCATTTAATAAAATTCCAGAAAGTGCAGGAATTCACAATAATAAGCAAATACAAACATGCAGTTGCCTCCAACGTATAGCTTGATAGCTGCAATCAAACAGCTTAAGACAATAGAAGATAACAGAATAATTATTACAAAACAGACCTTGAATTCTCAATTCAGCACCACTCTTACATGAAATTAGCTGGGTTAATGCTGACTCACTATGTGTTTCACGGAGTTCTATTTATATGCTTTCGACCAGTGAACTATGACTAATGGTAAACCACCCCTACCTGAAGAAATTCTTCACGATTTTAATTTGTCATATCATTTACATAGAAGTAAACAGCGTTGAATTCAGATATTTAGGGAAGATTTTTTTTTTTTTTGTGTGTGTGTGGGGGGCGGGGGGGGGGGCGGTGTTGGAAAATCTGAAGTTCCGGGATTGTGGGGGGTGAACATTTTGATGCTCTGGGGGGATATCTCCTTCCCGCGGCACCCCCCTAAATTTAACACTGATAGTAAGTAAGAAAGTAAGACAAAAACAAAAGAGTTTTTGCTTTTTAACAGTAGAGTGCTATTTCTTTAGAACAACAGTCAAAACGCTGTTACCACAAATATAAAATAGAACTTTTAAGACAAAAATGCAGATATAAAATTTCCAAGAAGTTTGACACCACTTTTTTTTTATTAGAAAGTTTCTATTTAATATTTAAATAGCAGAATTTGTAGCCGTTTCGTTTAATTGCAGGATTTGTAATATTTTCCTGCAATTAAATAAACCGAAACATTCTATTAAAAATTTCTGTTGCAATTGCATGCACCCTGTCTTTATTATTTTTTATATTTTAATTTTAGCCCCTCTGCACTCGAAAAAAAAATTGTCATAAAACACTATCAATATTCGGAGTAAGTTGCCGGAACATCTCTTTGATTTGAAGATATTTTATGTTATTTGACTGAATTTCTGTCTTTTGAATGAAGAATTTCAGGACACTTTTAGCTTATTAGGTTTCTGTGATTTGACAGGAAAATATATATACGTAAAAATTCCTTCTAAAATAAAAGAGTGCTTGCAACTTGCAACAGAGTTGCCGGAAAACCGCTGTGACATTTTTATGTTATTTGATTTGACTAAATTTTCGTCTTTTGATTTTAAAATTTCAAGAAATTTTGAGCTAATTACATTTGCAAATTTTCTCTAATTTCAAGAGAAAAAAGACAAAAAACGTCATGTAAAAAAATTCTTTTGAAACGAAAAAGTGTTTGAAGTGGAATTTACGGAAAACCACTGTGATTTGACGAAAATGCAGCTCAGACAGGAGGATTTCATGTAATTCTTTACACAAGATTAGTGAGTTTTCCGTGTTTTGTGAGAAAATAAGTAAATCAAAGTGGAAATTTTCGAGAAATAATGGAATAGAATCAACGAAAAAATTCATATCAATTTACGTTTTTTTTTAATATTGTGGCGCAACCATACAATATGACAAGCAATTCTCCTCTTTTTAGGGTTTCGTTCATCTGACGAAACCCTATTTGTCTCACTCCTCTGTCTGTCACAGAGCCCGTTCTCAGAAACTATATATGATGGAGACTTGAAATTTTGGATTCTTATAGCTGAATACCTCACATCAAACGACAAATCATAAAATTTTGAAAAGTCTTATATTATTTACCACCTCTGGGCTATAACTTGTGTATTTTAAGCTTTTTTTTCTAACTGAGCCCCTAATGAAGTTGAAGACTTGAAATTTTGGATACTTATAGCTGAACACCTCATATCAAAGGACAAATCATAAAATTTTGAAAAGTCTAGTATTATTTACCCCTCCGGGCTCTAACTTCTGTATTTTTAGCAAGTTTTCTAACCTCCACGCTTTTCACCTGAGGTGCACTTTTCTAACTTTTGCCGACACTCCTTTAACCACTCTTTCATATTATGCACCATAGTCGTACATATTTTAGTTCCAATTTTTACCGACAGGAGGCGCATACCTTTATCGGGTGCTATGGGTCCGACCCCGTCGACTAATATACCTACGGATAGTTTGTACGGAGTTTCGTTCGGATAGAGGTTTGTTTAGAATTGATTCCCTGGTCACGTCCCCTGGTTGCGAAATGTGGAAGTAACAGATTTTGCAAAACGATAAAGTGTTTTGAAAGGAATATTAAACGAAACCCTCTGTGCGATCTGTGATCACACTTACCCACTTATTCTTTAAAATTAAATATATATTTATTTAAACCTAAACTCATGCAGAATTTTTGGAGCTTACTTTTTGTCGTCATGTGTTCTTTTTGAAGAATTTTCATAGATTTAGAACACGATGAACTACTGTTGCACGCTCCGCCGACTGTGTGATGGATAATGACATAGTAGACAGGGCTCCAAAAGCACTCCATAGCTTCTGCTGGCTCATCAGCACCCCAGTCTTCCCTGTCCATTAGATAAGGCTCCAGATGACTACATGATCTCCCATTCCCTAAATGAAAAGGTATTTTTGCTAAAAAAGTTTTACTTGTCAATGGTCCAGAATCATTAGATTTTTAGAAAGCAATTTCAAAAGATAATCTAACTTTAGAAAGAAACAAGTTATGTTACCTTTAAAGTTATAACATATTGTTTTTATTATGCTAGTGTGGTATGTAAAATGAATTACACGCACTCACAAAACATTTCGTCAAAAAACATAAAAAATACTAGTCGGATGTGGCAATCCCAAAATTTCGTTCTATCTCATACATGTTAATACTTCAAAATTAGCTATCACGGTGCCAAAATTAAATGGAAAGCTATACCCATAATGAGGATTCTAAAGATATGAAATTCCGTGCATTAGTTCTTGAGATACGGCTATCGCTAAAACCGTTTAAACCTTGCAGAATGCAGCATAACAGTGTCACTGTTGGGCGATTATCACCAAAACCTAATCAGCAGCAACTTGTGTCAACGTCTAACTGAATCCTAAATTAGATAGATATAAAATTCGTGCATTAGTCTTGAGGCAGAGATATTGTGGAAATCTTGAAAAATGAAGCATAACAGCGCCACTTGTTGGACGATTTAGATCAAAATGTAAACAGCACCTATTCATATCAAGGACTAACTAAATCTAAAGTGTGATGAAAATACCTGCATTTATACTTGAGATAGAGCTATTGAGATAATCATGAATAATGTATCATAGCAGCGCCACCTATTGGGAGGTTTATACCAAAATGTAAACGGCAGCAATTCACGTCGAGGACTAACTGAATCTGAAGTTTTATGAAAATCCGTCTATTAGTTCTTGAGATAGAGCTATAGTGGAAGTCGTGGAAAAGGCTGCATAGCAGCGCCACCTATCGGGCGATTTACACCAAAAACTAATCAGCATCAATTTATATCAGGGACTAACTGAATATACATTTTTATTAAATTCCGTGCGTTATTTCTTGAGATTGAGCGCCCACAAAATTTGTGTCACATACAGACAGACAGACAGAGACACAGACTCACAGACAGACATTTTGTAAAAGTATGTTTTTCGGGATTTCTGACCCCCAAAACATGTAAATCTGTCGAAAACCGAAAGTCGGGAGTTTTCACGAATCCAATACTTTCTTCTTGTAAAGATAGAAGAAAGTAACAAGCAGCAAGTACCAAGTAATTGGAAGAGAATCTTTTGCTATTTGAAGCAATTTTCCTCTTTTCACCGGAGAATTTCAGAAAATTTTGTTCTTAGGTTTGAGAATTTTTCATGTGTTTTGAGAAAAAAAGACATACGCAACGATTCTGTTCTAATATGAAAAAGCACACTGTAAAGAAAAAAAAAATTCTTTATCTAAGGAAAACGTAATATAATCACGAACGAAAATATACAATAACCACTGCCTGCTACACTGTAAAAAATATACGACACGGAATATTTTGGTTTCTGGGATTCCTAAAGATAGAGAACGCTTTTCGGAATCTTTGTAAAAAAAAATCCGACCAGTTTTCCTGTAGGAATCGGAAAAATAGTTGCCCTTATCGTACCGGAAAAATTTCTAACCCAGCTCGGAATAAAATGCGTAAAATCGGAATAAAATCCGTAAAATACCGTTTTATTGGTTATTTTCTTTTTTTTTACGGACTTTATTCCGAGCTGGGTCGGAAAATTGTCCGGTACGATAAGGGCAACTATTTTTCCGATTCCTACAGGAAAACTGGTCGGATTTTTTTTTACAGTGTACTAAAGATTCCGAAAAGCGTTCTCTATCTTTAGGAAACCCAGAAACTAACATATTTTCGAGATTTAAAGAAGTACTTATAAAAACAAAAGTATTTTGCTTCCACTGATTTTCGGAAGCGTTTCCGAGCAGTTTTTAGAGTGTATTAATGAGTTTTCTGAACCCGGAGTATGGGTTTCTCGTATGCTATTCATTTCCAAGTAAACATTTTCGCTTTCAACAAACATGTTTTTAACAAACAAACATGATACAGCATTTACATTAACATTAAAATTAATGTTAATTTGCTACTTTTGCATGCATAAATACAGTAACATAGCTTAAAATGTTTACATGAGAATTACCAGCGTCTGAAAAACCTATATTCCCGTTTAAGAAATCTTATTAATAAACTAACTAGACGCAAGGTTATTATTAGACATACTTGTCTAATAACCTTGATGTAATATGTCTAATAACCTTGTCTAATAACCTAATTTAATACATCCTTGAACTAGACGGACCCAAAACTAGACCCAACTAGACCCAAAACTTTCTTCTATCTCATACATGTTAATATTTCCTGAAAAATACAGCATAGCAGCTTCATCGGCTAGATGATTTACACCCAAAATCTAATCAGCAACAACTTATGTCAACTTCTAAATAAATCTGAAGTTTCGTGAAAATCCGTGCATTAGCTTTTGAGAAGAGATATGGCGGAAATCATAAAAAATTCTGCATAGCAGCGCCATCTGTTGGCCGATATATACCAAAACCTAATAAGCAACAACTTAAGTCAACTTGGTAACTGAATCTGAAGTTTGATTAAAATCCGTGCATTATTTATTTAGATAAAACTATTTCGGGAATTAGGAAAAATGTAGCATAGCAGCGCCACCTCTTGGGCGATTTTCACCAAAACGTAATCAGCGCCAACTCATATCAAGAACTAACTGAATCTGAAGTTTGATGAAAATCCACGTGTTAGTTCTTGAGATAGAGCCCTTGCGGAAATCGTGAAAAATGCTGTATAGCAGTGCCACCTGTTGGGCTTTTTACACGAAATCGTAGTAAACACCAACTCATATGAAGGACTAACTGAATCTGAAGTTTTATAAAAATCCGTGCTTTAGTTCTTGAGATAGAGCCACTGCAGAAATCGTAAAAAATACAGCATAGCAGCGCCACCTGTTGAGCGATTTACACCAAAAACTAATCAGCTCCCATTTATACCAGGGACTAACTGAATATAAATTTTTATTAAATTCCGTGCATTAGTTCTTGAGATAGAGTGCCCGCAAAATTCGTGTCACATACAGATAGACAGACAGACAAACTCACAGAAAGACATTTTGTAAAAACATGTTTTTCGGGATCTCTGACCCCTAAAACGTGTAAATTTGTCGAAAACCGGAATCCGAACATTTTCATGAATCCAATACTTTCTTCTTGTAAAGACAGAAGAAAGTAAAAAAAAGACTCAGTCAGACACGTTTTCGAAAATCAGTGACAGCAAAAGAAATATTTTTCTATATATACTACATGATTCTTTAAATCTCGAAAATATATTGGTTTCTGACGTTACGAAAGATAAAAAACACTTTTCGGAGACACGGGTAACACGGAAGAGATAATTGTATATTTTCGTTTATGGTTATATTATATTATCGAAGAAACATTTTTTTTTTTTTTTTTTTTTTTACAATGCAATAAGCACCGCACAGTTGCAACACTGTCTCGATATAATACATACGAGACGGTGCTGACTGTTGCTGAAACACTCCTTTGATTAACGGAAATGCAACTATAGATCGGAGGATTTTAGATAATTTTTACGTAAGATTGGGAAATTATATGTATACTAGGGGGCTCTGCCCCTTGCAAGCTACGCTCGCCAACCCCCGTTCAGGCACCGCAGAATCTAAAAACACGCTAATGTGATGGGTTTTAAAAATATTAGAGAAGATTGAATTATACTGAAAAAAGCTGTGCAGATCTCTCTGTAAACGGGTTTCCATTTAATTCCCATTCAATTCAGATTGCAAAAATTTAAGGCCGAATCAGTTGCTGTTAAGACATGGTTGTTTTCGTTTTTGATTAAAGAGGACCAGTTAAACATTTGAAAAGAAGCTAAAATAAAATAAATTAAGCATATAGAGTCTTTGTCTCCCGGTATTTTAAAACAATCTCTATAACAATAGCCTAAGTCATGCGACTATCATCAACAGTTTCAGGAGGACCACTTCGCTTTTTATACTCTAGGTGCCATTTTGGCACTTTAATGTTAGCCAGGCACAGGTGATAAGTCGCCAAATATTATTCTATCGCCATCATTTCATCTATATTATAATAGTTCAAGTCATGAACTGCCATAAAAAATACGGTCTGATCCCTTCGCCGTTCATATGAAAGTTTGGCACAGATGTCATATACGTCCCATATTGGTGCGATTTTTTAACGACGCCAATTTGGGGAACGCATCAACAGCATAAACAATAACATCCAGCTTACCATATCAAGCAAAATAACGATACTTTGGCGCCAGTTAAGTGCCCGTTCCGTATATGACATTGGCGTCAGAAAAAAATCGCGCCAATATGGGACCGTAAGTTTTCCATTTTGATTAAGAAATCAAAATTTTTTTTCCGGATAAAACTACATAAAATTTACCATGGTTGCAAAGAATTCTTGGTACTGTTACGCTAGCCGGATGCAAATCTCGCCAATAGCTTTTTTTCAACTCGCCACTTAGCATTTTTTTTATTTTTCGAGTGGTAAATTAAAACATTAATTTAAAGTTGAAATAATTTTTTTTTTTTTTTTTTTTTTTTTCTTTTTTTGAGAAGCATCGTGGAAAACATCTAGGAACTCTGAAAGATCGTTACGTGACACATATTTTGAGAATCGCTTTAGTAGACGATTTTTCTATGGTTAGATTTTTTGTGAAGCGAAAAATAAAATTGCAGTAATGGAGAGAAAAATTTATCTTACTTCTTTGAGGTAAGTAGCAGCAAAATATACTCGAAACGATCACAGATACAGTGAGTGTAAAGAGAGCAATTTTTTCCCACATGGCTAAGCATTTCTTCTCATGTTATGCATCTATTTCAAAAGAAACGAAAAATGTAATTATGAATTAAAGAACCTTTACATTTCTTTATGTATCATTGTAATTATGAAATCGTGAACATGAAGATAAAGTTAAGGATATATTAAAAATATAACATAAAAAAATCCTATCTTCAAGCAAATCTAAAACGGATTTTATGTAAAGCAAGAATCCCAAACCACACTCAAGTTCTACAGGGTGTTTTAGCACAATGGTTGCAAAGTTTCAGGAAAGATAGCTTACACTAAACAACGAGAAATCACATAGCAATGCATTGGTCGGAAACGCTTTCCTGGTGCTGCAGTGACGACACAGAACATAAGAAAGGAAAGACACGAACAGGGTGAGAAAATATGTTTTTTATTCTCAGTTCAACAAAAAACTAAGAAATAAGAACAAAAAGAGAGACAATGATCGTCATCAAAGAAGGTGTTCGAAATTACGATGCCCGACAGTGATGCAGGCCTCATATCTCCTGCGCATGGAAGATCTAATGTTGTCGAAAGTACCGGGTGCAGTGGCGTACCTAGACTTATCATTTCGGGGGGGGGGGGTGAGATAAAGTAAAAGTTTCTAAGATAGAATCACAAGAAACTAGAAAAATTCCGCTTTAAACAGGTTTTTATCACAGCAGGTAACGCATCTATTATGTAAATCAAACCCGCTAAGGTGGAATCTCGTGGAACAGGGGAAATTTTCTTTTTAGGTAGGTTTTCGTCTTAACAAGTAACAAACATGCATGACTTTTGCAGTACCTAAGTATTGGACAGCGATTTTCATTTTTCATAAATGAGATACATTTGGAATTGCAGTAGATAGCCTCCCTGGTGATGACTTTTCCGAGATTGTCACATCCAGAAAATCGGTTTAAACTGCCAAATTTTACAGAGTTTTCTGAATTCTTTTAAATCATAAATTGTGGTTCAAAGACAACTTTTCGTGTGTTCGAGATTCAGAATCAGTCAATTTTATGATGTATTTTAAATGTAAATAAAGCTGTTTCTAGTCAAAAATTTACACAAACATAGACCCCTTTTCGTCAATATTTTGTAGTGTTATGAGAATAAAATAACTTAAAAAAATAAACAAAAATTACAGGCTTTGAATTTCATAGTGAGAAGATATCTTAATCTATGCATTAACTTAAATCACACCCTTTTTGGTAAATAGCAAGTACTAGCCTTTTAAACTAACAAAAATTAATAATGCACTTTTAATCACCATACATCATGTTTCATGCAGTAAAAACATACGAAAAGAGAGCCTGTAAATAACGAAAACGTGGCGGAAATGCAAAAGTTTATGGTCTCTGCAAAATAATACACTTCTAAGATGAAAACGTGTCTAAAACAAAATGTTTTTCTGTTTTTAGGGTTCCGTACTTAAAAAGTAAAAACGGAATCATTATAAGATCATTCCTGTGTCTGTCCGCCTGTCTGTCTGTCAGTCACAGTCATTTTACTCGTAAACTATGAAACGTGGAAAGTTCAAATTCGGGGAAGTAATAAAGACCATTGACCCACATATTTTCAGATTAATAAACATTCATAAATATATTTAGTAAAAAAGTAGAGGGGCTAATTACGCTACTTGAAAAAAAATCTTTTCTTTGTATATCATGTGGGGTATCCTGTGAAAGCTTTTGTAGCGCTGAACTCAAAAATACATTCCTTTTAATTTTAGGTATTATATTTTCAAAGATATTGTTGAAAATGTAGCGCAAAAATATGCACCCCCCCCCCCAATCTAATTCCGAATCTACTGAAACTAAAATTATGAAAAAATTAGAGGTAGTAGACGTTAATATAAACCTTGCCGGAAAATTATAGCGATTACCGTAGGTCACATACTTTTTGAGTAATTAGCATTTTTCTGTTATAACACAAATTTCGATTTACGGGCATTCACAAAAATTGTTGAGCATCGCTGAATAGACCTATCGTTTCAGAAGAATAAAAGCATTGTTGATAATGATTTTCGAAAAAAATTATCGGTAATTAACCGAGATATTAACCCTTAAAGGTACAGTCAGTTTGGACACACACAAGGACAGGGGCGGCGTACTCTATGCCTAGTTAACAACTTTTAATGATATATATGTGTAATGTAATGTCCAGTAACAGTATAAAAGCAATAAACGTCAAATTGTTAAAAACATACTAATTTAAGGGGTCTCAGGACTCTAAAAAGTGGAAAAAATGAAAAAAAGACCATTTTTAGCATTTAATGTCTTAAAATGTATATGATTTTAAAACAATTTTAACTGGGATGAAAGATATAAGTATGTTCTTTTGTTTCATGTATTTAAAAAATTGCAAGATTTAGAATTAGTATTTATAGGGGGCTCGAAACTGTTAGACATTTGTCGAACAAAAAATTGGCATAACAGTTTACGCGCAGGATTACAAAATAAATATTGCAACTAGAATGAAAATTTTGGTGCTTACTTATACTTCAGATTGTAATAATTTCCCTGAACTTAAATAAATTTGTATTTAAAGCATTTTTATATTTTTAATGCAATGTTGCATTTAGCTAATACAAAATTTTGAAAATTTAAACAGTAAAATCACCTAAAAAATATTTTTTGAACAATAAAAAGGAAATTTTAGGTTCAGATTATACAGACTAACATGAAATATATGTTTTGAAAATTTCATGAAAACATATTCAGAAGTTTTTGAGGTATCCTGCGCGTTATGCCCAAAAAACGCCATTTGGAAAATAATGACTTTAAAGTTTCGGAAACGCCGCTTCAGCTATTGAGCGAGTATAATTCTAAAAGCCAAAACTTCTGTTCTAATGGGAATTTCAAGGAGACAATTATATCAAAATATTCAGAAAAGATAGGAGTTTAACATCTAAAAAAATTAAAATTTCTTAAATTTTGAAGCTTTAAGAGTCCTGCGACCACTTAATCCTTTCCGGCACGAAGTAATTCTATTTATAAACATATCAAATAATGAACTGATACCAGAATTTATAAACGAATTTATTACAAAATGCGAACTTGCTTATTTTCACGTACATTATAAAAGGAAAATTTTAATTAAATATTCTTGGTGCCGTTTGTCTGTTTTGGAATTAAAATTAGGTGTCTGTTTTTTAAGGGCATCGCCCTCGAAAGATTTAATTAGAATGAATCGCATAAATACTGTGAGATTCGCGATAGTTTACATTAATTGCATCTCTCAATACGCCTCGAGTGACTTTAAAAGTTAATTAAACACCTATCTGGAAAAACGCGGCACTGACCAAGGCGGCGTTGCAACTTTGAGACCTCAATTCGAAGTGCGCTTAGCACAATGCCAAATTTAAACTTTGAACAAAGGTTTTGTTTTAGCTACACTGTAGAAATAAAGGTTATTACTACGCTGAATTTAGTTTCATGAAATGCCAAATGAAGTTTAACTATGCACTGCTTTTATTGTCAGTACCGAATTAAGTTCATCATAAACAGATTAGGATAATATTAAAAAAAGAGTTATACGAATAGCTATATTTGATATTATTTAGGTTCCATATCTCTTTGAACTTTCATGGTATACCCATTTACACTTTTCTAATATATACAGTTATACCCAACCCCACGTTGTATAGTATTTTTACAAAGTCTTAGTATTCTTTTAGCAACGTTTTTCTTTTTTTTTTTTAATAATACAATTAAAAATTCATATATTTATTCTACGGAACCCTCTGTGCGCGAGTAATGCTCGCACTTGACCGTTTATTTTATTTCATCTTAGCAGGTTTCATTACTTTTTTTCTAAACTTTCGTAATTAAACTTGATACTTTCGATAAATTTCGGAGGGGGGTGCAGCCCCATCAGCCCACCCCTTGAATACGCCACTGACCGGGCGTATCCCGGATTCCCCCAGCAGCTGCCACGATGCGTGCAACAAGTTCCTCAGCACGGTCCAGCATTGTCCCAACATTTTTGCGGTATTAAAAATAATAAACATGTTTTCTCACGCTGTTCGTGTCTTTCCTTTCTTGTGTTTTGTGGCGTCACTACCGTGCCAGGAAAGCATCTCCGACCATGTATTGCTATGTAATTTCCCATCGTCTAGGTACACCCTATCTGTCCTGAAACTTTGTAACCGCTGTGCTGAAACACCCTGTAGAGTGCAAAAGAGAAATGCACCAAATATCATCCTCCAAATGACAGTACATTAGTTTTAATCAGTTATATTAAGCTGTACCACCCCTCACATTTTGCCCCGCCATTTTAGAAACACTCTGTGTCAAATGCAGCATGTAAGTAAATGATAACAATATTCCTTTGGAAATATGTATGAAAAATGAATGCAACAAAAATAGCTCATTTCGTGAGATAGAAAATCTAGGTTTATTACATCAGATGTAAATTTCCAACTGGGCGAAAAATGTCCGGACCAGGAATCGAACCAGGGATCTCTTGGCTGAAGCCGTCAATGCTCTACCATCTGAGCTATCCCGGACGAATCTGGTGGAACTTTTTCACCCAGCTAACCTTATTGATTACACCATCTGGTCTGAAATCTGGTTCAGCTCAACAGAATAAATCGCAGGTAATGGAACTCCAGAAACCAGATGCTATAATCAATAAGGAGCTGGGTGAAAAAGTTCCGCCAGATTCGTCCGGGATAGCTCAGATGGTAGAGCATTGGCGGCTTCAGCCAAGAGATCCCTGGTTCGAATCCTGGCCCGGACATTTTTCGCCCAGATGGAAATTTACATTTCATATGATTTATTTACCAATTAGAATAATTGTGTTAAAATTAATGTAGTAGATTTATTATGTCCAACGAAAGGATTTTGCACCTTTCAAGAAAAATCTGAAATGACGCTGCTGAATTAAAAATAATTTAAGTGTCTTCGATTTATGTTTCTAATGTCAACACTGAGTGACATACAATAGTGTAAACAAAATGCAAATTTAATTTCAGAAGAACTATAAAATCTATATTATATAAATGAAAAACATGTCCGTGAGTAACGCTGCTACCATAAAGAACAGTGGCAACACTTGACTAATAAATTTCGCTTTTACTGCAATTTTTTCAAAACTTCTAAACATTGCGCCTTTTTAATTTTTACACTGTCAAATAAGGAAATAAATATCCTTTCATATGCATTTTTTTTTTTTTTTAAACTGTAGCTCAATTTACTGATTTTTTATGGTTTCTAAAATAATTCTCAAGCATGATTTTTTAAAAACATATCTCTATCAGACCGATTAAGAAAGATTAATCCGCTTGCGCTTAAGACAATATAAGGGTCAATATCACAGAATACGGAAATTGCAGTCCGCACAGTAAAATTTCTATTTAATGTTATATAATGCAATTTTCTTTTTTACATTCTAATAAAAAATATTCTTAGAAGTATTTTCAAGAGATATTATATTCATAATAACACAAAAATAAAGCAATTAAAAGACTTAAAATTTCAGATTGTCATTTTCTTGGCATGTCACATTGTGATGTGTGCAAAGTAAAAGGCTTTCTGCTATCATGTACAAACATCTTTTTTCTGGTTTTTTTAAATTTCTAATTAATAATTATACCTTATATAACACATATATGTGGAAGGTAACAAGTTCTGTATTTTACAAATAATTTTCCATAATTAAAATATGATTGTCACTGTAAATGAATGTCATTGTCCTGGCCTGCTCATTTTAGTCCTTTATGAGGTATAAAGATGGCGCTGCAGACTAATTCTTCTAGTTCAAGCCAGAAGTAGTAAAATCGTTGCTACCAGCAAGATCTTTTAGATATTCCTTTGAAAATAATGTGTTTAAAGGCTTTGTAAAAATTAAGTAGACTTTTATTATGTCATTTTCCTGGCTTCTATAAATTACAAATAAAACTGAGCATTACACTGAATTTGAAGTACTATAGAGGAAACATGTTCCTTTAACCAAAATTAAAATGTCAGATCTAAAAATTAAAAACAACAAGAATTTGAGAAACGTTTTAGAATGAAATTGTCATTATCCATGCAGTCATTATCCTGGCATACATATGCTAAGAAAATACACATAATTATAATTACATAAAAATGAACTTAAGCTCTTCAAATTTTAACAATTTTACATATAAATTCCTTTATTCAACTGTTTAACAATTATTATAAAAAAAAAAAAATCAGAAGCTTTGAAACGATTTAAATATTCAAAATTTTTTTCAAAATCTCACATTTTGTGATATTCCCCCATAAATAGTTCCGAATTTGTTTCCGGCATATATTCCATAACGAAATTAAAATTTTATAAATCAATGAATAAAATAATATAAATAAAACACACATTTAACTGACATGTACTTGAGCTATGCGCTTAAACAGCTGAAATTATCAGAATAAAAAAGGCTACTGTAAGCAAGGTTTAATTTCTAACAAAAAAAGTACTGGAGCTCCAATATTCTTCAGTATTAACAACCATAGCATGCCCCCCCCTCCCCTCTCCATCACTCCAATCTGCATATTTATATTGCATATATTATTTGCAAAATTTAAAGCACTTCTTTTTTTTTTTTGGCAAAATAAAATTTTTAAATATATCTATCAGCATATACTTAGCTGTCAACTATTCCACTTTTTAGTTATCACTCCTTCCGAATAGAAATCTTTGCCTAAAGTTAATTAATTGTAGGATTCTAGGATTAAATATGGTAAGGATTATGATTCGGAAATAGTGTTAACACAAAAAAAAAAGAATAGTTCGCAGCTATGCATTTTTATGAAAAAATGAATGAAATTTACAGAAATTAATATTTAGATGCTGAAGAATGGAACTTTTTTCAATTTCCTATAAAAGGTGCATACCTTAAACTATAATCGATTCCTTCCGCTTAACAGTCTTTTGAGGTGAGTCCCTGGAAATCAGATCAAATTAAAAATTTGACACTGTTATCGGAAAGATTCGATGTTTTTATAAAAAAAAGGAGAAACACTGCTCGATTGCTTTATATCAGAATAACAATACATGTCAATTTTACCTACTTACAAATGAAAGTGACTTCGTAAAAGTGCAGAGAGAAAGAACTAAAAGATCTTAAAACACCATCAAAAAATTTAAAACGAAATTTTTTGATGGTGTTTTAAGGAGACTCTTAAAACTTCAAAATTTTCGAAATTTTACTTTTTTAGATGTTAAACTCCTTTTATTTCGGAACATTTTCATATAATTATTTCCTTGAAATTCCTATTAGAATAGAAGTTACGGTTTTCAGAATTATACCCACGCAGTAGCTGAAGCGGCATTTCCGAAAATTTGAAGTAATTTTTCTCCAAATGATGTTTTTGGGCAATAACGCACAGGATATCTCAAAAACTTCTGAATATATATATATATTTTTAATTTTCAAAAATTATGTTTGATGTTAATCTGTATAAACTGAATCTAAAGTTTAATTTTTATTGTCCATAAAAATATTTTTTTAGGTGATTATACTGTTGAAATTTTCAAAATTTTGTATTAGCTAAATACAACTTTGCATTAAAAATATAAAAATGCTTTAAATACAAATTTAGTTTGGTTCAGAGTAATTATTACAATCTGAAGTGTAATTAGGCACAAAAAAATTCATTCTATTTACAAAATTTATTTTGTAATCCTGCGCGTAAGCTGTCATACCCATTTTCTTCTCAACAAATGTCTGGCTGTTTGGAGCCCCTTATAAATACTAATTCTGTATCTTTCAATTTTTTAAATATACATGAAATGAAAGAACAGTCTTATATCTTTCATCCCAATTAAAATTGTGTTTTTAAATCATATACATTTTAAGATATTAAATGTTGAAAATTATCCTTTTTTTTCATTTTTTCCAATTTTAAGAGTCCTGAGACCCCTTAATACGTTGAGTGCCACGGTGATTAACACTGAAGCGCTGAAAAATTTACAATATTTTAAGTAATTTCTAAGAAAGTATAATCCTGTAACAAATAAAAGGTAAGTAAATTGTAAATAAATTTTCAGTAATTACTTAAAACAATATATATATATTTAGTTTTATATCATATTTTAGAAGTCAGTCATCGGTGAATGACGCGTTTTAAATGGAAAGTTCAGTGACAGTCGCCGGTGACCGACGTGGCGCTTAACGTGTTAAGAAGACATTTTAGTTCTTACTGTTTCACACCAGTTTCAACTTATATTCTTTGTGCAGAGCAGATCCTTAAAATGGGCAGCGTTAATGATACCAAAAAGTGCTATTGCACTGGGCTGAGCCTTGTATTTATGAACTCCGGTAAATTCCGACCAATATTTAAATATTTACTAAAAACAAAGAAGTACCGGAGCTGAGCTCCGGTACAAATTAAGCATTGACTGTAAGTAACGAAATCTTGGGCGATTTCTTCGTCTATTAACTGATATGCGGCTAATACTAAGTATCGCTTTTACTAAACTCCAAAACTTTATTTAAATACACAATTGATATTTTTTTCAACATTTACCATTAATACGTATTTTAGCTTAAAAAAATATATATATATATATATATATATATATTTGAGAATAAAATTGTATATATTACTTCTCAGATGTTCACAGCAAAATAAAAATAATTTTTTGTTCCCCTCAAAATTCTTTGCCCCCTCCCCATCCCGTAAAAATTCTTTTAACCCCTTTATGTACTGAATTATGAATTCATGAAAATTTTATCTTCTAAAGCATTTTTCGTTAATTTTTGAAACTACATTAGAAGATTTACATAGTCATTTAATAAATTTTAGAAGGATTTAGAAGGATTCATTAAATTTGAATTTATAGGGATTTTGTGCAATATTTATAATCCCACTCAAATCTTTTATATTAAATATTTTTCTTAGTATTTTGTAGAATTAGGAAATGTACAAATATAATGTTCTTACAATAGAAATATAGAAATATTTCCGAATTGAACCCCCCTCCCCCCAACGCCAAGAAAGCTGAAAAGATGCAAAGGCAAAAGAAATATTTTTGTTTTGTGTAACCAATAATGCTTTTGGAACATGATAAAGTAATGTATATGTAACTCATTGTAAACTGTATTACAACTAATCGATGTATTAAATGAATTTATATTTTATAACATTAAATGAATTTTATAACACTTTTATTATTTTATTGGTACTTATAAGTACCGTCAGTAGATAAAGGGTTAAAATTGCGCCCTTTCCAAAATAATTAAAATACTTTCATTAAATGCTTACCTTTCTCCGGATTCATTATATTAAAACACTTTTACCGGATTCTCTTTATGCATCTGTCAACGCCGAGTGAACGCTCGATACAAAAGCGTTGACAAAAAGCCTCTTTATGATATCTCCTGGCCTCTTTTACACATTTGTACTTTACCTGCAACCACCTATAAATTCCATTTATGGAGCAATAAAAAATCAACAATAGCAGTCTTTTCAGATTTCACAAGCAATGCCCCCGCAAGATTGGATGTGGGATCATCATTGTTCAATTGGCACCCATTTTGATCCAAGAAAAAACACTTTTTAAAATTGACATCGTGAACCAGTGAAAGATGATTCAATTGTTCTCAGTAAGTTCGTCGTCACCGAAGATGTGTTATGATATGAATACTGTATGTGATAGGGTGTGCGTGTGCATATAATAGTTTGTAGATGAGGATGTTGTATTGCACATCAGACTCACTTTTTATATCCCGAAAGGGAACAATGATTGCTTTAAAAGAATTATTATTTTTGTTATTTTTATTTAAATGAATCTTTCATTTTAGCTTCCGGTTTTCAGAAGAATGTAAATGGTTCACCAGGTATTGCATACCTGATTTTGGTGTTGCAGCAAATCGTGATTTAGGTGCAGAATGGAATGTCTTTAAAATCTTTTATTTAATTTAGGGATGCACCGAATAGTGATTTTGGCTGAATATTCGGTATTCGGCCAACATGTAAACCGGATACCGAATATTCGGCTAGCCGAATATTGACTAGTAAGCCGAATAGTGACTAGTAAGCTGAATACTGAATATTCCGCCAGCCAAATAGCAACTATTCGCCGAATACCGAATATTCGGCTTGCTGAATACTTTTAAATTTCAGAGTTTGAAAGTATTAAAAAGTTAAAATTTTAAAACAATTTTACATAATATTTAACACACATACTTCCAAACACAAGATCTTTTTACAAGTAAATTTTACACACAAAAAAAATATATGCTTTTAATTGTTATTTAAGAAGAGGATAGTTTTAAAGCTTCTTGAATTGATAAAATTTTAAATTTCAAGGAATCCACTCTGAATTAAAACAAAAGAATAAAATTTTCTTAGTATATTCTAAAACAAATATTTTAAAAACAAAGTGAAGTTTTGAAGGAATCGGAAGAAAAATTTTACAATCATATGCTGTTTAATTGTCAAGAAGGGACTAAAATGGTCCTTATTGTTTAATTTTCTTGCGTTATTCTTTTCAAATAGCGAATAAAGACTGTAAAATCATTCTCTTTTATTTAAATATAATTCTATTTCTATTTATTCTAAGTATTTTTATTTATTGAGGGTTAAAAATAGAAGTTGTTTTAAGGTTTTTAAAAATATTAAAAAAAAAAAGGTTTTTTAAGTATTAAGTATTCGGTCTGGCCGAATATTTCGATATTCAGCTGAACCGAATATTCGGCATACCGAATAGTTTGATATTCGGCCAAGCCGAATATTGAGCATACCGAATAGTTTAACATTCGATCTAACCGCTTATTCAGTAGTATGGCCGAATACCGAATAGGTACCGAATATTCGGTGCATCCCCAATTTAATTCAACTTGGTTTTTAACGTAAAAATGGAATTTTGTAATCGATTTATCACTTACTTCTTTATAGGCTAGAATTATAACAAACGGTCAAGTGAGAGTATTACTCGCGCAAAGAGGGTTCCGTACAATATATATATTAATTTGTAACTGTATTATTACAAAAAAAAAAAAAAAATCGTTTCTAGAAGATTAATAACACATTGTAAAAAAATCCCTGCCGGCCCGGCCTACAGGCGGAGGTAGATTTCGAAGTTAAGTATATTAATTGTACAACCAAAAACTAAATCATGATTAGATATATATCCACTTTAACAGTTTTATCTGGCCGCTTTTCACGAGGTTTTATTTCATTTTTATATAATAGCTGGTTTTGTCAGAATCCTGTTAAGGCGGTATTAAAAAAAATATCGAAATTAAAAAACAACTCGAAATTTTCTGGCACATTTTCAGATTCATTTTTAATAGAAAAAATGCGAAACTTGGTAACGTGATTTTTGAAAAAAATTATAAGCGACATGTGTTTTTATTTTTCTTTCAATTAATTGAAACTTGATTAATAAACAGTTATTTTCTCAGTAGGGCAATATTTTTCATTTCTAACACAATCGCTTCGGGAAATTCTATTCAAAATGCCCACTTTGACATCATTTTTTGAAATATATTCTGCCTCTATCAAAAAATCGATCATTACGGTACATTATATAGTTTCTGAATAAGAGAATCTAGCAATTGGATGCGTTTGAGAGCAAAAATGAATAAGAAAATAAGCAGTTTGGATTTGAATACACCCTTAATAAGATGATTTTTTTCTTCAACCGCTATGTATTTTTAATTTGTTTTTGCTGTAAGAATTGGTCCTATCAAAAACTTGTCTATATAAATGTTGAAGACAATATTAAGAAGATATATGATAAATTCATGGTGATTTTATATCTTGTGAATTGACGGAGTTATGGAAATTTTTCTTCTTCACCCGCCCCCCCCCCCCCCCTCTTTTTGTTTTCGTTTTAAATTTTTTTGCGATACGAATTGGTCCTATCAAAAACTTGTGAATATAAAAGTTGTAGATAATATTAAGGAGATGTATAATAAAATTAATTGGATTTGATATCTTGAGAATTGACGAATTAGGATTTTTTTTCTCCCAAAAACCCTATTTTTGCGCCCCATGAGACCATTTTTAATTTTATCAAAAATCTGTGATACATAAATTTTTGGTCCTATTTTTAGAAGTAATAAAAACTTTAAACTGATTTGATATGTACAAAAATTAAGAAGTTATGGGGGTTTTTCGTTTTCACAAAACCCCTCCCTATTTCCATCCCTTTAGTTCGATTTTGCCCATTAACGAACTTGACCGAGATTTTATGCCCCTTGACTTTATGTATCAGTTTGGAAGATATTTGTGCAGAATTGTGGAAGTTATCGTGTTCAGAAGAAAGTGATATATATGAAATCCTTCAAATTCTAAAAAACAAATCAGAACGGCTTTATATGGAGTCATCATACATGAAATATTACAACACAATTTATCCTTATGGACTTAATAGTGAAACATTTAATGATTTAATCGACCTGTCAAAGTCTTCACATCCATAAATAACTCCATTGATTATTCTCCAATTTACCTTACTCTTAATCATAATTTAAATTGTAAAACAACACGAAACAAACGTGGAAAGGGCTCATCATCAGTTGTAGTTTCAAAAAAATATATCACTAAACCAATAAATGATCTTCAAAGTAAATATTTAAAGCATTATAACTGGTTATTAATTCGAAAATACATATTTGCTATTAAAAAGAAACAGATTGTACAATATTTAAATGTATTTCTAAGTAAATCTTTTTCTAAACATTTCTCTGATATTTATTTTGATCTAATTATGACTAGGGTTAATCTTTTAAATATTAATTTACAAAAAAAAAACAAAAAACAAAACATAAAATTCAAAACACGAATACTCAAATGATAATAACTTTTTCAAATCATACATTTAATAAAATTAATATGAATTCTATAATGATAAAAACTGTTATTTTCCTATTAATAATCTTCATATATCAAAATCCTTTAAATATCCGAATACAATGGGTAGAAAGATTTTTAACTATAATACATTTTTCAGAAATACATCTGCTGCAAGTAATTTTCCGTGTAAATGCAATGACCCTAATCTAAAAAAATATATAAACAATGATCAGGGACATATAATCACTGGAAATCTTAATATTATTAATGATTTTAAATTGAAAAAACTAATGGGTTATGGTATTAAATATAGACTTCCATCTAAATTTACTGTTAAATCTATTATCAAACAGTTTGCGTATGATATAGATGTTTTTATATATAATATTTCGA
The DNA here is from genome assembly GCA_963932465.1 of Maratus speciosus. Taxonomy (NCBI): domain Eukaryota; kingdom Metazoa; phylum Arthropoda; class Arachnida; order Araneae; family Salticidae; genus Maratus; species Maratus speciosus. The sequence continues at coordinate 595,369,986 of OZ010788.1, read as the reverse complement.
TCTATTACAATAAACCTATTGAATATTTTAATCAATGGAAAATATTAGTAATTGAAAAATTAACTATGGCTTTAAAAAATAATATTTCTGATTTGGTTTCTATTAACACAAAGCATTTTTTCCAACAAATTACTAAATTACAAAAAAAAAAAAAAAAACTACGTTATTACATATGTAGACAAATCTCCTAATAATTATGCAATCATATGTAAATCTTATTATCACCAACTTGTTACCAACTCTTATTATTGTGAAGATAATATATTGTATTTTTTTTTTATTTGTAAAGCTTGATCCTTGTCATTGTTAGGGTGAATTTTACCAGAAAGCAGATTGGCATTTTGCAACTGCATTTATACAAAGCGATTGAAAATCCAATAAGGCATGATAGGGAGAAATGATACATTAGTGCTGGGGAGAAATGATACACTTGTATATTTGAAATTTAATAGTTTTTTTTAAAGTTGTAAACTAATATAGGACTGTAATATTCATTATTGTTTTACAGCAAGTACTACTGAAATTGGTAAGGAAGAGCAAAGAGACTATTCATAGACATTATGTAGGTTACATAGAAAAGCAGTGCGATGATAGATGGTTAGTTCGCTTTGCTCGTCATGTAGAAAGAAAAAAGTTTAAATGGCCTGAAAGGGAAAATGTTTGTATAATTGACGAAGGGCAAATTGAAAAAACATTAAATCTACCCGATTTTACTTATCAAAATGATAGAGTTATTAGTTTTTCTTTTAACCATTTCAAGGGTGGTGGTATGTTTATGAAACCACTTAATTTTAATTCCCAAACGCCACATTGGCACCAGCATTTTCGTAAAATATTTTCCATTTAATATGAAAGTGAAATATAGCCCTTTTCTTATTTCCAATTAAATTTGTTGGTAAATTCCGGTGCCATTCATTTATTCAACACTTTAGCATTAAAAATGCTTTGCCCTGAAAGGGTTAAAGAAATCTTAAATGTGCTAAATTTATGTTAAATTGTTTGCAAATCAGCAATGTTCACTTCATTTTTTCTTGCAGCAAGATCTCTAGCGTTTTTTTTTTTTCATTATTTATTTTCTAAAATGTGTGTTAATAGAATTGTTTAAATAATAGCAATTGTTTAAATATTTTTGTAAAAAACATTTCTGAAACAAAAATATGTCAATGTCATTTCTTTTTAAATTTTGCTTAAATATTTCAAGATTTATCATAAAAAATTGTATGACATATAAATTGAATTGTCTGCATTTTTTTTTTTCAATTTACATAACAATGTATCAAATCTCCCTTGCTAGTGTATCAATCCTCCCAGCAATGGGGGAGATTTGATACAGTAGTAATAACCATTCACAATAATTGGGATATATTTTTTGAATGATTATTTTTTAAATTCACAATATTTTTAATAAATGAATAAAAGGTCACTTTATAAGAAAACATGAAAAATTTGTTTAAAAATAAGTTTCTAAGGGTAAGGTAACATCCCCAGTAATTGGCAGGTCACCAGTGATTGGCACATCCTTCAAAAATGTCCTAAAATAAGATTTATATCCAGTCTTTTAAAAATGCAACACCATATTTCAGCTATATGTATATTTACTTTAAAGATTATAACTTTTATTTATGCTACTAGATGACAATAGTGCATAGGAAAGAGAAACAATTATGTCTTGTGTCAAATTAGCCATTTTTGTTGCAAATGCTTCTTCTCTGGCTTAAGGTAGCATGTATATCAATTCATTATTATCTGATTTATAATATGTTATAAATTTTGACTGACAAAAGTTTTGTTTAGTTGAAAGGGCTTACTTTAAATGGGTAAAAGTATTTTTGACATAAATATTTGGATTTTTGAATTAATGATAGGTGCCATTTAATGGTGCTTCAGTTTTGCTAGTTCCAAGTAATTGGCACATGTGTCAATTACTGGGGAATCACAAAATTTGAGATTAAACCACTTATTTTGGCAGTTCTTTTAAAGTTATAAAGTAATTTTGTTTAGCAATTGTTTTTATTTGAAAATATGAAATATTACCAGTAATTGGCATGCATTAAAGCTTCATATGACAATTACTGGGGATGGCATGACAATTACTGGGTATTAATATATATATGTATTGTATTGTTTTAAAATGTTCACATTTCAAACTAATTATGCTGCTTTCTTTCTCTCAAAAACCTGAAATATAGCATCTTCATCTACAGTAAATTCATTGAAAGGGATTAAACCCAAATTCTTGTATTCTGAAGAAGCAGTGATGAATGCAATGCATGTTACACATACTCAAAACATGAGCTTTCATAAAGCCAATGTTACATACGGTGTGCCTCATAATACTTTAGAAATCTAAGTTAATGGGAAAACACCAAGAGAAAGAAGAATGAGAGCATCATAAGTTCTTACAGCAGCAGGAGAAGTTAACGTAGTAAAATGAATTTTGAGCATTGCCAAAGCTGGCCTCTTAATAAAAGAGGATTTATTGTGTACAGTTCAAAAAAATATTGAACTGTCAAACAGGAAAACTCCATTCACATATAGGGTCAGGTGGGGTGGAATGGGTATGAAAATACAAGTTTTTGAAATGATTACAGAATCATTCTCAATTGGAAAGGAATTTATGGAAAGCAATGATTCAATGTTTACATTGCATTTATAGAAATCACATTTTCATTGTAATTGTTTTTCAAAAGATTATTTATTAATGTTAAAAAAAAGTTTTTCTGATGACTGTTTTTATACCCATTCCACCACATAGGGTGGAGTGAAATGGGTAACCAAGTTTAAAAGGCATTCAAAGCAACCAATAATCCAAATTTCAGTGTATTATATATTTTATTACATCAAATTATTTATTGACAATTATATTGGCCAATTTTTTTTCTCATTAAAAACATAATGTCCCTGATTATTAAGTGTTGGTGAGTTAAACTTTCTGAAAGTTTTTTTACTGTCGATTTCTACCTTGTCATTTTTGTTAGGAAAGGTACAGAAGTTTCCTATTGATGATTTATGCAGGAATTTTACAATGTAAGTAAGAGGATCTGATGTTTCAATCACTTGGGTATTAAAATATTTTTTAGATTTTTTTTCCTAAGTATTTTTTCCCTAAGCCTAATCATATACTCATTTCACCCCACTTTACATTTTTAATTATAACTTTCAAAAAATAAAGGGTATTTCTTATATGTTTGTTTGAATCAATAAAGAACACTGCTATGTACAAACTATGCAGTAAAAAAAATACTTCTGCAATAAAATAAAAAAATACAATAAAGTTAATGTAGCACTAAGTGACGTTGACATTCACTATGTGCCTTTCAAAACTGATTCTAAATGGGCTAAATGTTGCCAATATTTTTTTCCAAACTTAAAATGGAAGTTGAATGGTTAATAAATTATATACATGATTTACAAATATTTTTTGTACATAGTATCATTTTAATTCAGACACAAAACAGTATTACCCATTCCATCCCACCTGACCCTAATAAACCTAGGAAAAAATGGTTTAAATTATTTTTAGCTTGTCATCCTAAAATTCGCGTGAGCAATCCAGAAACTCTTACTCATTCAATAGCCAAACTAATTGAGTTAGATTTGCGAATATTGTTTAAAGAAATGGAAGATTATTTTTTTAAAGAAAATCTCGAAGAGCTTTTTAATGATCCGCAGAGAATATACAATAATTGTGTTGAGGCTGCATTCTTGCTTTGCCCCAGGGAATATACAATAATTGTGATGAGGCTGCATTTTTGCTTTATCCCAAAACTGGAAAAGAGGTTGCAAAGATGTTTATGAAATTGTGCAAGGCTCAGACAAAGAATCTCTTACTGTACTGATGACAGTTCGACCTGATGGAGTTGTTTGTCCACCATTTATAGTTTATCCTTATGCGAGATTGCCATCAGATCTGGTCAATAATGCTCCTAAAAGTTGGGGTTCAGGGAAAAGTAAAAGTGGCTAGATGAATGGTGAAACATTTTATGAATACATAGCTAATATATTTTTTCCATGGCTGCAGCAAAATCACATTGATTTACCAGTAATACTTTTTACGGATGGTCACCAGAGTCACATTACATTGCCTTTAAGTAATTATTGTGCTGAAAAAGTTATAGTTTTGATTGCTCTCCCCCAAATGCAACACATACAATGCAACCATGCGATATCAGCTTGTTCAAAGTGATGAAATTGAAGTGGAAGCAGTTAGTTCATGAACGGAGAGTAACTTTCATGGTGTTATTACAAAAATTACATTTGCCAAAATGTTTGAAGTTGTTGCTAAATCTTATAACCAAGACATTCTGCCTATATTATGTTATAATTAACTCTTTCTATCATATGTTTCTCATAGTCATTTTTTTTCACATAATCTAAAAGTAAAAAATAGTGTTTTTTTTAACTTATATACACATATGCCAATCACTGGATCACAAGGTGTCATAGATTGGTGCACTTGGTGCCAAATACTGGTGATTATAGTAGCTTTTTATAAATATTTTTTTCTAAAAATACCTATCCAAATATTTTTGATTTTAGTGGGCAAAATAGATACACAGATATGCACTGTTTGATTTAAAATTATTTGCAAGTAAATATTTTTTTTTCTAAGTAACGAAAGCAGGGGTAAGTTTAAGGACAAATTCTTAAGGTGCCAATTACTGGGGAAGTTACCTTAGTAAAAAATTAGTAAAAAAAAGTATCATTCCTCCCCTACTTAAAAAATGTGAATACTTCATATAATCAATACTTACTAATAATCAGTTTTGATTTTGGTTGTTTTCCCTAAAATCTAAGCTATTAATTATGAAATGTTTTACTATTGAAAGTGGGTACCTGTAAAGCTACGTTTCGCAGACTTGTAGCCCAGCACCTAGCTTCTTTTGATTTGTGGCATTGACACTTCTCGCGAAACATTATTTTCCATACGACCACAGAACAAACTTAAATTTACTTTATATTTTATAGTGACAGTGATCAATACGACTCCAAGGAAGTTTTGTAATCATACTTTTATTGTATTTAAGAATATTGTTTTCTAAATTTAAAATATTTTGAAAATATGTTTTATTCTAAAAAGAAAAGAGAAGTTAAGTCATTTTAAGAACGTGTAATCGCGTTCTAAAACCTGCAAGTCGATTATTTGCCGGTTTATAAGTAATCGAAATTTATAGGTACTTTCTACAAAAAATGATATTTGTCAATATTAACAAATCTTAAACGTAATTCCCTAACATTTTTTATAAAAAATACCATGAGTGTCACGATTAAAAAAAAGGGATTTTCATTATACTTTAACAGGGTAGAAAACATTAGCTCCATGGAAAGAATAACATTTGCGCTCGGATGCAATTTTGAGTGTAACTCAGACGAGTGAAGAATTTTTAAAAGATTAAAAAGAAAAAAAAAAACATACTTAACAAGGATTCACAATATATCTCAAACATTTATACTCTCATCCTTTACTCAAAAAGTGTTTAATTTTGGTAGTTTCTTACAATAAATACAATTTGTATATATTATATACACAAAATATAAGAATAACGGTGTGTCTGATCTCAATATCATGAGATGAACAAAAAAATCTAAGTAAATTCAAAGTAAAAAATTGCGAAGTACTTTTTGAAATCGGTTTTGAAATAAGAACACTAACATATTTCCAACTTATTCTGCATTCAGCGACAAAAGACTGATGAGGTCCATTGTTATTAAAAGTGAATACGATACTTGAAACATACGTATACTTTAAATGTACGTATACTTAAATATACGTTTAAGCGATGTACCCTTACACGTCCGGATACGTTTAAACGTATATTTTAAGGCATTCGTATTTCTTAGAAACGTATTATACGTATATACGTATATCGTTTAAACGTATAACTCAAATTCGTATCCCACCGAGAGCACTACTATAAATATATGAATTATTAACTTTATTATTAAAAAGATTCGTTGCTAAAAGAATAAAACTTTGTAAAAAACCATGCAACGTAGGGTTGGGTATAAATGTATATACTAGAAGAAAAGTATGAATGTGTATACGATAAAATTTCAAAGAGATATGAAGCCTAAATAATATCAAACATTGTTATTCTATATAACTCTTTTTTTAATCTTAATCTGTTTGTGATGAACTTAATTCGGTACTGACAATAAAAGTAGTGCATATTTAAAATTCATTTGGAATTTCATTAAAACTAAATTCAGCGTAGTAATGATCTTTTCTTTTTAGAGTATAGCTTAAAAAAAAACCCTTGTTCGAAGTTTAAACTTGGCATTGTGCTCAGCGCGCTTCGAAATGAAGTCGCAAAGTTGCAACGCCTACTTGGTCCGTATCGCGTTTTTCCAGATAGGTTTTTAATTAACTTTTAACCCCTTGGGGACGAACGACCGGTATTCGTGCCACATAAGGTGCTCAGAATCGGGGATTATTCTCACTAGTAAACTTTTATTGTAAATTTGGCCTTATTTAATCCGAGCATTTTCCCGATTCAATTAAGCAAAAATTTCTTATTTTAAAAACCGGTGATTAAAGATTAAAAATTCTGTAAAAGACGCTCGTCCCGAAGGGGTTAAAGATACGGGAGGCGTATTGAGAGATCCACCCAATGCAAATTAGTCGAGAATCCAATAATATTTATGTGATTAATTCTAATTAAATTAGTCTGTTTTTAACAATTTGACGTTTATTGCTTTTATACTGCTATTGGGCATTGCATTACATAAATATATCATTAAAAGTTGTTATCTAGGCTTTAAAAGCCGATGGTACATAGAGTACGGCGCCCCTTTCATTATGTATGTCCAAACTGGCCGTGTCTTTAAGGGTTAATATCTCGGCTAATTACCGACGATTTTTTTCGAAAATCATTATCAATAATGCTTTTATACTTCTGCTACGACAGGTACCCACATTGATCCTCAACACCTTTGCTGAATACCCGCAAATCGAAATTTGTGTGTAACAAAAATATGCGCTTTTCTCAAAAACTATGTGGCCTAGGATAATCGCTATAATTTTCCTCCAAGGTTTAAAGTAACGTCTACTACCTCTAATTTTTTCATAATTTTAGTTTCAGTAGATTCAGAAATAGAAGAGGCGGGGGGGGGGGGGAAGAGGCATATTGTTGCACTACATTTTCGACGATACCCCTGAAAATATAACACCTAAAATTAAAAGAAATGTATTTTTTGAGTTCAGCGTTACCATAGCTTTCATACGATACCCCCACACGATATACAAAGAAAAGATTTTTTTTTCAAGTAACTTAATTAGTCCCTCTACATTTTTCCTAAATCTAGTTGTGAATGTTTAATGATCTGTAAATATTTGGGTCAGTTAGTCTTTATTAGATCCCCCAATTTGAACTTTCTACTTTCCATATTTTACGAATAAAATGGCTGTGACAGACGGGCAGACAGATACAGGAGTGATCTTATAATGGTTCCGTTTTTACTTTTTAAGTACGGAACCCTAAAAATGCTTAAAAATTTTAAATCACTGATGCTTGCATGTTTTTTTTTTATTGTAGGCAGCATCAAGGTTTTGTGTTCTTTACCTTACCAAAGTTTGAGATGAGCCCCTGTGAAATACATAGAATTATAAATTTACTATGATTTACATTTTCTCTGTACTCTATTTTTACATGGGATATATATATATATATATATTTTTTTTTTTTTTTTTCAAAATTGTTCCTGAAAAGATTACTGGAATGCTACACTGTAAAATATTTATCCAACGTTACTCCATAAAATTGGTGACAGAATGCTGCCACCAACTTATGGAGTAATTTAATTTATGTAATGGTATAATTTAAACTGATATAACGGGTGTAATACTGCACCACACTAATGTGAGAATATCAGAATTCACATTATGATGGCGTAACGTAACACCAGTTGTATCGATCAAATTATTTCATAAAATAGAGGCAGTAAGGCTGCCACTAATCTAATAGTGTAACGTTACAATTTTACTTTTTCTTCTTTTACAGTGTAGCGAGAATGCTTTTACACTGTAAAAAAAAAATCTGTAAAGTTACTTATGTTTTTCTAGGAAACTGAGATTCCTAGAACTTTTTATGTAACGGCAACAACAAAAATTCATGTAACAGATACACTTTTGCACCGAAAATTAAAAAATCTGTAAGGTTACAAAGAATGTTTTAGGAAACTGGGATGCCTAGAACTTTTCATGCAACTGTAACCAGGGTTACAGATAACATTTTAGTAAGATTACTGTAAGTTTAGCAGATTCATTTGTAAAGCTACACATTTCTGTAGCTTTACAAAAACTAGTTTTGCAGATTTACAGCTTTTTTTGTACAGTTACAGATGAAAGTTTAGTAAGCATGTAAGTTTACATCTGTAGAACTACAGATTTTTTTTTTTTTTTTTTTTTTTTTTTTTTTTTCTACAGTGTACACTCGATTTTTCATTTTATTGGTTATACACTTATTTTTTTCTTTAATAGCACCATTAGAAATTTTCCTTCATCTAGAGCTAAAACACATCAGTTTTATTGAAAAGTCTTAGTCCTTGTTGAAAATTTGAAAATAAAAATACAAAGAATAAGTACAAAAAGTGTTTGGTGAAATAGTAGTAGTTCTTGTCTCAACAGCTGTAATTCTTTATCCGTCCACCTTTGTAGTTGTCCCAAGTAAGAATTTTTTGGTATAGATTATCTCCAGGTGACAAAGTGCAACCAACATCCCTATGACCGTGAATTTCTCGAGTCGGCGTCAGATAACCCTAAAACATATTAGGAGAATAGTTAAAAAGTGTTATACAAAAGACGATATATATAAAAGTATTATTTAGTTGCAATTTAAAAATAATACAAAGCGTTGCCGAATCCTACCGATAAATTTAGAGGAACAAATAGTAGGCATCACGAGGAACAAAAACTGCCATTCAACATGGTGTCGCAAACGACCTATTTAATGAAAAATACAGGGTTTTTTACCTTAACTCAACTTGGGTTGTCGGTAATAACTTTCAGAACATTGAAGTATATTATCATAAAACTTTTAATAGACATGCTCACTTTCGTTGTAAATGTAATAGCATTAAAAAAGCGGTAGAAGTTTCCATTATACGCGCCAGAAGCAAGCACTTGACGCTTCACATTTTGGACGGCGGTAACCAGTTCATACGGTACCATCATTTGAGCACCCTGTTTTTCGAAAACTTTTCGTGATGCTTATCACATTTCATACCAAACGTGGTAAATATCGTTACATTTTCATTGTAGTATTTTTATTTTTCTTAAAATTATTACCGACAACCCGAATTCAGTTAGGGTAAAACAACCTATATTTGTGGCTAAATAAGTGGTTTGCGACCCCATTTTCTATGGTAATTTTTCTTCCTCTTTGATGCCTACTATCACCCCACTGAATTTGTCGGTAGAATTTGGCAACACCATGTATAATCTCATATCGGGTTATGTTTGAATATTTGATAAATTCCTCGAAATCAGTTGGCATTTAATAATTCTCAAAACAATGCAAAGTTTTGTTTTTGGCCTCGTAATGGAAAATTGTGTGATTTGCATTAGCTTTAATTTCGAGCCAATTTGCTCAATTGTTTCCTGTATGTATTATCCTTTCTCAACATTTGAGAAAGCAAGGGCTGGACATAGATTAGTTTGGCAATTTGATATCTGAATTATTTGCGAAATATGTATTTGAAGAAACCATTTCAGAGGTTGATTATTAGCATTGTATTATAAGTTTGCGGATATATTACTTACGTAAGTGCTCAAAATTCATAATAGATGGGTGGAGGAAGTGTTATATTCCAAGGTAGACTCCAGCATCGGGTTGGGTAACTGGATTTTATCCGAAGCGGAACCGGACCTTATTCCGTTTCGGGTAAAATCGGATTGAAGCAATTTTTTTTTCGTTAAGGTTCTTTCTAGGGCAGGGATGGCGAACCTATGGCACGCGTGCCGAACTTGGCACGTGCTGGACAGATAATTACACCTTTTTATTTTTTTATTAAATATATTCAAAATTGTTAATTGGTCCAAATCATCCAAGCAACCTCATAGCAAATTGGTATATAGTTTTATATACCTTAGATAAATTTAAATAATATAAGTGATCGTATTTACCTACATTCTAGTAGAAGAGCAACGCGAAGCATTAATAAAATTAAATTATAATTCGCGTCAAAAAGTAATTATTAAATTTGAATAATTACGAATAGAATTAAGAGTTTGCGTTGTGATTTATTTAGATGAACTCTTCCACTTATGAATTAATCTAAAATTTAAGCTGTAAAAAAAAAGAATTGACACACTTTAAATATTATTAATTAAATAATTACAGAAACTTTTTTAAACTTGATTAAATAATTTATTTACATTTAACAAATCTATTTACAGAAAAACATAATATTAATTCAAAAAATAGAAAGCAACACTTTTGTTTGTTTCTCATTATTTTAAGTATGTTTAATCTTTTTTTTTAAAAAAAAGACAATATTTTCACGTACTCTAATTATTATAATTGTTTCTTTTTGCTAAAAGAAATACTCTCTTTCATTTTTAAAATTACCTTAATCTTATTTAATTATTGGTTTGGTCGGATCTCAGATAACTCTCTACCATAAAATATCAGAAAAGTATTTTTTTAGATTTTTCATATGAACTTATGTGGTAAAAGAAAATGTGTAAAATAGTACCTTCTTTTAATATACGGGATGGTGGCCTTTATTTGTCAAATTCCGAGTTGTAGCGTTGCTTAGGATCATGGCAATGTGTCATCAGGAACGCATCCTCAATTTGGCTTGTTTAGGATCACTCCGATCTGTACATCAGGAAGACATCCTCAATTTGGCTTGTGTAGGCTCACTCCGATAGGTACCTCAGGAAGACAACCTCAATTAGGCTTGATTAGGCTGGATTAGGCTCGCTCCGCTAGGTCCATCTCGCCTGGGCTTTACTGGGGCTTGCGGGACTCATTGCACGGGCTTTCAGGATAGCTCTTGCATCCTCTACATCTTTTTTCGGACTATCTTTTTTTAAAACTTATTCTTCTTGCACACCAGTTCCTGCAGTGGGTGGAGCTATTTTTGTCTAGTCCACTGTTATTGGATGTGAGAAGATTTTTTTATTATACTTCGATAGGCCTATTAGCTAGCAGTCTGCAAATGGCCCCTAACATATACTTTAATATTATTATCTGCCTTAAAGTTTGGGTGGTCTGAAGAGTCATAAATTTATCCCAACACTTTTATTGAGGCCATAAATTGATTCCAACGTTTTTATGATTTTACGACTTCTAATTATACACCACGTTCCATTGGCTTGTCATAAGACGACACCATGGCGTCTGCGTATTGTTGTTGTCTGAGATCCGAACTCCATTCAATATTATACATTCATTTTACCATACAACAATTTTTTAAAAATATATATTTACTATTTAAAATCAACTTAATAATTTCTGTATGAACTTACACTCTTATTTTACTTAAATATATAAACATTATAATTTTACACTCATAATTATATTTTATAAAAAATATTTATACCAACAGAAATAACAAATTACGCAATTTTACTTTGGTTTAACCAACATGGTGCGGGAACATATCATAGTTATATGTTGCCCAGCATCTCTCCCAGTATCGGAAGAAAAAAAAAAAATAAAAACTGATTGCTGGTTTTATTTATTTATTTTTTTTTAAAGCTTGAAGGAATGTACGTGTCCATATGACTGTGTATCTACACAGTTTTTGATCGAAGACTGTAAAGTTCAATTATGAATGGTTCTGGTATATTTTATAAGAAGTTCTTCTATTGTTTCATAACAGAAAGTTCAACACATGATAGCATAGTTGTCTGTTGACATTCACCTTTATAGAAGACCTCTGTACTGACAATCAGACGTCTTTCTCGAAGCCTTTTTTCTTTACCACACACATGTTTACTAATTTTGTAACTTTACAGTTTAAGTGCCCAAAATACATTCAAAGCTATAATTTTGTCTGAAATTAATATGCCGAAATAAACCTCATTATAAGAAAAATAATGGCATACGCATTTGACATATTATTTCATCACATACAACCTTATGACACAGTGTTTTATCTAAAACACATTTTATACTGAATAAAAGTAAATACAATGCTTGTAATATGACATGTTATATTTTCACATAATTAATCTGATGTATTCAAATTATAATCAGAAAAAATATTGTATACAAACTTGTTACATTATTTTATTCATTTGTTACTTCAAACATGTATGATCTGTCAAAATGTACAAGCTAATTCATCTCCTTTAATATATCATTACGCAATGCTTTCCAACTTTACCCGATACGAGAGAAAAAAAAAGAAGAAGCAGGAGAGAATAAAACCAGTTTTTTGACCGTCGCCGATCCTCCCGAAAAGTGGGGGGTGGTCAAGCTACTAATCGCTTTCTGTGAGGTGATTTGTGCTGTGACAAAATTTTACGACTTCAAAAAGTAAGTATTTAAAACCATTTCATGCTTGTAATTACCGTATTAATTAGTATAATTTCTTGATATACTTTCTTCTTAACTCACTGTGCATGCCTGTATGTAATTTTAAACATAATCTATGCATAAACAGTGTATGTATTTGTATCGTATCTAATGTAAACCTTCTGCCTTTTTTTTTTTTATTTTTTTGCAGGGGAAAAATGGCGATTCTAGCATGTGCATTCTCCTGCCTCATACTGTAACTGAAGCGAGGGTGGCCTTTTTATGCATCCAGGTTTAAATCTAACCCAAATTGCCTTTCAGGATTAAAAAAAAAAAAAATGCATATAATTTTCTTTAACTGATTACATTGTATATTTTTAGACCTTTTTAACAAACACAAATTTTGATGCATGATACTGTTTACTATTAAAATGTAAACAACACGGAAAAATGACTTCTACGGCCTCTCCAAAATGCAAAATATGCATTACGCTGACCTTAAAAATTCACCTTCATTTAATACTATTAAATAGTGTTGTCAGAAAATGCCATTGCCGAAGAAGAGAACAATTTTTTTTGTGTCTTAAATTATTATTTATTTAGCCAACAATTCTATCTTAAAAGATTGTTAAATTTTCATATTTATTTATTTACTGAATGAAATAAAAAATTATTTATTCAAAATTTTATTTATCATTAACATTCCGTATGTGAATTCTACTGTCTAAAATTTAATGATATGTTTAAAAATAAAAGATAATAAATTATTATTATTAATCCAACATTAATAATTATTATTTAATTATAAAAAAAAATGTTATTAATACACTTGTATAATTTAAAAAAAAAAGTAAATGATAATTACTACGTAAAATCGTATGTAGTAACCCATGAGTACTCGGCCGAACCAAAGAATTTCTGCCAGCAGAAAAGAATCTTTGTATACTCATAAATATCTACACCCAATTGTTACAGATTAAGTTTTTAAAAAATAATTACTGTATGTACTATAAAAAAATTAAGTAAATAAATTTATTAAGCCATACTACATATTTTAATAAAAATAAGGCCAATATATATAAATATATTTATTTATCTATTTTGTTTTCTTATATTAAATTGGCCAAATTATATAAAAAAAAAATTTATGAACTCACACACTCAAATTTATCAATACTATGTATATTTATATGTGTTAAATTTAGAATTGCATTTAATTCTAAGGGAAAGAAAAGAAAAAAAAAATGCTTAAATTCTAAACTAACATAAATTTATAAAATATTTTATTTAAAAAAAAATCTAATTTCTAGCTGATTTCAGCAAGATGTCATGTAATATTTATATTAAATAATTTTGCTAATACATTTTATTAATTGTTAAATTTGCATATTTTTATATATACAATAAAAATATAATAGTCTTACATAAAATTTTACACTACAACAATGTTATTAATTAATTTAACTTGAATTTAAGCCTACTTTAATTCTAATTGAATACCGTTAATAAAAGTAAATTAGCTTATCAAGTTAAATATAATATAAACTATGTTTGGCTAATGTTAATTTTGATGAAAATTCCATAAATTTTAACTGTAAATGCTAATTGCTATACCTTTTGTTATTTATTTTGAAAACAACACGAACTTATATTTTTATTTATTATTTTTTCTTATTAAATCTAGGAAGTAAACACTGAGCTAGACACTCCATAAATGTGTAAAACCTAAACATCAAAAATTTTCCTCAAGAAAACTCAAAATGCTGCTTTTTACAATATAATATTACTAATTTTATTGTTTCTGAGCATAACATCTAGTAATTATACCATACTTAATTTTTTCTTCGATTCCTTTTTCAGCCAAGAATCCTGAAATTTATGCCTAGGTGGACCATATATTGATGTATCTGTGAATTGATAAATTTTCTACAAAAATTTTGTTGGTGTTGGTGCATACCCAGCCGTAGGCCAAAATTGCACCCTATACAGAAAGCCTTTGGTGAGAAAATTTTAATTTTACTTCAATTATTTATTTGTGTATTTTTACTATTATTTTTGTGTGCAATCATGTTGAAATAACTTGCCTTGTCCATTGTTATACATATATATGTTTTTTTTAAAAACCAATGTGCTACACCAAAATCCTTTTTTTTTAAATTTTTTTTTTTTTATAACACTTTTGTTCATAAAACTTATCCCTGCTGTCTAAATTCTAGACTTTAGCATATAAGTTGTACTTGAACTACCGGAATAAATCTTAGCACTTTTTGTATATTTTATTATATTTAGGCTTATAGCTGACCGCTATCCTAATATAGAGTGCACTAATAATTTATTCCTTGTCAACCATATATTTATATAAAAAAAAAATATATATATATGAGTATGCTATAAAGCTGTTCTAACTACCCTGAACCTATAGCTTACACCTACTCATTTTAAAGAGTAATTCTGAAATTTTGTCATCTAAATTGTAAGGCTATTAGCAAAGGCTACCCTTATAGAAGACAGAAAAAATTCTCTTTTTTTTTTTTTGAAAATTACTCCAACATTATTTACTATGAAATTAATTAAGTTTTAATGTTATTTGGCTTTGTTAAGATTTTATATTTTCTAATTCATATTCGAAAAGAAAAAAAAATATATAACTTTTGCCTGGAGCGAAATATTTCACTGCTCCATTGAAGTTTTGTGAAGCACATTACATAATTTTATAAGTATGTTTTCGGGTGCGCCCTGCACATTTGCTCAATATTGTAACCCTGAGACAAATTGGCGTTCCCATGTTCCTATCCTTTCTTATTATTATTTTGAATTTTAAAAAGGCAAGTTATTAATTCTGTTTCAAATTTTTTTTTTATCTAAAAGAAAAAAAAAAATTATTTTTAAATTTTGAAAATTTTGAAATTTTGAAATTCGATTAATTATGCATTTTGATTTATTTTTAATACCAATTCATATCCCTTACTTGTCCCTTTGATCATCAGTTTTACCCTTATTTTTATACTTTTTTGGATACTTTTGAGCATTGTCTTTTAAATTCTCATTTTTATCCTCATTTGGATAATAACTGGCATGACTCTGAGGTTGACTATTCCTATATGGCACATGCTGAGGGAAGTAATTTGGTGGGGGTGGGGGATATGGAGAATATCCATAGTAACCACCTGTGGGTGCATAAGATTGAAAATTCCACTGCTGGTTTGGGTTAACAAATCTAGGATTAAAATTCGCTCTCGGTTGATACTGTCCATTATAAGAGTACCTTTTATTAAAATGCCGACCTGCGAAATCTCTGCTATCCTTATATGTATTTTTATTATCATTTTTGTACCAGCACGTTTCTAAAGTATGCGAATTTTTTTTACATAATTCGCACCATCTGCTTGATGCAGTGTCTTTTGTTTTAATTTTCAAATTGTTTATTTCGGAAGTCAAAATTTTAATTTGCTCCGCGCTTTCCATATTTAATTTTAACAATTTGTCCAAATTTTCCTCAGTGGAGGTTTTTGTAATCGAATTAATTTCCTTTGATGCAACTTGATTGTATGCATCTTCCATTTGTTTCGCAAATTTACATGCGTCGTTGAAATTTTTCGGCGCCATTCTTCGAATGTCCAAACTTAAATCTGCCCTAACTGATTCTAAAAATCTTGTGAATTTTATCATTTCAAATAAACTACCATTACCGTTGTCAATATTTTGGCCACTTTTGTCTAGGTAAAGTTTTGCAGCCGCATTGAATTCACTGATAAAATCAGCGATAGTCTGCGCAGGTTTTTGACTAAGAGAAAAAAAATTGCTTTGAGCCGCCGAAAAACTTGTTTTAGTAGAAAAAGTATCGATTAATTTTTCTTTAAATTTACCGTAATCTTTTTCTGTATTAAGATTTTCTTCATTAGCTAATTTATCTCTAGCACTACCTACTAATTTCGTTTTCAAGAGCGCTAGTTTCGAAACATTCTCTAATTCCGTTTGTTTAATTAGATTATCGAATTCGTTCAAAAAGAATTTAATATTCGACTCTTTCTTTCCGTCAAAGACGGGGATACAATTCAACAGCGTATCAACACTAGGTTGAGTCATTGTATTCTTTTTAGTTTTTTGTAGCGAATAATTTAGAGAAATAATTTTATTTTTCTGTCCTCTGGTTTTAACTCCAGAAGTATTTAAATCTACACTTCTCCTTTTAAATTTTCGCTTATTGTTGGGCATAACCTTTTAACAGAATGTTTCTGTTTATCATACTTTTTTTTTTTTTTTTTATATTACCACATATGTATGAAAATATTCTAAATTGCATAAATACATAAAAACAACAACACTAAAATTTAAAAAAAAATTTTTTTAGGAGATGAAGTTGTTTTGTAGATTATTCTTTTACACACATAAATACCCCTAAAATATTTATAATACACGTATATATAAAAAACAACATAATTTCATTTAACAGAAAAATATCTGTCTTTTTCTACAGAAAAAACAATCTTATTATTATTTTTTTTTTATAAATATTGTACTACTACTTCGTAGTACGACTCATAAATTTTCTTTTGTATCAAGGTGATACAATTTCAAAAATCGTGATCTATTGACATTTCAATCATTTTTATACCAGACATATTATAAAATTTTACTCATTATTCTTCTTATTATTATTATTTATACATTATATAAGAAAAAATTATTTTTACAAATGTGTCATCTGTGATGTGAATGCCATTATTTTTCAATGGTAACTGAGATCCAACCACAAGAGAAAAGAGAGAAAAAAAAAAACAAAATTGTAATTCCTAAATTTACCTATTATAAATCCCAGAATTATTTTTCTCATTTCCTTTTTGCTTTTTTACTAACATATATTATTCATTTTATTTATATAAAATTATTATATGTGTGTCAGTATTGTTACAATCATAAAATTAATTTTAATAAAATTTTAATCAATTAAACTTACATACCTACAATATCTTTAAAATTGTGACATTAAAATAATACTTAAATTTATTTTCCTTTATTACCTACATTCTAGTAGAAGAGCAACGCGAAGCATTAATAAAATTAAATTATAATTCGCGTCAAAAAGTAATTATTAAATTTGAATAATTACGAATAGAATTAAGAGTTTGCGTTGTGATTTATTTAGATGAACTCTTCCACTTATGAATTAATCTAAAATTTAAGCTGTAAAAAAAAAGAATTGATACACTTTAAATATTATTAATTAAATAATTACAGAAACTTTTTTAAACTTGATTAAATAATTTATTTACATTTAACAAATCTATTTACAGAAAAACATAATATTAATTCAAAAAATAGAAAGCAACACTTTTGTTTGTTTCTCATTATTTTAAGTATGTTTAATCTTTTTTTTTAAAAAAAAGACAATATTTTCACGTACTCTAATTATTATAATTGTTTCTTTTTGCTAAAAGAAATACTCTCTTTCATTTTTAAAATTACCTTAATCTTATTTAATTATTGGTTTGGTCGGATCTCAGATAACTCTCTACCATAAAATATCAGAAAAGTATTTTTTTAGATTTTTCATATGAACTTATGTGGTAAAAGAAAATGTGTAAAATAGTACCTTCTTTTAATATACGGGATGGTGGCCTTTATTTGTCAAATTCCGAGTTGTAGCGTTGCTTAGGATCATGGCAATGTGTCATCAGGAACGCATCCTCAATTTGGCTTGTTTAGGATCACTCCGATCTGTACATCAGGAAGACATCCTCAATTTGGCTTGTGTAGGCTCACTCCGATAGGTACCTCAGGAAGACAACCTCAATTAGGCTTGATTAGGCTGGATTAGGCTCGCTCCGCTAGGTCCATCTCGCCTGGGCTTTACTGGGGCTTGCGGGACTCATTGCACGGGCTTTCAGGATAGCTCTTGCATCCTCTACATCTTTTTTCGGACTATCTTTTTTTAAAACTTATTCTTCTTGCACACCAGTTCCTGCAGTGGGTGGAGCTATTTTTGTCTAGTCCACTGTTATTGGATGTGAGAAGATTTTTTTATTATACTTCGATAGGCCTATTAGCTAGCAGTCTGCAAATGGCCCCTAACATATACTTTAATATTATTATCTGCCTTAAAGTTTGGGTGGTCTGAAGAGTCATAAATTTATCCCAACACTTTTATTGAGGCCATAAATTGATTCCAACGTTTTTATGATTTTACGACTTCTAATTATACACCACGTTCCATTGGCTTGTCATAAGACGACACCATGGCGTCTGCGTATTGTTGTTGTCTGAGATCCGAACTCCATTCAATATTATACATTCATTTTACCATACAACAATTTTTTAAAAATATATATTTACTATTTTAAATCAACTTAATAATTTCTGTATGAACTTACACTCTTATTTTACTTAAATATATAAACATTATAATTTTACACTCATAATTATATTTTATAAAAAATATTTATACCAACAGAAATAACAAATTACGCAATTTTACTTTGGTTTAACCAACATGGTGCGGGAACATATCATAGTTATATGTTGCCCAGCAGCACGTAAGAAAACTTCTCTGGCGCGCGAAAAAACTTATAGATCATATTCAGTTTATGGAGAACAATCCACTTTGTTTTTTTTTCTTTCAAAAAGTATAGTTTTGTGTAGCAGCTATATAATTTACTTTAATATAATCCGTTACTTTTGATTGAATTAAGGCATAAATTTCATTGAAAGCGTCTTGTAGCGTCATTTCCTCGCTAAAACATTCAACATATATTGTTTTCGAAATTATTTTACTTCTCTATCAAATTTAGAAGGTTTTATTTTTGAAAATTGAATTTTAAGAGATATTTTGCATAATAATATACCTAATTGACACGCTTCTACTTCAGATTAGGTTTCATTTTATTTAGGTTTAGGGCTTTAAGTTACTTTAAGTTTTAATACATTTAGGTTTTAATTTAAAAAATAGAATATTAACTGTTATTGTAAATAATTATGTATCTATTGAACTTACATCTACCTGAAGAACTAAAAATGACCCGATTCGGAAGTATACAATAAAAGGAAAACTCATTTATAGATTATTAATACGGAATTCGATGCGACATGGCTATTGGTTAAAATGTTTTTGGCACGTTAGAACGTTGGTACATAATAATTTTTAAATTTTTGGCACGGATACTCAAAAAGGTTCGTCATCCCTGCTCTAGGGTAACCTGATTTTTCAAAAAAAGTTCTAAATATTATTTCAGATGAAAACTATATATTTTAATATTAATGAGCTTATATTAGTTTTTTTTCATAAAGATTAAATTCATATTAGACATATGATTGCATGATATTTTTCGTAATTGTGTTAAATTATGGATATAATTTTTCTTTGATTTCGGGTAAATGAAATATTTTTATTTCGGTTCGGGATTCGGGCTGATGTTAAGTAGAATTTTCGGGTGTCTACCCACGCTCTATGACTCTACTCTATGGCTACCACGACCACTATTTCTTTAACCCCTTGAGGGGCACCGGTATATATTATATACCACCTACGATTAATGAAGTTTTACACCAGAAAAAATTTATTAAATTTTACTTTTCTAACTTTGGTAGAAAAAAGCCGTAAAATTGACTTTACTTATTTTGAAATAGAATCTTTCAAAGATTCCGGTGGGAATTCAGCAATTTACAAACGTAATTGCTTGCCCGTCAAGGGGTTAACCGTTAGATTTCAGTTTATGTGGTTATTAAAGATCAGGTTTACAGAATGATCCTTTGTATAAACATTCCTGAATTGAAATCACGAACCAATACTGCACTTGTTTGAAAGAGGTGAACATGCTCACGACATCTAATTTACGGATGAGATATTTGAACGGCAACAAAAGGAACCCTAAGTTTGTGAGTCTCACTGTCTTACAGAATACCGTGTACTCGCATGTTCTGCTGTATAATTAAGCATAATAATTCCATTCTTTTTACCCAACTCATTTATGCCCATCCTGTATTTTACACTTTTATTTCATCTACGGCGAGAAATTAATCAAATTATTTGTTGTGACGAGTACCAACAGCATGCTAACTCCTCAGCTCTGTCTGCGAATATATTTAGAGAAAATTGAAGATCGAGGTGTTAAACTGTGGAGTACATTGTAGAGTTATAGAGTAGTGTAGAGAGACGGGTTTAGCGGAGGAATTGTGTAGCGCCCGCAGCGTGGTGTCCCGTGCAAGGGGCCGGAGTCGGACTGGGCTAGATAAAAAGGCACAAAAATTTTAATAAACTCAAGCCATTTTATTTACTTCTGTGGTATCTGATTTTACAAGGTTTAACCCATTCGCACAGCACCAAGTAGAGGTCTGTAAGGGACCTGTCCAATTTTCACTCTGGGACAGACTTCTTATTTCTGGTCCGAGCCTGGCCTGGACTTCATTCTTCACTGAGAAAAAAATATGGTTCTCGCATCTAGAATCTAAATTGTGGCTCTAGAAAAAATAGTTCCATGTCATCCCTATAAACTCTATTTCCCTTTTCTAGAGAGTTCTAGAATCTCCTACTAGAATTCAAGAGCGTTTTCTTATACTCTCGTGGTCAAACTTATTTAAAAATCTCTGCAAATAGATGCGAACACAATATGTTAGTTTTAGTAACTATAATTCTAGTTTATGAAACCATTCCAGAAATCAAGCGATAATTTCTCGTTACTGAAACGATTCATTACCGTTTCGTCACCTAGAAAACAAGAGACTAGAAATTCTAGATCCTTTCGTCTATTCAGCTTAGTTGTTTACCCTATTTGCATAGCGGAAATCTATATTTCTAGTTTAGGGATTCAGAAAATGACTACATATTCATTCTAAATGAAGGCGGTATTTTTTTTTTTTCTCAGTGTTCCTAGAGGTCTGCATGAGCCGGAATTTTCAGAATCGGTACCAACCCAGACTGGATGAAAACGTGCAAAAATTAGTAAAATTTGATCCGGTCAAACAATTTCGGCAAAATATTCATACATTTTAAACCGCGATTAGTCTATAATAATTAAAATTTTAAATTTATTATTTTTAAAGAATAGCGCACATATTTCTAGGCAATAAAATTAAAATAAGTAAAACCTGAGAAAAGGAATCCGTGTTATGATGTAGTCCTGTCTCAAACTGAAACAAGGTGTTATATATAACACCTTGATTTAATACCTTAATACATTAGATTTAGAGAACACGTAACAATTGTATAAAACAAATAGTCAATGAGTTTTTTCTTTATGAAATTGAGCGAAACGAGAGACATTTTTATGTGTCCACTATAATGGTTTCTTTGCGACAACACTCCTCCTAAACTCCTCCTGTTCCAAGACTGGAGACATAAGTGCCATAGACTTAACGTTAAAACTGGAAATTGAAACACGAATGCGCGATTGTTTACAGAATGTGTCAGGTTTCGACTTAGTGACTCTGCTTCATGTGCCAGTACAGCTTCAAGGCCTTATAGTTAATTTACACCCCATTGTCTTACTAGTAGGAACATGTACACGATCAAGTATTACTCTGTGTAATAAACTAGGTGTCGGCAGTTATGCTTTTGCGTCAAACACTCAATTTTACACTAAGAATTCCCATACCAATATTCATTTAAAAAATAAAAATAATCAATGCTTGCTTGAGACATTAAACCCTAGAATACAAAGGTGTCGTCTGTCAGACTACTTGAATATTTTCCCCTACACATAATCCTTTACTTTGAGAATACGATATTTGACACTGTAAACTTACGTCTTGATATGTAATAAACATGTTTTACTACATATCAAGACGTAAGTTTACAGTGTCAAATACCGTATTTTCAAAGTAAAGGAAGGGGAAGGGATAGTCGAGTAGTCTGACAGACAACGCCTTTATATTCTAGGGTTTAGAATGTTTGCAAATTAACTCACAAAGCGCACTTTTGTGCAGGCAGAAAATGAGTATCGCCTTCCTAGTAATATTAACATTATTTTTCAAAATGAGAATTGATAATTCAATGTTAACCTTTTCCACTCCGCATGCAATGAACTTCAGGGTTGCATTGAGCATCTCTTGGGTGGGTTCGTCGTGATCCTTCGTAAAGTCTCCAATGAAAGCTATGCCGATGGAATTATAATTGAAGTTGATCGAATGGGCGCCGACGTTAGTCCATCCTTCCCCCTCATAGATGCGACCGTCACCGCCAACCATGAAATTGTATCCAATGTCACTCCAAGCTGCAAAAGAAAAAAAAATCCTTTATGAAGATTTTCAAAACAACATTGGTATCTAGCCGGATGAAAGTGTGTTGAATAAAGTAAATTTCCCTAAATAAGTCCATTACTTTAAGAACGGTATACTTCCCTCACCCCCTCTTACAATTTGTTATGATAATATTATAATAAATACTATCCATTTTCCAACCATAACTTCAGTTTTGACTCCTATTTAAATACTAATTATGAGAAAAAGTTCCCCTCCCCCTAATGTACCATTTTTTTTGCTATTTTATACGGTAAAATCACCCTTTTCTTCTAATTTCGTAAAATAGTTTAATTATAGACAGTATCTATTTTCTAACTGCTCTTTAACCCTTATCTTCCCACTAAATGTTTACATGAGAAAAACAATGTTCATCTTTCCTAATAATTTTTTTTATTTATTTAACACTGACTTCCCTCCCTCTCCAAATTTTTAAGATGAAAAAAACTGTATTTCAACATTAATGAGTACATTACATATGTTCATTTTTTATATAAAAGATAAAATTTACATTAGATATATAGTTGTTTACTATACTTTTTATAAATGTACTATACTGTTTACTATACTTTTTATAAATGTGTAATATATGGATTAATTTTCTATCCTTTCGTGTTTAAATATTTTAAGTTTGGGTCAGTTTCTGGGTGAAATGTGTCGGGTTCGGGTCGATGGTAATTTTTTTGTCGACCCGATTCTACCATAGGCTAGAGTCCAATGCATGCCGGGTTGTAGCCTTCCCGAACCGAAAATTCTGCTTAAAGGAAGCCCGAAACCTATACGAACCCTAAAAATAATTCCATTGATCCAAAACTGGAATCGATCCCGAAATTCTTCAACCTGAACCCGGGTCGGGTAAGCCAATTTTGCTAGAACCCGACAGAGTAGGCCGAGTCGGATTGACGCTATTGTTTTTCGTTGCAGGTAGGTTGCACTGTTTAAAAGTTGCGGGTTCGGGTCAGTTTGGGGTTGGGTTTTGAATTTTGCGGGTTGTATTCAGGTTGACCCGATTTCTTAAGTTCAGAATTCTTTTAAGATGAAAAAAACTGTATTTCAACATTAATGAATACATTACATATGTTAATTTTTTTAATATAAAAAATAAAATTGATATTAGATATATAGTTGTATACTACTTTCTATAAATGTACTAAAATATGGATTAATTTCCTGTCATTTCGGGTTTAAATATTTTACGTTTGGGTCAGTTTCTGGTTGAAATGTGTCGGGTTCGGGTCGATGAAAATTTTTTTGTCGATCCGATACGTGCAGTACTTTACCAGACTCTACTAGAGACCTGTGCATGCCGGGTTGTAGCCTTCCCGAACCGAAAATTCTGCTTAAAGGCAACCCGAAACCTGTACGAACCCTAAAAATAATTTAGTTGAACCCTAAAAATAATTTAGTTGAGCCAAAACTCGAATAGAACCCGAAATACTCCAACCCGAACTCGACCCGAAATGCGAAATCAAAGAAGTTTGATCAATAGTTTAATGAATTTATGAAAAAATAGTCTACAATCATATCTGTAATATCAATTTTATCTTGAAGAAAATAAACATGTAAAGGTTCACACATTTTCATATTTATAGGTTTTTATCTGAAACAATGTTCTAGACTTTAATTTTAACAATCGGGTTAATCCAAACTCGAAACATCTAGAGTCAACCTGACCCGAATCCAAATTGCAACAAAAAGCAATCCATGGAATTAGAATTGGATTTTTGTATTTTTATGAAAAATTCAGCTGCAACCCTACCTGACCAGAACCGTGGGTCGGTAAAGTCGACCTGATGCAGGACTCTACCATAGACGCAAGATCTTAGTTTAGTTATTAAAGAACTAGCCACTCTTGGCGACCAGTCTGGTCTCCCTTAAATGTGAGCTAAGCATTGTATCGTGTTACTTTTATTCATAATTTAATTTACTTGTTCAATCCTTCACCAAATCGGAAGATTCTGATACAGAAATCGTGAACTTGGTATTTTTATGTTAGTCGGGTGCAGGTGATAAATCGTCAAACATTGTTCCCGTCGTATTTTTTCATATTTCATTAATTTCATTTAAAATATAATACTTTCACTCATTTTATTTAAAATACATAACTATAATTTAAAACTGAAATATTTAAAATTTATTACTCTCACCTATTTCTATCAAAGGAAAGAAAAGAAAAAAGAAAAGTAATAAATAATAGCATAAACCATGACATTTAATTTCAACATCAAAGCTTTGTTTTAATTTACCACGCGAAATTTTCTTTATGACAGTCCTATGAAATGGATTATTATAATACTGATGACATGATGACGATGGAACAATATTTGGCGATTTATCACCTGCGCCCGGCTAACAATAAATTACCAAATTGGCTGCCTGGCGTATAAAAAGCAAAGCGGTCAACCCGGAAATGTTGATGACAGTCACACGACTTAGGCTATTATTATAGAGATGATTATTTTCTCACACAGCTCCATCATGTGATACTCTTGAATGCCTTGTATCGTTCGGACACATTGGAAGCGTGTACGACAGAAAGGAGTGACCGTATGCTGTATGATCACGTGATTCACTGGCGTTTTCATCCTCCAGTCCCGCCAAGCAGGTCTGGCATTCCATCCCTCTCTGTTCACTATTTCGACAGCATCACAGACACTTTTTGATCCAGAGGAAACTATGAATAAATAAATAATGCATTGGTTTTAGAAAGCTACATAAAGAAATATCATGAATCTTACAAGTTTTTGTTCTTGCCGTTCAAACTATTGGTACAGGAAAATAATAATTTAAACATAAATTATTAGTATAATGTTAATTAGAGCTTTTTTCGTAGCGCAAACATTTTGCTGTTAATCTTATTGGAAAACTTTACTGAATTTCGAAAGTTACATCGCATTGATCTCTCGAAGAACTTTAAATGTAGAAAACTCACGATCAAGGCTCTAGAACGGTTGTTGAATCCAATGGTAGTTTGCATTGGAAAATCGAATTGTATGTTAATCAATCTGCCTAAACAGTTTTTATTGTTTCATTTGTATGAATGCATTTCCCTGGCAAAAATATGTTAGTTGAAGATGGTGAAAAAGTTTCAAATGGTGCATAATCCTCTTGAACAGCTACGATAGTTGCACAACAGTTTTCCCTGCATACTTCGAGGTTGTAGACCAGAGTTTGGGCGAACACTATTCCATTCTTTAAGAAGAGGGTCATTCCATGTCAGTTCAGGCAGGCATGTAACCCACCATCACAGATTTTGATGAAACTGCGTGTGTTTGATCCTTTTATTAAGATATGATTCCCAGTATTTTTTTTTACTCCTTGGTCAAATAGTTTCTGAGAAAAAAATTGTCAAAATTTTGAAAAACTGCCATCAGTTGGCATTCTTGACTGCTCGATTTTCAAATGTAGCATGACATAAATATGATCATATTTCAATATCTATTCCACAAATCATCTTCAAATAATTTATGCATAATATATAGGGTACGTATTTTATGAAAAAAAAATACTGTTACGCTTATATAACATTTTAAGTGTGTCTAAAAAAATGTTTAATCTTTGAAGTCGTGATTTTTTTATGAAAAATAATGCATTAACTAAAATAGCATTATTAACAAAAGGCGGTATTTTTATTAAATTTATTTTTTGTGGGGGATATACTTAAAGGTGTCCTTTACCTGATTCTGAAATAAAAGTAGTGGGATTTTGGGTGTTTTTAGTAGTATTTCATATTTAAAAATATTTTGAGGCGTATTTCAAATCAAATCAAGCAGAGTCATTCCATGTCAGTTCGTTTAAGACATTTAATTCACTGTCACAAATTTCAATGAACCTGGGTATGTTTATAGCTCATTTTAAGACAGGATCAAGGAAATTAAAGGTGATTACAAGAAAAATATTTTTTAAGGTAAAAAAAAATATCTAAATTTTGAAATTTTTTTTAAATGTTTTTAATGACAGATCTATATTCAAAGACGGCATAAAAAAAAGTCATTTCAATATAAAATCACTAAATAAGTTTCAAATAATGTATGTGTGACAAATAATGTAGGCAGATTATTATTTATTGTTGTTTGTCATGCTTAAATGCTAAGAGTGTGTTTAATCTTGTGAATTCTTAAAATCAAGAATTTTGTGAAAAATAATGTGTTAATCAAAAATTTATTATTAACCGAAGGCAGGCTGTTATTACTTTTTTTAATTGTACGTAAAAATATCTTTTCAATAGTTATAAAATAAAAAATAGTGAAAATAGGAGCAATTTTAACAAACTTTTCATAAAATGTGAATGTTTAATGATAAATATTGAAGCTTTTCATGCTAAGATGTACTAAAATGACTACGATATCGTGTATTTCTACTCTTGCTTAAATATAATACATACAATAATAAAATAACAAATATTATTTACAGCAATAAAAATTAAATTAAATAGTACCAGTTCCTTTACCAACACTACATTGCTCAACAGCCGACTTAAAATCAACAGCCCACTCTTATTGAAAAATACTTTCAACTGTTCAAATAATAAATGCATTTAAAAATTTTAATATCAACTTATTATCTTCAGACGATAATAATAACTAAACAACATGATGAATTTATAAATCAGCTTTTAATTGAAAAGTCGTGAAATGGTCCCTTTAAATATTGTTGTTCATCAAGTCAATCAAAACAAATTATATAAAAAAAAAATAGTGAGCCTAATATGCTGACTGCAATGACACTTCTAACAAAACTAATTAATTCATTACCATCTGAAATCAAACCCGAAAAATCAAAAAGAAAAAAAAATCATCTGTAGTGTGAATGCGACATACTCAGTGGTTGTTGAGGTAGGAATGTCTTTGTGACATTTTCACCTGTACTTCAATAAAATATAAATATGTAAGCTTTTTTCATTCATCCAAATTAAGTAAAACAATTATAAAATTTTGTTGTCATTACACCAGATGTAAAATTTTTCGTTACATACTATTAGATAAGTTCTTTACTTTTAGACATTATTGACATAATATCTTATCATTTACTATATGTATTTTTTATAAGTGTATAAACAATATATATATATGCTTTATTAAACATAAATGAATAATTTTTAAATAATTTGTTTGAGAACAGGGATATATATACACACATATATATGTTGAAAATCCATCTTTCAGCAATATTGTGATGAAATAAATCAAATTACCGTAATTTCCGGTGTATAGCCCGCGGATCAAACAATCGTGTTTCGACCCAGAAATTTTTAAAAATAAAATGTAACTTTTTAGATCACAGTAAATATTGGTCTTCAAATACTGAATAAAATTTCTGGGTCCAAACTGAATTGTTTAATCTGCGGGTTATACACCCGAAATTACGGTACATATCATTAGAAACTGAATAGAGTTACAAAAGTGCAACTCATTAAGTTTTAAATATTTTTTTAGATATAGTTATTTGAAAGATATAAATATAATGGATTATGCATTTTTTGCAGACATTTAAAGCACAATACGTCAAAATTTTCTTCAAAAGAGTGAAATTTGGTATTTTTTTTTCAATATTAGCAGCTCAATGCTAAATTTTCAATATTAACAGTCAAATATGAGTTTAAAGATTAGGACTGTCATTTTGAAAATTTCTATTGGGCGGTGAGGAGCTAGTGATTTTTCTCTTTTTTGGAAAGGGATAATTTCTCTTCGCCCTAGAAGTTTTACTAAAAAGCAATATTGTTTATTTTTTTCCTTAAGAAACGAACATAAAAGATAATTTGAAAAATAAAATAAATGTATAAATAAAAATATTTCCAGGGATGATACATTGGATAGGTTTTACATTTGAAAATATTGATAATTTTAAATATGATAAAAATACTACTAAAACCAACCAAAATCCCACTATTTTTATTTCAGATCCAGTTATAATGTAGTATTATGTACAATTTAAAATTAAAAAATTAGTCATAGAAACTCTGCCTCTGATTGATAAAGATTTTTTAATAATTTCATTATTTTTTGTAAAATATTTTTGATTTCAAAGATTATACAATTTTTTAGACACATTTAAATATTTTTTAACATTACAGCAATATTTTTTTCATAATCTACATACTTTATTTACCTTGCTTAAATTATTCGAAGAAGATTTCTTTATTAGTTATTGAAATATGATTTTATATATAAAATGAGGCCTTTGAGAATTGAACAATCATTAATGGCAACTCGTGGCATTTTTCCAAAATTTTGGTAATTTTTTCTCATATGTTCACTATTTTTTATTTTATAACCATTTAAAAGATATTTTTACGTACAGTTAAAAAAAAAGAAATAACACCCTGCCTTCGGTTAATAATAAATTTTAGATTAACACATTATTTTTGACAAAATTCTTGATTTCAAAAATTCATAAGATAAAAGACATTCTTAGTGTTTAAACATGATAAAAAAAAAAGAAATAATAATCAGCCTACATTATTTGTCACATATACATTATTTGAAACCTATTTAGTGATTTTATATTGAAATGACTTTTTTTTTTTTTTTTTTTTTTTTTTTTTTTTTTTTATGCAGTCTTTGAATATCGAACTGTCATTAAAAAAATTTAAAACAATTTTTCAAAATTTTGATATTTTTATCTTAAAAAATATTTTACTTAGGATCAAGAAAATTAAAGGTGATTACGTCTTAAAATAAGCTATAAACAAACCCAATTTCATTGAAATTTGTGACAGTGATTAAATGGCTTAGGGGAACTGACATGGAATGACTCTGCTTGATTTGATATGAAATGCACCTCAAAATATTTTTAAATAGGAAATACTACCAAAAACACCCAAAATCCCACTATTTTTATTTCAGAATCAGGTAAAGGACACCTTTAAGTATATCTCCCATAAAAAATAAATTTAATAAAAATACCGCCTTTTGTTGATAATGCTTTTTTTGTTAATGCATTATTTTTCATAAAAAATTCACGACTTCAAAGTTTAAATATTTTTTTAGACACACTTAAAATGTTATAAGCGTAACAATATATTTTTTTCATAAGCTGCGTACCCTAAATATTGTGCATAAATTATTTGAAGATGATTTGTAGAGTAGATATTGATATATGATTATATATATGACATGCTACATTTGAAAACCGAGCTATCAAGAATGCCAACTGACGGCAGTTTTTCAAAATTTTGACAATTTTTTTCTCAGAAACTATTTCACCAAGGAGCAAAAAAAAATTACTGGTGATCATATCTTAATAGTAAGAACAAACACACGCAGTTTCATTAAAATCTGTGATGGTGGGTTACATATTGATATTTTACTGCCTGATTTGACGTGGAATGCCCCAAGAGTGATCGCTATGTTCCAGTTGACGGAGGCACTGTGTCTAGCTGCAATGTGCAATCAGAATGTGTCCCAGATACCAGACATGCGCAAGATATAAAAGCATGTTGGCCACTCCTTGAGCTATATTGTCTTTGCTTGACCAAAGCATACTCTCCACTAGTCCAGTTGCATAGGCGTAACCAGGGGGGGTGCCCTGGGTGCCCGGGCACCCCCCCCCCCCCCGCTTGCGCAGACTCAAGCACAATGATAAAAAAAAATCGAAATCTACAAAAGAAAAAAGAAGAAGAAGTGAAAGCAGATTTCAATTAGTTTAGCAAATTAGTTTAGTTCAGAAAACTAACAGCCTAAGTTTTGAAGTGTGATAAAAAAAAGAAACACATGTTCTTTTTTTTATTTCTTTTTTTTATTTTAAGAAAATTAGGTTGTTTATCTTTTTTAAAACTAGAATGTTTACAAGAATCTGTATTAGACATAGTAAGTCAAAAAGGTGGTTTTATAATCCCACTTTGACGTCTTTGTTTGTTGGAGATTTTTTTAAACTCCGTTCTTTCTATTGCATTTTTCTGCAATTTCATGAGAAATTAACGCAAGTTCTTGACGAGGATAGAAACTATTTGTCTCTTAGCTTTCGTAGTTTAAAGTTTAGAAATAAGCACAAAAATCTTGAAAGGGAATGTAGATGTGAACGATAATTCCAAAATGAGATTAGCCGGCGGGGGATAGGGGGGGGGGTGTACGCAGACCCTGCCTCCTTTGAAAATGAAAAATAAAAGTTCAAATTAATCAGAAAGTTCAAATTAATCTGGAGGTTGGTTGGTTGGTTGAATTGCGTGTTTCGCGGCCATTTTTTCACATAAAATACGATTTTTAGTTTCTTCTCGTTTCACGGCGTTCTTTTGAAAGTCGGAAAGACGGGTTACTATCTCCCGGCCCCAGGCCCTTGCAGGCCCATCTGTCTACGCAGGGAACCACCCGCGAGACAAGCCCCGCGGCGCGTCCCGAAGGTCGCCGCCAGACAAGCCCCGACAAAGCGGAACCCTACCCAAACTCCGGTCAGACCGACGAGCTGCCCAGCGCACGCCACGCCGGCTATTCTCAAGTTGACGAACAATCGCTACGATAGTCCTCACCACCCAGCTAGAAAAACCAAGTGGTCCCTAAACTTGGTTACTCGAGCCGGTAGACCATGCAAGCCCTGCGGGAACCAGACGCCTATAAAGACGCTGGGCCCACGAACTGAACCGAGGCTTTCCGACCAGAAATTTAATTTACGGAAGGCCCCCAAGATCAGATACCATTTTTCGGCAGAGACATTTATGTGGGCCAGCCGATAGGAAAGTTATTGAAGAGCCCCTAGCTTGAAAACCAGGGAGGACGGGGAAAGTCCCTACGGCCCCAGCTCCTGGCTTTTCGCCCAAGCCACCCGTCTCAACCGACGGAACCCCTCGCGGATCACGCCGGGAACCAGTCGGCCCAGACTAGGTGCCGTTAGCGACCCCAGGCGGGCACGGAAAGCTCCACCTAGACGGAATAGACTTCGCCTCACTAGGGGGTTGGACGGAACGGAGTCCCGCCAGCCCCCGCCGACTCGACCCCGTCCGAAGACAGAGAAGCCAGCGGAGGCCGACAGAAGCCCGCCCGCCACTACCTTACCTCACGGCCGTCGAGGGTACCCAGGCCCGAAGGCCCCTGACCTCGTGCAGTGACCGATCGCTACCTTTGTTAGTTGCGTTCGAAAATTAGGTGTAGACACCTCTAGGACCTCATCACTGGGCGAGGCAAACTCCAGTATCGTATAGACACGAAGGACCTAGATCGGACCAAGAGTTCCTCTGAGGCACGATGAGCCGCCGCGTTACCGGCGAGCCTCCGGCCCGGTTCACCGCGGGGATAGCGTTCGATGGTGGACCTGCCGGTCGACCCCCTCCCAAGGGTCACGACACGACATGGAGCAACCAGAGCCACACTGGCCTCCCCACGCGACCGCTCCTTGGTCAGCGGGGGCACCGCCAAACCCCACCACCCTAGGGGTCGGCTCACAACTGATTCAGCTGAGGTCCTCGGAGGGATGAGCCACCCAAGTCATAAAGTAACCTGGGCGCTGTCCGAAACCTCGCCCTTCGGTTGCTCCGGGAGTCCCTGCATGGCGTTCCCGCGAGCCCCGTCGTCACTAGCGAGCACCGAGGACTTTCCACTACAAAGCCCTCACTCCTACCTCAGGCTCCCTCTTAGTCAATAGGTGGATGGGGTCCTATCTGAAGGCGATTAAATTTAAGTTATAGATTAAAAGTTAGCAGAGCAAAAATACACAATGGAAACTTAGCTGTTAATCCCTAAGTGTAAAAGTTTATGAAGTAATATGGTGATGAAATAATGACAAGAAAGTTTAAAAACAAACTGAAGTTTATTAAAAACCAAAAGGCAGAAATATATAGCTTAACTATAGCATTATACAATATCCAAACTTTATATATAAACAGATTAAACTATTAAAACAGATTTAACAAAAGTAATATAAAACAAACCCTCATGACATATGTAAAACAGGATCATCGAGTGGCCATACGATCTCGGAGCTTTCATGAAAAATATACATTCTTGTCAATACACTAAGCATCACCAACTTCCATCTAAATAACATCCGATTAAAGAGCAGCATGGAAAACATTTAGATATCTGGAAATAAAGATCTATCTTCATTACATCTGCCGACTCGTTTCATGATGAATCACAATCCGCCATTTCGGAAAGCACTTAAAGTTTATCTGCGATTCCAGAGCTCATGATAAACAATATGGCTCACTTAAAATGAATACGTGATCGGTAAGAAAAACGTTAAATGTAGAAAACAGCTTTTATATGAAGATATATGAAAAGAACTTAAATGTCAACATCTGCCGCCATAATAACACGCTTTAAACTTCCTCCAACGAAACACTGTTGAGGTGAGAGGAAAAGGAAGAAGATGATCGAGGAGGAGGAGGAGGGAAAGATATTACGCCTTAACTTATATGAACCGGATGAATGGAAAAACCAATCACGGAGCAGTAGAAGAAGATTCTCGAAGGACATCGTGACGAAACGTCGTACGAACGATGTGCAGTGGTTTCAAACGAGCGACGCCATCTAGTGGCGGCTGTGAAACACTCGTCATTCGAAATGAATTCTATGCTCCTGATTGCCAGAAACGTGGATGGCTGAAATCGTAAGTCGGAAAATACCTACGATAAATAAACAACTTAAGAAGGATTTAAAAATAAGATGGCAGGAATATATGAACGGTAAGTGAAATAAAGAATAACTTTATTGTATTAATAAAAGATACTTTATATAGATAAATAAAGAAAGATAGAATGAATGTATTACCTGATAAAGATAGAATGTGAAGTGTATAGCAGAGTAAAAGTGAAAATGAAGAGGAGATTCCCGAGCAGTGTCAAGACAGGAAATAGGGTTTTACATATCACTATCGCCTTAGCTAGTCTTTGCCCGGTGACACCGTCCGGCCGTTAGACCGGCACCGGGATCGACCTATGGAACGTCGCTACCCGGCTTGCCCAGAGAACCCGGGTGTCGGAGGACCGCACCTTTGGTACCCACCGAAGCGGGCTACGGCCCTATGCACAACGTCCGTTAACCGTGGCCACCGGACTCAACGCCTGTCGGAGATGAGCCTCTCGAGGAGGTGGCGATTCGTCCCCATCCGGCCCCCTCGCATTCGTACACAACGAACTCTGCCGGGCTTCCGGTCACTTCCCCCACTCAAGGGGTCGTCTCGGAAGCACCCGTAGGGGCGGAACCCGGTTTCAATCTTTTAGCCTAGTGCAGTAAATTTTGACCAAATTCGCGATTTTATTCTGTGATCATTTCATGATATTTACAATTTTTTCCCAAAATCGTTTGATGAAATTCACGTCATTCTACGCGATTTTTTGTCGAAATCCGCATTTTTCACCACTAATATTTGACAAAATTCGTGTTTTTCAGCGCGATCCTCTGGCGAAATTCGCATTTTTTTAAACGAGATTTTGACGAAATTGGTATTTCTTTAGCACAATCCTTCGATGAAATTCGCGTTTTCTTTCCACGATCTTTTGATGAAATTCGCTTTTTCTTTCCGCAGTCTTTTGAAGAAATTCGCGCTTTCTTTCTCCGATCCTTTGATGAAATTCTCGTTTTTACCGCGATCCTTTGACGAAATTTATTTTCTGTTGCGACCGACTGACGAAACTGATTTTTTTACAGGGAGATCATTTGTCGAAATTCGGGATAGTTTTGCGCGACCGATCGGGAAAATTCTCGATATCTTTCCGTACCAATTAACAAAATTCTCAATTCTTTTCCGGACATTTTGACGAAATTTGCAAAAATTTTTGCGTCAATCGTTTATCGAAATTCGTAATTTTTGTGCGCAATCTTTTGACGAAATTGGCGATTTTTCTGCACTCTTTTATCGAAATTCCCGATATTTTTCAACGATCGTTTGAAGAAATTCTCAAATTCTTCCGAGACCGATTCACTAATTGATTTTGAGAAATTCCATAAAAGAAATAAAAATCGCGGACTCACTGAAGAAAATGCTCACTGAAGAAATTACTTACTGAAGAATCACAGGTCTGTGAACGAATTTGGAGAGGGAAAATACTGCACAGCATTTTCTATTATGCTGAACTTTCCTTTTTTGTGCATAAATACCGCGATCCCGCACGTTATTTCAAACCCTGTTCCTCAAAGAGAACTTCATTACTAGAAGAGTTTCGTTGGTTGTTTTTTTTTAAACGAACATAGAATTAAACAAATAAAGGATTGTGGGGGGGGGGGGGGACTACCTTCGGCAATGCACTCCCGAGCAAGCTACGACCTTTTCTGTCTCGAAACAAGCGAATCTTGAATTATTGCGTTTTTTATTTAGAGCCAAATTAAATTTTCACCATTATAAGAACTGATTTGACATTATTCCAATTCGAATTTAATCACGGCAATTGCAAAAATTACCGGAGAGTTTTTTCTATTTCAAAAAAGTCAAAAAATCGCCTCAAAGCACGAAAACCACAGCTAAAAATCGCATTAAAAATTCGGAAGACATTAAAAAACCACAGGGAAGGAAATTAACTAATTGGGTAAAAGATTTAAACCGGATTCCTTTTGGGAATATCAAAAAAAAAAAAAAAAAAAAAAAAAAATCACCGCGAAATGCGAAAAAAACCCTCTAAAAATAACGTTAACCGTTCAGGATCGACATCTTATTCGTTTGGCACCACTTTTTGTCAATTATTTCACTTATTTTTATAAATCTCGTAACAAATAAAATCAATTTTACTTTTATTTTTTACTTGTATCAAACTCAAGCGTTTTAAGCACTTTTTGAGGGTGCATATATGCACCCATGGTCCTCAACGGGTTAAAAAATTGTTAAAAATTGAAAAATCGCTGTAAGAATCCCGAATCTCGAAAACACTTTATTGAAAAGAAGACAAAATTTACTGGATAAAATATTGAAATCGGATTCTTTTTTACTAATTTGAAAAAATTGCCGCAAAATACGAAAGAATTCGCATAAAAAATTAATTGAAAAATTCCAGAAATTGTCTTCGATATGCATGAGTTCAGTTTATCTAATATATTCGACACATTCTGTGGTAAAAACATGAATTACCGTAATTTCCGGCCTATAATCCGCGAATCAAACAATTATGTTCGGACCCAGAAATCTTGTTTCATAAACGTAACTTGTTAAAACGCTATAAATATTTAACTTCAATAATGAAATAAAATTTCTGGGTCGAAACATGATTGTTTGATCCGCGGATTATAGGCTTGAAATTACGGTATTAATGAATATTTTAATTATTTATAATATTATAATAATTATTTACATACACTTTCCTCCAAAATTTCTTTGGTCCCTCCGGTGATCCCTAAGAAGTCATGGAGTCACATTCTGAAAAACTTTCGTGCGTATGTACTGGTGTACCGCATGTATTATCTGAGATTTATCATCCGGCAAAATTTCATCTACAAGACTTTAGCTGAGATAATTTTAGATCTCATGCAGTGTTCCCCTGTGCCTATAGAAGTTTACAGTATAATTAAAGGCCTTTTTAAATCTTTATAAGAAGTTAGGGTGCCAAAAGGTTTTACACTTGTGACCACACTTAGTCACTGTCTTATGGCACTGCTGCAAGGACATTTACATATATATATATATATATTTAGATTTAGTTTTAATGTTTTGAAACCCTTCTCACCCCACCTCACGCAAACAAAAATCGCGTTTGAGCCTTTTAAAAAGAAATACCACACAACTATACCTTCTAAGATGAAAACATGTCTAAAACGGAAATTCGACCGGTTTCATGGGGTTCCGTTTTAGCAGGTTTTACAACATAAGATATTGTTTGTATCAAACATGTCTAGGTTAAAAAGTCTGGGCACCCCCCCATTCAAAAGGCTGGTTACGCCTATGAGTTGTATAAGGCCTGCCATTATCACGCTTTAAAATATAGGAATCGCCAATTGCTGTAGCTAAGATACGACATATGTGACCTGGATACTTCGAGTGCATGGGTTTGGACCGTTAAGCTTTCGTATAATGTCCATGTTTCTACGAGCACGGGGTTAAATCGAATACCCCTTTTCTTGCATATACCAGAACACGTCGGTTGTTATACAAGATGTCCATAAAATAATGTCTCAGTTATAAATTTTAATAGTATCAATTGTAAGCGTTGTAGAGTGTTGGTTCAAGGTCACAAATAAAGAGTAACTCAAAAAGTTTTAGATAAGCGCATGCACTAGTACTGCTTTGTTATTGTTTCGCTTGCAGTGCCACCTACGCAAATTGGCGACTCCTGAGCATAAAGCGTTATTGCTGGTCTGAAGATTTAAAAGCCGTTAGAGCCATGCGATTTTTTCCTTTGGGGCTTTATAAAAGATCGTGTCTACGTTCCGCCGGTACCCAGTGATTTGCTAGAATTGAGGCACAGAATGGAAGAGGCTATTGCTTCCATGACTCCAGACTTGTTAACCAAAATGTGGCACCAATTGGAGTGTAGGTCGGATGTGTGCCATACTAACTACTAAAACTATGTTACTTTACCTTCAATTTATATGATTTGTTGTAAATAGTCTAAATTAAACTGTTATAGTATACCATTGAAACTGGGACATTCTTTTATATAGTACACCTTGTACTTCAGACTGAATCGATACTTGTCAGATGAAAAACTAGATTCCTCTTATGTTGTGTCCAATATTAGTGCTCAGCAGCAAATCATCATCGGGAAGCTCGGTGTGCTGGAAGTCACACCATAGGTCAAGGGTCACTTTGACGAAGTCTATTTCGGTTATTAAGCTATTCAGGTTATTATTATTATTAGACTTAAAAGTTTAATGTTAAATGTCAGGGCTGAGTATATAATTGTAATCTTTATATTGTGATGTTATTTGGGTCACTGCCTAATTCTAGAAAAAAAAAATATAAATTAATCTATTTACTCATTTCCAGACATGTGGCGCACGTATGTAAGGAAAACGCATAGGACGTGAATGACCGCAATAAGGATATAGAAGATGTCAACAAGGTCTTATCAGTATACGATGCAGAAATCAGGATATGTTGCTTATCCCAAATTTAGACCTAATAAATTTTCATAATTAAATCTCTAAAATGTCTTCTTTATTTCTTAACATACTTAACTTTACCTACAGAAGTATTTAAGTATAGTTAGAATATAAAACGCATATTTCTTTGTTAATATACACAATAACCAAATGCCTCCTTGCCACGGTGTAATTTTAGTATGCTTAGTTTATTTCTCCAGAGGTAATTAATAAAAGAAGCAATAAATGTAACACAGTTTAATTTCAGGAGAATACATCGCGTTCGCTGCCAAAGCTGAGAGGGTGCATCTGTACACATGCCAAGATGATAGCTGCATTTTTATGGTTTTAAATTATTTCCTGCAGTTTTATTATTTAAATATATATGTAGCAGATTACTTTTAGCAACAAATAAATTCAAACGAATATACTCGTTGTTGGCATATGAAATAATATTTTTTCTCCTTGTGCCAACTACGAGATAACTCGTAACTGGATAAACAACTACACCCGAGTTATCTCGTAGCTGGCGAGGGAACTCAGTTTGCCAACTACGAATATTCTCGTAGATGGCAGCAAACGCGCTAAATAAAATCACGCAAAGAAGGAGAAATTTCTTATAGCATTTCTGAGATTTTAAAGTTATGAACGTGCAATTTTTATATTCAAATCCCATCGACAGGATATATTTTGAAATACAGATGATGCACTATCCTCCTTCCATACACCCATATGTAAAGATAGAAGTCTCTCAGATACAAATTTACAAAAGATTGTTATTGGCAATTGCTTATATTTAATTAAAATTTCCACAATTTTGTATTTACGAAAGTACTTCTAGTCCAGGCAATAGGGGATTTTACCTGGCAAAATTAATGGAAGTTCTGGAAGTAGGCTTACTTTATGTTTTTTGGGCCGCTGAATTCGAATTTGCAACTTCCCACCAAAATTTCCCCCGGCAACCCCCCCCCCCCCCCCCAAATTTTGGTAAAATGCCCCACAAAAAGGGTTTTTATTAAAAAAATCAATTTTTTTATTATTTTAGGGAAAAAGTATTTAGAAATTCAGAAAGTAGACAAAATTTGCAACAAATTAGATATATGACATTATGACTTAGGATGAAAAGGAAGGGGGGATCTGCCTCGGAACATGCGCCGCGGTGCTACGTGGACTAAGTTGCGCAATTCCACATAACCACTCACACGTTTACATTCGTCCTCTCATCTCCCCTCCGAACTTTCTTTATAAGGTTTACTTTAAGTTTTTTGGGTCGCTGAATCCGAATTTTTAACTTACCCCAAAATTTATCCCCCCGAAACCCCCCAAAATAGTTGTTTTTAACTTAAATTTCTTATTGTTTTAGGAGAAAAGCATTACAAAATTCAGAAACTAGACAAAATTTGCAACAAATAGGATATATGACATTATGACGTAGGATGAACGGGGAGGGTGAGGGCTGCCTCGGAACATGCACTGCGGCGCTACGTGCACTAAGTTATGAAGTCCAGGCAATAGGGGATTTTACCTGGAAAAATTAATACTAGTTCTGGATTTCGACTAACTTTATGTTTTTTGGGTCGCTGAATCCGAATTTGTGACTTCCCACCAAAATTTCACCCGGAGCCCCCCTCCCCCCCCCCCCCCAAAAAAAAAATTGATTTTTTGAAAAAATTTGATTTTTGAGAAAAGCGCGGGGAATGTTCCGAAGCAGCCCCCTCTCACCCCGTATCCTACGTCATAATGTCATGTATCCTATTTGTTGCAAATTTTGTCTAGTTTCTGAATTTCGTAATGCTTTTCCCCTAAAACAATAAGAAATTTAAGTTAAAACAACTATTTGGGGGGGGGGTTCGTGGGGGGGGAAATTTTGGGGGTAAGTTTAAAATTCGGATTCAGCGACCCAAAAAACTTAAAGTAAACCTTATAGAGAAAGTTCGGAGGGGATATGGGAGGGCGAATGTAAACGTGCGAGTGGTTAGGTGGAATTGCGCAACTTAGTCCACGCAGCACCGCGGCGCATGTTCCGAGGCAGA
The DNA here is from genome assembly GCA_963932465.1 of Maratus speciosus. Taxonomy (NCBI): domain Eukaryota; kingdom Metazoa; phylum Arthropoda; class Arachnida; order Araneae; family Salticidae; genus Maratus; species Maratus speciosus. The sequence continues at coordinate 595,330,320 of OZ010788.1, read as the reverse complement.
TCTTCCCTTCCCCTTCATCCTAAGTCATAACGTCATAAATCTAATTTTTTGCAAATTTTGTTTACTTCCTGAATTTCTAGATACTTTTCCCCTAAAACAATAAAAAAATTGATTTTTTTAATAAAAACCTTTTTCGGGGGGCACTTTACCAAACTTTGGGTGGGTTGCCGGGGGAAATTTTGGTGGGAAGTTACAAATTCGGATTCAGCGATCAAAAAAACATAAAGTAAGCCTATTTCCAGAACTTCCATTAATTTTGCTAGGTAGAGTACCTATACGGTCTCTATTGCCTGGACTATTCATGGAATGTTCTGTTTCCGACTTTAACGAGTGAAAATTTTCGATTTTTTTTCTATAAAATGTTGAGTAGTTTCACCCCATGACATATCCTGAATGAGTGAAAATGATTCAAAACGGGTAAAATAATCCTGTATCGGAGTCAACCAAAAACCGACCGGAACCAGACACACGCCAACCCGAAACAGACCCGAAGTGAAAGAAAATTAATCTACATTTTAATACTATTTTGGAAAAGTAGTCTACAATTATTTCTTTAATATCAATTTTGTAATTTTTATCTATGAACAAATAAACACTCATTAATATTTAAATATACAGTTTTTTTTAAAAAAAATTAGAGAATATTCATAACTCTTTTGCAGAATTATGGGAAGTCGGCCCGAATGAGTCAAACCCCAGTCTAAAACTGATTTGATCCCAAGACATTTAAAGTCAACTGGACACGAACCCGATCCGCAACGAAACAACAAAAAAAAAAAAAAAAAAAAAAAAATAGCGTAATTTCGACTTAAACCGAGCCGCGAGTCGGGTCGGTTTCGGGTAAACTCGGTTTTACCAGGACTCAAACTGGAGTAATGACGAATACTGCCTCGAGTAGAGTAAGCTATTGCTATATGGTAATATTATATCAGAGCAATATATATTGTTCTTTATGAAAAAAAAGGTTAACTGCCTCCAACATTTTTTAAAATGTGGTTATTCGTTGAAAAAAATTGTAAAACAATTTCTGATAAATATGTATTCTATCTCACTGACTGAGCTAAAAATATACTTAAATGTATTCACATTTTAAAATTTAATTACTTATGAAAATATTTACCTGTCCTAAAATGACCGGAATGCAAAGTAAATGCTAAAACAGCTAGTAGGAATGAGATATTCCCTGAAAACGAGACAATATAGAACATATTAATTTTTTCTTAATAAAAGAAAATAAATATTTAAATATGCCACAGCATTGAATATTTTTTTAATTTAGTACAATATAATAGTAATTCTATATGAATACTATTCATAAATTTGAGAAACTGTTACAAAATTTTACTGTTTTTTTTTTTAAAAATAGGTATAATATTTATAAAATAATTCATACATGTTTTATAAAATAAATTGTTATGCATAAAAATAACATACAAAATTCAACACTAATTTAAAATCAAAATGATTTAATAAGGAAATAATAGAACAAAATTATCATCAATCAAAAATTTTTTAGCAAAAAACATAGTTTTTTAAGGGGTCTCAGAACTCTTAAAATTTGAAAAATAGAAAAAAAAAAGACCATTTTCAACATTTAATATTCTAAAATGTATATGATTTTAAAACACGATTTTTATTGGAATGAAAGATATAAGTGTGTTCTTTCATTTCATGTATTTAAAAAATTTCAACATGCAGAATTAGCATTTATAAGAAGCTTCAAACTGTCCGACATCTGACGAGCAAAAAATTGGTATAACAGCTTACGCAAACGATTAGAAAATAAATATTGCAACTAGAATGAAAATTTTGGTGCCTACTTATACATCAGATTGTAATAATTACCCTGAACCTAAATAAATTTGTATTTAAAGTAATTTTGTATTTTTAATACAAAGTGGTATTTAGCTAATATAAAATTTTGAAATTTTCAACAGTATAATCACCTAAAAAACGCATTTTTTTAACAATCAAAGAAAATTTTAGATTCACTTTATACAGACTAACATGAAACATATGTTTTGAAAAGTTCATGAAAAAATATTCAGAAATTTTTGAGATATCGTGCGCTTTACGCCCTAAAACGTCATTTGGAGAAAAATGGCTTCAAAGTTTCGGAAACGCCGCTTCAGCTATTGAGCGGTATAATTTTAAAAGCCATAACTTCTGTTCTAATGGGAATTTCGAGGAAACAATTATATCAAAACGTTCAGAAAAGATAGGAGTTTAACATCTAAAATAATTAAAATTTCGAAAATTTTGAAGATTCAAGAGTCCTGAGAACCTTTAATTTTTACCATTCAAACCTTTAATGACGAATTTCACCAGAACAAGGATTATTTGTTATATTCTAGATAGCAGCATAGCAAGATAAAAAAAAAAATCTTCAGCATATTAAATTTTTCCTATACATTTAGAAATGAGTGAAAAACAAAAACTTTTCTGCAATTAACTTTTAAAATCATAGATGGTTTGTAGTAACGTAAAAACACGGTCGGCGTGTTATTCAATGCTTTTGTGAAAATTATTTTCATTTTTTCTTCTTGAGACGGCTTTTTGGAGAAATAAATCTATGTAGTATATTATATAGGACAAAGGTGTCCGTAGGTAACGCTGACAACAACAGGCGATTAAATTTAACTTTTATTGCAATTTCTTAAACTTCTAAATATTGGGCATTTTTAATTTTTACACCATCGAAAAAGGAAAAAAAAGTACTTTCAAATGCAATTTGTTTGAAAACTATATTGCAATTTACTCAATTTTTATTCTTTTTAAATTAATCTTAAAGTATGATTTTTTTTTTTTCAAATCTATCTCTATTGCGTGCAGACGATTGCGAAAGACAAATCCGTTTGTAATTAAATTAATATAAATAGCTGATCATTTGATTCCAGCTTATATTCCATAACGAAATTAAAACATTCATCAATCAATAACTAAAACAATAAAATATATATAAAACACAAATTTAAGACATGTAAAGGAATATCGCGCTTAACTCACTGAAATTAACAGAATAAAACAGGCTGATTGTAAATGGGAATCTTAAGAGATTTCTTCGGTTGTTAACTCCTGACGTAAGGCCAATATGAAAATATAGCTTTTAATGTTTTTAAACTTTATTTGAACGTATTATTGCTATTTTTCATCTAAAAAGGATTTTTAGTATTGTTAATGGCCATTCTAAAAATATATTAAATGTAAATATACTTATTAATTAAAAAAATGGTTATCATTTACATTCTGTAACCCAGAATTTATCAATAATAATAATAATAAATAGTAGATCCGTGCGAGGCTTTCTCACCGCAGTCTTTCAGATTAATTGCTGATACGTTTTTTCATTAATTTTTGATTAACTGCAATTCTTTTTTTTTTTTTTTTTTTTTTTTTTTTTTTTAATCAAACAACGTGTTTTAACTATATATAAATATACCATGTCAAAAGCCGCTTGCAAAACCTTTCGAAAAATACCTCATTCATAGTTAGGCCTTTAGTAGGTGAAGAGAAAATGGACCTTATGCACGTGACGTCAGACGCCAGAGCTGGCGGTATGTTAATCTGTTATTTTAGCTACTGTTCCGCCATCATGCCAGTATACGCAGGCGCAGACATAGCTAGCAGACGACTTTAGCCTTGACCCAGGTTGAGTGCATAAATTTTAACCGAAATTTTGCAAATTTAGGGAATTTTCTCGCGTACAAAACAACATTTTGAATGCATATTTCAATGTATTAAGTACATACTGCTATAACAAAGAATTTTTTTGCGGTACTTTTAACAAACAAGCATTAATATCTCACGCTCCATAGACTACCATGCTAAAGTTCAACAGTAAATACCACCAGCAGACGAATTTTAGCCTCGACTTCAGGTAGCGTGGATAAGGTCCATTACATATGATGGTTTTTTCACCTATAATCTGTAATCCGAGAAGTTTATCCCCTTGTAATAGTAAAGTCAGAAATTTTAGTGTCTGTGTGTCTAGAGTTTTCTGGAGAGGGGCCGTTCAAATATTACGTAAGCACCTAAGGGGGGGGAGGGGGTTAGCGATTTGCTTATTTTTGCTGACAAGGGGGGAGGGGGAGTTTGAACGATGCTTACGTAAGACATTTTCAAAATCTCTTAACTTGTAAAAAAAAAAAAAACCTATTAAAAATTTGAAATTGAAAAAAAGAATATTTAACTTGAAGTTCTGATGTCAGCTATTTTGACCGCACAAGGAAAACATAAACAATCTCTTTTATCTAGAGATGACTGTTCATGTTTGATGCATGAGCAGGGCTTAATTTCTAACAAAAAAGTACCGGTACTAAGAGGCATACCGTCCTCCTGCCACTGCAATCTGCATATTTATATTTCATACATTATTTGCCAAAATGTAAAGTATTTTTTTCTATAGAAAAATAAAAAAAATAAATGTATCTATCAGCATATACTTAGTTGTGAACTATTCCACTTTTTAGCTATCACTCCTTCCGAATAGAATTCTTTGCCTAATTTTAATGTTGTTAATTGCAGAATTCTACGATTAAATGTGGTAAGGATTATGATTCGGAAATAGTGTTAACACCAAAAAGGAATAGTTCGCAGCTATGCATTTTTATGAAAAACTGAATCAAATTTACAGAGATTTATATTTATATGCTGAAGAATGGAACAACGTTTTTCAATTTCCTATAAAAGGAGCATATCTTAAACTACAATCGATTCCTTCCGTATAACGATCTTTTGTGGTGAGCCCCTGAAAATCAGATTAAATTAAAAATTTAACCCCGTTATTGGAAAGATTCGATGCTTTTATAGAAAAAGGGGAAACCCTGCTCGACTGCTTTCTAGCCAAGACCACAAACTGATATAAAAATTGAATCCATTTCATCTCCATCTCCTACGTGTGCGACACATTACGTCACATATAATTGTTTTGATAAAAAAGAATGCAAAACTTGGATATGGGAAGGAATGAAAGGGTAATTTAGGCTTCGTTTTTTCGGAAGCGTTGCTACACTGGGCTCCGGAGCCCTGTATTTATGAGCTCCGCTGAATTCCGACTAATATTTAAATATTTACTAAGAATGGAGGAGTACCGGAGCTGAGCTCCGGTCGGCTCCGATGCAAATTAAACCCTGTGCATGAGGGCTTATTATCTCTGAGAACTTACTACTATTTCCAATTGTGAGAATAGAATAGAATAGAATTGAATAGACGGATGCGATATGTTGTATTGTGACAATATGAGTCTTCCGGGAAAGCTTCCAAAACGTAAGTAAAATTCCATTTTTTTTGTATCCACCCCTCCTCTGTCAAGTGGTTGAACCCCATAACATAAATGACCGACTGCTCTACTGTCTGGTGTCTCTTAAGTTTTGAAAAACTCTCAGTACTGTAGTGTAGTGGTGTTTAAAATAAATAAAATCAGAAATATGTCTTCATTTCGAGAAATCTTGTGTAAAAAACTTTTTGAAAGTTTCAAAAAGTCTGCATCAGATAAACCTTTGAAGGATATCCAATGTAAATCTAATGATGTGTGGCGGCAGTACAAAAAGTCTTCTAAAACTGACAAAGAGTTAGAGGTATTGGGGCTAAAAATAATTGAGGACGAACTGCAACCAAAAAGAAATCAGTCTTTCTTGATTATTTTATAAAGGTAATTATAATCAATTTATTCTTAAAATTTTAAATATATTTTATCATAACTTTAAGTTTACATAATTACTTGTAAAAAGTGGAAAAAAGATAGATAAGATAAAATGACCATGTAGTCTTGGCGAAACATGGTCAGAATGGGATAAATAAAGACCAAAGAAATGTCAAAAAATGAATTATTACTTTTTAAATATGGCGTAGCCAAGATAAAACTTATTTTTTCTTTTCAAATAATTCGAAAATTAATGTATCCATGGGGGAAAAAATTAAAAAATATGTAAGTTTTGTAGCAGATAATCCTCTAACTGTTTTCAAATTTTGTACCTTACTAAAAATGAAATGTAATCCAATTGAATTGAAACCAGTGTATCTCAAATTCAAAAACAGATAAATAAGGTTTCCAGTGATCTAAAAAAAGAAAAACAATCCTTAACCCCTTGGGGACGAGCGACACGTATACGTGCCGGAAATAGGCCTAAGCATCCTCGTTTATCCTCACCAGTAAAATTTTACTGTAAAATTTGCCTTATTTAATCCGAGCATTTTCCCGATTTGAATAGGCACAAACTTCTGTTTTTTAAAACCGGTAGCAAAGTAATAAACATTTCGTAAAGGCTCCCGTCGCGAAGGGGTTAAAAAGGAAACGACAAACTGATGAATACCAAAGAAAACATCGAACCACCAAACGAACAAAGCTTGAAGAAATCTGCCATGATAATCCAGACATAAAAAAAAAATAGCTTTGAGGAAATCAGTAGAAAGACCAAGTTTAAATGTAGATCAACCATTATTGCTTAAGGCAATAGCAGACATAGCTATTATTGGAAGCGCTGCAGATGCAAAAAGAAGAAGCGAGTCAATACGAAGTGTCAAAACTCTCGATAACTTGACTGTAGAACTGAAAAAGGTTGGTTTTGCAATAAGCATGAGTGGAACATATCTTCGTTTGCTTCCAAAAAATTTCTCAACCATCGAGGGTCGAAGACATGTCACCACAGTGCCGATAAAACTTTCTTGGGTTCAGACTGGTTATTACTGATCTCACATTGATACCCAATTTGCAGTAACATCCATCCGCTATTTAGAACTTTAGATTCAATTCTTGGACCCATGCAACTGTTTCTTCCTTCACAGGATGACATAGTGCGCGTACCTTTGGGAATTACAGCAGCCAATAAACAGTCCCCGATACTGATGCATATGGAGTATCGTGTATCCTTACCCTACCACGAGTGGGTCATCGCTGAACGCCACAAACTTATCCCATCTATTTACGCTGGTATTGTGATTGCTCCTGGCATGGCAGGTCAAAGTAAAGCCATAGGTTATTCTGGTCCAACGTTTATTGCTATAAGAAGTGGGAAACAGAGTTCTTCCACAGCAAATGCTCATGCTCAGGATTTTGAAACTCTATTAATACTCAAAGACTTTGAAAAATTAGTGAAAACAGAAGAGGGTTTCATCAAACCTGTAATCATAGTTACGGTTGATAGAGCTCCAGACGAGAATCTCCGCTACCAGAAAGTTATATCGTTTGCTATTAACCATTTCAAAAAGCATGATTTGGATGGAAATTTCATTGCGTGCAATGCTCCTGGAAGAAGTGCATATAACTGAGTAGAAAGGCGAATGGCACCACTCAGTCGAGAACTGTCTGGTCTTATACACCCTTATGAGCATTATGGTTCCCATCTCGATGAGAACGGTAGCACTATTGATGAAGAAATAGAGCAAAATAACTTTGCATATGCTGGTAAAACTCTCGCAGATATCTGGAACTCATTAAACATTGACGGTTATCCTGTTACTGCCACATATGTTGATTCAGGCGAACCAGACTCTCTTGGTTTGACTTGGATTGGTATTCGAAGCACTTACAAGAAAATCAATACTTGCTGCAAATTATAAAATGCGAAGAAAAGAATTGTTGCTCTCCTGCACGTAGTGGATTATTTTGTATATTAAAAGGACGATTCATTCCTCCTCCAATTAAAATGATACAATCGTAAAATGACATCATTATAAGTGAGGAAGGGGAATTTATAGATTTAAGTCTCCGTCTGGCCTTAAATCTCAATATTACAGCAAAGGGATTTTTAAAGACGCTGTATGATTATTTTTGCCCTTCCATAAAATTGCAATTATCCCCAAGAACTTGTGGAAGTTGTGGCCAATATCATGCATCTCGGGAGTCAGCAAACAGACACAAAAAAATTCAGCACAGTGGAAAAAGCGAGAAGGCCTGCCTTATACGACCATTGAAAATTGCTGCTCGTCGAGCAAATGAACATATGTGCTTCGTAAAATTCGTGAAAGATACAGAAGATGTTGAGTGTATCAAGGAAGATGAAGTTGTTCAAGATTGCATCCGAAAAGAAAGCGATGAAGATAATCAAGTAAAACTGGAAACCAATATCATAACAAGTATGGAAAAATGGCTTGAGCAGCCGTGGTCAGCATCGGAATAGATATGGGCATGTTCAAATTTTAATTTTTCAAATGGCTAAGTTCTTCTAAAATTGTGATCTGAGAAATTTTCTTAAATAGAATTGTAAGGAAATAAAACAAGCATTTATTATTATTTTTTTTTAAGTCGAGTAGAGTTTTTTTTTTTTATTCGTATAGTGTACTAATATTTTTTTAAGTGGAGGGGGGGGGGGGTTTGCAATTTTCTTACGTAATTATTAAGGGGGGGGGGTTTGCGATTTGCTTATTTTTGCTGACAAGGGGGGAGGGGGGGTCAAAAAATGCCAAAAACATGCTTACGTAATATTTGAACAGTTCCAGAGACACAAACTGCTGCGCCCAGAGCTACAAGATTTGGAAGGAAAAACCTGTATGTCTGAAGTTATACACTTCAAAACTAGTTTTTGGATTAAATTTTTTTAATTAAATTTTTTATGAGATTTTTAATGTTTTTTTAGAAAATTCCAGGTAAAGGTCCATATTGCTTACACAAGGTTAAATCCACTGATATATTTCGTTTGATTCAAGGTTCGTTTGAAGAAACCGAACAGCGTAGTAGACACAATCTTCAAGTATATATATAAAATACAAATTTGTATTTCATTCCGAACGTTTATAACTCACATTCTGCTAAATGGATTTTTATGCGACTTAAATTGTCATTTAGATATTTTTTGAAGGAAAGTTTTAGAGAATAACACATGGTTCACGTTGCTTAGTTGTAAACTATAGGAGAAAGTTATATAATTAGATCAACATGATTATGAAAGATTAGCGTTTTTAAATAGTTCTGCTGTACGGATATTGATAGGAGTTGCACTATTAGTTAGATAAATTTGAAAAAAAAATGTAAAAGATATGTGTAAAATTTGCATTCTAATTGGAAAAGGGTGTCGCAGGCAAAAGCTAATCTGCTGTATACAATGTGCCCGCTAAAGTCCGTTGTCGTCATCCCAATAATTTCTGAACGGCTAGAGCTATATTCATAAAAGTGAGTGGGGTCTAAGTATACTAAAGTACCCATGCGCTTCTGAATGAAAGCGCCTACGGCGCCACCTGGTGGAAATCTGCGGAATTAGCATTCCTATCTTGAAAACGGAAAGAGATAGAGGGGAAAAAAGCGATTTACAAAGTTATAGAGCATCATTGATTTAGTACGAAAGGACACTTTGTGGACATTAATGCGAAGAATAGAACGGTTAAAGCGCACCTTTGTTTTTTCGTGATTTCCTACACTGCGACCTCACAAAACTTGAACGGAAGGAGAAATGATTATCTTTCGGACAAATGTGCATTGCACCTGACAGTGAGAAGTTTGAACATCTCAAATAAAGGATTGTTATAATTAGTTTTTTTATTCTAAGATCGTTTTGACACGTCACAGTGTAGAAAATCACGCAATGCAATGACGCAAACAAATGCGCTTTTTAACCGTTCTATTCTTTGCATTAATGTCCACAAGGTATCTTTTCGTACTAAATCGATGATGCTCTACAATTTTGTAAATCTCTTTTTTCCCCTATCTCTTTCCGTTTTTGAGATAGGAATGCTAACTCCGCAGTATTCCATCAGGTGGCGCCGTAGGTGGTTTCATTCAGTAGCGCACGGGTACTTTAGTATACATAGACCCACTTTTATGACGCTCTTGCCGTTCAGAAATTATTGGTGTGACAACGGGCTTTAGCGGGCACACTGTATGTTAAATGCAAATGGATTTCGTTCCGGCTGCTTATAACGTGACTTCCTCTGAATGGATTTTGGTCGGACTTGTACTGTTAGATAATTTATCAGGGAAGGTTTTCGTATACAAAATTTCGTTCTACCTGGCTAAGTTATGGAGTTATGGGGAAGAAGTTCTATAATCAGATGAACCCGATTACGAAAGATTGCGCTTTTTAAAAGATTCCGCTGACACGATTTCGATGAAATTTCCACTGTTAGTTAAATAATTTTTCAGGGTAAAGAGAACATATCATTCTGCGTTGTTTAGTTATAAAATTATTGAGCAAAGTTTCAAATCAAGTGAACCCGATTGTGAAACATTAGCTTTTAAAAAAGTTCTACTAGACGGATTTTAATGGAACTTGCACAGTTAGATAATTTTTCCGGAATAGATTTACTGGGTGAGTGCTAAAGTTCTACCCGTTTTTTGGTGAAAACAGAAAGGAACGCAAAATGTTAAGCACCTATGAATTCACGTAAGTACCATCATTACATAATGACCTCTTGCTATCTGTCTGGCAGTAAGTGAATCCCACGCAGATAAAACTCCTCTGTTTTAGAATCTAAAAACTGCTGAAACGCCGTTTTTATAGCCTTCACATCATTAGAGGTTCGGCAATCGAAGGCGTTGTGTAACGATCGGAAAAGGTGATAGTCCGAAGGCGCAAGCTTCGGGACTATACGCCGGGTGAGGTAAAACTTCCCAACCAAGGTCCAGTAATTTTTGCCGAGTCCTTAAATCATCATGAGGCTTGGCGTTATCTTGATGAAAGGGAATCCCTCTGCGATTGGCGAGAGATGGTCGCTAAGGCTACGAACGCACCATCCGTCTAACTGTTATCTGTGTCGGCGTCGTTTCTTGTGGACACGCGGTGTCTTTGATTTTTAATGACTTTAAAAGGAAAGGGACTGATGTCCTGCAAAAGAAGAACCTTTCCTTCAAGTAGGGTTGAGCTCCTTATCTCCGGACCCATTGTTGATTCCCCTCATTCTTTTGTGAATAAACCGCAGAATGGTCCTGAACAAAAGATTTCCATGAAAACTGGAGAAGGATAGCAAATCACGCGTCTGTGTGCAACCTTAGGCTGCGAACGCACCATCATTATAACTGTTATCAGTGTCGGCGTCGTTTCTTGTGGCCATACGTTGTCTTTGATTTTTAATGACTTTAAAAGGAAAGGGGCTGATGTCCTGCAAAAGAGAGAACCTTTTCTTCAAGTAGGGTTGAGCTCCTTATCTCCTGACCCATTGTTGATTCCCCTTATTCTTTTGTGAATAAACCGCAGAAGAGTCCTAAACAAAAGATTTCCATGAAAACTGGAGAAGGATGGCAAAACACGCGTCTGTGTGCAGCCTTAGACATGAGTTGTGCTCACAGTCTGTCCAATTTTTGGCAGCAGAGGTCAACACTGATCGTTTGGTTTGGTGCGAGGAACCCAGAGATCCCCGAGGATCTCCCAGCTCCTTGGCATCCCACCATACACTGAGTAAAACCTTTTCGGAATGGAGTCCTCCTGTTGAGGCCGATGGAGTACCCTCTGCAACTCGGCACACGGTCCTTCGACGCTTCACATTACGGTACAGTACCCACTTCTCATCACCCGTTACAATTCGGTTCAAAAAGGGTTTCCCACTGTTACCGGAAAGCAAAGAAACACAAATACTGATTCTCTCTTCTCGTAAGCTGGTGTGGTAATTATTGACCGAATTTAGAGATGAAGCCAAGCGCATGCATCCGTCTTTCGACTGTTGTTCTGTGTACCGAGAATGTTTCCGCTAATTCTTCAACGGTTAGATGTGGTGAATTTGTTATGTTGAGTCAAGATCCTCGTCAGGAACCTCTGATAGGCGTCCAGAACGGGTGTGGATCTATACAGATCCAGTCTTCGTCTCAAACAAACGGCGGCAGGTGCTACCGCCCTCTGCATCCTTCCCATACACTTAACAAATGGTGCGGCAAGCTGTGACTGATGCAACGCCTTTACCATACTCGTACAGTAAACAATATCTGATGTGGTCCTTCTCTCTAGCCATGTTGTTTCCCGTTCCGCGTGAGTTCTTCTGACAAACGTTGTGCCTATATACTCTACTGTTCCACGCGTTATTGGCCACTTTCCTGTCCTCAAAGCGTCAGCTGTGACGTCCGTACTCCACTTGACATTTGCATATGCTCAAAACGGGTAGAAGTTTTGCACGCACCCAATAGTATATTGCATAACATTCTATGGTTCTTTACCAAATTTTACCGTGAATGATCAACTGAAAGAAATGGTTCTTAATAGCCTAAAATTTGTCTGACAAATTAGAAAATATAACAGCGTCATTGCACTTGTGTGACTTATAGCAGAGATCGATCGAAAATTCGGTTTCGTTTCCGTTTTCGACTTAATTGCAGTTGTGTGACTTATAGCAGAGATCCATCGAAAATTCGTTTTCGTTTTCGCTTTCGGCTTAAAATTTGTTCTCGGCAAAAATGCTGCCCAAAAATTCGGCGAGGACCGAAACTATCTGTATTCCAAAAATCTTCTCTCTTCCTTCGGAAATTTTCAACATTACTCATTTATTTGAGCTGTAGCGGCTCAAATGAAAGACTATTTATTGCTAGGAACTTCACTGTTTATAATTATCAGTCATGACTGACTCAAGACGTGACAGGAAATTATAACAGATACAATGCATATATGACTAAACTTTGAAGACGCTTTTCACGTGCTCATTACAAGCTGTAGACTTAACAGTAACAGAAAGTTTTTACTTCGAAACCATAGAAGTGTTTCGAATACTCTTTGAGAAAATTCTAGTATAACTGTTGAACATTTACAAAAATCATTCTAAAGAGAAATCGACGTATGTATACCTACAACATATTTTAATTAGGTGAAATTCGTATATTTAGAAAATCTTTCTGTGTCGTAGATGAATTAATTACATTTTAGTTTATATGAATGTAAAAAGTTTTGGTCAGAGGCACAGAGAGCCAACTTCTGCCACACGTATAATTAATTAATAGGATAACTCTAGGATAGCTGGCCATAGTTTTTAAAGCTTGAAATAAAAGTTCTTAGAATGCAAATACAAGAAATATCTATGCATACTGAAAATTCTTATACATATACTCATCATATTTTATGCAAAAAATATTTAAATATTGAAAACAAAAAGTGTTAAACAAAATTGAAATTAAAATGGCAGATGGCCATCTCTCCTTATAGCAGAGGAGAGTTGGCCCTCCAATGCAAGAAAGAAAAAAGTGAAGTTAAATAGCAAAAACGTAACACATTTCATATAGTTAATCATGAAAAATATATAGCAATTTGTAAAGATGCAGTTATATGATGGAAAATGAGTGAATAAACAAAATTTGAAGTATAATTTCAATACTTCACTTTTCGTAAAATCTTACCACATGTTTGGCAAAGGTCTTGATAATTTGTACACGTTTCATGGAACTACTTCAGGTACCTTATGCATTGTATCGAGACATCGTTTTTGTATGTGATATTATATTGTTTTGCACAACCAACATAGTGATCCTAATCCAATGCTACTTACACGGATTCTGTAGAATCCGATAATTTTAAACGTATTTCGCTTTCTTCGCTACTGGAACTGTCGTGTTTTTTCCCCCTTGCGTTAATTTTAGGTTTATTACGTTAATTTAGTTTATTTATCAACTTTATCAGTTTCTGTTATTAAAGTTAACGACGTTTTTCAGTATTTTCTGAAACAACTAAATCCTTAGGTCTTATTATATTATTATTATTATTAAAATATTTATATTAGTTAAAATTTAAACAATTATATCAATTAATATATTTATAAGCATAAACGTTATATATTTATTTTACATTTAATTATATTTAGTTAAAATCATCACTCCGTATAATTTTGAAATATTGATTAAAGGTGGCCATCTCTCCTCGATTTCATGTGGCCATCTCTCCTGAAATTGAAGGTCGGATGGTCGCCCAATTTAAAGCATCAATAGCCATCGTACGTCTTTTTTAGGCTTAGAAGTAAAGATTAGATTATATACGTGCCTTAAAAGTCCATATAGTAAAAAATATATATAACGTACGTACTGCAAAACATTCAGATACCTAAGTCAAAAAAAAAATATTCAACCACTAAATTAAATAAACATTAAAATTACACTTACTTTTTACAATTGAAAAACAAAACTGTACGTCGCAATAAATAATCTCGTTGAACTATTTCATACGAACATAGTTTATTTTGCAACCTATGATCAAGTTTTGGAAATATTTAGACGGGCCATCTCTCCTAGAGTTACCCTAATTCTGTAAATTTGTGTAATTATTAGTAAGGATCGACCGAAACAGGTTTTTAAGACAGAAACAGAAACTAAAACCAAATTTTGTAATCTTCCTATTTTCGACTGAAAACTAAAACGAAAATGTCCAACAAATTTTTTAAATTAACACATACACAAATATACATAATTATTAATTAGTTATACGTAATTATTAATTATACATGTAGCCCAAGTTTGCTCGCTGTGCCGCAGACCAAAGCTTTTTATTTTCATATAAAACAAAGTGTAATTAACTCATCAACGACACAGAATGATTTTCTAATTATACGAATTTCATCTCATTAAAAAATGTTTTAGGTATACGAGAACATACCTCGACTTAACTTTTATAATGTTTCTTGTAAATGATCATCTGTTATACTAGAACTTTCTCAACTAAAAATTTTCTGTTACTGTTAAGTTTTCAGCTTTTAATGAGTACGTGAAGAGCATCTTCAAAGTTTAGCCTTATATGCGTTGCATGCTTTATAATATGCACTAACGTCTTGAGTAAGTCGTGACTGATAATTGTAAACAGTGAAGTTCATACCAATAAACAAAGAATGTTTCATTTGAGCCGATATAGCTTAAATCAATGAGTAATGTTGAAAATTTCCGAAGGAAGAAACGAGATTTTTGAAATACAGGCAGGGGCGTATTTAAGCAGAATTCATTAGGGGGGCGTATATGATGATTTTGCCGACCAACTTCAAATATATATATATAATCTTTAAAAGTACGTTTCTGTGTCTGTATATATGCATCTGCCCGGAGCCCTAAAATGGACTAACTGATTTTAAAACTCAATAAATTGCAAATGGTGACAGCTATAAAATTAAATTCTTGCAGGAGTGTTATGCAAGACGTCAGGAATTTTTTTTTACTGCGATTCTCGATTTGAGTTTAAAGTAGTAGTAGTGGTAGATGGCGCTGCTTGCAATAGGTGCTAAATCGGACCCGATTTTTGGTCTCTCTCTTTTCTCAATATTGATGCGAAAGGAAAAGGTTAAATATATGCAGTGGGCCCTAAGAACAAAATTGTTTTGGCGTCTGAGAACCATTCCATATACAGGGTGTCCCACAAGATACACAGCGCCTAATATGTACAGATTCTGATAGAGCATGTCAATATGAGTATTTTGAATGGTAACATGTGGGGTCCCCGAATACAGCGTGATAGTGTAAGTAAGATGTGAAGCTTGTAAAACTTGCTTGTAAGTAAGATGTGAAGCTTGCAAAGAAAAACACAAGAAAGGAGAAAGAAATCAAGTGAAAATCAAGTGAATCAGTGTTTGTTGAGAACTGTCAATACAACAGGTTTTCGAAAAGTCTGCCGTTCGAACAAATAACATTTTGAAGTCTGGAATGGAAGTTCGCAATGGTTTTTTGTAAAAGATCTCTTCCAAATTCCTTCATCTGTTTTTCAATTTCTGCTCTCAAGTCGTCTAATGTTTTGGGCTGTGTGCGATATACTGTCTTTCAGATGTCCACATAAAAAAGTCACACGGGTTAAGATCCTGGGAGTACGGCGGCCACTCCTGTTTTCGTAATGGAGTCCAACCCGAACGATTCTATCGTGAAAATGTTCCGTTAAGAGGTCGAAGTTACGCTGAATGCAGGGAGGTCTCGCACCATCTTGCATAAACCAATAATCGCTTACCTTATCCATGCCATGCAAGAATGGGATGACACAGTCATGCAACACGTGAAAATAAGCTTCACCGGTAACATTTCCGGTGAAAAAAATTGATCCAATGATGACTTCGGCAGATAACGCACAACAAACTGTGAGTCTTAGTGGGTGCAGTGACCGAACTATTGCATGATGGGGATTTTAGTTGGCCCAGAACCTCCAGTTCTGTTTGTTAACATACCTTTGGAGGTGGAAATGTGCCTTATCACTGAACCAGATCCGATTAAAATCTATTTTGCCATCTTCAACCTTACTAATTACCGTGTTTGCAAAATCAAACCTCCTTAAACCATCCAATTCCGTCAATGGTTGACTGATTTGGATTTTGTAAGGGAACAAAGCCACATCCCTCCTCATTATCCGATACACCGTGCTTTTGGACATGTCGACTTTTTGAGCCATCTGTCGTGCTGAAGCTGAAGGACTTTCTTTGCACACTTCTGTCATTTTCTTAACATTAACTTCGGTTCGTGCACTCATCTCTTTAGTCCCCATCGCTAGCACATTGTCCAACACACTGCCAGTCTCCTTAAATTTGTCGTACGTTCGTTTCTCGTCGTGCCGCTTATGTTGTGGTGATTGCTGAATTTTTTCTTGAATTTTCTGATCACAGCCGCTGGGGATTACGATTCATGGGGACTACCATGAAAACACGATGCTCAATGCAATATTTGCTCATTTCAGAACCGAAACGGTAACACAACAAAAACGAAATGATAACGATACAACCCTACTTTCCTAGCGAGTAACGCCCAACTCATTCTCTTCAAAGCTTTTCTCTAGCTTTATAGTATGCCGCGGAGGGATATTGCATATTTACTGCCAGACGCGCTTTTCCTCTCATTGGTTGCCACAAATTTGCATAGTCATCTGGGGAATCTTTCATGTTTTCGTCGTACACATCGTCATTTGGAATATCCACTATCGGATTCGTCAATAACGTTCATCCTGTAATTAGACTATCACGCTATATTTGGGGACCCCACATGTTACCGTTCAAAATACTCATATTGACGTGCTCTATCCGAATCTGTACATATTAGACGCTGCGTACCTTGTGGGACACCCTGTATTTAATCTCCTTCTTTTGCATCAATACTGATAGAGAATAGAAACAAAAAATCAGGCCCCGATTTACCACCTATTGCTAGCAGTGCCATGTATTGCTGCTATTTTAAACTAAAATCGAGAATAGCAGTAAAAAAACTCCTCACATCTTATATAACCCCCCCCCCCCCCTGCAAGAATTTTTTTAAATAGTTGCCACCATTTGCAAGTTATTGAATTTTAAAATCAGTCAATCCATTTTAGGACACCTGGTATGTTCTATACAAAATTATCCATTATTAACCCTTCGAGATCAAATTTTTCACTTTAGAACGTCGAATACTTTACACTTTAGAATATTGAGGAGAATATAAAGTAGATTTAAAGATGGATACACCAACCCCTCACTTACGTTACATTGTTGCAAAGGTTTGAGTAAAGTATTTTGATATTTTTTGCTGAATGTGCATATGGAAATTTGCAATTCGGATTAGTTAAACAAGTTGAAGTTTTTACTAAGATGATACTTGGAACTTATACAGAATCAGATTATTTATATTTACTTTAAAAAGTATTAAATAAAACTTATTTTTATTACATCTTTGTTTATTCATTGCATAACATGCATTATAACCCAGCATGTTTTAGACGGTCCATCTATTCCCGACGGTGCCCAAATCTAGGTATTTCAAAATATCCTTCACAAATGTAGGCATCATGAGTGTATTCAAACGTGGATAGGTCATTGTTGTTCTTAGATATTTTTTCACAATTTTTAATTTACAATTTTCTTTCATTCGAGGCAACTGTGACTGGAGAAGTTGGCTAGAGAGGACTGACACGGTTCGCAAGTGGCAGAATGCATCTCAAAGGTTCTGTTTTCATGTAAATTTCGCCCATTCTTTCAGCCTCCGCTCAGAAGTCTGACAAAACTTTCAGCTCTGTGTGTAATGCTTCCATATCAGGAATTGCCAATGTTTCACGAAAGACCGCTTTCGTGAAATATTTCGGTACCGCTTTCTTTACCAGATTTAGTGTTTATTTCTTTCTTGTAATGGGAGGATACATTATTTTATCCAGGGGTGAGACTATACTGATGCAAGAATTAATACTTTCAGCTATCACCACTGTAAGAGTATCCAGCACCTTCTGAAACTCCATGTGTTAGAACATTAAAAGTTCGGGGGAAAAGAAATTGTTTCAATTACCGTCTAACTTCTTTGGTGCCAATCTTCGTCGATACTGCATGGTAAATTCATTTAATGGATCAACACCGTACTTGGTTTAAAAGAGAGCTGCACTCTATATTTCCTTATTTACATTTTCATTGTCATTGTTGATGGTTTCCAATGATTTGATACAAGTCTTCAGTATTTTCGTAGCGTCTATTTTAAGAGACTTCGACTTCATTTTTTTCAGTAACTAACTTGCACTTGTATGTACTGAACGTTCTTGAGAAATATCATAGGGAAGCAATGAAGTCGAGCGATAACACTTTCTTTCTTAAACCTCGTGGCTTGATCATGGTTTTGCTAACAGAATTAGAGGAACTAACTTTTTCAAAATTTGTAGGATACATTCATAATGAGATCCAAACGGCTTTCAATGATTCCGCTCGAGTAGTCCATCTCGCTTTAGAAATATTCCGAAGCAGAAGAGCATTTTCTATTCCTTTGAGCTTATCTACTAATGGCTTCTTTTGTTTAATACTTGCTGTGAAAACACAAACATCTTCCAGCACGTTGAAGACTTCAGCTATAACATTGCTGGTATTGCAGATATGCGAAACGAAAGTGTTGAGCCTGTGACATTGACAAGAATATAGGGCACAATTCGACCCACGCTGAGTAATATGAGTAATATGAATGCCTTCGCCGAAGTCGTCATCATCTTCAGTGCTAGTCGATCATCTAGATGTTCAGAACCCTACTAATCCGCCGCGGACTCTCAGAAAGACCACTTTAAATATTGAGAAATTAGTCTCTCCCGGTTCTTTCTCAATTTATTTTCAGCAGGCACGCAAAGTCGAAGAAAAGAAAAGCAAACTTCGGATTTTTGAAAGAAATTAAGACAAGTGCTAAGGATTGGTGTTTTTTAGGGTATGTTTTAAGAAAAAACGTAGAGAGTTGGAAAAAAAAATCGATTGTTTCAGAGTTGTATCGATCGATACCGACTACCTAGAATTTGTCGACTCTGATCAAAGTTGCCGACATAGGGGCGACGAGACCCCCCCCCCCCCCGTAGCTTCGCCCCTGAATACAGGAAGTTTCGGTCGAGTTTTGGTCCGGCCGAATTTTCAGCAGCATTTTCGGCGAAACTCA
Organism: Maratus speciosus; assembly: GCA_963932465.1. Taxonomy (NCBI): domain Eukaryota; kingdom Metazoa; phylum Arthropoda; class Arachnida; order Araneae; family Salticidae; genus Maratus; species Maratus speciosus. The sequence goes on along the minus strand of OZ010788.1, from coordinate 595,311,107 downwards.
GATTTTGGGCCGGAAACGAAAATGAAACCGAAATTTCGGTCGATGTCTAATTATTAGTTACTTTAAAAATAAAATTGGGCACTTTCGTTCCCGTTTTCCTTTTCTGTCGAAAATACGAAGATTACCGAAATTTGGTTTCTTTTTCGGTCTTAAAAACCAGTTTCGATCGATGCTCAGTTTATAGCAATGCTGAAGGACCTCCTAGGTAAAGGTACATATTGAATTAAAACACAAGGTCAAATTCACAGGTATATTTCTTTTGATTCCAGGTTCGTTTGGAGAAACCGATTGGCATAGCGGACAAAGCCTGCTAGTTAATACATAAAAGCAAATAATGATAACGCAGTTGGATAAGAAAGAGAGAAAGTAAAGCCAATACTAACGAAACGACAGCGCTAAGGTGCGTCCAAAAGAGTTCTGGTCACATCGGAAAATAAGGAACCATAAATTATGCCAACTTGGCTGTAGCTTACTAATTTGGTGCAAATCTCATTCAAATTCTGTACTGACGAATATTCTATTATCGGGTTCATCGCGTTTCAGCTTCTTAAAATTGAGTAAAATTTGCAAAATTTTAAAACCAAAAAATAGGGAAGCTAACTTTCCCTCCCGGTACAAGCAGGAAGGACTTTTTAAAAGATTCTGCTGACTCGATTTCGATGGAACTTCCACTGTTAGTTAAATAATTTTTCAGGATAGAGAACATATCATTCTGCGTTGCTTATAGAATTATTGGACAAAGCTCTATAATCAAGTGAACCCGATTGTGAAACATTAGCTATTTAAAAAAAGTTCTACCAGACGGATTTTAATGGAACTTGGTATTATTTTATTCACAACTCTATTAAAAATTTTCCGTGCGAACTACGCACTTTCCCCTGAAATAACACTAGGGGGTAATTGGGATCAGGGGTAATTGGGATCAGAGGCGTTTCAGAGACATCTCTAGCAGATTAAAAAAAATGACCATGCTAATTATGAAGTCTGACATAGTCTACACGCGCAATTTTTTTGGAGTGAAAATGTATGCTTCTGTAAAAATAATCACTGTTTTCCCAGAAGACAAAGAAAAACGTCGTCTGTCAAAGTGAGAATGTTTTAGTTAAAAAAGTCCTGTGTAAAAAATTGTAGGAATATTGAAATATAGCTATGGATTTAAATTTAGAAAAGGGTTGTTTTTAACAGGAAATGGTTGTGTTTTGCAATAGACGAAGCATAATCTTTAAAATTTGTATGATACTAATTACCCCAGAAATAGCATTTTCAGGGTAAATAGGATCATAGTGTTTTTGGGTTAAGGCTGTTCTTCACTGCTCTGCTCAACAAGCGCAAAACGTTTTGATACATTTACAAATTCATTTTTTAACGGAAAGATACAAAATTGGAAAGCCTGGCCATGGAAACGATTTGGAATTGAACTGTTTTTTCCATTTTTGGATCAATAAATTACTTATTGAGTTATAAGCGTTTTTGATCATGTGACAAACATGTTTTTCGCTCGCTTTTGAGTGCGTTTTCTCCGCTCGCTTGGAAACTGGGTTCAAAACGTCCACTTTGACGCTATTTTCTGAAAGATCTATTGTGGAAAAACAGCTCGATGACATAGTTTCTGACCAACAACACCAGCTAGTTTAATGCATTTTCGAATAAAAATAAATTAAAACTTATGTCAGAAAGTTGCCCTTTTAGATTTGAGAAAACCATTAAGGATAAATTGAGATCGCAAATTTTATTTTCTTTTTAAAGGAAGACACGGCTGGGACGCCACGCCCACTCACATTAATTTTACTCTAACATTTTTTACTCATTTATTATATGCAACTAAATTTTATCCACGTGTTTATATATACAGTAGAACTTCGATTATCCGAAGAAATTGGGATCGATCATCTTTCGGAAAATCGAAATTTTCGGATAATCGAGATTGCTTCAATTTTAAGATTAAGGAGAAATCTATGCAATATTTCGTATTATAGTAACAAGTTCTTGATAAAGATAAAGCAACAGCAAAATAGAAATAAGAATAAGTTACCTGAATTTTAATTTTGAAATTAAGAATCTTTTACATATATCATAAGGATTTGAAAAAAATGTTTTGTTTGTCCCACTTTCGATTGCCTTTGCTTTGAAGTTCTATCACGGAGTTTTTTAATATTATTAGTTCACCAGTATCACAGTCTTTCTGCTGCTCCAGCCATGCCAAACTTCTTGCAAAACATTCAAAAGCTTCAGTATTACTAATTTGTTCGTTTTCTTCGTTCCACTCCGCAGCTTACGAGAGCTCAAGTTAAATTACAAGGAACTCTAAAAAAGGGAATCGAAAATATTTATATGTGATCTTAATTCGGAAAGGACCGCTTGCAAACAAGGAATATGATAGTTAAAGAAAAAAAGGCTTTCAAAATGGATTTCGGTTAACCGAGAGTTTCCGATAAAATAGATTCTACTGTACTTTAATATCCATGTGTTTGATAAAACTGTGCAAGAACTTAACACAAGTTAGAAGGGTCTAAGTTTATTATCTCTCCGAAAAATTGTACTTTCCAGCTAAAAACCCCATTAACTCCTAAAGTAATCGAGCGATTTCGATAAAAAAAAATTTGGTGGTAGAGTATATATATAAGATCATACGTGACAGACAGTTTAAAAAAAATTATTAGTTTCAGAATCTTTTTTTCTGACAAATGAAAAATTTCTGAAAAATTGCCATCGCTCTAAAACAAAAACTTTTAGTTGCAGAAAAAAAACTGTCTGCCATAAGTCTTGAACATAATCCAGTGAATATGGATTCCAAATTTCATCAAAATCGGTCGGGTAGTTTTCGAGGAAACGGGTCTAAAAGCTCGCTTATTTCCCATAGGATTGCACCCAGTCTTGTCTTCCCTTAAATCAAATTGTGGTTTAGAATGCATTTCTTAAACTTTCAGTTTTCAGATCCTGTGAAGTCAAGTCAACGCGGGTGCTTAACCCCAGTTTGGTTTACATTACTGCTAATTTTATATTAGCAAAACATTTATTTTACAATTTTATTTTGCATTTATTCCAGATTTTAGCCTTGTCTGCATGTTTTAGGCCTAATTAAGGCCGCAACACTTTCAATGTAGGGGAGACTGAGAGGTTTAACCATGGGGAAGGCTTGACCCACTCCTCAGTTTTCATATTTAAAAGAATTTCAGAGAATCCGAAGTCTTCTCTAGTAAAAACAAATTTAAGAAAAAAGGCATTTGCAGTCACACAAATTTAAGCATACAATTGTCTCAAGGCTTCATAATATAGCCTAAGGGCCGACAGCAAAAAAACCTATGTGATCAAGCACAAGAAAAAAACCTTTATTTTATGGGAGAGTAGAAGTAGGGGAATCTAATTATCCATATGTCTGCCGGAAGTGAAGTGGTGCATAAGCCAAAAATTAATACCACCAGTGGTTGAGTCGTAGGTTTATAATTTTGTTTGTCCTACAACTATCCTCCATGCTTTCATACCTTTGTTTGTAGGACAAACACAGTGATAAACGTACGTGCCAACCACTGGTGATACTAATTTTTGGCTTATGCACCACTTCACTTCCGGTATACATGGATCATTAGATTCCCCTACTTCTGCACATCATCTTCTGTCACATCATTAAGAACCGCTTTATGGCTTAAAAAAAAAAGGAATGAAAGAAATATTTTCATTATGAGTAATGATTCGAAATACTTCTCATGTAAATATCACTACTATCTGCGTCACTCACATATTAGCGCCGCTAGTAAATCAAATAACTAATAACTGGAAAACTAACGTAAACAGGGCGTATCTGAAATGCTTCAACAAACTTAGGGGGATGATGGTACTCATCAAGACGAACAAAAAATGCAATGGAACATGGGGTCGCAAATCGCGTTTAACGGGTGAAAATCGCAAAACTAATAAAAATATCGAAATCTCGCATGCTGCTTTTTCTGCAGAACTGGCTAGTAGCACGAAGCTGGTTTTGCTTTCACTTTGTGCATATCCGGTCAGAAAGAGATTAACAAAATCTTGGAAGAAAGCCAAACAAATCTGTGAGTAGGAATCCACGCATGAAGGACTCCCGAAGTCTTCGAGCGTGTCCGCCAGTCGTTCCTCCGTAGATGTACTCTGTGTAATAATGTCCGCGGTCGACACTTTGAACCTTAGAGGAAGAAATGAAATATTAGAATATATTAGATATATTAGAATATATTGTATATATTAGAAGTCTATGCTTTGAATAATTGTTGTAAAATATTTGTTTTCTCTGGACATCACGAGCTGTGTTGTACCTATTCTGTGCAATAAATAATTTTCTGGAGTGTTTCTTTTTTGTCTCACTTTGTCCATTTCTAGACGCATTTTCTCGATTTTCATCCTTTAAACGTGATTTGCGACCCCATGTTCCCTTGCATTTTTTGTTCGACTTCATGAGTACTATCATCCCTCTAAGTTTATTGAAGCATTTCAGATACACCCTGTATACTCGTGTATAAGTCAAAGAATTTTAGACGAAATTTGGGAGTTGAAAATGGGGGCCAACTTATACACGAAAAAAAAAAAAAAAACGCAGATAATCGGCGAATGGGCAAGTCTTTTAAGTAATCACATATGGGTCTAGGTTGGAGAGAGATATAAAAGCTGACAATAGTCATTTCCTTGTGATTGACAAAAAAAAAAAAAATAAATAAAATAAAGCTCAACAATGCCCCTGTAATTGTTCTGCACCCATTTTGTCTTGGGATAGAATTCCCTTCAATACAGGAACATTCTTTTCAACATTTTAATACCCTTTTAAAATAGAGTTCAACTTGAGAATGCTTGTAGTTATCTCTCCTAAAAGTCCTACGATTACTGTATTACTAGGGGGGGGGGGGTGGCCTGAGCCAAAGCACCGCGACCAGGGGTCTATTGGGCTATCCCCCAAAAATGAAAGAGGAAAACATCCTCACTTAGTCCTTAAATAGACCAGTAGCTGACATAAAATTCAGCAGACATTTGATAGGAATATCCTGAATTTCCCATGGCTCAATCAGATGTCGACCCATGTGTTCGAAACGGTAAGCAGCATATGCCTCACAGTTACAGAGCACATGTAAGGTAAGGCAGTCTCCTTTTCATACTTACAACCCATACAAAGAGGGTTATTAACCACCTTCATAGTACTAAGGCGTCCATTAAGTCTACAGTGTCCTGTTAACAGTTCCACCATATTTCTTAGACTATTCCTTCTGAGCCCAATGAGTTCCTTTGCCCTTTTGCTAGGGCATCCGCTATTGAGCTCTTTCGCTCGTCTCTGTCCACTTGAGTCAAGCCATTCTTGATACTGCTGCTCTCTTAAAATTCTAAAAACTGTAGTTCTAATGCAGTCCTTAGAAATGCCAATAGCTGGTTCAGGTCCAATAAATGGAGTAACCGACCCTTTCCTTGCTAGACTATCAGCAAGCTCATTAGTCAGGATGCCAGTATGACCAGGTACCCAATGTATAGCAACATCATTACCATTACTGGCAAGCCTGTTCAAAGAGCAGTAACACTCCCAAACAATCCTAGAAGTAATTGTATGTTTCTGTAAGGCAAATAATGCTGCCTGACTGTCAAAGTAGATATTAACAGATAGGCCACTATACCCCCTCTTAATGCAAATGTAACAACACATAAGTATTGCATAGACCTCTACCTGAAAGACAGTGGCGTATCTACCCAGCGGGTAAAAGAAGGATGTACCATCAGCTGGGCAGCAAACCCCAGCTCCCGTCCCAGTATTCATCTTGGAACCATCAGTAAACCAGATCATACCAGTTTTAAGCTCTGTTACAGAAAGAGTCTCCCATTCAGTTCTAGAATGAAGACTAACTCTGAACGACTTATCAAATACATGCTTTAAAGGCATGCCGTCACCCTTCATGATAAAGACTGGGTGCTTACTGATTTTAAAAGTCCTACGATACAAAGAAGTATTATATTTTAGCAGTCTAAGAAGTTGTTTACCCTTGTAAATAAGGCTTGAATAGATTTTTGAAAGATTTTTTCTTTTTAAGTATTAATAAATTGATGTGAATAAGTTTAAAAATAGTTCAAGCTCCTTCGATTTTACATAATTATAGTTTTGAAACGTTGAATTAAAAAAAAGTCTGATTAGAAACGTAAGTTTACTAATTTAATGAAAATTTATTATTATTATTATTTAAATCCTCGATTACAAATCATTTTTCAACATACTACCAGAAATGTGGTTCGACTTCTACACGAAAATTCAATTTTTATTTCAAAATTTTGTTTAAGAATTGGGAGGATCGACTTATACACGAGTATATACGGTAGGTACTTTTAAGTTACCCAGGCACAGGTGATAAGTTACCAATTATTGTTCCCATCGCCGTCATCCGTATTGGATTCATTTACACTGCTCAAAACAATTAGGGGAGCACACGGTTTTAAGAAAATTACGCAGCTATTTACACCAATAAGTAACGTAAAATAAAACATCCATAATATAAAGCGTAGTAGAAAACAGATAAAAAAAAACTTCACACGCAAATTAAAGTTTATAACGTCAAAACGTAGAAAAAGGAGATAAGTGTAGAAATCGGGATTTTGCAGAAACGTCTGTTTCACTGTCTCATTTGTAAAATTCAATTGCTCAGTTTGTGTTTTGAGAAAAAGTGACTTGAAAATATCACAACTATGTGATTAAACGAAATCCATGGCTTGGCGTGTTATCGGGACAGTTGAATCTGGGAAACACAACGAAGTGTAGCGGATGTTGTTAGTGTCGCAGGAAGTGTCAATGCAAGGCAGTGGAATCGATTACAAGACACGTGGAATGATAGACAACGACAAGGGCAAGGTCGACCATGTACTACCACAGAAACTGATGGCCGATATATCCTGTTAACAGAATGTCGAAACGGAAAGGGCAATGGTACTCTGCTGCAAACACAGTTGTTATTGACCACAGGATTAACGGTGTCCAGCCACCCAGTCCGAAATAGGCTTCATCAGGGTGGTCTCTATGCACGTAAGCCAATGGTCTGTATTCCGTTGATCTCAAGCAACTGTGCGGCCCAAAGAAGGTGGGCAACTGAACATCAAGTTTGGAGGCAACGTTGCTGGAATTAAATTCTGTTTACAGACGAATCCTGATTCAGCCTGGATGTGACATCTGATGTGTTTTGGCAGGGAGAGAAAGAGGCACTCAAAATAATCCCACATTCGTTCGTGAAAGATCACATACAGACGAGGTTGGTTGATGCTATGGGCTGGAGTCAGCAAAGGTGGACGTACGGGCCTGCATATCATTCGGAATGGCACTCTGATGGTCCGAAGTTATACAGACAGGCTCGGACTGGCCCGCCGGTCCATCGGCCCGAGGGCCGGTGCGCCCTCGCCCAGGGAAAACGTCGCGCCCCTAAGTGCCTAAGCCGCTCCAATATTTTTTCACTTGTTGCATACATACATTCTGATTAGTGTACTAAATTTCGAGAATTCGTTTAGGGATAATCATCAATTAATAGACAGCACAAGAGACGCATTTTTTATTATTATCACAAAGAAATTAAAGACATATCGTAGCAATTTCAGGATCGGAAACCAAAACGGACATCTTTGCATGCGATTGAAAGAGAAAATATGCACCAACGAGAGCTTTAGTAGCCATTACGCCCTGGACGAAATTTTTTTCATCGCTTCTTTTCATGATATGCTTTAGAATTTAACCAGTATTTTGCATATTTTCGGTCCTTTTGCTTTTAGTACTCTGCACCCCCTTTCTTTATAGCCGCCCCTGAATGCACATATAATGAAGCTTTTTGAAAGAGAAAAAAAAGAAAGACGTATCAGAAGTCAAAAAACTTTTTGTATGGATTTTGTTTTTGATTGGAAAACATGATGATTTTTCTTTTCGGGGAATACAAAGTTGAGGATACTTTTGGATTGCAATCCTGCAAGCTGTGGTATCTCGCAGACAGCGTTTTCTCATTCACAAAATATGCCGTTATTTTCGGATAGTAATCTCGCGCCTAGTTTATGAGTAATCAGTGAAAATACAGAAAAAAAAATTACATATGCGTCGAAATGAGGACCTCCTTCTTTTTTTAAGTCGGTTAAAAAATACTGGCTATGTACACTGCAGCTTGCATGAATGCAATCCCTGGGGCACTTACACTCAAGTAAGGAAACTTAAATATTTCCCTTGATCTTTAACAATGATAAAAGTTTTGCAATCATGGGAAGAGTGTGCTGGGAATAGTAAATTTACTTAATTGTTTTAGGGATTTTAGACTAACAACGCAATGTTTTAGGGTGTACTTTTTCTGTAGAAACCTTTTCATAACGTGGTATCAATTCAGTTCTTTATGGACACATAATAGTAATTTTTTGAAGGATAAAAAATACCAATTATTTTCACAAGCAAGTACTATTTTCACATTCAAATAGCTTTATATTTCAGCATTCCAATACCCTATAATACGTGGTACAAAAGAAGCTTGAGATTTAGTTTTCAAAATTTCTATTTCCAAACGGAAAGTATATTCTTGTTCTAATTATAAATATTTTTTAAACGAAGTTTGCATACCGAATGTTTCTTGTGTGTTGAAGGAGATATTTGTAGATACCACATGTAAGTATGCTACTTGGTTAATAATATGAATAATAACAAAACAGTAGATAATAAAAAGTAGTGGCTCTCAGATTGCAATAGAAATTGAATTTATGACATTTTAAACTGGCTTGATAACTAATTCCTATTACATTAAAGAAAAAAAAAAAAAAAAAAAAAAAAAAAAAAAAAGGTTGAAACCCTTAGCAGCACCGCAGCAACACTATTTGGCGCTTGGTGCAAAAAACAGTGTTAGCTTTTCTAAGGATTCTCAGTGCATCAATGGTGATAGTGGAAAAAAATGTGGTTTACAACTTACAAATTCTGCTAAAAATAATCGTAAAAAAATATGTATGTACCAATCAACTGAAAATAATATCTACTAGTTATTGTTATGCATAAATTATGTTTCCGAAGTCGTATACTTATTGAGAATTGTACCAACTTTTATTTTTCAGTCAATAATACCCCATTTTTGACACCTTATTTGAGTTTCTTGGATCGAGACAGCCCGGAAAAAGGCATAGTTTATATGCATTAAATTAAATCATGGTAGGGTTAGAAGGGTTTAAATTTGAGGATGTTAAAGATAAATCCATTTCAGAAACTTAATTTTTAACTTCATAAAAATTATCTGATGATTTTTTATTAATTCATTAGAGATATAGTGAATAGATCCAAACTTTTTTTCTATTCAAAAACTTTTCTTAGTTAGAAATTATTAACAAAGTAATTTTAAAAAATATACAGGGTGTTTATAAAATCCCGGACCCATTTTGATGTTTAATAACTCATAAAATAATAAAGATAGATTAAAATTAATAACATAAATGGTTAGATAGACTCAAAAAGTTTCATGACCCTTGTCAATGAACTTCTACGTGTGCCCCCTTCGTCGCACGAAGAATATCAAGTCGATAGTTAATTTCACGCCAGGTAGCGGCAAGCATGTCGGCACCCACAGAAGCAATTGCGGTTGTAATTTTGGCTTTTAAGTCATCAATGTTCGACACTCTCCCCCTGTAAACATTGTCCTTTACAAATCCCCAAAGGAAAAAGTCCAGCGGCGTTATATCAGGTGATCTGGGTGGCCAAGGAATTGGACCTCCTCGCCCAATCCATCTTCCTGGAAAATGGTCATTCAAAGAAGTACGAACGATGGTACCCCGATGAGGCGGTGCACCATCTTGTTGCAAAATGACATGTGGCTGAAGCTCTTCTAGTTGTGGAAATACGAAGTTTTCCAACATGTCTAATTGATGACTTAAAAGCCAGAATTACAACCGAAATAGCCTCTGTGGATGCCGACATGCTTGCCGCTACCTGGCGTGAAATTGACTCTCGACTTGATATTCTCCGTGCGACGAAGGGGGCACACGTTGAAGTTCATTGACAAGGGTCATGAAACTTTTTGAGTCTATCTAACCATTTATGTTATTAATTTTAATCTATCTTTATTATTGTAGGAGTTATTAAACATCAAAATGGGTCCGGGACTTTATAAACACCCTGTATATTAAGAAAAAACCACAATTGTTAAAAACATTGATGTGTACAACTCATTTGAATAATTGGTTTTAGAGATATTAGAGAAATTTTTCCTTTCCATAAATTAAGGGGTTCGTATTCCGCTATCAAAGGAGCCACAAAAAAAATTGTAGAAATTTACAAGAAATATTTTGTAGGATTTTTTGTAATGTAAAGTAAGTTTTTAATAAATTTATTATTCTAGTAAAATTTTAATGGGGACTAATTGAGAGTTTTTGGTACTTTTTCTTGTAAGATCTTCAATTTATTTTCCGAAGTTTAGGGATAAACCCCTAACACATTTTCTTTTATAACAGTATTAAGATTTAAGAAAAGCATTTAAACTATATATCTTTCCTGGCTAGAAAGAAACTGAAACAGGGTGTCAAAAGTGGATGTTACCATTTGAAAAATCAACGTTCGTGTATTTTTTAATATGTAGACAGCCTCCAAAGCAAAATTTATGAAAAGTATTTAATAGTAAATATTATTCCTAATCAATTGTTATCCTAATCAGCCCTATGTCTTTTTCATACAGTGATTTTCAGGAAAATTGGTAGGGGCGATGATTTTTTTTTTCTGCAAGGTGTCTATCGATAAAAGAAAATAAGAAAGCTCCAGTCTTGATATCAGTAATCTACTACAAGTTAATCTGTGTTCAACTTGCTGGAGCTTTTAGATGTTATGTGATGTGGTTTAAAAAATTGCGTAATATTGTGTAGGATTGATGGAATTTTAAACATGCACGGAGAATATTGCGAAGTATTCTACCTAGAGTTAAAGATTTAATTTAAGCCATTATCCTTTACTTGGTGCTATGCAAGTGTGTTAAACCTTGTCAAGCCAGATACAATACAAGCAAGTCAAATTGACTTGAGTTCGTTAAAATTTTTGCGCCCTCTGAAAATCCAAGGTCTGCACCCTTTACACTGACCCAGTCCGACCCTGTATACAGATGAGATCTTCAGACCTCGTGTCGTATTTTAAGTTGCAGCAATTAGTGATTTCTCTTTTTTTCATTCTTGATAATGACAGACCTCATGCAGTTCGTCCTGTGGAAAACATACTTGAAGCTAAAACAATACAGCATATGGAATGACAGCATGCTCTCCTGACCTAAATCCGATCGAGCGTGTTTGGGACATACTCAGACGACGCATTAGTGAGAGGCCAAGTCCTCCTTTTACTGTCCGGGACTTGGAGATTGAAATTTTTGAGCATTGGAACAGTATTCCCCAAAGTCTTATCAATAACCTCATCGCATCCTTGGAAAACAGGTGTGCAGCAGTCTTAGCTGTTCGAGGAGACCACACGCCATATTAAAAATCTTGCATCATTTCTAATCAATACCTTTTTTTTATCATTTACATGAAACCCAATTGTTGCCTTAAACCATCTTTTCATGCTCTTTCCATCTTTCCAAAGAATAAAAACTCCCTTAAAAATTTTTTGCGTCTTTTTTCTGTTTTTGCGCATTGATACACATATACTATCCATTTTATGCCCATACATGTCTGTCTTGCACTGTTCTCTTCACTTTTTTGCTTGCTCCTCTAATTTTTTTCAGCAGTGTAGTTAAGAAGAAAAAAAAAATTATAATTTAGTGGAACACACATAAATTTCTTTTAAAATACACATATTTCAAACATTTAAAGTACATACCTTTATCTCATTTTATTAAAAAAAAAAGTAAAGAAAAAAAAATAGTAATATCATGAACGGAAGTATTTTATTTCAACATCAAAGCATTTTTTACTTTCTTCTATCTTTACAAGAAGAAAGTATTGAATTCGTGAAAATTTTCGACTTTCGGTTTTCGACGGATTTACACATTTTAGGGATCAGAGATTCCGAAAAACATGTTTTTACGAAATGTCTGACTGTCTGTATGGGACACAAATTTTGTGGGAACTCTATCTCAAGAACTAATGCGCAGAATTTAATAAAAATTTATATTCAGTTAGTCCCTGATATAAATTGGTGCTGATTAGTTTTTGGTGTAAATCGCTCAACAGGTGACGCTGCTATGCAACATTTTTCAAGATTGCCACAATACCTCAATCTCCAGAACTAATGCACGGATTTACATCAAACTTCAGATTCAGTTAGTCTTTGACATGAATTGACGTTTTATACATTTTGGTGTAAATCGCTCAACAGGTGGCGCTGCTATGCTGCATTTTTTATAATTTCCGCAATAGCTCTATCTCAAGAACTAAAACTTGGATTTTCAACAAACTTCAAATTCAGGTATACCTGAATATGAATTAGAGCTGTTTAGTTTTTAGTGTAAATCTCTCAACAGGTGGCGCTGCTATGCAGAATTTTTCACGATTTCCACAATAGTTCAATCTCCAGAACTAATGCACGGATTTTCATCAAACTTCAGATTCAGTTAGTCCTTGACATGAATTAACGTTTTCTAGATTTTGGTGCAAATCGCTCAACAGGTGGCGCTGCTATGCTGCATTTTTTGCAATTTCCGCAATAAACTCAATAACTAATGCTTGGATTTTCAACAAACTTCAGATTCAGGTATACCTTGATATGAATTAGTGCTGTTTATGTTTTGGTGCAAATCGCTCAACAGGTGGCGGTGCTATGCTGAATTTTTCAGAATTTCCGCTAATGCTCTCAAGAACTAATGCACGAATTTTCATCAAACTTCAAATTCAGATATACTTTGATATAAATTGGTGCTAAATTGATGTAATTTCTTGTACTAGTTAAATGATTTAACTGACGTGATTTATATAGAAGAAAGTTTTGTGATGGCCACAACATACTAGTTCTAATTTACACATGCGAAAAATAAAAGCTGCTATTGTCGAGGGGGTAAAATACTTTTGGCTAGATTCGCGCCTAAATAACATAAAAGTACCGAAAAATATTTTATATTTTAACCATATAAAAGCTTCACTATATTAGTTCAAATAGAAAGCGTAGATTACATGCTAGATCAAGATGACAATATGATTGATGTCGATATAATCTATCATTATAACTATGAATGAATATTATTAATATATAGGTACGGATTACAGATAAGAATATAAACATTGAGAGTATTAATCGCAACTTAATCTTTCAAAACTGGATTATAACTGTAGAATTACAGTCGGACCTCGTTATCCCGACACCCGGTTTTTTCCGTCACTCCGCTTATCACGGCAGTTTTTCAAAGTCCCGATTCTCTGTATATGATTTTAATGTAAATAAACTCCGGATATTCCGACGGTTTAGAAAAATTGTCCATTTTTCATAATCTATCTTATAAGCACGGAAATTAAGTGGTAAGAAATTTCTTAGCCAAACTTTTCACAAAAGCGTCTAAAACACCCATTGAGATAAATGAGAAATTTTTCTTCAATCCTTTATTTGAATAAATAAGCCCACACACTATGAATGACCCACTTAAGCTCCAGATAGACGTATCAGTCTACTCACGATTTTTTTGTTCTGGTCAGACGGCTCTTTGTTGTGGTTACACGGCGTTTTTCAACCGACTAAAACCGAAGCACTGCATTGCATTGAAACGATCAGAAATTATCTGACATACATTTCTGAAACAGCGAATATTGATTACAATTTATTATATAATATTGAAAAACAGAATAGTAAGAAGCACATCTAGGGATAAGCAAACCTAAATTAATCAATATTTCATGTAACAATAAAAAAAAAAGTCATCCTAAATCTGATTTTTATTCTTTTCAATTTTGTTTTTGTGTTTATTTTGTTTAATAATAATATTTTATCGCTTAAAACTGCGAGAACAGTTATGAATTTAAAATTGTCTTAAATTAATTAAATTACAGCTTTTTATAAACATTTTTTTGCAACTCAGGTTACCGCGACACTCCGCTTATGACGACACTTTTTTCTGGTCATTAGAGTGTCGGGATAACGAGGTTCGAGTGTATATTGATTTAAAAAAATACTTCTACTACAGTAAAACCTACAGCTTAGTGAACTGATATATCAGTTCACAGAAGTGAGAAAGTTAAAAGGTGCTACTTGATTATCCCGTCTACCAATTTTGCCAAATTATACAAATAGCCAAACTATTAGCCAAATTATGCAAATGACGTAATTTTTATTTTAAATAACGAAAGAAAAAATAAATTAGCAAAACATTAATAAAAATAAAACGTCGAATAAAAATCCCTTGATGACGTAACAAACCCGTGTAAAGTGTTTAATGTAAAGTAAATTTGACATTTACGATCACCCATTATTGCCATTTAATCTTATAGTTTGGTGATAGTTTTTTGGTCGACGGGATAGTCAGGTAGTGCCGATCAAAATTATCTGGACACTAGTAATATTTTACAGAAAAGCCTAATATTTTGGTAACATAACATTACTTTCCCTTTAGTTACATGACATAGGGTCCCTGATACAGCGTTACATTTTTGCAACCAATTTTAGCGTCGATGATTTTGGCGTGCATATGATAAATTAGATGGTACATATTACGAAACTGCCAATTAATCGAGGTACCAATATGAGAAGGTTTGTGAGAAAAGCATTGCAGCTCCAACATATCACAACTCGCTACAAAATGAAATGAATGATAGCCCAATTACAGATGATGCTAGCGTAGCCGTGGTAATGGAAACCAAAATTATCGACGCTAAAAACTGTTTGGAAAATGTAATGTTGTCTTCCGAGCTAACAACAGAAATTAAAATCTGTTCTGTGTACGTTACATTGATAGATAACTTTGGTAAATTTAACCGTAACTTTTAAAATACCGAATATAGGAAGCAATTATATATATACAGGCGATAATATACACACAGACGTTATCCTGCTTAGGATAAAAACATCTTCTGCTGGAACATTTTTGATGCTTGCTTGCAATAACTTATCTCTGCTACTGTCGCCTGATGAAGAGGGCTATTAAGTAATAACTTTTGAAACCACGGTCAAATTTATTCATTATATGAATGATAAAGAAGATTTATTTCCATGTACCGAATATATTTCCATAAAAGAAATATCAATCGATTTGTCTAAATATCAAGAATAAGTTATAACAATTTGCACAAAGTGTACACTTTTCATCGAAAATCGCCTAAACAGGGTCATAACTTTTAAACTATCACAAACTAATAAGAGTTAAACAGAAATTTCAACCAGTATATTGGCTGATTTAAGAAAGCAGTTAATATAAATTACAAAAAAATGTAAAAAATTCAAAATGAAGGTTTTGGAATTTTCAAGTTTATATTCATAGATTTCGAATCATCATTTGTTTTTTCCCTTAAAGAAAAATCATTTTACTTTTCTACATAATACCCAAACTAACGCACAAATGTAGCATTTTTTACTTTCTTCTATTTTTACAAGAAGAACGAATTTGATTCATGAAAATTTTCAACTTCCGGTTTCCGACGGATTTACACGTTTAAGGGGTCGGAGATCCCGAAAAACATCGTTTTACAAAATGTCTGTCTGCGAGTCAGTGAGTCTGTGACTCTGTCTGTCAGTATGTGACACAAACTTTGTAGGCGTTTTATCGCAAGAACTAATGCACGGATTTTAATAAAAATTTATATTCATTTAATTCCTATTATAAATTGGCGCTGATTAGTTTTTAATATGTTTATATTAAAATTATTGGCGATGCTATGTTGCATTTTTCACGATTTCTGTAATAGCTCCTGTAATAGCTCAAGAACTAATACACGGATTTTCATCAAACTTCAGATTCAGGTGCACCTTGGTAAATATTGGTCTTAATTACGTTTTGGTGTAAATCGCCCAACAGGTGTCGCGGCTATGTGACATTTTTCACGATTTCCGCAATAGCTCTATTTCAAGAACTAATGCACGGATTTTCAACGAACTTCAGATTCAGTTAGAAGTTGACACAAGTTGTTTATCATTAGGTTTTGGTATTAATCGCCCAAGCGCTGATGTGTTGGATCTTGCACGATTTTCACAATAGCTCTATCTCAAAAACGAATGCACGGATTTTCATCAAACTTAAAATTCAGTTAGATACTGACATAGCTGCTGATTAGGTTTTGGTGTAAAACACCGAACAGGTGGCGCTGCTAGGCTGCATTTTGCAGGATTTACATGATTTTAGCGATAGTCATACCTCAAGAACTAATGCACAGAATTTCATAGCTTTAGAATCCTCATGATGGGCGTAGATTGCCATTTAATTTTGGCACTGTGATAGCGAATTTTGAAGTAGTAACATGTCTGAGATAGAAGAAAGTTTTGGGATTGGCATATCCGACTAGTTTAATAATTATTTTAAGATGTTAGTCGGTTTTCACGAAGGATATTTTTCATAATATCAATAACATATTTCGTTGCAGTTCACATTGAAAAATTCTTGATATACAGTCGGACCTCAATTTAACGAGTCGCTAAGTCCCGAAAAAAAGTTCGTTATATGGAAAATTCGTTAAATAGAGAGTCACCTTTTAAAATACTTTAAACAACATAAAACATATTTTAAGCCCATAAACACTAAATATAATTAAAAAATAGTAATTAATCACACTTTTTTTTAATAAATTATATCTATTTGTGTTATATATTTTACCCATCAAAAAGAAATCTGCAAGGGAAATAAGAATGAAATAAAACATTGTCTGAAAATAAATTGTATTTTCAGTTAAAAAAATAATTTTACATTAAAATCACGATTTTTTATTATGATCGATAAGCTGATTGGAAGAATATCAAATTTTAAAGCAATATTCTTTTTCTTCACGCCTTTATCTACCTCATCAAGATTTTTTTTCCTTTTATGCCAAGCACTTTCGCTTTGACATTTTCGAGCTAAAAAAAAAACGAATACCAGGATGACTGAATGATCTAGAAAATGACAGACTCTAGTTAAGGCTGTTCTTAACTGCTCTGCTCAACAAGCGCAAAACGTTTTGACACATTTAAAAATTCATTCTTTAACGGAAAGGTATAAAATTGGAAATCCTAGCCATGGAAGCGATTTGGAATTGAACTGTTTTTTCCATTTTTTGATCAATCAATTACCTATTAAGTTATAAGCCATTTTGATCACGTGACAAACATGTTTTTCGCCCAATCTTTAGTGCTCTTTCTCTCTTCGCGCGGAAATTCGGTTCAAAACGCCCACTTTGACACTATTTTCTGAAAAATCTATTGCGTTTGCAAGAAAATGGAAAAAACAGCTCAATTACATAGTTTCTGAACAACAACACCAGCTAGTTTCATGCATTTTCGAACAAAAATAAATTAAAACTTATGTCAGAAAGTTGCCCTTTTCGATTTGAGAACAGCCTTAAATGACACGAGGTAGGCACTTCTTGGATGAAAAGAAAAGAATCACAGCGATTTTACTGCTCTCGGTGAGTTAGATGCCTGGTAAGACCTGTTCATGTTCATGGATCATCATAAAATGTGTTAAAAGAAAGAATAAGTTTGAAATGTCCAGTAATATTTTGACAAATAGGGAGAAAAAAATTCAGATCCCAAGAAAAAGTTCGTTAAGAGAATGCACTTCGCTATTTGGAGGTTATTTTACGAAGAAATTCGCGAAATGTTCTTGGTCCCAAGGAAAAGTTCGTAAAATAGAGAAATTCGCAAAATAGAGGTTCGTTAAATAGAGGTCCGACTGTATATATATGTATATAACAATAGATTATTTTGCTAAACAACTGTGCATCTGAATTTTACCAAAGAGATGTTTTTAACATACTCTACACTACTACAAATCTGCAGTAAACTGTGCAGCGATTCGACCATTTTTAACGATTACACTAGTATATTAAGTATATTATGCAGCGTATTTGACCATATTATTGACCATATTATGATCAGAACAAACATAAATTACGGTTATGTAACCTTTTCTATAAAAAACATTTGAAAGACTGGATAGTTTGTTACTAAATTTTAAGGGAATGGATAAATGTTATTATTCGTAACTGGTAACATATTCAATTTGATGATGTTATGTTGATTTAACATAGTCTTAGATGCCAGGAATTATGTATTTTTCATTGCTATTATTTCTCAAAATGTACTTTGCCATATTTCTCAAAATGTACTTTGCCATATCTAATTATACAAACGGTTATTGAATGAGGCCAGGAATATTATTCCAAATCCGAAATTATCGATACATATGCATTTGCATAGACAGTAAAAGCATTAAGAAATAAGTGAACCATATTTCTGCACGTTTCAAATTAAATTTGTTTCCACAAACGATTATGAACTATCCATCAGACTTTTGCCAAAGAATTATCGTTTGCTTTTTCCCGACAGCAATGGCAGATTTCATTACTATTAGCATCTCTAAATAGATGATGTTATATTAATTCGAAATAAGCTATCGAAGTGTCGGGAAATCCCAAATGGTGACCAAGATATTAAAACTGGATTTCTTTCACATTAGCTTTTAAACTAGCTAATTTGATTTGATTTACCTGAACAACAGAAATTATACTGGCTTAATACTTAATAAATTCAATAAAATCCAAGATGGCGGCCACAAGAAATTCAATAAAATCCAAGATGGCGGCCACAAGAAATTCAAATTCCATAGGTGACATAATAGCTCTAAACGTCTGAAACGTATTATTAAATTGACTTCTGTTGATTACATTTTGCTTTTTAATTGCTTAAAAGTTCTTTTAAGTGTCAGACCTTCGTTTAGGTGCATTTTTATTGAAATGATAGAGTGAAATCAGCTTATAAGCAAGAAGTAGAGATAAAATAGAAAATACATGCCTGAATTTACCAAAATGACCGCATGATAGAATGTTTATTTACTTTTTACAGCATTTTTATTGCCAAAAACTTTTATTATGAATTAGATATATCTATCGAAATGCATCTCGTGAGGAAAATTATCATATTTTTTAAATTTCACGTTTTAACGGAAATCGAACATGGCGGGTAAAAAATAAATCTCGAGAGATGTTAAAATGTTTTTGAATCTGGAAATTATTAAATGTTTATTTACAAACATCCAACATGATATTTCATGAAAACAGGTATTAAATATTAAAAAAAATACATTTTAGGACATAATATATTAATATTTTCTGAAGTTTTAAGCATTTTATGATCGAAGATTGCCCGCATGATTTGCAACGGTCAAAAATTGGTTATGAGAAAATTTCGCAGTTATTTTAAATATTTTAAGTTTTAAAAGTACCTTAAACTGAAAATTTTAAAAGTTAACCCTTTATAGAGCGAAAAACCTGGAAGTTACTCAGCATTTTTACGGCAAAGGGCAGAAAATAACGACATATGTAATCACAATATGTGGAAAATGTAGTTCATGTTCAATTATTTTTCGAGCTAAGAAATTGACAGTTATCAGTAAAACTGAATAAATGAAGACTGCAATTTGAATTTTAACGTTTTAAACATAAGAAATAATCTTAAATTAGTACGTTTTGTATTGAAAAAGTACGATTAAATAGTCATTTTAAATGAGTGACAACGCAATCATTATGCTATCTGTACATGATAATTTAAAATCGCAGTACAATGCAAAACGGAATGTGTTATTTATTTAAATTTGCTAAATTTTGAATAATTATGTGGGATATTAATATTTTTATCTAAATGCAGATGTTTTATATATGTTTTATATGTATATAGCTTGAATTTTTCAAGCGAAATGATGCATATCTTATAACTTAATTTATGAGACAAATGTGCTTGAAAAATAAAATAAAAGAGTTTTATTTAATTAAATTTTGTGCAATAGAATATGTTTAAATCTCATTTGCTCGGAAAAATTACTTTTTAATATGTATTTTAGTTTTAACGTAATTTGGCGCATTTTTAAATTTGAATTTGGTCGCCATTCTATTCTGTTGGCGACCATTTTCTCGTTAATTTTCACAGTGACAGATGTCGCATGACGTCATAGCATCACTTGACATAATCGTTTGATAGCTCGTGACTTTCTGTTTTATGACGTAACATACTGACAACCAATCAGAGGGTAGTATTTGATGACTAAGATATTGATAGCCAATCAGGAACGTCCAAACGAGTCACCTGACCAAAGCAGCTTATATATAGATTGGAACTAGTTGAGTCTCGTCATTCCACTAAAAAAATTCCTTCCTGTAGGTTGAAGTATTTTTAGCTCTCATGGTTGTCTTTAGTGATTTCCGAAGGCAAATGTCGCCAAAGGACTGTACCCGGATCCAGCCAAGTTAGACCAATCGTAAGATAACTTTTTGAATTCTTTTAGATATTTATGTATGATTTTATTTCAGGTTTTTGCTTTACATTCTCGTATGCGTGTGAATAATTTTAGCTTCTATAGTGATTTTTTTTTTTTTTTTTAATCGGAAGGAATTATTGACAAATAATTTCCGTTTGATAATTTCTTCAGAGAAATTAAATAAATTTAGGATAGGTAAGGATTTAAATTTCTGTGTTTCTAATTATGAAGCGGAAAATGATTTTTAAGTAATTGAGTAGTAGGTTGAAATGTGTAGGAATTACAATTTTTATTAATTTTGTTGCATTATGTGTAATGCAAAAACAGTATTAAAGTAAGTTTGGTAGTTGAAAAAAATGTCTTTGCCTTCTTTACTATTAAACTTTTATTTGAATTTAGTGATTATAAAACGGGTGCATAATATTTTACCGAATTTTAGTTCAAAATATTGATTGACTGTACGGAATCTAAAATATTGCTCTACGTTTGCTATTCAATTTCAATTTCGTGTAAGAATTAATCTCGGAGGGTTTCTGTAAGAAAGAGAATTTAATTGCTTTTTGGGCATTTTTCTAGACTTTGCATTTGGCATGCACATAACATACAAGAGTTGTTTAACGTAAGGGGAGTTATTTTATACCATTTGTAAGATGCCTTTGCGTTGTAAGAATTTTCAATTTCAATTAATGGTAATTTTAAAAATTAAATAGTTAATTATTGTTATTGATTGTTATTAACTAATAGTTAATAGATAAATTTTAGGTTAATATGTTTTCTTTTTTATTCCTTCAAAGTCACTCTAGATGATGATATCCGATGGAACGCATCGAGTGATTGTCTTTCTTGATGAATATATTGCCTATACTCAGCGGAATAATTGATGATGTCAACACGACGATCTTCAATTATTTAAGTATTTTATAATAAAAATTTATATGAATAGATACTTCCTATGTATAGGTTCTTTAGCGCTTATTAACAATGCCATTGGATTAGTTCGGGTTTAAGAAAGTGAGATTTTTGTCAAATGACGTAAACAACTATGGCTATTAAAGCATTAAAAATGTTATGGCTTCTTTATGTAAATGTATTCTGTATTAAATAATTTGGTTAAATATTGAACCCATTGCTTGTGTGTATGAAGCAATGAACAGGATACAGAAAATACTTCGGTATTTTTATGCTAGTCGTTCGCAAATCTCGCCAATAGCAGTCTTTTTTTCCGCAGATGTATATCAGGAAAAATACTTTGATTCTGAAGTAAATGTTGCCGTTTATCTTATTATTACTTATATTTGTTTATTTTTGTGTTTTAAATGAAATAAGAGGCAGACAAGTAATTTAAATATATGTAACATATGTATATTAAGATAAATGAGTGAAAGGTTTATAATTTTGAATATTATTAATGCATTTCTATTTACGGAGATGCAAACAATATTTGGTGATCTATCAATCTATCACCTGCGCCCGGTTTCGTGCCAAAGCAGCTATATAAGGGAAGTATCTCTGAATATAATTTCTTTATTGAGTATCTCGAAAATTTGTTTACATAATTTTATTAACTGACAGACAATGTAATTTTTTTTACATCTGTAATTTTTATGATGGTAGGCTTTGACTACGTTGTCGATTTGCTGTCAAGTAAAATAAAAAGTTGTCTGTATTTAAAATTGGTTCTATGAACTAAATACAGTATCAAAAATGTGCCTCATTTTTAATCTATAACCTACACTATATTTTGAATAAAATGTTTATTTGTTTGCACTGGAGTGTTTTTTCAGCTACTTACATTTCATTACACAATGGAAAAAATGGCTGACACGGGATTAAACTTTTGTACACGTTATTTACTGTGAGGGTTTATTTTCCATAATCGGGATCTAGTCGACTTAGCTTATTTTTTTCTGGAGTTTCGTTTTTTGGGGGAGGTAATGGGGGTAATGTTTCTATAAAGTGTCTTAAAAAATTTTTAACTCCTTAGGCCTGCATTCCAACGTTTCGTATATTTCCCAGGAGTTTAATTTTGGTACTACTTAGTTATCCCGCCGACCAAAAATCTATCGCCAAACTATAAGATTAAATGCCAATAATGGTTAATCGTAAATGTCACATTCACTTGACTTTAAGCAAGTTACAAGTGTTTACGTTGTCAAATGATTTTTATTTCGACGTTTTATTTGTATTTTTATTATTGTTATACTAATTTATTTGTTCTTCCGTTATTTAAAATAAAAATTATGTCAATTTGTATAATTTGGCGAGTGGTTTGGCGATTTATATAATTTGGCGAAATTGGTCGACGGGATAACTAAGTAGTACCATTTTATTGTAATTTACTAAAACCACTACTTTACTTTATATTCATTTCAGTACTGCATTCTTGCAGACATTGCACATACTTTGGTTAATCTTCTGCAATCGGGACGAACGTCAATTGGCTTATTTTAACTGGTGTTGTTTTGGCACAGATGTCATATACTCCAATGTCATATACACACCGGGTACTTAACTGGCGTCAAAGTGTCGTTATTTTGGTTTATATGGTAATCTAGATATAGATTATGTGGTAATGATGTTTTTGCCAAATTGGCAGCAGAAAAAATGTTCAAAATGAAAAAATGACATCTGTGTCGTTTTGCGCAACAGAATGCGTTTTTTGTGCCAATATATCTGTCAACATATGATTCAAATCTCTTTATCACCGGCATTGCTTATGATTGACACATACCATTTTCCATGAGGCGCGATTATGGATGATTAACCTTATTTTCCGCCAATCGTTGACGTAGATTCCGATTATGGAAATTAGAAGAAAATAACACAACATTAAACGGTATTACTTAGTTATCCCGTCGACCAAAAATCTATCGCCAAACTGTAAGATTAAATGCCAATGATGGTTAATCGTAAATGTCACATTCACTTGACTTTAAGCAAGTTACACGCGTTTACGTCATCAAGTGATTTTTATTTCGACCTTTTATTTGTATTTTTATTAATGTTATACTAATTTATTTGTTCTTTCGTTATTGAAAACAACATTTATGTCAATTTGTATAATTTGGCGAGTGGTTTGGCGATTTATATAATTTGGCGAAATGGGTCGACGGGATAACTAAATAGTATCCATTAAACTTCTTATATTTAATCTCTGAGTTGAGAATATTCATGCATAAAGTGCGGTATTGAACAGCAGGGAAACACCTAGGGTGAACCAGGGAAACACCTATTCTTGCAATAATGGGCTGCAATCAAGGTGGTGGGGGGAAAACGAACTATCTTCCTGTAATTTCTATTTTTGTTACTTATGTTATGTTCCATGCAGACCCGGTATTTCCTTATTATGGTACTCGAGGATTAATCGCCAAGCGTCCGAAATATGTCGCCAAATTACATGCAAATATGAGTTATAGTCATATATCGGTATACTTCTTTGTTCAGCGGCGCCCATCCTTACGATGACGCCAAGTTAAGTTAATTTCGCCAAGTCAGTAACTAAGCTCGGGAAGGTAAACATAGCGCACACGTATAATATAAATATAAAAATAAATACTGTAGTATTAAATAATATAATATTTTATGTTAATTTGAATATATTACAATATTTCACAACAAAATCATACTAATTTGTTATAACAATTTTTAACAATGCTTCACAAATTTTTACTTTTTTAACACTTTTCTTACGCAACTGTTTTAATCTACTGTCGCATTTATAGCCATATACAGCTGTTTCTTATACCGTTTTATGGATGTTAATTCCTCTCCCTAGCAGTAAATAAAATTTAAAGGAGTTACAAACGCTATTCTTGAATCACTAAATTAATTTTCAACGCTCCCCCCCCCCCCGGCCTTTTAGCGTCATCTTTAGTAACATACCGTTTCACACCATGGCCATTTTTGCATAGTTGCTTTTTGGGTAAAAAAAAGCCCTTGCTTTTGAAACAAGTCTGAAATTGTTCGTCAAACGTGGCAAATGAGGCGCGTTCGTACTATAGCTAGTTTTATAAATATTCAGATCTTGGTGCAATAGCTGTTGCACTCTTATGCAAAAATGCATCAATACAAATTTAATTACGATTCTATATGTTAAATTAAGTCATACAGAAATAATAGGACTCCATCTTAAATAGGACGTCATCACCATGGCAACCTAGAATCGTTACCTGTCATGGGATATCATTGAATTCATGACGTATGATAGGATTCAAGAGAATGAAGAAAACTTTTATCAATAACTTTTTCAGTTTTCATTCGATTTTCATAAAATTTAAAACGACTCAAATAAATACTACAATGATTCCATATATTAAATGTCAAACCCTTCGATTGGGTAGTTTTCGCGCTGTATACGAAAAACGTTCTGGAACATCAACGAAAAGCAATATGAGAGTAGCAGCACAGCGTGCTGTTTATTTAGAACTGCGAACCATTTAATGAATTTTTACAACCTAACTTGGCGATATATCTCTCCCGCTTGGCACTTCCTACTCGGTGGCCGCTGTAACAAAGAAGTACCCATATATGATATTATGACCCTTTATGAACAAATGTATGACATAGAGTAACATAAGACGTTCATATATAGGATCTATTTCACGTATATATGAAGTAAATATGATTTACATATGCCGTGTAATGGCATTTATATGGCGTTTGACATACATATATATCCTGTAATAGTTATTAAAGAGGGGGCCACTATAACAAAGAAGTACCGTGGACTCCACTAATTTTCATCGCCAAATTTGAACTGTAAAATCATGATTATATAGTAATGACATTTGGTTATTCAAATTAGTGGAGTCCGTATAATACATAAGTATACATACATAATACGGTACTTTGCTAGTTAGCTCTTCGACCATTTCGCCAAACCACTCGCCAAATTATACAAATTGACATAATTTTTATTTTAAATAACGAAAGAACAAATAAATTAGTATAACATTAATAAAAATACAAATAAAATGTCGAAATAGAAAAAATCCCTTGTTGACGTAAACACGTGTAATTTGTAATAATGAGACATTTACGATCAACCATTATTGGTATTTAATCTTACAACTTGGCGACAGTAATTTGGTAGACGGAATAACTAACAAGTACTCATAATACTTAAATACCTCCCATAATAACTTAAACCATGACTTTGAATATGCGGATTGAAAGATTTCGCGTTACTGGGGACAGAGAAATCTAGTAATACTAGACACAAATAGTGCAGGAAATTAATTTTCAACTTAACAATTAGACTATTCCAGTCGCTAAGTGGTGATTGTCACCTTAATTAAAGAATAAGTTAATCCGAATTTACGGCCACGTTATCAGCGGAAAACAATACCAAGAATTTTTAAGATGCAAACTTCATCAAAGAGGGAGGTTCTTGGTAACTTTAGATAAAAGGAAAGCGTGGATTTAAAAGTTAAAATCAAACTAGAATTATTGCTGCGAAGTACAAAAAGGTAACTGTATGTTGAAAAAGTAAAAAAAAAAAATAAAATAAATCTGTATTCGGAATTTGATGAAACATGCAGTCTTTCGTAATATAAATGAGTCTGAATTGCACTTTAAACGTGGCAAATGAGGTGCGTTCGTACTATAACTGGTTTTATAAATATTCAGATCTTGGTGCAATAGCTGTTGCACTATTATGCAAAAATGCATGAATACAAAATTTATTACGATTATATGTATTAAATTCAGTCATGGGGAAATAATAGGACTCCCTTTTAAATAAGACGTCATAACCACGGCAACCTAGAATCATTACTTATCCAGCCGCTTTCAATAAATTATGCCAATTGGCGACATACACACTTAGCCTCTTTTTCCTTTTAACTTGGACGTGTGGACTGGGTAAATTTATCAAGAAGCGACGCAGAAAACATCTAATGAGTTATTTTTCTTATTTAAAACTTTAAAATACTTTTGAAAAATTGATAATGTGATATTTTATCCGTGTGACTGACGCCATTTTATATACCTAGAAATGTTTTATATTGTCGTTTTTGTTGTAGCGATTTTTTTTTTTAAATATTCAAAAATACTGATTAATAGGGAAAATGTATATCTTAGCAATTTATGGAGTAATGATTTAGAAATTATTTGTGCCCTTAACCCGTAGGTGTAGAAGGTTTTGGGATTTGGAAAAGATTTTCGCGTACATTTCGTAGAAAAACGCATGTTAGATAGACAATATTTTTGATCGTCGTTCTTTTTCTGAATTATGTCGAATCTTCTCACTCCCTCCAAAAAAGGAATATTAGTTGAAATTTATAGCAATAACCAATATAAAGATGACAACATCTATTTTATGTTTCAACACATTGGCATGTTAGATAAACAAATGAAAAAAATATGCACGTATTGAATATATTGCTTTACAATTATGTTGATTATTCTTCAGATACTTCAAACATTTACAAGAGAGTATCAAAACATATATCACCGTAATAGCGAGGACGAAGTACTAGGTTAAGGTCTCTCGAACAAAGGTACGCGTAACAATTTTGATGCATGAACATTTAGGTAAATGGCACGCAAAGGTTACAGCGCAAAACTACCCAACCGAATGGTTTGAAATTCAATATATAATCGTTACAGAATTTTGTCGAGTCATTTCAAATTTACTGAAAATCGAATCAAAACTTAAAAAGATATTAATAAAAGTTTTCTTCATTTTATTAAATCCTATCATACGTAAGTAATTCAATGATATTCCATGATAAGTAATGATTCTAGGTTGCCATGGTGATGACGTCCTATTTAAGATGGAGCACTATTATTTCCGTATTACTGAATTTAATATATATATATATATATATATATATATATATATATATATATATATAATCGTAAAAAATTCTGTATTCATGCATTTTTGCATATGAATGCATCAGCTATTGTACCAAGATTTGAATATTTATAAAACTAGTCATAGCAAGAACGTACCTCATTTGCCACATTTGATGTACAATTTCCGACTTGTTTAAGTTTAGAGAGCATCGAACTAATTAGCTAGCATATTAATATATGCCAATAAATTTCTCTTGAGCAATTATTAATAAATTATCATAAAACTTGTTATACAAATTTTACAGTTTTGGTCGTTCTTTAAAAAAATGTGTACAGTTTTCTGATTATACATTAAATCTATCGCATTAAAATATAAACATCAAGTTACCTTTTTGTTTAAAGAAGATAATTAAAGTAAATATATATAATGATTATTAAAAGGATATAAGAAAAGTAAATGTGCCTAATAATTAGGTGATAAATAGGTATTATTAATTTAGTGGTATAATAATATCAGAATGGTAATATCGCTCTCCCACAAGAAAGTGACACAACTTGCAAAAACTCATTTTGCATTTTATTGCACAAATAGGTTTCTCACTGTTGCTACAGGAAAAGTTTTATAAGTGAGTTACACGGAAAATTGCTTTATTACGCTCTATGTCCATTCGTGACCACAGAAGGAGGGGGCAAATTGTGTGGAGAGGTAACACCACTCAACGTTGCAAAGTTCATCTATGTCTTCAATCTTAAGGCTGCTAGTCACTCACTTTTCGAATTCCCCTCGGTAATGTTAAGTCTATGGGCGTTTGATGCATTTTTATATTCAAAATGTTTCCTCAGGAAATTAATATTTTTAACTTCTTTTTACTGTGTTCTCTTCTTAAAGGATGTCACTTTTTTACTTAGTTCGTAAAAATTTCTAAAGTAATTTAATTTTATATGAAGCGTTAAAATTTTACTCCCACTTCGTCAGCTTTTAAAACATAAAATATTAAACTAAGCATAGATTTTAGAAATATTTTAACAACTAAGAAAAAAAGTGAAATCCTTTAAGAAGAGAACACTGAAAAAAAAAAGAAGTTAAAAATATTAATTTTCCGAGGAGATATTTGAAATATAAGAATGCATCAAACGCCCATAGACTTAACATTACCGAAGGGAATTCGGAAGCTGAGTGATTAGCAGCCTTAAGGGTTTTACGCTTTTATGCACGCTTTTAGTGCTGCATGAAGAGCTTTAATCGAATGCTACAGTAAAAACATGAGCATCTTCTTTTGCCTCTCCTGTGAAATTTACTTTTGTCGAGATATGTCACTTTTCTTGAGAGTGTGCAATATTACCTTTATAAATCATGAATTTCGATTTCATGATTCACCAATCAAAAAGAACTAAAAGAACTTCTTAAAATACCATCAAAAGCTTTAAAATGCGCTAGGCCTTTCGAAAGATCTGAGTCTTTCTTCGTCAGGAGACGTGCTTCTACAATGAAAGCAGCAGCAAGACCGGATCGACAGCGTCTTGCTACTGCTTTCATAGTAGAAGCACGTCTTCTTTGCGCCTGACGAAGAAAGACTCAGATCTTTCGAAAGGCCTAGCGCATTTTAAAGTTTTTGATGATGTTTTAAGAAGTTCTTTTAGTTCTTATGTATTCACACCAGTTTCAACTTATTTTCTTTCAATCGAAAAGAGTTTGAACCGTTCACTGGGTGACAGCATTTAATTTTGGGAAGGAAAAACCATATGGTAAATGTGACTTCAAAAATAACACCCGGTCAGGACTGTGTAACAGCGAAATTGCAGCGAACTGTCCAGTTATTCAACCGCTTTAATAAGTAACGGTTACTAAGAGTAATTTATGGACATTTAACCTCTTAATTCTCGCTCCCGTTCCCATATCACGGGCTGAGGTTTTCGTTCGTTATTTCTCGTGCCCGTCTTATTTCCGGGCTGGAGATTTCATTGCTGGAAAAAACTTCTGAAACCAGAAAAATTTAACTGCCATTTGCCTGTGAAGTCTTTGAATATTACCGTTAGGGTTTGGCTTTTGGCACTGATTGTAATGCTGGGATTTGTATTACATGTTTCGAAATATATTACACTCAAAAAAATTATTAATAATCAAAATTTAATGTATATATATTATTTCAAATATTACTTGTAAAAATTTGTGTGATGATGATAAATAAAGATTTCAGATGTGAAAAAAAAGGGTCTTATTCGCATTAATTTGTATAGTGTAAAACAAACATTAAGACCCAAATTTCTCGCATGATGGCTTTTCTACAAATGTGAATTTGTGCTATAACATCTTTTTTTTCGCCTTAAAAAAAAAAAAAAAAAAAAAAAAAAAACTTATTGAATATTTTATTTAGAAACATGATAATAATTCAATTTCTGTAATAAAAGAAATATGTACTTTTTTGAAGGGTTTTCCAAAATTTAAGCGACTGTGAAGGGGTTAATACAGTCAAGTAACTGTAATCTATAAAGACGGTTGAATAAGTGGACAGTTTACTGCAATTCTTTATAGGTCAAGGATAGAGTTATTATCGCCCCAATAACATAAAACTGGGCACAAATGGGTTTATAAATGTCATTAGAGTTGTCAGTCATGTGGGTAATGTGTTTTTAGCATCACAGATGAAGAAAGAAGACAAAAGGAATAGGTGGGTATATACATGTCTGGGGAACTTATCCGTTACCTTCGAGGATCAGGATTCCGCCAGTTATTCCAAACTCGGGGGTGACGGTTAAAAACCAAATTGGCATCCAGGCATTGGGTAATTTTCCGTAATTAGGCTCACAGGCAATTTCTTTAAAATAAGGTTTAAAAAAATTAATGATTCTAAAGTCAGTTTATTTTCCTTTTTTCAATTTTTCATTCAATCATTTTTCCTGTTCCTGTGATCCCAATTACGGAAGAATATCCTAGGTATTTATATGAATTTTGTTATTATAATAAAATTGTTTTCAAATATGGATAATGAGTACAGAATTCTTGTGTCTGATATGTTATATAATTATACAATGTTTTAAATTCCACTATAATAAACATTATAGTAAATTTGTTCAGAGATTGGATGCTCCATTTTCATAGTGGCTTTAGCTTAAAGGGCTAATTTTACCGAATGTCATAAAAAGTCAAAAAGGAAACATTTCAAGTATTTTCGTTTGATTTTGGCCAGTAAAGGGGTTAGGCAGGTATCAGGGGAAAAAAAATTAAATATTTAAAGGGTACAAAAATATTTTTGGTAACGAAAACCGCATTTTCAAAAAGAAGGAGATAATCTAGATAGGCTTTCCAAAGAAATGTCCTTTAATGATTGATGTTCAATTAAACTTTCTTCAATATGATGCTGGAAAAGTTGGAGAATCATAAAAATAAATCTGATACTGACAAATTTAAATGTAAATATCTCTCTAAATTATATAAAGAAATAAAATTATGAGCATATAAAGTCACAATAGGTGAGGTTTTGGCCCAGGAGGGGGTGTTGAGGCGCCTGGGATAGCAAGAAATGTGACAAATAGAAAATAAACATGAAATTTTAGTAGTCAAAATTCCACGTTTTAAAGAAAAATATTTGTAATGTAGGCCGTTTTAAAATTATTATTTGATATTTCTGACTTTTAAAACAAAATTAAACATTCCAAGCAGATTATGATAGTATCAGATTTATTTTTAATTTTCCAAACTTTTTAAAATGTGATATATTCCCTCAAACATAAAATGAAAATTAGTAAAACTAAAATTGTGGCGGCTTTCGGTGAATAATTGTCCATAAAGTGTATTAGAAGAGCATGCAATACGTACAAAATACCGGGACAAATATTAATGTAAAAAAACCTTTTATAGAGAATTGTGCATTAGGAAAAGAGGGAATTTCACAAAACCTTAAATTTTGACGTTCTATGATAATTTTCTAACTGTGACGCTAAAATAGTTGGAGAATTATAAAATGAATTGGATACTAACTGATGAAAATTTTCTCTCTCATTCATATTATGAAATGAATTGTAAGGAAATAATGCCACAAAAGGTGAGGTTTGGCCCAGGAGGGGGTTGTTGAAGAGCCTGGGAAAGCATGAAATGTGGCAAATAGTAAATAAATATAAAATTAATCGTGAAATAAATTGTACATTCTACGTGAGAGATTACCTAATTATGAGCTTTTCAATAAATGTCTGCTATTTTGGCCTTCTAAAACAAAATTAAAAAGTATTACCCGATTCTGTTAGTATCCAATTTAGTTTTAATTTTTCCTACTTATTTAAATGTAAAATCTCCCCCAAACATGTAACTTACGATAATTAATATAAAACGAATAGATAATAGGTGAGGAATGGCCCAGGGAGGGGTTAGTGAGGTGCCTGGGAAAACATTAAGAATTTGAAATTGTAAAAAAACACTTTTAGTAACGAAAAGCGCATTTTAAGAAATAGGGAGATCATCTGTATAGTCTTTATAAAGAAATGTACTTTAACAATTGACGTTCTATTAAACTTGCTTAAATATGATGGTGGAAAAGTTGGAAAATCTTAAAAATAAATCTGATACTGACAAATTTAAATGTAAATATCTATCTAAATTATATAAAGAAATAAAATTATGAGCATATAAAGTCACAATAGGTGAGGTTTTGGCCCAGGAGGGGGTGTTGAGGCGCCTGGGATAGCAAGAAATGTGACAAATAGAAAATAAACATGAAATTTTAGTAGTCAAAATTCCATCTTTTTAAAGAAAAATATTTGTAATTTAGGCCTTTTTAAAATTATTATTTGATATTTCTGACTTTTAAAACAAAATTAAACATTCCAAGCAGATTATGATAGTATCAGATTTATTTTTAATTTTGCAAACTTTTTAAAATGTGATATATTCCCTCAAACATAAAATGAAAATTAGTAAAACTAAAATTGTGGCGGCTTTCGGTGAATAATTGTCCATAAAGTGTATTAGAAGAGCATGCAATAAGTAAAAAATATCGCGACAAATATTAATGTAAAAAACCTTTTATAGAGAATTGTGCATTAGGAAAAGAGGGAATTTCACAAAACCTTAATTTTTGACGTTCTATGATAATTTTCTAACTGTGACGCTAAAATAGTTGGAGAATTTAAAAAATGAATTGGATACTAACTGATGAAAATTTTCTCTCTCATTCATATTATGAAATGAATTGTAAGGAAATAATGCCACAAAAGGTGCGGTTTGGCCCAGGAGGGGGTTGTTGAGGAGCCTGGGAATGCATGAAATGTGGCAAATAGTAAATAAATATAAAATTAATCGTGAAATAAATTGTACATTCTACGTGAGAGATTACCTAATTATGAGCTTTTCAATAAATGTCTGTTATTTTGGCCTTCTAAAACAAAATTAAAAAGTATTACCCGATTCTGTTAGTATCCAATTTAGTTTTAATTTTTCCTACTTATTTAAATGTAAAATCTCCCCCAAACATGTAACTTACGATAATTAATATAAAACGAATAGATAATAGGTGAGGAATGGCCCAGGGAGGGGTTAGTGAGGTGCCTGGGAAAACATTAAGAATTTGAAATTGTAAAAAAACACTTTTAGTAACGAAAAGCGCATTTTAAGAAATAGGGAGATCATCTGTATAGTCTTTATAAAGAAATGTACTTTAACAATTGACGTTCTATTAAACTTGCTTAAATATGATGGTGGAAAAGTTGGAAAATCTTAAAAATAAATCTGATACTGACAAATTTAAATGTAAATATCTATCTAAATTATATAAAGAAATAAAATTATGAGCATATAAAGTCACAATAGGTGAGGTTTTGGCCCAGGAGGGGGTGTTGAGGCGCCTGGGATAGCAAGAAATGTGACAAATAGAAAATAAACATGAAATTTTAGTAGTCAAAATTCCATCTTTTTAAAGAAAAATATTTGTAGTTTAGGCCTTTTTAAAATTATTATTTGATATTTCTGACTTTTAAAACAAAATTAAACATTCCAAGCAGATTATGATAGTATCAGATTTATTTTTAATTTTGCAAACTTTTTAAAATGTGATATATTCCCTCAAACATAAAATGAAAATTAGTAAAACTAAAATTGTGGCGGCTTTCGGTGAATAATTGTCCATAAAGTGTATTAGAAGAGCATGCAATAAGTACAAAATATCGCGACAAATATTAATGTAAAAAACCTTTTATAGAGAATTGTGCATTAGGAAAAGAGGGAATTTCGCAAAACCTTAATTTTTGACGTTCTATGATAATTTTCTAACTGTGAAGCTAAAATAGTTGGTGAATTTAAAAAATGAATTGGATACTAACTGATGAAAATTTTCTCTCTCATTCATATTATGAAATGAATTGTAAGGAAATAATGCCACATAAGGTGAGGTTTGGCCCAGGAGGGGGTTGTTGAGGAGCCTGGGAATGCATGAAATGTGGCAAATAGTAAATAAATATAAAATTAATCGTGAAATAAATTGTACATTCTACGTGAGAGATTACCTAATTATGAGCTTTTCAATAAATGTCTGTTATTTTGGCCTTCTAAAACAAAATTAAAAAGTATTACCCGATTCTGTTAGTATCCAATTTAGTTTTAATTTTTCCTACTTATTTAAATGTAAAATCTCCCTCAAACATGTAACTTACGATAATTAATATAAAACGAAGAGATAATAGGTGAGGAATGGCCCAGGGAGGGGTTAGTGAGGTGCCTGGGAAAACATTAAGAATTTGAAATTGTGAAAAAACTCTTTTAGTAACGAAAAGCGCATTTTAAGAAATAGGGAGATCATCTGTATAGTCTTTATAAAGAAATGTACTTTAACAATTGACGTTCTATTAAACTTGCTTAAATATGATGGTGGAAAAGTTGGAAAATCTTAAAAATAAATCTGATACTGACAAATTTAAATGTAAATATCTATCTAAATTATATAAAGAAATAAAATTATGAGCATATAAAGTCACAATAGGTGAGGTTTTGGCCCAGGAGGGGGTGTTGAGGCGCCTGGGATAGCAAGAAATGTGACAAATAGAAAATAAACATGAAATTTTAGTAGTCAAAATTCCATCTTTTTAAAGAAAAATATTTGTAAGTTAGGCCTTTTTAAAATTACTATTTGATATTTCTGACTTTTAAAACAAAATTAAACATTCCAAGCAGATTATGATATTATCAGATTTATTTTTAATTTTGCAAACTTTTTAAAATGTGATATATTCCCTCAAACATAAAATGAAAATTAGTAAAACTAAAATTGTGGCGGCTTTCGGTGAATAATTGTCCATAAAGTGTATTAGAAGAGCATGCAATAAGTAAAAAATATCGCGACAAATATTAATGTAAAAAACCTTTTATAGAGAATTGTGCATTAGGAAAAGAGGGAATTTCACAAAACCTTAATTTTTGACGTTCTATGATAATTTTCTAACTGTGACGCTAAAATAGTTGGAGAATTTAAAAAATGAATTGGATACTAACTGATGAAAATTTTCTCTCTCATTCATATTATGAAATGAATTGTAAGGAAATAATGCCACAAAAGGTGAGGTTTGGCCCAGGAGGGGGTTGTTGAGGAGCCTGGGAATGCATGAAATGTGGCAAATAGTAAATAAATATAAAATTAATCGTGAAATAAATTGTACATTCTACGTGAGAGATTACCTAATTATGAGCTTTTCAATAAATGTCTGTTATTTTGGCCTTCTAAAACAAAATTAAAAAGTATTACCAGATTCTGTTAGTATCCAATTTAGTTTTAATTTTTCCTACTTATTTAAATGTAAAATCTCCTCCAAACATGTAACTTACGATAATTAATATAAAACGAATAGATAATAGGTGAGGAATGGCCCAGGGAGGGGTTAGTGAGGTGCCTGGGAAAACATTAAGAATTTGAAATTGTAAAAAAACACTTTTAGTAACGAAAAGCGCATTTTAAGAAATAGGGAGATCATCTGTATAGTCTTTATAAAGAAATGTACTTTAACAATTGACGTTCTATTAAACTTGCTTAAATATGATGGTGGAACAGTTGGAAAATCTTAAAAATAAATCTGATACTGACAAATTTAAATGTAAATATCTATCTAAATTATATAAAGAAATAAAATTATGAGCATATAAAGTCACAATAGGTGAGGTTTAGGCCCAGGAGGGGGTGTTGAGGCGCCTGGGATAGCAAGAAATGTGACAAATAGAAAATAAACATGAAATTTTAGTAGTCAAAATTCCATCTTTTTAAAGAAAAATATTTGTAATTTAGGCCTTTTTAAAATTATTATTTGATATTTCTGACTTTTAAAACAAAATTAAACATTCCAAGCAGATTATGATAGTATCAGATTTATTTTTAATTTTGCAAACTTTTTAAAATGTGATATATTCCCTCAAACATAAAATGAAAATTAGTAAAATTAAATTGTGGCGGCTTTCGGTGAATAATTGTCCATAAAGTGTATTAGAAGAGCATGCAATGAGTACAAAATATCGCGACAAATATTAATGTAAAAAACCTTTTATAGAGAATTGTGCATTAGGAAAAGAGGGAATTTCACAAAACCTTAATTTTTGACGTTCTATGATAATTTTCTAACTGTGACGCTAAAATAGTTGGAGAATTTAAAAAATGAATTGGATACTAACTGATGAAAATTTTCTCTCTCATTCATATTATGAAATGAATTGTAAGGAAATAATGCCACAAAAGGTGAGGTTTGGCCCAGGAGGGGGTTGTTGAGGAGCCTGGGAATGCATGAAATGTGGCAAATAGTAAATAAATATAAAATTAATCGTGAAATAAATTGTACATTCTACGTGAGAGATTACCTAATTATGAGCTTTTCAATAAATGTCTGTTATTTTGGCCTTCTAAAACAAAATTAAAAAGTATTACCCGATTCTGTTAGTATCCAATTTAGTTTTAATTTTTCCTACTTATTTAAATGTAAAATCTCCCTCAAACATGTAACTTACGATAATTAATATAAAACGAAGAGATAATAGGTGAGGAATGGCCCAGGGAGGGGTTAGTGAGGTGCCTGGGAAAACATTAAGAATTTGAAATTGTAAAAAAACTCTTTTAGTAACGAAAAGCGCATTTTAAGAAATAGGGAGATCATCTGTATAGTCTTTATAAAGAAATGTACTTTAACAATTGACGTTCTATTAAACTTGCTTAAATATGATGGTGGAACAGTTGGAAAATCTTAAAAATAAATCTGATACTGACAAATTTAAATGTAAATATCTATCTAAATTATATAAAGAAATAAAATTATGAGCATATAAAGTCACAATAGGTGAGGTTTTGGCCCAGGAGGGGGTGTTGAGGCGCCTGGGATAGCAAGAAATGTGACAAATAGAAAATAAACATGAAATTTTAGTAGTCAAAATTCCATCTTTTTAAAGAAAAATATTTGTAATTTAGGCCTTTTTAAAATTATTATTTGATATTTCTGACTTTTAAAACAAAATTAAACATTCCAAGCAGATTATGATAGTATCAGATTTATTTTTAATTTTGCAAACTTTTTAAAATGTGATATATTCCCTCAAACATAAAATGAAAATTAGTAAAATTAAATTGTGGCGGCTTTCGGTGAATAATTGTCCATAAAGTGTATTAGAAGAGCATGCAATGAGTACAAAATATCGCGACAAATATTAATGTAAAAAACCTTTTATAGAGAATTGTGCATTAGGAAAAGAGGGAATTTCACAAAACCTTAATTTTTGACGTTCTATGATAATTTTCTAACTGTGACGCTAAAATAGTTGGAGAATTTAAAAAATGAATTGGATACTAACTGATGAAAATTTTCTCTCTCATTCATATTATGAAATGAATTGTAAGGAAATAATGCCACAAAAGGTGAGGTTTGGCCCAGGAGGGGGTTGTTGAGGAGCCTGGGAATGCATGAAATGTGGCAAATAGTAAATAAATATAAAATTAATCGTGAAATAAATTGTACATTCTACGTGAGAGATTACCTAATTATGAGCTTTTCAATAAATGTCTGTTAGTTTGGCCTTCTAAAACAAAATTAAAAAGTATTACCAGATTCTGTTAGTATCCAATTTAGATTTAATTTTTCCTACTTATTTAAATGTAAAATCTCCCCCAAACATGTAACTTACGATAATTAATATAAAACGAATAGATAATAGGTGAGGAATGGCCCAGGGAGGGGTTAGTGAGGTGCCTGGGAAAACATTAAGAATTTGAAATTGTAAAAAAACACTTTTAGTAACGAAAAGCGCATTTTAAGAAATAGGGAGATCATCTGTATAGTCTTTATAAAGAAATGTACTTTAACAATTGACGTTCTATTAAACTTGCTTAAATATGATGGTGGAAAAGTTGGAAAATCTTAAAAATAAATCTGATACTGACAAATTTAAATGTAAATATCTATCTAAATTATATAAAGAAATAAAATTATGAGCATATAAAGTCACAATAGGTGAGGTTTTGGCCCAGGAGGGGGTGTTGAGGCGCCTGGGATAGCAAGAAATGTGACAAATAGAAAATAAACATGAAATTTTAGTAGTCAAAATTCCATCTTTTTAAAGAAAAATATTTGTAATTTAGG
This sequence comes from Maratus speciosus, assembly GCA_963932465.1. NCBI lineage: Eukaryota > Metazoa > Arthropoda > Arachnida > Araneae > Salticidae > Maratus > Maratus speciosus. Next base: position 595,273,395 of record OZ010788.1, on the reverse strand, counting down.
CCTTTTTAAAATTATTATTTGATATTTCTGACTTTTAAAACAAAATTAAACATTCCAAGCAGATTATGATAGTATCAGATTTATTTTTAATTTTGCAAACTTTTTAAAATGTGATATATTCCCTCAAACATAAAATGAAAATTAGTAAAACTAAAATTGTGGCGGCTTTCGGTGAATAATTGTCCATAAAGTGTATTAGAAGAGCATGCAATAAGTAAAAAATATCGCGACAAATATTAATGTAAAAAACCTTTTATAGAGAATTGTGCATTAGGAAAAGAGGGAATTTCACAAAACCTTAATTTTTGACGTTCTATGATAATTTTCTAACTGTGACGCTAAAATAGTTGGAGAATTTAAAAAATGAATTGGATACTAACTGATGAAAATTTTCTCTCTCATTCATATTATGAAATGAATTGTAAGGAAATAATGCCACAAAAGGTGCGGTTTGGCCCAGGAGGGGGTTGTTGAGGAGCCTGGGAATGCATGAAATGTGGCAAATAGTAAATAAATATAAAATTAATCGTGAAATAAATTGTACATTCTACGTGAGAGATTACCTAATTATGAGCTTTTCAATAAATGTCTGTTATTTTGGCCTTCTAAAACAAAATTAAAAAGTATTACCCGATTCTGTTAGTATCCAATTTAGTTTTAATTTTTCCTACTTATTTAAATGTAAAATCTCCCCCAAACATGTAACTTACGATAATTAATATAAAACGAATAGATAATAGGTGAGGAATGGCCCAGGGAGGGGTTAGTGAGGTGCCTGGGAAAACATTAAGAATTTGAAATTGTAAAAAAACACTTTTAGTAACGAAAAGCGCATTTTAAGAAATAGGGAGATCATCTGTATAGTCTTTATAAAGAAATGTACTTTAACAATTGACGTTCTATTAAACTTGCTTAAATATGATGGTGGAAAAGTTGGAAAATCTTAAAAATAAATCTGATACTGACAAATTTAAATGTAAATATCTATCTAAATTATATAAAGAAATAAAATTATGAGCATATAAAGTCACAATAGGTGAGGTTTTGGCCCAGGAGGGGGTGTTGAGGCGCCTGGGATAGCAAGAAATGTGACAAATAGAAAATAAACATGAAATTTTAGTAGTCAAAATTCCATCTTTTTAAAGAAAAATATTTGTAAGTTAGGCCTTTTTAAAATTATTATTTGATATTTCTGACTTTTAAAACAAAATTAAACATTCCAAGCAGATTATGATATTATCAGATTTATTTTTAATTTTGCAAACTTTTTAAAATGTGATATATTCCCTCAAACATAAAATGAAAATTAGTAAAACTAAAATTGTGGCGGCTTTCGGTGAATAATTGTCCATAAAGTGTATTAGAAGAGCATGCAATAAGTACAAAATATCGCGACAAATATTAATGTAAAAAACCTTTTATAGAGAATTGTGCATTAGGAAAAGAGGGAATTTCACAAAACCTTAATTTTTGACGTTCTATGATAATTTTCTAACTGTGACGCTAAAATAGTTGGAGAATTTAAAAAATGAATTGGATACTAACTGATGAAAATTTTCTCTCTCATTCATATTATGAAATGAATTGTAAGGAAATAATGCCACAAAAGGTGAGGTTTGGCCCAGGAGGGGGTTGTTGAGGAGCCTGGGAATGCATGAAATGTGGCAAATAGTAAATAAATATAAAATTAATCGTGAAATAAATTGTACATTCTACGTGAGAGATTACCTAATTATGAGCTTTTCAATAAATGTCTGTTATTTTGGCCTTCTAAAACAAAATTAAAAAGTATTACCAGATTCTGTTAGTATCCAATTTAGTTTTAATTTTTCCTACTTATTTAAATGTAAAATCTCCTCCAAACATGTAACTTACGATAATTAATATAAAACGAATAGATAATAGGTGAGGAATGGCCCAGGGAGGGGTTAGTGAGGTGCCTGGGAAAACATTAAGAATTTGAAATTGTAAAAAAACACTTTTAGTAACGAAAAGCGCATTTTAAGAAATAGGGAGATCATCTGTATAGTCTTTATAAAGAAATGTACTTTAACAATTGACGTTCTATTAAACTTGCTTAAATATGATGGTGGAAAAGTTGGAAAATCTTAAAAATAAATCTGATACTGACAAATTTAAATGTAAATATCTATCTAAATTATATAAAGAAATAAAATTATGAGCATATAAAGTCACAATAGGTGAGGTTTTGGCCCAGGAGGGGGTGTTGAGGCGCCTGGGATAGCAAGAAATGTGACAAATAGAAAATAAACATGAAATTTTAGTAGTCAAAATTCCATCTTTTTAAAGAAAAATATTTGTAATTTAGGCCTTTTTAAAATTATTATTTGATATTTCTGACTTTTAAAACAAAATTAAACATTCCAAGCAGATTATGATAGTATCAGATTTATTTTTAATTTTGCAAACTTTTTAAAATGTGATATATTCCCTCAAACATAAAATGAAAATTAGTAAAATTAAATTGTGGCGGCTTTCGGTGAATAATTGTCCATAAAGTGTATTAGAAGAGCATGCAATGAGTACAAAATATCGCGACAAATATTAATGTAAAAAACCTTTTATAGAGAATTGTGCATTAGGAAAAGAGGGAATTTCACAAAACCTTAATTTTTGACGTTCTATGATAATTTTCTAACTGTGACGCTAAAATAGTTGGAGAATTTAAAAAATGAATTGGATACTAACTGATGAAAATTTTCTCTCTCATTCATATTATGAAATGAATTGTAAGGAAATAATGCCACAAAAGGTGAGGTTTGGCCCAGGAGGGGGTTGTTGAGGAGCCTGGGAATGCATGAAATGTGGCAAATAGTAAATAAATATAAAATTAATCGTGAAATAAATTGTACATTCTACGTGAGAGATTACCTAATTATGAGCTTTTCAATAAATGTCTGTTATTTTGGCCTTCTAAAACAAAATTAAAAAGTATTACCCGATTCTGTTAGTATCCAATTTAGTTTTAATTTTTCCTACTTATTTAAATGTAAAATCTCCCTCAAACATGTAACTTACGATAATTAATATAAAACGAAGAGATAATAGGTGAGGAATGGCCCAGGGAGGGGTTAGTGAGGTGCCTGGGAAAACATTAAGAATTTGAAATTGTAAAAAAACTCTTTTAGTAACGAAAAGCGCATTTTAAGAAATAGGGAGATCATCTGTATAGTCTTTATAAAGAAATGTACTTTAACAATTGACGTTCTATTAAACTTGCTTAAATATGATGGTGGAACAGTTGGAAAATCTTAAAAATAAATCTGATACTGACAAATTTAAATGTAAATATCTATCTAAATTATATAAAGAAATAAAATTATGAGCATATAAAGTCACAATAGGTGAGGTTTTGGCCCAGGAGGGGGTGTTGAGGCGCCTGGGATAGCAAGAAATGTGACAAATAGAAAATAAACATGAAATTTTAGTAGTCAAAATTCCATCTTTTTAAAGAAAAATATTTGTAATTTAGGCCTTTTTAAAATTATTATTTGATATTTCTGACTTATAAAACAAAATTAAACATTCCAAGCAGATTATGATAGTATCAGATTTATTTTTAATTTTGCAAACTTTTTAAAATGTGATATATTCCCTCAAACATAAAATGAAAATTAGTAAAACTAAAATTGTGGCGGCTTTCGGTGAATAATTGTCCATAAAGTGTATTAGAAGAGCATGCAATAAGTAAAAAATATCGCGACAAATATTAATGTAAAAAACCTTTTATAGAGAATTGTGCATTAGGAAAAGAGGGAATTTCACAAAACCTTAATTTTTGACGTTCTATGATAATTTTCTAACTGTGACGCTAAAATAGTTGGAGAATTTAAAAAATGAATTGGATACTAACTGATGAAAATTTTCTCTCTCATTCATATTATGAAACGAATTGTAAGGAAATAATGCCACAAAAGGTGCGGTTTGGCCCAGGAGGGGGTTGTTGAGGAGCCTGGGAATGCATGAAATGTGGCAAATAGTAAATAAATATAAAATTAATCGTGAAATAAATTGTACATTCTACGTGAGAGATTACCTAATTATGAGCTTTTCAATAAATGTCTGTTATTTTGGCCTTCTAAAACAAAATTAAAAAGTATTACCCGATTCTGTTAGTATCCAATTTAGTTTTAATTTTTCCTACTTATTTAAATGTAAAATCTCCCCCAAACATGTAACTTACGATAATTAATATAAAACGAATAGATAATAGGTGAGGAATGGCCCAGGGAGGGGTTAGTGAGGTGCCTGGGAAAACATTAAGAATTTGAAATTGTAAAAAAACACTTTTAGTAACGAAAAGCGCATTTTAAGAAATAGGGAGATCATCTGTATAGTCTTTATAAAGAAATGTACTTTAACAATTGACGTTCTATTAAACTTGCTTAAATATGATGGTGGAAAAGTTGGAAAATCTTAAAAATAAATCTGATACTGACAAATTTAAATGTAAATATCTATCTAAATTATATAAAGAAATAAAATTATGAGCATATAAAGTCACAATAGGTGAGGTTTTGGCCCAGGAGGGGGTGTTGAGGCGCCTGGGATAGCAAGAAATGTGACAAATAGAAAATAAACATGAAATTTTAGTAGTCAAAATTCCATCTTTTTAAAGAAAAATATTTGTAATTTAGGCCTTTTTAAAATTATTATTTGATATTTCTGACTTTTAAAACAAAATTAAACATTCCAAGCAGATTATGATAGTATCAGATTTATTTTTAATTTTGCAAACTTTTTAAAATGTGATATATTCCCTCAAACATAAAATGAAAATTAGTAAAACTAAAATTGTGGCGGCTTTCGGTGAATAATTGTCCATAAAGTGTATTAGAAGAGCATGCAATAAGTACAAAATATCGCGACAAATATTAATGTAAAAAACCTTTTATAGAGAATTGTGCATTAGGAAAAGAGGGAATTTCGCAAAACCTTAATTTTTGACGTTCTATGATAATTTTCTAACTGTGAAGCTAAAATAGTTGGTGAATTTAAAAAATGAATTGGATACTAACTGATGAAAATTTTCTCTCTCATTCATATTATGAAATGAATTGTAAGGAAATAATGCCACATAAGGTGAGGTTTGGCCCAGGAGGGGGTTGTTGAGGAGCCTGGGAATGCATGAAATGTGGCAAATAGTAAATAAATATAAAATTAATCGTGAAATAAATTGTACATTCTACGTGAGAGATTACCTAATTATGAGCTTTTCAATAAATGTCTGTTATTTTGGCCTTCTAAAACAAAATTAAAAAGTATTACCCGATTCTGTTAGTATCCAATTTAGTTTTAATTTTTCCTACTTATTTAAATGTAAAATCTCCCTCAAACATGTAACTTACGATAATTAATATAAAACGAAGAGATAATAGGTGAGGAATGGCCCAGGGAGGGGTTAGTGAGGTGCCTGGGAAAACATTAAGAATTTGAAATTGTGAAAAAACTCTTTTAGTAACGAAAAGCGCATTTTAAGAAATAGGGAGATCATCTGTATAGTCTTTATAAAGAAATGTACTTTAACAATTGACGTTCTATTAAACTTGCTTAAATATGATGGTGGAAAAGTTGGAAAATCTTAAAAATAAATCTGATACTGACAAATTTAAATGTAAATATCTATCTAAATTATATAAAGAAATAAAATTATGAGCATATAAAGTCACAATAGGTGAGGTTTTGGCCCAGGAGGGGGTGTTGAGGCGCCTGGGATAGCAAGAAATGTGACAAATAGAAAATAAACATGAAATTTTAGTAGTCAAAATTCCATCTTTTTAAAGAAAAATATTTGTAAGTTAGGCCTTTTTAAAATTATTATTTGATATTTCTGACTTTTAAAACAAAATTAAACATTCCAAGCAGATTATGATATTATCAGATTTATTTTTAATTTTGCAAACTTTTTAAAATGTGATATATTCCCTCAAACATAAAATGAAAATTAGTAAAACTAAAATTGTGGCGGCTTTCGGTGAATAATTGTCCATAAAGTGTATTAGAAGAGCATGCAATAAGTACAAAATATCGCGACAAATATTAATGTAAAAAACCTTTTATAGAGAATTGTGCATTAGGAAAAGAGGGAATTTCACAAAACCTTAATTTTTGACGTTCTATGATAATTTTCTAACTGTGACGCTAAAATAGTTGGAGAATTTAAAAAATGAATTGGATACTAACTGATGAAAATTTTCTCTCTCATTCATATTATGAAATGAATTGTAAGGAAATAATGCCACAAAAGGTGAGGTTTGGCCCAGGAGGGGGTTGTTGAGGAGCCTGGGAATGCATGAAATGTGGCAAATAGTAAATAAATATAAAATTAATCGTGAAATAAATTGTACATTCTACGTGAGAGATTACCTAATTATGAGCTTTTCAATAAATGTCTGTTATTTTGGCCTTCTAAAACAAAATTAAAAAGTATTACCAGATTCTGTTAGTATCCAATTTAGTTTTAATTTTTCCTACTTATTTAAATGTAAAATCTCCTCCAAACATGTAACTTACGATAATTAATATAAAACGAATAGATAATAGGTGAGGAATGGCCCAGGGAGGGGTTAGTGAGGTGCCTGGGAAAACATTAAGAATTTGAAATTGTAAAAAAACACTTTTAGTAACGAAAAGCGCATTTTAAGAAATAGGGAGATCATCTGTATAGTCTTTATAAAGAAATGTACTTTAACAATTGACGTTCTATTAAACTTGCTTAAATATGATGGTGGAACAGTTGGAAAATCTTAAAAATAAATCTGATACTGACAAATTTAAATGTAAATATCTATCTAAATTATATAAAGAAATAAAATTATGAGCATATAAAGTCACAATAGGTGAGGTTTTGGCCCAGGAGGGGGTGTTGAGGCGCCTGGGATAGCAAGAAATGTGACAAATAGAAAATAAACATGAAATTTTAGTAGTCAAAATTCCATCTTTTTAAAGAAAAATATTTGTAATTTAGGCCTTTTTAAAATTATTATTTGATATTTCTGACTTTTAAAACAAAATTAAACATTCCAAGCAGATTATGATAGTATCAGATTTATTTTTAATTTTGCAAACTTTTTAAAATGTGATATATTCCCTCAAACATAAAATGAAAATTAGTAAAATTAAATTGTGGCGGCTTTCGGTGAATAATTGTCCATAAAGTGTATTAGAAGAGCATGCAATGAGTACAAAATATCGCGACAAATATTAATGTAAAAAACCTTTCATAGAGAATTGTGCATTAGGAAAAGAGGGAATTTCACAAAACCTTAATTTTTGACGTTCTATGATAATTTTCTAACTGTGACGCTAAAATAGTTGGAGAATTTAAAAAATGAATTGGATACTAACTGATGAAAATTTTCTCTCTCATTCATATTATGAAATGAATTGTAAGGAAATAATGCCACAAAAGGTGAGGTTTGGCCCAGGAGGGGGTTGTTGAGGAGCCTGGGAATGCATGAAATGTGGCAAATAGTAAATAAATATAAAATTAATCGTGAAATAAATTGTACATTCTACGTGAGAGATTACCTAATTATGAGCTTTTCAATAAATGTCTGTTATTTTGGCCTTCTAAAACAAAATTAAAAAGTATTACCCGATTCTGTTAGTATCCAATTTAGTTTTAATTTTTCCTACTTATTTAAATGTAAAATCTCCCTCAAACATGTAACTTACGATAATTAATATAAAACGAAGAGATAATAGGTGAGGAATGGCCCAGGGAGGGGTTAGTGAGGTGCCTGGGAAAACATTAAGAATTTGAAATTGTAAAAAAACTCTTTTAGTAACGAAAAGCGCATTTTAAGAAATAGGGAGATCATCTGTATAGTCTTTATAAAGAAATGTACTTTAACAATTGACGTTCTATTAAACTTGCTTAAATATGATGGTGGAACAGTTGGAAAATCTTAAAAATAAATCTGATACTGACAAATTTAAATGTAAATATCTATCTAAATTATATAAAGAAATAAAATTATGAGCATATAAAGTCACAATAGGTGAGGTTTTGGCCCAGGAGGGGGTGTTGAGGCGCCTGGGATAGCAAGAAATGTGACAAATAGAAAATAAACATGAAATTTTAGTAGTCAAAATTCCATCTTTTTAAAGAAAAATATTTGTAATTTAGGCCTTTTTAAAATTATTATTTGATATTTCTGACTTTTAAAACAAAATTAAACATTCCAAGCAGATTATGATAGTATCAGATTTATTTTTAATTTTGCAAACTTTTTAAAATGTGATATATTCCCTCAAACATAAAATGAAAATTAGTAAAATTAAATTGTGGCGGCTTTCGGTGAATAATTGTCCATAAAGTGTATTAGAAGAGCATGCAATGAGTACAAAATATCGCGACAAATATTAATGTAAAAAACCTTTTATAGAGAATTGTGCATTAGGAAAAGAGGGAATTTCACAAAACCTTAATTTTTGACGTTCTATGATAATTTTCTAACTGTGACGCTAAAATAGTTGGAGAATTTAAAAAATGAATTGGATACTAACTGATGAAAATTTTCTCTCTCATTCATATTATGAAATGAATTGTAAGGAAATAATGCCACAAAAGGTGAGGTTTGGCCCAGGAGGGGGTTGTTGAGGAGCCTGGGAATGCATGAAATGTGGCAAATAGTAAATAAATATAAAATTAATCGTGAAATAAATTGTACATTCTACGTGAGAGATTACCTAATTATGAGCTTTTCAATAAATGTCTGTTATTTTGGCCTTCTAAAACAAAATTAAAAAGTATTACCAGATTCTGTTAGTATCCAATTTAGATTTAATTTTTCCTACTTATTTAAATGTAAAATCTCCCCCAAACATGTAACTTACGATAATTAATATAAAACGAATAGATAATAGGTGAGGAATGGCCCAGGGAGGGGTTAGTGAGGTGCCTGGGAAAACATTAAGAATTTGAAATTGTAAAAAAACACTTTTAGTAACGAAAAGCGCATTTTAAGAAATAGGGAGATCATCTGTATAGTCTTTATAAAGAAATGTACTTTAACAATTGACGTTCTATTAAACTTGCTTAAATATGATGGTGGAAAAGTTGGAAAATCTTAAAAATAAATCTGATACTGACAAATTTAAATGTAAATATCTATCTAAATTATATAAAGAAATAAAATTATGAGCATATAAAGTCACAATAGGTGAGGTTTTGGCCCAGGAGGGGGTGTTGAGGCGCCTGGGATAGCAAGAAATGTGACAAATAGAAAATAAACATGAAATTTTAGTAGTCAAAATTCCATCTTTTTAAAGAAAAATATTTGTAATTTAGGCCTTTTTAAAATTATTATTTGATATTTCTGACTTTTAAAACAAAATTAAACATTCCAAGCAGATTATGATAGTATCAGATTTATTTTTAATTTTACAAACTTTTTAAAATGTGATATATTCCCTCAAACATAAAATGAAAATTAGTAAAACTAAAATTGTGGCGGCTTTCGGTGAATAATTGTCCATAAAGTGTATTAGAAGAGCATGCAATAAGTAAAAAATATCGCGACAAATATTAATGTAAAAAACCTTTTATAGAGAATTGTGCATTAGGAAAAGAGGGAATTTCACAAAACCTTAATTTTTGACGTTCTATGATAATTTTCTAACTGTGACGCTAAAATAGTTGGAGAATTTAAAAAATGAATTGGATACTAACTGATGAAAATTTTCTCTCTCATTCATATTATGAAACGAATTGTAAGGAAATAATGCCACAAAAGGTGCGGTTTGGCCCAGGAGGGGGTTGTTGAGGAGCCTGGGAATGCATGAAATGTGGCAAATAGTAAATAAATATAAAATTAATCGTGAAATAAATTGTACATTCTACGTGAGAGATTACCTAATTATGAGCTTTTCAATAAATGTCTGTTATTTTGGCCTTCTAAAACAAAATTAAAAAGTATTACCCGATTCTGTTAGTATCCAATTTAGTTTTAATTTTTCCTACTTATTTAAATGTAAAATCTCCCCCAAACATGTAACTTACGATAATTAATATAAAACGAATAGATAATAGGTGAGGAATGGCCCAGGGAGGGGTTAGTGAGGTGCCTGGGAAAACATTAAGAATTTGAAATTGTAAAAAAACACTTTTAGTAACGAAAAGCGCATTTTAAGAAATAGGGAGATCATCTGTATAGTCTTTATAAAGAAATGTACTTTAACAATTGACGTTCTATTAAACTTGCTTAAATATGATGGTGGAAAAGTTGGAAAATCTTAAAAATAAATCTGATACTGACAAATTTAAATGTAAATATCTATCTAAATTATATAAAGAAATAAAATTATGAGCATATAAAGTCACAATAGGTGAGGTTTTGGCCCAGGAGGGGGTGTTGAGGCGCCTGGGATAGCAAGAAATGTGACAAATAGAAAATAAACATGAAATTTTAGTAGTCAAAATTCCATCTTTTTAAAGAAAAATATTTGTAATTTAGGCCTTTTTAAAATTATTATTTGATATTTCTGACTTTTAAAACAAAATTAAACATTCCAAGCAGATTATGATAGTATCAGATTTATTTTTAATTTTGCAAACTTTTTAAAATGTGATATATTCCCTCAAACATAAAATGAAAATTAGTAAAACTAAAATTGTGGCGGCTTTCGGTGAATAATTGTCCATAAAGTGTATTAGAAGAGCATGCAATAAGTACAAAATATCGCGACAAATATTAATGTAAAAAACCTTTTATAGAGAATTGTGCATTAGGAAAAGAGGGAATTTCGCAAAACCTTAATTTTTGACGTTCTATGATAATTTTCTAACTGTGAAGCTAAAATAGTTGGTGAATTTAAAAAATGAATTGGATACTAACTGATGAAAATTTTCTCTCTCATTCATATTATGAAATGAATTGTAAGGAAATAATGCCACATAAGGTGAGGTTTGGCCCAGGAGGGGGTTGTTGAGGAGCCTGGGAATGCATGAAATGTGGCAAATAGTAAATAAATATAAAATTAATCGTGAAATAAATTGTACATTCTACGTGAGAGATTACCTAATTATGAGCTTTTCAATAAATGTCTGTTATTTTGGCCTTCTAAAACAAAATTAAAAAGTATTACCCGATTCTGTTAGTATCCAATTTAGTTTTAATTTTTCCTACTTATTTAAATGTAAAATCTCCCTCAAACATGTAACTTACGATAATTAATATAAAACGAAGAGATAATAGGTGAGGAATGGCCCAGGGAGGGGTTAGTGAGGTGCCTGGGAAAACATTAAGAATTTGAAATTGTGAAAAAACTCTTTTAGTAACGAAAAGCGCATTTTAAGAAATAGGGAGATCATCTGTATAGTCTTTATAAAGAAATGTACTTTAACAATTGACGTTCTATTAAACTTGCTTAAATATGATGGTGGAAAAGTTGGAAAATCTTAAAAATAAATCTGATACTGACAAATTTAAATGTAAATATCTATCTAAATTATATAAAGAAATAAAATTATGAGCATATAAAGTCACAATAGGTGAGGTTTTGGCCCAGGAGGGGGTGTTGAGGCGCCTGGGATAGCAAGAAATGTGACAAATAGAAAATAAACATGAAATTTTAGTAGTCAAAATTCCATCTTTTTAAAGAAAAATATTTGTAAGTTAGGCCTTTTTAAAATTATTATTTGATATTTCTGACTTTTAAAACAAAATTAAACATTCCAAGCAGATTATGATATTATCAGATTTATTTTTAATTTTGCAAACTTTTTAAAATGTGATATATTCCCTCAAACATAAAATGAAAATTAGTAAAACTAAAATTGTGGCGGCTTTCGGTGAATAATTGTCCATAAAGTGTATTAGAAGAGCATGCAATAAGTACAAAATATCGCGACAAATATTAATGTAAAAAACCTTTTATAGAGAATTGTGCATTAGGAAAAGAGGGAATTTCACAAAACCTTAATTTTTGACGTTCTATGATAATTTTCTAACTGTGACGCTAAAATAGTTGGAGAATTTAAAAAATGAATTGGATACTAACTGATGAAAATTTTCTCTCTCATTCATATTATGAAATGAATTGTAAGGAAATAATGCCACAAAAGGTGAGGTTTGGCCCAGGAGGGGGTTGTTGAGGAGCCTGGGAATGCATGAAATGTGGCAAATAGTAAATAAATATAAAATTAATCGTGAAATAAATTGTACATTCTACGTGAGAGATTACCTAATTATGAGCTTTTCAATAAATGTCTGTTATTTTGGCCTTCTAAAACAAAATTAAAAAGTATTACCAGATTCTGTTAGTATCCAATTTAGTTTTAATTTTTCCTACTTATTTAAATGTAAAATCTCCTCCAAACATGTAACTTACGATAATTAATATAAAACGAATAGATAATAGGTGAGGAATGGCCCAGGGAGGGGTTAGTGAGGTGCCTGGGAAAACATTAAGAATTTGAAATTGTAAAAAAACACTTTTAGTAACGAAAAGCGCATTTTAAGAAATAGGGAGATCATCTGTATAGTCTTTATAAAGAAATGTACTTTAACAATTGACGTTCTATTAAACTTGCTTAAATATGATGGTGGAACAGTTGGAAAATCTTAAAAATAAATCTGATACTGACAAATTTAAATGTAAATATCTATCTAAATTATATAAAGAAATAAAATTATGAGCATATAAAGTCACAATAGGTGAGGTTTTGGCCCAGGAGGGGGTGTTGAGGCGCCTGGGATAGCAAGAAATGTGACAAATAGAAAATAAACATGAAATTTTAGTAGTCAAAATTCCATCTTTTTAAAGAAAAATATTTGTAATTTAGGCCTTTTTAAAATTATTATTTGATATTTCTGACTTTTAAAACAAAATTAAACATTCCAAGCAGATTATGATAGTATCAGATTTATTTTTAATTTTGCAAACTTTTTAAAATGTGATATATTCCCTCAAACATAAAATGAAAATTAGTAAAATTAAATTGTGGCGGCTTTCGGTGAATAATTGTCCATAAAGTGTATTAGAAGAGCATGCAATGAGTACAAAATATCGCGACAAATATTAATGTAAAAAACCTTTTATAGAGAATTGTGCATTAGGAAAAGAGGGAATTTCACAAAACCTTAATTTTTGACGTTCTATGATAATTTTCTAACTGTGACGCTAAAATAGTTGGAGAATTTAAAAAATGAATTGGATACTAACTGATGAAAATTTTCTCTCTCATTCATATTATGAAATGAATTGTAAGGAAATAATGCCACAAAAGGTGAGGTTTGGCCCAGGAGGGGGTTGTTGAGGAGCCTGGGAATGCATGAAATGTGGCAAATAGTAAATAAATATAAAATTAATCGTGAAATAAATTGTACATTCTACGTGAGAGATTACCTAATTATGAGCTTTTCAATAAATGTCTGTTATTTTGGCCTTCTAAAACAAAATTAAAAAGTATTACCCGATTCTGTTAGTATCCAATTTAGTTTTAATTTTTCCTACTTATTTAAATGTAAAATCTCCCTCAAACATGTAACTTACGATAATTAATATAAAACGAAGAGATAATAGGTGAGGAATGGCCCAGGGAGGGGTTAGTGAGGTGCCTGGGAAAACATTAAGAATTTGAAATTGTAAAAAAACTCTTTTAGTAACGAAAAGCGCATTTTAAGAAATAGGGAGATCATCTGTATAGTCTTTATAAAGAAATGTACTTTAACAATTGACGTTCTATTAAACTTGCTTAAATATGATGGTGGAACAGTTGGAAAATCTTAAAAATAAATCTGATACTGACAAATTTAAATGTAAATATCTATCTAAATTATATAAAGAAATAAAATTATGAGCATATAAAGTCACAATAGGTGAGGTTTTGGCCCAGGAGGGGGTGTTGAGGCGCCTGGGATAGCAAGAAATGTGACAAATAGAAAATAAACATGAAATTTTAGTAGTCAAAATTCCATCTTTTTAAAGAAAAATATTTGTAATTTAGGCCTTTTTAAAATTATTATTTGATATTTCTGACTTTTAAAACAAAATTAAACATTCCAAGCAGATTATGATAGTATCAGATTTATTTTTAATTTTGCAAACTTTTTAAAATGTGATATATTCCCTCAAACATAAAATGAAAATTAGTAAAATTAAATTGTGGCGGCTTTCGGTGAATAATTGTCCATAAAGTGTATTAGAAGAGCATGCAATGAGTACAAAATATCGCGACAAATATTAATGTAAAAAACCTTTTATAGAGAATTGTGCATTAGGAAAAGAGGGAATTTCACAAAACCTTAATTTTTGACGTTCTATGATAATTTTCTAACTGTGACGCTAAAATAGTTGGAGAATTTAAAAAATGAATTGGATACTAACTGATGAAAATTTTCTCTCTCATTCATATTATGAAATGAATTGTAAGGAAATAATGCCACAAAAGGTGAGGTTTGGCCCAGGAGGGGGTTGTTGAGGAGCCTGGGAATGCATGAAATGTGGCAAATAGTAAATAAATATAAAATTAATCGTGAAATAAATTGTACATTCTACGTGAGAGATTACCTAATTATGAGCTTTTCAATAAATGTCTGTTATTTTGGCCTTCTAAAACAAAATTAAAAAGTATTACCAGATTCTGTTAGTATCCAATTTAGTTTTAATTTTTCCTACTTATTTAAATGTAAAATCTCCCCCAAACATGTAACTTACGATAATTAATATAAAACGAATAGATAATAGGTGAGGAATGGCCCAGGGAGGGGTTAGTGAGGTGCCTGGGAAAACATTAAGAATTTGAAATTGTAAAAAAACTCTTTTAGTAACGAAAAGCGCATTTTAAGAAATAGGGAGATCATCTGTATAGTCTTTATAAAGAAATGTACTTTAACAATTGACGTTCTATTAAACTTGCTTAAATATGATGGTGGAAAAGTTGGAAAATCTTAAAAATAAATCTGATACTGACAAATTTAAATGTAAATATCTATCTAAATTATATAAAGAAATACAATTATGAGCAAAAGTCACAATAGGTGAGGTTTTGGCCCAGGAGGGGGTGTTGAGGCGCCTGGGATAGCAAGAAATGTGACAAATAGAAAATAAACATGAAATTTTAGTAGTCAAAATTCCATCTTTTTAAAGAAAAATATTTGTAATTTAGGCCTTTTTAAAATTATTATTTGATATTTCTGACTTTTAAAACAAAATTAAACATTCCAAGCAGATTATGATAGTATCAGATTTATTTTTAATTTTCCAAACTTTTTAAAATGTGATATATTCCCTCAAACATAAATTGAAAATTAGTAAAACTAAAATTGTGGCGGCTTTCGGTGAATAATTGTCCATAAAGTGTATTAGAAGAGCATGCAATAAGTACAAAATACCGCGACAAATATTAATGTAAAAAACCTTTCATATAGAATTGTGCATTAGGAAAAGAGGGAATTTCACAAAACCTTAATTTTTGACGTTCTATGATAATTTTCTAACTGTGACGCTAAAATAGTTGGAGAATTTAAAAAATGAATTGGATACTAACTGATGAAAATTTTCTCTCTCATTCATATTATGAAATGAATTGTAAGGAAATAATGCCACAAAAGGTGAGGTTTTGCCCAGGAGGGGGTTGTTGAGGAGCCTGGGAATGCATGAAATGTGGCAAATAGTAAATAAATATAAAATTAATCGTGAAATAAATTGTACATTCTACGTGAGAGATTACCTAATTATGAGCTTTTCAATAAATGTCTGTTATTTTGGCCTTCTAAAACAAAATTAAAAAGTATTACCAGATTCTGTTAGTATCCAATTTAGTTTTAATTTTTCCTACTTATTTAAATGTAAAATCTCCTCCAAACATGTAACTTACGATAATTAATATAAAACGAATAGATAATAGGTGAGGAATGGCCCAGGGAGGGGTTAGTGAGGTGCCTGGGAAAACATTAAGAATTTGAAATTGTAAAAAAACACTTTTAGTAACGAAAAGCGCATTTTAAGAAATAGGGAGATCATCTGTATAGTCTTTATAAAGAAATGTACTTTAACAATTGACGTTCTATTAAACTTGCTTAAATATGATGGTGGAAAAGTTGGAAAATCTTAAAAATAAATCTGATACTGAAAAATTTAAATGTAAATATCTATCTAAATTATATAAAGAAATAAAATTATGAGCATATAAAGTCACAATAGGTGAGGTTTTGGCCCAGGAGGGGGTGTTGAGGCGCCTGGGATAGCAAGAAATGTGACAAATAGAAAATAAACATGAAATTTTAGTAGTCAAAATTCCATCTTTTTAAAGAAAAATATTTGTAATTTAGGCCTTTTTAAAATTATTATTTGATATTTCTGACTTTTAAAACAAAATTAAACATTCCAAGCAGATTATGATAGTATCAGATTTATTTTTAATTTTGCAAACTTTTTAAAATGTGATATATTCCCTCAAACATAAAATGAAAATTAGTAAAACTAAAATTGTGGCGGCTTTCGGTGAATAATTGTCCATAAAGTGTATTAGAAGAGCATGCAATGAGTACAAAATATCGCGATAAATATTAATGTAAAAAACCTTTTATAGAGAATTGTGCATTAGGAAAAGAGGGAATTTCACAAAACCTTAATTTTTGACGTTCTATGATAATTTTCTAACTGTGACGCTAAAATAGTTGGAGAATTTAAAAAATGAATTGGATACTAACTGATGAAAATTTTCTCTCTCATTCATATTATGAAATGAATTGTAAGGAAATAATGCCACAAAGGGTAAGGTTTGGCCCAGGAGGGGGTTGTTGAGGAGCCTGGGAATGCATGAAATGTGGCAAATAGTAAATAAATATAAAATTAATCGTGAAATAAATTGTACATTCTACGTGAGAGATTACCTAATTATGAGCTTTTCAATAAATGTCTGTTATTTTGGCCTTCTAAAACAAAATTAAAAAGTATTACCCGATTCTGTTAGTATCCAATTTAGTTTTAATTTTTCCTACTTATTTAAATGTAAAATCTCCCCCAAACATTAAACTTACGATAATTAATATAAAACGAAGAGATAATAGGTGAGGAATGGCCCAGGGAGGGGTTAGTGAGGTGCCTGGGAAAACATTAAGAATTTGAAATTGTAAAAAAACTCTTTTAGTAACGAAAAGCGCATTTTAAGAAATAGGGAGATCATCTGTATAGTCTTTATAAAGAAATGTACTTTAACAATTGACGTTCTATTAAACTTGCTTAAATATGATGGTGGAACAGTTGGAAAATCTTAAAAATAAATCTGATACTGACAAATTTAAATGTAAATATCTATCTAAATTATATAAAGAAATAAAATTATGAGCATATAAAGTCACAATAGGTGAGGTTTTGGCCCAGGAGGGGGTGTTGAGGCGCCTGGGATAGCAAGAAATGTGACAAATAGAAAATAAACATGAAATTTTAGTAGTCAAAATTCCATCTTTTTAAAGAAAAATATTTGTAATTTAGGCCTTTTTAAAATTATTATTTGATATTTCTGACTTTTAAAACAAAATTAAACATTCCAAGCAGATTATGATAGTATCAGATTTATTTTTAATTTTGCAAACTTTTTAAAATGTGATATATTCCCTCAAACATAAAATGAAAATTAGTAAAATTAAATTGTGGCGGCTTTCGGTGAATAATTGTCCATAAAGTGTATTAGAAGAGCATGCAATGAGTACAAAATATCGCGACAAATATTAATGTAAAAAACCTTTTATAGAGAATTGTGCATTAGGAAAAGAGGGAATTTCACAAAACCTTAATTTTTGACGTTCTATGATAATTTTCTAACTGTGACGCTAAAATAGTTGGAGAATTTAAAAAATGAATTGGATACTAACTGATGAAAATTTTCTCTCTCATTCATATTATGAAATGAATTGTAAGGAAATAATGCCACAAAAGGTGAGGTTTGGCCCAGGAGGGGGTTGTTGAGGAGCCTGGGAATGCATGAAATGTGGCAAATAGTAAATAAATATAAAATTAATCGTGAAATAAATTGTACATTCTACGTGAGAGATTACCTAATTATGAGCTTTTCAATAAATGTCTGTTATTTTGGCCTTCTAAAACAAAATTAAAAAGTATTACCAGATTCTGTTAGTATCCAATTTAGATTTAATTTTTCCTACTTATTTAAATGTAAAATCTCCTCCAAACATGTAACTTACGATAATTAATATAAAACGAATAGATAATAGGTGAGGAATGGCCCAGGGAGGGGTTAGTGAGGTGCCTGGGAAAACATTAAGAATTTGAAATTGTAAAAAAACACTTTTAGTAACGAAAAGCGCATTTTAAGAAATAGGGAGATCATCTGTATAGTCTTTATAAAGAAATGTACTTTAACAATTGACGTTCTATTAAACTTGCTTAAATATGATGGTGGAAAAGTTGGAAAATCTTAAAAATAAATCTGATACTGACAAATTTAAATGTAAATATCTATCTAAATTATATAAAGAAATAAAATTATGAGCATATAAAGTCACAATAGGTGAGGTTTTGGCCCAGGAGGGGGTGTTGAGGCGCCTGGGATAGCAAGAAATGTGACAAATAGAAAATAAACATGAAATTTTAGTAGTCAAAATTCCATCTTTTTAAAGAAAAATATTTGTAATTTAGGCCTTTTTAAAATTATTATTTGATATTTCTGACTTTTAAAACAAAATTAAACATTCCAAGCAGATTATGATAGTATCAGATTTATTTTTAATTTTGCAAACTTTTTAAAATGTGATATATTCCCTCAAACATAAATTGAAAATTAGTAAAACTAAAATTGTGGCGGCTTTCGGTGAATAATTGTCCATAAAGTGTATTAGAAGAGCATGCAATAAGTACAAAATACCGCGACAAATATTAATGTAAAAAACCTTTCATATAGAATTGTGCATTAGGAAAAGAGGGAATTTCACAAAACCTTAATTTTTGACGTTCTATGATAATTTTCTAACTGTGACGCTAAAATAGTTGGAGAATTTAAAAAATGAATTGGATACTAACTGATGAAAATTTTCTCTCTCATTCATATTATGAAATGAATTGTAAGGAAATAATGCCACAAAAGGTGAGGTTTGGCCCAGGAGGGGGTTGTTGAGGAGCCTGGGAATGCATGAAATGTGGCAAATAGTAAATAAATATAAAATTAATCGTGAAATAAATTGTACATTCTACGTGAGAGATTACCTAATTAAGAGCTTTTCAATAAATGTCTGTTATTTTGGCCTTCTAAAACAAAATTAAAAAGTATTACCAGATTCTGTTAGTATCCAATTTAGTTTTAATTTTTCCTACTTATTTAAATGTAAAATCTCCCCCAAACATGTAACTTACGATAATTAATATAAAACGAATAGATAATAGGTGAGGAATGGCCCAGGGAGGGGTTAGTGAGGTGCCTGGGAAAACATTAAGAATTTGAAATTGTAAAAAAACTCTTTTAGTAACGAAAAGCGCATTTTAAGAAATAGGGAGATCATCTGTATAGTCTTTATAAAGAAATGTACTTTAACAATTGACGTTCTATTAAACTTGCTTAAATATGATGGTGGAAAAGTTGGAAAATCTTAAAAATAAATCTGATACTGACAAATTTAAATGTAAATATCTATCTAAATTATATAAAGAAATACAATTATGAGCAAAAGTCACAATAGGTGAGGTTTTGGCCCAGGAGGGGGTGTTGAGGCGCCTGGGATAGCAAGAAATGTGACAAATAGAAAATAAACATGAAATTTTAGTAGTCAAAATTCCATCTTTTTAAAGAAAAATATTTGTAAGTTAGGCCTTTTTAAAATTATTATTTGATATTTCTGACTTTTAAAACAAAATTAAACATTCCAAGCAGATTATGATAGTATCAGATTTATTTTTAATTTTCCAAACTTTTTAAAATTTGATATATTCCCTCAAACATAAATTGAAAATTAGTAAAACTAAAATTGTGGCGGCTTTCGGTGAATAATTGTCCATAAAGTGTATTAGAAGAGCATGCAATAAGTACAAAATACCGCGACAAATATTAATGTAAAAAATCTTTCATATAGAATTGTGCATTAGGAAAAGAGGGAATTTCACAAAACCTTAATTTTTGACGTTCTATGATAATTTTCTAACTGTGACGCTAAAATAGTTGGAGAATTTAAAAAATGAATTGGATACTAACTGATGAAAATTTTCTCTCTCATTCATATTATGAAATGAATTGTAAGGAAATAATGCCACAAAAGGTGAGGTTTGGCCCAGGAGGGGGTTGTTGAGGAGCCTGGGAATGCATGAAATGTGGCAAATAGTAAATAAATATAAAATTAATCGTGAAATAAATTGTACATTCTACGTGAGAGATTACCTAATTATGAGCTTTTCAATAAATGTCTGTTATTTTGGCCTTCTAAAACAAAATTAAAAAGTATTACCAGATTCTGTTAGTATCCAATTTAGTTTTAATTTTTCCTACTTATTTAAATGTAAAATCTCCCCCAAACATGTAACTTACGATAATTAATATAAAACGAATAGATAATAGGTGAGGAATGGCCCAGGGAGGGGTTAGTGAGGTGCCTGGGAAAACATTAAGAATTTGAAATTGTGAAAAAACTCTTTTAGTAACGAAAAGCGCATTTTAAGAAATAGGGAGATCATCTGTATAGTCTTTATAAAGAAATGTACTTTAACAATTGACGTTCTATTAAACTTGCTTAAATATGATGGTGGAAAAGTTGGAAAATCTTAAAAATAAATCTGATACTGACAAATTTAAATGTAAATATCTATCTAAATTATATAAAGAAATACAATTATGAGCAAAAGTCACAATAGGTGAGGTTTTGGCCCAGGAGGGGGTGTTGAGGCGCCTGGGATAGCAAGAAATGTGACAAATAGAAAATAAACATGAAATTTTAGTAGTCAAAATTCCATCTTTTTAAAGAAAAATATTTGTAAGTTAGGCCTTTTTAAAATTATTATTTGATATTTCTGACTTTTAAAACAAAATTAAACATTCCAAGCAGATTATGATAGTATCAGATTTATTTTTAATTTTCCAAACATTTTAAAATTTGATATATTCCCTCAAACATAAATTGAAAATTAGTAAAACTAAAATTGTGGCGGCTTTCGGTGAATAATTGTCCATAAAGTGTATTAGAAGAGCATGCAATAAGTACAAAATACCGCGACAAATATTAATGTAAAAAATCTTTCATATAGAATTGTGCATTAGGAAAAGAGGGAATTTCACAAAACCTTAATTTTTGACGTTCTATGATAATTTTCTAACTGTGACGCTAAAATAGTTGGAGAATTTAAAAAATGAATTGGATACTAACTGATGAAAATTTTCTCTCTCATTCATATTATGAAATGAATTGTAAGGAAATAATGCCACAAAAGGTGAGGTTTTGCCCAGGAGGGGGTTGTTGAGGAGCCTGGGAATGCATGAAATGTGGCAAATAGTAAATAAATATAAAATTAATCGTGAAATAAATTGTACATTCTACGTGAGAGATTACCTAATTATGAGCTTTTCAATAAATGTCTGTTATTTTGGCCTTCTAAAACAAAATTAAAAAGTATTACCAGATTCTGTTAGTATCCAATTTAGTTTTAATTTTTCCTACTTATTTAAATGTAAAATCTCCTCCAAACATGTAACTTACGATAATTAATATAAAACGAATAGATAATAGGTGAGGAATGGCCCAGGGAGGGGTTAGTGAGGTGCCTGGGAAAACATTAAGAATTTGAAATTGTAAAAAAACACTTTTAGTAACGAAAAGCGCATTTTAAGAAATAGGGAGATCATCTGTATAGTCTTTATAAAGAAATGTACTTTAACAATTGACGTTCTATTAAACTTGCTTAAATATGATGGTGGAAAAGTTGGAAAATCTTAAAAATAAATCTGATACTGAAAAATTTAAATGTAAATATCTATCTAAATTATATAAAGAAATAAAATTATGAGCATATAAAGTCACAATAGGTGAGGTTTTGGCCCAGGAGGGGGTGTTGAGGCGCCTGGGATAGCAAGAAATGTGACAAATAGAAAATAAACATGAAATTTTAGTAGTCAAAATTCCATCTTTTTAAAGAAAAATATTTGTAATTTAGGCCTTTTTAAAATTATTATTTGATATTTCTGACTTTTAAAACAAAATTAAACATTCCAAGCAGATTATGATAGTATCAGATTTATTTTTAATTTTGCAAACTTTTTAAAATGTGATATATTCCCTCAAACATAAAATGAAAATTAGTAAAACTAAAATTGTGGCGGTTTTCGGTGAATAATTGTCCATAAAGTGTATTAGAAGAGCATGCAATAAGTACAAAATATCGCGACAAATATTAATATAAAAAACCTTTTATAGAGAATTGTGCATTAGGAAAAGAGGGAATTTCACAAAACCTTAATTTTTGACGTTCTATGATAATTTTCTAACTGTGACGCTAAAATAGTTGGAGAATTTAAAAAATGAATTGGATACTAACTGATGAAAATTTTCTCTCTCATTCATATTATGAAATGAATTGTAAGGAAATAATGCCACAAAGGGTAAGGTTTGGCCCAGGAGGGGGTTGTTGAGGAGCCTGGGAATGCATGAAATGTGGCAAATAGTAAATAAATATAAAATTAATCGTGAAATAAATTGTACATTCTACGTGAGAGATTACCTAATTATGAGGTTTTCAATAAATGTCTGTTATTTTGGCCTTCTAAAACAAAATTAAAAAATATTACCAGATTCTGTTAGTATCCAATTTAGTTTTAATTTTTCCTACTTATTTAAATGTAAAATCTCCCCCAAACATTAAACTTACGATAATTAATATAAAACGAATAGATAATAGGTGAGGAATGGCCCAGGGAGGGGTTAGTGAGGTGCCTGGGAAAACATTAAGAATTTGAAATTGTAAAAAAACTCTTTTAGTAACGAAAAGCGCATTTTAAGAAATAGGGAGATCATCTGTATAGTCTTTATAAAGAAATGTACTTTAACAATTGACGTTCTATTAAACTTGCTTAAATATGATGGTGGAAAAGTTGGAAAATCTTAAAAATAAATCTGATACTGACAAATTTAAATGTAAATATCTATCTAAATTATATAAAGAAATAAAATTATGAGCATATAAAGTCACAATAGGTGAGGTTTTGGCCCAGGAGGGGGTGTTGAGGCGCCTGGGATAGCAAGAAATGTGACAAATAGAAAATAAACATGAAATTTTAGTAGTCAAAATTCCATCTTTTTAAAGAAAAATATTTGTAATTTAGGCATTTTTAAAATTATTATTTGATATTTCTGACTTTTAAAACAAAATTAAACATTCCAAGCAGATTATGATAGTATCAGATTTATTTTTAATTTTGCAAACTTTTTAAAATGTGATATATTCCCTCAAACATAAAATGAAAATTAGTAAAACTAAAATTGTGGCGGCTTTCGGTGAATAATTGTCCATAAAGTGTATTAGAAGAGCATGCAATGAGTACGAAATATCGCGACAAATATTAATGTAAAAAACCTTTTATAGAGAATTGTGCATTAGGAAAAGAGGGATTTTCACAAAACCTTAATTTTTGACGTTCTATGATAATTTTCTAACTGTGACGCTAAAATAGTTGGAGAATTTAAAAAATGAATTGGATACTAACTGATGAAAATTTTCTCTCTCATTCATATTATGAAATGAATTGTAAGGAAATAATGCCACAAAAGGTGAGGTTTGGCCCAGGAGGGGGTTGTTGAGGAGCCTGGGAATGCATGAAATGTGGCAAATAGTAAATAAATATAAAATTAATCGTGAAATAAATTGTACATTCTACGTGAGAGATTACCTAATTATGAGCTTTTCAATAAATGTCTGTTATTTTGGCCTTCTAAAACAAAATTAAAAAGTATTACCAGATTCTGTTAGTATCCAATTTAGTTTTAATTTTTCCTACTTATTTAAATGTAAAATCTCCCCCAAGCATGTAACTTACGATAATTAATATAAAACGAATAGATAATAGGTGAGGAATGGCCCAGGGAGGGGTTAGTGAGGTGCCTGGGAAAACATTAAGAATTTGAAATTGTAAAAAAACTCTTTTAGTAACGAAAAGCGCATTTTAAGAAATAGGGAGATCATCTGTATAGTCTTTATAAAGAAATGTACTTTAACAATTGACGTTCTATTAAACTTGCTTAAATATGATGGTGGAAAAGTTGGAAAATCTTAAAAATAAATCTGATACTGACAAATTTAAATGTAAATATCTATCTAAATTATATAAAGAAATAAAATTATGAGCATATAAAGTCACAATAGGTGAGGTTTTGGCCCAGGAGGGGGTGTTGAGGCGCCTGGGATAGCAAGAAATGTGACAAATAGAAAATAAACATGAAATTTTAGTAGTCAAAATTCCATCTTTTTAAAGAAAAATATTTGTAAGTTAGGCCTTTTTAAAATTATTATTTGATATTTCTGACTTTTAAAACAAAATTAAACATTCCAAGCAGATTATGATAGTATCAGATTTATTTTTAATTTTGCAAACTTTTTAAAATGTGATATATTCCCTCAAACATAAAATGAAAATTAGTAAAACTAAAATTGTGGCGGCTTTCGGTGAATAATTGTCCATAAAGTGTATTAGAAGAGCATGCAATAAGTACAAAATATCGCGACAAATATTAATGTAAAAAACCTTTTATAGAGAATTGTGCATTAGGAAAAGAGGGAATTTCACAAAACCTTAATTTTTGACGTTCTATGATAATTTTCTAACTGTGACGCTAAAATAGTTGGAGAAATTAAAAAATGAATTGGATACTAACTGATGAAAATTTTCTCTCTCATTCATATTATGAAATGAATTGTAAGGAAATAATGCCACAAAAGGTGAGGTTTGGCCCAGGAGGGGGTTGTTGAGGAGCCTGGGAATGCATGAAATGTGGCAAATAGTAAATAAATATAAAATTAATCGTGAAATAAATTGTACATTCTACGTGAGAGATTACCTAATTATGAGCTTTTCAATAAATGTCTGTTATTTTGGCCTTCTAAAACAAAATTAAAAAGTATTACCAGATTCTGTTAGTATCCAATTTAGTTTTAATTTTTCCTACTTATTTAAATGTAAAATCTCCCCCAAACATGTAACTTACGATAATTAATATAAAACGAATAGATAATAGGTGAGGAATGGCCCAGGCAGGGGTTAGTGAGGTGCCTGGGAAAACATTAAGAATTTGAAATTGTAAAAAAACACTTTTAGTAACGAAAAGCGCATTTTAAGAAATAGGGAGATCATCTGTATAGTCTTTATAAAGAATTGTACTTTAACAATTGACGTTCTATTAAACTTGCTTAAATATGATGGTGGAAAAGTTGGAAAATCTTAAAAATAAATCTGATACTGACAAATTTAAATGTAAATATCTATCTAAATTATATAAAGAAATAAAATTATGAGCATATAAAGTCACAATAGGTGAGGTTTTGGCCCAGGAGGGGGTGTTGAGGCGCCTGGGATAGCAAGAAATGTGACAAATAGAAAATAAACATGAAATTTTAGTAGTCAAAATTCCATCTTTTTAAAGAAAAATATTTGTAAGTTAGGCCTTTTTAAAATTATTATTTGATATTTCTGACTTTTAAAACAAAATTAAACATTCCAAGCAGATTATGATAGTATCAGATTTATTTTTAATTTTCCAAACTTTTTAAAATTTGATATATTCCCTCAAACATAAATTGAAAATTAGTAAAACTAAAATTGTGGCGGCTTTCGGTGAATAATTGTCCATAAAGTGTATTAGAAGAGCATGCAATAAGTACAAAATACCGCGACAAATATTAATGTAAAAAATCTTTCATATAGAATTGTGCATTAGGAAAAGAGGGAATTTCACAAAACCTTAATTTTTGACGTTCTATGATAATTTTCTAACTGTGACGCTAAAATAGTTGGAGAAATTAAAAAATGAATTGGATACTAACTGATGAAAATTTTCTCTCTCATTCATATTATGAAATGAATTGTAAGGAAATAATGCCACAAAAGGTGAGGTTTGGCCCAGGAGGGGGTTGTTGAGGAGCCTGGGAATGCATGAAATGTGGCAAATAGTAAATAAATATAAAATTAATCGTGAAATAAATTGTACATTCTACGTGAGAGATTACCTAATTATGAGCTTTTCAATAAATGTCTGTTATTTTGGCCTTCTAAAACAAAATTAAAAAGTATTACCAGATTCTGTTAGTATCCAATTTAGTTTTAATTTTTCCTACTTATTTAAATGTAAAATCTCCCCCAAACATGTAACTTACGATAATTAATATAAAACGAATAGATAATAGGTGAGGAATGGCCCAGGGAGGGGTTAGTGAGGTGCCTGGGAAAACATTAAGAATTTGAAATTGTAAAAAAACTCTTTTAGTAACGAAAAGCGCATTTTAAGAAATAGGGAGATCATCTGTATAGTCTTTATAAAGAAATGTACTTTAACAATTGACGTTCTATTAAACTTGCTTAAATATGATGGTGGAAAAGTTGGAAAATCTTAAAAATAAATCTGATACTGACAAATTTAAATGTAAATATCTATCTAAATTATATAAAGAAATAAAATTATGAGCATATAAAGTCACAATAGGTGAGGTTTTGGCCCAGGAGGGGGTGTTGAGGCGCCTGGGATAGCAAGAAATGTGACAAATAGAAAATAAACATGAAATTTTAGTAGTCAAAATTCCATCTTTTTAAAGAAAAATATTTGTAAGTTAGGCCTTTTTAAAATTATTATTTGATATTTCTGACTTTTAAAACAAAATTAAACATTCCAAGCAGATTATGATAGTATCAGATTTATTTTTAATTTTGCAAACTTTTTAAAATGTGATATATTCCCTCAAACATAAAATGAAAATTAGTAAAACTAAAATTGTGGCGGCTTTCGGTGAATAATTGTCCATAAAGTGTATTAGAAGAGCATGCAATAAGTACAAAATATCGCGACAAATATTAATGTAAAAAACCTTTTATAGAGAATTGTGCATTAGGAAAAGAGGGAATTTCACAAAACCTTAATTTTTGACGTTCTATGATAATTTTCTAACTGTGACGCTAAAATAGTTGGAGAAATTAAAAAATGAATTGGATACTAACTGATGAAAATTTTCTCTCTCATTCATATTATGAAATGAATTGTAAGGAAATAATGCCACAAAAGGTGAGGTTTGGCCCAGGAGGGGGTTGTTGAGGAGCCTGGGAATGCATGAAATTTGGCAAATAGTAAATAAATATAAAATTAATCGTGAAATAAATTGTACATTCTACGTGAGAGATTACCTAATTATGAGCTTTTCAATAAATGTCTGTTATTTTGGCCTTCTAAAACAAAATTAAAAAGTATTACCAGATTCTGTTAGTATCCAATTTAGTTTTAATTTTTCCTACTTATTTAAATGTAAAATCTCCCCCAAACATGTAACTTACGATAATTAATATAAAACGAATAGATAATAGGTGAGGAATGGCCCAGGCAGGGGTTAGTGAGGTGCCTGGGAAAACATTAAGAATTTGAAATTGTAAAAAAACACTTTTAGTAACGAAAAGCGCATTTTAAGAAATAGGGAGATCATCTGTATAGTCTTTATAAAGAATTGTACTTTAACAATTGACGTTCTATTAAACTTGCTTAAATATGATGGTGGAAAAGTTGGAAAATCTTAAAAATAAATCTGATACTGACAAATTTAAATGTAAATATCTATCTAAATTATATAAATAAATAAAATTATGAGCATATAAAGTCACAATAGGTGAGGTTTTGGCCCAGGAGGGGGTGTTGAGGCGCCTGGGATAGCAAGAAATGTGACAAATAGAAAATAAACATGAAATTTTAGTAGTCAAAATTCCATCTTTTTAAAGAAAAATATTTGTAATTTAGGCCTTTTTAAAATTATTATTTGATATTTCTGACTTTTAAAACAAAATTAAACATTCCAAGCAGATTATGATAGTATCAGATTTATTTTTAATTTTCCAAACTTTTTAAAATGTGATATATTCCCTCAAACATAAATTGAAAATTAGTAAAACTAAAATTGTGGCGGCTTTCGGTGAATAATTGTCCATAAAGTGTATTAGAAGAGCATGCAATAAGTACAAAATGCCGCGACAAATATTAATGTAAAAAACCTTTCATATAGAATTGTGCATTAGGAAAAGAGGGAATTTCACAAAACCTTAATTTTTGACGTTCTATGATAATTTTCTAACTGTGACGCTAAAATAGTTGGAGAATTTAAAAAATGAATTGGATACTAACTGATGAAAATTTTCTCTCTCATTCATATTATGAAATGAATTGTAAGGAAATAATGCCACAAAAGGTGAGGTTTTGCCCAGGAGGGGGTTGTTGAGGAGACTGGGAATGCATGAAATGTGGCAAATAGTAAATAAATATAAAATTAATCGTGAAATAAATTGTACATTCTACGTGAGAGATTACCTAATTATGAGCTTTTCAATAAATGTCTGTTATTTTGGCCTTCTAAAACAAAATTAAAAAGTATTACCAGATTCTGTTAGTATCCAATTTAGTTTTAATTTTTCCTACTTATTTAAATGTAAAATCTCCTCCAAACATGTAACTTACGATAATTAATATAAAACGAATAGATAATAGGTGAGGAATGGCCCAGGGAGGGGTTAGTGAGGTGCCTGGGAAAACATTAAGAATTTGAAATTGTAAAAAAACACTTTTAGTAACGAAAAGCGCATTTTAAGAAATAGGGAGATCATCTGTATAGTCTTTATAAAGAAATGTACTTTAACAATTGACGTTCTATTAAACTTGCTTAAATATGATGGTGGAAAAGTTGGAAAATCTTAAAAATAAATCTGATACTGAAAAATTTAAATGTAAATATCTATCTAAATTATATAAAGAAATAAAATTATGAGCATATAAAGTCACAATAGGTGAGGTTTTGGCCCAGGAGGGGGTGTTGAGGCGCCTGGGATAGCAAGAAATGTGACAAATAGAAAATAAACATGAAATTTTAGTAGTCAAAATTCCATCTTTTTAAAGAAAAATATTTGTAAGTTAGGCCTTTTTAAAATTATTATTTGATATTTCTGACTTTTAAAACAAAATTAAACATTCCAAGCAGATTATGATAGTATCAGATTTATTTTTAATTTTCCAAACTTTTTAAAATTTGATATATTCCCTCAAACATAAATTGAAAATTAGTAAAACTAAAATTGTGGCGGCTTTCGGTGAATAATTGTCCATAAAGTGTATTAGAAGAGCATGCAATAAGTACAAAATACCGCGACAAATATTAATGTAAAAAATCTTTCATATAGAATTGTGCATTAGGAAAAGAGGGAATTTCACAAAACCTTAATTTTTGACGTTCTATGATAATTTTCTAACTGTGACGCTAAAATAGTTGGAGAAATTAAAAAATGAATTGGATACTAACTGATGAAAATTTTCTCTCTCATTCATATTATGAAATGAATTGTAAGGAAATAATGCCACAAAAGGTGAGGTTTGGCCCAGGAGGGGGTTGTTGAGGAGCCTGGGAATGCATGAAATGTGGCAAATAGTAAATAAATATAAAATTAATCGTGAAATAAATTGTACATTCTACGTGAGAGATTACCTAATTATGAGCTTTTCAATAAATGTCTGTTATTTTGGCCTTCTAAAACAAAATTAAAAAGTATTACCAGATTCTGTTAGTATCCAATTTAGTTTTAATTTTTCTTACTTATTTAAATGTAAAATCTCCCCCAAACATGTAACTTACGATAATTAATATAAAACGAATAGATAATAGGTGAGGAATGGCCCAGGGAGGGGTTAGTGAGGTGCCTGGGAAAACATTAAGAATTTGAAATTGTAAAAAAACTCTTTTAGTAACGAAAAGCGCATTTTAAGAAATAGGGAGATCATCTGTATAGTCTTTATAAAGAAATGTACTTTAACAATTGACGTTCTATTAAACTTGCTTAAATATGATGGTGGAAAAGTTGGAAAATCTTAAAAATAAATCTGATACTGACAAATTTAAATGTAAATATCTATCTAAATTATATAAAGAAATAAAATTATGAGCATATAAAGTCACAATAGGTGAGGTTTTGGCCCAGGAGGGGGTGTTGAGGCGCCTGGGATAGCAAGAAATGTGACAAATAGAAAATAAACATGAAATTTTAGTAGTCAAAATTCCATCTTTTTAAAGAAAAATATTTGTAAGTTAGGCCTTTTTAAAATTATTATTTGATATTTCTGACTTTTAAAACAAAATTAAACATTCCAAGCAGATTATGATAGTATCAGATTTATTTTTAATTTTGCAAACTTTTTAAAATGTGATATATTCCCTCAAACATAAAATGAAAATTAGTAAAACTAAAATTGTGGCGGCTTTCGGTGAATAATTGTCCATAAAGTGTATTAGAAGAGCATGCAATAAGTACAAAATATCGCGACAAATATTAATGTAAAAAACCTTTTATAGAGAATTGTGCATTAGGAAAAGAGGGAATTTCACAAAACATTAATTTTTGACGTTCTATGATAATTTTCTAACTGTGACGCTAAAATAGTTGGAGAAATTAAAAAATGAATTGGATACTAACTGATGAAAATTTTCTCTCTCATTCATATTATGAAATGAATTGTAAGGAAATAATGCCACAAAAGGTGAGGTTTGGCCCAGGAGGGGGTTGTTGAGGAGCCTGGGAATGCATGAAATGTGGCAAATAGTAAATAAATATAAAATTAATCGTGAAATAAATTGTACATTCTACGTGAGAGATTACCTAATTATGAGCTTTTCAATAAATGTCTGTTATTTTGGCCTTCTAAAACAAAATTAAAAAGTATTACCAGATTCTGTTAGTATCCAATTTAGTTTTAATTTTTCCTACTTATTTAAATGTAAAATCTCCCCCAAACATGTAACTTACGATAATTAATATAAAACGAATAGATAATAGGTGAGGAATGGCCCAGGCAGGGGTTAGTGAGGTGCCTGGGAAAACATTAAGAATTTGAAATTGTAAAAAAACACTTTTAGTAACGAAAAGCGCATTTTAAGAAATAGGGAGATCATCTGTATAGTCTTTATAAAGAATTGTACTTTAACAATTGACGTTCTATTAAACTTGCTTAAATATGATGGTGGAAAAGTTGGAAAATCTTAAAAATAAATCTGATACTGACAAATTTAAATGTAAATATCTATCTAAATTATATAAAGAAATAAAATTATGAGCATATAAAGTCACAATAGGTGAGGTTTTGGCCCAGGAGGGGGTGTTGAGGCGCCTGGGATAGCAAGAAATGTGACAAATAGAAAATAAACATGAAATTTTAGTAGTCAAAATTCCATCTTTTTAAAGAAAAATATTTGTAATTTAGGCCTTTTTAAAATTATTATTTGATATTTCTGACTTTTAAAACAAAATTAAACATTCCAAGCAGATTATGATAGTATCAGATTTATTTTTAATTTTCCAAACTTTTTAAAATGTGATATATTCCCTCAAACATAAATTGAAAATTAGTAAAACTAAAATTGTGGCGGCTTTCGGTGAATAATTGTCCATAAAGTGTATTAGAAGAGCATGCAATAAGTACAAAATGCCGCGACAAATATTAATGTAAAAAACCTTTCATATAGAATTGTGCATTAGGAAAAGAGGGAATTTCACAAAACCTTAATTTTTGACGTTCTATGATAATTTTCTAACTGTGACGCTAAAATAGTTGGAGAATTTAAAAAATGAATTGGATACTAACTGATGAAAATTTTCTCTCTCATTCATATTATGAAATGAATTGTAAGGAAATAATGCCACAAAAGGTGAGGTTTTGCCCAGGAGGGGGTTGTTGAGGAGCCTGGGAATGCATGAAATGTGGCAAATAGTAAATAAATATAAAATTAATCGTGAAATAAATTGTACATTCTACGTGAGAGATTACCTAATTATGAGCTTTTCAATAAATGTCTGTTATTTTGGCCTTCTAAAACAAAATTAAAAAGTATTACCAGATTCTGTTAGTATCCAATTTAGTTTTAATTTTTCCTACTTATTTAAATGTAAAATCTCCTCCAAACATGTAACTTACGATAATTAATATAAAACGAATAGATAATAGGTGAGGAATGGCCCAGGGAGGGGTTAGTGAGGTGCCTGGGAAAACATTAAGAATTTGAAATTGTAAAAAAACACTTTTAGTAACGAAAAGCGCATTTTAAGAAATAGGGAGATCATCTGTATAGTCTTTATAAAGAAATGTACTTTAACAATTGACGTTCTATTAAACTTGCTTAAATATGATGGTGGAAAAGTTGGAAAATCTTAAAAATAAATCTGATACTGAAAAATTTAAATGTAAATATCTATCTAAATTATATAAAGAAATAAAATTATGAGCATATAAAGTCACAATAGGTGAGGTTTTGGCCCAGGAGGGGGTGTTGAGGCGCCTGGGATAGCAAGAAATGTGACAAATAGAAAATAAACATGAAAGTTTAGTAGTCAAAATTCCATCTTTTTAAAGAAAAATATTTGTAATTTAGGCCTTTTTAAAATTATTATTTGATATTTCTGACTTTTAAAACAAAATTAAACATTCCAAGCAGATTATGATAGTATCAGATTTATTTTTAATTTTGCAAACTTTTTAAAATGTGATATATTCCCTCAAACATAAAATGAAAATTAGTAAAACTAAAATTGTGGCGGTTTTCGGTGAATAATTGTCCATAAAGTGTATTAGAAGAGCATGCAATAAGTACAAAATATCGCGACAAATATTAATATAAAAAACCTTTTATAGAGAATTGTGCATTAGGAAAAGAGGGAATTTCACAAAACCTTAATTTTTGACGTTCTATGATAATTTTCTAACTGTGACGCTAAAATAGTTGGAGAATTTAAAAAATGAATTGGATACTAACTGATGAAAATTTTCTCTCTCATTCATATTATGAAATGAATTGTAAGGAAATAATGCCACAAAAGGTGAGGTTTGGCCCAGGAGGGGGTTGTTGAGGAGCCTGGGAATGCATGAAATGTGGCAAATAGTAAATAAATATAAAATTAATCGTGAAATAAATTGTACATTCTACGTGAGAGATTACCTAATTATGAGCTTTTCAATAAATGTCTGTTATTTTGGCCTTCTAAAACAAAATTAAAAAGTATTACCAGATTCTGTTAGTATCCAATTTAGTTTTAATTTTTCCTACTTATTTAAATGTAAAATCTCCCCCAAACATTAAACTTACGATAATTAATATAAAACGAATTGATAATAGGTGAGGAATGGCCCAGGGAGGGGTTAGTGAGGTGCCTGGGAAAACATTAAGAATTTGAAATTGTAAAAAAACTCTTTTAGTAACGAAAAGCGCATTTTAAGAAATAGGGAGATCATCTGTATAGTCTTTATAAAGAAATGTACTTTAACAATTGACGTTCTATTAAACTTGCTTAAATATGATGGTGGAAAAGTTGGAAAATCTTAAAAATAAATCTGATACTGACAAATTTAAATGTAAATATCTATCTAAATTATATAAAGAAATAAAATTATGAGCATATAAAGTCACAATAGGTGAGGTTTTGGCCCAGGAGGGGGTGTTGAGGCGCCTGGGATAGCAAGAAATGTGACAAATAGAAAATAAACATGAAATTTTAGTAGTCAAAATTCCATCTTTTTAAAGAAAAATATTTGTAAGTTAGGCCTTTTTAAAATTATTATTTGATATTTCTGACTTTTAAAACAAAATTAAACATTCCAAGCAGATTATGATAGTATCAGATTTATTTTTAATTTTGCAAACTTTTTAAAATGTGATATATTCCCTCAAACATAAAATGAAAATTAGTAAAACTAAAATTGTGGCGGCTTTCGGTGAATAATTGTCCATAAAGTGTATTAGAAGAGCATGCAATAAGTACAAAATATCGCGACAAATATTAATGTAAAAAACCTTTTATAGAGAATTGTGCATTAGGAAAAGAGGGAATTTCACAAAACCTTAATTTTTGACGTTCTATGATAATTTTCTAACTGTGACGCTAAAATAGTTGGAGAAATTAAAAAATGAATTGGATACTAACTGATGAAAATTTTCTCTCTCATTCATATTATGAAATGAATTGTAAGGAAATAATGCCACAAAAGGTGAGGTTTGGCCCAGGAGGGGGTTGTTGAGGAGCCTGGGAATGCATGAAATGTGGCAAATAGTAAATAAATATAAAATTAATCGTGAAATAAATTGTACATTCTACGTGAGAGATTACCTAATTATGAGCTTTTCAATAAATGTCTGTTATTTTGGCCTTCTAAAACAAAATTAAAAAGTATTACCAGATTCTGTTAGTATCCAATTTAGTTTTAATTTTTCCTACTTATTTAAATGTAAAATCTCCCCCAAACATGTAACTTACGATAATTAATATAAAACGAATAGATAATAGGTGAGGAATGGCCCAGGCAGGGGTTAGTGAGGTGCCTGGGAAAACATTAAGAATTTGAAATTGTAAAAAAACACTTTTAGTAACGAAAAGCGCATTTTAAGAAATAGGGAGATCATCTGTATAGTCTTTATAAAGAATTGTACTTTAACAATTGACGTTCTATTAAACTTGCTTAAATATGATGGTGGAAAAGTTGGAAAATCTTAAAAATAAATCTGATACTGACAAATTTAAATGTAAATATCTATCTAAATTATATAAAGAAATAAAATTATGAGCATATAAAGTCACAATAGGTGAGGTTTTGGCCCAGGAGGGGGTGTTGAGGCGCCTGGGATAGCAAGAAATGTGACAAATAGAAAATAAACATGAAATTTTAGTAGTCAAAATTCCATCTTTTTAAAGAAAAATATTTGTAAGTTAGGCCTTTTTAAAATTATTATTTGATATTTCTGACTTTTAAAACAAAATTAAACATTCCAAGCAGATTATGATAGTATCAGATTTATTTTTAATTTTCCAAACTTTTTAAAATTTGATATATTCCCTCAAACATAAATTGAAAATTAGTAAAACTAAAATTGTGGCGGCTTTCGGTGAATAATTGTCCATAAAGTGTATTAGAAGAGCATGCAATAAGTACAAAATACCGCGACAAATATTAATGTAAAAAATCTTTCATATAGAATTGTGCATTAGGAAAAGAGGGAATTTCACAAAACCTTAATTTTTGACGTTCTATGATAATTTTCTAACTGTGACGCTAAAATAGTTGGAGAATTTAAAAAATGAATTGGATACTAACTGATGAAAATTTTCTCTCTCATTCATATTATGAAATGAATTGTAAGGAAATAATGCCACAAAAGGTGAGGTTTGGCCCAGGAGGGGGTTGTTGAGGAGCCTGGGAATGCATGAAATGTGGGAAATAGTAAATAAATATAAAATTAATCGTGAAATAAATTGTACATTCTACGTGAGAGATTACCTAATTATGAGCTTTTCAATAAATGTCTGTTATTTTGGCCTTCTAAAACAAAATTAAAAAGTATTACCTGATTCTGTTAGTATCCAATTTAGTTTTAATTTTTCCTACTTATTTAAATGTAAAATCTCCCCCAAACATGTAACTTACGATAATTAATATAAAACGAATAGATAATAGGTGAGGAATGGCCCAGGGAGGGGTTAGTGAGGTGCCTGGGAAAACATTAAGAATTTGAAATTGTGAAAAAACTCTTTTAGTAACGAAAAGCGCATTTTAAGAAATAGGGAGATCATCTGTATAGTCTTTATAAAGAAATGTACTTTAACAATTGACGTTCTATTAAACTTGCTTAAATATGATGGTGGAAAAGTTGGAAAATCTTAAAAATAAATCTGATACTGACAAATTTAAATGTAAATATCTATCTAAATTATATAAAGAAATAAAATTATGAGCATATAAAGTCACAATAGGTGAGGTTTTGGCCCAGGAGGGGGTGTTGAGGCGCCTGGGATAGCAAGAAATGTGACAAATAGAAAATAAACATGAAATTTTAGTAGTCAAAATTCCATCTTTTTAAAGAAAAATATTTGTAAGTTAGGCCTTTTTAAAATTATTATTTGATATTTCTGACTTTTAAAACAAAATTAAACATTCCAAGCAGATTATGATAGTATCAGATTTATTTTTAATTTTCCAAACTTTTTAAAATTTGATATATTCCCTCAAACATAAATTGAAAATTAGTAAAACTAAAATTGTGGCGGCTTTCGGTGAATAATTGTCCATAAAGTGTATTAGAAGAGCATGCAATAAGTACAAAATACCGCGACAAATATTAATGTAAAAAATCTTTCATATAGAATTGTGCATTAGGAAAAGAGGGAATTTCACAAAACCTTAATTTTTGACGTTCTATGATAATTTTCTAACTGTGACGCTAAAATAGTTGGAGAATTTAAAAAATGAATTGGATACTAACTGATGAAAATTTTCTCTCTCATTCATATTATGAAATGAATTGTAAGGAAATAATGCCACAAAAGGTGAGGTTTGGCCCAGGAGGGGGTTGTTGAGGAGCCTGGGAATGCATGAAATGTGGCAAATAGTAAATAAATATAAAATTAATCGTGAAATAAATTGTACATTCTACATGAGAGATTACCTAATTATGAGCTTTTCAATAAATGTCTGTTATTTTGGCCTTCTAAAACAAAATTAAAAAGTATTACCAGATTCTGTTAGTATCCAATTTAGTTTTAATTTTTCCTACTTATTTAAATGTAAAATCTCCCCCAAACATGTAACTTACGATAATTAATATAAAACGAATAGATAATAGGTGAGGAATGGCCCAGGCAGGGGTTAGTGAGGTGCCTGGGAAAACATTAAGAATTTGAAATTGTAAAAAAACACTTTTAGTAACGAAAAGCGCATTTTAAGAAATAGGGAGATCATCTGTATAGTCTTTATAAAGAAATGTACTTTAACAATTGACGTTCTATTAAACTTGCTTAAATATGATGGTGGAAAAGTTGGAAAATCTTAAAAATAAATCTGATACTGAAAAATTTAAATGTAAATATCTATCTAAATTATATAAAGAAATAAAATTATGAGCATATAAAGTCACAATAGGTGAGGTTTTGGCCCAGGAGGGGGTGTTGAGGCGCCTGGGATAGCAAGAAATGTGACAAATAGAAAATAAACATGAAATTTTAGTAGTCAAAATTCCATCTTTTTAAAGAAAAATATTTGTAATTTAGGCCTTTTTAAAATTATTATTTGATATTTCTGACTTTTAAAACAAAATTAAACATTCCAAGCAGATTATGATAGTATCAGATTTATTTTTAATTTTGCAAACTTTTTAAAATGTGATATATTCCCTCAAACATAAAATGAAAATTAGTAAAACTAAAATTGTGGCGGCTTTCGGTGAATAATTGTCCATAAAGTGTATTAGAAGAGCATGCAATAAGTACAAAATATCGCGACAAATATTAATGTAAAAAACCTTTTATAGAGAATTGTGCATTAGGAAAAGAGGGAATTTCACAAAACCTTAATTTTTGACGTTCTATGATAATTTTCTAACTGTGACGCTAAAATAGTTGGAGAATTTAAAAAATGAATTGGATACTAACTGATGAAAATTTTCTCTCTCATTCATATTATGAAATGAATTGTAAGGAAATAATGCCACAAAAGGTGAGGTTTGGCCCAGGAGGGGGTTGTTGAGGAGCCTGGGAATGCATGAAATGTGGCAAATAGTAAATAAATATAAAATTAATCGTGAAATAAATTGTACATTCTACGTGAGAGATTACCTAATTATGAGCTTTTCAATAAATGTCTGTTATTTTGGCCTTCTAAAACAAAATTAAAAAGTATTACCCGATTCTGTTAGTATCCAATTTAGTTTTAATTTTTCCTACTTATTTAAATGTAAAATCTCCCTCAAACATGTAACTTACGATAATTAATATAAAACGAAGAGATAATAGGTGAGGAATGGCCCAGGGAGGGGTTAGTGAGGTGCCTGGGAAAACATTAAGAATTTGAAATTGTAAAAAAACTCTTTTAGTAACGAAAAGCGCATTTTAAGAAATAGGGAGATCATCTGTATAGTCTTTATAAAGAAATGTACTTTAACAATTGACGTTCTATTAAACTTGCTTAAATATGATGGTGGAAAAGTTGGAAAATCTTAAAAATAAATCTGATACTGACAAATTTAAATGTAAATATCTATCTAAATTATATAAAGAAATAAAATTATGAGCATATAAAGTCACAATAGGTGAGGTTTTGGCCCAGGAGGGGGTGTTGAGGCGCCTGGGATAGCAAGAAATGTGACAAATAGAAAATAAACATGAAATTTTAGTAGTCAAAATTCCATCTTTTTAAAGAAAAATATTTGTAATTTAGGCCTTTTTAAAATTATTATTTGATATTTCTGACTTTTAAAACAAAATTAAACATTCCAAGCAGATTATGATAGTATCGGATTTATTTTTAATTTTGCAAACTTTTTAAAATGTGATATATTCCCTCAAACATAAAATGAAAATTAGTAAAACTAAAATTGTGGCGGCTTTCGGTGAATAATTGTCCATAAAGTGTATTAGAAGAGCATGCAATAAGTACAAAATACCGCGACAAATATTAATGTAAAAAACCTTTCATATAGAATTGTGCATTAGGAAAAGAGGGAATTTCACAAAACCTTAATTTTTGACGTTCTATGATAATTTTCTAACTGTGACGCTAAAATAGTTGGAGAATTTAAAAAATGAATTGGATACTAACTGATGAAAATTTTCTCTCTCATTCATATTATGAAATGAATTGTAAGGAAATAATGCCACAAAAGGTGAGGTTTGGCCCAGGAGGGGGTTGTTGAGGAGCCTGGGAATGCATGAAATGTGGCAAATAGTAAATAAATATAAAATTAATCGTGAAATAAATTGTACATTCTACGTGAGAGATTACCTAATTATGAGCTTTTCAATAAATGTCTGTTATTTTGGCCTTCTAAAACAAAATTAAAAAGTATTACCAGATTCTGTTAGTATCCAATTTAGTTTTAATTTTTCCTACTTATTTAAATGTAAAATCTCCCCCAAACATGTAACTTACGATAATTAATATAAAACGAATAGATAATAGGTGAGGAATGGCCCAGGGAGGGGTTAGTGAGGTGCCTGGGAAAACATTAAGAATTTGAAATTGTAAAAAAACACTTTTAGTAACGAAAAGCGCATTTTAAGAAATAGGGAGATCATCTGTATAGTCTTTATAAAGAAATGTACTTTAACAATTGACGTTCTATTAAACTTGCTTAAATATGATGGTGGAAAAGTTGGAAAATCTTAAAAATAAATCTGATACTGACAAATTTAAATGTAAATATCTATCTAAATTATATAAAGAAATAAAATTATGAGCATATAAAGTCACAATAGGTGAGGTTTTGGCCCAGGAGGGGGTGTTGAGGCGCCTGGGATAGCAAGAAATGTGACAAATAGAAAATAAACATGAAATTTTAGTAGTCAAAATTCCATCTTTTTAATGAAAAATATTTGTAATTTAGGCCTTTTTAAAATTATTATTTGATATTTCTGACTTTTAAAACAAAATTAAACATTCCAAGCAGATTATGATAGTATCATATTTATTTTTAATTTTGCAAACTTTTTAAAATGTGATATATTCCCTCAAACATAAAATGAAAATTAGTAAAACTAAAATTGTGGCGGCTTTCGGTGAATAATTGTCCATAAAGTGTATTAGAAGAGCATGCAATAAGTACAAAATATCGCGACAAATATTAATGTAAAAAACCTTTTATAGAGAATTGTGCATTAGGAAAAGAGGGAATTTCACAAAACCTTAATTTTTGACGTTCTATGATAATTTTCTAACTGTGACGCTAAAATAGTTGGAGAATTTAAAAAATGAATTGGATACTAACTGATGAAAATTTTCTCTCTCATTCATATTATGAAATGAATTGTAAGGAAATAATGCCACAAAAGGTGAGGTTTGGCCCAGGAGGGGGTTGTTGAGGAGCCTGGGAATGCATGAAATGTGGCAAATAGTAAATAAATATAAAATTAATCGTGAAATAAATTGTACATTCTACGTGAGAAATTACCTAATTATGAGCTTTTCAATAAATGTCTGTTATTTTGGCCTTCTAAAACAAAATTAAAAAGTATTACCAGATTCTGTTAGTATCCAATTTAGTTTTAATTTTTCCTACTTATTTAAATGTAAAATCTCCCCCAAACATGTAACTTACGATAATTAATATAAAACGAATAGATAATAGGTGAGGAATGGCCCAGGGAGGGGTTAGTGAGGTGCCTGGGAAAACATTAAGAATTTGAAATTGTAAAAAAACACTTTTAGTAACGAAAATCGCATTTTAAGAAATAGGGAGATCATCTGTATAGTCTTTATAAAGAAATGTACTTTAACAATTGACGTTCTATTAAACTTGCTTAAATATGATGGTGGAAAAGTTGGAAAATCTTAAAAATAAATCTGATACTGACAAATTTAAATGTAAATATCTATCTAAATTATATAAAGAAATAAAATTATGAGCATATAAAGTCACAATACGTGAGGTTTTGGCCCAGGAGGGGGTGTTGAGGCGCCTGGGATAGCAAGAA
Organism: Maratus speciosus; assembly: GCA_963932465.1. NCBI lineage: Eukaryota > Metazoa > Arthropoda > Arachnida > Araneae > Salticidae > Maratus > Maratus speciosus. The sequence goes on along the minus strand of OZ010788.1, from coordinate 595,232,714 downwards.
ATGTGACAAATAGAAAATAAACATGAAATTTTAGTAGTCAAAATTCCATCTTTTTAAAGAAAAATATTTGTAATTTAGGCCTTTTTAAAATTATTATTTGATATTTCTGACTTTTAAAACAAAATTAAACATTCCAAGCAGATTATGATAGTATCAGATTTATTTTTAATTTTGCAAACTTTTTAAAATGTGATATATTCCCTCAAACATAAAATGAAAATTAGTAAAACTAAAATTGTGGCGGCTTTCGGTGAATAATTGTCCATAAAGTGTATTAGAAGAGCATGCAATAAGTACAAAATATCGCGACAAATATTAATGTAAAAAACCTTTTATAGAGAATTGTGCATTAGGAAAAGAGGGAATTTCACAAAACCTTAATTTTTGACGTTCTATGATAATTTTCTAACTGTGACGCTAAAATAGTTGGAGAATTTAAAAAATGAATTGGATACTAACTGATGAAAATTTTCTCTCTCATTCATATTATGAAATGAATTGTAAGGAAATAATGCCACAAAAGGTGAGGTTTGGCCCAGGAGGGGGTTGTTGAGGAGCCTGGGAATGCATGAAATGTGGCAAATAGTAAATAAATATAAAATTAATCGTGAAATAAATTGTACATTCTACGTGAGAGATTACCTAATTATGAGCTTTTCAATAAATGTCTGTTATTTTGGCCTTCTAAAACAAAATTAAAAAGTATTACCCGATTCTGTTAGTATCCAATTTAGTTTTAATTTTTCCTACTTATTTAAATGTAAAATCTCCCTCAAACATGTAACTTACGATAATTAATATAAAACGAAGAGATAATAGGTGAGGAATGGCCCAGGGAGGGGTTAGTGAGGTGCCTGGGAAAACATTAAGAATTTGAAATTCTAAAAAAATCTTTTAGTAACGAAAAGCGCATTTTAAGAAATAGGGAGATCATCTGTATAGTCTTTATAAAGAAATGTACTTTAACAATTGACGTTCTATTAAACTTGCTTAAATATAATGGTGGAAAAGTTGGAAAATCTTAAAAATAAATCTGATACTGACAAATTTAAATGTAAATATCTATCTAAATTATATAAAGAAATAAAATTATGAGCATATAAAGTCACAATAGGTGAGGTTTTGGCCCAGGAGGGGGTGTTGAGGCGCCTGGGATAGCAAGAAATGTGACAAATAGAAAATAAACATGAAATTTTAGTAGTCAAAATTCCATCTTTTTAAAGAAAAATATTTGTAATTTAGGCCTTTTTAAAATTATTATTTGATATTTCTGACTTTTAAAACAAAATTAAACATCCCAAGCAGATTATGATAGTATCAGATTTATTTTTAATTTTTTCAAACTTTTTAAAATGTGATATATTCCCTCAAACATAAAATGAAAATTAGTAAAACTAAAATTGTGGCGGCTTTCGGTGAATAATTGTCCATAAAGTGTATTAGAAGAGCATGCAATAAGTACAAAATATCGCGACAAATATTAATGTAAAAAACCTTTTATAGAGAATTGTGCATTAGGAAAAGAGGGAATTTCGCAAAACCTTAATTTTTGACGTTCTATGATAATTTTCTAACTGTGACGCTAAAATAGTTGGTGAATTTAAAAAATGAATTGGATACTAACTGATGAAAATTTTCTCTCTCATTCATATTATGAAATGAATTGTAAGGAAATAATGCCACAAAAGGTGAGGTTTGGCCCAGGAGGGGGTTGTTGAGGAGCCTGGGAATGCATGAAATGTGGCAAATAGTAAATAAATATAAAATTAATCGTGAAATAAATTGTACATTCTACGTGAGAGATTACCTAATTATGAGCTTTTCAATAAATGTCTGTTATTTTGGCCTTCTAAAACAAAATTAAAAAGTATTACCAGATTCTGTTAGTATCCAATTTAGTTTTAATTTTTCCTAATATTTAAATGTAAAATCTCCCTCAAACATGTAACTTACGATAATTAATATAAAACGAATAGATAATAGGTGAGGAATGGCCCAGGGAGGGGTTAGTGAGGTGCCTGGGAAAACATTAAGAATTTGAAATTGTAAAAAAACTCTTTTAGTAACGAAAAGCGCATTTTAAGAAATAGGGAGATAATCTGTATAGTCTTTATAAAGAAATGTACTTTAACAATTGACGTTCTATTAAACTTGCTTAAATATGATGGTGGAAAAGTTGGAAAATCTTAAAAATAAATCTGATACTGACAAATTTAAATGTAAATATCTATCTAAATTATATAAAGAAATAAAATTATGAGCATATAAAGTCACAATACGTGAGGTTTTGGCCCAGGAGGGGTTGTTGAGGCGTCTGGGATAGCAAGAAATGTGACAAATAGAAAATAAACATGAAATTTTAGTAGTCAAAATTCCATCTTTTTAAAGAAAAATATTTGTAATTTAGGCCTTTTTAAAATTATTATTTGATATTTCTGACTTTTAAAACAAAATTAAACATTCCAAGCAGATTATGATAGTATCAGATTTATTTTTAATTTTGCAAACTTTTTAAAATGTGATATATTCCCTCAAACATAAAATGAAAATTAGTAAAACTAAAATTGTGGCGGCTTTCGGTGAATAATTGTCCATAAAGTGTATTAGAAGAGCATGCAATAAGTACAAAATATCGCGACAAATATTAATGTAAAAAACCTTTTATAGAGAATTGTGCATTAGGAAAAGAGGGAATTTCACAAAACCTTAATTTTTGACGTTCTATGATAATTTTCTAACTGTGACGCTAAAATAGTTGGAGAATTTAAAAAATGAATTGGATACTAACTGATGAAAATTTTCTCTCTCATTCATATTATGAAATGAATTGTAAGGAAATAATGCCACAAAAGGTGAGGTTTGGCCCAGGAGGGGGTTGTTGAGGAGCCTGGGAATGCATGAAATGTGGCAAATAGTAAATAAATATAAAATTAATCGTGAAATAAATTGTACATTCTACGTGAGAGATTACCTAATTATGAGCTTTTCAATAAATGTCTGTTATTTTGGCCTTCTAAAACAAAATTAAAAAGTATTACCCGATTCTGTTAGTATCCAATTTAGTTTTAATTTTTCCTACTTATTTAAATGTAAAATCTCCCTCAAACATGTAACTTACGATAATTAATATAAAACGAAGAGATAATAGGTGAGGAATGGCCCAGGGAGGGGTTAGTGAGGTGCCTGGGAAAACATTAAGAATTTGAAATTCTAAAAAAACTCTTTTAGTAACGAAAAGCGCATTTTAAGAAATAGGGAGATCATCTGTATAGTCTTTATAAAGAAATGTACTTTAACAATTGACGTTCTATTAAACTTGCTTAAATATAATGGTGGAAAAGTTGGAAAATCTTAAAAATAAATCTGATACTGACAAATTTAAATGTAAATATCTATCTAAATTATATAAAGAAATAAAATTATGAGCATATAAAGTCACAATAGGTGAGGTTTTGGCCCAGGAGGGGGTGTTGAGGCGCCTGGGATAGCAAGAAATGTGACAAATAGAAAATAAACATGAAATTTTAGTAGTCAAAATTCCATCTTTTTAAAGAAAAATATTTGTAATTTAGGCCTTTTTAAAATTATTATTTGATATTTCTGACTTTTAAAACAAAATTAAACATCCCAAGCAGATTATGATAGTATCAGATTTATTTTTAATTTTTTCAAACTTTTTAAAATGTGATATATTCCCTCAAACATAAAATGAAAATTAGTAAAACTAAAATTGTGGCGGCTTTCGGTGAATAATTGTCCATAAAGTGTATTAGAAGAGCATGCAATAAGTACAAAATATCGCGACAAATATTAATGTAAAAAACCTTTTATAGAGAATTGTGCATTAGGAAAAGAGGGAATTTCGCAAAACCTTAATTTTTGACGTTCTATGATAATTTTCTAACTGTGACGCTAAAATAGTTGGTGAATTTAAAAAATGAATTGGATACTAACTGATGAAAATTTTCTCTCTCATTCATATTATGAAATGAATTGTAAGGAAATAATGCCACAAAAGGTGAGGTTTGGCCCAGGAGGGGGTTGTTGAGGAGCCTGGGAATGCATGAAATGTGGCAAATAGTAAATAAATATAAAATTAATCGTGAAATAAATTGTACATTCTACGTGAGAGATTACCTAATTATGAGCTTTTCAATAAATGTCTGTTATTTTGGCCTTCTAAAACAAAATTAAAAAGTATTACCAGATTCTGTTAGTATCCAATTTAGTTTTAATTTTTCCTACTTATTTAAATGTAAAATCTCCCCCAAACATGTAACTTACGATAATTAATATAAAACGAATAGATAATAGGTGAGGAATGGCCCAGGGAGGGGTTAGTGAGGTGCCTGGGAAAACATTAAGAATTTGAAATTGTAAAAAAACACTTTTAGTAACGAAAAGCGCATTTTAAGAAATAGGGAGATCATCTGTATAGTCTTTATAAAAAAATGTACTTTAACAATTGACGTTCTATTAAACTTGCTTAAATATGATGGTGGAAAAGTTTGAAAATCTTAAAAATACATCTGATACTGAAAAATTTAAATGTAAATATCTATCTAAATTATATAAAGAAATAAAATTATGAGCATATAAAGTCACAATAGGTGAGGTTTTGGCCCAGGAGGGGGTGTTGAGGCGCCTGGGATAGCAAGAAATGTGACAAATAGAAAATAAACATGAAATTTTAGTAGTCAAAATTCCATCTTTTTAAAGAAAAATATTTGTAATTTAGGCCTTTTTAAAATTATTATTTGATATTTCTGACTTTTAAAACAAAATTAAACATTCCAAGCAGATTATGATAGTATCAGATTTATTTTTAATTTTGCAAACTTTTTAAAATGTGATATATTCCCTCAAACATAAATTGAAAATTAGTAAAACTAAAATTGTGGCGGCTTTCGGTGAATAATTGTCCATAAAGTGTATTAGAAGAGCATGCAATAAGTACAAAATACCGCGACAAATATTAATGTAAAAAACCTTTCATATAGAATTGTGCATTAGGAAAAGAGGGAATTTCACAAAACCTTAATTTTTGACGTTCTATGATAATTTTCTAACTGTGACGCTAAAATAGTTGGAGAATTTAAAAAATGAATTGGATACTAACAGATGAAAATTTTCTCTCTCATTCATATTATGAAATGAATTGTAAGGAAATAATGCCACAAAAGGTGAGGTTTGGCCCAGGAGGGGGTTGTTGAGGAGCCAGGGAATGCATGAAATGTGGCAAATAGTAAATAAATATAAAATTAATCGTGAAATAAATTGTACATTCTACGTGAGAGATTACCTAATTATGAGCTTTTCAATAAATGTCTGTTATTTTGGCCTTCTAAAACAAAATTAAAAAGTATTACCAGATTCTGTTAGTATCCAATTTAGTTTTAATTTTTCTTACTTATTTAAATGTAAAATCTCCCCCAAACATGTAACTTACGATAATTAATATAAAACGAATAGATAATAGGTGAGGAATGGCCCAGGGAGGGGTTAGTGAGGTGCCTGGGAAAACATTAAGAATTTGAAATTGTAAAAAAACACTTTTAGTAACGAAAAGCGCATTTTAAGAAATAGGGAGATCATCTGTATAGTCTTTATAAAGAAATGTACTTTAACAATTGACGTTCTATTAAACTTGCTTAAATATGATGGTGGAAAAGTTGGAAAATCTTAAAAATAAATCTGATACTGAAAAATTTAAATGTAAATATCTATCTAAATTATATAAAGCAATAAAATTATGAGCATATAAAGTCACAATAGGTGAGGTTTTGGCCCAGGAGGGGGTGTTGAGGCGCCTGGGATAGCAAGAAATGTGACAAATAGAAAATAAACATGAAATTTTAGTAGTCAAAATTCCATCTTTTTAAAGAAAAATATTTGTAAGTTAGGCCTTTTTAAAATTATTATTTGATATTTCTGACTTTTAAAACAAAATTAAACATTCCAAGCAGATTATGATAGTATCAGATTTATTTTTAATTTTCCAAACTTTTTAAAATGTGATATATTCCCTCAAACATAAATTGAAAATTAGTAAAACTAAAATTGTGGCGGCTTTCGGTGAATAATTGTCCATAAAGTGTATTAGAAGAGCATGCAATAAGTACAAAATACCGCGACAAATATTAATGTAAAAAACCTTTCATATAGAATTGTGCATTAATAAAAGAGGGAATTTCACAAAACCTTAATTTTTGACGTTCTATGATAATTTTCTAACTGTGACGCTAAAATAGTTGGAGAATTTAAAAAATGAATTGGATACTAACTGATGAAAATTTTCTCTCTCATTCATATTATGAAATGAATTGTAAGGAAATAATGCCACAAAAGGTGAGGTTTGGCCCAGGAGGGGGTTGTTGAGGAGCCTGGGAATGCATGAAATGTGGCAAATAGTAAATAAATATAAAATTAATCGTGAAATAAATTGTACATTCTACGTGAGAGATTACCTAATTATGAGCTTTTCAATAAATGTCTGTTATTTTGGCCTTCTAAAACAAAATTAAAAAGTATTACCAGATTCTGTTAGTATCCAATTTAGTTTTAATTTTTCCTACTTATTTAAATGTAAAATCTCCCTCAAACATGCAACTTACGATAATTAATATAAAACGAAGAGATAATAGGTGAGGAATGGCCCAGGGAGGGGTTAGTGAGGTGCCTGGGAAAACATTAAGAATTTGAAATTGTAAAAAAACTCTTTTAGTAACGAAAAGTGCATTTTAAGAAATAGGGAGATCATCTGTATAGTCTTTATAAAGAAATGTACTTTAACAATTGACGTTCTATTAAACTTGCTTAAATATGATGGTGGAAAAGTTTGAAAATCTTAAAAATACATCTGATACTGAAAAATTTAAATGTAAATATCTATCTAAATTATATAAAGCAATAAAATTATGAGCATATAAAGTCACAATAGGTGAGGTTTTGGCCCAGGAGGGGGTGTTGAGGCGCCTGGGATAGCAAGAAATGTGACAAATAGAAAATAAACATGAAATTTTAGTAGTCAAAATTCCATCTTTTTAAAGAAAAATATTTGTAAGTTAGGCCTTTTTAAAATTATTATTTGATATTTCTGACTTTTAAAACAAAATTAAACATTCCAAGCAGATTATGATAGTATCAGATTTATTTTTAATTTTGCAAACTTTTTAAAATGTGATATATTCCCTCAAACATAAAATGAAAATTAGTAAAACTAAAATTGTGGCGGCTTTCGGTGAATAATTGTCCATAAAGTGTATTAGAAGAGCATGCAATAAGTACAAAATATCGCGACAAATATTAATGTAAAAAACCTTTTATAGAGAATTGTGCATTAGGAAAAGAGGGAATTTCACAAAACCTTAATTTTTGACGTTCTATGATAATTTTCTAACTGTGACGCTAAAATAGTTGGAGAATTTAAAAAATGAATTGGATACTAACTGATGAAAATTTTCTCTCTCATTCATATTATGAAATGAATTGTAAGGAAATAATGCCACAAAAGGTGAGGTTTGGCCCAGGAGGGGGTTGTTGAGGAGCCTGGGAATGCATGAAATGTGGCAAATAGTAAATAAATATAAAATTAATCGTGAAATAAATTGTACATTCTACGTGAGAGATTACCTAATTATGAGCTTTTCAATAAATGTCTGTTATTTTGGCCTTCTAAAACAAAATTAAAAAGTATTACCAGATTCTGTTAGTATCCAATTTAGTTTTAATTTTTCCTACTTATTTAAATGTAAAATCTCCCTCAAACATGCAACTTACGATAATTAATATAAAACGAAGAGATAATAGGTGAGGAATGGCCCAGGGAGGGGTTAGTGAGGTGCCTGGGAAAACATTAAGAATTTGAAATTGTAAAAAAACTCTTTTAGTAACGAAAAGCGCATTTTAAGAAATAGGGAGATCATCTGTATAGTCTTTATAAAGAAATGTACTTTAACAATTGACGTTCTATTAAACTTGCTTAAATATGATGGTGGAAAAGTTGGAAAATCTTAAAAATAAATCTGATACTGACAAATTTAAATGTAAATATCTATCTAAATTATATAAAGAAATAAAATTATGAGCATATAAAGTCACAATAGGTGAGGTTTTGGCCCAGGAGGGGGTGTTGAGGCGCCTGGGATAGCAAGAAATGTGACAAATAGAAAATAAACATGAAATTTTAGTAGTCAAAATTCCATCTTTTTAAAGAAAAATATTTGTAATTTAGGCCTTTTTAAAATTATTATTTGATATTTCTGACTTTTAAAACAAAATTAAACATTCCAAGCAGATTATGATAGTATCAGATTTATTTTTAATTTTCCAAACTTTTTAAAATGTGATATATTCCCTCAAACATAAATTGAAAATTAGTAAAACTAAAATTGTGGCGGCTTTCGGTGAATAATTGTCCATAAAGTGTATTAGAAGAGCATGCAATAAGTACAAAATACCGCGACAAATATTAATGTAAAAAACCTTTCATATAGAATTGTGCATTAGGAAAAGAGGGAATTTCACAAAACCTTAATTTTTGACGTTCTATGATAATTTTCTAACTGTGACGCTAAAATAGTTGGAGAATTTAAAAAATGAATTGGATACTAACTGATGAAAATTTTCTCTCTCATTCATATTATGAAATGAATTGTAAGGAAATAATGCCACAAAAGGTGAGGTTTGGCCCAGGAGGGGGTTGTTGAGGAGCCTGGGAATGCATGAAATGTGGCAAATAGTAAATAAATATAAAATTAATCGTGAAATAAATTGTACATTCTACGTGAGAGATTACCTAATTATGAGCTTTTCAATAAATGTCTGTTATTTTGGCCTTCTAAAACAAAATTAAAAAGTATTACCCGATTCTGTTAGTATCCAATTTAGTTTTAATTTTTCCTACTTATTTAAATGTAAAATCTCCCTCAAACATGTAACTTACGATAATTAATATAAAACGAAGAGATAATAGGTGAGGTATGGCCCAGGGAGGGGTTAGTGAGGTGCCTGGAAAAACATTAAGAATTTGAAATTGTAAAAAAACTCTTTTAGTAACGAAAAGCGCATTTTAAGAAATAGGGAGATCACCTGTATAGTCTTTATAAAGAAATGTACTTTAACAATTGACGTTCTATTATACTTGCTTAAATATGATGGTGGAAAAGTTGGAAAATCTTAAAAATAAATCTGATACTGACAAATTTAAATGTAAATATCTATCTAAATTATATAAAGAAATAAAATTATGAGCATATAAAGTCACAATAGGTGAGGTTTTGGCCCAGGAGGGGGTGTTGAGGCGCCTGGGATAGCAAGAAATGTGACAAATAGAAAATAAACATGAAATTTTAGTAGTCAAAATTCCATCTTTTTAAAGAAAAATATTTGTAATTTAGGCCTTTTTAAAATTATTATTTGATATTTCTGACTTTTAAAACAAAATTAAACATTCCAAGCAGATTATGATAGTATCAGATTTATTTTTAATTTTGCAAACTTTTTAAAATGTGATATATTCCCTCAAACATAAAATGAAAATTAGTAAAACTAAAATTGTGGCGGCTTTCGGTGAATAATTGTCCATAAAGTGTATTAGAAGAGCATGCAATAAGTACAAAATATCGCGACAAATATTAATGTAAAAAACCTTTTATAGAGAATTGTGCATTAGGAAAAGAGGGAATTTCACAAAACCTTAATTTTTGACGTTCTATGATAATTTTCTAACTGTGACGCCAAAATAGTTGGAGAATTTAAAAAATGAATTGGATACTAACTGATGAAAATTTTCTCTCTCATTCATATTATGAAATGAATTGTAAGGAAATAATGCCACAAAAGGTGAGGTTTGGCCCAGGAGGGGGTTGTTGAGGAGCCTGGGAATGCATGAAATGTGGCAAATAGTAAATAAATATAAAATTAATCGTGAAATAAATTGTACATTCTACGTGAGAGATTACCTAATTATGAGCTTTTCTATAAATGTCTGTTATTTTGGCCTTCTAAAACAAAATTAAAAAGTATTACCCGATTCTGTTAGTATCCAATTTAGTTTTAATTTTTCCTACTTATTTAAATGTAAAATCTCCCTCAAACATGTAACTTACGATAATTAATATAAAACGAAGAGATAATAGGTGAGGTATGGCCCAGGGAGGGGTTAGTGAGGTGCCTGGGAAAACATTAAGAATTTGAAATTGTAAAAAAACACTTTTAGTAACGAAAAGCGCATTTTAAGAAATAGGGAGATCATCTGTATAGTCTTTATTAAGAAATGTACTTTAACAATTGACGTTCTATTAAACTTGCTTAAATATGATGGTGGAAAAGTTGGAAAATCTTAAAAATAAATCTGATACTGACAAATTTAAATGTAAATATCTATCTAAATTATATAAAGAAATAAAATTATGAGCATATAAAGTCACAATAGGTGAGGTTTTGGCCCAGGAGGGGGTGTTGAGGCGCCTGGGATAGCAAGAAATGTGACAAATAGAAAATAAACATGAAATTTTAGTAGTCAAAATTCCATCTTTTTAAAGAAAAATATTTGTAATTTAGGCCTTTTTAAAATTATTATTTGATATTTCTGACTTTTAAAACAAAATTAAACATTCCAAGCAGATTATGATAGTATCAGATTTATTTTTAATTTTGCAAACTTTTTAAAATGTGATATATTCCCTCAAACATAAAATGAAAATTAGTAAAACTAAAATTGTGGTGGCTTTCGGTGAATAATTGTCCATAAAGTGTATTAGAAGAGCATGCAATGAGTACAAAATATCGCGACAAATATTAATGTAAAAAACCTTTTATAGAGAATTGTGCATTAGGAAAAGAGGGAATTTCACAAAACCTTAATTTTTGACGTTCTATGATAACTTTCTAACTGTGACGCTAAAATAGTTGGAGAATTTAAAAAATGAATTGGATACTAACTGATGAAAATTTTCTCTCTCATTCATATTATGAAATGAATTGTAAGGAAATAATGCCACAAAAGGTGAGGTTTGGCCCAGGAGGGGGTTGTTGAGGAGCCTGGGAATGCATGAAATGTGGCAAATAGTAAATAAATATAAAATTAATCGTGAAATAAATTGTACATTCTACGTGAGAGATTACCTAATTATGAGCTTTTCAATAAATGTCTGTTATTTTGGCCTTCTAAAACAAAATTAAAAAGTATTACCAGATTCTGTTAGTATCCAATTTAGTTTTAATTTTTCCTACTTATTTAAATGTAAAATCTCCCCCAAACATGTAACTTACGATAATTAATATAAAACGAATAGATAATAGGTGAGGAATGGCCCAGGGAGGGGTTAGTGAGGTGCCTGGGAAAACATTAAGAATTTGAAATTGTAAAAAAACACTTTTAGTAACGAAAAGCGCATTTTAAGAAATACGGAGATCATCTGTATAGTCTTTATAAAGAAATGTACTTTAACAATTGACGTTCTATTAAACTTGCTTAAATATGATGGTGGAAAAGTTGGAAAATCTTAAAAATAAATCTGATACTGACAAATTTAAATGTAAATATCTATCTAAATTATATAAAGAAATAAAATTATGAGCATATAAAGTCACAATAGGTGAGGTTTTGGCCCAGGAGGGGGTGTTGAGGCGCCTGGGATAGCAAGAAATGTGACAAATAGAAAATAAACATGAAATTTTAGTAGTCAAAATTCCATCTTTTTAAAGAAAAATATTTGTAATTTAGGCCTTTTTAAAATTATTATTTGATATTTCTGACTTTTAAAACAAAATTAAACATTCCAAGCAGATTATGATAGTATCAGATTTATTTTTAATTTTGCAAACTTTTTAAAATGTGATATATTCCCTCAAACATAAAATGAAAATTAGTAAAACTAAAATTGTGGCGGCTTTCGGTGAATAATTGTCCATAAAGTGTATTAGAAGAGCATGCAATAAGTACAAAATATCGCGACAAATATTAATGTAAAAAACCTTTTATAGAGAATTGTGCATTAGGAAAAGAGGGAATTTCACAAAACCTTAATTTTTGACGTTCTATGATAATTTTCTAACTGTGACGCCAAAATAGTTGGAGAATTTAAAAAATGAATTGGATACTAACTGATGAAAATTTTCTCTCTCATTCATATTATGAAATGAATTGTAAGGAAATAATGCCACAAAAGGTGAGGTTTGGCCCAGGAGGGGGTTGTTGAGGAGCCTGGGAATGCATGAAATGTGGCAAATAGTAAATAAATATAAAATTAATCGTGAAATAAATTGTACATTCTACGTGAGAGATTACCTAATTATGAGCTTTTCTATAAATGTCTGTTATTTTGGCCTTCTAAAACAAAATTAAAAAGTATTACCAGATTCTGTTAGTATCCAATTTAGTTTTAATTTTTCCTACTTATTTAAATGTAAAATCTCCCTCAAACATGTAACTTACGATAATTAATATAAAACGAATAGATAATAGGTGAGGAATGGCCCAGGGAGGGGTTAGTGAGGTGCCTGGGAAAACATTAAGAATTTGAAATTGTAAAAAAACACTTTTAGTAACGAAAAGCGCATTTTAAGAAATAGGGAGATCATCTGTATAGTCTTTATAAAGAAATGTACTTTAACAATTGACGTTCTATTAAACTTGCTTAAATATGATGGTGGAAAAGTTGGAAAATCTTAAAAATAAATCTGATACTGAAAAATTTAAATGTAAATATCTATCTAAATTATATAAAGCAATAAAATTATGAGCATATAAAGTCACAATAGGTGAGGTTTTGGCCCAGGAGGGGGTGTTGAGGCGCCTGGGATAGCAAGAAATGTGACAAATAGAAAATAAACATGAAATTTTAGTAGTCAAAATTCCATCTTTTTAAAGAAAAATATTTGTAAGTTAGGCCTTTTTAAAATTATTATTTGATATTTCTGACTTTTAAAACAAAATTAAACATTCCAAGCAGATTATGATAGTATCAGATTTATTTTTAATTTTCCAAACTTTTTAAAATGTGATATATTCCCTCAAACATAAATTGAAAATTAGTAAAACTAAAATTGTGGCGGCTTTCGGTGAATAATTGTCCATAAAGTGTATTAGAAGAGCATGCAATAAGTACAAAATACCGCGACAAATATTAATGTAAAAAACCTTTCATATAGAATTGTGCATTAATAAAAGAGGGAATTTCACAAAACCTTAATTTTTGACGTTCTATGATAATTTTCTAACTGTGACGTTAAAATAGTTGGAGAATTTAAAAAATGAATTGGATACTAACTGATGAAAATTTTCTCTCTCATTCATATTATGAAATGAATTGTAAGGAAATAATGCCACAAAAGGTGAGGTTTGGCCCAGGAGGGGGTTGTTGAGGAGCCTGGGAATGCATGAAATGTGGCAAATAGTAAATAAATATAAAATTAATCGTGAAATAAATTGTACATTCTACGTGAGAGATTACCTAATTATGAGCTTTTCAATAAATGTCTGTTATTTTGGCCTTCTAAAACAAAATTAAAAAGTATTACCAGATTGTGTTAGTATCCAATTTAGTTTTAATTTTTCCTACTTATTTAAATGTAAAATCTCCCTCAAACATGTAACTTACGATAATTAATATAAAACGAAGAGATAATAGGTGAGGAATGGCCCAGGGAGGGGTTAGTGAGGTGCCTGGGAAAACATTAAGAATTTGAAATTGTAAAAAAACTCTTTTAGTAACGAAAAGCGCATTTTAAGAAATAGGGAGATCATCTGTATAGTCTTTATAAAGAAATGTACTTTAACAATTGACGTTCTATTAAACTTGCTTAAATATGATGGTGGAAAAGTTGGAAAATCTTAAAAATAAATCTGATACTGACAAATTTAAATGTAAATATCTATCTAAATTATATAAAGAAATAAAATTATGAGCATATAAAGTCACAATAGGTGAGGTTTTGGCCCAGGAGGGGGTGTTGAGGCGCCTGGGATAGCAAGAAATGTGACAAATAGAAAATAAACATGAAATTTTAGTAGTCAAAATTCCATCTTTTTAAAGAAAAATATTTGTAATTTAGGCCTTTTTAAAATTATTATTTGATATTTCTGACTTTTAAAACAAAATTAAACATTCCAAGCAGATTATGATAGTATCAGATTTATTTTTAATTTTGCAAACTTTTTAAAATGTGATATATTCCCTCAAACATAAAATGAAAATTAGTAAAACTAAAATTGTGGCGGCTTTCGGTGAATAATTGTCCATAAAGTGTATTAGAAGAGCATGCAATGAGTGCAAAATATCGCGACAAATATTAATGTAAAAAACCTTTTATAGAGAATTGTGCATTAGGAAAAGAGGGAATTTCACAAAACCTTAATTTTTGACGTTCTATGATAATTTTCTAACTGTGACGCTAAAATAGTTGGAGAATTTAAACAATGAATTGGATACTAACTGATGAAAATTTTCTCTCTCATTCATATTATGAAATGAATTGTAAGGAAATAATGCCACAAAAGGTGAGGTTTGGCCCAGGAGGGTGTTGTTGAGGAGCCTGGGAATGCATGAAATGTGGCAAATAGTAAATAAATATAAAATTAATCGTGAAATAAATTGTACATTCTACGTGAGAGATTACCTAATTATGAGCTTTTCAATAAATGTCTGTTATTTTGGCCTTCTAAAACAAAATTAAAAAGTATTACCAGATTCTGTTAGTATCCAATTTAGTTTTAATTTTTCCTACTTATTTAAATGTAAAATCTCCCTCAAACATGTAACTTACGATAATTAATATAAAACGAAGAGATAATAGGTGAGGAATGGCCCAGGGAGGGGTTAGTGAGGTGCCTGGGAAAACATTAAGAATTTGAAATTGTAAAAAAACTCTTTTAGTAACGAAAAGCGCATTTTAAGAAATAGGGAGATCATCTGTATAGTCTTTATAAAGAAATGTACTTTAACAATTGACGTTCTATTAAACTTGCTTAAATATGATGGTGGAAAAGTTGGAAAATCTTAAAAATAAATCTGATACTGACAAATTTAAATGTAAATATCTATCTAAATTATATAAAGAAATAAAATTATGAGCATATAAAGTCACAATAGGTGAGGTTTTGGCCCAGGAGGGGGTGTTGAGGCGCCTGGGATAGCAAGAAATGTGACAAATAGAAAATAAACATGAAATTTTAGTAGTCAAAATTCCATCTTTTTAAAGAAAAATATTTGTAAGTTAGGCCTTTTTAAAATTATTATTTGATATTTCTGACTTTTAAAACAAAATTAAACATTCCAAGCAGATTATGATAGTATCAGATTTATTTTTAATTTTCCAAACTTTTTAAAATGTGATATATTCCCTCAAACATAAATTGAAAATTAGTAAAACTAAAATTGTGGCGGCTTTCGGTGAATAATTGTCCATAAAGTGTATTAGAAGAGCATGCAATAAGTACAAAATACCGCGACAAATATTAATGTAAAAAACCTTTCATATAGAATTGTGCATTAGGAAAAGAGGGAATTTCACAAAACCTTAATTTTTGACGTTCTATGATAATTTTCTAACTGTGACGCTAAAATAGTTGGAGAATTTAAAAAATGAATTGGATACTAACTGATGAAAATTTTCTCTCTCATTCATATTATGAAATGAATTGTAAGGAAATAATGCCACAAAAGGTGAGGTTTGGCCCAGGAGGGGGTTGTTGAGGAGCCTGGGAATGCATGAAATGTGGCAAATAGTAAATAAATATAAAATTAATCGTGAAATAAATTGTACATTCTACGTGAGAGATTACCTAATTATGAGCTTTTCAATAAATGTCTGTTATTTTGGCCTTCTAAAACAAAATTAAAAAGTATTACCAGATTCTGTTAGTATCCAATTTAGTTTTAATTTTTCCTACTTATTTAAATGTAAAATCTCCCCCAAACATGTAACTTACGATAATTAATACAAAACGAATAGATAATAGGTGAGGAATGGCCCAGGGAGGGGTTAGTGAGGTGCCTGGGAAAACATTAAGAATTTGAAATTGTAAAAAAACACTTTTAGTAACGAAAAGCGCATTTTAAGAAATAGGGAGATCATCTGTATAGTCTTTATAAAGAAATGTACTTTAACAATTGACGTTCTATTAAACTTGCTTAAATATGATGGTGGAAAAGTTGGAAAATCTTAAAAATAAATCTGATACTGACAAATTTAAATGTAAATATCTATCTAAATTATATAAAGAAATAAAATTATGAGCATATAAAGTCACAATAGGTGAGGTTTTGGCCCAGGAGGGGGTGTTGAGGCGCCTGGGATAGCAAGAAATGTGACAAATAGAAAATAAACATGAAATTTTAGTAGTCAAAATTCCATCTTTTTAAAGAAAAATATTTGTAATTTAGGCCTTTTTAAAATTATTATTTGATATTTCTGACTTTTAAAACAAAATTAAACATTCCAAGCAGATTATGATAGTATCAGATTTATTTTTAATTTTGCAAACTTTTTAAAATGTGATATATTCCCTCAAACATAAAATGAAAATTAGTAAAACTAAAATTGTGGCGGCTTTCGGTGAATAATTGTCCATAAAGTGTATTAGAAGAGCATGCAATGAGTACAAAATATCGCGACAAATATTAATGTAAAAAACCTTTTATAGAGAATTGTGCATTAGGAAAAGAGGGAATTTCACAAAACCTTAATTTTTGACGTTCTATGATAATTTTCTAACTGTGACGCTAAAATAGTTGGAGAATTTAAAAAATGAATTGGATACTAACTGATGAAAATTTTCTCTCTCATTCATATTATGAAATGAATTGTAAGGAAATAATGCCACAAAAGGTGAGGTTTGGCCCAGGAGGGGGTTGTTGAGGAGCCTGGGAATGCATGAAATGTGGCAAATAGTAAATAAATATAAAATTAATCGTGAAATAAATTGTACATTCTACGTGAGAGATTACCTAATTATGAGCTTTTCAATAAATGTCTGTTATTTTGGCCTTCTAAAACAAAATTAAAAAGTATTACCCGATTCTGTTAGTATCCAATTTAGTTTTAATTTTTCCTACTTATTTAAATGTAAAATCTCCCTCAAACATGTAACTTACGATAATTAATATAAAACGAAGAGATAATAGGTGAGGAATGGCCCAGGGAGGGGTTAGTGAGGTGCCTGGGAAAACATTAAGAATTTGAAATTTTAAAAAAACTCTTTTAGTAACGAAAAGCGCATTTTAAGAAATAGGGAGATCATCTGTATAGTCTTTATAAAGAAATGTACTACAATTGACGTTCTATTAAACTTGCTTAAATATGATGGTGGAAAAGTTGGAAAATCTTAAAAATAAATCTGATACTGACAAATTTAAATGTAAATATCTATCTAAATTATATAAAGAAATAAAATTATGAGCATATAAAGTCACAATAGGTGAGGTTTTGGCCCAGGAGGGGGTGTTGAGGCGCCTGGGATAGCAAGAAATGTGACAAATAGAAAATAAACATGAAATTTTAGTAGTCAAAATTCCATCTTTTTAAAGAAAAATATTTGTAATTTAGGCCTTTTTAAAATTATTATTTGATATTTCTGACTTTTAAAACAAAATTAAACATTCCAAGCAGATTATGATAGTATCAGATTTATTTTTAATTTTGCAAACTTTTTAAAATGTGATATATTCCCTCAAACATAAAATGAAAATTAGTAAAACTAAAATTGTGGCGGCTTTCGGTGAATAATTGTCCATAAAGTGTATTAGAAGAGCATGCAATGAGTACAAAATATCGCGACAAATATTAATGTAAAAAACCTTTTATAGAGAATTGTGCATTAGGAAAAGAGGGAATTTCACAAAACCTTAATTTTTGACGTTCTATGATAATTTTCTAACTGTGACGCTAAAATAGTTGGAGAATTTAAAAAATGAATTGGATACTAACTGATGAAAATTTTCTCTCTCATTCATATTATGAAATGAATTGTAAGGAAATAATGCCACAAAAGGTGAGGTTTGGCCCAGGAGGGGGTTGTTGAGGAGCCTGGGAATGCATGAAATGTGGCAAATAGTAAATAAATATAAAATTAATCGTGAAATAAATTGTACATTCTACGTGAGAGATTACCTAATTATGAGCTTTTCAATAAATGTCTGTTATTTTGGCCTTCTAAAACAAAATTAAAAAGTATTACCAGATTCTGTTAGTATCCAATTTAGTTTTAATTTTTCCTACTTATTTAAATGTAAAATCTCCCCCAAACATGTAACTTACGATAATTAATACAAAACGAATAGATAATAGGTGAGGAATAGCCCAGGGAGGGGTTAGTGAGGTGCCTGGGAAAACATTAAGAATTTGAAATTGTAAAAAAACACCTTTAGTAACGAAAAGCGCATTTTAAGAAATAGGGAGATCATCTGTATAGTCTTTATAAAGAAATGTACTTTAACAATTGACGTTCTATTAAACTTGCTTAAATATGATGGTGGAAAAGTTGGAAAATCTTAAAAATAAATCTGATACTGACAAATTTAAATGTAAATATCTATCTAAATTATATAAAGAAATAAAATTATGAGCATATAAAGTCACAATAGGTGAGGTTTTGGCCCAGGAGGGGGTGTTGAGGCGCCTGGGATAGCAAGAAATGTGACAAATAGAAAATAAACATGAAATTTTAGTAGTCAAAATTCCATCTTTTTAAAGAAAAATATTTGTAATTTAGGCCTTTTTAAAATTATTATTTGATATTTCTGACTTTTAAAACAAAATTAAACATTCCAAGCAGATTATGATAGTATCAGATTTATTTTTAATTTTGCAAACTTTTTAAAATGTGATATATTCCCTCAAACATAAAATGAAAATTAGTAAAACTAAAATTGTGGCGGCTTTCGGTGAATAATTGTCCATAAAGTGTATTAGAAGAGCATGCAATGAGTACAAAATATCGCGACAAATATTAATGTAAAAAACCTTTTATAGAGAATTGTGCATTAGGAAAAGAGGGAATTTCACAAAACCTTAATTTTTGACGTTCTATGATAATTTTCTAACTGTGACGCTAAAATAGTTGGAGAATTTAAAAAATGAATTGGATACTAACTGATGAAAATTTTCTCTCTCATTCATATTATGAAATGAATTGTAAGGAAATAATGCCACAAAAGGTGAGGTTTGGCCCAGGAGGGGGTTGTTGAGGAGCCTGGGAATGCATGAAATGTGGCAAATAGTAAATAAATATAAAATTAATCGTGAAATAAATTGTACATTCTACGTGAGAGATTACCTAATTATGAGCTTTTCAATAAATGTCTGTTATTTTGGCCTTCTAAAACAAAATTAAAAAGTATTACCAGATTCTGTTAGTATCCAATTTAGTTTTAATTTTTCCTACTTATTTAAATGTAAAATCTCCCCCAAACATGTAACTTACGATAATTAATATAAAACGAATAGATAATAGGTGAGGAATGGCCCAGGGAGGGGTTAGTGAGGTGCCTGGGAAAACATTAAGAATTTGAAATTGTAAAAAAACACTTTTAGTAACGAAAAGCGCATTTTAAGAAATAGGGAGATCATCTGTATAGTCTTTATAAAGAAATGTACTTTAACAATTGACGTTCTATTAAACTTGCTTAAATATGATGGTGGAAAAGTTGGAAAATCTTAAAAATAAATCTGATACTGACAAATTTAAATGTAAATATCTATCTAAATTATATAAAGAAATAAAATTATGAGCATATAAAGTCACAATAGGTGAGGTTTTGGCCCAGGAGGGGGTGTTGAGGCGCCTGGGATAGCAAGAAATGTGACAAATAGAAAATAAACATGAAATTTTAGTAGTCAAAATTCCATCTTTTTAACGAAAAATATTTGTAATTTAGGCCTTTTTAAAATTATTATTTGATATTTCTGACTTTTAAAACAAAATTAAACATTCCAAGCAGATTATGATAGTATCAGATTTATTTTTAATTTTGCAAACTTTTTAAAATGTGATATATTCCCTCAAACATAAAATGAAAATTAGTAAAACTAAAATTGTGGCGGCTTTCGGTGAATAATTGTCCATAAAGTGTATTAGAAGAGCATGCAATGAGTACAAAATATCGCGACAAATATTAATGTAAAAAACCTTTTATAGAGAATTGTGCATTAGGAAAAGAGGGAATTTCACAAAACCTTAATTTTTGACGTTCTATGATAATTTTCTAACTGTGACGCTAAAATAGTTGGAGAATTTAAAAAATGAATTGGATACTAACTGATGAAAATTTTCTCTCTCATTCATATTATGAAATGAATTGTAAGGAAATAATGCCACAAAAGGTGAGGTTTGGCCCAGGAGGGGGTTGTTGAGGAGCCTGGGAATGCATGAAATGTGGCAAATAGTAAATAAATATAAAATTAATCGTGAAATAAATTGTACATTCTACGTGAGAGATTACCTAATTATGAGCTTTTCAATAAATGTCTGTTATTTTGGCCTTCTAAAACAAAATTAAAAAGTATTACCAGATTCTGTTAGTATCCAATTTAGTTTTAATTTTTCCTACTTATTTAAATGTAAAATCTCCCCCAAACATGTAACTTACGATAATTAATACAAAACGAATAGATAATAGGTGAGGAATGGCCCAGGGAGGGGTTAGTGAGGTGCCTGGGAAAACATTAAGAATTTGAAATTGTAAAAAAACACTTTTAGTAACGAAAAGCGCATTTTAAGAAATAGGGAGATCATCTGTATAGTCTTTATAAAGAAATGTACTTTAACAATTGACGTTCTATTAAACTTGCTTAAATATGATGGTGGAAAAGTTGGAAAATCTTAAAAATAAATCTGATACTGACAAATTTAAATGTAAATATCTATCTAAATTATATAAAGAAATAAAATTATGAGCATATAAAGTCACAATAGGTGAGGTTTTGGCCCAGGAGGGGGTGTTGAGGCGCCTGGGATAGCAAGAAATGTGACAAATAGAAAATAAACATGAAATTTTAGTAGTCAAAATTCCATCTTTTTAAAGAAAAATATTTGTAAGTTAGGACTTTTTAAAATTATTATTTGATATTTCTGACTTTTAAAACAAAATTAAACATTCCAAGCAGATTATGATAGTATCAGATTTATTTTTAATTTTGCAAACTTTTTAAAATGTGATATATTCCCTCAAACATAAAATGAAAATTAGTAAAACTAAAATTGTGGCGGCTTTCGGTGAATAATTGTCCATAAAGTGTATTAGAAGAGCATGCAATGAGTACAAAATATCGCGACAAATATTAATGTAAAAAAACTTTTATAGAGAATTGTGCATTAGGAAAAGAGGGAATTTCACAAAACCTTAATTTTTGACGTTCTATGATAATTTTCTAACTGTGACGCTAAAATAGTTGGAGAATTTAAAAAATGAATTGGATACTAACTGATGAAAATTTTCTCTCTCATTCATATTATGAAATGAATTGTAAGGAAATAATGCCACAAAAGGTGAGGTTTGGCCCAGGAGGGGGTTGTTGAGGAGCCTGGGAATGCATGAAATGTGGCAAATAGTAAATAAATATAAAATTAATCGTGAAATAAATTGTACATTCTACGTGAGAGATTACCTAATTATGAGCTTTTCAATAAATGTCTGTTAATTTGGCCTTCTAAAACAAAATTAAAAAGTATTACCAGATTCTGTTAGTATCCAATTTAGTTTTAATTTTTCCTACTTATTTAAATGTAAAATCTCCCCCAAACATGTAACTTACGATAATTAATACAAAACGAATAGATAATAGGTGAGGAATGGCCCAGGGAGGGGTTAGTGAGGTGCCTGGGAAAACATTAAGAATTTGAAATTGTAAAAAAACACTTTTAGTAACGAAAAGCGCATTTTAAGAAATAGGGAGATCATCTGTATAGTCTTTATAAAGAAATGTACTTTAACAATTGACGTTCTATTAAACTTGCTTAAATATGATGGTGGAAAAGTTGGAAAATCTTAAAAATAAATCTGATACTGACAAATTTAAATGTAAATATCTATCTAAATTATATAAAGAAATAAAATTATGAGCATATAAAGTCACAATAGGTGAGGTTTTGGCCCAGGAGGGGGTGTTGAGGCGCCTGGGATAGCAAGAAATGTGACAAATAGAAAATAAACATGAAATTTTAGTAGTCAAAATTCCATCTTTTTAAAGAAAAATATTTGTAAGTTAGGCCTTTTTAAAATTATTATTTGATATTTCTGACTTTTAAAACAAAATTAAACATTCCAAGCAGATTATGATAGTATCAGATTTATTTTTAATTTTGCAAACTTTTTAAAATGTGATATATTCCCTCAAACATAAAATGAAAATTAGTAAAACTAAAATTGTGGCGGCTTTCGGTGAATAATTGTCCATAAAGTGTATTAGAAGAGCATGCAATGAGTACAAAATATCGCGACAAATATTAATGTAAAAAACCTTTTATAGAGAATTGTGCATTAGGAAAAGAGGGAATTTCACAAAACCTTAATTTTTGACGTTCTATGATAATTTACTAACTGTGACGCTAAAATAGTTGGAGAATTTAAAAAATGAATTGGATACTAACTGATGAAAATTTTCTCTCTCATTCATATTATGAAATGAATTGTAAGGAAATAATGCCACAAAAGGTGAGATTTGGCCCAGGAGGGGGTTGTTGAGGAGCCTGGGAATGCATGAAATGTGGCAAATAGTAAATAAATATAAAATTAATCGTGAAATAAATTGTACATTCTACGTGAGAGATTACCTAATTATGAGCTTTTCAATAAATGTCTGTTATTTTGGCCTTCTAAAACAAAATTAAAAAGTATTACCAGATTCTGTTAGTATCCAATTTAGTTTTAATTTTTCCTACTTATTTAAATGTAAAATCTCCCCCAAACATGTAACTTACGATAATTAATATAAAACGAATAGATAATAGGTGAGGAATGGCCCAGGGAGGGGTTAGTGAGGTGCCTGGGAAAACATTAAGAATTTGAAATTGTAAAAAAACACTTTTAGTAACGAAAAGCGCATTTTAAGAAATAGGGAGATCATCTGTATAGTCTTTATAAAGAAATGTACTTTAACAATTGACGTTCTATTAAACTTGCTTAAATATGATGGTGGAAAAGTTGGAAAATCTTAAAAATAAATCTGATACTGACAAATTTAAATGTAAATATCTATCTAAATTATATAAAGAAATAAAATTATGAGCATATAAAGTCACAATAGGTGAGGTTTTGGCCCAGGAGGGGGTGTTGAGGCGCCTGGGATAGCAAGAAATGTGACAAATAGAAAATAAACATGAAAATTTAGTAGTCAAAATTCCATCTTTTTAAAGAAAAATATTTGTAAGTTAGGCCTTTTTAAAATTATTATTTGATATTTCTGATTTTTAAAACAAAATTAAACATTCCAAGCAGATTATGATAGTATCAGATTTATTTTTAATTTTCCAAACTTTTTAAAATGTGATATATTCCTCAAACATAAATTGAAAATTAGTAAAACTAAAATTGTGGCGGCTTTCGGTGAATAATTGTCCATAAAGTGTATTAGAAGAGCATGCAATGAGTACAAAATACCGCGACAAATATTAATGTAAAAAACCTTTCATATAGAATTGTGCATTAGGAAAAGAGGGAATTTCACAAAACCTTAATTTTTGACGTTCTATGATAATTTTCTAACTGTGACGCTAAAATAGTTAGAGAATTTAAAAAATGAATTGGATACTAACTGATGAAAATTTTCTCTCTCATTCATATTATGAAATGAATTGTAAGGAAATAATGCCACAAAAGGTGAGGTTTGGCCCAGGAGGGGATTGTTGAGGAGCCTGGGAATGCATGAAATGTGGCAAATAGTAAATAAATATAAAATTAATCGTGAAATAAATTGTACATTCTACGTGAGAGATTACCTAATTATGAGCTTTTCAATAAATGTCTGTTATTTTGGCCTTCTAAAACAAAATTAAAAAGTATTACCAGATTCTGTTAGTATCCAATTTAGTTTTAATTTTTCCTACTTATTTAAATGTAAAATCTCCCCCAAACATGTAACTTACGATAATTAATACAAAACGAATAGATAATAGGTGAGGAATGGCCCAGGGAGGGGTTAGTGAGGTGCCTGGGAAAACATTAAGAATTTGAAATTGTAAAAAAACACTTTTAGTAACGAAAAGCGCATTTTAAGAAATAGGGAGATCATCTGTATAGTCTTTATAAAGAAATGTACTTTAACAATTGACGTTCTATTAAACTTGCTTAAATATGATGGTGGAAAAGTTGGAAAATCTTAAAAATAAATCTGATACTGATAAATTTAAATGTAAATATCTATCTAAATTATATAAAGCAATAAAATTATGAGCATATAAAGTCACAATAGGTGAGGTTTTGGCCCAGGAGGGGGTGTTGAGGCGCCTGGGATAGCAAGAAA
The DNA here is from genome assembly GCA_963932465.1 of Maratus speciosus. Taxonomy (NCBI): domain Eukaryota; kingdom Metazoa; phylum Arthropoda; class Arachnida; order Araneae; family Salticidae; genus Maratus; species Maratus speciosus. The sequence goes on along the minus strand of OZ010788.1, from coordinate 595,208,252 downwards.
TGTGACAAATAGAAAATAAACATGAAATTTTAGTAGTCAAAATTCCATCTTTTTAAAGAAAAATATTTGTAATTTAGGCCTTTTTAAAATTATTATTTGATATTTCTGACTTTTAAAACAAAATTAAACATCCCAAGCAGATTATGATAGTATCAGATTTATTTTTAATTTTTTCAAACTTTTTAAAATGTGATATATTCCCTCAAACATAAAATGAAAATTAGTAAAACTAAAATTGTGGCGGCTTTCGGTGAATAATTGTCCATAAAGTGTATTAGAAGAGCATGCAATGAGTACAAAATATCGCGACAAATATTAATGTAAAAAACCTTTTATAGAGAATTGTGCATTAGGAAAAGAGGGAATTTCACAAAACCTTAATTTTTGACGTTCTATGATAATTTTCTAACTGTGACGCTAAAATAGTTGGAGAATTTAAAAAATGAATTGGATACTAACTGATGAAAATTTTCTCTCTCATTCATATTATGAAATGAATTGTAAGGAAATAATGCCACAAAAGGTGAGGTTTGGCCCAGGAGGGGGTTGTTGAGGAGCCTGGGAATGCATGAAATGTGGCAAATAGTAAATAAATATAAAATTAATCGTGAAATAAATTGTACATTCTACGTGAGAGATTACCTAATTATGAGCTTTTCAATAAATGTCTGTTATTTTGGCCTTCTAAAACAAAATTAAAAAGTATTACCCGATTCTGTTAGTATCCAATTTAGTTTTAATTTTTCCTACTTATTTAAATGTAAAATCTCCCTCAAACATGTAACTTACTATAATTAATATAAAACGAAGAGATAATAGGTGAGGAATGGCCCAGGGAGGGGTTAGTGAGGTGCCTGGGAAAACATTAAGAATTTGAAATTGTAAAAAAACTCTTTTAGTAACGAAAAGCGCATTTTAAGAAATAGGGAGATCATCTGTATAGTCTTTAAAAAGAAATGTACTTTAACAATTGACGTTCTATTAAACTTGCTTAAATATGATGGTGGAAAAGTTGGAAAATCTTAAAAATAAATCTGATACTGACAAATTTAAATGTAAATATCTATCTAAATTATATAAAGAAATAAAATTATGAGCATATAAAGTCACAATAGGTGAGGTTTTGGCCCAGGAGGGGGTGTTGATGCGCCTGGGATAGCAAGAAATGTGACAAATAGAAAATAAACATGAAATTTTAGTAGTCAAAATTCCATCTTTTTAAAGAAAAATATTTGTAATTTAGGCCTTTTTAAAATTATTATTTGATATTTCTGACTTTTAAAACAAAATTAAACATTCCAAGCAGATTATGATAGTATCAGATTTATTTTTAATTTTGCAAACTTTTTAAAATGTGATATATTCCCTCAAACATAAAATGAAAATTAGTAAAACTAAAATTGTGGCGGCTTTCGGTGAATAATTGTCCATAAAGTGTATTAGAAGAGCATGCAATGAGTACAAAATATCGCGACAAATATTAATGTAAAAAACCTTTTATAGAGAATTGTGCATTAGGAAAAGAGGGAATTTCACAAAACCTTAATTTTTGACGTTCTATGATAATTTTCTAACTGTGACGCTAAAATAGTTGGAGAATTTAAAAAATGAATTGGATACTAACTGATGAAAATTTTCTCTCTCATTCATATTATGAAATGAATTGTAAGGAAATAATGCCACAAAAGGTGAGGTTTGGCCCAGGAGGGGGTTGTTGAGGAGCCTGGGAATGCATGAAATGTGGCAAATAGTAAATAAATATAAAATTAATCGTGAAATAAATTGTACATTCTACGTGAGAGATTACCTAATTATGAGCTTTTCAATAAATGTCTGTTATTTTGGCCTTCTAAAACAAAATTAAAAAGTATTACCAGATTCTGTTAGTATCCAATTTAGTTTTAATTTTTCCTACTTATTTAAATGTAAAATCTCCCCCAAACATGTAACTTACGATAATTAATACAAAACGAATAGATAATAGGTGAGGAATGGCCCAGGGAGGGGTTAGTGAGGTGCCTGGGAAAACATTAAGAATTTGAAATTGTAAAAAAACACTTTTAGTAACGAAAAGCGCATTTTAAGAAATAGGGAGATCATCTGTATAGTCTTTATAAAGAAATGTACTTTAACAATTGACGTTCTATTAAACTTGCTTAAATATGATGGTGGAAAAGTTGGAAAATCTTAAAAATAAATCTGATACTGATAAATTTAAATGTAAATATCTATCTAAATTATATAAAGCAATAAAATTATGAGCATATAAAGTCACAATAGGTGAGGTTTTGGCCCAGGAGGGGGTGTTGAGGCGCCTGGGATAGCAAGAAATGTGACAAATAGAAAATAAACATGAAATTTTAGTAGTCAAAATTCCATCTTTTTAAAGAAAAATATTTGTAATTTAGGCCTTTTTAAAATTATTATTTGATATTTCTGACTTTTAAAACAAAATTAAACATCCCAAGCAGATTATGATAGTATCAGATTTATTTTTAATTTTTTCAAACTTTTTAAAATGTGATATATTCCCTCAAACATAAAATGAAAATTAGTAAAACTAAAATTGTGGCGGCTTTCGGTGAATAATTGTCCATAAAGTGTATTAGAAGAGCATGCAATGAGTACAAAATATCGCGACAAATATTAATGTAAAAAACCTTTTATAGAGAATTGTGCATTAGGAAAAGAGGGAATTTCACAAAACCTTAATTTTTGACGTTCTATGATAATTTTCTAACTGTGACGCTAAAATAGTTGGAGAATTTAAAAAATGAATTGGATACTAACTGATGAAAATTTTCTCTCTCATTCATATTATGAAATGAATTGTAAGGAAATAATGCCACAAAAGGTGAGGTTTGGCCCAGGAGGGGGTTGTTGAGGAGCCTGGGAATGCATGAAATGTGGCAAATAGTAAATAAATATAAAATTAATCGTGAAATAAATTGTACATTCTACGTGAGAGATTACCTAATTATGAGCTTTTCAATAAATGTCTGTTATTTTGGCCTTCTAAAACAAAATTAAAAAGTATTACCCGATTCTGTTAGTATCCAATTTAGTTTTAATTTTTCCTACTTATTTAAATGTAAAATCTCCCTCAAACATGTAACTTACTATAATTAATATAAAACGAAGAGATAATAGGTGAGGAATGGCCCAGGGAGGGGTTAGTGAGGTGCCTGGGAAAACATTAAGAATTTGAAATTGTAAAAAAACTCTTTTAGTAACGAAAAGCGCATTTTAAGAAATAGGGAGATCATCTGTATAGTCTTTAAAAAGAAATGTACTTTAACAATTGACGTTCTATTAAACTTGCTTAAATATGATGGTGGAAAAGTTGGAAAATCTTAAAAATAAATCTGATACTGACAAATTTAAATGTAAATATCTATCTAAATTATATAAAGAAATAAAATTATGAGCATATAAAGTCACAATAGGTGAGGTTTTGGCCCAGGAGGGGGTGTTGATGCGCCTGGGATAGCAAGAAATGTGACAAATAGAAAATAAACATGAAATTTTAGTAGTCAAAATTCCATCTTTTTAAAGAAAAATATTTGTAATTTAGGCCTTTTTAAAATTATTATTTGATATTTCTGACTTTTAAAACAAAATTAAACATTCCAAGCAGATTATGATAGTATCAGATTTATTTTTAATTTTGCAAACTTTTTAAAATGTGATATATTCCCTCAAACATAAAATGAAAATTAGTAAAACTAAAATTGTGGCGGCTTTCGGTGAATAATTGTCCATAAAGTGTATTAGAAGAGCATGCAATGAGTACAAAATATCGCGACAAATATTAATGTAAAAAGCCTTTTATAGAGAATTGTGCATTAGGAAAAGAGGGAATTTCACAAAACCTTAATTTTTGACGTTCTATGATAATTTTCTAACTGTGACGCTAAAATAGTTGGAGAATTTAAAAAATGAATTGGATACTAACTGATGAAAATTTTCTCTCTCATTCATATTATGAAATGAATTGTAAGGAAATAATGCCACAAAAGGTGAGGTTTGGCCCAGGAGGGGGTTGTTGAGGAGCCTGGGAATGCATGAAATGTGGCAAATAGTAAATAAATATAAAATTAATCGTGAAATAAATTGTACATTCTACGTGAGAGATTACCTAATTATGAGCTTTTCAATAAATGTCTGTTATTTTGGCCTTCTAAAACAAAATTAAAAAGTATTACCAGATTCTGGTAGTATCCAATTTAGTTTTAATTTTTCCTACTTATTTAAATGTAAAATCTCCCCCAAACATGTAACTTACGATAATTAATACAAAACGAATAGATAATAGGTGAGGAATGGCCCAGGGAGGGGTTAGTGAGGTGCCTGGGAAAACATTAAGAATTTGAAATTGTAAAAAAACACTTTTAGTAACGAAAAGCGCATTTTAAGAAATAGGGAGATCATCTGTATAGTCTTTATAAAGAAATGTACTTTAACAATTGACGTTCTATTAAACTTGCTTAAATATGATGGTGGAAAAGTTGGAAAATCTTAAAAATAAATCTGATACTGATAAATTTAAATGTAAATATCTATCTAAATTATATAAAGCAATAAAATTATGAGCATATAAAGTCACAATAGGTGAGGTTTTGGCCCAGGAGGGGGTGTTGAGGCGCCTGGGATAGCAAGAAATGTGACAAATAGAAAATAAACATGAAATTTTAGTAGTCAAAATTCCATCTTTTTAAAGAAAAATATTTGTAATTTAGGCCTTTTTAAAATTATTATTTGATATTTCTGACTTTTAAAACAAAATTAAACATCCCAAGCAGATTATGATAGTATCAGATTTATTTTTAATTTTTTCAAACTTTTTAAAATGTGATATATTCCCTCAAACATAAAATGAAAATTAGTAAAACTAAAATTGTGGCGGCTTTCGGTGAATAATTGTCCATAAAGTGTATTAGAAGAGCATGCAATGAGTACAAAATATCGCGACAAATATTAATGTAAAAAACCTTTTATAGAGAATTGTGCATTAGGAAAAGAGGGAATTTCACAAAACCTTAATTTTTGACGTTCTATGATAATTTTCTAACTGTGACGCTAAAATAGTTGGAGAATTTAAAAAATGAATTGGATACTAACTGATGAAAATTTTCTCTCTCATTCATATTATGAAATGAATTGTAAGGAAATAATGCCACAAAAGGTGAGGTTTGGCCCAGGAGGGGGTTGTTGAGGAGCCTGGGAATGCATGAAATGTGGCAAATAGTAAATAAATATAAAATTAATCGTGAAATAAATTGTACATTCTACGTGAGAGATTACCTAATTATGAGCTTTTCAATAAATGTCTGTTATTTTGGCCTTCTAAAACAAAATTAAAAAGTATTACCCGATTCTGTTAGTATCCAATTTAGTTTTAATTTTTCCTACTTATTTAAATGTAAAATCTCCCTCAAACATGTAACTTACGATAATTAATATAAAACGAAGAGATAATAGGTGAGGAATGGCCCAGGGAGGGGTTAGTGAGGTGCCTGGGAAAACATTAAGAATTTGAAATTGTAAAAAAACTCTTTTAGTAACGAAAAGCGCATTTTAAGAAATAGGGAGATCATCTGTATAGTCTTTAAAAAGAAATGTACTTTAACAATTGACGTTCTATTAAACTTGCTTAAATATGATGGTGGAAAAGTTGGAAAATCTTAAAAATAAATCTGATACTGACAAATTTAAATGTAAATATCTATCTAAATTATATAAAGAAATAAAATTATGAGCATATAAAGTCACAATAGGTGAGGTTTTGGCCCAGGAGGGGGTGTTGAGGCGCCTGGGATAGCAAGAAATGTGACAAATAGAAAATAAACATGAAATTTTAGTAGTCAAAATTCCATCTTTTTAAAGAAAAATATTTGTAAGTTAGGCCTTTTTAAAATTATTATTTGATATTTCTGACTTTTAAAACAAAATTAAACATTCCAAACAGATTATGATAGTATCAGATTTATTTTTAATTTTCCAAACTTTTTAAAATGTGATATATTCCCTCAAACATAAATTGAAAATTAGTAAAACTAAAATTGTGGCGGCTTTCGGTGAGTAATTGTCCATAAAGTGTATTAGAAGAGCATGCAATAAGTACAAAATACCGCGACAAATATTAATGTAAAAAACCTTTCATATAGAATTGTGCATTAGGAAAAGAGGGAATTTCACAAAACCTTAATTTTTGACGTTCTATGATAATTTTCTAACTGTGACGCTAAAATAGTTGGAGAATTTAAAAAATGAATTGGATACTAACTGATGAAAATTTTCTCTCTCATTCATATTATGAAATGAATTGTAAGGAAATAATGCCACAAAAGGTGAGGTTTGGCCCAGGAGGGGGTTGTTGAGGAGCCTGGGAATGCATGAAATGTGGCAAATAGTAAATAAATATAAAATTAATCGTGAAATAAATTGTACATTCTACGTGAGAGATTACCTAATTATGAGCTTTTCAATAAATGTCTGTTATTTTGGCCTTCTAAAACAAAATTAAAAAGTATTACCAGATTCTGTTAGTATCCAATTTAGTTTTAATTTTTCCTACTTATTTAAATGTAAAATCTCCCCCAAACATGTAACTTACGATAATTAATATAAAACGAATAGATAATAGGTGAGGAATGGCCCAGGGAGGGGTTAGTGAGGTGCCTGGGAAAACATTAAGAATTTTAAATTGTAAAAAAACACTTTTAGTAACGAAAAGCGCATTTTAAGAAATAGGGAGATCATCTGTATAGTCTTTATAAAGAAATGTACTTTAACAATTGACGTTCTATTAAACTTGCTTAAATATGATGGTGGAAAAGTTGGAAAATCTTAAAAATAAATCTGATACTGAAAAATTTAAATGTAAATATCTATCTAAATTATATAAAGAAATAAAATTATGAGCATATAAAGTCACAATAGGTGAGGTTTTGGCCCAGGAGGGGGTGTTGAGGCGCCTGGGATAGCAAGAAATGTGACAAATAGAAAATAAACATGAAATTTTAGTAGTCAAAATTCCATCTTTTTAAAGAAAAATATTTGTAATTTAGGCCTTTTTAAAATTATTATTTGATATTTCTGACTTTTAAAACAAAATTAAACATTCCAAGCAGATTATGATAGTATCAGATTTATTTTTAATTTTGCAAACTTTTTAAAATGTGATATATTCCCTCAAACATAAAATGAAAATTAGTAAAACTAAAATTGTGGCGGCTTTCGGTGAATAATTGTCCATAAAGTGTATTAGAAGAGCATGCAATGAGTACAAAATATCGCGACAAATATTAATGTAAAAAACCTTTTATAGAGAATTGTGCATTAGGAAAAGAGGGAATTTCACAAAACCTTAATTTTTGACGTTCTATGATAATTTTCTAACTGTGACGCTAAAATAGTTGGAGAATTTAAAAAATGAATTGGATACTAACTGATGAAAATTTTCTCTCTCATTCATATTATGAAATGAATTGTAAGGAAATAATGCCACAAAAGGTGAGGTTTGGCCCAGGAGGGGGTTGTTGAGGAGCCTGGGAATGCATGAAATGTGGCAAATAGTAAATAAATATAAAATTAATCGTGAAATAAATTGTACATTCTACGTGAGAGATTACCTAATTATGAGCTTTTCAATAAATGTCTGTTATTTTGGCCTTCTAAAACAAAATTAAAAAGTATTACCCGATTCTGTTAGTATCCAATTTAGTTTTAATTTTTCCTACTTATTTAAATGTAAAATCTCCCTCAAACATGTAACTTACGATAATTAATATAAAACGAAGAGATAATAGGTGAGGAATGGCCCAGGGAGGGGTTAGTGAGGTGCCTGGGAAAACATTAAGAATTTGAAATTGTAAAAAAACTCTTTTAGTAACGAAAAGCGCATTTTAAGAAATAGGGAGATCATCTGTAATATCTATCTAAATTATATAAAGAAATAAAATTATGAGCATATAAAGTCACAATAGGTGAGGTTTTGGCCCAGGAGGGGGTGTTGAGGCGCCTGGGATAGCAAGAAATGTGACAAATAGAAAATAAACATGAAATTTTAGTAGTCAAAATTCCATCTTTTTAAAGAAAAATATTTGTAATTTAGGCCTTTTTAAAATTATTATTTGATATTTCTGACTTTTAAAACAAAATTAAACATTCCAAGCAGATTATGATAGTATCAGATTTATTTTTAATTTTGCAAACTTTTTAAAATGTGATATATTCCCTCAAACATAAAATGAAAATTAGTAAAACTAAAATTGTGGCGGCTTTCGGTGAATAATTGTCCATAAAGTGTATTAGAAGAGCATGCAATAAGTACAAAATATCGCGACAAATATTAATGTAAAAAACCTTTTATAGAGAATTGTGGATTAGGAAAAGAGGGAATTTCACAAAACCTTAATTTTTGACGTTCTATGATAATTTTCTAACTGTGACGCTAAAATAGTTGGAGAATTTAAAAAATGAATTGGATACTAACTGATGAAAATTTTCTCTCTCATTCATATTATGAAATGAATTGTAAGGAAATAATGCCACAAAAGGTGAGGTTTGGCCCAGGAGGGGGTTGTTGAGGAGCCTGGGAATGCATGAAATGTGGCAAATAGTAAATAAATATAAAATTAATCGTGAAATAAATTGTACATTCTACGTGAGAGATTACCTAATTATGAGCTTTTCAATAAATGTCTGTTATTTTGGCCTTCTAAAACAAAATTAAAAAGTATTACCAGATTCTGTTAGTATCCAATTTAGTTTTAATTTTTCCTACTTATTTAAATGTAAAATCTCCCCCAAACATGTAACTTACGATAATTAATATAAAACGAATAGATAATAGGTGAGGAATGGCCCACGGAGGGGTTAGTGAGGTGCCTGGGAAAACATTAAGAATTTGAAATTGTAAAAAAACACTTTTAGTAACGAAAAGCGCATTTTAAGAAATAGGGAGATCATCTGTATAGTCTTTATAAAGAAATGTACTTTAACAATTGACGTTCTATTAAACTTGCTTAAATATGATGGTGGAAAAGTTGGAAAATCTTAAAAATAAATCTGATACTGAAAAATTTAAATGTAAATATCTATCTAAATTATATAAAGCAATAAAATTATGAGCATATAAAGTCACAATAGGTGAGGTTTTGGCCCAGGAGGGGGTGTTGAGGCGCCTGGGATAGCAAGAAATGTGACAAATAGAAAATAAACATGAAATTTTAGTAGTCAAAATTCCATCTTTTTAAAGAAAAATATTTGTAAGTTAGGCCTTTTTAAAATTATTATTTGATATTTCTGACTTTTAAAACAAAATTAAACATTCCAAGCAGATTATGATAGTATCAGATTTATTTTTAATTTTCCAAACTTTTTAAAATGTGATATATTCCCTCAAACATAAATTGAAAATTAGTAAAACTAAAATTGTGGCGGCTTTCGGTGAATAATTGTCCATAAAGTGTATTAGAAGAGCATGCAATAAGTACAAAATACCGCGACAAATATTAATGTAAAAAACCTTTCATATAGAATTGTGCATTAGGAAAAGAGGGAATTTCACAAAACCTTAATTTTTGACGTTCTATGATAATTTTCTAACTGTGACGCTAAAATAGTTGGAGAATTTAAAAAATGAATTGGATACTAACTGATGAAAATTTTCTCTCTCATTCATATTATGAAATGAATTGTAAGGAAATAATGCCACAAAAGGTGAGGTTTGGCCCAGGAGGGGGTTGTTGAGGAGCCTGGGAATGCATGAAATGTGGCAAATAGTAAATAAATATAAAATTAATCGTGAAATAAATTGTACATTCTACGTGAGAGATTACCTAATTATGAGCTTTTCAATAAATGTCTGTTATTTTGGCCTTCTAAAACAAAATTAAAAAGTATTACCCGATTCTGTTAGTATCCAATTTAGTTTTAATTTTTCCTACTTATTTAAATGTAAAATCTCCCTCAAACATGTAACTTACGATAATTAATATAAAACGAAGAGATAACAGGTGAGGAATGGCCCAGGGAGGGGTTAGTGAGGTGCCTGGGAAAACATTAAGAATTTGAAATTGTAAAAAAACACTTCTGGTAACGAAAAGCGCATTTTAAGAAATAGGGAGATCATCTGTATAGTCTTTATAAAGAAATGTACTTTAACAATTGACGTTCTATTAAACTTGCTTAAATATGATGGTGGAAAAGTTGGAAAATCTTAAAAATAAATCTGATACTGACAAATTTAAATGTAAACATCTATCTAAATTATATAAAGAAATAAAATTATGAGCATATAAAGTCACAATAGGTGAGGTTTTGGCCCAGGAGGGGGTGTTGAGGCGCCTGGGATAGCAAGAAATGTGACAAATAGAAAATAAACATGAAATTTTAGTAGTCAAAATTCCATCTTTTTAAAGAAAAATATTTGTAATTTAGGCCTTTTTAAAATTATTATTTGATATTTCTGACTTTTAAAACAAAATTAAACATTCCAAGCAGATTATGATAGTATCAGATTTATTTTTAATTTTGCAAACTTTTTAAAATGTGATATATTCCCTCAAACATAAAATGAAAATTAGTAAAACTAAAATTGTGGCGGCTTTCGGTGAATAATTGTCCATAAAGTGTATTAGAAGAGCATGCAATGAGTACAAAATATCGCGACAAATATTAATGTAAAAAACCTTTTATAGAGAATTGTGCATTAGGAAAAGAGGGAATTTCACAAAACCTTAATTTTTGACGTTCTATGATAATTTTCTAACTGTGACGCTAAAATAGTTGGAGAATTTAAAAAATGAATTGGATACTAACTGATGAAAATTTTCTCTCTCATTCATATTATGAAATGAATTGTAAGGAAATAATGCCACAAAAGGTGAGGTTTGGCCCAGGAGGGGGTTGTTGAGGAGCCTGGGAATGCATGAAATGTGGCAAATAGTAAATAAATATAAAATTAATCGTGAAATAAATTGTACATTCTACGTGAGAGATTACCTAATTATGAGCTTTTCAATAAATGTCTGTTATTTTGGCCTTCTAAAACAAAATTAAAAAGTATTACCAGATTCTGTTAGTATCCAATTTAGTTTTAATTTTTCCTACTTATTTAAATGTAAAATCTCCCCCAAACATGTAACTTACGATAATTAATATAAAACGAATAGATAATAGGTGAGGAATGGCCCAGGGAGGGGTTAGTGAGGTGCCTGGGAAAACATTAAGAATTTGAAATTGTAAAAAAACACTTTTAGTAACGAAAAGCGCATTTTAAGAAATAGGGAGATCATCTGTATAGTCTTTATAAAGAAATGTACTTTAACAATTGACGTTCTATTAAACTTGCTTAAATATGATGGTGGAAAAGTTGGAAAATCTTAAAAATAAATCTGATACTGAAAAATTTAAATGTAAATATCTATCTAAATTATATAAAGAAATAAAATTATGAGCATATAAAGTCACAATAGGTGAGGTTTTGGCCCAGGAGGGGGTGTTGAGGCGCCTGGGATAGCAAGAAATGTGACAAATAGAAAATAAACATGAAATTTTAGTAGTCAAAATTCCACCTTTTTAAAGAAAAATATTTGTAATTTAGGCCTTTTTAAAATTATTATTTGATATTTCTGACTTTTAAAACAAAATTAAACATTCCAAGCAGATTATGATAGTATCAGATTTATTTTTAATTTTGCAAACTTTTTAAAATGTGATATATTCCCTCAAACATAAAATGAAAATTAGTAAAACTAAAATTGTGGCGGCTTTCGGTGAATAATTGTCCATAAAGTGTATTAGAAGAGCATGCAATGAGTACAAAATATCGCGACAAATATTAATGTAAAAAACCTTTTATAGAGAATTGTGCATTAGGAAAAGAGGGAATTTCACAAAACCTTAATTTTTGACGTTCTATGATAATTTTCTAACTGTGACGCTAAAATAGTTGGAGAATTTAAAAAATGAATTGGATACTAACTGATGAAAATTTTCTCTCTCATTCATATTATGAAATGAATTGTAAGGAAATAATGCCACAAAAGGTGAGGTTTGGCCCAGGAGGGGGTTGTTGAGGAGCCTGGGAATGCATGAAATGTGGCAAATAGTAAATAAATATAAAATTAATCGTGAAATAAATTGTACATTCTACGTGAGAGATTACCTAATTATGAGCTTTTCAATAAATGTCTGTTATTTTGGCCTTCTAAAACAAAATTAAAAAGTATTACCCGATTCTGTTAGTATCCAATTTAGTTTTAATTTTTCCTACTTATTTAAATGTAAAATCTCCCTCAAACATGTAACTTACGATAATTAATATAAAACGAATAGATAATAGGTGAGGAATGGCCCAGGGAGGGGTTAGTGAGGTGCCTGGGAAAACATTAAGAATTTGAAATTGTAAAAAAACACTTTTAGTAACGAAAAGCGCATTTTAAGAAATAGGGAGATCATCTGTATAGTCTTTATAAAGAAATGTACTTTAACAATTGACGTTCTATTAAACTTGCTTAAATATGATGGTGGAAAAGTTGGAAAATCTTAAAAATAAATCTGATACTGACAAATTTAAATGCAAACATCTATCTAAATTATATAAAGAAATAAAATTATGAGCATATAAAGTCACAATAGGTGAGGTTTTGGCCCAGGAGGGGGTGTTGAGGCGCCTGGGATAGCAAGAAATGTGACAAATAGAAAATAAACATGAAATTTTAGTAGTCAAAATTACATCTTTTTAAAGAAAAATATTTGTAATTTAGGCCTTTTTAAAATTATTATTTGATATTTCTGACTTTTAAAACAAAATTAAACATTCCAAGCAGATTATGATAGTATCAGATTTATTTTTAATTTTGCAAACTTTTTAAAATGTGATATATTCCCTCAAACATAAAATGAAAATTAGTAAAACTAAAATTGTGGCGGCTTTCGGTGAATAATTGTCCATAAAGTGTATTAGAAGAGCATGCAATGAGTACAAAATATCGCGACAAATATTAATGTAAAAAACCTTTTATAGAGAATTGTGCATTAGGAAAAGAGGGAATTTCACAAAACCTTAATTTTTGACGTTCTATGATAATTTTCTAACTGTGACGCTAAAATAGTTGGAGAATTTAAAAAATGAATTGGATACTAACTGATGAAAATTTTCTCTCTCATTCATATTATGAAATGAATTGTAAGGAAATAATGCCACAAAAGGTGAGGTTTGGCCCAGGAGGGGGTTGTAGAGGAGCCTGGGAATGCATGAAATGTGGCAAATAGTAAATAAATATAAAATTAATCGTGAAATAAATTGTACATTCTACGTGAGAGATTACCTAATTATGAGCTTTTCAATAAATGTCTGTTATTTTGGCCTTCTAAAACAAAATTAAAAAGTATTACCAGATTCTGTTAGTATCCAATTTAGTTTTAATTTTTCCTACTTATTTAAATGTAAAATCTCCCTCAAACATGTAACTTACGATAATTAATATAAAACGAAGAGATAATAGGTGAGGAATGGCCCAGGGAGGGGTTAGTGAGGTGCCTGGGAAAACATTAAGAATTTGAAATTGTAAAAAAACACTTTTAGTAACGAAAAGCGCATTTTAAGAAATAGGGAGATCATCTGTATAGTCTTTATAAAGAAATGTACTTTAACAATTGACGTTCTATTAAACTTGCTTAAATATGATGGTGGAAAAGTTGGAAAATCTTAAAAATAAATCTGATACTGACAAATTTAAATGTAAACATCTATCTAAATTATATAAAGAAATAAAATTATGAGCATATAAAGTCACAATAGGTGAGGTTTTGGCCCAGGAGGGGGTGTTGAGGCGCCTGGGATAGCAAGAAATGTGACAAATAGAAAATAAACATGAAATTTTAGTAGTCAAAATTCCATCTTTTTAAAGAAAAATATTTGTAATTTAGGCCTTTTTAAAATTATTATTTGATATTTCTGACTTTTAAAACAAAATTAAACATTCCAAGCAGATTATGATAGTATCAGATTTATTTTTAATTTTGCAAACTTTTTAAAATGTGATATATTCCCTCAAACATAAAATGAAAATTAGTAAAACTAAAATTGTGGCGGCTTTCGGTGAATAATTGTCCATAAAGTGTATTAGAAGAGCATGCAATGAGTACAAAATATCGCGACAAATATTAATGTAAAAAACCTTTTATAGAGAATTGTGCATTAGGAAAAGAGGGAATTTCACAAAACCTTAATTTTTGACGTTCTATGATAATTTTCTAACTGTGACGCTAAAATAGTTGGAGAATTTAAAAAATGAATTGGATACTAACTGATGAAAATTTTCTCTCTCATTCATATTATGAAATGAATTGTAAGAAAATAATGCCACAAAACTTGAGGTTTGGCCCAGGAGGGGGTTGTTGAGGAGCCTGGGAATGCATGAAATGTGGCAAATAGTAAATAAATATAAAATTAATCGTGAAATAAATTGTACATTCTACCGGAGAGATTACCTAATTATGAGCTTTTCAATAAATGTCTGTTATTTTGGCCTTCTAAACAAAATTAAAAAGTATTACCAGATTCTGTTAGTATCCAATTTAGTTTTAATTTTTCCTACTTATTCAAATGTAAAATCTCCCTCAAACATGTAACTTACGATAATTAATATAAAACGAATAGATAATAGGTGAGGAATGGCCCAGGGAGGGGTTAGTGAGGTGCCTGGGAAAACATTAAGAATTTGAAATTGTAAAAAAACACTTTTAGTAACGAAACGCGCATTTTAAGAAATAGGGAGATCATCTGTATAGTCTTTATAAAGAAATGTACTTTAACAATTGACGTTCTATTAAACTTGCTTAAATATGATGGTGGAAAAGTTGGAAAATCTTAAAAATAAATCTGATACTGAAAAATTTAAATGTAAATATCTATCTAAATTATATAAAGCAATAAAATTATGAGCATATAAAGTCACAATAGGTGAGGTTTTGGCCCAGGAGGGGGTGTTGAGGCGCCTGGGATAGCAAGAAATGTGACAAATAGAAAATAAACATGAAATTTTAGTAGTCAAAATTACATCTTTTTAAAGAAAAATATTTGTAATTTAGGCCTTTTTAAAATTATTATTTGATATTTCTGACTTTTAAAACAAAATTAAATATTCCAAGCAGATTATGATAGTATCAGATTTATTTTTAATTTTGCAAACTTTTTAAAATGTGATATATTCCCTCAAACATAAAATGAAAATTAGTAAAACTAAAATTGTGGCGGCTTTCGGTGAATAATTGTCCATAAAGTGTATTAGAAGAGCATGCAATGAGTACAAAATATCGCGACAAATATTAATGTAAAAAACCTTTTATAGAGAATTGTGCATTAGGAAAAGAGGGAATTTCACAAAACCTTAATTTTTGACGTTCTATGATAATTTTCTAACTGTGACGCTAAAATAGTTGGAGAATTTAAAAAATGAATTGGATACTAACTGATGAAAATTTTCTCTCTCATTCATATTATGAAATGAATTGTAAGGAAATAATGCCACAAAAGGTGAGGTTTGGCCCAGGAGGGGGTTGTAGAGGAGCCTGGGAATGCATGAAATGTGGCAAATAGTAAATAAATATAAAATTAATCGTGAAATAAATTGTACATTCTACGTGAGAGATTACCTAATTATGAGCTTTTCAATAAATGTCTGTTATTTTGGCCTTCTAAAACAAAATTAAAAAATATTACCCGATTCTGTTAGTATCCAATTTAGTTTTAATTTTTCCTACTTATTTAAATGTAAAATCTCCCTCAAACATGTAACTTACGATAATTAATATAAAACGAATAGATAATAGGTGAGGAATGGCCCAGGGAGGGGTTAGTGAGGTGCCTGGGAAAACATTAAGAATTTGAAATTGTAAAAAAACACTTTTAGTAACGAAAAGCGCATTTTAAGAAATAGGGAGATCATCTGTATAGTCTTTATAAAGAAATGTACTTTAACAATTGACGTTCTATTAAACTTGCTTAAATATGATGGTGGAAAAGTTGGAAAATCTTAAAAATAAATCTGATACTGAAAAATTTAAATGTAAATATCTATCTAAATTATATAAAGAAATAAAATTATGAGCATATAAAGTCACAATAGGTGAGGTTTTGGCCCAGGAGGGGGTGTTGAGGCGCCTGGGATAGCAAGAAATGTGACAAATAGAAAATAAACATGAAATTTTAGTAGTCAAAATTCCATCTTTTTAAAGAAAAATATTTGTAAGTTAGGCCTTTTTAAAATTATTATTTGATATTTCTGACTTTTAAAACAAAATTAAACATTCCAAGCAGATTATGATAGTATCAGATTTATTTTTAATTTTCCAAACTTTTTAAAATGTGATATATTCCCTCAAACATAAATTGAAAATTAGTAAAACTAAAATTGTGGCGGCTTTCGGTGAATAATTGTCCATAAAGTGTATTAGGAGAGCATGCAATGAGTACAAAATATCGCGACAAATATTAATGTAAAAAACCTTTTATAGAGAATTGTGCATTAGGAAAAGAGGGAATTTCACAAAACCTTAATTTTTGACGTTCTATGATAATTTTCTAACTGTGACGCTAAAATAGTTGGAGAATTTAAAAAATGAATTGGATACTAACTGATGAAAATTTTCTCTCTCATTCATATTATGAAATGAATTGTAAGGAAATAATGCCACAAAAGGTGAGGTTTGGCCCAGGAGGGGGTTGTTGAGGAGCCTGGGAATGCATGAAATGTGGCAAATAGTAAATAAATATAAAATTAATCGTGAAATAAATTGTACATTCTACCGGAGAGATTACCTAATTATGAGCTTTTCAATAAATGTCTGTTATTTTGGCCTTCTAAACAAAATTAAAAAGTATTACCAGATTCTGTTAGTATCCAATTTAGTTTTAATTTTTCCTACTTATTTAAATGTAAAATCTCCCCCAAACATGTAACTTACGATAATTAATATAAAACGAATAGATAATAGGTGAGGAATGGCCCAGGGAGGGGTTAGTGAGGTGCCTGGGAAAACATTAAGAATTTGAAATTGTAAAAAAACACTTTTAGTAACGAAAAGCGCATTTTAAGAAATAGGGAGATCATCTGTATAGTCTTTATAAAGAAATGTACTTTAACAATTGACGTTCTATTAAACTTGCTTAAATATGATGGTGGAAAAGTTGGAAAATCTTAAAAATAAATCTGATACTGAAAAATTTAAATGTAAATATCTATCTAAATTATATAAAGCAATAAAATTATGAGCATATAAAGTCACAATAGGTGAGGTTTTGGCCCAGGAGGGGGTGTTGAGGCGCCTGGGATAGCAAGAAATGTGACAAATAGAAAATAAAATGAAATTTTAGTAGTCAAAATTCCATCTTTTTAAAGAAAAATATTTGTAATTTAGGCCTTTTTAAAATTATTATTTGATATTTCTGACTTTTAAAACAAAATTAAACATTCCAAGCAGATTATGATAGTATCAGATTTATTTTTAATTTTGCAAACTTTTTAAAATGTGATATATTCTCTCAAACATAAAATGAAAATTAGTAAAACTAAAATTGTGGCGGCTTTCGGTGAATAATTGTCCATAAAGTGTATTAGAAGAGCATGCAATGAGTACAAAATATCGCGACAAATATTAATGTAAAAAACCTTTAATAGAGAATTGTGCATTAGGAAAAGAGGGAATTTCACAAAACATTAATTTTTGACGTTCTATGATAATTTTCTAACTGTGACGCTAAAATAGTTGGAGAATTTAAAAAATGAATTGGATACTAACTGATGAAAATTTTCTCTCTCATTCATATTATGAAATGAATTGTAAGGAAATAATGCCACAAAAGGTGAGGTTTGGCCCAGGAGGGGGTTGTTGAGGAGCCTGGGAATGCATGAAATGTGGCAAATAGTAAATAAATATAAAATTAATCGTGAAATAAATTGTACATTCTACGTGAGAGATTACCTAATTATGAGCTTTTCAATAAATGTCTGTTATTTTGGCCTTCTAAAACAAAATTAAAAAGTATTACCAGATTCTGTTAGTATCCAATTTAGTTTTAATTTTTCCTACTTATTTAAATGTAAAATCTCCCTCAAACATGTAACTTACGATAATTAATATAAAACGAAGAGATAATAGGTGAGGAATGGCCCAGGGAGGGGTTAGTGAGGTGCCTGGGAAAACATTAAGAATTTGAAATTCTAAAAAAGCTCTTTTAGTAACGAAAAGCGCATTTTAAGAAATAGGGAGATCATCTGTATAGTCTTTATAAAGAAATGTACTTTAACAATTGACGTTCTATTAAACTTGCTTAAATATAATGGTGGAAAAGTTGGAAAATCTTAAAAATAAATCTGATACTGACAAATTTAAATGTAAACATCTATCTAAATTATATAAAGAAATAAAATTATGAGCATATAAAGTCACAATAGGTGAGGTTTTGGCCCAGGAGGGGGTGTTGAGGCGCCTGGGATAGCAAGAAATGTGACAAATAGAAAATAAACATGAAATTTTAGTAGTCAAAATTCCATCTTTTTAAAGAAAAATATTTGTAATTTAGGCCTTTTTAAAATTATTATTTGATATTTCTGACTTTTAAAACAAAATTAAACATTCCAAGCAGATTATGATAGTATCAGATTTATTTTTAATTTTGCAAACTTTTTAAAATGTGATATATTCCCTCAAACATAAAATGAAAATTAGTAAAACTAAAATTGTGGCGGCTTTCGGTGAATAATTGTCCATAAAGTGTATTAGAAGAGCATGCAATGAGTACAAAATATCGCGACAAATATTAATGTAAAAAACCTTTTATAGAGAATTGTGCATTAGGAAAAGAGGGAATTTCACAAAACCTTAATTTTTGACGTTCTATGATAATTTTCTAACTGTGACGCTAAAATAGTTGGAGAATTTAAAAAATGAATTGGATACTAACTGATGAAAATTTTCTCTCTCATTCATATTATGAAATGAATTGTAAGGAAATAATGCCACAAAAGGTGAGGTTTGGCCCAGGAGGGGGTTGTTGAGGAGCCTGGGAATGCATGAAATGTGGAAAATAGTAAATAAATATAAAATTAATCGTGAAATAAATTGTACATTCTACCGGAGAGATTACCTAATTATGAGCTTTTCAATAAATGTCTGTTATTTTGGCCTTCTAAAACAAAATTAAAAAGTATTACCAGATTCTGTTAGTATCCAATTTAGTTTTAATTTTTCCTACTTATTTAAATGTAAAATCTCCCCCAAACATGTAACTTACGATAATTAATATAAAACGAATAGATAATAGGTGAGGAATGGCCCAGGGAGGGGTTAGTGAGGTGCCTGGGAAAACATTAAGAATTTGAAATTGTAAAAAAACACTTTTAGTAACGAAAAGCGCATTTTAAGAAATAGGGAGATCATCTGTATAGTCTTTATAAAGAAATGTACTTTAACAATTGACGTTCTATTAAACTTGCTTAAATATGATGGTGGAAAAGTTGGAAAATCTTAAAAATAAATCTGATACTGAAAAATTTAAATGTAAATATCTATCTAAATTATATAAAGCAATAAAATTATGAGCATATAAAGTCACAATAGGTGAGGTTTTGGCCCAGGAGGGGGTGTTGAGGCGCCTGGGATAGCAAGAAATGTGACAAATAGAAAATAAAATGAAATTTTAGTAGTCAAAATTCCATCTTTTTAAAGAAAAACATTTGTAATTTAGGCCTTTTTAAAATTATTATTTGATATTTCTGACTTTTAAAACAAAATTAAACATTCCAAGCAGATTATGATAGTATCAGATTTATTTTTAATTTTGCAAACTTTTTAAAATGTGATATATTCTCTCAAACATAAAATGAAAATTAGTAAAACTAAAATTGTGGCGGCTTTCGGTGAATAATTGTCCATAAAGTGTATTAGAAGAGCATGCAATGAGTACAAAATATCGCGACAAATATTAATGTAAAAAACCTTTAATAGAGAATTGTGCATTAGGAAAAGAGGGAATTTCACAAAACCTTAATTTTTGACGTTCTATGATAATTTTCTAACTGTGACGCTAAAATAGTTGGAGAATTTAAAAAATGAATTGGATACTAACTGATGAAAATTTTCTCTCTCATTCATATTATGAAATGAATTGTAAGGAAATAATGCCACAAAAGGTGAGGTTTGGCCCAGGAGGGGCTTGTTGAGGAGCCTGGGAATGCATGAAATGTGGCAAATAGTAAATAAATATAAAATTAATCGTGAAATAAATTGTACATTCTACGTGAGAGATTACCTAATTATGAGCTTTTCAATAAATGTCTGTTATTTTGGCCTTCTAAAACAAAATTAAAAAGTATTACCAGATTCTGTTAGTATCCAATTTAGTTTTAATTTTTCCTACTTATTTAAATGTAAAATCTCCCTCAAACATGTAACTTACGATAATTAATATAAAACGAAGAGATAATAGGTGAGGAATGGCCCAGGGAGGGGTTAGTGAGGTGCCTGGGAAAACATTAAGAATTTGAAATTCTAAAAAAGCTCTTTTAGTAACGAAAAGCGCATTTTAAGAAATAGGGAGATCATCTGTATAGTCTTTATAAAGAAATGTACTTTAACAATTGACGTTCTATTAAACTTGCTTAAATATAATGGTGGAAAAGTTGGAAAATCTTAAAAATAAATCTGATACTGACAAATTTAAATGTAAACATCTATCTAAATTATATAAAGAAATAAAATTATGAGCATATAAAGTCACAATAGGTGAGGTTTTGGCCCAGGAGGGGGTGTTGAGGCGCCTGGGATAGCAAGAAATGTGACAAATAGAAAATAAACATGAAATTTTAGTAGTCAAAATTCCATCTTTTTAAAGAAAAATATTTGTAATTTAGGCCTTTTTAAAATTATTATTTGATATTTCTGACTTTTAAAACAAAATTAAACATTCCAAGCAGATTATGATAGTATCAGATTTATTTTTAATTTTGCAAACTTTTTAAAATGTGATATATTCCCTCAAACATAAAATGAAAATTAGTAAAACTAAAATTGTGGCGGCTTTCGGTGAATAATTGTCCATAAAGTGTATTAGAAGAGCATGCAATGAGTACAAAATATCGCGACAAATATTAATGTAAAAAACCTTTTATAGAGAATTGTGCATTAGGAAAAGAGGGAATTTCACAAAACCTTAATTTTTGACGTTCTATGATAATTTTCTAACTGTGACGCTAAAATAGTTGGAGAATTTAAAAAATGAATTGGATACTAACTGATGAAAATTTTCTCTCTCATTCATATTATGAAATGAATTGTAAGGAAATAATGCCACAAAAGGTGAGGTTTGGCCCAGGAGGGGGTTGTTGAGGAGCCTGGGAATGCATGAAATGTGGAAAATAGTAAATAAATATAAAATTAATCGTGAAATAAATTGTACATTCTACCGGAGAGATTACCTAATTATGAGCTTTTCAATAAATGTCTGTTATTTTGGCCTTCTAAAACAAAATTAAAAAGTATTACCAGATTCTGTTAGTATCCAATTTAGTTTTAATTTTTCCTACTTATTTAAATGTAAAATCTCCCCCAAACATGTAACTTACGATAATTAATATAAAACGAATAGATAATAGGTGAGGAATGGCCCAGGGAGGGGTTAGTGAGGTGCCTGGGAAAACATTAAGAATTTGAAATTGTAAAAAAACACTTTTAGTAACGAAAAGCGCATTTTAAGAAATAGGGAGATCATCTGTATAGTCTTTATAAAGAAATGTACTTTAACAATTGACGTTCTATTAAACTTGCTTAAATATGATGGTGGAAAAGTTGGAAAATCTTAAAAATAAATCTGATACTGAAAAATTTAAATGTAAATATCTATCTAAATTATATAAAGCAATAAAATTATGAGCATATAAAGTCACAATAGGTGAGGTTTTGGCCCAGGAGGGGGTGTTGAGGCGCCTGGGATAGCAAGAAATGTGACAAATAGAAAATAAAATGAAATTTTAGTAGTCAAAATTCCATCTTTTTAAAGAAAAACATTTGTAATTTAGGCCTTTTTAAAATTATTATTTGATATTTCTGACTTTTAAAACAAAATTAAACATTCCAAGCAGATTATGATAGTATCAGATTTATTTTTAATTTTGCAAACTTTTTAAAATGTGATATATTCTCTCAAACATAAAATGAAAATTAGTAAAACTAAAATTGTGGCGGCTTTCGGTGAATAATTGTCCATAAAGTGTATTAGAAGAGCATGCAATGAGTACAAAATATCGCGACAAATATTAATGTAAAAAACCTTTAATAGAGAATTGTGCATTAGGAAAAGAGGGAATTTCACAAAACCTTAATTTTTGACGTTCTATGATAATTTTCTAACTGTGACGCTAAAATAGTTGGAGAATTTAAAAAATGAATTGGATACTAACTGATGAAAATTTTCTCTCTCATTCATATTATGAAATGAATTGTAAGGAAATAATGCCACAAAAGGTGAGGTTTGGCCCAGGAGGGGCTTGTTGAGGAGCCTGGGAATGCATGAAATGTGGCAAATAGTAAATAAATATAAAATTAATCGTGAAATAAATTGTACATTCTACGTGAGAGATTACCTAATTATGAGCTTTTCAATAAATGTCTGTTATTTTGGCCTTCTAAAACAAAATTAAAAAGTATTACCAGATTCTGTTAGTATCCAATTTAGTTTTAATTTTTCCTACTTATTTAAATGTAAAATCTCCCTCAAACATGTAACTTACGATAATTAATATAAAACGAAGAGATAATAGGTGAGGAATGGCCCAGGGAGGGGTTAGTGAGGTGCCTGGGAAAACATTAAGAATTTGAAATTCTAAAAAAGCTCTTTTAGTAACGAAAAGCGCATTTTAAGAAATAGGGAGATCATCTGTATAGTCTTTATAAAGAAATGTACTTTAACAATTGACGTTCTATTAAACTTGCTTAAATATAATGGTGGAAAAGTTGGAAAATCTTAAAAATAAATCTGATACTGACAAATTTAAATGTAAACATCTATCTAAATTATATAAAGAAATAAAATTATGAGCATATAAAGTCACAATAGGTGAGGTTTTGGCCCAGGAGGGGGTGTTGAGGCGCCTGGGATAGCAAGAAATGTGACAAATAGAAAATAAACATGAAATTTTAGTAGTCAAAATTCCATCTTTTTAAAGAAAAATATTTGTAATTTAGGCCTTTTTAAAATTATTATTTGATATTTCTGACTTTTAAAACAAAATTAAACATTCCAAGCAGATTATGATAGTATCAGATTTATTTTTAATTTTGCAAACTTTTTAAAATGTGATATATTCCCTCAAACATAAAATGAAAATTAGTAAAACTAAAATTGTGGCGGCTTTCGGTGAATAATTGTCCATAAAGTGTATTAGAAGAGCATGCAATGAGTACAAAATATCGCGACAAATATTAATGTAAAAAACCTTTTATAGAGAATTGTGCATTAGGAAAAGAGGGAATTTCACAAAACCTTAATTTTTGACGTTCTATGATAATTTTCTAACTGTGACGCTAAAATAGTTGGAGAATTTAAAAAATGAATTGGATACTAACTGATGAAAATTTTCTCTCTCATTCATATTATGAAATGAATTGTAAGGAAATAATGCCACAAAAGGTGAGGTTTGGCCCAGGAGGGGGTTGTTGAGGAGCCTGGGAATGCATGAAATGTGGCAAATAGTAAATAAATATAAAATTAATCGTGAAATAAATTGTACATTCTACCGGAGAGATTACCTAATTATGAGCTTTTCAATAAATGTCTGTTATTTTGGCCTTCTAAAACAAAATTAAAAAGTATTACCAGATTCTGTTAGTATCCAATTTAGTTTTAATTTTTCCTACTTATTTAAATGTAAAATCTCCCCCAAACATGTAACTTACGATAATTAATATAAAACGAATAGATAATAGGTGAGGAATGGCCCAGGGAGGGGTTAGTGAGGTGCCTGGGAAAACATTAAGAATTTGAAATTGTAAAAAAACACTTTTAGTAACGAAAAGCGCATTTTAAGAAATAGGGAGATCATCTGTATAGTCTTTATAAAGAAATGTACTTTAACAATTGACGTTCTATTAAACTTGCTTAAATATGATGGTGGAAAAGTTGGAAAATCTTAAAAATAAATCTGATACTGAAAAATTTAAATGTAAATATCTATCTAAATTATATAAAGCAATAAAATTATGAGCATATAAAGTCACAATAGGTGAGGTTTTGGCCCAGGAGGGGGTGTTGAGGCGCCTGGGATAGCAAGAAATGTGACAAATAGAAAATAAACATGAAATTTTAGTAGTCAAAATTCCATCTTTTTAAAGAAAAATATTTGTAAGTTAGGCCTTTTTAAAATTATTATTTGATATTTCTGACTTTTAAAACACAATTAAACATTCCAAGCAGATTATGGTAGTATCAGATTTATTTTTAATTTTCCAAACTTTTTAAAATGTGATATATTCCCTCAAACATAAATTGAAAATTAGTAAAACTAAAATTGTGGCGGCTTTCGGTGAATAATTGTCCATAAAGTGTATTAGAAGAGCATGCAATAAGTACAAAATACCGCGACAAATATTAATGTAAAAAACCTTTCATATAGAATTGTGCATTAGGAAAAGAGGGAATTTAACAAAACCTTAATTTTGGACGTTCTATGATAATTTTCTAACTGTGACGCTAAAATAGTTGGAGAATTTAAAAAATGAATTGGATACTAACTTATGAAAATTTTCTCTCTCATTCATATTATGAAATGAATTGTAAGGAAATAATGCCACAAAAGGTGAGGTTTGGCCCAGGAGTGGGTTGTTGAGGAGCCTGGGAATGCATGAAATGTGGCAAATAGTAAATAAATATAAAATTAATCGTGAAATAAATTGTACATTCTACGTGAGAGATTACCTAATTATGAGCTTTTCAATAAATGTCTGTTATTTTGGCCTTCTAAAACAAAATTAAAAAGTATTACCAGATTCTGTTAGTATCCAATTTAGTTTTAATTTTTCCTACTTATTTAAATGTAAAATCTCCCCCAAACATGTAACTTACGATAATTAATATAAAACGAATAGATAATAGGTGAGGAATGGCCCAGGGAGGGGTTAGTGAGGTGCCTGGGAAAACATTAAGAATTTGAAATTGTAAAAAAACACTTTTAGTAACGAAAAGCGCATTTTAAGAAATAGGGAGATCATCTGTATAGTCTTTATAAAGAAATGTACTTTAACAATTGACGTTCTATTAAACTTGCTTAAATATGATGGTGGAAAAGTTGGAAAATCTTAAAAATAAATCTGATACTGACAAATTTAAATGTAAATATCTATCTAAATTATATAAAGAAATAAAATTATGAGCATATAAAGTCACAATAGGTGAGGTTTTGGCCCAGGAGGGGGTGTTGAGGCGCCTGGGATAGCAAGAAATGTGACAAATAGAAAATAAACATGAAATTTTAGTAGTCAAAATTCCATCTTTTTAAAGAAAAATATTTGTAATTTAGGCCTTTTTAAAATTATTATTTGATATTTCTGACTTTTAAAACAAAATTAAACATTCCAAGCAGATTATGATAGTATCAGATTTATTTTTAATTTTGCAAACTTTTTAAAATGTGATACATTCCCTCAAACATAAAATGAAAATTAGTAAAACTAAAATTGTGGCGGCTTTCGGTGAATAATTGTCCATAAAGTGTATTAGAAGAGCATGCAATAAGTACAAAATATCGCGACAAATATTAATGTAAAAAACCTTTTATAGAGAATTGTGCATTAGGAAAAGAGGGAATTTCACAAAACCTTAATTTTTGACGTTCTATGATAATTTTCTAACTGTGACGCTAAAATAGTTGGAGAATTTAAAAAATGAATTGGATACTAACTGATGAAAATTTTCTCTCTCATTCATATTATGAAATGAATTGTAAGAAAATAATGCCACAAAAGGTGAGGTTTGGCCCAGGAGGGGGTTGTTGAGGAGCCTGGGAATGCATGAAATGTGGCAAATAGTAAATAAATATAAAATTAATCGTGAAATAAATTGTACATTCTACGTGAGAGATTACCTAATTATGAGCTTTTCAATAAATGTCTGTTATTTTGGCCTTCTAAAACAAAATTAAAAAGTATTACCAGATTCTGTTAGTATCCAATTTAGTTTTAATTTTTCCTACTTATTTAATTGTAAAATCTCCCCCAAACATGTAACTTACGATAATTAATATAAAACGAATAGATAATAGGTGAGGAATGGCCCAGGGAGGGGTTAGTGAGGTCCCTGGGAAAACATTAAGAATTTGAAATTGTAAAAAAACTCTTTTAGTAACGAAAAGCGCATTTTAAGAAATAGGGAGATCATCTGTATAGTCTTTATAAAGAAATGTACTTTAACAATTGACGTTCTATTAAACTTGCTTAAATATGATGGTGGAAAAGTTGGAAAATCTTAAAAATAAATCTGATACTGACAAATTTAAATGTAAATATCTATCTAAATTATATAAAGAAATAAAATTATGAGCATATAAAGTCACAATAGGTGAGGTTTTGGCCCAGGAGGGGGTGTTGAGGCGCCTGGGATAGCAAGAAATGTGACAAATAGAAAATAAACATGAAATTTTAGTAGTCAAAATTCCATCTTTTTAAAGAAAAATATTTGTAATTTAGGCCTTTTTAAAATTATTATTTGATATTTCTGACTTTTAAAACAAAATTAAACATTCCAAGCAGATTAGGATAGTATCAGATTTATTTATAATTTTGCAAACTTTTTAAAATGTGATATATTCCCTCAAACATAAAATGAAAATTAGTAAAACTAAAATTGTGGCGGCTTTCGGTGAATAATTGTCCATAAAGTGTATTAGAAGAGCATGCAATGAATACAAAATATCGCGACAAATATTAATGTAAAAAACCTTTTATAGAGAATTGTGCATTAGGAAAAGAGGGAATTTCACAAAACCTTAATTTTTGACGTTCTATGATAATTTTCTAACTGTGACGCTAAAATAGTTGGAGAATTTAAAAAATGAATTGGATACTAACTGATGAAAATTTTCTCTCTCATTCATATTATGAAATGAATTGTAAGGAAATAATGCCACAAAAGGTGAGGTTTGGCCCAGGAGTGGGTTGTTGAGGAGCCTGGGAATGCATGAAATGTGGCAAATAGTAAATAAATATAAAATTAATCGTGAAATAAATTGTACATTCTACGTGAGAGATTACCTAATTATGAGCTTTTCAATAAATGTCTGTTATTTTGGCCTTCTAAAACAAAATTAAAAAGTATTACCAGATTCTGTTAGTATCCAATTTAGTTTTAATTTTTCCTACTTATTTAAATGTAAAATCTCCCCCAAACATGTAACTTACGATAATTAATATAAAACGAATAGATAATAGGTGAGGAATGGCCCAGGGAGGGGTTAGTGAGGTGCCTGGGAAAACATTAAGAATTTGAAATTGTAAAAAAACACTTTTAGTAACGAAAAGCGCATTTTAAGAAATAGGGAGATCATCTGTATAGTCTTTATAAAGAAATGTACTTTAACAATTGACGTTCTATTAAACTTGCTTAAATATGATGGTGGAAAAGTTGGAAAATCTTAAAAATAAATCTGATACTGACAAATTTAAATGTAAATATCTATCTAAATTATATAAAGAAATAAAATTATGAGCATATAAAGTCACAATAGGTGAGGTTTTGGCCCAGGAGGGGGTGTTGAGGCGCCTGGGATAGCAAGAAATGTGACAAATAGAAAATAAACATGAAATTTTAGTAGTCAAAATTCCATCTTTTTAAAGAAAAATATTTGTAATTTAGGCCTTTTTAAAATTATTATTTGATATTTCTGACTTTTAAAACAAAATTAAACATTCCAAGCAGATTATGATAGTATCAGATTTATTTTTAATTTTGCAAACTTTTTAAAATGTGATATATTCCCTCAAACATAAAATGAAAATTAGTAAAACTAAAATTGTGGCGGCTTTCGGTGAATAATTGTCCATAAAGTGTATTAGAAGAGCATCCAATAAGTACAAAATATCGCGACAAATATTAATGTAAAAAACCTTTTATAGAGAATTGTGCATTAGGAAAAGAGGGAATTTCACAAAACCTTAATTTTTGACGTTCTATGATAATTTTCTAACTGTGACGCTAAAATAGTTGGAGAATTTAAAAAATGAATTGGATACTAACTGATGAAAATTTTCTCTCTCATTCATATTATGAAATGAATTGTAAGGAAATAATGCCACAAAAGGTGAGGTTTGGCCCAGGAGGGGGTTGTTGAGGAGCCTGGGAATGCATGAAATGTGGCAAATAGTAAATAAATATAAAATTAATCGTGAAATAAATTGTACATTCTACGTGAGAGATTACCTAATTATGAGCTTTTCAATAAATGTCTGTTATTTTGGCCTTCTAAAACAAAATTAAAAAGTATTACCAGATTCTGTTAGTATCCAATTTAGTTTTAATTTTTCCTACTTATTTAATTGTAAAATCTCCCCCAAACATGTAACTTACGATAATTAATATAAAACGAATAGATAATAGGTGAGGAATGGCCCAGGGAGGGGTTAGTGAGGTCCCTGGGAAAACATTAAGAATTTGAAATTCTAAAAAAACTCTTTTAGTAACGAAAAGCGCATTTTAAGAAATAGGGAGATCATCTGTATAGTCTTTATAAAGAAATGTACTTTAACAATTGACGTTCTATTAAACTTGCTTAAATATGATGGTGGAAAAGTTGGAAAATCTTAAAAATAAATCTGATACTGACAAATTTAAATGTAAATATCTATCTAAATTATATAAAGAAATAAAATTATGAGCATATAAAGTCACAATAGGTGAGGTTTTGGCCCAGGAGGGGGTGTTGAGGCGCCTGGGATAGCAAGAAATGTGACAAATAGAAAATAAACATGAAATTTTAGTAGTCAAAATTCCATCTTTTTAAAGAAAAATATTTGTAATTTAGGCCTTTTTAAAATTATTATTTGATATTTCTGACTTATAAAACAAAATTAAACATTCCAAGCAGATTATGATAGTATCAGATTTATTTTTAATTTTGCAAACTTTTTAAAATGTGATATATTCCCTCAAACATAAAATGAAAATTAGTAAAACTAAAATTGTGGCGGCTTTCGGTGAATAATTGTCCATAAAGTGTATTAGAAGAGCATGCAATAAGTACAAAATATCGCGACAAATATTAATATAAAAAACCTTTTATAGAGAATTGTGCATTAGGAAAAGAGGGAATTTCACAAAACCTTAATTTTTGACGTTCTATGATAATTTTCTAACTGTGACGCTAAAATAGTTGGAGAATTTAAAAAATGAATTGGATACTAACTGATGAAAATTTTCTCTCTCATTCATATTATGAAATGAATTGTAAGAAAATAATGCCACAAAAGGTGAGGTTTGGCCCAGGAGGGGGTTGTTGAGGAGCCTGGGAATGCATGAAATGTGGCAAATAGTAAATAAATATAAAATTAATCGTGAAATAAATTGTACATTCTACGTGAGAGATTACCTAATTATGAGCTTTTCAATAAATGTCTGTTATTTTGGCCTTCTAAAACAAAATTAAAAAGTATTACCAGATTCTGTTAGTATCCAATTTAGTTTTAATTTTTCCTACTTATTTAATTGTAAAATCTCCCCCAAACATGTAACTTACGATAATTAATATAAAACGAATAGATAATAGGTGAGGAATGGCCCAGGGAGGGGTTAGTGAGGTCCCTGGGAAAACATTAAGAATTTGAAATTGTAAAAAAACTCTTTTAGTAACGAAAAGCGCATTTTAAGAAATAGGGAGATCATCTGTATAGTCTTTATAAAGAAATGTACTTTAACAATTGACGTTCTATTAAACTTGCTTAAATATGATGGTGGAAAAGTTGGAAAATCTTAAAAATAAATCTGATACTGACAAATTTAAATGTAAATATCTATCTAAATTATATAAAGAAATAAAATTATGAGCATATAAAGTCACAATAGGTGAGGTTTTGGCCCAGGAGGGGGTGTTGAGGCGCCTGGGATAGCAAGAAATGTGACAAATAGAAAATAAACATGAAATTTTAGTAGTCAAAATTCCATCTTTTTAAAGAAAAATATTTGTAATTTAGGCCTTTTTAAAATTATTATTTGATATTTCTGACTTTTAAAACAAAATTAAACATTCCAAGCAGATTAGGATAGTATCAGATTTATTTATAATTTTGCAAACTTTTTAAAATGTGATATATTCCCTCAAACATAAAATGAAAATTAGTAAAACTAAAATTGTGGCGGCTTTCGGTGAATAATTGTCCATAAAGTGTATTAGAAGAGCATGCAATGAGTACAAAATATCGCGACAAATATTAATGTAAAAAACCTTTTATAGAGAATTGTGCATTAGGAAAAGAGGGAATTTCACAAAACCTTAATTTTTGACGTTCTATGATAATTTTCTAACTGTGACGCTAAAATAGTTGGAGAATTTAAAAAATGAATTGGATACTAACTGATGAAAATTTTCTCTCTCATTCATATTATGAAATGAATTGTAAGGAAATAATGCCACAAAAGGTGAGGTTTGGCCCAGGAGGGGGTTGTTGAGGAGCCTGGGAATGCATGAAATGTGGCAAATAGTAAATAAATATAAAATTAATCGTGAAATAAATTGTACATTCTACGTGAGAGATTACCTAATTATGAGCTTTTCAATAAATGTCTGTTATTTTGGCCTTCTAAAACAAAATTAAAAAGTATTACCAGATTCTGTTAGTATCCAATTTAGTTTTAATTTTTCCTACTTATTTAAATGTAAAATCTCCCCCAAACATGTAACTTACGATAATTAATATAAAACGAATAGATAATAGGTGAGGAATGGCCCAGGGAGGGGTTAGTGAGGTGCCTGGGAAAACATTAAGAATTTGAAATTGTAAAAAAACACTTTTAGTAACGCAAAGCGATATTTAAGAAATAGGGAGATCATCTGTATAGTCTTTATAAAGAAATGTACTTTAACAATTGACGTTCTATTAAACTTGCTTAAATATGATGGTGGAAAAGTTGGAAAATCTTAAAAATAAATCTGATACTGACAAATTTAAATGTAAATATCTATCTAAATTATATAAAGAAATAAAATTATGAGCATATAAAGTCACAATAGGTGAGGTTTTGGCCCAGGAGGGGGTGTTGAGGCGCCTGGGATAGCAAGAAATGTGACAAATAGAAAATAAACATGAAATTTTAGTAGTCAAAATTCCATCTTTTTAAAGAAAAATATTTGTAATTTAGGCCTTTTTAAAATTATTATTTGATATTTCTGACTTTTAAAACAAAATTAAACATTCCAAGCAGATTAGGATAGTATCAGATTTATTTATAATTTTGCAAACTTTTTAAAATGTGATATATTCCCTCAAACATAAAATGAAAATTAGTAAAACTAAAATTGTGGCGGCTTTCGGTGAATAATTGTCCATAAAGTGTATTAGAAGAGCATGCAATGAGTACAAAATATCGCGACAAATATTAATGTAAAAAACCTTTTATAGAGAATTGTGCATTAGGAAAAGAGGGAATTTCACAAAACCTTAATTTTTGACGTTCTATGATAATTTTCTAACTGTGACGCTAAAATAGTTGGAGAATTTAAAAAATGAATTGGATACTAACTGATGAAAATTTTCTCTCTCATTCATATTATGAAATGAATTGTAAGGAAATAATGCCACAAAAGGTGAGGTTTGGCCCAGGAGGGGGTTGTTGAGGAGCCTGGGAATGCATGAAATGTGGCAAATAGTAAATAAATATAAAATTAATCGTGAAATAAATTGTACATTCTACGTGAGAGATTACCTAATTATGAGCTTTTCAATAAATGTCTGTTATTTTGGCCTTCTAAAACAAAATTAAAAAGTATTACCAGATTCTGTTAGTATCCAATTTAGTTTTAATTTTTCCTACTTATTTAATTGTAAAATCTCCCCCAAACATGTAACTTACGATAATTAATATAAAACGAATAGATAATAGGTGAGGAATGGCCCAGGGAGGGGTTAGTGAGGTCCCTGGGAAAACATTAAGAATTTGAAATTCTAAAAAAACTCTTTTAGTAACGAAAAGCGCATTTTAAGAAATAGGGAGATCATCTGTATAGTCTTTATAAAGAAATGTACTTTAACAATTGACGTTCTATTAAACTTGCTTAAATATGATGGTGGAAAAGTTGGAAAATCTTAAAAATAAATCTGATACTGACAAATTTAAATGTAAATATCTATCTAAATTATATAAAGAAATAAAATTATGAGCATATAAAGTCACAATAGGTGAGGTTTTGGCCCAGGAGGGGGTGTTGAGGCGCCTGGGATAGCAAGAAATGTGACAAATAGAAAATAAACATGAAATTTTAGTAGTCAAAATTCCATCTTTTTAGAGAAAAATATTTGTAATTTAGGCCTTTTTAAAATTATTATTTGATATTTCTGACTTATAAAACAAAATTAAACATTCCAAGCAGATTATGATAGTATCAGATTTATTTTTAATTTTGCAAACTTTTTAAAATGTGATATATTCCCTCAAACATAAAATGAAAATTAGTAAAACTAAAATTGTGGCGGCTTTCGGTGAATAATTGTCCATAAAGTGTATTAGAAGAGCATGCAATAAGTACAAAATATCGCGACAAATATTAATGTAAAAAACCTTTTATAGAGAATTGTGCATTAGGAAAAGAGGGAATTTCACAAAACCTTAATTTTTGACGTTCTATGATAATTTTCTAACTGTGACGCTAAAATAGTTGGAGAATTTAAAAAATGAATTGGATACTAACTGATGAAAATTTTCTCTCTCATTCATATTATGAAATGAATTGTAAGAAAATAATGCCACAAAAGGTGAGGTTTGGCCCAGGAGGGGGTTGTTGAGGAGCCTGGGAATGCATGAAATGTGGCAAATAGTAAATAAATATAAAATTAATCGTGAAATAAATTGTACATTCTACGTGAGAGATTACCTAATTATGAGCTTTTCAATAAATGTCTGTTATTTTGGCCTTCTAAAACAAAATTAAAAAGTATTACCAGATTCTGTTAGTATCCAATTTAGTTTTAATTTTTCCTACTTATTTAATTGTAAAATCTCCCCCAAACATGTAACTTACGATAATTAATATAAAACGAATAGATAATAGGTGAGGAATGGCCCAGGGAGGGGTTAGTGAGGTCCCTGGGAAAACATTAAGAATTTGAAATTGTAAAAAAACTCTTTTAGTAACGAAAAGCGCATTTTAAGAAATAGGGAGATCATCTGTATAGTCTTTATAAAGAAATGTACTTTAACAATTGACGTTCTATTAAACTTGCTTAAATATGATGGTGGAAAAGTTGGAAAATCTTAAAAATAAATCTGATACTGACAAATTTAAATGTAAATATCTATCTAAATTATATAAAGAAATAAAATTATGAGCATATAAAGTCACAATAGGTGAGGTTTTGGCCCAGGAGGGGGTGTTGAGGCGCCTGGGATAGCAAGAAATGTGACAAATAGAAAATAAACATGAAATTTTAGTAGTCAAAATTCCATCTTTTTAAAGAAAAATATTTGTAATTTAGGCCTTTTTAAAATTATTATTTGATATTTCTGACTTTTAAAACAAAATTAAACATTCCAAGCAGATTAGGATAGTATCAGATTTATTTATAATTTTGCAAACTTTTTAAAATGTGATATATTCCCTCAAACATAAAATGAAAATTAGTAAAACTAAAATTGTGGCGGCTTTCGGTGAATAATTGTCCATAAAGTGTATTAGAAGAGCATGCAATGAGTACAAAATATCGCGACAAATATTAATGTAAAAAACCTTTTATAGAGAATTGTGCATTAGGAAAAGAGGGAATTTCACAAAACCTTAATTTTTGACGTTCTATGATAATTTTCTAACTGTGACGCTAAAATAGTTGGAGAATTTAAAAAATGAATTGGATACTAACTGATGAAAATTTTCTCTCTCATTCATATTATGAAATGAATTGTAAGGAAATAATGCCACAAAAGGTGAGGTTTGGCCCAGGAGGGGGTTGTTGAGGAGCCTGGGAATGCATGAAATGTGGCAAATAGTAAATAAATATAAAATTAATCGTGAAATAAATTGTACATTCTACGTGAGAGATTACCTAATTATGAGCTTTTCAATAAATGTCTGTTATTTTGGCCTTCTAAAACAAAATTAAAAAGTATTACCAGATTCTGTTAGTATCCAATTTAGTTTTAATTTTTCCTACTTATTTAAATGTAAAATCTCCCCCAAACATGTAACTTACGATAATTAATATAAAACGAATAGATAATAGGTGAGGAATGGCCCAGGGAGGGGTTAGTGAGGTGCCTGGGAAAACATTAAGAATTTGAAATTGTAAAAAAACACTTTTAGTAACGCAAAGCGATATTTAAGAAATAGGGAGATCATCTGTATAGTCTTTATAAAGAAATGTACTTTAACAATTGACGTTCTATTAAACTTGCTTAAATATGATGGTGGAAAAGTTGGAAAATCTTAAAAATAAATCTGATACTGACAAATTTAAATGTAAATATCTATCTAAATTATATAAAGAAATAAAATTATGAGCATATAAAGTCACAATAGGTGAGGTTTTGGCCCAGGAGGGGGTGTTGAGGCGCCTGGGATAGCAAGAAATGTGACAAATAGAAAATAAACATGAAATTTTAGTAGTCAAAATTCCATCTTTTTAAAGAAAAATATTTGTAATTTAGGCCTTTTTAAAATTATTATTTGATATTTCTGACTTTTAAAACAAAATTAAACATTCCAAGCAGATTAGGATAGTATCAGATTTATTTATAATTTTGCAAACTTTTTAAAATGTGATATATTCCCTCAAACATAAAATGAAAATTAGTAAAACTAAAATTGTGGCGGCTTTCGGTGAATAATTGTCCATAAAGTGTATTAGAAGAGCATGCAATGAGTACAAAATATCGCGACAAATATTAATGTAAAAAACCTTTTATAGAGAATTGTGCATTAGGAAAAGAGGGAATTTCACAAAACCTTAATTTTTGACGTTCTATGATAATTTTCTAACTGTGACGCTAAAATAGTTGGAGAATTTAAAAAATGAATTGGATACTAACTGATGAAAATTTTCTCTCTCATTCATATTATGAAATGAATTGTAAGGAAATAATGCCACAAAAGGTGAGGTTTGGCCCAGGAGGGGGTTGTTGAGGAGCCTGGGAATGCATGAAATGTGGCAAATAGTAAATAAATATAAAATTAATCGTGAAATAAATTGTACATTCTACGTGAGAGATTACCTAATTATGAGCTTTTCAATAAATGTCTGTTATTTTGGCCTTCTAAAACAAAATTAAAAAGTATTACCAGATTCTGTTAGTATCCAATTTAGTTTTAATTTTTCCTACTTATTTAAATGTAAAATCTCCCCCAAACATGTAACTTACGATAATTAATATAAAACGAATAGATAATAGGTGAGGAATGGCCCAGGGAGGGGTTAGTGAGGTGCCTGGGAAAACATTAAGAATTTGAAATTGTAAAAAAACACTTTTAGTAACGAAAAGCGATATTTAAGAAATAGGGAGATCATCTGTATAGTCTTTATAAAGAAATGTACTTTAACAATTGACGTTCTATTAAACTTGCTTAAATATGATGGTGGAAAAGTTGGAAAATCTTAAAAATAAATCTGATACTGAAAAATTTAAATGTAAATATCTATCTAAATTATATAAAGCAATAAAATTATGAGCATATAAAGTCACAATAGGTGAGGTTTTGGCCCAGGAGGGGGTGTTGAGGCGCCTGGGATAGCAAGAAATGTGACAAATAGAAAATAAACATGAAATTTTAGTAGTCAAAATTCCATCTTTTTAAAGAAAAATATTTGTAATTTAGGCCTTTTTAAAATTATTATTTGATATTTCTGACTTTTAAAACAAAATTAAACATTCCAAGCAGATTATGATAGTATCAGATTTATTTTTAATTTTGCAAACTTTTTAAAATGTGATATATTCCCTCAAACATAAAATGAAAATTAGTAAAACTAAAATTGTGGCGGCTTTCGGTGAATAATTGTCCATAAAGTGTATTAGAAGAGCATGCAATGAGTACAAAATATCGCGACAAATATTAATGTAAAAAACCTTTTATAGAGAATTGTGCATTAGGAAAAGAGGGAATTTCACAAAACCTTAATTTTTGACGTTCTATGATAATTTTCTAACTGTGACGCTAAAATAGTTGGAGAATTTAAAAAATGAATTGGATACTAACTGATGAAAATTTTCACTCTCATTCATATTATGAAATGAATTGTAAGGAAATAATGCCACAAAAGGTGAGGTTTGGCCCAGGAGGGGGTTGTTGAGGAGCCTGGGAATGCATGAAATGTGGCAAATAGTAAATAAATATAAAATTAATCGTGAAATAAATTGTACATTCTACGTGAGAGATTACCTAATTATGAGCTTTTCAATAAATGGCTGTTATTTTGGCCTTCTAAAACAAAATTAAAAAGTATTACCCGATTCTGTTAGTATCCAATTTAGTTTTAATTTTTCCTACTTATTTAAATGTAAAATCTCCCCCAAACATGTAACTTACGATAATTAATATAAAACGAATAGATAATAGGTGAGGAATGGCCCAGGGAGGGGTTAGTGAGGTGCCTGGGAAAACATTAAGAATTTGAAATTGTAAAAAAACACTTTTAGTAACGAAAAGCGATATTTAAGAAATAGGGAGATCATCTGTATAGTCTTTATAAAGAAATGTACTTTATCAATTGACGTTCTATTAAACTTGCTTAAATATGATGGTGAAAAAGTTGGAAAATCTTAAAAATAAATCTGATACTGAAAAATTTAAATGTAAATATCTATCTAAATTATATAAAGCAATAAAATTATGAGCATATAAAGTCACAATAGGTGAGGTTTTGGCCCAGGAGGGGGTGTTGAGGCGCCTGGGATAGCAAGAAATGTGACAAATAGAAAATAAACATGAAATTTTAGTAGTCAAAATTCCATCTTTTTAAAGAAAAATATTTGTAATTTAGGCCTTTTTAAAATTATTATTTGATATTTCTGACTTTTAAAACAAAATTAAACATTCCAAGCAGATTATGATAGTATCAGATTTATTTTTAATTTTCCAAACTTTTTAAAATGTGATATATTCCCTCAAACATAAATTGAAAATTACTAAAACTAAAATTGTGGCGGCTTTCGGTGAATAATTGTCCATAAAGTGTATTAGAAGAGCATGCAATAAGTACAAAATACCGCGACAAATATTAATGTAAAAAACCTTTCATATAGAATTGTGCATTAGGAAAAGAGGGAATTTCACAAAACCTTAATTTTTGACGTTCTATGATAATTTTCTAACTGTGACGCCAAAATAGTTGGAGAATTTAAAAAATGAATTGGATACTAACTGATGAAAATTTTCTCTCTCATTCATATTATGAAATGAATTGTAAGGAAATAATGCCACAAAAGGTGAGGTTTGGCCCAGGAGGGGGTTGTTGAGGAGCCTGGGAATGCATGAAATGTGGCAAATAGTAAATAAATATAAAATTAATCGTGAAATAAATTGTACATTCTACGTGAGAGATTACCTAATTATGAGCTTTTCAATAAATGTCTGTTATTTTGGCCTTCTAAAACAAAATTAAAAAGTATTACCAGATTCTGTTAGTATCCAATTTAGTTTTAATTTTTCCTACTTATTTAAATGTAAAATCTCCCCCAAACATGTAACTTACGATAATTAATATAAAACGAATAGATAATAGGTGAGGAATGGCCCAGGGAGGGGTTAGTGAGGTGCCTGGGAAAACATTAAGAATTTGAAATTGTAAAAAAACACTTTTAGTAACGAAAAGCGCATTTTAAGAAATAGGGAGATCATCTGTATAGTCTTTATAAAGAAATGTACTTTAACAATTGACGTTCTATTAAACTTGCTTAAATATGATGGTGGAAAAGTTGGAAAATCTTAAAAATAAATCTGATACTGACAAATTTAAATGTAAATATCTATCTAAATTATATAAAGAAATAAAATTATGAGCATATAAAGTCACAATAGGTGAGGTTTTGGCCCAGGAGGGGGTGTTGAGGCGCCTGGGATAGCAAGAAATGTGACAAATAGAAAATAAACATGAAATTTTAGTAGTCAAAATTCCATCTTTTTAAAGAAAAATATTTGTAAGTTAGGCCTTTTTAAAATTATTATTTGATATTTCTGACTTTTAAAACAAAATTAAACATTCCAAGCAGATTATGGTAGTATGAGATTTATTTTTAATTTTCCAAACTTTTTAAAATGTGATATATTCCCTCAAACATAAATTGAAAATTAGTAAAACTAAAATTGTGGCGGCTTTCGGTGAATAATTGTCCATAAAGTGTATTAGAAGAGCATGCAATAAGTACAAAATACCGCGACAAATATTAATGTAAAAAACCTTTCATATAGAATTGTGCATTAGGAAAAGAGGGAATTTCACAAAACCTTAATTTTTGACGTTCTATGATAATTTTCTAACTGTGACGCTAAAATAGTTGGAGAATTTAAAAAATGAATTTGATACTAACTGATGAAAATTTTCTCTCTCATTCATATTATGAAATGAATTGTAAGGAAATAATGCCACAAAAGGTGTGGTTTGGCCCAGGAGGGGGTTGTTGAGGAGCCTGGGAATGCATGAAATGTGGCAAATAGTAAATAAATATAAAATTAATCGTGAAATAAATTGTACATTCTACGTGAGAGATTACCTAATTATGAGCTTTTCAATAAATGTCTGTTATTTTGGCCTTCTAAAACAAAATTAAAAAGTATTACCAGATTCTGTTAGTATCCAATTTAGTTTTAAATTTTCCTACTTATTTAAATGTAAAATCTCCCCCAAACATGTAACTTACGATAATTAATATAAAACGAATAGATAATAGGTGAGGAATGGCCCAGGGAGGGGTTAGTGAGGTGCCTGGGAAAACATTAAGAATTTGAAATTGTAGAAAAACACTTTTAGTAACGAAAAGCGCATTTTAAGAAATAGGGAGATCATCTGTATAGTCTTTATAAAGAAATGTACTTTAACAATTGACGTTCTATTAAACTTGCTTAAATATGATGGTGGAAAAGTTGGAAAATCTTAAAAATAACTCTGATACTGACAAATTTAAATGTAAATATCTATCTAAATTATATAAAGAAATAAAATTATGAGCATATAAAGTCACAATAGGTGAGGTTTTGGAACAGGAGGGGGTGTTGAGGCGCCTGGGATAGCAAGAAATGTGACAAATAGAAAATAAACATGAAATTTTAGTAGTCAAAATTCCATCTTTTTAAA
This sequence comes from Maratus speciosus, assembly GCA_963932465.1. Lineage (NCBI taxonomy): Eukaryota > Metazoa > Arthropoda > Arachnida > Araneae > Salticidae > Maratus > Maratus speciosus. Next base: position 595,168,706 of record OZ010788.1, on the reverse strand, counting down.
GAAAAATATTTGTAAGTTAGGCCTTTTTAAAATTATTATTTGATATTTCTGACTTTTAAAACAAAATTAAACATTCCAAGCAGATTATGATAGTATCAGATTTATTTTTAATTTTCCAAACTTTTTAAAATGTGATATATTCCCTCAAACATAAATTGAAAATTAGTAAAACTAAAATTGTGGCGGCTTTCGGTGAATAATTGTCCATAAAGTGTATTAGAAGAGCATGCAATAAGTACAAAATACCGCGACAAATATTAATGTAAAAAACCTTTCATATAGAATTGTGCATTAGGAAAAGAGGGAATTTCACAAAACCTTAATTTTTGACGTTCTATGATAATTTTCTAACTGTGACGCTAAAATAGTTGGAGAATTTAAAAAATGAATTGGATACTAACTGATGAAAATTTTCTCTCTCATTCATATTATGAAATGAATTGTAAGGAAATAATGCCACAAAAGGTGAGGTTTGGCCCAGGAGGGGGTTGTTGAGGAGCCTGGGAATGCATGAAATGTGGCAAATAGTAAATAAATATAAAATTAATCGTGAAATAAATTGTACATTCTACGTGAGAGATTACCTAATTATGAGCTTTTCAATAAATGTCTGTTATTTTGGCCTTCTAAAACAAAATTAAAAAGTATTACCAGATTCTGTTAGTATCCAATTTAGTTTTAATTTTTCCTACTTATTTAAATGTAAAATCTCCCCCAAACATGTAACTTACGATAATTAATATAAAACGAATAGATAATAGGTGAGGAATGGCCCAGGGAGGGGTTAGTGAGGTGCCTGGGAAAACATTAAGAATTTGAAATTCTAAAAAAACTCTTTTAGTAACGAAAAGCGCATTTTAAGAAATAGGGAGATCATCTGTATAGTCTTTATAAAGAAATGTACTTTAACAATTGACGTTCTATTAAACTTGCTTAAATATGATGGTGGAAAAGTTGGAAAATCTTAAAAATAAATCTGATACTGAAAAATTTAAATGTAAATATCTATCTAAATTATATAAAGCAATAAAATTATGAGCATATAAAGTCACAATAGGTGAGGTTTTGGCCCAGGAGGGGGTGTTGAGGCGCCTGGGATAGCAAGAAATGTGACAAATAGAAAATAAACATGAAATTTTAGTAGTCAAAATTCCATCTTTTTAAAGAAAAATATTTGTAATTTAGGCCTTTTTAAAATTATTATTTGATATTTCTGACTTTTAAAACAAAATTAAACATTCCAAGCAGATTATGATAGTATCAGATTTATTTTTAATTTTGCAAACTTTTTAAAATGTGATATATTCCCTCAAACATAAAATGAAAATTAGTAAAACTAAAATTGTGGCGGCTTTCGGTGAATAATTGTCCATAAAGTGTATTAGAAGAGCATGCAATGAGTACAAAATATCGCGACAAATATTAATGTAAAAAACCTTTTATAGAGAATTGTGCATTAGGAAAAGAGGGAATTTCACAAAACCTTAATTTTTGACGTTCTATGATAATTTTCTAACTGTGACGCTAAAATAGTTGGAGAATTTAAAAAATGAATTGGATACTAACTGATGAAAATTTTCACTCTCATTCATATTATGAAATGAATTGTAAGGAAATAATGCCACAAAAGGTGAGGTTTGGCCCAGGAGGGGGTTGTTGAGGAGCCTGGGAATGCATGAAATGTGGCAAATAGTAAATAAATATAAAATTAATCGTGAAATAAATTGTACATTCTACGTGAGAGATTACCTAATTATGAGCTTTTCAATAAATGTCTGTTATTTTGGCCTTCTAAAACAAAATTAAAAAGTATTACCAGATTCTGTTAGTATCCAATTTAGTTTTAATTTTTCCTACTTATTTAAATGTAAAATCTCCCCCAAACATGTAACTTACGATAATTAATATAAAACGAATAGATAATAGGTGAGGAATGGCCCAGGGAGGGGTTAGTGAGGTGCCTGGGAAAACATTAAGAATTTGAAATTGTAAAAAAACACTTTTAGTAACGAAAAGCGATATTTAAGAAATAGGGAGATCATCTGTATATTCTTTATAAAGAAATGTACTTTAACAATTGACGTTCTATTAAACTTGCTTAAATATGATGGTGGAAAAGTTGGAAAATCTTAAAAATAAATCTGATACTGAAAAATTTAAATGTAAATATCTATCTAAATTATATAAAGCAATAAAATTATGAGCATATAAAGTCACAATAGATGAGGTTTTGGCCCAGGAGGGGGTGTTGAGGCGCCTGGGATAGCAAGAAATGTGACAAATAGAAAATAAACATGAAATTTTAGTAGTCAAAATTCCATCTTTTTAAAGAAAAATATTTGTAATTTAGGCCTTTTTAAAATTATTATTTGATATTTCTGACTTTTAAAACAAAATTAAACATTCCAAGCAGATTATGATAGTATCAGATTTATTTTTAATTTTGCAAACTTTTTAAAATGTGATATATTCCCTCAAACATAAAATGAAAATTAGTAAAACTAAAATTGTGGCGGCTTTCGGTGAATAATTGTCCATAAAGTGTATTAGAAGAGCATGCAATGAGTACAAAATATCGCGACATATATTAATGTAAAAAACCTTTTATAGAGAATTGTGCATTAGGAAAAGAGGGAATTTCACAAAACCTTAATTTTTGACGTTCTATGATAATTTTCTAACTGTGACGCTAAAATAGTTGGAGAATTTAAAAAATGAATTGGATACTAACTGATGAAAATTTTCACTCTCATTCATATTATGAAATGAATTGTAAGGAAATAATGCCACAAAAGGTGAGGTTTGGCCCAGGAGGGGGTTGTTGAGGAGCCTGGGAATGCATGAAATGTGGCAAATAGTAAATAAATATAAAATTAATCGTGAAATAAATTGTACATTCTACGTGAGAGATTACCTAATTATGAGCTTTTCAATAAATGTCTGTTATTTTGGCCTTCTAAAACAAAATTAAAAAGTATTACCAGATTCTGTTAGTATCCAATTTAGTTTTAATTTTTCCTACTTATTTAAATGTAAAATCTCCCCCAAACATGTAACTTACGATAATTAATATAAAACGAATAGATAATAGGTGAGGAATGGCCCAGGGAGGGGTTAGTGAGGTGCCTGGGAAAACATTAAGAATTTGAAATTGTAAAAAAACACTTTTAGTAACGAAAAGCGATATTTAAGAAATAGGGAGATCATCTGTATAGTCTTTATAAAGAAATGTACTTTAACAATTGACGTTCTATTAAACTTGCTTAAATATGATGGTGGAAAAGTTGGAAAATCTTAAAAATAAATCTGATACTGAAAAATTTAAATGTAAATATCTATCTAAATTATATAAAGCAATAAAATTATGAGCATATAAAGTCACAATAGGTGAGGTTTTGGCCCAGGAGGGGGTGTTGAGGCGCCTGGAATAGCAAGAAATGTGACAAATAGAAATTAAACATGAAATTTTAGTAGTCAAAATTCCATCTTTTTAAAGAAAAATATTTGTAATTTAGGCCTTTTTAAAATTATTATTTGATATTTCTGACTTTTAAAACAAAATTAAACATTCCAAGCAGATTATGATAGTATCAGATTTATTTTTAATTTTGCAAACTTTTTAAAATGTGATATATTCCCTCAAACATAAAATGAAAATTAGTAAAACTAAAATTGTGGCGGCTTTCGGTGAATAATTGTCCATAAAGTGTATTAGAAGAGCATGCAATGAGTACAAAATATCGCGACAAATATTAATGTAAAAAACCTTTTATAGAGAATTGTGCATTAGGAAAAGAGGGAATTTCACAAAACCTTAATTTTTGACGTTCTATGATAATTTTCTAACTGTGACGCTAAAATAGTTGGAGAATTTAAAAAATGAATTGGATACTAACTGATGAAAATTTTCACTCTCATTCATATTATGAAATGAATTGTAAGGAAATAATGCCACAAAAGGTGAGGTTTGGCCCAGAAGGGGGTTGTTGAGGAGCCTGGGAATGCATGAAATGTGGCAAATAGTAAATAAATATAAAATTAATCGTGAAATAAATTGTACATTCTACGTGAGAGATTACCTAATTATGAGCTTTTCAATAAATGTCTGTTATTTTGGCCTTCTAAAACAAAATTAAAAAGTATTACCAGATTCTGTTAGTATCCAATTTAGTTTTAAATTTTCCTACTTATTTAAATGTAAAATCTCCCCCAAACATGTAACTTACGATAATTAATATAAAACGAATAGATAATAGGTGAGGAATGGCCCAGGGAGGGGTTAGTGAGGTGCCTGGGAAAACATTAAGAATTTGAAATTGTAAAAAAACACTTTTAGTAACGAAAAGCGCATTTTAAGAAATAGGGAGATCATCTGTATAGTCTTTATAAAGAAATGTACTTTAACAATTGACGTTCTATTAAACTTGCTTAAATATGATGGTGGAAAAGTTGGAAAATCTTAAAAATAAATCTGATACTGACAAATTTAAATGTAAATATCTATCTAAATTATATAAAGAAATAAAATTATGAGCATATAAAGTCACAATAGGTGAGGTTTTGGCCCAGGAGGGGGTGTTGAGGCGCCTGCGATAGCAAGAAATGTGACAAATAGAAAATAAACATGAAATTTTAGTAGTCAAAATTCCATCTTTTTAAAGAAAAATATTTGTAAGTTAGGCCTTTTTAAAATTATTATTTGATATTTCTGACTTTTAAAACAAAATTAAACATTCCAAGCAGATTATGATAGTATCAGATTTATTTTTAATTTTGCAAACTTTTTAAAATGTGATATATTCCCTCAAACATAAAATGAAAATTAGTAAAACTAAAATTGTGGCGGCTTTCGGTGAATAATTGTCCATAAAGTGTATTAGAAGAGCATGCAATGAGTACAAAATATCGCGACAAATATTAATGTAAAAAACCTTTTATAGAGAATTGTGCATTAGGAAAAGAGGGAATTTCACAAAACCTTAATTTTTGACGTTCTATGATAATTTTCTAACTGTGACGCTAAAATAGTTGGAGAATTTAAAAAATGAATTGGATACTAACTGATGAAAATTTTCACTCTCATTCATATTATGAAATGAATTGTAAGGAAATAATGCCACAAAAGGTGAGGTTTGGCCCAGGAGGGGGTTGTTGAGGAGCCTGGGAATGCATGAAATGTGGCAAATAGTAAATAAATATAAAATTAATCGTGAAATAAATTGTACATTCTACGTGAGAGATTACCTAATTATGAGCTTTTCAATAAATGTCTGTTATTTTGGCCTTCTAAAACAAAATTAAAAAGTATTACCAGATTCTGTTAGTATCCAATTTAGTTTTAATTTTTCCTACTTATTTAAATGTAAAATCTCCCCCAAACATGTAACTTACGATAATTAATATAAAACGAATAGATAATAGGTGAGGAATGGCCCAGGGAGGGGTTAGTGAGGTGCCTGGGAAAACATTAAGAATTTGAAATTGTAAAAAAACACTTTTAGTAACGAAAAGCGATATTTAAGAAATAGGGAGATCATCTGTATAGTCTTTATAAAGAAATGTACTTTAACAATTGACGTTCTATTAAACTTGCTTAAATATGATGGTGGAAAAGTTGGAAAATCTTAAAAATAAATCTGATACTGAAAAATTTAAATGTAAATATCTATCTAAATTATATAAAGCAATAAAATTATGAGCATATAAAGTCACAATAGGTGAGGTTTTGGCCCAGGAGGGGGTGTTGAGGCGCCTGGAATAGCAAGAAATGTGACAAATAGAAAATAAACATGAAATTTTAGTAGTCAAAATTCCATCTTTTTAAAGAAAAATATTTGTAATTTAGGCCTTTTTAAAATTATTATTTGATATTTCTGACTTTTAAAACAAAATTAAACATTCCAAGCAGATTATGATAGTATCAGATTTATTTTTAATTTTGCAAACTTTTTAAAATGTGATATATTCCCTCAAACATAAAATGAAAATTAGTAAAACTAAAATTGTGGCGGCTTTCGGTGAATAATTGTCCATAAAGTGTATTAGAAGAGCATGCAATGAGTACAAAATATCGCGACAAATATTAATGTAAAAAACCTTTTATAGAGAATTGTGCATTAGGAAAAGAGGGAATTTCACAAAACCTTAATTTTTGACGTTCTATGATAATTTTCTAACTGTGACGCTAAAATAGTTGGAGAATTTAAAAAATGAATTGGATACTAACTGATGAAAATTTTCACTCTCATTCATATTATGAAATGAATTGTAAGGAAATAATGCCACAAAAGGTGAGGTTTGGCCCAGAAGGGGGTTGTTGAGGAGCCTGGGAATGCATGAAATGTGGCAAATAGTAAATAAATATAAAATTAATCGTGAAATAAATTGTACATTCTACGTGAGAGATTACCTAATTATGAGCTTTTCAATAAATGTCTGTTATTTTGGCCTTCTAAAACAAAATTAAAAAGTATTACCAGATTCTGTTAGTATCCAATTTAGTTTTAAATTTTCCTACTTATTTAAATGTAAAATCTCCCCCAAACATGTAACTTACGATAATTAATATAAAACGAATAGATAATAGGTGAGGAATGGCCCAGGGAGGGGTTAGTGAGGTGCCTGGGAAAACATTAAGAATTTGAAATTGTAAAAAAACACTTTTAGTAACGAAAAGCGCATTTTAAGAAATAGGGAGATCATCTGTATAGTCTTTATAAAGAAATGTACTTTAACAATTGACGTTCTATTAAACTTGCTTAAATATGATGGTGGAAAAGTTGGAAAATCTTAAAAATAAATCTGATACTGACAAATTTAAATGTAAATATCTATCTAAATTATATAAAGAAATAAAATTATGAGCATATAAAGTCACAATAGGTGAGGTTTTGGCCCAGGAGGGGGTGTTGAGGCGCCTGGGATAGGAAGAAATGTGACAAATAGAAAATAAACATGAAATTTTAGTAGTCAAAATTCCATCTTTTTAAAGAAAAATATTTGTAATTTAGGCCTTTTTAAAATTATTATTTGATATTTCTGACTTTTAAAACAAAATTAAACATTCCAAGCAGATTATGATAGTATCAGATTTATTTTTAATTTTGCAAACTTTTTAAAATGTGATATATTCCCTCAAACATAAAATGAAAATTAGTAAAACTAAAATTGTGGCGGCTTTCGGTGAATAATTGTCCATAAAGTGTATTAGAAGAGCATGCAATGAGTACAAAATATCGCGACAAATATTAATGTAAAAAACCTCTTATAGAGAATTGTGCATTAGGAAAAGAGGGAATTTCACAAAACCTTAATTTTTGACGTTCTATGATAATTTTCTAACTGTGACGCTAAAATAGTTGGAGAATTTAAAAAATGAATTGGATACTAACTGATGAAAATTTTCACTCTCATTCATATTATGAAATGAATTGTAAGGAAATAATGCCACAAAAGGTGAGGTTTGGCCCAGGAGGGGGTTGTTGAGGAGCCTGGGAATGCATGAAATGTGGCAAATAGTAAATAAATATAAAATTAATCGTGAAATAAATTGTACATTCTACGTGAGAGATTACCTAATTATGAGCTTTTCAATAAATGTCTGTTATTTTGGCCTTCTAAAACAAAATTAAAAAGTATTACCAGATTCTGTTAGTATCCAATTTAGTTTTAATTTTTCCTACTTATTTAAATGTAAAATCTCCCCCAAACATGTAACTTACGATAATTAATATAAAACGAATAGATAATAGGTGAGGAATGGCCCAGGGAGGGGTTAGTGAGGTGCCTGGGAAAACATTAAGAATTTGAAATTGTAAAAAAACACTTTTAGTAACGAAAAGCGATATTTAAGAAATAGGGAGATCATCTGTATAGTCTTTATAAAGAAATGTACTTTAACAATTGACGTTCTATTAAACTTGCTTAAATATGATGGTGGAAAAGTTGGAAAATCTTAAAAATAAATCTGATACTGAAAAATTTAAATGTAAATATCTATCTAAATTATATAAAGAAATAAAATTATGAGCATATAAAGTCACAATAGGTGAGGTTTTGGCCCAGGAGGGGGTGTTGAGGCGCCTGGGATAGCAAGAAATGTGACAAATAGAAAATAAACATGAAATTTTAGTAGTCAAAATTCCATCTTTTTAAAGAAAAATATTTGTAATTTAGGCCTTTTTAAAATTATTATTTGATATTTCTGACTTTTAAAACAAAATTAAACATTCCAAGCAGATTATGATAGTATCAGATTTATTTTTAATTTTGCAAACTTTTTAAAATGTGATATATTCCCTCAAACATAAAATGAAAATTAGTAAAACTAAAATTGTGGCGGCTTTCGGTGAATAATTGTCCATAAAGTGTATTAGAAGAGCATGCAATGAGTACAAAATATCGCGACAAATATTAATGTAAAAAACCTTTTATAGAGAATTGTGCATTAGGAAAAGAGGGAATTTCACAAAACCTTAATTTTTGACGTTCTATGATAATTTTCTAACTGTGACGCTAAAATAGTTGGAGAATTTAAAAAATGAATTGGATACTAACTGATGAAAATTTTCACTCTCATTCATATTATGAAATGAATTGTAAGGAAATAATGCCACAAAAGGTGAGGTTTGGCCCAGAAGGGGGTTGTTGAGGAGCCTGGGAATGCATGAAATGTGGCAAATAGTAAATAAATATAAAATTAATCGTAAAATAAATTGTACATTCTACGTGAGAGATTACCTAATTATGAGCTTTTCAATAAATGTCTGTTATTTTGGCCTTCTAAAACAAAATTAAAAAGTATTACCAGATTCTGTTAGTATCCAATTTAGTTTTAAATTTTCCTACTTATTTAAATGTAAAATCTCCCCCAAACATGTAACTTACGATAATTAATATAAAACGAAGAGATAATAGGTGAGGAATGGCCCAGGGAGGGGTTAGTGAGGTGCCTGGGAAAACATTAAGAATTTGAAATTGTAAAAAAACTCTTTTAGTAACGAAAAGCGCATTTTAAGAAATAGGGAGATCATCTGTATAGTCTTTATAAAGAAATGTACTTTAACAATTGACGTTCTATTAAACTTGCTTAAATATGATGGTGGAAAAGTTGGAAAATCTTAAAAATAAATCTGATACTGACAAATTTAAATGTAAATATCTATCTAAATTATATAAAGAAATAAAATTATGAGCATATAAAGTCACAATAGGTGAGGTTTTGGCCCAGGAGGGGGTGTTGAGGCGCCTGGGATAGCAAGAAATGTGACAAATAGAAAATAAACATGAAATTTTAGTAGTCAAAATTCCATCTTTTTAAAGAAAAATATTTGTAAGTTAGGCCTTTTTAAAATTATTATTTGATATTTCTGACTTTTAAAACAAAATTAAACATTCCAAGCAGATTATGATAGTATCAGATTTATTTTTAATTTTCCAAACTTTTTAAAATGTGATATATTCCCTCAAACATAAATTGAAAATTAGTAAAACTAAAATTGTGGCGGCTTTCGGTGAATAATTGTCCATAAAGTGTATTAGAAGAGCATGCAATAAGTACAAAATACCGCGACAAATATTATTGTAAAAAACCTTTCATATAGAATTGTGCATTAGGAAAAGAGGGAATTTCACAAAACCTTAATTTTTGACGTTCTATGATAATTTTCTAACTGTGACGCTAAAATAGTTGGAGAATTTAAAAAATGAATTGGATACTAACTGATGAAAATTTTCTCTCTCATTCATATTATGAAATGAATTGTAAGGAAATAATGCCACAAAAGGTGAGGTTTGGCCCAGGAGGGCGTTGTTGAGGAGCCTGGGAATGCATGAAATGTGGCAAATAGTAAATAAATATAAAATTAATCGTGAAATAAATTGTACATTCTACGTGAGAGATTACCTAATTATGAGCTTTTCAATAAATGTCTGTTATTTTGGCCTTCTAAAACAAAATTAAAAAGTATTACCAGATTCTGTTAGTATCCAATTTAGTTTTAATTTTTCCTACTTATTTAAATGTAAAATCTCCCCCAAACATGTAACTTACGATAATTAATATAAAACGAATAGATAATAGGTGAGGAATGGCCCAGGGAGGGGTTAGTGAGGTGCCTGGGAAAACATTAAGAATTTGAAATTGTAAAAAAACACTTTTAGTAACGAAAAGCGCATTTTAAGAAATAGAGAGATCATCTGTATAGTCTTTATAAAGAAATGTACTTTAACAATTGACGTTCTATTAAACTTGCTTAAATATGATGGTGGAAAAGTTGGAAAATCTTAAAAATAAATCTGATACTGACAAATTTAAATGTAAATATCTATCTAAATTATATAAAGAAATAAAATTATGAGCATATAAAGTCACAATAGGTGAGGTTTTGGCCCAGGAGGGGGTGTTGAGGCGCCTGGGATAGCAAGAAATGTGACAAATAGAAAATAAACATGAAATTTTAGTAGTTAAAATTCCATCTTTTTAAAGAAAAATATTTGTAATTTAGGCCTTTTTAAAATTATTATTTGATATTTCTGACTTTTAAAACAAAATTAAACATTCCAAGCAGATTATGATAGTATCAGATTTATTTTTAATTTTGCAAACTTTTTAAAATGTGATATATTCCCTCAAACATAAAATGAAAATTAGTAAAACTAAAATTGTGGCGGCTTTCGGTGAATAATTGTCCATAAAGTGTATTAGAAGAGCATGCAATGAGTACAAAATATCGCGACAAATATTAATGTAAAAAACCTTTTATAGAGAATTGTGCATTAGGAAAAGAGGGAATTTCACAAAACCTTAATTTTTGACGTTCTATGATAATTTTCTAACTGTGACGCTAAAATAGTTGGAGAATTTAAAAAATGAATTGGATACTAACTGATGAAAATTTTCACTCTCATTCATATTATGAAATGAATTGTAAGGAAATAATGCCACAAAAGGTGAGGTTTGGCCCAGAAGGGGGTTGTTGAGGAGCCTGGGAATGCATGAAATGTGGCAAATAGTAAATAAATATAAAATTAATCGTGAAATAAATTGTACATTCTACGTGAGAGATTACCTAATTATGAGCTTTTCAATAAATGTCTGTTATTTTGGCCTTCTAAAACAAAATTAAAAAGTATTACCCGATTCTGTTAGTATCCAATTTAGTTTTAATTTTTCCTACTTATTTAAATGTAAAATCTCCCTCAAACATGTAACTTACGATAATTAATATAAAACGAAGAGATAATAGGTGAGGAATGGCCCAGGGAGGGGTTAGTGAGGTGCCTGGGAAAACATTAAGAATTTGAAATTGTAAAAAAACTCTTTTAGTAACGAAAAGCGCATTTTAAGAAATAGGGAGATCATCTGTATGGTCTTTATAAAGAAATGTACTTTAACAATTGACGTTCTATTAAACTTGCTTAAATATGATGGTGGAAAAGTTGGAAAATCTTAAAAATAAATCTGATACTGACAAATTTAAATGTAAATATCTATCTAAATTATATAAAGAAATAAAATTATGAGCATATAAAGTCACAATAGGTGAGGTTTTGGCCCAGGAGGGGGTGTTGAGGCGCCTGGGATAGCAAGAAATGTGACAAATAGAAAATAAACATGAAATTTTAGTAGTCAAAATTCCATCTTTTTAAAGAAAAATATTTGTAAGTTAGGCCTTTTTAAAATTATTATTTGATATTTCTGACTTTTAAAACAAAATTAAACATTCCAAGCAGATTATGATAGTATCAGATTTATTTTTAATTTTCCAAACTTTTTAAAATATGATATATTCCCTCAAACATAAATTGAAAATTAGTAAAACTAAAATTGTGGCGGCTTTCGGTGAATAATTGTCCATAAAGTGTATTAGAAGAGCATGCAATAAGTACAAAATACCGCGACAAATATTATTGTAAAAAACCTTTCATATAGAATTGTGCATTAGGAAAAGAGGGAATTTCACAAAACCTTAATTTTTGACGTTCTATGATAATTTTCTAACTGTGACGCTAAAATAGTTGGAGAATTTAAAAAATGAATTGGATACTAACTGATGAAAATTTTCTCTCTCATTCATATTATGAAATGAATTGTAAGGAAATAATGCCACAAAAGGTGAGGTTTGGCCCAGGAGGGCGTTGTTGAGGAGCCTGGGAATGCATGAAATGTGGCAAATAGTAAATAAATATAAAATTAATCGTGAAATAAATTGTACATTCTACGTGAGAGATTACCTAATTATGAGCTTTTCAATAAATGTCTGTTATTTTGGCCTTCTAAAACAAAATTAAAAAGTATTACCAGATTCTGTTAGTATCCAATTTAGTTTTAATTTTTCCTACTTATTTAAATGTAAAATCTCCCCCAAACATGTAACTTACGATAATTAATATAAAACGAATAGATAATAGGTGAGGAATGGCCCAGGGAGGGGTTAGTGAGGTGCCTGGGAAAACATTAAGAATTTGAAATTGTAAAAAAACACTTTTAGTAACGAAAAGCGCATTTTAAGAAATAGAGAGATCATCTGTATAGTCTTTATAAAGAAATGTACTTTAACAATTGACGTTCTATTAAACTTGCTTAAATATGATGGTGGAAAAGTTGGAAAATCTTAAAAATAAATCTGATACTGACAAATTTAAATGTAAATATCTATCTAAATTATATAAAGAAATAAAATTATGAGCATATAAAGTCACAATAGGTGAGGTTTTGGCCCAGGAGGGGGTGTTGAGGCGCCTGGGATAGCAAGAAATGTGACAAATAGAAAATAAACATGAAATTTTAGTAGTTAAAATTCCATCTTTTTAAAGAAAAATATTTGTAATTTAGGCCTTTTTAAAATTATTATTTGATATTTCTGACTTTTAAAACAAAATTAAACATTCCAAGCAGATTATGATAGTATCAGATTTATTTTTAATTTTGCAAACTTTTTAAAATGTGATATATTCCCTCAAACATAAAATGAAAATTAGTAAAACTAAAATTGTGGCGGCTTTCGGTGAATAATTGTCCATAAAGTGTATTAGAAGAGCATGCAATGAGTACAAAATATCGCGACAAATATTAATGTAAAAAACCTTTTATAGAGAATTGTGCATTAGGAAAAGAGGGAATTTCACAAAACCTTAATTTTTGACGTTCTATGATAATTTTCTAACTGTGACGCTAAAATAGTTGGAGAATTTAAAAAATGAATTGGATACTAACTGATGAAAATTTTCTCTCTCATTCATATTATGAAATGAATTGTAAGGAAATAATGCCACAAAAGGTGAGGATTGGCCCAGGAGGGGGTTGTTGAGGAGCCTGGGAATGCATGAAATGTGGCAAATAGTAAATAAATATAAAATTAAACGTGAAATAAATTGTACATTCTACGTGAGAGATTACCTAATTATGAGCTTTTCAATAAATGTCTGTTATTTTGGCCTTCTAAAACAAAATTAAAAAGTATTACCAGATTCTGTTAGTATCCAATTTAGTTTTAAATTTTCCTACTTATTTAAATGTAAAATCTCCCCCAAACATGTAACTTACGATAATTAATATAAAACGAATAGATAATAGGTGAGGAATGGCCCAGGGAGGGGTTAGTGAGGTGCCTGGGAAAACATTAAGAATTTGAAATTGTAAAAAAACACTTTTAGTAACGAAAAGCGCATTTTAAGAAATAGGGAGATCATCTGTATAGTCTTTATAAAGAAATGTACTTTAACAATTGACGTTCTATTAAACTTGCTTAAATATGATAATGGAAAAGTTGGAAAATCTTAAAAATAAATCTGATACTGACAAATTTAAATGTAAATATCTATCTAAATTATATAAAGAAATAAAATTATGAGCATATAAAGTCACAATAGGTGAGGTTTTGGCCCAGGAGGGGGTGTTGAGGCGCCTGCGATAGCAAGAAATGTGACAAATAGAAAATAAACATGAAATTTTAGTAGTCAAAATTCCATCTTTTTAAAGAAAAATATTTGTAAGTTAGGCCTTTTTAAAATTATTATTTGATATTTCTGACTTTTAAAACAAAATTAAACATTCCAAGCAGATTATGATAGTATCAGATTTATTTTTAATTTTCCAAACTTTTTAAAATGTGATATATTCCCTCAAACATAAATTGAAAATTAGTAAAACTAAAATTGTGGCGGCTTTCGGTGAATAATTGTCCATAAAGTGTATTAGAAGAGCATGCAATAAGTACAAAATACCGCGACAAATATTAATGTAAAAAACCTTTCATATAGAATTGTGCATTAGGAAAAGAGGGAATTTCACAAAACCTTAATTTTTGACGTTCTATGATAATTTTCTAACTGTGGCGCTAAAATAGTTGGAGAATTTAAAAAATGAATTGGATACTAACTGATGAAAATTTTCTCTCTCATTCATATTATGAAATGAATTGTAAGGAAATAATGCCACAAAAGGTGAGGTTTGGCCCAGGAGGGGGTTGTTGAGGAGCCTGGGAATGCATGAAATGTGGCAAATAGTAAATAAATATAAAATTAAACGTGAAATAAATTGTACATTCTACGTGAGAGATTACCTAATTATGAGCTTTTCAATAAATGTCTGTTATTTTGGCCTTCTAAAACAAAATTAAAAAGTATTACCAGATTCTGTTAGTATCCAATTTAGTTTTAATTTTTCCTACTTATTTAAATGTAAAATCTCCCCCAAACATGTAACTTACGATAATTAATATAAAACGAATAGATAATAGGTGAGGAATGGCCCAGGGAGGGGTTAGTGAGGTGCCTGGGAAAACATTAAGAATTTGAAATTGTAAAAAAACAATTTTAGTAACGAAAAGCGCATTTTAAGAAATAGGGAGATCATCTGTATAGTCTTTATAAAGAAATGTACTTTAACAATTGACGTTCTATTAAACTTGCTTAAATATGATGGTGGAAAAGTTGGAAAATCTTAAAAATAAATCTGATACTGACAAATTTAAATGTAAATATCTATCTAAATTATATAAAGAAATAAAATTATGAGCATATAAAGTCACAATAGGTGAGGTTTTGGCCCAGGAGGGGGTGTTGAGGCGCCTGGGATAGGAAGAAATGTGACAAATAGAAAATAAACATGAAATTTTAGTAGTCAAAATTCCATCTTTTTAAAGAAAAATATTTGTAATTTAGGCCTTTTTAAAATTATTATTTGATATTTCTGACTTTTAAAACAAAATTAAACATTCCAAGCAGATTATGATAGTATCAGATTTATTTTTAATTTTGCAAACTTTTTAAAATGTGATATATTCCCTCAAACATAAAATGAAAATTAGTAAAACTAAAATTGTGGCGGCTTTCGGTGAATAATTGTCCATAAAGTGTATTAGAAGAGCATGCAATAAGTACAAAATATCGCGACAAATATTAATGTAAAAAACCTTTTATAGAGAATTGTGCATTAGGAAAAGAGGGAATTTCACAAAACCTTAATTTTTGACGTTCTATGATAATTTTCTAACTGTGACGCTAAAATAGTTGGAGAATTTAAAAAATGAATTGGATACTAACTGATGAAAATTTTCTCTCTCATTCATATTATGAAATGAATTGTAAGGAAATAATGCCACAAAAGGTGAGGTTTGGCCCAGGAGGGGGTTGTTGAGGAGCCTGGGAATGCATGAAATGTGGCAAATAGTAAATAAATATAAAATTAATCGTGAAATAAATTGTACATTCTACGTGAGAGATTACCTAATTATGAGCTTTTCAATAAATGTCTGTTATTTTGGCCTTCTAAAACAAAATTAAAAAGTATTACCAGATTCTGTTAGTATCCAATTTAGTTTTAATTTTTCCTACTTATTTAAATGTAAAATCTCCCCCAAACATGTAACTTACGATAATTAATATAAAACGAATAGATAATAGGTGAGGAATGGCCCAGGGAGGGGTTAGTGAGGTGCCTGGGAAAACATTAAGAATTTGAAATTGTAAAAAAACACTTTTAGTAACGAAAAGCGCATTTTAAGAAATAGGGAGATCATCTGTATAGTCTTTATAAAGAAATGTACTTTAACAATTGACGTTCTATTAAACTTGCTTAAATATGATGGTGGAAAAGTTGGAAAATCTTAAAAATAAATCTGATACTGACAAATTTAAATGTAAATATCTATCTAAATTATATAAAGAAATAAAATTATGAGCATATAAAGTCACAATAGGTGAGGTTTTGGCCCAGGAGGGGGTGTTGAGGCGCCTGGGATAGCAAGTAATTTGACAAATAGAAAATAAACATGAAATTTTAGTAGTCAAAATTCCATCTTTTTAAAGAAAAATATTTGTAATTTAGGCCTTTTTAAAATTATTATTTGATATTTCTGACTTTTAAAACAAAATTAAACATTCCAAGCAGATTATGATAGTATCAGATTTATTTTTAATTTTGCAAACTTTTTAAAATGTGATATATTCCCTCAAACATAAAATGAAAATTAGTAAAACTAAAATTGTGGCGGCTTTCGGTGAATAATTGTCCATAAAGTGTATTACAAGAGCATGCAATAAGTACAAAATATCGCGACAAATATTAATGTAAAAAACCTTTTATAGAGAATTGTGCATTAGGAAAAGAGGGAATTTCACAAAACCTTAATTTTTGACGTTCTATGATAATTTTCTAACTGTGACGCTAAAATAGTTGGAGAATTTAAAAAATGAATTGGATACTAACTGATGAAAATTTTCTCTCTCATTCATATTATGAAATGAATTGTAAGGAAATAATGCCACAAAAGGTGAGGTTTGGCCCAGGAGGGGGTTGTTGAGGAGCCTGGGAATGCATGAAATGTGGCAAATAGTAAATAAATATAAAATTAATCGTGAAATAAATTGTACATTCTACGTGAGAGATGACCTAATTATGAGCTTTTCAATAAATGTCTGTTATTTTGGCCTTCTAAAACAAAATTAAAAAGTATTACCCGATTCTGTTAGTATCCAATTTAGTTTTAATTTTTCCTACTTATTTAAATGTAAAATCTCCCTCAAACATGTAACTTACGATAATTAATATAAAACGAATAGATAATAGGTGAGGAATGGCCCAGGGAGGGGTTAGTGAGGTGCCTGGGAAAACATTAAGAATTTGAAATTGTAAAAAAACACTTTTAGTAACGAAAAGCGCATTTTAAGAAATAGAGAGATCATCTGTATAGTCTTTATAAAGAAATGTACTTTAACAATTGACGTTCTATTAAACTTGCTTAAATATGATGGTGGAAAAGTTGGAAAATCTTAAAAATAAATCTGATACTGACAAATTTAAATGTAAATATCTATCTAAATTATATAAAGAAATAAAATTATGAGCATATAAAGTCACAATAGGTGAGGTTTTGGCCCAGGAGGGGGTGTTGAGGCGCCTGGGATAGCAAGAAATGTGACAAATAGAAAATAAACATGAAATTTTAGTAGTTAAAATTCCATCTTTTTAAAGAAAAATATTTGTAATTTAGGCCTTTTTAAAATTATTATTTGATATTTCTGACTTTTAAAACAAAATTAAACATTCCAAGCAGATTATGATAGTATCAGATTTATTTTTAATTTTGCAAACTTTTTAAAATGTGATATATTCCCTCAAACATAAAATGAAAATTAGTAAAACTAAAATTGTGGCGGCTTTCGGTGAATAATTGTCCATAAAGTGTATTAGAAGAGCATGCAATGAGTACAAAATATCGCGACAAATATTAATGTAAAAAACCTTTTATAGAGAATTGTGCATTAGGAAAAGAGGGAATTTCACAAAACCTTAATTTTTGACGTTCTATGATAATTTTCTAACTGTGACGCTAAAATAGTTGGAGAATTTAAAAAATGAATTGGATACTAACTGATGAAAATTTTCTCTCTCATTCATATTATGAAATGAATTGTAAGGAAATAATGCCACAAAAGGTGAGGTTTGGCCCAGGAGGGGGTTGTTGAGGAGCCTGGGAATGCATGAAATGTGGCAAATAGTAAATAAATATAAAATTAAACGTGAAATAAATTGTACATTCTACGTGAGAGATTACCTAATTATGAGCTTTTCAATAAATGTCTGTTATTTTGGCCTTCTAAAACAAAATTAAAAAGTATTACCAGATTCTGTTAGTATCCAATTTAGTTTTAAATTTTCCTACTTATTTAAATGTAAAATCTCCCCCAAACATGTAACTTACGATAATTAATATAAAACGAATAGATAATAGGTGAGGAATGGCCCAGGGAGGGGTTAGTGAGGTGCCTGGGAAAACATTAAGAATTTGAAATTGTAAAAAAACACTTTTAGTAACGAAAAGCGCATTTTAAGAAATAGGGAGATCATCTGTATAGTCTTTATAAAGAAATGTACTTTAACAATTGACGTTCTATTAAACTTGCTTAAATATGATAATGGAAAAGTTGGAAAATCTTAAAAATAAATCTGATACTGACAAATTTAAATGTAAATATCTATCTAAATTATATAAAGAAATAAAATTATGAGCATATAAAGTCACAATAGGTGAGGTTTTGGCCCAGGAGGGGGTGTTGAGGCGCCTGCGATAGCAAGAAATGTGACAAATAGAAAATAAACATGAAATTTTAGTAGTCAAAATTCCATCTTTTTAAAGAAAAATATTTGTAAGTTAGGCCTTTTTAAAATTATTATTTGATATTTCTGACTTTTAAAACAAAATTAAACATTCCAAGCAGATTATGATAGTATCAGATTTATTTTTAATTTTCCAAACTTTTTAAAATGTGATATATTCCCTCAAACATAAATTGAAAATTAGTAAAACTAAAATTGTGGCGGCTTTCGGTGAATAATTGTCCATAAAGTGTATTAGAAGAGCATGCAATAAGTACAAAATACCGCGACAAATATTAATGTAAAAAACCTTTCATATAGAATTGTGCATTAGGAAAAGAGGGAATTTCACAAAACCTTAATTTTTGACGTTCTATGATAATTTTCTAACTGTGGCGCTAAAATAGTTGGAGAATTTAAAAAATGAATTGGATACTAACTGATGAAAATTTTCTCTCTCATTCATATTATGAAATGAATTGTAAGGAAATAATGCCACAAAAGGTGAGGTTTGGCCCAGGAGGGGGTTGTTGAGGAGCCTGGGAATGCATGAAATGTGGCAAATAGTAAATAAATATAAAATTAAACGTGAAATAAATTGTACATTCTACGTGAGAGATTACCTAATTATGAGCTTTTCAATAAATGTCTGTTATTTTGGCCTTCTAAAACAAAATTAAAAAGTATTACCAGATTCTGTTAGTATCCAATTTAGTTTTAATTTTTCCTACTTATTTAAATGTAAAATCTCCCCCAAACATGTAACTTACGATAATTAATATAAAACGAATAGATAATAGGTGAGGAATGGCCCAGGGAGGGGTTAGTGAGGTGCCTGGGAAAACATTAAGAATTTGAAATTGTAAAAAAACAATTTTAGTAACGAAAAGCGCATTTTAAGAAATAGGGAGATCATCTGTATAGTCTTTATAAAGAAATGTACTTTAACAATTGACGTTCTATTAAACTTGCTTAAATATGATGGTGGAAAAGTTGGAAAATCTTAAAAATAAATCTGATACTGACAAATTTAAATGTAAATATCTATCTAAATTATATAAAGAAATAAAATTATGAGCATATAAAGTCACAATAGGTGAGGTTTTGGCCCAGGAGGGGGTGTTGAGGCGCCTGGGATAGGAAGAAATGTGACAAATAGAAAATAAACATGAAATTTTAGTAGTCAAAATTCCATCTTTTTAAAGAAAAATATTTGTAATTTAGGCCTTTTTAAAATTATTATTTGATATTTCTGACTTTTAAAACAAAATTAAACATTCCAAGCAGATTATGATAGTATCAGATTTATTTTTAATTTTGCAAACTTTTTAAAATGTGATATATTCCCTCAAACATAAAATGAAAATTAGTAAAACTAAAATTGTGGCGGCTTTCGGTGAATAATTGTCCATAAAGTGTATTAGAAGAGCATGCAATAAGTACAAAATATCGCGACAAATATTAATGTAAAAAACCTTTTATAGAGAATTGTGCATTAGGAAAAGAGGGAATTTCACAAAACCTTAATTTTTGACGTTCTATGATAATTTTCTAACTGTGACGCTAAAATAGTTGGAGAATTTAAAAAATGAATTGGATACTAACTGATGAAAATTTTCTCTCTCATTCATATTATGAAATGAATTGTAAGGAAATAATGCCACAAAAGGTGAGGTTTGGCCCAGGAGGGGGTTGTTGAGGAGCCTGGGAATGCATGAAATGTGGCAAATAGTAAATAAATATAAAATTAATCGTGAAATAAATTGTACATTCTACGTGAGAGATTACCTAATTATGAGCTTTTCAATAAATGTCTGTTATTTTGGCCTTCTAAAACAAAATTAAAAAGTATTACCAGATTCTGTTAGTATCCAATTTAGTTTTAATTTTTCCTACTTATTTAAATGTAAAATCTCCCCCAAACATGTAACTTACGATAATTAATATAAAACGAATAGATAATAGGTGAGGAATGGCCCAGGGAGGGGTTAGTGAGGTGCCTGGGAAAACATTAAGAATTTGAAATTGTAAAAAAACACTTTTAGTAACGAAAAGCGCATTTTAAGAAATAGGGAGATCATCTGTATAGTCTTTATAAAGAAATGTACTTTAACAATTGACGTTCTATTAAACTTGCTTAAATATGATGGTGGAAAAGTTGGAAAATCTTAAAAATAAATCTGATACTGACAAATTTAAATGTAAATATCTATCTAAATTATATAAAGAAATAAAATTATGAGCATATAAAGTCACAATAGGTGAGGTTTTGGCCCAGGAGGGGGTGTTGAGGCGCCTGGGATAGCAAGTAATTTGACAAATAGAAAATAAACATGAAATTTTAGTAGTCAAAATTCCATCTTTTTAAAGAAAAATATTTGTAATTTAGGCCTTTTTAAAATTATTATTTGATATTTCTGACTTTTAAAACAAAATTAAACATTCCAAGCAGATTATGATAGTATCAGATTTATTTTTAATTTTGCAAACTTTTTAAAATGTGATATATTCCCTCAAACATAAAATGAAAATTAGTAAAACTAAAATTGTGGCGGCTTTCGGTGAATAATTGTCCATAAAGTGTATTACAAGAGCATGCAATAAGTACAAAATATCGCGACAAATATTAATGTAAAAAACCTTTTATAGAGAATTGTGCATTAGGAAAAGAGGGAATTTAGCAAAACCTTAATTTTTGACGTTCTATGATAATTTTCTAACTGTGACGCTAAAATAGTTGGAGAATTTAAAAAATGAATTGGATACTAACTGATGAAAATTTTCTCTCTCATTCATATTATGAAATGAATTGTAAGGAAATAATGCCACAAAAGGTGAGGTTTGGCCCAGGAGGGGGTTGTTGAGGAGCCTGGGAATGCATGAAATGTGGCAAATAGTAAATAAATATAAAATTAATCGTGAAATAAATTGTACATTCTACGTGAGAGATTACCTAATTATGAGCTTTTCAATAAATGTCTGTTATTTTGGCCTTCTAAAACAAAATTAAAAAGTATTACCCGATTCTGTTAGTATCCAATTTAGTTTTAATTTTTCCTACTTATTTAAATGTAAAATCTCCCTCAAACATGTAACTTACGATAATTAATATAAAACGAATAGATAATAGGTGAGGAATGGCCCAGGGAGGGGTTAGTGAGGTGCCTGGGAAAACATTAAGAATTTGAAATTGTAAAAAAACTCTTTTAGTAACGAAAAGCGCATTTTAAGAAATAGGGAGATCATCTGTATAGTCTTTATAAAGAAATGTACTTTAACAATTGACGTTCTATTAAACTTGCTTAAATATGATGGTGGAAAAGTTGGAAAATCTTAAAAATAAATCTGATACTGACAAATTTAAATGTAAATATCTATCTAAATTATATAAAGAAATAAAATTATGAGCATATAAAGTCACAATAGGTGAGGTTTTGGCCCAGGAGGGGGTGTTGAGGCGCCTGGGATAGCAAGAAATGTGACAAATAGAAAATAAACATGAAATTTTAGTAGTCAAAATTCCATCTTTTTAAAGAAAAATATTTGTAAGTTAGACCTTTTTAAAATTATTATTTGATATTTCTGACTTTTAAAACAAAATTAAACATTCCAAGCAGATTATGATAGTATCAGATTTATTTTTAATTTTCCAAACTTTTTAAAATGTGATATATTCCCTCAAACATAAATTGAAAATTAGTAAAACTAAAATTGTGGCGGCTTTCGGTGAATAATTGTCCATAAAGTGTATTAGAAGAGCATGCAATAAGTACAAAATACCGCGACAAATATTAATGTAAAAAACCTTTCATATAGAATTGTGCATTAGGAAAAGAGGGAATTTCACAAAACCTTAATTTTTGACGTTCTATGATAATTTTCTAACTGTGACGCTAAAATAGTTGGAGAATTTAAAAAATGAATTGGATACTAACTGATGAAAATTTTCTCTCTCATTCATATTATGAAATGAATTGTAAGGAAATAATGCCACAAAAGGTGAGGTTTGGCCCAGGAGGGGGTTGTTGAGGAGCCTGGGAATGCATGAAATGTGGCAAATAGTAAATAAATATAAAATTAATCGTGAAATAAATTGTACATTCTACGTGAGAGATTACCTAATTATGAGCTTTTCAATAAATGTCTGTTATTTTGGCCTTCTAAAACAAAATTAAAAAGTATTACCCGATTCTGTTAGTATCCAATTTAGTTTTTTAATTTTTCCTACTTATTTAAATGTAAAATCTCCCTCAAACATGTAACTTACGATAATTAATATAAAACGAAGAGATAATAGGTGAGGAATGGCCCAGGGAGGGGTTAGTGAGCTGCCTGGGAAAACATTAAGAATTTGAAATTGTAAAAAAACTCTTTTAGTGACGAAAAGCGCATTTTAAGAAATAGGGAGATCATCTGTATAGTCTTTATAAAGAAATGTACTTTAACAATTGACGTTCTATTAAACTTGCTTAAATATGATGGTGGAAAAGTTGGAAAATCTTAAAAATAAATCTGAAACTGACAAATTTAAATGTAAATATCTATCTAAATTATATAAAGAAATAAAATTATGAGCATATAAAGTCACAATAGGTGAGGTTTTGGCCCAGGAGGGGGTGTTGAGGCGCCTGGGATAGCAAGAAATGTAACAAATAGAAAATAAACATGAAATTTTAGTAGTCAAAATTCCATGTTTTTAAAGAAAAATATTTGTAATTTAGGCCTTTATAAAATTATTATTTGATATTTCTGACTTTTAAAACAAAATTAAACATTCCAAGCAGATTATGATAGTATCAGATTTATTTTTAATTTTGCAAACTTTTTAAAATGTGATATATTCCCTCAAACATAAAATGAAAATTAGTAAAACTAAAATTGTGGCGGCTTTCGGTGAATAATTGTCCATAAAGTGTATTAGAAGAGCATGCAATGAGTACAAAATATCGCGACAAATATTAATGTAAAAAACCTTTTATAGAGAATTGTGCATTAGGAAAAGAGGGAATTTCACAAAACCTTAATTTTTGACGTTCTATGATAATTTTCTAACTGTGACGCTAAAATAGTTGGAGAATTTAAAAAATGAATTGGATACTAACTGATGAAAATTTTCTCTCTCATTCATATTATGAAATGAATTGTAAGGAAATAATGCCACAAAAAGTGAGGTTTGGCCCAGGAGGGGGTTGTTGAGGAGCCTGGGAATGCATGAAATGTGGCAAATAGTAAATAAATATAAAATTAATCGTGAAATAAATTGTACATTCTACGTGAGAGATTACCTAATTATGAGCTTTTCAATAAATGTCTGTTATTTTGGCCTTCTAAAACAAAATTAAAAAGTATTACCAGATTCTGTTAGTATCCAATTTAGTTTTAATTTTTCCTACTTATTTAAATGTAAAATCTCCCCCAAACATGTAACTTACGATAATTAATATAAAACGAATAGATAATAGGTGAGGAATGGCCCAGGGAGGGGTTAGTGAGGTGCCTGGGAAAACATTAAGAATTTGAAATTGTAAAAAAACACTTTTAGTAACGAAAAGCGCATTTTAAGAAATAGGGAGATCATCTGTATAGTCTTTATAAAGAAATGTACTTTAACAATTGACGTTCTATTAAACTTGCTTAAATATGATGGTGGAAAAGTTGGAAAATCTTAAAAATAAATCTGATACTGAAAAATTTAAATGTAAATATCTATCTAAATTATATAAAGCAATAAAATTATGAGCATATAAAGTCACAATAGGTGAGGTTTTGGCCCAGGAGG
The DNA here is from genome assembly GCA_963932465.1 of Maratus speciosus. NCBI lineage: Eukaryota > Metazoa > Arthropoda > Arachnida > Araneae > Salticidae > Maratus > Maratus speciosus. Next base: position 595,144,326 of record OZ010788.1, on the reverse strand, counting down.
GGGTGTTGAGGCGCCTGGGATAGCAAGAAATGTGACAAATAGAAAATAAACATGAAATTTTAGTAGTCAAAATTCCATCTTTTTAAAGAAAAATATTTGTAAGTTAGGCCTTTTTAAAAATATTATTTGATATTTCTGACTTTTAAAACAAAATTAAACATTCCAAGCAGATTATAATAGTATCAGATTTATTTTTAATTTTCCAAACTTTTTAAAATGTGATATATTCCCTCAAACATAAATTGAAAATTAGTAAAACTAAAATTGTGGCGGCTTTCGGTGAATAATTGTCCATAAAGTGTATTAGAAGAGCATGCAATAAGTACAAAATATCGCGACAAATATTAATGTAAAAAACCTTTTATAGACAATTGTGCATTAGGAAAAGAGGGAATTTCACAAAACCTTAATTTTTGACGTTCTATGATAATTTTCTAACTGTGACGCTAAAATAGTTGGAGAATTTAAAAAATGAATTGGATACTAACTGATGAAAATTTTCTCTCTCATTCATATTATGAAATGAATTGTAAGGAAATAATGCCACAAAAGGTGAGGTTTGGCCCAGGAGGGGGTTGTTGAGGAGCCTGGGAATGCATGAAATGTGGCAAATAGTAAATAAATATAAAGTTAATCGTGAAATAAATTGTACATTCTACGTGAGAGATTACTTAATTATGAGCTTTTCAATAAATGTCTGTTATTTTGGCCTTCTAAAACAAAATTAAAAAGTATTACCCGATTCTGTTAGTATCCAATTTAGTTTTAATTTTTCCTACTTATTTAAATGTAAAATCTCCCTCAAACATGTAACTTACGATAATTAATATAAAACGAAGAGATAATAGGTGAGGAATGGCCCAGGGAGGGGTTAGTGAGGTGCCTGGGAAAACATTAAGAATTTGAAATTCTAAAAAAACTCTTTTAGTAACGAAAAGCGCATTTTAAGAAATAGGGAGATCATCTGTATAGTCTTTATAAAGAAATGTACTTTAACAATTGACGTTCTATTAAACTTGCTTAAATATGATGGTGGAAAAGTTGGAAAATCTTAAAAATAAATCTGATACTGACAAATTTAAATGTAAATATCTATCTAAATTATATAAAGCAATAAAATTATGAGCATATAAAGTTACAATATGTGAGGTTTTGGCCCAGGAGGGGGTGTTGAGGCGCCTGGGATAGCAAGAAATGTGACAAATAGAAAATAAACATGAAATTTTAGTAGTCAAAATTCCATCTTTTTAAAGAAAAATATTTGTAAGTTAGGCCTTTTTAAAATTATTATTTGATATTTCTGACTTTTAAAACAAAATTAAACATTCCAAGCAGATTATGATAGTATCAGATTTATTTTTAATTTTCCAAACTTTTTAAAATGTGATATATTCCCTCAAACATAAATTGAAAATTAGTAAAACTAAAATTGTGGCGGCTTTCGGTGAATAATTGTCCATAAAGTGTATTAGAAGAGCATGCAATAAGTACAAAATACCGCGACAAATATTAATGTAAAAAACCTTTCATATAGAATTGTGCATTAGGAAAAGAGGGAATTTCACAAAACCTTAATTTTTGACGTTCTATGATAATTTTCTAACTGTGACGCTAAAATAGTTGGAGAATTTAAAAAATGAATTGGATACTAACTGATGAAAATTTTCTCTCTCATTCATATTATGAAATGAATTGTAAGGAAATAATGCCACAAAAGGTCAGGTTTGGCCCAGGAGGGGGTTGTTGAGGAGCCTGGGAATGCATGAAATGTGGCAAATAGTAAATAAATATAAAATTAATCGTGAAATAAATTGTACATTCTACGTGAGAGATTACCTAATTATGAGCTTTTCAATAAATGTCTGTTATTTTGGCCTTCTAAAACAAAATTAAAAAGTATTACCCGATTCTGTTAGTATCCAATTTAGTTTTAATTTTTCCTACTTATTTAAATGTAAAATCTCCCTCAAACATGTAACTTACGATAATTAATATAAAACGAAGAGATAATAGGTGAGGAATGGCCCAGGGAGGGGTTAGTGAGGTGCCTGGGAAAACATTAAGAATTTGAAATTCTAAAAAAACTCTTTTAGTAACGAAAAGCGCATTTTAAGAAATAGGGAGATCATCTGTATAGTCTTTATAAAGAAATGTACTTTAACAATTGACGTTCTATTAAACTTGCTTAAATATGATGGTGGAAAAGTTGGAAAATCTTAAAAATAAATCTGATACTGACAAATTTAAATGTAAATATCAATCTAAATTATATAAAGAAATAAAATTATGAGCATATAAATTCACAATAGGTGAGGTTTTGGCCCAGGAGGGGGTGTTGAGGCGCCTGGGATAGCGAGAAATGTGACAAATAGAAAATAAACATGAAATTTTAGTAGTCAAAATTCCATCTTTTTAAAGAAAAATATTTGTAAGTTAGGCCTTTTTAAAATTATTATTTGATATTTCTGACTTTTAAAACAAAATTAAACATTCCAAGCAGATTATGATAGTATCAGATTTATTTTTAATTTTCCAAACTTTTTAAAATGTGATATATTCCCTCAAACATAAATTGAAAATTAGTAAAACTAAAATTGTGGCGGCTTTCGGTGAATAATTGTCCATAAAGTGTATTAGAAGAGCATGCAATAAGTACAAAATACCGCGACAAATATTATTGTAAAAAACCTTTCATATAGAATTGTGCATTAGGAAAAGAGGGAATTTCACAAAACCTTAATTTTTGACGTTCTATGATAATTTTCTAACTGTGACGCTAAAATAGTTGGAGAATTTAAAAAATGAATTGGATACTAACTGATGAAAATTTTCTCTCTCATTCATATTATGAAATGAATTGTAAGGAAATAATACCACAAAAGGTGAGGTTTGGCCCAGGAGGGCGTTGTTGAGGAGCCTGGGAATGCATGAAATGTGGCAAATAGTAAATAAATATAAAATTAATCGTGAAATAAATTGTACATTCTACGTGAGAGATTACCTAATTATGAGCTTTTCAATAAATGTCTGTTATTTTGGCCTTCTAAAACAAAATTAAAAAGTATTACCAGATTCTGTTAGTATCCAATTTAGTTTTAATTTTTCCTACTTATTTAAATTTAAAATCTCCCCCAAACATGTAACTTACGATAATTAATATAAAACGAATAGATAATAGGTGAGGAATGGCCCAGGGAGGGGTTAGTGAGGTGCCTGGGAAAACATTAAGAATTTGAAATTGTAAAAAAACTCTTTTAGTAACGAAAAGCGCATTTTAAGAAATAGAGAGATCATCTGTATAGTCTTTATAAAGAAATGTACTTTAACAATTGACGTTCTATTAAACTTGTTTAAATATGATGGTGGAAAAGTTGGAAAATCTTAAAAATAAATCTGATACTGACAAATTTAAATGTAAATATCTATCTAAATTATATAAAGAAATAAAATTATGAGCATATAAAGTCACAATAGGTGAGGTTTTGGCCCAGGAGGGGGTGTTGAGGCGCCTGGGATAGCAAGAAATGTGACAAATAGAAAATAAACATGAAATTTTAGTAGTTAAAATTCCATCTTTTTAAAGAAAAATATTTGTAATTTAGGCCTTTTTAAAATTATTATTTGATATTTCTGACTTTTAAAACAAAATTAAACATTCCAAGCAGATTATGATAGTATCAGATTTATTTTTAATTTTGCAAACTTTTTAAAATGTGATATATTCCCTCAAACATAAAATGAAAATTAGTAAAACTAAAATTGTGGCGGCTTTCGGTGAATAATTGTCCATAAAGTGTATTAGAAGAGCATGCAATAAGTACAAAGTATCGCGACAAATATTAATGTAAAAAACCTTTTATAGAGAATTGTGCATTAGGAAAAGAGGGAATTTCACAAAACCTTAATTTTTGACGTTCTATGATAATTTTCTAACTGTGACGCTAAAATAGTTGGAGAATTTAAAAAATGAATTGGATACTAACTGATGAAAATTTTCTCTCTCATTCATATTATGAAATGAATTGTAAGGAAATAATGCCACAAAAGGTGAGGTTTGGCCCAGGAGGGGGTTGTTGAGGAGCCTGGGAATGCATGAAATGTGGCAAATAGTAAATAAATATAAAATTAATCGTGAAATAAATTGTACATTCTACGTGAGAGATTACCTAATTATGAGCTTTTCAATAAATGTCTTTTATTTTGGCCTTCTAAAACAAAATTAAAAAGTATTACCCGATTCTGTTAGTATCCAATTTAGTTTTAATTTTTCCTACTTATTTAAATGTAAAATCTCCCTCAAACATGTAACTTACGATAATTAATATAAAACGAAGAGATAATAGGTGAGGAATGGCCCAGGGAGGGGTTAGTGAGGTGCCTGGGAAAACATTAAGAATTTGAAATTGTAAAAAAACTCTTTTAGTAACGAAAAGCGCATTTTAAGAAATAGGGAGATCATCTGTATAGTCTTTATAAAGAAATGTACTTTAACAATTGACGTTCTATTAAACTTGCTTAAATATGATGGTGGAAAAGTTGGAAAATCTTAAAAATAAATCTGATACTGACAAATTTAAATGTAAATATCTATCTAAATTATATAAAGAAATAAAATTATGAGCATATAAAGTCACAATAGGTGAGGTTTTGGCCCAGGAGGGGGTGTTGAGGCGCCTGGGATAGCAAGAAATGTGACAAATAGAAAATAAACATGAAATTTTAGTAGTCAAAATTCCATGTTTTTAAAGAAAAATATTTGTAATTTAGGCCTTTTTAAAATTATTATTTGATATTTCTGACTTTTAAAACAAAATTAAACATTCCAAGCAGATTATGATAGTATCAGATTTATTTTTAATTTTGCAAACTTTTTAAAATGTGATATATTCCCTCAAACATAAAATGAAAATTAGTAAAACTAAAATTGTGGCGGCTTTCGGTGAATAATTGTCCATAAAGTGTATTAGAAGAGCATGCATTGAGTACAAAATATCGCGACAAATATTAATGTAAAAAACCTTTTATAGAGAATTGTGCATTAGGAAAAGAGGGAATTTCACAAAACCTTAATTTTTGACGTTCTATGATAATTTTCTAACTGTGACGCTAAAATAGTTGGAGAATTTAAAAAATGAATTGGATACTAACTGATGAAAATTTTCTCTCTCATTCATATTATGAAATGAATTGTAAGGAAATAATGCCACAAAAAGTGAGGTTTGGCCCAGGAGGGGGTTGTTGAGGAGCTTGGGAATGCATGAAATGTGGCAAATAGTAAATAAATATAAAATTAATCGTGAAATAAATTGTACATTCTACGTGAGAGATTACCTAATTATGAGCTTTTCAATAAATGTCTGTTATTTTGGCCTTCTAAAACAAAATTAAAAAGTATTACCAGATTCTGTTAGTATCCAATTTTGTTTTAATTTTTCCTACTTATTTAAATGTAAAATCTCCCCCAAACATGTAACTTACAATAATTAATATAAAACGAATAGATAATAGGTGAGGAATGGCCCAGGGAGGGGTTAGTGAGGTGCCTGGGAAAACATTAAGAATTTGAAATTGTAAAAAAACACTTTTAGTAACGAAAAGCGCATTTTAAGAAATAGGGAGATCATCTGTATAGTCTTTATAAAGAAATGTACTTTAACAATTGACGTTCTATTAAACTTGCTTAAATATGATGGTGGAAAAGTTGGAAAATCTTAAAAATAAATCTGATACTGAAAAATTTAAATGTAAATATCTATCTAAATTATATAAAGCAATAAAATTATGAGCATATAAAGTCACAATAGGTGAGGTTTTGGCCCAGGAGGGGGTGTTGAGGCGCCTGGGATAGCAAGAAATGTGACAAATAGAAAATAAACATGAAATTTTAGTAGTCAAAATTCCATCTTTTTAAAGAAAAATATTTGTAAGTTAGGCCTTTTTAAAAATATTATTTGATATTTCTGACTTTTAAAACAAAATTAAACATTCCAAGCAGATTATGATAGTATCAGATTTATTTTTAATTTTCCAAACTTTTTAAAATGTGATATATTCCCTCAAACATAAATTGAAAATTAGTAAAACTAAAATTGTGGCGGCTTTCGGTGAATAATTGTCCATAAAGTGTATTAGAAGAGCATGCAATAAGTACAAAATATCGCGACAAATATTAATGTAAAAAACCTTTTATAGACAATTGTGCATTAGGAAAAGAGGGAATTTCACAAAACCTTAATTTTTGACGTTCTATGATAATTTTCTAACTGTGACGCTAAAATAGTTGGAGAATTTAAAAAATGAATTGGATACTAACTGATGAAAATTTTCTCTCTCATTCATATTATGAAATGAATTGTAAGGAAATAATGCCACAAAAGGTGAGGTTTGGCCCAGGAGGGGTTTGTTGAGGAGCCTGGGAATGCATGAAATGTGGCAAATAGTAAATAAATATAAAGTTAATCGTGAAATAAATTGTACATTCTACGTGAGAGATTACTTAATTATGAGCTTTTCAATAAATGTCTGTTATTTTGGCCTTCTAAAACAAAATTAAAAAGTATTACCCGATTCTGTTAGTATCCAATTTAGTTTTAATTTTTCCTACTTATTTAAATGTAAAATCTCCCTCAAACATGTAACTTACGATAATTAATATAAAACGAAGAGATAATAGGTGAGGAATGGCCCAGGGAGGGGTTAGTGAGGTGCCTGGGAAAACATTAAGAATTTGAAATTCTAAAAAAACTCTTTTAGTAAGGAAAAGCGCATTTTAAGAAATAGGGAGATCATCTGTATAGTCTTTATAAAGAAATGTACTTTAACAATTGACGTTCTATTAAACTTGCTTAAATATGATGGTGGAAAAGTTGGAAAATCTTAAAAATAAATCTGATACTGACAAATTTAAATGTAAATATCTATCTAAATTATATAAAGCAATAAAATTATGAGCATATAAAGTCACAATAGGTGAGGTTTTGGCCCAGGAGGGGGTGTTGAGGCGCCTGGGATAGCAAGAAATGTGACAAATAGAAAATAAACATGAAATTTTAGTAGTCAAAATTCCATCTTTTTAAAGAAAAATATTTGTAAGTTAGGCCTTTTTAAAATTATTATTTGATATTTCTGACTTTTAAAACAAAATTAAACATTCCAAGCAGATTATGATAGTATCAGATTTATTTTTAATTTTCCAAACTTTTTAAAATGTGATATATTCCCTCAAACATAAATTGAAAATTAGTAAAACTAAAATTGTGGCGGCTTTCGGTGAATAATTGTCCATAAAGTGTATTAGAAGAGCATGCAATAAGTACCAAATATCGCGACAAATATTAATGTAAAAAACCTTTTATAGAGAATTGTGCATTAGGAAAAGAGGGAATTTCACAAAACCTTAATTTTTGACGTTCTATGATAATTTTCTAACTGTGACGCTAAAATAGTTGGAGAATTTAAAAAATGAATTGGATACTAACTGATGAAAATTTTCTCTCTCATTCATATTATGAAATGAATTGTAAGGAAATAATGCCACAAAAGGTCAGGTTTGGCCCAGGAGGGGGTTGTTGAGGAGCCTGGGAATGCATGAAATGTGGCAAATAGTAAATAAATATAAAATTAATCGTGAAATAAATTGTACATTCTACGTGAGAGATTACCTAATTATGAGCTTTTCAATAAATGTATGTTAATTTGGCCTTCTAAAACAAAATTAAAAAGTATTACCCGATTCTGTTAGTACCCAATTTAGTTTTAATTTTTCCTACTTATTTAAATGTAAAATCTCCCTCAAACATGTAACTTACGATAATTAATATAAAACGAAGAGATAATAGGTGAGGAATGGTCCAGGGAGGGGTTAGTGAGGTGCCTGGGAAAACATTAAGAATTTGAAATTCTAAAAAAAACTCTTTTAGTAACGAAAAGCGCATTTTAAGAAATAGGGAGATCATCTGTATATTCTTTATAAAGAAATGTACTTTAACAATTGACGTTCTATTAAACTTGCTTAAATATGATGGTGGAAAAGTTGGAAAATCTTAAAAATAAATCTGATACTGACAAATTTAAATGTAAATATCTATCTAAATTATATAAAGCAATAAAATTATGAGCATATAAAGTCACAATAGGTGAGGTTTTGGCCCAGGAGGGGGTGTTGAGGCGCCTGGGATAGCAAGAAATGTGACAAATAGAAAATAAACATGAAATTTTAGTAGTCAAAATTCCATCTTTTTAAAGAAAAATATTTGTAAGTTAGGCCTTTTTAAAATTATTATTTGATATTTCTGACTTTTAAAACAAAATTAAACATTCCAAGCAGATTATGATAGTATCAGATTTATTTTTAATTTTCCAAACTTTTTAAAATGTGATATATTCCCTCAAACATAAATTGAAAATTAGTAAAACTAAAATTGTGGCGGCTTTCGGTGAATAATTGTCCATAAAGTGTATTAGAAGAGCATGATATAAGTACCAAATATCGCGACAAATATTAATGTAAAAAACCTTTTATAGAGAATTGTGCATTAGGAAAAGAGGGAATTTCACAAAACCTTAATTTTTGACGTTCTATGATAATTTTCTAACTGTGACGCTAAAATAGTTGGAGAATTTAAAAAATGAATTGGATACTAACTGATGAAAATTTTCTCTCTCATTCATATTATGAAATGAATTGTAAGGAAATAATGCCACAAAAGGTCAGGTTTGGCCCAGGAGGGGGTTGTTGAGGAGCCTGGGAATGCATGAAATGTGGCAAATAGTAAATAAATATAAAATTAATCGTGAAATAAATTGTACATTCTACGTGAGAGATTACCTAATTATGAGCTTTTCAATAAATGTATGTTAATTTGGCCTTCTAAAACAAAATTAAAAAGTATTACCCGATTCTGTTAGTATCCAATTTAGTTTTAATTTTTCCTACTTATTTAAATGTAAAATCTCCCTCAAACATGTAACTTACGATAATTAATATAAAACGAAGAGATAATAGGTGAGGAATGGTCCAGGGAGGGGTTAGTGAGGTGCCTGGGAAAACATTAAGAATTTGAAATTCTAAAAAAAACTCTTTTAGTAACGAAAAGCGCATTTTAAGAAATAGGGAGATCATCTGTATATTCTTTATAAAGAAATGTACTTTAACAATTGACGTTCTATTAAACTTGCTTAAATATGATGGTGGAAAAGTTGGAAAATCTTAAAAATAAATCTGATACTGACAAATTTAAATGTAAATATCTATCTAAATTATATAAAGAAATAAAATTATGAGCATATAAAGTCACAATAGGTGAGGTTTTGGCCCAGGAGGGGGTGTTGAGGCGCCTGGGATAGCAAGAAATGTGACAAATAGAAAATAAACATGAAATTTTAGTAGTCAAAATTCCATGTTTTTAAAGAAAAATATTTGTAATTTAGGCCTTTTTAAAATTATTATTTGATATTTCTGACTTTTAAAACAAAATTAAACATTCCAAGCAGATTATGATAGTATCAGATTTATTTTTAATTTTGCAAACTTTTTAAAATGTGATATATTCCCTCAAACATAAAATGAAAATTAGTAAAACTAAAATTGTGGCGGCTTTCGGTGAATAATTGTCCATAAAGTGTATTAGAAGAGCATGCATTGAGTACAAAATATCGCGACAAATATTAATGTAAAAAACCTTTTATAGAGAATTGTGCATTAGGAAAAGAGGGAATTTCACAAAACCTTAATTTTTGACGTTCTATGATAATTTTCTAACTGTGACGCTAAAATAGTTGGAGAATTTAAAAAATGAATTGGATACTAACTGATGAAAATTTTCTCTCTCATTCATATTATGAAATGAATTGTAAGGAAATAATGCCACAAAAAGTGAGGTTTGGCCCAGGAGGGGGTTGTTGAGGAGCTTGGGAATGCATGAAATGTGGCAAATAGTAAATAAATATAAAATTAATCGTGAAATAAATTGTACATTCTACGTGAGAGATTACCTAATTATGAGCTTTTCAATAAATGTCTGTTATTTTGGCCTTCTAAAACAAAATTAAAAAGTATTACCAGATTCTGTTAGTATCCAATTTTGTTTTAATTTTTCCTACTTATTTAAATGTAAAATCTCCCCCAAACATGTAACTTACAATAATTAATATAAAACGAATAGATAATAGGTGAGGAATGGCCCAGGGAGGGGTTAGTGAGGTGCCTGGGAAAACATTAAGAATTTGAAATTGTAAAAAAACACTTTTAGTAACGAAAAGCGCATTTTAAGAAATAGGGAGATCATCTGTATAGTCTTTATAAAGAAATGTACTTTAACAATTGACGTTCTATTAAACTTGCTTAAATATGATGGTGGAAAAGTTGGAAAATCTTAAAAATAAATCTGATACTGAAAAATTTAAATGTAAATATCTATCTAAATTATATAAAGCAATAAAATTATGAGCATATAAAGTCACAATAGGTGAGGTTTTGGCCCAGGAGGGGGTGTTGAGGCGCCTGGGATAGCAAGAAATGTGACAAATAGAAAATAAACATGAAATTTTAGTAGTCAAAATTCCATCTTTTTAAAGAAAAATATTTGTAAGTTAGGCCTTTTTAAAAATATTATTTGATATTTCTGACTTTTAAAACAAAATTAAACATTCCAAGCAGATTATGATAGTATCAGATTTATTTTTAATTTTCCAAACTTTTTAAAATGTGATATATTCCCTCAAACATAAATTGAAAATTAGTAAAACTAAAATTGTGGCGGCTTTCGGTGAATAATTGTCCATAAAGTGTATTAGAAGAGCATGCAATAAGTACAAAATATCGCGACAAATATTAATGTAAAAAACCTTTTATAGACAATTGTGCATTAGGAAAAGAGGGAATTTCACAAAACCTTAATTTTTGACGTTCTATGATAATTTTCTAACTGTGACGCTAAAATAGTTGGAGAATTTAAAAAATGAATTGGATACTAACTGATGAAAATTTTCTCTCTCATTCATATTATGAAATGAATTGTAAGGAAATAATGCCACAAAAGGTGAGGTTTGGCCCAGGAGGGGTTTGTTGAGGAGCCTGGGAATGCATGAAATGTGGCAAATAGTAAATAAATATAAAGTTAATCGTGAAATAAATTGTACATTCTACGTGAGAGATTACTTAATTATGAGCTTTTCAATAAATGTCTGTTATTTTGGCCTTCTAAAACAAAATTAAAAAGTATTACCCGATTCTGTTAGTATCCAATTTAGTTTTAATTTTTCCTACTTATTTAAATGTAAAATCTCCCTCAAACATGTAACTTACGATAATTAATATAAAACGAAGAGATAATAGGTGAGGAATGGCCCAGGGAGGGGTTAGTGAGGTGCCTGGGAAAACATTAAGAATTTGAAATTCTAAAAAAACTCTTTTAGTAACGAAAAGCGCATTTTAAGAAATAGGGAGATCATCTGTATAGTCTTTATAAAGAAATGTACTTTAACAATTGACGTTCTATTAAACTTGCTTAAATATGATGGTGGAAAAGTTGGAAAATCTTAAAAATAAATCTGATACTGACAAATTTAAATGTAAATATCTATCTAAATTATATAAAGAAATAAAATTATGAGCATATAAAGTCACAATAGGTGAGGTTTTGGCCCAGGAGGGGGTGTTGAGGCGCCTGGGATAGCAAGAAATGTGAGAAATAGAAAATAAACATGAAATTTTAGTAGTCAAAATTCCATCTTTTTAAAGAAAAATATTTGTAAGTTAGGCCTTTTTAAAATTATTATTTGATATTTCTGACTTTTAAAACAAAATTAAACATTCCAAGCAGATTATGATAGTATCAGATTTATTTTTAATTTTTTCAAACTTTTTAAAATGTGATATATTCCCTCAAACATAAAATGAAAATTAGTAAAACTAAAATTGTGGCGGCTTTCGGTGAATAATTGTCCATAAAGTGTATTAGAAGAGCATGCAATAAGTACAAAATATCGCGAAAAATATTAATGTAAAAAACCTTTTATAGAGAATTGTGCATTAGGAAAAGAGGGAATTTCACAAAACCTTAATTTTTGACGTTCTATGATAATTTTCTAACTGTGACGCTAAAAAGTTGGAGAATTTAAAAAATGAATTGGATACTAACTGATGAAAATTTTCTCTCTCATTCATATTATGAAATGAATTGTAAGGAAATAATGCCACAAAAGGTGAGGTTTGGCCCAGGAGGGGGTTGTTGAGGAGCCTGGGAATGCATGAAATGTGGCAAATAGTAAATAAATATAAAATTAATCGTGAAATAAATTGTACATTCTACGTGAGAGATTACCTAATTATGAGCTTTTCAATAAATGTCTGTAATTTTGGCCTTCTAAAACAAAATTAAAAAGTATTACCAGATTCTGTTAGTATCCAATTTAGTTTTAATTTTTCCTACTTATTTAAATGTAAAATCTCCCTCAAACATGTAACTTACGATAATTAATATAAAACGAAGAGATAATAGGTGAGGAATGGCCCAGGGAGGGGTTAGTGAGGTGCCTGGGAAAACATTAAGAATTTGAAATTGTAAAAAAACTCTTTTAGTAACGAAAAGCGCATTTTAAGAAATAGGGAGATCATCTGCATAGTCTTTATAAAGAAATGTACTTTAACAATTGACGTTCTATTAAACTTGCTTAAATATGATGGTGGAAAAGTTGGAAAATCTTAAAAATAAATCTGATACTGACAAATTTAAATGTAAATATCTATCTAAATTATATAAAGAAATAAAATTATGAGCATATAAAGTCACAATAGGTGAGGTTTTGGCCCAGGAGGGGGTGTTGAGGCGCCTGGGATAGCAAGAAATGTGACAAATAGAAAATAAACATGAAATTTTAGTAGTCAAAATTCCATCTTTTTAAAGAAAAATATTTGTAAGTTAGAGCTTTTTAAAATTATTATTTGATATTTCTGACTTTTAAAACAAAATTAAACATTCCAAGCAGATTATGATAGTATCAGATTTATTTTTAATTTTCCAAACTTTTTAAAATGTGATATATTCCCTCAAACATAAATTGAAAATTAGTAAAACTAAAATTGTGGCGGCTTTCGGTGAATAATTGTCCATAAAGTGTATTAGAAGAGCATGCAATAAGTACAAAATACCGCGACAAATATTAATGTAAAAAACCTTTCATATAGAATTGTGCATTAGGAAAAGAGGGAATTTCACAAAACCTTAATTTTTGACGTTCTATGATAATTTTCTAACTGTGACGCTAAAATAGTTGGAGAATTTAAAAAATGAATTGGATACTAACTGATGAAAATTTTCTCTCTCATTCATATTATGAAATGAATTGTAAGGAAATAATGCCACAAAAGGTGAGGTTTGGCCCAGGAGGGGGTTGTTGAGGAGCCTGGGAATGCATGAAATGTGGCAAATAGTAAATAAATATAAAATTAATCGTGAAATAAATTGTACATTCTACGTGAGAGATTACCTAATTATGAGCTTTTCAATAAATGTCTGTTATTTTGGCCTTCTAAAACAAAATTAAAAAGTATTACCAGATTCTGTTAGTATCCAATTTAGTTTTAATTTTTCCTACTTATTTAAATGTAAAATCTCCCTCAAACATGTAACTTACGATAATTAATATAAAACGAAGAGATAATAGGTGAGGAATGGCCCAGGGAGGGGTTAGTGAGGTGCCTGGGAAAACATTAAGAATTTGAAATTGTAAAAAAACTCTTTTAGTAACGAAAAGCGCATTTTAAGAAATAGGGAGATCATCTGTATAGTCTTTATAAAGAAATGTACTTTAACAATTGACGTTCTATTAAACTTGCTTAAATATGATGGTGGAAAAGTTGGAAAATCTTAAAAATAAATCTGATACTGACAAATTTAAATGTAAATATCTATCTAAATTATATAAAGAAATAAAATTATGAGCATATAAAGTCACAATAGGTGAGGTTTTGGCCCAGGAGGGGGTGTTGAGGCGCCTGGGATAGCAAGAAATGTGACAAATAGAAAATAAACATGAAATTTTAGTAGTCAAAATTCCATCTTTTTAAAGAAAAATATTTGTAAGTTAGGCCTTTTTAAAATTATTATTTGATATTTCTGACTTTTAAAACAAAATTAAACATTCCAAGCAGATTATGATAGTATCAGATTTATTTTTAATTTTCCAAACTTTTTAAAATGTGATATATTCCCTCAAACATAAATTGAAAATTAGTAAAACTAAAATTGTGGCGGCTTTCGGTGAATAATTGTCCATAAAGTGTATTAGAAGAGCATGCAATAAGTACAAAATATCGCGACAAATATTAATGTAAAAAACCTTTTATAGACAATTGTGCATTAGGAAAAGAGGGAATTTCACAAAACCTTAATTTTTGACGTTCTATGATAATTTTCTAACTGTGACGCTAAAATAGTTGGAGAATTTAAAAAATGAATTGGATACTAACTGATGAAAATTTTCTCTCTCATTCATATTATGAAATGAATTGTAAGGAAATAATGCCACAAAAGGTGAGGTTTGGCCCAGGAGGGGGTTGTTGAGGAGCCTGGGAATGCATGAAATGTGGCAAATAGTAAATAAATATAAAATTAATCGTGAAATAAATTGTACATTCTACGTAAGAGATTACCTAATTATGAGCTTTTCAATAAATGTCTGTAATTTTGGCCTTCTAAAACAAAATTAAAAAGTATTACCAGATTCTGTTAGTATCCAATTTAGTTTTAATTTTTCCTACTTATTTAAATGTAAAATCTCCCTCAAACATGTAACTTACGATAATTAATATAAAACGAAGAGATAATAGGTGAGGAATGGCCCAGGGAGGGGTTAGTGAGGTGCCTGGGAAAACATTAAGAATTTGAAATTCTAAAAAAACTCTTTTAGTAACGAAAAGCGCATTTTAAGAAATAGGGAGATCATCTGTATAGTCTTTATAAAGAAATGTACTTTAACAATTGACGTTCTATTAAACTTGCTTAAATATGATGGTGGAAAAGTTGGAAAATCTTAAAAATAAATCTGATACTGAAAAATTTAAATGTAAATATCTATCTAAATTATATAAAGCAATAAAATTATGAGCATATAAAGTCACAATAGGTGAGGTTTTGGCCCAGGAGGGGGTGTTGAGGCGCCTGGGATAGCAAGAAATGTGACAAATAGAAAATAAACATGAAATTTTAGTAGTCAAAATTCCATCTTTTTAAAGAAAAATATTTGTAAGTTAGGCCTTTTTAAAAATATTATTTGATATTTCTGACTTTTAAAACAAAATTAAACATTCCAAGCAGATTATGATAGTATCAGATTTATTTTTAATTTTCCAAACTTTTTAAAATGTGATATATTCCCTCAAACATAAATTGAAAATTAGTAAAACCAAAATTGTGGCGGCTTTCGGTGAATAATTGTCCATAAAGTGTATTAGAAGAGCATGCAATAAGTACAAAATACCGCGACAAATATTAATGTAAAAAACCTTTCATATAGAATTGTGCATTAGGAAAAGAGGGAATTTCACAAAACCTTAATTTTTGACGTTCTATGATAATTTTCTAACTGTGACGCTAAAATAGTTGGAGAATTTAAAAAATGAATTGGATACTAACTGATGAAAATTTTCTCTCTCATTCATATTATGAAATGAATTGTAAGGGAATAATGCCACAAAAGGTGAGGTTTGGCCCAGGAGGGGGTTGTTGAGGAGCCTGGGAATGCATGAAATGTGGCAAATAGTAAATAAATATAAAATTAATCGTGAAATAAATTGTACATTCTACGTGAGAGATTACCTAATTATGAGCTTTTCAATAAATGTCTGTTATTTTGGCCTTCTAAAACAAAATTAAAAAGTATTACCAGATTCTGTTAGTATCCAATTTAGTTTTAATTTTTCCTACTTATTTAAATGTAAAATCTCCCCCAAACATGTAACTTACGATAATTAATATAAAACGAAGAGATAATAGGTGAGGAATGGCCCAGGGAGGGGTTAGTGAGGTGCCTGGGAAAACATTAAGAATTTGAAATTCTAAAAAAACTCTTTTAGTAACGAAAAGCGCATTTTAAGAAATAGGGAGATCATCTGTATAGTCTTTATAAAGAAATGTACTTTAACAATTGACGTTCTATTAAACTTGCTTAAATATGATGGTGGAAAAGTTGGAAAATCTTAAAAATAAATCTGATACTGAAAAATTTAAATGTAAATATCTATCTAAATTATATAAAGCAATAAAATTATGAGCATATAAAGTCACAATAGGTGAGGTTTTGGCCCAGGAGGGGGTGTTGAGGCGCCTGGGATAGCAAGAAATGTGACAAATAGAAAATAAACATGAAATTTTAGTAGTCAAAATTCCATCTTTTTAAAGAAATATATTTGTAATTTAGGACTTTTTAAAATTATTATTTGATATTTCTGACTTTTAAAACAAAATTAAACATCCCAAGCAGATTATGATAGTATCAGATTTATTTTTAATTTTTTCAAACTTTTTAAAATGTGATATATTCCCTCAAACATAAAATGAAAATTAGTAAAACTGAAATTGTGGCGGCTTTTGGTGAATAATTGTCCATAAAGTGTATTAGAAGAGCATGATATAAGTACCAAATATCGCGACAAATATTAATGTAAAAAACCTTTTATAGAGAATTGTGCATTAGGAAAAGAGGGAATTTCACAAAACCTTAATTTTTGACGTTCTATGATAATTTTCTAACTGTGACGCTAAAATAGTTGGAGAATTTAAAAAATGAATTGGATACTAACTGATGAAAATTTTCTCTCTCATTCATATTATGAAATGAATTGTAAGGAAATAATGCCACAAAAGGTGAGGTTTGGCCCAGGAGGGGGTTGTTGAGGAGCCTGGGAATGCATGAAATGTGGCAAATAGTAAATAAATATAAAATTAATCGTGAAATAAATTGTACATTCTACGTGAGAGATTACCTAATTATGAGCTTTTCAATAAATGTCTGTTATTTTGGCCTTCTAAAACAAAATTAAAAAGTATTACCAGATTCTGTTAGTATCCAATTTAGTTTTAATTTTTCCTACTTATTTAAATGTAAAATCTCCCTCAAACATGTAACTTACGATAATTAATATAAAACGAAGAGATAATAGGTGAGGAATGGCCCAGGGAGGGGTTAGTGAGGTGCCTGGGAAAACATTAAGAATTTGAAATTGTAAAAAAACTCTTTTAGTAACGAAAAGCGCATTTTAAGAAATAGGGAGATCATCTGTATAGTCTTTATAAAGAAATGTACTTTAACAATTGACGTTCTATTAAACTTGCTTAAATATGATGGTGGAAAAGTTGGAAAATCTTAAAAATAAATCTGATACTGACAAATTTAAATGTAAATATCTATCTAAATTATATAAAGAAATAAAATTATGAGCATATAAAGTCACAATAGGTGAGGTTTTGGCCCAGGAGGGGGTGTTGAGGCGCCTGGGATAGCAAGAAATGTGACAAATAGAAAATAAACATGAAATTTTAGTAGTCAAAATTCCATCTTTTTAAAGAAAAATATTTGTAAGTTAGGCCTTTTTAAAATTATTATTTGATATTTCTGACTTTTAAAACAAAATTAAACATTCCAAGCAGATTATGATAGTATCAGATTTATTTTTAATTTTCCAAACTTTTTAAAATGTGATATATTCCCTCAAACATAAATTGAAAATTAGTAAAACTAAAATTGTGGCGGCTTTCGGTGAATAATTGTCCATAAAGTGTATTAGAAGAGCATGCAATAAGTACAAAATATCGCGACAAATATTAATGTAAAAAACCTTTTATAGACAATTGTGCATTAGGAAAAGAGGGAATTTCACAAAACCTTAATTTTTGACGTTCTATGATAATTTTCTAACTGTGACGCTAAAATAGTTGGAGAATTTAAAAAATGAATTGGATACTAACTGATGAAAATTTTCTCTCTCATTCATATTATGAAATGAATTGTAAGGAAATAATGCCACAAAAGGTGAGGTTTGGCCCAGGAGGGGGTTGTTGAGGAGCCTGGGAATGCATGAAATGTGGCAAATAGTAAATAAATATAAAATTAATCGTGAAATAAATTGTACATTCTACGTAAGAGATTACCTAATTATGAGCTTTTCAATAAATGTCTGTAATTTTGGCCTTCTAAAACAAAATTAAAAAGTATTACCAGATTCTGTTAGTATCCAATTTAGTTTTAATTTTTCCTACTTATTTAAATGTAAAATCTCCCTCAAACATGTAACTTACGATAATTAATATAAAACGAAGAGATAATAGGTGAGGAATGGCCCAGGGAGGGGTTAGTGAGGTGCCTGGGAAAACATTAAGAATTTGAAATTCTAAAAAAACTCTTTTAGTAACGAAAAGCGCATTTTAAGAAATAGGGAGATCATCTGTATAGTCTTTATAAAGAAATGTACTTTAACAATTGACGTTCTATTAAACTTGCTTAAATATGATGGTGGAAAAGTTGGAAAATCTTAAAAATAAATCTGATACTGAAAAATTTAAATGTAAATATCTATCTAAATTATATAAAGCAATAAAATTATGAGCATATAAAGTCACAATAGGTGAGGTTTTGGCCCAGGAGGGGGTGTTGAGGCGCCTGGGATAGCAAGAAATGTGACAAATAGAAAATAAACATGAAATTTTAGTAGTCAAAATTCCATCTTTTTAAAGAAAAATATTTGTAAGTTAGGCCTTTTTAAAAATATTATTTGATATTTCTGACTTTTAAAACAAAATTAAACATTCCAAGCAGATTATGATAGTATCAGATTTATTTTTAATTTTCCAAACTTTTTAAAATGTGATATATTCCCTCAAACATAAATTGAAAATTAGTAAAACTAAAATTGTGGCGGCTTTCGGTGAATAATTGTCCATAAAGTGTATTAGAAGAGCATGCAATAAGTACAAAATACCGCGACAAATATTAATGTAAAAAACCTTTCATATAGAATTGTGCATTAGGAAAAGAGGGAATTTCACAAAACCTTAATTTTTGACGTTCTATGATAATTTTCTAACTGTGACGCTAAAATAGTTGGAGAATTTAAAAAATGAATTGGATACTAACTGATGAAAATTTTCTCTCTCATTCATATTATGAAATGAATTGTAAGGGAATAATGCCACAAAAGGTGAGGTTTGGCCCAGGAGGGGGTTGTTGAGGAGCCTGGGAATGCATGAAATGTGGCAAATAGTAAATAAATATAAAATTAATCGTGAAATAAATTGTACATTCTACGTGAGAGATTACCTAATTATGAGCTTTTCAATAAATGTCTGTTATTTTGGCCTTCTAAAACAAAATTAAAAAGTATTACCAGATTCTGTTAGTATCCAATTTAGTTTTAATTTTTCCTACTTATTTAAATGTAAAATCTCCCCCAAACATGTAACTTACGATAATTAATATAAAACGAAGAGATAATAGGTGAGGAATGGCCCAGGGAGGGGTTAGTGAGGTGCCTGGGAAAACATTAAGAATTTGAAATTCTAAAAAAACTCTTTTAGTAACGAAAAGCGCATTTTAAGAAATAGGGAGATCATCTGTATAGTCTTTATAAAGAAATGTACTTTAACAATTGACGTTCTATTAAACTTGCTTAAATATGATGGTGGAAAAGTTGGAAAATCTTAAAAATAAATCTGATACTGAAAAATTTAAATGTAAATATCTATCTAAATTATATAAAGCAATAAAATTATGAGCATATAAAGTCACAATAGGTGAGGTTTTGGCCCAGGAGGGGGTGTTGAGGCGCCTGGGATAGCAAGAAATGTGACAAATAGAAAATAAACATGAAATTTTAGTAGTCAAAATTCCATCTTTTTAAAGAAAAATATTTGTAAGTTAGGCCTTTTTAAAAATATTATTTGATATTTCTGACTTTTAAAACAAAATTAAACATTCCAAGCAGATTATGATAGTATCAGATTTATTTTTAATTTTCCAAACTTTTTAAAATGTGATATATTCCCTCAAACATAAATTGAAAATTAGTAAAACTAAAATTGTGGCGGCTTTCGGTGAATAATTGTCCATAAAGTGTATTAGAAGAGCATGCAATAAGTACAAAATACCGCGACAAATATTAATGTAAAAAACCTTTCATATAGAATTGTGCATTAGGAAAAGAGGGAATTTCACAAAACCTTAATTTTTGACGTTCTATGATAATTTTCTAACTGTGACGCTAAAATAGTTGGAGAATTTAAAAAATGAATTGGATACTAACTGATGAAAATTTTCTCTCTCATTCATATTATGAAATGAATTGTAAGGGAATAATGCCACAAAAGGTGAGGTTTGGCCCAGGAGGGGGTTGTTGAGGAGCCTGGGAATGCATGAAATGTGGCAAATAGTAAATAAATATAAAATTAATCGTGAAATAAATTGTACATTCTACGTGAGAGATTACCTAATTATGAGCTTTTCAATAAATGTCTGTTATTTTGGCCTTCTAAAACAAAATTAAAAAGTATTACCAGATTCTGTTAGTATCCAATTTAGTTTTAATTTTTCCTACTTATTTAAATGTAAAATCTCCCCCAAACATGTAACTTACGATAATTAATATAAAACGAAGAGATAATAGGTGAGGAATGGCCCAGGGAGGGGTTAGTGAGGTGCCTGGGAAAACATTAAGAATTTGAAATTCTAAAAAAACTCTTTTAGTAACGAAAAGCGCATTTTAAGAAATAGGGAGATCATCTGTATAGTCTTTATAAAGAAATGTACTTTAACAATTGACGTTCTATTAAACTTGCTTAAATATGATGGTGGAAAAGTTGGAAAATCTTAAAAATAAATCTGATACTGAAAAATTTAAATGTAAATATCTATCTAAATTATATAAAGCAATAAAATTATGAGCATATAAAGTCACAATAGGTGAGGTTTTGGCCCAGGAGGGGGTGTTGAGGCGCCTGGGATAGCAAGAAATGTGACAAATAGAAAATAAACATGAAATTTTAGTAGTCAAAATTCCATCTTTTTAAAGAAATATATTTGTAATTTAGGACTTTTTAAAATTATTATTTGATATTTCTGACTTTTAAAACAAAATTAAACATCCCAAGCAGATTATGATAGTATCAGATTTATTTTTAATTTTTTCAAACTTTTTAAAATGTGATATATTCCCTCAAACATAAAATGAAAATTAGTAAAACTGAAATTGTGGCGGCTTTTGGTGAATAATTGTCCATAAAGTGTATTAGAAGAGCATGATATAAGTACCAAATATCGCGACAAATATTAATGTAAAAAACCTTTTATAGAGAATTGTGCATTAGGAAAAGAGGGAATTTCACAAAACCTTAATTTTTGACGTTCTATGATAATTTTCTAACTGTGACGCTAAAATAGTTGGAGAATTTAAAAAATGAATTGGATACTAACTGATGAAAATTTTCTCTCTCATTCATATTATGAAATGAATTGTAAGGAAATAATGCCACAAAAGGTGAGGTTTGGCCCAGGAGGGGGTTGTTGAGGAGCCTGGGAATGCATGAAATGTGGCAAATAGTAAATAAATATAAAATTAATCGTGAAATAAATTGTACATTCTACGTGAGAGATTACCTAATTATGAGCTTTTCAATAAATGTCTGTTATTTTGGCCTTCTAAAACAAAATTAAAAAGTATTACCAGATTCTGTTAGTATCCAATTTAGTTTTAATTTTTCCTACTTATTTAAATGTAAAATCTCCCTCAAACATGTAACTTACGATAATTAATATAAAACGAAGAGATAATAGGTGAGGAATGGCCCAGGGAGGGGTTAGTGAGGTGCCTGGGAAAACATTAAGAATTTGAAATTGTAAAAAAACTCTTTTAGTAACGAAAAGCGCATTTTAAGAAATAGGGAGATCATCTGTATAGTCTTTATAAAGAAATGTACTTTAACAATTGACGTTCTATTAAACTTGCTTAAATATGATGGTGGAAAAGTTGGAAAATCTTAAAAATAAATCTGATACTGACAAATTTAAATGTAAATATCTATCTAAATTATATAAAGAAATAAAATTATGAGCATATAAAGTCACAATAGGTGAGGTTTTGGCCCAGGAGGGGGTGTTGAGGCGCCTGGGATAGCAAGAAATGTGACAAATAGAAAATAAACATGAAATTTTAGTAGTCAAAATTCCATCTTTTTAAAGAAAAATATTTGTAAGTTAGGCCTTTTTAAAATTATTATTTGATATTTCTGACTTTTAAAACAAAATTAAACATTCCAAGCAGATTATGATAGTATCAGATTTATTTTTAATTTTCCAAACTTTTTAAAATGTGATATATTCCCTCAAACATAAATTGAAAATTAGTAAAACTAAAATTGTGGCGGCTTTCGGTGAATAATTGTCCATAAAGTGTATTAGAAGAGCATGCAATAAGTACAAAATATCGCGACAAATATTAATGTAAAAAACCTTTTATAGACAATTGTGCATTAGGAAAAGCGGGAATTTCACAAAACCTTAATTTTTGACGTTCTATGATAATTTTCTAACTGTGACGCTAAAATAGTTGGAGAATTTAAAAAATGAATTGGATACTAACTGATGAAAATTTTCTCTCTCATTCATATTATGAAATGAATTGTAAGGAAATAATGCCACAAAAGGTGAGGTTTGGCCCAGGAGGGGGTTGTTGAGGAGCCTGGGAATGCATGAAATGTGGCAAATAGTAAATAAATATAAAATTAATCGTGAAATAAATTGTACATTCTACGTAAGAGATTACCTAATTATGAGCTTTTCAATAAATGTCTGTAATTTTGGCCTTCTAAAACAAAATTAAAAAGTATTACCAGATTCTGTTAGTATCCAATTTAGTTTTAATTTTTCCTACTTATTTAAATGTAAAATCTCCCTCAAACATGTAACTTACGATAATTAATATAAAACGAAGAGATAATAGGTGAGGAATGGCCCAGGGAGGGGTTAGTGAGGTGCCTGGGAAAACATTAAGAATTTGAAATTCTAAAAAAACTCTTTTAGTAACGAAAAGCGCATTTTAAGAAATAGGGAGATCATCTGTATAGTCTTTATAAAGAAATGTACTTTAACAATTGACGTTCTATTAAACTTGCTTAAATATGATGGTGGAAAAGTTGGAAAATCTTAAAAATAAATCTGATACTGAAAAATTTAAATGTAAATATCTATCTAAATTATATAAAGCAATAAAATTATGAGCATATAAAGTCACAATAGGTGAGGTTTTGGCCCAGGAGGGGGTGTTGAGGCGCCTGGGATAGCAAGAAATGTGACAAATAGAAAATAAACATGAAATTTTAGTAGTCAAAATTCCATCTTTTTAAAGAAAAATATTTGTAAGTTAGGCCTTTTTAAAAATATTATTTGATATTTCTGACTTTTAAAACAAAATTAAACATTCCAAGCAGATTATGATAGTATCAGATTTATTTTTAATTTTCCAAACTTTTTAAAATGTGATATATTCCCTCAAACATAAATTGAAAATTAGTAAAACTAAAATTGTGGCGGCTTTCGGTGAATAATTGTCCATAAAGTGTATTAGAAGAGCATGCAATAAGTACAAAATACCGCGACAAATATTAATGTAAAAAACCTTTCATATAGAATTGTGCATTAGGAAAAGAGGGAATTTCACAAAACCTTAATTTTTGACGTTCTATGATAATTTTCTAACTGTGACGCTAAAATAGTTGGAGAATTTAAAAAATGAATTGGATACTAACTGATGAAAATTTTCTCTCTCATTCATATTATGAAATGAATTGTAAGGGAATAATGCCACAAAAGGTGAGGTTTGGCCCAGGAGGGGGTTGTTGAGGAGCCTGGGAATGCATGAAATGTGGCAAATAGTAAATAAATATAAAATTAATCGTGAAATAAATTGTACATTCTACGTGAGAGATTACCTAATTATGAGCTTTTCAATAAATGTCTGTTATTTTGGCCTTCTAAAACAAAATTAAAAAGTATTACCAGATTCTGTTAGTATCCAATTTAGTTTTAATTTTTCCTACTTATTTAAATGTAAAATCTCCCCCAAACATGTAACTTACGATAATTAATATAAAACGAAGAGATAATAGGTGAGGAATGGCCCAGGGAGGGGTTAGTGAGGTGCCTGGGAAAACATTAAGAATTTGAAATTCTAAAAAAACTCTTTTAGTAACGAAAAGCGCATTTTAAGAAATAGGGAGATCATCTGTATAGTCTTTATAAAGAAATGTACTTTAACAATTGACGTTCTATTAAACTTGCTTAAATATGATGGTGGAAAAGTTGGAAAATCTTAAAAATAAATCTGATACTGAAAAATTTAAATGTAAATATCTATCTAAATTATATAAAGCAATAAAATTATGAGCATATAAAGTCACAATAGGTGAGGTTTTGGCCCAGGAGGGGGTGTTGAGGCGCCTGGGATAGCAAGAAATGTGACAAATAGAAAATAAACATGAAATTTTAGTAGTCAAAATTCCATCTTTTTAAAGAAATATATTTGTAATTTAGGACTTTTTAAAATTATTATTTGATATTTCTGACTTTTAAAACAAAATTAAACATCCCAAGCAGATTATGATAGTATCAGATTTATTTTTAATTTTTTCAAACTTTTTAAAATGTGATATATTCCCTCAAACATAAAATGAAAATTAGTAAAACTGAAATTGTGGCGGCTTTTGGTGAATAATTGTCCATAAAGTGTATTAGAAGAGCATGATATAAGTACCAAATATCGCGACAAATATTAATGTAAAAAACCTTTTATAGAGAATTGTGCATTAGGAAAAGAGGGAATTTCACAAAACCTTAATTTTTTACGTTCTATGATAATTTTCTAACTGTGACGCTAAAATAGTTGGAGAATTTAAAAAATGAATTGGATACTAACTGATGAAAATTTTCTCTCTCATTCATATTATGAAATGAATTGTAAGGAAATAATGCCACAAAAGGTCAGGTTTGGCCCAGGAGGGGGTTGTTGAGGAGCCTGGGAATGCATGAAATGTGGCAAATAGTAAATAAATATAAAATTAATCGTGAAATAAATTGTACATTCTACGTGAGAGATTACCTAATTATGAGCTTTTCAATAAATGTCTGTTATTTTGGCCTTCTAAAACAAAATTAAAAAGTATTACCCGATTCTGTTAGTATCCAATTTAGTTTTAATTTTTCCTACTTATTTAAATGTAAAATCTCCCTCAAACATGTAACTTACGATAATTAATATAAAACGAAGAGATAATAGGTGAGGAATGGTCCAGGGAGGGGTTAGTGAGGTGACTGGGAAAACATTAAGAATTTGAAATTCTAAAAAAACTCTTTTAGTAACGAAAAGCGCATTTTAAGAAATAGGGAGATCATCTGTATAGTCTTTATAAAGAAATGTACTTTAACAATTGACGTTCTATTAAACTTGCTTAAATATGATGGTGGAAAAGTTGGAAAATCTTAAAAATAAATCTGATACTGACAAATTTAAATGTAAATATCTATCTAAATTATATAAAGAAATAAAATTATGAGCATATAAAGTCACAATAGGTGAGGTTTTGGCCCAGGAGGGGGTGTTGAGGCGCCTGGGATAGCAAGAAATGTGACAAATAGAAAATAAACATGAAATTTTAGTAGTCAAAATTCCATCTTTTTAAAGAAAAATATTTGTAAGTTAGACCTTTTTAAAATTATTATTTGATATTTCTGACTTTTAAAACAAAATTAAACATTCCAAGCAGATTATGATAGTATCAGATTTATTTTTAATTTTCCAAACTTTTTAAAATGTGATATATTCCCTCAAACATAAATTGAAAATTAGTAAAACTAAAATTGTGGCGGCTTTCGGTGAATAATTGTCCATAAAGTGTATTAGAAGAGCATGCAATAAGTACAAAATACCGCGACAAATATTAATGTAAAAAACCTTTCATATAGAATTGTGCATTAGGAAAAGAGGGAATTTCACAAAACCTTAATTTTTGACGTTCTATGATAATTTTCTAACTGTGACGCTAAAATAGTTGGAGAATTTAAAAAATGAATTGGATACTAACTGATGAAAATTTTCTCTCTCATTCATATTATGAAATGAATTGTAAGGAAATAATGCCACAAAAGGTGAGGTTTGGCCCAGGAGGGGGTTGTTGAGGAGCCTGGGAATGCATGAAATGTGGCAAATAGTAAATAAATATAAAATTAATCGTGAAATAAATTGTACATTCTACGTGAGAGATTACCTAATTATGAGCTTTTCAATAAATGTCTGTTATTTTGGCCTTCTAAAACAAAATTAAAAAGTATTACCAGATTCTGTTAGTATCCAATTTAGTTTTAATTTTTCCTACTTATTTAAATGTAAAATCTCCCCCAAACATGTAACTTACGATAATTAATATAAAACGAATAGATAATAGGTGAGGAATGGCCCAGGGAGGGGTTAGTGAGGTGCCTTGGAAAACATTAAGAATTTGAAATTGTAAAAAAACACTTTTAGTAACGAAAAGCGCATTTTAAGAAATAGGGAGATCATCTGTATAGTCTTTATAAAGAAATGTACTTTAACAATTGACGTTCTATTAAACTTGCTTAAATATGATGGTGGAAAAGTTGGAAAATCTTAAAAATAAATCTGATACTGAAAAATTTAAATGTAAATATCTATCTAAATTATATAAAGCAATAAAATTATGAGCATATAAAGTCACAATAGGTGAGGTTTTGGCCCAGGAGGGGGTGTTGAGGCGCCTGGGATAGCAAGAAATGTGACAAATAGAAAATAAACATGAAATTTTAGTAGTCAAAATTCCATCTTTTTAAAGAAATATATTTGTAATTTAGGCCTTTTTAAAATTATTATTTGATATTTCTGACTTTTAAAACAAAATTAAACATCCCAAGCAGATTATGATAGTATCAGATTTATTTTTAATTTTTTCAAACTTTTTAAAATGTGATATATTCCCTCAAACATAAAATGAAAATTAGTAAAACTGAAATTGTGGCGGCTTTCGGTGAATAATTGTCCATAAAGTGTATTAGAAGAGCATGATATAAGTACCAAATATCGCGACAAATATTAATGTAAAAAACCTTTTATAGAGAATTGTGCATTAGGAAAAGAGGGAATTTCACAAAACCTTAATTTTTGACGTTCTATGATAATTTTCTAACTGTGACGCTAAAATAGTTGGAGAATTTAAAAAATGAATTGGATACTAACTGATGAAAATTTTCTCTCTCATTCATATTATGAAATGAATTGTAAGGAAATAATGCCACAAAAGGTCAGGTTTGGCCCAGGAGGGGGTTGTTGAGGAGCCTGGGAATGCATGAAATGTGGCAAATAGTAAATAAATATAAAATTAATCGTGAAATAAATTGTACATTCTACGTGAGAGATTACCTAATTATGAGCTTTTCAATAAATGTCTGTTATTTTGGCCTTCTAAAACAAAATTAAAAAGTATTACCCGATTCTGTTAGTATCCAATTTAGTTTTAATTTTTCCTACTTATTTAAATGTAAAATCTCCCTCAAACATGTAACTTACGATAATTAATATAAAACGAAGAGATAATAGGTGAGGAATGGTCCAGGGAGGGGTTAGTGAGGTGACTGGGAAAACATTAAGAATTTGAAATTCTAAAAAAACTCTTTTAGTAACGAAAAGCGCATTTTAAGAAATAGGGAGATCATCTGTATAGTCTTTATAAAGAAATGTACTTTAACAATTGACGTTCTATTAAACTTGCTTAAATATGATGGTGGAAAAGTTGGAAAATCTTAAAAATAAATCTGATACTGACAAATTTAAATGTAAATATCTATCTAAATTATATAAAGAAATAAAATTATGAGCATATAAAGTCACAATAGGTGAGGTTTTGGCCCAGGAGGGGGTGTTGAGGCGCCTGGGATAGCAAGAAATGTGACAAATAGAAAATAAACATGAAATTTTAGTAGTCAAAATTCCATCTTTTTAAAGAAAAATATTTGTAAGTTAGACCTTTTTAAAATTATTATTTGATATTTCTGACTTTTAAAACAAAATTAAACATTCCAAGCAGATTATGATAGTATCAGATTTATTTTTAATTTTCCAAACTTTTTAAAATGTGATATATTCCCTCAAACATAAATTGAAAATTAGTAAAACTAAAATTGTGGCGGCTTTCGGTGAATAATTGTCCATAAAGTGTATTAGAAGAGCATGCAATAAGTACAAAATACCGCGACAAATATTAATGTAAAAAACCTTTCATATAGAATTGTGCATTAGGAAAAGAGGGAATTTCACAAAACCTTAATTTTTGACGTTCTATGATAATTTTCTAACTGTGACGCTAAAATAGTTGGAGAATTTAAAAAATGAATTGGATACTAACTGATGAAAATTTTCTCTCTCATTCATATTATGAAATGAATTGTAAGGAAATAATGCCACAAAAGGTGAGGTTTGGCCCAGGAGGGGGTTGTTGAGGAGCCTGGGAATGCATGAAATGTGGCAAATAGTAAATAAATATAAAATTAATCGTGAAATAAATTGTACATTCTACGTGAGAGATTACCTAATTATGAGCTTTTCAATAAATGTCTGTTATTTTGGCCTTCTAAAACAAAATTAAAAAGTATTACCAGATTCTGTTAGTATCCAATTTAGTTTTAATTTTTCCTACTTATTTAAATGTAAAATCTCCCCCAAACATGTAACTTACGATAATTAATATAAAACGAATAGATAATAGGTGAGGAATGGCCCAGGGAGGGGTTAGTGAGGTGCCTGGGAAAACATTAAGAATTTGAAATTGTAAAAAAACACTTTTAGTAACGAAAAGCGCATTTTAAGAAATAGGGAGATCATCTGTATAGTCTTTATAAAGAAATGTACTTTAACAACTGACGTTCTATTAAACTTGCTTAAATATGATGGTGGAAAAGTTGGAAAATCTTAAAAATAAATCTGATACTGAAAAATTTAAATGTAAATATCTATCTAAATTATATAAAGAAATAAAATTATGAGCATATAAAGTCACAATAGGTGAGGTTTTGGCCCAGGAGGGGGTGTTGAGGCGCCTGGGATAGCAAGAAATGTGACAAATAGAAAATAAACATGAAATTTTAGTAGTCAAAATTCCATCTTTTTAAAGAAATATATTTGTAATTTAGGCCTTTTTAAAATTATTATTTGATATTTCTGACTTTTAAAACAAAATTAAACATCCCAAGCAGATTATGATAGTATCAGATTTATTTTTAATTTTTTCAAACTTTTTAAAATGTGATATATTCCCTCAAACATAAAATGAAAATTAGTAAAACTAAAATTGTGGCGGCTTTCGGTGAATAATTGTCCATAAAGTGTATTAGAAGAGCATGATATAAGTACCAAATATCGCGACAAATATTAATGTAAAAAACCTTTTATAGAGAATTGTGCATTAGGAAAAGAGGGAATTTCACAAAACCTTAATTTTTGACGTTCTATGATAATTTTCTAACTGTGACGCTAAAATAGTTGGAGAATTTAAAAAATGAATTGGATACTAACTGATGAAAATTTTCTCTCTCATTCATATTATGAAATGAATTGTAAGCAAATAATGCCACAAAAGGTCAGGTTTGGCCCAGGAGGGGGTTGTTGAGGAGCCTGGGAATGCATGAAATGTGGCAAATAGTAAATAAATATAAAATTAATCGTGAAATAAATTGTACATTCTACGTGAGAGATTACCTAATTATGAGCTTTTCAATAAATGTCTGTTATTTTGGCCTTCTAAAACAAAATTAAAAAGTATTACCCGATTCTGTTAGTATCCAATTTAGTTTTAATTTTTCCTACTTATTTAAATGTAAAATCTCCCTCAAACATGTAACTTACGATAATTAATATAAAACGAAGAGATAATAGGTGAGGAATGGTCCAGGGAGGGGTTAGTGAGGTGACTGGGAAAACATTAACAATTTGAAATTCTAAAAAAACTCTTTTAGTAACGAAAAGCGCATTTTAAGAAATAGGGAGATCATCTGTATAGTCTTTATAAAGAAATGTACTTTAACAATTGACGTTCTATTAAACTTGCTTAAATATGATGGTGGAAAAGTTGGAAAATCTTAAAAATAAATCTGATACTGACAAATTTAAATGTAAATATCTATCTAAATTATATAAAGAAATAAAATTATGAGCATATAAAGTCACAATAGGTGAGGTTTTGGCCCAGGAGGGGGTGTTGAGGCGCCTGGGATAGCAAGAAATGTGACAAATAGAAAATAAACATGAAATTTTAGTAGTCAAAATTCCATCTTTTTAAAGAAATATATTTGTAATTTAGGCCTTTTTAAAATTATTATTTTATATTTCTGACTTTTAAAACAAAATTAAACATCCCAAGCAGATTATGATAGTATCAGATTTATTTTAAATTTTTTCAAACTTTTTAAAATGTGATATATTCCCTCAAACATAAAATGAAAATTAGTAAAACTAAAATTGTGGCGGCTTTCGGTGAATAATTGTCCATAAAGTGTATTAGAAGAGCATGCAATAAGTACAAAATATCGCGAAAAATATTAATGTAAAAAACCTTTTATAGAGAATTGTGCATTAGGAAAAGAGGGAATTTCACAAAACCTTAATTTTTGACGTTCTATGATAATTTTCTAACTGTGACGCTAAAATAGTTGGAGAATTTAAAAAATGAGTTGGATACTAACTGATGAAAATTTTCTCTCTCATTCATATTATGAAATGAATTGTAAGGAAATAATGCCACAAAAGGTGAGGTTTGGCCCAGGAGGGGGTTGTTGAGGAGCCTGGGAATGCATGAAATGTGGCAAATAGTAAATAAATATAAAATTAATCGTGAAATAAATTGTACATTCTACGTGAGAGATTACCTAATTATGAGCTTTTCAATAAATGTCTGTAATTTTGGCCTTCTAAAACAAAATTAAAAAGTATTACCAGATTCTGTTAGTATCCAATTTAGTTTTAATTTTTCCTACTTATTTAAATGTAAAATCTCCCTCAAACATGTAACTTACGATAATTAATATAAAACGAAGAGATAATAGGTGAGGAATGGCCCAGGGAGGGGTTAGTGAGGTGCCTGGGAAAACATTAAGAATTTGAAATTGTAAAAAAACTCTTTTAGTAACGAAAAGCGCATTTTAAGAAATAGGGAGATCATCTGTATAGTCTTTATAAAGAAATGTACTTTAACAATTGACGTTCTATTAAACTTGCTTAAATATGATGGTGGAAAAGTTGGAAAATCTTAAAAATAAATCTGATACTGACAAATTTAAATGTAAATATCTATCTAAATTATATAAAGAAATAAAATTATGAGCATATAAAGTCACAATAGGTGAGGTTTTGGCCCAGGAGGGGGTGTTGAGGCGCCTGGGATAGCAAGAAATGTGACAAATAGAAAATAAACATGAAATTTTAGTAGTCAAAATTCCATCTTTTTAAAGAAAAATATTTGTAAGTTAGACCTTTTTTAAATTATTATTTGATATTTCTGACTTTTAAAACAAAATTAAACATTCCAAGCAGATTATGATAGTATCAGATTTATTTTTAATTTTCCAAACTTTTTAAAATGTGATATATTCCCTCAAACAAAAATTGAAAATTAGTAAAACTAAAATTGTGGCGGCTTTCGGTGAATAATTGTCCATAAAGTGTATTAGAAGAGCATGCAATAAGTACAAAATACCGCGACAAATATTAATGTAAAAACCTTTCATATAGAATTGTGCATTAGGAAAAGAGGGAATTTCACAAAACCTTAATTTTTGACGTTCTATGATAATTTTCTAACTGTGACGCTAAAATAGTTGGAGAATTTCAAAAATGAATTGGATACTAACTGATGAAAATTTTCTCTCTCATTCATATTATGAAATGAATTGTAAGGAAATAATGCCACAAAAGGTGAGGTTTGGCCCAGGAGGGGGTTGTTGAGGAGCCTGGGAATGCATGAAATGTGGCAAATAGTAAATAAATATAAAATTAATCGTGAAATAAATTGTACATTCTACGTGAGAGATTACCTAATTATGAGCTTTTCAATAAATGTCTGTTATTTTGGCCTTCTAAAACAAAATTAAAAAGTATTACCAGATTCTGTTAGTATCCAATTTAGTTTTAATTTTTCCTACTTATTCAAATGTAAAATCTCCCCCAAACATGTAACATACGATAATTAATATAAAACGAATAGATAATAGGTGAGGAATGGCCCAGGGAGGGGTTAGTGAGGTGCCTGGGAAAACATTAAGAATTTGAAATTGTAAAAAAACACTTTTAGTAACGAAAAGCGCATTTTAAGAAATAGGGAGACCATCTGTATAGTCTTTATAAAGAAATGTACTTTAACAATTGACGTTCTATTAAACTTGCTTAAATATGATGGTGGAAAAGTTGGAAAATCTTAAAAATAAATCTGATACTGACAAATTTAAATGTAAATATCTATCTAAATTATATAAAGAAATAAAATTATGAGCATATAAAGTCACAATAGGTGAGGTTTTGGCCCAGGAGGGGGTGTTGAGGCGCCTGGGATAGCAAGAAATGTGACAAATAGAAAATAAACATGAAATTTTAGTAGTCAAAATTCCATCTTTTTAAAGAAAAATATTTGTAATTTAGGCCTTTTTAAAATTATTATTTGATATTTCTGACTTTTAAAACAAAATTAAACATTCCAAGCAGATTATGATAGTATCAGATTTATTTTTAATTTTGCAAACTTTTTAAAATGTGATATATTCCCTCAAACATAAAATGAAAATTAGTAAAACTAAAATTGTGGCGGCTTTCGGTGAATAATTGTCCATAAAGTGTATTAGAAGAGCATGCAATAAGTACAAAATATCGCGACAAATATTAATGTAAAAAACCTTTTATAGAGAATTGTGCATTAGGAAAAGAGGGAATTTCACAAAACCTTAATTTTTGACGTTCTATGATAATTTTCTAACTGTGACGCTAAAATAGTTGGAGAATTTAAAAAATGAATTGGATACTAACTGATGAAAATTTTCTCTCTCATTCATATTATGAAATGAATTGTAAGGAAATAATGCCACAAAAGGTGAGGTTTGGCCCAGGAGGGGGTTGTTGAGGAGCCTGGGAATGCATGAAATGTGGCAAATAGTAAATAAATATAAAATTAATCGTGAAATAAATTGTACATTCTACGTGAGAGATTACCTAATTATGAGCTTTTCAATAAATGTCTGTTATTTTGGCCTTCTAAAACAAAATTAAAAAGTATTACCAGATTCTGTTAGTATCCAATTTAGTTTTAATTTTTCCTACTTATTCAAATGTAAAATCTCCCCCAAACATGTAACATACGATAATTAATATAAAACGAATAGATAATAGGTGAGGAATGGCCCAGGGAGGGGTTAGTGAGGTGCCTGGGAAAACATTAAGAATTTGAAATTGTAAAAAAACACTTTTAGTAACGAAAAGCGCATTTTAAGAAATAGGGAGACCATCTGTATAGTCTTTATAAAGAAATGTACTTTAACAATTGACGTTCTATTAAACTTGCTTAAATATGATGGTGGAAAAGTTGGAAAATCTTAAAAATAAATCTGATACTGACAAATTTAAATGTAAATATCTATCTAAATTATATAAAGAAATAAAATTATGAGCATATAAAGTCACAATAGGTGAGGTTTTGGCCCAGGAGGGGGTGTTGAGGCGCCTGGGATAGCAAGAAATGTGACAAATAGAAAATAAACATGAAATTTTAGTAGTCAAAATTCCATCTTTTTAAAGAAAAATATTTGTAATTTAGGCCTTTTTAAAATTATTATTTGATATTTCTGACTTTTAAAACAAAATTAAACATTCCAAGCAGATTATGATAGTATCAGATTTATTTTTAATTTTGCAAACTTTTTAAAATGTGATATATTCCCTCAAATATAAAATGAAAATTAGTAAAACTAAAATTGTGGCGGCTTTCGGTGAATAATTGTCCATAAAGTGTATTAGAAGAGCATGCAATAAGTACAAAATATCGCGACAAATATTAATGTAAAAAACCTTTTATAGAGAATTGTGCATTAGGAAAAGAGGGAATTTCACAAAACCTTAATTTTTGACGTTCTATGATAATTTTCTAACTGTGACGCTAAAATAGTTGGAGAATTTAAAAAATGAATTGGATACTAACTGATGAAAATTTTCTCTCTCATTCATATTATGAAATGAATTGTAAGGAAATAATGCCACAAAAGGTGAGGTTTGGCCCAGGAGGGGGTTGTTGAGGAGCCTGGGAATGCATGAAATGTGGCAAATAGTAAATAAATATAAAATTAATCGTGAAATAAATTGTACATTCTACGTGAGAGATTACCTAATTATGAGCTTTTCAATAAATGTCTGTTATTTTGGCCTTCTAAAACAAAATTAAAAAGTATTACCAGATTCTGTTAGTATCCAATTTAGTTTTAATTTTTCCTACTTATTTAAATGTAAAATCTCCCCCAAACATGTAACTTACGATAATTAATATAAAACGAATAGATAATAGGTGAGGAATGGACCAGGGAGGGGTTAGTGAGGTGCCTGGGAAAACATTAAGAATTTGAAATTGTAAAAAAACTCTTTTAGTAACGAAAAGCGCATTTTAAGAAATAGGGAGATCATCTGTATAGTCTTTATAAAGAAATGTACTTTAATAATTGACGTTCTATTAAACTTGCTTAAATATGATGGTGGAAAAGTTGGAAAATCTTAAAAATAAATCTGATACTGAAAAATTTAAAAGTAAATATCTATCTAAATTATATAAAGCAATAAAATTATGAGCATATAAAGTCACAATAGGTGAGGTTTTGTTCCAGGCGGGGGTGTTGAGGCGCCTGGGATAGCAAGAAACGTGACAAATAGAAAATAAACATGAAATTTTAGTAGTCAAAATTCCATCTTTTTAAAGAAAAATATTTGTAATTTAGGCCTTTTTAAAATTATTATTTGATATTTCTGACTTTTAAAACAAAATTAAACATTCCAAGCAGATTATGATAGTATCAGATTTATTTTTAATTTTCCAAACTTTTTAAAATGTGATATATTCCCTCAAACATAAAATGAAAATTAGTAAAACTAAAATTGTGGCGGCTTTCGGTGAATAATTGTCCATAAAGTGTATTAGAAGAGCATGCAATAAGTACAAAATATCGCGACAAATATTAATGTAAAAAACCTTTTATAGAGAATTGTGCATTAGGAAAAGAGGGAATTTCACAAAACCTTAATTTTTGACGTTCTATGATAATTTTCTAACTGTGACGCTAAAATAGTTGGAGAATTTAAAAAATGAATTGGATACTAACTGATGAAAATTTTCTCTCTCATTCATATTATGAAATGAATTGTAAGGAAATAATGCCACAAAAGGTGAGGTTTGGCCCAGGAGAGGGTTGTTGAGGAGCCTGGGAATGCATGAAATGTGGCAAATAGTAAATAAATATAAAATTAATCGTGAAATAAATTGTACATTCTACGTGAGAGATTACCTAATTATGAGCTTTTCAATAAATGTCTGTTATTTTGGCCTTCTAAAACAAAATTAAAAAGTATTACCCGATTCTGTTAGTATCCAATTTAGTTTTAATTTTTCCTACTTATTTAAATGTAAAATCTCCCTCAAACATGTAACTTACGATAATTAATATAAAACGAAGAGATAATAGGTGAGGAATGGCCCAGGGAGGGGTTAGTGTGCCTGGGAAAACATTAAGAATTTGAAATTGTAAAAAAACTCTTTTAGTAACGAAAAGCGCATTTTAAGAAATAGGGAGATCATCTGTATAGTCTTTATAAAGAAATGTACTTTAATAATTGACGTTCTATTAAACTTGCTTAAATATGATGGTGGAAAAGTTGGAAAATCTTAAAAATAAATCTGATACTGAAAAATTTAAATGTAAATATCTATCTAAATTATATAAAGCAATAAAATTATGAGCATATAAAGTCACAATAGGTGAGGTTTTGGCCCAGGAGGGGGTGTTGAGGCGCCTGGGATAGCAAGAAATGTGACAAATAGAAAATAAACATGAAATTTTAGTAGTCAAAATTCCATCTTTTTAAAGAAAAATATTTGTAATTTAGGCCTTTTTAAAATTATTATTTGATATTTCTGACTTTTAGAACAAAATTAAACATTCCAAGCAGATTATGATAGTATCAGATTTATTTTTAATTTTCCAAACTTTTTAAAATGTGATATATTCCCTCAAACATAAAATGAAAATTAGTAAAACTAAAATTGTGGCGGCTTTCGGTGAATAATTGTCCATAAAGTGTATTAGAAGAGCATGCAATAAGTACAAAATATCGCGACAAATATTAATGTAAAAAACCTTTTATAGAGAATTGTGCATTAGGAAAAGAGGGAATTTCACAAAACCTTAATTTTTGACGTTCTATGATAATTTTCTAACTGTGACGCTAAAATAGTTGGAGAATTTAAAAAATGAATTGGATACTAACTGATGAAAATTTTCTCTCTCATTCATATTATGAAATGAATTGTAAGGAAATAATGCCACAAAAGGTGAGGTTTGGCCCAGGAGGGGGTTGTTGAGGAGCCTGGGAATGCATGAAATGTGGCAAATAGTAAATAAATATAAAATTAATCGTGAAATAAATTGTACATTCTACGTGAGAGATTACCTAATTATGAGCTTTTCAATAAATGTCTGTTATTTTGGCCTTCTAAAACAAAATTAAAAAGTATTAACCGATTCTGTTAGTATCTAATTTAGTTTTAATTTTTCCTACTTATTTAAATGTAAAATCTCCCTCAAACATGTAACTTACGATAATTAATATAAAACGAAGAGATAATAGGTGAGGAATGGCCCAGGGAGGGGTTAGTGAGGTGCCTGGGAAAACATTAAGAATTTGAAATTGTAAAAAAACTCTTTTAGTAACGAAAAGCGCATTTTAAGAAATAGGGAGATCATCTGTATAGTCTTTATAAAGAAATGTACTTTAATAATTGACGTTCTATTAAACTTGCTTAAATATGATGGTGGAAAAGTTGGAAAATCTTAAAAATAAATCTGATACTGAAAAATTTAAATGTAAATATCTATCTAAATTATATAAAGCAATAAAATTATGAGCATATAAAGTCACAATAGGTGAGGTTTTGGCCCAGGAGGGGGTGTTGAGGCGCCTGGGATAGCAAGAAATGTGACAAATAGAAAATAAACATGAAATTTTAGTAGTCAAAATTCCATCTTTTTAAAGAAAAATATTTGTAATTTAGGCCTTTTTAAAATTATTATTTGATATTTCTGACTTTTAGAACAAAATTAAACATTCCAAGCAGATTATGATAGTATCAGATTTATTTTTAATTTTCCAAACTTTTTAAAATGTGATATATTCCCTCAAACATAAAATGAAAATTAGTAAAACTAAAATTGTGGCGGCTTTCGGTGAATAATTGTCCATAAAGTGTATTAGAAGAGCATGCAATAAGTACAAAATATCGCGACAAATATTAATGTAGAAAACCTTTTATAGAGAATTGTGCATTAGGAAAAGAGGGAATTTCACAAAACCTTAATTTTTGACGTTCTATGATAATTTTCTAACTGTGACGCTAAAATAGTTGGAGAATTTAAAAAATGAATTGGATACTAACTGATGAAAATTTTCTCTCTCATTCATATTATGAAATGAATTGTAAGGAAATAATGCCACAAAAGGTGAGGTTTGGCCCAGGAGGGGGTTGTTGAGGAGCCTGGGAATGCATGAAATGTGGCAAATAGTAAATAAATATAAAATTAATCGTGAAATAAATTGTACATTCTACGTGAGAGATTACCTAATTATGAGCTTTTCAATAAATGTCTGTTATTTTGGCCTTCTAAAACAAAA
Source organism: Maratus speciosus (assembly GCA_963932465.1). Lineage (NCBI taxonomy): Eukaryota > Metazoa > Arthropoda > Arachnida > Araneae > Salticidae > Maratus > Maratus speciosus. The sequence continues at coordinate 595,106,318 of OZ010788.1, read as the reverse complement.
TTAAAAAGTATTACCCCATTCTGTTAGTATCCAATTTAGTTTTAATTTTTCCTACTTATTTAAATGTAAAATCTCCCTCAAACATGTAACTTACGATAATTAATATAAAACGAAGAGATAATAGGTGAGGAATGGCCCAGGGAGGGGTTAGTGAGGTGCCTGGGAAAACATTAAGAATTTGAAATTCTAAAAAAACTCTTTTAGTAACGAAAAGCGCATTTTAAGAAATAGGGAGATCATCTGTATAGTCTTTATAAAGAAATGTACTTTAACAATTGACGTTCTATTAAACTTGCTTAAATATGATGGTGGAAAAGTTGGAAAATCTTAAAAATAAATCTGATACTGAAAAATTTAAATGTAAATATCTATCTAAATTATATAAAGCAATAAAATTATGAGCATATAAAGTCACAATAGGTGAGGTTTTGGCCCAGGAGGGGGTGTTGAGGCGCCTGGGATAGCAAGAAATGTGACAAATAGAAAATAAACATGAAATTTTAGTAGTCAAAATTCCATCTTTTTAAAGAAAAATATTTGTAATTTAGGCCTTTTTAAAATTATTATTTGATATTTCTGACTTTTAAAACAAAATTAAACATCCCAAGCAGATTATGATAGTATCAGATTTATTTTTAATTTTTTCAAACTTTTTAAAATGTGATATATTCCCTCAAACATAAAATGAAAATTAGTAAAACTAAAATTGTGGCGGCTTTCGGTGAATAATTGTCCATAAAGTGTATTAGAAGAGCATGCAATAAGTACAAAATATCGCGACAAATATTAATGTAAAAAACCTTTTATAGAGAATTGTGCATTAGGAAAAGGGGGAATTTCACAAAACCTTAATTTTTGACGTTCTATGATAATTTTCTAACTGTGACGCTAAAATAGTTGGAGAATTTAAAAAATGAATTGGATACTAACTGATGAAAATTTTCTCTCTCATTCATATTATGAAATGAATTGTAAGGAAATAATTCCACAAAAGGTGAGGTTTGGCCCAGGAGGGGGTTGTTGAGGAGCCTGGGAATGCATGAAATGTGGCAAATAGTAAATAAATATAAAATTAATCGTGAAATAAATTGTACATTCTACGTGAGAGATTACCTAATTATGAGCTTTTCAATAAATGTCTGTTATTTTGGCCTTCTAAAACAAAATTAAAAAGTATTACCCGATTCTGTTAGTATCCAATTTAGTTTTAATTTTTCCTACTTATTTAAATGTAAAATCTCCCTCAAACATGTAACTTACGATAATTAATATAAAACGAAGAGATAATAGGTGAGGAATGGCCCAGGGAGGGGTTAGTGAGGTGCCTGGGAAAACATTAAGAATTTGAAATTCTAAAAAAACTCTTTTAGTAACGAAAAGCGCATTTTAAGAAATAGGGAGATCATCTGTATAGTCTTTATAAAGAAATGTACTTTAACAATTGACGTTCTATTAAACTTGCTTAAATATAATGTTGGAAAAGTTGGAAAATCTTAAAAATAAATCTGATACTGACAAATTTAAATGTAAATATCTATCTAAATTATATAAAGAAATAAAATTATGAGCATATAAAGTCACAATAGGTGAGGTTTTGGCCCAGGAGGGGGTGTTGAGGCGCCTGGGATAGCAAGAAATGTGACAAATAGAAAATAAACATGAAATTTTAGTAGTCAAAATTCCATCTTTTTAAAGAAAAATATTTGTAATTTAGGCCTTTTTAAAATTATTATTTGATATTTCTGACTTTTAAAACAAAATTAAACATTCCAAGCAGATTATGATAGTATCAGATTTATTTTTAATTTTCCAAACTTTTTAAAATGTGATATATTCCCTCAAACATAAAATGAAAATTAGTAAAATTAAAATTGTGGCGGCTTTCGGTGAATAATTGTCCATAAAGTGTATTAGAAGAGCATGCAATGAGTACAAAATACCGCGACAAATATTAATGTAAAAAACCTTTTATAGAGAATTGTGCATTAGGAAAAGAGGGAATTTCACAAAACCTTAATTTTTGACGTTCTATGATAATTTTCTAACTGTGACGCTAAAATAGTTGGAGAATTTAAAAAATGAATTGGATACTAACTGATGAAAATTTTCCCTCTCATTCATATTATGAAATGAATACTAAGGAAATAATGCCACAAAAGGTGAGGTTTGGCCCAGGAGGGGGTTGTTGAGGAGCCTGGGAATGCATGAAATGTGGCAAATAGTAAATAAATATAAAATTAATCGTGAAATAAATTGCACATTCTACGTGAGAGATTACCTAATTATGAGCTTTTCAATAAATGTCTGTTATTTTGGCCTTCTAAAACAAAATTAAAAAGTATTACCAGATTCTGTTAGTATCCAATTCAGTTTTAATTTTTCCTACTTATTTAAATGTAAAATCTCCCTCAAACATGTAACTTACGATAATTAATATAAAACGAATAGATAATAGGTGAGGAATGACCCAGGGAGGGGTTAGTGAGGTGCCTGGGAAAACATTAAGAATTTGAAATTGTAAAAAAACACTTTTAGTAACGAAAAGCGCATTTTAAGAAATAGGGAGATCATCTGTATAGTCTTTATAAAGAAATGTACTTTAACAATTGACGTTCTATTAAACTTGCTTAAATATGATGGTGGAAAAGTTGGAAAATCTTAAAAATAAATCTGATACTGAAAAGTTTAAATGTAAATATCTATCTAAATTATAAAAAGCAATAAAATTATGAGCATATAAAGTCACAATAGGTGAGGTTTTGGCCCAGGAGGGGGTGTTGAGGCGCCTGGGATAGCAAGAAATGTGACAAATAGAAAATAAACATGAAATTTTAGTAGTCAAAATTCCATCTTTTTAAAGAAAAATATTTGTAATTTAGGCCTTTTTAAAATTATTATTTGATATTTCTGACTTTTAAAACAAAATTAAACATTCCAAGCAGATTATGATAGTATCAGATTTATTTTTAATTTTCCAAACTTTTTAAAATGTGATATATTCCCTCAAACATAAAATGAAAATTAGTAAAATTAAAATTGTGGCGGCTTTCGGTGAATAATTGTCCATAAAGTGTATTAGAAGAGCATGCAATGAGTACAAAATACCGCGACAAATGTTAATGTAAAAAACCTTTTATAGAGAATTGTGCATTAGGAAAAGAGGGAATTTCACAAAACCTTAATTTTTGACGTTCTATGATAATTTTCTAACTGTGACGCTAAAATAGTTGGAGAATTTAAAAAATGAATTGGATACTAACTGATGAAAATTTTCTCTCTCATTCATATTATGAAATGAATTGTAAGGAAATAATGCCACAAAAGGTGAGGTTCTGACCAGGAGGGGGTTGTTGAGGAGCCTGGGAATGCATGAAATGTGGCAAATAGTAAATAAATATAAAATTAATCGTGAAATAAATTGTACATTCTACGTGAGAGATTACCTAATTATGAGCTTTTCAATAAATGTCTGTTATTTTGGCCTTCTAAAACAAAATTAAAAAGTATTACCCGATTCTGTTAGTATCCAATTTAGTTTTAATTTTTCCTACTTATTTAAATGTAAAATCTCCCCCAAACATGTAACTTACGATAATTAATATAAAACGAATAGATAATAGGTGAGGAATGGCCCAGGGAGGGGTTAGTGAGGTGCCTGGGAAAACATTAAGAATTTGAAATTGTAAAAAAACTCTTTTAGTAACGAAAAGCGCATTTTAAGAAATAGGGAGATCATCTGTATAGTCTTTATAAAGAAATGTACTTTAACAATTGACGTTCTATTAAACTTGCTTAAATATGATGGTGGAAAAGTTGGAAAATCTTAAAAATAAATCTGATACTGACAAATTTAAATGTAAATATCTATCTAAATTATATAAAGAAATAAAATTATGAGCATATAAAGTCACAACAGGTGAGGTTTTGGCCCAGGAGGGGGTGTTGAGGCGCCTGGGATAGCAAGAAACGTGACAAATAGAAAATAAACATGAAATTTTAGTAGTCAAAATTCCATCTTTTTAAAGAAAAATATTTGTAATTTAGGCCTTTTTAAAATTATTATTTGATATTTCTGAATTTTAAAACAAAATTAAACATTCCAAGCAGATTATGATAGCATCAGATTTATTTTTAATTTTCCAAACTTTTTAAAATATGATATATTCCCTCAAACATAAAATGAAAATTAGTAAAATTACAATTGTCGCGGCTTTCGGTGAATAATTGTCCATAAAGTGTATTAGAAGAGCATGCAATAAGTACAAAATATCGCGACAAATATTAATGTAAAAAACCTTTTATAGAGAATTGTGCATTAGGAAAAGAGGGAATTTCACAAAACCTTAATTTTTGACGTTCTATGATAATTTTCTAACTGTGACGCTAAAATAGTTGGAGAATTTAAAAAATGAATTGGATACTAACTGATGAAAATTTTCCCTCTCATTCATATTATGAAATGAATACTAAGGAAATAATGCCACAAAAGGTGAGGTTTGGCCCAGGAGGGGGTTGTTGAGGAGCCTGGGAATGCATGAAATGTGGCAAATAGTAAATAAATATAAAATTAATCGTGAAATAAATTGCACATTCTACGTGAGAGATTACCTAATTATGAGCTTTTCAATAAATGTCTGTTATTTTGGCCTTCTAAAACAAAATTAAAAAGTATTACCAGATTCTGTTAGTATCCAATTCAGTTTTAATTTTTCCTACTTATTTAAATGTAAAATCTCCCCCAAACATGTAACTTTCGATAATTAATATAAAACGAATAGATAATAGGTGAGGAATGGACCAGGGAGGGGTTAGTGAGGTGCCTGGGAAAACATTAAGAATTTGAAATTGTAAAAAAACTCTTTTAGTAACGAAAAGCGCATTTTAAGAAATAGGGAGATCATCTGTATAGTCTTTATAAAGAAATGTACTTTAATAATTGACGTTCTATTAAACTTGCTTAAATATGATGGTGGAAAAGTTGGAAAATCTTAAAAATAAATCTGATACTGAAAAATTTAAAAGTAAATATCTATCTAAATTATATAAAGCAATAAAATTATGAGCATATAAAGTCACAATAGGTGAGGTTTTGTTCCAGGCGGGGGTGTTGAGGCGCCTGGGATAGCAAGAAACGTGACAAATAGAAAATAAACATGAAATTTTAGTAGTCAAAATTCCATCTTTTTAAAGAAAAATATTTGTAATTTAGGCCTTTTTAAAATTATTATTTGATATTTCTGACTTTTAAAACAAAATTAAACATTCCAAGCAGATTATGATAGTATCAGATTTATTTTTAATTTTCCAAACTTTTTAAAATGTGATATATTCCCTCAAACATAAAATGAAAATTAGTAAAACTAAAATTGTGGCGGCTTTCGGTGAATAATTGTCCATAAAGTGTATTAGAAGAGCATGCAATAAGTACAAAATATCGCGACAAATATTAATGTAAAAAACCTTTTATAGAGAATTGTGCATTAGGAAAAGAGGGAATTTCACAAAACCTTAATTTTTGACGTTCTATGATAATTTTCTAACTGTGACGCTAAAATAGTTGGAGAATTTAAAAAATGAATTGGATACTAACTGATGAAAATTTTCTCTCTCATTCATATTATGAAATGAATTGTAAGGAAATAATGCCACAAAAGGTGAGGTTTGGCCCAGGAGGGGGTTGTTGAGGAGCCTGGGAATGCATGAAATGTGGCAAATAGTAAATAAATATAAAATTAATCGTGAAATAAATTGTACATTCTACGTGAGAGATTACCTAATTATGAGCTTTTCAATAAATGTCTGTTATTTTGGCCTTCTAAAACAAAATTAAAAAGTATTACCCGATTCTGTTAGTATCCAATTTAGTTTTAATTTTTCCTACTTATTTAAATGTAAAATCTCCCTCAAACATGTAACTTACGATAATTAATATAAAACGAAGAGATAATAGGTGAGGAATGGCCCAGGGAGGGGTTAGTGTGCCTGGGAAAACATTAAGAATTTGAAATTGTAAAAAAACTCTTTTAGTAACGAAAAGCGCATTTTAAGAAATAGGGAGATCATCTGTATAGTCTTTATAAAGAAATGTACTTTAATAATTGACGTTCTATTAAACTTGCTTAAATATGATGGTGGAAAAGTTGGAAAATCTTAAAAATAAATCTGATACTGAAAAATTTAAATGTAAATATCTATCTAAATTATATAAAGCAATAAAATTATGAGCATATAAAGTCACAATAGGTGAGGTTTTGGCCCAGGAGGGGGTGTTGAGGCGCCTGGGATAGCAAGAAATGTGACAAATAGAAAATAAACATGAAATTTTAGTAGTCAAAATTCCATCTTTTTAAAGAAAAATATTTGTAATTTAGGCCTTTTTAAAATTATTATTTGATATTTCTGACTTTTAGAACAAAATTAAACATTCCAAGCAGATTATGATAGTATCAGATTTATTTTTAATTTTCCAAACTTTTTAAAATGTGATATATTCCCTCAAACATAAAATGAAAATTAGTAAAACTAAAATTGTGGCGGCTTTCGGTGAATAATTGTCCATAAAGTGTATTAGAAGAGCATGCAATAAGTACAAAATATCGCGACAAATATTAATGTAAAAAACCTTTTATAGAGAATTGTGCATTAGGAAAAGAGGGAATTTCACAAAACCTTAATTTTTGACGTTCTATGATAATTTTCTAACTGTGACGCTAAAATAGTTGGAGAATTTAAAAAATGAATTGGATACTAACTGATGAAAATTTTCTCTCTCATTCATATTATGAAATGAATTGTAAGGAAATAATGCCACAAAAGGTGAGGTTTGGCCCAGGAGGGGGTTGTTGAGGAGCCTGGGAATGCATGAAATGTGGCAAATAGTAAATAAATATAAAATTAATCGTGAAATAAATTGTACATTCTACGTGAGAGATTACCTAATTATGAGCTTTTCAATAAATGTCTGTTATTTTGGCCTTCTAAAACAAAATTAAAAAGTATTAACCGATTCTGTTAGTATCTAATTTAGTTTTAATTTTTCCTACTTATTTAAATGTAAAATCTCCCTCAAACATGTAACTTACGATAATTAATATAAAACGAAGAGATAATAGGTGAGGAATGGCCCAGGGAGGGGTTAGTGAGGTGCCTGGGAAAACATTAAGAATTTGAAATTGTAAAAAAACTCTTTTAGTAACGAAAAGCGCATTTTAAGAAATAGGGAGATCATCTGTATAGTCTTTATAAAGAAATGTACTTTAATAATTGACGTTCTATTAAACTTGCTTAAATATGATGGTGGAAAAGTTGGAAAATCTTAAAAATAAATCTGATACTGAAAAATTTAAATGTAAATATCTATCTAAATCATATAAAGCAATAAAATTATGAGCATATAAAGTCACAATAGGTGAGGTTTTGGCCCAGGAGGGGGTGTTGAGGCGCCTGGGATAGCAAGAAATGTGACAAATAGAAAATAAACATGAAATTTTAGTAGTCAAAATTCCATCTTTTTAAAGAAAGATATTTGTAATTTAGGCCTTTTTAAAATTATTATTTGATATTTCTGACTTTTAGAACAAAATTAAACATTCCAAGCAGATTATGATAGTATCAGATTTATTTTTAATTTTCCAAACTTTTTAAAATGTGATATATTCCCTCAAACATAAAATGAAAATTAGTAAAACTAAAATTGTGGCGGCTTTCGGTGAATAATTGTCCATAAAGTGTATTAGAAGAGCATGCAATAAGTACAAAATATCGCGACAAATATTAATGTAGAAAACCTTTTATAGAGAATTGTGCATTAGGAAAAGAGGGAATTTCACAAAACCTTAATTTTTGACGTTCTATGATAATTTTCTAACTGTGACGCTAAAATAGTTGGAGAATTTAAAAAATGAATTGGATACTAACTGATGAAAATTTTCTCTCTCATTCATATTATGAAATGAATTGTAAGGAAATAATGCCACAAAAGGTGAGGTTTGGCCCAGGAGGGGGTTGTTGAGGAGCCTGGGAATGCATGAAATGTGGCAAATAGTAAATAAATATAAAATTAATCGTGAAATAAATTGTACATTCTACGTGAGAGATTACCTAATTATGAGCTTTTCAATAAATGTCTGTTATTTTGGCCTTCTAAAACAAAATTAAAAAGTATTACCCCATTCTGTTAGTATCCAATTTAGTTTTAATTTTTCCTACTTATTTAAATGTAAAATCTCCCTCAAACATGTAACTTACGATAATTAATATAAAACGAAGAGATAATAGGTGAGGAATGGCCCAGGGAGGGGTTAGTGAGGTGCCTGGGAAAACATTAAGAATTTGAAATTCTAAAAAAACTCTTTTAGTAACGAAAAGCGCATTTTAAGAAATAGGGAGATCATCTGTATAGTCTTTATAAAGAAATGTACTTTAACAATTGACGTTCTATTAAACTTGCTTAAATATGATGGTGGAAAAGTTGGAAAATCTTAAAAATAAATCTGATACTGAAAAATTTAAATGTAAATATCTATCTAAATTATATAAAGCAATAAAATTATGAGCATATAAAGTCACAATAGGTGAGGTTTTGGCCCAGGAGGGGGTGTTGAGGCGCCTGGGATAGCAAGAAATGTGACAAATAGAAAATAAACATGAAATTTTAGTAGTCAAAATTCCATCTTTTTAAAGAAAAATATTTGTAATTTAGGCCTTTTTAAAATTATTATTTGATATTTCTGACTTTTAAAACAAAATTAAACATCCCAAGCAGATTATGATAGTATCAGATTTATTTTTAATTTTTTCAAACTTTTTAAAATGTGATATATTCCCTCAAACATAAAATGAAAATTAGTAAAACTAAAATTGTGGCGGCTTTCGGTGAATAATTGTCCATAAAGTGTATTAGAAGAGCATGCAATAAGTACAAAATATCGCGACAAATATTAATGTAAAAAACCTTTTATAGAGAATTGTGCATTAGGAAAAGGGGGAATTTCACAAAACCTTAATTTTTGACGTTCTATGATAATTTTCTAACTGTGACGCTAAAATAGTTGGAGAATTTAAAAAATGAATTGGATACTAACTGATGAAAATTTTCTCTCTCATTCATATTATGAAATGAATTGTAAGGAAATAATTCCACAAAAGGTGAGGTTTGGCCCAGGAGGGGGTTGTTGAGGAGCCTGGGAATGCATGAAATGTGGCAAATAGTAAATAAATATAAAATTAATCGTGAAATAAATTGTACATTCTACGTGAGAGATTACCTAATTATGAGCTTTTCAATAAATGTCTGTTATTTTGGCCTTCTAAAACAAAATTAAAAAGTATTACCCGATTCTGTTAGTATCCAATTTAGTTTTAATTTTTCCTACTTATTTAAATGTAAAATCTCCCTCAAACATGTAACTTACGATAATTAATATAAAACGAAGAGATAATAGGTGAGGAATGGCCCAGGGAGGGGTTAGTGAGGTGCCTGGGAAAACATTAAGAATTTGAAATTCTAAAAAAACTCTTTTAGTAACGAAAAGCGCATTTTAAGAAATAGGGAGATCATCTGTATAGTCTTTATAAAGAAATGTACTTTAACAATTGACGTTCTATTAAACTTGCTTAAATATAATGTTGGAAAAGTTGGAAAATCTTAAAAATAAATCTGATACTGACAAATTTAAATGTAAATATCTATCTAAATTATATAAAGAAATAAAATTATGAGCATATAAAGTCACAATAGGTGAGGTTTTGGCCCAGGAGGGGGTGTTGAGGCGCCTGGGATAGCAAGAAATGTGACAAATAGAAAATAAACATGAAATTTTAGTAGTCAAAATTCCATCTTTTTAAAGAAAAATATTTGTAATTTAGGCCTTTTTAAAATTATTATTTGATATTTCTGACTTTTAAAACAAAATTAAACATTCCAAGCAGATTATGATAGTATCAGATTTATTTTTAATTTTCCAAACTTTTTAAAATGTGATATATTCCCTCAAACATAAAATGAAAATTAGTAAAATTAAAATTGTGGCGGCTTTCGGTGAATAATTGTCCATAAAGTGTATTAGAAGAGCATGCAATGAGTACAAAATACCGCGACAAATATTAATGTAAAAAACCTTTTATAGAGAATTGTGCATTAGGAAAAGAGGGAATTTCACAAAACCTTAATTTTTGACGTTCTATGATAATTTTCTAACTGTGACGCTAAAATAGTTGGAGAATTTAAAAAATGAATTGGATACTAACTGATGAAAATTTTCCCTCTCATTCATATTATGAAATGAATACTAAGGAAATAATGCCACAAAAGGTGAGGTTTGGCCCAGGAGGGGGTTGTTGAGGAGCCTGGGAATGCATGAAATGTGGCAAATAGTAAATAAATATAAAATTAATCGTGAAATAAATTGCACATTCTACGTGAGAGATTACCTAATTATGAGCTTTTCAATAAATGTCTGTTATTTTGGCCTTCTAAAACAAAATTAAAAAGTATTACCAGATTCTGTTAGTATCCAATTCAGTTTTAATTTTTCCTACTTATTTAAATGTAAAATCTCCCTCAAACATGTAACTTACGATAATTAATATAAAACGAATAGATAATAGGTGAGGAATGACCCAGGGAGGGGTTAGTGAGGTGCCTGGGAAAACATTAAGAATTTGAAATTGTAAAAAAACACTTTTAGTAACGAAAAGCGCATTTTAAGAAATAGGGAGATCATCTGTATAGTCTTTATAAAGAAATGTACTTTAACAATTGACGTTCTATTAAACTTGCTTAAATATGATGGTGGAAAAGTTGGAAAATCTTAAAAATAAATCTGATACTGAAAAGTTTAAATGTAAATATCTATCTAAATTATAAAAAGCAATAAAATTATGAGCATATAAAGTCACAATAGGTGAGGTTTTGGCCCAGGAGGGGGTGTTGAGGCGCCTGGGATAGCAAGAAATGTGACAAATAGAAAATAAACATGAAATTTTAGTAGTCAAAATTCCATCTTTTTAAAGAAAAATATTTGTAATTTAGGCCTTTTTAAAATTATTATTTGATATTTCTGACTTTTAAAACAAAATTAAACATTCCAAGCAGATTATGATAGTATCAGATTTATTTTTAATTTTCCAAACTTTTTAAAATGTGATATATTCCCTCAAACATAAAATGAAAATTAGTAAAATTAAAATTGTGGCGGCTTTCGGTGAATAATTGTCCATAAAGTGTATTAGAAGAGCATGCAATGAGTACAAAATACCGCGACAAATGTTAATGTAAAAAACCTTTTATAGAGAATTGTGCATTAGGAAAAGAGGGAATTTCACAAAACCTTAATTTTTGACGTTCTATGATAATTTTCTAACTGTGACGCTAAAATAGTTGGAGAATTTAAAAAATGAATTGGATACTAACTGATGAAAATTTTCTCTCTCATTCATATTATGAAATGAATTGTAAGGAAATAATGCCACAAAAGGTGAGGTTCTGACCAGGAGGGGGTTGTTGAGGAGCCTGGGAATGCATGAAATGTGGCAAATAGTAAATAAATATAAAATTAATCGTGAAATAAATTGTACATTCTACGTGAGAGATTACCTAATTATGAGCTTTTCAATAAATGTCTGTTATTTTGGCCTTCTAAAACAAAATTAAAAAGTATTACCCGATTCTGTTAGTATCCAATTTAGTTTTAATTTTTCCTACTTATTTAAATGTAAAATCTCCCCCAAACATGTAACTTACGATAATTAATATAAAACGAATAGATAATAGGTGAGGAATGGCCCAGGGAGGGGTTAGTGAGGTGCCTGGGAAAACATTAAGAATTTGAAATTGTAAAAAAACTCTTTTAGTAACGAAAAGCGCATTTTAAGAAATAGGGAGATCATCTGTATAGTCTTTATAAAGAAATGTACTTTAACAATTGACGTTCTATTAAACTTGCTTAAATATGATGGTGGAAAAGTTGGAAAATCTTAAAAATAAATCTGATACTGACAAATTTAAATGTAAATATCTATCTAAATTATATAAAGAAATAAAATTATGAGCATATAAAGTCACAACAGGTGAGGTTTTGGCCCAGGAGGGGGTGTTGAGGCGCCTGGGATAGCAAGAAACGTGACAAATAGAAAATAAACATGAAATTTTAGTAGTCAAAATTCCATCTTTTTAAAGAAAAATATTTGTAATTTAGGCCTTTTTAAAATTATTATTTGATATTTCTGACTTTTAAAACAAAATTAAACATTCCAAGCAGATTATGATAGCATCAGATTTATTTTTAATTTTCCAAACTTTTTAAAATGTGATATATTCCCTCAAACATAAAATGAAAATTAGTAAAATTACAATTGTGGCGGCTTTCGGTGAATAATTGTCCATAAAGTGTATTAGAAGAGCATGCAATAAGTACAAAATATCGCGACAAATATTAATGTAAAAAACCTTTTATAGAGAATTGTGCATTAGGAAAAGAGGGAATTTCACAAAACCTTAATTTTTGACGTTCTATGATAATTTTCTAACTGTGACGCTAAAATAGTTGGAGAATTTAAAAAATGAATTGGATACTAACTGATGAAAGGTTTCTCTCTCATTCATATTATGAAATGAATTGTAAGGAAATAATGCCACAAAAGGTGAGGTTTGGCCCAGGAGGGGGTTGTTGAGGAGCCTGGGAATGCATGAAATGTGGCAAATAGTAAATAAATATAAAAATTAATCGTGAAATAAATTGTACATTCTACGTGAGAGATTACCTAATTATGAGCTTTTCAATAAATGTCTGTTATTTTGGCCTTCTAAAACAAAATTAAAAAGTATTACCCGATTCTGTTAGTATCCAATTTAGTTTTAATTTTTCCTACTTATTTAAATGTAAAATCTCCCTCAAACATGTAACTTACGATAATTAATATAAAACGAAGAGATAATAGGTGAGGAATGGCCCAGGGAGGGGTTAGTGAGGTGCCTGGGAAAACATTAAGAATTTGAAATTGCAAAAAAAACTCTTTTAGTATCGAAAAGCGCATTTTAAGAAATAGGGAAATCATCTGTATAGTCTTTATAAAGAAATGTACTTTAACAATTGACGTTCTATTAAACTTGCTTAAATATGATGGTGGAAAAGTTGGAAAATCTTAAAAATAAATCTGATACTGAAAAATTTAAATGTAAATATCTATCTAAATTATATAAAGAAATAAAATTATGAGCATATAAAGTCACAATAGGTGAGGTTTTGGCCCAGGAGGGGGTGTTGAGGCGCCTGGAATAGCAAGAAATGTGACAAATAGAAAATAAACATGAAATTTTAGTAGTCAAAATTCCATCTTTTTAAAGAAAAATATTTGTAATTTAGGCCTTTTTAAAATTATTATTTGATATTTCTGACTTTTAAAACAAAATTAAACATTCCAAGCAGATTATGATAGTATCAGATTTATTTTTAATTTTCCAAACTTTTTAAAATGTGATATATTCCCTCAAACATAAAATGAAAATTAGTAAAATTAAAATTGTGGCGGCTTTCGGTGAATAATTGTCCATAAAGTGTATTAGAAGAGCATGCAATAAGTACAAAATATCGCGAAAAATATTAATGTAAAAAACCTTTTATAGAGAATTGTGCATTAGGAAAAGAGGGAATTTCACAAAACCTTAATTTTTGACGTTCTATGATAATTTTCTAACTGTGACGCTAAAATAGTTGGAGAATTTAAAAAATGAATTGGATACTAACTGATGAAAGGTTTCTCTCTCATTCATATTATGAAATGAATTGTAAGGAAATAATGCCACAAAAGGTGAGGTTTGGCCCAGGAGGGGGTTGTTGAGGAGCCTGGGAATGCATGAAATGTGGCAAATAGTAAATAAATATAAAATTAATCGTGAAATAAATTGTACATTCTACGTGAGAGATTACCTAATTATGAGCTTTTCAATAAATGTCTGTTATTTTGGCCTTCTAAAACAAAATTAAAAAGTATTACCCGATTCTGTTAGTATCCAATTTAGTTTTAATTTTTCCTACTTATTTAAATGTAAAATCTCCCTCAAACATGTAACTTACGATAATTAATATAAAACGAAGAGATAATAGGTGAGGAATGGCCCAGGGAGGGGTTAGTGAGGTGCCTGGGAAAACATTAAGAATTTGAAATTGCAAAAAAACTCTTTTAGTAACGAAAAGCGCATTTTAAGAAATAGGGAGATCATCTATATAGTCTTTATAAAGAAATATACTTTAACAATTGACGTTCTATTAAACTTGCTTAAATATGATGGTGGAAAAGTTGGAAAATCTTAAAAATAAATCTGATACTGACGAATTTAAATGTAAATATCTATCTAAATTATATAAAGAAATAAAATTATGAGCATATAAAGTCACAATAGGTGAGAGGTTTTGGCCCAGGAGGGGGTGTTGAGGCGCCTGGGATAGCAAGAAATGTGACAAATAGAAAATAAACATGAAATTTTAGTAGTCAAAATTCCATCTTTTTAAATAAAAATATTTGTAATTTAGGCCTTTTTAAAATTATTATTTGATATTTCTGACTTTTAAAACAAAATTAAACATTCCAAGCAGATTATGATAGCATCAGATTTATTTTTAATTTTCCAAACTTTTTAAAATGTGATATATTCCCTCAAACATAAAATGAAAATTAGTAAAATTAAAATTGTGGCGGCTTTCGGTGAATAATTGTCCATAAAGTGTATTAGAAGAGCATGCAATGAGTACAAAATATCGCGACAAATATTAATGTAAAAAACCTTTTATAGAGAATTGTGCATTAGGAAAAGAGGGAATTTCACAAAACCTTAATTTTTGATGTTCTATGATAATTTTCTAACTGTGACGCTAAAATAGTTGGAGAATTTAAAAAATGAATTGGATACTAACTGATGAAAATTTTCTCTCTCATTCATATTATTAAATGAATTGTAAGGAAATAATGCCACAAAAGGTGAGGTTTGGCCCAGGAGGGGGTTGTTGAGGAGCCTGGGAATGCATGAAATGTGGCAAATAGTAAATAAATATAAAATTAATCGTGAAATAAATTGTACATTCTACGTGAGAGATTACCTAATTATGAGCTTTTCAATAAATGTCTGTTATTTTGGCCTTCTAAAACAAAATTAAAAAGTATTACCAGATTCTCTTAGTATCCAATTTAGTTTTAATTTTTCCTACTTATTTAAATGTAAAATCTCCCCCAAACATGTAACTTACGATAATTAATATAAAACGAATAGATAATAGGTGAGGAATGGCCCAGGGAGGGGTTAGTGAGGTGCCTGGGAAAACATTAAGAATTTGAAATTGTAAAAAAACTCTTTTAGTAACGAAAAGCGCATTTTAAGAAATAGGGAGATCATCTGTATAGTCTTTATAAAGAAATGTACTTTAACAATTGACGTTCTATTAAACTTGCTTAAATATGATGGTGGAAAAGTTGGAAAATCTTAAAAATAAATCTGATACTGAAAAATTTAAATGTAAATATCTATCTAAATTATATAAAGAAATAAAATTATGAGCATATAAAGTCACAATAGGTGAGGTTTTGGCCCAGGAGGGGGTGTTGAGGCGCTTGGGATAGCAAGAAATGTGACAAATAGAAAATAAACATGAAATTTTAGTAGTCAAAATTCCATCTTTTTAAAGAAAATTATTTGTAATTTAGGCCTTTTTAAAATTATTATTTGATATTTCTGACTTTTAAAACAAAATTAAACATTCCAAGCAGATTATGATAGCATCAGATTTATTTTTAATTTTCCAAACTTTTTAAAATGTGATATATTCCCTCAAACATAAAATGAAAATTAGTAAAATTAAAATTGTGGCGGCTTTCGGTGAATAATTGTCCATAAAGTGTATTAGAAGAGCATGCAATAAGTACAAAATATCGCGAAAAATATTAATGTAAAAAACCTTTTATAGAGAATTGTGCATTAGGAAAAGAGGGAATTTCACAAAACCTTAATTTTTGACGTTCTATGATAATTTTCTAACTGTGACGCTAAAATAGTTGGAGAATTTAAAAAATGAATTGGATACTAACTGATGAAAATTTTCTCTCTCATTCATATTATGAAATGAATTGTAAGGAAATAATGCCACAAAAGGTGAGGTTTGGCCCAGGAGGGGGTTGTTGAGGAGCCTGGGAATGCAAGAAATATGGCAAATAGTAAATAAATATAAAATTAATCGTGAAATAAATTGTACATTCTACGTGAGAGATTACCTAATTATGAGCTTTTCAATAAATGTCTGTTATTTTGGCCTTCTAAAACAAAATTAAAAAGTATTACCAGATTCTCTTAGTATCCAATTTAGTT
Source organism: Maratus speciosus (assembly GCA_963932465.1). Classification (NCBI taxonomy): domain Eukaryota; kingdom Metazoa; phylum Arthropoda; class Arachnida; order Araneae; family Salticidae; genus Maratus; species Maratus speciosus. The sequence goes on along the minus strand of OZ010788.1, from coordinate 595,089,964 downwards.
TTAATTTTTCCTACTTATTTAAATGTAAAATCTCCCCCAAACATGTAACTTACGATAATTAATATAAAACGAATAGATAATAGGTGAGGAATGGCCCAGGGAGGGGTTAGTGAGGTGCCTGGGAAAACATTAAGAATTTGAAATTGTAAAAAAACTCTTTTAGTAACGAAAAGCGCATTTTAAGAAATAGGGAGATCATCTGCATAGTCTTTATAAAGAAATGTACTTTAACAATTGACGTTCTATTAAACTTGCTTAAATATGATGGTGGAAAAGTTGGAAAATCTTAAAAATAAATCTGATACTGACGAATTTAAATGTAAATATCTATCTAAATTATATAAAGAAATAAAATTATGAGCATATAAAGTCACAATAGGTGAGGTTTTGGCCCAGGAGGGGGTGTTGAGGCGCCTGGGATAGCAAGAAATGTGACAAATAGAAAATAAACATGAAATTTTAGTAGTCAAAATTCCATCTTTTTAAAGAAAAATATTTGTAATTTAGGCCTTTTTAAAATTATTATTTGATATTTCTGACTTTTAAAACAAAATTAAACATTCCAAGCAGATTATGATAGCATCAGATTTATTTTTAATTTTCCAAACTTTTTAAAATGTGATATATTCCCTCAAACATAAAATGAAAAATAGTAAAATTAAAATTGTGGCGGCTTTCGGTGAATAATTGTCCATAAAGTGTATTAGAAGAGCATGCAATGAGTACAAAATATCGCGACAAATATTAATGTAAAAAACCTTTTATAGAGAATTGTGCATTAGGAAAAGAGGGAATTTCACAAAACCTTAATTTTTGACGTTCTATGATAATTTTCTAACTGTGACGCTAAAATAGTTGGAGAATTTAAAAAATGAATTGGATACTAACTGATGAAAATTTTCTCTCTCATTCATATTATGAAATGAATTGTAAGGAAATAATGCCACAAAAGGTGAGGTTTGGCCCAGGAGGGGGTTGTTGAGGAGCCTGGGAATGCATGAAATGTGGCAAATAGTAAATAAATATAAAATTAATCGTGAAATAAATTGTACATTCTACGTGAGAGATTACCTAATTATGAGCTTTTCAATAAATGTCTGTTATTTTGGCCTTCTAAAACAAAATTAAAAAGTATTACCAGATTCTCTTAGTATCCAATTTAGTTTTAATTTTTCCTACTTATTTAAATGTAAAATCTCCCCCAAACATGTAACTTACGATAATTAATATAAAACGAATAGATAATAGGTGAGGAATGGCCCAGGGAGGGGTTAGTGAGGTGCCTGGGAAAACATTAAGAATTTGAAATTGTAAAAAAACTCTTTTAGTAACGAAAAGCGCATTTTAAGAAATAGGGAGATCATCTGTATAGTCTTTATTAAGAAATGTACTTTAACAATTGACGTTCTATTAAACTTGCTTAAATATGATGGTGGAAAAGTTGGAAAATCTTAAAAATAAATCTGATACTGACGAATTTAAATGTAAATATCTATCTAAATTATATAAAGAAATAAAATTATGAGCATATAAAGTCACAATAAGTGAGGTTTTGGCCCAGGAGGGGGTGTTGAGGCGCCTGGGATAGCAAGAAATGTGACAAATAGAAAATAAACATGAAATTTTAGTAGTCAAAATTCCATCTTTTTAAAGAAAAATATTTGTAATTTAGGCCTTTTTAAAATTATTATTTGATATTTCTGACTTTTAAAACAAAATTAAACATTCCAAGCAGATTATGATAGCATCAGATTTATTTTTAATTTTCCAAACTTTTTAAAATGTGATATATTCCCTCAAACATAAAATGAAAATTAGTAAAATTACAATTGTGGCGGCTTTCGGTGAATAATTGTCCATAAAGTGTATTAGAAGAGCATGCAATAAGTACAAAATATCGCGACAAATATTAATGTAAAAAACCTTTTATAGAGAATTGTGCATTAGGAAAAGAGGGAATTTCACAAAACCTTAATTTTTGACGTTGTATGATAATTTTCTAACTGTGACGCTAAAATAGTTGGAGAATTTAAAAAATGAATTGGATACTAACTGATGAAAATTTTCTCTCTCATTCATATTATGAAATGAATTGTAAGGAAATAATGCCACAAAAGGTGAGGTTTGGCCCAGGAGGGGGTTGTTGAGGAGCCTGGGAATGCATGAAATGTGGCAAATAGTAAATAAATATAAAATTAATCGTGAAATAAATTGTACATTCTACGTGAGAGATTACCTAATTATGAGCTTTTCAATAAATGTCTGTTATTTTGGCCTTCTAAAACAAAATTAAAAAGTATTACCCGATTCTGTTAGTATCCAATTTAGTTTTAATTTTTCCTACTTATTTAAATGTAAAATCTCCCTCAAACATGTAACTTACGATAATTAATATAAAACGAAGAGATAATAGGTGAGGAATGGCCCAGGGAGGGGTTAGTGAGGTGCCTGGGAAAACATTAAGAATTTGAAATTGCAAAAAAACTCTTTTAGTATCGAAAAGCGCATTTTAAGAAATAGGGAGATCATCTGTATAGTCTTTATAAAGAAATGTACTTTAACAATTGACGTTCTATTAAACTTGCTTAAATATGATGGTGGAAAAGTTGGAAAATCTTAAAAATAAATCTGATACTGAAAAATTTAAATGTAAATATCTATCTAAATTATATGAAGAAATAAAATTATGAGCATATAAAGTCACAATAGGTGAGGTTTTGGCCCAGGAGGGGGTGTTGAGGCGCCTGGGATAGCGAGAAATGTTACAAATAGAAAATAAACATGAAATTTTAGTAGTCAAAATTCCATCTTTTTAAAGAAAAATATTTGTAATTTAGGCCTTTTTAAAATTATTATTTGATATTTCTGACTTTTAAAACAAAATTAAACATTCCAAGCAGATTATGATAGTATCAGATTTATTTTTAATTTTCCAAACTTTTTAAAATGTGATATATTCCCTCAAACATAAAATGAAAATTAGTAAAATTAAAATTGTGGCGGCTTTCGGTGAATAATTGTCCATAAAGTGTATTAGAAGAGCATGCAATAAGTACAAAATATCGCGAAAAATATTAATGTAAAAAACCTTTTATAGAGAATTGTGCATTAGGAAAAGAGGGAATTTCTCAAAACCTTAATTTTTGACGTTCTATGATAATTTTCTAACTGTGACGCTAAAATAGTTGGAGAATTTAAAAAATGAATTGGATACTAACTGATGAAAATTTTCTCTCTCATTCATATTATGAAATGAATTGTAAGGAAATAATGCCACAAAAGGTGAGGTTTGGCCCAGGAGGGGGTTGTTGAGGAGCCTGGGAATGCATGAAATGTGGCAAATAGTAAATAAATATAAAATTAATCGTGAAATAAATTGTACATTCTACGTGCGAGATTACCTCATTATGAGCTTTTCAATAAATGTCTGTTATTTTGGCCTTCTAAAACAAAATTAAAAAGTATTACCAGATTCTCTTAGTATCCAATTTAGTTTTAATTTTTCCTACTTATTTAAATGTAAAATCTCCCCCAAACATGTAACTTACGATAATTAATATAAAACGAATAGATAATAGGTGAGGAATGGCCCAGGGAGGGGTTAGTGAGGTGCCTGGGAAAACATTAAGAATTTGAAATTGTAAAAAAACTCTTTTAGTAACGAAAAGCGCATTTTAAGAAATAGGGAGATCATCTGTATAGTCTTTATAAAGAAATGTACTTTAACAATTGACGTTCTATTAAACTTGCTTAAATATGATGGTGGAAAAGTTGGAAAATCTTAAAAATAAATCTGATACTGACGAATTTAAATGCAAATATCTATCTAAATTATATAAAGAAATAAAATTATGAGCATATAAAGTCACAATAGGTGAGGTTTTGGGCCCAGGAGGGGGTGTTGAGGCGCCTGGGATAGCAAGAAATGTGACAAATAGAAAATAAACATGAAATTTTAGTAGTCAAAATTCCATCTTTTTAAAGAAAAATATTTGTAATTTAGGCCTTTTTAAAATTATTATTTGATATTTCTGACTTTTAAAACAAAATTAAACATTCCAAGCAGATTATGATAGCATCAGATTTATTTTTAATTTTCCAAACTTTTTAAAATGTGATATATTCCCTCAAACATAAAATGAAAATTAGTAAAATTAAAATTGTGGCGGCTTTCGGTGAATAATTGTCCATAAAGTGTATTAGAAGAGCATGCAATGAGTACAAAATATCGCGACAAATATTAATGTAAAAAACCTTTTATAGAGAATTGTGCATTAGGAAAAGAGGGAATTTCACAAAACCTTAATTTTTGACGTTCTATGATAATTTTCTAACTGTGACGCTAAAATAGTTGGAGAATTTAAAAAATGAATTGGATACTAACTGATGAAAATTTTCTCTCTCATTCATATTATGAAATGAATTGTAAGGAAATAATGCCACAAAAGGTGAGGTTTGGCCCAGGAGGGGGTTGTTGAGGAGCCTGGGAATGCATGAAATGTGGCAAATAGTAAATAAATATAAAATTAATCGTGAAATAAATTGTACATTCTACGTGAGAGATTACCTAATTATGAGCTTTTCAATAAATGTCTGTTATTTTGGCCTTCTAAAACAAAATTAAAAAGTATTACCAGATTCTCTTAGTATCCAATTTAGTTTTAATTTTTCCTACTTATTTAAATGTAAAATCTCCCCCAAACATGTAACTTACGATAATTAATATAAAACGAATAGATAATAGGTGAGGAATGGCCCAGGGAGGGGTTAGTGAGGTGCCTGGGAAAACATTAAGAATTTGAAATTGTAAAAAAACTCTTTTAGTAACGAAAAGCGCATTTTAAGAAATAGGGAGATCATCTGTATAGTCTTTATAAAGAAATGTACTTTAACAATTGACGTTCTATTAAACTTGCTTAAATATGATGGTGGAAAAGTTGGAAAATCTTAAAAATAAATCTGATACTGACGAATTTAAATGTAAATATCTATCTAAATTATATAAAGAAATAAAATTATGAGCATATAAAGTCACAATAGGTGAGGTTTTGGCCCAGGAGGGGGTGTTGAGGCGCCTGGGATAGCAAGAAATGTGACAAATAGAAAAAAAACATGAAATTTTAGTAGTCAAAATTCCATCTTTTTAAAGAAAAATATTTGTAATTTAGGCCTTTTTAAAATTATTATTTGATATTTCTGACTTTTAAAACAAAATTAAACATTCCAAGCAGATTATGATAGCATCAGATTTATTTTTAATTTTCCAAACTTTTTAAAATGTGATATATTCCCTCAAACATAAAATGAAAATTAGTAAAATTAAAATTGTGGCGGCTTTCGGTGAATAATTGTCCATAAAGTGTATTAGAAGAGCATGCAATGAGTACAAAATATCGCGACAAATATTAATGTAAAAAACCTTTTATAGAGAATTGTGCATTAGGAAAAGAGGGAATTTCACAAAACCTTAATTTTTGACGTTCTATGATAATTTTCTAACTGTGACGCTAAAATAGTTGGAGAATTTAAAAAATGAATTGGATACTAACTGATGAAAATTTTCTTTCTCATCCATATTATGAAATGAATTGTAAGGAAATAATGCCACAAAAGGTGAGGTTTGGCCCAGGAGGGGGTTGTTGAGGAGCCTGGGAATGCATGAAATGTGGCAAATAGTAAATAAATATAAAATTAATCGTGAAATAAATTGTACATTCTACGTGAGAGATTACCTAATTATGAGCTTTCCAATAAATGTCTGTTATTTTGGCCTTCTAAAACAAAATTAAAAAGTATTACCAGATTCTCTTAGTATCCAATTTAGTTTTAATTTTTCCTACTTATTTAAATGTAAAATCTCCCCCAAACATGTAACTTACGATAATTAATATAAAACGAATAGATAATAGGTGAGGAATGGCCCAGGGAGGGGTTAGTGAGGTGCCTGGGAAAACATTAAGAATTTGAAATTGTAAAAAAACTCTTTTAGTAACGAAAAGCGCATTTTAAGAAATAGGGAGATCATCTGTATAGTCTTTATAAAGAAATGTACTTTAACAATTGACGTTCTATTAAACTTGCTTAAATATGATGGTGGAAAAGTTGGAAAATCTTAAAAATAAATCTGATGCTGACGAATTTAAATGTAAATATCTATCTAAATTATATAAAGAAATAAAATTATGAGCATATAAAGTCACAATAGGTGAGGTTTTGGCCCTGGAGGGGGTGTTGAGGCGCCTGGGATAGCAAGAAATGTGACAAATAGAAAATAAACATGAAATTTTAGAAGTCAAAATTCCATCTTTTTAAAGAAAAATATTTGTAATTTAGGCCTTTTTAAAATTATTATTTGATATTTCTGACTTTTAAAACAAAATTAAACATTCCAAGCAGATTATGATAGCATCAGATTTATTTTTAATTTTCCAAACTTTTTAAAATGTGATATATTTCCTCAAACATAAAATGAAAATTAGTAAAATTAAAATTGTGCCGGCTTTCGGTGAATAATTGTCCATAAAGTGTATTAGAAGAGCATGCAATGAGTACAAAATATCGCGACAAATATTAATGTAAAAAACCTTTTATAGAGAATTGTGCATTAGGAAAAGAGGGAATTTCACAAAACCTTAATTTTTGACTTTCTATGATAATTTTCTAACTGTGACGCTAAAATAGTTGCAGAATTTAAAAAATGAATTGGATACTAACTGATGAAAATTTTCTCTCTCATTCATATTATGAAATGAATTGTAAGGAAATAATGCCACAAAAGGTGAGGTTTGGCTCAGGAGGGGGTTGTTGAGGAGCCTGGGAATGCATGAAATGTGGCAAATAGTAAATAAATATAAAATTAATCGTGAAATAAATTGTACATTCTACGTGAGAGATTACCTAATTATGAGCTTTTCAATAAATGTCTGTTATTTTGGCCTTCTAAAACAAAATTAAAAAGTATTACCAGATTCTCTTAGTATCCAATTTAGTTTTAATTTTTCCTACTTATTTAAATGTAAAATCTCCCCCAAACATGTAACTTACGATAATTAATATAAAACGAATAGATAATAGGTGAGGAATGGCCCAGGGAGGGGTTAGTGAGGTGCCTGGGAAAACATTAAGAATTTGAAATTGTAAAAAAACTCTTTTAGTAACGAAAAGCGCATTTTAAGAAATAGGGAGATCATCTGTATAGTCTTTATAAAGAAATGTACTTTAACAATTGACGTTCTATTAAACTTGCTTAAATATGATGGTGGAAAAGTTGGAAAATCTTAAAAATAAATCTGATACTGACGAATTTAAATGTAAATATCTATCTAAATTATATAAAGAAATAAAATTATGAGCATATAAAGTCACAATAGGTGAGGTTTTGGCCCAGGAGGGGGTGTTGAGGCGCCTGGGATAGCAAGAAATGTGACAAATAGAAAATAAACATGAAATTTTAGTAGTCAAAATTCCATCTTTTTAAAGAAAAATATTTGTAATTTAGGCCTTTTTAAAATTATTATTTGATATTTCTGACTTTTAAAACAAAATTAAACATTCCAAGCAGATTATGATAGCATCAGATTTATTTTTAATTTTCCAAACTTTTTAAAATGTGATATATTCCCTCAAACATAAAATGAAAATTAGTAAAATTACAATTGTGGCGGCTTTCGGTGAATAATTGTCCATAAAGTGTATTAGAAGAGCATGCAATAAGTACAAAATATCGCGACAAATATTAATGTAAAAAACCTTTTATAGAGATTTGTGCATTAGGAAAAGAGGGAATTTCACAAAACCTTAATTTTTGACGTTCTATGATAATTTTCTAACTGTGACGCTAAAATAGTTGGAGAATTTAAAAAATGAATTGGATACTAACTGATGAAAGTTTTCTCTCTCATTCATATTATGAAATGAATTGTAAGGAAATAATGCCACAAAAGGTGAGGTTTGGCCCAGGAGGGGGTTGTTGAGGAGCCTGGGAATGCATGAAATGTGGCAAATAGTAAATAAATATAAAATTAATCGTGAAATAAATTGTACATTCTACGTGAGAGATTACCTAATTATGAGCTTTTCAATAAATGTCTGTTATTTTGGCCTTCTAAAACAATATTAAAAAGTATTACCCGATTCTGTTAGTATCCAATTTAGTTTTAATTTTTCCTACTTATTTAAATGTAAAATCTCCCTCAAACATGTAACTTACGATAATTAATATAAAACGAAGAGATAATAGGTGAGGAATGGCCCAGGGAGGGGTTAGTGAGGTGCCTGGGAAAACATTAAGAATTTGAAATTGCAAAAAAACTCTTTTAGTATCGAAAAGCGCATTTTAAGAAATAGGGAAATCATCTGTATAGTCTTTATAAAGAAATGTACTTTAACAATTGGCGTTCTATTAAACTTGCTTAAATATGATGGTGGAAAAGTTGGAAAATCTTAAAAATAAATCTGATACTGACAAATTTAAATGTAAATATCTCTCTGAATTATATAAAGAAATACAATTATGAGCATATAAAGTCACAATAGGTGAGGTTTTGGCCCAGGAGGGGGTGTTGAGGCGCCTGGGATAGCAAGAAATGTGACAAATAGAAAATAAACATGAAATTTTAGTAGTCAAAATTCCATCTTTTTAAAGAAAAATATTTGTAATTTAGGCCTTTTTAAAATTATTATTTGATATTTCTGACTTTTAAAACAAAATTAAACATCCCAAGCAGATTATGATAGTATCAGATTTATTTTTAATTTTCCAAACTTTTTAAAATGTGATATATTCCCTCAAACATAAAATGAAAATTAGTAAAATTAAAATTGTGGCGGCTTTCGGTGAATAATTGTCCATAAAGTGTATTAGAAGAGCATGCAATGAGTACAAAATACCGCGACAAATATTAATGTAAAAAACCTTTTATAGAGAATTGTGCATTAGGAAAAGAGGGAATTTCACAAAACCTTAATTTTTGACGTTCTATGATAATTTTCTAACTGTGACGCTAAAATAGTTGGAGAATTTAAAAAATGAATTGGATACTAACTGATGAAAGTTTTCTCTCTCATTCATATTATGAAATGAATTGTAAGGAAATAATGCCACAAAAGGTGAGGTTTGGCCCAGGAGGGGGTTGTTGAGGAGCCTGGGAATGCATGAAATGTGGCAAATAGTAAATAAATATAAAATTAATCGTGAAATAAATTGTACATTCTACGTGAGAGATTACCTAATTATGAGCTTTTCAATAAATGTCTGTTATTTTGGCCTTCTAAAACAATATTAAAAAGTATTACCCGATTCTGTTAGTATCCAATTTAGTTTTAATTTTTCCTACTTATTTAAATGTAAAATCTCCCTCAAACATGTAACTTACGATAATTAATATAAAACGAAGAGATAATAGGTGAGGAATGGCCCAGGGAGGGGTTAGTGAGGTGCCTGGGAAAACATTAAGAATTTGAAATTGCAAAAAAACTCTTTTAGTATCGAAAAGCGCATTTTAAGAAATAGGGAAATCATCTGTATAGTCTTTATAAAGAAATGTACTTTAACAATTGGCGTTCTATTAAACTTGCTTAAATATGATGGTGGAAAAGTTGGAAAATCTTAAAAATAAATCTGATACTGACAAATTTAAATGTAAATATCTCTCTGAATTATATAAAGAAATACAATTATGAGCATATAAAGTCACAATAGGTGAGGTTTTGGCCCAGGAGGGGGTGTTGAGGCGCCTGGGATAGCAAGAAATGTGACAAATAGAAAATAAACATGAAATTTTAGTAGTCAAAATTCCATCTTTTTAAAGAAAAATATTTGTAATTTAGGCCTTTTTAAAATTATTATTTGATATTTCTGACTTTTAAAACAAAATTAAACATCCCAAGCAGATTATGATAGTATCAGATTTATTTTTAATTTTCCAAACTTTTTAAAATGTGATATATTCCCTCAAACATAAAATGAAAATTAGTAAAATTAAAATTGTGGCGGCTTTCGGTGAATAATTGTCCATAAAGTGTATTAGAAGAGCATGCAATGAGTACAAAATACCGCGACAAATATTAATGTAAAAAACCTTTTATAGAGAATTGTGCATTAGGAAAAGAGGGAATTTCACAAAACCTTAATTTTTGACGTTCTATGATAATTTTCTAACTGTGACGCTAAAATAGTTGGAGAATTTAAAAAATGAATTGGATACTAACTGATGAAAATTTTCTCTCTCATTCATATTATGAAATGAATTGTAAGGAAATAATGCCACAAAAGGTGAGGTTTGGACCAGGAGGGGGTTGTTGAGGAGCCTGGGAATGCATGAAATGTGGCAAATAGTAAATAAATATAAAATTAATCGTGAAATAAATTGTACATTCTACGTGAGAGATTACCTAATTATGAGCTTTTAAATAAATGTCTGTTATTTTGGCCTTCTAAAACAATATTAAAAAGTATTACCCGATTCTGTTAGTATCCAATTTAGTTTTAATTTTTCCTACTTATTTAAATGTAAAATCTCCCTCAAACATGTAACTTACGATAATTAATATAAAACGAAGAGATAATAGGTGAGGAATGGCCCAGGGAGGGGTTAGTGAGGTGCCTGGGAAAACATTAAGAATTTGAAATTGCAAAAAAACTCTTTTAGTATCGAAAAGCGCATTTTAAGAAATAGGGAAATCATCTGTATAGTCTTTATAAAGAAATGTACTTTAACAATTGACGTTCTATTAAACTTGCTTAAATATGATGGTGGAAAAGTTGGAAAATCTTAAAAATAAATCTGATACTGACAAATTTAAATGTAAATATCTATCTAAATTATATAAAGAAATAAAATTATGAGCATATAAAGTCACAATAGGTGAGGTTTTGGCCCAGGAGGGGGTGTTGAGGCGCCTGGGATAGCAAGAAATGTGACAAATAGAAAATAAACATGAAATTTTAGTAGTCAAAATTCCATCTTTTTAAAGAAAAATATTTGTAATTTAGGCCTTTTTAAAATTATTATTTGATATTTCTGAATTTTAAAACAAAATTAAACATTCCAAGCAGATTATGATAGTATCAGATTTATTTTTAATTTTCCAAACTTTTTAAAATGTGATATATTCCCTCAAACATAAAATGAAAATTAGTAAAATTAAAATTGTGGCGGCTTTCGGTGAATAATTGTCCATAAAGTGTATTAGAAGAGCATGCAATGAGTACAAAATACCGCGACAAATATTAATGTAAAAAACCTTTTATAGAGAATTGTGCATTAGGAAAAGAGGGAATTTCACAAAACCTTAATTTTTGACGTTCTATGATAATTTTCTAACTGTGACGCTAAAATAGTTGGAGAATTTAAAAAATGAATTGGATACTAACTGATGAAAATTTTCTCTCTCATTCATATTATGAAATGAATTGTAAGGAAATAATGCCACAAAAGGTGAGGTTTGGCCCAGGAGGGGGTTGTTGAGGAGCCTGGGAATGCATGAAATGTGGCAAATAGTAAATAAATATAAAATTAATCGTGAAATAAATTGTACATTCTACGTGAGAGATTACCTAATTATGAGCTTTTCAATAAATGTCTGTTATTTTGGCCTTCTAAAACAAAATTAAAAAGTATTACCCGATTCTATTAGTATCCAATTTAGTTTTAATTTTTCCTACTTATTTAAATGTAAAATCTCCCTCAAACATGTAACTTACGATAATTAATATAAAACGAAGAGATAATAGGTGAGGAATGGCCCAGGGAGGGGTTAGTGAGGTGCCTGGGAAAACATTAAGAATTAGAAATTGCAAAAAAACTCTTTTAGTATCGAAAAGCGCATTTTAAGAAATAGGGAAATCATCTGTATAGTCTTTATAAAGAAATGTACTTTAACAATTGACGTTCTATTAAACTTGCTTAAATATGATGGTGGAAAAGTTGGAAAATCTTAAAAATAAATCTGATACTGAAAAATTTAAATGTAAATATCTATCTAAATTATATAAAGAAATAAAATTATGAGCATATAAAGTCACAATAGGTGAGGTTTTGGCCCAGGAGGGGATGTTGAGGCGCCTGGGATAGCAAGAAATGTGACAAATAGAAAATAAACATGAAATTTTAGTAGTCAAAATTCCATCTTTTTAAAGAAAAATATTTGTAATTTAGGCCTTTTTAAAATTATTATTTGATATTTCTGACTTTTAAAACAAAATTAAACATTCCAAGCAGATTATGATAGTATCAGATTTATTTTTAATTTTCCAAACTTTTTAAAATGTGATATATTCCCTCAAACATAAAATGAAAATTAGTAAACTTAAAATTGTGGCGGCTTTCGGTGAATAATTGTCCATAAAGTGTATTAGAAGAGCATGCAATAAGTACAAAATATCGCGAAAAATATTAATGTAAAAAACCTTTTAGAGAGAATTGTGCATTAGGAAAAGAGGGAATTTCACAAAATCTTAATTTTTGACGTTCTATGATAATTTTCTAACTGTGACGCTAAAATAGTTGGAGAATTTAAAAAATGAATTGGATACTAACTGATTAAAATTTTCTCTCTCATTCATATTATGAAATGAATTGTAAGGAAATAATGCCACAAAAGGTGAGGTTTGGCCCAGGAGGGGGTTGTTGAGGAGCCTGGGAATGCATGAAATGTGGCAAATAGTAAATAAATATAAAATTAATCGTGAAATAAATTGTACATTCTACGTGAGAGATTACCTAATTATGAGCTTTTCAATAAATGTCTGTTATTTTGGCCTTCTAAAACAAAATTAAAAAGTATTACCAGATTCTGTTAGTATCCAATTTAGTTTTAATTTTTCCTACTTATTTAAATGTGAAATCTCCCTCAAACATGTAACTTACGATAATTAATATAAAACGAATAGATAATAGGTGAGGAATGGCCCAGGGAGGGGTTAGTGAGGTGCCTGGGAAAACATTAAGAATTTGAAATTTAAAAAAAACTCTTTTAGTAACGAAAAGCGCATTTTAAGAAATAGGGAGATCATCTGTATAGTCTTTATAAAGAAATGTACTTTAACAATTGACGTTCTATTAAACTTGCTTAAATATGATGGTGGAAAAGTTGGAAAATCTTAAAAATAAATCTGATACTGACAAATTTAAATGTAAATATCTATCTAAATTATATAAAGAAATAAAATTATGAGCATATAAAGTCACAATAGGTGAGGTTTTGGCCCAGGGGGGGGGGGGGGGTCGCTGAGGCGCCTGGGATAGCAAGAAATGTGACAAATAGAAAATAAACATGAAATTTTAGTAGTCAAAATTCCATCTTTTTAAAGAAAAATATTTGTAATTTAGGCCTTTTTAAAATTATTATTTGATATTTCTGAATTTTAAAACAAAATTAAACACATAGCAGATTATGATAGTATCAGATTTATTTTTAATTTTCCAAAATTTTTAAAATGTGATATATTCCCTCAAACATAAAATGAAAATTAGTAAAATTAAAATTGTGGCGGCTTTCGGTGAATAATTGTCCATAAAGTGTATTAGAAGAGCATGCAATGAGTACAAAATACCGCGACAAATATTAATGTAAAAAACCTTTTATAGAGAATTGTGCATTAGGAAAAGAGGGAATTTCACAAAACCTTAATTTTTGACGTTCTATGATAATTTTCTAACTGTGACGCTAAAATAGTTGGTGAATTTAAAAAATGAATTGGATACTAACTGATGAAAATTTTCTGTCTCATTCATATTATGAAATGAATTGTAAGGAAATAATGCCACAAAAGGTGAGGTTTGGCCCAGGAGGGGGTTGTTGAGGAGCATGGGAATGCATGAAATGTGGCAAATAGTAAATAAATATAAAATTAATCGTGAAATAAATTGTACATTCTACGTGAGAGATTACCTAATTATGAGCTTTTCAATAAATGTCTGTTATTTTGGCCTTCTAAAACAAAATTAAAAAGTATTACCAGATTCTGTTAGTATCCAATTTAGTTTTAATTTTTCCTATTGATTTAAATGTAATATCTCCCTCAAACATGTAACTTACGATAATTAATATAAAACGAAGAGATAATAGGTGAGGAATGGACCAGGGAGGGGTTAGTGAGGTGCCTGGGAAAACATTAAGAATTTGAAATTCTAAAAAAACTCTTTTAGTAACGAAAAGCGCATTTTAAGAAATAGGGAGATCATCTGTGTAGTCTTTATTAAGAAATGTACTTTAACAATTGACGTTCTATTAAACTTGCTTAAATATAATGGTGGAAAAGTTGGAAAATCTTAAAAATAAATCTGATACTGACAAATTTAAATGTAAATATCTCTCTAAATTATATAAAGAAATACAATTATGAGCATATAAAGTCACAATAGGTGAGGTTTTGGCCCAGGAGGGGGTGTTGAGGCGCCTGGGATAGCAAGAAATGTGACAAATAGAAAATAAACATGAAATTTCAGTAGTCAAAATTCCACCTTTTTAAAGAAATATATTTGTAATTTAGGCCTTTTTAAAATTATTATTTGATATTTCTGACTTTTAAAACAAAATTAAACATTCCAAGATGATTATGATAGTATCAGATTTATTTTTAATTTTCCAAACTTTTTAAAATGTGATATATTCCCTCAAACATAAAATGAAAATTAGTAAAACTAAAATTGTGGCGGTTTCGGTGAATAATTGTCCATAAAGTGTATTAGAAGAGCATGCAATAAATACAAAATAACGCGACAAATATTAATGTAAAAAAACCTTTTATAGAGAATTGTGCATTAGGAAAAGAGGGAATTTCACAAAACCTTAATTTTTGACGTTCTATGATAATTTTCTAACTGTGACGCTAAAATAGTTGGAGAATTTAAAAAATGAATTGGATACTAACTGATGAAAATTTTCTCTCTTATACATATTATGAAATGAATTGTAAGGAAATAATGCCACAAAAGGTGAGGTTTGGCCCAGGAGGGGGTTGTTGAGGAGCGTGGGAATGCATGAAATAAGGCAAATAGTAAATAAATATAAAATTAATCGTGAAATAAATTGTACATTCTACGTGAGAGATTACCTAATTATGAGCTTTTCAATAAATGTCTGTTATTTTGGCCATCGAAAACAAAATTAAAAAGTATTACCAGATTCTGTTAGTATCCAATTTAGTTTTAATTTTTCCTAATTATTTAAATGTAAAATCTCCCTCAAACATGTAACTTACGATAATTAATATAAAACGAAGAGATAATAGGTGAGGAATGGCCCAGGGAGGGGTTAGTGAGGTGCCTGGGAAAACATTAAGAATTTGAAATTGTAAAAAAAATTTTAGTAACGAAAAGCGCATTTTAAGAAATAGGGAGATCATCTGTATAGTCTTTATAAAGAAATGTACTTTAACAATTGACGTTCTATTAAACTTGCTTAAATATGATGGTGGAAAAGTTGGAAAATCTTAAAAATAAATCTGATACTGACAAATTTAAATGTAAATATCTATCTAAATTATATAAAGAAATAAAATTTTGAGCATATAAAGTCACAATAGGTGAGGTTTTGGCCCAGGAGGGGGTGTTGAGGTGCCTGGGATAGCAAGAAATGTGACAAATAGAAAATAAACATGAAATTTTAGTAGTCAAAATTCCATCTTTTTAAAAGAAAAATATTTGTAATTTAGGCCTTTTTAAAATTATTATTTGATATTTCTGACTTTTAAAACAAAATTAAACATTCCAAGCAGATTATGATAGTATCAGATTTATTTTTAATTTTGCAAACTTTTTAAAATGTGATATATTCCCTCAAACATAAAATGAAAATTAGTAAAACTAAAATTGTGGCGGCTTTCGGTGAATAATTGTCCATAAAGTGTATTAGAAGAGCATGCAATAAGTACAAAATATCGCGACAAATATTAATGTAAAAAACCTTTCATAGAGAATTGTGCATTAGGAAAAGAGGGAATTTCACAAAACCTTAATTTTTGACGTTCTATGATAATTTTCTAACTGTGACGCTAAAATAGTTGGAGAATTTAAAAAATGAATTGGATACTAACTGATGAAAATTTTCTCTCTCATTCATATTATGAAATGAATTGTAAGGAAATAATGCCACAAAAGGTGAGGTTTGGCCCAGGAGGGGGTTGTTGAGGAGCCTGGGAATGCATGAAATGTGGCAAATAGTAAATAAATATAAAATTAATCGTGAAATAAATTGTACATTCTACGTGAGAGATTACCTAATTATGAGCTTTTCAATAAATGTCTGTTATTTTGGCCTTCTAAAACAAAATTAAAAAGTATTACCAGATTCTGTTAGTATCCAATTCAGTTTTAATTTTTCCTACTTATTTAAATGTAAAATCTCCCCCAAACATGTAACTTACGATAATTAATATAAAACGAATAGATAATAGGTGAGGTATTGCCCAGGGAGGGGTTAGTGAGGTGCCTGGGAAAACATTAAGAATTTGAAATTGTAAAACTCTTTTAGTAACGAAAAGCGCATTTTAAGAAATAGGGAGATCATCTGTATAGTCTTTATAAAGAAATGTACTTTAACAATTGACGTTCTATTAAACTTGCTTAAATATGATGGTGGAAAAGTTGGAAAATCTTAAAAATAAATCTGATATTGACAAATTTAAATGTAAATATCTATCTAAATTATATAAAGAAATAAAATTATGAGCATATAAAGTCACAATAGGTGAGGTTTTGGCCCAGGAGGGGGTGTTGTGGCGCCTGGGATAGCAAGAAATGTGACAAATAGAAAATGAACATGAAATTTTAGTAGTCAAAATTCCATCTTTTTAAAGAAAAATATTTGTAATTTAGGCCTTTTTAAAATTATTATTTGATATTTCTGACTTTTAAAACAAAATTGGCTAAGATGTGTTATTATCCTACCCTCCGCGATGTTGAGTATTTGGCGATTTTTATCGCTCTGGCAACCCCGGCGTTTGGCGTCTAGTAACTTATTATGGCAACCCCCTTTTTTACGACGCGAGAGCGTGAACATTCATTTCACTGCCGGGTGTCGTTGCTGTCGTTTGGTTGACTCTTGTACCAGATACTCTTTGATATCGTGTTCTATGGCTGTCTTTTTATTTTTATGTTAAATTTATTGGATGTATTTCATTGACTATAGTTTCTGTAGTCCGTTTAAACGCTCTTGCTGAAGTAATTAAGAAATATGAGAAAATTTTGACATGAAAGGGGGGTTTGTTTATAGCGTGTCAATGCGTATTAAGCCTTTTTTGGAAAATGACGGTGGTGTTATATTTTGTGCTGTAGGTTTCAAGAAAGCAGATGTCTGTTAAGGTATGTTGATAATTTTATGAATATTTTGTTGCTTTAAGAGTTTTTTACATTTTGAGATTGCTACAAAACGAGAACTACTGAATTTTGAGAATGCTATGTCGCGAAAAATGCTGAATTCGGCGATGTTTTTTTTCGGAAAATGAGCGCGAAGCGCTCATACAACTATTGCTGATTGCCACTTTAGCGAGTCTCGTTTTTTAGGTATATTTTGTTGTTTTAAGTGTTTTTTACATTTTGAGATTGCTACAAGACGAGAACTGCTGAATTTTGAGAATGCTATATTGCGAGAAATGCTGAATTCGGCGATGTTTTTTTTTCCGTTAAATGTGCGCGAAGCGCTCATACACGGATTACTGATTGCCAGTTTAGCGAATTTTGTTTATTATTTACATTTTATTTTCGTTGAGCCAAACATGCGTATAAACGGGTGCTTGGCGACATTTACTACTTGGCGGAAAAGGGGTTTTCTCGCCAAAAAAAATCCAAGATGGCGGAGGGTGGGATAATAACACATCTGTTCCATAAAATTAAACATTCCAAGCAGATTATGATAGTATCAGATTTATTTTTAATTTTTCAAACTTTTTAAAATGTGATATATTCCCTCAAACATATAATGAAAATTAGTAAAATTAAAATTGTGGCGGCTTTCGGTGAATAATTGTCCATAAAGTGTATTAGAAGAGCATGCAATAAGTACAAAATATCGCGACAAATATTAATGTAAAAAAACTTTTATAGAGAATTGTGCATTAGGAAAAGAGGGAATTTCACAAAAGCTTAATTTTTGACGTTCTATGATAATTTTCTAACTGTGACGCTAAAATAGTTGGAGAATTTAAAAAATGAATTGGATACTAACTGATGAAAATTTTCTCTCTCATTCATATTATGAAATGAATTGTAAGGAAATAATGCCACAAAAGGTGAGGTTTGGCCCAGGAGGGGGTTGTTGAGGAGCCTGGGAATGCATGAAATGTGGCAAATAGTAAATAAATATAAAATTAATCGTGAAATAAATTGTACATTCTACGTGAGAGATTACCTAATTATGAGCTTTTCAATAAATGTCTGTTATTTTCGCCTTCTAAAACAAAATTAAAATGTATTACCAGATTCTGTTAGTATCCAATTTAGTTTTAATTTTTCCTACTTATTTAAATATAAAATCTCCCCCAAACATGTAACTTACGATAATTAATATAAAACGAATAGATAATAGGTGAGGAATGGCCCAGGGAGGGGTTAGTGAGGTGCCTGGGAAAACATTAAGAATTTGAAATTGTAAAAAAACTCTTTTAGTAACGAAAAGCGCATTTTAAGAAATAGGGAGATCAGCTGTATAGTCTTTATAAAGAAATGTACTTTAACAATTGACTTTCTTTTAAACTTGCTTAAATATGATGGTGGAAAAGTTGGAAAATCTTAAAAATAAATCTGATACTGACAAACTTAAATGTAAATATCTATCTAAATTATATAAAGAAATAAATTATGAACATATAAAGTCACAATAGGTGAGGTTTTGGCCCAGGAGGGTGTGTTGAGGCGCCTGGGATAGCAAGAAATGTGACAAATAGAAAATAAACATGAAATTTTAGTAGTCAAAATTCCATTTTTTTAAAGAAAAATATTTGTAAGTTAGGCCTTTTTAAAATTATTATTTGATATTTCTGACTTTTAAAACAAAATTAAACATTCCAAGCAGATTATGATAGTATCAGATTTATTTTTAATTTTCCAAACTTTTTAAAATGTGATATATTCCCTCAAACATAAAATGAAAATTGGTAAAACTAAAATTGTGGCGGCTTTCGGTGAATAATTGTCCATAAAGTGTATTAGAAGAGCATGCAATAAGTACAAAATACCGCGACAAATATTAATGTAAAAAACCTTTTATAGAGAATTGTGCATTAGGAAAAGAGGGAATTTCACAAAACCTTAATTTTTGACGTTCTATGATAATTTTCTAACTGTGACGCTAAAATAGTTGGAGAATTTAAAAAATGAATTGGATACTAACTGATGAAAATTTTCTCTCTCATTCATATTATGAAATGAATTGTAAGGAAATAATGCCACAAAAGGTGAGGTTTGGCCCAGGAGGGGGTTGTTGAGGAGCCTGGGAATGCATGAAATGTGGCAAATAGTAAATATATATAAAATTAATCGTGAAATAAATTGTACATTCTACGTGAGAGATTACCTAATTATGAGCTTTTCAATAAATGTCTGTTATTTTGGCCTTCTAAAACAAAATTAAAAAGTATTACCAGATTCTGTTAGTATCCAATTTAGTTTTAATTTTTCCTACTTATTTAAATGTAAAATCTCCCCCAAACATGTAACTTACGATAATTAATATAAAGCGAATAGATAATAGGTGAGGAATGGCCCTGGGAGGGGTTAGTGAGGTGCCTGGGAAAACATTAAGAATTTGAAATTGTAAAAAAACTCTTTTAGTAACGAAAAGCGCATTTTAAGAAATAGGGAGATCATCTGTTATACACTGCAAATAGAGGCGTCTTAAATTTAGACACATATGTGACTGAAAAAGAATTTTAGACACTTAAGTGTCTTAATCTGAAAATTAAGACATTATAGATGTCTTAATTTAAGATACATAAGTGTCTTAGTATGATCATGGTGTAAATGAACTGAGAATAGTGTCTAAAATATCCGCAAACGTCTTATTTTAAGACACTTCGTTGCTTCAAACGTGTCTTAATTTAAGACGTTTTGATTCTTCCGACGCAATAACCACCAGGGGGCACTGGGGCACTGCCAGTCGCGCATGCGTTTTAGATGTCTTCGTTCAAAGTTGGTATACGTTGTAATTCAAACGAAGTTTGTTTTTATGTACGCGTGTATTTTAATTCGTATTTCGCGGAATGTGAAGTTCTGTGATTTAATTTCGTATTCACTTGGATTATTTATTTATTGAATACATGCATCTGACGTGTGTGCTTGACATCAAATGTCTCTTAGAAGCTGTCGTCCATATAAGGGCGGGATAGACACAGAACAGAAGTAGACGACGCTTGAAGATTACACCCGGAAATTCTACAAAGCGTGTGCAATGGACTTAGTGTTAATTCGTATTAATTTATATCAATAATATTGTGTTATTCATCTTCGTCCTGTCGAAGCTAGCAAAAAAAAGAAATTTTGTCTGGCGGGTCCTATTTTGAGGATGAAACATTTCATTCTTTAAATATGGCTAGTCGGATATATTGTGGAATTTCGTACTAAAATGATGCAAGCCCTTCTCCTTCACTGGGGTAGTTTTTGAAATTTCAAATCGAGGAATTTTTCTGACTTCTTGCAACATCGATTGAAGTAAGTGTCATAATTTCTTTATAGTACTGAAATTAGTGTCTTTTATGATTTTATTTATAGTATAAACAAAATCTTGCATGAAATTCAATTAGTTTTGAATCTGTTTGCGAAAAAACCCATTAATTCTAGAAGTATATATTTTTAAACTTATGACGTTGTCTTTTATTACAAATCATATATTCTGAATTTTCATCTTTTTTTCCCAAATGAACAAATGGGATCTTTTAGTAATAATATTACTAATAATCTTTTAATAATTAATAATAATAATAATAATCTTTTAGTAATAATATTACTAAAAGAGAGACATTTTAAGTTGAATATTCATTCTCTTGCTTTCAATCGCAGTTTCGTTTCAATGGTTAATTCTTATCACACGTAACGACCACAATGAAAGAAAAAAAAGCTTTGGAAAGATCTTTCTTCCTAACGTAAAACCGCAGATTAAAAAATAAGATAAATAAAGTGCCTGAAAACGTATGACGTTGTCATGATTCATCTATTATGTGCTCCTTAATTTTAAAACTGCCAGTAAAAATATACATATGTATTTGATTTGAAATCAAGTATAATATTGATTTTTTGATTATTTTTAGTAGAAAAGTAATTTGAAATTTATAATGTGAAAAAGTAAAAAGCTATAACTAGATTTTGTACTTAATATTGTGATTTTTGTAACTGTATTTATACACACTTATACGAAAATTACAAGAATGACAATTAGATGTTAAGATATATATTTAAGACAAATGAAGCTTGGAAACTATAAGTTATTTTTTCTTCTTGCTATTAATGTAGGATATTTATTTATTTATTTTTATTGATAGTTGAATAGCTTTTGTGATTACCCTGTGATCTACATAAAAACTTGCTGAAGTGGCATGTGGCAATATAATTTTTTTTTAATTTAATTTTTAAATGATAAGAATTTAAAATTTTTTTCGGGAAGGGAGGTGGGGATTTTGTATTCAATTTTCGTAAAGCTGATATCATAAATCCTTTTCGATATTGCACTGATTATAATGAAAGTTTTGAACTTTTAGAGTAGGGCAAGATTAAAAACACAAAATATATTTAACAAAATACCGAAGTAATTTTTTTCTTAATGTTATTAAAGTGGAATATTTATTTTTTAATTTTTTTACTCATAGTTAAATAGCTGTTGTGATTATCATCTGATAGATATGTAAAATTGCCTATGTGTCAATATAGTTTTTTTTTTAAATCTAATTTTTAAATTATATGAATTTTCCTTTTTTGGGGAGATGGGGGGATTTTATTTGCAATTTTCGTACATCTGACATTTTAAATCTCTTTCGACATTCAACCGAGTATAATAAATATTTTAAACTTTTAGAATAGGACAAGATTATAAAAAAATATATATTTATCCATGTATCTTAAAAGCCCTTAATAGCGGAAACTTCGGGATCGCGGAATTTGTCTGATGATCGGAGATGTCTGCTTTTGTGAGGTAAAAATATACAAATATGTATGCGTGTGCTTTGCGGATTAAAAAAGTATTCGCTAAATAGAGGTGTCCGCTATTCGTGAATTTCCATTAACCTCCACAATGGATACTCCCGAGTACCGGACATCTCTATTTAGATAACCATAGTGTAGGGTTGCATTTTTTGCAAAAGAACTTCTTGATTAAAGCATGGGTATTAAAGCAGTGTCCCGTCCCCCTACGATTTAAGTGCCACCAAATTTAATGTGCAATATTTGTAAAGCTTATATTTTAAATCCGTTTCGAAATTGTACTGAATATAATCGATGTTTTGAACTTTTAAAGTAAAATAAGATTTAAAAAAAAATCATATTCAAAATCATATTTATCGTCAAAACAAATATTTAGATAAATATTTTTTGCTTTAATCTTGTTCTATTCCTGAAGTTCAAAATATTGATTATAATCATAAAAATGTCGTAAAAGATTTAAATAAACAGCTTAACGAAAATTGCATACCAAAATTAGGAGCACCAAAAAAATCAGGCTGCGGGGGGGAGGGGGGAGGGCGTGTGGAGGGGGCAAGACCCCAGCCAAATATTTTTCCAGGGTTCAACGTGGTCAAACATGGCTACGTATGATGCTTACAAAAAAAATGGATGCTATTAAGACGTTTGAAGTGTCTTAAATTCAGACGCAAAAAGTGTCTGAAAAAATTCAGACATTTTAAACTGTCTGAAAATTGAACACTTTGTTTCAGACACTTAAGTGTTTGAATTTGACATTTTAATTTACAGTGTAGTCTTTATAAAGAAATGTACTTTAACAATTGACGTTCTATTAAACTTGCTTAAATATGATGGTCGAAAAGTTGGAAAATCTTAAAAATAAATCTGATACTGACAAATTTATATGTAAATATCTATCTAAATTATATAAAGAAATACAATTATGAGCATATAAAGTCACAATAGGTGAGGTTTTGGCCCAGGAGGGGGTGTTGAGGCGCCTGGGATAGCAAGAAATGTGACAAATAGAAAATAAACATGAAATTTTAGTAGTCAAAATTCCATCTTTTTAAAGAAAAATATTTGTAAATTAGGCCTTTTTAAAATTATTATTTGATATTTCTGACTTTTAAAACAAAATTAAACATTCCAAGCAGATTATGATAGTATCAGATTTATTTTTAATTTTCCAAACTTTTTAAAATGTGATATATTCCCTCAAACATAAAATGAAAATTAGTAAAACTAAAATTGTGGCGGCTTTCGGTGAATAATTGTCCATAAAGTGTATTAGAAGAGCATGCAATAAGTACAAAATACCGCGACAAATATTAATATAAAAAAACTTTTATAGAGAATTGTGCATTAGGAAAAGAGGGAATTTCACAAAACCTTAATTTTTGACGTTCTATGATAATTTTCTAACTGTGACGCTAAAATAGCTGGAGAATTTAAAAAATGAATTGGATACTAACTGAGGAAAATTTTCTCTCTCATTCATATTATGAAATGAATTGTAAGGAAATAATGCCACAAAAGGTGAGGTTTGGCCCAGGAGGGGGTTGTTGAGGAGCCTGGGAATGCATGAAATGTGGCAAATAGTAAATAAATATAAAATTAATCGTGAAATAAATTGTACATTCTACGTGAGAGATTACCTAATTATGAGCTTTTCAATAAATGTCTGTTATTTTGGCCTTCTAAAACAAAATTAAAAATTATTACCAGATTCTGTTAGTAGTGATGGGCGATTTCGATTTTTTTAATCTATTTAATCGATACTATGGGCTACTCAATTTAATCGATACTATGAATTTTTTAATCGATGTCTCTAAGACAAAATAAGGTAATATCATTTTCATTTTCATTCAAAAATTGAAGATAAAGTAGTTGGATGTGCCAATCCCAAAACTTTCATCTGCCTCATAAATGTTAAAACTTCGAAATTCGCTATCACCGTGTCATATTTAAATGATAACCTATGCGCATCATGAGGATTCAAAAAGGATAGGTTCGTTGTAGTATGTGTATTTTAAAAGAAAATATAAGCATTGCATTTTCCTAACAAATCATTGAATTTCGGCCCACATCCTCTTAGGCTAATGTCAGACGAACGTTTTTTTGCACGCTTTTTTAGCTCTTATGCCATCCCTACACTTTTGTTAGCATGTGTAGGGACGGTGTAAGAGCGAAAAAAAAGCGTGCAAAAAGACGTTGGTCTGATATTAGCCTAGATGTCCGCAACGGAAAATCCCAATTCGAAGAGCATAAAAGCGACAGCTGTTGGGCAGTATACACCCAATCCTAATAAAGATCTATTTATCTGAAAGTGTAACAGAATATGAAGTTTGATTAAATTCCGTGCATTAGTTTTGAGATATGGCTATCACGAATATCATGCAAAAAAACAGTATAGCAGCGCAGCCTGTTACATGATTAACACGAATATCTCAGGAACAACTTATGTCAATGACACATAATGTTAAATTTGATAAAATTCCGGTCATTACTTCTTGAGATATTATCGCTAATATCGTGTAAATTCTGAAAAACAGAGTTAAATTCAGGGGCTGGTATGGGTGGACATCCCCCCATCCCCCGGAACATTGAAATGTCCCTCATGAACATTTGAGATTTTATGCTTAATAGACAAAAGTCTAATCCCCCCCCCCCCCCCCGAAACTCTAGAATGTCCCTCTCCAGAACCATAGAAATCCCTCCCGGTGAAAAACGTCTGAATTCAACACTGCTAAAAAAAGCAGCATGGCAGCACAACCTGTTGTATCATTTACACGAAAACCTAATCATGAACAACTTATGACAGAATATTAAGTTTGATGAAATTCCGTTCATTAGTTCTTGAGATATGATCCCTAAAATCGTTTAAACCCAGAAAAACGTGTTGAATTCCGGGGGTAGCCCGGACATGCTCCCCCGTGCAACATTCAAATGTCCTCGCAGAAGGTTTGAGATTTTATGCTTAATGTACAAAAGTCTAATCCCCTTCCCCTCTGAACTGTCCCTCTCTGGATCCGCAGAAATCCCTCCCGGAGAAAATTGTCTGAATTCAACACTGCTGATAAAATATGCATAACAACGCCCCCTGTTGGGTGATTTACACCGAAATCTAATATGCAACAATTTATGCCAACGTCTAACTGAATGTGAAATTTGAGGAAAATCCGTGCATTAGTTCTTGAGATAGAGCTATTGCGAAAATCCGAAAAAATGCAGCATAGAATCGCCACCTGCCGGTAGATTTACATCAAAAAGTAATCAGCACCAATTTATATGAAGGTCTAAGTGAATCTAAAGTTTCGACAGATTCCATGCATTAGTTCTTGAAATAGACCGCCTACAATTTTTTTGTCAGAGACAAACAAATAGAAAGACTGACAGACAGACAATGTATAAAAATAGTCAAATCGTATTCCAGACAAGATCTTCTAAAACTATAAATCCTTCGAAAACCGGAAGTCGAAATTTTTCACGAATTCAACGCTTTCTTTTTCTAAAGACAAAAGAAAGCAAGAAAAAATTAAAGCATCGATTCTGCCCGTAAATTAAGATCAGAAATGGCGAATATATTCAGTTTAGATTCGATGTCGATCTTTAGATGCTGGCAGAATCACTATTTTTTGATTTACTTCAATTCTTTAGATTCGGGCGAATCGATTCAGTTCAGATTCGATACTGATTTTTAGATGCAGGTGAAATTGTTATTTTTTGATTTACTTCAATTCAAATCGCATCGCGCATGATCCACGATTCGGATTGAATAAATTCCTCCAATTTTACTGTTTTAGTGGCAGAATTGCTGTAAAATTTTGTATAAGAGCCTTTTTTTTTTCCTTTCTAGGTTCAGTGTTGAATGGCGGGTTGATTTCTTGACTGCTCCGGTCGGGAGGGGGGGGGAGAGATTTTAGAGTTCCGTAAGGGGGATGCACATTTGTCCATTAAAAAAAAGCATAAAATCTCAAAACTTTCGGGAGGGAGATTCCAATGTTTCCCCGGGTCACCCCCTGAATTCAATACTAAGCTAAATCGTTATACTTTTGTTTAGAAGCTTAGTTATTTGGTTACTAGTTTATTATGTTGTATTTTTCAAGTTCGTCCCTTCTAATCCTTTCCGTCCCCCCCCCCTTCCTTGCCAATCTTAATTTACAGGGCCGTTCAAAATATGCATGCTATTTTAAAAATGCCCAATTCTCGTTCTATTTTATTATAAATCCACATTTTGAAACCTTGACCAAAGATACATTTGAGGTCACCCCTCCCACCGTTTGAGACTTACCTGTCCCCCGTGGAGCATATTTATTGTTTCTTCCAAACCATCTCGTGTAACATATTGTTGGAAAGCTTTTAATGTCCTCTTTTATTTTTTGTCCCCCCCCCCCACACTAGTTACACGCTCTTGGCACTTTTTAGCTCACAGGCTATCAAAGCCCGAGATCTAATGTGCCCGTCGGTTTTGTATGTGCACGTACGTACGTAACGCGATAACTCTTGATAGAAATATCCGATTTGCTTCAATTTTTTTTCTATGTTCATTCTGCTAAGGCGCTTCCCTGATTAGTTTTGGGGGTTCATTGGTTAAGTATAAAGGGGAAACGGGGCTAATCCCCCCCCCCCTTATCTTAGATAAATGGGGTTTTCATGCAGAATTATTAGATTTTCTTCAAATTTTGGTATACCGGTTAATTTTGATAACGAGTTTCTCTGGTTATATTTGAAGGTTCATTGTTACAGTCTAAAGGGGGGGGGGGGAGGGGGACGAGGGTATAATACCCTCCCTAATTTAGACAGATGGGTTTTGCTATCCGATTTACTTCAAATTTGGTATACCAGTTTATTCTGATAAGGCGCTTCCCTAATTAGATTTGGAAGTTCATTGGTTAAATATAAAGGGGGGGGACAGGGATGTTAGGCGTAATTTACTTATTTTTAAGAAATTTTCCTTTAAAGTATGTTATTTGTACACAGCAACCCCCCCCCCTTTTTTTTATATTTTGTATTTCATTTAAATAGAAATGTTTTCATCTACTTATGTTATTTCTCACAATACACAAAAAAAAAAAAAAACCAAAGAAAAAAAAATAGAATGGTTTTTGAATAACAACATTTATATGTTGTAACGTAATTTAACTACGAGAAATTAATACTACAAAAAAGGGGACTTAATTTATTAAATTACTTTTATTTATTTTAGAAAACACAACTGACTTTAAACTTAACTCTTAAAAATAAGAAAGTGTACAATGAATAATTTTGAATAGAACCAAGCTATTAATGATATACAAAAAAAAAAAGGGGGGGGGGGGGCGTGCTGTGTACAAATAACATACTTTAAAGGAAAATTTCTTAAAAATAAGTAAATTACGCCTAACAGGGAGCTAATACCCCCTTAATTTAGATAAATGGGTTTTTCTATCCGATTTGCTACAAATTTGGTATACCGATTTATTTCGATAAGGCGCTTCCCTGATGAAATTTGGAGGGTCATTGGTTAAGTATAAAGAAGGGAAACGGGGAGGGGCAATCCCCCCCCCCCGTCCCTTAGTTTATTTTTCGAGAGGCATTATTATTTGAAATAAGAGCATAATATACAGTTAGTGTGAATAGCCTGTGAGCTCAATGCCATCAGTTTAACTGGGCACTTTTCTTTTTAGCTCACAGGCTATCAAAGCCTGAGAGCTAATGTGCCCGCAATTTCTGTATGTATGTATGTATGTACATAAGTAACGCGATAACTCTCGATAGAAATATCCGATTTGCTTCAAATATTTTTTCTAGGTTCATTTTCATAAGGCGCTTCCCTGGTTAGTTTTGGGGGTTCATTGGTTAAGCATAAAGGACGGGGGTACGGGAGCTATCGCTCCCTACTTAGATAAATGGGTTTTTCATGCAGAATTATCAGATTTGCTTCAATTTTGGTATATCGGTTAATTCTGATAAGACGCTTCCCTGATTAAATTTGGAGGTTCATTGTTTAAGTATAAAGGGAGGAACAGGGGCTAACCCCCTTAATTTAGATAGATTGGTTTTTCTATATGATTTGCTTCAAATTTGGTAACCAGTTTATTTTGATAAAGCGCTTCCCTGATGAGATTTGGAGGCTTATTGTTTAAGTATAGAGATGTCACGGGGGGGGGGGGCTGATTCCCCCTTAATTTATTTTTCGAAAGGCATTCTTTGAAGAAAGAGTATAAAATACAATTAGTATGAATAGACTGTGAGCTCAATGCCATCAGTTTAACTCGATACTTTCTTTTTCATTTATTATTGTTTCAGTGAGTGCACTCTGCATGTCAGCGAATGAGTCAATAACTGTTTATAGGTTTTAGATTACTGCTGGGAAAAAAAAACAACATATAATCAAGGAATATACTTTTATTTATTTGTTAACCAGAGAAAAGTATGTTATTTCATTGTTAATGGCTCTAGGATGAGAAATTTTTTTTTTTCCTTAACAGCTGAAAATTTGATAAACATTAAAAAGAAAGATATTTATAAACTGTTAAATGAGATAAGGAGATATATATTTTAAAAAGGGAAAGAAATTTTAGTTAAATATATTATTAAAAGGAGAATTTTGATTAATTATTGGGGGATAATTAGTATGTGATGATTGGTTAATTACATTCACCACAGCTATTTTAAAAGAAGATTTGCAATATTTCCATTTCCCTCACGCTTATAGGAGACCATAAAAAGACTGAAAAACCATTTAACTTTTAAAATAAATTTAGGGCCTTCAAAATTTCGCTCATATGCGCATTTTTAAAAAGAATGACGTTTATAGGAAGTAAGTCCCCATATGTTTGGTTGAAGGAAATAAGAGTTAGAGTAAAAAAGTAGATCTTTTCCGGATGAAAAAAAAAAAATCCTTTCTTTTTTTTTTATCTGACCGAGATCTTTTTTAAAGATAAATTTAAATATAATATAAATTATTATCAAAATTACATCTTAAAAATAATAATTTTAAAAGTTAAAAAACCTTATTATTTGACTCAAGGGTCTGTAGTAGCTTACTTCTGGGCCACTAACATTGTTTAGGGACCCCATAAATGGAGGTGAGAGGTGTGAGATA
This sequence comes from Maratus speciosus, assembly GCA_963932465.1. Lineage (NCBI taxonomy): Eukaryota > Metazoa > Arthropoda > Arachnida > Araneae > Salticidae > Maratus > Maratus speciosus. The sequence continues at coordinate 595,060,768 of OZ010788.1, read as the reverse complement.
GTCGTTACAGCCCTGTTAATTCGCTACGTTTTGAAATTACTATTTTTCAGCTTATCTGTGTGAATCTGTGAACATTGAAATATCGATTCAAGTATCGATTCTAGAATTTTGGAATCGATTCTTATTGCGATAGATTCTGTTTTATACGATGTCGATTTTAATCGATTCTCAAATTTTCTAGAATCTCTCATCACTATCTGTTAGTATCCAATTTAGTTTTAATTTTTCCTACTTATTTAAATGTAAAATCTCTCTCAAATATGTAACTTACCATAATTAATATAAAACGAATAGATAATAGGTGAAGAATGGCCCAGGGAGGGGTTAGTGGTGTGCCTGGGAAAACATTAAGAATTTGAAATTGTAAAAAAACTCTTATTAACGAAAAACGCATTTTAAGAAATAGGGAGATCATCTGTATAGTCTTTATAAAAAAATGTACTTTAACAATTGACGTTCTATTAAACTTGCTTAAATATGATGATGAAAAAGTTGTAAAATCTTAAAAATAAATCTGATACTGACAAATTAAAATGTAAATATATCTCCAATTAATATAAAGAAATAAATCTATGAGCATATAAAGTCACAATAGGTGAGGTTTTGGCCCAGGAGGGGGGGGGGGTTGAGGCGCCTGGGATAGCAAGAAATGTGACAAATAGAAAATAAACATGAAATTTTTGTAGTAAAAATTTCATCTTTTTAAAGGAAAATATTTTTAATTCAGGCCTCTTTAAAATTATTATTTGATATTTCTGACTTTTAAAATAAAATTAAACATTCCAAGCAGATTATGATAGTATCAGATTTATTTTTAATTTTCCAAACTTTTTAAAATGTGTTAAAAATACATATTTACGTCTGGATTACTTAATAATTAAACACAATTTGCATAACTACCGACATACACACATTTAAATTTTATTAAAAACAATTAAAACTATATTTTTAACTATATTTTAATTGTTTTTAATAAAATTTTAATGTGTGTATGTCTGTAGTTATGCAAATTGTGTTTAATTTTTAAAATGTGATATATTCCCTCAAACATAAAATGAAAATTAGTAAAACTAAAATTGTGACGGCTTTCGGTGAATAATTGTCCATAAAGTGTATTAGAAGAGCATGCAATGAGTACAAAATAACGCGAAAAATATTAATGTAAAAAAATCTTTTATAGAGAAATGTGCATTAGGAAAACAGGGAATTTCACGAAACCTTAATTTTTTGCGTTCTATGATAATTTTCTAACTGTGACGCTAAAACAGTTGGAGAATTTAAAAAATGAACTGGATACTAACTGATGAAAATTGTCTCTCTCATTCATATTATGAAATGAATTGTAAGGAAATAATGCCACAAAAGGTGAGGTTTGGCCCAGGAAGGGGTTGTTGAGGAGCCTGGGAATGCATGAAATGTGGCAAATAGTAAATAAATATAAAATTAATCGTGAAATAAATTGTACATTCTACGTGAGAGAAAATCTAATTATGAGCTTTTAAATAAATATCTGTTATTTTGGCGTTTTAAAACAAAATTAAAAAGTATCACCAGATTCTGTTAGTATCCAATTTAGTTTTAATTTTTCCTACTTATTTAAATGTAAAATCTCCCTCAAACATGTAACTTACGATAATTAATATAAAACGAATAGATAATAGGTGAGGAATGGCCCAGGGAGGGCTTGCTTAAATATGATAGTGGAAAAGTTGGAAAATCTTAAAAATAAATCTGATACTGACAAATTAAAATGTAAATATATCTCTAAATTATGTAAAGAAATAAAATTATGAGCATATGAACTCACAATAGGTGAAGTTTTGGCCCAGGAGGGGGTGTTGAGGCGCCTGTAATAGCAAGAAATGTGACAAATAGAAATTAAACATGAAATTTTAGTAGTCCAAATTCCATCTTTTTTAAAAAAAATATTTGTAATTTAGGCCTTTTTAAAATTGAAGAGCTAAGAGGTAGAACATGTTAAGTAACAAAATTTACATATGAAGAAATTTGAAATGAAAGTTTTTGCTGTCAATTTTAATGTTTTATTTTCTGATTGATACCATGTGTTTAAAATATTAATAGGTATGGTACTAAACTTTCTCAGAAAAACGTATTCATATTTAATTTCCAAATATTAAAAATTATTAATCTTATTGACATTATTAAATATTAAAATATTAATGAATAATGTCTTAAATCTTCAAGACTGAATAGAATCTTAGTATTTTACCTTCATCATGTGATAGGATACCCCATAATGCTATCATTCAAAAGATAAAAAATTTTAGAAAATGTAGCATAACATGTTCATCCACTCAGCTCTTCAATTATTATTTGATATTTCTGACTTTTAAAATAAAATTAACCATTCCAAGCATATTATGACAGTATAAAATGTATTTGTAATTTTCCAAACTTTTTAAAATGTGATATATTCCCTCAAACATAAAATTAAAAGTAGTAAAACTAAAATTGTGGCGGCTTTTGGTGAATAATTGTCCATAAAGTTTATTAGAATAGCTTGCAATAAGTACAAAATACCGCGACAAATATTAATGTAAAAAAAACTTTTATAGCGAAATGCGCATTAGAAAAAGAGGGAATTTCACAAAACCTTAATTTTTGACGTTCTATGATAATTTTCAAACTGTGACGCTAAAATAATTGAAGAATTAAAAAAATGAATTGGATACTAACTGATGAAAATTGTCCCCCTCATTCATATTATGAAATGAATTGTAAGGAAATATTGCCACAAAAGGTGAGGTTTGGCCCAGGAGGGGGTTGTTGAGGAGCCTGGGAATGCATGAAATGTGGCAAATAGTAAATAAATATAAAATTAATCGTGAAATAAAGTGTACATTCTACGTGAGAGATTACCTAATTATGAGCTTTTCAATAAATATCTGTTATTTTGGCCTTCTAAAACAAAATTAAAAAGTATTACCAGATTTTGTTAGTATCCAATTTAGTTTTAATTTTTCCTACTTATTTAAATGTAAAATCTCCTTCAAACATGTAACTTACGATAATTAATATAAAACGAATAGATAATAGGTGAGGAATGGCCCAGGGAAGGGTTAGTGAGGTGCCTGGGAAAACATTAAGAATTTGAAAAAGTAAAAAAACTCTTTTAGTAACGAAAAGCGCATTTTAAGAAATAGGGAGATTATCTGTGTAGTCTTTATAAAGAAATGTACTTTAACAATTGACGTTCTATTAAACTTGCTTAAATATGATGGTGGAAAAGATGGAAAATTTTAAAAATAAATCTGATACTGACAAATTAAAATGTAAATATCTCTCTAAATTATATAAAGAAATAAAATTATGAGCATATAAAGTCACAATAGGAGAGGTTTTCGCCTAGGAGGGGTTGTTGAAGCGCCTGGGATAGCAAGACAAATAGAAAATAAACATGAAATTTTAGTAGTCAAAATTCGATCTTTTTAAAGAAAAATGTTTGTAATTTAGGCCTTTTTAAAATTATTCTTTGATATTTCTGACTTTTAAAACAAAATTAAACATTCCAAGAAGATTATGATAGTACCAGATTTATTTTTAATTTTCCAAACTTTTTAAAATGTGTTATATTCCCTCAAACATAAAAGGAAAAATAGTAAAACTAAAATTGTGGCGGCTTTCGGTGAATAATTGTTCATAAAGTGTAGTAGAAGAGCATGCAGTAAGTACAAAATAACGCGACAAATATTAATGTAAAAAAACCTTTTATAGAGAAATGTGCATTAGGAAAAGAGGGAATTTCACAAAACCTTAATTTTTGACGTTCTATGATAATTTTCTAACTGTGACGCTAAAATAGTTGGAGAATTTAAAAAATGAATTGGATACTAACTGATGAAAAGTGTCTCTCTCATTCATATTATGAAATAAATTGTAAGGAAATAGTGCCACAAAAGGTGAGGTTTCGCCCAGGAGGGGGCTGTTGAGGCGTCTGGGAATGACCTAATTCCTAAAAAAAAATCGAAATTTAAAGGGGTGAAAATGCGCAAAAAGCGTTGTAAAAAACGTTCTAAATTGCGATTTCTATGCAATCTCGGGAAGTACTTAACACCGATTTTAAAAAAACGTTCTAAAAATGCGATTTTTGTGTTATGGAAGGACCTAGACTCATGAAATTTTGCATGGTATATATTTATTAGAAATAAATGGTCTCTAAGATTATTTCTTTAAAAATTTGAAATTTAAAGGGGGTAAAAATGCGCGTAAAGCGTTCTAAATCCCGATTTGTGAGCAATCTCTTGAAGAATCAAACTGATTTCAAAAGTAATGGTAGAAAATTAATGCTGCTCTAATATACACGCTATTTCATGTCGGTGTCACTATCACCTGCGGATTGTAGGAGCAAAAAATGTTCTAAATTACTTTTTTTGTGATCGGTAGGGGCTAGCAACTTGAAAGTAGGCATGGTACATATTTATTAGGTATAAATGATGCGCGAAAAGCGAGCTAAGAACGTTCTAAATTGCGATTTCTTCACAATCTCAGAAAATATCAAACCGATTTCAAAGATAATGGTTGCAAATTGATGGTGACAGTCCCTGCTACAACATAGGCTATATTTTATCAGGTTATTAGGCTATATTGCTGTCACTACCATCTGGGGGTTGCAAGAGCAAAACATGTTCTAATTTGGGTTTTTTGCACAACTGAGCGATCTAACATTTTGAAATTTGGCATGCTAATTACTTACAAGATACAAATGCTTTCTAAGAATCGTCGAAAGAAAATTCCAAATTTAAAAGGATGAAATGAGTGAAAAGCGTTCTAAAAACGTTCTAAATTACAATTTTTATGCAATCTTATCAAATACCAAACCGATTAAAAAAATAATGATTCCAAATTAGTGGTGATAGAATCTGCTCAAACATAAGCTATATTTTATGTTGGTGCCACTACCACCAGAGGTTTTCAGGAGCATAAAAACAATCTAAATTGCGATTTCTGTGATAATAAAGAGGCTAGATACATTAAATATGGTATTGTAGTTACTTATAACATATAAATGCCCTCCAAGACCACTCGGAAGTAAATTCGAATTAAAAAAGGGTGAAGAGAAGGGGAGGAGCGAAAAGCGTTCTAAAAAGTCTTAAATTACGATTTCTATGCAATTTCAGGAAATACAAACCGATTATAAAAGTAATAGTTGCGAATCAATGGTGACAGTCTCTGATTCTACACAGGCTATATTTTATACCGGTGACTTTACCACCTGGGGTTGGCCGAAACAACAAACGTTCTAAAAAGGCCTTTAAAAGAATTCTAAATTCTTAAAAAGCTGATTTTCAGGGACTCACCACAAAAGATTGTTAAGCGGAAGGAATCGATTATAGTTTAAAATCTGCATCTTTTAAAGGAAATTGAAAAACGTTGTTCCATTCTTCAGCATATAGGGCAAAGTAGGGGAATGGCGCTCATTTAAGGGAAAACATGAATAACTAGTCAAATTTAGACAAAAAAATCAATAATGTATTAACGAAGTTTAACTCCAAAGCATAAGGAACAGTTTGCAATCAACTAATTTTCATAAAGTTTAAGGAATTTTTTTTATCGTTATATTTAAATAACCATCGATTGAGCGGTAATGCCCGACATGGTAGGGTAATTGCGCTCAGAGTTTGAATACAACATTTAAGTATGACAAAAGTCACATATGTAGATGTGTGAGCTGTTCACACCACTACAGACTTTTTGCAACCACTTTACACATATTGTGTGACACATATAGTGGGCTACTTTTTAAAATTTAGGTTTTTATTTTATTTTCACCACTTTTTTTAAATCGTAAAATTCTCCTTGTTTAATGACATATTAATTAAGGCGAAAACAAGGGAATTTTACCATTTCAAAAAAGTGGTCTCAATCAACAAATTTGAATTTAAAAAAAGTTGCCCACTGGCAACACTTCTGGAATTCCACGCGAGCGCCATTACACGCTATCGCCATGTTGGGTTTTAATGCATTATAATTGGCGTAACAACGCACTACAAAAATAAATAAAAGCATGGAAGTATATATTATAGCACTAAATGTATATATTTTGTAGACATAATGAGTAAATTAATATTTGAAAATAAGAGAGTACCTTCAAGTTAGATGTAGAATTTTATAATAAAACAACTTCAAACTAATAAAGTGAGGACACAAAAATACTTTCCTCCCGACGAGCACTAAATCCTTACTGGGAACTTAGGATGAAGTTCGCTAGGTGCCGGTACCGATCGCACGTTTTCAATTCTATTCTGTTTAGAGATATTTGGTGAGCGGGATTACCCTTCTGAGCGTCATTACCCTACTTTACCCTAAATATAAATTTCCATAAATTTCACAAATTTCATAAAAATGCATAGCTGCGAACTATTCCTTTTTTGTGTTAACGTTATTTCTGAATCATAATCCTTACCATATTTAATCCCAGAATTCTGCAATTAACATTAAAATTAGGGAAAGATTTCTGTTCGGAAGGAGTGATAACAAAAAAGTGGAATAGTTTACAGCTAAATATATGCTGATAGATATATTTAAAACTTCTTTTCTGAAGAAAAAAAAAATGCATCAATTTTTGCAAATAATGTATGAAATATAAATATGCAGATTGGATTAACGGTGGGGGGAGGGGCAGGGCAGCACGCTGCGGTTGTTACTACTGAAGAATGTCAGGGCTCCAGTACTTTTTTTTGTCAGAAATTAAGCCCTACTTGCGGGGGGAGGGAATGCCTCCCCCTCGGGGACAGCCGCTAAATTCAACACTGACTTCAATTGTGAACATAGGTCTGTAAAACGTTAACTAAGCTAACAATTACAGACAATTCTATCAAGATAATAATAATATTAAACGAACTAACGTCATAGAAAACATTTCCTTAGAAACAAAAATAAAAACATTCATAATACACTTTCCCTTACCTGTAGCCTGTTTCATCGCGAAATAAAATGAATTAACAAACGTGCGTTGCGATAAACGCAAGCCATTGGGAAAATCCTAAACTTTTGCTTATCACATTTAAAGAAACATCTTTTTATTGGTTGTTTGTTTGTTTGTTTTTAGCAGTGATGAAGCCATTGCCCAATTCCATATCGTTATTCCTACTTCGTGACACTGCAGGAAACAGTCACAGGCCGGAAACGAAAGGACAATATTCCCGTGACGTCACAGTGGTAATCACGTGGCGTAAAATCACTCCTGCGCAGGGATGTAGTGGAGGGTATACGCCGTATACCTTCTGGATTTTTTTAAGGAACACAGTATACCCTCTGTTTCTCAAGAAAGCTATAGTATATACACTGTAGGGTATACGATCTGCCTTGAGCGTATACCCTCTGCTTAGAGCGTTTACCCTCTGTTTTTTTTACGGCGTATCCAGAGGTGTAGTCGTAAGAAAAGCAGAGGGCATACGCTCAAGGCAGAGGGCAGTGTATGTACTACAGCTTTTTTCAGAAACAGAGGATATACGGTGTTCCTTAAAAAAATCCAGAAAGTATACGGCGTATACCACCGTATACCCTCCACTACATCCCTGCAGTCCTGCGTCTGTCTGTCCGTCTGTCACAGCCATTTTACTCGTAAACTATGGAACGTGGGAAGTTCAAATTGGCTGAAGTGAAAAAGTCAATTGACCCACATATTTATAGATTATTAAACATTCACAAATAACTTTAGGAAAAATTTAGAAGGGCTAATTAAGTTATTTGAAAAAAAAAAAAATCTTCTCTTTGTAAATCTTGTGGGGTATCGTGTAAAAGCTTTCGTAACATCGTACTTTTAATTTTAGGTATTATATTTTCAGAGATATCGTCGAAAATGTAATGCAAAAATATGTCTCCCCTCCTCTATTTACGAATCTACAGAAACTAAAATTATGAAAAAAATTAGAAGTTGTAAAATTAATTTAAACCTTGCAGGAAAACTATAGCGATTACCCTAGGTCACAAGAAAATCGCATTTTTCCGTTACACACGAATTTCGTTTTGCCGGCGTTCAGCAAAGGAGTTGAGGAGCGCTGGAAGCAGGGGCGACAGATATTTATCGGGGGAAGGGGGGTGGGAGTTAAAAATTTCCCAACTTAAAACAAACTAATTTCCAACTCAAATGATGTGTGCAGTGTATGTTTAACTTATTTTAATGCTATTTTGAGATCAAAATGAAGGGGAAAGAGACATCGTGTTTTTCTTTTCTAGTATTAGAATAGAATGCCGTTTTAAAAGAATATTTGTGATATTTGCAGATTATGTCTGGCATTGATGGCAACGACTAAGAACCTTCTACAGGGTGTATCTAAACTCTTGGGCAAAACTTTAAGGGGTGATCGTACACATCAAGACAAACAATATTAAATAGGAAGTTAAGGGTCCCAAACGTCTTCTGAAGGAGATGGGCGCCCTTAAATTTTAGGGTCCAAACTTTCAAATGATTATAAAAAACGGAAAAATGGGTCGATTTTCAATAAATTTTAAAGATAAAGTTCGAAAAATGTCGATAGAGGGGCCTTTAGACTTTGGAGTAACGAAAAACTATTTTTTATCGTTATTTTTTGTATCTCATTAAATGCTTTCAGAGAGATACAAAAAATAACTAAAAATAGATGTTCATTACTCCAAAGTCTAAAGCGCCCTCTATCGACATTTTTTAACTTTATCTTTAAAATTTATTTTCAAGAAAATATTGACATAAAGAATAGTTTTAGTGAAAACCGCAAACGAATCGACCAATTTTTCCGTTTTTTATAATTATTTGAAATTTTGAACCATAAACTTTAATGGCGCCTATCTCCTTTGGAAGACATTTGGGACCCTTAGTTTTCTATTTAATATTGTTTGTCTTGATGCGTACTATCACCCCTTAAAGTTTTGCCCAAGAGTTTAGATACACCCTGTATAACCGCTCTGGCAAATAGAGCCAATGGGAAGACACCTGAATAATTTTTTTGTCCGATTTTCAGAGCAGATTTTTTTTTTTTTGGGGGGGGGGGGGCGTTTATTTTATTTTTAGAGATCTAACGAAATGACCATTTTCTTTTTTGTTAATTATCATTAGTTTGTGAATTTTTTGTCCTCTGTTGTGAACGAATGATAATCGCTTTTCATATGAAAATAATGTCAATGATTCTTAACCTTTAACTGGTGTCACAGAAATTGTCACATAACTAGTGTGAAGCGGTCTGTGAGACCGCTGAAACGAAAGATGAATAAAAAGCACGATTAACTCTTAGGATGGTGTTTTTGTACTAAACATTTCGCACAGGACTGTTATAATTAAAATTCGCCTATTCAAAAGTCTCTGGTGATAGTACTAAAGTTCCAAACGGAACAAAATTTCGGTAGTGTTTGTAGTTAAACTGAAAATTGCAAGTTAAACTATAAAAATTTAAAGAAGCCGCGGTCTGAGAGACCGGTAACATCAATTAAAAGTTTATAAGAATTACTGACGTTATTTTGAAATTGTTGAGTAAGGAACAAAGTTTTGTAGGAAATAAACGATATGGATCAGAGTCAGCTATTGATGAACAGGAGTAGAGAAATTCAGGTCTGGTGGATGTATGATATTTTCATAGAACAGTTAAACACAATGACAGACTGAGTCTGGCTGCTTTCGTTTTGTATTTCTTTTCATTATTTAACATGTTTACAGACTGAGTCTGGCTGCTTTCGTTTTGTATTTCTTTTCATTATTTAACATGTTTACAGACTGAGTCTGGCTGCTTTCGTTTTGTATTTCTTTTTATTATTTAACTTGTTTACAGTTACAGCTCTCAGAAAAGAAGTCACCAAAACGATAAAAAATTCATATTTATTGTACTATTATTTTTTAAAGAGAAAAAAGTTCTTTCAAAAATCTGGAATTTCCCAACTCTAAGCTCAAATTTCCCAAGTTCACAAATATTGGAGGGGGAGATTCTCCCCCCCCCATGGCGACGACTCTGGTTGGAGTACCTATCGTCGCAGAAGTATAAAAGGATTGTCGATAATGATTTTCGAAAAAAATTGTCGGTAATTAGCGGATATTAACCCTTAGATACACGGACGGTTTGCACATAGGGGAAAGTAGGGTAATGACGCTCACCCAATATCTCTAAACAGAATAGAATTTAAAATGTGCGATCGGTACCGGCACCTAGCGAACTTCATCGTAAGTTCCCAGTAAGGATATAGTGACCGTCGGAAGGAAAGTATTTTAATGTCCTCACGTTATTAGTTTGCAGTTGTTTTATTATAAAATTCTACAACATCTAACTTGAAGGTAAGTGTACACTCTTATTTTCAAATATTAATTTACTCATTACGTCTACAAAATATATACATTTAGCTGTACTTTCATGCTTTTATTAATTTTTGTAATGCGTTGTTATGCCAATTATAATGCATTAAAACTCAACATGGCGATTACGGGTAATGGCGCTCGCGTGGAATTCCAGAAAAAAAGTTACCAGTGGGCAACTTTTTTTAAATTCAAATTTACTGATTAACACCACTTTTTTGAAATGGTAAAATTCCCCTGTTTTCGCCTTAATTAATATGTTATTAAACAAGGAGAATTTTACGATTTAAAAAAAGTGGTGAAAAAAAAAAAACCTAAATTAAAAAAAAAGTAGCCCACTATATGTGTCACACAATATGTGTAAAGTGGTTGCAAAAAATCTGTAGTGGTGTGAACAGCTCACACAACTACATATGTGACTTTTGTCTTACTTAAATGTTGTATTCAAACTCTGAGCGCAATTACCCTACATGTCGGGCATTACCGCTCAATCAATGGTTATTTAAATAAAACGATAAAAACAATTCCTGAAACTTTTAAGTAAATTTGTTGATTGCAAGCTGTTCCTTATGCTTTGGAGTTATACTTCGTTAATACAATATTGATTTTTTTTTTTTGTCTAAATTTGACTAGCTATTCATGTTTTCCCAAGTTCCCATTTCCCTACTTTCCCCGATATATATCTGTAACTCAATGCTTAGTTACTAATTCATATATTTATTGCACGGATCCCTCAGTGCGCAACTAATATTCACACTTGTTACATATTGTATCACTTGATGTAACACACATACAGATGAATGTATGGAAAAATAATTTTTTTTGTACGAATTACTATTCGATAAATACAAATTAGAAAATTCACTTATAATCATAAATTACAAATGAAAAAATAAGAACATATTATGACTAATAATACAGCATACAAAAAATAAAATACTCAAAAAATAAGATATCTAAACATCTTTAACTTTTACCTGATGTTACCGGTCTCACAGACCACTGCTTTTTTCAATTTTTATAGTTTAACTTGTAACTTTCAGTTTAACTAGAAACACTACCCAAATTTTGTTTCGTTTGGAACTTTAGTACTATCACCAGAGACTTTTGAATGGGTGAATTTTAATTATGACAGACTTGTGCAAAAAGTTTAATACAAAAACATCATCTTATGAGTTAATCGCGACTTTTATCCATCTTTCGATGGAACAGTCTCACAGACCGCTTCACAGTAGTTAGGGGAAAGTAGGGGAATGGCGCTCACTTAAGCGAAAATATGAATAGCTAGTCAAATTCAGACAAAAAAAATCAATATTTTATTAACGAAGTATAACTCCAAAGCATAAGGAACAGTTTGCAATAAACTAATTTGCATAAAAGTTTAAGGAATTTTTTTTTATCGTTTTATTTAAATAACCATCAATTGAGCGGTAATGCCCGACATGGTAGTGTAATTGCGCTCAGAGTTTGAATACAATATTTAAGTAAGACAAAAGTCACATATGTAGTTGTGTGGGCTGTTCTAACTACTGCAGACTTTTTGCGACCACGTTACACATATTGTGCACACATATTTTGTTACACATAAAGTGGGCTACTTTTTTTAAATTTAGGTTTTTTGATTTTCACCACTTTTTTGAAATCGTAAAATTCTCCTTGCTTAATGACATATTAATTAAGGCGAAAAGAGGGGAATTTTACCATTTCAAAAAAGTGGTGTTAATCAATAAATTTGAATTTTAAAAAAGTTGCCCACTGGCAACACTTCTTCTGGAATTCAACACGAGCGCCCTTACCCGTTATCGCCATGTTGTGTTTTAATGCATTATAATTGTCGTAACAACGCACTACAAAAATAAATAAAAACATGAAAGTACAGCTAAATGTATATATTTTGTAGACATAATGAGTAAATTAATATTTGAAAATAAGAGTGTACACTTACCTTCAAGTTAGATGTTGTAGAATTTTATATTAAAACAACTGCAAACTAATAAGACGATGATACAAAAATACTTTCCTTCCAACGGTCACTATATCCTTACTGGGAACTTACGATGAAGTTCGCTAGTTCGGGGTACCGATCGCACGTTTTCAACTCTATTCTGTTTAGAGATATTGGGTGAGCGGTATTACCCTTCTGAGCGCCATTCCCTACTTTCCCCTATGTCACAATTTCTGTCACATCAGTTAAAGGTTAAATTGGAACTAACTTGATTTACATCCGATTAATCTAGAAATAACAAATTTAAAAACTTGACACAATTAAACTTTGTGGCATACTAGCCTTGTTCATAGACTTTTTTCAAAGGTATTTCATAAATAAAATGAAAATTACGCATGAAATCAAATTAAATTAAAGAGAAGAATTAATATTTATCCTTTTACCTGTTGACGATTCCAGAAAAGTTCTAAAACATGATATAAAGATAAAATATAAGCGATATTTTTCTAAACCCAGTGTTTTTCACTGGCGCGGTTCTGTAGTTCTGTATGTTATTCCGAAGCAGGCGATTATTTGTAGCCTGGAAACCAAAGAAAGAATAATCTCCACTGCCGTAATTCATATGTGAATGGGATGGTTGGTTGTTAATTTGTCATTGTGACTTGCTTGCCTACGACTATATACTGCCTACATACTATATTATCTACATGATATAAAGATAAGATACATTAGCCTTCTTCTTAACCGGCCTCCTCTTAACCGGAACTCCGCTTTAACCGGCCGCCTTTTTTCCTAACATTAGGCCAAAATTCAGAAAGATAAATTTCGGTTCTCAATTCTTTATGGTTAATTAGCTCAAATTTACATAATATAGAATAATTTCAACTTCTTATAAAGGTATGTGACAGGATTTTCAACAATTTAATTTGTACTAAATATTGTTCATTAATTGTTATTAGTGATAATTTTTATTTCCATTCAGTTAATAATAACTAGAATTAATTTCACAAAATATAGAAAATATGTACTCTTTTACTTTTTAAAACTACACAAATTAAAAAACTAAATGCATCCTACGCATTTCATTAATTAAATATGCAGTTACTTACTTATTTATTTTTTTACTTCTCCGGTTTAATCAGTTTTTCTCTTAACCGGCTAACCCTCGGTCCCGTTTTGGCCGGTTAAGCGGGAGGGTACTGTATAAGCGTTATTTTTTTAAATCCAGTGTTCTTCACTGGCGCGGTTCTGTAGTTCTGTATGTTATTCCGAAGCAGACGATTATTTGTAGCCTGGAAACCAAAGAAAGAGTAATGTCCACTGCCGTAATTCATATGTGAATGGAATGATTGTTAATTTGTCATTGTGACTTGTCTCCCCCCCCCGCTAAGACAAGGTCTGAGCGCTGACACAAAGACGACTATCGTAGGCGAGTTTTTTAAGCGTTTTCACGGTCCCCAGAATTTAGACACCAGTATTAAAAAAAAATTTCTTTGGCATATTCAATCTCATAAAAATAAAACGAAAAATATTTAAAAATATATTAATATTCAAATTCAAGAGACCGTACAAAAGCTGAAATTAAATCCGCCTATTTTTATGTCAGCGCTCAGACGCGGCGGTGGCTTGCCTCAGAATGATGCGAAATCATATTTTGTGCAGGCTTACAATTGTTTCAAATGAAATTAAAAGACTGTTCACAAATTCAAACTGGCTACTATTTGATGCCTCCCTGAATTCATTTTTTAACACTTTCCAACAAAGTTCAAAAGTGTTTATGCACTCGGTTTGTCTGTCCGTCTGTCCGCGCTCTAATTCCCGTAAATATGCTCGGATACAATTGATAAACATTATTGATAAACAGGATTGATAAACAGGATCACCTACGCATGTTTGGTATTGTAGAGAAAGTATGTAGGATTAATAGTTCATTTACAGAGGCACTCAAAAATATTCCATTACATTATGGTATAGGGGGAAAAATCGTTTGCAAAGTATCTTAATAACATTACGCTATTTCAAATGTATTGAAACTGATATAAATCACTGAATATTTCACTACAAGGTGATTACGATAGAGTAGGGCATTCATAGCATGGGTCGTTCATTTACAGGGACACACAAAAGAAATCGATTACAGTACTGTCTTTAAGGCTGTTCTCAAATCCAAAGAGTAGTTTTAATTCATTTTTGTTCGGAAACGCATGAAACTAGAAGGTGTTGTTATTCAGAAACTATGTCATTGAACTGTTTTTCAGAAAATACTGTCAAAGTTGGCATTTTGAACTGAACTTCCGAACGAAAGAAGAAAATCCAGTCAGTAAGGGAAGAAAAATGCCGTGTCACGTGATCAAAATCGCTTATAACTCAATAGGTAATTGATGGATCAAAAAATGGAAAACACAGTTCGATTCGAAATCGCTTCCATGGTTAGACTTTCCAATTTTATATGTTTCCGTTAAAAAATGAATTTGTAAATGTGTCAAAACGTTTTGCGCGTGTTGAGCAAAGCAGTTGAGAACAGCTTTAAGTAATAACAGCTGGAAGTGCGTTTTCAATTTCGGCATGCGCTTTTAAATTTAACCTTTTTTTTTTGCGTTTTACTAGTTGTATATATAAATTCTATACCTCATATACAGGGATGCCACAAGAATTCGCATGCCATTCTCCCTATTAGCGGAAATTGCTGAAAGGAAAATTTCAATTAACGTATATATGTATTTCTTAACTGAACTAAATTTTGGCATGCATGTAGTTAACACATACAAATCTATATACAGGGCTGCTCAAAGAATTAGGATAATTTTCCGATTGTACATTTGAACAGCTGAAATTCAGTTTTCAAGTGTGATATGCATTTCCATAGGGTTGAATTAGACATAATACTTTAACTTATTAAACGATGCAGTTATGTTACAATATTCTGAATGTGTTGGAAAGTCTTTCATGTTCTATGCTTGAAGCATGATTTTTTCTTTCTTGTTTATTCGTAAACGCGTAAAATTGGCATATACTCTTATTAAAAAACTAAGAAACCAAAAAGCGTTTTCCACTTTTCGATGAAAGCAAACTATTTTTCAGAGAATGCTTTCTTATTTGACGTTTTGTACAGGATTTTTGGAATGATGTTCGTATCCAAATCATTTCAATTTCACAACTCATCCTTTCATGTTTAAAAAAAGAATCCGTGGATGTGACAGAAAATTTTATATTGTTGAGCGGAGAAACTTTTTTTTCTATTTACCGCCTTAAAATCACATTTTTTTTCTTTTTTCTAAAACTATATACAAATAAAGCAGAGTGGTTTTAAAGAATTTCTGTAATTTTGGAATAAATATAAGATTTATTTATTTATTTAACAAAAATAATAGGATGCACCGTAAAACAAGAAAATAAAAATCATGCGTCAAGCATAGACCATGAAACACTTTCCAACACATTGAGAATAATGTAACTACACTTCAGGAAGGTCTAATAGGATGTCTAATTAAACCATGTGTAAAAGCATAACACATTTGAAAACTCAATTTCAGCTATTCCCATCTACCGTCAGAAAATGATACGAATTCTTTGAGCAGCCCTGTATACGATATAGAGATTTGTATCTATAAACTGCATGCATGAAAAACATTAGTTAAGTTAGGAAATTCATACCACAGTTGAAAATACCCCTTCAGCAATTTCCGCTAATAGGTTAATGGTACAGTCGTGGAAAAAAAAAGTAAACACCCCTACTAACTCCTCAACAAATTATCGTAGAAGAAAGTTACTGGTACCGAACGATTGGTAATAAAGTCTACTTTTAAATGATGTATATAAAATTTGCTTAGGGGGCCATCTACATATTAAAACGAACCATAACTTTGTTTTTCTCAATAGCAGTACCCAATTCTGACAGCAACTCTACAACCTTCAATTAGCCTGTAAACAAATTTTTATGCAATTCGTACCATAAGTTTCCGAGAAATTAATTATTCTTAAACGAGCGTATTTTAAGGGCTGTATCTAAATTGAAGTTCCGTACTCGATTGTTAACCGAGAGAGCCCCCTTCTTGATCAAGGCACCTTAAGCACCACTCAAGCAGTCAGTGAAGCCTGCTAGATTACAGGACAGCAGAAAAAATTTCAAAATATCTAGCCACTTCTATCACAGACGGCCCCTTAAAACAACATTTTGCTGTTTTTTAAGCATAATTTGAAAACTACTTGGAAGAAAAATGTGAAATTTTGGATTTCCCTGAAGCAGGACTTAATAAATCTAAATCCATCAAAAAAACTGTAGGTTGCAATTCATAATTTTTTCGAATATTAATTTCATAATTCATATCATAAAATTATAAAAATTGCAAATTTAACGCATTTATATTTGGGTATTTTAGTATTATTCCTACACAAAAAATTAGCACATTAGGAGCACAATTTCAGGAGCTATAAATAAAAATATGAAAATGTAATTTAACCTTTAACTGATGTGACTAAAATTTGTCACACAACTGATGTGATCCGGTCTCTCAGACCCCTCGAATAAAATGAATAAAAAAAAATAACTCAAATGGTTGAATTTACTTAAATTTTGTCCTAACAATATCGTTGTACTTCTCTTAGGAGCATGTGAATTAAATTGCATGAAAAAAGTATTTTATTCATATTATTTAACTTCAGTACAGAAAAGTAAAAAGCTGTAAAAATGTTTACAGCTGGGAGTCGCGGGGTCTGGGAGACCGCGTGACATCAGTTAAAGGTTAACATTAGAAGCACTAAATTTTGGATGCTTATAATTCAAAAACATATCATTCAAATGACTTGAAATTTGGTGTCTGGGCATAGTTTGAACCGAAGATTTGAAATATCTCGTTAAAATTGGGTATCGCCATTGAAAAAAATGAAGTTTGGATTTGTTTTAATATGTAGATGGCCCCCTAAGCAAATTTTATATATATCATTTAAAAGTAGACTTTATTTCCAATCGTTCGGTACCAGTAACTTTCGTCTACGATAATTTGTTGAGGAGTTAGTAGGGGGTGTTTACTTTTTTTTTCCACGACTGTACATGAGTTCTTTTTGTGCAGCCCTGTATACGAGGTATAGAATTTATACACAACGAGTCACATAGAAAAAAGTAGTTACATTTAAAAGTGCATGCCGAAATTGAAAACGCACTTCCAGCAATTATTGCTCCAAGACAGTACTGTAACCAGGGGCGTAGCTACAAATATTTTTTCGGGGAGGGGGGGGGGGGGGGTAATTAAAAAATTCCCAACTTGAAACAAATTGCTTTATTTTCCAACTGAAATGATATGTGCAATGTGTGTTTGTGATAATGATACTTATACGTGAAAAATCCTTTCCAAAGAAAAATACTGAAACTAATAACATAAAAATTATAGGTATTGGTTTGTTTAATTAAAGTTTAAGTACACCTCTTTTATTTAAACGAGGTGGAACCCGTCGAATTTCAACGAAAGAAAATGTTTACAAAGGAAATGTTGCATCAAATTTATAATATATAGACAACAAGAATTACAATAAAAAATCCATCTTACACTTGTTAATTTAACTCTCCAAAGAGATATTTTAACCTAATATTAACAAAATACTTTTTCATAAACTTCAACTGTTAAAATTATTGAAAAATTAAACTTTATTCATATACGTAATCAGTAACATATAATCAAGATAAGTAATTTTGATTAAGTTATCAATTGATGCTTGGTATTACGGAATGAAAAAATCACCAAAAATGATTTCACCTTGACATAATCATAGAATTCCCCCCCCCCCCTTTAAATCTAAACAAATCAACTCATTTTGAACGTTTCACATCAGTATTAACCATTTAAAAACATTTTAACGCACAATAGGTTATTAATAAATATATTTTCAAGCTTGGAGTCACGTTTGTCAACTATTAAAACTTCCCATGTTAAAATTCCCACTCGTGATTTGAGGTCTTAGTATAATCGCTGTACCTGCGCGTAAAAATTCCAGAAATTTATAACTTTTAGACGTATTCATGGGGAAATATCTTGTTTTATCAAATAAAATTATTGTTTCTTTTAAATATGACGTCATTTTCAGTCGCTGAAATATTTTGCCTATTGTCTCAAACTCAATATCAGCGAAATGAAAAAATAGTGAAATATAACAGCATCATCAGGGAAACTGTGTCTTTTTTAAAGCGTAACGTCATTTTCTGTTCAATATTTTTTAAAAATATATTTTTAATTGTAATGAGAAAATGGCATCATTAAGAATATAATCAATAAAGATAACTAAACCACTTTTAATAGAAATGAAGTACTTCAGTTGCCACAATTAGAAAATTGGTATTAAAAAACTATAAAAAAATTAATATCTCAAAAATAAATTGAGATACAGCTTTCAAACAAATTGCATTTAAAAGTGCATTTTTTTCTGTATACGACGTTGTAAACATTTAAAACGTGGGATGTTTAGAAGTTTAAAAATTTGCAGTAGCGAAATTTGCAAAACCGAAATTTCATTTCAAATTTCAAAGTGTTGCCATTCGCAGAATGACGTATGCGTTACGCACAGATATGTTTGTCCTTTATAATATAGATAAGCCTCTTTCATTTTAATAATAATAGATTAATTTCTATTTTCCTAACTTGGAATCATTGAGCATGAAAATAATAAGATACCCAATTGCTAAATGAATAGTTCAGGAAGCAATTTCAAACAATACAGTGAATGTAGGATTTAAACTAAGAAAAATTAACTATATTTAGAGAAAACCAGCATTAGTTTAAGGTTTGCAAATTTCTTGTCTTCTATTATGTACAAGTTATAATCGCAATTCATATGAAAATACCGTCATGTTATTTTGAGAAAGGAACAAAGATTTGGAAGAAATAAAGGTAATAGATTAGGGATACTATTGATGGACAGCAGATAGGGAAATTCAGGTCTGGTAAATGTATATTTTGGTAGCGTAGAGAAACACAATGACAAATTGAGTTTGGATGCTTTTTGTACTTCTTTTGATAATTTAACTTGTTTACTGTTACAGAACTCAGAAAGACAGTTGGAAAACAATAATAATTTCATATTTTTTTACTATTATTAAAAAAAAAAAGAAAGAAAAAGTCATTCAAAAATCTAGAATTTCCCAACTCTAAGCTAAAATTTCACAAGTTCACATATATTGGAGGGGGAGGCTCCCCCCCATCGCGACGCCTCTGACTGTAACCGATTTCTTTTGGGTGTCCCTGTAAATGAACGACAAATGCCATGAAAGTTTGATTCTATATTAATCATTTTGCAGTAAAATTCAGTGACTTATATTAATTTCAATACGCTTGAAATATTGTCATGCCAGTAAAATACACAGCAAACGATTTTTTTCCATTGACCTGATGTAACGGCATTCTTTTTAGTGTCCCTGTAAGTGAATTATTAATACTACAAACTTCATATTCCGTACCGAACATGCCAAGGTAAGCATGATTGACATATAGCAATTGCAAAAAAATCCGAATATATTTATGGGAGTTAGAGCTTGGACAGAAGAACAGACAAACCGAATGGACCTTATGCACGCGATCTGAGATCGAGGCTAAAATTTGTCTGCTGGAGGTATTTACTGGCGGTATATAGCTTAGCAGTCTATGGAGTGTGAGTTATCAATGCTTGTTTGTTAAAAATACCGCAAAAAAATTCTTTGTTGTAGCAGAATATACTTAGTATATTGTAATATAAATTCAAAATGTTGTTCTGTATGCGAGAGAATTCCCTAACCCAGATAGCATTTTTTGCTTTTTAAAGCCTTTTTTCAACCATGCTACGTAAATGTTTGAATGCTTTTTAAAGGCTTTGCATGAAAAGTTTGTAAATGTTTTGTAAAGGATTGAAAAGGGTTCCTAGTTGACGCTATCTGAGGGAGTTTGTAAGTGTTTCATGATAAGCATGTGAAAAGGAAGAAACGAAAGGGTAGTTACAGGAGTTGCAATCAAAGATTGATGAAAGGCTTTTATTACAAGCATGCATAAAAAAATGAAAATGAGGTTTTTATAAATCATAAAGTCTTATTTGATAGAAAAATGAGATAAATAACTCAACTTAGAATTTTTCTGAGCTGAGCATATTTTTTATTTTTGTTGTTTGTTTGTTCCTGTGGAAAATTAAATTTTAGACAAATATTACCTATACATTAAAAAATACTGGTTTTTATTAGTCCACATGTTTATCAAATTGCTTATTTTAATTAATATGTTCATTTTTTACCTTGAAAGAAATTCTTACATCCCTGTCTTTTACTATGTATGTATAAAATATATGTTTAATTTTTATCAATTCGCTACATTATTAGATCCTATTTTAATAATAAAAAAAGCTTAATAATGTTAAGAGGCTACTTCACTCACACAGAAACACCTGATTGCTAATGTTAATCCGCTGGGAGATTTTTTTTTTTTAATATCTCGCTTGCGTTTTTTTTTTTTTTTTTTTTTTTTTTTTTTTTGCATTGCATACCTGCAGTTTTGATACAAAGGCCATTTTTCGACTTTGTTTTACAAGGTTTTTTTGCTTATTAGGATATATTCAGAACTGCATTCGAAAGCAAAAATACTCTAGTAAAAAAAAAAAAAACACATTGCAAACAAAACTGAAAACTTAAAAAAAAAAAGGGGGGGCGTGTTTGTACAGATTGACCACAAGTAACAAATAATAAAATTTACAATATTGAAATGCAAACTGTATATTTAGAAAAATTCTCCCATAGGATTAACATTAGCATGCAAGTGTCTACGCATGAGGGATGTGTAATCCCATTAAAAAAAAAATTCGTAAGGAAAAACACTTTCATTTGAATAAAAACCATTCCTAGTAAAATTTTAATTAATTATCAGCAGTGAAATTATTGAAGATTAAATAAGTGAAATTTTTTACATTGCTAACTCGGCGCAAATCAACAGTGCATTGCAGCACTATTTCAGGGATCCGGGTTCGACATTTTTCACTCTGTTTATTTACGCTTAGTTAGCAACTTAAAAAATTTCACGTATTTAGTATTAAAAAATCATTCTTATACACATAGGCATAGAGTCTTGAAAATTATTGGTAACTTAAAATTAAAAAAAGCAAAGGGATTTTTTTTTTTTTTTGTCATTTATCCTTTAAAAGAAAAAGGAGAAATTCAATGAAATAAAAAAACTAAAAGCTTTTTTATATTAGAGGGTAAGAAAAAGTATTTAAAATGTTACAGGGACTTGAGAACATACAACTCTATGTCTATGCATATACATAGTAAATTTAATTATACTTTCAGTTACTTACCTTTTGAATCCAGTTCACTATTCAGGATCAGATAATTTTTTATTGTATACATATATAATGAAATTTGTGTTTACCTACAATAAATAGCACATCAAATATGTGGAATTCCAATATAGTGTACATTTAATGACTGTAGAAGATAGTATATTTTTTATATTACTACTTCATTAAATTTTTTAATTCTTTCATTTATTAAACTTATTTCTTAGAATTTTCAATTATTATTTAGAGAATATTGTCAGATTTATAAAATAAATCCTCCATAGGATTCTGATTGATGACCACGGGAATATATTTAGTCTTTTCTCTGAAAATTGTTTAATGATGCAAAATGCAAAAGAATTTTTTTTTACAAATTCAATGATCTTTCCAGCATTTTTACATAAAAATAGTAATTTCTTGCTTGCTTAACAATGTAAATTACATATTACAATAAGACAAATTTTAAAAATCATCTGCCTTCCTCCCTTCTCCAATGTTTTTCTTTTACCAGAGAAATATTATCCTATGTACAACAGAGCAAATACTAAACAAAATTATTTTTTTTAGTTTTTTAAAGTATAATTTAACTCACTTAAATTGTTCTTTTTCTGATTGTAATTATTTTTAATAACATAAGACTGAAGCAATGAAAAATATGTCTCAGTATCAAGGAAATAGTCTCGAAAACAAATGAAACATCATTCAGTTTATAAAATTCTATTTATTTACATATAAAGAATTAATATAGTAATTTATTTACATATAAAGAATTGATATAATTAACAGGAACTTCATTAAATTTTTTTTCTTGATTCATTCTTTTCTCTCTAGAAAAAAATAAAGTTATAAACACACAAATTACATACGTATAGTAAAAGTAAATAAAGTACAGTGTGACCTCAAAAATCCAGCACCAAAGTCATCGACGCTTTTTTTTTTTTACACTTCCACCTTATAGGAGAAAGAAAAATAATAAATCGTTAAACAATTAAAAATTTCGAGATTGAAAGTGATGGATTGGCTGACAGTGAGATTGCAGATGCTATGCTAAATTGAATCCCTTCTGAGTACAGAAGAAAAGGTATCAGTGGAAAAATGCTTAAATTTGACTGGAAAACTAACATCTGCTTTAGATAAATAAGACTGTATTTTCAAAATCAATATTCTACATTTGTGTAAAATTAAAACTTGTTAAAAAGCTGTTCAAAGAATTGAAGCAAATAAAATTGACATCGATGTTTAGGAAATTACACGAGAAGAAATGATATATATTAGATTTTTTTTTTTTTTTTTTGTAACATAGAAAATGTGAATAGAAACTTTTAATTTTAATATTTTTTAAAATATTTAATTTTCTAATTTTCTCAAAGACTATTACTTGGGTATGAATTAAATTACGAATAACGGCACCATTAAGACTATTAAAAGTATTTTTGAAGTCAGAAATTCGGCATCGTCATGGTCCTGACAATGCCGGATTTTCGAGGTTATACTGTACACAATAGAGAGTGACACAGACAGAATCTTCATCTGAGATTGTTACTCATAAAATGAACATTTTGATTTTGTGACACACACACACACACACACACAAAAAAAAAAAAAATCCCTACATAATGAAAAGCACAAATAACCATAATAAATCTAGCCTTTATGTGTTTAAAGGTTTCATAAAAGAGCATTTTCTTATATCTTCAGATGATGGGAAAAAAAAGAAAAAAGAAGAGAGTGGGAAAGAGTAATAATTAGTGAAATAGGTGGAAAAAAAAAAAAAAGATTATATTCTATCAGCACAGGGTATACACTAAAGAGTAAACACTATAGCTACAAACAGCATGGTTCAGTGATATATATAAATGGATACATATCCGATATTTATTTTCAAAATATCATGAAGTTTGATATTTATTTTCAAAATATTGTGTATATTTTCAGTCGAGCAAGAGTAAATGGATTTTTCGACTTTGTCGTTCTGTAGATAAAGAACTTTTGCTCTGGCAATATGACAATTTTAGCCCCCCCCCCACAAAACAAAAAAGTAAAGTACCAATTATACGTCTTTCAGGAAACCTTTCTAAAACGATGCATAACTGAGAAAGGCGTATAATCGAAATTTTAGTCGGCTAAGGTGCAAAATCTTTGACTGTAGAAATACAATGCTGCAATCGCACAAATTGAATTTTGATACCATTTTTGATTGTTTTAAATACATTATATATTGAAAAAAAGTTAGCCCTTTGCACTCGAGGACTCCGGAGCGGAGCCATTTAAAATTTGTCTTCAAACTTGAGGGCTCCGCTATGGAGACAATAAAAATAATTTTGTGATACCTGCAGGGTTCGTTGATATATATCAATGGATATATATCATGATATATATCCGATATTCATTTTTAAAATATCAAGATTTTTGATATTTTCGATATTTTCAAATTCTTGATATTTATTTTCAAAATATCAAGATGTTTGATATTTTGTATATTTGATATTTATTTTTAAAATATCAATGTGTAAGATAATTTTGATATTTTCTTCGGTCAAAACAAATGTAAATGAAATTTTCAACTGTTATTGACTGTGCCATTCTGTAAATAAAAAACTTTTGTCTCTGGCAGTGACTTTTCTAGGCAAAGAATACAAGAAAATTTTTTTACAAATATCTTTTCTAAGCTTTATGTTTGAAACTTTTATTTTTAAATGTAGAACTAATGATTATGAGAGACAATTAATTCAGAACGGCCATTGAAAGAGAAACTGTAATTTACATAATCTTATATGCAGCATTATTAGAAAAGAATTTTCTGATTGTGGTTTAATTGAGTCTAAACTGTACTACAGGTTAGGGAATAAACAATAAGACAAGCTTACATTTATGTTAAAATTCTTCAATTAAAAAAAAAAATAATTTGTATTTAAAATTTTATTTTATAAAATATAAAACTTTCTCGATACTTGATACAAATCCTATAGTTTATATACATATGCAAAATGTATGCAAATATATGCAAATTGTATCTGTTTTCAAATAGTACATTTTCAATTTTGTTCTAAGTAAAAAAAAAAAAAAAAAAAAAAAAAAAAAGAGAGAAATGCATTTTAGAATACTATTGTTTAAGTTTTGTATGTTAATTGCAATATGTATCACAATTTACGATTACAAAATGTAATAATTTTATAATTTTTAGTTTTTTTTATATATCATAACATTTGTATTCGTATTCATAAAGAATTAAAAAAATAATAAGATATAACTAAAATCACTTTGAGTTGCTGGTAATACAAATGAAAAAAACCTTTGAGTGCAAAGGGTTAAAATATTAAAAAAAAAATAATTAAATAATTTCTAAAACTGAAAAATAAAAGTGAGAATTATCAAACCTTTTATATCAGTTGCATACCTTGTTAATTAAACTAATTTTTAATCATCGTCTGACATGCCGATTTACTTTAAAGACAAAGCATTATTTAGCAAAGCATTATTTCAAGAATCAGAAGTAAATTTGCTTTATATACTTTTTATGCTTTCTGTATATGCGTAGAGCAAAGCATTATTTCAAGAATCAGAAGTAAATTTGCTTTATATACTTTTTATGCTTTCTGTATATGCGTAGATGTAATAGTTTTTCTATTTATTGAACATCATACTGTATATTATTCATAATTTAAACTATGGCTAAAAGTAGAACTTTTGTTTATACAAGAAGTTTAACATAAAAGAAGGTAGAAGGAGGAATAGGACATGTTTAATTCTTTCTTTTTAATAAGATGAATGTAAATTGCTAATATGCAAATATTTTTAGAAGGTAATATATTAATTATAACATTATAAATATATTCATTTACTTCAAAACATAAATAAATTGAACTGATGATTTTTTAATGCTATCTCTGATTGACAATCCTGAATTTTCCTTCCAGTGATGAAGGTACTGAAATTTGATATTGTAGCACAGACATCAACCTACAATCTTTGTTAGACTGTATATATAGCCAACAATAGACTATTTGCCCCTTATCATACATTGTTTTATAGCTGTCCCATACCTCCCTGTTAGTGGGAAGGTATGGGACACATTTTGAAATTTATAATTTCTTTATAAAATTGTTTCTGCAAATTATGTTTCTATATTCTTCAAGGACATTAGAGAGTGTTTCATTTTGTATTCTATATATCAAAATTTTGTTTATGTGTCAAATAAAGTTGATTTTCTTATTTTTGTAAAAAGCATCACATTCCTCCCCACTCTCCCCTCAAGGTCAAGTAAATAATAATGAATGTATAATTAAATATGCATAATAAAGATGAGATACATTTTCCAGGAATTATTCAATGGAACTTTCCTCATAAAGGTATCATATTAATTCACATCAAAGTCGTAAAGTAAGGAAGTTTTATTTCAGGTTTAGCCAGTCTTAATAATAATAAAAGCTTGATTAATACATAAATATATTTGATAAAAAGATTGTGATTACCAATTATCAGTAATATCTTGATTTTTTTCAGAAATAAATTTATACTTTCTTCACAAAAAAACAATGAGTTCAGTCATATATCGAGAATTATATACAGTAGACTCCCTCAAATCCGCACAGCTTGGGACCGGTGGTTGTGCGGAATTTAGAATTTTGCACATTTCTGATCATTACTTTGTTTACATTTTTTAAACAGTAATTTGAATGTAATAATGCATTCAAAATTATACATGATGCTTGCAATATGGTAAAATATTAAAATAATTAAGTAAAGTAATAAACTACAATGATGAAAAGTAAGATAATTTTGAAAATGATTAAAATATTGAAAGTAAAGGTCAAGTAAATGATCAATAATGTATAATTAAATATGCATAATAAAGGTAAAATACATTTTCCTTGAATTATTCAATGAAATTTTACTCATAAAGGTAACCT
The DNA here is from genome assembly GCA_963932465.1 of Maratus speciosus. Lineage (NCBI taxonomy): Eukaryota > Metazoa > Arthropoda > Arachnida > Araneae > Salticidae > Maratus > Maratus speciosus. The sequence continues at coordinate 595,034,358 of OZ010788.1, read as the reverse complement.
ATTGATTCAAATCAAAATCATAAAGTAAAAAAGTTTTACTTAAAGTATCTTAAAGTAAAAAGTTTTCAAAAAAATGGGTTGCTCATGGAGGGAGTTCAAATGGGATGGTCTCTGAATGGAGGTAAAATTGGTATTGAGCCTATGGGAATAAATTTCGTTCCATGAAAAAAATGATCGGTCAAGGAGGTGGTCGCATAGGGAGGTTTCACTATATATATATGTGCGTGTAAATATATGTATATATTTAACACTGGCGTACAGTTACAGAAAAGTACAAACTTTCATAGGAAAAAGAAAACATTCGTACCATTGAGCATGAACTCACAAAAACAAATTTTGTTAAAATATATAATAACCAACCTGTTAATTTAGAAGCTACTGTCTGTTCCACTTCTTGCTGGGCAATTTTAGATTTTGTACCCTGTTAGGACTTTGTTCCAACATCATCTGTAATTTTCTCAACATGCTAGCAACCATGACTTCAGCATCTTTACCAGATGATGTCATTAGTTCTTGAAACTAAAAAATAAAACATAAAATAATAACAATGAAGAAAAAACTTTTAAACCCTTCATGACAAGCCTACCTTGTACCGCTATTTTCAAATAGTGACTTTTTCCTTATTTAATAAATTTATATTAAATAAGGTAAAAATGGTACTTTTTAGTTAGCCGGGCGCCAGTGTTATGTATACAAGTATATATAACACTGGCGCCCGGCTAACCGAAAAGTACCGTAAAAATTACCATTCCGATATAGTAATAGTTACAAGGACTGTGTACACACTTTATATCACACATATGTTGTCATGAAGGGCTTAACATTACAATACATTTTGTAATGTATTTTTGTACCAATTTATATTTATTATCAACTACACCGGTAGCAGAAAGTTAGAGATGGGAGTCGCAGATTTTCTTTTTTCGTTTGCATGTTATTTTTCTATTGAACTCTTATTTCGCTTTATATTATGTTTGGCTCTTTCTTACTTAATACAAAAACTTAAGATTATTATTAGTAAAATTAATAAAATGCATAATAACATTTTTTTAAAAAGTGATCGTTTGATTAACACTTCGATTGTAAAACTTGCAACCTGTCAAACCTGTTTTACCTGCAGATTATTTTCTGCCTCTGAAGTATCTGTTGCAGACACTTGGAGGATTTTCTGCTATTGGGTCAACTACTAAAAGTACACTTATTAAAAGTATGTACTAACTTTATTTGGTGAAATTGGTTGTCGGGATAATCAAGTAGTACCAAAAGAAGTAGTAGTATGAATTTCATGCCCTGTCAATTTTCACACTGCCAGTACAGATAAAATTATGGGGGGAAGGGACAAGAAGGCTAAGGTAATTTCATATTTATTAATTAAACAATAATAATAATAAACCAAGTTTTAATTTGTATGAATTTACAAAACATTTAATTTTTAAATAATTCTTATTTTGATTTCATTTTTTCCAATTTACTATTAATAACTAAAAGTATTGATGGGCAATTTTAAAATTAACAAGCTAACTGATAAGCATTTAAGGCTCATGATTTTATAGGCTGTGCTTAATATAACGGTATCACTTCAGGGAGGTGGAGTTTGGCACTTGATATCTTAAGATATCTCTAGGGAGAGGGAGAAGATTCATTTTCGATATTGTTACCATTTTTGATCCAACCAAAATATTCATTTTTCTATTTGTAACTGTTACTTTACATCAAAATATTCAGTTATCTATTTTTATGAAAATACTAAGTTATTATTAAAATCATTAAATGATTATATACAATCATTTCATTCTGAAATGTGGAATACCTCAACGTTTAGCTTTCCTATTTTTTTTTATATATATTTGCATATAATCCGCTGTTGGAGAAACCAGATAGTACGTTTGAAGTGATACTTGTGCTTATTAGTAAAATAAAGAGGAAGAATGTTGTCTATCTGTTTTGTTGATAAGAGCGGCAAGAAACAATATATCTGTTGAATACATTATGTAACAAAGAGCTATTTTTAAATACTTTTAAAATTTTTTATTGATATAAACTTATTTTATATTTAATATAGTGATATTTTACATACTCTTTCTTCTTTATTAGAAAATTTTATAAATAACAGATGTATAACAATATATTTGCATATAACTGAAAATATGTAAAAAGAAAATGAAAGGAAGAAAAAATAAAAAGAACTTTGAGACACTGATAACAATATGATTAGTGGTGGAAGGGTGGGACATAATCCAGGAATGATAATGTAAGATATTGTAAAGGCCGGAAAGATTACAAAATTACTATAAAGTTGGTAACGTTATATATGTACAGCCTCTTAATATTAAAAGCTTTGCCGATTCTCAATCAGCTGGCAAAATGACATACGAAAATTAATTTCTACTGTAAATGTATGTTTATTTTTAATAAATAATTTTTTTATTCTTCACTACACACAACAAATTTATTTTTTGAGATGTATACATGCACCTGATTTAGTGGGGGTTTTTTGCAGAAAAACTTTTAAATAATTACTTGTGTTTGAAGACAGTTTTTAAATTTTACATATAGCAGCTACTATAAATATAGGAATAGCAAAAAGGGAGTTTGTGCAATAAGGATAAGATATTCTCAAATAAATTTAATGAAGGACATTATAATTATACAATTATTGGCACAGATGTCATATTCGCCCCATATTGGTGCGATTTTTTTTCGGTTGCCAATTTGGCGAAAACATCAACAGCATAAACAACATAATCCGGGTTACCACATCAAGCAAAATAACGGCACTTTGGCGCCAGTTAAGTACCCGTTGCGTATATGACATTGGCGTCAGAAAAAAATCGCGCCAATATGGGGCGAATATGACATCTGTGCCCAATTATTATTGTTTAAATATGAATATTATTTAACATATGATAAAACATTTTTTTCTCCTTAAAATAAGAGTGAAGGTTAAATGCATTTTTTTTTTTTTTTTTTTTTTTAACTTAAAATGCAATTTTTTAGGAATATATTAAAGAGACACCTTTTGAATATAAAGCTTTTTTAAATAGACTTTTAACAATTCTAATATAATTGAAAAAAAAAAAAAAGATTTCTGTTTGAATGTTATTTTAAAATTACAACAGAAAATCATCTGTAAATATATATAGACGCTAAAAGGGATAACAAACAAAGTGAAATGATCTACATGTTTTATATGCTAGGCACAGCATATATATTTTCAAATGAATGTAATTTGTTAAAGGTCAAAGTCTGTTTTGATTTGTAAATCAGTCCACAGCAAGGGGGTGGTGGTGATTTTAAAACTTTAAGTATACATTCCTTATTTTTTGAAGACTTTAAGAAAAAAAGATAAAATTTATTTTTACAAGCTTAAAATAATTAAACATAAAAACAAAATTGTGTTTAAGACTTAAGGTGTTTTTAATTATAAAAACACTGGTATAGCCTCGATCATAATTAAAAATGTTTTATTATAATAAAATATGTTCTTAAACACTTATTCCTACAAAAAACTCCTTACACTTTCTCGATTTCGTGTTTATGGTTCATTTACATTACCATTACGTCAATCCTATGTGTTAAAAGTATATATAACGGAACTGCAGTTATGTTATCAAAATACATAATGAAAATTCGCGATGGTTACGAAACGTGAAACGATACGTTATAACATGTTTTAAGTAAATCATGTTTATAGAAGTTAGTTTAATTTAAAAATGTAGCATGCTGTATAATTAACAAAATAGCGTTGAATCAAATATCTTTTCCCCATGGGTAACTTACACAGAAATCTTAAATATAAGACAGTACAGAAGAAAAAAAGACTACAGTAAGAACGATTTAAATAATAATGATATATACTAATAAGTAAAAGTAATGGCAAACTTACCGCATTTTCTGTAAATGTTAGAAACGTAGAATAAACTTGACACAAGGAAAGCTTTCAAAACAGACGCCATTGGGAGACGCTACGCTGGCCGTGTAAGCGTGAAAATAAATAAGTTGCGCATGCGCAAAAATCGTACGTATCATAATGGTTTCCGAACATGGGTTGGCTACACGATTATCACGAAAACCTTTGCAGGATAGTTAGAAAGTAAAGCAAAAACGACCCTTTTCGGAAACCTTACATGCTATCTGGGAAGTTTGCAAATTTTCAGTTAAAATGTATGCACTCAACCTGGGCCAAGGATAAAGTCGTCTGCTAGCGGTGTTTGCGGCTGTGCATACTGGCATTCTTGCGGCGCAGTGGCTAGGATAACAAATCAACATACCGAAAGCTGTGGCGTCTGACGTCACCTGCATAAAGTCCAAGGCTAACGAAAAAGACAGGCTACCGTGGTGGGTCAAAGCGTTATAAGTAAGCGTCCTATCTTAAATGGGAGAAGTATCCGCAAGATTAAAGGCGAGGTCACGTCAATTAAGGTCATACGCCACCCAGCGGACGGAGTGAACTACTAGAGGATTATTAACGTATTTCCCCTTTGTGGGTGATCTATCAGTTCGATATCTATGAAATAACTATGCGCACGCGCAGCCGTGATTTTATTTGTTTGTCGTCTGCGGTACTTAATTGTTGGAAGTATAGCTAATTCCATTTATTTATTCGCCATTATTTAATTTATTAATTGAAGTTAGTTGTTTAAACAAAAGCAGTTCTTTTATAAACTAATAGTATTTGAAAAAATGCCACCTTGGCGTTCTAATTATTGCAGTTTTCAAAATTGCAAAAGTAACCGAGAGATTTCATTTGTTTCGCTTCCCAAAAGAAAAAAAAAACAGGTTAGTTTTGTGCTTTATTATCATTTATAAAAAATATAAAATATTATTTAATATATATTATTAAATGTCACTAATTTTAATACGTTCTATTTTAATTATGTTTTTGTAATGTAATGAACATTTTCACATAAAATTTAGTTACTATATGTAAAGATAGAATTTTGTAGCAGCGTTTTTAACTCAATTCCTGATACGATAAAGTTATAAAAAATATATACACATGTGTATTTCCGATGAGAATTAAACGTTTTATTACGCTTAGAGTTTAAGTATAAATTATTTAATTAATTTTAAGGCATATTTTTTTTATTTACCGGGCGCAGGCGATAAATTTCCAAATATTCTCTTGATCGAATTTTATTTATAATATTTAAAATACAAACATTTCATTCATTCCATTTAAAACTCATTTAATTTTACATTAGGATCCACTTTAATTTAAAATGCAAGCAGCAATTCTTGTACTATTAAACCAGAAATAATTGATTATTTATATTTTTAAATATTTTGAGAATTTTACACAACAGCTTTAAAAAAATTCCTAAAATCAACAAATTACTTTTTTTTTAAATCTAGAAATATGTCGGTCATTGTGTCATATCCAGGAAAAATAGCTTTCATGGGATACCTGCACTTCGCATACGTGAATAACATTACAGAAAGCATACAAAGCATACAAGAAACTTCAAAAATTGGAATGAAATATAAAATATTTACAAATAGTACGTGGTATGCTCAATTAAACATTTATTATCCTACACCCGTTCTTCGCAGGGGTAAAATGGATAACTTTCCATAATCGGGTTGATAGCCCTGATTGGCATCAAAGGAGAAAACAGTGTACATTTGTAACTGTATAAAAATTAAATAATGGTTAGAAATTGAAAGTAACTTTTATCGAAATAACCCGATTGCGGAACATTCTCCAAACGAAGATTTAAAAAAGGTTTATGAAACACACAACAATTGCCAATAACTGAAATCATACATATTATTAAACGAACAATTCCTTTATACATACATATATATATAGAGAGAGAGATTTTTTTTTCTGATATATTTTAAAAAGGCTGTATTATTTTGATAAACACAGCGGATTACACGTATTTTAGATATGGAAATCAATTTCAGCGCATCATACGTGGGTTACTGAAAAAAAAATATATATATGCTAGCAATAATATTGTTTCAACTGTATAAGAATTTTAATATGGGTATTAAATGTGCCCATTGTGCTTGAAGTCTTTAGTGAATGCGTCTCGGTACCTTTAATGACAACACTTTTGCAAAGTTGCCTATAAAATTATAGGCGCTGCTTTTCTTCTGTTTTCAACAATACAGTTAATTGGTAGCATCATTCATCTTTTACACCAGTATTTTTCATGCAACACGATTGCGCAAAAATATTTTATAAGTGCCTTACACTTTTTATGATTTTTGTTTTGACTCCCAAATTTTTGATTAAAAATTGTTAGCTAATAAATTTTGGCACTATTAAAAACGTGTTTAATTATTTTTTCAAACGATATAATAAATTGCAAAATAAAATATCTATTATTTTAAGTTCGCAACGTATTTTAGTGGGCTTTTGTGAAATATATTCACCTTATAACATTTTATTTGACAGTTTATTGTGGGATAAAAAAAAAATAGAGAGAGTTGTTAAAATAGGTAATGATCGCTGTTTTCTGTTTGTTTGCTTTATATATTTTTTATATAATTTATTTTCTAAAATTAATTCAATTGGTAAGAATTCGGTGAATCACTTTTTTAACTCCCATAAACATTACTTTACATGTTTTTAAAGTTCATTAAATTAGTGTTGGTAATTCTTTGTAATAGCGACGTCCACGTTTACGATTATGCCAAGGTTAAAATTACGATTTCCTGAAGGTCATCGCGAAACTTGTGTATATATACATATATACTCCAAACGTTCATACATTTTTTATATACTTCAATATATACATAATATTTCCTGTTTTATATGTCATATGCATATTATAATACGACTTATACCTATGTCACATATGTGCGTCATGTATGACTATAATATATATCATGAAATGCCGTATATATCATATAATATGATTATAATGTCATATACTTCTTATAAATTGGCAATAAATCTTGGTGACTTGGCGAGTCACACTTAGGACCCGGTAAAACAAAGAAGCACCTATCTTATATTTTTAATTCAGATTTGAAACAGAGAAAAATTTCCTTTTTAATTAACACTTCCAACTAATTAACATTTTCCAACATATTTGAAAAATGGGTACTTTTCCAGAATAGGTCATTGCCGAGATAGAGGAAATGGCCTTGGTTAGGAGAGGGAATTTGTTAACATATTGCATTGCAAACTATTCAATGTGTCTTATACACAATAAATTTTTTTTTCAATATTTATACAATTTATTTAATACAAAGAATCTTTTTTTTTCTATACAAACTGAAGTGAATGGTATATAAAGAAAAACAATAATAATATACATAAATAAATACAATGTTTATATATATATATATATATATAATGTGTATATAATATATATATATATATATATATATATATATATATATATATATATATATGTATGTATATATGCAAATATATATATATATATATATATATGTGTGTGTGTGTAAAGTTCATTAGGTTTGTTTTCGTGCTGTTTATTTCATTTGACAACCAATTTCACTTTCTGAAGTCCGAATTGCACCAATCTTCTTAAATAATCACTTAGGCCCCTATAGTGGTAAACTACCGAAAAATATTTACAACTTTGGTTTGCTTGTATGTCTGTCCAACCTTCGTAAATCTATTTGAATTTTCACATAATGTACGGTACATGTTATTGAGGCTTATTATTATAGGACATTATTGAATATGGGGTGTGTAACATTTATAGTACGTTTAGAGCAGTGGTTCCCAACGTGGGGCGTACGCCCCACCGGGGGGCAATTTGGTCTTCTAAGGGGTACGTTCCAAATTTCTTACGCACTCATTTGCTATCAGTTACTTTTGTCGTTTTGGGGGAAACGTGATGTTGTAGACTGAAAATAAATGGGATGCAAGCAAAATATAAGAAATCAGTTTATTTTATTAAATATTTTAAATGTTCCCTATCGAAATTTAAAAATAGAATTAACACCAGAATAATTATGTAAATAATCTTATGAAGTATTTTGATATGTATTACAGTATTAAGACTCAATATAATTTTTCTGGTGCTGAATTTAAAATTTTCGTAATATTTTCGATTATTTATTGAATGATATTTCTACTTCTATTCACGAAAACAATAAGCAATATTGGGAAAGGGAAAATAGAGAGAATGTGTTATGCGGAATAATGGCTAATTGAAATTGATAAAGATGAAAATCTTGAAATACTTCTTATATGTTTTGTTATCCATATAAAGAAAAATCAGTATCCAAACATTTTCCACCAACTCTTAATAAGTTACAAGATTGCATTATAAAATGTATGAATTTATCAGTTTTAACGTTAAAAGTAAGTGTATTTTTAAGATATTTTGTGAAGATAAAAATGCAGACCCTATTTTTCTTTCACGTTGAGTTAAGTTGGAAAAGTACAACTAATCTCGTTTTGGCATATAGGCAAAAATGTATAATCTCATTGCATTTTAAAAATTATGTTAAAAACAGATTTGTCGTAGAAGATTCACCTCTTTGATAAGATAAAAAATGTGAAATGAAAAGTTATTGTTAAGGAACTATTACACTCCCACCGTGTGAATAGTGTTCACTTTTTAAGCAATAAGAGACATAATTGACAGATTACAGGGGTGGGGGTACATAGTGACTTTACAGATGCTTCGGTGGGGCGTGGTCGATAAAAGGTTGGGAACCACTGGTTTAGAGGGATACATACTATATTACACGATAATGTATTGCGGAAAATTGTAATTCCTAAAATTGATTTTTAACTATGTTATGCTGTTTCTTTTCTCAACCTATCAAAAAATGAAATATTAAAAAATTCTAGTAGTATTGGAAAGTGTTTCATAATCTATGCATGACGCATAATTTTTTTCTTATTTTATTTTAGAAAGTTAAATATTAAAAAAAAACTTAATTCATTTTTGCCTTTACAGGTGCCAGGCCTGAGTAGATTCTGGTAAAAATCCAAACTGGAGTCCCTGCAGAGAAACTTAACAGAATTTTTCGAATATGCTGCGATCATTAAAATGACTGGTGCTTCATGAATACCACCTTCAAAAATAGACAAAACTCAAGAAGGTACCGAACTGAGTGAACAGTGCACTGAGGACGGTACGCTAAATGGTACCGAAAATAGTCTGCGCATAATTTACATATTCTGGCATTTTTAACTTTGTTTCTAAATTTATATTATCTGTAAGTATTTTTAAAACTTCTCAAGGCTCTGGAAATATAGTTGGCTCTAAGTACTGTTTCCAGTTTTACTTTTGAAAGATTATTCTCGTTCACATTATAATATTAATATTAAATTTTTGCTGTTCTGTTTTATTAGTTGTGGAAATTTGAAGAAAAAAACGTTGCTGTAAATGCATCAGCTGTTATTCATTATTTAATAAATGTATTTTTTTTTTCATTTTTTCTGAGAACTTATTTATGTGCCACTTTTATTATACCTGTTGCTTTCGATATGAACTAAATTTAGAAAGCAAATTAAAATAAAAAACTGTGCTTTGTATCAATAGAATTTTAATGGGGATATTATATTTTATTTTCTACTTTTTAGTGTTTATAACTCTTTAAGCATTTGGCAAATTTTTTATATATGTTTAACGATTCGCAAAATAATAACTATGAAACTAATTGTTATGTGAATTTGTATTTGATTACCTTATATATTTATTTATCTTTTCCAGTGGAAAAAAATTAACATTATTATAAAAAAAATGCTTAAAGCAGCTTTTGAATTAAAAATTATGTGACTGAAAATCACGTTTAAGATGCTTAAAGGGTTAAAGTATTTCTCTTTTGCAATTTCACAACCAGCTAGTATATTTTAGAGAGCGTGGTTTTTTACATAATTCAGTTGTTGTATCTTGTATACAGTTGTACTAACCATAAAGAATGTTTAAGGAGTCATGTCAGCAGGAGTTATGTCAGCTGCGTTTAGATAACGTAAAAATGCCCTAAAATTAATTTGGTAAATTATAATCAAGTTATAAAAATACTAAAATGTTGTATTGTTACCAGAAACACATCTATGTACATAATTTTTATGTTTCTAGCATATCTGGGAGTGAAAAATCGATTAATTTTTTAAAAATCTTTTTATATATATGAACAGGGTTAAATTAAATAAAGAGTGTAAAAAAGGTACTATTATGTTAGCTGGCCGCAGTTCATAACCCGTCAAATATTTTCCCCATCACCAGCGTTTATGTTGCATTCATTTCATTTAAAATATAAAATCATCATTTTAAAAATATACTCGTCATTTTAAATGTATAACTTTATTTAAAATACATACATACTCGTATATTACATCAATTTAAACACATGCATTTCGCTCATTAGTTTTAAAATACATTTTTTTTTCTAATAAATAATAACATAAACCAAAGGTGGGCAAGTTTCTTCCAATGTGGAAAAAAAAGCTGAAAAAAAACCACGGAAAGAAAAGTTACGCCTGTAACTTTTATTAACAAAAAGGGTTTTCTTTTAGCCTGAATGGCTTGCATAAAATTCAGGTCTATTTGAAGATATTTACAATTTAAGAGTTATAGACGGAAAAGCAGACAAAGCCATTTTAGAGAATACCTGTTAAAATTTTAATCATGAATTTCAAATATTTACTATAAATCATAACTATAAATCATACTATAACTCACTCATGGAAGATGAATCCCGTTTACCATATTTATTGCAAAATATTTTTGTTACAGCTTGTTTTGATAATAATATGTGAATTCAAAAAATAGTTGCAATGTCATTTTAGTTTCGGGGCAAAAGGCAATAATGCTTACGTAGCATTAGTGATTTTTCTCCCGAAATTAAAATGACATTGCGACTATTTTTTAAATACACATATATTCATTAAAACAAATTGTAACAAAAATATTTTGCAAAAAATCTGGTAAATAAGGTTCATCTTCCATGAGTGAGTAAATTTCAGAAAATATGCGCACGAGATGCGCAGGTGGTAGATATTCTGTCATATGTGACGTCATACTAAAAACCCGCGTATTTGCGTTATGCACTCCATCCACAAGATGGCGCAGCTGTGTCAATTTACGGCAGATTCCAGCATTAACTTTGTACGCTTACTTATAACGCTTTGGTGGTTGGTCCGATTCTTCTTTTTTTACAGACCGCTGGAGTCGCGCGATGCTCGAATGCACCAATGAAGGTGTGCGAAAAGAGCATCACGTGACTCCAGCGGTCTGTAAAAAAAGAAGAATCGGACCAACCGCGGTAGCCTGTCTTTCTCGTTAGCCTCGCATAAGGTCCATTCATAAACACTTTTCAACTATGTTGGGAAATGGGCGTTATTTTCAAATATCTCGCTTGGATTTTATGATTTTTTCTCCTTTTGCATAAAATAGCTGAAGACGATCTATAACAGAGCTTGTTTTTAATTTTCCGATTTTGGTTTCAGATTTTTTATTAAAAATTACTTTCACTTTCCGAACAGCTTGAAACCGGTTCTAAAATTGAAACTGTCCTAATATTAAAAAAACTATAACAAAATCGAAAAAGATAAAACTAGCTCGGTTACAGATAGACCTCAGCTATCCTATGCAAAAAAAAAAAAAAAAAAAAAAATCATTTAAAAATATAAAAAAATCCCTGCCGGTCCGGTCTACAGGCGGAGGTAGATTTCGAAGTTAAGTATACTAATTTCACCAACAAAAACTAAATCAAGATTAGAGATAAACCCACTTTAACAATTTTATCTGGTCGCTTTTGAAGAGTTTTTATTTCATTTTTATGCAACAGCTGCCTTTATCAAAATTATGTTAACGCGGTATTAAAAAAATGCTTTTCCATTCTCAGCAACTCGAAATTTTCTGGCACATTTTCAGATTCATTTTTAATTGAAAAAAATGTGAAACTTGCTGACGTGATTTTTGAAGAAATTTATCAGTAACCTATGTTTTTTTTTTTCGTTCAATTAATTAAAACTTGATTTATAAACAATGATTTTCTCAGTAAGACAATATTTTTCGTTTCTAACACAATCGGTTCGGGAAATTCTGTTCAAAATACCCACTTTGGCATCCTTTTTTGAAATATATTCTGCCTCTATGAAAAAATCGATGATTACAGTACATTATACAGTTTCTGAACAAGAGAATCTACCAATTGGATGCGTTTGAGAGTAAAAATGAATTTAAAAATGAGTAAGAAAATAAGCAGTTTGGATTTAAATACACCCTTAATATACCACCTTATAAGAATTGGTCCTACCAAAAACTTGTCTATATAGATGTTGTAGACAATATTGAGAAGATATATGATAAATTCATGGGGATTTTGTATCTTGTGAATTGACGAAGTTATGGATTTTTTTCTTCTTCAACCCCCCCCCCCCCAAACTTTTGTTTTCGTTTTTAATTTTTTTGCGGTACGAATGGGTCCTATCAAAAACTTGTCAATATAAAAGTTGTAGATAATATTAAGAAGATTTATAATAAAATTAATTGGATCTGATATCTTGAGAATTGACGCAGTTATGAATTTTTTTTCCCAAAACCCTATTTTTGCGCCCCTTGAGCCCATTTTTAATTTTATCAAAAATCTGTGATACATAAATTTTTGGCCTTATTTTTAGGAGTAATAAAAACTTTAAACTGATTTGATATGTATAAAATTTAAGAAGTTATGGGGTTTTTCCTGTTTTCACAAAACCCCTCCCTATTTCTAGCCCCTTGGCCCGATTTTGCCCATTAACGAACTTGACCGAGATTTTATGCCCTTTGATTTTATGTATCAGTTTGGAAGAGATTTGCGCAGAATTGTAGAAGTTATCGTGTCCAGAAGAAAGTAATATATATATATATATATATATATATATATAGTTTTTTACTGAGGCTGGTTTTGGGTTCTAGGGGTCATGATCGGTGTAAATCTGCAAAAAGTTTTCAGAAATTCCAATATAGGAAGGATCCCAATCGGTAGTATTTCATACGAAATCTACCTAAAATGCAAGCGACATATTTGAAAATAACGTTCCTATAGACTTAGCATTAGTGTTTTCGTTTCTTCCTGTGACTATTGTGGACTCTTAAAAACAGAAATATTCCTTATTCTTCGAAAATATAACCACTGACTAAAATATACAATAACTTCTTCCGCGTTATCCACGATTTGGAAACCGTTTTTCATCTTTAAAAACCTCAGAAACCAATGTATTTTTTGATATATAAAGAAGCATTTATTTAAACAGTTTCTGTTGTTGCCACAAATTTTCGGAAACGTTTCCGAGTCGTTTTTAGAGTGTATTATTCAGTCTTCTCAAACCGGAATATCAGTTTTTAGGATGCAGTCCATTCTCAATGAAACATTTTCAGTTGCGTAATTGAATTTACAGTGGTAGCCAAAATTGTGGACAGCTTACATTACAAAAAGTAAAAAGCTACCTATTGCAGCCATCCGAAGGAAAACACTTCGGGAAATTTTGCTATATTTTTGCCGATCATGACCCCTAGATACCAAAACCACCCTCCTTTGGAATGTTCAGTTATATCCCAGATAGCAATTTTAGTTTGCAGAAAATTTTCAGCAATTTTACTTTGCAGACTTGCAATGTTGCAGCAAGCTCAGCATGACAAGTCTGAAAGTTCATAACAACACTGCAACAAGATTATGCAAACTCCGAAGTCACCATACTTTGAACTTGCAGCCAAGTTGTCGTGCAAGTTGCAATCTTGTTGCATCAATCTTACTACAAAATCATAGCAAACTAGTAATATTGCGATGTCAGACTATTTGCAAACGCATTGTAAATTTGCAATATTGTCATGTCAGAACATCTGCAAATGAATTGCAAACTCGGAATCTTGTCATGACAAGTATAGCTGCAAATATGTAGTAATTTCATTGAAATGTTGTCAATTCTCTGAATTTTGCGTGTAGGACACAGGTAAAATAGGTTTTTTTGAGACAACAGATGGCCATTCACCCAAATTTGGGAAGAACTTCGTTTTGATACTAAAAATGAAGATCCAATGAGTACTAAATAATAAAGTTGTTTTATCATGTTTTGTGCGCAAAAGGGGGCATTGTTAGCTCAGGGAGGGGGGTAACTAAAAATAAATAAATAAGTAGGTGAGATGGGATATTGTTTATTATGTTTTTTATAATTCCGAATCAGGTGAAATCATCAGCAAGTCAATACGATCATTTCTTACAAAATTACGCAGGTTTTATTTATACAAAGTCTTTTACAGGTAAAATAGGTTTTTACAGTAACAAGTGATTGCTATTCACGAAAGCTTGAGACAAACCTCGTTTTGGCACTACAGATTAAGATCCGATGAGTCTCCAAAATGTAAAGTTCTTTTACCGTGGTTTTTTATTTATTTTTTTTTTTTTTTTTTTGGGGGGGGGGGGCATTTTAGCTCGAGTGGGTAAAATTCACCTTTTTTTTAAATAGGTCAAGTGGGATATGGTTTCGTATGTATTTCAATAACATTATCGGCAAGTCGATACGAACATTTATAAGAAAGTTACAGAAAAGATTTTATCAATGCAAAGTGGAAAATTATATTTTATTTTTAGCATAGTTTTGTCACATTTATTTTACGTTTAAAAAGAGTTTTTTATATCATATTAAGTCATCTCAAAACTATTAAATGTCTTCAAAATAGCAATAATCAAAATCAGGATAATTTTGAGTTTATTTCAAAGTCATTAAATTTACCAAAATCCACTACTTATAACCTGGCCTAACTTTGTAAACAATGATCGTATCGGCTTGCGTGCGATATCATTTGATTCAGAATAAAAAAATTCATAACAAACGATACCCCATTTGACGTTTTAAAAATAAGTTTTGTTCGCCCATGCAGTGTTAAAGTCCCCCCCCCCCCCAGCCTCCTGAAAAGAACACCACGATGAAACAAATTTATTTTGGGGGGGACTCATCGTATCTTCATTTCTAGTGCCAAAATTACCAGATCTTACCAGATAAATTTTCTTGAATGGCGGCTATCAGTTGCTGCTGTAAAAACCTACGGTACCTGCACCAAATTATAGTTTTCGACTTCGTATTCATAAAACTTGTCGTAACTATGTAAAAACTAATCGTATCAATTTGCAAATGGTAATCATTCGATTAAAAAAAAAAAGAACATAATAAACGATACTTGTCTCTTAACATACTTAAAAATTTTTTAGTTTGCCCCTCCCGCTCCCTGAGTTAAAAATGCCCTCAAAACATGATAAAATAACTTTATTTTTTAAGGACTCATTGAATATTCATTTTTAGTAACAAAATGAAATTCTTCCCAAACTTTAGTGAATGGTCACTAGTTGCCGCATTTCTACTCAATTTTTGATTGTATATTTTTTTATCTGTACGCTAATAGTCGTACTTTTGAAGGTTGTGCGAGTTTTGTGCAGGATTCCATATAATCGGAGGTTTGTCAAATGCTTGACATTTTTATGATATACAGACCGAGTAAACAAGGACTTATAGTTTAAAATAGATTCCAAATCACCACAAATACGCTACCACACCCGCAGGAATTAAACCCGACATAGCTGAATCTGAGGCCACAGGGCTAACCATTCAACTACCTGGTAAGCCCCAATAACTTCCAATAATATACCTTAATTTGTTTAGAAGTTTTATTAGACTCACCAATTCTCAATTAGTTGCTTATTCCCTTCTAATTCTTAGAAGGTAATTAAAAACATTATCTAAAAATTGGTCCATGTACATAACCAATGCAAAGCAAACCTAGATGAGTATAAACACACACCCTCAATCTTAATTTCATATATAATTTTATTAAAGAAAATATAATTTATTTTCATTTCTTTTTGGCCAGAGTGGAATATATTGCTAAAACTTATTAACTTCCAGAAGGAAAAAAAAAACTCATTTTAAAATTGAAATTTCCCTATTCTTAAATCTGAATATAATTCCACAAAAACAACATATTAAGTTTCAAGAATTTAAAAAGAACAAAGTTATAATAAAACAATACAGTCTATAAAATTACAAAGTTTATTTTCACACAGTTACAAATAATAGTTTCTAACACAAAGTATTAACATAATATTTACCAAATTAACATACAATTATTTAACATTCTTCTCTATATTATTTCCGTGTCTTTGCATCCTAAAAGAGAGAAACAATAGAGTGCATTTTAAAAGTTACAAGTTAAATTTTCACTGTTTTCAAGAATTCTGCTTAGAATTAATTCTAAAGGTGATCACAAATTATAACTCTTCAGGCCAAATGACCTAATCGCTAATGTTAATCCAACGAGATACATTTTTTAAAATATCTCGTTTGTATTTTTATATTTTAAAGACTTTTTCTTTTGCATTGGATAGCTGAGGTAAATTTCTGCAACTGTGGTTTTTTACTTTAAGTTCGTTGAAGTTTTTATTTTATTTTCTTTCTTTCTTTTTATTTTTTTTATTTTTGTGCGGACACTTCCACTCTTTTCACTGTTATCGGCTCCAAAAGTGAAAGTATATAAAAAAAATCATTTAAAAATATTGAAATGCAACCGAGTTACCTTAAAAAAATTCTCTTATTCGATTAACATTGGCGAATGGGTGTTTCCGCTTGACTGATGTAGCCTCTTAACCCTTTAAGCCCTGAGCCACACAATTGTGCGGCGATACTCAAGTAAAAGAAAATTTCAAGTTTTTGAGCGATTTAAAACCAAATCTGCACATTTATATGCTTTAGATGTTCTGATAAAACATAATTAGGGGGTACCAACTACAATACAGGGTTAGATTTTCTACTTTTAAAAAGACTATATCATCTGACAGCAATAGACAAAAAGTATGTACTGTCGTAAATTCTTTTAAATATGATTTATAGTGTTTGCTTAGATTTAATATTTCTTTTCATATAGTTTATTCATGAATTAATTTTGTCTTTGATAAATTTAATTAGGCTTCAGAAAAGTTGAAAAACAAATGAACCACACAATTGTGTGGGTCCGTCATTTACCATTTCCAAAATAGATACAATTCCTAATATATAAAATTTTTATTTTTAAGTGATTTTTTTAAACATGTTTTTAACAATTTATTTTTTATTAATTACATTTTTAAAGCTGACCAATTTTAAATTAATAGGTTTGTACTATTCATGATTTCTATTTAAAATGGATAGTATTAGATATATAATATGCACATGTAACGAACTGTATGTTTCTGCTCTGAGTTACAGATGCCATATATGATTTATAAGTTTTATATGAGTTATATGCATACCACGAGATTGATTTTTAAGTTTGATAAATTCATTCCATTTTGTCGACACAGCAAGTAAACCACCAGGAATAAATAATAAATTATGGAAAGTTCAGCAAATGCTCGACAGATTCCGTAGTGTCTGCTTGAATTTACCAGGAGATCAGGGAAAATTTTCCATAGATGGGCAGACGATTCCTTTTTTTAGGACGTGCCTCAGTAAAGCAGTATATAAAAAACAAACCACACTCTGTTGTAACAGCATCATCTGGGATAGTTTTAAATTTTGTATTATACCAGTGGGAAAGTACAGACCTGGTCCACAAGGATCTAGGCTTAGGACCTGTTGTAGTCCTTACTCTGGTTCAGACCTAGTTTTATGTACTTCGATCGGTATTTCAACAAAATACCGCTGCTGGAAAAACTAAAAAAAAAAAAAGAAATTTGAAGGATCAGGCACAATCCAAACGAAGTGAAGGGCATACCACTTGTCAAAGGCTCTTAAGAGGAGTGCGAGCATCGAGCACGTCTCAGAAAATGAAATTGTAGTGATCTGTCCAAAAACAAAAATTGTTTCAAATATTTCCATTGTGGCTGATGAAAGTTCTCAATAAACATCAACTTTTTTTGCTTAAACTTTTATTTTTAGATATTTGCACACATAATCCCAAACTACACAATTGTGTAGATTTAGCACGAAAACGGCTGCATTAAGGCCGAACCCACACAATTGTGCGGGTCCTCTCTTGTCATAACCTGACATCGGGTATTTTTTTCAATCAAATACAATCCTATCGATAAGGGGAAACTCAAACTTTCAATTTCTACCAAAAAAACTCCCAGTCTTAAAGGGTTAAGAACCCGTACTAGTCACTTGGAAAAAGTCGAATGCTAATGGTAAGTCTATGGGAGCGTTATTTTCAAATTTCTCGCTGAAATTTTAATATTTTTGAATGGTTTTTTTTTCTTTTGCATAGAATAGCTGAGGATAATCTACAACCGGACTAGTTTTTACTTTTTCGATTTTGATTAATTTATTTTTTCTATAATAGGATAGTTTCAATTTCGAAACCGGTTCCGAAAGTTTTTTTTTTTTTTTTTTTTTTTTTTTTTTTTTTTTTTTTTTAAGAATCTGAAACCGAAATCGAAAAAGTAAAAACTAGCCAGGTTGTAGATCGTCCTCAGCTATCCTATGCGAAAAAAATCATTCAAAAATATTAAAATTTGAGCGAGATATTTGAAAATAACGCTCCCATAGACTTAGCATCAGCGTTTTTCCTTTTCCCCGTGACTGAAGAAAGTTCTTAAGAATCTACATTAGTCATGCGAAGAAACTCGAACCCTAATGTTAAGTATGTGGGAGAAATCTTCACAGCGATAAAGCTATACAGCTTAAATGAGAGAGAAATATATGCATAGGATACCTGAGGTCGATATATATAGTTGTGCGTTTGTAATTTTTCAATTTTGTTCAGTTTTTTTTTTTTTTTTTTTTATGCGGACATTTTCACTATTGGAACGCGTTGTGAAAGTGAAACTATCCTCATATAAAAAAAACAAATGCAAACAAAATAGAAAAGTACAAACTCACAACAATATATATCGACCTCAGGTATCCTGTTTAACGAAAATTATTTAAAAATATTAAAATGCGAATGAGAAATCTGTAAAGATTTTTTTCATAGATTTAACTTGAGTTTTCCCGCGTAAAGGGTCTACACTAGTCACGCGAAGAAATTTGATCACTAATGTTCAACCTATGGTTAAAATCTTTTCAAATTTATCGCTTGCGTTTTAATATTTTTACACGATCTTTTTACAGGATACCTGATGTCGATATCTAATGTTAGCGTTTGTGTATTTTTTTTATACGAAAATAGTTTCACTTTCAGAACAAGTTCCAACCTCTTCCGAAAGTGAACGAGACAAATCTTTAGGTTTAACGTTAGAGTTCGAGTTTTTCCGCTTAAAGGGCTAAAACTAGTAACGCGAAGAAATTTTAACGCTAATGTTAAACCTGTGGGGAAAATCTTTTCAGATTTCTCGCTTGCATTTTAATATTTTTAAAAGATTTTTGGCATAGGGTACGTGAGGTCGATAACTTTTATCGTGAGTTTGTACTTTTTCGATTTTGGTTACCAGTTTTTCATATCAAGATAGTTTCACTTTTGAAAACGGTTAGAATCGGTGCTGAAAATGAAACTGTACTTATATAAAAAAACTGCAACCAAAATCGAAAAAGTACAAATTCACGATAAAAGTTATCGACATGGGGTACCCTATGCAAAAACTCTTTTAAAAATATTAAAATGCAAGCGAGAAATCTGTAAAGAATTCTCCCATAGGATTAACATTAGCGTTAGAATTTCTCCACATGACTAGTGTAAGAGGCTATTTCAGTCACGTGAAAATACCTGTTCGGCAATGTTAATTATGTGGGAGAAATTCCTAAAAATATCTCGTTTTCATTTGATTATTTTTAAATGATTTTTAGGTGTGCGTTCGTAATTATATAAATGCGTAACACCTATAGTCGTCGTTCGGTCCGCCTGTCTGTCCATCCGCAAATAACAGAGAAAAACCTACCCAACCGAATGGTCTGAAATTTTAAATATATAATTGTTGCAAAATTTTGTCGAGTTATTTCAAATTTTGTAAAAATCGGATGTATAGTTTAATTACAGGGACAGTCAAAAGTTTTCCGTTACATTACGGCCAATGGGGAAAATTATTGCAAGTGTATTTTAATGATGTTACAGCCTTCCGAACGGTCTGAAATTTTAAATATATAATTGTTGTAAAATTTTGTTGAGTCATTTCCAATTTTATGAAAATCGGATGCATAGCTTAATTACACGGACAGTCAAAAGTTTTCCGTTACATTACAGCCAATGGGAAAAAAATTATTGTAAGTGCATTTTAATGATGTTACAGCCTTTCGAAGAGAATGAAATGGATATGCACTTATGAAGTGCACTAAAATATACATTCAGTAGAATATGTGGTGCAAAAAATATTTATAAAACTAGTTATAGTAAGAACGCACCTCATTTGCCACGTTTGACGAGCAATTTCCAACTTGTTTTTTTCGCATATGACAGCTAAGGTCGATCTCAAAAAAGACCGTTTTTTACTTTTTCGATTTTGTTTGCAGGATTTTTTTATGAGGATGCTTTCACTTTCGAAACCGATTCCGAAAGTGAAAGTGTTCTAATTAAAAATACTTGTAAACAAAATAAAAAAAGTGCAAAAGGATCGTTGTACAGATCTACCTCAGCTTTCAAATACAAAAAGAATTAAAATATTAAAATGCAAACGAAAATACCTTTAAAAAATTCTCCCATTGTATTAATATTAGCGAACGGCGTGTTTTCGCGTAACTGAATTAGTCTCATAACACTACATATACATATACTAAACCCACTACATAATTATACATAACCTACACTAGTCACGCGAAGAAACTCGAACGCTAACGTTAGTATATGAGAGAAATCTTTACAGGTAAAATGCTATACAGCTTAAATAATATATATATATTTGCATAGAATACCTGAGGACTACGAGTATATATGGGACATTTTCACAAACTTTTGACTTTCGGGAATAAAAATCTGGTGAAATTAAACATGCTAAAATCACATTTTAATCTGACAGACAAATGCCTTAATGATTCAAAATAAAGAAAAAATGGTCAGCAGCGAAATTTTTTTTATTTAACTGAGGTTTAAGTTAAACTTGCGAGTTTAATTTTCCTTACCATTTTACCACTATAACTTTTTATTTTCTTCTACATTTTTACTTATAATGAATTTGCATAGTACCCACAGGACATTCAAATAAGAAATAATAAAAATGTAGTACAATTAATACAGAATTTTTGTAAAACATTGTCTTAAAGGGGTATTAAAGAAGGGACGGTAAGATAAAAAAAAAGGGGGGGGACGGTATAGGAAAAAAGGGACGAAATGGGAAAAAAGGGACTGTAAGGATGGAACGGTAAGGAAAATTATCACCTATTTTTAGGAAAATCATGTTAAGACTAAGTGATAGCCACAATGTTCATTGATTTCTAGAAACAGTTGTTAACATTGGATTAAATATTTTTTTTTCTTAATTTACCTCGAAAAGTGCAGAAATAAACCTTGGGGACGTAAGACTACCAATAAAGCCACGATCTTGAAATTGATATTTAAATGCTGATTTAAATTCTGCAGTAATTTTCCTGTAAAAGAATTTTAGACATTATTTCTCTAGCATACTTCTGCATGAGAAAAAAACTTGAAAAAAATTCTGTGGCTGCATCTGAAGTGATTTTCTGTATAAGTTTAGCAAGAGGGACGGTAAGGATGAAAAACCCAGGGACAGAGTTAAAAAAATAATATCAACCGTAAAAATGTGTGCAGGTTAATTTTTTGCACAATATTTATATTAAACAATTGTCCCAGTTTCGGAAAAAAATTACATCTAATTACTTTTATTGAAACAATTTTATACAGACAGCTCCAAATTTAAAAATCAGCATCAGGGACGGGACGGTATAGGGGTTTTCCTGGTATTTGGACCCCCAACATCGCCCAAAACTTATTTATATCGTTAATATTGTTATATGCAATCATGCAATGGAATGTTCCCCAGTATATGAAATAAAAAAAAAAAACACAAAAAAATGTATTAAAATAAAAATTATTATTCAGGGACATAAAAGTCAAAAGATTGTGAGAATGCCCCATATATTGTTGTGCTTTTGTACTTTTTCGGTTTTGGTTACAGTTTTCTTTTATATGAGTACAGTTTCACTTTCAGAACAGGTTTCAAAATTGAAAGTATCTGGATCTGCATATAAAAAATTGCATAAAAGCTCGAAAAGGTACGATTGCACAACTATATATATCAACCAGGTGTATCCTATGCAAAAAATAATATTAAAAAATGTTAAAATGTGAGCCCGAAATAAAATAATATTTTGGTGCTATGGTATCCGAGGTTTTAAGTATCACATAAAGCTATTTTATAACTTTTTTGGGGGGGGGGAGGGGGGGGGGAAGAGTTTAAGTGATTAGTCAGTGCATTTTAGTTATTTAGCTCTAATTCATTGCAAAAAAACTTACCAATCAAGTTTCAGTACAATTGTTTGCTGCAGGACTCGAAATGGAAAAATTCACGAGCCGGAAATCTATTTTTCAAAGTTTGACAATTTTTTTTTAAGTTTTAGGCAAATTTATGTCTAACAATAAAAATCAATTTAAAAAAATGCATTCAAAATTCAAAATAATCAAAAAAGTTATAGTCAGCACAATAAAAGCTATATGTATAAAACTATAATAATAATATGTGTTACCGAATCGTAACGATATTTACCATAATTTCACAAACCAGCCGGAGTGTATTGGAGGGTATACGGAGGTATAAGCCGTATACCTTCTGGATTTTTAAAAAAAGTTCCGTATACCCCGGTTTCTCGAATAAATCTATATCGTATATACTCTAGACATGATGTTCATGAATTTAGCGTACACCCTCTGATTTTTTTACGATTACAACACTGTAAACCAGATCAATATTTGTCATAATTTTACGAACCGGAATATTGTTCCGATTTGCTCCGGCACATTTCAAGCCCAGTTTGCTGACACGAAAAATTAACAATTTCAAAATATTCGTAATTAAAATTTAAGAAAAATAGGAAATAAAACGACTTATACACATCCGATTAACAAGCAGTTATGTCAGAAGAAAAGAGAAATTTTTAAAGAATTAAATAAAACTGACGCCGGAAGGAAATACTGTTAATAACTTTAATAAAAATTAGAAAATAGCGATAGAATAGAAGTCCATGATAAGAAGCATGGAGAATAGTACACTAAGAAACTGTTTAAAGTACTTAATATTTATATATAGAAAAGGGTTTAATGGCCATGAAAAGATAATTTAAATTTAAAAAATACATTCGAACGCACTGCTGAATTCAAGAGGAGGGGCATTCCCCCGGAAGGTTTGAGATTTTATGCTTTTTAATAAGCAATTTCCACACCGAATCTCTAAAATGTCCCCCCCCCCCCCCTCCAGAGCCGCAGAAATTAATCCCGGAGAAAAAATATCTGAATTCAACACAGCTCGATCGGCGTGAGCAAGAAAAAAGGCAAATATTAATTAAAACGATATCTTAGAAATTCCCCTTAAAGTTGAGAAAAATTCATTTAAGAGTTAAAATTTTCAATAATGCCTTAACATGGACCAAAACCAAACTATTTAAAAAAATGTAAGCATTCCTCAGTAAATAAACATAACTTTTTAATTTATTAAAATTTCTGTACGAAATAAGTTGTAGTTTGTACAGAGAAAATACAAAAATATCCGAATCACATTTGAATAATTAAAATAATAAATACCTTTATATCTGGGTTCTTTACTTGAACGCTAATCCAATGGCGCTGCTTCATGGGATTCAATAAAGAAGAGTTGTAATTTTGTCTTTGTCAAATTTCCACGCATGCGTGTTTATATCTGTTCTTCCAACAAAAGGAATTTTTCGCTTACGTCGTTATTTTATGACAGTGTTGTATCAGGTTTAGAGCAAAGTTGCGTTGCAAGAAAGCGATTGATTATATTCCGTCTACCTAGTAATGTCCTTGCGGCAATATTATTACTTCAAATTTGTCGTGACAAGAAAATATCAAGAAAAAATTAATCTTGCTGCAATTGTTCATGCTATCTGGGATATATACAGTGTGTCCACGTATAACCTGACCGACCTTTATTTTCGCAACCGTTGGTCCCAGATGCATACTTCCAATTACAAAAATGGTTTAAATAAAGTAAAGAATTATTTTTAAAGCGATTTGGGTCAAGAAACACATTTATTAAAAGATTACGAAATTTAAATTTTTATACGGTCCCCCGGTCCTATAAGTGGTATTTAGTAAACATTTACTGTGACACTAACAAGTAAGACAGAAAAAGTCCCATTCATCTAACATTAATATTGACCGAGTTATAAAACTTTGAAATGCATGACATACCACTTTTTTGCATATCAAAACAGATGATTTCGACCGTGCTTTCAGGGGTCGTATATAAAGTACTTAAACTTATTTCAAGGTATCTGAGGTTTGAAAGAAATCGTACCACTATTACGATTGAGTTAACTTTATTAGTTAAGTTTCAGATTAGTTAAAATAATTGTATTTTAACATATGTTGTATTTTGTAAGGATTTGAGGCTATGATTTCTTTTAACAAAAATTATGTTATTTTCATAAGGTTTTATTTAACTTGCAAAGATCGTCTTTCCAGTTTAAAATTTGTACTCGTACATTAACTGACTTTCAAATGTCCGATCGAAGTTAAATTTTTACATACTGACTTAAATCCGATTACAATGTAATATTATTATGATTTTTTATGCTTAGCATCTTATAAATACTTATATTCGAGGATAAGACAAAAAAATTCGGATAGATTACCGTCAACAAGTTTAAGAAAGGGTTTTAGATTAGATAACATAAATCTGCGATGGTTGTGTTTTTTAACTTTTATAATTAAGTTTTATATTTTTTTTAACGCTAAATAAAAAAATTACCTTCACTTTTAACTATCTTGTCAGGGTTTTTCGCAAATCGTAAGTTTCAAGGGTAAAAAAATAGCGAAAAATATGATACTATAAAATAAATGTAAGACTTTTTTATTCAGTTTAATTTTATTTAATTCAATAATTTGTTCAATTTTGTGGCTTATACTGAGTTTCTTACAGCTAAACAGCTCAGGGGTTCGATGCGATTGGGAGGGGAAGGGGGATCAATTTTAACTTTGAGCTTTTTAACTTTGAAATTTGCGATTTGAGAAAAATCCTGACGTGATGCTTTAAAATGAATGTCATTTTCGGATTCAGAGCTAAAAAATGCACGTGAATCAATTTTCAAAAGCTAAAAAACATGGCACAACCCAAAATTTGAAAGACGGTGTAATCTAACAGCATTTTAAAATATGTATCATTCTTGTAAAGAATTGAGGTTGTTGTTTTTCATACTTTTATTTAACAAAAATTCTGTTATTTTTATCTTCTTATGTGTTCAGTATTTTGCAGTAATGTATCACAATGATTAAAGATTTTAAATTTATATTGCAATGTTAATTTTACTCCCAACCATTTCTTTAATATATCTGACGAAATTATATTTCCACTAAATTTGTGAATGACCCCTAAATTTCAGCAAAAAATATGCCCAATTTTAAACAGCTATTACTCGGTCAATTTTAATCGTAGAATAACGGGACTTTTTTTGCCTTACTTGTCAGTGTAACAGTTAAATTTTATTAAATATAAGTTATAGGACCGGGGGACCGTATAAAAATTTAGATTCTGTAATTCTTCGTTAAATTGTTTTTTCGCTTCAAACTTTTTTAATCTTAACTCTGCACCTATTTTTGACCACTTTTGTAATTGGAAGTATGCATCTAGGACCAACGGTTGCGAAAATAAAGGTCGATCAGGTTATACGTGGACACACTGTATATATATATATATATATAATGATGACGATGATGATATATATATATATAGCATATATATATATTCTGGATCACCCGTTATATATATATACCATAAACATTTGTATTTAGGCTAATTGAAAGGTGTACAATTTATTTATGGTGTCGAACATGGGCAATCTATTGAAAAAACAAAAACAAAGTCTGGGTTCGTTTTGATATGTAGATGGCCCCCTAAGCGAATTTTATATGTATCATTTAAAAAGTAGACTTTATTTCCAATCGTTTAGTACCAGTAACTTTCTTATACAAAAATTTGCTGAAGAGTTAGTAGGGGGTGTTTACTTTTTCCCCCCCACAACTGTACGTGTCGGATCGTATCCCCCGTGGAGCAGCGCTCCGCACGCTTTAATTACTTTATCCTGCGTTTTCCTCCCCAAAGGTCAAGATGGGTGGTTTAGGAGGAGATTAAAGGAAGACAGTCTGAATAGGTTTGACTGCGGAGTTAGTAAAGCATCCATTTTGATGCAAAACTACATATTTTTTGTCTCGAATTATACTCTTTATCTAAAATCTTAGAAACTTTTGAAATTTCTCTTAAATTTAAAAATCTATTTTTATCCACTAAAGATTTCACAATCTTCAAACTGCTTACCTGAAGACTTTGCCAAGAACTCTGATAAAAAATTTGCATATTTAAAAATAAAACATAAAATTCAAGTGCGCGGCCTTTTTTTTTCTCTCTTGAGTTTAATAACATTAAATGCTGCATTTAACTGATGAATATTTTTTTTAGATAATTTTTATTGACAGAAATAACTGCCTTTTGTAATGCCTGTATTTTATACTTATATTTTGCCTGTTATATTTGATCAGAGAGGAGTAATCGCCACTCAAGGAACTTGATATTACAAAGTGTATTAGTTATTACATGTCAGACTAATTTTTTTTCCTCCTCAGAAATTACACAGAAGCCAAAATAACTTCTCAGATTTGACGAAAATTCAAACATTATCATTAAATAAACACTTTAATCACACAAATTAATAATTATCACTAATATTTTTTTAAAACCTTGTTTTTGCTTGATTGAACTGTAAAGGGTCTTTGGGAATGAAACGCAGATGTTAAGCACTCAATTATTTTTGAATTCGCAACAGTTTTTTGACTTTGTGGCGCACTCAGCACGTCCTCCATGTCTTTGAAGGTCAATAAATAACATGTGTTGCGATGCTGCGAAAATAGTAAAACTTCCCTAAAGCGACCACGTTCCGTTCCAATATAAATGGATTGCTCCGAGAGGTGATTTCTTAATGGAGGTCATGTTTAAATCTAGATTTTAATTGTTGAAAAAAGGTAACAATTTATGTTACTAAATTTATTTTTCACATTAGGAAAAAATATGAAAATTTAAGTATCAAAACGAAAGTTATAATTACGTAAGTTAATTACTGCAGAGTTTAAAAAAAATGAATACATTGTCGTTTGCTTTGATTTTGTGGTTTTATCTTTTATAACTTTTACATCCAAGTTCTTTCAAAGTTTAATAAATAAATGCATTTTTTTTTTTTTTTTTTTTTTTTTTTTTGGACGGGAACAAATAATGACGAATTCATTAATTTATCTATTTCTTTGAGAGTTTCCTGACAGAATATGGCAGGGGAGTTTATTGACCGCCATTCTTAATTTGTCATCAGAGTTAAATTCATTGCCTAAAAAGGTACAAAGGGGTTTAAACACTTAAAAGTTACCGAAATTAAAAAAAAATTCCAAACTTAGTTTAGAAGTTTGATGAATAATGCGCTCTCTGGAACTATTTTTCTAATAAAATCTTCTTGAAGCGACCAGGAAAAAACGGAATTTGTTAATTTTCTTCAAAGAAATAGGTCGCTCATGGAGGGAGATCAACTGGGATGGTCTCTGAATGGGGGTAAAATTAGTATTGAGCCTACAGGAATAAATTTCGTTCTATGAAAAAATGGCCGTTCAGGGAGGTGGTCGCTTAATGGAGATGGTCGCGCAGGGAGGTTTCACTGTACTTTATTACCAGCAAATTCATATGTAAAAATACCTTATTACCAGCAGCTTAATATGTATTATAATATTTATCAATTTCAAAGTGCGAAGCTTTTCAATAGTTCTTAATATTATTTTTCACAATGTTTTAAGTCTGTTCTCAAATCCAAAGGAACTATTTTCTGACACATTTCTGAATTCATTTTTGTTCAGGAAACGCATGAAATTGGCAGATGTTCCTATTCAGAAACTGTGTAATCGAATGGCGTTTTCCATTTTTTTTGGTAAAGAAAGAAGATCTTTCAGAAAATACTGTCAAAGTAACCTTGACATTGTAATTTGAACCGAATTAATGACGCGGTAACGCAAGAAAGGAAAAATACTTATCGTCGCGTGACAAGAATCGTTTATAACTTGATAAGTAATTTATTTATCAAACAAGTGGAAATTGTACGTGAAACGTAGCAAATGAGGTGCGTTTGTAGTACAACTAGTTTTATAAAAATTCAGATCTCGGTGCAATAGTTGTTGCACTCTTATGCAAAAATGCATGATTACAAAATTTGTTGCGATTACCTGTGTTGAACAATAATAAGACGTAATCACCATGACAACCTAGAATCATTACCTAGCATGGGATAAGACTGAATTAATTGCGTATGATAGGATTTAATAGAAAGAAGAAAACTTTTATTAATATATTTTTAAGTTTCGATTCGATTTTCATAAAAATTTGAAATGACTCGACACAATTCTGAAACGATTATATGTATATTAAATTTCAAACTATTCGGTTGAGTAGTTTTTGCGCTGTTATATGCAGACAGACGGACAGACAGAGGGGCAGACCAGACGACGACTATAGCTGCTACGTCTTTATATAATTGAAGAGCTGAGTGGATGAACATGTTATGTCACATTTTCTAAAAAAAATTTTTATCTTTTGGATGAAAGCGTTAAAAGGTATCCTATCACATGGTGAAGCTAAAATACTAAGATTCCATTTAGTCTTGAAGATTTAAGACATTATTCATTAATATTTAATATTTTAATATTTAATAATGTCAATCATATTAATAATTTTTAATATTTGAAAATTAAATATGAATAAGTTTTTCTGAGAGAGTTTAGTACCATACCTGTTAATATTTTAAAAAAACACATGGCATCAAATAGAAAATAAATCATTAAAATTTACAGCAAAACCTTTCACTTCAAATTTCTTCAAATGTAATTTTTGCTACTTAACATGTTCATCCACTTAGCTCTTCAATTACGAACGCACCTAAAAATAACAAATACGATTCGCTTCCAAATCGCTTCAATAGTCAGGCCTGCAAGTACCACGCTTTTGCATTTAAAAATGAGTCCATAAATGTCTCAAAGTACAGGGTTGTTACTCAGGAAATTTGAAAAACACCTTAATAACAATTTCATCAATTGGCAATTTACTTTATTAATTCGAATAAATAATGATAAATAAAATAATATTCAGTTTCAAGAAACACATATGATTCCATATTGTTATGGTATATCTCGTAAATACCAGTTTTTGAAACTTTCACTTAAATCGTAATGATATTTCTTAGAAACTTTATGCTATCTTATCAGTTGTCTGAACTTATTGAACCATAAAATGTAGCTTATCAGTCATTGTTTCAAGAACATCCACATTTCTAATAAAAGTTCTGATGTGTCAAGGAGAATGGAAGAAAAGACACACACAAAAAAAAGAGGAACGAAAAATTATGCGTCAAAGATTATGAAACACTTTTCAACACATTCAGAATATTGTAACAAAACTTCACAGTGTAACATGAGGAAAGATGATGTCTAAGTAACAATTTGGAAAACGCATTAGAGGTCTGTACGGGCCGACATTTCCAGGCCCGGGCGTAGCCCGACTCATAGAGAAAGAAATTAGGACCAACCCGGCCCGATACAAAAATTAAAAGTTCAGCCCTGGCCCGGCCCGTAGAAAAAATAATATTGGCCCGGCCCGGAAAAAAGTTAAAATCTTGGCCCGAGCCCGGCCCGGCCGGAGTGAATTTTTACAAGACATTGATTTTTACGTCGAATTGGTTAAAAATTTGTCTCGTACGAGGAGTTCTGACCAAAAATATTTATCTTAACTTTTTTATTCATGTTTATAATCCTCATTTTTGTAGAAGTGCCGCAGGCTGCGATATTTATTTTTTTAATGAATCTCTAGTTCTTGTATGCAAATGTTTCAGTTATCATTAATATTGTTAATCCATATTCCATGTATAGAAAATGTTAAAAATCTGAAAAATGCTATTCAGTAAAATCTTCTAAGACGGAATTGCATAGAAAAGAAAAAAAAATCGTTATAGACAAGTTCCCCTCTTAGCAAGTGTAACTGCATTATATATTCTTTTCTTATTTATTAGTATATTAATTTTGCATGGATCAACACGTTTTTCAGTTTAAAACAGGGTTCCGTAATAGGCAGGTTCATTTTCACACATTTTACTAAATTTTAATTTAGCTATATTTTAATATGCGTAGAAATCTACTATTCTTTAAAAATAATGAATTTTAATATTTAAGTGTAGAATAATGCGATTAAAAAATGATGCATTTTTTGCAAAAATTTTCGGGTCAGGCCTAATTTAACTGACCTTTAAATGGACCAGGCCACGCTGAGACAATGATTTTCATACGGGCTGGCTCAAAACTAGGACTGAAAATTTTGGGCCGTGAAGACTAGGAATGAAACAAGGCCCGGCTCTGTACAGAAAAATTAAGTTAGGCCCGGCCCAAGTGCCGTGAATAAAAATCGGCCCGAGCCCGGCCCGTGCAGATCTCTAAAACGCATAACGCATTTGAAAAATCAGTGTTAGCAATTACCAGGGTTCGTAAATATAATGATATTTTCTAAAATATCAAAAATATCCGATATTATGATATATATCCGATATTTTCGATACGAGTATCTATCCGATATTTTCAAAATAGTCAACTTATTGATGATTATAAATAAATTCAGGCTCAATATAAATTAGAAAATAAATAATATTGCGCTTAGCATGAAAACTTAAAAAAATCAATGTTCTAAATATATTTATCTTTGTTTTTGTTTCATTTATATAATAGACCGGGCGGCGGCGACACAAATGACTATGTCATCGAGTTACGAGATGAAATCATGATGCAGGACAAGATTTTTAGGAGTAGATTAAGGAAAGACTGATCTGCTTCGATATTTCTTGGTACGATATGAGCAGCAGCGGCCGCAAACTCGTCATTTTGGCGTCACTATCACGTCATCGAGTAACGGGATGAAACTCCCCGCAAGACTAAAATTTATAACAAAAAAAGACGTCATAATGTACAATTCAAACCCTATAAAAATAATAATTTACATTAAATTGCCATATACTCACGACTGACTTTCAAGATGAATTAATGGTTTAGGAAAAGCTTATTAACAGTACGAGAGAAAATGACTAATTCGGTATAACTTGGTACAAAGCGAGAAGAACGAGGCGCCAATTCCTATTTTGACAGTACTTTCACGTCATCGAGTTACGGCTTGAAACTTTGGCACATTAAATATACCAATTAGTACAATAGGAATATTTCAGTCTGCCTCGTCATATCTTGGTAGGAGATGAGCTGAGCGGGTCTGCAATTCTTAATTTTGGTGGCATAATCACGTCATCGAGTTACGGCTTGAAACTTTGGCACATTAAAGGTACATATTAGTTCAATAAGAATATTTCAGTCTGCCTTGTAATATCTTGGTACGCGATGAACAGAGTGATATGTACCTTTAATGAGCCAAATTTTCAAGCCGTAACTCGATGGAGTGATGATACCGCCAAAATGGGGTATTGGCGCCCCGCTCTGTTCGTCTCGTACCAAGATATGACGACGCAGACTGAAATATTCTTATTGTACTGATATGTACCTTTAATGTGGCAAATTTTCAAGTCGTAACTCGATGACGTGATTATATCGTCAAAATTAAGAATTGGCGCCCGCTGTGCTCATCTCCTACCAAGATATGACAAAGCAGAGTGAAATATTTCTATTGTACTAATCGGTATGTTTAATGTGCCAGAATTTCAAGTCGTAACTCTATGACTTGATAGTACTTAAAAAAAAAAAAAAAAAAAAAAAAAAAAAAAAAAAAAAAAAAAGGAATTGGCGTCCCACTTTGTACAAAGTTATTTCGAATCAGTCATTTTCTCACGTACTGTTAATAAGATTTTCTTAAACCATTAATTCATATTGAAAGTCGATGACGAAGTAATATATATGGCAATGTAATGTAGATTATTATGTTTATAGGGTTTAAATTGTACATTATGTCTTTTTTTTTTTTTTTTTTTTTTTTGTTATAAATTTTAATCTGCCGGGGGTTTTTACCATGATATGCGCAGGCAGACCAAAATATTCTTAAAAGACTATTCTACCTTTCATTTGGCCCCAGTTTCATCCCGTAACTCGATGACGTGATAGTGACGCCAAAATGACGAGCTAGCGCCTGCTGCTGCTCATATCGTACCAAGAAATGCCGAAGCAGACTAGTCATTCCTTAATCTACTCATCATGATTTCATTTCGTAACTCGATGACGTAGTCATTTGTATCACCACCGCCCGCTCTAATACCCTTTCAATTTGCGGTTCGAAAATAATTGATAGAAATTTTCGTTCCGAAAAATAAGTCCGAGCAGGATTCGAACTGACAATGGAAAATCTCAAAAATCCGGTATTCTGACGACCATGCTACTGAGTCGCTTGACAAAGAAGGAAATTTATCAGATTATAAACTGTAGCGTAAACTTAACGACTTATTTTATCGAGACCCCCTGCGTGTTGCGCCTTATGGCTGTCGTATATTTATATACTACCGTATCCGGTGACTCCAACCTCGGACCCTCTCCTTGTCAGTTCGGGCAACTCAAACTTGCACTAGACGTGATTTTACGAATACAATTTTATTTTTGCAATTTTTGAGTCTGTTACAAGAAGTTCAAATTCAGTTATTTTTCTTTTCAAACTCACATTTAAATATGCAATTCTATATTTTATTGCCATCCAAGTTGTATTTATAAGGCAATAAACAAAGCATAATGGTAAGAGGTTTTAAACCATATGTTTCTTTTTGCAGTTCTAATTTTTTCCCTTTGCAGTTCTACTATGTTGTTTTACTTTACAGTTCTACTTTTGCATAGAATATCGTGGCAAAACTATTTTTCGGAAGATTAATTTTGCCATACAATATTAAAACTTTTATTACTGTTTTTTTTTTTTTTTTTTTTTTTTTTAAACTACTGAACAAGTATTTTTTTTTATTAAAAAAAAGATAATCTATAACTTTTGTTTAGTGACAGCATGTAATATTTTATTATTTATATTACCAATTTATTATCAAACATCATTACATATGGTTTTTTGTATGATGCCTAAGTGCATTATTTCCTTTGTTATGTCATTATAAAAGGTCAAATATAGTCTCTTTTAATCTTGACATAAGATTTATAGCTTAAAGTTAATTAATTTATAAGTTTATGTTAGTTCGTAGTATTCTTTTAAAAATATATAAACATACCCTTTAAAAAAAATTGTAGTCTACTTTTTTTTTTTTTAAGTACTAGGGGGCTCTGCCCTCCACGAGCTACGCTCGCCAACCCCCGTTCAGACACCGCAGACTCTAAAAGCATGCTAATTTGACCGGCTTTAAAAAGATTTCAAAAGATTGAATTATAATTTAAAAAACAGTGGCGATCTCCCCTTCTATTCATTTCTCTTTGATTGGGAAATTTTAAGGCCAAATCAGCTGCTATTAAAAGATACAATGGCTGTTTTCGTCTTTGATTAAATAAAATCAGTTAAACATTTCAAAATAAGCTAATATAAAATGAATTAAGTAAACAGAGTCTTTGCCACCCGGTATTTTTTAACAAAGCGAAAAGAAAGTTTTTTTAACCCCTTGAGGGGCAAGCAAAAATGTCTCTAAATATTGAATTCTCACCGGAATAATCGAAAAAAATTATTTTTAAATAAGCAAAAGCAATTTTTCAGCGATTTTCCTTCAAAGTTAAAAATATAAAATTTAGTTATTATTTTTTGGTGAGAATTTTGTTTAAATTAGGTGGGGTATATTTTATCCCACCGCCCCTCAAGGGGTTATATAAGTCATTTTAAATGTATCGTTTTTAATCTGACGTAATTTTCACCAAACTTGTTTTTCTCTTTTTAATATTCACGTGAAAATACTTTTGTTAGAAATGAAATATTATTTGCGCTGTCCTAACAAAAATAGTCGAAAAGATCATCTCAAAATATCAAATAAATGCCTCGCGCAATTTTTAAATTTAAACTGTTTTGCAATATTATTTTTTGTTCATTTTACGTAATAAGTGTAATGTGACATAAATGTGACGTAATTTATCCTATTTAAGACTTCTAACGCATGTTAATGAATTTATTATTTTACAATATTCTTTCTCTTTTAAAATTCACGTGTAAACATAGTTTTTATGAAGTAATTTTCAATGAGTTCCTGCTTTTTATATTTTCTGTTTATAATAGTCACGTGTAAAAAATTTTTTAATTTGAAGCAAACATTATTGTTTGCGATGTTTATACAGTTGGCAACAGTTTAAATTAATACAATCTCTCTATTCTAAATTTTCTAAAATATTTAAAAAATATATCTCGAAATGCTGAAAATTTGAATTTAAAATAGAAATAAAACCTCAAAAAATGAGTCAAATTAAAGAAATAAATGCAGTCTGCACACCGGGAAATTCTAATGCATAATATGATCTAAAAATGATTAAATTCTCATGTATAGTTTTTGCTCCTATAAGACTTTTTTAATGGAACGATTTTGTCCAACTTTAGAATTAAATATCTCTTAAAATAATTCGTCGATTTGAAAACTGTCTGCATCAGCGTGTTTACCAAACATTTTTCTATAATACCACCGATTTTCATATTTTTGCATGCAATATTTTTCTTAATATTAACGAAGAAAGACATCCGGTCACAAAAAATTCAAAACCGGCGGCGGTGACAGCGTTAGTTACTTTTTAGGTAGCTTTCTTTACAAAAAAGCTACCTATTGCAGCCGTTCGGAGGAAAGCGATTTCAAAAAATTTTGGTATATTTTCATCGATCATGACCCCCAGACCCCGAAACCACCCTCCGTTCAAAATTGATATATATATATATATATATATATATATATATATATCTGACCTATGTCACACTGTAACTCCCGTAATTATGAACCGATTTCGATGTAATTCGGTGTTTACATAGTACATACCAATGTCTTGACCGAGTTCGTTGGCCAGCTTCATCCGCCATTTTGTTTCAAAATGGCGGCCATTTAAAATTTTTAAAAATATTTAAAACTTGAAATGTGGTACCAAAAAATTAAAAATGGAAAAATATTTTTTTCTTATGTATTTGACCTTTATACAAAGATTTCGGAGCAGTTTTTGTTTCGTCTATATCTTAAAAAATGGCTGAGCTATAGCATTTTGAATTTCTAGCGTGGCTGACATTTTGAAACGTTCTGAATTTTGTCACGCAATAAAAGGCGTATTTATGAACCGATTTGGATGTAATTCGGTGTGTACCTAGTACATATCAATCTCTCGACCGAGTTCGTTGGCCAGCTTCATCCGCCATTTTGTTTCAAAATGGCGGCCATTTAAAATTTTTTTAAAAATTTAAAATTTGAAATGTGGTACCAAAAAATTGAAAATGGAAAAATATTTTTTTCTTATGTATTGGACCTTTATACAAAGATTTCGGAGCAGTTTTTGTTTCGTCTATATCTTAAAAAATGGCTGAGTTATAGCATTTTGAATTTCTAGCGTGGCTGACATTTTGAAACGTCCTGATTTTTGTTACGCGATAACAGGCGTATTTATGAACCGATTTGGATGTAACTTCGTTTATACATAGTACATACCAACGTCTCGACCGGGTTCGTTGGCCAGCTTCACCCGCCATCTTGTTTAAAAATGGCGGCCATTTAAATTTTTAAGAAAAAATTAAATTTGAAATGTGGTACCAAAAATTAAAAATTGAAAAAATATTTTCTTCTTATGTGTTTGACCTTGATAAAAAGATTCGGGAGCAGTTTTTGTTTCGTCTATATCTTAAGAAATGGCTGAGTTATAGCATTTTTAATTTCTAGCGTGGCTGACATTTTGAAACGTCCTGATTTTTCTCACGTAATAACAGGCGTATTTATGAACCGACTTGGATGTACCTTGGTGTGTACATAGTACATACAAATATCTCGACCGAGTTCGTTGGCCAGCTTCATTCGCCATCTTGTTTCAAAAGGGTTGCCATTTAAAAAAATTTAAATTTTAAATTCAAAATGAGGTATTAAAAAATTGGAAAATGAAAAAGATTTTTTTTATGTGTTTGGCCTTGATACAAAGATTCCGGAGCAGTTTTTGTTTCTGAAAATTTGTTCTTTTGTTGATATCTTAAAAAATGGTTGATTTATAGCACTTGATTTTCTAGCATGGCTAACATTTTGAAACGATCTTGTATTTGTCACGCGATAACACACGCATTCGCCTATTTCGATGTAAGAAGGCATTAGGATAGTATACATCAACACCTCGACCAAGTTCGCCGGCCAGATTCATCAGCCATCTTGTTTCAAAATGGCGGCCATTAAATTAAAATATATATATATATTTAAAGTGAGGTGCAAAAAAAATTAGAAATTGAAAAAGGTTTCTTTCTTAAGTATTTGATCTTGATACAAGGATTCAGGAGCATTTTTTGTTTGTCTTTACCTTAAAAAATGGCTCAGATATAGCAGTTTCAATTTCTATTGTGGGTGATATTTTGAAAAATCTGATTTTTTGCATGCGACAGCACTCCTATATATTAACCGATTCCGATGTGAGTGAGCATGTGCACAGCAATTACTAAGGTCTCGACCAAGTTCACTGCTTAGCCTCATCCACCATGTTGTCTTAAAATGACAGGCACTTTAAGAAATTGCCGAATTTGGCAGCCAAATATAAGTTACTTTAAAGAAAAGCAGCTTGGATAAAGCTGACTAATTTCGCGAAATTCTCATTCATTATATTGATAAAAATTAGTATTGAATCTCCTATATTCGGTTTCCACTAAATTGAGCTTCGTGTGTTTGCATGATATAAGTTGGCTTTTTTAAAATAAGGATTATGAAAGCTACCTCTTCCTCCCGGCACTGGCCGGAAGGACTTTTTTTAGAATAGAAAGGTACTACAAATTAATATAAAATTATAAATAAATAGAATAAACTTTAAGCCACAAAGCTTATGTCAAGATTATTCTTGTTGAAACCACAAGCGTTTAAAAAGTCGTTCGTCTGACATTTGTCTAAAAGAGACTATGGGTGTATTGATAGAATAAAAAATAGATTTGTCATTTTATATCTGGCGTTTATGTCTGGACTTCTTATCTGGCGTTTATATCTTTGTACTGATGTTACTACAATAAATTAAAAATTGCCCAGAATAATATTTTTCACAACGAATAACAAACATGTTTTGAAGTGGTCTTCGAGGAAGTTCTCAATTTAGTCACAATGCGACGTCACTGAGTGGTGACATTGTGGTCACACACGTTATGCTTTTTACTTCCTTCTATCTTTATAAGAAGAAAGTATTGGATTCGTGAAAAATTTCGACTTCCGGTTTTCAACGGATTTATACGTTTTAGAATGCCCAGAACACGATTTGATGATTTTTAGAAAATGTCTGTCTGTGAGTCTGTTTGTCACTCTGTGAGTCTGTACGTGACAAAAATATTGTGGACGCTCTATCTCAAGACCTAATGCACGGAATTTCACAAAACTTTATATTTAGTTAGGCCTTGATATAAATTGGACCTGATTAGTTTATGGTGAAAATCGCCCAAAAGGTGGCATTGCTCTGCGGCATTTTTCACGATTTCTGCAATAGCTATATCTCAAGAACTACTACACGGATTTTCATAAAACTTCAGATTTAGTTAGTCCAGGACATAGTTTGGTGCTGATTACTTTTTTGTGAAAATCACCCAACAGGTGGCGCTGCTATGCTGCATTATTCATGATTATCGCAATAGCTCTAACTCAAGAAAAAATGAACGAATTTTCATCAAACATCAGATTCTGTTAGTCCCTGATATAAATTACAGCTTTTTAATTTTTGGTGTAAATCGCCCAACACGTGGCGCTGCTGTGGTGCATTTTTCACGATTCCCGCAAGAGCTGTATCTCAAGAACTATTGCACGGATTTTCATCAAACTTCAGATTTAGTTAGTCCTTGACATGAATTGACGTATAAATTAGTGCTGTTTAATTTTTGGTGTAAATCGCTCAACAGGTGGCGCTGCTATGCTGTATTTTTTGCGATTTCCGCAATAGCTTTATCTTAAGAACTAATGCTTGGATGTTCAACAAACTTCAGATTCAGGTATACCTTGATATCATTTAGTGCTGCTTATTTTTGGTGTAAATCGCTCAACAGGTGGCGCTGCTATGCTACATTTTTCAGAATTTCCGCTATAGCTCTATCTCAAGAACTAATGCACGAATTTTCATCCAACTTCAAATTCAGATATACTTTGATATGAATTGGTGCTAAATCGTTGTTATTTCTTGTACTATTTAAATGATTTAATTGACGTGATTTATATAGAAGAAAGTTTTGTGATGGCCACAACATACTAGTTTTTAAAAGGGAGGGTATAGGTCAGGGTTGGCCAACCTTATGGCACGCGTGCCAGAGTTGGCACATAATCTAATTTTTCAGGCACGCGAAAAGTTTGGTAATCGTTATACAGATAAAATCCATTTTTTATTTCTATTATAACCGATAAAATTGTGTTCCATATGTGCAGACAATCGCAAATAATGTAATTACTTTTTAACATAAATCAATACATTGGGTTAATTTTCTTTTCCTATGATGCTATGCATCGTTTTTGACAAGTATTTTGGCTTTTTATATGAATTTAAAAAACTGTAATTTTCAAATGAATTTCGTTTGACAGTCACTGCAATAAAATGGCAAATGGATTCAATTTAGCTATGTACATTTGTAAAAATAACAAAATAGCAAACAGATATTGAGCTTTTTCCATCGAACGTACAACAGCAAAAGTCTCATAAATGCATTATGAGTACATTGTTTAAAAAGCAACTTGGAAAACGAGATGTTGCATTAATAGTAAGTTAAAAATTAATGAAATGAAAACTCGTACTCCCCCCCCCCCCCTTATTACAGTACATACCGCATAAATAAATCCTATTTACGAATTAAAAATTTATTCATTTAATGATGACTGTACGTATAGAGAAAAATCCCATTTTGATTTTTAATATTTTTAATTATTAATTATATTAATGCATGAAAGCAACCGATTTTATAACCAGTGTGTCGTATAAATATCGTAATCCTCAAAATTATTTTTGTATAAGTTTGGCACGGTACAGTGTTGATAGATGTTGTTTGTGAATTTTCGGCACGCGCACGTGAACTGGTTCGCCGACAATGGTATAGGTGATATATAAAATATATGCTGCTGCTGACATAACTCTTAACTGAGAGGAGATATGCCATATAAACAATGCAATTAAAGCAAACAATGTAAACAATGCAAAGGTATTTGATATATATATACATAACCATTATAGAATATTACGAATCATCATCATTTTTAAATAAAATTTATAAATTGAGTATCAAGACATGATACAGACATTATACAGATTAAATTGTATCAACAATTATTAAATTAACTAATCACTAATGAATTTTATAAAAATTAGATCCAAACATTTATAAATGAAGTATTAAAAAATCATAACATTTAAAATATGCGAAAGGTAAATATTAACAGGAAGGTGAATGCATAAAAAGAATAAATAAATAACGATAACTATGTAGAAAATCATAAATATTTGAACTATTTTGTCAAGCTATTTGTAACCAAAAGAAGTTGGCCAATGAAAAAAAGACCAGAAAAAATGAGTCATTGTCAGCACCAATAAATTCATTGTACGAAATGTAGGATATCAAAATTGAATATACATTAATTGAATATACATTAATTGAATATACATTAATTCAATAAGAAAAACTACAAAATGAATGCAAAAGGGGAGAACTATCATGAATATAAATGGAAAAAATGGAACTATGATTCGTAACTCGTTTCCAAGGTCAATATTACGATAGCATATGTAAAATACGGTTAATTTCTGAAGTATAAATAATAATAATCCACCGCTTAAATGCATATTTCTACTATTGCCCCATTAACCGTAACCAGAAAAAATAAGAAAGAAATATATTAATAAATAAATCTATAAAATTTGGACCATCAAGCACCTTTACACATGTTATTTAGATGAGTTGCAATTAATGGCGAATTCTGATAGTTCAAAAAGAGCATATTAAGGGAATAACTTTATTAATAATATAAATATAATAATTATTAAGTATTATCGTAATAAAACTAAACATAATAAATTATTTTACATTATATTTAAAGGATCTGAGAGTAAATAGATTATAAATAGGATGGAAGAAATACAGTTTTTAATTTAGGGGTGGGAAATCACGTAATATATATTAACTGGTAATACATGATATTTTTTTTATGAAAAAAAAGGAATGTGAACAATTTATAGTGCCTCCATCTACTGGTAATTTTTCAAGTTATAAACTACAGTGAAACTTCTCTGTAAGGACTACCTACCGATCCATTGAAAATTGGCCCTTATGAGAGGTGGCCTTTGAATTGGGGTGATTTTTCATTTAGATTTAGATCAAATTTTTCATTTCTCTTTCTTTTTATCCCGCGATTTTTAAAATTTGCATATTCTTTCAGTAAGTTATCTTTGTTTTTAACAATATTTTTTATTTAATTCTTGCTCCAATTAAACTGTGAAGCCAATTTTCTTGCAGATGTTCCTTGATCATGACAATTAAGAACTTTGATTTTGTTATTCAAATCCAAATGCACTCTTAGGCTTGATTTAGGTGCCATAATTTTAAATTTTAAAGCCTGAGCATAAAGTTTCTAGTGTAAAAATTGTGCTTCAATATGCATTCACAGTTTTAGTAAATATGGAATCAGTGTTTCTAGATAACCTGTTAACCTTTGTGTGCCCACAACAAAGGGTCAAGTTTCCTCTCCAACCCAATCCCTACAGATTGAAAAGTCAAACAAAGTGTGAGGAACACCTGTTTGTCTCACTTGTGCAAAAGTTTGTGCTCCTTCGTTATGTTACTAAATCCTCTTCATCTCCCCCTGCCTTGTTTGTTCCAAGTGCAGCTGTTTGCTGAACTCTTTATCTTTTGATTCAGAAATTCAATACACCTGTTTAGGATTTAAGGCACATGTGGAAAAAATGGTCTTTATGAGAGGTAGGTGCGGCCCCTAATAGGAGCAAATTTAACATTATGTCTATAGAAAAAAATTTCGTTCCTAAAAATATTGGCCTTTAATAGAGGTGGCCTTTGAATAGGGGTGGCCTTTAAAAGAAGTTTCACTGTATTTTAAATTAATAGTAAATAAAATACTTTTAGTTCTGCCATCTATATTATACTATTGAAACCAAGAATGGAGAATTACTTTACAAGTTGTTGAAAATCAAAAATCAATTTTTATTCTTAATTTCAAAAACCCAACATCACAACACTTTTGTATAATTCTAAATCAGCTAATTACAATATTGATTACAAATAATCAGGATCTATAGTGTCTTGATAACATGCTTTAAATTATAATTCAGAAAAAAAAAAATAATAGTATTGAAAAAAATAATAACAATAATAATAATAAATTAAAAGTTTCCTATACTTCTCTTCCCTTTTTAAAATTTAATTTTATATATATCAAATGCCTTTGAATAAAAATTTATATACATATATGTATATATATTTTTTCAAAGGAAATTAAATTTGGCTGAGAGCATGAGCAGATAGATGGCACAGCAGTATATTCAACCTGTCCCACAAAAGGCCTCAACACACAAACATCGAAGTGAGAAGTTGTCATTACAGGGTGTATAGCAAGTGTCATAAAAAAAAAAAAAAAAAAAAGCAATTTAACAAATTACAAAGGCCATTTGGAAATGATTTTTTCAAAGACTAAAATTTAAGACATAAAAAATCGCACGGAGTTGATCATACATTACGTACGCCATGAATTACATTTTTCGGTACTGTAAATTTTTAAACTTCTACGGAGCTGGTCATGCATTACGTACGCCATGGATTAAACATTAATATTCCTGGACCCATTTTAAATGAAATTTCATTCTTAAACTTCTAAACATCCCACAATATTACTTTTTACACCGTCGTATAGAGAAAAAAAATATGCTTTTAAATGCAATTTGTTTGAAAGCTGTATCTCAATTTGTTTCTGAGTTATTAATTTTTTTTGTAGTTTTTATTACTTTTTGTCATAGTGGCAACAGTATCCATCTCTGTTGAAAGTAAAGGGAAAATACAGATTACCGTATAGACCAATCAGGCAACCAATAAAATGCTTCAGATATGTTTTTGATTTCCCACCCTGACGAGGACAATAACCATTTTTCCAAATGCTTAAGAAACCTATTAAATTCATTCAGATGACACGAACCCCAAAATTATCCTTGTACACTATTTCAAACATACTAAAATTGATATACATTAACGTGATGCATAACAAGTTCTTTCTTTGCTATACACTAGGGTGCGCCTAACATTTATCGTTTATTTACAGGGGCACACAAACGAATTCGGTTACAATACTGTCTGGGGTGGTCGAAGTGTGTTTTTCAGTTGTGGTATGCATTTTTATATATTTAACTACTAATTTACTTGGTGTGTATAAATTATATCGATCATTTACAGGGCTACACCAAAGAATTCGAATAAAATCCAGTTTATTAACGGACATTGCTGAAGGAGAACTTTCAGCTGTGTTATGGGTTTTCTAACAGAACTAAATTGTAGAATACTATGTATGTAGAATATACATACAAATCTAAAGATCATATACAGGACTGGATTTCGGATACTTTTTCCACTATAGATGGTAAATGATGTAATTGAGTTTTCAAATGTATTACGAATTTTCCGAATTGTTTACTTCCTTATCATCGTTCACCATTTTAAATGGTGAAATTTGGTTACAGTATCCTGAATGTGTTGACAAGTGTTTCAAAATAAATGCTTCATGCATGATTTTTCTTGTTTGATTTTGTATAATGGATTTCAAAAGTTTCTTAAATCAACTGTTTTTTTTTTCTTTTCTTTTTTACGTTTGTTCCTGAAAAGATTTTTGGTATGCTGGCAAACATGCTTTTCACTCGATTCCAGCTTTTTTTATTTAAATTTATTTATTTTTAAAGCAACATTAGATTTTTTTTTTTTTTTCTTTTTTTTTTAATCTACGGCTGAAAAGTATCAATTTAAATCATGGTTTTATTGACAAGTATGATAGCCCAGTGGTAGAGGAGCAAAGAAACGTCCAATTCGGCAATAATTAGGGAAAAGCTGGAAATTGTTTTAATCCCTTCAGTTTATGTCTAGAATGAATATGCTATGTTTTTGCCCTCGTACTAGGTGAGCGTTAGGAATTATACATTGATTTATAATTAAAAAACATGTTTTTTTTTCTTTTAATACCATAATACTATCTCGAAATCACTAACTTTTTCAAAAACATTGTCAATACAAATGTTGTAAAGCATAAAATTCTGAATAAAATGAGTATCTACACTTAATACTTTTGTTGAATATTAAGGTCACAATTCTACTTTAAAGTTTTAGCCCCGTGGTCAGAGGGTTGAACTCAGAATTAATTAGGGGAAAACTGGAAATCATTTTAATCCCTTCAGATTAAATCTAAAATGAATATTCTATGTTTTCCCCTTCGTACTAAGTGAGCGTTAGGAAATATGTAGACATTTACATTCGAAGAACACGTTTTTCTTTAATATTTTTAACAATATCTGAAATTGCGACCTTAATTTTGAACAAAAAAATTAACGTGAGTATTCATTTTATTCAAAATTTTAAGTTCTATAACATCTGTATTGGCAATTTTTTGATATAGTTAGCTGTTTTGAGATATTGCTAAGGT
Source organism: Maratus speciosus (assembly GCA_963932465.1). Classification (NCBI taxonomy): domain Eukaryota; kingdom Metazoa; phylum Arthropoda; class Arachnida; order Araneae; family Salticidae; genus Maratus; species Maratus speciosus. Next base: position 594,990,530 of record OZ010788.1, on the reverse strand, counting down.
TCTGGTCTCTCCTATTTTGAAGCACTTGATTAGTGATTAAGGCAAAATTTTGAAATGGAAATGCAACCTTAATTTTGAACAAATATATTAATGTGGGTGCTCATTTTATTCAGAATTTTATGCTCTACAACATTTGCATTGACAATGTTTTTAATAGACTTAGCTGTTTTGAGATATTCTTAGGTGACTTGGTCTCTCCGGACTTCAAGCTCTTGATAAGCGATTAAGGCAAATTTTTGAAATTAGAATTGCGACCTTAATTTTGAACAAAAATATTAATGTGGGTGCTCATTTTATTCAGAATTTTAAGCTCTACAACATTTGCATTGAAAATGTTTTTGATAGAATTAACTATTTTGATATATTGTTAAAAATATTAAGGAAAAACATGTTTTTCGAATGTAAATACGTACATATTTCCTAACGCTCACTTGGTACGAGGGGGAAAACATAGAATATTCATTTTAGACCTAATCTGAAGGGATTAAAACGATTTCCAGTTTTCCCCTAATTAATTCTGAGTTCAACCCTCTGACTACGTGGCTAAACTTTTAAAGTAAAATTGTGACCTTAATATTCAACAAAAGTATTAAGTGTAGCTACTCATTTTATTCAGAATTTTAAGCTCTACAACATTTGTATTGACAATGTTTTTGTAAAAGTTAGTGGTTTCGAGTTAGTGTTATGGTATTTTAAAAAAACGTGTTTTTTGACTATAAATCAATGTATAATTCCTAACGCTCACCTAGTACGCGGGGGAAAACGTAGCATATTCATTCTAGACTTAAACTGAAGGGGTTAAAACAATTTCCAGCTTTCCCCTAATTTTTTCCGAATTCAACTCCCTAACTACTGGGCTATCGTCCTTATTGTTCAAAAGAAAAATACATAGAAATAGTTTTAACTTTAAGTTTTTGGAAGCATAAAACGTTTTCGTTTAAACATTAGTCTTTCTTGGTTCTGCAGAAGTAATTCTTTATCCGTCCACCTTTGTAGTTGTCCCATCTAAGAATTTTCTTGTATAGGTTATCTCCTGGTGAGTCAGTGCATCTAACATCTCTATGACCGTGAATTTCTCGAGTCGGCGTCGAATATCCCTAAAATGTAATAGAAGAACTGTTAAAAAGGATCATACAAAAGATGATATAGGGTAAGGTGCCCTATTATCGTCCCCCAGTCACTTGTGGGCGTTTGGAAGTTGTAATTTTCAGTGAAAATCTACCAAATTTGGATTTTACATAGACTAAGTACCCACGCACATAGAAACGTAGGTGAATATCGTACAAAAAAATTTTAACAATGCGAAAAATTGTTTTTTCAAAAGTATCTAAAAAATGCAAAAGAAAAAAATTGTCCCAATTTCGTCCCCTTTAAAAAATCCAATACACCGAGGCTTAACTTATAACTAAATCAAAAAATTTTTCTAAATGAGTAAGTAATTTAATTTACATTAAAGTAAGACACAAAGAAATGCACTAATTATCAGTGGAAGAACAACATAACGAAACATTAGCATAGGTTCCAACCTTTCGATTTTTTTCAAACCAATATTTTGATGCAGAAATACTTGCTTTATACAATCGCAGTTTTAACGAAATTAAATAAAGAAAACATTTTTGTAAGATTTTACTGGTATCCACAAAATCGGGAGATTGGCAACTATGCGTTAGCCATCCAAACATGAGGAAAAAATTAAGAAAAATGTCATTAAAAAGCATTCATAATTTCGTCCCCGGGACGAAAATAAGAACTGCAAGGGGGGCGAAATTGGGACCACGCTACTTCCCAGTATTACGGATCTTCAGTTCCCGTAAGATGAACTGGGCGCTCTAAAACTCACTGTATGCTACTGTCAGCATCATAACAACGTAAAATACATGCAATGAATAAGAAATAAATATTTACAGTACAGTAAATAACATTCTACAAACGACGTAATAAGAACTCAGATCTTCTAAAAATAGGAAATTCGCCGTCTTTAATTTATGCATGCGTCTTGGCGAACGAAACTTTCAACACTGACCCCTTTTACCTTCCGTCCCCTGTGCCTTGCGTCATTAGTGGCGCCACTTTCGCAGAAGCGGAGAAGTTAAGGGGGAACGAAATTAGGAGAGGGGACGAAATATGGCACTTTACCCTATAGAGGAAGTTCTAGAATGGTCGGAGAATATGGAATACTTCAATATATGGCGCATACGATGTTGCAGTCAAGCGTAAATATGCCATACGACTTCCCAGTACTATCATGAGCCACTGTGCTCAGGTCTGTTTGGATACCTGTTGTTGGAGCGACGCGGTGAAATCAAATCTTATTCTCAATTTTTAGCAGTTAAATTTTATAAAATTAGCATTAATTATAAAATCTCATTGTCAGTGATGTTAACCAAGTTCAGTATAAAGTTGAGCAGTTTATGTATATTGCTGTGTTACTCAGTTTTTCTCTATGCTGACTTGTTAACGAGTGAAGAGGTTACGTTTTGCAAGATGGTGTTTCGGGTAACATGGAATATCAGCTAGACAACTGTTTCAAGACGATTCTAAAAATTAAGACAGTTTTTCAAAGAATCTGATGATTTATAGATGATGTATACTCATTAAATAAATTGGGTTATTCCCTTAAATCGAGGTTTTTCTTGCAATTTTAATATTTCTTATAACCCTATTCCATATTACCCGACTGGTTGCCATTATCCGAAAAGTGTAAATTTTTTTTAGGGTTCCGTACTTAAAAAGTAACAAGAAAGAAAAATCGTGCGTTAAGCATAGCTTGTGAAACACTTTCCAACACTTTCTGAATGTTTTAACAAAACTTCGTTATTTAGGGAAATAAGGTAAATAAGATAACTAAGTAAACATTTTATAAAACGCATAAAACATTTGAAAAACTGATTTCAGTAGTTACCGTCCATAGCCAAATATGTATTCCAATTCTTTTGAACAGCTCTGTATTTGATCTGTAGGTTGATATATATACTATACAATGGGAAAATTTAGCTTAGAAAGAAAATGCATAACAGGTTGAAATTCATCTTTCAGCAATTTATACTAAAAGATGGAAACATGCTTAAATACTTTTGTACAGCCCTGTAGTTTACCTAGTACCTTTATTACATGCCACTATTAAGCTGAAATTTAATTCAAACTAAAACACTCTTAAACTACTGAAATTTCATTTTCAGAAATTATCACCCATAGACGGTCATGTATCCAACTCTTTGCGTGGCCCTGTATATCATTTTATCTATATTCTACAAATATTTCCTAGTAAACTAAATTCAGTTCAGCGTAAAAATGCATAACTCCTTTAAAATCCACCTTTAAGCAATTTATGCTCATACTCAGTAACCTTTACGAATTCATTTCTGTAGCCCTGTATATGAACTGTAGCATTTATACGCACTTTATTGCATGCATAAATATAGTGAAAAAAGCGCACAACATAATTAAAAATGCATTTCGAGCAATCATTTCTAATATACAGTAATTCGGATACAATATAGTATCTGAAATCTTTTCAAATACACCGCAAACAATTCTCCCTATGCCATTATGAAGGGAATTCTTTTGTGTGGCCCTGTAAATGAACAATAACTATTCTTTGCACCGCATATTCAACAGAATGCATATTTTAGTGGACTTCATACATGAATATCAATTTTACTATGTCTGAAAGAGTGTAACACCATTAAAAATCATTTGAAACGATTTTTTCCCAATGGCCGTAATGTAACCGAAAAATTTTGACTGTCTCTGTAAATTAACTAAACATGCTACAAACTTCATTTGAAATAGAGAATGTGCTATATGGTAGAGGTCACTAACATCCAAAAATTTCAGAATGATCCGAGCATATTGACGAGAGTTAAAGCGTGGACAGACGGACAGACAAACCGAAGTCATAAACACTTTTCAACTTTGTTGGAACGTGTTAAAAACGGAACCATTATAAGATCACTTCTGTGTTTGTCTACCCGTCTGTCACAGACATTTTACTGGTAAACTATGGAACATGGAAAGTTCAAATTGGGGGAAGTAATAAAGATTAAAGACTACTGACCCACATATTTACAGATTATCAAACATTCACAAATATATTTATGAAAAACGTAGAGGCGCTAATTAAGTTACTTGAAAAAAAAAATATTTTCTTTGTATATTGTGTGAGGTATCGTGGAAAGCTTTCGTAACGCTGAACTCAAAAATATATTTCTTTTAATTTTAGGTATTATATTTTCAAAGATATCGTCAAAAATGTAATGCAAAAATATGCCCCCCCCCCCTCTATTTCCGAATCTACTGAAACTTAAAGTTTGCAGGAAAATTATAGCGATTACCCTAGGTTACATAGTTTTTGAGAAAAGCGCATTTTCCGTGACACACATATTTCGATTTGCGGGCATTCAGCAAAGGTGTTGAGGACCACTAGAGGTACCTATCGTATCGGAAGTATAAAAGCATTGTTGATAAGGATTTTCGAAAAAAATCGCCGGTAATTAGCTGAGATATTAACCCTTAAAGATACGGACGGTTTGGACATACATAATGACAGGAGCGGCGTACTCTATGTACCATCGGCTTTTAATGCTTAGATAACAATTTTTAATGCTATATTTGTGTAATGCAATGCCCAGTAGCAGTATAAAAGCAATAAACGTCAAATTGTTAAAAACAGACTAATATAATTAGAATTAATCACATAAATGCTATTGGATTCGCGGCTAGTTCGCGTAGAGTGGATCTTTTAATACGCCTCCCGTGTCTTTAAAAGTTAATTGAAAACCTATGTAAAATAACTTGCACGGATCAAGGCGGCGTTGCATCTTTGCAACCTCCTTTTGAAGCGCGCTAGCACAATGCTCAGTTTAAACTTTGAGAAACGGTTTTGTTTTATGAAATGCCAAATGAAGTTTAAATATGCACTACTTTTATTGTCAGTACAGAATTAAGTTCATCATAAACAGATTAAGATAAGATTAAAAAAAAGAGTTACACAGAATAAGACTATTTGATATTATTTAGGCTTCACATCTCTTTGAACTTTTATGATATACCCATTCATACTTTTCTAATATATACATCTATATCCAACCCTACTTTGTACAGTTTTTTTACAAAGTCTTATTATTCTTTTAGCAACGATTTGTTTTATTAATACAGTTAATAATGTACATATATATAATACGGAACCCTCTGAGCGCGAGTAATACTCCCACTTAACCGTTTATTTAAAGCTTAGTATTGATAAGTATTTTTTTTTCCTCCACTTTAAATGCATTAAAAATGTGTTAAGAAGTAGTCAAAGTTTGTTCTTTCTTAACTTTTAATGAATTTGACTTACAAATAAAAATGTAAATGGTATTCCATAATATCCGAACTTTCTCTCTCTATATGAAAGTATTATTCAATTGCAATATAAAAAGTAGTCGGATGAGGCAATCCCAAAACTTTCTTGTATCTTATACATGCTAATACTTTCTGAAAAATGAAGCATATCAGAGCCACCAGTTAGGGATTTACACCGAAATCTAATCCCCAACAACTTATGTCAAGTTCTAATTCAATCTGAAGTTTGATGAAAATCCATGCATTAGTTTTTGAGATAGAACTATTGCGGAAATCGTAAAAAATCTGCATAGCAGCGCTACCTGTTGGGCAATTTACTCCAAAATCCAATCAGGACCAATTTATATCAGAGACTAACTGAATCTGAATTTTGATGAAAATTCATGCTTTAGTTCTTGAGATACAGTTATTGCGTAAATCGTGATAAATGCAGCCTAGCAGCACCACCTGTTAGGAGATTTACACCAAAAACTAAACAACATTTATGTATATCAGGAACTTACTGAATCTGAAGTTTGATGAAAATTCGTGCATTAGTTCTCGAGATAGAGCTATTGCGATAATCATTAGTAATGTCGCATAGCAGCGCCACCTGTTGGGATATTTATACCAAAAGGTAATCAGCACCAAAGTATATCAAGAACTAACGGAATCTGAAGTTTTATTAAATTCCATTCATTAGTTCTTGAGATAGAGCGCCCACAAAATTTGTGTCACATACACTGTTAAAAATTTGCAGCATTCTGGCAGGTCATTTGACCGTTTTTTCCGAAAACGGTTATACAACCGTAATTTAACACTATTCTGACCATATTATTGGCCATTTCATGGTCAGAATATAGTTAAATTATGGTTATGAAACCGTTTTTTCAAAAAACGGTCGAATGACCTGCCAGAATGCTGCATATTTTTAACAGTGTACAGACAGACAGACGGACAGACTCACAGACAGACATTTTGTAAAAACATTTTTCGGAGCCTCTGACCACTAAAACGTGTAACTGGAATTCGAAAATTTTCACGAATCCAATACTTTATTCTTGTAAAGATAGAAAAAAGTAATAATATAATCTGTTATCGGGTTATGTTTGAATATTTGGTAATATCTCGGAATAAGTTGACATCTAATAATCCTGAAAACAATGTACAGTTTTGGCTCATTCGACTTGATATCGATAGCCTTAAATATTTTAGTTCCAGTTTATACCGCCAGGGGACGCTTTTATATCTCGCGTTCTATGGGCGCAATCACAACGGGGTTTGGCTTATTAAACTTCGTTTTCGATGGCTTTGTTCGGAAGGTGCTTTGTTTAGAACAGAGTGCGCACATTAGCGGTGGAAATTGAGACTAACAGATTTTGTTTAAATAATATAACTTGAACATTTCTATTTTAATTAAAAAAATAACTTCCTTTTATAATAATTTTAAAATTAAATTTATTGTTGCTACCATCTATGTAAGGATTTAACCCATTAACTGCTGAAACTATAACATAGGATAATCATTATTTTTTTGCAAAAAAAGTTTACCACCCCAAATTTTGAATGAAAACCTTCGCTTTATTTAATAATCAAAAGTTTCTGATATTAAGTAAGCCACATTTTTTAATTCAAAAATAGTGGTAGCTTTATAGTAAATTTAAGCATAGGCATTTAATTTACTGTTGCGTCAACACAAGACCAGCGGGTAATGGGTTAATAATTATAAATTAATTTATTATTTTCTTTAAATTTATTAATTAAGGAGTCTCAGGACTCTTAAAGCTTTAAAATTTTCAAAATTTTAATTTTTTTAGATGTTAAACTCCTATCTTTTCTGAACATTTTGATATAATTCTTTCCTTGAAATTTCTATTAGAACAGAAGTTATGACTTTTAAAATTATACCCGCTCAATAGCTGAAGCGGCATTTCCGAAACTTGGAAGTCATTTTTCTCTAAATGACGTTTTTGGGCATAACGCGCACGATATCTCAAAAACTTCTGAATATTTTTTCCTGAAATTTTCAAAACATATGTTTCGTGTTAGTCTGTACCAACTAAACCTAAAATTTCCATTTTATTGTTTAAAAAAAATATTTTTTTTACGTGATTATACTGTTGAAATTTTCTAAATTTTCCACTAGCTAAATACAACTTTGTCTTAAAAATATCAAAATGCTTTCAATACAAATTTATTTAGGTTCAGGGTAATTATTATAATCTGAAGTATAAGTTAAGCACCAAAATTTTCATTCTAGTTGCAAAATTTATTTTGCAATCAATATGTTATGCCGATTTTCTGCTCGTGAAATGTCTGACAGTTTGGAGTCCCCTGTAAATGCTAATTCTGCATCTTGAATTTTTTTTAAATACATGAAAGGGAAAAACACACTTATATCTTTCATCCCAATTAAAATTGTGTCTTAAAATCAAATACATTTTAAAATATTAAATTTTGAAAATGGTCATTTTTTCTTTTTTTTTCCAATTTTAAGAGTCCTGGCACCTCTTAAAGGATTTATTAATTAAATGATATGTTTTTGGATTAAATGATTTTATTAAAGTATTAAGTATTTTAAAATGAATATTGAACGAAAAGCCCTGTGCGATCTGCAACCACACTTACCTACTTGTTTATGGAAAGTGGTCTACGGTATAATGGAGAAGTACAAAAGTAGCACAATTTTTTCCGCTTTTTTTGAGTTATAAAAGATTTTTTTGTTCGAATTATCCGCTGTGATAAAAATAAGTTTAAAAAACTAGTTTTTATAATAATTGTAATGCAAAGTTTTCAGGATTTTGTGTTTAGTTCGAATTAGTCGAAAGTTCGGGGTTCAAAATATTGCAAATCTTGTATTGCTGTAATACACAAGCTGGTAAAATGACTTGACTATACTAAAATATTTGCATCGTCTGAAAATCCTAAATTTGCGCCCTTTTTTCTGGCCCCGCCCGAGCTTTCTTAACAGTAAATTTAAGAGTCCTGACACCCCTTAAAGGATTTATTAATTAAAGGATATGTTTTTTGGATTAAATGATTTGATTAAAGGATTAAGAATTTTGAAATGAATATTGAACGAAAAGCCCTGTGCGATCTGCAACCACACTTACCCTCTTGGTTATTGAAAGTGGACTACGGTATAATGGAGAAGTACAAAAATAGCACAATTTTTTCCCCTTTTTGAGTTATAAAAGATTTTTTTGTTCGAATTATCTGCTGTGATAAAAATAAGTTTAAAAAACTAGTTTTTATAATAATTGTAATGTAAAATTTTCAGGATTTTGTGTTTAGTTCGAATTAGTCGAAAGTTCGGAGTTCAAAATATTGCAAATCCGCTGTACTACACAAGCTGGTAAAGTGACTTGAGTATACTAAAATATTTGCATCGTTTGAAAATCCTAAATTTGTGCCTTTTATTCTGGCTCCGCCTGAGCTTTCTTAACAGTAAAATTAAGAGTCCTGACACCCCTTAAAGGATTTATTAATTAAATGATATGTTTTTTGGATTAAATGATTTGATTAAAGGATTAAGGATTTTGAAATGAATATTGAACGAAAAGCCCTGTGCGATCTGCAACCACACTTACCCACTTGGTTATTGAAACTGGACTACGGTATAATGGAGAAGTACAAAAATAGCACAATTTTCCCCCCTTTTTTTGAGTTATAAAAGATTTTTTTGTTCGAATTATCTGCTGTGATAAAAATAAGTTTAAAAAACTAGTTTTTATAATAATTGTAATGTAAAATTTTCAGGATTTTGTGTTTAGTTCGAATTAGTCGAAAGTTCGGGGTTCAAAATATTGCAAATCCGCTGTAATACACAAGCTGGTAAAATGACTTGAGTATACTAAAATATTTGCATCGTCTGAAAATCCTAAATTTGCGCCCTTTTTTCTGGCCCCGCCCGAGCTTTCTTAACAGTAAATTTAAGAGTCCTGACACCCCTTAAAGGATTTATTAATTAAAGGATATGTTTTTTGGATTAAATGATTTGATTAAAGGATTAAGAATTTTGAAATGAATATTGAACGAAAAGCCCTGTGCGATCTGCAACCACACTTACCTACTTGTTTATGGAAAGTGGTCTACGGTATAATGGAGAAGTACAAAAGTAGCACAATTTTTTCCGTTTTTTTTGAGTTATAAAAGATTTTTTTGTTCGAATTATCCGCTGTGATAAAAATAAGTTTAAAAAACTAGTTTTTATAATAATTGTAATGCAAAGTTTTCAGGATTTTGTGTTTAGTTCGAATTAGTCGAAAGTTCGGGGTTCAAAATATTGCAAATCTTGTATTGCTGTAATACACAAGCTGGTAAAATGACTTGACTATACTAAAATATTTGCATCGTCTGAAAATCCTAAATTTGCGCCCTTTTTTCTGGCCCCGCCCGAGCTTTCTTAACAGTAAATTTAAGAGTCCTGACACCCCTTAAAGGATTTATTAATTAAAGGATATGTTTTTTGGATTAAATGATTTGATTAAAGGATTAAGAATTTTGAAATGAATATTGAACGAAAAGCCCTGTGCGATCTGCAACCACACTTACCCTCTTGGTTATTGAAAGTGGACTACGGTATAATGGAGAAGTACAAAAATAGCACAATTTTTTCCCCTTTTTGAGTTATAAAAGATTTTTTTGTTCGAATTATCCGCTGTGATAAAAATAAGTTTAAAAAACTAGTTTTTATAATAATTGTAATGTAAAGTTTTCAGGATTTTGTGTTTAGTTCGAATTAGTCGAAAGTTCGGAGTTCAAAATATTGCAAATCCGCTGTACTACACAAGCTGGTAAAGTGACTTGAGTATACTAAAATATTTGCATCGATTGAAAATCCTAAATTTGTGCCTTTTATTCTGGCTCCGCCTGAGCTTTCTTAACAGTAAATTTAAGAGTCCTGACACCCCTTAAAGGATTTATTAATTAAATGATATGTTTTTTGGATTAAATGATTTGATTAAAGGATTAAGGATTTTGAAATGAATATTGAACGAAAAGCCCTGTGCGATCTGCAACCACACTTACCCACTTGGTTATTGAAACTGGACTACGGTATAATGGAGAAGTACAAAAATAGCACAATTTTCCCCCCTTTTTTTGAGTTATAAAAGATTTTTTTGTTCGAATTATCTGCTGTGATAAAAATAAGTTTAAAAAACTAGTTTTTATAATAATTGTAATGTAAAATTTTCAGGATTTTGTGTTTAGTTCGAATTAGTCGAAAGTTCGGGGTTCAAAATATTGCAAATCCGCTGTAATACACAAGCTGGTAAAATGACTTGAGTATACTAAAATATTTGCATCGTCTGAAAATCCTAAATTTGCGCCCTTTTTTCTGGCCCCGCCCGAGCTTTCTTAACAGTAAATTTAAGAGTCCTGACACCCCTTAAAGGATTTATTAATTAAAGGATATGTTTTTTGGATTAAATGATTTGATTAAAGGATTAAGAATTTTGAAATGAATATTGAACGAAAAGCCCTGTGCGATCTGCAACCACACTTACCCTCTTGGTTATTGAAAGTGGACTACGGTATAATGGAGAAGTACAAAAATAGCACAATTTTTTCCCCTTTTTGAGTTATAAAAGATTTTTTTGTTCGAATTATCTGCTGTGATAAAAATAAGTTTAAAAAACTAGTTTTTATAATAATTGTAATGTAAAATTTTCAGGATTTTGTGTTTAGTTCGAATTAGTCGAAAGTTCGGAGTTCAAAATATTGCAAATCCGCTGTACTACACAAGCTGGTAAAGTGACTTGAGTATACTAAAATATTTGCATCGTTTGAAAATCCTAAATTTGTGCCTTTTATTCTGGCTCCGCCTGAGCTTTCTTAACAGTAAAATTAAGAGTCCTGACACCCCTTAAAGGATTTATTAATTAAATGATATGTTTTTTGGATTAAATGATTTGATTAAAGGATTAAGGATTTTGAAATGAATATTGAACGAAAAGCCCTGTGCGATCTGCAACCACACTTACCCACTTGGTTATTGAAACTGGACTACGGTATAATGGAGAAGTACAAAAATAGCACAATTTTCCCCCCTTTTTTTGAGTTATAAAAGATTTTTTTGTTCGAATTATCTGCTGTGATAAAAATAAGTTTAAAAAACTAGTTTTTATAATAATTGTAATGTAAAATTTTCAGGATTTTGTGTTTAGTTCGAATTAGTCGAAAGTTCGGGGTTCAAAATATTGCAAATCCGCTGTAATACACAAGCTGGTAAAATGACTTGAGTATACTAAAATATTTGCATCGTCTGAAAATCCTAAATTTGCGCCCTTTTTTCTGGCCCCGCCCGAGCTTTCTTAACAGTAAATTTAAGAGTCCTGACACCCCTTAAAGGATTTATTAATTAAAGGATATGTTTTTTGGATTAAATGATTTGATTAAAGGATTAAGAATTTTGAAATGAATATTGAACGAAAAGCCCTGTGCGATCTGCAACCACACTTACCTACTTGTTTATGGAAAGTGGTCTACGGTATAATGGAGAAGTACAAAAGTAGCACAATTTTTTCCGTTTTTTTTGAGTTATAAAAGATTTTTTTGTTCGAATTATCCGCTGTGATAAAAATAAGTTTAAAAAACTAGTTTTTATAATAATTGTAATGCAAAGTTTTCAGGATTTTGTGTTTAGTTCGAATTAGTCGAAAGTTCGGGGTTCAAAATATTGCAAATCTTGTATTGCTGTAATACACAAGCTGGTAAAATGACTTGACTATACTAAAATATTTGCATCGTCTGAAAATCCTAAATTTGCGCCCTTTTTTCTGGCCCCGCCCGAGCTTTCTTAACAGTAAATTTAAGAGTCCTGACACCCCTTAAAGGATTTATTAATTAAAGGATATGTTTTTTGGATTAAATGATTTGATTAAAGGATTAAGAATTTTGAAATGAATATTGAACGAAAAGCCCTGTGCGATCTGCAACCACACTTACCCTCTTGGTTATTGAAAGTGGACTACGGTATAATGGAGAAGTACAAAAATAGCACAATTTTTTCCCCTTTTTGAGTTATAAAAGATTTTTTTGTTCGAATTATCCGCTGTGATAAAAATAAGTTTAAAAAACTAGTTTTTATAATAATTGTAATGTAAAGTTTTCAGGATTTTGTGTTTAGTTCGAATTAGTCGAAAGTTCGGAGTTCAAAATATTGCAAATCCGCTGTACTACACAAGCTGGTAAAGTGACTTGAGTATACTAAAATATTTGCATCGTTTGAAAATCCTAAATTTGTGCCTTTTATTCTGGCTCCGCCTGAGCTTTCTTAACAGTAAATTTAAGAGTCCTGACACCCCTTAAAGGATTTATTAATTAAATGATATGTTTTTTGGATTAAATGATTTGATTAAAGGATTAAGGATTTTGAAATGAATATTGAACGAAAAGCCCTGTGCGATCTGCAACCACACTTACCCACTTGGTTATTGAAACTGGACTACGGTATAATGGAGAAGTACAAAAATAGCACAATTTTCCCCCCTTTTTTTGAGTTATAAAAGATTTTTTTGTTCGAATTATCTGCTGTGATAAAAATAAGTTTAAAAAACTAGTTTTTATAATAATTGTAATGTAAAATTTTCAGGATTTTGTGTTTAGTTCGAATTAGTCGAAAGTTCGGGGTTCAAAATATTGCAAATCCGCTGTAATACACAAGCTGGTAAAATGACTTGAGTATACTAAAATATTTGCATCGTCTGAAAATCCTAAATTTGCGCCCTTTTTTCTGGCCCCGCCCGAGCTTTCTTAACAGTAAATTTAAGAGTCCTGACACCCCTTAAAGGATTTATTAATTAAAGGATATGTTTTTTGGATTAAATGATTTGATTAAAGGATTAAGAATTTTGAAATGAATATTGAACGAAAAGCCCTGTGCGATCTGCAACCACACTTACCTACTTGTTTATGGAAAGTGGTCTACGGTATAATGGAGAAGTACAAAAGTAGCACAATTTTTTCCGTTTTTTTTGAGTTATAAAAGATTTTTTTGTTCGAATTATCCGCTGTGATAAAAATAAGTTTAAAAAACTAGTTTTTATAATAATTGTAATGCAAAGTTTTCAGGATTTTGTGTTTAGTTCGAATTAGTCGAAAGTTCGGGGTTCAAAATATTGCAAATCTTGTATTGCTGTAATACACAAGCTGGTAAAATGACTTGACTATACTAAAATATTTGCATCGTCTGAAAATCCTAAATTTGCGCCCTTTTTTCTGGCCCCGCCCGAGCTTTCTTAACAGTAAATTTAAGAGTCCTGACACCCCTTAAAGGATTTATTAATTAAAGGATATGTTTTTTGGATTAAATGATTTGATTAAAGGATTAAGAATTTTGAAATGAATATTGAACGAAAAGCCCTGTGCGATCTGCAACCACACTTACCCTCTTGGTTATTGAAAGTGGACTACGGTATAATGGAGAAGTACAAAAATAGCACAATTTTTTCCCCTTTTTGAGTTATAAAAGATTTTTTTGTTCGAATTATCTGCTGTGATAAAAATAAGTTTAAAATACTAGTTTTTATAATAATTGTAATGTAAAATTTTCAGGATTTTGTGTTTAGTTCGAATTAGTCGAAAGTTCGGAGTTCAAAATATTGCAAATCCGCTGTACTACACAAGCTGGTAAAGTGACTTGAGTATACTAAAATATTTGCATCGTTTGAAAATCCTAAATTTGTGCCTTTTATTCTGGCTCCGCCTGAGCTTTCTTAACAGTAAAATTAAGAGTCCTGACACCCCTTAAAGGATTTATTAATTAAATGATATGTTTTTTGGATTAAATGATTTGATTAAAGGATTAAGGATTTTGAAATGAATATTGAACGAAAAGCCCTGTGCGATCTGCAACCACACTTACCCACTTGGTTATTGAAACTGGACTACGGTATAATGGAGAAGTACAAAAATAGCACAATTTCCCCCCCTTTTTTTGAGTTATAAAAGATTTTTTTGTTCGAATTATCTGCTGTGATAAAAATAAGTTTAAAAAACTAGTTTTTATAATAATTGTAATGTAAAATTTTCAGGATTTTGTGTTTAGTTCGAATTAGTCGAAAGTTCGGGGTTCAAAATATTGCAAATCCGCTGTAATACACAAGCTGGTAAAATGACTTGAGTATACTAAAATATTTGCATCGTCTGAAAATCCTAAATTTGCGCCCTTTTTTCTGGCCCCGCCCGAGCTTTCTTAACAGTAAATTTAAGAGTCCTGACACCCCTTAAAGGATTTATTAATTAAAGGATATGTTTTTTGGATTAAATGATTTGATTAAAGGATTAAGAATTTTGAAATGAATATTGAACGAAAAGCCCTGTGCGATCTGCAACCACACTTACCTACTTGTTTATGGAAAGTGGTCTACGGTATAATGGAGAAGTACAAAAGTAGCACAATTTTTTCCGTTTTTTTTGAGTTATAAAAGATTTTTTTGTTCGAATTATCCGCTGTGATAAAAATAAGTTTAAAAAACTAGTTTTTATAATAATTGTAATGCAAAGTTTTCAGGATTTTGTGTTTAGTTCGAATTAGTCGAAAGTTCGGGGTTCAAAATATTGCAAATCTTGTATTGCTGTAATACACAAGCTGGTAAAATGACTTGACTATACTAAAATATTTGCATCGTCTGAAAATCCTAAATTTGCGCCCTTTTTTCTGGCCCCGCCCGAGCTTTCTTAACAGTAAATTTAAGAGTCCTGACACCCCTTAAAGGATTTATTAATTAAAGGATATGTTTTTTGGATTAAATGATTTGATTAAAGGATTAAGAATTTTGAAATGAATATTGAACGAAAAGCCCTGTGCGATCTGCAACCACACTTACCCTCTTGGTTATTGAAAGTGGACTACGGTATAATGGAGAAGTACAAAAATAGCACAATTTTTTCCCCTTTTTGAGTTATAAAAGATTTTTTTGTTCGAATTATCCGCTGTGATAAAAATAAGTTTAAAAAACTAGTTTTTATAATAATTGTAATGTAAAGTTTTCAGGATTTTGTGTTTAGTTCGAATTAGTCGAAAGTTCGGAGTTCAAAATATTGCAAATCCGCTGTACTACACAAGCTGGTAAAGTGACTTGAGTATACTAAAATATTTGCATCGTTTGAAAATCCTAAATTTGTGCCTTTTATTCTGGCTCCGCCTGAGCTTTCTTAACAGTAAATTTAAGAGTCCTGACACCCCTTAAAGGATTTATTAATTAAATGATATGTTTTTTGGATTAAATGATTTGATTAAAGGATTAAGGATTTTGAAATGAATATTGAACGAAAAGCCCTGTGCGATCTGCAACCACACTTACCCACTTGGTTATTGAAACTGGACTACGGTATAATGGAGAAGTACAAAAATAGCACAATTTTCCCCCCTTTTTTGAGTTATAAAAGATTTTTTTGTTCGAATTATCTGCTGTGATAAAAATAAGTTTAAAAAACTAGTTTTTATAATAATTGTAATGTAAAATTTTCAGGATTTTGTGTTTAGTTCGAATTAGTCGAAAGTTCGGGGTTCAAAATATTGCAAATCCGCTGTAATACACAAGCTGGTAAAATGACTTGAGTATACTAAAATATTTGCATCGTCTGAAAATCCTAAATTTGCGCCCTTTTTTCTAGCCCCGCCCGAGCTTTCTTAACAGTAAATTTAAGAGTCCTGACACCCCTTAAAGGATTTATTAATTAAAGGATATGTTTTTTGGATTAAATGATTTGATTAAAGGATTAAGAATTTTGAAATGAATATTGAACGAAAAGCCCTGTGCGATCTGCAACCACACTTACCTACTTGTTTATGGAAAGTGGTCTACGGTATAATGGAGAAGTACAAAAGTAGCACAATTTTTTCCGCTTTTTTTGAGTTATAAAAGATTTTTTTGTTCGAATTATCCGCTGTGATAAAAATAAGTTTAAAAAACTAGTTTTTATAATAATTGTAATGCAAAGTTTTCAGGATTTTGTGTTTAGTTCGAATTAGTCGAAAGTTCGGGGTTCAAAATATTGCAA
Organism: Maratus speciosus; assembly: GCA_963932465.1. Classification (NCBI taxonomy): domain Eukaryota; kingdom Metazoa; phylum Arthropoda; class Arachnida; order Araneae; family Salticidae; genus Maratus; species Maratus speciosus. Next base: position 594,974,198 of record OZ010788.1, on the reverse strand, counting down.
ATCTTGTATTGCTGTAATACACAAGCTGGTAAAATGACTTGACTATACTAAAATATTTGCATCGTCTGAAAATCCTAAATTTGCGCCCTTTTTTCTGGCCCCGCCCGAGCTTTCTTAACAGTAAATTTAAGAGTCCTGACACCCCTTAAAGGATTTATTAATTAAAGGATATGTTTTTTGGATTAAATGATTTGATTAAAGGATTAAGAATTTTGAAATGAATATTGAACGAAAAGCCCTGTGCGATCTGCAACCACACTTACCCTCTTGGTTATTGAAAGTAGACTACGGTATAATGGAGAAGTACAAAAATAGCACAATTTTTTCCCCTTTTTGAGTTATAAAAGATTTTTTTGTTCGAATTATCCGCTGTGATAAAAATAAGTTTAAAAAACTAGTTTTTATAATAATTGTAATGTAAAGTTTTCAGGATTTTGTGTTTAGTTCGAATTAGTCGAAAGTTCGGAGTTCAAAATATTGCAAATCCGCTGTACTACACAAGCTGGTAAAGTGACTTGAGTATACTAAAATATTTGCATCGTTTGAAAATCCTAAATTTGTGCCTTTTATTCTGGCTCCGCCTGAGCTTTCTTAACAGTAAATTTAAGAGTCCTGACACCCCTTAAAGGATTTATTAATTAAATGATATGTTTTTTGGATTAAATGATTTGATTAAAGGATTAAGGATTTTGAAATGAATATTGAACGAAAAGCCCTGTGCGATCTGCAACCACACTTACCCACTTGGTTATTGAAACTGGACTACGGTATAATGGAGAAGTACAAAAATAGCACAATTTTCCCCCCTTTTTTTGAGTTATAAAAGATTTTTTTGTTCGAATTATCTGCTGTGATAAAAATAAGTTTAAAAAACTAGTTTTTATAATAATTGTAATGTAAAATTTTCAGGATTTTGTGTTTAGTTCGAATTAGTCGAAAGTTCGGGGTTCAAAATATTGCAAATCCGCTGTAATACACAAGCTGGTAAAATGACTTGAGTATACTAAAATATTTGCATCGTCTGAAAATCCTAAATTTGCGCCCTTTTTTCTGGCCCCGCCCGAGCTTTCTTAACAGTAAATTTAAGAGTCCTGACACCCCTTAAAGGATTTATTAATTAAAGGATATGTTTTTTGGATTAAATGATTTGATTAAAGGATTAAGAATTTTGAAATGAATATTGAACGAAAAGCCCTGTGCGATCTGCAACCACACTTACCTACTTGTTTATGGAAAGTGGTCTACGGTATAATGGAGAAGTACAAAAGTAGCACAATTTTTTCCGTTTTTTTTGAGTTATAAAAGATTTTTTTGTTCGAATTATCCGCTGTGATAAAAATAAGTTTAAAAAACTAGTTTTTATAATAATTGTAATGCAAAGTTTTCAGGATTTTGTGTTTAGTTCGAATTAGTCGAAAGTTCGGGGTTCAAAATATTGCAAATCTTGTATTGCTGTAATACACAAGCTGGTAAAATGACTTGACTATACTAAAATATTTGCATCGTCTGAAAATCCTAAATTTGCGCCCTTTTTTCTGGCCCCGCCCGAGCTTTCTTAACAGTAAATTTAAGAGTCCTGACACCCCTTAAAGGATTTATTAATTAAAGGATATGTTTTTTGGATTAAATGATTTGATTAAAGGATTAAGAATTTTGAAATGAATATTGAACGAAAAGCCCTGTGCGATCTGCAACCACACTTACCCTCTTGGTTATTGAAAGTGGACTACGGTATAATGGAGAAGTACAAAAATAGCACAATTTTTTCCCCTTTTTGAGTTATAAAAGATTTTTTTGTTCGAATTATCCGCTGTGATAAAAATAAGTTTAAAAAACTAGTTTTTATAATAATTGTAATGTAAAGTTTTCAGGATTTTGTGTTTAGTTCGAATTAGTCGAAAGTTCGGAGTTCAAAATATTGCAAATCCGCTGTACTACACAAGCTGGTAAAGTGACTTGAGTATACTAAAATATTTGCATCGTTTGAAAATCCTAAATTTGTGCCTTTTATTCTGGCTCCGCCTGAGCTTTCTTAACAGTAAATTTAAGAGTCCTGACACCCCTTAAAGGATTTATTAATTAAATGATATGTTTTTTGGATTAAATGATTTGATTAAAGGATTAAGGATTTTGAAATGAATATTGAACGAAAAGCCCTGTGCGATCTGCAACCACACTTACCCACTTGGTTATTGAAACTGGACTACGGTATAATGGAGAAGTACAAAAATAGCACAATTTTCCCCCCTTTTTTGAGTTATAAAAGATTTTTTTGTTCGAATTATCTGCTGTGATAAAAATAAGTTTAAAAAACTAGTTTTTATAATAATTGTAATGTAAAATTTTCAGGATTTTGTGTTTAGTTCGAATTAGTCGAAAGTTCGGGGTTCAAAATATTGCAAATCCGCTGTAATACACAAGCTGGTAAAATGACTTGAGTATACTAAAATATTTGCATCGTCTGAAAATCCTAAATTTGCGCCCTTTTTTCTAGCCCCGCCCGAGCTTTCTTAACAGTAAATTTAAGAGTCCTGACACCCCTTAAAGGATTTATTAATTAAAGGATATGTTTTTTGGATTAAATGATTTGATTAAAGGATTAAGAATTTTGAAATGAATATTGAACGAAAAGCCCTGTGCGATCTGCAACCACACTTACCTACTTGTTTATGGAAAGTGGTCTACGGTATAATGGAGAAGTACAAAAGTAGCACAATTTTTTCCGCTTTTTTTGAGTTATAAAAGATTTTTTTGTTCGAATTATCCGCTGTGATAAAAATAAGTTTAAAAAACTAGTTTTTATAATAATTGTAATGCAAAGTTTTCAGGATTTTGTGTTTAGTTCGAATTAGTCGAAAGTTCGGGGTTCAAAATATTGCAAATCTTGTATTGCTGTAATACACAAGCTGGTAAAATGACTTGACTATACTAAAATATTTGCATCGTCTGAAAATCCTAAATTTGCGCCCTTTTTTCTGGCCCCGCCCGAGCTTTCTTAACAGTAAATTTAAGAGTCCTGACACCCCTTAAAGGATTTATTAATTAAAGGATATGTTTTTTGGATTAAATGATTTGATTAAAGGATTAAGAATTTTGAAATGAATATTGAACGAAAAGCCCTGTGCGATCTGCAACCACACTTACCCTCTTGGTTATTGAAAGTAGACTACGGTATAATGGAGAAGTACAAAAATAGCACAATTTTTTCCCCTTTTTGAGTTATAAAAGATTTTTTTGTTCGAATTATCCGCTGTGATAAAAATAAGTTTAAAAAACTAGTTTTTATAATAATTGTAATGTAAAGTTTTCAGGATTTTGTGTTTAGTTCGAATTAGTCGAAAGTTCGGAGTTCAAAATATTGCAAATCCGCTGTACTACACAAGCTGGTAAAGTGACTTGAGTATACTAAAATATTTGCATCGTTTGAAAATCCTAAATTTGTGCCTTTTATTCTGGCTCCGCCTGAGCTTTCTTAACAGTAAATTTAAGAGTCCTGACACCCCTTAAAGGATTTATTAATTAAATGATATGTTTTTTGGATTAAATGATTTGATTAAAGGATTAAGGATTTTGAAATGAATATTGAACGAAAAGCCCTGTGCGATCTGCAACCACACTTACCCACTTGGTTATTGAAACTGGACTACGGTATAATGGAGAAGTACAAAAATAGCACAATTTTCCCCCCTTTTTTTGAGTTATAAAAGATTTTTTTGTTCGAATTATCTGCTGTGATAAAAATAAGTTTAAAAAACTAGTTTTTATAATAATTGTAATGTAAAATTTTCAGGATTTTGTGTTTAGTTCGAATTAGTCGAAAGTTCGGGGTTCAAAATATTGCAAATCCGCTGTAATACACAAGCTGGTAAAATGACTTGAGTATACTAAAATATTTGCATCGTCTGAAAATCCTAAATTTGCGCCCTTTTTTCTGGCCCCGCCCGAGCTTTCTTAACAGTAAATTTAAGAGTCCTGACACCCCTTAAAGGATTTATTAATTAAAGGATATGTTTTTTGGATTAAATGATTTGATTAAAGGATTAAGAATTTTGAAATGAATATTGAACGAAAAGCCCTGTGCGATCTGCAACCACACTTACCTACTTGTTTATGGAAAGTGGTCTACGGTATAATGGAGAAGTACAAAAGTAGCACAATTTTTTCCGTTTTTTTTGAGTTATAAAAGATTTTTTTGTTCGAATTATCCGCTGTGATAAAAATAAGTTTAAAAAACTAGTTTTTATAATAATTGTAATGCAAAGTTTTCAGGATTTTGTGTTTAGTTCGAATTAGTCGAAAGTTCGGGGTTCAAAATATTGCAAATCTTGTATTGCTGTAATACACAAGCTGGTAAAATGACTTGACTATACTAAAATATTTGCATCGTCTGAAAATCCTAAATTTGCGCCCTTTTTTCTGGCCCCGCCCGAGCTTTCTTAACAGTAAATTTAAGAGTCCTGACACCCCTTAAAGGATTTATTAATTAAAGGATATGTTTTTTGGATTAAATGATTTGATTAAAGGATTAAGAATTTTGAAATGAATATTGAACGAAAAGCCCTGTGCGATCTGCAACCACACTTACCCTCTTGGTTATTGAAAGTGGACTACGGTATAATGGAGAAGTACAAAAATAGCACAATTTTTTCCCCTTTTTGAGTTATAAAAGATTTTTTTGTTCGAATTATCCGCTGTGATAAAAATAAGTTTAAAAAACTAGTTTTTATAATAATTGTAATGTAAAGTTTTCAGGATTTTGTGTTTAGTTCGAATTAGTCGAAAGTTCGGAGTTCAAAATATTGCAAATCCGCTGTACTACACAAGCTGGTAAAGTGACTTGAGTATACTAAAATATTTGCATCGTTTGAAAATCCTAAATTTGTGCCTTTTATTCTGGCTCCGCCTGAGCTTTCTTAACAGTAAATTTAAGAGTCCTGACACCCCTTAAAGGATTTATTAATTAAATGATATGTTTTTTGGATTAAATGATTTGATTAAAGGATTAAGGATTTTGAAATGAATATTGAACGAAAAGCCCTGTGCGATCTGCAACCACACTTACCCACTTGGTTATTGAAACTGGACTACGGTATAATGGAGAAGTACAAAAATAGCACAATTTTCCCCCCTTTTTTTGAGTTATAAAAGATTTTTTTGTTCGAATTATCTGCTGTGATAAAAATAAGTTTAAAAAACTAGTTTTTATAATAATTGTAATGTAAAATTTTCAGGATTTTGTGTTTAGTTCGAATTAGTCGAAAGTTCGGGGTTCAAAATATTGCAAATCTTGTATTGCTGTAATACACAAGCTGGTAAAATGACTTGACTATACTAAAATATTTGCATCGTCTGAAAATCCTAAATTTGCGCCCTTTTTTCTGGCCCCGCCCGAGCTTTCTTAACAGTAAATTTAAGAGTCCTGACACCCCTTAAAGGATTTATTAATTAAAGGATATGTTTTTTGGATTAAATGATTTGATTAAAGGATTAAGAATTTTGAAATGAATATTGAACGAAAAGCCCTGTGCGATCTGCAACCACACTTACCCTCTTGGTTATTGAAAGTGGACTACGGTATAATGGAGAAGTACAAAAATAGCACAATTTTTTCCCCTTTTTGAGTTATAAAAGATTTTTTTGTTCGAATTATCTGCTGTGATAAAAATAAGTTTAAAATACTAGTTTTTATAATAATTGTAATGTAAAATTTTCAGGATTTTGTGTTTAGTTCGAATTAGTCGAAAGTTCGGAGTTCAAAATATTGCAAATCCGCTGTACTACACAAGCTGGTAAAGTGACTTGAGTATACTAAAATATTTGCATCGTTTGAAAATCCTAAATTTGTGCCTTTTATTCTGGCTCCGCCTGAGCTTTCTTAACAGTAAAATTAAGAGTCCTGACACCCCTTAAAGGATTTATTAATTAAATGATATGTTTTTTGGATTAAATGATTTGATTAAAGGATTAAGGATTTTGAAATGAATATTGAACGAAAAGCCCTGTGCGATCTGCAACCACACTTACCCACTTGGTTATTGAAACTGGACTACGGTATAATGGAGAAGTACAAAAATAGCACAATTTTCCCCCCTTTTTTTGAGTTATAAAAGATTTTTTTGTTCGAATTATCTGCTGTGATAAAAATAAGTTTAAAAAACTAGTTTTTATAATAATTGTAATGTAAAATTTTCAGGATTTTGTGTTTAGTTCGAATTAGTCGAAAGTTCGGGGTTCAAAATATTGCAAATCCGCTGTAATACACAAGCTGGTAAAATGACTTGAGTATACTAAAATATTTGCATCGTCTGAAAATCCTAAATTTGCGCCCTTTTTTCTGGCCCCGCCCGAGCTTTCTTAACAGTAAATTTAAGAGTCCTGACACCCCTTAAAGGATTTATTAATTAAAGGATATGTTTTTTGGATTAAATGATTTGATTAAAGGATTAAGAATTTTGAAATGAATATTGAACGAAAAGCCCTGTGCGATCTGCAACCACACTTACCTACTTGTTTATGGAAAGTGGTCTACGGTATAATGGAGAAGTACAAAAGTAGCACAATTTTTTCCGTTTTTTTTGAGTTATAAAAGATTTTTTTGTTCGAATTATCCGCTGTGATAAAAATAAGTTTAAAAAACTAGTTTTTATAATAATTGTAATGCAAAGTTTTCAGGATTTTGTGTTTAGTTCGAATTAGTCGAAAGTTCGGGGTTCAAAATATTGCAAATCTTGTATTGCTGTAATACACAAGCTGGTAAAATGACTTGACTATACTAAAATATTTGCATCGTCTGAAAATCCTAAATTTGCGCCCTTTTTTCTGGCCCCGCCCGAGCTTTCTTAACAGTAAATTTAAGAGTCCTGACACCCCTTAAAGGATTTATTAATTAAAGGATATGTTTTTTGGATTAAATGATTTGATTAAAGGATTAAGAATTTTGAAATGAATATTGAACGAAAAGCCCTGTGCGATCTGCAACCACACTTACCCTCTTGGTTATTGAAAGTGGACTACGGTATAATGGAGAAGTACAAAAATAGCACAATTTTTTCCCCTTTTTGAGTTATAAAAGATTTTTTTGTTCGAATTATCCGCTGTGATAAAAATAAGTTTAAAAAACTAGTTTTTATAATAATTGTAATGTAAAGTTTTCAGGATTTTGTGTTTAGTTCGAATTAGTCGAAAGTTCGGAGTTCAAAATATTGCAAATCCGCTGTACTACACAAGCTGGTAAAGTGACTTGAGTATACTAAAATATTTGCATCGTTTGAAAATCCTAAATTTGTGCCTTTTATTCTGGCTCCGCCTGAGCTTTCTTAACAGTAAATTTAAGAGTCCTGACACCCCTTAAAGGATTTATTAATTAAATGATATGTTTTTTGGATTAAATGATTTGATTAAAGGATTAAGGATTTTGAAATGAATATTGAACGAAAAGCCCTGTGCGATCTGCAACCACACTTACCCACTTGGTTATTGAAACTGGACTACGGTATAATGGAGAAGTACAAAAATAGCACAATTTTCCCCCCTTTTTTTGAGTTATAAAAGATTTTTTTGTTCGAATTATCTGCTGTGATAAAAATAAGTTTAAAAAACTAGTTTTTATAATAATTGTAATGTAAAATTTTCAGGATTTTGTGTTTAGTTCGAATTAGTCGAAAGTTCGGGGTTCAAAATATTGCAAATCCGCTGTAATACACAAGCTGGTAAAATGACTTGAGTATACTAAAATATTTGCATCGTCTGAAAATCCTAAATTTGCGCCCTTTTTTCTGGCCCCGCCCGAGCTTTCTTAACAGTAAATTTAAGAGTCCTGACACCCCTTAAAGGATTTATTAATTAAAGGATATGTTTTTTGGATTAAATGATTTGATTAAAGGATTAAGAATTTTGAAATGAATATTGAACGAAAAGCCCTGTGCGATCTGCAACCACACTTACCTACTTGTTTATGGAAAGTGGTCTACGGTATAATGGAGAAGTACAAAAGTAGCACAATTTTTTCCGCTTTTTTTGAGTTATAAAAGATTTTTTTGTTCGAATTATCCGCTGTGATAAAAATAAGTTTAAAAAACTAGTTTTTATAATAATTGTAATGCAAAGTTTTCAGGATTTTGTGTTTAGTTCGAATTAGTCGAAAGTTCGGGGTTCAAAATATTGCAAATCTTGTATTGCTGTAATACACAAGCTGGTAAAATGACTTGACTATACTAAAATATTTGCATCGTCTGAAAATCCTAAATTTGCGCCCTTTTTTCTGGCCCCGCCCGAGCTTTCTTAACAGTAAATTTAAGAGTCCTGACACCCCTTAAAGGATTTATTAATTAAAGGATATGTTTTTTGGATTAAATGATTTGATTAAAGGATTAAGAATTTTGAAATGAATATTGAACGAAAAGCCCTGTGCGATCTGCAACCACACTTACCCTCTTGGTTATTGAAAGTAGACTACGGTATAATGGAGAAGTACAAAAATAGCACAATTTTTTCCCCTTTTTGAGTTATAAAAGATTTTTTTGTTCGAATTATCCGCTGTGATAAAAATAAGTTTAAAAAACTAGTTTTTATAATAATTGTAATGTAAAGTTTTCAGGATTTTGTGTTTAGTTCGAATTAGTCGAAAGTTCGGAGTTCAAAATATTGCAAATCCGCTGTACTACACAAGCTGGTAAAGTGACTTGAGTATACTAAAATATTTGCATCGTTTGAAAATCCTAAATTTGTGCCTTTTATTCTGGCTCCGCCTGAGCTTTCTTAACAGTAAATTTAAGAGTCCTGACACCCCTTAAAGGATTTATTAATTAAATGATATGTTTTTTGGATTAAATGATTTGATTAAAGGATTAAGGATTTTGAAATGAATATTGAACGAAAAGCCCTGTGCGATCTGCAACCACACTTACCCACTTGGTTATTGAAACTGGACTACGGTATAATGGAGAAGTACAAAAATAGCACAATTTTCCCCCCTTTTTTTGAGTTATAAAAGATTTTTTTGTTCGAATTATCTGCTGTGATAAAAATAAGTTTAAAAAACTAGTTTTTATAATAATTGTAATGTAAAATTTTCAGGATTTTGTGTTTAGTTCGAATTAGTCGAAAGTTCGGGGTTCAAAATATTGCAAATCCGCTGTAATACACAAGCTGGTAAAATGACTTGAGTATACTAAAATATTTGCATCGTCTGAAAATCCTAAATTTGCGCCCTTTTTTCTGGCCCCGCCCGAGCTTTCTTAACAGTAAATTTAAGAGTCCTGACACCCCTTAAAGGATTTATTAATTAAAGGATATGTTTTTTGGATTAAATGATTTGATTAAAGGATTAAGAATTTTGAAATGAATATTGAACGAAAAGCCCTGTGCGATCTGCAACCACACTTACCTACTTGTTTATGGAAAGTGGTCTACGGTATAATGGAGAAGTACAAAAGTAGCACAATTTTTTCCGCTTTTTTTGAGTTATAAAAGATTTTTTTGTTCGAATTATCCGCTGTGATAAAAATAAGTTTAAAAAACTAGTTTTTATAATAATTGTAATGCAAAGTTTTCAGGATTTTGTGTTTAGTTCGAATTAGTCGAAAGTTCGGGGTTCAAAATATTGCAAATCTTGTATTGCTGTAATACACAAGCTGGTAAAATGACTTGACTATACTAAAATATTTGCATCGTCTGAAAATCCTAAATTTGCGCCCTTTTTTCTGGCCCCGCCCGAGCTTTCTTAACAGTAAATTTAAGAGTCCTGACACCCCTTAAAGGATTTATTAATTAAAGGATATGTTTTTTGGATTAAATGATTTGATTAAAGGATTAAGAATTTTGAAATGAATATTGAACGAAAAGCCCTGTGCGATCTGCAACCACACTTACCCACTTGGTTATTGAAAGTGGACTACGGTATAATGGAGAAGTACAAAAATAGCACAATTTTTTCCGCTTTTTTTGAGTTATAAAAGATTTTTTTGTTCGAATTATCTGCTGTGATAAAAATAAGTTTAAAAAACTAGTTTTTATAATAATTGTAATGTAAAATTTTCAGGATTTTGTGTTTAGTTCGAATTAGTCGAAAGTTCGGGGTTCAAAATATTGCAAATCCGCTGTAATACACAAGCTGGTAAAATGACTTCAGTATACTAAAATATTTGCATCGTCTGAAAATCCTAAATTTGCGCCCTTTTTTCTGGCCCCGCCCGAGCTTTCTTAACAGTAAATTTAAGAGTCCTGACACCCCTTAAAGGATTTATTAATTAAATGATATGTTTTTTGGATTAAATGATTTGATTAAAGGATTAAGAATTTTGAAATGAATATTGAACGAAAAGCCCTGTGCGATCTGCAACCACACTTACCTACTTGTTTATGGAAAGTGGTCTACGGTATAATGGAGAAGTACAAAAGAAGCACAATTTTTTCCGCTTTTTTTGAGTTATAAAAGATTTTTTTGTTCGAATTATCCGCTGTGATAAAAATAAGTTTAAAAAACTAGTTTTTATAATAATTGTAATGCAAAGTTTTCAGGATTTTGTGTTTAGTTCGAATTAGTCGAAAGTTCGGGGTTCAAAATATTGCAAATCTTGTATTGCTGTAATACACAAGCTGGTAAAATGACTTGACTATACTAAAATATTTGCATCGTCTGAAAATCCTAAATTTGCGCCCTTTTTTCTGGCCCCGCCCGAGCTTTCTTAACAGTAAATTTAAGAGTCCTGACACCCCTTAAAGGATTTATTAATTAAAGGATATGTTTTTTGGATTAAATGATTTGATTAAAGGATTAAGAATTTTGAAATGAATATTGAACGAAAAGCCCTGTGCGATCTGCAACCACACTTACCCTCTTGGTTATTGAAAGTGGACTACGGTATAATGGAGAAGTACAAAAATAGCACAATTTTTTCCCCTTTTTGAGTTATAAAAGATTTTTTTGTTCGAATTATCCGCTGTGATAAAAATAAATTTAAAAAACTAGTTTTTATAATAATTGTAATGTAAAGTTTTCAGGATTTTGTGTTTAGTTCGAATTAGTCGAAAGTTCGGAGTTCAAAATATTGCAAATCCGCTGTACTACACAAGCTGGTAAAGTGACTTGAGTATACTAAAATATTTGCATCGTTTGAAAATCCTAAATTTGTGCCTTTTATTCTGGCTCCGCCTGAGCTTTCTTAACAGTAAATTTAAGAGTCCTGACACCCCTTAAAGGATTTATTAATTAAATGATATGTTTTTTGGATTAAATGATTTGATTAAAGGATTAAGGATTTTGAAATGAATATTGAACGAAAAGCCCTGTGCGATCTGCAACCACACTTACCCACTTGGTTATTGAAACTGGACTACGGTATAATGGAGAAGTACAAAAATAGCACAATTTTCCCCCCTTTTTTTGAGTTATAAAAGATTTTTTTGTTCGAATTATCTGCTGTGATAAAAATAAGTTTAAAAAACTAGTTTTTATAATAATTGTAATGTAAAATTTTCAGGATTTTGTGTTTAGTTCGAATTAGTCGAAAGTTCGGGGTTCAAAATATTGCAAATCCGCTGTAATACACAAGCTGGTAAAATGACTTGAGTATACTAAAATATTTGCATCGTCTGAAAATCCTAAATTTGCGCCCTTTTTTCTGGCCCCGCCCGAGCTTTCTTAACAGTAAATTTAAGAGTCCTGACACCCCTTAAAGGATTTATTAATTAAAGGATATGTTTTTTGGATTAAATGATTTGATTAAAGGATTAAAAATTTTGAAATGAATATTGAACGAAAAGCCCTGTGCGATCTGCAACCACACTTACCCACTTGGTTATTGAAAGTGGACTACGGTATAATGGAGAAGTACAAAAATAGCACAATTTTTTCCGCTTTTTTTGAGTTATAAAAGATTTTTTTGTTCGAATTATCTGCTGTGATAAAAATAAGTTTAAAAAACTAGTTTTTATAATAATTGTAATGTAAAATTTTCAGGATTTTGTGTTTAGTTCGAATTAGTCGAAAGTTCGGGGTTCAAAATATTGCAAATCCGCTGTAATACACAAGCTGGTAAAATGACTTGAGTATACTAAAATATTTGCATCGTCTGAAAATCCTAAATTTGCGCCCTTTTTTCTGGCCCCGCCCGAGCTTTCTTAACAGTAAATTTAAGAGTCCTGACACCCCTTAAAGGATTTATTAATTAAATGATATGTTTTTTGGATTAAATGATTTGATTAAAGGATTAAGAATTTTGAAATGAATATTGAACGAAAAGCCCTGTGCGATCTGCAACCACACTTACCTACTTGTTTATGGAAAGTGGTCTACGGTATAATGGAGAAGTACAAAAGTAGCACAATTTTTTCCGCTTTTTTTGAGTTATAAAAGATTTTTTTGTTCGAATTATCCGCTGTGATAAAAATAAGTTTAAAAAACTAGTTTTTATAATAATTGTAATGCAAAGTTTTCAGGATTTTGTGTTTAGTTCGAATTAGTCGAAAGTTCGGGGTTCAAAATATTGCAAATCCGCTGTAATACACAAGCTGGTAAAATGACTTGAGTATACTAAAATATTTGCATCGTCTGAAAATCCTAAATTTGCGCCCTTTTTTCTGGCCCCGCCCGAGCTTTCTTAACAGTAAATTTAAGAGTCCTGACACCCCTTAAAGGATTTATTAATTAAATGATATGTTTTTTGGATTAAATGATTTGATTAAAGGATTAAGAATTTTGAAATGAATATTGAACGAAAAGCCCTGTGCGATCTGCAACCACACTCACCTACTTGTTTATGGAAAGTGGTCTACGGTATAATGGAGAAGTACAAAAGTAGCACAATTTTTTCCGCTTTTTTTGAGTTATAAAAGATTTTTTTGTTCGAATTATCTGCTGTGATAAAAATAAGTTTAAAAAACTAGTTTTTATAATAATTGTAATGTAAAATTTTCAGGATTTTGTGTTTAGTTCGAATTAGTCGAAAGTTCGGGGTTCAAAATATTGCAAATCCGCTGTAATACACAAGCTGGTAAAATGACTTGAGTATACTAAAATATTTGCATCGTCTGAAAATCCTAAATTTGCGCCCTTTTTTCTGGCCCCGCCCGAGCTTTCTTAACAGTAAATTTAAGAGTCCTGACACCCCTTAAAGGATTTATTAATTAAATGATATGTTTTTTGGATTAAATGATTTGATTAAAGGATTAAGAATTTTGAAATGAATATTGAACGAAAAGCCCTGTGCGATCTGCAACCACACTTACCTACTTGTTTATGGAAAGTGGTCTACGGTATAATGGAGAAGTACAAAAGAAGCACAATTTTTTCCGCTTTTTTTGAGTTATAAAAGATTTTTTTGTTCGAATTATCCGCTGTGATAAAAATAAGTTTAAAAAACTAGTTTTTATAATAATTGTAATGCAAAGTTTTCAGGATTTTGTGTTTAGTTCGAATTAGTCGAAAGTTCGGGGTTCAAAATATTGCAAATCTTGTATTGCTGTAATACACAAGCTGGTAAAATGACTTGACTATACTAAAATATTTGCATCGTCTGAAAATCCTAAATTTGCGCCCTTTTTTCTGGCCCCGCCCGAGCTTTCTTAACAGTAAATTTAAGAGTCCTGACACCCCTTAAAGGATTTATTAATTAAAGGATATGTTTTTTGGATTAAATGATTTGATTAAAGGATTAAGAATTTTGAAATGAATATTGAACGAAAAGCCCTGTGCGATCTGCAACCACACTTACCCTCTTGGTTATTGAAAGTGGACTACGGTATAATGGAGAAGTACAAAAATAGCACAATTTTTTCCCCTTTTTGAGTTATAAAAGATTTTTTTGTTCGAATTATCCGCTGTGATAAAAATAAATTTAAAAAACTAGTTTTTATAATAATTGTAATGTAAAGTTTTCAGGATTTTGTGTTTAGTTCGAATTAGTCGAAAGTTCGGAGTTCAAAATATTGCAAATCCGCTGTACTACACAAGCTGGTAAAGTGACTTGAGTATACTAAAATATTTGCATCGTTTGAAAATCCTAAATTTGTGCCTTTTATTCTGGCTCCGCCTGAGCTTTCTTAACAGTAAATTTAAGAGTCCTGACACCCCTTAAAGGATTTATTAATTAAATGATATGTTTTTTGGATTAAATGATTTGATTAAAGGATTAAGGATTTTGAAATGAATATTGAACGAAAAGCCCTGTGCGATCTGCAACCACACTTACCCACTTGGTTATTGAAACTGGACTACGGTATAATGGAGAAGTACAAAAATAGCACAATTTTCCCCCCTTTTTTTGAGTTATAAAAGATTTTTTTGTTCGAATTATCTGCTGTGATAAAAATAAGTTTAAAAAACTAGTTTTTATAATAATTGTAATGTAAAATTTTCAGGATTTTGTGTTTAGTTCGAATTAGTCGAAAGTTCGGGGTTCAAAATATTGCAAATCCGCTGTAATACACAAGCTGGTAAAATGACTTGAGTATACTAAAATATTTGCATCGTCTGAAAATCCTAAATTTGCGCCCTTTTTTCTGGCCCCGCCCGAGCTTTCTTAACAGTAAATTTAAGAGTCCTGACACCCCTTAAAGGATTTATTAATTAAAGGATATGTTTTTTGGATTAAATGATTTGATTAAAGGATTAAGAATTTTGAAATGAATATTGAACGAAAAGCCCTGTGCGATCTGCAACCACACTTACCCACTTGGTTATTGAAAGTGGACTACGGTATAATGGAGAAGTACAAAAATAGCACAATTTTTTCCGCTTTTTTTGAGTTATAAAAGATTTTTTTGTTCGAATTATCTGCTGTGATAAAAATAAGTTTAAAAAACTAGTTTTTATAATAATTGTAATGTAAAATTTTCAGGATTTTGTGTTTAGTTCGAATTAGTCGAAAGTTCGGGGTTCAAAATATTGCAAATCCGCTGTAATACACAAGCTGGTAAAATGACTTGAGTATACTAAAATATTTGCATCGTCTGAAAATCCTAAATTTGCGCCCTTTTTTCTGGCCCCGCCCGAGCTTTCTTAACAGTAAATTTAAGAGTCCTGACACCCCTTAAAGGATTTATTAATTAAATGATATGTTTTTTGGATTAAATGATTTGATTAAAGGATTAAGAATTTTGAAATGAATATTGAACGAAAAGCCCTGTGCGATCTGCAACCACACTTACCTACTTGTTTATGGAAAGTGGTCTACGGTATAATGGAGAAGTACAAAAGTAGCACAATTTTTTCCGCTTTTTTTGAGTTATAAAAGATTTTTTTGTTCGAATTATCCGCTGTGATAAAAATAAGTTTAAAAAACTAGTTTTTATAATAATTGTAATGCAAAGTTTTCAGGATTTTGTGTTTAGTTCGAATTAGTCGAAAGTTCGGGGTTCAAAATATTGCAAATCCGCTGTAATACACAAGCTGGTAAAATGACTTGAGTATACTAAAATATTTGCATCGTCTGAAAATCCTAAATTTGCGCCCTTTTTTCTGGCCCCGCCCGAGCTTTCTTAACAGTAAATTTAAGAGTCCTGACACCCCTTAAAGGATTTATTAATTAAATGATATGTTTTTTGGATTAAATGATTTGATTAAAGGATTAAGAATTTTGAAATGAATATTGAACGAAAAGCCCTGTGCGATCTGCAACCACACTTACCTACTTGTTTATGGAAAGTGGTCTACGGTATAATGGAGAAGTACAAAAGTAGCACAATTTTTTCCGCTTTTTTTGAGTTATAAAAGATTTTTTTGTTCGAATTATCCGCTGTGATAAAAATAAGTTTAAAAAACTAGTTTTTATAATAATTGTAATGCAAAGTTTTCAGGATTTTGTGTTTAGTTCGAATTAGTCGAAAGTTCGGGGTTCAAAATATTGCAAATCCGCTGTAATACACAAGCTGGTAAAATGACTTGAGTATACTAAAATATTTGCATCGTCTGAAAATCCTAAATTTGCGCCCTTTTTTCTGGCCCCGCCCGAGCTTTCTTAACAGTAAATTTAAGAGTCCTGACACCCCTTAAAGGATTTATTAATTAAATGATATGTTTTTTGGATTAAATGATTTGATTAAAGGATTAAGAATTTTGAAATGAATATTGAACGAAAAGCCCTGTGCGATCTGCAACCACACTCACCTACTTGTTTATGGAAAGTGGTCTACGGTATAATGGAGAAGTACAAAAGTAGCACAATTTTTTCCGCTTTTTTTGAGTTATAAAAGATTTTTTTGTTCGAATTATCTGCTGTGATAAAAATAAGTTTAAAAAACTAGTTTTTATAATAATTGTAATGTAAAATTTTCAGGATTTTGTGTTTAGTTCGAATTAGTCGAAAGTTCGGGGTTCAAAATATTGCAAATCCGCTGTAATACACAAGCTGGTAAAATGACTTGAGTATACTAAAATATTTGCATCGTCTGAAAATCCTAAATTTGCGCCCTTTTTTCTGGCCCCGCCCGAGCTTTCTTAACAGTAAATTTAAGAGTCCTGACACCCCTTAAAGGATTTATTAATTAAATGATATGTTTTTTGGATTAAATGATTTGATTAAAGGATTAAGAATTTTGAAATGAATATTGAACGAAAAGCCCTGTGCGATCTGCAACCACACTTACCTACTTGTTTATGGAAAGTGGTCTACGGTATAATGGAGAAGTACAAAAGAAGCACAATTTTTTCCGCTTTTTTTGAGTTATAAAAGATTTTTTTGTTCGAATTATCCGCTGTGATAAAAATAAGTTTAAAAAACTAGTTTTTATAATAATTGTAATGCAAAGTTTTCAGGATTTTGTGTTTAGTTCGAATTAGTCGAAAGTTCGGGGTTCAAAATATTGCAAATCTTGTATTGCTGTAATACACAAGCTGGTAAAATGACTTGACTATACTAAAATATTTGCATCGTCTGAAAATCCTAAATTTGCGCCCTTTTTTCTGGCCCCGCCCGAGCTTTCTTAACAGTAAATTTAAGAGTCCTGACACCCCTTAAAGGATTTATTAATTAAAGGATATGTTTTTTGGATTAAATGATTTGATTAAAGGATTAAGAATTTTGAAATGAATATTGAACGAAAAGCCCTGTGCGATCTGCAACCACACTTACCCTCTTGGTTATTGAAAGTGGACTACGGTATAATGGAGAAGTACAAAAATAGCACAATTTTTTCCCCTTTTTGAGTTATAAAAGATTTTTTTGTTCGAATTATCCGCTGTGATAAAAATAAATTTAAAAAACTAGTTTTTATAATAATTGTAATGTAAAGTTTTCAGGATTTTGTGTTTAGTTCGAATTAGTCGAAAGTTCGGAGTTCAAAATATTGCAAATCCGCTGTACTACACAAGCTGGTAAAGTGACTTGAGTATACTAAAATATTTGCATCGTTTGAAAATCCTAAATTTGTGCCTTTTATTCTGGCTCCGCCTGAGCTTTCTTAACAGTAAATTTAAGAGTCCTGACACCCCTTAAAGGATTTATTAATTAAATGATATGTTTTTTGGCTTAAATGATTTGATTAAAGGATTAAGGATTTTGAAATGAATATTGAACGAAAAGCCCTGTGCGATCTGCAACCACACTTACCCACTTGGTTATTGAAACTGGACTACGGTATAATGGAGAAGTACAAAAATAGCACAATTTTCCCCCCTTTTTTTGAGTTATAAAAGATTTTTTTGTTCGAATTATCTGCTGTGATAAAAATAAGTTTAAAAAACTAGTTTTTATAATAATTGTAATGTAAAATTTTCAGGATTTTGTGTTTAGTTCGAATTAGTCGAAAGTTCGGGGTTCAAAATATTGCAAATCCGCTGTAATACACAAGCTGGTAAAATGACTTGAGTATACTAAAATATTTGCATCGTCTGAAAATCCTAAATTTGCGCCCTTTTTTCTGGCCCCGCCCGAGCTTTCTTAACAGTAAATTTAAGAGTCCTGACACCCCTTAAAGGATTTATTAATTAAAGGATATGTTTTTTGGATTAAATGATTTGATTAAAGGATTAAGAATTTTGAAATGAATATTGAACGAAAAGCCCTGTGCGATCTGCAACCACACTTACCCACTTGGTTATTGAAAGTGGACTACGGTATAATGGAGAAGTACAAAAATAGCACAATTTTTTCCGCTTTTTTTGAGTTATAAAAGATTTTTTTGTTCGAATTATCTGCTGTGATAAAAATAAGTTTAAAAAACTAGTTTTTATAATAATTGTAATGTAAAATTTTCAGGATTTTGTGTTTAGTTCGAATTAGTCGAAAGTTCGGGGTTCAAAATATTGCAAATCCGCTGTAATACACAAGCTGGTAAAATGACTTGAGTATACTAAAATATTTGCATCGTCTGAAAATCCTAAATTTGCGCCCTTTTTTCTGGCCCCGCCCGAGCTTTCTTAACAGTAAATTTAAGAGTCCTGACACCCCTTAAAGGATTTATTAATTAAATGATATGTTTTTTGGATTAAATGATTTGATTAAAGGATTAAGAATTTTGAAATGAATATTGAACGAAAAGCCCTGTGCGATCTGCAACCACACTTACCTACTTGTTTATGGAAAGTGGTCTACGGTATAATGGAGAAGTACAAAAGTAGCACAATTTTTTCCGCTTTTTTTGAGTTATAAAAGATTTTTTTGTTCGAATTATCCGCTGTGATAAAAATAAGTTTAAAAAACTAGTTTTTATAATAATTGTAATGCAAAGTTTTCAGGATTTTGTGTTTAGTTCGAATTAGTCGAAAGTTCGGGGTTCAAAATATTGCAAATCCGCTGTAATACACAAGCTGGTAAAATGACTTGAGTATACTAAAATATTTGCATCGTCTGAAAATCCTAAATTTGCGCCCTTTTTTCTGGCCCCGCCCGAGCTTTCTTAACAGTAAATTTAAGAGTCCTGACACCCCTTAAAGGATTTATTAATTAAATGATATGTTTTTTGGATTAAATGATTTGATTAAAGGATTAAGAATTTTGAAATGAATATTGAACGAAAAGCCCTGTGCGATCTGCAACCACACTTACCTACTTGTTTATGGAAAGTGGTCTACGGTATAATGGAGAAGTACAAAAGTAGCACAATTTTTTCCGCTTTTTTTGAGTTATAAAAGATTTTTTTGTTCGAATTATCTGCTGTGATAAAAATAAGTTTAAAAAACTAGTTTTTATAATAATTGTAATGTAAAATTTTCAGGATTTTGTGTTTAGTTCGAATTAGTCGAAAGTTCGGGGTTCAAAATATTGCAAATCCGCTGTAATACACAAGCTGGTAAAATGACTTGAGTATACTAAAATATTTGCATCGTCTGAAAATCCTAAATTTGCGCCCTTTTTTCTGGCCCCGCCCGAGCTTTCTTAACAGTAAATTTAAGAGTCCTGACACCCCTTAAAGGATTTATTAATTAAATGATATGTTTTTTGGATTAAATGATTTGATTAAAGGATTAAGAATTTTGAAATGAATATTGAACGAAAAGCCCTGTGCGATCTGCAACCACACTTACCTACTTGTTTATGGAAAGTGGTCTACGGTATAATGGAGAAGTACAAAAGTAGCACAATTTTTTCCGCTTTTTTTGAGTTATAAAAGATTTTTTTGTTCGAATTATCCGCTGTGATAAAAATAAGTTTAAAAAACTAGTTTTTATAATAATTGTAATGTAAAGTTTTCAGGATTTTGTGTTTAGTTCGAATTAGTCGAAAGTTCGGGGTTCAAAATATTGCAAATCCGCTGTAATACACAAGCTGGTAAAATGACTTGAGTATACTAAAATATTTGCATCGTCTGAAAATCCTAAATTTGAGCCCTTTTTTCTGGCCCCGCCCGAGCTTTCTTAACAGTAAATTTAAGAGTCCTGACACCCCTTAAAGGATTTATTAATTAAAGGATATGTTTTTTGGATTAAATGATTTGATTAAAGGATTAAGAATTTTGAAATGAATATTGAACGAAAAGCCCTGTGCGATCTGCAACCACACTTACCCACTTGGTTATTGAAACTGGACTACGGTATAATGGAGAAGTACAAAAATAGCACAATTTTCCCCCCTTTTTTTGAGTTATAAAAGATTTTTTTGTTCGAATTATCTGCTGTGATAAAAATAAGTTTAAAAAACTAGTTTTTATAATAATTGTAATGTAAAATTTTCAGGATTTTGTGTTTAGTTCGAATTAGTCGAAAGTTCGGGGTTCAAAATATTGCAAATCCGCTGTAATACACAAGCTGGTAAAATGACTTGAGTATACTAAAATATTTGCATCGTCTGAAAATCCTAAATTTGCGCCCTTTTTTCTGGCCCCGCCCGAGCTTTCTTAACAGTAAATTTAAGAGTCCTGACACCCCTTAAAGGATTTATTAATTAAATGATATGTTTTTTGGATTAAATGATTTGATTAAAGGATTAAGAATTTTGAAATGAATATTGAACGAAAAGCCCTGTGCGATCTGCAACCACACTTACCTACTTGTTTATGGAAAGTGGTCTACGGTATAATGGAGAAGTACAAAAGTAGCACAATTTTTTCCGCTTTTTTTGAGTTATAAAAGATTTTTTTGTTCGAATTATCCGCTGTGATAAAAATAAGTTTAAAAAACTAGTTTTTATAATAATTGTAATGCAAAGTTTTCAGGATTTTGTGTTTAGTTCGAATTAGTCGAAAGTTCGGGGTTCAAAATATTGCAAATCTTGTATTGCTGTAATACACAAGCTGGTAAAATGACTTGACTATACTAAAATATTTGCATCGTCTGAAAATCCTAAATTTGCGCCCTTTTTTCTGGCCCCGCCCGAGCTTTCTTAACAGTAAATTTAAGAGTCCTGACACCCCTTAAAGGATTTATTAATTAAAGGATATGTTTTTTGGATTAAATGATTTGATTAAAGGATTAAGAATTTTGAAATGAATATTGAACGAAAAGCCCTGTGCGATCTGCAACCACACTTACACTCTTGGTTATTGAAAGTGGACTACGGTATAATGGAGAAGTACAAAAATAGCACAATTTTTTCCCCTTTTTGAGTTATAAAAGATTTTTTTGTTCGAATTATCCGCTGTGATAAAAATAAGTTTAAAAAACTAGTTTTTATAATAATTGTAATGTAAAGTTTTCAGGGTTTTGTGTTTAGTTCGAATTAGTCGAAAGTTCGGAGTTCAAAATATTGCAAATCCGCTGTACTACACAAGCTGGTAAAGTGACTTGAGTATACTAAAATATTTGCATCGTTTGAAAATCCTAAATTTGTGCCTTTTATTCTGGCTCCGCCTGAGCTTTCTTAACAGTAAATTTAAGAGTCCTGACACCCCTTAAAGGATTTATTAATTAAATGATATATTTTGGATTAAATGATTTGATTAAAGGATTAAGGATTTTGAAATGAATATTGAACGAAAAGCCCTGTGCGATCTGCAACCACACTTACCCACTTGGTTATTGAAACTGGACTACGGTATAATGGAGAAGTACAAAAATAGCACAATTTTCCCCCCTTTTTTTGAGTTATAAAAGATTTTTTTGTTCGAATTATCTGCTGTGATAAAAATAAGTTTAAAAAACTAGTTTTTATAATAATTGTAATGTAAAATTTTCAGGATTTTGTGTTTAGTTCGAATTAGTCGAAAGTTCGGGGTTCAAAATATTGCAAATCCGCTGTAATACACAAGCTGGTAAAATGACTTGAGTATACTAAAATATTTGCATCGTCTGAAAATCCTAAATTTGCGCCCTTTTTTCTGGCCCCGCCCGAGCTTTCTTAACAGTAAATTTAAGAGTCCTGACACCCCTTAAAGGATTTATTAATTAAATGATATGTTTTTTGGATTAAATGATTTGATTAAAGGATTAAGGATTTTGAAATGAATATTGAACGAAAAGCCCTGTGCGATCTGCAACCACACTTACCCACTTGGTTATTGAAACTGGACTACGGTATAATGGAGAAGTACAAAAATAGCACAATTTTCCCCCCTTTTTTTGAGTTATAAAAGATTTTTTTGTTCGAATTATCTGCTGTGATAAAAATAAGTTTAAAAAACTAGTTTTTATAATAATTGTAATGTAAAATTTTCAGGATTTTGTGTTTAGTTCGAATTAGTCGAAAGTTCGGGGTTCAAAATATTGCAAATCCGCTGTAATACACAAGCTGGTAAAATGACTTGAGTATACTAAAATATTTGCATCGTCTGAAAATCCTAAATTTGCGCCCTTTTTTCTGGCCCCGCCCGAGCTTTCTTAACAGTAAATTTAAGAGTCCTGACACCCCTTAAAGGATTTATTAATTAAAGGATATGTTTTTTGGATTAAATGATTTGATTAAAGGATTAAGAATTTTGAAATGAATATTGAACGAAAAGCCCTGTGCGAACTGCAACCACACTTACCCACTTGGTTATTGAAAGTGGACTACGGTATAATGGAGAAGTACAAAAATAGCACAATTTTTTCCGCTTTTTTTGAGTTATAAAAGATTTTTTTGTTCGAATTATCTGCTGTGATAAAAATAAGTTTAAAAAACTAGTTTTTATAATAATTGTAATGTAAAATTTTCAGGATTTTGTGTTTAGTTCGAATTAGTCGAAAGTTCGGGGTTCAAAATATTGCAAATCCGCTGTAATACACAAGCTGGTAAAATGACTTGAGTATACTAAAATATTTGCATCGTCTGAAAATCCTAAATTTGCGCCCTTTTTTCTGGCCCCGCCCGAGCTTTCTTAACAGTAAATTTAAGAGTCCTGACACCCCTTAAAGGATTTATTAATTAAATGATATGTTTTTTGGATTAAATGATTTGATTAAAGGATTAAGAATTTTGAAATGAATATTGAACGAAAAGCCCTGTGCGATCTGCAACCACACTTACCTACTTGTTTATGGAAAGTGGTCTACGGTATAATGGAGAAGTACAAAAGTAGCACAATTTTTTCCGCTTTTTTTGAGTTATAAAAGATTTTTTTGTTCGAATTATCCGCTGTGATAAAAATAAGTTTAAAAAACTAGTTTTTATAATAATTGTAATGCAAAGTTTTCAGGATTTTGTGTTTAGTTCGAATTAGTCGAAAGTTCGGGGTTCAAAATATTGCAAATCCGCTGTAATACACAAGCTGGTAAAATGACTTGAGTATACTAAAATATTTGCATCGTCTGAAAATCCTAAATTTGCGCCCTTTTTTCTGGCCCCGCCCGAGCTTTCTTAACAGTAAATTTAAGAGTCCTGACACCCCTTAAAGGATTTATTAATTAAATGATATGTTTTTTGGATTAAATGATTTGATTAAAGGATTAAGAATTTTGAAATGAATATTGAACGAAAAGCCCTGTGCGATCTGCAACCACACTTACCTACTTGTTTATGGAAAGTGGTCTACGGTATAATGGAGAAGTACAAAAGTAGCACAATTTTTTCCGCTTTTTTTGAGTTATAAAAGATTTTTTTGTTCGAATTATCCGCTGTGATAAAAATAAGTTTAAAAAACTAGTTTTTATAATAATTGTAATGCAAAGTTTTCAGGATTTTGTGTTTAGTTCGAATTAGTCGAAAGTTCGGGGTTCAAAATATTGCAAATCCGCTGTAATACACAAGCTGGTAAAATGACTTGAGTATACTAAAATATTTGCATCGTCTGAAAATCCTAAATTTGCGCCCTTTTTTCTGGCCCCGCCCGAGCTTTCTTAACAGTAAATTTAAGAGTCCTGACACCCCTTAAAGGATTTATTAATTAAATGATATGTTTTTTGGATTAAATGATTTGATTAAAGGATTAAGAATTTTGAAATGAATATTGAACGAAAAGCCCTGTGCGATCTGCAACCACACTCACCTACTTGTTTATGGAAAGTGGTCTACGGTATAATGGAGAAGTACAAAAGTAGCACAATTTTTTCCGCTTTTTTTGAGTTATAAAAGATTTTTTTGTTCGAATTATCTGCTGTGATAAAAATAAGTTTAAAAAACTAGTTTTTATAATAATTGTAATGTAAAATTTTCAGGATTTTGTGTTTAGTTCGAATTAGTCGAAAGTTCGGGGTTCAAAATATTGCAAATCCGCTGTAATACACAAGCTGGTAAAATGACTTGAGTATACTAAAATATTTGCATCGTCTGAAAATCCTAAATTTGCGCCCTTTTTTCTGGCCCCGCCCGAGCTTTCTTAACAGTAAATTTAAGAGTCCTGACACCCCTTAAAGGATTTATTAATTAAATGATATGTTTTTTGGATTAAATGATTTGATTAAAGGATTAAGAATTTTGAAATGAATATTGAACGAAAAGCCCTGTGCGATCTGCAACCACACTTACCTACTTGTTTATGGAAAGTGGTCTACGGTATAATGGAGAAGTACAAAAGAAGCACAATTTTTTCCGCTTTTTTTGAGTTATAAAAGATTTTTTTGTTCGAATTATCCGCTGTGATAAAAATAAGTTTAAAAAACTAGTTTTTATAATAATTGTAATGCAAAGTTTTCAGGATTTTGTGTTTAGTTCGAATTAGTCGAAAGTTCGGGGTTCAAAATATTGCAAATCTTGTATTGCTGTAATACACAAGCTGGTAAAATGACTTGACTATACTAAAATATTTGCATCGTCTGAAAATCCTAAATTTGCGCCCTTTTTTCTGGCCCCGCCCGAGCTTTCTTAACAGTAAATTTAAGAGTCCTGACACCCCTTAAAGGATTTATTAATTAAAGGATATGTTTTTTGGATTAAATGATTTGATTAAAGGATTAAGAATTTTGAAATGAATATTGAACGAAAAGCCCTGTGCGATCTGCAACCACACTTACCCTCTTGGTTATTGAAAGTGGACTACGGTATAATGGAGAAGTACAAAAATAGCACAATTTTTTCCCCTTTTTGAGTTATAAAAGATTTTTTTGTTCGAATTATCCGCTGTGATAAAAATAAATTTAAAAAACTAGTTTTTATAATAATTGTAATGTAAAGTTTTCAGGATTTTGTGTTTAGTTCGAATTAGTCGAAAGTTCGGAGTTCAAAATATTGCAAATCCGCTGTACTACACAAGCTGGTAAAGTGACTTGAGTATACTAAAATATTTGCATCGTTTGAAAATCCTAAATTTGTGCCTTTTATTCTGGCTCCGCCTGAGCTTTCTTAACAGTAAATTTAAGAGTCCTGACACCCCTTAAAGGATTTATTAATTAAATGATATGTTTTTTGGATTAAATGATTTGATTAAAGGATTAAGGATTTTGAAATGAATATTGAACGAAAAGCCCTGTGCGATCTGCAACCACACTTACCCACTTGGTTATTGAAACTGGACTACGGTATAATGGAGAAGTACAAAAATAGCACAATTTTCCCCCCTTTTTTTGAGTTATAAAAGATTTTTTTGTTCGAATTATCTGCTGTGATAAAAATAAGTTTAAAAAACTAGTTTTTATAATAATTGTAATGTAAAATTTTCAGGATTTTGTGTTTAGTTCGAATTAGTCGAAAGTTCGGGGTTCAAAATATTGCAAATCCGCTGTAATACACAAGCTGGTAAAATGACTTGAGTATACTAAAATATTTGCATCGTCTGAAAATCCTAAATTTGCGCCCTTTTTTCTGGCCCCGCCCGAGCTTTCTTAACAGTAAATTTAAGAGTCCTGACACCCCTTAAAGGATTTATTAATTAAAGGATATGTTTTTTGGATTAAATGATTTGATTAAAGGATTAAGAATTTTGAAATGAATATTGAACGAAAAGCCCTGTGCGATCTGCAACCACACTTACCCACTTGGTTATTGAAAGTGGACTACGGTATAATGGAGAAGTACAAAAATAGCACAATTTTTTCCGCTTTTTTTGAGTTATAAAAGATTTTTTTGTTCGAATTATCTGCTGTGATAAAAATAAGTTTAAAAAACTAGTTTTTATAATAATTGTAATGTAAAATTTTCAGGATTTTGTGTTTAGTTCGAATTAGTCGAAAGTTCGGGGTTCAAAATATTGCAAATCCGCTGTAATACACAAGCTGGTAAAATGACTTGAGTATACTAAAATATTTGCATCGTCTGAAAATCCTAAATTTGCGCCCTTTTTTCTGGCCCCGCCCGAGCTTTCTTAACAGTAAATTTAAGAGTCCTGACACCCCTTAAAGGATTTATTAATTAAATGATATGTTTTTTGGATTAAATGATTTGATTAAAGGATTAAGAATTTTGAAATGAATATTGAACGAAAAGCCCTGTGCGATCTGCAACCACACTTACCTACTTGTTTATGGAAAGTGGTCTACGGTATAATGGAGAAGTACAAAAGTAGCACAATTTTTTCCGCTTTTTTTGAGTTATAAAAGATTTTTTTGTTCGAATTATCCGCTGTGATAAAAATAAGTTTAAAAAACTAGTTTTTATAATAATTGTAATGCAAAGTTTTCAGGATTTTGTGTTTAGTTCGAATTAGTCGAAAGTTCGGGGTTCAAAATATTGCAAATCCGCTGTAATACACAAGCTGGTAAAATGACTTGAGTATACTAAAATATTTGCATCGTCTGAAAATCCTAAATTTGCGCCCTTTTTTCTGGCCCCGCCCGAGCTTTCTTAACAGTAAATTTAAGAGTCCTGACACCCCTTAAAGGATTTATTAATTAAATGATATGTTTTTTGGATTAAATGATTTGATTAAAGGATTAAGAATTTTGAAATGAATATTGAACGAAAAGCCCTGTGCGATCTGCAACCACACTTACCTACTTGTTTATGGAAAGTGGTCTACGGTATAATGGAGAAGTACAAAAGTAGCACAATTTTTTCCGCTTTTTTTGAGTTATAAAAGATTTTTTTGTTCGAATTATCTGCTGTGATAAAAATAAGTTTAAAAAACTAGTTTTTATAATAATTGTAATGTAAAATTTTCAGGATTTTGTGTTTAGTTCGAATTAGTCGAAAGTTCGGGGTTCAAAATATTGCAAATCCGCTGTAATACACAAGCTGGTAAAATGACTTGAGTATACTAAAATATTTGCATCGTCTGAAAATCCTAAATTTGCGCCCTTTTTTCTGGCCCCGCCCGAGCTTTCTTAACAGTAAATTTAAGAGTCCTGACACCCCTTAAAGGATTTATTAATTAAATGATATGTTTTTTGGATTAAATGATTTGATTAAAGGATTAAGAATTTTGAAATGAATATTGAACGAAAAGCCCTGTGCGATCTGCAACCACACTTACCTACTTGTTTATGGAAAGTGGTCTACGGTATAATGGAGAAGTACAAAAGTAGCACAATTTTTTCCGCTTTTTTTGAGTTATAAAAGATTTTTTTGTTCGAATTATCCGCTGTGATAAAAATAAGTTTAAAAAACTAGTTTTTATAATAATTGTAATGTAAAGTTTTCAGGATTTTGTGTTTAGTTCGAATTAGTCGAAAGTTCGGGGTTCAAAATATTGCAAATCCGCTGTAATACACAAGCTGGTAAAATGACTTGAGTATACTAAAATATTTGCATCGTCTGAAAATCCTAAATTTGAGCCCTTTTTTCTGGCCCCGCCCGAGCTTTCTTAACAGTAAATTTAAGAGTCCTGACACCCCTTAAAGGATTTATTAATTAAAGGATATGTTTTTTGGATTAAATGATTTGATTAAAGGATTAAGAATTTTGAAATGAATATTGAACGAAAAGCCCTGTGCGATCTGCAACCACACTTACCCACTTGGTTATTGAAACTGGACTACGGTATAATGGAGAAGTACAAAAATAGCACAATTTTCCCCCCTTTTTTTGAGTTATAAAAGATTTTTTTGTTCGAATTATCTGCTGTGATAAAAATAAGTTTAAAAAACTAGTTTTTATAATAATTGTAATGTAAAATTTTCAGGATTTTGTGTTTAGTTCGAATTAGTCGAAAGTTCGGGGTTCAAAATATTGCAAATCCGCTGTAATACACAAGCTGGTAAAATGACTTGAGTATACTAAAATATTTGCATCGTCTGAAAATCCTAAATTTGCGCCCTTTTTTCTGGCCCCGCCCGAGCTTTCTTAACAGTAAATTTAAGAGTCCTGACACCCCTTAAAGGATTTATTAATTAAATGATATGTTTTTTGGATTAAATGATTTGATTAAAGGATTAAGAATTTTGAAATGAATATTGAACGAAAAGCCCTGTGCGATCTGCAACCACACTTACCTACTTGTTTATGGAAAGTGGTCTACGGTATAATGGAGAAGTACAAAAGTAGCACAATTTTTTCCGCTTTTTTTGAGTTATAAAAGATTTTTTTGTTCGAATTATCCGCTGTGATAAAAATAAGTTTAAAAAACTAGTTTTTATAATAATTGTAATGCAAAGTTTTCAGGATTTTGTGTTTAGTTCGAATTAGTCGAAAGTTCGGGGTTCAAAATATTGCAAATCTTGTATTGCTGTAATACACAAGCTGGTAAAATGACTTGACTATACTAAAATATTTGCATCGTCTGAAAATCCTAAATTTGCGCCCTTTTTTCTGGCCCCGCCCGAGCTTTCTTAACAGTAAATTTAAGAGTCCTGACACCCCTTAAAGGATTTATTAATTAAAGGATATGTTTTTTGGATTAAATGATTTGATTAAAGGATTAAGAATTTTGAAATGAATATTGAACGAAAAGCCCTGTGCGATCTGCAACCACACTTACACTCTTGGTTATTGAAAGTGGACTACGGTATAATGGAGAAGTACAAAAATAGCACAATTTTTTCCCCTTTTTGAGTTATAAAAGATTTTTTTGTTCGAATTATCCGCTGTGATAAAAATAAGTTTAAAAAACTAGTTTTTATAATAATTGTAATG
Organism: Maratus speciosus; assembly: GCA_963932465.1. Lineage (NCBI taxonomy): Eukaryota > Metazoa > Arthropoda > Arachnida > Araneae > Salticidae > Maratus > Maratus speciosus. The sequence continues at coordinate 594,945,468 of OZ010788.1, read as the reverse complement.
TAAAGTTTTCAGGGTTTTGTGTTTAGTTCGAATTAGTCGAAAGTTCGGAGTTCAAAATATTGCAAATCCGCTGTACTACACAAGCTGGTAAAGTGACTTGAGTATACTAAAATATTTGCATCGTTTGAAAATCCTAAATTTGTGCCTTTTATTCTGGCTCCGCCTGAGCTTTCTTAACAGTAAATTTAAGAGTCCTGACACCCCTTAAAGGATTTATTAATTAAATGATATATTTTGGATTAAATGATTTGATTAAAGGATTAAGGATTTTGAAATGAATATTGAACGAAAAGCCCTGTGCGATCTGCAACCACACTTACCCACTTGGTTATTGAAACTGGACTACGGTATAATGGAGAAGTACAAAAATAGCACAATTTTCCCCCCTTTTTTTGAGTTATAAAAGATTTTTTTGTTCGAATTATCTGCTGTGATAAAAATAAGTTTAAAAAACTAGTTTTTATAATAATTGTAATGTAAAATTTTCAAGATTTTGTGTTTAGTTCGAATTAGTCGAAAGTTCGGGGTTCAAAATATTGCAAATCCGCTGTAATACACAAGCTGGTAAAATGACTTGAGTATACTAAAATATTTGCATCGTCTGAAAATCCTAAATTTGCGCCCTTTTTTCTGGCCCCGCCCGAGCTTTCTTAACAGTAAATTTAAGAGTCCTGACACCCCTTAAAGGATTTATTAATTAAAGGATATGTTTTTTGGATTAAATGATTTGATTAAAGGATTAAGAATTTTGAAATGAATATTGAACGAAAAGCCCTGTGCGATCTGCAACCACACTTACCTACTTGTTTATGGAAAGTGGTCTACGGTATAATGGAGAAGTACAAAAGAAGCACAATTTTTTCCGCTTTTTTTGAGTTATAAAAGATTTTTTTGTTCGAATTATCCGCTGTGATAAAAATAAGTTTAAAAAACTAGTTTTTATAATAATTGTAATGCAAAGTTTTCAGGATTTTGTGTTTAGTTCGAATTAGTCGAAAGTTCGGGGTTCAAAATATTGCAAATCTTGTATTGCTGTAATACACAAGCTGGTAAAATGACTTGACTATACTAAAATATTTGCATCGTCTGAAAATCCTAAATTTGCGCCCTTTTTTCTGGCCCCGCCCGAGCTTTCTTAACAGTAAATTTAAGAGTCCTGACACCCCTTAAAGGATTTATTAATTAAAGGATATGTTTTTTGGATTAAATGATTTGATTAAAGGATTAAGAATTTTGAAATGAATATTGAACGAAAAGCCCTGTGCGATCTGCAACCACACTTACCCTCTTGGTTATTGAAAGTGGACTACGGTATAATGGAGAAGTACAAAAATAGCACAATTTTTTCCCCTTTTTGAGTTATAAAAGATTTTTTTGTTCGAATTATCCGCTGTGATAAAAATAAGTTTAAAAAACTAGTTTTTATAATAATTGTAATGTAAAATTTTCAGGATTTTGTGTTTAGTTCGAATTAGTCGAAAGTTCGGGGTTCAAAATATTGCAAATCCGCTGTAATACACAAGCTGGTAAAATGACTTGAGTATACTAAAATATTTGCATCGTCTGAAAATCCTAAATTTGCGCCCTTTTTTCTGGCCCCGCCCGAGCTTTCTTAACAGTAAATTTAAGAGTCCTGACACCCCTTAAAGGATTTATTAATTAAAGGATATGTTTTTTGGATTAAATGATTTGATTAAAGGATTAAGAATTTTGAAATGAATATTGAACGAAAAGCCCTGTGCGATCTGCAACCACACTTACCCACTTGGTTATTGAAAGTGGACTACGGTATAATGGAGAAGTACAAAAATAGCACAATTTTTTCCCCTTTTTTGAGTCATAAAAGATTTTTTTGTTCGAATTATCCGCTGTGATAAAAATAAGTTTAAAAAACTAGTTTTTATAATAATTGTAATGTAAAGTTTTCAGGATTTTGTGTTTAGTTCGAATTAGTCGAAAGTTCGGAGTTCAAAATATTGCAAATCCGCTGTACTACACAAGCTGGTAAAATGACTTGAGTATACTAAAATATTTGCATCGTTTGAAAATCCTAAATTTGCGCCTTTTATTCTGGCTCCGCCTGAGCTTTCTTAACAGTAAATTTAAGAGTCCTGACACCCCTTAAAGGATTTATTAATTAAATGATATGTTTTTTGGATTAAATGATTTGATTAAAGGATTGAGGATTTTGAAATGAATATTGAACGAAAAGCCCTGTGCGATCTGCAACCACACTTACCCACTTGGTTATTGAAACTGGACTACGGTATAATGGAGAAGTACAAAAATAGAACAATTTTCCCCCTTTTTTGAGTTATAAAAGATTTTTTTGTTCGAATTATCTGCTGTGATAAAAATAAGTTTAAAAAACTAGTTTTTATAATAATTGTAATGTAAAATTTTCAGGATTTTGTGTTTAGTTCGAATTAGTCGAAAGTTCGGGGTTCAAAATATTGCAAATCCGCTGTAATACACAAGCTGGTAAAATGACTTGAGTATACTAAAATATTTGCATCGTCTGAAAATCCTAAATTTGTGCCCTTTTTTCTGGCCCCGCCTGAGCTTTCTTACCAGTAAATTTTTAAGTTTTAATTAATTTGTCAATTAATTTTGAGCAGCAAAATTACGCTTGAAATTATTGAATATTTAATACCTGATTTATCACATAGCTAACTTAAGCGTAGAACCATTAGAGTGAAAAATGTCCAAGTCGGGTATCGAACCCGGAACCTTTGGAATAGCGCTCCAAGTGCTCTACCATTTAAGCTACGAGGACGATACCCGGTTTAGCATCTCTCTCTCATATATGTTGGTATGGCTGTAATTGTAGCACAAGATGGAACAGTCTTCATGAGCACACAATCGCGGCGAAACATGAGACACAAACCCAGCATCGGTGAACACATATGATTTTAATTAATTTGTCAATTAATTTTCAGCAGTGAAATTACGCTTGAAATTATTATTTAATGCGTGATTTATTACATTGCTAACTTAAGCGTAAAACCATTAGAGTGAAAAATGTCCAAGCCAGGAATCGGATCCGGAACCCTTGCAATAGCGCTCCAAGTGCTTTACCATTTAAGCCACGAGGACGATACCCGGCTTAGCATCTCTCACTCGTGTATGTTGGTAAGAATGCAACTGCAGCACAAGATAGAATAGTCTTCCTGAGCAGACAATTCTGCAGTGAAACATAGGACATAAATAAACCCAGCATCGGTGAACACACACATATAATTTTAATTAATATCTCTTTGTTGGTTCTACGCTTAGGTAGCAATGTGATAAATCACGTATTAAATATTCAATGATTTCGAGCATAATCTCACTGCTGAAAATTAATTGAAATATTAATTAAAATTAGATAATAATGTATTTTTCGAAATTAGTGAATTTCGAAGAATTCAAACCCTTGGAATAGCGCTCCTAGTTCTCTAACATTTAAGCTACGAGGACAATAACCAGCTTCCACGTATTAAATATTACATAAATCACGTATTGAATATTAGATTTTTAAGATAAAGTTTCAATTCAATGCTAACCTTTTCAACTCCGCATGCGATGAACATCAAAGTAGCATTGAGCATCTCTTGGGTAGGCTCATCGTGTCCCTTCCTATAGTCTCCAATGAAAGCTATACCTATGGAATCATAATTGAAGCTCCTGGTGGAATGGGCGCCGGCTCTAGTCCACCCTCTCACCTCGTATATGCGACCGTCTCCTCCAACCATGAAATTGTATCCAAGGTCCCACCAAGCTGCAAAAAGAAAAGAAAAAAAAACTACTTACGGTAAGTTCTCAAAATAATATTGGTACTTAGCCGGGTAAAAGTAATAAATCCCAAATATTCTAACCTATCGCCATCATCCGTATTGCATTCATTGTAATTAAAATATAAATATTGCGCTCGTTTCACTTAAAATATATATTTTACAGACAATTACATCATAATTTCACCCATTTCATTTAAAACACCAAAAAGGTTGAGGGGTAGAATTTGGATGGGTCGAAATTTCCAGGCACGGCCCGGTGTAAGAATTAAAAGTTCAGCCCAGTCAGTTAATGATTTTGTAGTCCACGGCCAAGGCCCATTCAAAAAATAGCGAAATCCGGCCCGGTCACTAATATCAACACATTGTATTGTATATATCGATACATTATCTCTTCGAGACGGTAGTGCTAATATCCGAACCCTCAAGCGTGCAACACCTTTGGCGAATGTCAAAGAGTGCCAAATAATTTGGCGAGAAGAGCGCTATTTCACGCGTATTTTTAATGAAAGTTAAACACGGATAACATTTTCAATTTGTAGGTTAATTGATTGAATGATTTAAGAAGAATCCATATAATTTATTAAAGAAATAATTAAGCCAAACAGATTTTTGTTGGCTCTTTCTCAAAAAAAAAAAAAAAAAAAAAAAAAAAAAAACAGTTAACGTATTTTCAAAGTTTACCATTCATTAAAAAGGCCTTGATAAATTCATTGTTTAGTAATACAGTATATTGTTAACACCATAGATAGATTTTTTTAAATTCACCTTTTTTTATTGAGCAATGGGCAATGATCATACATTATAATAGATTCACATTTATCAATCTGTATTTGTATTTTTTAAATATTAATTTCCATTTTACATGTGTGTGAATTGTATGAATCATTAAAAAAAAAAAAAAAAAAAAAAAAAAAAAAAAAAATTAGAGGCGAACAAATTGTAAATTTCCTTAAATCTGAATGGTTCTCTAATCATTCTTATAATAAGGATAACTTTTAAAATGTTATATCTCTATTTCTAAGCGATGTAAAACCCTAAAGAAACTTTTTTGGAACAAAATAACATTTGAATAAACGAGAATTCAAATGCACTGTCAGTAATACCAACGAACGCATGCGCAGAAAGCGTTCTACTCGCAAAATTGCACTCTCCGAATTTCGCCAACTTGCGTGGTACGCTTGAGGGTTTGGATATTAGCCTCCGGGTCAGACGATGCAGCTGTCCAATGCCGATCTCTATACTGAACTATATTATATATTTTTTTGCATTGATGTTGTCAAGCTAGCATCGGCTCGTGCAGTACATACTTATTTTCGCCCCAGTTACGCCCACTGAAAATTGTACATATTTTATCAGCTTATTTTGATCTTTTTTACATGGGGCCGGGCAAGGTACGGACCCGTACAGACCTTGCCAGGGCGCACGGCATTGACACTGAACGGTACATGATACTACTTCGACTAGTATTCGACGACAATTTTGTTTAACATTGTCTGTGATATGAGATGATAAAGACATAAGGCATAATATAAACATCGATTTGTCTAGTAAACGTACAATCGATAGTGGTATTGCCCAGTGAAATATTGGGTCTGTAGGGGCGTAATTGAGGCCGAACTTTTTTGAAGACTTCGTCTGATGTAGGCCAATAGTCCTGGATAGTTCGGAGACGTCTTCGACAGATGCATGAATGTCTATATTTATAATTTCTACATAAAACGGTACACAATGGAATAACTAGTTTTCAATTTAATTTTAAAATTTACATTTCGCTGTTCAATTAATTTTTCATTTATAATGGGGTATATAACTTCAAAATTAGCTAAACAGTGTCAATAGAATAATGTTATGCAAATACAGTTGGAGAATAATGATTAAATCGATTAATTAATAATAACCGATTTAATAATGATTAATTAATAAATAATTTCTGACGCTAATGAGCAGGTAACTTAATTAAGATTACTGTTATCTGATATTACTTATCTCTAGATATTTATTGTATTTCATATGTATCACTTTCTGCATACATGGGTTTAAAGTAATATTTTTCCTTACCTGAAGTTGATTCGAGCTATTATAGTTAGATCTAATGGTACGAACAAGCTCCATTGTATCAATGAATTGCAGCTTCTCTTTCTATTCAAGAACGTAGATCACAGATAAGGCAAACAAAGAAATTTTTGGGGTGTCTGGTCAGTAGTGAATGCCACCTGAGGGAGAAGTTTTAGGTAAGAGAACGGGATCCCTGCGGACATCAGGGGAGCACCGTCGGCTTTGTCTTCGAGTGATAGCGGAGAGAGAAGGGGTGTTCTGGCGAAGACCTCAAGAAGTGAGATTTGTGTGTGTTTGGTTGAGTTTCGGGAATGGAGTGTCGAGAGTTGCGGGAAAAGGCTTAGGTCTCGTGCGGAGAAAGTCAACGCAACGGGAGGTACATGGTGATCCTCCGATAAACCTAATAATGAGATACCGTAGGGTGAGAAGGAAATAGGATATTTTAATAAGTTGACCCAGTGCGCAGGAAGCATTTGATATATAATGTAGTATCGGAACGGATAGCCTAAATCCGAGTCCTTAAATGTAAATAATGTTTTGTTTCTATGTAAATAATTTGTAAATAAATTATTCTTTGATATTAATTGAATAAGTTTAGTGTTTTTGTTAATCTTTCTCACATCGTGTCCGATATTGCGTATTTATATCGGAGGTGGCAGCCTAAAATAACATTTTATTTTTGAAGTCTGTACGAGAGGTGATCGTAGATCCTGAAGAAATCATCAGCGTGTGGACTAAGTAAGAGTGCTACAAAGTCGTTACCGAAAACATTACTTGCACATTCAACATAGTTTTGTATAGTATGAAAAAGGACGATAGCGCGATAAAGCCAAAGCTAACCTGTCGTATCGACATTCGAAACAGATTCACTACAGCTTATAAAACAATTGAATTAAAACATAATCTAATATATAAAAATAAAACTTTGTCTGCCTGTCTGTCTGCAATTCTGTACAAATCCACAGTTTGGAAGCCAGAATTGTGAAATGTTACGTGCATGTGGATTAAAACACGGCCGAGGCAACTAAAGTAATCCGGAATCGAAATAATTTATAGTTAATTTTTAATTAATAAAAAACCACCCATTTAACAGCAATTTCCTATCAGATTGGAACATTTTACGCTATAGTAGTTGCCAGCAATTAAAAATTCTTACCACAACAAATAATTTTCTATTGCAAGATTTCCACGTAAAAAATGAAAATGAAATAAATAGTTTGACGAATTTTTAAAAAAGTTAATATTACGTCATGTTGGAAATATAATGAACGTCAGCAGGTAAATATATAACGTCATATGAGTTTGAAAAAAGGTATTGAAACATGATAAAAACCCAATTATGGAAATAGTGGCATATCTTAACCTTCTGAGGTTCTCTGAATTTCTTTTCGCCATTTTTAAATCTATTCCATATATATGTGTGTGTATGCATGTACATTAGAATTTACACAAAGTTTTAGGTCCCTAGAACCCATTTTTAGTGAAAAACTGAAATAAAGATGGCTTTATTGCTTTCTTTTATTTTTTATTTTATACTGTATGTTTAATTTTGAAATTAAGCTTTCAAAACAAACATTCTTAAAATTCCGGGCAACGCCGGATGCTTTAGCTAGTTTAATGTAAAAACATAACAAATTTAATGAAAAAACAAGAAGTAGTTTATGTACAGTAGTGGGAAAAAAGTAAACATCTCCTACTAACTAAGCAACTAATTATAAAAGAAGAAAGTTACTGATACCAAACAATTGGAAGTAAAGTCCACTTTTAAATGATGTATATAAAATTTGCTTAGGGAGCGATCTACAAATCAAAACCAGACCAAACATTTTTTTTTTTTATGACAACATCCATATTTGACAATATATTTTAAATCATCGGTTCAAACTATGCCTATAGAAACGAAATTTCAAGTCATTTGGATGATACGTTTTTGAATTAGAAACATTCAAAATTTAAAGCTTCTAATATTAAATTACATTTTCATATTTTTATTAATATCTTCTGAAATTATAATCCTAATCTGATATTTTTTGTGTAGTTATAATACTAAAAAAACCAAACATAAACACACTGAATTTGTATATTTTTTAAAATATAATATGAATTATGAAATTAATATTCAAAAAAATATGAATAGCAACCTACACATTTTTTTTTTTTTTGATGGATTTATATTTATTATGTCCTGCTTTATGCGAATTCTCAATTTAAAATTTTTCTTCCAAGTAGTTTTCGAATTATGATTAAAAAATGTAAAAATGATGGTTTAAGGGGCCGTCTATGATGTGCAGAAAAGCAAACTTATTGAAACATTTGGGCTGGCAATATTCGAAACATATTAAGCGAGTAAAATGGTCATACTGGCAAGAAATTACATAAATAGATGTGACATAGTCATTCTGTAGCATTTCAACAATCAAATAGTGAACTTCAATTTGGATACAGCCTCTAAAATAGGATCATTTTAAAATAATTAATTTCTCTGAAACTAACCTTGCGAATTTCATGAAAATTTTGTTTTAAGGCTAATTGAAGGGTGTAGAATTTATTTATGGTGTCAAACTTGGCCATTGCTATTGAAAAAAACAATGTTTGGGTTCGTTTTGATATGTAGATAGCCCCCTAAGCAAATTTTATATACATAATTTAAAAGTAGTCTTTACTTTAATTCGTTTGGTACCAGTAATTTTCTTCTAAAATAATTAGCTGCAGAGTTATTAGGGTGTATTTACATATTTTTTCCACGACTGTACATTGAAAATAATCATATTAGATTTCCAGATGAGAACTCCATAAGCCAAAATCCTGGCTTTTTCATCTCATAGCCTTTGCCACGTGCTTACAGAAAAAAAACTAACTCTGCTCATACAGAGCTTCTCAAAGACCGACCTTCGCCTAGCTGTCTCAAGCAGAGACTGATCTGCACATTTCATTCTAGCGGGGTGTTGACCAAACTCGTTTTCCCCTTCGACATTCCATGGCTTATCTCTGGGTGGAAGTAAATCCTCTTGTTCTGCCGAAAAGCAGGAACATCCTTATCTGTGAAAAACGCTACTTCGCTCGGACGTTGTTACAAACTAGTGTCGATCAAAATCTTCCGTTTTTTTCTGAGATAAATATGACAAACCCTAACCAAACCCAACTCGTAAATATCAAAATTCAAACAAAAACCAAAACTGGAACAGTAACAATCAGCTCCAACTCGTCCCAAACCGAACTGCAAGTTGGGTCGATTTCGTAGAAAAATCGGGGTACGCGACCCGATACAGGAATGTACCATAAACCCCAGTTTACGAAGCCTCGTCTTAGCTATTAAAAAAATGATTTTCTCACACATATCCATCATGTGATAGTCTTGAATGCTTTGTATCCATCGGACACATTGGAAGTGTGTACGGCAGAAAGGGGTGACCGTATGCTGTATGATCACGTGATTTACTGGCGTCTTCATCCTATAATAGCGCCAAGCAGGTCTGGCATTCCATCCCTCTCTGCTCACTATTTGGACAGCATCACAGACACTTTTTGATCCAGAAGAAACTATGAGAAAATAAAATAAAGCATGGATTTAAGAAAACAACAGAAAGAAACATCGTGAATCATATGATTTTTTATTTGCAACGTTCAAACTATTGGTAGAGAATAATAATAATTAACTCTTTATGTACTGAATTATGAAAATGTTATCTTATAAAGCATTTTTTAAAATAATTAATTAGTTCGCTTTTTACGCAGTCGGGTTTTTTGACTTTTTAAAATTAATTTTTACTTGTCCGAACTAGGGTCGGCCCCGACTTGTTCGGATAATCGGCGCTCTACTGTATATAAGGAAAACACTCATAAGATACGACGGAAACTGAGTCTGCTCTGCTCAACAAGCGCAAAACGTTTTGACACATTTACAAATTCATTTTTCAACGGAAAGATATAAAATTGGAAAGCCTGACCAATGACCATGGAAGCGATTTGGAATCGAACTGTTTTTTCCATTTTTGATCCATCAATTACCTATTGAGTTATAAGTGATTTTGATCACGTGACACGGCATTTTTCTCCCCTTACAGACTGGATTTTCTTCTTTCGTTCGGAAGTTCGGTTCAAAATGCCAACTTTGACAGTATTTTCTGAAAGATTTATTGCGTTTACAAGAAAACGGGAAAAACAATTCGATGACATAGTTTCTGAATAACAACACCTTCTAGTTTCATTCGTTTCAGAACAAAAGTGAATTAAAACTTATGTCAGAAAGATGACCTTTTGGGTTTGAGAACAGCCTTAAGATTTTAAAGTTACAAACATGCAATTTTTTTTTTTTTTTTTTTTTTTTTTTTTTTTACTCAAATTGCCTGTATAAGGAAAGACACATGGTGTACTATTCTCAATGTTTTCTCTCAGGTACCAATCTGATAAAGACTATTACTGACAAATGTTTACATTTAAGAAAAAGCTTTATCATTTTGTATAAAGAGAAAGGAAGGATACGTGGAATGTTCTAGATCCGACTTTAACAACGTGATTGAGTATTTGATAATTTTTCCAAAAAGGCCGAGTAGGTTCACTCCATGACTTTTTTCTAAGAGTAAAAAGGATTTTAAACATGTAAAATATTCTTATATCGGGATTAAAGAGTCCTGCGTCTGGGTCAGATATACAACCCTACTCGAACCAGAAAAGTCTACTTAAAGTCAATCCGAAACCCAACCCGAACCGATCACATGTCAACCAGAAACCGAAATATTTAAAGCCGAACCGGAAGACAAAGAAAATTAATCCATCTTTTGATACAATTATGGAAAAGGTATATATTCTATCTCCAATATCATTTTTATCTTTTTGTGCGTATAGAAATGAACATATGTACACTGAATAATAGTCAAATATATAGTTTTTTTCATTTCAAAAGTATTCAGGCCTTTCTTTTGAAAAATTGGGTCAATATCAAACAAAACGGAAGAGTGAAAACCCAACCGGGAACCGAACCGAACACAAAACATTTAAAGTCAACTCGATTCGAATCAGGCCCGCAACTGCGTGAGCCCGACCCAATGATCAGGTTCGGTAAAATTGGATTGCCCGACCCAATGCAGGACTCTAGCCAGAGTACGGCGGACACTGCATCCAACGTTAGAAGTAATTACTGCTATTTATATCGTTGCTCTACATGAGAGAAGAAAAAGTTAACGGCCTTTAAATTTTTTCCTCAGTGACGTTATTTATTGAAGAAAAATTGTGAAAATTTTCTGATAAATATATGTTCTATCTCACCGATTCAGCTGAAATTATATTTAAAAAATATATATTTAAACTTAATAAGTTACGAAAATATTTACCTGTCCTAAAATGGTAGGAATGCAAAATAAATGCTAAAATAGCCAGCAAGAATAAGATATTATCTGGAAAAGAGACAATACATAACACATTTATTTATTTTTAATAAACAAAAATAAATATGCTATAAATATGGAAAAAAATATATATATAACCATTAAATAAACATTACCGACCACCAACAAAAACTGTGAAATTATGAATAAAATAACATTAACAAATACAGTTCCCCCCAACACATTTAACATAGATTCCAAAAACATAGTAAAAAACAGCAGAAATTGAATAATAAAAATGGAATGATGGAAATTTGTAGAACTTAGACAGAATCGTCAGGTCCCAAATGCCTTAAGTTCCACAAATAAAATGTGTGGTTATATGTTATATATTATATATTATATATATATATATTATTCGGAACAATAGGATAGTAGTTTTATATAAATATAGATAAATTTGAGAAATTGTTACAAAAATTTACTGTTTTTTTTTTTTTTAAAGGGATAATATTTATCAGTTTTATACTTATATGAAATAGCTCGTAAGACATAAAAGATAAAACTCAACACTAACTAGTTTGCAAGAAGTGTTACGCGCCGATTTTGATGAAAGTGGTATCGTTGTAAAGATCTCGTCGTGTGGAGTAAAAAACTCAATTCGCCGTTTTTGAGATATCCGTCAATTTATGTCGCACAATTTGTTTATTTATTACAATGTATTTACACTGTTACATATGTTATATCGTTAAATTTATAATTTTTGCTGTTAAATGGCTTCCTGTTAACTTAATTATGTTACTTATGTTTAGAAACTAAACATGCAAAAAAAAAAAAAAAAAAAAAAAAAAAAAATTGAAGATAAGTTAATGGCTGTAAATGCAGGACTGTCATGGGCGGCTATTTTTATATTCTATTCCAGGGTTCGTACGCATCAAGGGATTCACGGGATTTTAATTGTTTATAGTACCAGGAATTTCGTAAAGCTATATCTCAGGGATGGCGAACCTATAAGGCACGCGTGCCGAGCTTGGCACGTAAGAAAACATCTCTGGCACGCGAAAAAACTTATAGATTACATGCAGTTTATAGAGAACAATCCATTTTATGTTTTTTTAACAAAAAGTTTAGTTTTGTGTAACAGGCATATAATTTACTTTAAAATAATCCGTTACTTTTGAATGAATTAAGGTATTATAAATCTCAATGAAAGCGCCCTGCAGCGTCATTTTCTCGCCAAACTATTCAACGTGTACTGTTTTTAAAATCGTTTTGCTTCTCTATCAAATTTCAAAGATTTTATTTTTGAAAATTAATTTTAAAAAATAGTTTGCATAGTAATATATCTAATTGACGCGTTTCTACTTCAGATTGGGTTTATTTTATTTAGGTTTAGGGTTTTAAGTTATTTTAAGTTTTAATTTTAAAAATTGAATTTTAACTATTAGTGTAAAAGATTGTGTGTCTATTGAACCTGCCTCTGCCAGAAGAATTAAAAATTATCTGATTCCGATGTATAAAATAAAAGAAAAACTCATTTATAGATTATTAATACGGAATTTGATGCGACATGGCTATATTCTTGAGTAAATACAGTAAACTCTGTCTAAGGCGGAATCAATCGGGACCAAGAAAATTTTCCGCAGTAGACAATATTCCGCCTTAGACAAATTTTACTGTATGTCTATGGATTCGCAGGGACTTGGAATTCTTTCCGAGTTAGACAAATTTCCGTCTTACACAGAGTCCGCCTTACAGATAATTTACTGTACAGCATAATAAATAAGTTAGGAATCGAATTTAGTATAAGTGTACAAATATTTAAGTAAAAATTCTATAAAAAAATAATTATTGATTTTCTCTAAGTTAAAATCTTTCTGGCACGTTAGAATGTTGGTAGATAACAATTTTGAAATTTTTGGCACGTATACTGAAAAAGGTTCACCATCCCTTCATCTGAAGGTGGGAATGTTTTTCATTAAATAAGGCAAATATTACATAAAAAAATTTTTAATAAAAGGTCCTTACAAGCCCTAAAAGCGTACGAACCCTCTATTCGCACCACTACTTTTGAAAAAATAAATGTTGTAGTACATTTGTTTTGCACATGTTTTCAAAGTACACGTGAAAGATTTTTATTTGAGAAAGTGGTGCAAGACGAATTAAAAAATAGTTCCCAATGTATTTCGTGTGCTGTGTACGTGTTTGTTGATGCTGGACATTTGTAGTGGTTTTGGGTGGTTGTGGTCTTCTATATAGAAGTGTGCAGGAAGCCATTTAATAGCAAAAATGATAAATTTTACGATATAACAAATGTTACAGCATAAATACATTATAATAAATAAAAAAAATTGCGTGACATAAATTTTCAGATCTCTCGAAAACGGCTGTTTTGCTTCGGGTAGTTCCATTGAGTTTTTTACTCCTAACGACGAGATCTTTCCAACGATACCACTCTCGTCAAAATCGGCGCGTAACACTTCTTGCACTTCCATAGTAAGTTAACTTATAAAACAAAATGATTAAATAAATAAATAATTTAACCCTTTATCTACTGACGATACTTATAAATACCACTCACTTTAAACTCTCATATCATAGTGAATATTACTAATATTTTAATGGTACTTTGCAAAAATACTCTTTTAACTCCACTTTATCCGGATACATGGCAGCAGTAGTTCTGGGTTTGTTATTTTAGCGAAGAAGAACCCTGGAATTGAAACAGTCTATATGTTTTGTGCCGACATTTTGTACAGATTGTCGCGCTCGTCTTTTTATTGCTGCAAACGAAGTAAAACGTCTCACGTTAGGAACTACTACTTTAAATTAATTACTTTTAAACTAGGTTTAGGCTGTTCTACCAGATCTCCGACTAAGCATTGTAAACCTTTCTTTCGAGTTTTTCTCAAAAACGATATTTTTCTTTCTAAAGAGTTCACACAAAAATGAACTAAACTTTCCGAATAAGTTCTAAAAACTTAACTAAATCCAGTTTCATTAATCCACCTCACAGTTTCTACAGCGAAGCAACGATTACCAGGTAAGTAAATCATAAGATTTGAATCATAATTCTATTAGTTAAGTTTACTTTAATTACTATGCAGAACCCATTCCTATATTTATTTAAGCACACTACGGATTATTTATGTGCAACTACAATAAATAACAACAAAAATCAACCAACGTTTGAATTAATACAAATTTAAAAGATAATGCACTTTTGATATTACCTGTACAATGTTCCATAAATTTATATTATCAATAAATGACGTTTTTACATAACATACAATACAATTACTATAGCAATATTCAAAATACTTACGAGAATTTTCAGTAAACAAAACATACTCGAACGCCCCTCACAGACTTACACTTTTAGCACTGTTAAACAACATTCGTTCTGAATTATTTAACTTCAGCTCTGACTGGAACCCAATAAGAAACCCTATAATTTAATTTTTATTTATTTTCCGCAATTAATAAAGAGAATAAATTACGCAAATAATAGTTCAATTCGAAAACACAGCAAAACACTTTAATTATAAATTTCAACGCTATCTACATTATCAGTGATAATCATAATCATAGGAAAATGCAGTGTTTTTGAAGTGCCTACACAAGTTTTATTGCTTCTGTTACCTTCCCGTCGACAGTGTAGCAATAATAAACAATCAATGGATACTTACTTCACTACTTAATGATCAGTCACATAAATTTTTTAAGAGATATAAATAGGTTACTATCCTTTTTTCCCTCTCAAGTTTTCAACAATTCATCAAAAATAGCACTTTCAGGCATTGGATGTTTTTTTTTATTCCTATTTCACTGGTGTTCACACACATACGCATAAAAGACGTATTTTCGAATTTTTCGTTCAATTTTTTTTACACTATTTTTTTTCACCTTAGTAGTGTACTTAATAAATGAAATCAAAACAATATCGTAACCACAAAAATATTTCGGAGTAGGATTTAGGGTCATGAAATTTTAATCTTGACTGATTTTAGATTTGTTTTTTACTATTGAATGGAGGAAAGTGTTTAGAGTTTAATTAAGTTTTATTCTAAATTCAAATAATTCAATTTAATATAATTACAAAAAAAAATTAAATCATTTTCTGCAAATAAAATTACAATCTCATTTAGATACTTCTTGGATGACGTATTAAAGTTAGCGTCAACCAAATTAATGTTTGACATAACATTTTCAAATGTTTTATTGCCAAAAATGTTTTCGTCCCAGTAGCATACGAACAACTATGCCAATATTTAAACTTTGATTTGATTTGAAATCCATCGTAGTGGGGGTTACTTTGAGGCCTATAGCAACAATGGCTGATTTAAACTTTAAACTGATTTCCATGGCATTTTTCAAGAATTTGGGATAAACAAGTCTGATGATTTGTATCGAACTGTTGTAATCAATTTATTTTAACTGCGTTAGTTAACATTCTGCTTAAGGCTGCTCTCAACTGCTCTGTTGAACAAGTGCAAAACGTTTTGACACAATTCATTTTTTAATGGAAAGATATAAAATTGGAAGGCCTGACTATGGGAACGATTTGGAATCGAAACGTGTTTTCCATTTTTTTTATGAATAGATTACCTTTTGAGTTATAAGCGATTTTGATCATGTGACAAAGACGTTTTTCACCCTTCCTTGAGTGGTTATTCTTCTTTCACGCGGAAATTCGGTTCCAAACGCCCACTTTGACAATATTTTCTGAAAGATCTATTACGTTGGCAAAAAAACGGAAAAACAGGTCGATTGTCGATTACATAGTTTCTGAACAACAACACCTGATAGTTTCATACATTTCCGAACAAAAATAAATTAAAACTTATGTCATAAAATTACTCTTTTGGATTTGAGAACAACCTTAACTAGCATTAACTAACATTAGGTTAGCTAACATTACAGAGTGTCAATCTAAAACATTCGAATGAACTTTAACCCTTTCAAGGGCAAGCAATTGTGTTTGTGTAATGTTGAACTCACACCGGAATTTTAAAAAAATTACTTCTAAATGATGAAAAGCAATTTTTTTCACCAAAGTTTAAAAAGTAAAATTTAATGAAAAGTTTCTGGTATGTATCTTCATTAAAATTCGGTGGTATATAATGTACCCCACCGCCCCTCAAGGGGTTAAAGTAGTTCAGTTAACTTAGAAGTTGCATTCCTTTTTTCCCCTTACAAACTGAATCAAACAATAGAGATGTGCTAACGTTGAATTTTGATTTTCGAATTTTAACTACAGTTGATTTCGTCTTTCGCTGAGTGGTTATTCCTCTTTCGCGCGAAATTCGGATCAAAACGCCCACTTTGACACTATTTTCTGAAAGATCTATTGCGTTTGCAAAGGAACGAAAAAAAAAAAACAGGTCAATTACATAGTTTCTAAACAACAACACCTGCTAGTTTCATGCATTTTCGAACAAAAATAAATTAAAATTTATGTCATAAAGTTGCCCTTTTGGATTTGAGAACAACCTTAACTAGCATTAACTAGCATTTGGTTAGCTAACATTACAGAGTCCCATTCTAAAAAATTCGAATGAACTTTAAAGTAGTTAACTTAGAAGTTACATTACTTTTTTCCCGCTACAAAATGAATCAAACAATAAAGATATGCTAACGTTGAATTTCGATTTTTAAATCTTGGCTACAGTTGATTTTCGAATTTTGGTCAGATTGACTGGTAGTTAATTACATATTTATAGTCATCCCCACAAAACTTTGGAGGGGTATTAAACCCTGGTGATCCCCCTACTGTCTACTGCCTTGCCAACTGTGATACTGGATAATTATTTTTACTTTCTTCTATCTTTACAAGAAGAAAGTATTGAATTCATGAAAATTTCCGACTTCCGGTTTTCGACAGATTTACACGTTTTAGGGGTCAGAGATCCCGAAAAACATGTTTTTCCAAAATGTCTGTCTGTGAGTCTGTCTGGCTGTGACACAAATTTTGTGGGCACTCTATCTCAAGAACTAATGCATGGAATTTAATAAAAATTTATATTCTAGTAGTCCCTAATATAAATTGGCGCTGATTAGTTTTTGGTGTAAATCGCCCAACAGGTGGCGCTGCTATGCTGCATTTTTCGCGATTTCTGCAATAGCTCTATCTAGAGAACAAATGCGTGGATTTTCATAAAATCTACGTTTTGGTGTAAATCGCCCAACAGATGGCGCTGCTCTGCTGCATTTTGCAGGATTTTCACGATTTTCGCAATAGCTCTATCTCAAAAAATAAAGCACGGATTTTCATCAAACTTCAGATTCAGTTAGACCTTGATATGAATTGACGTTTTGTACAGTTTGGTATAAATCGCTCAACAGGAGGCGCTACTATGATGCATTTTTTAGAATTTCCACTATAGCTCTGTCTCAATAACTAATGCACGAATTTTCATCAAACTTCAGATTCAGGTATACCTTGATATAAATTAGTGCTGTTTATATTTTGGTGTAAATCGCACAACAAGTGGCGCTGCTATGCTACATTTTTCAGAATTTCCGCTATAGCTTTACTTCAAGAACTAATGCACGAATTTTCATGAAACTTCAAATTCATATATACTTTGATATGAATTGGTGCTAAATTGATGTAATTTCTTGCACGATTTAAATTATTTAATTGACTGATCTATATAGAAGAAAGTTTTGTGATGGCCACAACATACTAGTTTGGTATTGAAGTACAAACTTAAAACATATTTTCTAAAAAAATCACTTTTTACATTGTCACATACCATAATACAATGAAATCGGATTAACTCTGATACTAAAATATTGAAATTCGTACCAGGATACAATTTACTGTTATTCTCCTATTTATACCAGACATGCTCAGCCTGCGACCAGCGGACCGCATGTGGCCCAAGGACTTTTTGTGAGAGGCCCGAAACACACAATCATTGATCCATGTTCATAAGAACTTAAATTAGTGTATACACGGTGTTTTAAGACTTTCACTGTTGTTTTATATAAACTTCAAATTTGAATCCTTTATATCTTTAACCCGATTTTATATGAATTTATATTTTTAAATGAAAAAAACATTGATATTTAGTGGTAAATGCGCTCGTAAGAATACATTTTCTTGTTTTTCCTCTAAGGTCGTTCCATAGTTTTTTTTTTAATAGTTCTATAACAATAATACTGTGGTCCCGGGTTCGATTCCTGGCTCTGGCTAATTTTTCACTCCAGTTGGGTTTATTGTATTTATTGTTTGTATGTCTGTATAATATTTATATATACCTTTAACTGTTGAATGCAGGCGTTATTTATGTGTGTATGTGTGTTTTAATATATATTGTAGTATGAGTGTTTTATTATAATTATCGTAGATCGATGTAACAGTAAAATCTATTCATCGTTGTCCGGTCATCCAAGGCTGTCGTATAGATGGCTGGTGACTTCCCCAACATGGTTTATTAGTGAGAAATTGCAGACTCAGGCATCGGCCGGAGTAGCTCAGTGGTTAGAGCAGCAGTCTTGTATACTGTGGTCCCGGGTTCGATTCCTGGCTCTGGCTAATTTTTCACTCCATTTGGGTTTATTGTATTTATTGTTTGTATGTCTGTATAATATTTATATATACTTAATTATTTCCCATCCATGTGAAACTATTTTTTATATTACTTATCTATTTTTTTATTTATTTGTATTGATGACTTTTAAGTTGTGTTTAATTGTTAGTTCCTATCTATAAACACTGTTTTGATGAGGTCTATAGATGTCTATGAACGTTAGAGTTGCAGTAAAGTTAGAGATCCTACCTACACAACTTTCAGGTTGTGTAATATTTAAACGGAGCTTCTGACTGTAAAATAGTTAATGAAACATTGTCTTCATTTTGAAAGACCTATCCAATGTTATGCCACTCAATAGGGTGCGTAAAAAACTTTTTCGTGTCTACCGCCATTTTGTATTTTATGGCCGCCATTTTGAATTTATAAAAACAAAACCTAGCCTATAACCATCGGACGGTTAAGACGAATCGATAGAGACCTCGTTCATTAAAATCCATCCAGCTGTTGGTATGTTTCGAGGGTATAAAGAAATCCACATACCCAGATACGCGTGAAACACATAACCCTTCTTGGCAGTCGGGTAAAAAATACTTCAACTCATTGGAACATTTCTAAAAAAATTTTAGGTGATGTGAATCCGGTCTGCCGAGATGTTTTAAATAGACTGTGTCGAAATACAGACGTTTAGATACTTTTAACGTAGAAATAAGATCATTTTCTGGTGGTGCGAAGTAACCTGCAGTCGCGATTTTTTTTTCAAATCGTTTAAAATTCGTATTGTTGAAAACAGATTGCACCGTCGAAGAGAAGGTCTTAGCTTTAAAAAGGTATATTTTGTGAATAGGTACATGTGAAATCGACCCCTACGACATTTTATTCGAACTGATCGTGGCGTTTTGTGGATGTAAAAGTACGAAATTTAAGAAAACGTCTTTCCTTTTTTCCGTATCCCGAACGGTTCGGTAAATGGGCATTAAAATATTCGGCAGAACAATAAACAGCATTGGTCTTTCCTATCTACGCGCTCAAGAAAGCAGGGACTAAGAATGCGCGGGCGTGCTTGCCGACTTTCAAGAAAAAAGAATACGCTTCCGATGAATTTTTAATTAAAATCGCGGCAAATTATCAAGAAATTAAAAATGTGAGCCTCAGATTTATCAAGACCTGCTTTAGACTATCCTTAGACAAAATTTCAGGTCTTTGCAGACGGTAGATTTTCCTAGCCATCGCCAAAACGCAAACAAACAAACAAAAAAGAATGCGTTTTCGATGAGTTTTTAATTAATATCTCGGCTAATTATCAAGAAATTCAAAATCCGAGCTTCAGGTTTATCAGGACCTGCCTTGGGCTGTCCTCATACAAATTTTCAGACCTTTGCGCACGGTAGACTTTCCTAGCGAACACCAACACCAAAACATAAACAAAAAAAAAAACCTCGCATACAGATAGAGTATTCTTTTTAGGTGCGTTCGTAATTATATAAATACATAGCACCTATAGTCGTCGTTCGGTCTGTCCGTCTGTCTGTCTCTCTGTTCGTCCGTCCGCATATAACAGAACAAAAGCTATCCAACCGAATGATCTGAAATTTTAAATAAATAATTGTTGCAAAATTTTGTCGAGTCAATTCAAAAGTCATGAAAATTGGATGTATAGTTTCATTGCAAGGACAGTCAAAATTTTTCCGTTACGTTACGGCCAATGGGAAAAAAATATTTCAAGTGCAGGGCAATTTCACAGAAAATTATCTTTTTTTTGGGGGGGGGGGGATAAGATTAATAATGTGTGTTTAATTTAAAGGTATGGTTGGAAAACTTGATATTTTTATATTCTATAATAAAATCCTAATAAAAAGGCATTGTAAATTACTGTTTACAAACTAAGTTAAGTACCCTTTTTGTCCTTGTAAAGTCATAATGTTACGTCAGTTACACGTGTAAATGCAATTTTTTTTCTTTTTTATTATTTATAAATTAATTAAACAAGTTACTATTATAATTTGGCATTACTTAGTGTTGTTGAGAACATTAAATAATTTTTTTTAATGGGGTAGTTTTGATAATTTTTACACTTCAATGAAGGCAGAAAAAATGTTTGTCTATTTTATGTTACGTCAGTTACAGAATTTTTAATTGCACTTTTTGGGACTAAAAGAGAGATTGAAATAATATGCAGGTATGTGGGTATTAAGTCCTTAGTAAGAAATATTTTAAATTTTAAAAATTTGTTCAAGCTTTATTAAAAAAATTTCTACAGGGTTTTAAAAACAAAATTCGATGATTAAATGTTACGTCAGTTACGATGTAATTGTCCTGCATTTTAATGATGTTCGAACATAATAAAATTGATATGCACTTATGAAGTGCACTAAAATACACATTCAGTACAATATGCGGTTCAAAAAATATTTATAAAACTAGTTATAGTACGAAGCACCTCATTTGCCCCGTTTGGTGCGCAATTTCCAACTTGTTTGTTAGTAGTACTGCAAGACAAAAACTGCCTTGTCATTTATAATTAAAATAAAATTGCTTTAAAACATCCTATATATGCCATTTGCTAAGTCAAAATACCTTTTTTACATGTAGTCATATTTGCGTTACTGTGGTGTATAGCGTTGCCAGGTGTTCCGATTTACACGAAACGTGCAAATCTTCAGGTGCTATATGATCCGTCCTGGAGAACCCGTGCGCTAGTTAGAACCGAATTCTGTCTTAGAAGTAAAATTTCATTGTTCCTATACAGACAATGAATTTTTTACTTTTAAAACAGAATTTCGTTATAAATTGGTTTAGTTTTCGCTAAGAAACGTCAAAATTAGCGTTTTAGACAAGTTTCCGAGGCAGGTAGACTTTTAAAGTATTGCATTCGAATTTGCTGTAAAATATTTCTGGGATAGATTATAGATTCTGTATTCACAGGTTTGAACAGTATTAATAAATTTGTGCATCTTGAAAAATCGGGACGTTTGGCCTCCCGCGTAACAGGTTCTGGAGCCCCTGAAAATTGGGATACATAGCAACACTAATTGTGGGTCCACCTAATATGGAAAACACATGTTTGCGGACCGAGAGAAAAACGGTTGAGTACGACTGGTTTATACTGTCTATATACTTAAATAAACAATAAATAAGTACTATTTTCAATTTATGCGTCTGCATATATTTCATAAGACAACTCGGCACAACTGCGCGAAAATAAATCATTTGAACAGACATTACAGTCGGGGAAAAAAAAAAGTAAACACCCCCTATACTAACTCCTCAACAAATTACCGTAAAAAAAAGTTACTGGTACCGAACGATTGGAAATAAAGTCTACTTTTAAATGATGTATATAAAATTTACTTTGGGGGCCATCTACATATTAAAACGAACCCAAACTTCATTTTTTTCAATGGCAATACCCAATTTTAACGAGATATTTCAAATCTTCGATTCAAACTATGCCAAGACACCAAATTTCAAGTCATTTGAATGATACGTTTTTGAATTATAAATATTCAAAATTTAGTGTTTCTAATGTTAAATTACATTTTGATATTTTTATTAATATCTCCTGAAATTATACTCCTAATGTGCTAATTTTTTGTATAGCAATAATACTAAAATACCCACACATAAGTACGTTGAATTTGAAACTTTTATAATTTTATGATATGAATTATGAAATTAACATTCGAAAAAAAATATTAATTGCAACCCACAATTTTTTGATCCATTTAGATTTATAAAGTCCTGCTTTATGGAAATCCAAAATTTCACATTTTTCGTCCAAGTAGTTTTCAAATTATGCTTCAAAAACGGCAAAATGATAGTTTAAGGGGCCGTCTATGACAGAAGTGACCAGATATTTTGAAATTTCTTATGCTATCCTGTAATCTAGCAGTCTTCCATGACTGCTTCAGTGGCGCTTAAGATGCCTTTATCAAGAATGCCTCTCTCGGTCAACAATTATAAGATGCCTCTCTCGGTCAACAATCGAGTACCAAACTTCAATTTGGATACAGCCCCTAAAATACGTTCGTTTTAAAACAATTAATTTCTCGGAAACTTATCGTATGAATTGCATAAAAATTTGTTTTTAGGCTAATTGAAGGGTGCAGAGTTCATTTATGCTGTCAGAATTGTGTACTGCTATTAAAAAAAAAACAAACAAAGTTCTGGTTCGTTTTAATATGTAGATGGCCCCCTTAGCAAATTTTGTATACATTATTTAAATGTAGACTTTATTACCAACCGTGTGGTACTAGTAACTTTCTTCTACGAAACTTTTTTGCAGAGTTAGTAAGGGGTGTTTCCTTTTTTTTTTTTTTTTTTCACTACTGTACAAATGTTATGTTAAATGCAATATATTCAATAACATGAACTTCTATGCGGTTTAGCACTGGCGTGCTCGACTAATAATAACGAATAATACCGTAAAATAAGAAATTTTAAATAGATTCTGCAACAGTACTCTCTCCAAACTTACACAACTATCTACAATATAGATTTATTTTAAGACCATTAAAATTCATCATACATACAGTGTAGTATTAACGAATTTTAGGTTTTACTGTTAACCAAAGTAATAAACAACATTTTTAAAGAGGAGCTACATTACGAATAAATAACTCTCACCTTGAATTTTCCTGTAAATATGGTCGGTCCGTAACACAACGCCACCAAAATTTGAAATCATCTTTCTTATTATATTACTCATCAAAATATGTTGAAGATTGGGACAGATGTGGAACCGCTATGAACACGGCTGTTTGGCAACTTTCTTTTGGCGTGCTTTCCAGGATCGCGCCAGATTTTTTTCCCCCTAATGTACCGCCATCTTCAAATCATGGAAAATGCCATATTTATAGGGCGACGCATCAGAAAACGCGGAAGGTTATTTTTTATATCAAGCAAATGAAGATCGCCCCCTAAACCCGCGTCGAAGGGAATAAGAGCCTAAAACCGTCAACCGCCACTTTTTCCTGGTTCCACTCACATTTCCATTATTAAAAAATATTATATGTGATTTTTCAACATCGAAATGGAGTTGTAAACAATTAACATGAAACAATGAAGCAAACTGTATGGTTTTAAAGAGGAAATATTTAATTTTTTTATTTTTTAAAGTAGCCCCTGCTGTGAGCTGTTTTGGTCCATTCACTTAGTTTTATGTAAAATGAATACATTTCATATGTAAACGAATACCATTTTTATTGAAACTCCCTTGCAATAGCATTTGCTAATAAATTAATACTGCAAACTCGATAAACAAATGATTTTTTTAAACATTTAAACACAATAAAACAATTGTTAAAATTAAAGAAACGAGAAACGGTTTTCGTCATGTTATCCTCAGCAACTGGAACAAAAACAATTAATGTAACATTTTGCTACAGTAACATTAAAAAAAAAATGTTACTTTTAAAACATGTTTTAAGAGATTTGGTTTTACAAATGTCATTTCTAAGTAATTGGGTCTATTTTCGGACCAAAAAAGGCCTGGCACAAAGTAGCCCCGAAATACTAGTTTTCATGATAGCTTTATGAAAACGCGAACATTTCCTCTCAAAATAAAAAATTAAAGGAAAAACTATGATCACACATGGGTTACAATTACTAAAGGTAATATTTTGACACTTACCTTATTTGTAGCTCTTATCCAGATTGTTTCACTATAGAAAGTTTGGTGAGTTAAAATTTACACACAAAAACAGTTGATTACAAACGCATCCAGTATTGCCACTAAAAAATTTTAAATTACCCCCAAACTATTCAAATACCCTATAGTAGAGTATAAAATATTTTTCAAGGACAAAAACTCCAAATTGTCTTGTATTGTTTGTTCAATAAAAAGAATAAAAACTTTTTTCTATGGATGAACCAAAGTACCCGCAAGGACCAAAGTACCAAACACCGGTTGATGGTACTAAAAATGTTCACAAAATTGCAAACATACCGTTTGGCAAATGATGGCCATATAAAGATGGGTCACACGGGATAGAAGATTTTTAGCGTTCCGTACTTTAAATATATATATATATATATGCGTTAAGCATAGATTATGAAACACTATCCAACACTTCCTGAATGCTTTAATAAAACTTCGCGATTTAGGGAAATAAGGTAAATAAGATAACTTAGTAAACATTTTAGAAATCGCATAAAATATTTAAAAAACTGATTTCAGCGGTAACCGTCCATATCCAAATGTTTATTCAAATTCTTTTGAACAGCCCTGTATTTGATCTTTAAGTGGATATATATACTATATAATGGGAAAATTTAGTTTACAAGAAAACGCATAGAGGGTTGAAATTTTTCTTTCATCAATTTATACTAATAGATGGAAACATAGTTGAATACTTTTGAACAGCCCTGTTGTCTACCTAATACTTTTATTACACGCCACTATTTAGCTACAATTTAATTCAAACTAGAACACTCTTAAAACTAAAATACACTAAAAATCACATACAAAATTCTCGAAATTCGAAAATTGCTGTACGAAGTCCGAATAAACTTTATTGAAATGAGGGCAGAATGTACTTTAGATCAAAAATGGAATCACAAAAAATTGCAGCATATAGCGAAGAAACGTAAAAATCAAATTAAAAATCTCAAAAAGTTCAAAAATCACGAAAGTCAAAATTTACTTTAATTGGATAAAAGTTTCAAATCTAATTCCTTCGACCTGCGGGCTCTCTTAAAATTTACGTTTGGGAAAGCATGCTAAGCATTGTTTGATGTTACTTTTATTCATAATTTAATTTACTTGGATTACCTTAAATACAATTAATATAATCCCTTAATTTAATATTAGCAGGAATGACCGAGCTAAGCTCGGTCAAAGTTAGCTTTGTGTTTATCGCGATATATTATTCCCACTGGATCATTCTTGCTGTTTTAGTTACAATTAGCTTGACTCTGAGCCATAGAGACCGAAAATGACCCACTAATCGAATTTTCTCGAAAATGCGACCTAACACAATGCTCTTCTCGAGCATTAAAACGATGGAATACAGCATTTAGGGAAAATCGTTAGTCATTTTCTAGATAAAATTAGCTTGACCCACGTTGATCCAAAAATGACTCACTATACTCGAAATTTATCGAACATGTATACTATTCCAATGGTCTTCACGTACTGGCAAACGGAATAATATTAAAAAAAATTGTCAAAATCGTTTGAACCTTTTTGAGATACAGTTAGCTTGATCCTGACCCATTATGACCCAAAATGACTCATTAATAGAATTTTCTTGAGCACACGACCTAGCCCAATGGTTTTCTCAGTGCCCAGAAACGATATAATACAATGTTTTGTCAAAATCGTTAAAGCCGTTTTCTATATAAACTTAACTTGACTCACAGTGACCCAAAAATGACCCTCTAATTGAATTTTCTAGAACACGTGACTTAGCCCGCCCAATGGTCTTCTCGTAATCCAAAGCTGTAGAATATAAAGTACATAAAAAATCTTTAGAGCCGTTTTTTAGATAAAATTAGCATGAATCGCAGTAACCCAAAAATGACCCATTAATTGAAATTTCTCGAGTATATCACCTAGCCCAACAGTCTTCTCGTACCCGAAAACGATTGGATACGAAATTTAGTCAAAATCGATTGAACCGCTTTCTAGATAAAATTAGCTTGACCCACAGTGACACAAAAATTACCCTCTAATCGAACTTTCTCGAATATGTAGCTTAGTTCAATGGTCTGCTCATGCCCAGAAACAGTATAATATAAAATTTTGTCAAAATAGTTTGAGTCGTTTTTTAGATACAATTAGCTTGACCCACAGTGACCCAAAAATGACCCACTAATCGGATTTTCCCGAACAGCCCAATGGTCCTCTCAATGATCATCTTAGCCCAATGGTCATCTCATGCCCAGAAACGGTATGTTACAAAATTTGGTTAAAATGTTTTGAGCGTCTCTTTAGATTCAATTAGCTTGACCTTGACACATTGTGACCCAAAATGACCTACTAATCAAATTTTCTCGAACATGTGACTTAGCCCAATGGTCATCGCATGCCCAGAAACGGTATATTACAAAATTTTGTGAAAATGTTTATAGCGTTTTTTTAGATTCAATTAGCTTGACCCTAACCCATTATCGTCTTTTTAGATTCAATGAGCTTGACCCTGCGTCATTTAGTATATTGCAAAATTTTGTGAAAATGTTTTGAGTCTTTTTTTAGATTCAATTAGCTTTACCCTAACCCATTGTGACCCAAAATGACCCACTAATCGAATTTTCTTGAACATGCGACCTAGTCGAATGGTATTGTCGTGCCCGGAAACGATAGATTACAAAATTTCGTGAAAATCGTTAGAGCCGTTTTCTAGATAATCTTAGCTTGACTCACAGTGACCCAAAAATGACCCACTAATCGAATTTTCTCGAGCATGTGACTTAGCTCAATGGTCTTCTCGTAATCCAAAACTATAGAATATAGAGTTTAGTGAAAATCGATAGAGCCGTTTTTTTAGATAAAAATAGATTGACCCGCAGTGACCCAAAAATGACCCATTAATCGAAATCTCTCGAACATGTGACCTAGCCCAATAGTCATCTCATGCCCAGACACGGTATATTACAAAAATTGGTCAAAATATTTTGAGCGTCTTTTTAGATTTAATTAGCTTGACCCTGGCCTATTGTGACCCAAAATGACCCACTAATCGAGTTTTCTCGAACATGTGACCTAGCCCAATGGTCATCTCATACGCAGAAACGGTATATTACAACATTTTGTGAAAATGTTTTGAGCCTTTTTTAGATTTAATTAGCTTGATCCTGACCCATTGTGACCCAAAATGACCCACTAATCGAATATTCTTGAACATGCGACCTAGCCGAATGGTACTGTTGTGCCCGAAAACGACAGATTACAAAATTTCCTCAAAATCGTTAGAGCCGTTTTCTAGATAATCTTAGCTTGACCCACAATGACCCAAAAATGACCCACTAATCGAATTTTCTCGAACATGTGACTTAGCCAAATGGTCTTCTCGTAATCCAAAACTATGGAATATAGATTTTATTGAAAATCGTTCGAGCCGTTTTTTAGATAAAAATAGCTTGACCCGCAGTGACCCAAAAATGACCCACTAATCGAAATTTTTCGAACATGTGACCTAGCCCAATAGTCTTCTTGTACCCGAAAACGGTTGGATATAAAATTTAGTCAAAATCGATTGAGCCGTTTTTTAGATATAATTAGCTTGACCCTGACCCATAATGACCTAGCCCAATGGTCTTGTCGTGCCCGAAAATGGTAAATTACAAAATTTTGTCAAAATCGTTAGAGCTGTTTTTAAGATAGAATTTACATACACACACACACACATACATACACACACAATTTTTGCTCGCATTATAAGATTAGTTTTTGTTGCATTAAAATATCTCAATTTGTTGATTTTCTCTAAGCAAGTAATCCTTATTGTTTTACAATGGAAGTCTATGGGAATTTGGCGAAATATTAGAGATATCACCAAGTTGGCGTCCCTTTTGGCGACTAAATTTGCTTGCCAAATTTGGCGGTATTTGGCGACAGAACTGTGTCCCCATACGGTAACACTCACACCCTTATAGGTATGAAGATGCATTAACTGCTGTTCAATAATCTCATAAAAAAAATCGCTAAAAATTCAAAAATCGCTGTACGAATTCCGAATAAACTTTTTTGAAAATAGAACAAAATTACTACATTGGGTTAAAAGAAAGAAACCGTATTCTTTTCACTAATGTGGAAAAATCGCCTCGAAACTTAAAAAAGTGCTAAAAATCGGATAAAAAATTTAATAAAAAAAATCTAATCAAAAAATCGAAAATCGAGCTTCGAGGTGCAAAACTTCATATATAGACGTACCTTTCCCCCGAAATTTTTTAGCTCTACGTGCAGCGGTCTCTTCAGAACACAGAACACCGTCGACACACTCACTCAGACACAAACTTCTTTCCTTATTGTTATAGATCATGAACGCTGCTCAAGCTAAGGTTGTACTGTGCCCATTTAAGACGACACCTTCATTTGCAAGTAGATATAATTGTAATGTACTGTTATTCTGATAGAAAGAAATCGCGGAGTGTTTCTTCCTTTTCTATAAAAGCATCGAATCTTTCCGATAACGGTGTCAAATTTTTAATTTAATCTGATTTTGAGGTATTCACCAGAAAAGTTTGTTATGTGGAAAGAATCGATTAAAGTTTAAGATATGCACCTTTTATAGGAAATTGAAAAACATTGTTCCATTCTTCAGCATATAAATATTAATTTCTGTAAATTCCATGCATTTTTTTTCATAAAAATGCACAGCTGCGAGCTATCCCCTTTTTTGTGTTACCACTATTTCCGAATCATATTCCTTACCATTTTTCATCGCACACTAAAATTAGCACTAAAATTAGGCAAAGATTACTGTTCGGAAGGAGTGATAACTAAAAAGATTGGAATAGTTGACTGCTAAGTATATGCTGATAGATATATTTAAAATTTTTATTTTCCTAAAGAAAAAAAATGCTTTAAATTTTGCAAATAATGTACTAAATATAAATATGCAGATTGGAGTGACGGGGGGGGGGGGGGGGGGACGGTACAGTTGTTAGTATCGGAACCGCAAAATATTTGGCTTCCGGTACTTTATTTATTAGAAATTAAGCCCTGATTTTAACTCGAGTTGGGGGTAATGTAAATAGACAATTCCATGATTCGAAAGTAATGGAAAAATAATATTTCAAGATTCAGGTGCCATGTTGAGGCTGCTCAGTTAAAAAGTCTTGTTGCCTTTCCTTGTTTTTATTAACACAAACTTCAACACAATGATTAAAAAATATTTTACAATTAAATAAGACTTATATTAATATTATGAGGAATTCCAGGGGAAGCACATCCAGAAAAGCTCCATCTTCGAGATAAAAATTTATTCCATGCTAAAAAAAGAAAAAAAAAAAAAAAAAAAAAAAAAACAATAGTTTACTCGCCAGTTCGGGATTATTACGCAACGGTGTGAGTGACCAGTCAATATTCCGAACACAGTCATATGTGATTCAATCAATTCTCAACAGGGGGTGGATAATAAAAAAAATTAAGTAGGTCGAGTGGGGTATCGTTTGTTATGTATTTTTTAATTCTGAATCGAAATACGCCATCTGCAAGTCGATACGATTATCCTTTACAAAGTTACGGCAGTTTTATGAATACAAAATCGAAAGTTATAGTTTAGTGCAGATAAAATAGGTTTTTACAGCAACAACTAATGGTCATTCACGAAAATTTGGGAAGAACTTCTTTTGGCACTATAAGAAATTAAGATTCGATGAGTGCCCAAAAATTAAAGTTGTTTTGCCGTGTTTTGTAGAGGCAAAATGGGGACCACTTTAACTCAGACGGGAGAACTTAAAATTTTTTAAGTAGGCCAAGTAAAGTATTTTTCATTAGGTATTTTAAATTCTGAATCGAATGACACCATGCGGAAGACCATATGATCATTCGTTACAAAGTTACGGCAATTTTGAGGAATGTAAAGTCATGATTGGTTTTACGAATACAGAATTATAATTAAATTTAAAAAATCAAAAAACCCGACTGCGTAAAAAGCGAACTAATTAATTATTTCTCAGCAATGTGAAACTATTTTTTATGTTACTTACCTATTATTTTTATTTACTTGTATTGATGACTTTTAAGTTGTGTTTAATTGTTAGTTCCTATCTATAAACACTGTTTTGATGAGGCCTATAGATGTCTATGAAGGTTAGAGTTGCAGTGAAGCTAGAGATCCTACCTACACAACTTCCAGGTTGTGTGATATTTAAACGGAGCTTCTGACTATAAAATAGTCAATGAAACATCGTCTTCATTTTGAATGACCTATCCAATGATATGCCACTCAGTAGGGTGCGTAAAAATTCTTTTTTTCGTCCCAACCGACATTTTGTATTTTATGGCCGCCATTTTTGAATTTATAAAAACAAAACCTAGCCTATAACCATCGGACGATTAAGACGAATCTATAGAGACCTCATTCATTAAAATCCATCCTGCCGGTGGAATATTTCGAGGGTATAAAAAATCCACATACACAGATACGCGTGAAACACATAACCCTTCTTGGCAGTCGGGTAAATATACAGAGTTAGTCTAAATGATTCATCGGATTTCAAAACTCTGTGTATTGAGAGGTATGCGACCTACAAAGACGAGTGATACATGACAAAATACATACACTCCCCAAGTTTAAAACCCAGCCTCGTGGTTCGCGTGCAGCAGCGCATCACCGCTGCTGTGACGAACATTGACAGAAACATATGCTATTGAACGTATGGACGGAACTGGATTACCGTTGGGATGTGTGCCGGATGAATAAGGGCGCTCACACTGAACATTCGTAGTATGTTCCAGAAACTTAGTGAGTGTATGTATCTTTTCATGTACAGAAACTTTGTCCATCGTATACTTGCAAATAACACTGATAAACAAAAATTGACTTTTTATTTTTTTCTTAAATTTAAAGTTAATATTCCAATTATATACACTCTTGAGTAAATAAAAATGATATTAGAAATTTTTACTTGGTTCTTATTTTTTTTTTTTTTTAAATGAAGGATATGTATATTTATAGATTATTACCATATATCACAATTTAAGAGATCGTACAGTAATGCATAATATTAATACATAAATGTTAAATTTACCAGCAGTATACTTGTACACTGTTTATACCCATTTTCTACATATTTTACACACATTTTACACAGCTGAACGCAATTTGAGTGTATTAATTTGAGTACATTAGTACCTATTTTTGCGTTTATGTTTATGTTCAGTAACTTCTCTCTTGATGAACCAACTGTAATCGGCAAGCATTGCTGCATTCCGTTGCGATCGATAACGAGACTCCGTAGCAGAAAATTTTTGGTGAAATCGTTCCCCATGCTCGTCGCTAATTGCTCCCTTATTATCTGGGAAAATGCCAATGTGAGAGTGCAAGAAATAAAGTTTTAATAACATGTGATAATTTAGCTTTTTAAAATTGTTTACCATATTTTGAACTTACACTTACAATTTGTAGCTTTGTTATTCCGTAAGAAATTATGCACAACGTCCTTGAATGAAAGCCATCAAACTTCAGATTCAGGTATACCTTGATAAATATTGGCTTATTATTATTGATAAATTATGTTTTGGTGTAAATCGCCAAACAGGCTATGCTGAATTTTTCATGATTTCCGCAATAACTCTGTCTCAAGAACAAATGCACGAATTTTCATCAAACTTCAGATTCAGTCAGACGTTGACACAAGTTATTCCTGTTAAGGTTTTGGTGTCAATCGCCCAATAGATGGCGCTTCTGTGCATATTTTTCCCGATTTTCGCAATAGATCTATCTCAAAAACTAATGCACGGATTTTCATCGAACTTCAGATTCAATCAGACGTTAACGCAAGTTGTTGCTGATTAGGTTTTAGTGCAAATCACCCAACAGGTGGCGCTGCTGTGCTTCATTTTGCAAGATTTACACTATTTTAGCAATAGTCATATCGCATTTAATGCATGGCGTAAGAACTAATGCACGGAATTTCGTATCTTTAGAATCCTCATGATGGGCATAGATTGCTATTTAATGTTGGTACTCTGATAGTTAAATTTGTAGTATTAACATGTATGAGCTAAAAGAAAGTTTTGGGATTGGTACATCCGACTAGTTTTTTCGTCTGCTGTATTTAAAATTTTTCTAAATTTCTACTGCAACACACTGAACACACCTCCCTTCTCGGGCATTTAAATATTTAAAACTTGTATGTACAAAAATGAAACCTTTATTAAAAGATGCATATTATAATTTATTAGTTTATTTAATTTGTAGGTCCTTCCTTTTTTTTTTTCTTTTTTTTTTTTGCTCCTTCAAAGTTCTTAAAAGTCCTTGATTTTTATTTAAAGAAATGTGTACGAACCTTTCTAGCTCTATTTATATCTATTTCTGCTTTCTCCTTCCCCTATAAAAAGTATACAAAGTTAAAATAGTCCTCCATATGAATTGGTGCTGATTATGTTTTGTTGTAAATCGCCTAATAGGTGGCGCTGCTGTGCTGAATTTTTCATACGGACGAAACATATCTTATTGGCGCCTAGATGTATTATAAGTAGCAGATATTTGTTCACTTTCAGGGTCATTAGACAGTAGAAAAAAGAACATTAAAAGGTAATAAAATAACATAATGAGGTATATTTAAGCACAGATATCTCTGAAACGGAAACCATCTTCACCTTTTTGTGAATATTTCCTAAATTCCCAACGGTATGGTTACTTAAATCTGTTAAGGGGACCGTGTACCTTTATTTGAGCAAAAACCGACCCCAAAATGGACATTTCTTTTTGTGTTTATTACTATTTACCAATTTGTACTACGTCTTTCGTGGAAAACCGCATGCAGATGGGATTATTTTACGAAAATTTACAAGTGTCCTAATTTTGTTCAAAACAATTTTTTGGCCTTTTAATGTACTTTAAATCTGTTTTTCTCAATACTGGTGTTTCAGCTTTTTTTTAAATTTTTGAAATGCCCCTTGCTATTTAATTTTGGATTAAAATTCATGAAACTGATAAGGAAGAATCCCGATATTGCTTAAAATGGAACTGCGTATGCATTTTAAAATTCGACTTCATTAAGACAATTAAATTTGATTTTTAACTTATTAAAAGGCAGTATTTTGATAAAAATCGATAGGGAATTCAGAAAAATATCTCTAAAATATTAACTACTTAAGGGATTAAAAAATCGATACACAGATTTGTTTGTAATAGAGTTTTACGAAATTAAAATCCAAAATCGAGGAAATATCCAAAAAATTAAGACGCAAGGAACATTTTAAAATTTCGTTTAAAATTTTTATATTTTTAAAAATATCTTAAAATTATAATAAGATTGTAAGTTTCTTTTAAGGTGTTCTATATACTTTTGGTGAAATGTATATTTGCACAAAATTTCAAATCTCTATTATGAAAATTAAAAGAATTTTTTTTTAAATGCCCACCGTCCCTTAAAATTTTCAAGTAAAAATTTCTTGTTTATGAGTGTAATCGGTCTTTAATTTTTGTAATCGAAGACTCAGATGAACCTGATTTTGATTACTGCTATAAATATAAGATAATTTAATATGATATAAAGAACATGTTTTGAACTTTGGGCATAAAATAAATGTAACAAAGCTGTGCTCAATAATAAAGTATAATTTTTACCCGACTGCCAAGAAGGGTTTTGTGTTTCACGCGTGTCTGGGTATGTAGATTTCTTTATACCCTCGAAACATCCCAACGGCTGGATGGATTTTAATGAATGAGGTCTCTATCGATTCGTCTTAGCCGTCCGATGGTTATAGGCTACGTTTTGTTTTTATAAATTCAAAATGGCGGCCGTAAAATACAAAATGGCGGTAGAGACGAAAAAAAAATTTTTTTCGCACCCTATTGAGTGGCATATCACTGGAAAGGTCTTCCAAAATGAAGACGATGTTTCCCAGATCATTTTACAGTCAGAAACTCCGTTTAAATGTTACACAACCTGGAAGCTGTGTAGATAGGATCTCTAGCTTTACTGCAACTCTAACCTTCATAGACATCTATAGGCGTCATCAAAACAGTGTTTATAGATAGGAACTAACAATTAAACACAACTTAAAAGTCCTCAATACAAGTAAATAAAAAAATAGGTAAGTAATATAAAAAATAGTTTCACATGGATGAGAAATAATTAATGAGTTCGCTTTTTACGCTGTCAGGTTTTTTGATTTTTTAAATTTAATTTTTACTTGTAGACTTTGTATTCATAAAACCTGGTGTAACTCTGTAACAAATGCGCAACTTTGCATGCACTTTGTAGGTAACGCTAGCAAGTGAATTTATTAAAAATTATGTAATTTTTGCTCTGTTTCTTTTTAAGGATGGAGCAACGGGAAGGGAAAAAAATGAAACATCATTTAAACTATCATTTTATGATTTCTAAATTGATTTCTCAACGTATAACCGTAAATTAATTAATATTTAATTATTAATTGATAACAGCGTATTTTGTTTTAATGTTGCACTTTTCATTTTTTATTTATAATTTATTTTCTTTAAAATGTTTAATTGTTGTTGTTTATGGCAGCCCTTTTGGTCTATTTTAGCGATCGTTTACTGGCGCATCATTAAAGCCATTGTTATTTCATCTCTCATCGAATCGTACGCGTTAGAGAGAGAGTATTTGGCGACTTTTCGCTTGTGGCGTGCTAACGGAAAAAAGCCTAATTGAAGTATTAATTTATAATTGAGATAAAAAATATTAAAATGTTGTATTGTCATCAGAAATGAACTGTAAAAAAAAAAAAAAAAAGGACTAAAATACGAAAATACTACAGGCAATCTAGCGCCAGTACTATTTCCGTATTTTAACGGAACTTTTTCCCAGTAAATTACAGAAAACATTCCATTAAACTCCAAAAAATCGGAAAATTTTCTGTAATTTACCGGGAAAAAGTTTCGTTAAAATACGGAAATAGTACTGGCGTCTAGATTACCAGTAGTATTTTCGTATTTTAGTCCTTTTTCTTTTTACAGTAACATAATTTTCATAATTCTGGCATATCAAGAAGTGGTTTAAAAATCAATAACAAAATTTCATCTTTACATACAAAAATGAGGTTAAGGCTGTTCTCAAATCCAAAAGGGCAACTTTATGACATAGGTTTTAATTACTTTTTGTTCGGAAATGCATGAAACTCACAGGTGCTGTTGTTCAGAAACTAATCAATCGAACTGTCTCTTCCTTTTTTTTTTTTTTTTTTTTTTTTTGCAAACGCACTAGACCTTTCAGAAAATAGTGTCAAAACGGGCGTTTTGAACCGAATTTCCACGCGAAAGAAGAATAACCACTCAAGAAAGGGTGAGAAACGTGTTTGTCACGTGATCAATATCGCTTATAACTCAATAGGTAATTTATTGATCAAAAAATGGAAAACGCAGTTCGATTCCAAATCACTTCCATGGTCAGGCCTTCCATTTTTATATATTTCCGTTAAAAATGCCTCGCCAGACCTTCCGATATCTGGCCTTTAATTTATAATTTATTATATAGTTTTGTGTTAGATCTTTCTCTACCTCTTCTATCCATCTCTTCCTGGGTCTACCAATACTTCTTATATATATAAATTAACTTATATATACACTCATTAATATTCAAATATATAGTTTTTTATTTATTGAAAAAAAAATTAGTACTTTCTTCTGTTAACTCGAGTCAACCTGAAACGGACTGGAAAGAATCAAAACTCAATCCGAAATCAACTCGAACTCGAAACATTTAAAGTCAACCTTAAAGCTTCATGCACGCAGTTGCTCAGAGTATACTTTCAAACATGCAAGTAATTTTCTTTTTAATTTATAAATTGTCCCGAATGAAAAATAATAAAAGAAAAATGGTCCTCTCTATCTCTCTTTTTGTGTGCGTGTATCTGTCTCTTGGCGTTGGATAGAGTGTTGAGGTCGGAAATTTAGAAAAGGATTGATGAAAACTGGTCCGAATGGATCTGAGAATCAAATATTTCATTTTTTGAAATCCCCTGAGATATTATTCAAAAACCCTAATAAACGAGATTAAAATTTCGACAGTTCGCCGACGCGACGTTAAGATCACTTCCGTGCATATCCCGTAAATTCCCGGTTTTTAAAGCAGACAAACAGGAAAATGTTCCGTATTTTCTGCATTTTGAAATCGCAATCGCCTTGTCTCCTATGATTTACAAGAAGAAAAATAAAGAAGAATACGAAAATTTTAGCGGTATATCTTCCTCGATGAAGCAGTTTTTATTTTTTTAATTAATATTACTAATACTTACTGCTTCAAAAAACTTTTTTTTCCCCTGGAGGTCGATTTCGTAATAGTTTTCATGTTTTCCGTTTGTCCCGCAGTTTTAAAATGCCATCTGCATGTCCCGGATAAAAAGAATAAAATCATAAAATACCCATTTATTTATGGTTGCTTCCCGGTTATAGTGACTCCTTTCGTTTTAAAAAATATCAATATTTACTATTTTATAAATATAATATTTTCTGAAGGCCGATTTCATATTCATTTTTATCTTTTCCGTTTTTTCTTTTGTTTTTTTTTTCTGCTTCTTTAAATACTATCCTGGTTTCCCGGATTGTTAAAAAAAGAAAAAAAAAAACAACACTTATTTCAGATACTTTCCCGGTTGTATCAGTGTCTTTTGTTTTAAAGAATATTAATATTTCCTATTTCAAGTTGAAAAAAAATTCTTAAATGTCGATTTCAGAAAAAACCCTTTATGAACGAACTCCTACAAAATAGCTTTGAAGTGGCAACCCGCATCTGCTGTATATATGCTGCTCTCTGCGAAAGTGTTAATAGTATGCAAATTAACTGCTGATATCTTTGTCAGATTTCAAGAAAGCTTATTTTGCAATTTGTATAGCTATTTTTTTTTTAAATAAAATGTAATTTTTTCCTTAAAATAATAACAATAATAACAATGGGACACAGAAACATGGGTTTTTAAAACGTTACCATTATTTAATAAATCGAAATAAGGAATTTACAATTATAATTACGTATGGAAAAAAATTAAATGCAATGAAATAAATAAATAAAAAGGAGCATCATATTCATTTGAGTGGCATTTCAAAAGTTCATACCTATATCTACATTAACATTGAAATTAATATTTTGTAGATTAGAAATTATGTCATAGATGGAAGCACTATAATTATTGTTAATTTGTGTTTTATAATTATGTGCATAGATGGCAGCACCAAACATTTTCTTATTAGTTTGTATATTTCAATGTTTTATTTATGGAATCGAAATTATTCATTTCATAAGCTTAGCTCGATTACAGGATGTTTCTTTCATTTTTTATTTGACAAAATACTTATAAAGTACATCGTTAGTTTTATTTTAAAATCCTATTTACCACTCGTCTGTTTCACTTACATTTTAACACTTAAAATATGCAATTAAAAATATTTTGTCAAATACAATAGAAATAAGATTCCTTCAAGAACAACATACAAAAAAGAAAAGAAGGTAAAATTTTTAATTTTCAGACGAGAAATTTTACAAATGTGGATACATTCCAAGTACAGTTCTGCACGTGTCGGGTCGTACCCGAACTGAACACGTAAATTTCATTTGAAGTCAACCCGCAATCCGACCCGAACCCTACCCAAAAAATTTCCTCGACCCACAACGCGAACATGACGCCAGAACATGACATACTTCAAACCGCACCAGAAATATTTCAATCCGCAACTCGACTTGATGATGAAAGTAAAGTAATGAAAGAAGTTTAAATGAAAGTAAAGTAAATCATGTTTTAATGCAATTATGAAAAGTAATCTAGTTAAATCTCTGATACCAATTTTATGTTTTATATAGAAAAGTGGAGAAATATATATTATTTAATATGCAAATATAGTAAAGCCTCTGAATACTGGACATCTCCGGAACGTTGAATAGCGTCCTGCATCGAGTCGAGTTGTCCCTAATTTTCTCTTTTTTGGTCGGGATGACTCTGCGAATCGGTTTACCCTATAATAGTTCTTCCTCGTCATATTTAGGATTTTCGAATGTCAGATTTTGGGGATTTTCACAAAAAAAATTGAGCAGAATTGTGTTTCACATGAAAATAAATATGCATTTGAATATGAA
This sequence comes from Maratus speciosus, assembly GCA_963932465.1. NCBI lineage: Eukaryota > Metazoa > Arthropoda > Arachnida > Araneae > Salticidae > Maratus > Maratus speciosus. The sequence continues at coordinate 594,907,065 of OZ010788.1, read as the reverse complement.
TGAGTATATATTCACTTTACTGAATACTTCATGAGAAATAAAACGTATGTAAGAAATGTGATTATAGATTATTCTTTCTTTAAGAACCATTTCTTTTTCTCTCGGAATATGAAAACTATTACCAACATTTCATATTTTATGCACAAAAAAAAAAAAAAAAAAAAAAAAAAAAAAACACACACATGTATCGTATTTTGGAGAGTTTATGCACACGTACACATGTGTGTAGATTGGGAGGTGTCCATTATTCAGAAGTATAAGCGTAAGTATATATGTGTTAGGAATTGAAAAAGTGTTCGCTAAATAGAGGTGTCCGCTTTTCGGGAATGTCCACTATAGAGGTCTTATTGCATATAGATTTGTAACCTGAAAAATATGTTGGACATTATTTTGAGAGTTAAATCCCAACCCCAAACCGACCCGTACCCGACCTAGTAGAAGTTAAACCCGACCCACAATGAAAAAATATAGCTCGATTTGCGGATCGGATCGGGTGCGTGTAAAAGCTGACCCGACCCGACCCGATGCAGGACTCTAATTTCAAGCCTATAGGTTTAAGATAAAAAGGAAGAATTTGGGGTCTGATTGTTGGGGAGTGATAATGACATATTATTAAAACATAATTGAGGGATTACCATAAGACATATTTAGACAAATTAATAAATTATTTGGATACGTTATGTATAGATAATTATTTTAAATAACTAAATAATAATAAGGTAATTTTCAGGTAACATTTCTTTAGCTTCTCAATCAAACTTGTTATTCAAATTAAAATTTTACCTGTGCATAATCTTCTCATTAAAGAAAAATAATCTTTTTAGGATGGAATTGAGTACAAACATGTTCTATACTAGTTATATTATTATTAAGAAAACTATAAATTAATTTTTAAGGAATTATTTTTAATGTTTTTTTTTTTTTTTTTTTTTTTTTAAATAAATAATTCTATAATACGAAAATGTAATATTATGTGATGATACACTTAAAACAAATCTTTAAACTTAAAAAGAACCTTTTTTAATCAAAACATAAAGTTAATTGCGATTTTTTTTTAAATGGACGGCGGTATGTAGAACGCTGACAAAAATAAATAAATAAATAAAATGCTGAATATTTTTAAAATACTTATGCTGTAATGATGCTTTAAGTAATTTTCTTATCCACTTAAGCTTTCTGTGTGAATGAAACATATTCTTATACCCCAAATAAATAAACCAATAAAGAAAACTTGTATGTTTAACATCGTTTAAATTCATCCGAAAAACTCTGTAGATCATTAGTGCTACGTCACAGCCTTACCTGAATAAATAAAAAAAATTAATAATCACTATTGAATATCTTCTCTAACATTTGATATGCAAAACCCCAAATATATAAAGCTACGAAACATAAATGGTCGTACGTTTAAAATAAGAAATTCTGCCTCTTTTTAGAGATCCCATTTGTAATTTCTAATAAATTAAGATGTAGATTTCTGACAAATGTATACAGAGTAAATATTAGAGAGCTGGAAAAGAAGAAAAAAAAGGGCAAAATTTGGAGGCGCCGGGTATCGATCCCGGTACCTCTCGCATGCTAAGCGAGCGCTCTACCATCTGAGCTACGCCCCCGACGTTATTCTTTGCTTTATATTGTAACAGTTACATGAAGCCTATAATGAAATTCATATTTTTATTTTCTGCACACATGTATGAAAAATTTTTGGAAAGTATGGTATTTAGATTTAGGCAAGGATTTAGGGTAAAAACTCAATTATGTAAAAGTCGAAAGTGGTATTTTTTTCAGATTTTGAGATTCTTCGAATTCGTTTTCGCTATTTATACGATATTTACATTTGTATGTATGCGTGTATGTTTTTTTTTTGTTGTTGTTGTTTTTTCTTTTAAGCTTTTTGGTTGCCACAGTTTGTTTTTGGTGTATTTTTTAATGTTTTGGTGGATGATGTCGTTATGTATATATGGGAGATTCTCAAAAGGTGGGATCATTAAACGTTAACTATATGTAATTTTTCAAATTTAAGGCCAATTTTTTTTAATAGTATAGTATTTTGTCTATAAATATAATATATAAATATTTTTAATAGTATGTCTACAAAATTATACACAAACATTAAAAGACAGCAGCTATTATGGAAAATTAATGATTAAAGCATTTAATTAGCAGTTGTGTACGTTACAAATTTTGGACATTTTTTCTCACGTACGTTACAGATTTTGGACGTTGCTCTTAGTATTTAAAAAATTCTTAAGACTAAGAATGTAGTAAATGTGTCCTATAATTATATGTTTATACATATATATATGTATAATTAACTTTTTGTTATCCAGTAATAATAATAATAAAATCAAATGCTTTGTTACGTACGTTACTTTCGCACATAACAAATACAGAAAAATTCTTTATAGAAAAGTCCTTCTATCTTCAAAAAAGTAATAAATCAGCCTGCCATCTCTTAACGAAATTATCAAAAAATCATCCGTTTCCTTTATGCATTCGTTGTTTACCATTAGAACCACCTGGAAAAAAGTTAAAACTCTTTTTCTTGGTGGTACATTGGAGCAGTTAACGTTATGAATGTCCGAAATTGGCCTCTTTAGCATAAAATAATAAAATTTTAAGATGTTTATACAAAGCTTTTACAATAAATTATGTCATTTTCTGTCTCTGAATAGAATTAAAAACTCAGTGTAAAAAAAAAAAAAAAAAAGAAAGTCAATGATAATTAAAGTTATGTTTGAATTGAAAGGCTTAAAGTTATGACGTGTGTCCAGTGCCCACCTTTTGAGAATCGCCCATATGTATGTATGCGTGTGAGGGAATATGGTTCCTCCCAAACTGTTCTTTTGACTAAGCTTTCATCCTATTTGATGAATCTGGTTATGCAGTCTACTGTCGTCAGAACTGTATTCAGTTTTGTACAAATCGTCCGATTTATATCTAAACCATTTTCTAACAAGAAGAAAAATAATAAAGTTAAAGGTGGCGTTGTTTATGACGGCCAATTATCAACACGAGGGATATGGACCCTAAAGGGGATGCCCTCCATGGGGGTCTTTCTAAGGAAACTTCACACGTATTTACGAAAAGACATCCTAGATTCGAAGAAAACCACGGAAAACTCCGACCGATTAGGCCGACAGACGCGATTGGGTTCGAACCCAACAACTCCCGTCTAGTAGTTTTGAGAGCAGAACCTCTCGGCCACTGGTGGGGCGAAAAATAATAAAAAGCAGGAACACCACTAAGACTTTTTATTGGGGCGGGGGGGGGGACTTTAAATTGCCAAGTCAAATTTCTGTATTTGCTAACTCATTGAGAAGCAAAAATAAATAGTTCTCGACAAGGCCCTCGCCGGGGTGGGGATACGAGGACCAACACCCCCCCCCCCCCCCCCAAAAAAAAAAAAAAAAAAAAAAAAAAAAAAAAAAAAAAACGTCCGCGAATGCTGTTACATTTGGCAAATTTACAAACTTAGTTACAAATTTAGTTAGCTACAAAATTTTTTAAAAACTTTAATAAAAACTATAATACACTTTCTGTTTCTGATATACTTGGCGAAAGTTACAAATTTAATAGGGAATATTATTAAACTTTTTACAAATAAGAACTGCATTACATTTTCTAATTGAGGGGCTCACTATCATAATAGACCAAGTCCATTTTGAAAATAAATGAGATAGTCCATTTAGAATGTGCATAAAATCTGTTTTATCCACTCCCACAGTAAACCAAGTCTGTTAACAGATGACATATATGAGAAAGTATGGGAAAACAGACTTGGTTCATTGTGGGAGTGGATAAAACGGATTCTATGCACCTTCTAAATGGACTGCCCCCCCTCCCCCCCAATGGACCCCCGCCCCAATAAAAAGGTCATAACGATGTTTGCCGAAAAGGTTTATAATTTTGCCAAGTTGCCACAATTAGAAAATGCAATATAGTTCTTATTTGTAAAAAGTTTAATAATATTCCCAATTAGATTTGTAACTTTTACCAAGTCTATCAGAGATATGAAGAGTATTATAGTTTTTATTAAAGTTTTAAACAAATCTGCCAACTAAGTTTGTAAATTTGCCAAGTGTATCAGCAGTCGCGAACGTTTTAGGCGGGGAAGATTCTCTCTCTCCCTTCCCCCCCCCCCCCGCTTCCCTAGCGAGGGCCCTCATAAAAAGAGAAAGAAAAGTTTTTTTTTTTTTTTTAAACTCAATTATTCCATTAAATATTTGTATTGAATATTTCTATCCTCTTTTTTTTATACAACAGTGATATTTCACTAGACAGCGTACCTATGTAAATGTAATTTCAATATTTAGTTTTGCCCGATTTGGTGGAGTAACTTACTGAGAAACTATCATAGAATTGCATAGTGTATATTACAGGGTAACCAAGCAGATCATCACAGGAGGATATTTAAAATATAATTACAATATTTTATTTTAAAAAAAAAGCATTTTATGAGGATGATTTTTGTATGTATCGAAATCGATTTGGATTTATTTAGATAAAAGTTATGTTTTTAACCCTTAAATACGTAGTGTAATTTAGGAGTTGCATGATCTATTTTTTGACATTTGGCGGAAAAATATCGCTGAAATTTTAAAATTCGCAGAGAGGAAAATTTACTATACTAGAAGTTTGAAACCGAATTCCTTTTACAAATGTTAAAAAATCGCCACAAAACACAAAAAAATTAAAAAATCGCTGTGCGAATTCCGAATAAACTTTATTGAAAAGAAGACACGTTTCTATATTGGGCTAAAAATTTAAAACCGGATTTCTTTTAACAATGTGGAAAAATCGCCGCGAAACCAAAAAATAGAGAAATAAATAAATTAAAACGCTAAAATTTCAAAAATCATACGGGACAAAATTTACTATAGTGCACACTAAAACATTGTAATCAGAATTGTTTCGCGAATGAAAAAAAAAAAAAAAAAAAAAAAAAATGCCGAAAAAACACTAAAGATCACATTAAAATTGAAAAATCACGAGATAAAATTTAATATATTAAGCTAAAGGTTTATAATAGAAATCTTTTTCTGAATGTCAAAAAATCAGCGCGTAATGCAAGAAAAAAAATCGCATAAAATTTTTCAATCGCTGTACGAATTGCGAATAAATTTTATTGAAAAGAGGTCAATATTTACTGTATTGGACTGAAAGTTTGAAACCGGATTCCTTTTTTTAATGTGGAGAAATCGCCGCCAAATTAGAAAACACGTTAAAAATGGCATAAAAAATTAATTTTTTTTTTTTTTACTTGTAATAAGATTTTTTTTCCTTTAAAAAAATAAAATAAAAATATTCCTGTATTAAAATATTTGCTGTATTATTAGCCTCCGGTACGGTATGCTATTTCTTTCTCTCAGCTTATTTTGTGTCGTCTTCAAAAAATAACGTTACCTTAAAGAAACTAGCAATATACAAAGAAGATATATCATTGTACGATTAAATGCTCTATAGCAATTTTTTAAATTCCTAAGCATCGCACATTTTTAATGTTTATACCGTCGTATTGGGGGAAAAAAGTACTTTTTAATGCAATTTGTTTGAAAACTGCATCTTCATTTATTTTTGAAATATTAATTTTTTTGTAGTTTTTAGCGACATTTGTTTCATTTTGGCAACTAACTCAAGTTCTCCATTTCTGTAGAAAGTAAAGAAAAAATAGTTGAAAAATAGCAATTATATCTTCTTGTTGCCATTTCCCCATAAAAACGGGAAAAATGTAATGAAATACGTGATATTTTGAGAAAAATATAAATGAATGATTTATGATAAAAAATGGAGCTATTATAAACTATATTTAATTTTAAGTATAGATATTAATGTAAATGACGTCATTTTACATAAAATAAAAGCGTGTGCTTTAAGTCTTAAAGTTGAAATATGTTTTGCACTACAGTACAGTCCCGATTATCCGAGTCCCGCTTAACCGAGTTATTTTCTTCTGATGGACTGGTGGTTTCTATTATTATGAAACAGCCATTATAAATGAAGCGTTAGGTGAAGATGAAAGAGCAGTCGTAAATAGTTAGAACTCTGATTTTCTGGTCAGAATGGGGGGGAAAAATGGCCATAAGGATTTTTTTTTTTTTTTTTTTTTTTTTTTACGAATGCTCTTTCATCTTCACCTAAACGCTTCATTTATAATGGATGTTTCATAATAATAGAAACTACCAGTCCATCAGAAGAAAATGATGTAATGGAAATGTAGGGGACGACACGGCGACACTAAATTCTGAAAAAGCAGAATTCCTGTTCTCTAGTTATTTTTTTTCTGTTGCAAATGATTTCCTGATATAAGTAATTCGCGGAGTAGGAAAAAGGCGAGCGGGAGTACTAGATTAGTTTTTTTTTTTTTTTTTTTTTTTTTGACAAAGGCAAATGATTTATAATTCGGAAAAGTCCGAAGTTCGGAATCGACGAGGTCCGGAAGATTCCGGATTTTAGACTTTACATTTACTGTATTTTGTATCTTTAATTAAGTAATAATCACAAGAATCATAGATGAGATGGCCTGTAAATATATAATTAACATTTAATTATCCTATTTAACAACGTGCACAAGTTACACATACACAAAACACATTCTAGTTTTATTTACATCAGAAAAATAATTCGCTTACATGGCAGGCTTTTCAAACATTTGTGATGCTGCCATCTAGCGATTAAAATTCGAACTTAAAGATACATTTATATAAATATTTTAACATTATTAAATTGCGGATTCCAGGATGTTAGATATCGTGTGTAATGAAAATTAGACTATCTTGCAAAATTCATGTTGAGGCCCTTGATCTGAAGATTTACTAGTTTATTATATTTTACACTGTTTTATTTAATTTAACTTGGATTTTAATACTTTTCAACAAAGTTGAAAAGCCAGCCACAGGTAATCAATTTCCCAAATAATCTATAGGATTACAAATGTTTATGAGTTGAAAAAAAAAAAAAAAAATGGTGGTTATTATGCCCTAAACCACGCTCATCAAAATACGCCAACTGGCTGCCTAACTTCAACAACGAAATATTTTAAACACTAAAAAATAAAAAATAAAGAGTACAATGTACAGGGTGTCCCAAAAGTCCCGACGCATTTTAAAATTCAATATAAAATCAAGTAACTGTCGTACAGGAGCGCGGTTTGGACTAAAATGCTTCCCATGATGAAAAGTTTTCTACAAGCGACGGAAAATAATTAGTTCCAAACTTCGATCATAAATGGCGCCACTTGTACGTATGTTTGGTTTCAAACACGAGTTTTTTTTCGGATTTTCAGATCAGTTTTGACGCTCTAATAATGAAATGACAACTCCCATTCTTAATCCTTTATTCAGTCGTCATCTCTGTGTCACGGTGTTAAAATTCATGTGAAAATCCGGAAAAATGCATTTTTGAAACGAAACATGTGGACAAATGGCGCCATCTATGATCGAAGTTTGGAATTAATTATTTTCCTTCGCTTGAAGAAAACTTTTCATTGTGAGAAGCATTTTGGTCAAAACCGCACTCTTGTACAACAGTTACTCGATTTTATATTGAATTTCCAAATGTGTCAGGATTTTTGGGACACCCTGTATATATTTTTTAATTATCTTTTATTCTTTTTTAAAGCACAAACTGAGATAACTGCATTTAAGATTTCGTTTAGTCAGTAAACAGCTATTTGGTATTTGTACAAATTGTACAAATAGATGTAGTTCACGTTATTATAAAGGTAAAATTCCGAAATTTAGTTGAGCTGTTTACTTGCTTACTCCGACAACAGGAAAGTGAAATTGAAAAACATGAGTTAATCCAGTGAAAAGAACACACAGAAATTGTGGTTGTGGGATTATTATTTTTGCTAATTGCTTGACGGTTACAATTCTATTTTCAATAGGATGTATATGAAAAAGAAAATCTATAATTATTACTGAAAAAGATGTCTGGATTGTTATTTTAAATAAGATTTGTAATGAGTTTAAACTCTTTTAATTACTTTGTATCAGGTTATCTTCATTTCGTAAAGCTGATAAATAATGACATACCACAAATCTCTCTATCTACTTAAAGAATTTTCGGCACAGATGTCATATACTGGCGCATACATAGATGTCATATATTGGCGCGATTTTTTTCCGACGCCAATTTGGCGAAAAATATCAACAGCATAAACAACAACATCTAGGTTACCATATCAAGCAAAATAACGACACTTGACGCAAGTTAAGTACCCGCTGCGTATATGACATCGGCGTCAGAAAAAAATCGCGCCAATATATGACATCTGTGCCGATTTTTCGAGCTATGGATGCAGTATAACTTTCCGAAGAATTTTCTCAGCTTACGAAATTTTTTCTTACTCTTTTGAAAACTTGGGATTTTATTCAAACAGGCTCCGATTCACTGATATTTTCTGTTATCTTTGCATGACCAGGATATGATTTATTGAGATTTTCTGTTAACACAGTATGAATTGGTTCCGATTCTTTGAGATTGTCTGTTAAATTTGTATGAAATGGTTGTCTTTCATTGACATTTTCTGTTAACTGTGTATGAATAGGTTCTACTTCTATGGATTCGATAAGAACTTCCGTTGTTATTGCGCAAGGAAGCCATTCAAAAAGGGTGGGTAAGTATCCCACACTTTTGGCAACTTTCGAATTTTCGGATGGCCACGTGGACGATCTCCATTTAAAGCTGCGATGTAAATTTCTTCTTTCGTTCTCAAATCACGTTCTTCGTTCGGAAAAATTTGTTGATTTCGGGATTGGAAATATGACGAACCTTTTACTCGACCTGCTGCTCTTCCATTTTGTTGAGGAAGGTCTGATGTTTGACAACTGTTATTGACTGAAATGTAAGAAGTTATTAGTGAATTTCGAATACAGTTGAATCTATTGTCAGATAAGCCTATCTTCCAAAACACATCTCGTCCAGGTTAGGTGGTAATTGCTGAACTGGAGCAATTTGGACAAGAGTCATATTCATCATTATGATGATACTCATCAAATCGTAATAAATATCGCCTGAGAAATCTGTTATAAACAAAATAACTCAAGATAAAAATACCTAAGAATAGTAAATGTGCCATCCTTAGATCAGGTTCTATAATGAGACTAAAGAAGAATTTAACTTTTTCATTGTTATAAGGAGCGTGCATTGTTGTAAATGTATCCGTTGGTGATTAAATGCAATATCAACAATGTTACTTTAAATATCTTAATCAACAATGCACTTACTGTATTTAATCAACAATAGACACTTTTTACAACAATGCACTTACTGTATTTAATCAACAGTAGACACTTTTTACAACAATGCACACTCCTTATAACAATGAAAAACTTAAACTTTCCTTTAGTCTTATTATAGACCCTGATCTAAGGATGGCGTATTTACTGTTCTTAGGTGTTTTGATCTTGAGTTATTTTGTTTATAACAGATTTCTCAGGCGATTTTTATTAAGACTTGACGAGTATCATCAGATAGATGAAGATGACTCTTGTCAAAGTTGTTCCAGTCCAGCCATTACCACCTCAGCTGGACGAGGTGTGTTGTGGGAGACAGGCTTAACTGACAATAGACTCAACAGTATTCGGAATTCACCTATACCTTCTTCTATTTCAGTCAATAATAGTTGTCAAACATCAGACGTTTCTCAACGAAATAGATGCGCAGAAAGTCGAGTAAAAGATTCAACATATTTCCAATCTCGAAATCAGCAAAATTTTTCAAACGAAGAACGTGACTTGAGAAAGAAAGAAGAAATTTACATCGCTGCTTTAAATAGAGGTCGTCCAAGTGGCCATCCGAAAATCCATAAGTTACCAAAAGTAGGATACTTACCCACTCTTTTTGAATGGCTCCCTTACCCAATAACAACGGAAGTTCTTAGAGCATCCATACAAGAAAAACCTATTCATTCGCCGCTAACAGAAAATGCCTGTGAAAGAGAACCAATTCATACAGATTTAACAGACAGCCTCAAAGAATCAGAACCAGTTGATATCAATATAATAGAAAATATCAGTGAATCACAACCATATCATGCAAAAATAACCGAAAATATCAGTGAATCGGAACCAGTTCATGTAACATCACAAGTTTTGAAAAAGAAGAAGAAAAAGTTCCGTAAACTGAGAAAATTCTTCGGAAAATTTTCCTGTATCCCTAGCAAAAAAAAGTTAATTAAATAAAATCGAAAGATTCATGGTATGTCAATATTTATCAGATTTACGACTTGAAGATAACATTAAAAAGGACTTAAACTCGTTGCAAATTTTATGTAAAATAGCTGTCTAGACATCTTTTCCGATATAAATTATAGAATTTCTTTCTCATATAAATCATATTGAAAATAGAATTCTAACCACCAAGCAATAGCAAAAATAAATAATCCCACAACCACCACTTATGTGTGTTATTTTTACTGTCTGTTATTATCATGTGTGTCATGTCTGTTATTATTTTCTGTGTATTTTTATCAGGGCTGCCGAGCCGGAGTCGGAGTCGGAGTCGGCCCATTTTTGAGCGAAAGACTCGGAGTCGGAGTAGGATCTGTTAAAATTCCCGGAGTCGGAGTCATCCATTTTTCCCGCCGACTCAGCAGCCCTGATTATTATCATATTTCTCAATTTCATGGTTGGGCAAATTTGTAATTGCAATTATCTGCAATGTAATTACAGTTTAATTGTATGTAATTAATTATAGTTAAAATTACATGCCATAAAAAATTCTTGCAGCACTCTAGCCGGAACCACCCTCATCACATTATTTCACAAAATTTCTGCACCTGAATGTGTTTAACTATAATCAATTACATGCGATTAACTTGTAATTACATCGCGGATAACTGAGATAACACATTTGCCCAATTCTGCTCAGTTTCAATTTCAGGTTGTCAAACAATGTAAGTTTATGCATTTCTTTCTTAAATCTTTACAGAGTGAGTTATGTCAGAAAATAAGTCAGAGGTTTATCCATAAATTTAGAAAAATACATTTTCGATCTGACACGGAAAAGCACCAGGAGCATTCAATTTGTAAGCAGAAAAAAAAAATTAAGAAAAACTTGATTATCAAATATACTACCAGTATATAAAAGAAAATTCTGTAAGAATGCTTCCGATGACCTTTTTTAAAAGCCCTTGGGACGAGCGTCACATATACGTGGCGCGTAAGGTTCTCAGATTCCTTGATTAGTCCTACCAGTTATTTTTTATTGTAACTCTTACCTTATTTAATCAGGGTATTTTCTCGATTGAATTAGGCAAAAATTTCTGTTTTAAAAAACCGGTGATAAAATAGTAAAATTTCTGTAAAAGACGCTCGTCGCGAAGGGGTTAAGTTTATTCTGTTCTGTGTTGCAAACGACGAAGAAAGACCATTCCTTATAGGGGGGGGGGGGAGAGAAATCCAGTTAAAAAGTAAAATGTTTTTATAATTTCGAAAAATGACTGGAATAAACTGAACATTTACATATGTGTGTTTTGACGATGTTGATTCTTTTATGCTACAAAAGGCATCATTTAAAATTAAGGTTTTTTTTAGCTCACAGGCTGAGAGCTAATGTGCCTGCAGGTTCTGTATGTATGTATGTACGTATGTATGTACGTAACGCGATAACTCTTGATTGAAATATCCGATTTGCTTCAAATTTGCTTTCTAGGTTCATTCTGATAATGTCCTTACCTGATTAGTTTTGGGGGTTCATTGGTTAAGTATAAAGCGGGTACGGGGAGCAAATCCCCCCCGCCCCTTAACTTAGATAAATTGATTTTTCATGCAGAATTATAAGATTTGATTCAAATTTGGTATACCGGTTAATTCTGATAAGGAGCTTCCCTGATTAGATTTGGAGGTTCATTGTTTAAGTATAAAGGGGGGATTGGGGAGTAATACCCCCTTAATTTAGATAAATGAGTTTTTTATCCGATTTGCTTCAAATTTGGTATACCGGTTTATTCTTATAAGGCGCTTCCCTGATGAGATTCTGAGGTTCATTGGTTAAGTATAAAGGAGGGAGCGGGGGCTAATACTTCCCTTAATATAGATAAATGGGTTTTTCTATCTGATTTGCTTCAAATTCGGTATACCGTTTTATTCTGCTAAGGCGCTTCCCTGATGAGATTTGGAGGCTCATTCGTTAAGTATAAAGATGTGAAACGGTGTGTGTGTGTGTGGGGGGGGGGGGTTAATACCCCCTTAATTTATTTTTCGAAAGGCATTATTCTTTGAAGTAAGAGTATAATATACAATTAGTGTGAATAGACTGTGAGCTTAATGCCATCAGTTTAACTGGGCACTTTTCTTTTTTATTATAACTTCATCCGAGTGCCCGGTAATTGCCAGTTGAAAATACATAAAAGACGGAAAATGTGAAAACGAACTTCAGAAAATATACATTTTTTAAGTAGTAAATATCCATTTTTTTTTTAATGAAAAGTATCAGCAGTACCAGAAAGGTACTGTAAACACAGATGTATTTTCTTTCTTTTTCATTACTAACTCCATATGGGGCATCGGCGATTCCAATTTTAAGATGTATGTATACAAGAAACGGACCGTTCATTACATTTCGCTTGAGCTACATTTCCTCCGACTTGCCTGGAAGCGATCATTACGCTGGCGAACTGCGAAAAATTGAAATTCATTTATAAGCGTTCGATGAGGGTATTTAATTAATATTTCGGCTAATAATCAAAAAATAAAAAAATATGAGTCTCATCTGTCTTCGTCTATCCGTATCCAAATTTGCAGATCTCTACATGCGACAGATTTCCCTGGCCGTCGCCAGTGTACAGACTAGTTGCAAATGTTGCCAGATTAATCTCAGAAAAAAAAGAAAAGCACGACAGATTTTGATTAACACTATTAGTTTTGGTTTTTTCGGGCTATCATCCTTTTTTATATAATACTAAACTATGTTGAATGTGCCAATAATGTTTTCGGTAACGAATTTGTTTAGAAAGAGTTATTAATCATTATTTTCTACACTGCATTTTTATTACATTAGTTTATTAACATTGTTTAACTAAATTTGCAACCATATATCACATTATGAATGAAAAAATAATTGAATTGTCAGGAAAAAAATCGAAACATCCTTACAATTCAATAGTGTTCAATGAAAATTTTAGTAATGGACAGCCTAAAAAAAAAAAAAGTATTTAAGAGCAAAAGATAATAAATCAAACAAAATATTAAAACTTAAGATACAGATATAATTAATTAAAAATTTTATAATGTAAATAATTATATTCTATACCTATAATAATGCCAAGTTCAGATGATCTAATCTAATCCTACCCAAGAATTTGTGAATGAGCAGCTAATATTACACAACTCTCACAATATTTTTGTCATCCTGATCAAGCCATTTTTACATTTGATGCGCGTGTGTATAACTTTCTTTCGGCAAAAAGTGAAATTTTGAAGCAAACTGGAAAAAAAAAAATCTTCAAACTATGAAAAATAAGATGTGGTAGGGTTGGGTTGATTTTTGCCGGCCAATTATCAACTCGATGGATATAGACCCAGTGGGGGTCTTTCTAAGGGAACCTAACCCGTATTTACGCATGGAAATCCATGGTTCGAAGAAAACCACGAAAACTCCGAACGATTAGACCGACGGGCACGATTGGGTTCGAACCCAGCACCTCCGTCTACCAGCTTGGAGAGCAGAACCTCTCGGCCACTGGTGGGACCAAGATGTGGTAGGAAGACGGAAAAAATCTCCGTACGTTTCAAATTTAAACCTACATTGCACGATAGGCTTAAAAAATGCTAAAAAACTTACTTTAAAATGCACACTCTGGCAGCACTAGTACAGACCGACATACAAAGAAGTTATGTCCAGGGGAAATGTACATTTTACCTTGCAAAAGGTCAGGTAAAAGATTTTTTTTAAATTGTTTATAATGATGCCAACATGGAAAACCAAGTTTTCTAACAAAATTTCTTAAGGCTAAATTTTCTGTGGCCAAAAACAACAAAATTTTGGGATTTTTTTTTATTTTTTTTAAACATCTCGAGACTCGTTACCGTAGCAATTTGTCAATTGCAATATTAAAGCGGACAAAATTTTCTACAACTTTCATATTTACAACTTTTTTATACACTCAATAGTACGCCTCAATAATACACTCAAAACACGCAGTACGCCATTTCAAAAATGAGACATTTTTTTTCAATTTTCTTAAAAACGGCAAAAAACGTAGTTTTGCCCCGATTATTCAAATGTTCCTCGCGGATTTAATCGTGTATGTCGACTTCTAACAATTGATAGCAGTAAATTATCTATTATTTGCACACTCACTCACGTCTTTATTTTCATCTCAACAGACATTTTACATTCAATAAATTTATATAATTTTAAAAGTAATGCAGAGTGTAGACAGTGGTTCCCAACCTTTTATTGGTCATGCCCCACCAAAGTATCTGTAAAGTCACTATGTCCCCTCCCTCCCTAATCCTTAAATTATGTATCATTATTTAAAAAATGTACTTTTTTCACACGGTAGAAGTGTAATAGAGCCTTAACAAAAACTATTCATTTCACATTTTTTAACTTATCAAAGAGGTGAATCTTCTACCACAAATGTGTGTTTTTAACACAATTTTATAATTGCAATCTGATTATACATCTTTCCATATATGCCAAAACGAATTTTGTTGTACTTTTCCAACTTAACGTATAAAAGTGTTATACGGTCTGCATATTTATCTTCAGAAAATATCTTAAATAGACACTTACATTTAACGTTAAAATTGATAAATTCATACATTTTATAATGCATTCTTGTAACTTATTAAGAGTTGGTGGAAAAGCTTTGGACACTGACTTTTCTTTCTATGGATAACACAATACACAAGAAGTATTTCAATATTCCCATCTTTATTAAATTAAGTAGCCATTATTCCGCATAACACATTCTCTCTGTTTTCTCTTTCGCAATATCGTTAATTGTCTTCGCTAATAGAAGTAGAAAACTTATTCAGTAAATAATTGAAAGCATTACGATTTTGTTTTAAATTCACCACCAGAAAAATTATACAGTGTTTTAATATTTTAAAATATATCAAAAATTTTAAAAAGACTATTCACATAATTATTCTGGTGTAAAATCTATTTTTTAATTTTGATAGGACTTAAAAAGTCCTTCCGGCCAGTGCCGGGAGGAAGAGGTAGCTTTCATATTCCTTATTTTTAAAAAGCTACCTTATATTATTCAAACACTCGAAGCTCAATTTAGTGGAAACAGATTATAGATGATTCAATACTAATTTTTATCAATACTAAATCATTATGAATGAGAATTTCGCGAAATTAGTCAGCTTTATCTAAGCTGATTTTATTTAAAGTAACTTATTTTTGGTTTCCAAATTCGGCGATATCTTGAAGTGCCTGCCCTTTTAAGACAACAGGGTGGATGAGGCTAACGAGTGAACTTTGTCGAGTCCATAGTAATTCCTGTGCACATGCTTAATCACATTGGAATCGGTTGATATATAAGAGTGCTGTCGCAGGCAAAAAATCAGATTTTTCAAAATGTCACCCACATAAAGAAATTCAAACTGCTATATCTGAGTCACTTTTTAAGACAAAGACAAAACAAAAAATGCTCCGGAATCTTTATATCAGAGTCAAATACTTAAGAAAGAAACCTTTTTCAATTTCTAATTTTCTTGCACCTCACTTTAAATTCAATTTTTTTTTTTATTTAATGGTCGCCATTTTGAAACAAGATGGCGGATGAAGCTGGCCAGTGAACTTGGTCGAGACATTGATATATACTATCCACATGCCTTCTTACATCCAAATAGGTTAACAAATACGTGTGTTATCCCGTGACAAATATCAGATCGTTTCAAAATGCCAGCTATGCTAGAAATTCAAAGTGCTATAACTCATCCATTTTTTAAGATATAGACGAAACAAAAACTGCTCCTTAATCTTTGTATCAAAGTCAAACACATAAAAAAAACCTTTTTCATTTTCCAATTTTTTGATACCTAATTTTATATTAATTTTTTTTTTAAATGTTCCCTTTTGTAACAAGATGGCGAATGAAGCTTGTCTACCAACTCGGTCAAGACATTGATATGTATTATGTACACACCAAGTTACATCCAAATCGGTTCATAAATACGCCTGTTATCGCGTGACAAATATCAGGTTGTTTCAAAATGTCAGCCACAATAGAAATTCAAAATGCTATAACTCAGCCATTTTTTTGATATAGACGTTCCGGAATCTTTGTATTAAGGTCAAACACATAAGAAAAAAATATTTTTCATTTTCCAATTTTTTGATACCTCATTTTAAATTAAAAAAATTTTTAAATAGCCGCCATTTTGAAACAAGATGGCGGATGAAGCTGGCCAACGAACTCGGTGGAGACATTGGTATGTACTTTGTACACACTAAGGTACATCCATATCGGTTCATGAATACGCCTGTTATCGCGTGACAAAAATCAGGACATTTCAAAATGTCAGCCACAGTAGAAATTCAAAGTGCTATAATTCAGCCCTTTTTTAAGATATAGACGAAACAAAAACTGTTCCGGAATCTTTGTATCAAGGTCAAACACACAAGAAAAAGATATTTTTCAATTTTCAATTTTCTAGTACCACATTTCAAATTTTAATTAAAAAAATTTTAAATGGCCGCCATTTTGAAACAAGATGGCGGATAAAGCTGGCCAACGAACTCGGTCGAGACATTGGTATGTACTATGTACACACCGAGTTTCATCCAAATCGGTTCATAAATACGAGAGTTACAATGTGACAAAGATCATATATATATATATATATATATATATATATATATATGGATGTATATATATATATATATATATATCAACATTTAAACGGAGGGTGGTTTCGGGGTCTGGGGCTCATGATCGATGAAAATATACCAAAATTTTTTGAAATCGCTTTCCTCCGAACGGCTGCAATAGGTAGCTTTTTGTAATGAAAGCTACCTAAAACTGATTTCTTGAATTTTGCTTGTATTCCATTTATTTTTAGCCTGCACTACTGCTTTTCCCCAAAAAGGACAAAAGAAATTGATAGTGAATGAGTGAGTCAAAAATCTGGAATTGCCCCCCTAGAAGGTCAAATTGTCCACCCAGTGGGGTGTACGCCCCACGTTGAGAACCACTGGTGTAGATGAATGAGACAATTTCCATATTTAGACAGTAACTTTAAGTGTATACAATGTTAACTTCAAAGCAGTTTTTAAAAGAATACTGCAATATTTAGTAACTTATTTTCACGATAGTTTTAATTAAGAAAAAATTCTTTTTTAATTTTAATAATTTAATAATTTTTATAATGCATACATATTTTTCAAGGTGTCAATGGGATAGGTATGAAAATTTGCGAAAAACATATTTTATTCAACATTACAATGGTATACTTTATTTACTAATTATTGATAACATATGTTTTAATGTTTTAAAGATAGCAAACATTGGATTGTAGTTCCATATAAAAGGGGGGACTCAAAAAAATAAATATCTTTTATGTAAGAAATAATTTTACCTTATGAAATAGCTACAATAAAAACGACAACAGATTATTTAACTAACTAATGTTATGCATTTTTCTCTTGTAAAATTTTAAAATTCTGTCAATAAAATATTTGAGATCACTTGTTTCATAAAACTATTTAAAAGATTAGTTATAAAAAATATTGTCAATATTTTTTCCACTTATATCAATAAATATAACAAGAGATTATATCATTTTAGCATGCAAAAATAGATAAAACTTTTAAGATTATCTATTAATTGCTTTAAAGCTCAAATAGAAAAACTTACTTTGGTTGTTGAAAAATATATTTTGTGGAATATTCTAATCTTCTGTAACATGTACTGTTTTGAAACTATATCTGTTTAATTATCTCAGTGACACCATTTATCAAATGAAATACCAATTTATTTATGATTGTAGACATTAAAACATTTTAGTTTTTGCATTGATCACCTGTTTTATTCAACTCCACTTTCCTAACACAAAGTAAGGTACGCAATATGACTGTATAAACTAAATGGAAAAATGTATTTTAATAATAATAATTTCTATAGACTATTTAACAATATTTTTTTTTCTTTTTGATGGCATTGTTGTAGGATTATTTGCATCCCATTTCGACGGAATATCCTTATCCTGAATAAAGCAGATATTTGGATCATCTAGAGGCCTGATACTTCCCATTCATCAGCATTTACATTACACACAAGGCCGTATTACATTTGAAGATGAGAGTGTTCAAATAACACAAAGGGCCGAAACTAGAGCAGTGCAGAGGGGGCATGTGCCCCGGGCGCCAGAACGAAAGGCGAAGGGGGCGCCAAATGAAGTTTTTATTTGTCGATTAATTATATGTATATATATGAAATATGAATAAAAATGTCTCGCAGTCAGAAAACTAAAAATAGAAAACCACAATAACGAAAATAGAAAAGGTAAACAGTAATCCCGTTATAATTCAACGTCAGCACTTCTAAGCCAAAAAATCATTTAAAACTATTAAATTGCAAGCGAGAAACTGTAAAAAGAACACTCCCATAGATTTAACATTAGCGTTCCAATGTCTTCGCGTGACTAGTGTAGTCTCACGCGAAAATATTTGCACGCTAATGTTAAACCTATGGGAGCATTCTTTTCAGAATTCTTGCTGGAATTTCATTATTTATTTTTTTTTTTTCATATGATATCTAAGGTCAATGTCCAACATTGTGCGTTTTTAATTTTTTGAATTTGGTTGCATTTTTTTAATGAGGATACTTTGAATTTCAGAACGGGTTCCAAACAGTTTTTTAAAAATGAAAGTGTCCGAATATTAAAAACAAAAAATTCAACCAAACCCGAAAAAGCACAACATTCGATATTGATCTCAGGTATCCCATAAAAAAAAAGAAAAAAAAAAACCCAAAAAATTCAAAAGTAATAAAATGCAAGCGAGATAAGTCAAGAATGCTCCCCTATGTTTAATATTAGGGGAGAGTGGGGATGAAAGGGACATTTTGTCTTTATAAGCCTATAAAATAATGGCATTAAAAGATATCACATTCAAATTTGAACCTAATTCTCGTCTAAAACCTTTGCTTTTATATTACCAAAACTTCTTATCCCCAAGTACAGTAGTTTAAATCATATACGCATTTTTATAAATTAGGAGAAATGTCCCTTTTAACCCCATTGTAGGGGATGAAAGGGACACTGTGCAGGTTGAAAGGGACACACTAAAATAAAACATTTTTATGAATTTTTTTCTTTTTATTTGCGATTACATTATTCAAAAATAAAAGATAATTATACAGAAATAAAAATAAAATATATTGTAACATATGGTAAAATAAAAACAAGAAGAATAACATGTTTAGACCTACTTGACATAAAACAACTTTAAATCAGTCAAAAATTTTAAGAAAGATTTGGTTCTAGCTGTCTCACCACCAGTTACGGGTTTAGCTAACTCCACCACAATATCATGAATATTCACGTCATCCACGTCAATAATATTAGTAAATATAAAATGGTTTTATTCTGTTTTTTTTTTTTTTTTTTTTTTTTTTTTTTTTTTTTTTCTGAAAAATGTACCTTAAATTCATTACGAGCACTTTTCAGGAGTTTGTGGCTACAGTGCGACAGGAATATCACCACAATTATTCCATTACTTTTCGCAAATTTTATTGTTTTAATATTTATATTGTTTTCATAATTATAGAATAAGATAAGCGCAAGATCAGTTTTGGAACATCTCAGAACATTTAGCTAATGCGCAATTGCTTTAAAAAACTTCTGCGCCCATTGACCAACTTCGATGAACAAGTCCAAGTTTTGGGGATGGAGTTCCTCCGAGCATGATCTTAAAATTCTTCCTTGGGAAAACGAATACTGTTAAATAGAGTTACCTGATTCAGAAATAAAACACAAAATTGTGACAGTTTGACCATGTTTAGCTGATGTTACGTGAGAAAATTGTTTTTCACATCGTTTTGCTACTATATTAGGTGGTTTGTACTCTGTCATTAAGCCTGCTTTATCACAGTTATATATTATGTTCTGTGTAAATTTATAGCGATCTATAGCTAACTGAAGGTTTCTAAAAAATATCAACATTGTTGAAACTTGTACTTCTTGTTAAACTAATGACTATAGGTTTCTTAAGAGAAAGTATGAATTTCGTTGCATAAAATCTTGGAACCATTCAATTCCATCTTGCTTCTTTGTTTGCCGAGATAGGGACATATTTGGAGGATTCAAAGCAATTAAATACTCGTAGTAAGCACACTTGTCAAACCATAGTTAATATTAGGTGCTTGGAGCAAGTATGAAGCTAACTCTTTTTAATGAGCTTCACTAAAGGAAGCTTGATAGAAACGACATAAGGTTTTTAAAGTGAGATGTCCCTTTCAACTCCCCAGTTTCTGTCCCTTTCAACCCCATACCCACCTAGCGAAATTAAAAATGTATTCATGCATGAGAGTATTTTAGCTAATGAAATGTACTGATATTCACATAAAGTGCATACTTTACAGTGCTAAATAATATAAGTATTATATTGCTAAACAGAATATTACTGTTTTAGAGAAAAAAAGTAAAGCAGCATCAAAATTTACTTTTGTACATCGAAAACAGGCTTTGCTTTCATCACCTACAACGCTACAATTGCTAATGTTAGTTATAAGGATTATTAAGACAGAACAAGTATCGTCATCGATTGAGCCAAAGTTCAAACTTTGTACATTTTATTTTCTTCCTGAAATTTTGAGTGTCCCTTTCATCCCTTGTCCATTTCATCCCCACTCCCCCCTACCTTGCGAATGTCTTCGTGTGACTAAATTAGTCTCATAATTCATGTAACTGTGACTTTAAACACCTCAATACTACAACTACCGTAAAATCTTTAAAAATGAAATCTGTATATACGGAACCCGGTCTTTAAAGAAAAAATTATATATTTTCAAGATAGAGAATATGAACAATTATACCTGCTAAGATGGAAACCTGTTTAAAGCGGTATAATTTCGGTTCGGTTTTCTAGGTTTTAATGAATCAATATTTGGCAAAGCTGATTACGTAGTTCACATTACGTATTTAATGATTACACATCTAAAATTTTCAAAATCCGGCTATTAGAGATTTATTAAAATTCTCGTGGTAAATTTTCTTTTTAAGCGCGGTAGGGGGGGGGGGGGGGAGAATCCATGTTTGCCACGGGCACAAAAAAGACTAGTTTTTGCCCTGAAACATTTAATTTACAGATACCAATATATAGAAGTTGACATACACGATTAAATCCGGGGGAAACATTTGAATAATCGGGTAAAGCTAAGTTTTCACGGTTTTTAAGAAAATTGAAAAAGTTGTCCTATTTTTGAAATGCCGTACTGCGCTTTCTATTGAGTGTATCAAAAAGTTGTAAATATGAAAGTTGTAGGGAATTTTATCCTCATTAATATTGTAAGTGACAAATAATATGCTACGGCAACGGGTCTCCAGATATTTCAGAAAAATCAAAAAAAGTCTCAAAATTTTGTTGTTTTTTGGCCACAGAAAATTTAGCCTTAAGAAATTTTGTTAGAAAACTTTGTTTTTCCATGTTGGCATCATTATAAACAATTCAGAAAAAAAAAATCTTTTACCCGACATTTTGAAAGGTAATCCCCTTTTTTTGGTACATTTCCCCAGGACTATATATTAATAAAACAAAGTTTTTCTCCGTGTGGTTGTCTGTTTGTTTGCTGCCGATGGCTAAGGAACTCTATTGCACGTAGAGGTCTGCAAATTTGTATGAGGGTAGACGAAACTCAGACCTGAATGCATCTGCCGGCGTTATGATCATTTACATTCAGGTTCGGAAAAAAACGTACTTCTTCAAACACAGAAATAGAAAAACGTCCCCCCTCACACCCCCTATCATTCTGAAATCGCGATGGTTGCGCCCGTTGCATTTCATGTTTTACAAGACTTGCGACAAGGTTTTTCGTTCTTTTTCGCTTGGGAGGGTTGATAATTTTTTTTTTAAATACAAGAATACAGAAATATGTGTCTCAAAAATATCAAGCATCAAATATTTAACCCTTTATGTCCCAAATTCTGAATTCATAAAAATTTCATTTTCTAAATCCTTTTTCTTGGATTTTTCAATCTTCATTAGAAGATTTACACAATCATTTAATAAATTTTAGAAGGATTTTCCCAATTAAAATTAATTAATCAAATTTGAATTTATAGAGATTTTGTGCAATATTTATAACTCCACTCAAATCTTTTATTTAAAATATATTTTTTAGTATTTTGTAGAATTAGGAAATGTACAAATATAATGTTCAGTATATACAGTAGTGTAAGACAGCAGAAAAATAGAAATATTTCGGAACTGAAATTTCCACCCTCCCCAAATCTTTCAACATCAAGAAAGCTAAAACGATGCAAAAGCAAAATAAATCATCCTTTTAAAAATAATTTATTTTTGTGCAACCAATAATGCTTTTGAAACAAGATAAAGTATCTATAACTCATTCCAAACTGCAGTACTAGTAATAGATGTATTAAATGAATTTTATAAGCTATTTTAAAGGTAGTGCAAAGTGCTCTCGGGTCATAAAGGGTTAATAACTCCTCAGCTAAGTGCAATTTACCTCTTGGATTTTCAAAGGATACTCCGTCCCTGAGCTATAGAAATTCCCCCCGGAGAAAAATTTCTGAATTCAACAATGATTTTAGGTATATTTAAAGTTATTATCCCGGGTCTGGGCAACGTACGGTACGCCAGCTAATTTATTAATATAGAACATAGATGGATAAATTTAGTTCATAAAAATACACGTATCATCAACTAATAAAAAATGCAAATTATAGAATTTCGTCTGTCTGCTTATAACTTGAGTTCTAATGAATGGATTTTGATGGCACTTGCACTGTCTAGTTAAATAATTTTTCAGGTTAGGTATATAAGAAATCTTTATGCATTGCCTAGTTAATGAATTATGGGGGAAAGAACTATAATAAGATGAACCCGATTATGAAAGATTAACCTCTTTAAAAAGATTCTGCTGGATGGATTTCAGTGGAACTTGCACTGTTTGTCAGATAATGTTTGAAGAATGATTTTAGAATATAAAATATCATTTTACATTGTTTAATTGTGGCATTATGGGAGAAAGTTCGATAAACAGGATTATGAAACATTAGTCTTTTTCAACAGTTCTACTGTACAGATTTTGATAAGAGCTGCATTGTGAGTTAGATAATTTTTGAAAGTTAGATAATTTTTTATATATTGTAAATTGTTCTAAACCAAATCTTACTGTAATCGATGAACTAAAAATGTTAGTCCTTAACGGCTCAAATTTTGTCTGCCACATTAGAAAATATAATAGTGCAATGGCTTTGATCTCATTTTGAGCAATGGGGAAGGACATATCAGGAAAAAGTCTATATTGCTTCAAAACAAAAGCTTGAATTCACTGATATATATATATTGTGTTTGATGTAAGGTTTGTTTGAAGAAACTGACCAGTGTAGTGAGCAGAGCCTGCTAGTTCTAGTATATATCAACTAAAAATTAAATTTTAAATATTTTTGTTTCTCGCATTGGGCAAGTTTTCTCGATTTTGAGCCAAATTTGTTAGTTATAACTTTAGTAATTATATTTTGTTTTACATACGAATATCTTTTTATTCGCAACATGAAGCCATTAACATATTTTAAAATTCGAAAGCATTTCGAAGAAAATAATTCCCGTTGAAAACTTTAAAATATTAATTACAGATGATATTTTAGAGCTGCGTAAAATTGTTTTAAAACTGAAATCGGATTTAAGTCACACTAGAGTCGTGCATTGAGTCGGATAATTGATTTTACCCGAATCTGATCCGATCCACGGTTCGAGGTGAGTGTGATGGACGTTAATTTTTTTAGTTGGTGTTTTTTAGCATTAAATTTTAAGTATTTATAAAATAAACTATTTTTTTAACACAATCAAACTGATTAGTAAAGATATCTTACGAATTGAATATTTCCAAATGAGGGAAAAAATGCCCAGGCTGGGAATCGAACCCAGAACCTTGGCTTACATGGTTCGATTACCGGCCTGGGCACTTTTTCGCTCAGTTGGAAATATTCAATTCGTAAGATATCTTTACTAATCAGTTTGATTGTGTTAAAAAAATAGTTTATCTACGTATCCATCGTTTATATGGAGTTCTTTTACCTGCGGTTTATTGTGCTGAGCTTTCTACATGACAGACCAGATGTTATTACCAGGACTGCGGAGTCGGTGGGAAAAATGAACGACTCTGACTCCGACTCCGGGAATTTTAACAGATCCGACTCCAATGGGCATCCCTGGTTATTACCAATAAGGTTATCTGAGCGAGATGTGCCCGCCAGTTGTCGGCCCAGTTAGCTTAAATGGTAGAGTATTGGCCCTGTAAGCCAAGGATCTGAGTTCGATTCCCGGCCTGGGCATTTTCTCGCTCACTTGGAAATACTCAATTTGTGTTTAAAAAATTCTCTAAAAACTTAGAAATTTCCAATTGATAAAGTTTTATCATCTTCTTATCACAGTAGAACCTCCATAACGCACTCACTCCCGAATAAAAGACACCTCTATTTAGCAGACACATTGTTAGATCCCCAACTTCATGTATTTATACCTTGTCACCTCCAAATAGCAGGCACCTTCGAATAGCGGACAAATTCCGCGCTCCCAAGGTGTCTGTTATTCAGAGCTTTTACTGTACTACTTACCCCGTTGGCATCTGATGTCTACTTCCTAATGTAAAAATCATATCTCGATATTTATATTAATTAATGAGTAATCATGTTTTAAGGACGGTGATAGGTGAAAATGGGATTTAGTGATCGGGCAGTTTTAGTTAATAAGTATTTATGAACAGAGTTGGACAAATTTGTAATTGCAATTATCTACACTGTAATTGCAATTTAATTCTATGTAATTAATTATAGTTCATAAAGATTTTTTTGCAGCACTGTACACGGTACCCCCCGCCCCATCCACCCCATGATTTGACGAAATTTCTGTGCTTGAATGCGTGTAACTATAATCAATTACATACAATCGCAGATAATTGCAATTACAAACTTACCCAACTCTATTCATAAATCGTATCCACTTTGGCGCGTACACAAGGCTAATAATAAAAAGGTACAAAGATTTGCTCTCGATTAAAATACAACATTTTAATATTTATAGAACTTGATTATAAATAAATAAATTAGTTTTAGGGCATTTTTCCGTTAGCCGGTTACAGATGATCAATTTCTCAAAGAATCTTTATGATTACAACTGTTTATGAGTTGAGTAAAAAATGGAGTTAATTACAGGCTAAATCACGCTCGCCAACATAGGCAAACTAGCTGTGAAAAGCTTCAGTAATTAATTATTTTAAACACTAGCAAATAAAAAATATAAATAAAAAATAAAGAGTTTTTAAATTATCTTTTATTCTTTTTATAGCACAAGTTGAGACAAATGCATTTAAGATTTCGTTTAGTGTGCAAACAGCTATTTGGTATTTATATAAATATATGTAGTTCACGTTATTGTAAAGGTAAAATTCTGAAATTTAGTTGAGCTGTTTACTTGCTTTTTTCGACAAACTGAAATTGAAAAACATGAGATTAATACAGTGAAAGGAACACACAGAAATGGTGGTTGTGGGATTATTTATTTTTGATATTGCTTGATGGTTACAATTTTATTTTCAATGTGATTTATATGAGAAAGACTTTTTGTAATTATTAGAAAAGATGTCTGAAGAGTTATTTTAAATAAAATTTGAAATGTGTTTGAGCTCTTTTATTTTTCTTCGTATCAGGTTACCTTCATTTCGTAAAGCTACTAAATATTGACATACTACGAATCCCTATGTTTACTTAAATATGCTTCGACCTATGGACACAGGAGCGGCCCTAGGACGACCTATGGAAGACTTTCCGAACAATTTTCTCAGCTTACGAAACTTTTCCTTATTTTTCAAAACTTGGGATGTTACATGCAGTGGTGCCTTTTCACTGGTATTTTCTGTTACCCTTGCATGACCAAGGTCTGATTCATTTAGATTTTCTGTTAATTCAGTATGAACTGGTTCAAATTCTTTGAGATTGTTTGTTAAATTTGTATCAATTGGTTGTCTTTCATGGATATTTTCCGTTTTCTTTGCATGACTTTGTTGTGATTCACTGATATTTTCTGTTAACTTGATAAGCACTGGTTCTGTTTTTTTGAGACTGTTTGTTAAATCCAGGGCTGCGGATCCGGAGTCGGAGTCGGAGCCGCAGTCGCTCATTTTACAAACAGGTCTGCATTGTCGGAGTAGACCCATTCTTGAGCGAAAGAGTCGAGGTCGGATCTGTTAAAATTCCCATAATCGGAGTCGTCCATTTTTCCCAACGACTCCGCAGCCCTGGTTAAATCGGTATTATTAATTGGTTCTTTTTCTGTAACATTTTTTGTTAACTGTGTATAATTAACTTCTTCTTCTATGGATGCCCTAAGAACTTCGGCTGTTATTGGGTTAGGAAGCCATTCTAAAAGGGTGGGTAAGTATCCTACTTTTGGCAACTTTCGGATTTTCGGATGGCCACGTGGACGACCTCTATTTAGAGCAACAATATAAATTTCTTCTTTCGTTCTCAACTCATGTTCTTCGTTTGAAATATTTTGTTGAATTTGGGATTGGAAATATGATGAATCTTTTACTCGACTTGCTGCGCCTCTATTTTGTTGAAGAACATCTGATGTTTGACAACTGTTATTGACTGAAATGTAAGAAGTTATAAGTGAATTTCGAATACAGTTGAATCTATTGTCAGATAAGCCTGTCTCCCACAACACACCTTGTCCAGCTGAGGTGGTAATTGCTGGACTGGAACAACTGGGACAAGAGTAATCTTCAACATTCTGATGATACTCGTCAAATCGTAATAAATATCGTCTGAGAAATCTGTTATAAACAAAATAACCCAAGATAAAAACACCTAAGAACAGTAAATATGCCATCCATAGATCAGGGTCTATAATGAGACTGAAGAAAAATTTAAGGTTTTCATTGTTATAAAAAGTGTCCATTGTTGTAAAATGCTACTATTGTTGATTCAGTGCATTATCAACATTGTTACTTTAAATATCTTAATCAACAATCCACTTACCGTATTTAATCAACAACAGACACTTTTTACAACAATGCGCACTCCTTATAACAATGAAAAACTTACATTTTTCTTTAGTCTTATTATAGACCCTGATCTAAGGATGGCGTTTTTACTGTTCTTAGGTGTTTTTTTCTTGAGTTATTATGTTTATAACAGATTTCTCAGGCGATTTTTATTAAGACTTGACGAGTATCATCAGATAGATGAAAATGACTCTTGTCCAAGTTGTTCCAGTCCAGTGATTACCACCTCAGCTGGACGAGGTGCGTTGTGGGAGACAGGTTTATCTGACAATAGACTCAACAACATTCGGAATTCACCTATACGTTCTTATATTTCAGTCAATAATAGTTGTCAAATATCAGACGTTCCTCAAGAAAATAGATGCGCAGAAAGTCGAGTAAAAGATTCATCACATTTCCAATCTCGAAATCAGCAAAATTTTTCAAACGAAGAACGTGATTTGAGAAAGAAAGAAGAAATTTACATCACCGCTTTAAATAGAGGACGCCCACGTGGCCATACAAAAATCCATAACTTGCCAAATGTAGGATACTTACCCACTCTTTTTGAATGGCTTCCTTATCCAATAACAGCTGAAGTTCTTAGGGCATCCATACAAGAAGAACCTATTTATTCGCCGTTATCAGAAAATGTCAGTGCAAGAGAACCAATTCATACAGATTTAACAGACAATCTCAAAGAATCAGAACCAGTTGATACCAATATAATAGAAAATGCCAGTGAATCTCAACCAAGTCATGCAAATGTAACCGAAAATATCAGTGAATCTGAACCAGGTCATGTGACATCACAAGTTTTGAAGAAGAAGAAGAAAAAGTTCCGGAAACTGAGAAAATTCTTCGGAAAGTTTTCCTGTATCCCTAGATCAAAAAAATTGAATTAAATAAAATCGAAAGATTCATGGTACGTCAATATTTATCAGCTTTACGACTTGAAGATAGCTTTCAAAAGGATTTAAACTCATTGCAAATTTCATGTAAAATAGCTGTCTGGACATCTTTTCCGATATAAAATATTGAATTTCTTTCTCATGTAAATCATATTGAAAATAGAATTCTAACCACCAAGCAATAGCAAAAATAAATAATCCCACAACCACCACTTCTGTGTGTTATTTTTACTGTCTGTTATTATCATGTGTGTCATGTCTGTTATTATCTTCTGTGTATTTTTATCAGGGCTGCGGAGTCGGAGTCGGAGTCGGGCCCATTTTTTGAGCGAAAGAGTCGGAATCGGATCTATTAATATTCCCGGAGTCGGAGTCGTCCATTTTACAAGCAGGTCTGCGTTGTCGGAGTCGGAGTCGGCCCATTTTTGCGAGAAAGAGTCGGAGTCGGATCTGTTAAAATTCCCGGAGTGGGAGTCATCCATTTTTCCCGCCGACTCAGCAGCCCTGATTATTATCATATTTCTCAATTTCATGGTTGGGCAAATTTGTAATTGCAATTATCTGCAATGTAATTACAGCTTAATTGTATTTAATTAATTATAGTTAAAATTACATGCCATAAAAAATTCTTGCAGCACTCTAGCCGGAACCACCCCCATCACATTATTTCACGAAATTTCTGAGCCTGAATGTGTTTAAATGCGTGTAAAATCAATTACATGCGATTAACTTGTAATTACATCGCGGATAACTGAGATAACAAATTTGACCAATTCTGCTCAATTTCAACTTCAGGTTGTCAAACAATGTAAGTTTATGCATTTTTTCTTAAATCTTTACAGAGTGAGTTATGTAAGAAAATAAATCAGAGGTTTATCCGTAAATTTAGAAAAATACATTTTCGATCTGACACGGAGAAGCACCAGGAACATTCCATTGGTAAGCAGAAAAAAATTAAGAAAAATTTGATTATCAAATAAACTACCAGTATATAAAAGAAAATTCTGTAAGAATGTTTCCGGTGACATTTTTAAGCCCTTCGGGACAAGCGTCACATATACATGGTGTGTAAGGTTCTCAGATTCCTTGATTATTCCCACCAGTTACGTTTTATTATAACTCTTGCCTTATTTAATCAGGGTATTTTCTCGATTGAATTAGGCAAAAATTTCTGTTATAAAAAATCGGTGACAAAAGATTAAAATTTCTGTAAAATGTGCTCGTCGCGAAGGGGTTAAGTTTATTCTGTTCTGTGTAGCAAACGAAGAAGAAAGACCATTCCTTATAGGGGAGGGGGGGGGGAGAAATCCAGTTAAAAAGTAAAATGTTTTTATAATTTCGAAAAGTGACTGGAATAAACTGAACATTTACATATGTGTGTTTTGGCGATGTTGATTCTTTTATGTTACAAAAGGCATAATTTAAAATTAAGGGTTTTTTTTAGCTCACAGGCTATCAAAGCCTGAGAGCTAATGTGCCTGCAGGTTCTGTATGTATGTATGTACGTATGTATGTATGTACGTAACGCGATAACTCTTGATTGAAATATCCGATTTGCTTCAAACTTGCTTTCTAGGTTCATTCTGATAAGGCGCTTACCTGATTAGTTTTGGGGGTTCATTGGTTACGTATAAAGCGGGTACTGGGAGCAAATCCTCCCGCCCCTTAACTTAGATAAATTGATTTTTCATGCAGAATTATAAGATTTGATTCAAATTTGGTATACCGGGTAATTCTGATAAGGCGCTTCCCTGATTAGATTCGGAGGTTCATTGTTTAAATATAAAGGGGGATTGGGGAGTAATATCCTATTAATTTAGATAAATGGGTTTTTTATCCGATTTGCTTCAAATTTGGTATACCGGTTTATTGTTATAAGGCGCTTCCCTGATGAGATTTGGAGGTTCATTGGTTAAGTATAAAGGAGGGAGCGGGGGCTAATACCCCCTTAATATAGATAAATGCGTTTTTCTACCCGATTTGCTTCAAATTCGGTATACCGGTTTATTCTGATAAAGCGCTTCCCTGATGAGATTTGGAGGCTCATTCTTTAAGTATAAAGATGTGAAACGGTGTGTGTGTGTGTGGGGGGGGTTAATACCCCCTTAATTTATTTTTTGAAAGGCATTATTCTTTGAAGTAAGAGTATAATATACAATTAGTGTGAATAGACTGTGAGCTCAATGCCATCAGTTTAACTGGGCAATTTTTTTTTTTATTATAACTTCATCCGAGTGCCGGTAATTGACAGTTGAAAATACATAAAAGACGGAAAATGTGAAAACGAACTTCAGAAAATATACATTTTTTAAGTAGTAAATATCCATATTTTTTTTTTTAATGAAAAGTATCAGCAGTACCAGATAGGTACTGTAAACACAGATGTATTTTCTTTCTTTTTCAATACTAACTCCATATGGGGCATCGGCGATTCCAATTTTAAGATGTATGTATACAAGAAACGGACCGTTCATTACATTCCGCTTGAGCTCCCACTTGCCTGGAAGCGATCATTACGCTGGCGAACTGCGGAAAATTGAAATTCATTTATAAGCGTTCGATGAGGGTATTTAATTAATACTAGCTGACCCGCCCGGCGTTGCCCGGGCCCGTAATAATATTCTTAAATGAATCTGAAATTTTTAATCGCAGGTCCGTTCAGAGGGGGGCGGGTGGAGACGGTGCAAATTACCAGGGACTGACTCTTGTTCTGTTCCAAAGTTGTGTAAAGTCAAAGGTTAAGTTTTTTAATTTTCATGTCTCATACTTTAAACTTTTTTATTCCAAATTAACTGATGAATTTAATTAAAATGTAATTATATTTTATATAATTTTTTATTTAAAATCTTTATATGAAAAAGCAATTACAAATATAACAAAGTGTAATACTGAAAAAATAATAAAATTGTAAGCAAATATTACTATATAGAATTTTTTTTAAAGTACCATCCAGCAAATTTATTTTCTAATAGAGTAAAGCCTGTTTATAACTGAATCCTGCAATAAACGAAAAAAAAAAGTTCCAGGGAGCCCGTAATAATATTCTTAAATGAACCTGAAATTCGTATCGCAGGTCCGTACAGTCAAAACTACCTGTCCGTACAAAATTACATTTTACGTCATGACAACATTTTGTAAACTTCTTGCTGCTGTTTAATTCGCATTTCCAATACAGTGCTTTGCAGAAATTGCACGTTTCACCCACAGTTATGCATGCCCCGAGATGTTTAAATCAGTAATTTGGATTTCAGAAGAAACGCGCGCATGCTACAGTTATTAAGCCTATTTTGCCGATAGCCCCACCAGTGGCTGAGAGGTTCTGCTCTCGAAGCTGGTAGACGGGAGGTGCTGGGTTCGAACCCAATCACGCCCGTCGGCCTAATCGTTCGGAGTTTTCGTGGTTTTCTTCGAACCGTGGATTTCCATGCGTTAATACGGATTAGGTTCCCTTAGAAAGACCTCCACGGAAGGCACTCCCCCTAGGGCCCATATCCCTCGTGTAGATAATTGGCCGTCAACAATCAACCCAACCCAACCCTATTTTGCCGATCGCTTAACGACGTTCTCGACCAATTCTATTTGGATTTCGAATCTATTTCGATTCGACTTCTTCTTCACTTTCAAGCATTCACCGAGATTTTTTACGGGCATTTCAAATGATATTATGAAGCTACATAATTGCAGCGAAAGATAGTGCACCGTAACAGCGAAACGTAAACAAACCCGATCGCCCTAAATCCTGCTAAGGACTCTTACACAATAACCAATCAGATGCGTTTCTCGGGCGTTGCCATTGAACAATAACAAATAATCGCGATTTCTGTGCCACGTACGTTAGCGTAATATATATATAGATTTCGGCTAATAATCAAAAAATAAAAAAAATATGAGTCTCATCTGTCTTCGTCTATCCGTATCCAAATTTGCAGATCTCTACATGCGACAGATTTCCCTAGCCGTCGCCAATGTACAGACTAGTTGCAAATGTTGCCAGATTAATCTCTGAAAAAAAAGAAAAGCTCGACACATTTTGATTAACACTATTAGTTTCATTTTCTTCGGGCTATCATCCTTTTTTATATAATACTAAACTATGTTGAATGTGCCAATAATGTTTTCGGTAATGAATTTGTTTAGAAAGAGTTATTAATCATTATTTTCCACACTGCATTTTTATTACATTAGTTTATTAACATTGTTTAACTAAATTTGCAACCATATATCACATTATGAATGAAAAAATAATTGAATTGTCGGGAAAAAAATCAAAACATCCTTACAAT
Organism: Maratus speciosus; assembly: GCA_963932465.1. NCBI lineage: Eukaryota > Metazoa > Arthropoda > Arachnida > Araneae > Salticidae > Maratus > Maratus speciosus. The sequence goes on along the minus strand of OZ010788.1, from coordinate 594,874,675 downwards.
TCAATAGTGTTCAATGAAAATTTTAGTAATAGACAGCCAAAAAAAAAAAAAAAAAAAAAAAAAAAAAAGTATTTAAGAGCAAAAGATAATAAATCAAACAAAATATTAAAACTTAAGATACAGATATAATTAATTAAAAATTTTATAATGTAAATAATTATATTCTATACTGTTCAGTGCTAAACTGATTAGAAATCAAATTTAAGGTTTAGTTATTCTGTTTGTTGACAGATGGCAGCACTATGCATTCTGTGCTGTTGTGAAATCTTAATTATGACATCATCAGTGAGTTGATGTTTGGTTTTCCTGAGAGTGTGGCATGGAGAATGTTGCTCCTGCTGCATTATTGTCTTTCTTTATTCTATTTAATTATCTGCACCCAGTTTAGGCAGGGGATATATTTTTATAATGTAATTTAAGGCTTTCATGTGATGAAAGCATACTAATTAGAGTGTTAATTTTAACTAGAGAAATTTGATTCTGAAACCAGAACTGTATGTTTCATTGTGTGTTAAGTTTTCGTGAATGTCAAGATTTGTTTTTGTGTTGTGAAATAAAATTAAGAAAATTTCAAGGATTTCTTTCTTCAAATTCTCTACATAAAGAAAATTGGAGGCACTTAGGCGAGATATGTGAGTACTTACTTTGTTTTGAAATTGTTCTTTGATGCTAAAGCTTAATTTTTCTACTGAAGTTGCATTTAGCAAGATATTATTTTAGAATATGAGAACAATCTGGTATCTTCTTTATTGAATTGATAAAATAAGAAAAAATAGTATTCTACAATATTATGTTTTGATAGTTCTTGAAAAAGAAAATTGTTCTCAAGATTATTATGATTTATTTACTTCTTGTTCTCAAGAACATTATGATTTATTTGCTTGAAATATTTGAATATTTAATTATTATGGTGAATTATTATTTTACATTGAAGAATTTTGAAGATTTTTAATTTTATGCACATTTGAGAACAGAAAATTATATTGTTTGTATGAAAGAATAATTATGAACATTTTATAGTAGTTCTGTTTTTGACTTTGATTTGTTCTGTTTTTGAATTTAATTCAGTTACTTCTGTTTTTGAACTTAATTTGATTAGTTTTGTTTTGAAGCCATTCTGATTACTTTTGATTTTGAAGTAATTTTGATTAGTTTTGTTTTCAAGTTATCTGATTAATTTTATTTTGGAAATTATTCTGCTTATAAGTTACTGTGTAAAATGGATGATTATGAAAAAAAATCTGCTCAAATTAAAATTGAGAGAGGTAGGGTGAAAGGCTCTGTAACTAGATTAGAGAATAGTTTTGATAATGTGAATACTAAGAATGAAATTTTGATTAGATTACAAAGATTAGATGATTTACTTAAAGAGTTCTTGAGATTAGATTCTTGTTTAAATGATGATGATTCTGAATTAGCAGAATTTGAAGACAGGTATTTTCAGTTAAAAACTAAATATCAAAACAAACTAGATTCTTTGAATCCTTCAGAAGTTGTCAATGTTGCAACACACAATTCTGTGCAAGGTTCTTCTGTTACTATTCCTAATCAATGTAATATTAGACTACCAAAATTGAATATTCCAGTATTTTCTGGAAAGTTTTCAGAATGGACAAATTTTAAGGATATGTTTGTTTCCACTGTCCATTCACAAGTAGGTTTAAGTAACATTCAGAAATTCCAATATCTTAAAGGGTTACTTTCTGAAGAACCAGCTACATTAATTAAGCATATTCCCCTTTCTAATGAATCTTATCAAGAAGCTTGGGAAAAGTTGTTAAATCGATATGATAAAAAGAAACAAATTGTTAATTCTTTGATTAAATTATTTTTAGAACAAAAATCAGTTATGCATCCTAATAGCATAAATATAAGAAATTTGCTTAATACTAGTGATGAAGTTATTAGGGGTTTGAAAGCTGTTGGTGATGAAGCTACAAATAGAGACCCATGGTTAATATATTTGTTATTTCAAAAACTTGATCCGGAAAGTCGAAGACTTTGGTCCATTGAAAGTACAGAAAATGAATTTCCTACTTTGAAAGAATTTTTTGATTTCTTAAGTGTAAGATGTTCTTCTTTAGAGCTCATCTCTAACAATGAAAGTGATATGAAACATTCCAAAAGTTCAAATTTTGTTGGTTCCAAGTACAGTTCTAATGATAAGCAATCAAAGGTGTGCTTAAAGTGTCAAGGAATACATCCGCTCTATAAATGTGTTAAATTTAAATCCATGGATGTTGTTGCTCGAAAGAACTTTATTAAGCGTAATAACTGTTGCTTTTTATGTTTAAACTCTCATAAAGTTAAGGAATGTCCAAATTCTCATTTGAAATGCTTTAAATGTGAAAGTAAACATAATACACTCTTACATGAAGAGAATAAAAGTAATAATGCTTGCACTGCTAAGTTTGAAAATAAAGTTTTTCCAAATTCATCTGAGAATAAAAACCACCAGTCAAATAAAGAATTTGTACAGGAGTCAACATCTCACAAATTACAAATTAATTCTAGTGCTTCTTTCAATAATTCAAAATGTGTTTCTTTCCTACCTACTGCTAAAGTTCTCTTATATAATAATGAAAATAAACCTTACTCTTTTAGAGCTTTACTCGATTCTGGTTCGGAATGTTCTTTTGTTAGTGAAAATGTCATAAGAACTTTAGGGTTAAAAAGAAAGAATGACAGAATTCGATTAAATGGAATTGCTGGAGTATTGGCTGGACAAACTCGTGGTTCAGTAACTCTTACAGTTGGTTCAAAGCTTTCTACCGAGTCCTTAAAGGTTCAGGCATACATCCTGCCTAAAGTGACATCTCAATTACCTGCAGAATTACTTGATACGAAAAATATAGAGTATCTTAAAAATATTACGTTAGCAGATGAAGATTTCATGAAACCACAAGAATGTGATATTATTTTGGGGTCTGACTGTTTCTTTACTATTTTTAGATATGGTAGAATTGTTAGTACCGAGAATGAGCCAATTGCCCAAAACACTATGTTTGGTTGGGTGGTAGCCGGAAAATTGGAGCCTAAATGTAAATATTCTTCTAGTATTCAATCTCATTTTCTTAGTGTTGAAAACGAATCCAATGTTGATCTATTATTACAAAAATTTTGGCAAGCAGAAGAAATAGATGTTAATAAACCCCATTTGTCTGAGGAAGAAGAATTTTGTGAACAACATTTTTGTTCAACTTACAAGGTAACACCAGAAGGTAGATTTGAAGTTAAATTGCCAGTTTATAAAGATGTGATGTCATTAGGCGATTCTAAATCCATGGCAGTGTCACGTTTGTTTGCTATGGAGAGAAAATTTCAATTTGATAAAAATTTTGAAAATGAGTATAGAAATTTTATGAAGCAATATGAAGACCTTGGTCATATGACACTTATCGACAAAAACTCAAATCCTGCAAGCAACAAAGTATATTATCTTCCGCATCATTCTGTTATAAAAAGCGACTCTATTTCAACAAAGTTACGTGTGGTGTTTGATGGTTCATGCAAACCTCCTAATGCTAATTCGTTAAATTCTGTTTTAGCTGTTGGACAAATTCCACAACCAAATCTTTTTACCATTTTGATAAGATTTAGAGCAAATCCTATTGCTTTTACCGCTGATATTCAGCAGATGTATAGACAAGTTTTGATTGCTCCAGAAGATCAAGATTTACAGCGTATTGTTTGGCGTGACTCAGCATACTCAGCTATAAAGGAATACAGGCTACGAACTATTACATATGGTACATCATCAGCTCCATTTTTAGCTACTCGTTGCCTATTTCAAATTGGAAAAGATATTGAAAGGGATGATCCTGTAACAGCCTCAATAATTAAAGATAGTTTCTACATTGATGATTGTATGTCCGGTTCAATCTCAAGTGAAGAGTCTATTAGAATTATTGAAAAACTTTCACTGGCTTTAGAAAATAGAGGTTTTCATTTACGGAAGTGGAGATCTAATTCTTCTGATGTAGTGAATCATTTATCTTCAAATTCTCTTGAGTCAACAAATTTAGAAATTCATCCTGATGACTGTTCCAAAGCCTTAGGGCTTATTTGGGATTCTTCAAATGATGTTTTTGTCTTTAAAGTTAATTTACAATTTGATGATAACATAACTAAAAGAAAATTTCTCTCACAATCTGCCAAATTATTTGATCCATTAGGATTTTTGGCTCCATGTACTGTCTCTATAAAAATGTTTTACCAGCAATTGTGGTTGATGAAGTTAGACTGGGATACTGCTCTTCCTGAAAATTTCCAAGCAAATTGGAAGAAATTCCAAGAGGAATTTGAACAAGTTTGCTCTATTAGAATTCCCCGATGGATCCAAGTTTCCAGTAAAGAGCTCATTTTACATGGATTTAGCGATGCATCAGAATCAGCATATGCCGCCATCATATATGTGGTTCAACCTGGTGAAGTGAAGTCAAAGGTGATTATTTTAGTTGCTAAAAGCAAGGTAGCACCCCTTAAATCAGTTTCCATTCCAAGGCTGGAGCTCAATGGTGCTTTACTACTTTCCAGACTATATTCTACATTAGTGACTATTTTGAATACCTTCGTTATTAAGTTTTTTGCATGGACTGACTCGCAAGTAGTTCTATCATGGCTGTCATCTCATCCTAGGTGTTGGAAACCTTATGTGGCCAATAGAACCTCAGAAATTCTAGACTCTGTTCCATCTGACTGTTGGAGGTATGTTCCAGGCAAGGAAAATCCAGCTGACATTGCTTCTAGAGGTTTATCTCCTAAGGATCTTCCCGATTGTTCCCTTTGGTGGGAGGGCCCAAAGTGGCTTTCTTTAAGTCAAGAACATTGGCCTGAACAACCTCAAATAAAAACTAATTTAGACACTGTAAATAAAGAGAAAAAGAACTCTAAATTTTGTTTTCCAGTAACTGTGAATAATTCTTTGATTGATTTACTTTTTGAAAAATATTCTTCTTTTACTAAAATTGTTGATGTTTTAGCTTTTTGTATTAGGTTTGTGAGAAATTGCAAACAGAAAGTTGGCAAAATGAACACCAGTCCTTTGAGCAAAGGTAAATTTCTTCCTTTATCGACAAACGAAAGAAGACATTCAGGTAATTTGATTATTTCTTATATTCAGCAGCTATATTTCGCAGATGAAATTAGTTGTATTAGATCAAACAGACCAGTTTCTAAAAAAAGTTCTCTTTTTTCACTTTGTCCTTTTATTGATAGTGATGGTTTACTTAGGGTGGGAGGTAGGCTGAGAAATTCACCCCTCCAGTACAATGCAAAACATCCTGTCATTTTGCCAACTCAACATAAATTAAGTGTGTTAATTGTTAAATATTTTCATGTTATGCATTTTCATGCTGGGTTAAATTTGTTAATGGGTATCATTAGACAGAGTTATTGGATTGTACGTGCCAAGAAGATAATTAAAAATTGTATTCATAAATGTGTTACCTGCTGTAGATATAGAGCAGCTTCTTCCAAACAGTTAATGGGAGATCTTCCTCTTAACAGAGTCACTCCTAATAGGCCATTTTCTGCATGTGGAATCGATTATGCAGGGCCTATTAATATTTTGAAATATCGAGGTAGAGGAGCGAAAACTACTAAATGCTATATTGTTCTATTTGTTTGTTTTTCAACTAAAGCTCTACATTTAGAGTTGGTGAGTGATTTAACCTCCGAGGCATTTATTGCTTCATTAAACAGATTTTGCTCTCGAAGAGGAGCTCCTCAACATGTGTATAGTGATAATGCCACAACATTTGTAGGTGCTAAAAGGCAACTCTCAGATTTATATAAATTTATTTGTTCAGTTGAAAGAAATGAAAAAATTTGTTATTTTTTGTCTCAAAGAAACATTGAGTGGCATATGATTCCTCCAGTGAGTCCGCATTTTGGTGGACTGTGGGAAGCCGCTGTTCGTTCTGTAAAATTTCATATCAAACGTGTAATTGGAAATACTAATTTAACTTTTGAAGAACTTTATACATTTTTAACTCAAATTGAAGCTATTTTGAATTCTAGACCATTAGTGGCAATTAATAGTGATAACAATTCAGATGGTATAAATATATTGACTCCATCTCATTTTTTAACTGGTGATGTCATAACTTCCCCAGCTGAACCTTTAAATGAGGAAAATTTGTCTTTACGATCTCGTTGGGATATTGTACAAAAATTGAAATTATGTTTTTGGAAAAGGTGGAGTATTGATTATTTGAGTACTCTGCAAAATAGAAAAAAATGGAGATTAAATATTGAAAATTTTAAAGTAAATGATGTAGCAATTTTGAAAGAGGATAATGTTCCTCCTTCTGTTTGGCCATTAGGCAAAATTATTGAAATTCATCCAGGTAAGGATGGTATAGTCCGTGTAGTAACTGTTAAAACCGCTAGGGGTATTTTTAAAAGACCTATTGTAAAACTTTGTTTACTTCCTTTGCATCAAGAATAGCTTCTTGATGGGTGGGAGTATGTTCAGTGCTAAACTGATTAGAAATCAAATTTAAGGTTTAGTTATTCTGTTTGTTGACAGATGGCAGCACTATGCATTCTGTGCTGTTGTGAAATCTTAATTATGACATCATCAGTGAGTTGATGTTTGGTTTTCCTGAGAGTGTGGCATGGAGAATGTTGCTCCTGCTGCATTATTGTCTTTCTTTATTCTATTTAATTATCTGCACCCAGTTTAGGCAGGGGATATATTTTTATAATGTAATTTAAGGCTTTCATGTGATGAAAGCATACTAATTAGAGTGTTAATTTTAACTAGAGAAATTTGATTCTGAAACCAGAACTGTATGTTTCATTGTGTGTTAAGTTTTCGTGAATGTCAAGATTTGTTTTTGTGTTGTGAAATAAAATTAAGAAAATTTCAAGGATTTCTTTCTTCAAATTCTCTCTATAATAATGCCAAGTTCAGATGATCTAATCTAATCCTACCCAAGAATTTGTGAATGCGCAGCTAATATTACACAACTCTCGCAATATTTTTGTCATCCTGATAAAGCCATTTTTACATTTGATGCGCGTGTGTATAACTTTCTTTCGGCAAAAAGTGAAATTTTGAAGCAAACTGGAAAAAAAAATCTTCAAACTATGAAAAATAAGATGTGGTAGGGTTGGGTTGATTTTTGCCGGCCAATTATAGACTTGATGGATATAGGCCCAGTGGGGGTCTTTCTAAGGGAACTTAACCCGTATTTACGCATGGAAATCCATGGTTCGGAGAAAACCACAAAAACTCCGAACGATTAGACCGACGGGCACGATTGGGTTCGAACGAATTGGGTTTGAGCACCTCCCGTCTACCAGCTTCGAGAGCAGAACCTCTCGGCCACTGGTGGGACCAAGATGTGGTAGGAAGACGGAAAAAATCTCCGTACGTTTCAAATTTAAACGTACATTGCACGATAGGCTTAAAAAATGCTAAAAAACGTACAACTTACTTGAAAATGCATACTCTGGCAGCCCTAGTACAGACCGACATACAGAGAAGTTATGTCCAGGGGAAATGTACATTTTACCTTGCAAAAGGTCAGGTAAAAGATTTTTTTTTAAATTGTTTATAATGATGCCAACATGGAAAACCGAGTTTTCTAACAAAATTTCTTAAGGCTAGATTTTCTGTGGCCAAAAACAAGAAAATTTTGGGATTTTTTTTTATTTTTTTTAAATATCTCGAGACTCGTTACCGTAGCATATTATTTGTCAATTGCAATATTAAAGAGGACAAAATTTTCTACAACCTTCATATTTACAACTTTTTTATACACTCAATAGTACGCCTCAATAATACACTCAAAACACGCAGTACGCCATTTCAAAAATGAGACTTTTTTTCAATTATCTTAAAAACGGTGAAAAACGTAGTTTTGCCCCGATTATTCAAATGTTCCTCGCGGATTTAATCGTGTATGTCGACTTCTAACAATTGATAGCAGTAAATTATCTATTATTTGCACACTCACGTCTTTATTTTCATCTCAACAGACATTTTACATTCAATAAATTTATATAATTTTAAAAGTAATGCAGAGTGTAGACAGTGGTTCCCAACCTTTTATTGGTCATGCCCCACCAAAGTATCTGTAAAGTCACTATGTCCCCTCCCTCCCTAATCCTTAAATTATGTATTATTATTTAAAAAATGTACTTTTTTCACTCGGTAGAAGTGTAATAGAGCCTTAACAAAAACTATTCATTTCACATTTTTTAACTTATCAAAGAGGTGAATCTTCTACCACCAATGTGTTTTTAACATAATTTTATAAATGCAATCTGATTATACATCTTTCCATATATGCCAAAACGAATTTTGTTGTACTTTTCCAACTTAACGTATAAAAGTGTTATACGGTCTGCATATTTATCTTCAGAAAATATATTAAATAGACACTTACATTTAACGTTAAAATTGATAAATTCATACATTTTATAATGCATTCTTGTAACTTATTAAGAGTTGGTGGAAAAGCTTTGGACACTGACTTTTCTTTCTATGGATAACACAATACACAAGAAGTATTTCAATATTCCCATCTTTATCAAATTAAGTAGCCATTATTCCGCATAACACATTCGCTCTGTTTTCTCTTTCGCAATATCGTTGTCTTCGCTAATAGAAGTAGAAAACTTATTCAGTAAATAATTGAAAACATTACGATTTTGTTTTAAATTCTCCACCAGAAAAATTATACCGTGTTTTAATATTTTAAAATATATCAAAACTTTTAAAAAGACTATTCACATAATTATTCTGGTGTAAAATCTATTTTTTAATTTTGATAGGACTTAAAAAGTCCTTCCGGCCAGTGCCGGGAGGAAGAGGTAGCTTTCATATTCCTTATTTTTAAAAAGCTACCTTATATTATTCAAACACGCGAAGCTCAATTTAGTGGAAACCGATTATAGATGATTCAATACTAATTTTTATCAATACTAAATCATTATGAATTGGAATTTCGCGAAATTAGTCAGCTTTATCTAAGCTGATTTTATTTAAAGTAACTTATTTTTGGTTTCCAAATTCGACGATATCTTGAAGTGCCTGCCCTTTTAAGACAACAGGGTGGATGAGGCTAACCAGTGAACTTTGTCGAGTCCATAGTAATTCCTGTGCACATGCTTAATCACATTGGAATCGGTTGATATATACGAGTGCTGTCGCAGGCAAAAAATCAGATTTTTCAAAATGTCACCCACATAAAGAAATTCAAACTGCGATATCTGAGCCACTTTTTAAGACAAAGACAAAACAAAAAATGCTCCGGAATCTTTATATCAGAGTCAAATACTTAAGAAAGAAACCTTTTTCAATTTCTAATTTTTTTGCACCTCACTTTAAATTCAATTTTTTTTTAATTTAATGGTCGCCATTTTGAAACAAGATGGCGGATGAAGCTGGCCAGTGAACTTGGTCGAGACATTGATATATACTATCCACATGCCTTCTTACATCCAAATAGGTTAATAAATACGTGTGTTATCCCGTGACAAATATCAGATCGTTTCAAAATGTCAGCTATGCTAGAAATTCAAAGTGCTATAACTCATCCATTTTTTAAGATATAGACGAAACAAAAACTGCCCCTTAATCTTTGTATCAAGGTCAAACACATAAAAAAAACCTTTTTCATTTTCCAATTTTTTGATACCTAATTTTATATTAAATTTTTTTTTAAATGTTCCCTTTTGTAACAAGATGGCGAATGAAGCTTGTCTACCAACTCGGTCAAGACATTGATATGTATTATGTACACACCAAGTTACATCCAAATCGGTTCATAAATACGCCTGTTATCGCGTGACAAATATCAGGTTGTTTCAAAATGCCAGCCACAATAGAAATTCAAAATGCTATAACTCAGCCATTTTTTTAGATATAGACGTTCCGGAATCTTTGTATTAAGGTCAAACACATAAGAAAAAAATATTTTTCATTTTCCAATTTTTTGATACCTCATTTTAAATTAAAATTTTTTTTAAATAGCCGCCATTTTGAAACAAGATGGCGGATGAAGCTGGCCAACAAACTCGGTGGAGACATTGGTATGTACTTTGTACACACTAAGGTACATCCATATCGGTTCATGAATACGCCTGTTATCGCGTGACAAAAATCAGGACATTTCAAAATGTCAGCCACAGTAGAAATTCAAAGTGCTATAATTCAGCCATTTTTTAAGATATAGACGAAACAAAAACTGTTCCGGAATCTTTGTATCAAGGTCAAACACACAAGAAAAAGATATTTTTCAATTTTCAATTTTCTAGTACCACCATTTCAAATTTTAATTAAAAAAAATTTAAATGGCCGCCATTTTGAAACAAGATGGCGGATGAAGCTGGCCAACGAACTCGGTCGAGACATTGGTATGTACTATGTACACACCGAATTTCATCCAAATCGGTTCATAAATACGAGAGTTACAATGTGACAAAGATCAGATATATATATATATATCAACATTTGAACGGAGGGTGGTTTCGGGGTCTGGGGGTCATGATCGATGAAAATATACCAAAATTTTTTGAAATCGCTTTCCTCCGAACGGCTGCAATAGGTAGCTTTTTGTAATGAAAGCTACCTAAAACTGATTTCTTGAATTTTGCTTGTATTCCATTTATTTTTAGCCTACACTACTGCTTTTCCCCAAAAAGGACAAAAGAAATTGATAGTGAATGGTGAGTCAAAAATCTGGAATTGCCCCCCTAGAAGGTCAAATTGTCCCAACGTGGGGTGTACGCCCCACGTTGGGAACCACTGGTGTAGATGAATGAGACAATTTCCATATTTAGACAGTAACTTTAAGTGTATACAATGTTAACTTCAAAGCAATTTTTAAACGAATACTGCAATATTTAGTAACTTATTTTCACGATAGTTTCAATTAAGAAAAAATTCTTTTTTAATTTTAATAATTTAATAATTTTTATAATGCATACATATTTTTCAAGGTGTCAATGGGATAGGCATGAAAATTTGCGAAAAACATATTTTATTCCACACTACAATGGTATATTTTATTTACTAATTATTGATAACATATGTTTTAATGTTTTAAAGATAGCAAACATTGGATTGTAGTTCCATATAAAAGGGGGGACTCAAAAAATAAATATCTTTTATGTAAGAAATAATTTTACCTTATGAAATAGCTACAATAAAAACGACAACAGATTATTTAACTAACTAATGTTATGCATTTTTCTCTTGTAAAATTTTAAAATTCTGTCAATAAAATATTTGAGATCACTTGTTTCATAAAACTATTTAAAAGATTAGTTTTAAAAAATATTGTCAATATTTTTTCCACTTATATCAATAAATATAACAAGAAATTATATCATTTTAGTATGCAAAAATATATAAAACTTTTAAGATTATCTATTAATTGCTTTAAAGCTCAAATAGAAAAACTTACTTTGGTTGTTGAAAGATATATTTTGTGGAATATTCTAATCTTCTGTAACATGTACTGTTTTGAAACTATATCTGTTTAATCATCTCAGTGACACCATTTATCAAATGAAATACCAATTTATTTATGATTGTAGACCATAAAAACATTTTTGTTTTCGCATTGATCACCTGTTTTATTCAACTCCACTTTCCTAACACAAAGTAAGGTACGCAGTATGACTGCATAAACTAAATGGAAAAATGTATTTTAATAATAATAATTTCTATAGACTATTTAACAATATTTTTTTTCTTTTTGATGGCATTGTTGTAGGATTATTTGCATCCCATTTCGACGGAATATCCTTATCCTGAATAAAGCAGATATCTGGATCATCTAGAGGCCTGATACTTCCCATTCATCAGCATTTACATTACACACAAGGCCGTATTACATTTGAAGATGAGGGTGTTCAAATAACACAAAGGGCCGAAACTAGAGCAGTGCAGAGGGGGCATGTGCCCCGGGCGCCAGAACGAAAGGCGAAGGGGGCGCCAAATGAAGTTTTTATTTGTCGATTAATTATATGTATATATATGAAATATGAATAAAAATGTCTCGCAGTCAGAAAACTAAAAAAAAGTTAAAAAAACAAACAAAAAAAACTGTATGATATCTAAGGTCAATGTCCAACATTGTGCGTTTTTAATTTTTTGAATTTGGTTGCATTTTTTTAATGAGGATACTTTGAATTTCAGAACGGGTTTCAAACAGTTTTTTAAAAATGAATGTGTCCGAATATTAAAAACAAAAAATTCAACCAAACCCGAAAAAGCACAACATTCGATATTGATCTCAGGTATCCCATAAAAAAAAGAAAAAAACCCCCAAAAAATTCAAAAGTAATAAAATGCAAGCGAGATATTTGTCAAGAATGCTCCCATATGTTTAATATTAGGGGAGAGTGGAGATGAAAGGGACATTTTGTCTTTCTAAGCTTATAAAATAATGACATTAAAAGATATCGCTTTCAAATTTGAAGCCTAATTCTCGTCTGAAACCTTTGCTTTTATATTACCAAAACTTCTTATCTCCAAGTACAGTAGTTTAAATCATATACGCATTTTTATAAATTAGGAGAAATGTCCCTTTTAACCCCATTGTAGGGGATGAAAGGGGCACTGTGCAGGTTGAAAGGGACACACAAAAATAAAACATTTTTATGAATTTTTTTCTTTTTATTTGCGATTACATTATTCAAAAATAAAAGATAATTATACAGAAATAAAAATAAAATATATTGTAACATATGATAAAATAAAAACAAGAAAAATAACATGTTTAGACCTACTTGACATAAAACAACTTTAAATCAGTCAAAAATTTTAAGAAAGATTTGGTTCTAGCAGTCTCACCACCAGTTACGGGTTTAGGTAACTCCACCACAATATCATGAATATTCACGTCATCCACGTCAATAGTATTAGTAAATATAAAATGGTTTTATTCTGGTTTTTTTTTTTTTTTTTTTTTTTTTTCCTGAAAAAATGTACCTTAAATTCATTACGAGCACTTTTCAGGAGTTTGTGGCGACAGTGCGACAGGAATATCACCATAATTATTCCATTACTTTTCGCAAATTTTATTGTTTTAATATTTATATTGTTTCCATAATTATAGAATAAGATAAGCGCAAGATCAGTTTTGGAACATCTCAGAATATTTAGCTAATGCGCAATTGCTTTAAAAAACTTCTGCGCCCATTGACCAACTTCGATGAACAAGTCCAAGTTTTGGGGATGGAGTTCCTCCGAGCATGATCTTCTTAAAATTCTTAACGAATACTGTTAAACAGAGTTACTTGATGCAGAAATAAAACACAAAATTGTGACAATTTGACCATGTTTAGCTGATGTTACGTGAGAAAATTGTTTTTCACATCGTTTTGCTACTATATTAGGTGGTTTGTACTCTGTCATTAAGCCTGCTTTATCACAGTTATATATTATGTTCTGTGTAAATTTATAGCGATCTATAGCTAACTGAAGGTTTCTAAAAAATATCAACATTGTTGAAACTTGTACTTCTTGTTAAACTAATGACTATAGGTTTCTTAAGAGAAAGTATGAATTTCGTTGCATAAAATCTTGGAACCATTCAATTCCATCTTGCTTCTTTGTTCGCCGAGATAGGAACATATTTGGAGGATTCAAAGCAATTAAATACTCATAGTAAGCACACTTGTCAAACTATAGTTAATATTAGGTGCTTGGAGCAAATATGAAGCTAACTCTTTTTAATGAGCTTCACTAAAGGAAGCTTGATAGAAACGACATAAGGTTTTTAAAGTGAGATGTCCCTTTCAACCCCCCAGTTTATGTCCCTTTCAACCCCATACCCACCTAGCGAAATTGAAAATGTATTCATGCATGAGAGTATTTTAGCTAACGAAATGTACTGATATTCACATAAAGTGCATACTTTACAGTGCTAAATAATATAAGTATTATATTGCTAAACAGAATATTACTGTTTTAGAGAAAAAAAGTAAAGCAGCATCAAAATTTACTTTTGTACATCGAAAACAGGTTTTGCTTTCATCACCTACAACGCTACAATTGCTAATGTTAGTTATAAGGATTATTAAGACAGAACAAGTATCGTCATCGATTGAGCCAAAGTTGGAACTTTGTACATTTTATTTTCTTCCTGAAATTTTGAGTGTCCCTTTCATCGCCACTCCCCCCTACCTTGCGAATGTCTTCGTGTGACTAAATTAGTCTCATAATTCATGTAACTGTGACTTTAAACACTTCAATACTACAACTACCGTAAAATCTTTAAAAATGAAATCTGTATATACGGAACCCGGTCTTTAAAGAAAAAATTATATATTTTCAAAATAGAGAATATGAACAATTATACCTGCTAAGATGGAAACCTGTTTAAAGCGGAATAATTTCGGTTCGGTTTTCTAGGTTTTAATGAATCAATATTTGGCAAAGCTGATTACGTAGTTCACATTACGTATTTAATGATTACACATCTAAAATTTTCAAAATCCGGCTATTAGAGATTCATTAAAATTCTCGTGGTAAATTTTTCTTTTAAGCGCGGGAGAGGGGGGGGGGAATCCATGTTTTCCACGGGCACAAAAAAGACTAGTTTTTGCCCTGAAACATTTAATTTACAGATACCAATATATAGAAGTTGACATACACGATTAAATCCGGGGGAAACATTTGAATAATCGGGTAAAACTAAGTTTTCACGGTTTTTAAGAAAATTGAAAAAGTTGTCCTATTTTTAAAATGCCGTACTGCGCTTTCTATTGAGTGTATCAAAAAGTTGTAAATATGAAAGTTGTAGGGAATTTTATCCTCATTAATATTGTAAGTGACAAATAATATGCTAAGGCAACGAGTCTCCTGATATTTCAGAAAAATCAAAAAAAGTCTCAAAAATTTGTTGTTTTTTGGCCACAGAAAATTTAGACTAAAGAAATTTTGTTAGAAAACTTGGTTTTTCCATGTTGGCATCATTATAAACAATTCAGAAAAAAAAAATCTTTTACCCGACATTTTGAAAGGTAATCCCCCTTTTTTGGTACATATTAATAAAACAAAGTTTTTCTCCGTGTGGTTGTCTGTTTGTTTGCTGCCGATGGCTAAGGAACTCTATTGCACGTAGAGGTCTGCAAATTTGTATGAGGGTAGACGAAACTCAGATCTGAATGCATCTGCCGGCGTTATGATCATTTACATGCAGGTTCGGAAAAAAAAGTACTTCTTCAAACACAGAAATAGAAAAACGTCCCCCCTCACACCCCCTATCATTCTGAAATCGCGATGGTTGCGCCCGTTGCATTTCATGTTTTACAAGACTTGCGACAGGGTTTATTGTTCTTTTTCGCTTGGGAGGGTTGATAATTTTTTTTTAAATACAAGAATACAGAAATATGCGTCTCAAAAATATCAAGCATCAAATATTTAACCCTTTATGTCCCAAATTCTGAATTCATAAAAATTTCATTTTCTAAATCCTTTTTCTTGGATTTTTCAATCTTCATTAGAAGATTTACACAATCATTTAATAAATTTTAGAAGGATTTTCCCAATTAAAATTAATTAATCAAATTTGAATTTATAGAGATTTTGTGCAATATTTATAACTCCGCTCAAATATTTTATTTAAAATAACTTTTTTAGTATTTTGTAGAATTAGAAAATGTACAAACATAATGTTCAGTATATACAAAAGCAATATAATACAGTAGTGAAACACAGTAGAAAAATAGAAATATTTCCGAACTGAAATTTCCACCCTCCCCAAATCTTTCAACACCAAGAAAGCTAAAACGATGCAAAAGCAAAATAAATCATCCTTTTAAAAATAATTTATTTTTGTGCAACCAATAATGCTTTTGAAACAAGATAAAGTATCTATAACTCATTACAAACTGTAGTACTAGTAATCGATGTATTAAATGAATTTTATAAGCTATTTTAAAGGTAGTGCAAAGTGCTCTCGGGTCATAAAGGGTTAATAACTCCTCAGCTAAGTGCAATTTACCTCTTGGATTTTCAAAGGGTACTCCGTCCCCGAGCTATAGAAATTCCCCCCGGAGAAAAATTTCTGAATTCAACAATGATTTTAGGTATATTTAAAGTTATTATCCCGGGTCTGGGCAACGTACGGTACGCCAGCTAATTTAGTAATATAGAACATAGATGGATAAATTTAGTTCATAAAAATACACGTATCATCAACTAATAAAAAATGCAAATTATAGAATTTCGTCTGTCTGCTTATAACTTGAGTTCTAATGAATGGATTTTGATGGCATTTGCACTGTTAGTTAAATAATTTTTCAGGTAAGGTTTTAGTATATAAGAAATCGTTATACATTGCCTAGTTAATGAATTATGGGGGAAAGAACTATAATAAGATGAACCCGATTATGAAAGATTAACCTCTTTAAAAAGATTCTGCTGGATGGATTTCAGTGGAACTTTTTGTCAGACAATGTTTGAAGAATGATTTTAGAATATAAAATATCATTTTACATTGTTTAATTGTGGTATTATGGGAGAAAGTTCGATAAACAGGATTATGAAACATTAGTCTTTTTCAACAGTTCTACTGTACAGATTTTGATAAGAGCTGCATTGTGAGTTAGATAATTTTTGAAGGGTAGATAATTTTTTATATATTGTAAATTGTTCTAAACCAAATCTTACTGTAATCGATGAACTAAAAATGTTAGTCCTTAACGGCTGAAATTTTGTCTGCCACGTTAGAAAATATAATAGTGCAATGGCTTTGATTTCATTTTGAGCAATGGGGAAGGACATATCAGAAAAAGTCTATATTGCTTCAAAACAAAAGCTTGAATTCACTGATATATATATATTTTGTTTGATTCAAGGTTTGTTTGAAGAAACTGACCAGTGTAGTGAGCAGAGCCTGCTAGTTCTAGTATATATCAATTAAAAATTAAATTTTAAAAATTTTTGTTTCTCGCATTGGGCAAGTTTTCTCGATTTTGAGCCAAATTTGTTAGTTATAACTTTAGTAATTATATTTTGTTTTACATACGAATATCTTTTTATTCGCAACATGAAGCCATTAACATATTTTAAAATTCGAAAGCATTTCGAAGAAAATAATTCCCGTTGGAAACTTTAAAATATTAATTACAGATGATATTTTAGAGCTGCGTAAAATTGTTTTAAAAGTGAAATCGGATTTAAGTCACACTAGAGTCGTGCATTGAGTCGGATAATTGATTTTACCCGAATCTGATCCGATCCACGGTTCGAGGTGAGTGTGATGGACGCTAATTTTTTTAGTTGGTGTTTTTTAGTATTAAATTTTAAGTATTTAAAAAATAAACTATTTTTTTAACACAATCAAACTGATTAGTAAAGATATCTTACGAATTGAATATTTCCAAATGAGGGGAAAAATGCCCAGGCTGGGAATCGAACCCAGAACCTTGGCTTACATATTTCGATTCCCGGGCTGGGCACTTTTTCGCTCAGTTGGAAATATTCAATTCGTAAGTTATCTTTACTAATCAGTTTGATTGTGTTAAAAAAATAGTTTATCTACGTATCCATCGTTTATATGGAGTTCTTTTACCTGCGGTTTATTGTGCTGAGCTGTCTACATGACAGACCAGATGTTATTACCAGGACTGCGGAGTCGGTGGGAAAAATGGACGACTCTGACTCCGACTCCGGGAATTTTAACAGATCCGACTCCAATGGGCATCCCTGGTTATTACCAATAAGGTTATCTGAGCGAGATGTGCCCGCCAGTTGTCGGCCCAGTTAGCTTAAATGGTAGAGAATTGGCCCTGTAAGCCAAGGATCTGGGTTCGATTCCCGGCCTGGGCGTTTTCTCGCTCAGTTAGAAATACTCAATTTGTGCTTAAAAAATTCTCTAAAAACTTAGAAATTTCCAATTGATGAAGTTTTATCATCTTCTTAACACAGTAGAATTTCCATAACGCACACATTCCCTAATAAACGACACCTCTATTTAGCAGACATTTGTTAGATCCCCAACTCCATGTATTTATACCTTGTCACCTCCAAATAGCAGGCACCTCCTAATAGCGGACAAATTCCGCGCTCCCGAGGTGTCTGTTATTCAAAGGTTTTACTGTACTACTTATCTCGTTGGCATGTGATGTCTACTTCCTAATGTAAAAATCATATCTCGATATTTATATTAATTAATGAGTAATCGCGCTTTAAGGACGGTGATAGATGAAAATGGGATTTAGTGATCGGGCAGTTTTAGTGAAGCGCCCCTTTAATAAGTATTTATGAACAGAGTTGGACAAATTTGTAATTGCAATTATCTGCACTGTAATTGCAATTCAATTCTATGTAATTAATTATAGTTCATAAAAAGTTTCTTGCAGCACTGTACCCTGTACCCCCATCCACCCCATGATTTGACGAAATTTCTGTGCTTGAATGCGTGTAACTATAATCAATTACATACAATTGGAGATAATTGTGATTACAAACTTGTCCATCTCTGTTCATGAATCGTATCCACTTTGGCGCGTAAACAAGTCTAATAATAAAAAAGTACAAAGATTTGCTCTCGATTAAAATACAAAGACTTTTTGTAATTATTAGAAAAGATGTCTGGAGAGTTATTTTAAATAAGATTTGAAATGTGTTTGAGCTCTTTTATTTTTCTTCGTATCAGGTTACCTTCATTTCGTAAAGCTACTAAATATTGACATACTACGAATCCCCATGTTTACGTAAATATGCTTCGACCTATGGACACAGGAGCGGCCCTAGGACGACCTATGGAAGACTTTCCGAACAATTTTCTCAGCTTACGAAACTTTTCCTTCTTTTTCAAAACTTGGGATGTTACATGCAGTGGTGCCTTTTCACTGGTATTTTCTGTTATCCTTGCATGACCAAGGTCTGATTCATTTAGATTTTCTGTTAATTTAGTATGAACTGGTTCAAATTCTTTGAGATTGTTTGTTAAATTTGTATGAATTGGTTGTCTTTCATGGATATTTTCCGTTTTCTTTGCATGACTTTGTTGTGATTCACTGATATTTTCTGTTAACTTGATAAGTACTGGTTTGTTTTTTTGAGACTGTTTGTTAAATCCAGGGCTGCGGATCCAGAGTCGGAGTCGGAGCCGCAGTCGCTCATTTTACAAACAGGTCTGCATTGTCGGAGTCGACCCATTCTTGAGCGAAAGAGTCGAGGTCGGATCTGTTAAAATTCCTATAGTCGGAGTCGTCCATTTTTCCCAACGACTCCGCAGCACTGGTTAAATCGGTATTATTAATTGGTTCTTTTTCTGCAACATTTTTTGTTAACTGTGTATAATTAACTTCTTCTTCTATGGATGCCCTAAGAACTTCGGCTGTTATTGGGTAAGGAAGCCATTCTAAAAGGGTGGGTAAGTATCCTACTTTTGGCAACTTTCGGATTTTCGGATGGCCACGTGGACGACCTCTATTTAAAGCAACAATATAAATTTCTTCTTTCGTTCTCAACTCATGTTCTTCGTTTGAAATATTTTGTTGAATTTGGGATTGGAAATATGATAAATCTTTTACTCGACTTGCTGCGCCTCTATTTTGTTGAAGAACATCTGATGTTTGACAACTGTTATTGACTGAAATGTAAGAAGTTATAAGTGAATTTCGAATACAGTTGAATCTATTGTCAGATAAGCCTGTCTCCCACAACACACCTTGTCCAGCTGAGGTGGTAATTGCTGGACTGGAACAACTGGGACAAGAGTAATCTTCAACATTTTGATGATACTCGTCAAATCGTAATAAATATCGCCTGAGAAATCTGTTATAAACAAAATAACCCAAGATAAAAACACCTAAGAACAGTAAATATGCCATCCATAGATCAGAGTCTATAATGAGACTGAAGAAAAATTTAAGGTTTTCATTGTTATAAAAAGTGTCCATTGTTGTAAAATGTGACTATCGTTGATTCAGTGCATTATCAACATTGTTACTATAAATATATTAATCAACAATCCATTTACCGTATTTAATCAACAACAGACACTTTTTACAACAATGCGCACTCCTTATATCAATGAAAAACTTACATTTTTCTTTAGTCTCATTATAGACCCTGATCTAAGGATGGCGTTTTTACTGTTCTTAGGTGTTTTTTTCTTGAGTTATTATGTTTATAACAGATTTCTCAGGCGATTATTATTAAGACTTGACGAGTATCATCAGATAGATGAAAATGACTCTTGTCCAAGTTGTTCCAGTCCAGTGATTACCACCTCAGCTGGACGAGGTGCGTTGTGGGAGACAGGCTTATCTGACAATAGACTCAATAACATTCGGAATTCACCTATAACTTCTTATATTTCAGTCAATAATAGTTGTCAAACATCAGACGTTCCTCAAGAAAATAGATGTGCAGAAAGTCGAGTAAAAGATTCATCACATTTCCAATCTCGAAATCAGCAAAATTTTTCAAACGAAGAACGTGATTTGAGAAAGAAAGAAGAAATTTACATTACTGCTTTAAATAGAGGACGCCCACGTGGCCATCCGAAAATCCATAACTTGCCAAATGTAGGATACTTACCCACTCTTTTTGAATGGCTTCCTTATCCAATAACAGCTGAAGTTCTTAGGGCATCCATACAAGAAGAACCTATTTATTCGCCGCTAACAGAAAATGTCAGTGCAAGAGAACCAATGCATACAGATTTAACAGACAATCTCAAAGAATCAGAACCAGTTGATACCAATATAATAGAAAATGCCTGTGAATCACAACCAAGTCATGCAAATGTAACCGAAAATATCAGGGAATCGGAACCAGGTCATGTACCAGCACAAGTTTTGGAGAAGAAGAAGAAAAAGTTCCGGAAACTGAGAAAATTCTTCGGAAAGTTTTCCTGTATCCCTAGATCAAAAAAATTTAATTAAATAAAATCGAAAGATTCATGATACGTCAATATTTATCAGCTTTACGACTTGAAGATAGCTTTCAAAGGGAATTAAACTCATTGCAAATTTCATGTAAAATAGCTGTCTGGACATCTTTTCCGATATAAAATATTGAATTTCTTTCTCATGTAAATCATATTGAAAATAGAATTCTAACCACCAAGCAATAGCAAAAATAAATAATCCCACAACCACCACTTCTGTGTGTTATTTTTACTGTCTGTTATTATCATGTGTGTCATGTCTGTTATTATCTTCTGTGTATTTTTATCAGGGCTGCGGAGTCGGAGTCGGAGTCGGGCCCTTTTTTGAGCGAAAGAGTCGGAGTCGGATCTATTAAAATTCCCGGAGTCGGAGTCGTCCATTTTAGAAGCAGGTCTGCGTTGTCGGAGTCGGAGTCGGCCCATTTTTGAGAGAAAGAGTCGGAGTCGAATCTGTTAAAATTCCCGGAGTTGGAGTCATCCATTTTTCCCGCCGTCTCCGCAACCTTATTATCATATTTCTCAGTTTCATGATTGGGCAAATTTGTAATTGCAATTACCTGCAATATAATTACAGTTTAATTGTACATAATTAATTATAGTTAAAATTACATGCCATAAAAAATTCTTTCAGCACTGTATCCGAAACCACCCCTATCCCATTATTTCACGAAATTTCTGAGTTTGAATGAGTTTAACTGTAATCAATTACATACAATTAACTTGTAATTACATCGCGGATAATTGAGATAACAAATTTGCCCAACTCTGCTCAATTTCAACTTCAGGTTGTCGAACAATGTAAATTTATGCATTTTTTCCTTAAATCTTTACAGAGTGATGTATGTAAGAAAATAAGTCAGAGGTTTACCCATAAATTTAGAAATATACATTTTCGATCTGACACGGAAAAGCACCAGGAGCATTCAATTGGAAAGCAGAAAAAATATTAAGAAAAATTTGATTTTCAAATAAACCACCAGCATATAAAAGAAAATTCTGTAAGAATGTTTCCGGTGACTTTTTTTTTTAAGCCCTTCGGGACGAGCGTCACATATACGTGGCGCGTGAGGTTCTCAGACTCCTTGATTATTTTCACCAGTTATTTTTTATTGTAACTCTTGCCTTATTTAATCAGGGTATTTTCTCGATTGAATTATGCAAAAATATCTGTTTTAAAAAACCGTTGATAAAATATTAAATTTCTGTTAATGACGCTCGTCGCGAAGATGTTAAGTTTATTCTGTTGTGTGTTGCAAACGACGAAGAAAGACCATTCCTTATAGGGGGGGGGGGGGATCCCGTTTAAAAGTAAAATGTTTTTATAATTTCGAAAAATGACTGGAATAAACTAAAAATTTACATATGTCTGTTTTGTCGATGTTAATTGTTTTATGTTACAAAAGGCATCATCTAAAATTAAGGTTTTTTTCATATACCTTCATCCGAGTGCCAGTAATCGCCAGTTGAAAATACATAAAAGACGGAATATGTGAAAACGAACTTCAGAAAATATACATTTTTTAAGTAGTATTTTTTAATATACATTTTCCAAATCTTCGGTTCAAACTATGCCTAGACACCAAATTTCAAGTCATTTGAATGATAAGTTTTTGAATTGTAAACATCCAAAATTTAGTGCTTCAAATGTTAAATTAAATTTTCTTTTTTTATTAATATCTCCTGAAATTATACTCCTAATGTGCTAATTTTTTGTGTAGCAGTAACACTAAAATACCCAAACATAAATACGTTGAATTTGCAATTTTTAAATTTTATGATATGAATTATGAATTATAAAATTATTATTCGAAAAAAATTATGAATTGCAACCTACAATTTTTTTGCTGGATTTAGATTTATTAAGTCTTGATTTATGGAAATCCAAAATTTCACATTTTTCTTCCAAGTAGTTTTCAAATTATGCTTAAAAAACGGCAAAATGATGATTTAAGGGGCCGCCTATGATAGAAGTGACTAGATATTTTGAAATTTTAGCTGCTTAAGATGTCTTGATCAAGAAGGGGGCTATCTCTGTCAACAATGGAGTACTGATCTTCAGTTTGGATACTAAAATATGCTCGTTTTAATATAATTAATTTCTCGGAAACTTATTGTACGAATTGTGCAAAAATTTGTTTTTAGGCTAATTGAAGGGTGTAGTTCATTTATGCTGTCAGAAGGTGTGTGCTGCTATTGAAAAAAACAAAGTTATTGTTCGTTTTAATATGTGGATGCCCCCCTAAGCAATTTTTATATATATTATTTAAAAACAGACTTTATTACCAGTCGTGTGGTACCAGCAACTTTCTTCTACGATAATTTCTTGCAGAGTTAGTAAGGGGTGTTTAATTTTTTTTTTCCACGACTGTATGTATACAAGAAACGGGACCGTTCATTACATTTCGCTTGAGCTACGTTTCCTCCGGACTTGTCTTGAAGCGATCATTACGTTGGCGTACTGCGGAAAATTGAAATTCGTTTATAAGCGTTCGATGAGGGTATTTAATTAATATTTCGGCTAATTATCAAAAAATAAAAAATATGAGTCTCAGGATCTGTCTTCGTCTATCCTTATCCAAATTTGCAGATCTTTACATGCGACAGATCTCCCTAGCCGTCGCCAATGTACAGACTAGTTGCCAATGTTGCCACATTAATCTCTGAAAAAAAAAAGAAAAGCCCGGCAGATTTTGATTAACACTAGTTAGTTTCGGTTTTTTGGCGCTATCGTCCTTTTTAATGTTATACTAAACTATGTTGAATGTACCAATAATGTTTTCGGTAATGAATCACTATTTTCTACACTGCATTTGTATTACATTATTTTATTAACATTGTTTAACTAAATTTGCAACCATATATCACATCCTAAATGAAAAAATAATTGAATTGTCGGAAAAAAAAATCAAAGCATCCTTACAATTCAATAGTGTTGAGTAGTGATCAGGAAAATTTTAGTAATAGACAGCTTAAAAAAAAAAAATGTATTTAAGCGCAAAATATAATAAATCAAACAAAATATTAAAACTTAAGATAAAGATATAATTAATTTAAAATTTTATTATGTAAATAATTATAGTCTACAGGCTCGACGAACCTTTTCACGTGCGCGTGCCGAAAATTCGCAAACAATTTCGATCAACAATGTAACGTGCCAAACGTATACAAAAATAATTTTGAAGCGTTTATACGAAACGCTGGTTATAAAATCAGTTTGCTTTCATGCATTAATAATTAAAAAATATTAAAAATCAAATTGCGATTTTTCTGTATACTGGAATCAGCCATTAAATGAATGAATTTTTAATTCGTAAATAGGATTCATTTATATATATTGTACACACTGTAATAAAGGGGAAAATGCGAGATTTTATTCCATTAATTTTTAACTTATTATTAATGCAACATCTGGGTTACAATTTTCCAAATTGCATTAATGTACTAAGAATGTATTGAATGGAATTTTTCTGTCGTACACTCAATGGAAAATGCTACAAATATACATAGCTAAATTGAATACTTTGTTCATTATGCAGTGACTGTCAAACGATATTCACTTGAAAATTACAGTTTTTTTAAATTCATATAGAAAAGCAAAATACATGTCGAAAACGCTGGATAGCATCACAGGAAAAGAAAATTATTATGATGTTGTTAATTCATGCAAAAAATAATTACATTATTTGTGATAGTCTGACAGTATGGAACAAGATTTTATTGGTTATAACAAAAATAAACTAGTATGTTGTGGCCATCACAAAACTTTCTTCTATATAAATCACATCAGTTAAATCATTTAAATAGTACAAGAAATAACAACGATTTAGCACCAATTCATATCAAAGTATATCTGAATTTGAAGTCGGATGAAAATTCGTGCATTAGTTCTTGAGATAGAGCTATAGCGGAAATTCTGAAAAATGTAGCATAGCAGCGCCACCTGTTGAGCGATTTACACCAAAAATAAGCAGCACTAAATGATATCAAGATATACCTGAATCTGAAGTTTGTTGAAAATCCAAGCATTAGTTCTTGAGATAAAGCTATTGCGGAAATCGCAAAAAATACAGCATAGCAGCGCCACCTGTTGAGCTATTTACACCAAAAATTAAACAGCACTAATTTATGTGGCAATTCATGTCAAGGACTAACTAAATCTGAAGTTTGATGAAAATCCGTGCAATAGTTCTTGAGATTCAGCTCTTGCGGGAATCGTAAAAAATGCAGCACAGCAGCGCCACCTGTTGAGCGATTTACACCAAAAATTAAACAGTACTAATTTATATCAGGGACTAACTGAATCTGAAGTTTGATGAAAATTCGTGCATTTTTTCTTCAGTTAGAGCTATTGCGATAATCATGAATAATGCAGCATCAGCGCCACCAGTTGTGCGATTTTCACAAAATTAATCAGCACCAAACTATATCCTAGACAAACTGAATCTGAAGTTTTATGAAAATACGTGCAGTAGTTCTTGAGATATAGCTATTGCAGAAATCGTGGAAAATGCCGCATAGCATTTCCACCTGTTGGGCGATTTTCCCCAAAAACTAATCAGGTCCAGTTTATATCAAGGTCTAACTAAATATAAAGTTTTGTGAAATTCCGTGCGTTAGTTCTTGAGATAGTGCGCCCACAAAATTTTTATCACATACTGACTCATAGAGTGACAGAGTGACAGGGTGACAGAGTGACAGGCAGACTCACAGACAGACATTTTCTAAAAACCATCAAATCGTGTTCTGGGCATTCTAAAACGTATAAATCCGTCGAAAACCGGAAGTCGAAATTTTTCACGAATCCAATACTTTCTTCTTGTAAAGATAGAAGAAAGTAAAAATGGATTTCATCCTTATAACAATTACTAAATTTAAATTTTTCCCTTGCCATAAAAATTAGATTACGTGCAAACTCTGGCACGCGTGCCATAGGTTCGCCAACCTAGGTCTATAATAATGTCAAGTTCAGATGATCTAATCTAATCCTACTCAAGAATTTCTGAATGCGCAGCTAATATTACACAACCTACCAAGATTTTTGTCATCCTGATCAAGCCATTTTTACATTTGATGCGCGTGTTTATAACTTTCTTTCGGCAAAAAATGAAATTTTGAAGCAAACTGAAAGAAAAAAAAATCCCTGCCGGCCTGGCCTACAGACAGAGGTAGATTTCGAAGTTAAGTATACTAATTTCACCAACAAAAACTAAATCATTATTAGATATAAATCCACTTTAACAGTTTTATCTGTCTGCTTTTGACGAGTTTTTATTTCCTTTTTATAAAATAGCTGGTTTTATCAGAATCATGTTAAGGTGATATTAAAAAAAATATTTTTCCGCAGTCAACAACTCGAAATTTTCTGGCACATTTTCAGATTCATTTTTAATAAAACAAACAAAAAATATATATATATATGAAACATGCTGACGTGATTTTTGAAAAGGTTTATAAGCGACCTGTGTTTTTATTTTTCTTTCAATTAATTAAAACTTGATTAATAAACAATTATTTTCTCAGTAGGGCAATATTTTTCGTTTCTAACACAATCGCTTCGGGAAATTCTGTTCAAAATGCCCACTTTGACATCATTTTTTGAAATATATTCTGCCTCTATCAAAAAATCGATCATTACTGTACATTATATAGTTTCTGAATAAGAGAATCTAGCAATTGGCTGCGTTTGTGAGCAAAAATGAATTTAAAAATGAGTAAGAAAATAGACAGTTTGGATTTGAATACACCCTTAATAAGATGATTTTTTTCTTCAACCGCTATGTGTTTTTAATTTGTTTTTGCTGTAAGAATTGGCCCTATCAAAAACTTGTCTATATAAATGTTGAAGACAATATTAAGAAGATGTATGATAAATTCATGGAGATTTTATATCTTGTGAACTGACGGAGTTATGAGAATTTTTCTTCTTCAACCCCGCTTTTTTGCTTTCGTTTTTAATTGTTTTTTTTTTCGGTGCGAATTGGTCTTATTAAAAACTTGTGACTATAAAAGTTGTAGATAATATTAAGGAGATGTATAATAAAATTATTGGATTTGATATCTTGAGAATTGACGAAGTAAGGAATTTTTTTCTCCCAAAAACCCTATTTTTTGCGCCCCTCGAGTCTATTTTAAATTTTATCAAAAATCTGTTATGCTTGAATTTTTGGCGCTATTTTTAGAAGTAATAAAAACTTTAAACTGATTTGATATGTACATAAATTAAGAAGTTATTGGGTTTTTTCGGTTTTCACAAAACCCTTCCCTATTTCCACCCCTTTGTCAGCTTTTGCCCATTAACGAACTTGACCGAGATTTTATGTCCTTGATTATTTATGTATAAGTTTGGAAGAGATTTGTGCAGAATTGCGGAAGTTATCGTGTCCAGAAGAAAGTCATAACACAATTGCTTCGGGAAATTCCGTTCAAAATGCTCACTTTGACATCATTTTTTGAAATATATTCTGCCTCTATCAAAAAATAGATCATTGCGGTACATTTTATAGTTTCTGAATAAGCGAATCTACCAATTAAATGCGTTTGAGAGCAAAAATGAATTTAAAAATGAGTCAGAAAATAAGCAGTTTGGATTTGAGTGCATCCTTAATGCAATGATTTTTCCAACACAATCCGCTTCGGGAAATTCGGTTCAAAATGCCCACTTTAACAGCATTTTTTAAAATATATTCTGCCTCTATTAAAAAAATTGACCATTACGGTACATTATATAGTTTCTGAGTAAGAAAACGTACCAATTGGAAGCCTTTTAGAGCAAAAATGAATTGTAAAATGAGTCAGAAAATACGCAGTTTGGATTTGAATACACCCTTTAACTAGATGATTTTTTTCTTCAACCGCTATATATTTCTAATTTGTTTTTGCTGTAAGAATTGGTCCTATCCAAAACTTGTCTATTATAGATGTTGTAGACAATATTATGAAGATATATGATAAATTCATGGGGATTTATATCTTTTGAATTGACGGAGTTATGGAATTTTTACTTCTTCAACCCCCCTTTTCTTTTTCGTTTTTAATTTTTTTTTTGCGGTACGAATTGGTCCTATCAAAAACTTGTGAATATAAAAGTTGTAGATAATATTAAGGAGATTTATAATAAAATTAAATGGAATTGATATCTTGAGAATTGACGAAGTTATGAATTTTTTTCTCCAAAAAACCCTATTTTTTGCGCCCCTTGAGCCCATTTTTAACTTTATCAAAAATCTGTGATACATAAAATTTTGGCCTTATTTTTAGAAATAATAAAAACTTTAAACTGATTTGATATGTACAAAAATTAAGAAGTTATGGGGGGTTTTCGGTTTTCACAAAACCCCTCCCTATTTCCATCCCCTTGGTCCGATTTTGCCCATTAACGAACTTGATCGAGATTTTATGCCCTTTGATGTTATGTATCAGTTTGGAAGAGATTGGTGCAGAATTACGAAAGCTATCGTGTTCAGAAGAAAGTGATATATATATAGAGAGAGAGAGAGAGAGAGAGAGAGAATATATATAGATAGATGTATAAAGTTTTTTACTGAGGGTGGTTTTGGATTCTAGGGGTCATGATCGGTGTAGATCTGCAAAAATTTTTCAGAAATTCCAACATAGGAACGATTCCAATAGGTAGTATTTCATACGAAATCTACCTAAAAAAAAAAAAAAAAAAAAAAAAAAAAAAAAAAAAAAAATCTGTACTGTAAAAAAACTGTAAACTATATCAAAAGTAAGATGAGGTAGTAAAACGGAAAAAATCGTCGTACGGATAAAATTTAAACGTACACTGTATGCTAGGCTTAAAAAATGATAACAAAAAACGTACAACTTACGGGAAAACGTACAATTTGGTAACCCTGGGAAAAAATCGTCATACGGATCACATTTAAACGTATACTGTTACGCTAGGCTTAAAAAATGCTAAACAAACGTATAACTTTCTTTCGGTTTTGCCGATTTGAAATTTTGAAACAAACTGAAAAAAAAATTCTTCAAACTATCAAAAATAAGATGTGGTAGGAAGATGGAAAAAAATCTTCGTACGGATCAAATTTTAACGCACACTGCACGATAGGCTTAAAAAAATGCTAAGAAACGTACAACTTACTGGAAAATGCACACCTGGCAACCCTAGTACATACCGACATACAGAGAAGTACTTTTCTACTATATTAATAATTATATAATTTTCTAATATAATTTCTACTATGTATTAGATTTTCTCTGTGGGTTTGTTTGCTGCCGATGGCTAAGGAACTCTATTGCACGTAGAGGTCTGCAAATTTGTATGAGGGTAGACGAAACACAGATCTGAATGTATCTGCCGGCGTTATGGTTATTAACATGCATGTCCGGAAAAAACGTACTTCTTCAAACGCAGAAATAGAAAAACGCCCCCCCCCCCCTCCCTCCGCATCATTCTGAAATCGCGATGGTTGCGGCCATTGCACTTCATGTTTTACAAGACTTGCGACGGGGTTTTTCGGTCTTTTTGCGCTTGGGAGGGTTGATAATTCTTTTTTTTAAAAGATCTCAGGACTCTTACAATTGGAAAAATCGAAAAAAAAAGAGACCATTTTCAACATATAATATCTTAAAATGTAATTGATTCTAAGACAAAATTTTATATTGGGATGAAAGATATAAGTATGTTCTTTCATTTCATGTATTTGAAAAATTACAAGATGCAGAATTAGATAATTTACAGTGGGCTCCAAAATGTCAGACATTGGACGAGCGGAAAATAGGCATAACAGATTATGCGCACTATTACAAAATAAATTTTGCAACTAGAAGGAAAATTTTAGGTCCTACTTATGCTTCACATTGTAATAATTATTCTGAACCTAAATAAATTTGTATTTAAAGCATTTTTCTATTTTTAATACAAAGTTTGTATTTAGTTAATTCAAAATTTAGAAATTTTCAACAGTAGAATCACCTATAAAGAATATATTTCTGAACAATAAGAAGGAAATTTTAGGTTCAGTTTATACAGACTAACATGAAACATATGTTTTGAAAATTTCATGAAAAAAAATTCAGAAGTTTTTGAGATATCGTGAGCGTTATGCCCAAAAACGTCATTTGGAGAAAATTGACTTCAAAATTTCTGAAACGCCACTTCAGCTATTGATCGTGTTTAATTCTAAAAGCCATAACTTCTGTTCTAATAGGAATTTCAAGGAAACATTTATACCAAAATGTTCAGAAAAAATAGTAGTTTAATATCTAAAAAAATTAAAATTTCGAAAATTTTAAAGCTTTAAGAGTCCCGAGACCCCTTAAATACAATAATACAGAAATATGCGTCTCAAAAATATCAAGCATCAAATATTTAACCCTTTATGTCCCCAAATTATGAATTCATAAAACTTTCATCTTCTAAATTCTTTTTCGTGGATTTTTGAATCTACATTAGAAGATTTTTTCAAATGATAATCAAAATTCAAAGTAATTGCTTAAGAGGCGCAAAGGCCAACATAGTAAAAAAGATTCCATGCCGGGACTCGAATCCGGGCCATCGGTATGGAGCACTGACGTTCTACCGACTAAACCACATGGAACGATACCCAGCCTGGAAAATTTCTCACTATTATATGTTGGCAAGGCTACAAACGCAGCACAAGACGGAATATTTATCGTGAGCCACCGACCTGGGGCGAACACGAAACTTAATTAAATCCAGCATCGACAGAAACTATATTAATACATGGAAATTATTCCAGAGAGAAACATTCGCCTTGAATACAATATTTCAAATGAAAAACAAAATTCAAAGTAATTGCGTAAGAGGCGCGCAAAGGCCAACACAGTGAAAAAGATTCCATGGCGGGAGATGAACCCGGGCCATCAGTATAGCGCACTGACGTCCTACCGACTAAACCACATGGAACGATGCCCAGCCTGGAAAATTTCTCACTATTGTATGTTGGCAAGGCTACAACAATATTTGATTTTCAATTGAAATATTGTATTTAAGGCGAATGTTTCTCTCTGGAATAATTTCCATGCATTAATATACATTGAAGATTTACACAATCATTTAATAAATTTTAGAAGGATTTTGCCAATTAAAATTAATTAATGAAATTTGAATTTATAGAGATTTTCTGCAATATTTATAACTCCACTCAAATATTTTATTTAAAATACCTTTTTTAGTATTTTGTAGAATTAGAAAATGTGCAAATATAATGTTCAGTATATACAGTAGAAATATAATACAGTGGTGTAACACAGTAAAAAAATAGAAATATTCCGGAACTGAAATTTCCTCCTTCCCCAAATCTTTCAACGTCAAGAAATCTAAAACGATGCAAAGGCATAAGAAATCATCCTTTTAAAAATATTTTATTTTTGTGCAACCAATGATGCTTTTGAAACAAGATAAAGTATCTATAACTCATTCCAAACTGTAGTACTACTAATCGATGTATTAAAGTAATTTTATAAGAAGCTATTTTAACCTTTAACTGATGTCACAGAAATTGTCACATAACTAGTGTGAAGCGGTCTGTGAGGCCGCTCCATCGAAACATGAATAAAGGACGCGATTAACTCATAGGATGGTGTTTTTTACTAAACTTTTTGTACAGGACCGTTGTAATTAAAACTCACCTATTCAAAATTCTCTGGTGATAGTACTAAAGTTCCAAACGGAACAAAATTTCGGTAGTGTTTGTAGTTAAACTGAAAATTGCAAGTTAAACTATAAAAATTGAAAAAAGTCGCGGTCTGAGAGACCGGTAATATCAGTTAGAGGTTAACCCCTTAATTCTCGCTCCCGACAATATCACGGGCTGAGGTGTAGTTCGTTATTCCTCGTGCCCGTCATATTTCCGGGTTGGAGATTTAATGCAAGAAAAAACTTCTGAAACCAGAAAAATTTAACTGGCATTTCGGTGTGAAGTCTTTAAATAATAGCGTTTGTGTCTGTTTTTTGGCGCTGATTGTGATGGTGGACTTCGTATTGCATGTTTCGAAATATACCACGCGCAAAATTTATTAATAATCAAAATTTAATGTATATTATATTATTTCAAATATTATTCGTAAAAATTTGTTTGATGATGATAAATAAAGATCTAAGATGTGGAAAATAAAGGTGTTATTCGCATTAATTGTATGGTGTAAAACAAACATTAAAACACAGAATTCTCGCATGATGGCTTTTCCACAAATGTGAATTTGTTCTATAACATCTTTTTTTTTTTTTTTTTTTTTTCTTTTTTCGAGTTAAAAAAAAAAAAAAAAACTAATTGCATATTTCATATAGAAACCTTATAATTATACAATTTCTGTAATAAAAAAATAGGTACTTTTTTGATGGATTTTCCAAATATTAAGCGACCGTTAAGGGGTTAAAGGTAGTGTAAAATGGTGTCGTGTCATAAAGGGTTAATAACTCCTCGGCTAAGTGCAATTTACCTCTTGGATTTTCAAAGGGTACTCCGTCCCTGAGCTACAAAAATTCCTCCCGGAGAAAAATTTCTGAATTCAGCAATGATTTTAGGTATATTTAAAGTTATTTTCCCGGGCCCGAGCAACGTACGGTATGCCAGTTAATTTATTAATATATAACATAGATGGATAAGTTTGGTTCATAAAATTATACGTATCATCAACTAATAAAAAATACGAATTAGAATTTCGTCTGTCTGCTTATAACTTGAGTTCTGATGAATGGATTTTGATGGCACTTGCACTGTTAGATAAATAATTTTTCAGGTAAGGTTTTAGTATATAACAAATCGTTATACATTGCTTAGTTAATGAATTATGGGGAAAATAACTATAATAAGATGAACCCGATTATGAAAGATTAACCTCTTTATAAAGATTCTGCTGGATGGATTTCAGTGGAACTTGCACTGTTTGTCAAACAATGTTTGAAGAATGGTTTTAGAATATAAAATATCATTTTACATTGCTTAATTGTAGAATTATGGGAGAAAGTTCGATAAACATGCGAACCGGATTATGAAACATTAGTCTTTTTCTACAGTTCTACTGTACAGATTTTGATAAGAGTGGCATTGTGAGTTAGATAATTTTTCAAGGGTAGATAATTTTCATATATTGTAAAATGTTCTAAACCAAATCTTACTGTAATCGATGAACTAAAAATGTTAGTCCTTAACGGTAAATTTTTTCTGCCACATTAGAACATGTAATAGTGCAATGGCTTTGATTTCATTTTCAGCAATGGGGAAGGACATATCAGGAAAAAGTCTATATTGCTTCAAAACAGAAGCTTGAATTCACTGATATATATATTTTATTTGATTCAAGGTTTGTTTGGAGAAACTGACCAGTGTAGTGAACAGAGCCTGCTAGTTCTAGTATATATCAATTAAAAATTAAATTTTAAATATTTTTGTTTCTCGTATTGGGTAAGTTTTCTCAATTTTGTGCCGCATTTGTTAATTATAACTTTAGTAATTATATTTTGATTTACATACGAATGTATTTTTATTCGCAAAATAAAGCCATTAGCATATTTTAAAATTCGATAGATGAAAATAATTCCCGTGGGAAACTTTAAAATATTAATTACAGATGATATTTTAGACCTGCGTAAAATTGTTTTAAAACTGAAATCGGATTTAAGTCACACTAGAGTCCTGCATTGAGTCGTATAACTGATTTTACACGAATCTGATCCGATCCACGGCTCGAGGTGAGTTGGCTGGACGCTAATTTTTTTAGTTGGTGTTTTTTAGTATTACAGTTTAAGTAAAATATAAACTATTTTTTAACACAATCAAACTAATTAGTAAAGATATCATACGAATTGAATATTTCCAACGGAGTGAAAAAATGCCCAGGCCGGTAATCGAATCCAGATCCTTGGCTTACATGGTTCGGTTCCGGGCATGGGCATTTTTTCGCTCAGTTGGAAATATTCAATTCCTATGGTATGTTTACCAATCAGTTTGATTGTGTTAAAAAATAGTTTATCTACGTACCCATCGTTTATATGGAGTTCTTTTACCTGCGGTTTATTCTGTTGAGCTGTCTACATGACAGACCAGATGTTATTACCAGGGCTGCGGAGTCGGTGGAAAAAATGGACGACTCTGACTTCGGAAACTTTAACAGATCTGACTCCCACTCCGTTTCTTTCGCTCAAAAATGGGTCCGACTCCGACAACGCAGACCTGCTTGTAAAATGGACGAATCCGACTCCGACTTCGGGAATTTAACAGATCCGACTCCGAGTCCGACTCTTTCGCTCAAAAATGGGACAGACTCCGAAAACGCAGACCTGCATGTAAAATGGACGAATCCGACACCGACTTCGGGAATTTTAAAGGATCCGACTCCGACTCTTTCGCTCAAAAATGGGACCGACTCCGAAAACGCAGATCTGCATGTAAAATGGACGAATCCGACACCGACTTCGGGAATTTTAACGGATCCGACTCCGACACTTTCGCTCAAAAATGTGCCCGACTCCGACTCCGCAGCCCTGGTTATTACCAATAAGGTTATCTGAGAGAGATGTGGCCGCCGGTTGTCGGCCCAGTTAGCTTAAATGGTAGAGCACTGGCCCTGTAACTCAAGGACCTGGGTTCAATTCCCAGCCTGGGCGTTTTTTCGCTCAGTTAGAAATACTCATTTTGTACTTAAAAAATTCTCTAAAAACTTAGAAATTTCCAATTGATGAAGTTTTATCATCTTCTTAACACAGTAGAACCTCCATAACGCACACATTCCCGAATAAACGACACCTCTATTTAGCAGACATTTGTTAGATCCCCAACTCCATGTATTTATACCTTGTCACCTCCAAATAGCAGGCACCTCCTAATAGCGGACAAATTCCGCGCTCCCGAGGTGTCTGTTATTCAAAGGTTTTACTGTACTACTTATCTCGTTGGCATGATATGTCTACTTCCTAATGTAAAAATCATATCTCGATATTTATATTAATTGATGAGTAATCGCGCTTTAAGGACGGTGATAGATAAAAATAGGATTTAGTGATCGGGCAGTTTTAGTGACGCGCCCCTTTAATAAGTATTTATGAACAGAGTTGGACAAATTTGTAATTGCAATTATCTGCACTGTAATTGCAATTCAATTCTATGTAATTAATTATAGTTCATAAAAAGTTTCTTGCAGCACTGTACCCTGTACCCCCATCCACCCCATGATTTCACGAAATTTCTGTGCTTGAATGCGTGTAACTATAATCAATTACATGCAATTGGAGATAATTGTGATTACAAACTTGCGCATCTCTGTTCATGAATCGTATCCACTTTGGCGCGTAAACAAGTCTAATAATAAAAAAGTACAAAGATTTGCTCTCGATTAAAAAACAAAGACTTTTTGTAATTATTAGAAAAGATGTCTGGAGTGTTATTTTAAATAAGATTTGAAATGTGTTTGAACTCTTTTATTTTCCTTCGTATCAGGTTACCTTCATTTCGTAAAGCTACTAAATATTGACATACTACGAATCCCTATGTTTACTTAAATATGCTTCGACCTATGGACACAGGAGCGGCCCTAGGACGACCTATGGAAGACTTTCCGAACAATTTTCTCAGCTTACGAAACTTTTCCTTCTTTTTCAAAACTTGGGATGTTACATGCAGTGGTGCCTTTTCACTGGTATTTTCTGTTATCCTTGCATGACCAAGGTCTGATTCATTTAGATTTTCTGTTAATTCAGTATGAACTGGTTCAAATTCTTTGAGATTGTTTGTTAAATTTGTATGAACTGGTTGTCTTTCATGGATATTTTCCGTTTTCTTTGCATGACTTTGTTGTGATTCACTGATATTTTCTGTTAACTTGATAAGTACTGGTTCTGTTTTTTTGAGACTGTTTGTTAAATCCAGGGCTGCGGATCCGATGTCGGAGTCGGAGCCGCAGTCGCTCATTTTACAAACAGGTCTGCATTGTCGGAGTCGACCCATTCTTGAGCGAAAGAGTCTCGAGGTCGGATCTGTTAAAATTCCCATAGTCGGAGTCGTCCATTTTTCCCAACGACTCCGCAGCCCTGGTTAAATCGGTATTATTAATTGGTTCTTTTTCTGTAACATTTTTTGTTAACTGTGTATAATTAACTTCTTCTTCTATGGATGCCCTAAGAACTTCGGCTGTTATTGGGTAAGGAAGCCATTCTAAAAGGGTGGGTAAGTAACATACTTTTGGCAACTTTCGGATTTTCGGATGGCCACGTGGACGACCTCTATTTAAAGCAACAATATAAATTTCTTCTTTCGTTCTCAACTCATGTTCTTCGTTTCAAATATTTTGTTGAATTTGGGATTGGAAATATGATGAATCTTTTACTCGACTTGCTGCGCCTCTATTTTGTTGAAGAACATCTGATGTTTGACAACTGTTATTGACTGAAATGTAAGAAGTTATAAGTGAATTTCGAATACAGTTGAATCTATTGTCAGATAAGCCTGTCTCCCACAACACACCTTGTCCAGCTGAGGTGGTAATTGCTGGACTGGAACAACTTGGACAAGAGTAATCTTCAACATTCTGATGATACTCGTCAAATCATAATAAATATCGCCTGAGAAATCTGTTATAAACAAAATAACCGAAGATAAAAACACCTAAGAACAGTAAATATGCCATCCATAGATCAGGGTCTATAATGAGACTGAAGAAAAATTTAAGGTTTTTATTGTTAAAAAAAGTGTCCATTGTTGTAAAATGCGACTATTGTTGATTCAGTGCATTATCAACATTGTTACTTTAAATATCTTAATCAACAATCCACTTACCGTATTTAATCAACAACAGACACTTTTTACAACAATGCGCACTCCTTATAACAATGAAAAACTTACATTTTTCTTTAGTCTTATTATAGACCCTGATCTAAGGATGGCGTTTTTACTGTTCTTAGGTGTTTTTTTCTTGAGTTATTATGTTTATAACAGATTTCTCAGGCGATTTTTATTAAGACTTGACGAGTATCATCAGATAGATGAAAATGACTCTTGTCCAAGTTGTTCCAGTCCAGTGATTACCACCTCAGCTGGACGAGGTGCGTTGTGGGAGACAGGCTTATCTGACAATAGACTCAACAACATTCGGAATTCACCTATACCTTCTTATATTTCAGTCAATAATAGTTGTCAAACATCAGACGTTCCTCAAGAAAATAGATGCGCAAAAAGTCGAGTAAAAGATTCATCACATTTCCAATCTCGAAATCAGCAAAATTTTTCAAACGAAGAACGTGATTTGAGAAAGAAAGAAGAAATTTACATCACTGCTTTAAATAGAGGACGCCCACGTGGCCATTCAAAAATCCATAACTTGCCAAATGTAGGATACTTACCCACTCTTTTTGAATGGCTTCCTTATCCAATAACAGCTCAAGTTCTTAGGGCATCCATACAAGAAGAACCTATTTATTCGCCGCTAACAGAAAATGTCAATGCAAGAGAACCAATTCATACAGATTTAACAGACAATCTCAAAGAATCAGAACCAGTTGATACCAATATAATAGAAAATGCCAGTGAATCTCAACCAAGTCATGCAAATGTAACCGAAAATATCAGTGAATCGGAACCAGGTCATGTAACATCACAAGTTTTGAAGAAGAAGAAGAAAAAGTTCCGGAAACTGAGAAAATTCT
Organism: Maratus speciosus; assembly: GCA_963932465.1. Classification (NCBI taxonomy): domain Eukaryota; kingdom Metazoa; phylum Arthropoda; class Arachnida; order Araneae; family Salticidae; genus Maratus; species Maratus speciosus. The sequence continues at coordinate 594,837,169 of OZ010788.1, read as the reverse complement.
TTGGAAAGTTTTCCTGTATCCCTAGATCAAAAAAATTGAATTAAATAAAATCGAAAGATTCATGGTACGTCAATATTTATCAGCTTTACGACTTGAAGATTGCTTTCAAAAGGATTTAAACTCATTGCAAATTTTATGTAAAATAGCTGTCTGGACATCTTTTCCGATATAAAATATTGAATTTCTTTCTCATGTAAATCATACTGAAAATAGAATTCTAACCACCAAGCAATAGCAAAAATAAATAATCCCACAACCACCACTTCTGTGTGTTATTTTTACTGTCTGTTATTATCATGTGTGTCATGTCTGTTATTATCTTCTATGTATTTTTATCAGGGCTGCGGAGTCGGAGTTGGAGTCGGGCCCATTTTTTGAGCGAAAGAGTCGGAGTCGGATCTTTTAAAATTCCCGGAGTCGGAGTCGTCCATTTTACAAGCAGGTCTGCGTTGTCGGAGTCGGAGTCGGCCCATTTTTGAGAGAAAGAGTCGGAGTCGGATTTGTTAAAATTCCCGGAGTCGGAGTCATCCAATTTTCCCGCCGACTCAGCAGCCCTGATTATTATCATATTTCTCAATTTCATGGTTGGGCAAATTTGTAATTGCAATTATCTGCAATGTAATTACAGTTTAATTGTGTTTAATTAATTATAGTTAAAATTACATGCCATAAAAAATTCTTGCAGCACTCTAGCCGGAACCACCCCCATCATATTATTTCACGAAATTTCTGAACCTGAATGTGTTTAAGGTGTGTAAAATCAATTACATGCGATTAACTTGTAATTACATCGCGGATAACTGAGATAACAAATTTGATCAATTCTGCTCAATTTCAACTTCAGGTTGTCAAACAATGTAAATTTATGCATTTTTTCTTAAATCTTTACAGAGTGAATTATGTAAGAAAATAAATCAGAGGTTTATCCATAAATTTAGAAAAATACATTTTCGATCTGACACGGAGAAGCACCAGGAACATTCCATTCGTAAGCAGAAAAAAATTAAGAAAAATTTGATTATCAAATAAACTAGCAGTATATAAAAGAAAATTCTGTAAGAATGTTTCCGGTGACATTTTTAAGCCCTTCGGGACAAGCGTCACATATACATGGTGTGTAAGGTTCTCAGATTCCTTGATTATTCCCACCAGTTACGTTTTATTATAACTCTTGCCTTATTTAATCAGGGTATTTTCTCGATTGAATTAGGCAAAAATTTCTGTTATAAAAAATCGGTGACAAAAGATTAAAATTTCTGTAAAAGGTGCTCGTCGCGAAGGGGTTAAGTTTATTCTGTTCTGTGTAGCAAACGAAGAAGAAAGACTCTTCCTTATAGGCAGGAAAATCCCGTTAAAAAGTAAAATGTTTTTATAATTTCGAAAATTGACTAAAATAAGCTGAAAATTTACATATGTATATTTTGCCGATATTGATTCTTTTTTATGTTACAAGTATCATCTAAAATTAAGGGTTTTTTTATAACTTTATCCGAGTATCGGTAATTGCCAGTTGAAAATACATAAAAGACGGAAAATGTGAAAACGAACTTCAGAAAATATTTTTTTGAAAGAGTAAATATCCATATATATATATTTTTTTAATGAAAACTCCATCAGTACCAGAAAGGTACTGTGAACACAGATATATTTTCTTACTTTTTTTTTCTAACTGTATAGGGGCATCGGCGATTCCAATTTTAAAATGTACAGTCGTGGAAAAAAGAAAGTAAACACCCCCTACTAACTCCTCAACAAATCATCGTAGAAGAAAGTTACTGGTACCGAACGATTGGAAATAAAGTCTACTTTTAAATGATGTATATAAAATTTTCTTAGGGGTCATCTACATATTAAAATGAATCCAAATTTCATTTTTTTCAATGGCAATACCAAATTTTAACGAGATATTTCAAATCTTCGGTTCAAACTATGCCTAGAGATCAAATTTCAAGTCATTTGAATGATAAGTTTTTGAATTATAAACATTGAAAATTTAGTGCTTCTAATGTTAAATTACATTTTCATATTTTTATTTATATCTCCCGAAATTATGCTCCTAATGTGCTAATTTTTTTTGTAGTAATAATACTAATATACCCAAACATAAATAAGCTGAATTTGCAATTTTTATAATTTCATGATATGAATTATGAATTATGAAATTAATATTCGAAAAAATTATGAATTGCAACCTACAATTAGGTAGCTTTCTTTACAAAAAAGCTACCTATTGCAGCCGTTCGGAGGAAAGCGATTTCAAAAAATTTTGGTATATTTTCATCGATCATGACCCCCAGACCCCGAAACCACCCTCCGTTCAAAATTGATATATATATATATATATATATATATATCTATATATATATATATATATATATATATCTGACCTATGTCACACTGTAACTCCCGTAATTATGAACCGATTTCGATGTAATTCGGTGTGTACATAGTACATACCAATGTCTCGACCGAGTTCGTTGGCCAGCTTCATCCGCCGTTTTGTTTCAAAATGGCGGCCATTTAAAATTTTTAAAAAAATTTAAAACTTGAAATGTGGTACCAAAAAATTAAAAATGGAAAAATATTTATTTCTTATGTATTTGACCTTTATACAAAGATTCCGGAGCAGTTTTTGTTTCGTCCATATCTTAAAAAATGGCTGAGTTATAGCATTTTGAATTTCTGGCGTGGCTGACATTTTGAAACGTCCTGAATTTTGTCACGCGATAAAAGGCGTATTTATGAACCGATTTGGATGTAATTCGGTGTGTACATAGTACATACCAATCTCTCGACCGAGTTCGTTGGCCAGCTTCATCCGCCATTTTGTTTCAAAATGGCGGCCATTTAAAAATTTTTTAAAAATTTAAAATTTGAAATGTGGTACCAAAATATTGAAAATGGAAAAATATTTTTTTCTTATGTATTGGACCTTTATACAAAGATTTCGGAGCAGTTTTTGTTTCGTCTATATCTTAAAAAATGGCTGAGTTATAGCATTTTGAATTTCTAGCGTGGCTGACATTTTGAAACGTCCTGAATTTTGTCACGCGATAAAAGGCGTATTTATGAACCGATTTGGATGTAACTTCGTTTATACATAGTACATACCAATGTCTCGACCGGGTTCGTTGGCCAGCTTCATCCGCCATCTTGTTTCAAAATGGCGGCCATTTAAAAAAATAAAAAAATAAAAAAATTTAAATGAGATACCAAAAAATTGGAAAATGAAAAAGATTTTTTTTGTATGTGTTTGACCTAAATACAAAGATTCCGGAACAGTTTTTCTTTCGTCTATATCTAAAAAAAATGGCTGAGTAATAGCATTTTGAATTTCTCTTGTGGCTGACATTTTAAAACGACCTGATTTTTGTCACGCGATAACAGGCGTATTTATGAACCTATTTGGATGTAACTTGGTCTGTACATAGTACATACCATTGTCTCGACCGAGTTCGTTGGCCAGCTTCATTCGCCATCTTGTTTCAAAAGGGTTGCCATTTAAAAAAAATTAAATTTAAAATTCAAAATGAGGTATTAAAAAATTGGAAAATGAAAAAGATTTTTTTTATGTGTTTGGCCTTGATGCAAAGATTCCGGAGCAGTTTTTGTTTCTGAAAATTTGTTCTTTTGTTGATATCTTAAAAAATGGTTGATTTATAGCACTTTGAATTTCTAGCATGGCTAACATTTTGAAACGATCTTGTATTTGTCACGCGATAACACACGTATTCGCCTATTTCGATGTAAGAAGGCATGTGGATAGTATACATCAACACCTCGACCAAGTTCGCTGGCCAGATTCATCAGCCATCTTGTTTCAAAATGGCGGCCATTAAATTAAAATATATATATATATATTTAAAGTGAGGTGCAAAAAAAATTAGAAATTGAAAAAGGTTTCTTTCTTAAGTATTTGATCTTGATATAAGGATTCAGGAGCATTTTTTGTTTGTCTTTACCTTAAAAAATGGCTCAGATATAGCAGTTTCAATTTTTATTGTGGGTGACATTTTGAAAAATCTGATTTTTTGCATGCGACAGCACTCCTATATATTAACCGATTCCGATGTGAGTGAGCATGTGCACAGCAATTACTAAGGTCTCGACCAAGTTCACTGCTTAGCCTCATCCACCATGTTGTCTTAAAATGACAGGCACTTTAAGAAATTGCCGAATTTGGCAGCCAAATATAAGTTACTTTAAAGAAAAGCAGCTTGGATAAAGCTGACTAATTTCGCGAAATTCTCATTCATTATATTGATAAAAATTAGTATTGAATCTCCTATATTCGGTTTCCACTAAATTGAGCTTCGTGTGTTTGCATGATATAAGTTGGCTTTTTTAAAATAAGGATTATGAAAGCTACCTCATCCTCCCGGCACTGGCCGGAAGGACTTTTTTTTTGATGGATTTAGATTTATTAAGTCTTGCTTTATGGAAATTCAAAAATTTCACATTTTTCTTCCAAGTAGTTTTCAAATTATGCTTAAAAAACGGCAAAATGATGGTTTAAGGGGCCGTCTATGATGGAAGTGAGTAGACATTTTGAAATTTATTCTGCTGTACTGTAATCAAACAGGTATCATTGATGCTTAAACGTGCCTTGATCAAGAAGGCGGGTCTCTCGGTTAACAATCCAGTACGGAACTTCAATTTGGATACAGCCCTTAAAATACGCTCGTTTTAAAATAATTAATTTCTCGGAAACTTATGGTACGAATTGCATAAAAATTCGTCTTTATGCTAATTGAAGGGTGTAGAGTTCATTTATGCTGTCAGAATTGGGTACTGCTATTGAAAAAAATAAAGTTATGGTTCGTTTTAATATGTAGATGGCCACCTAAGCATATTTTATATACATCATTTAAAAGTAGACTTTATTTCCAATCGTTCGGTACCAGTAACTTTCTTCTACGATAATTTGTTGAGCAGTTAGAAGGGGGTGTTTACTTTTTTTTTTCCACGACTGTACAAAAAAAGGAACGTTTATTACTCTTTGGCTTGAAAAACTGCGTTACATATATGGAAACGATCATCACGCCGGCGAACTGCAGAAAATTGAAGCTCGTTTATATGCGTTCGATGAGGGTAATTTAATTAATATTTCGGATAATTGTCAATATATGTAAAATATGAGTCTCAGGCTCATTCGGATCTGCCTTCGTCTATCCTTATCTAAATTTGCAGACTTCTACATGCGATAGATTTCCCTAGCCATTGCCAACACACGGACATACTTACATAGAAGTGTCTTTCTACTATATTGATAACAAAAATTTCTCTGTGTGCCTGTGTTTGTTTGCTAGCGATAGGTAAGGAAATCTACTGCACGTAGAGGTCTGCAAATTTGAATGAGGGTAGACGAAAAATATGTCCGAATGCATCTGTCGGCGTGTGTGTGTCTCATGCAACACATCTCGACTTCAACGAAAAAACATGTTTAAAACAGCTTAGGTTTCTTCTTTGTTTCGACCTGTTTCTCCTCCTAAGCCACACTTCATCTTCCTCCTGTCGGCTCAGTGTGCGGCTTGCCTTTCATGCATGTCCGGGGAAAATGCACTTCATCAAATGCAGAAATAGAAAAGTTTTTTTTTTTTCATCATTTTGAAATTCCGATCGCTGGAGCCCCTGCTTTTCATGTTTACGACCGGATTTTTCGTTCTTTTCCGCTTGGGAGAATTGATATTTTTTTTCGCAATACATGAATACAGAAAGATGTGTCTTAAAAATATCAACTATAAAATATCAAGCATCAAATATTCAATAACTCTACAGCTAAGTGGAATTCCCCTCCTGGATTTTCAAGAGGTACATTCGTGGGAGAAAAAAAAAAGTAAACACCCCTACTAACTCCTCAACAAATTATTGTAGAAGAAAGTTACTGGTACCGAACGATTGGAAATAAAGTCTACTTTTAAATGATGTCTATAACATTTGCTTAGGGGGCCATCTACATATTAAAACGAACCCAAACTTCATTTTTTTCAATGACAATACCCAATTTTAACAAGATATTTCAAACCTTCGGTTCAAACTATGCCTAGACACCCGATTTCAAGTCATTTGAATGATACATTTTTGAATTATAAACATTCAAAATTGAGTGCTTCTAATGTTAAATTACATTTTCATATTTTTATTTATATCTCCCGAAATTATGCTCCTAATGTGCTAATTTTTTTTGTAGTAATAATACTAATATACCCAAACATAAATAAGCTGAATTTGCAATTTTTATAATTTTATGATATGAATTATGAATTATGAAATTAATATTCGAAAAAATTATGAATTGCAACCTACAATTTTTTTGATGGATTTAGATTCATTAAGTCCTGCTTTATGGAAATCCAAAGTTTCACATTTTTCTACCAAGTATTTTTCAAATTATGCTTAAAAAAGGGCAAAATAGTGGTTTAAAGGGGCCATCTGTGATAGAAGTGACTAGATATTTTGAAATTCCTTATGATATCCTGTAATCTAGCAGTCTTCAATGATTGCTTGAGTGCCGCCTTGATTAAGAAGGGGGCTCTCTCGGTCAACAATCGAGTACCGAACTTCAATTTGGATACAGCCCCTAAAATATGCTTGTTTTAAAATAATTAATTTCTCGGAAACTTATCGTACGAATTGTATAAAAATTCGTCTTTAGGCTAATTGAAGGGTGTAGAGTTCATTTATGCTGTCAGAATTGGGTACTGCTATTGAAAAAAAATAAAGTTATGGTTCGTTTTAATATGTAGATGGCCACCTAAGCATATTTTATATACATCATTTAAAAGTAGACTTTATTTCCAATCGTTCGGTACCAGTAACTTTCTTCTACGATAATTTGTTGAGCAGTTAGAAGGGGGTGTTTACTTTTTTTTTTCCACGACTGTACAAAAAAAGGAACGTTTATTACTCTTTGGCTTGAAAAACTGCGTTACATATATGGAAACGATCATCACGCCGGCGAACTGCAGAAAATTGAAGCTCGTTTATATGCGTTCGATGGGGGTAATTTAATTAATATTTCGGATAATTGTCACTATATGTAAAATATGAGTCTCAGGCTCATTCGGATCTGCCTTCGTCTATCCTTATCTAAATTTGCAGACTTCTACATGCGATAGATTTCCCTAGCCATTGCCAACACAAGGACATACTTACATAGAAGTGTCTTTCTACTATATTGATAACAAAAATTTCTCTGTGTGCCTGTGTTTGTTTGCTAGCGATAGGTAAGGAAATCTACTGCACGTAGAGGTCTGCAAATTTGAATGAGGGTAGACGAAAAATATGTCCGAATGCATCTGTCGGCGTGTGTGTGTCTCATGCAACACATCTCGACTTCAACGAAAAAACATGTTTAAAACAGCTTAGGTTTCTTCTTTGTTTCGACCTGTTTCTCCTCCTAAGCCACACTTCATCTTCCTCCTGTCGGCTCAGTGTGCGGCTTGCCTTTCATGCATGTCCGGGGAAAATGCACTTCATCAAATGCAGAAATAGAAAAGTTTTTTTTTTTTTCATCATTTTGAAATTCCGATCGCTGGAGCCCCTGCTTTTCATGTTTACGACCGGATTTTTCGTTCTTTTCCGCTTGGGAGAATTGATATTTTTTTTCGCAATACATGAATACAGAAAGATGTGTCTTAAAAATATCAACTATAAAATATCAAGCATCAAATATTCAATAACTCTACAGCTAAGTGGAATTCCCCTCCTGGATTTTCAAGAGGTACATTCGTGGGAGAAAAAAAAAAAGTAAACACCCCTACTAACTCCTCAACAAATTATTGTAGAAGAAAGTTACTGGTACCGAACGATTGGAAATAAAGTCTACTTTTAAATGATGTCTATAACATTTGCTTAGGGGGCCATCTACATATTAAAACGAACCCAAACTTCATTTTTTTCAATGACAATACCCAATTTTAACAAGATATTTCAAACCTTCGGTTCAAACTATGCCTAGACACCCGATTTCAAGTCATTTGAATGATACATTTTTGAATTATAAACATTCAAAATTGAGTGCTTCTAATGTTAAATTACATTTTCATATTTTTATTAATATCTCCTGAAATTATACTCCTAATGTGCTAATTTTTTTTGTAGCAATAATACTAAAATACCCAAACATAAATTCGTTGAATTTGAAAATTTTATAATTTTATGATATGAATTATGATTAATGGAATTAATATTGGAAAAAATTATGAATTGCAACCTACAATTTTTTTAATGGATTTAGATTCATTAAGTCCTGCTTTATGGAAATCCAAAGTTTCACATTTTTCTACCAAGTATTTTTCAAATTATGCTTAAAAAAGAGCAAAATAGTGGTTTAAAGGGGCCATCTGTGATAGAAGTGACTAGATATTTTGAAATTCCTTATGATATCCTGTAATCTAGCAGTCTTCAATGATTGCTTGAGTGCCGCCTTGATTAAGAAGGGGGCTCTCTCGGTCAACAATCGAGTACCGAACTTCAATTTGGATACAACCCCTAAAATATGCTCGTTTTAAAATAATTAATTTCTCGGAAACTTATCGTACGAATTGTATAAAAAATTGTTTTTATGCTAATTGAAGGGTGTAGAGTTCCTTTATGCTGTCAGAATTGTGTACTACTATTGTAAAAAAAACAAAGTTATGATTCGTTTTAATATGTAGATGCCCCCCTAAGCAAATTTTATATACACCATTTAAAAGTAGACTTTATTACCAATCGTGTGGTGCCAGTAACTTTCTTCCACGATAATTTTTTGCTGAGTTAGTAAGGGGTGTTGACTTTTCTTTTTTTTTTTCACGACTGTACCTCGTCCCTTAGCCACAGAAATAATAAAATATTCAGGATAATTCTGTATTTTTTTTTCAAAATAAATAAATAAATAAATAAATAAATAAAATAAAATAAATAAATAAATAAATAAATAAAAGAAATTAGTTTCTTGTGCGATAAATATATCCCATAATTCATAAAGTGTGCCATTGAATAATATTTAAAGTGCAATTAAATATAAATAAATAAATAAATGAGTTTGAAGGTCCCTTGTCCCCTTAAAGTTGTAGTTTATCTATTGTATGCATTAAAAGGTGGTGTATGTAAGTATGCTTTAATTTGTATGTAAAATATAGTATAATCATGTAAGGTAATAAGTAAGATTATGTATGCAAAGCCGCAGCAAAGGTAGTGCGAGCGGTGCCCCGGGACCAGTAGCCAAAGGGTCATTCATATATCATGTCACACTTTTTTTCAATATTTTTGACCCACCCTCCCACCCTCTTGTCACATGTCACGCTATATTACATAAACATATACTTGCAGTTCAAAAACAAAGTACCATGTTATAGATCATATTTCAAATTTTATTTTGAAACTTTTAACTATGTGTTTTAATGACATTTGTGAGCATAATAATAAAAATGATTCGTGTGCTTATTTTGTATGAAATAAGATTAAGATTTACATAAAAAAACATAATTAATATACAATAGTAATAAAATATTAATATGAAAGAGCAATTAAAAACAGTAGTGTTTTGGAATTTGAAATGGAATTTAATATATTTGGCTTTAAATGTTGTATCTTTACTGTATGAGCACAAAATACTTTAATTTCAAAATAACTTCAAAATTTAATCTGCTGATTTTTAATGCTTTTATTGTTACCAAAATGTGTGATGTCACACTTATTCTTACCCCCTCCCACAAACTGTCACAATTTCATAAACCCCCTCTCCCCTCTCTAAGCGTGACATCATTTGTGGATGGCCCCTAAGCCAAATAAGCGCTTCGTTGTTAGCACTTAGCAGCACCACTTTTACTCAGATGATCAACAAAAAAAGAAAAACATTTTTCGCACCAGGCGCCAAATTTCAACTGCTGCGGCGCGCGCTGGCTGTATGTCTAGTACAATGTATTAAGGCTGTTGTCAAATCCAAACCCGACACATTTTTTAATTCATTTTTGTCCGCAAAAGTATCATATTGGAAGGTGATCTTATTAAGAACCTACGTAATCGATCTGTTTTTCCTTCAAGACAGAAGATTCTTCAGAATTGCTGTCGAAATGAACTTTGAGCCGAATTTCCAGACGCAACAGCGCAAGGCAGAAAAAATTGCCGTCCTGAGACAACAATCATTTATAATAGATTAATTTTCACACAATTATTCTAATTGGTAAACAAATCATATTAGATGTAAATTTCCAACTGGGCGAAAAATGTTGTTATCCTGGTCCGGACATTTTTCGCCCAGTTGGAAATTTACATCTAATCATTTATAACTTGAGATTTTTATCAGAAGATGAAAAAAAAAAAACTGTCCAATCACAAATCACTTCAATAATTATATCTGCCCTGCAACTATCATGCTTTTGTGTTTAAAAATGAGTCAGAAACTTTGGCGTTATTGAGCGTTGATTTTATTTTATTTTTCTATTTATTATTATTATTATTATTATTTATTTATTTATTTTTATTTTTATTTATTTATTTATTTTTTTTTTTTTTGAGTCGTTTTAAGTATCAAGTATTCAGTATTAAGATAACTTAAAACGTATTTATGAATCTTAACCACTCTGGATCTGATGTACGTAAATAAAACTTGTCAATAAGATAATACTATTTTTTTTTCTCCCCTTATAATCGTCAAGGTTAGTCAGGTGAAAACAAATATAAAATACCTATTTACTTTCACAATGTCACTGTCACAATTAAAGTTCTCGAAGTTTCAACGGCCGATGGACCTGCCTTCTTCACGTGACTTACGTTCTATTAGCGGTTTTTATCAAAAATAACTCTTTTGCAATAGAGGATATGACACGATGCCATAGAACTTTCGCTTTACCACCATATTTAACCACCTGTCCTTGGTGGTCCCTAGAGCCCGGCACGCGCCCCGCAGATACATCTCTAAGAGGGAATAAATAAATAGCCCTATTATTAAGTACCTAAGTGGCAACGGGCGGAAGGAAATTATTACAAACGACATAATCATTTATGGGAAACTAACATTCTTTTTTTTTTAAAGAAACGCCGGACGTTCGCGGGTGTCATAAAGATCGCCAGCACCTTGAAAATATAAAAAGACCCTTGCCCGCTTAATTTCTCAATACCCATTGTAATAATGTCGTAATTCAGTTACCGTGTTCAGCAGTCCTCAATTTGGTTTTGCTTCCGCAGGTGATTTTTTACTACTGAAGGACAGGCGATACTCCAAGTAAAAGGGTTATCACATTTGGCAAGAAAGCGCCGCGGACATCTTTACTGATGTTTTCTTTATTTAAATGCGTTAACTTTTTTTAATTGTTAAAAGTTTTTATATATTATATACAGCTTCTTCTCGCTTGCATCATATTTCATGGTGATATCTGAATAGTTATGTTACTGAATTACCCGAAGCTATTTGTTTTGAGGTGCAAGTTAAAAATATATATATATATATATCTATTTGGAATCTTTTATTGTGATATAAAGAATTTTTTTTTTCAGTTTTTGGATACATTAATATTTAAAGTAAGTATATGTTGAATTTTTTTTTATTCATTATAACTCATCTCCGTTTCATTTCCGTAAATTTCAAAAATTACATTAAACTACAACGTGCGATCCAACGTGCAGTTTTAATTAATAAAATAATTTAACTATAAATCCAGTAATTATGTTGCTACAGAGATATAGCTTACTGTAGGAATACGCACCGGAAGAATTGTATAAAGGGATCTTTATATAATTTTAGATTTTTGTTTATATCCAAATTTCTTATCCAACTTTTTTAGTTGGCATTATTTTAGATTTTTTTCTTTTTTAGATTTATCCAAGGTTATTTATCGAATACATATATTTTCGCTGTTTAATTATCTCACATAAAAACTTACGAAGTACATAAAACCTACATTAAAAAGCAAACACATATCAGTGTGTAACGCTGACCTCGAATCAGATCAATAAATTTCGCTTTTATTGCAATTTTTTTAACTTCTAACGTCGCACAATTTCAATTTTTACATCGTCGAATAGATAACAAAAGTACTTTAAAATACAATTTGTTTGACACCTGTATCTTAATTTACTGGGTTTTTTTAGAAAGTGATTTTTAAGCATGGATACTTTTAACTTGGTTTGGCTGAAAAGGTAAAAAATATACATAATGATAATTTGAATGTAAATATCAAATATAGTACTCCACAAAAGTTATGGTACAGGAAGTATATTTTGGAAAATTTGCAAAATTAACCATGATGAGTGCAAATAAAATTGAATAAACAAATCAGAATTATTTAATAACAATTTTTGCTATATTATACAAGAAAAATTCAATAATAATTTCCTTTAGAAACTTTCAAAATAAAAATACATAAAATATAAGTTCAAAAATGCTTCCACAAAAGCCATGGTACATGTGGAAATTTTTAAAAATTATAAGAAAAACCTTTTCTAATATTTAGTTGCATATCCTTTCATTTTCAGGATTGCTTTAAGTCTGTTTATCATTGATTTTACCAGATTTTCGGTAACATTTTTCTTAATTTTATTCCATTCTGCAAGTAAAACACTTTTCAACTATTTTTTTATTTCTGGTATCATAACTGTTCACTTGCTGCTGTAAGATACTCTGTAAATGTTTAATGGGGCTTAAGTCTGGAATTTGTGAATGCGTGGCAAGTGCATAAGGGGCATTGTAGAGCAGCCATAATCAGACAATATGAGCAGTGTGCTTAGGATCATTATCTTACTGGAAGTAACAGTCCTGGAAGACACCTAACTTTAATGCACTGTCCTCCAAATTTTATTTAAAATATGTAACTATTCAAATCTGGCCATGATAGTTTTGGTAAAATCTAAATTTCACTCTCCTGAAACTGACATACAGCCCCAAATCATTACAACTCCTCCAACATGCTTTGCAATCTTTGTCGTATATCTGGGATTAAGTGCATCATCCTTTTTCCTCCAAAGTCTATTTAGTCTATTTATACTGAAACTATCAAACTTAAACTCTTTTGAAAAAATTATATGTTTCAGAAGTGCATATAAAGTTTTTCTGGCAAATTCTAGTCTTTTCTTTCTGTTGATCCGAGAGTTGTACGGTTTTCTCCTTGCAGATCTTGATACAAACTTAGAATTATTATTGGCCCTGTTGGTAGTTTCTTTATATATTATTTAATTGACATATTTTTGCAATTCTTTTGTTATTTTTCTAGCACTAATTCCGGGATTTTCAAAAATGCAGAGTACTATTATTCTAACATCTCTCACTGTTATTTTTTTATGAAGGCCGTTTCGACCTTTGCTTTTATTTTTGTACCTATTAATTACCTTTTTTATGATGGAATGGCTTCAAGACATTATTTCAGCTATCTTACTACAAGATTTAACTATTTCTTCCATGAAGATTAACAGTTAATTTTGTTTCCTTTACTGCAAGTTCTTTTTCAGTCATTTTTAAAATTCACATGGGATTTCTTCTGCTGAGATAACAATAAATACATTTACATGCGCTGTTTATTTTGTGGGAGTATGACTACGTTCACGTTCAGTAAAATATGCAAATAAGTGAGAATTTAAAAAATTTCGCAAATGTACCATGAGTTTTGTGGAAGTATTTTTGAACTGTAATAAGTTTATAATATTTTTTCAGTCTGTTCAAGGAAAATTTCTATTAACATTTCATTGTATAGTGTAACAAAGGCTGCTAATTAATTATTTCAATTTACTAACTAATTTTATTTCTATGCACCATGGTGAAAATTGCATCTTTTTGAAGACCTTACTCTCTGTACCATCACTTTTGTGGAACACTGTATATCAAAATATCAAACGTTATTATCGATTGATATACAGGGTATTGCCGAATTCGACCGACAAATTCAGGGGGGTGATAGTAGGCAACAAGAGGATGGAAAATTGTCATAGAACATGGGGTCACAAACCTTTTATTAGGATGAGCGAAGCGAATCCTTTACTAGGCTACACACATTACATTTTGTCGTACACTTTACAAAAAAACTATTCAGTATTTTGACTTGAAATTAAACATAAAAATAAATTATGATTTGTAGATTTGCACAATATTATTTGTTTTACAGAATAACCTTAAAAAATAATTATTTTAATTAATTTATTTTACATTTTTTCCATTACTGACGCATTTTTTAAAATAAAAAATGAAACACGTATATTTTCAGAAGAAAAAATAAATCATGGAGTTATTCATTAAACTATTATTATATACTATTATACGTTATTATTAATTACGATTAATTAAATAGTTTCACGATTTCTTTTATGAAATTTTTAAAATACCCTTTTTAATGAAAATTATAGCATATTTTTATGAATTAAAATTTGTGAAAAATCAATTATTTATATTCATTTATAAAAGTATATTTCAGTGTTAAGAATTCCAGTACACAACTTACTCTTATTATGTGAAATCATTTACGCAGACGATACTTACGCATTTTAGAAAAATTACATTAAGATTTTTTGTTTTTTTGTAAAGTGGCTACAAAAGAATTGTAAACAAATTAAATAATTGTTAAATTCGTTATATCATAAATAAAAAATGCCGAGGAAATTCTTAGTTATTTGGCTGAATTTACATTTCTAAAATTAAAATGCGCCAAAACATAAAATAACGTTTGTACTTAATAAAGATGCCAAAATAATATAAAAGAACTTTGTTACTTTCAAATATTTATCTCATTAAATAAAGCTTCGCGAATCCAAACAAAGCATGGCTTTTGCTAGTTTAGTCACAAATATAGGGTGTTCCATCCTAACTGAACTTGGGTTGGCGGTCATAATTTTGAGAAAAATAAAAACATTGCAATGAAAATGCAACGATATGTATCTTATTTTTTGTGAAATGTGATAACACCACGAAAAGTTCTGGAAAAACAGAGTGCTCAAGCAATCGATAATGAACTGGTAATCGTAGTCCAAAATGTGAAGCTCAGAGTGCATACCTTTGGTGCATATAATGGAAACTTCTACCCCTTTTTTTTTATATTATCACATTTACAATAAAGGTGAGAATCTGTATTTTTGATTAAATACAGTAGAACCTCGATTATCCGAAGTAATTGGGATTGACCATCTTTCGGAAAATCGAAAATTACGGATAATCGAGAATGCATCAATTTTAAGATTAAGGACAAATATATGCGCTATTTCTTATTATGGTAACAAGTGCTTAATAAAAATAAAGCAATAGCAAAACAGAAACAAGAATAACTTACCTGAATTTTAATTTTGAAATTATGTACCTTTTACATATTTCACAAGGATTTGAAAAAAAGTTTCGCAGTTTCGTTTGCCTTTGTTTTGCAGCTCTATCACGAAGTTATTTTTAAATACTATTAGTTCACCAGTATCACAGTCTTTCTGCTGCTCCATCCATGCGAAAACCTTTTGCAAAACATTCAAAAGCTTCAGAACTGCTAATTTGTTCGTTTTCTTAGCCCACATCGTTGTTCTCTTCTTCGCTTTGATCAATGTGATAGTAAAAAAAGGCTTTAAAAATGGGTTTTGCACACAAGGAATGTAATAGTACAAAAAAGAGAGAGAGAGAGAGAGAGAGAGAGAGAAAGAAAACTTTAAAAAGGGATCTCGGTTAACCGAGAGTTTCGGATAAAAGAGTTTCTACTGTACGCAGTTTGCGATTCCATGTTCAGCGGTAATTTTTCAATCTCTTGATGCCTAGGAACTATATATATAAAACGTTATCAACTTTTTGTTAATTTTGGACCCCCTGCCCCCACTTACGATATCATAAGTTATCAATCGTCGAACACCTCCCCCCTCCACCACCACCAGGTGATAGCGTTATCAATGTCTAAAAATTCTTTTATTTTTAGATTCTTTTTCTTTCTTTTTATACGTTTGCAGTGATACATATGATTATACATTTATTAGTCGCATACTTTATACGGATTCAAGAAGTCAATACAATATCAATATATGAAATAAATTTATATCAAATAACATCTAAAAGAGTTAGTTACTATTAAAAGTATTTAATAATAGGTTATTATTATATAACCCATTCAACAGTAATATTGTCTTTTTGCACTTGCTCCCTGACCGGGGAAGTTAAAAGCAGAACTTATCAACAAAACAGAGTTGATCTTTCTTTACTAGTAAACGCAAAATCCTTATGTAGCATTTCCTACATAATATGCTCCTGATTTCTATAACAACGAACTATATGCGCATTTGGCAGAACAGGAATGTCAAACGTTGGGGTATTCCAAATTTTGGAATGAAATGATTTTGTAAACATTTAACGACTTTAATAATAGTTTTGTATTTTCATTTAAAAAATAAAAATAAATAAAGGTAACAATTTGGATGTCAAAAAGTTACTGAAAAAAGTTTGGTTCAATCAAAGATGATAACGATAACAAAAATCAACTCCTCACTCCCCCCAGAGATATCTTACGATATAAAGTGCCAGACCCCCTCCCCTCTAAAATAATAACGTTATATATGCACAGCCCACTATTATCATCCCTTTGAATTTGCCGGTCGAATTTGGCAACATCATGCCTGGAAAATTATCTTTCGCATGATCGCTTTTTACTTTCGGATTATTTTGCTCCGTGTAATTAAATTCTGAATATACACTATGGATGTGCGATAGTTAATATTTTTCTTTGAATAAAATTCTATACACACAATTAATAGGAGAGCTTTTATTATACAGAGAACATTGTAATAGGAATGTACCACAAATGTAGAACCACAAAAATAGACCTCCATCCGGGTGTATCGAACAGAATAGGATTAGTAACATAATTCGTTTGGGTCCTTCAGTTAAATCGGGATTAACCCCGAAATTTTATCCTGTGACCACCGACTGGGCACCGTAATCTCAAACCAAAACACTGCTACTTGATTTTTTTAATTCGTGCCAGTGTTGCCAGGTTATTATTTTACTAAAACAGTAATTTTAAAACAAGAAAGAAAAAATCACGTGTTTAAGTTTTAGCAGAACGTTAGAATTAAGAGTTGGAAGTGGAAGCACTGAAGTGCAGTGTTTCAACTAGTATGTTTCATTTTTGTGAAAGGCATGTTTTAATAGTGAATCTTCAATTATTACAGCTATTACATATGCCTGCGATGGTTGTGTTTTTTAACTTTTAATGATTGATTTTTATGTATTTTTTAGAGCTGAATCCGAAAATGACCTTCATTTTTAACTGTCACGTAAGGATTTTTTGAAAATCGTAAAATATATATATATATAGTGAAAATCTGATACTATGAAATAGAGGAGATGGTTGTGTTTTTTAGCTTTTGATAATTTATTTTTATGTACTTTTTATCGCTGAATCGCTAAAATGACCCTCATGTTTAACCAGCACTTCATAATTTTTCGCAAATCGTAAATTTCAATGTTAAAAAATAGCGAAAATCTGATACTATGAAATAGATGTAAAACTTTTTTTTTATTCAATTAATTCAATAATTTATTTATTTTTTGCCTTATACTGGGGATATTTAAAGCTAAACAGCTCAGGGGTCCGATGAGGTGTATGTGTGTATATGGGGGGGGGGGGGGGAGCTTCAATTTTAACTTTGAATTTTTCTCATAGTCGCTTCTGTTATGGTTATATCTGTAAATGATTTTCATTACTGTACACACCACATATTAAGCTATATTTAATTCAGCTGGAAAACGCTTAATAAGAATAATGATTACTAAGGCAATGTGTTTCACTGCCATGATGATCGCTGAAACTTTTAGAAGCTCCATGGCGTGAGAAATACAATGCTTATGATATGTACGCGGAATGTATTAAGCTATATTTAATTCAGCTGGAAAACGCTTCATAAGATTACTAAGGCAAAGCATTTCACTGCTATGATGATCGCCGAAAATTTTAGAGGCTCCATGGCCTGAGAAATACAATTCATCTTATTACCCGAATCTCGACAAGGTTTTTATAAGAAAACTATCTTATTAGTGAAATAGTTTTCTAGGTAAAAAAATTAAACGGAATGTTTATCAAACTTCAGCGTCTTAAAGTAAAAAAAAAAAGTCTTCATGTGTATCAGTAACGGATCAGATGGATTATGTATATATATTATAAAACTAAGTTTTGGAGTCGTGCCTGGCGGTATTGTACTTAAAAACACACACAGTTCGTTCAGACATTGCTTTATTGGGCGAAGGGAACATATTAGATGGAGATCACAGTCATCCAAGGCGGTACCCGCCGGGGTCAATCCGAACGGCCCCAATACCGTGTCTGTTCCCAAGGGCTGCTCGTAGGAATCTGCGTGAGTTTTTAGTTCTAAGAGAAGATCATCACTTGAAGCCTACTTTATTACAATTGATAGCCTTAGACTGTTTTATATTAGATGTTCCTTAGTAATCTTGGACAATTGGCTTTCACTTTAGTATAGGATACGTGTTCATGCTCTCCTAGTTAAAAATACTTAATAATTCGGCCATGTGTTGCGAGTTACTTCTGAATGTAATTGGGATTTGAAGTACCCAAGAAATTATGATATTTGAGAAGTGTCAAGACATCGAACGTATGTCTGCGCTGATGATTATCGAAAATAGGCTATACTTGATAATATCTCTTATCGGGTTCTGACGATTTGAAGTGCTACTTGGGGCAGATATAGAAATTGAATTAGCAACTAAGGGAAAGGTATACTCATTAAAAAAGGTTACAGAGCCTCTTATCAATTTTATAACGTCTATATTGAGAACTATAATCAACTTTAAAGAAAGATATTCTAAAAACACTTAAAACTTTTGAAGATGTGAAATTACACTTCCTGACAGATGTTCTATTGCTTTGTATTAATTAAAAAACTTTTTACCATGCCTTAAGATTTTTAGATTTTCCACTATAGCCTACGATGCTTTTACAAATTTCAATGAAATTTTCACTAGAAAACCCATGAGTATAAAACTGAAATAGAAAAACGTGTTAATACCGAATCACAAGGATTCGATAACGAAAGGAAGTAGTACAGAATACCTGCGATTTAGGCAGGTTTGCATCTTAGCAGGGATAACGCTTAGTTATTTAGTGTTCGATTGAGACCATGGAATTTTTTCGTTTAAGGTAACATTCCGTTTTAGGCAAGGCTTGTTTTCGTAGGTTTACTGTAGAACGTATGAAAAAGAGAAGGATTCGCAATAATTTTTGTCAATGTATACATCTTGTCATTTATCAATGCGTGGGGCACTTAAGCGATGATATCTAGAAATAATCGAAAACCTTAGTTTACTGACTACACTGTAAAAAAAAATCTGTAATTTTACAGAAGTAAAGTTAGAGAAATCAGTATGCTTACTAAAATTTTATCTGTACACTGTACAAAAAAAGATGTAAATCTACAAAACTAGTTTTGTAAAGCTACAGAAATCTGTAACTTTACAAAAGCATCTGCTAAAATTACAGCAATCTTACTAAAATTTTACTGAAACCCGGGTTGCAGTTACATAAAAAGTTCTAGGAATCCCAGTTTCCTAAAAATTTCTTAGTAACCTTACATATTTTTTCATTTACGGTGCAAAAGTGTATTTGTTACATGAATTTTTGTTGTTGCCGTTACATAAAAAGTTCTAGTGATCCGAGTTTCCTAGAAAAATGCTAGTAACTTTGCAGAATTTTTTTACAGTATATGGATCTAAAGGACTGATATTTAGATCTAAAATCTCTCATTACTTCTTTAGCATTTTCTTAATCTGTTGTTAAACAACAAAAGATTGTAAATTAAGAAAAGGATAAAATAAGACAGCGCAACCCTTCAAAAATTTAATAAGGACCTGCGATTGAAATTCATGTTGGTTGGATGGCAAAGTCCTTTTGCCGCTGAAGCGTTGAAATAATTGTATGACTCCAGAATTTACGAACAAATAATTTACGAAAATAATTAATCTTCACGTATATTACGACAGCAATTCTTTGTGCCATTTGGCAGCTTGGAATTAAAATGAAATATTCGCACCATGCAATAAATTATTCAAAAATCAACTGGGCTCATTTCTATTCAAATTGCAATCGCGCTGGGTTGTTACTTTTTATAAAATCTATCACGCAAATCAACGGAAATCAATCAGATAAAGATCTTACTATTCACTTGGTCTAACAGTCTGATATATCAGGATAACCAGGGTGATGTCGTGTTGGTTTTTAAAACGGTTGGTCGGCCTTGAAATGCAAATAACACAAATGCACATTCATTTCAATTTCATCTCATTCATTTAGCTGTATGTGGTCAATGAATACGAGGGTCACTCTGAAATTTTTAAGATACAACTAGGTTTTTAAAGTTAGACTTACAAAATTTTAGGTGTGTTCAAAGTAGTCTCCTCCAGCATCAATGCACTTTTGTAGACGAATTTTCCACAGATTAAATGCCTCAAATCATTCATTTCTTGGAATCGATGAAAAAAATGCATTTATAGCCACATCAATCTCTTCTTCTGAATGAAAACGACGTCCACGTAAGTTCTTTTTTAGATTAAAGAATAACCAAAAGTCACACATAGCTAGATCAGGTGAATACGGTGGATGTTCTATCACTTTAATTCGTTTTTGTTTAAGAAACACAACTGTTAATCCAGCTATATGTGAAGATGCATTGTCATGGTGAAGCATTAGACCCCTAACATTCACTTCTTGTAGAATTTCTGGAAGACATTTAGTGGTATACCAGTTTGCTGTTACTATCTTCTGTCCTTCCAACTTGATGGCTTTGACCAATCCCGTACTTCTGAAGAAAACGGCATACATTACTTTTTTCAGTGCGCGTTGTCTTTTCACCATTGTCGGCGTGGGATCATCTTCAAAGACCCATACTTTGCTTTCTTGACGTGTTGGAACGTCAAAAAACGGTATGTACGTTTCATCACCCGTTACAATTTTAGAAATGATGCGGTGGCCACCATCATTTAGCAATTTAAGAGTTTCTTTACTGATTCTGACACACTCCTCTTTTTGGTGCTCAGTTAGATTATGGGGAACGCAACGGCAAACTACTTTTTTCATATGCAATTCTTCATGAATAATTTTGTGTATGGCTGCGGATCCAATGTTAAGTTCCTTCTGTATCATTTGATAGGTACAGCGATTATCATCCATTAACATTTTTCGTATGGCAGACACATTATCCGGTATTACTGCCGACGGCGGCCTTCCTGTGTGTTCTTCATCCTGGAGAAAATTGCGACCTCTGCTAAATTTTTTAAATCATTTGAATACAGTAGCACGAGCTGGAGATTCATCACCAAATGCTAATTTCAACCGTTGATCGCATTCTTCTTGATTTAATCCTGCTTTAAAATCGTGGAAAATCATAGCGCGAAAATGTTCTCGCGTCAACTCCATTTTCTCTTCTGTTTAAAATGTATTATACGCTAAACAATTTGAAGTAAGTCAGTAAAAAATCGTCTGCTGTGTTAAAATACTTTGTATTTTAAAATTAAACCGCTATTTTTATTTTGTAAATTCTCGTCTGCGCGTATCTCAATAATTTCAGAGTAACCCTCGTATAAGTAAATAACTTCGCATTAAAGGAAAGCATGTTTTCAGCTATTTGTATCAAAATGACTTTGAACGGCTGAAGTCTTTCTTTCTTTCTTTTTTCTTTCTTTTTTTTTTTTTTTTTTTTAATAAAATTGCTCCTTAAACAGAAATTAACCAGAATTTTGTTTCAAGACTTGCAGGGGAGCCGTTTTAAGGTGGTTTTTAATACAATATTTTCCCATCTCGACAACGCGAAACTTTCTGACACATTTAAGGACTCATTTTTAAACGCCAAAACATGGCGTGGCATTTCCAGTACCTCACAATTAAAGCGATTTGAAATCGAATACGGTTTTCAATTTTTTTTATGAATGAATTACTTATCAAGTTATAAGCAATTGCTGTTACGCGACAACAGGTTTTTCTCCTTTCCAGTGCTGTCACGTCCGGAAATTAGGTTCAAAACGCTAACGTTGATAGTATGTATTTTCTAAAAAATCTTCTGCTTTTACCCAAAAAATGGAAAACACCATTCGATTACAAAATTTCTGAATAAGAAAACTTTCCAATTTCCTGGGTTTCCGAATAAAAATTAATTCAGCAATGTGTCAGAAAGTAGCATTTTTGAATTTGAGAACAGCCTTAAAAGTTTCTTGTGGGTAAAAGAGTGTTGCATTTTTTTTTTTTTTTTTTTTTTTTTTTTTTTTTTTTTTTTTTTAAATCTTGTTGTGAACAACTGGGAAGCATTTGATACAGTTTTAATCTCACATATATTTTTAAAATTATCTGAAGTCCTCATTAATGATAAATGTATCCCACTTTGAGAACGTTAAAATAGTAACGCTTTAGCAAAAATTATTGAAAATTATTAATTTCTGTGTTTAAAGTGTTTATTTAATGCTAATATATTTATTTTAAACAAATTGTATACGTTATTTCAACTTTTGTTGCATTTCGGATTTTTTTTTTTCTTTATGACTGGTACATGGTACATTTTCTGAAATGTAAATTTTCTTTGGGAAAGAAGGTGAGCTGCTCCCTGGCCTCCCCCAAAAGGCGCCGCTGATGCTAATATTCTTTGCACATTCCTTCACCTCATATATTTCTTAAAATAAAGTCCTGTTAAAAATTATCTTTATCTGAAGCCAATTTTACTTTAGTTTAGGTAATACAGAAGAAAAGGACAGTCATTTAGAGGATTAAAGCATCATGTGGCAAAACAAACACTATATTTTGCATATTTTTAAGGAAAACACTCCCAGATTATATTCAAGGCTGGAGTAGCCCAGTTTATTTCAATAGAGCGAAAAATGTATACGGGTCATTTTCAAAATCTGTCCATGTTTTGGAATGACAAAATCAAATTTTTAGAAATTATCAAAAAGTTTTAATGTTTTGTAAATAATTACCTTACCTCATAAACATTAATATACAAGCATCAGCAGAGACCAAATTGGTAATTTAACAGTTTCAAACTAATTTTTAAATTTAATTAACTTGGTTAATGAGATAAAGTGAGCACGGTAATGACATATGACAAATTAAGCAAAATACTTTTATTTTTCCCCAGACATAAATGGCAGCTATTATATCTTCTGGCCCATACAATGATTTTCTATTTCTTATATAATAAAATCAGATTAATAAAAGAAAGTTCATTTAATTATCAATTAGAAGTGGGTACGGTAATGACGTAAAAAAAAAAAAAAAAAATAAAAATAAAAATACTCGCCAAAACATTCAAAGTCTTTGCTTGTTTTATTGAAACTATGAAACTATTTACACTATTCACCTTAACCTGATAACAAGTTGACTTTTAAGGAGTATTTTTGCCTTGATAAAAAGGCATGTGGTGCCCTCTAAAAAATTCCAAATGAACTTTTTGTCAGAAGCATGGCAATGACACTCTTTGTTGGCACACTGTTTAAAATAATTATTAAGAATTATAGATAAGTTTGATTAATGAAAATAAATATTTTTTAATTACTAGCATCTTAATAAATAAAAATGTATTAAAAAAATTATAACCATCTGTTTTAAATAGAACTTAGTCAAATCTTTATATGATAAATTGCTTGTTGGAACAACCTACGGTATGACATTTTGACTACAAAAGAATATGTTTCTTATTTAATTTTTTTTAAAAAATAAATAATAGTATATCTGTAAATTATCATTAAAAAAACATGATAGTTAAAATGCAATAATTAAAATTATGATATTTAACTATTTCTCTGTGCAAATGTGAAAGGACAGTAAAACACGGCAGATTTTGAAAATCACCCATACAGACCAGGGATCGAATCTGGATATCTTAGCTTGCCGTGCCAATGCTTATATCTAAGATATCCGAACGATACCTGGCTGACATAATTCACTGTTATTTGTTGGATACGCCTGCGAACTGCAATGCTAGTTTCATTCATCCGAGCTATAAGTATAGCATTTACATGATGAAAGTGTATGAATTTATATCGGACAGGTATCGTCCGGATTGGTGTTTTTGAATCTTTTTTCCCCCCTAACTCGTGAGTACCAAAACTGACCGGGGCCTGAAACAATTAGAGTCAACACGACCCGAATCAGAATCGCATCGAATAAAATTATCTTTAACCCGATCCAAAAGCCGCATGTCGGATTTAGTTAAAAACGGGTTACTTGACCCGATGCAACACTCTATCCTGAAGCCATGCATATAATCATTGTTTTCTAAGACTGATCCCTTAAATTAGTTTTTAATTCAGTGATCGAGAAAGTGCGTTTTCACCCTCTTTAGTTCATCGTATTGATTGGATTAGAGCCATCTAGTTAATTCACCCTGTTCAACTGCTTTTTCCTCCTTTTAATTATTGAATAAGCTGTAGTAAACTGTGTTATGGAACCCTTACAAATTGACGAGCCAGAAACTGCCATCACAACTTTCTTTCAGTATTATAATTTATTGTTATTAATATTCGGATATTTTCATTTGTTTTTACTAACATATTAATAATTGCATGTAAGTAAATTATAAAATAAAAACATTTCTTTAAAAGTAAGTATGAAAAATAAATGCGAATAAATAGTTTATGTCAAGAGGGCAGAAAATCTGCACTTACTATAACCATTTGCCCTTCCAAGAAAAATCTGAAATGGCGCTCTTGCTACCTGCAAATTAGTGAAAAATTGGTCTGGGTCCCTGGGTTTTTCATCCTTACCGTCCCTCTTGCTAAACTTATACAGAAAATCACTTCAGATGCAGCCACAGAATTTTTTTCAAGTTTTTCTCATGCAGAAGTACGATAGAGAAAGAATGTCTAAAATTATTTCACAGGAAATTTACTGCAGAATTTAAATCAGCATTTAAATATCAATTTCAAAATCGTGGCTTTATTGGTAGTTTTACCGCCCCCAAGGTTTATTCCTGCACTTTTCGAGGTAAATAATAATAAAAATAATAATTTAATCCAATGTTAACAACTGTTTCTAAAAATCAATGAACATTGTGGCTATCACTTAGTCTTAACATGATTTGCCTAAAATAAGTGGTAATTTTCCTTACCTTTTGCATCCTTACCGTCCCTTTTTTTCCCATTTCGTCCCTTTTTTCCTATAGAGTCCCCTTTTTTTTACCTTACCGGGACGGTAAGGTATATAACAATTTAATACCTCTTTAAGACAATGCTATACCAAAATTTTGTACTAAAAATACTACATTGTTATTTTTTCTTATTTGAATGTCCTGTGGGTACTATGCAAATTCCTTATAAGTAAAAATTTCGAAGAAAATAAGTTTTAGCGGTAAAATGGTAAGGAAAATTAAACTAGCAAAGTTTAATTTTCCATAACATAAGTTTAACTTAAACCTCAGTAAAATACAAAAAAAAAATTCGCTGCTAACCATTTTTTCTTTATTTTGAATCATTAAGGCATTCGTCTATTGGATCAAAATGTTACTTTAGCAAGTTTAATTTCGCCAGATTTTTTTCTCCAAAAGTCAAAAGATTGTGAGAATGCCCCATATAGGACCTAATTATCACAAAGCTACATGGGGCGGGTGCTCCAAGAGATCTCAAAATTCATTTTGTGTACTCCCTGCGAAATATGCATTAAATTCATTTTCTGTTTACAGTTAGCATTAGTAATGCATTTCAGCTATTTGTCATCACTGATCTATCAAAGTACTGACAAATGAATTTAATAGTTTCCGGCGCGGAGTAATTCTCTTTATAAACTAATGAAATGATGGACTGACACCAGAATTTATAAACTACAAACTCGTTTATTTTCAAGTATGCTATAAAAGGAAAATTTTAATTAAATATTCCGGGTGAGAGTAAAATAAAAATTAGGTGTTCTTTTTTAAGGACACCGCCCGCGAAAGGATTAAAAGAAAATTGTAAAAGTGGAATATTACGACAAGCCAATAATTTTAAGGCATTAGGGTTATTAGCATCACAAAGACAAAATGACAAATTGTATAGATTTCTCCTTCATCTTAAAAGTTAAGCATTCTCGATTATCCGAAAATTTCGATTTTCCGAAAGAAGATCGGTCCCAATTACTTCGGATAATCGAGGTTCTACTGTATATAAATAATAAAGATGATAAATTACAAATTATTTTTTTCTCGTCTTATTGGCGAAATTATTGAAGAAACAATCTCGATTAATACGTTTTAAAATTAAAACAAAATTATTTTTATATCATTAATGGATTTTCAAAACATAACACTAAAATTAATTCACCAACTACTATTGCTTTTCGATTTTTTTTTCATTCTCTTGTTTATAAATTATTCACAAAATATTATTGCCTTTAACAATAGATATTTTTAGCAATAATCATATTATTCTGCGAATTATTCATTAAAATATGCGCTTGAATTTGATAGATTTGAATAGATTTATCGCCAGACAACTGAGAGAAAATATGAGTAGAAGGATGTTTTCATTTACAGACAATTCGTTTGTTTATGATTTCTAAAATATCCATAGATTTTGATTAACTGAGAAAAAGATAAATGATTTGTAAATACTGTTAACTATCGATTACGTAAATTTGAATATTTCAAAACAAAACAAAATGGATTAACTAATTAAGTGAAACAGGGTTGCTACTATAGTCCATTTCACCTTAACTTGGCAGTGCTGATTATGATGCAAGAGCCGAATTGCAGCCGTTGCCAGGCGTCCCACGTAAATCAGGGCTCCAGATGCTGTGGACACCACTAATTTCTTATAGTTTATTTCGCCACCTTTAATCGCAGATAATTCTGCCATTAGATAAGGCAAAGAAAATTACTTTAAAATTCTGGTATCAAGAGCATTTGGAGCCCCAATTTACGCGGGACACCTAGTAACACTAGTTGCTACGGATCAGGGAAATTTTCGGAGAAGCTACCAGTATTTTCTTCTAGAAAAAACCGCCGAATTGAATCGCGCGATAAAATAAGTCGAGTTTTTCTACTGGAAAATACTGGTATTTTTCCTGAAAATTTCCCTGATCCAAAATTCTATTTAATATTTCAGTTTCAGAATTGGTAATCATATCATTTAACTGGGGAATTTGTACCATTTTTCTAGGATTAAATAAAGCGAAACATTATGCTAAAAAAGGTGATAAAACTGTATACGCACTCTATAAGTGTCATATTTTAAATACCTAAACCTTAAATTCTGCTTATGCGAACAAATACATGTACAGATATTTATACAGATTAAAATTAAAATTTAAATGTTTTTAAATATCTAAATTAGTTTTCTAATTTGTATGTGTTCATATATATATATTTTTTTTTTATCCCGACACAAGATGAAATGTTTTGATTGTAATACATGTGCACCTAAAATAAATGGACATTTTCCCGAGCAAAACAAATTATTTATAATTTCAAAACTTTAATGACTTTTTGTGTAACGATATTGTCATTGTAATAATGATTTCAATGATGTAAAACAAGAAAAAATAATCATGCATCAAGCATAGATTATGAAACCTTTTCCAACACTTTCGGAATTCTGTAACGGAACTTTACATTTAATAAGGTTAATGAAGATATCTTAAATAAAAAAATATAGAAAGCGCATAAACAAATGAAAACTTACTGTCACAAATAACTATCCATAGCCGGTAATGTACCCAGTTCTTTGCATATTCCTGTGTATGAATTTATTTATACTTTACAACCATCTCTTAGTAAACTTAAGTATAGTTTAGCTGGAAAATGCATAACTCAATTAAAAAAGTCCTTAAGAAATTCACTCCCATAGTCAATAATACTTAAGATTTCTTTTGTGTAATCCTGTATGTGATCTATAGGATTTATACACACCACGCAATTAGAGGTCTGCACGGGCCGAAATTTCCAAGCCCGAGCCCGGCCCGACTCATAGAAAAAAAAAGTTCGGCCCGAGCCCGGCCCGATCCAGAAAAAAGTCCGTCCGCCCGAGTGAATTTCTACAAAACATTGATTTTTATGTCGATTTGAATAAATTTGTCTCGTACGAGGAGTTCTGACCAGAAATAATTATCTTTACTTTTTTTCATGTTTATAATCTTCATTTTTATAGAAGTGCGTAGGCTGCAATATTTATTTTTTTTTTATGAATCTCTACTTCTTGTATGTAAATGTTTCAGTTATCATTAATATTGTTAATCCATATTCCATGTATGTTAAAAATCTAAAAAATGCTATGCAGTAAAATCTTCTAAGATGAAATTGCGAGGGGGAAAAATGCGTTATAGACAAGTTCCCTTCTTATAGCAAGTGCAAATGTATTATATATTATTTTCTTACGCATTACTATATCAATTTTGCATGGATCAACACTTTTTCAGTTTAAAACAGAGTTCCGTCATAGGCAGATTCTTTTACTAGATTTTAATTTAGCTATATTTTAATAAGCGTAGAAATCTACTACTCTTTAAAAAGAATATTTTTTAATATTTAAGTGTAGAATAATGGCGATTTAAAAATGCATGCATTTTTTCAAAAAAAAAAAAATTCGGTCCAGGCAAAACTCGAACTGAAAATTTTGGGTCGTGAAGACTAGGAATGTAACCAGTCCCGGCTCTGTACAGAAAAAATAAGTTAGGCCCGACCCGGTCCGAGCCTTCAGAAAAAAGTATGGCTCGGGCCCGGCCCAGCCGAATAGTGAAGACCAGTCCCGGCCCCAGTGCCGTGAAGGAAAATCGGCCAGAAGGCCAGGCCGGGCTCGGACTTTGGGCCGTCCCGTGCAGATCTCTACACGCAATATGCAAAATAGTATTTAAACTTAAAAATGCACACCAAAGCTATGGCCGAATTCTTTTGTGAGCCCCTGTAGATGAATGATAAATACTTTGAACAATCCATATTTTACAGCAACTATGTTTTAGTAGTGCACCTCGGAAATGCATATCGAATTTATTATGCTTGAAATAGTATAACATCATTATAATACACTGCAAACGATTTTTCCTCATCAAATCATCATCATCATCCATCATTCAGTCAACAAACTATAGATGCTATACACACCATTTTCAATAGGGAACATACCATAGTGAACCTCAGTAACATATATCAATTATGCGGCAATCAGAGTATATTTACGAGAGTTAGATCACGAACAAACGACAGAAAAATCGAATTCATTAACGGTTTATGTACTGAATTATGAATTCATGAAAATTGTATCTTCTAAAGCAATTTTTCTGAATTGTTTAAACTACATTAGAAGATTTACATAATCATTTAATAAATTTAGAAGTATTTTAGAAGTATTGAAGGATTTAGAAGGATTAATTAAATTTGAATTTATAGCTATTTTATGCAATAGTTATAAAACCACTAAAATCTTTTATTTTAAATATTTTTCTTAGTATTTTGTAGAATTAAAATGTACAAATATATTGTTCTTACAATCGAAATATAGAAATATTTCCGAATTGAAAAATCCCCCCCCCCCCCCCCTCCACAACGCCAAGAAAGCTCAAAAGATGCAAAGGCAAAAGAAATCATCCTTTTAAAAATACTTTTATTTTGTGTAACCAATAATACTTTTGTAACAAGATAAAGTAATGTATCTATAACTCATTCTAAACTGTATTACAACTAATCGATGTATTAAATGAATTTTATAACAAGTTATTTTATTGGTACTTATAAGTACCGTCAGTAGATAAAGGGTTAAACACTTGTCAACTATATGTTGGAAAGTCTTAGAAAGTGGAAGCAGAAACATAACTTTATTAATAGCAGTGAGAGCGAAAGGAACAGTTTATAAGAGGAAAAAACTGTAAATAATTTGCTAATAAAAGTTCATTTAGTGTATGCGTAGTCATCTATGCGTAGATGCTCATTTGGGCGCGACTAAACGCATTTCTGTTAGGACCCTTGTTTTGTTTGTACAGTTTTAAATGGCATAATGATAATCAATCTCAAATTAAATTATATTAACTCTAGAAAGAAATATCCGCTGACTCTTAAAGCTGATTTCTCTCGTATATAAATAACAGTACATGCAAAATTTGTGAAATTATAGATAAAAAATATTTTTCGAATGTCTCAGAAAGTAGTTTGTATTCTAGAATAGACTAAAGAAAAGGGAAGGCATTATTTTTTCTTATTATTGTCATGTATTGTTCTGTCTATAGATAAATAAAATTTTCTGTAATAAGGAAATATAGGGCAATTCCACAGAAAAACATCATTTTGTGTGTGTGTGTGGGGGGGGGATAAAATTTATAATATGTTTAATTTAAGGGTATGATTGGAAAACTTGATATTTTTATATTCTATAATAAAATCCTAATAAAAAGCATTGTAAATTACTGTTTATAAACTAAGTTAAGTACCATTATTGTCATTGTAAAGTCATAATGTTACGTCAGTTACACAATAAAAGTTACGTCAGTTACACGCGTAAATGCCAGTTTTTTCTTTTTTACTATTCAGAAATTAATTAAACAAGTTACGGTCATAATTTGGCATTACTTAGTGTTGTTGAGAATATTAAATCACTTTTTTTAACGGGATAGTTTTGATAATTTTTACACTTTAATGAAGGCAGAAAAAAATGTTTGTCTATTTTATGTTATGTCAGTTACAGAATTTTGAATTGCAACTTTTGGGACTAAAAGAGAGATTAAAATAATCTGCAGGTATTTGGGTATTAAGTCCTTAGTAAGAAATGTTTTAAATTGTAAAAATTTGTTCTAGCTTTATCAGTAAATTTTCTACATAGATTTGAAAACAAAATTCGATGATAAAATGTTACGTCAGTTACGATGGAATTGCCCTATATTGAGATTTAATGATTCAAATAATTAATATCGGTTTATTTCTTTTTATATTAATTATTTACGAAAATCAAATATATTTTTTTGTTTTTCTTCTGCAATGTAAAAATAGATTTGTTTTGAAAAAGCAAATAATGTTCCAGTCATTCATTTTATTACGTTCTATTTGCAATTTTCAAAAAACGTTGATAATATCCACGTTTATTTTTTGTTTTCTTTCAGTCGTGAAAAGAAAATGAAAAAAAAAAAAAAGAAAGAAAGAAAGCAGGCAGGAAGTAGGAATTCTGCTTTTTCAGAATTTAGTGTCGCCCCCGATGAAGGAGAAAAGTTGTTATTATTACGAGGTGGAGCCCATCGAATTTTGACGAACGAATTGTTTAAGAGCTGTTTCATTAATTTATAATAAACCCAAAATTACCTTACCCGTGGTCCTAATTTTTTGCGCATTAGTTTGTTGATGCTTTTTTTACAATAAAAGTTAAAAATAATTCTAAAAGTTTTATGTAAATTATTTGAATGAAAAATGATACATTTTAATATTACATAGTGAAATTGTACAACAAATAATAAAGGACACGTACTTTGTGAACAATGAAATCCATTTCCTTGCAAGTTCTTTATGTCCCTAATATTTTACGCATGTTTGAATGAGACGAAATGAGTAAGTCTTATCACTTCGTTGGTTCTTCTTTGGCAACGTGAACATCTCTGACTCTTCTCGTCATAGTTTAAACTAATCTTTGGCACGCAGAAATTTGAATTTTTTGCCATTCTTCAAGAAGAATTCTTTTCAACTGCCGATTGTGACTTAGTTTTCTTTTTCGAACTTCCTTCCATAAGTACCGCCACAAATATAAAATATAAATGCCCTCGAAGGACTGTCGAAAATAAATTTGAATTAAAAAGGGTGAAGCGAAGGGTAGGTGGGAAAAGCATTCTAAAAAAGTCCTAAATTACGATTTCTATGCAATTTTAGGGAATATAAACGATTATAAAAGTAATAGTTGCGAATCAATGGTAACAGTCTCTGATCCTACACAGGCTATATTTTATGCCGAGGATTCTACCACCTGGGGTTTATAGGAACAAAAAACGTTCTAAAAAAGGTCTTTAAAAGCTTTCTAAATTACGTTTCTGTGGAATAATAGGAAAATAACAAACCGATTTCAAAATTAATGTTGGCAGATTAATGGTGACAGTTCCTATTTCAACATAGCCCTTTCTGTTAAGAGAGGAGGTAGGACTTGGAATTTGACATGATAGTTAATTTTAAGATGTAAGAAGATGGTTTCTAAAAAATTCAAAACTTCAAACGAATACTGAAATGAGCGTATTAATTGAGCATAAAAGTTTCAAAATATTTTCTAAATTATCATTTATTTAGTTTTATTTCGTTTTATTAATTTAAGTCTCATTTCTGCCTAATGCAGTGTAATAATGATGTTTAATCAAACTGTGTTTTAAATAGTAATTTTTGAATTATTCCTAAAAGTAATAAGTACCTTTTAATAAAAAAACCTTTTAATAAAATAAAATATTACCTTTTAATAAAATAAAAATTTAGTTAGTACCTTTTAATAAAAATTAGACGTATAAATATCACTTGGTATATTTCAAATATTACGCGAGCAAAGCCGCGGTGTTTGCTAGTATATATATATTTTAATATTTTAAATTTTATTATTTTTTTTATATGTTTCAAAATATGTATTCTCACATCTTAGTAAATATTTTTTCAATCGGAGATGTTGCGATACAAACGGTTAAAGTACCATTTAAATAAATATATATATATATGTAAGAAAATGAGCACAGAATAAGTAATGGATATTTGTAGTACCTAGACAGAATCTTCATGCATAGTTCCTTTAAGGCTGTTCCCAAATCCAAAAGATCAACTTTATGACATAAGTTTTAATTTATTTTTGTTCGGAAATGCATGAAACTAACAGGTGTTATTATTCAGAAACTATGTAATCGAACTGTTTTTTCCATTTTTTTGCAAACGCAATAGATCTTTCTCTGTCAACAAACTATAAATGCTACACACATCATTTTCAATAGAGAACATACCATAGTGAACCTCGATAACATACAATAAAACCTCCCAAAAAGCGACCACGTGCCATTCCAATAAAAATGGGTCGCTCCCAGAGGTGGTCTCTTAATGGAGGTCATGTTTAAATCTAGATTTTAGTTGTTGAAAAAAGGTAACAATTAATGTTACTAAAGGTATGATCCATGTCAATTCAGGCAACCAAAGAAAAAATCTTACCTTCATAGTCTCAGAAGTTTTTGAATTGAACATATGTTAAAATTCAATAAAAAATAAGATACTTGTATATTTTGGTTTTGCCCCAAAAAATTCCTGGCCCGAGATACAGGCCGCCAAAGATGACATCCCGGGCATCATTTCCAATTCGCCATTTTCGATAAAAATTTTAAAGTGCTCTATCTCTAGAACGGTGCAAGATATTTTGTTGCGGTTTTTTTTTATTTTAAAGATAATATTCTTCTGTTTAAAATGATATACCCAATTTTGAAAAACGTATTCAACTTTTCTTGTGGCTACCTTTTGAAGAAAAAAAATTTTTTTTCAAAAAAAATTTTTTTTTCGAAAATGCCAATCCTAAAAATTTTGATTTTTTTGCTGTTGATCAATACCATTGGGAACTATCTTCACTGTAAAGGAGAACTTCCACTTTTGAGTTTAACAAGTTTTAGAAACATTTAAAAAATTCAGAGAATTTTACAGGAACTGTATAAATTTATTTTTCACATTAGGAAAAAATATGAAAATTTAAGTATCGAAACAAAAGTTAATTACAGTCAATTCGGGTAACTTTGGCCCGAATTCGGTTAACTTTGATCCACATTCAGAAAACTTTGGTCCATGCTGCCACGGTGGAACCTTGGCGAATTACTTACATTGAGCTTCCAACCTCACGCTAGTGCTGCTAACTATATTTTGAGACCAAAAGTTTGCCGATAATGCAAGTGATGTGGCAGATTTTATCTTTTTTCTCCTGTGGGCCAAAGTTACCCTTATGGGTCAAAGTTACCCTAATTGACTGTACTGCAGAGTTTAAAAAAATGAATACATTGACGTTTGCATTGATTTTGTTGTTTTATCTTTTATAATTTTTATTTTCAAGTCCTTTCAAAGTTCAGTAAATAAATGCATTTTTTTTTTTTTTTTTTTTTTTTTTTTTTTTTTTTTTTTTTTTGACGGGAACAAATAATGACGATTTCATTAATTTATCTGTTTCTTTGAGAGTTTTCCTGACAGAATAGGGCAGGGGAGTTTATTGACCGTCATTCTTAATATGTCATCAGAGTTAAATCCATTGCCTAAAAAAACCATTAAAGGGTTTTAAACACTTAAAAGTTACCGGAATAAAGAAAAATCTAAATTTAGTTTAGAAGTTTGATGACTAATGTGCTCTCCGGAATTATTTTCTAGAAAAACCTTCTTCCAGCGACCAGGAAAAAACTGAATTTGCTTCATTTTCTTCAAAGAAATGAGTCTCTCATGGAAGGAGTTCAACTGGCATGGTCTCTGAATGGAGGTAAATTTAGTATTGAGCCTATGGGAATAAATTTCGTTCTATGAAAAAATGGTCGTTCAGAGATGTGGTCTCTGAAATAGATAGAAAATAGTGACAAAGTGGACGATTTGAACCGAATTGTTCATAGAATTCTCAACAGACGCCCATACTGAGTTAATTTTTCATTCCAAAGTTTTATTTATCATTTGAGGAGTTTCAAAGTGTGTTTCTTAAAATAAACTTCGTAAATTTTGTAAAATTAAAAAAACTAGAGACGTCAGAAAATAAATTTTTCATAAAGTTAAGTTCGTATATTTTACAATTTTGCATTAGCAAATTGACAATACAGCGGGTGATCGGTTAGCGA
The DNA here is from genome assembly GCA_963932465.1 of Maratus speciosus. Lineage (NCBI taxonomy): Eukaryota > Metazoa > Arthropoda > Arachnida > Araneae > Salticidae > Maratus > Maratus speciosus. Next base: position 594,802,499 of record OZ010788.1, on the reverse strand, counting down.
ACTGTTCTTTTTACGAACAGATCGGTTAACAAACGCTTTCGTGAGAGATTTTATGTTCGCATAACGAACAGGTAAACGAACACATGTTTGATTTACGAACACCTCACAAGACAAAGCCAAGAAGAAGCAATGTTGTGTTTCAGATTTGCTGAGCTGTTTTTAATTGCATCTATTGTCGACTTAGAGAACATTTTAACTGTTGTATACGTACGGCCTAATCAATTCTTGGGCTACCGGGGGGTCCGAGCTCTGCATTTCAGGACCCCCAAATTGGAATGAACATTTGAAACATTAATTTTTATATTTTGTGTCCCTTTTTAAAAAAATATTTTTAAATGCAAATTATTTTAATTGACATTTAGTTCACGAATTATTAACAGGCTCTATAGGCTCAACTTGAACTTTATCGGGTCTTGCAGTAAACAGGATCTTTTAGAGAAGTAAGGAGTTTTTGAAAGATCAAAGCGACAAATGGATATTATTTACTGCCGTAGTCAATGAATGTAATCCTAAAAATTTTTACGAAAAGCGTGACATTTATTATTATTTTTTAAATACGCCACGACACGGAGAAAACCGTGAAATTACGATCTGTCCGTATTAAATAAGGACGTATATTAACCCTGTTATAAAGGGAAGATTTAGATTATTTTTTATACATTATTTAGCTTTTAAGAACGAATTAATTGAATTTCCATACAAGTCAGTACAAAATCTGTGATCGGTTAACGAACAATTCGGTTAGCGAACACTGTTTTGGAACGGATTAAGTTCGTTAACCGATCACCCACAGTATTTAATTACCGTATATACTCGTGTATAAGTTGAAGAATTTTAGACAAAATTTGGGAGTTGAAAATAGGGGGTCGACTTATACACGAGTTAGTAAAAAAAAAAAAAAACTTTTCACAGATAATTTGCGAATGGGCAAATCTTTTAAGTAATCACATATGGGTCTAGGTTGGAGAGAGAGATAAAAGCGGATAATGGTCATTTCCCTGTGATTGACAAAAAAAGCTCATCAATAATGTCCCTGTAATTGTTTGCACTCATTTTGTCTTGGGAGAGAATCCCCTTTAATACAGGGGCATTCCTTTTAACATTTTAATCGCTTTTTTAAAGAGAGTTCAACTTGAAAATGCTGTTAGATCTCTCTCCTAAAATTCCTACAATACAAAGAAACATTTTATTTTAGCATTCTATTAAAAGAATTTTTTCATTTTAAGTATAATTAAATTATGTGAATAGGCTTCAAAATAGTTTAAGCGTCTTTGGTTTTACATAATTATACAGTTTTAAAACGTTGAATTAAAAAAAAAAAAAAAAAAAAAATGTCGGATTAGAAACATCAAAAAAAAATTTTTTTTTACTAATTTATTGAAAATTTATTGGGTTTTTTTTTTATCCTCGATTACAAATCATTTTTCAACATATTTACAGAAATGTGATTCGACTTATACACGAAATTTCATTTTTTTTCAAAATTTGCTTGAGAATTGGGGGGTTGACTTATACTCGAGTATATACGGTACATAATAACATTAAGTACATTAAGTACACAAACACATAAGATAAAAAGTACACATTTTTATGTTTATTGCAGATATGAAAAAAGTACTATCTTTTAGTCAATATTTTTTTTTATGTATTATTCTAAATTTTTTAAATTACTCTTTACATGCTTAAAATGATGCAATTTAACATCTGAGTAAATATTTTTCAGATCGGAGTTGTCGAGTCTCAAAGCGTTTAAAAGATAGCAAAAAAGATAGAAAAATCAGTGGGTTAACTGCTAAATGCCAAAATATTAACGTAGATTACGCTAACGCTAAATTATGCAAAATAACAAGAAAATTTACACAACTTTACAAGTTATATAGTAATTTAATATAATAATATATATTGATATAAACAAGTTTGAAATTGCACGTCAAACGAGGCAAATGAGTTTCGTTCGTACTATAACTACACTGGTTATCAAAAATTAAGGAAAAGTCACAAAATGTTAATTTTCAAATACGGGAACACTCAAAAGGAAATAATATAATTCGAGTAATTACTATCTCTACAACACAGCTAGCCCATATAACATCTCATTCATGTCACACATGGACATGGTCACAAGTATCACAGTCACTACGGTGAAGCAAAAAAATAGGAAATTCCATACATCTCATTATGAGTCTCAAATGATCACTATATGTGACTCCACTGAGAAGTCAATGTGACTGCTGCTTTGTGACGAGTCACCAGGTGATTTTACAATGTAGTTAAATTGTGACTCTCATGTGACTGTCATTTTGAGACTCAATTTCATAGTCATCATGAACGTTGCATTATGATAAGTCACCAAATAATATCATATTATGGTCACATAGAGACTTTTCCCAAAAGAGCACAATGGTGACTTCACAGTAGTTTCTCTGTCATTTGAAAGTCATCATGTGACTTTAATGTGACATTATTTCGTAACTTATCACAATGCAGCGTTCACGATGACTTTGAAACTGAGTCTACAATTGACAGTCACATGAGAGTCACAGTGTAACTACATTGTAAAGTCACATAGTGACTCGTCATAAAGCAGCAGTCACAGTGACATCTCAGTGGAGTCACATATAGTGATCATTTGAGACTCATAATGAGATGTATGGAATTTCCTATGTTTTTGCTTCACCGTAGTGACTGTGACATTTGTGACCATGTGTGACATGAATGAGGTGTTATATGGACTATCTGTGTTGTAGAGATAGTAATTACTTGAATTATATTATTTCCTTTAGTGAGTGTTCGCGTATTTGAAAATTAGCATTTTGTGACTTTTCCTTAATTTTTGATAACCAGTGTAGTTTTATAAATATTTTTTCCACCGCATATTGTACTGAATGTATATTTTAGTGCACATCATAAGTGCATATCCATTTCATTCTGTTCGAAAGGCTGTAACATCATTAAAATGCACTGGAAATAATTTTTCCCCATTGGCCGTCATGTAACGGAAAACTTTTGACTGTCCCTGTCATTAAACTATACATCCGATTTTCATAAAATTTAAAATGACTCGGCAAATTTTTGCCACAATTATATATTTAAAATTTCAGACCATTCGGTTTGGGTAGTTTTTGCTCTGTTATATGCGGACGGACGGACAGACAAACAGACGGACCGAACGACGACTATAGGTGCTACACATTTATATAATCACGAACGCACCTAAACACAAACTAATGATTTTGCCATCAAATAACTCTTTTAAATATTGAAATTAAAAACACTTTTTGAACACTTATACATCGTCTGTCGTTATTTTCCCAACCACGTGTTATTAAGAAAATTTTTATTAATCCATAAAGCACTTTATTTGTCGGTCATTGTTTCCGAGTGAAATTACCAACACCGACAGTGCCGTAATCGTAGCCATCTTTCAAGGTTATGTTTACCTGTAACTTCCGCCAAAACAAAACTCGCCAAATGACTTGCTAATATACTGGCAACCTCTTTACCTGACGCATGCGCTGTGAGGAACAAGAACTCACGGTTTTCATCTTATGATCTTCCGCCGATTTCAAATGTGTTTCAGTTTCATTGTTTTAGATTTCGTGCGCGCACGTGGATCTTTTTTAGTACAGTATTCCGCGATTTCGTCTTAGAAAATTATATAGTGTTTTCTAGTCAGTAGGTTTGGATTGGAATTTTATATTAATCACAAATGGATCTAGAAATTTGTGCATTCAGACTGATTATATTTATTATATTTATTATTGGTAAGTTACGCCCTGTCATTTTTTTTTTTCTCATTTTTATTTTCAATTTTATATTTTCTTTATTGTCATTATTAACTTGGTCAGTGAAATCAAATTTTGGAAATTAAATCAATAATAATTTTAAAGATTAATTTAAAATTGAAGTCTTTTTTAGAAAATTAAAGGAGTTAATATCCTTGAAAACATTTTTTTAATAGCAGAAAAAACAACTTTATTTTTTATGTATTTATCAATTATATATATTTTTCAGGCCTGTGTTTGTGTTAAATGATATATATAAACATTTTACAGAGTAAAAACACGAATTATGACGGCATGTGTTTTAATAAATCATCATATGTTTCTAATTTAGTATATATTTATAAATATAGAGTTATTATTATTATTATTATTGTTATAATTGGTAAATTACGCCCTGCCAATTTCTTTCTCATTATATTTCCCATTCTATTTATTTTTATTTATTTATTTTTTTTTTTTTTATTATTGTCATTGTCAGGGAAAGCAATTTTGGAATTTAAATTAATAATAATTTTAAAGATTAATTTAGAATTGAGTGTTTCTTGAGAAAATTAAAGGAGTTAATATTCTTAAAAACATTTTTTAATAGGAAAAAAACCTTTTTATATTTTTTATTTATTTTTTTTATTTATCGATTGTATATATTTTGCATGCTTGTGTTTGTGTTAAAGAATATATATAAACATTTTACAGTGTATGAACACGAATTATGATGGTATGTGTTTTCATAAATCATCACATGTTTCTAATTTAGTATATATTTATAAATATATAGTTATTATTATTATTATTATTATTGGTAAGTTACGCACTATTCAATTTTTTTCTCATTGTGTTTTCTATTTTTAAAAATTTTTATTGTCATTATTGACTTGGTGAGGGAAAGCGAAATTCGGAATTTAATTTAATAATAATTTTAAAGATTAATTTAGAATTAAATATTTTGAGAGACAATTAAAGGAGTTAATATTCTTAAAAACATTTTTTGGAAGGAGAAAAAACAACTTTACTTTAATTTTTTATATATTTATCGATTGTATATATTTTGCATGCTTGTGTTTGTATTAAAAGATATATATAAACATTTTACAGAGCATATAAACACGAATTTTGATGTTATATGTTTTGATAAATCATCACATGTTTCTAATTTAGTATATATTTTTAATTATATAGTTATTATTTATTATTATTGCTGAAAGAGTAAAATAGCAGTATTATATCAGTGGAATTTATGTGTGATTTGTATTATTGTTACTTTGAACAGTTTTTGTTTTTTAAATTTCCAGAATAAATTATTGTATGATATAAAAAATATCGAGGGATCTTTTGTATGTTTCTGTTTGTGTAAGAATATTTATATAAACTCTTTTAACCTCTCACTGCCGTGAATTGATATATCCGTTCCCTAAGCTGTAGGTTTCACTGCAATAGAAGCATTTTTTAAATTAATATATTCTACAGATATCATCCAAATTTGAAAGATTAAGTTATGATTAATACTCCCAAAGATTACATTCCTAATAGTAGTTACATTCGTTATATCACGTTGAAGAAAATTATATTTTTTTAGCATAAAGAAAAAAAGTTACAGAGAAAACAACATTAAAGTTTTACCCTTCTGCTCGGCGGTCAGAGGGGAAGAGTATAACACGAATTATGATGTTATGTGTTTTGATAAATCATCACATGTTTCTAATTTAGTATATTAAAAAATATATATAGTTATTATTTTATTATTATGATTATTATTATTGCAAGAGTAGAATCGTAGCATTATATCAGTGGAATTTATTTGTGATTTCTGTTATTGTTAGTTTGAACAGTTTTTGATTCGTAGATTTCCAGAATAAATTACAGAAAGACATAAAAAATACCGATAAATGAAATTGCATTTTGAGTTATAAGCGATTATTGTCTCCAGGCGGCAGTTTTTTCCCTTGCATTGCTGCGTACGGAAATTCGGTTCAAAACATCAACTTTGACAACATTTTCTACATTTTGGGGGGCTTAATAAATGTGTCAGAAAGGAAGCCTGTTTAGGTTTGAGAACAACTTTAAGAATATATGGGGCTATGCATATATAATGTTATAATTTTAAGGGGGAGGGGTGGGGGTCTGGTACATAATATCGTAAGATATCTCTAGAAGGAGGGAGGGGGGTTGTCTTCTGATATCGTTATCATTTTTTATCCAAACCTTTTTTTTTTCTTTTTATTTGTAACCTGGCCTTTACATCAAAATAGCATGTTATCTTTTTACAGTATGTTTCTGTTATCTGTTTTTATGAAAATACAAAGTTATTATTAAAATCATTAAATGATTATAAAATTATTTAATTCCAAAATATGGACTACCCCAATGTTAGGCATTCCTATTCTTCTGTCAGCATGCATGCATATATACTCTGCTGTTCTACAAACCATATGCGAAGTGTATTTAAATGATACTTGTATTTACTAGTAAATAAAAGAGAAAGAATGTTGTCATCTGTTTTGTTGATAAGAAATTCTGTCTGCCCCAAACTGTGCGGGGGCAAGTGCAAAAAAACATTATTACTGTTGAATGCATTATGTAACAAAAAGTTATTACTAAATACTTTTAAATAATAATTATTTCTTTTAAGTATTCTTTGATATAAAGTTACTTCATATATAAACTGATATTTTATTGACTTTTCTTTATTTGAATCATTAAAGTATGCGAAAAATAAATGTAACCGTATTTCTATATCGCTCCAAACAACAACAACAAAAAAAAAAATACCAAAAATCTAAAGAATTTTTATACATCGATAACGATATCATTGCGAGGGGGTGGGGGGGGGGGTCGAGGGATGATAACGTATGATATCGTAAGAGGGGGGGGAGGTTCAAAATTACGAAAAAATTGATAACGTTATATATGCACAGCCCCTATAATATAAACGTTAGAAAAATTACCAAATAACGTTACCAATAAATTAAAAGAAAATATTATAACATTTAAAATATATCTGATAACTTTTATTTGGTACAACACACGTCTATTATTTTTAATGCGAGTATATTTGATATACTTAATTACTTAATATATTACAATGATTATGCGTTCATGTAAACTCTTCAAATGTATGAGAGTTATTTTACATACAATATGGGCATATTGTGTCTTCGATTCGTCGCGTGTTAAGCACCTCATTTTCTTTTGAATCAATCACCAAAACTCATTATTAACATACATACATATTATTATAATTCGTCTAACGATGTAAATGAACCCATGTGTATATGTCTCGTCTAAGTAACCTATTGTTTCAATTTGTGTTCCAGCAGTGTTTTAAGCGCTTAATTACTCCTTCATCGCAATTATATTTAGATGTTAAGTCGTTTAAAATCACGCACTTAACAAACGCTATGTCTGATCTGCTCTTTAGAACAAATATGTTATTTGTTTATATCTATCTATATTAATAAGGACAAATATGTGCCCATGCGTAACGCGGCGCCAACAGCAGCGGACTAAGTTTAACTTTTACTGAATTTTTTAAAACATCTAAATATCGCACATTTTTGTTTCGCCGATTAGGAAAAAATGTATTTTAAAATACAATTTGTTTGAAAACTGTTTCCTAATTTGTTTGAAAACTCTATCGTTATTTACTCAATTTTTGCTGTTTTTGTAATTAATTTTAAAACATTGTTTTTTTCTTTAAATCTATCTCTATCGCATGCAGAGAATTAAAAAAGATAAATTCGTTTGCGCTTAAAATAATATAAATGGCTCAGCTTTTGTTTCCAGCTGATATTCCATAAAGAAATTAAAACATTCGTCAATCAATAAGTAAAACAATAAAATATAAATAAAGCACAAACTTAAGACATGTAATCGAGCTTAAATAAAAAGGCTGAAGAAAAGCAATAAAAAAGGTTGATTGTAAATTAGGATTTTTGGCGATTTCATCGGTTGTTAACTCTTAGCGCGAGTGCAATATGAAAGTATCACCTTCAATAAATTTTAAAATTTTATTTGAATGCATTATTGCTATTTTTTATATAAATATGATTTTTGGTATTGTTAGTGGGCATTCTAAAAGAATATGTTAAAGGTTACTGTAACACGGGAAGCCTGGGTTTATCCCCTTGAAAAATGTAAAATATAAATGTTTTTTAATCAGGAAACTATAACATAACCTCGAACGAAATTATACGATATCAGGCAAACTTGGACACACATCATGTACAGGTAAACTTGCACGCACACTATGTACAGGCAAACTTGCACGCGCATCATGTAGTACATGCAAACATGCACCATGCGCAAACATCATGTACAGGTAAACTTGCACACGCATCATGTAAGGCAAACATCTACACACATCATGTACAGGCAGACTTGCAAACTCATCATGTAAGGCAAACATCTACACACATCTTGTACAGTTAAACTTGCACACACATCCTGTATAGGCAAACATGCACACAGCATTAACACTAACATTAATACACTGTAAAAAACTGTAATTTTTAGAGAAAAAAAAACTTTTAAAACCTTTTTCTTTTGGTACAAAATATGGATTTTATAATTTTTACAGAAAAAAATCTATATATTTTATATAAAAAAAACCTGTTTTAATGAAAAAACTACATGTATTTTTTTGTAAATTAAACGGTTTTCCACTCTCACCAAAATTGACAGTTTTTTTCGGTCATTTTGAGAGATTTCTTTGTTTAGTGTATTTATACTATTTTTTTTTTTATTCTTGTATGTATAAATTCAATTAAATAGCTTAAAATGTTAAATTGAAATTTCAGTTTTTTATCCATTTCAGTAGTGCACATGTGACATTCCGATGAGGAAAATGAAGCAATTTTAAGGCAATGCTTAAGATTAAACTATTCATTTGTTTAAGGGTAAATTATTATAATATACAAATTATTTTTCATTAAAAAAAGTAAACTTGAATATTTTAACTCTTAAAATATACATATTATAGCATATATGTAAAAGATGAAAAGTAATTATTTTTTACATATGTTTATTGAATACAGTTGCTTAACTTCAACACTGTTGAAAAAAAATAAAATAAATCTGTAGTTCTACAGATGTAAAGTTACATGCTTAATAAACTATCATCTGTAACTGTGCAAAAAAAGCTGCAAATCTGCAAAACTAGTTTTTGTACAGCTACAGAAATATGTAGCTTTATAAATGAATCTGCTAAAATTAGAGTAATCTTACTAAAATTTTATCTGTAATCCTGGTTGCAGTTACATGAAAAGTTTTAGTCATCCCAGTTTCCTGAAAAATTCTTAGTAACCTTACAGATTTTTTGATTTTCGGTGCAAAAGTGCATCTGTTACATGATTTTTTGTTGTTGCCGTTACATAAAAAGTTCTAGGAATCCCAGTTTCCTAGAAAAACTTTAATAACTTTACAGTTTTTTGTTTTTTTTTTTTTTTACAGTGTACTTACCTTTGATTAATTTATTTTTTTTACTGCGTGTGTTTGGTACATTTTACTCAAAGCTACAAAACCTACCCCTTTATAATCTTTTATAATCATTAGGAACATGTCATTTAATAATAATTCGAAACATTTTATATTTTGGGTTAAAAAGAAATAAAGTAAAACAAAAATTAGCAAAATATTTTTAAAATAACGTAAACTAAGATAATGTATTCTATTATAATTTCGATATTAATATACTGACATCGATTATTTTTTCCTTTTTTTTATTAAATAATATATTTTTTAAGTGATAGGCTTTGTACATTTTGAGTAAAGTGCATGTGTACCAAACAGTCACAGTATGAAAATCAATTAATCAAAAGTAAGTAGAAGTTCAGCCACTGTATGTACTAAACATTTATAAATAATGATTATATTTCACTATATATATATATATATATATTACAATATGTATACTTTAATGGGTATAAGTTTAAAATTTACAGAATTATATTTTTATGAAAAATATAACTCTTAAACTTTGCGTTAAAATTGCTTTATTTTACCATCGAGATGTGTCTTTAAGTATAATTAGAACAATAAGTGATATAAAACAATAACTGTAACATTAAATTAAAAGCATAAATTATTGCATATATTGTATATCATATGATAGTTATTTGGTGTGATGTACAGTTGCGGAAAAAAAAGTAAACACCCCTACTAACTCTACAACAAATTATTATAGAAGAAAGTTTCTGGTACCAAACGATTGGAAATAAAGTCTATTTTTAAATGATGTATATAAAATTTGCTTAGGAGGGGGGGGGGGGGGGGGCATCTACAAATCAAAACAAACCCAAACTTTTTTTTTATAGCAATACCCATGTTTGACACCATAAATAAATTCTACACCCTTCAATTAGCCTAAAAACAAATTTTCATGAAATTCGTACAATTACGTCCAGAGAAATTAATTATTTTAATATGAGCATAGTTTAGGGGCTGTATCCAAACTGAAGTTCGGTACTTGATTCTTGAAATGCTACAGAATGACTATGTCACTTCTATTAATGTGTTATTTCTTGCCAATAGGACCATTTCACTCCCTTAATATGTTTCGACTATGGCTACCCAAATGTTTCAATAAAATGAGTAATACGTATATATATTTTTCAAATTATGCTTTTCTGCTCATCATAGATAGCCCCTTAAACTATCATTTTGACGTTTTATAATCATAATTCGAAAACTATTTGACAGATAAGTTTGAAATTGAGAATTCGCATAAAGCAGGGCATAACAAATATAAATCTATTAAAAAAAATTGTAGGTTGGAATTCATAATCGTATTCGAAATTAATTTGGTAATTCAAATATATTTTTTTAAATTGTGTCTTTTTACGCCTATTTAATTTAAAATTTAACTCTATTCATGTTTAACTCACTTGTTTGTTTTTATAGGGCCGACTGCAATAATAACGGAAAACAAATATGAATTTAAACATGGTTTTATTGTCAATTATTGCCTTACAACCAAAAATAAAACAACAAAAATAATTTTACGGCTAGAAGAATTCTTTAACACAAAACTAAAAACATTAATTCTTTACAGTACAACCCTATTATTAAAATCACACTTCTTACCCGTGATGCACCACTCGAAGAAAAAAAAAGGTAAGTAACAAAAAGCAACAAAGATTTGGCTTTCTTTTTACTTCAGTAAAAGCATATATGAAGCAAGAGCAAATAATGTTAGAACGCGGGATCAAAGAAGCACTACATGTTTCTAATTTAGCTGTTTTTTTTTAATCATTATTCAAATATCTACCGCTACATCCGATTAGTAATATTTGCCTTAATTAAACTGTCATTAAATAGCGCGAATATTTTTATTCAGAAACAGGTTTTTATCCGAATGATAATTAAAACCTCCTCGCTAAATTGGCAACATTGAAGAAAAGAAGGGATTCTTATCTTGATCTATGAATTCGCGTAAGGAGTCCGGGACACAAAAAACGTCAAATTATATATATATATATATATATTTAAAAAAAATATTTTATTGCATTAAAACAGTCTCTGCCTCCGCCCCCCTTAAAATGAGGGTTAAATAATGTTTCTGTGTTAATCAGAAGAGGAGCTATTGTTATTTTTATTTTGTTTTTATTTTGTTTTACTTTTAAAATCTAGCTTTCAAGCAATGGTTGTCATGGAAACGACTTCTTGTGAAAATGCGTTTTTCAGGTTGAAGGGTTTTTTCACCATTTCTCGCATTTAATTTGTTATAAGTCAAAAACCGTTAAAGTTAAATGGTTCAAACTTGGAATATATACATGTTTTTTCAATTGTTTTACTTTAAATTTGATTCAACAAATTTGAAAAAAAAATTATTTACTTTTGAAAATGGGATTTTTTTTTTTTTAAAGTTACATAATTTTTTTTAACTTTCTTTTTAAATTAATGTTTAAAAAATACTGAATCAAAATTAAAATTTATATATTTCTGTTCAATTAAAAAAAAAAAGAGTTTTGGAATTCGACAAATAATACTTGGAGTATAATGATTTTAAATCATTCAATTTAAAAAGAAAAAGATTTAAATTTAAATTTAAAAAAAGTAATTTTATTTTTTTTAACTTTTTGAGGAGTTTTGTGATATGATTTTGTTTAAAAATTATATGGTTAACCATTTCAAAAAAATTAAAAATTCTAACTCAATATATATATATATATATATATATTGAAGTGAAAACTTCTTTAGGCGCGTTGAGCTTTTTTTGAAATGGAGACAAACCACTGATTTGGAGACACTGTTACGTAACCGACATGCTAGCATTTTGGCACATAGACACATGAATAGACATGAATAGCAACGGTAAGCAATATTGAAAATTGACAATAACAAGAAAACTATAACTTTAGCCAGATTATATAACAGAGAACCTTTACAAATAGATTTTAAAATTAGTAGAATAATTTATCCATCATGATCTTATTTGCCATCCACCATCGGAGAATCAATAGCGATTTTCTTACGCAATGAGAATATTTGCAATGATTCAGCATCCATGGAGGCCCCTAAAATTTGGAAAGAAATTCTACATAGAGTCATGAAACAATAAATGTAAAATAATTCACGTTCACAAATTTTCATTTTTAATATTGCAGTTAATTTCATTATCGTTGTGCTCGCAAGATTTTTGATTTTGTTTAATAGTTTTTCAATTTGAAGTATCTATCTATCTATCTATATATATATATTATAATTTTATTTTCTTGAGAATGTTTCCGTCTGATGCAATGAAACATGTCGAAATGCAAATAAATAAAGGCATTTTGCCTTTTTTTAAATTTATGTTTATCACTTATAGCAATTATTGAGTATTTTGAATTTTGAAGTGATTTTTGTATGTAGTTTATAGCTCTATTTTATTAAGAGGAATTTCGTGAAGTGGCTTGATTTACGAAGAGAAATTTCGTGAAGGGTAAATAAATTATGAAGGGAAATAGTTTTACTGAAATGAATTTTGTGAAGGGGCCGGTTTTATAAAGTGGATTTTTGTGAAGGGACCCTAAATAGGCTCCAATTTTTACCTGGATAGACCTCTGTATTTGTCCCGTGTTTTGCCGAAAGCTATGACGTCATCCTTTAATCCAGCTAAAATATTATTTTTAATTTTTACTTGTGCGTGATTTTTCTATCTTCGATCCTTTTCCCCTAACTTTGATGAGATAAATGACAGGAGATTCCGGCGTTTAAACCTGCATCTAAAAAGTATTAGATATTGCTCAAAAATATTAGACTGCAGTACGAAGCTGTAAGATGAGTCCGCTAATATATATTTCATTTCCGATGTCAACTTACTTTTCTCTATGCACATACAAAACGTACAACGATGAGTGACGTACCATACAACAAATTTTTGAAGAGGTTTTTGCATAGTACGCTCAAATTTAATTAAAACACGTTGTTTGTTTAAAAAAAAATTATTTTAATTAAAAATTAACGAAAAAGTGTCAGCCAAATATTTCAAAAGTTGTACTGCGAAGCCCTCGCACAAATCCACTGATTTTAAATATACATTCGGAGCCGGTGAAGACGCTCACGATGATGCGCGATACCGCTTAATAAGCGGATTTCTTCAAAGCCGCCTCAAGACTACAAGCCAAACACGAGGTTTCGTGACGTCACGACGCGGGGCTTAGATCAGCCGTGAAGAGCACATGTGTTATTTAAAACATATTAATTCTTTCCTCTATATACCAACTTATTATCACAAATATGGGGAAAAAATAAAAACGTATAGTTTAAAGACGCTAATTAAGTGCTTTTTAATCAATTTCGATCACTCGAAACAATAATAATAACGATAACACAAAAACAAAAATTATGAAATAATATCACTGTGTCAATCAAAATGTGCACTTAATTAAAGTTACATTAAAGAAAAATGATTGGTTAATGAAAAAAAAATCGAAGTATTAAATTTAATTTAGTGAATAGTTTTCATTATTTATTCTACTTTGAAATTTACAAAAATATCAATTATCTATTTTCTATATATTCTACAACAAGACATTAATAAATATATATAAGCAAAATCTACAAATATGTATATAATACATATATAAACATATATATGTAGTTTTAAACACATAGAGATAATTACTTTGCTTTCAATTATTTCATTTTCAAAAATAAATAAATAAATACCAATATTCTGTCAATCAAAACCCACATTTAAAATTAAATTAAAGTGGATGAAAAATGATTGTTAAATGAAAACAAATTCAAGTTGTATGCTATTTTTATTATTCATTGTGGCTTGAAATTATACAATAAATATCCTATTAAATATTTAGTGATTTGAAACATGCAAAGGAGTATAATAAATTTAATATAAATAAATACTAATAAAACTACAGAGTGCGTGAAATTAGGTAACAACACAGATAAATTTTTCTTACTGTAAACTTTACTTAGCAGAAGTGGGTAATTTTCACATAAAATCGATTAAATTGAAAAAACACAAAGTTCTCATAATAAAACAAAACAAGGTCATGAAACAGAAAATTATTATTTTCTTAATTTTTGTATTATTTTAAGATATTATGCAAGGTACAAGCAATACAGTTTTTAAAAAGTGTACTGAAACCTGATGAGAACAAAAGAAAGAAAGAAAACACTTTCATCCATTGGAATTGAAATATTCCTAACATATATTTATTTTGTTCAGATATTCAAGAATTAAGATTTTGGACTTTGTACTATATATTATTAGAAAACTAATGATTTAAATTTTATTATAACAACTTAGTATTACATTGTTTTCAAAAGAAATTCTTCATACATGTTTTCCTCATAACGAGTCAAGTTGAAATCATTTATTATGGACGAATTGAGGGTATTTTTTTTAGACACCTTATAACATAAATAGAAAAACAAATGAAAGTTTGCAAACAAATACTCCTTTGCAACAAATCCATGATTTTTTCTACTATTATTCTACTAATATTTTTTCATAAAGTTGTGACCATCTTTTTGTGATACCCTGTATACAAATGTAAATAGTACCTGGTACGAAATTTATGCATGCATACAATACGTATGAAGTTTAGCACTAACCACTTATGCATTATTCGCGAATAATTTCTACCGATAGATAAAAGGGGGGTCCCAGAATGGTGCTTGCTCGGAGGACCTAGATAAACAAAGTCGGGTCCTGACTACACAGAAAAGTAAATTTATAATTATGTAACAATAATTTTATTTATTGTTATTTTTAATTAAACGTTAAAAGTTATATAAAAACACACAAAATTTTTGCGAATTCGGAAGGGGGGGGGGGAATAAATTGTTTACAGTCATTGTAAAAATAAAGAGATTCACACATATCATTCCCATATCCGTAATTCTCATGTATAAGCATGCACTGTGTAACAAATATTATAAAATGAATTTTTATTAAGAGTTTAAGATTAAAAAACACCAATAAATTAGTATGTATATAGATCGGGCTTTAAAAGAAATATACAAGATAACAATGTTATGCATCCATAGAAATTATGATGAAAGTTTCTAGTACATTTAAATTTATAAGTATGAAAATATCTATAAAAATACATAAATTTTGGTATCAAATTACAGCCCAATCAATTCTGCCTACAGAATAATCAGAGTTATACTATTCTCACGACCAGTGTTTTCTAATAAAAGTCGATCATTAAAAGTCACTCTAATGAGAGAAAACGAAACAAATTAAAAAGATAGGAAGGTGTGACAAGTTATAAATTACATAATAATTAAGCTTGTAATTAAGACTTTTGGCCGAAAATGTTTTAGCATGATTAGTATCCAAGAAACTCAGTCTGACATAAATTTCAGCTATCTGTTGCCAGTATTTCCGAGTAAATAAAGTCAGAAGTTTTAATCGAAATTATTGAATAGCAGGAAAGGTAAAGTTTAAACTAATAATATTTATGCTGTACTTACTGTATACAAAATTTCATCAGTTTTCAGTGGTAAATTTCTGAGTAATAATAATTTTAAAGTTTTTTTTATTAATTTGTTTAAATTAAAAGAACTAATTAAAATTTCCACTTGAAAATATAATAGTTGAGGTAGAAAAATATGTCGCATAGGACATTAAAATTTCAAACTGAATAGCTTCCAAATTATAAGGAGAAATGTGTTGGCCCGAACAGAGCTGTCTAGCTCTGGCACATATTAAAATGAAGCTATTTTTACATATTTATAAAGAATATAATTAAACAATGAAAACTTTATTAATTAATAACTTTTGTGATAATTCACCGATTCACACAATTCAAGCACCAATTTTTAGCAAATTACGATAGACAGGGAATGATATAAGTCTCGATACGATTTAGTGATTTTTGCCACTTTAAATTACTGCTGTTTTTGAAATGAAACGGAAGTACAATAATATCGTTTTGTTTTAAAACACGTACACGGAATTGTTGACAATACGATACTGGGATTTAATAGTTAATTTATTTTAAAGAAGTTAAAAATAAAAGATATTCTGAACACAAAAAATAGAGCTAGTACTAATAAAATATAAATAGTTAATTTGAAAATAAAACTTACCTTCAAAAGAATATGTTCTATTAGTTAAGTAAACAACACGTGCATACGTTACATTTTAATTCTAAACAACCAGATACAAGTTTCAAAATCTCGGCATTGGCGCCAGCCCCGGGTCGTTACGTCACATATGTGGGGGAATGAAATCGTGTCTGGCTTGATAGTCTTGAGAAGGCTTTGATTTCTTCCGCTCCCTTAAACATCGCCATTAAACCAATGCCAAAGTATCGCGTTTAATACGCGATCCCGCTTAATACGCGACAGAGTTTTGGTCCCATGAAGCAAAAAAATATCTCGCTTCAGGGAAACAGGCTAGCGAAATTTGGGGAAAAAAATAGATTTTTACTTTTTTATATCATTAAATAGTTTAAACTTTTATCTTTCAAATGATGTGTCACACATGTTTAGAAATTAAAAAAAATAAGTATTGGAATTATTCATTCTTTCTAAGAGTACTTCACAGCTTAATGGCCATTTAAATCTTTAATTGACTTTTTCTCAAAACTTGGATTTTTAATGTTTGTGTTCTTTTTTTTTTTTTTTAATATCTATTAAATTTAAGAACTTAATTTTTTTAATACTTTTACTATGTCATATTGTATAGGGGAGAGTGTTGTACCTTGGGACGCTTGTACCTTGGGACATTGATAATTTCTAATAAACTATTGGCAACAGTTATCTTTTGTGTATTTCTAATAGTGACCTATAACCAACAGATCTCATCATAATAACAGACAACATCAGAAGCATTGAATTTTAACAGCTAGGTGAAAAAAATAAATTTCATTAGTCCAAAGTAAATATTTTCCTCCATTCTAACTTCATTTTTTTTCTATGTATTTCTACAACAAGTCAACTGCAATTTATTTTTTTATAAAAGAGAAGATTTTTAAATGTTTTGGGCATGAGAAAATAATGATAGTTCTTCTAGATTTACCGCCATTTTTATTTTATTTAAACCGTGTGGTGATTGTACCTCGGGACAGTAAAATATGTTGTACCTTGCGACATGTCCAATGGTACAAGAAATACGTGGTTCGTAATAATTTGGATAAATAAAAGTATGTTTATTACTTATTTTACAGAAAATTTCACAAATCATGTGAAATGCAATAAATAAAACAACTCAACTTCATTTTGGATCTTGAACTTGAGTTTCATTCTCTATTTCCTTGGAAGAAAAAAAAAAGGGTTTTGTTTGTTGGCATAAAATTAGTTATTGTTATTGTACAAAATATTGTATTAGTTATTGTACAAAATTATTATGAGTTATATGCCTATTCCCTGAATTATGCAGTATGTCCCAAGGTACAACAGGATGTTGTACCTTGGGACAGTTTGCCTTCCCTACTTTAAATGAATGGCATTTTTTTATTATCAAACTGTCTGAATTTCTAAAATTATATTATAGAGAAATATGTTGGTGTATTGAAATGTTGCCTTTAAATTTTAAATCTGATTATAATCATTGAAGTAAAAAATTAAAAATGTGAAAATTGTCCCAAGGTACAACACTCTCCCCTACTTTAACACAGGGATTTAATGATTTTTTGAGAAATATTCATTTTAGACAGTGAAATCTTACCAAAAATGCTAATTTAAAAATGCCTTTCAATAAATAATTAATAATTAATTTTTCAGGTTCACTTAGAAAGAAAATAATCTCTTAAAATACGTAACGAATGTTACTCAAACTACTCTAAAAATTCTTGACCTCTATATTTCACCATTTCTGAGAAAAAGGTGCATAAAGTTGGTATACTTTAACATGGCGGAGATAGAGCTTTCCCGGTTTCTTTAAAAGATACACACACACACACACACAAACACAAACACACAAAAAAAATAAATAAATAAAAATAAAAAAAACAGTGGCACTCCGGGAGTGCCAATAGAAGTGAAAACTTCAACAATTACGTGTATGTTTTTTTAATCGTCAGGAAATGTTTTATTGTGCAGGAAATACTTTATGCATATTATATTTATTATAGTACATTAATTGATATATTTCTTTACGTAATTTATAAATGTCGCATAAATGAATGAATGAAAATATTAAAAATTACATTAATAAATACAGCATACCTATATATAAGTTCATTTATGTGTAATATATTTGCGGTAAAAAAATAAATAAATACAGAAACAGGAATTTAATATAAATATTCAGAAATAATCAATACAAGATAGATAAATTAATTTTTTTAGCTATTGTAACTGATAAGTCCCTTTTAATAATAATCTAACTTAACCTAATCTAACATAACAAGATAATTAACATAATCTTTATTTTAATATATCAAAACATACATTAAGTATACTAACAAATTAATTAGAGGAATATATTATTGCAGATGAAGTACACCATATTTTTATTTGGCAAACATATTTAATACGGTACTATTCATTCCTATATTTATTTTATATAGATTACAACGATTATGTTCCCTTGAACTCTTCAAATATGCGAGAGTTATTGCACATACATACACTTTTTATAAATTGTTTCTGCGTTCTGTCGCGTATTATAGGTACTTCATTCGTATTTGTATCAATCATTAAAACCTACTATTAACATATATGCATATTATCATAAAGAATCCATCTAAGGATGAAAATGAACCTATGCGTATCTTCTTCCGAAGAACCCCATTGTTTCAATTTGTGTTCCAGCTGTGTTTTAAATGCCTGATTTCTCCTTCATCGCAATTATATTGAGAGATTAGGTCGTTTAAAATATCCTAGCGCTTAACAAGCTCTATGCTTGACCTACTTGTTAGAACAAATACCTCAAAAAATCTTACAACACAGCTTGAGGGGACTCACATTTTTTGTGGTGTCACATTACATATGAAAAGTGCATTTGTTTGAACTGCTTAGATTTTTTTTTCTCTTTTTAACTGAAATTACTGAAGAATTTAACCCTTTGAAGAGTGTAGGTACATCATTTATGTAGTAATTTAAATCCCCAACTGCCAAAATTTGTACCAGGATATTTTAATTTGCTTTTATAATGGATATAAAAAAGTATTTATTTTCAAATGAATTTGTCAATAGATTCTGGTGAGTTTTCAACATTTCAACAAGAGAATTATATTATTTATATTATTATATTATTATATATAGTATTTAAAGTGAAATTTAAAAAAAATGTATTTAAAGGTCCCTTGTCCACTGAAATATAAAAATCTCTTTAGAGTTTTCAATTAAAAGTTATTTTTATACATGAGGACATGAGTTAAACAAAACTCGCCTTATCCAAAATTTTCAAAAAACGAGTTTTCTCTATCAAACTATTCTATTGGTGAGCCAGCATCGAAAAAACACTACAAGCTACAAAGCAAGTTAGAAATTGCTCGTCAAACGTGGCAAATGAGGTGCGTTCGTACTATAACTAGTTTTATAAATATTTTTTTGCACCGCATATTGTACTGAATGTATATTTTAGTGCACTTCATAAGTGCATATCCATTTCATTCTGTTTGAAAGTCTGTAACATCATTAAAATGCACTTGAAAGAATTTTTTCCAATTGGCCTTAATGTAACGGAAAACTTTTGACTGTCCCTGCAATTAATATACATCCGATTTTCATAAAATTTGAAATGACTCCACAAAATTTTGCAACAATTATACTTTGGCGCGAGTGGCGCAAATGGGATACGAACCACGGATTTCATGATCAGGAGGCGAGAACGCTAGCGTCGAGCAAAAGTCCAAGCCAGTTACTCTAATCTAGTAACTCGCTTTATTCTACTCATGTGAGATGAGATGGCTACAATACATTTAAACATTCAGACCATTCGGAAGGCTGTAATATCATTAAAATGCACTTGAATTAATTTTTTTCCCCATTGGCCGTAATGTAACAGAAAACTTTTGACTGTCCCTGTCATTAAACTATACATCCGATTTTCATAAAATTTGAAATGACTCGACAAAATTATGCAACAATTATATATTTTAAATTTCAAACGATTCGGTCGGGTAGTTTTTGCGCTGTTATATGCGGACGGACAGACAGACAGACGGATTGAACGACGACTATAGGTGCTACGTATTTATATAATTACGAACTCACCTAAAAAAATTAGATTTGTCGCGTATTTCTGGCATCGTAAATTCTTAATTTACAGTGAAAACAAATGGACGCTGTCAGAGGTTTTTCGTGATTTCCCAAAATTTGATTTTCTGGATAAGGAGGGTTTTGAAACTCACGTCCTCATATGTTCTGTCCGCCGAGCAATATTATCTTCTATCAGTAGCGCCAACTTTCCAAAAATATCGGTTGGGCTAAAAAAATTTTGAGTAAAATAACACGATTTTTTCCCCTTAGTGTGTATGTGTGTGGAGCGAGAGAGAGGGAAGGAGCGAATCACTAAATATAATAATTCGAAATTAAATCATCTTTTTCCTAAGCAAATTTTTAAATTATTATAATTTAATTATAATTTATAAATAATTTTACTAAATTGTATTCTTATAAGTTCCTCCTTGTAAATATATTAATATTTATTTTAAATAACATTGGAATTTCTAACTATTGAAAGTGCAAAAAAATAAATGTCAATCAATAAAGTCGGAATAAAATCCGTAAACTTGGAATAAAATCCGTAAAGTACCGTTTTAATGAATGTTTCCTTTTTTTTTACGGATTTTATTCCGAGCTGGGATGGAAAATTTTCCGGTACGATAAGGGCAACTATTTTTCCGATTCCTACAGGAATACTGTTTGGATTTTTTTACAGTGCATACATTTTAGTCATTTCAGTACTTTATTAATTCAAGACATCAAAACTGATGGCAAAATAGGCAGCAAATTTGTTTTCGCGAGAAATTTAACTATACATCCGCTGAGGGGGTTTTCAGTGCTTCTATAAGTCTAATTGGTGTCCAACAATTTTTCAAACAAAATTACTTTGAGAACGTTAATAAAACCAAATTTTATTTCAGCGATGAAATAAGTAACAAATTAAATTACGAAGAATTAAATCAATTGAAATTAGGTGGGCGGATAGATCAAATTATTGGGTGGGCTCACGTCCCACGGACTTATATAAGTTGGCGCCAATGTGTTCTATAATCTGGAACTTCTGGATCACCTGGTACGAATAAAACTAGTCGGATGTACCAATCCCAAAACTTTCTTCTATCTCATACATGTCAATACCTCAAAATTCGTTATCACAGTGCCAAAATTAAATGGCAATCTATGATCATCATGAGGTTTCTAAAAAGATGTAATTCCGTGCATTAGTTCTTGAGATAGGACTATTGCTGAAATCGTGTAAATCCAACAAAATGCACATAGCAGCGTCACCTATAGGGCGATTTACACCAGAATCTAATCTCATCATCAACTTATATGAACGTCTAACTGAATATGATGTTTGGGGAAAATTCGTGCATTAGTTCATGAGATAGAGCTATTGCGCAAATCATGACAAATGCAGCATAGCAGCGCCACCTGTTGAGAGATTTACACCAACACAAAATCAGTAGCAATATTAATCAAGGTATATACTTGAATCTGAAGTTTGATGAAAATTCGTGCATTAGTTCTTGAGATAGAGCTATTGAGGAAATCGTGCAAAATGCAGCACAGCAGCGCCACCTATTGGACGATTTACACCAACACGTAGTCAGTATCATTTCATATCAAAGACCAACTGAATCTGAAGTTTGATGAGAATGTGTGCATTGGTTCTTGAAATAGAGCTATTACAGAAATCCTGCAAAATGTAGCCTAGCAGCGCCACCTGTTGGGCGATTTACACCAAAACGTACACAGCACCAACTCATATCAAGGACGAACTGAATTTGAAGTTTTATAAAAATTCGTGCATTAGTTCTTGAGATAGAGCTATTGCGGAAATCCTGCAAAATGCAGCATAGCAACGCCACCTGTTGGGCGATTTACACCAAAAACTAATCAACACCAATTTATATCAGGGACTACCTGATTATAAATTTAAATTAAATTCCGTGCATTAGTTCTTGAGATAGAGCGCTCACAAAATTTGTGTCTCATACAGACAGACGGACAGATAGGTAGACAGACAGACATTTTGTAAAAACATGTTTTTCGGAATCTCTGACCCCTAAAACGCATAAATCCGTCGAAAACCGAAAGTCGAAATTTTTCACGAATCCAATACTTTCTTCTTGTAAAGATAGAAGAAAGTAAAAAAAAAAAAAAAATATTTTCAACGTTCTTTGAATAGATATTTTAAATATTATCAGTGGAAAACAGTTTTATGTTTTAATAACTCAAAGGTATGTGGAAAAAAAACCCGCTAATGAATGAATATAGTGTATATTAATAGGGGATGTTAATCTAGAGAATACCATGAAATCGTCGTGTTTTCAAATAAGGTTAGAAAATTGAGCTCCGGTTCGTATATCAGGTCGTTTGAAAACTGCATATTTATAAGCGTGATAAATGAAGGTCTATTAAATTTGTGCGTAACGTGTTTCCACAATTCCTCCAACATGTGTTTAAATTAGCTAAAATGAAGTACCTTGTTAGCTTTAATACGTAAAATATATCCACTAGCGTAAGAAAGAGCGGAAATGATCAGAATAAATTAGGTATTTTTCAAGGTTTCATAAAATAGTTTTTTAACATCCGAACACATAATGTAAAAGAAATATTGTAATCATGTGTGTGTCTTGGAGAACATGATAAGTGCCAAACGGTACTTCCTACCCTGTAAAAAGAGACAAGCTTTTCTTAATCTAGGAAAATATTATATAAACACGAACGAAAATGTACAATAACCCCTCCCGAGTTACCCGTAATTCCGAAAAGTGTTCTTTATCTTAGTAACCTCCGAAACCAATACATTTTTGAGATTTAAAGAATTATTTTTAAAATCGACGAGGCTCGACGGTTGTACGTGCGGAGTGCGGTTTCCCACCTTGCTTTAGTCAATTAATTGTTCTTTGTGTGTTTTGCCTCGTTTAACAACATCACCTTCGGCGCCCTCTAGCACCTTTGCGTTTTATTTCCGACCATGCATTCTTTGATGAAAGTTGTTTGCTTGGATGTGTACTATCACCTCTTAAAGTTTTGCCCATCTTTTATGAAATACCCTGTATATTTATGCATATTTAAATGCATAGTTTGTTCACCTAAAACAATATTCTTGACTTAAAAAAATAGCGACTATTCACTACCCCGACCTGCAAGAATCCGAAAGCATAAAAAACATAGTCAACCTGATCCCCGCAAAAAAAATTAAAGCCAATCCGATTCTATGATTACGTTTCAAACATAACTGGCAGCTATACGCTTAAAACTTTTGAGTTAAAAAACAGAAGGAGAAAAAAGCTGTCTAGAAAACCTTTGAAAATTAGGTTTATTTTAATTAGCTTTACTTTTTATTTCCTAGTAATTAAAACTGAATTCATACTTCATTTTAATTGCATTCCGTGAGGACTATGCATATTTTCAAAGATCAAAGAACTCCTTAATCCGAATCTTCGCATTTTATTTCTTTTAATAGTATTTTAACAATTTTTCTTTATGTTTACGATCGAAAAATTTTGGTTAATGTCTCTTTATTTCTGTAAATTTATTTTTGTGTTATATGTTTTCTTTCTACGAATGTCTGCATATATTATACAACACTAATAGTTTTTACAGTGTATTAATCAGTTTTAACCGAATTATGGGTTTTTCGAATGCTATCGATTCTCAAGTAAACATTTTCATGTTCAACCAACATGTTTTACAGACAATCCTGATAAATTAACAGGATTAAGAGTCCACAGTAGTCACTCGGAAAAAGTCGAACGCTAATGGTAAGTGTATCGGAGCGTTATTTTCAAATTTCTGGCTCAAATTTTAATATTTTTGAATGATATTTTTTTTTTGCATAGGATAGCTGAGGACGATCTATAACAGGGCTAGTTTTTACTTTTTCGATTTTAGTTATAGTTTTTTTTTTTTTTAAATAATAGGATAGCTTTAATTTCGGAACCGGTTCCAACCGGTTGCAAGCTGAAAAGATGCAAAGGCAAAAGAAATCATCCTTTTAAAAATATTTTTGTTTTGTCTAACCAATTATGCTTTTGGAACAAGATAAAGTAATGCATCTATAACTCATTCTAAACTGTATTATTACTAATCGATGTATTAAATGAATTTTATAACAAATTATTTTAATGGTACTTATAAGTACCGTCAGTAGATAAAGGGGAAACTGTTTTTATAAAGAATCTTTTAAATCTCGAAAATATATTGGTTTCTGAGGTTTCTAAAGGTAAATGAACGCTTGGCGGAATCGTGGGTAACTGGGAAGAGGTTATTGTATATTTTCGTTCGTGATTATATTATATTTTCTCAGTTTCAGAAACATTTGTCTTTTTTTTTTTTAACCCTCTGAGTGGTTTGGGCGTATTTTTAAGTTTCCCAAAAACAACTTTAATCTATTGTAGGCAAAAATATTTCAACAGAATTGTATTTCAAGATGTCTATCAAATAAAGGGGCATAAATTGTATTTTAGAAACAAATAGGGAAAGAAAAATTTCATTAAAATTATTTTTATAAGCATTTTTATGAAAATGCAGGAAAGCCCTCAAGACGCTCCGAGAGTTAAGAATGTGCTTATCACGTACGTTGTATCTTTATTATTACCAAACAAACAAACAAAATATTAAAAAATATATAATTCAAAATCCAAAAAAAAAAAATAATCATGTATATATATTTTTTGTTATAATTCGGATATTTGTTTGTTTGTGTGTTTGCTTTTCAGGTGGGGAAAGAGTAATAAGCTACATAAAAAAGAAACGTCGGCTTAAAAATATGGATCCTAGGCTTCAAAATCGTGTCAAAATTAATTTCTCAAGATTAATTTTGCTATACAATTAAGACATTTTTTTTATCGTTTTTCTCTATTTATATAACTAAATATTTCATTTTTTTCTTTATAAAACATTAATAAATTACATGCAAAAAAAAGTAGTAGTCAAAATTAATGGCAGCCTTCATGAACCACGATCAAACTTATTTTTCGTTATTTAATACCTTTCCGTTTACATTAACTTGATTTCATGGTTATTCCTTATTGTGTTTTTTAACCCCTTGGGGATGAGCGACTTTTACAGAATTTTTAATCTTTAACCACCGGTTTTTTTAAACAGAAATTTTTGCCAAATTCAATCGGGAAAATGCTCGGATTAAATAAGGCAAAATTTACAATAAAATTTTACTGCTGAGAATAATGACTGATTCCGAGCACCTTACGCTGCACGTATACCGGTCGCTCGTCTCCAAAAAGTTAAAAAAAGGGGATTTTTTTTTTTTTTTTTTTTTTTTTTTTTTTTTTTTTTTTTTTTTTTAAGAGGCGTAATGAAACAAAAATGCTTTTTTTTAATATAAGAAAACAGAGTTTTTACTAAATTTTTACAACTATCCTATACACTTTCTATACTTTTTTCCATGCAAAATTAATTAGCATTTGGAAATCAGATCCCTAAAGTTGAAGAGAACAATATAAATGAAAACAAATATGGACCAGAAAGAAAAAATCATGCGTCAAGCATGGATTATTAAACACACTCCACCACATTCAGAATAATGTAACAAAACTTCATCGTTTAATAAGCTGAAATATCATGTCTGATTGAACCATTTGGAAACACGTAACACATTTGAAAACCTAATTTCAGAATTTCCATTTACAGTCGGAAAATCATCCGAATTCTTTGAGCAGCCCTGTATTCGATATATACGTTTGCATCTATGAACTACATGTTTGCTAAAATTTAGTTCAGTTAGGAAATACATACCACAGTTGAAAATTCCCCTTCGGCAGTTTCCGCTAATAAGAAAAACGATACGTGAATTCTTTTGTGCAGCCCTGTATACGAGAATTTATATACAATGAGTAACATGAAAAATATTAGTTAAATTTAAAAGCGCATACCGAAATTGAAAACTCACTTTCAGCAGCTCAAAGGCAGTATGTAATCGAATGTAACCGATTTCTTTTGTGTGTCCCTGTAAGCGAAAGATAAATGCCATGAATGCTCTATTCTGTATTAATCATCTTGTACTGAAATTCAGTGATTTACAGTCGGACCTCGTTATCCCGACACCCGGTTTTCACGTCACTCCTTCAAAGTCCCGATTTTCTGTATATGATTTCAACGTAAATAAACTCCGGATTTTACGTCGTTGAATAATTTTCAACTCCGGATATCCCGACGGTTTAGAAAAATTGTCCATTTTTCACAATCCATCTTATAAGCACGGAAATTAAGCGGTAAGAAATGGTTTGGCCAAACTTTTCACAAAGTGTTTAAAATACCCACTGAGATAAACAAGAAATTTTACTTCAATCCTTTATCTGAATAAATAAACCCACACACTATGAATGACCCACTTAAGCTCCAGAGAGACGTATCAGTCTACTCTCGTTTTTTGTTGTTGTTGTTGTTGTTCTGGCCAGGCGGCGGTTTATTGTGGTTGCACGACGTTTTTCATCCGACTAAAACCGAAGCATTGCATTGCATTGAAACGATCAGAAATTATTTAACATCCATTTCTGAAACAACGAATATTGATTATAATTCATTATATAATATTGAAAAAAGAATTATAGAAGCACATCTAGTGATAAGCAAACCTTAATTTATCAATATTTCATGTAAACAAGTCATCCTAAAGCTGAATTTTATACTTTTCAATTTTGTTTTTGTGTTTATTTTGTTTAATACTAATGTTTTATTACTTAAAACTGCAAGAACAGTTATGAATTTAAAATTGTCTTAAATTAATTAAAAATGCAGCTTTTTAAAAAGTTATTTTTCTCCAACCCCGGTTACCGCGACACTCCGCTTATGACGACACGTTTTCCTGGTCATTAGAGTGTCGGGATAACGAGGTCCGACTGTATATCAATTTCAATTCATTTTAAACAGCGTAATGTCATCACTGTAAACTAAAATGTCTGAAATTCAGACACTTAAGTGTCTGAAACGTAGTGTTCAATTTTCAGACGTTTTAAAATGTCTGAAAATTTTCAGACACTTCTTGCGTCTGAATTTCAGACACTTAAGTGTCTGAAACAGCAGTGTTCGATTTTCAGACGTTTTAAAGTGTCTTAAAATTTTTAGACACTTCTTGCGTCTGAATTTCAGACATTTCAAATGTCTTAATTACGGCCATCTTTGTCCCGTTATTTTTTGTCAATATGAAGCCATCTTTGACCACTTTTCTTTCTAAACTATATACGCAGCCATGTTTGACCACATTGAATCATTTTTTACAAATGGGAATCATTTGTTACCATAAAGCAAAGCTGATTGCAGCGTGAGAAAACTGGGATATTTCTGTGCCCCCTGATTTTAGGGCACCCCAAATTGGGTATGAAATTTTCAAAAAGCTGATATTTTAAATATGTTTTGACCTTGGGATGATTATAATCAGTATATTCACCTAAATATGTATTTACGTGATATCATATATGCCCTATGGCGTCAAAAATGTTAATTACTTTTAAAGACAACTTCAAATGAATTCTAGGCCAGAGACTTGGTATTTCTTCTCCCCCCCCCCCCCCCCCCCCCACCGCCTTCATATACTGTTACAAAAAAAAAATTGTAAAGCAAAAGACCCATAGAAACAGCCCACTTTGTCCAAGCTGCAATCAGCTCTGCTTTATGGTAACAAATTATTCCCATTTATAAAAAATGATTCACCCCTTTCGGAATGAAACCCATCCTTGTTTTGTTGAACAATTTTCTTCCCATTTAAATTAGATATTTCCAGTGAATTAATTTTTTTGCATTTTCATATCTGTGTTAAATAAAATCTAACACTAGATTCCACAAAATTGGAAGTATATGAGATTCCAAAAAAAAAAAAAAAAAAAAAAAAAAAAAAAAAAAATTGAGTAAGGAACTCTTACTTTTTTTTATGTCTCTTCGTTTTTATCATTATACTATTTATCATACAAATAAATACATAAACATTTGATAACCGCATATCGGCGGCTAAGGCGATAGTAGTTATAGGATTCTGGATGGACAGCATGCCTATTTGACACTTTTTAAGCGATAAATAATATAGTAAATATCACTGTACAAATCTATTTTCGATAGTCTTAAGTTTTTTTTAATTTTAAGAAATTTACGAAGTTAATTTTAGTAATATGTGAAACTGCTCAAAAGATAAAGAAAATCCTTGATATAAAAAATTAACTCATTATCTCTGTCTGTTAAAATTCTCTGGTTAATTTATATTCTGCTGTATTGGGAAATAGGAACAATAAATGAAATTGTATTTTAAAGCTTACTGTGTAAGTAACATTGACTTTTGGGTATGTTGCAGATGTGCAACACGATGATACTAAGGGTTAACCTTGTAGCATCTCAATGCAAGTTTATTATTTTATTTATATTTGGTCATAAAAACATACTAAATTTAAATGAAACTAACATAACGTGCGTTGAGTTGCTACATTATCAAATACAAAACAAAAT
The DNA here is from genome assembly GCA_963932465.1 of Maratus speciosus. NCBI lineage: Eukaryota > Metazoa > Arthropoda > Arachnida > Araneae > Salticidae > Maratus > Maratus speciosus. The sequence continues at coordinate 594,773,679 of OZ010788.1, read as the reverse complement.
AATCCTAAAAATCCGATCCCCCCCCCCCCCCGAACCTCATAAAAAAAAAGGTCATTCTTTATTGTTATGGGTCTCTCTTCCTCTCCCCATATTAAATACATAAAAAGTAACTTGAGATTGAAGTCAAAAACATTTTCTTTCTGTTAACATGACGTTAAAAATAACTTACTTCGCTAGAAATTAAAAAAAACAAATGATGATAATATAAAAATATATGTGCAGATCAAACATAATTATAAGAATATTTATATTTTCAAACCTCATTACCTTACCAAAATATTAAATATCAGCACATTTTTTAAATAGGATTTTATTAAACTTGATTTTTTAAAATAATTTTTTAGCACAGATTGGAATAATTACGATGTTTTTTAGCATAGCTTGGATTAATTACAACGATTTATATTCCTTGTTTAAAGTATATTTTCAAGATGACTTTGTGGCTTGAAAATTAAATATGTTGTTGAGATGGAACACAGAAAATCAAAGCAGATTTTGTACCTTTTAAGTAAACTTTCGGTAGAATTATTTAAAAAAAAAAAAAAAAAAAAAAAAAAAAAAAAAAAAAAAAATGAATACTATAGAGGTAGGATTTATTTTCCATCGGAAAAACTCAAAGTATTTATAAAATATTCAGATATTGGAAATAATTTCACTCTGGTGCTTTCACGATTTCCTTTCATGTTCTATAACCATCATATAACGCAATCATAACATTTATCATATGTAAGTTTAAATTTGATAATATTGAAACATTTACTTCGAAAATATACTCTGTAAGAGAATTAAATGTAATGATACTCTTGTCATTGTTGCAAAAAATGAAAATTAACATGTAAAATTATATCATAAATATAAAGTACTGAAAATTGAAAGAAAAGAAAAACAAAAAACAAACGATGATAATATAAAAATATGTTTCAGATCAAACATAATTATAAGAATATTTATATTTTCAAACCTCATTACCTTCCCAAAATATTAAATATCAGCACATTTTTCTTAATAGAATTTTATTCAACTTGATTTTTTAAAATAATTTTTTAGCACAGCTGTTTTTTAGCATAGCTTGGATTAATTACAACGATTTCTATTCCTTGTTTAAAGTATATTTTCAAGATGACTCTGCGGCTTGAAAATTAAGAATGTTGTTGAGATGGAACACAGAAAATCAAAGCAGATTTTGTACCTTTTAAGCAAGCTTTCAGTAGAATTATTAAAAAAAAAAAAAATGAATACTATATAGGTAAGATTTATTTTCCATTGGAAAAACTAAAAAAATATTTATAAAATATTCAGATATTCCAAATAACTTCACTCTGGTGCTTTCACTATTTCTTTTTATGTTCTACATCCATCATATAAAGCAATCACAACATTTATCATATATAAGTTTAAATTTGATAATATTGAAAAATTTACTTCGAAAATATACTCTGTAAGAGAATTAAATGAAATGATACTCTTGTCATTGTTGCAAAAAATGAAAATTACTATGTAAAATTATATCATAAATACAAAGTGTACTGAAAATTGAAAGGAAAGAAAAAGAAAAGCAAATGATGATAATATAAAATTATATTTGCAGATCAAACATAATTATAAGAATATTTATATTTTCAAACCTCATTACCTTCCCAAAATATTAAATATCAGCACATTTTTGTTAATAGGATTTTATTGAACTTGATTTTTTAAAATAATTTTTTAGCACAGCTTTGATTAATTACAACGATTTCTATTCCTTGTTTAAAGTATATTTTCAAGATGACTCTGTGGCTTGAAAATTAAATATGTTGTTGAGATGGAACACAGAAAATCAAAGCAGATTTTGTACCTTTTAAGTAAACTTTCGGTAGAATTATTAAAAAAAAAAAAAAAAAAAAAAAAAAAAAAAAAAAAAAAAAAAAAGAATACTATAGAGGTAGGATTTATTTTCCATTGGAAAAACTAAAAAATATTTATAAAATATTCAGATATTCCAAATAACTTCACTCTGGTGCTTTCACGATTTCCTTTCATGTTCTACATCCATCATATAAAGCAATGACAACATTTATCATATATAAGTTTAAATTTGATAATATTGAAACATTTACTTCGAAAATATACTCTGTAAGAGAATTAAATGAAATGATACTCTTGTCTTTGTTGCAAAAAATGAAAAGTAATATGTAAAATTATATCATAAATACAAAATGTACTGAAAATTGAAAGGAAAAAAAATGATGATAATATAAAAATATATGTGCAGATCAAACATAATTATAAGAATATTTATATTTTCAAACCTCATTACCTTCCCAAAATATTAAATATCAGCACATTTTTCAATAGGATTTTATTCAACTTTATTTTTTAAAATAATTTTTTAGCACAGCTTGTAATAAATCATATATAAGGTTAAATTTGATAATATTGAAACATTTACTTCGAAAATATACTCTGTAAGAGAATGAAATGAAATGATACTTTTGTCATTGTTGCAAAAAATGAAAATTAATATGTAAAATTAAGTATAATATAAAGTATTGAATGTTGAAAAAAAAGAACTTAATAATGAAATATCATTTGAAATTAGATTCTTTTTATTTATGTATGGGCATTTGTTTATATAGATTAAATGATAATTGCAATTTGATCAAGCTATTTAGCAAGCATTAATATCTAAATATATGCATTGTTTTTTTTAATAACAAGCAGGGAAAATTACTTCTGGACTACAAAATATTTATTTATAAAATAGAGGTCTAAAGAAATATTAAACAAATTCATTATTTTGAAAATGATATGCATTTATTGAAAACACACAAATGAACACACAAGCCTTTTAAAACAAAACTATTTTTATTGGATGTAAAAAAGAACCAAATATGCAAATTATTAAAATAAAAATAATTTAGATTTTAAATAGCATTATATGTTTAATTATCTAATAAAAGTCACTATTTTTCTATAAAATTTCAGCTTGAAATAAAGTTCACATAATCGTACAAAAGGGTTCTTTCTTACCTTTTACCAGTGTAATCCATTTTCACAAACATGAAATAAAGTATTTCACGAAGTAGCGATAAAACACTATTTTTAAAAAAGTTATATGCACTTTAAAAAATATTCTTGATACTGCATACATCTATCGTGATACAACATATTTTTTTAATGCGCTACATAATAAAAATCATTACGAATGCGATATTTAAAAATCCGCATGCATTTCTGAACACACAGTCAAAAATAACTAGACATTTCTTTCTTTAAGAAGAACGTTATACGTAGTGTACATCCAAATACATGGTGTTCTAATATTGTAATAATATTTCTTTCAAGCACTGCACAACTAAAGAAAACTGCATTTAACTAAAGAAATCAGGAGCTTATCACAAAGCTAACGGTCGTTTAAAATCACCGTCACTTGAAATATTAAAAATACATGGTGTTTCAATATTGTAATAATATTTCTGTCAAGCACTGCGCAACTAAAGAAAACTGCATTTAACTAAAGAAATCAGGAGCTTATCACAAAGCTAATGGTCGTTTAAAATCACCGTCACTTGAAATATTAAAAATACATGGTGTTTCAATATTGTAATAATATTTCTGTCAAGCACTGCACAACTAAAGAAAACTGCATTTAACTAAAGAAATCAGGAGCTTATCACAAAGCTAATGGTCGTTTAAAATCACCGTCACTTGAAATATTAAAAATACATGGTGTTTCAATACTGTAATAATATTTCTGTCAAGCACTGCACAACTAAAGAAAACTGCATTTAACTAAAGAAATCAGGAGCTTATCACAAAGCTAATGGTCGTTTAAAATCACCGTCACTTGAAACATTAATCGGCCAACAATCTTACATTAGACACATCTTCACAATAGAAATACCCAAGGTTCCAAGGTTCTTCTACAAGGTTCGAAATACCCTGTCAGCATATTTTTCCGCGCCCATTATTTCCGTTAATGACGCAATCGTTGGCTGAGAGACTGGCAGCTCAAACTCGGTCCTGATTTGCAGAATGAATTTCAGTTGATTTTTATCATCGGGAAATGAAATAATGTAGGAATAACGAATACAATTTTTTCTTCTTCATTAGTATATTTTTTAATGCGTTACAATTATCTATTATAAGATATAATTATTACAGTTAGGACGCTTTCAGACAAAGGCATAAAATAAATATTTTGTCGTCAAACTTTCAAATAACTTATCAAATTTTAATAAATTAGTAATAAATTGCTACATTTCAAATTAAACTTAGTAAATCCAGGGATTATTTTAATATAGCGACTTTTTATACCATACTTTTTATTATCTAATTATAAAACAGTAATGTGTAAATATGGCAGAAGATTTTTATTAAGGGACATTGACTTAGCATATGGGAAGCAGAGGAGAATTACCCCGATAGAAACTAGTTAAGGCGGGCAGCAGCTGTTGCATAAAAATTATAGCATGAAACTATAATAGCTACTAAGGTAGGGTCGCAGTATTTTAAATTGCTTCTGGTGCACAAAAACCTACGCTAAGCCATTAGGTGAGCATGTGTGTCGGGGGGAGGGGGTGGTGCCTAGCTGGTACGTTATTTTAATACAATTATTTGGAGAACTTTATATTTTGTGAAAGGCAATTCGTTAATTACTTTATTGCACTAAAAATAACTTAGTTCCAAAACTTAGTAAACGAACTAGTATTGCAATTTTGACAAACGCCCCATGGTCTAATCACGTCGCTTGTTTTATAAAGTAATACCAAATTTAATGCATGGAATTTTAAACGTCTTTCAACCGTTCGAAAGCGTTTTCTAATTCTGCTTACATTTATATTGCAATTGTATATACAGTCATCATACATATGATACAATTGTATTACATTCAGACACTTAGGTGTCTGATTTCTAAATGTCTTAATTTCAGACGTATTATCATTTTTAAGACACTTTATTTAGTTCATCCATACCATGATCACAGTAAGACATTTACGTGTCTTAAATTTAGACATCTATGATGTCTGAAATTTCATATTCAGACACTTAAGTGTCTGAAATACTTTTTCAGTCACATATGTGTCTGAATTTAAGACGCCTCTATTTGCAGTGATTAAAATACAATGCAAGCGATTTTTCCCTATTGATCATGATGTAACAGAATTCTTTTGAGGGACCCTGTAAATGAACTATTAATGCTACACACTTCAATTCAAAGGGAACATGGCATTGTAAACGTCATTAACATATATCAATTTCATGAAAATCCGAGTATATTTACTTGAGTTAGAGCGTGGTCGGAAAGACAAACCGAATTCATAAGCACTTTTCAACTGAAAAGTGTTAAAAATTACAAATTTTAGCAAAAAGTTGTTTTTTTTTTTTTTTTTTTTTCTTTTGTTAGACTTTTGTAATCCGAAAAAAAATCATGCAGTAGAAAAAATAGTTATTTTTTTTCTTAACAAATTCGTCTTTTTTTTAAGACATTTGATGTTTAAACAATATTCTTAACTACTCAAATAATAATTTTAAGAAAAGTTTTGCTGTGAATCCCCTTAATTCTTTATCTACTGACGTTACTTATAAGTATAATTAAAATAACTAGTTATAAAATTCATTTAATACCCCGATTAGTTGTAATACAGTTTAGAATGAATTTTTGATACATTACTTTATCTTGTTCCAAAAGCATTATGGGTTACGCAAAACAAAAATAGTTTTAGAATGATGATTTCTTTAGCCTTTGCATCTTTTCAGCTTTCTTGTTTGTTTGTTTGGAAGTGGGGGGATTTTTCAACCCGGAAATATTTCTATATTTGTATTGTAAGAACATTATATTTGAACATATCCTAATTCTACCAAATACTAAGGGAAATATTTAAAATAAAAGATTTGAGTGGGGTTATAAATATTGCACAAAATCCCTATAAATTCAAATTTAATTAATCCTTCTAAATCTCTCTAAAATCCTTCTAAAATTTATTGAATGATTATGTAAATCTTCTAATGTAGTTTAAACAATTCACGAAAAATGCTTTAGAAGATAAAATTTTCATGAAATCATAATTAATTACATAAAGGATTAAACTAGAAACAATCGATTGTAAACATTTCACCATAAATATATGAAACTAAAGCAGTTTGAATAATATAATTTTTCATCACTATGCACAAGCAAAATAAGAAGCTTACATTACAAGAAACGCCACATTTGAAATTTGAGATCCACGGATGTCGTCTGCGCATACTTCTATTTTGATTACTAGACATACATACTAGAATCAAACAACGCGATTTAAACCATTAATACTTATCTTACTTAACATTTCTATCTCATGCATAATGCAGTATTAACATGAAGTATTATTAACTGTTTCTGAATTAAAAATCAGTGCAAAATTTTCTTTTTATTTTAATGATGTGAAATACGTTCCCGTGCGCTAGAAGAATGTTTATAATCATCAATTGGTTAAGGGAACTTAAAAATCAAATCCTTTAAAACTTAAAATGTGGAATTTTTGAAGAAATAGGTATGTTAAAGGGTAACAGTTTCTTAACACCTTAATACAAACCGCACTGTTAATAATTATTTAGTAGAAGGAGCAGTCTCTTGGATTGAACTTAGTAGTTTTTCTCTACTTAAGCTCAATCCAAGGGACTGCTACTTCTACTTTCAACTCTAATAATCATATTGTTTATAATCGTCGATTGATTAAGGGAACTTAAAAATCAAACCCTTTAAAACTTAAAATATTGAATTTTTGAAGAAACCCCATCAAAACGAAGTGGCGTATTTGTGTAAATGAACAGCAATTAGTTAATAATTATTGGCTTTCCTATTTCAAAACGAAGGGACGTATTTGTATAAATGAACTGCAATTAGTTAATATTGGCTCTCCCATTTCAAAACGAAGTGACGTATTTGTATAAAATAAAAGTAATTAGTTAATAATTATTGGCTCTCCCATTTCAAAACGAAGGGACGTATTTGTATAAAAGAACAGTAATTAGTTAATAATTATTGGCTCTCCCATTTCAAAACGAAGAGACGTATTTGTATAAATGAACAGCAATTAGTTAATAATTATTGGCTCTCCCATGACGTATTTGTATAAATGAACAGCAATTAGTTAATAATTATTGGCTCTCCCATGACGTATTTGTATAAATGAACAGCAATTAGTTAATAATTATTGGCTCTCCCATTTCAAAACGAAGTGACGTATTTGTATAAAATAACAGTAATTAGTTAATAATTATTGGCTCTCCCATTTCAAAACGAAGGGTCGTATTTGTATAAATGAACAGCAGGTAGTTAATAATTATTGGCTCTCCCATTTCAAAACGAAGTGACGTATTTGTATAAATGAACAGCAATTAGTTATTAAAATATTCTCCGATGATGGCCTCAGGAAATGCAGGCCGAAAGCCGAATGAGTACTAAGAAGTTTTAAATAAAATGTATATTTTTAACTTATAACATCTATTTTATTACTTTAGTCGCCATTCCGGTGCCCTTAAAGGAAAAGTACACAACAACTCCCACCCCCGTAAAAAAAAGGAATTCAAACAACTCCTAGCTATTGAAGTCAAGTGAGGGTAAATACAATATAGAGGTTAAAGTAATAGCCACCAACCAAATATTTAATATTTACCAAAGAAGCTGTGCTCCCTATAAAATGTAGTATAAAACAAAGGGCAGGCAGAAAGTCCGAACAAACTTTAAAAATACATAAAAAAAGAGCAAAAAATGATATGAAAATGCTGTTTGCATTTAAAGCATTGCCGGACTTTTATTTAACAGAAAAAAAGATGAAGTTGAAAAGTCACCAATAGAGGGCACTAACATGATTGCATCTTACGCAAATACGCAAATAAGGATGATCATATATAAGAATGACTAATCAATGAATCCTTGTTCGATTGAATCGTCAGTTCGGAGTTTAGAACAAGTTACTGCATAATGAGTTTCCCTTTTTAGATGTGAAAAGCATTCATTGCCGCTTTTCTGTTTACGAAATTCATAGGCAACATTTGTTCAGTTACTTGTCCTGGATACCAAATTGATGACCGAATCGAATAAGTAATACCCTGTGTGTAGTCAGTTCTTTCATAAAGGACATTATGCCCGCGACCTGAGTTCGAGGCTAAAATACGTCTGCTAGCGGTATTTACTTTTCATTATTAGCATAGCGCTCTGTGGAGTATGTGTTATTAATGTTTAATTATTATATATATTGCAAAAAAAAAAAAAAAAAAAAATCATTGTTGTACCAGTAGACACTTAATATATTGTAATATAATATCGAAATATTATTCTTTATCCAAGAAAATTCACTAAATTAGCTGAATTTAAGTTAAAATTTATGCACACAACCTGGGTTGAGACTAAAACTTGACTGCTGGCTGTATTTGTGCCTGTGCCTTAGAGGAGGAATCGAGGGAGGAATTAAAGGGATTGTGGGAAGAGGGGGAATTATAGACCCCTTGCATTGACGTCACGTTGCTATTAGCAACGACTGATACTGTAGCTTCTGGAGCACACACGTGGAGCAAGCACAGAACTCTCCGTTTGCCGTTAAAAGCGCGTGTTATCTTCCTCTTTAATTTAGAGCTTCCTTATTTTTATTATTATAGTGCAAATAAGTCTAAAAAATCAAATGGAGAGCACCATATTCACATTATATTTAGGCTCCATACAGGAGCGTCGCCATGGGGGGTTAGGGGGGGAACCCCCCCCCCCCCAATATATGTGAAGTTGAGAAATTTGAGCTTAGAGTTGGGAAATTCTAGATTTTTGAGACATTTCCTTTTTTAGTAAAAAAATTACGAAATTTTGTTTTGGTGATTATGTTTCTGAGTACTTTAACAGTAAACATGTTAAATTATCAAAAGAAATACAAAAAGAAATCAGCCACATTCAATCTATCATTGTGTTTTTCAGTTCTACAAAAATATTATACATCTACCAGACCAAAATTTCTCTACTCCTAACCATCAATAGCTGACTATCCAGTTCCTTCATTTCCTCCAAAACTTTGTTCCTTTCTCAAAAATTTCACCCTATGTCCCTTTCTCGTCCCAAAAGAGAATCCAGCTATTTTAATCCAAAGGGATTGCATCTTCTTTTGAAAATTGGAGATCACTTGTAGCACAACAAAAAGGAATGTAGAAACTTGAAACACAGCTGGGCGGTAAGATTTGCAGAGTTTTCATAAATTGCACTAATTTTTGATCTAATTGCGGGATTTTTGGACAATCCTTTACTCATTTTCATGATTTTTCCGCAAAAATTAGTTAACCCTTCGCTGTCAAGAAAAAAGCGTTATATGAGCAAATATGAATATAAGAAGTCGCTAGTTTAGATAAATTTGTTACATTTTACATTTATTTGTGAGCGGAAATATATATCAGTCCTGTTCGTTTATATTTATAGGTGTTTATGAAATTTTAAACCAAAAATTCAGTGTTGTGTTTTTAAAACTTTACCAAAAAATGACTATAAATCTCAGCACGAAAGAACCCTTCATAATAAGGAAAAATTTTTTCGTGCAAGGTTTTGGAGCATCTAAAAATCCATTCGAGGATGAAAAAGGTAAAAAGTGGACCATTTGAATTTGGAACAGAAATATGACCATGAAAGCAGTCCATCAACTGAAGAAAAAATCGACATGCATTGTAACACTGACACGTTGCACTTGAAAAATTTTTGAATCAATAAAGATTTCCCTATAGACAAGTTCACAAACAGTTATGAATACTAGAATGTAACTGAAGTAGCTGACTTCCGAAAGCACAGTAGAAAAATGGTTTCACCAAAGGAAATAGATAAAAGTAATAGTACAACAATGAACATTGATACACGCAAGTTTTACAGGAAAGAATTATAAGAAATACGAAAAAACTTAGTAATGGGCTTAAATGACAATGTTCCCTATATCAGGAGAATATTGCACCAATACATTTCATATTTAAATTACAATTGTGCAAGGCAAATTTGAGTATCACTAACTTAGGAAAGTTAATAATGTTAATAAGAAAGACTTGGACTTACGCTGTCAAAATTTAATAATTAAAAACACTTATGATACTCATCAGCGTACATATAAATAAAAGCTATATTAAAAACACATTAAAAATTAATCCCAACGTTTCATGCTAGTTTGATGTTATGAAAGTGACTGCTGTTTGTAACTTTGCTTCGAAGAGGTCAAGAACCTTCTCCCCTGATGATGGCTCATTAGAAAGAGCATGAAACGTTGGGATTAATTTTTAATGTGTTTTTAATATAGTTTTTATTTATATGTACGCTGATGAGTATCATAAGCGTTTTTAATTATGTTAATAATTTTTCCACCTGGATATGAGAAACCGGATGTACATGACTTGCAGAGTCAAGTAAAAATAAACCAAATCCCAACTCACTTAAAAAACCTTTTTCTCATGCCTTGAAATTCAAAGACGATTTGAACACGCCGTCAAACTATATACTCGTATCTTAACATTCACAGCAGCATATCTTTATGGCATTGCATCTAATGAAAGAATCTTTAGTCAAATAAAAATTAAAGAAATATATATTGCAAACTACAAAGAGGGATGACAGACTTGACAGCCTAATGATTTTAAAATGTGAAAGTGGAATTGTGGATTTTATTAAACTGGACGATATTATCATCAGGTTGGCTTCTTTGAAGACCAGAAGAATTAATGTTAAATGAAAACTAGTCGGATGTGCGAATCCCAAAACTTTATTCTATCCAATACATGTTACTACCTCAAAATTTGCAATCACAATGCAAAAAGAATTATGAAGGAATAGATCCGTTTAATTGTGTGAATTTAAAAAGGAGATAGAAGCATCGCATTTTTTCAACAAATCATTGAATTTGGGCGCACACCCTGTTAGATGTCTGCAACCAAAATTCCAAACCCAAAGAGCACAAAAGCGATACCTTTGGACAGTATACACCCAAGCCCAATAAGGAATTGCAACCGAATATGAAATTTGGCAAATTCCGTGCATTAGTTTTTCAGGTATAGCTAACGCAAAAATCGTGAAAAATGTTAAAAATCGTGAAAAATGTTTCACAGCAGTGTCACTTGTTATATGATATACACAAAAGCCTAATAAGCACAAAATTATGTCAAGGTTTAACAGAATATGAAGTTTGATCCAATTCCGTGCAACAGTTTTTGAGATATAACTATCGCTAAAATCATGTAAATCGTGAAAAATGCAGCATAGCAGCCCCATCTTTTGGGTGATTTACACAAAAACTAATCAGCATTAATTTTTATCAAGGTATAACTGAATCTAAAGTTTTAATAAAATCCACGCATTAGTTCTTGAGATAGAGCGCCCACAAAATTTGTGTCACATACACACAGACAGACATTTTCTAAAAACAGTCAAATCGTTCTAAAACGTATCAATTATAGGTGCACATTTCCAAAGTTTTTAAGGAGCCAGTGGCTCCTAAACCCAAATAATCCAGTGGTCACATTGTGAAAGAAATGCATAAAAGCAATAGCGATTATATGAGAAAAAATTTCAGGAAATCAAAGTGAAAAATAATCTACAAGTGTACAAAAGAAACAGACTAATTACATCAAATTTGTATAGTTCATTTAATCACCCAATTCTTTAAATTTGAATATAAATTAAGTATAATATAAATCTTAAGCTATGTACTGTCAGAAGATAAAGTTGGGCAAGACAGAGGTGAAAAAATATATATCTATAAGAATAAGCTAAGGAATCATGGTAGTGGGGAATATTAGGAAAACAATGTTTCTTATTTTCATTTTGCCATACAAGAGTTCATAAAAGAAAAAAATAAGAGTGTGTAAGATTATTTTGCACTATAAAAGTCAAAACAGAATTCAAGCATTTGTTTTTCAAGAATACAGAAGAAAAATTAGCTTAAAAAACAATCTCGTCACAGATTATTACAGGGGTGAGGAAAAATATCAAGAATTTCGACAAGTGGACGCCGAAAAAAATCAATTTTGTCAATTGTTATCCGTCAAAGGATCAGGTAAAAAATGCTAATTTCGTCAAAGAATAAAAAAAAACACGCGTCTTTTTGTCAAGAATTGCGGGGGAAATGCGACTTTTGCCATTCTTTGCAGAAAAATCATCAACTTTGTCAAAGGATAACAAAAATAAACCCCACCAATTCTATGAGGATCTCGGAAAAAACGATAATTTTGTCAAAAAGTCGCCAAACAGACAACATGAATTTCGGCAAAAGATTGCAGAAAAACGTGAATTTCGTCAACAGATCGCAGAAAAAACTCGAATTTCGTCAACAGATTGCACAAAAAATGCGAATTTTATCAAAGGATTTCAAAAAAATCCGCGAAGTTCGTCAAAGCATCGCGAAAAAACCCGTGATTTTCGTAAAAGGATCGCGAAAAAAAAACGTGATTTTTGTCAAAGGATCGCTGGAAAAAAAACGCGAAATTCGCCAAAGGATGGCGACTTAGATGCCGAAAATTAGTCGCCAAAGCAAAAAATTAAGTCACCACGTGGCGACTGGCGATCGTGAATCTGCACAAATAATATCAATCCGTCGAAAGCCGGAAGTCAATTTTTTTTTACGAATTCTATACTTTCTTCTTCTAAAGATAGAAGAAAGTAAAAAGCTGGTTGGTTTTCTTATTAAAAAAACAATAATTGGAATTTTTATGTTTCTAGTTTAAGAAATTTTCTTTGGAAAGAAATTTTTTATGCATAAGTTTCCTTATCACTATTACACACGTTATGCATATCACTTTAGTTGAAAATTGGAGCAATTTGTTTCAAGTTGGGAAATTTTCGAATTCTCCCCCCCGAAAAAATATCTGTAGCTACGCCCCTGGCTCCATATAAAGCGATTTCAGACATGTGACGTCATGTGCAACCCGTCTATATTAGAAGTCTATGGCTTGTGCATATTGGCATTCTGTCGGTACAGTAGCTAGATACAGTAGCTAGAGTAATGGATTGAAATTTGAAATACCGTCAGCTCTGGGGTGGGGTGTCACGTGAATAATTCGAACATCCTCACTTGCATGATTCCGGAAAATGCATTTGCATTAGCCCGTTCTATCGGTGACTTTTTGAAACACAACCTTTTTAGGTGCTAAATAAATCTCTGAAAATGCTTTTAGGCAAATTGGCCTTTCATACATCAATATTTGTTCTTTCTTACGGTTTTTAACTGCAAAGTTTATACTATTTATAAAGTTTTCTGCCATCCTATACATATTTAACTTTATACAGACCACATGTAGTCTATTAACAAACAAATCCATGCTGGAATTTAAATTACAGCGCTACTACACAAAACTGTCGAATTCTATCTGGAAAATTAGACCTCAATTAAATTGAATCTTTGAAGTGATTTTTTAATTCATGTTATTTTGCTTTATTCACTGTCGTATTTAAATTTATTATATGCATTTACTTCATCAGAATTTAAGTAAATGAAATGTCAAATGTTGCTATTATACGCATTTGATTCAAGAATTATCGTCAATAGATCAATTGCAATAAGTTTAAACGGCGACATTACATTTATATAGGGAAACTAAATGAAGAAATACGAAGCTATCTGAACAAAGGAAAAATTACAGAAAGAAAATACATTTCAATTCAAATAGTAAAATCATAGTAAATGAATAGCCACTATAACTATAGTAAAACTAATTTGTAAACAATTAATTTGTCTATAACGATAAATTTGCCTATAATGTTTGTGGTCACGAAGAACTAAATGCAAATCTGTCTACAAAGTTAACATTTTTAGTTCAAAATTGAACCATTCTATGGTGTAAAGTTATCATAAGGAACAAAATATGGTTCTTAACTTTCAAAAAATTTTCTTCTTGGATTATTTTTTGAAAATGACTTTAAGTTTCAAAGGGTCTGTTTTTTTTTTTTGTTTGTTTTTTTTGTATTTTTTTTTTCTTTTAGTTCTGTGTTTGTAAATTGTTTTCTCAATGTATAATCCGAATTTAATTAATACTAAACAATTAAATGATATACAGTATTTTCTTTTTTAAATTTTACACTCTTTATTTTTGAGGGATTATTCTTTATTATGAGGGATAGAGGTCTGGAAGAGGAATGGATCCTTGACCTGAAAAAATGGAAAAAGACTCTGGTAGATTCTTCGGATGGTGGCATCTGACGTCATAAACCGAGTTTATATATCTATATCTTTATATTTTATTTGTATTTTCTACTTTTTAGTTTTTTAAATATTTCGTTTCACAGACCTCATGCATATTTTGGCGAGAGTTTTTGATGCATAATCAACTCCATTATTATTGTAACTCGTTAACATATTGTAACCATAAGGAATATTTGGCGAATTAACTAACAGGAAAAATGCTTTTAAATTAATTTATTAAGTTATAACTTAGTTATAAAAATATTAACCCATTTATGGCCTAGCGTCCCATTTATGGGACGCTTCGAATTTTAATAAATTTGTATACTTTTCTTCTTCTTTATAACATGGAATTTGTATGAAATAATTATCTATAAATATGTCTGTCTTTGTCTGTTGCCGAAAGATGAGAGCATAAGATGGATACTTATTTAATTAAAATCAGAACTTTTTCGGAATTTATAGATTTTTCATTCTTCAAGATGGCGAAATGTAAAAAGTAAGTTTTTTTGTAATTTTTCTATCAAAGATCCCAATAAATAAGTCATAATCTTAGCTTGTAGACTTCTTTGAAACAAGTATTTTTTATTTTGCGAAATTCTATGTTCAAGCCTATTTCAAATGCATTTTTGTGACGTACAAAATATAAGGCGTTAGGCACAAATGGGTACATATTTTTACTAGCCATTTAGGAGACAGTTATTGATGTAAAGACCTTTTCAAGATGATTATGAAATAAATTGTTTTTAGGCCTCCAATACGATTATTCTTAAATTATTATTAATAATACTTATAACGATATTAGTCTCTGTAAAGAAATAAATATATTTTTTTAGTAGTTCCAAAAAATACTAATTATAGTGTATAATATACAATTTAAAAGCTTATTTTATATAAATTTGGACAAAACATATTATTATGCATATTATGCATATTATACAAATATTATGCATATTCCCATATTTAGTACGTTTACATTTTATCAACTAAATACGAAAAAAAAAATAGCGTCATTTTTTTAAACATTTTTCCATTTCATTTTGCAACATTTTAAATTGATTTTACCAACAAATTTCAGAAAAAAAAATCAGGCACAAACGGGTTAAAATGTTGTATTGCCATTGGAAACACACCAGCACACATAATTTTTTAAAAAGAAATTCTAACCTATTAGGAAGTGAGTGAAAAATCAATTACAAAACTCTATCTTGACATACAAAAACCAAGATAAGTTGAATAACAGGGTGTAATTAAGTATAAAAGTGAAAGTAGTTTATTTGTTACCTTTTTTTTTTTTTTTTTTTTTTGTAAGCATTTAACTCTTTTATGTACTGAATTATGAATTTATGAAATTTTATCTTCTAAAGCATTTTTCGTCAATATTTGAAACTACATTAGAAGATTTCCATAATCATTTAGAAGGATTTATAAGGATTAATTAAATTTGCATAAGGATTTTGTGCAATATTTATAACCCCCACACAAATCTTTTATTTTAAATATTTTTATTAATATTCTGTAGAATTAGGAAATGTAATAAATATAGAAATATTCCCGAATTGAAAAATCCCCCCCCCCCCTCCCAATGCTAAGAAAGCTGAAAAGATGTCTTAATTTAAATTATTGAGAATAATGCATATTATATAATATATTGAGAATAATTATAAAGAATGCCTTAAATTTAAATTATTAATTTATTATTATACCCTGCAAATATTAAAATGTTGCATTGTCATCAGAAACAAAATTTCATCTTCATTTACCTGAAGCAAGTTGTATTAAATAAAAGATTGTAAAAAAAAAAAAAAAAAAAAAAGACTTCGTTGAGAAGTCTACATATGATCAGGCTAAAATAAGCATTTGGAAGGAGAGGTATAATTTTTTTTTGCTTTTATGAGAAATGCTATGGTATCTTGTTCTCGACCTCGTTATTGACCTAGTGATCTTAGTTTTATTTTTTTCAGGGCCGAGTTCCACTTTGGAAGAGTGCGACGTGAAGCGGCAGAGGCGGTGTCGTCAAAATTTAGTGCAAGAACTCGATCGGCAGTCGAGAGAATTGGCGGACGAGGGGCACACGACGCGTCAACTCGAGTTCCATTGCAGGTGAGGTCCGAATGTATTATTAATGCATATCAGGTAAACTACGCTTCCACTTCACCTGATTGTATTTTATTAGGTTATTACACACACTGGCCAATGGTGTAGCCGTGAAAAAAAAAAACCAAAAAAAAAAAAAAAACCCCAGATGGTATACGCTATAGGCAGAGAATATACACTATATAGGCAGAGGGTAACTCTATAAGCAGATGGTACACGCTAAAGGCAGAGAGTATACGCTATGGGCAGATATACGCTAACGAGTATAGGCTATTCTTTCATTTCAGAAACTGAGGGTATACGGAGCTAAATGAAATCTATAATGTACATGGCGTATACCACCTTATACCATCCACAATATCCCTGATGATGACGCAGTATATAATAACATAATCTCAGCTGATAGACGGCTAATAACCAGTTGTTTTATTATTATTATTCGACATTTATAATACATTCCGGACAGGAATTATTAACTGCACAAGACTAGCAGTTAATACTTAATCGTACTAAAAGTATCTTATTTTCCGATGTTATGCGACATACCTTTTTACCATTAAAATTGGCTTTAAAAATGGGATATACAAGGGTGTGAAAAAAGATCATGGTTTCTTTTAATCAAAATAATCTGATTTAAAAAAATCAAAATCCGATTTCTTTTATTAATTAAATCGGATTTTTATTATTCACCCCCTCCCCTGCCTCCTTGCGTTAAAATATTGAATGGTGACCAAGAGTAGGTTTCCAAAATGATTTATTTTCATATTTCACCTATTCTTGCTGAAATCTTGTTAAATTTAAATGTGTACTTCTAAAAAAAGTTATTATTATTATTATTATTTTTAAAGCTTTCATAATGAAGACAAATTCTGGAAAAGGACTGTTTTTTAGGTTTAAGTAAATTTGCATAGCAAATCACATAGCTCATTTTAAAATAAAGAACCAAGACTATATTTTGACTCAAAAAAATTTTTTTAGATTTTGCTGCATCTTTTTTTTTTTATGTAACTAAAATAACATAAATAAATTTTATTTTTTTTCTTGTGTCAGATATGTGATGGTGTTTATTTTTTAAAACATCGAGGTTAAGGGCAATAATGAAATCTATTAGGTGGAACAGTAGGTTTTAAGGCATTTTAGCATGCGTTTTTACGCCTGTTACCTTTCAAATTTGAGTGATAAAATTCTTTAAAACTTATAGCATAAAAAATATAAGCAGAAAATGTTCGGAAGAAAGATGTAGCAAAATCCATAAACAGTGCAGAACTCTTTTCTCGTAGTTTATTCTTATCGTAATAACTGAAAATGTCTAGATACAAAAACATTCACGGCAATTTACTTAGAAATGCAAATATGTTAGTGTCATAGGGATGTAGTGAAGTGTATACGGAAGTATACGCCCTATACCTTATGGATAGCTCCGTATACCCTCTGTAGTTATAGCGTGTACTCTCTGTTGCATACTATCTGCCTTTAGCGTACACCTTCTGTTTTTTATGACTGCACCTCTTAGAAATATTATCCGTATTATCAACCATTTTTTTTATCGTAAAGACTGGCAGTAAACACAACAACAACAACAACAAAATTAGAACGTTTTATTAAAGCTAAAAATATGTTACTTGTAAGCCTTTGGTTCTGTTTCTGCCAGTACATTGGTATATAGAGTACATTTCCATGAAACTGTGCACCTAATGCATTTTATATTTCCTATTTCGTAACTTTCGAATCGAAGACAGCCCTTTTCTCCTTTTCGTATAGATTTTCTACAGAAACTTACAAACGACTTTCTTAAGTCATGTTCCAAAACCCGCGATTTGTAATATATTTTACAAATAACAGAGGCTACGCCTTATATTCAGCATTGCACAAAGAGCGAAATTATATTAGACACTTTCTCAATAACAGACAACGGTTGTAAAGTTAGTCTCAAAATTTACATTTGTTAGGTCACGTTACTTTACTTCCATATCCTTATATATTTCACAAGCACAACTTTAATCTTGCTAGGTATGCGTGCGGTTGTGATGTAAACGAAAAAGTGATGAAATAGCCAATTAATGCTTTTTACATTTACCTATTATTATAAACATATATATATAATATATATATATATATATATATAAACTTGCATTGTGGAATGTTGTTTGTGTGTGTGTCTGTGCGTTTGTAAGCAGCGCTCTCGAGTTTTACGTACACCCTCATTTTTAAACCCTCGATTGGGAAAAAGTAAGCTAAAAATATATGAAAGGGATTTCATTTTTTGTATAAATCTAACAACTAGTACTACTACTATATTTGCACAGCATTCACAATTTATTCTTCCGCAGTTTCGTAAATGTAATTACAAAACTCCCGCATAACTATATTATGTGGTGACCACTGGTCACCGCATCATACATAGCCCCCTTCAAATACCAAATACTCATGAATCACGCGCATCACGATTTTCAAAGTAAATCCGGGGAGGGGGAGAACCATACACGAAGAAATACGTTATGTACATTTTTGTTGAATAGCTACAAAATTTAAGAATTGTATTAAATTTATCTCATTTCAAAAATATGTTAGTACGCTTATCATGGATAATTAATGACACATTAAAATATTTAATTTGTATCCCAAAAGTAAATAAATGGCAACAATGTATTTTAGAAATGCAATTCTGTTCTGATAAAAGTTTGGGAGTCACTTTGTAAACTTCTTTGTCGTCTTGAGACATTAATTTAGTGAAAAGAGTTTCATTTGTAAATTCATTATATCTTATGAGTATTAATAATAGATTTCTGCATCGAGTCAGATAACCCGATTTTACCCGAATCCGACAAAAGCCTCGAATTTAATTGCATTGATTAAAATTGGTTTCGGATCGGGTTGGCTATTTTTTTTTTTTCTGTTTCAGTTCTTGTTTGATGGGTATATCAAAATTTTCAAAAAGAAGCTCAGGATATTTTTTTCAGATGAAAAAACTATATATTTGAATATAACTAAAAACATGTACAGTCAAACTTTCTTTTAACTAAGTCCCCATTTAACGAAGTTTTCTACTTAACGAAATTTTCTGCTGAACCTTGATTTTGAACACTATTAGCATGCAAATTGGTCTCCATATTACGAAAAATATATTCTACATAACGAAGTTTATTTCACTTTCGTGCGTGTACAACATTTAAACGGAGAGGTTGCCGTTGCGATTGGATGTATGAACTTATTTCAGTTGATGCATGAAAATGAAATTATTTATATATTTAATCATTTCCATTTAAAAGAAAACTTGCTAAAAGTCTTCGATACAATAAGAAGAGGATTCTAGTTTCACGAAAATGTTACAGATGAATTGTTCGGATACTTACAATTATGCGAAAATTTTTATGAACAGTGTATTTTTTATAAGAAACCTGTACAAAGTAATATCACAGACTTTTTTAAAGTTAAGAATTTGAAATTACTGAGAAAAAAAGAGGAAAAATACGTTACGCTTCAGTTTTTGTTTACCTCTGATGTGTATTATGTGTTTTTCCAGATATTATTATAATTAAATTTTTTTCATATATCTACATTACTTCATTAAAAAAGTTACTGCCCGAGTTAAAATTCATTTTCCCAATATTTCCATTTTAGGTGTATTTTTAATTTTATGCATGTGTATTTTACTATAAAATTTTCATGAATTTGAGTTGATTTCTATTTAACGAATTTTCTTCTTAACGAAGTGTTTAAGTGGAAAGACGAGACCTCGTTAAATGGAAATTTCATTGTATATTCATTTTTATACACTTAAGTTAAAAATGCTATTTGATATGTTTGTGGATTATTTTACCGTAATTGTATTAAAATATGAATTAATTTGTTTTTCATTTCGGGTTGTGGGACAACTAAAAGTGTTTTGTCGAGTTTAGATTGGCTTCCAATGAAACTTTTCGGTTCAAGTCTGGTATAGCTGGACTTGCGCTGGACTAAAAGCACAAAACAAATGCAGAAACGTATAACTTTCGAGGGCTGAAATCAAAGCTTAAAGGCGTTCTCAAATCCAAAAGGGCAACTTTCTGACATAAGTTTTAATTTATTTTTGTTCGAAAATGCATGAAACTAGCTGGTGTTGTTGTCCAGAAACTATGTCATCGAGCTGTTTTTCACTTTTTTCTTGCAAACGCAATAGATTTTTCAGAAAATAGTGTCAAAGTGGACGTTTTGAACCGAATTTCCGCGCGAAAGTGGAATATCCACTCAAGAGCGGGCGAAAAACGTGTCTGTCACGTGAACGAAATCGCTTCTAACTCAATAGGTAATTGATTGATCAAAAAATGGAGTAAACAGTTCAATTCTAAATCGCTTCCATGGCCAGACTTTCCAATTTTATGTCTTTCCGTTAAAAAAAATGAATTTGTAAATATGTCAAAACGTTTTTCGCTTGTTGAGCAGAGCAGTTAAGAACAGCCTTCATCCTACTCTTGTGATTTTCTCAAAGCTTACACACCACCACTGACATATTAACACAGAATCGCTCGTAAACAACTAAAATTCACCTTTCTTAACCTTCGGACCAAAAGTCTTGTTGCTGATCTACTAACGGATGGGAAGGGTTGTTGTCATTCGTATTGCATGTGGTGTAATGCAACCAGTTCTCGAGGATGATGTTCGGACCCGGAGGCTATACGAGATCGACGGGGGCGCCTACGCTAATCAACTCATAGGTGTAAGTACCAAATAACGTCATGGATTAATTTGCGTGGTACGACTCGAATGCAGATCTACCTCATTTCGATCTATGTTTTTTGCCTGACCTTGCCTCGTAGCGCCTGCTACATCTAGAAAAAGTTCCTGATTGTGTATAATATGTAGGAGAGTTTTATGGTACTGTGTTTTATATTTCATGGGTCATTTGGATTTGACCGTGCTAGCGCTATCCCCATCTAGAAAATGTTCATAGATATGAAAATATGTAGGAGAATTTTATGGCACTGTGCTTTAGATTCCATGGGTCATTTTGATTTGACCGTGTTAGCCCTATCCACATCTGTTCCTAGTTATGTATAATATGTAGGATAATTTTATGGCACCATGTTTTAGATTTCGTGGGTCATTTGGACTTGAACATTATAACCACCAGCTACATGTAGGAAACGTTCCAGGTTGTATATAATATGTAGGAGAATTTTTTGGCAATATGCTTTAGACTTCATGGGTCATTTAAATTTGACCACGCTAGCACTCATCCACATTCGTTCGTAGTTATGTATAATATGTAGGAGAATTCTATGGCACTATGCTTTAGATTCCATGGGTCATTTAGATTTTAACACATACAACCCCCAGCATGTTCCGGGTTGTATATAATATGTAGGAGAATTTTATGGCACTGTGGTCTAGATTTCGGGGGTCATGTGCTTTGACCAGACGTTGAGATGATTCAATTTTTTTGTGCTTTAGGATATTGCGGGAAGTACACGATATAACGTGGATGGATTTAAACATTTAAAAAACAGGTTAAGATCACTAGAACCGACATTTTGTGTTCATCTAGGAAATGTTTCTCGTTATGTAAATGTAGGAGAGTTTTATGGTGCTGTGTGCTTTAGAATTCGTGAATTTTTTATTTGAACATACTTTGACTTTGAGAAGATTGAACATCTTGGTCCTCAATGGTATCGTGAGAAATAACAAATAAGTAATTTCACATGGATAGACTTAAACTCTGGGAAGTAAAACACGCGTTAAAAGTACTATATCCGTTATTTTGTGTTCATCTTGTAAACGTTCTTGGTGTTGCATAATACATAGGGGAATTTCATGGCATCGTACTTTGGATTTCGAGGGTTATTTTGTTTTACCCTACTTTGAAATTATTTAACTTTTTTCAGCTGTGTGCTGTGGGGAATAAACAAT
The DNA here is from genome assembly GCA_963932465.1 of Maratus speciosus. Lineage (NCBI taxonomy): Eukaryota > Metazoa > Arthropoda > Arachnida > Araneae > Salticidae > Maratus > Maratus speciosus. The sequence continues at coordinate 594,751,549 of OZ010788.1, read as the reverse complement.
TTAACGTGGTTGGACATAAACATGGAGCAGCAAAACACAGTTTCAAAGCAACAGAATGGAGTTACATTTAGAACATTTAGCTACATTTAGGATTTTTTTAAAGAAATATATTGCAAAATTCAATCAGTGCTTTAAATCTCGTGAATTTTATATTTTATTAATTTGTACCCATTATGGTGTTCGTACAATTCACGGGATTAATATTTAATATTGGATTTTTCCCAAAGTAATATTTGCTTTATTTAAGGAAAGCACTTCTGTATTTAAATATGGCGATGATTACTTCGCAAAGTTTCTGATATTCAAAGACCCAAACTCCCCTGAATCCCACGAGGCGTACGAACACTGAATTAATGCAATTTTTAAAATACATGCTTAGCTTGGTCCTCCAAAATGTAATATTTAAAACAATTAAAATTTAGGGAAAACAGCATGTTTCCTACCATTTCTATTTAAAGTGAGGCTAAATAAAAGCCTCCTGGCCTATTGACATGTAACATTCCTCTCCTTCCCCGATTCACTGGTGAATTGATTCACTTTTAATAGGAATTACAGACGGCTAGAACATTTCCAGCCTACATCTCCGAAAAAGATATATGAATAATTCTGTTATTCATTATTAACTAATAGTAGAATTTTTTAAACTATTCTAATGATTAACAGTTCGAAGTTTGAACTCAAATTTAATTTATTTTAGAATTATTTTAATTTGGCTTTTATTTATTTTAAAGAAATTTACAAAGGAGGTTTTACTTAGGTCTTTTTTACTTACTCTGGTGAAACGTCCCTGATGCCTTTTCGTATAATTGAACTTTTGTACGGTTGTTTAATTTGATCATTCTCTTAATGCTCTCTGGTGGGCTATAATTAAATTTTTTCGAAAGTTCTACTTGACTGCAGGGGCGTAGCTACGAAATTTTTTTCCGGGGGAGAGTTCAAAATTTTCCAAACTTATAATTCAAAAATTTTCCAATGTGAAACAAATTGCTCTATTTTCACACTAAAATGATATGTTCAATGTGTGTTTAATGATAATGATACTTATACGGAAAAGAAAAATCTTTCCAAAGAAAAATGCTGAAACTAAAAACATAAAAATTATAATTGTTGGTTCATTTAATGAAAGTTTTGCCTTCAATTGTATACAAGTCATAATCGTACTTCATATGAAAATAGCCTCATATTTTTAGATTTTTGAGAAAAGAACAAAGTTTTGGAAGAAATGTTTTGGATTTTTTTTTTTTTTTTTTTTTTTTTTTTTTTTAAGAAAGAGTGTTTTAAAATTCTATAATTTCCCAACTCTAAGCTCAAATTTCCCAAGTTCACATATATTGGGGGGTGGGGGGGTCTCTCCCCTCCCATAACCCCCCATCGCGACGCCTCTGCTTGGCTGTAAGAAGTTAAGTTGTTTCTTCGCTAATATTATGAAAAGAAATATATTTCCCTTTAAAAAAAACTTTAGTCTTTGAAAATTTGTTCAGAAACTCAAAATATGGAATTGTACCTAAGTAATATAATATTTTCGGAACTAAATGTTTATGTACTTAATAACTGCAGTCTCTTTTTTTTTCGCGTTTTTTAAAAAGAGGTAAAATTCAGAATATAAAAGCTTTATGAACAGTTGTAACGTTTCTTAAATAATCATTTACGAAACGAAACAGGTTTGGTCACGTGCCTAAAATTCTTTTCTATTTTGAACAGATTAAATCTGATTCACAATATAACTTTAACGATGAAGAATAGGAACGTTTATCTCCTCCCTTTATTGATTTTACGTTCAACCAAGTCCACTTCCTCTTACGCTGAAACAATAAAAGTGCGATAATCTAAAAAAAAAATTATGCTTAATTTCAGTAAAATATTTAAAAAGTAAAGAAAGGGAAATAATTAAGAACAACTAATGATTTTTTTTTTTAAAATCTCCTTATTCCTATATTATTTTTCCTATGACCTATTCTATAGGGTTTAAAGAGGTAAAGCGTCCAAGCTAAATACTAGAGAAAAGGAATTCTGCATTTCAGAATTTAGTGTCGCCCCCGGCATTTTCGTTACTTCATTTTCTTCTGATGGACTGATGGCTTCTATTTTAAACAGCCATTATAAATGAAGTGTTAAGTGAAGATGAAAGAGCAGCCGTAAAAAGTCAGAACTCTGATGGCCATAAAAAAAATTATGGCCATTTTTTTCCCCATTCTGACCAGAAAATAAGAGTTCTAACTTTTTACGGCTGCTCTTTCAACTTCACCTAACACTTCATTTATAATGGCTGATTCATAATATTAGAAGCCATCAATCCATCAGAAGAAAATAACTAGGTTAAGTGGGACTCTACTGCAGTATAAAACATATTTCAATGTTAAGACTTAAAGCACACGTTTTATTTTATGTAAAATGACGTCATTCGCATCCGCTTAAGAATTCCACATTTACGATCTACTCTTAAACATCTACAGTAAAGCATCACTATCGCGAAATAATGCACAAATGCAGCAAAAAGATGCCGTCATTGAAGAAAATCGACAAAAAAAAAAAAAAAAAAAAAAAAAGGCTATCTAATAATTCATAGCTACTTAAAATTAAATATAGTTTATATTTTATAATAGCTCCATTGTTTTAACAGAAATCATTCGTTTATATTTTTTTCAAAATAGCACGTATTTTAATTACATTTTCTTTCGGTTGTTATGAGAAAATGGCAACAAAAATATATAATTACTATTTTAGAACTATTTTTCCTTTACTTTCTACAGAAATGGAGTACTTCCGTTGCCAATATTAAGCAAATGGCTCTAAAAACTACAAAAAAATTAATATTTTAAAAGTAAATGGAGATACAGTTTTCAAACAAAATGCATTTAAGAGAACTTTTTTTCCCCAATACGACGGTATAAAAATCGAAAACGTGCGATGCTTAGAAGTTAAAAAAATTGCTATAGAGTATTTAATCGTACTGCTTTGTTTTACGGCCGGCTTCTGTAAGGTAACGTTATTTTTTGGAATACACAAAATAAGCTGGGAGAAAGAAATAGTACACCGTACCGGGAATAATAATGTGCTCCGTTTTAAAAGAACAACATGTTGGAAATTGCACGTGAAACGTGGCAAATGAGGTGCGTTCATACTATAACTAGTTTTATAAATATTTTTTGCACTGCATATTGTACTGAATCTTAGTGCACTTCCTAAGTGCATATCAATTTCATTCTGTTCGAAAGGCTGTCACATCATTAAAATGCACTTGAAATCATTTTTTTTTTTTTTTTTTTTTTTTTCCATTGGACAATCCATTAATATAACGAAAAACTTTTGACTGTCTTATGTCATTAAACTATACATCCGATTTTCATAAAATTCGAAATGACTCGACAAAATTATGTAACAATTATATATTTTAAATTTCAAGCGATTTGATTGGGTAGTTTTTGCGCTGTTATATGCAGACAGACGGACTGAATGACAACAATGGGTTCTACGTATTTAATTAATTACGAACGCACCTAAAAAGCATATGTTTTTTTTTTTTTTTTTTTTTTTTTTTTTTAAACACTATTTTACAAAATATAGGTGAAAAAGTTTCTTTTTAGGCACGTTCGTAATTATACAAATAGGTAGCACCTATAGTCGTCGTTCAGTCCGTCTCTCTGTCCGCATATAACAGAGCAAAAACTACCCAACCGAATAGTCTGAAATTTTAAATATATAATTGTTGCAAAATTTTGTCGAGTCATTTCAAATTTTATGAAAATCGGATGTATAGTTTAATGACAGGGACAGTCAAAAGTTTTCTGTTACATTACGGTCAGTGGGAAAACATATTTCAAGTGCATTTTAATGATGTTACAGCCTTTCGAACAGAATGAAATGGATATGCACTTACTGAAGGGAACTAAAATATACATTCAGTACACTATGCGGTGCAAAAAACATTTATAAACTAGCTATAGCACGAAAGCACCTCATTTGCCATGTTTGACGTGCAATTTCCAACTTTTTTAAATTGATATTGCAATAGATTTTTTACATTTATTATATATTTTTTAAGAATACGCACTAACAATACTGAAAATCATATTTATATGAAAAATATCTATTATGCGTTCAAATAAAGTTTTGAAATTTATTAAAAGCGATATTTTCGTATCGGCCTCGCGTCAAGAGTTAACAACCGTCGCCAAAGATCACTATTTACAATCAGCCTTTTTCAAACACAGATGAGTTGGGTCATGCTTCGAGGGATTGTACACAACATGCTTAAAGTATTTCAAGGATTTATTTCGTGTGTGCATTTCTGAATTGCAGCCGAAGGGAGTCACTTCAAGCAAGTTTTAAGATAACTTTAATTTTTATCAAGATTTAGATTATATAATCTAATAGCACTTTAAAATATGCATCATTTTGTAAAGAACTGTAACTGTTCTGTTACTTTTCATCTTATTTAACAAAAAATCTGTTATTTTTAACGTATATTTTTTATTGTATTTTTTAATTGTATATTTTTCCTTAATATGCCGGAAGAAAAATAGATTTCAAATTTATATTGTAATGGTAATTTTACTCTCAATTATCATTCTTTTTTAAATAGCTGACGATTATTTATATTTCTGGTAAATTTGTGAATGGCCCCCTATTTCGAAGCAAAAAAAGATGCTTGAACTATTACTCGGTCAGTTTTAATCGTAGAAGAATGGGACTTTTTTTTTCTTGTCTCACTTCTTAATGTAATAGGATATTTTTACTAAATATTATTTATAGGACCGGGAGACAGTATAAAAATTTTAATTTCATAATTTTATAAGAAATGTTTTTAGTGATCCAAGTCGATTTTTAAATACTTCTTTACCTCATTAAAAACATTTTTGTATTTGGAACTATATGTATGTCTATGGCTAATGATTTAGGAATTAACTATTTGACACCGTTGAGGGTGGATATCATGCCATGGTGCCAGTGGGCTACTTTTTTTTTAAAATTCAGATTTCTTGAATGCCACCACTTTTTTGAAACGGTAAAATTACATTTGTTTTCGCCTTAATTAATGTGTGATTAAATAAGGCGCATTTTACCATTTCAAAAAAATGGTGCCAATCAAGAATCTGAATTAAAAATAAAAGTAGTCCATCTGGCAACACTGCATCATGCATGATCTGCAAGAATCAAAATCAAAATCGAAACAATTAAAATCCATAGACCCACGAGTAAAAAAAAAAAAAAAAAAAAAAAAAGCAGAAGAAGGAGAAGAAAAGAAAAGAAAAAAAAGGGTTAACTCGACTCTAACCGAAGCACTTGTCGGATCGGTATCTAGTAAAATTTGGTTAACCCGACAGATACAGGATTCTAGTCTCAACAACACCTGAATATTGTCTTGTTAAAATATAAAATTTTGGAAACATAGCTGCAAAAAATATTCCGTTCATTGCTAGTACAATTTCCATATTTTTACTGAATTCTTTTCTCCAGTGAATTGATTTCGTGAATGTATCAGGAATTAGAAAATAAGTATTTGAGGATATCCATGACAGATAATTGCGCTAAAATCCCAGTTATTTTGTTGTTTTTTCTAAAGCCTTGTTTTTTTATATATTTTTACACTCAAAAAAAAAAAAAAAAAAAAAAAAGTGCAATTTAACAAATTACAACGACCATTTGGAAAATGATATTTTCAAAGACTAAAATTTAAGACATAAAAAATCGCACGGAGTTGATCATACATTACGTACGCCATGGATTACATTTTTCGGTACTGTCAATTTTTAAACTTCTAAATAGCTGGTCATACATTACGTACGCCATGGATTAAACATTAATATTCCTGGACCCATTTTAAATGAAATTTCATTCTTAAACTTCTAAACATCCCACAATATTACTTTTTACACCGACGTAATAGAGAAAAAAAATGTACTTTTAAATGCAATTTGTTTGAAAGCTGTATCTCAATCTGTTTCTGAGTTATTCAGCTTCCTTTTTTTGTAGTTTTTATTACTTTTTTGTCATAGTGGCAACAGAAGTATCCATTTCTGTTGAAAGTAAAGGGAAAATACAGATTACTGTATAGACCCATCAGAAAACGAATAAAATGCGGGATTCAACTAATAAAACGCTTCAGATATGTTTTTGATTTCCTACCCTGACGGAGGACAATAACCATTTTTCCAAATGGTTAAAAAAAAAAAATCCGTATTTTGACAGTACAATCACCGAATTTTTATGAATTTTTAGGTGCTTTTGTAATTATATAAATATTTAGCACCTACAGTCGTCGTTTGGTCCGTCCATCTGTTTGCCCGTCTGTCCGCAAATAACAGCGTAAAAACTACGCAACCGAATTATTTTAAATCTAACATATATAATTGTTGCAGAATTGGGTCGAGACATTTCAAATTTTATGAAAATCGAATCGAAACTCAAAAAGATATTAATAAAAGTTTTCTTCATTCACTTAAATCCTATCATGCGCAATGAATTCAATGATATCCTATGATAGGTCATGATTCTAGGTTGCCATGGTGATGACGTCCTATTTAAGAGGGAGTCCTATTATTTCCGGTATTACTGAATTTAATATATAGAATCGTGAAAAATTTTGTATTCATGCATTTTTGCATGAGAGTGCAACAGCTATTGCACCAAGATCTGAATATTTATAAAACTAGTTATAGTACGAACGCACATCATTTGCCACTTTTGTAGTACAATTTCCGACTTACCTCTTTTGCAGTGTACTAATAAAAACAAATCCAACAGCATAAGCGAAAGTGAAAATTCATTATTATCTGTCAAAGAATTTTTAAATCCATATTTTTTTTTACACAATCGCGAAATAATTTTCATTGGAAAAAAAAAATAAATCCGGAAATTAAACTAGCAGTCAACGGATTTTTTTTTTTTTTTTTTTTTTTTTTTTTTTTTTTTTTTTTTTACAGTGCATTGTTTTACGCCTTCACAGATTAAAAAAGGATTCTATATATGATTTGCAGCTACAGATATTGATACATACATTTTTTCGAAAAAAACATAGTCAATATAATTATTTTTATTTAAAAATATGTGTGAAGAATGCTTAAACATTTCATGTGTGTATGTCATAGTGTATTCCAATCCAAACTGCTTATTTTCTGATTAATTTTTTAATTCATTTTTCCTCTCAAACGCATCAAACTGAGAAATTGTCTTATTTAGAAGCTACGTAAAGTGCCGTACTTCTCGATTTTTTGATAAAAGCAGAAAAAATCGTAAAAAATGCTGTAAAAGTTGGCGCTTTGAACCGAATTTTCCGAGGCGAGAGATCCAGGAATGAAAAAGTCCTTCCGGCCAGTGCCGGGAGGAAGAGGTAGCTTTCAAATACCTTATTTTAAAAAAGCCAACTTATATTATTCAAACACACGAAGCTCAATTTAGTGGAAACCGAATATAGGAGATTCAATACTAATTTTTATCAATACTAAATCATTATGAATGAGAATTTCACGAAATTAGTCAGCTTTATTCAAGCTGCTTTTATTTAAAGTAACTTATATTTGGCTGAGATGTTGATGCATACTATCCACATGCTTTCTCACATGGAAATAGGCGAATATGTGTGTTATCGCGTGACAAATACAAGATCGTTTCAAAATGTTAGCCATACTAGAAATTCAAAGTGCTATAATTCAAACATTTTTTAAGATATAAACAAAAGAACAAATTTTCAGAAACAAAATCTGCTCCGGAATCTTTGTATCAAGGCCAAACACATAAAAAAATCTTTTTCATTTTCCAATTTTTTAATACCTCATTTTAAATTTTAAATTTAATTTTTTTTAGATGGCAACCCTTTTGAAACAAGATGGCGAATAAAGCTGGCCAACGAACTCGGTCGAGACATTGGTATGTACTATGTACAGACCAAGTAACATCCAAATCGGTTCATAAATACGCTTGTTATCGCGTGACAAAAATCAGGTCGTTTTAAAATGTCAGCCACAATAGAAATTCAAAACGCTATAACTCAGCCATTTTTTTAGATATAGACGAAACAAAAACTGTTCCGGAATCTTTGTATTAAGGTCAAACACATACAAAAAAATCTTTTTCATTTTCTAATATTTTGGTATCTCATTTTAAATTTTAAATTTTTTAAATTTATTTAAATGGCCGCCATTTTGAAACAAGATGGCGGATGAAGCTGGCCAACGAACTCGGTCGAGATATTTGTATGTACTATGTACACACCAAAGTACATCCAAATCGGTTCATAAATACGCCTCTTATCACGTGACAAATATCAGGACGTTTCAAAATGTCAGCCGCGCTAGAAATTCAAAATGCTATAACTCAGCCATTTTTTGAGATATAGACGAAACAAAAACTGCTCCCGAATCTTTGTACCAAGGTCAAATACATAAAAAAAAATATTTTTTCAATTTTCAATTTTTTGGTACTACATTTCAAATTTAAATTTTTCTTAAAAATTTAAATGGCTGCCATTTTTAAACAAGATGGCGGATGAAGCTGGCCAACGAACTCTGTCGAGACATTGGTATGTACTATGTACAAACGAAGTTACATCTAAATCGGTTCATAAATACGCCTTTTATCGCGTGACAAAATTCAGGACGTTTCAAAATGTCAGCCACGCTAGAAATTCAAAATGCTATAACTCAGCCATTTTTTAAGATATAGACGAAACAAAAACTGCTCCGGAATCTTTGTATAAAGGTCAAATACATAAGAAAAATATTTTTCCATTTTCAATTCTTTGGTACCACATTTCAAATTTAAAATTTTTAAGAAAATTTTAAATGGCCGCCATTTTGAAACAAAATGGCGGATGAAGCTGGCCAACGAGCTCGGTCGAGACATTGGTATGTACTATGTACATACTGAATTACATCCAAATAGGTTCCTAAATTCGAGAGTTACAGTATGACAAAAGTCAGATATATATATATATGTGGATATATATATATATGGATATATATATAATATGTATATATATATATATATATATATATAAACTTTTGAACGGAGGGTGGTTTCGGGGTCTGGGGGTCATGATCGATGAAAATATACCAAAATTTTTTGAAATCGCTTTCCTCCGAACGGCTGCAATAGGTAGCTTTTTGTAATGAAAGCTACCTAAAAAAGTCCTTCCGGCCAGTGCCGGGAGTAAGAGGTAGCTTTCATAATCCTTATTTAAAAAAAGCCAACTTATATCATGCAAACACACGAAGCTCAATTTAGTGGAAACCGAATATAGGAGATTCAATACTAATTTTTATCAATATAATGAATGAGAATTTCGCGAAATTAGTCAGCTTTATCGAAGCTGCTTTTCTTTAAAGTAACTTATATTTGGCTGCCAAATTCGGCAATTTCTTAAAGTGCCTGTCATTTTAAGACAACATGGTGGATGAGGCTAAGCAGTGAACTTGGTTGAGACCTTAGTAATTGCTGTGCACATGCTCACTCACATCGGAATCGGTTAATATATAGGAGTGCTGTCGGATGCAAAGAATCAGATTTTTCAAAATGTCACCCACAATAGAAATTGAAACTGCTATATCTGAGCCATTTTTTAAGGTAAAGACAAACAAAAAATGCTCCTGAATCCTTATATCAAGATCAAATACTTAAGAAAGAAACCTTTTTCAATTTCTAGTTTTTTTGCACCTCACTTTAAATATATATATATTTTTTAATTTAATGGCCGCCATTTTGAAACAAGATGGCTGATGAATCTGGCCAGCGAACTTGGTCGAGGTGTTGATGTATACTATCCACATGCCTTCTTACATCGAAATAGGCGAATACGTGTGTTATCGCGTGACAAATACAAGATCGTTTCAAAATGTTAGCCATGCTAGAAATTCAAAGTGCTATAAATCAACCATTTTTTAAGATATCAACAAAAGAACAAATTTTCAGAAACAAAAACTGCTCCGGAATCTTTGTATCAAGGCCAAACACATAAAAAAAATCTTTTTCATTTTCCAATTTTTTAATACCTCATTTTGAATTTTAAATTTAATTTTTTTTAAATGGCAACCCTTTTGAAACAAGATGGCGAATGAAGCTGGCCAACGAATTCGGTCGAGACATTGGTATGTACTATGTACAGACCAAGTTACATCCAAATAGGTTCATAAATACGCCTGTTATCGCGTGACAAAAATCAGGTCGTTTTAAAATGTCAGCCACAAGAGAAATTCAAAATGCTATTACTCAGCCATTTTTTTTAAGATATAGACGAAAGAAAAACTGTTCCGGAATCTTTGTATTAAGGTCAAACACATACAAAAAAAAAATCTTTTTCATTTTCCAATTTTTTGGTATCTCATTTAAATTTTTTTATTTTTTATTTTTTTAAAATGGCCGCCATTTTGAAACAAGATGGCGGATGATGCTGGCCAACGAACTCGGTCGAGATATTTGTATGTACCATGTACACACCAAAGTACATCCAAATCGGTTCATAAATACGCCTCTTATCACGTGACAAATATCAGGACGTTTCAAAATGTCAGCCGCGCTAGAAATTCAAAATGCTATAACTCAGCCATTTTTTGAGATATAGACGAAACAAAAACTGCTCCCGAATCTTTGTATCAAGGTCAAATACATAAAAAAAAATATTTTTTCAATTTCCAATTTTTTGGTACTACATTTCAAATTTAAATTTTTCTTAAAAATTTAAATGGCTGCCATTTTTAAACAAGATGGCGGATGAAGCTGGCCAACGAACTCTATCGAGACATTGGTATGTACTATGTACAAACGAAGTTACATCCAAATCGGTTCATAAATACGCCTTTTATCGCGTGACAAAATTCAGGACGTTTCAAAATGTCAGCCACGCTAGAAATTCAAAATGCTATAACTCAGCCATTTTTTAAGATATAGACGAAACAAAAACTGCTCCGGAATCTTTGTATAAAGGTCAAATACATAAGAAAAAATATTTTTCCATTTTCAATTCTTTGGTACCACATTTCAAATTTAAAATTTTTAAGAAAATTTTAAATGGCCGCCATTTTGAAACAAAATGGCGGATGAAGCTGGCCAACGAGCTCGGTCGAGACATTGGTATGTACTATGTACATACTGAATTACATCCAAATAGGTTCATAAATACTCCTGTTATCGCGTGACAAAAATCAGGTCGTTTTAAAATGTCAGCCACAAGAGAAATTCAAAATGCTATTACTCAGCCATTTTTTTTAAGTTATAGACGAAAGAAAAACTGTTCCGGAATCTTTGTATTAAGGTCAAATACATACAAAAAAAAAATCTTTTTCATTTTCCAATTTTTTGGTATCTCATTTAAATTTTTTTATTTTTTATTTTTTTTAAATGGCCGCCATTTTGAAACAAGATGGCGGATGATGCTGGCCAACGAACTCGGTCGAGATATTTGTATGTACCATGTACACACCAAAGTACATCCAAATCGGTTCATAAATACGCCTCTTATCACGTGACAAATATCAGGACGTTTCAAAATGTCAGCCGCACTAGAAATTCAAAATGCTATAACTCAGCCATTTTTTGAGATATAGACGAAACAAAAACTGCTCCGGAATCTTTGTATAAAGGTCAAATACATAAGAAAAAATATTTTTCCATTTTCAATTCTTTGGTACCACATTTCAAATTTAAAATTTTTAAGAAAATTTTAAATGGCCGCCATTTTGAAACAAAATGGTGGATGAAGCTGGCCAACGAGCTCGGTCGAGACATTGGTATGTACTATGTACATACTGAATTACATCCAAATAGGTTCATAAATTCGAGAGTTACAGTATGACAAAAGTCAGATATATATATATATATATGGATATATATATATATGTATATATATATAATATGTATACATATATATATATATAAACTTTTGAACGGAGGGTGGTTTCGGGGTCTGGGGGTCATGATCGATGAAAATATGCCAAAATTTTTTGAAATCGCTTTCCTTCGAACGGCTGCAATAGGTAGCTTTTTGTAATGAAAGCTACCTAAAAAAGTCCTTCCGGCCAGTGCCGGGAGTAAGAGGTAGCTTTCATAATCCTTATTTAAAAAAAGCCAACTTATATCATGCAAACACACGAAGCTCAATTTAGTGGAAACCGAATATAGGAGATTCAATACTAATTTTTATCAATATAATGAATGAGAATTTCGCGAAATTAGTCAGCTTTATCCAAGCTGCTTTTCTTTAAAGTAACTGATATTTGGCTGCCAAATTCGGCAATTTCTTAAAGTGCCTGTCATTTTAAGACAACATGGTGGATGAGGCTAAGCAGTGAACTTGGTTGAGACCTTAGTAATTGCTGTGCACATGCTCACTCACATCGGAATCGGTTAATATATAGGAGTGCTGTCGGATGCAAAAAATCAGATTTTTCAAAATGTCACCCACAATAGAAATTGAAACTGCTATATCTGAGCCATTTTTTAAGGTAAAGACAAACAAAAAATGCTCCTGAATCCTTATATCAAGATCAAATACTTAAGAAAGAAACCTTTTTCAATTTCTAGTTTTTTTGCACCTCACTTTAAATATATATATATATTTTAATTTAATGGCCGCCATTTTGAAACAAGATGGCTGATGAATCTGGCCAGTGAACTTGGTCGAGGTGTTGATGTATACTATCCACATGCCTTCTTACATCGAAATAGGCGAATACGTGTGTTATCGCGTGACAAATACAAGATCGTTTCAAAATGATAGCCATGCTAGAAATTCAAAGTGCTATAAATCAACCATTTTTTAAGATATCAACAAAAGAACAAATTTTCAGAAACAAAAACTGCTCCGGAATCTTTGTATCAAGGCCAAACACATAAAAAAAATCTTTTTCATTTTCCAATTTTTTAATACCTCATTTTGAATTTTAAATTAAATTTTTTTTAATGGCAACCCTTTTGAAACAAGATGGCGAATGAAGCTGGCCAACGAACTCGGTCGAGACATTGGTATGTACTATGTACAGACCAAGTTACATCCAAATAGGTTCATAAATACGCCTGTTATCGCGTGACAAAAATCAGGTCGTTTTAAAATGTCAGCCACAAGAGAAATTCAAAATGCTATTACTCAGCCATTTTTTTTAAGATATAGACGAAAGAAAAACTGTTCCGGAATCTTTGTATTAAGGTCAAACACATACAAAAAAAAAAAAATCTTTTTCATTTTCCAATTTTTTGGTATCTCATTTAAATTTTTTTATTTTTTATTTTTTTTAAATGGCCGCCATTTTGAAACAAGATGGCGGATGATGCTGGCCAACGAACTCGGTCGAGATATTTGTATGCACCATGTACACACCAAGGTACATCCAAGTCGGTTCATAAATACGCCTGTTATTACGTGAGAAAAATCAGGACGTTTCAAAATGTCAGCCACGCTAGAAATTCAAAATGCTATAACTCAGCCATTTCTTAAGATATAGACGAAACAAAAACTGCTCCCGAATCTTTTTTTCAAGGTCAAACACATAAGAAGAAAATATTTTTTCAATTTTCAATTTTTGGTACCACATTTCAAATTTAAATTTTTCTTAAAAATTTAAATGGCCGCCATTTTTAAACAAGATGGCGGGTGAAGTTGGCCAACGAACCTGGTCGAGACATTGGTATGTACTATGTATAAACGAAGTTACATCAAAATCGGTTCATAAATACGCCTTTTATCGCGTGACAAAATTCAGGACGTTTCAAAATGTCAGCCACGCTAGAAATTCAAAATGCTATAACTCAGCCATTTCTTAAGATATAGACGAAACAAAAACTGCTCCGAAATCTTTGTATAAAGGTCAAATACATAAGAAAAAAATATTTTTCCATTTTCAATTTTTTGGTACCACATTTGAAATTTTAAATTTTTAAAAAAATTTTAAATAGCCGCCATTTTGAAACAAAATGGCGGATGAAGCTGGCCAACGAACTCGGTCGAGAGATTGGTATGTACTATGTACACACCGAATTACATCCAAATCGGTTCATAAATACGCCTTTTATTGCGTGACAAAATTCAGGACGTTTCAAAATATCAGCCACGCTAGAAATTCAAAATGCTATTACTCAGCCATTTTTTAAGATATAGACAAAACAAAAACTGCTCCGGAATCTTTGTATAAAGGTCAAATACATAACAAAAAAATATTTTTCCATTTTTAATTTTTTGGTACCACATTTCAAGTTTTAAATTTGTTTAAAATTTTAAATGGCCGCCATTTTGAAACAAAACGGCGGATGAAGCTGGCCAACGAACTCGGTCGAGATATTGGTATGTACTATGTACACACCGAATTACATCGAAATAGGTTCATAATTACGGGAGTTACAGTGTGACATAGGTCAGATATATATATATATATATATATATATATATATCAATTTTGAACGGAGGGTGGTTTCGGTGTCTGGGGGTCATGATCGATGAAAATATACCAAAATTTTTTGAAATCGCTTTCCTCCGAACGGCTGCAATAGGTAGCTTTTTTGTAAAGAAAGCTACCTAAAAGGGTCATACTGAGGAAATAATTGTTTAAAAATCAAATTCTAATTAATTTAGCGAACAACGAAATCACACGGCCTCTTATACATCTCTTCAAAAATCACCTGAGCAAGTTTCATATTTTTACTTTTAAAAATGAGTCTAAAAATGTCTCAGAAAAGTTCGAGCTGTTGAGGGTGGAAAAATATTTTTTCGAATACACCCTTAAAAATATTTTTTAAGAAATATCGTACATTGAATGTAAAACCTCCAAGACGGGCGTGTAGCGTATGCAAAATTTCCAATGCACACAGGCGCCTTCAGATTTTTTACAAATGGGAAACAATTGGATAAACTCAGAAAATATTTCCAAATATTTAGCATCTTAAGCTTCGATGCATTCGTGATTACATTAAAATTCTAAAGATCGAATATAAGATCTGTCAACGAAGCAGTGAATTTCATTTAAGAAATTATCCATATGAACACTAAACTACTCTCTCTCTAAAATAAATATTCTAACAATTCTATCTGCTATTTGACATAACACTAAAAGTTTACTAGTTTTAACTCTATTAAAATGGATTTTGATAAAGCTGGTGATATATGGGTGAATATCACGTAATGTGAGATTTTCAACACAAAATTATTTGAAAATTTAAATCGTTTCAAAGCTCCTGGTTCTTTTAAAAATGTTTTTTGAGAAGCTGAATAAAGAAATTTACACGTAAAATTGCTAAAGTTTGAAGAGCTTAAGTTCATTTTTATGTAATTATAATTATATGTCATTTTCTTGGCATATGTATGCCAGGATAATGACAATTTCATTCTAAAACATTTTTTCACGTCCTTTTTTTTTTTTTTTAATTTTAGATCTAACCTTTTAATTTCGTTTAAAGGAATATGTTTCCTCTATAGTACCTCAAATTCAGTGTAATGTTCAGTTTTATTTGTAAATTATTGAAGCCAGGAAAATGACATAATAAAAGTCTACTCAATTTTTACAAAGCCTTTAAACACATTATTTTCAAAGAAATATCTAAAAGATTTTGCTGGTAGCAATGATTTTACTACTTCTGACTTGAACTATGTTAAGAACAAGAAGAATTACTCTGCAGCGCCATCTTTATACCTCATAAAGAACTAAAATGAGCAGATTAGGAAAATGACACTCATTTTCAGTGACAATTATATTTTAATTATGGAAAATTATTTGTAAAATTCATAACTTGTTATCTTCCTCATATATGTTTTATATAAGGCATAATTAACAATTAGAAATTTAAAAAAAACTAGAAAAAGATATTTGTACAGTATAGCAGAAAGCCTTTTACTTTGCACACATCACAGTGTGACACGTCAGGAAAATGACAATCTGAAATTTTAAGTCTTTTAATTGCTTTATTTTTGTGTTACTATGAATATAATATCTCTTGAAAATACAGTAGAACCTCTTTTATCCGAAACTCTTTTAACCGAAACTCTCGGTTAACCGAAATCCATTTTTAAAGATTTTTTTTTCTTTACTCTATAACATTCCTTGTGTGCAAAATCCATTTTGAAACCTTTTTTTTTCCCCTTTAACTATCATATTCCTTTTGTGCAAGCGGTCCTTCCCGAACTACGAGTACATATAAATATTTTCGATCCCCTTTCTTAGAGTTCCTTTGAATTTAACTTAAGCTCCCGTAAGTTGAGAAGTGGGACGAAAAAAAACCGAACAAAGTAGCAATTCTGAAGCTTTTGAATGTTTTTCAAAAGGTTTGTCATGGCTGGAGCAGCAGAAAGACTATGATACTGGTGAACTAATAATATTAAAAAACTCCGGGATAGAGCTTCAAAGCAAAGGCAATCGAAACTACGACAAACAAAACATTTTTTTCAAACCCTTGTGATATATGTAAAAGGTACTTAATTTCAAAATTAAAATTCAGATAATTTATTCTTGTTTCTATTTTGCTGTTGCCTTATTTTTATTAAGCACTTCTTACCATAATAAGAAATATTGCATATATTTCTCCTTAATCTTTAAATGGAAGCATTCCCGATTATCCGAAAATTTCGATTTTCCGAAAGAGGGCCGGTACCAATTACTTCGGATAATAGAGGTTCTACTGTACTTCTAAGAATATTTTTTATTAGAATGTGAAAAAGAAAATTGCATTATCTAACATTTATTAGACATTTTATTGTGCGGACTACAATTTTCGTATTTTGTGATATTGTCCCATATACAGAAACTTCCCATTTTGATAAAAGCTTTGTAAACACCATCTCACATTTCGGGCTAACACTGAATATTTGAAGTTCGTTATAAATCATGAACAAAACTTCTCTAACAAATTTTTCCCGAACTAAATATGCAGAAATTTTAATGAATTTTTCATGTGTATTTGAGATAGGTTGAATGTAAAGGTAATGAACTGATAGGTAACAAAGCGTAAGATACGCACGAAAGATCGGACAGTTTTGCAAAATTCATGCGTGATATACATGCGAAACAGTTAAGTAGAAAGAAAAATTCAAAAGTAATTCATCACGAAAAAGTATTTTATTTCAGCCTGGACATTGAGAAGCTTAGGACAATGGCCGATTAAAGAGGAACAGTATAGTTCTGAGTAACGTTTGCATATCCGCAGTAAAAAACCAGTTCCTAATTTTGTTTGGGTAGTTTTATTCTTCAATTGATACCTTTCACCCCTGCTTGTATTTAATTCTGGAGCAGTATTGTTTCGCATCTCTGTTTAAAACACCGTATCATCCGCCGTGCTTTTATTTTATCATTAACTGGAATAACAGAATACATGGAGAATATAAAAGGGGCTGTGCATATAAAAGTTATCATTTTAGTGGGGAGGGGACATTTGGCACATGGTATCGTAAAATATCTCTAGGGGGAGGGGGATTTGTTTTTTGACATCGTTATCATTTTTGATCCAACCAAAATTTTCTCTTTTAATTTGTAACCTTGTCTTTACATCAAAATAGTATGTTATCTTATTTTTATGAAAGTACAAAGATATTATTGAAATCATTAAATGACTATAAAACTATTTATTTCCAAAATATGGAAAACACCAACGTTTGGCATTCCTGTTCTGTCATATGTGTATGCATATGTAATACGCTGTTCGAGAAACCAACTGCGAAGTATGTTTGAAATGGTACTTGTGTTTACTAGTAAATAAAAGAGAAAGCATGTTGTTCACCTCTTTTGTTGATAAGAAGTTATGTCTGCCTCTCCCCCCCCCCGTGCGGGGGCAAGTGCAAGAATATATTACTACTATTGAATGCATTATGTAAAAAACATATATTATTAAATACTTTTAAATAGTAACTATTCCTTCTAAGTGTTATTTGATATAAAGTTATTTCATATATAAAGTGATACTTTATTGACTTCTCTTGAATCAATAAAGTATGCGAATAATAAATGGAACCATATTCAGAGCCGGATTAAGCATTTTTGGGGCCCGGGGCTGCTGAAAATTTAGGGCCCCCTTCCCCTGCTACTGGAACCCCCCCCCCACACACACACACACACACACGCAACTTTCTTTACTTTCTTCTATCTTCAATAGAAGAAAGTATTGTAATCGAAATTTTTTTCGACTTCCGGTTTTCGACGGATTTTCATGTTTTAGGGGTCAGAGATTCCAAAAAACATGTTTATAGAAAATGTCTGTCTGTCTGTGTGTCCGTCCATCCGTCTGTCCGTCTGTCTGTCGCCATTGTACCATCAAAAAGTGTATGAAGTTATGCATAGAATTAAACCAAAATTTTATTTTAAGTTTTTTGGCTATGGCAAGTAGGTCCTCCCGGAATTTGGAAAAAAATCGCCGGTAGGGGGCGCTGATATAGCAATTTTTGTGTGATTTTGAATATTGTACCATCCAAAAGTGTATGGAGTTATGCATAGAATTGAACCAAATTTTTATTTTAAGTTTTTGGCTATGGCAAGCAGGTCCTCCCTGAATTTGGAAAAAATTCGCCGGTAGGGGGCGCTGTAAATGCGATTTTTGTGCGATTTTAAATATTGTACCATCCAAAAGTGTATGAAGTTATTCATAGAATTGAACTAAATTTTTATTTTAAGTTTTTGGCTATGGCAAGTAGGTCCTCCCTGAATTTGGAAAAAATCGCCGGTAGGGGGTGCTGTAATAGCGATTTTTGTGTGATTTTGAATATTGTACCGTTCAAAAGTGTATGAAGTTATGCATAGAATTAAACCAAATTTTTATTTTAAGTTTTAGGATATGGCAAGCAGGTCCTCCCTGAATTTCCAAAAAAATCGCCGTTAGGGGGCACTGTAATAGCGATTTTTGTGCGATTTTGAATATTGTATCATCGAAAAGTGTATGCAGTTATGCATAGAATTGAACCAAAAAAAATTTTAAGATCTTGGCTATGGCAAGGAGGTCCTCCCTTAATTTGTAAAAAAATCGCCCGTTGAAGTCGCTGCAATAGCGATTTTTGTGCATTTTTTGTGCCATTTTGAATATTGTACAGTCGAAAAGTGTATGAAGTTATGCATAGAATTGAACCAAATTTTATGTGTTTGTTTTTGGTCATGTCACGAAGGGCCTCCCTGAATTTGGAAAAATTCTGCTGGTAGGGGGCACTATAATTGCGATGTCTGTACCAATTTCATTATTGTACCATCGAAAAGTGTATGAAGTTATCCATATAACTGAACCAAATTTTTTGTGCATGTTTCTGGCTATGGCAAACAAGTCCTCCCTGAACTTGAAAAAATTCCGCCAGAAGGGGGCGCTATAATTCCGATCTCTGTGCCATTTTCATTATTGTACCATCGAACAGCGTATAAAATTATGCATACAATTGAACCAAAATTTTTGTGCTTGTTTTTGGCTTTGGCCAACAGGTCCTCCTTGAATTTGGAAATATTGCACGGTAAAGGGGCTCTGTGCAAGCAGTTTTTGTATACTTTTCTTGATTTTTCGTAGTTCTATTGTGCATCGGCGGCTCATGCAGCGGTGGGAACTCGCTTCTTGCTAAGCCGGCTATTCGCAAACAGCTGATAACAACAGAATAAGGAAAAATTAATAATTTTAACAAATATCATGATATAGATTAACTCATTTTTAGTCTGTTTAATTGACTTGAGCAGAAATTTAAGATGAAAATCAAAGTTGGTATAGTATTGAACTAATAATATTGAAGTATTAACATGGGTAACTAGGTTTTGAAATATTAAGATGTATAAGATAGAAGAAAGTTTTGGGATTGGCACATCCAACTAGTTTTTTTTAAATCCTAAAATACCAATTTAAAAAGTTGAATGTGTATATTGTTGCACAAAAACTTTTTTTTTTTTTTTTGTTATCTTTAAGAGTGCTCTTAATTATTTTATTTAAACGTATTTATAACACGTACAATTCAAAGATGCTGTATAAACATTAAAAGAAAATAGAAATCTACCAGCGTATCAAAACTGACTACATTTAAAATTATTTTAATGCAAATTTTTATTTATACAATTTTATTTTATACAAATTATTTATACAAATTTATGAATTTAATTACATATTTCTGCATTTTTGTTCTAGATTTTCTTTATTTAAAATTAAAATTGAGCTAATTAGAAAAATCGTAAAGAAACATGGTAGGTCTATGATTTTTACAACCTTTCGAGCACATAGATTTAGAAATACTGTAATTTGGGGAAGATTTTTAAAAGAGATCTCTCGATCTCTGAGATAACTAAAGATGCATTTCACTATTTTTAAAAAGGGCTGGGTACATTTTGCACAGTTTAGAAAGGACAGGGTAGCCTAGAAGAAACACTGTGTATATATATATATATATATATCACACTGATGTCCAAAAATTAAGGGGTAGTCACCGGACGCTTTCGAGTGTACACAATTTGTCGAATATCTGAAAATATTGACGAATTGTCATTCAAATTCAAGGATGTAAAGAACATGTTTGACTTCACATTTTCCAGTGAAGATTTAGACGCGAAGACAATTAGGGGCAAAACAATAAATTTAATAATAAAATAATGCTTGCAATCATTGATGAGACAGAAAATTCTCAAAACGGTCCGTAGGAAATGACTATGTGGGTCCTGTCTAATGTTTGTGTGCATTTCTTAGAAACATAAGACGCATATTTGTGACGGTTTTAACGTTTCTGTGAAAATTTTAAATGTTTTTTGTTTATAGCATGCAGAGTTTCAACCAAATCTAACAGTACATAACGAAACTATGAAAAAGAACAGTAGAAAATGTATACTGCAATTAAATCATGAATATATTGAATATTTCATGAGATATGGGCATTTGTATGAAATAATTTTTAACTGTGCATGCTTGAAAGATTCCAAAATTTTTATTTCCTAATTAGATAGTCAGCTATTTAGGACAACTTATATAAAAAGTTCAGTCAAATACTGTGAAAACTCAGAAAGATACAGTGAACGGATTGACAAATTGTGGAAAATCTCTTATAATAAAGCTACTTTTAGAAAGCAACTCACTCTATCGCCCTTAACTATTTGAATTTTTGCAATATTTGACAGGACTTTTTATATAAGTTGCCCCAAATAGCTGACTACCAAATTATGAAAAAAAAACTTTTGGAATCTTTCATGCATGCGCAGTTTAAAAAAAAATATATATATATTTCACACAAATGCCAAATGCCCATGAAGTTTTTGGAAAGTGGTGTTAAATTTGGTTGAAAACTCTGTGTTCCATAAGCAAAAAATATTTACGTTTTTCATCGAAACATTAAAACCTTCACGAATATGCATGCTATGCTTACACAAATGCACACACAAACGTTAAACAGGACCCACATAGTCATTTGCTACAGTAACAGACCAGTTTGAGCATTTTCTGTCCCATGGGTGATTGCAATCATTATTTTATAATTAAATTTATTGTTGTCCTCCTAATTGTCCCCGCGATTAAATCTTCACTGAAAAAGATGGAGTCAAACATTTCTTTACATCTTCAAAGTTCAAACACAGTTCATCAAGATTTTCAGTAGATGTTCAACAAACCGTGTACAATAGAAAGAGTCCATTCACTGCCCCTTAATTTTTGAACTTCAGTGTATATGTATGTACGTATGTGTGGTAATAACATTTTCAATTAATGTATGGAGAGAAACTAATTGAGCTGTTTAGTACATAGAACGTTTAACAACCTTTATATATGGACCTGTGTCGTAATCCCGTTTTCAGTGAAGAATACAGGGTGTTTATACCTCTGATCCGAATTTCAGATATTTGTTCATCATAACACTAATTGAAATATTTCAAATGAAATTTTCAACATACTTATCCTTCTTTGTGTGAAACATAATAATATCACGCGAAGTATTGGAAACAGCCCGAGACCCATCCGCATACAATCAGCTTTGAACTAGGCACTTAATACTTTGGATTGTAGTTGACATTAGATGTGGTGTTTGTTACTAATCGAAATACTACCCACTTCCATTGCACTTCGCAAGCCCCCCCCCCCCCCCCACACACACACACACAAAGTATCTCATGAAGCTTAAAATCATTAAAATTCTTTAATTTCTTCTCTTTTATTTGTCATTTTGTTACAACAATATTTAAATAACCATCTAAATTATCCCCCCACCCCCAAGAAATAGTCCCTTTTTTTCTTCCCCACACCTCCAATACATAGTTTAAAATATTTTTCTCCTTGTGTAACGTTTCTGTATTAATAATTAAAAGATCATCTAAATTACTCTCGTCCCCCTGATTAAGAAAATGCCGCTTCTCCCCCCCCCCTCCTAGCACATAAACTTTAAAACTTTTTTATTTTTATTTTAGCTGTATTGCTATTTTTTAGCAACAATAAACAAATTATCATCGAATATTCTATCCTTAAATTTCCGTTCCCCTTCCTCATAATAATATTTCCAAATATTTTTCAATTCAAAATATATTTACACGTGGATATTCAGAAAGACAGGAAACTTTAAAATAATTAAATTATTACAAGTAAAAAGCATTTTATGGAGAAAATTACATAATATTTAAAAAAGCCAAAATAGTAATATTTCTAAGCACTTTCAATTGGAAAATCGAAAATATATTTACACGTGGATATTAAAAGGAAAACAAAACTTTAAAATAATTAAATTTTGCGTGAAAAAAGCATTCAATGGTGAAAAATTATGTCATATTTATATATTTAAAATGATTTCCTTACAAAGTCCAAAAGATAAAAAATTCTAGCCATTACAAAAGGCCGGGAGGCAGCCACATTTTTCACTTAATAATTTTAAACAAGCTGATTTTAAAATGTCTGATAGATCGTACTTAATCTAACACGAAAACAACCGTCAGCTATTGCGACAGCGGTGGATGCGGTCTTGGAAACCAAAAAATTTCCTAGCCAAAGGGAACTTAAGAGCAAGGCGATTACAGAAGATCGCTACTGGTCATGATGATATCATCCAATCTTTCGTAATCAAATATCTTTATAAAACACAGCAAATTAGCATGTTTTTACTGCTAATGGTTGCATGAGACTGCGGGGTCTGCTGCACGTCGGGTTGGGGAACGTAGCTCGAAGGGGGCAGAACCTCCTAGTTTTGTTAGAAAATGTAACTGTGAGATAAACTTTTATAACGAAAAATTATTTTTTCCTGAATTAAAAAGAAAATAATAATAATAAATGTAGCTCTTCAAACTTTTCAGAAAATTTACTTTTCTAAGTTAAAACTAAGACAATGAACTAAAAGTTCTAAATGTGCGCGCTAAAAGTTTTCAGTTTGGCGAAAATAAGTAAATATTTGCACAAAACGTGATAAATTTTATTATACAAATTCTTCATAATCAAACTTCTGCAATCAAGTAATCTTTTCAAATGAGAACAAATTAGCATATTTTTAGCGGAGTCTGCATGAAGTTGGCGAGCGTAGCTCGTAGTGGGCAGAACAGTCTAATTTTGTTGGAAAATGTAACTGTGAGATTAATTTTTATTACGAAAAAACAATTTTTCCCGATTTAAAAAAAATTCAACACCAAAATTTTTAGAAAACTTACTTTTCTAGTTGAATCCGTATCTTGACAATGAATTAAAAGCTCTAACTATGTGTGCTAATATTTTTCATTTTTAATGAAATAAGCCAATTTTGTGCAAAATATGATAAATCTTATTAAGACTGTTCCCAAATTCAAAGGAACTACTTTCTGACACATTTCTGAATTCATTTTTGTTCGGAAACGCATAAAATTGGCAGGTGTTCTTATTCAGAAACTATGTAATCGAATGGCGTTTCCCATTTTTTGATAAAGGCAGAAGGTCTTTCAGAAAATACTGTCAAAGTAAGTGTTTCGAACCAAGTTTCCGGATGCGGCAGCACGAAAAAGGGGTAAAACGTGTCGTCACATGACAAGAAACGCTTATTACTTAATAAGCAATTTGTAAAAAATGGAAACAGTTATTCTATTTCAAATTGCTTCAATAGTCAGAGACCTGTTAATTTTATGCCCGTATTTAAAATTTGTCTGAAAAATGCGTCAGTAAGTTTTGCGTTGTTGAGCTGGGAATTTGAGAACCACCTTAAATAAAGTAATGTGGGCATTTTAAACAATTTAACACATACGTATTGAGTTTTAGTAAATGATACAAAAGGAAAAATGCATGAATATGGAAATTTTAATAAAATAAGAATGTGTGTAAAGTTATTTAAATAATGAAATCTGTATTAATAAAAGAAAGTTTCTCACTGTGTGCGTGTGTGTGTGTCTGTTCGCAATGACTAGCAAAATGTGTCGCATGTATAAGTCTGAAAATCTAGGTCAGGATAATCCAAAACAGATCCTGATGCACCTGATACACATATTTTTAATTTTTAAAGGGCCGGGAACCCTGGGCCCCTTTAAGTTTTTATACCCTAAATTGTTAATAACTTGCCCCATTTTATCCAATCTTCTTCATTTTTGGGGCTACATCTGCATTTAGTTATTCTCCCATTTCTACATTCCAGTTAAGATCCTCGCCGCCTGGGGCCCGGTACAGGGCCCCTTGAGATTTTGTGCCCTAAATTGTTAATAAATTGCTTCCCTTTAATCCGATCTTCCTTTCTGGGATCCTTTTTCCATTTACTTATTCTCACGTTTCTACGTTCCAATTAATACCTGGTGTCTTCTATGGTCCCGTAGGCACCCTTGAACTTCTCTGTGCGCCATGCATTCCCTCCCTCTAATTTTTTCACCTTCTCAGTGCATTCATTGCTTTAAAGTTGAATCTTGGACTCTTCTTACCGGACACCTTCATAATTTTTACTGGGACCCTAGGGCCCTGTTTTAAGCATTACCCCCCACCCCCATTTTTTGCGTATTTCTTTAAAATATTATTATAGTGATTATTTCATACCCTATGCTTAATTTTGATTAATTAAAGATTTAAAACGCTAAGTACTAAAAATATTTAGAATGTTTTCATGTTAGGGCTGCGCTCTCAACTATCAGTTCGCCCCTTTTGGGCCCCCTATTATAACTCCCTTAAAAATGGTCCGATCCACTATTTTTTTTTCTAACAACTCCCTATGTCCTCCAGCTTACTACATGAACAAAAACAACAACAAAAAAATCTCAGACTTTAGCTACCACCAATTTTGAATATTAATCGCCTTCCTGGTACCCTTGGTGCAGCTTCTTTAAAAAGGATCCGAATTGCTTGCAATTTTCTTTAATATAGTTCTAGCGTCCCCTGATTACTTTCAAAACAACTATAAAGTATCTTTATACCCAACTACATACCAGTTAAGTCCCTGGCGACTTGAGTCCCCTTGAAGTTTTCGCACCATAAGTTGTTAATAAATTGCCCCCTCTTAATCCGAACTTCATTCTTGGAACACTTTTTCTGTTTAGTTATTCTCTTGTTTCTAGATTCCATTTAAAATCCTGAGGCCTCCTAAGGACCTGTAGGGCCCGATATTGAACTTTTTGTGTGGCATTCATTTTTCACCCCCTAATTTTCTCGCCTTCTCAGTGAATAATTTTTAAGTTGAGTCTTGGACTCCTCTAACCGGAAAAAACCCTCATAATATTTACTGGGACCCTTAGGGCCCTGTTTTGGGTATCCTCCCTCCCATTTTTTGAGCATTTCTTTAAAATATTATTCTAATGATTATTTCATAACCTATGCTTAATTTTGACTAACTGACGATCTAAAACGCTAAGTACTAAAGCATTTTAACATGTTTTCATGTTAGGGCACTGTTCTCAACTATCAACAGGCTCTGGCCCCCTATTATAGTTCCCTTAAAAATAGTCCGATTCACTAGCTTTATTTTCTAACAACTTCTTAGCTCCTTCAGCTACCACAAGAAGACAAAAAAAAAAAATTCACAGACTTCAGTTACCACCAATTTTGAATATTAATCGCCTTCTTGGGGCCCTTGGGTACAGCTTCTTTAGAAATGATCCGAATTGCTTGCAATCATTTTTTAACATAGTTCTAGCGTCCTCTGATTACTTTAAAATCTACTAAAAAGTACCTTTATACACAACTGCATGCCAGTTAAGTCACTGGCCCCTTGAAGTATTTGCATCCTAAATTGTTAATAAATTGCCCCTTCTTAATCCGGTATTCATTTTTGGAATCATTTTTCCATTTAATAATTCTCCCGTTTCTAGATTCCATTTAAAATCCCGGGACACCCTAGGCCTAGGGTCCCGTAGGGACCCTTGAACTTTTTTACCTTGAACTAATTTTCTCCCATTCTCAATGCAAAAATTTAGAGTTGAGTCTTGGACTGCTCTCCCCGGACCAACACCCTAATATTCTTATTGGGACCTTAGGGTCCTGTTTTAAGCATCCCCCCCCCACCCCCAGAGGCAGAAGAGGGGAATAGAATAAAGATGTTTTTTCTGCTTTTGTCTCGGGAAAGAGGGTAAGAATACTAAAAGGATGCCTTAGAAACAGTTACTATCGGACTTGCGAAGCTTTAAAATTGCAAAAGTAAAAGGTAATAGATGTTGACACTTGAAACACGACTTTTTTTCGCTATTTCAGAATACTTTTATCATTTTATCATTTCAGAATTTTTTTTTTTTTTTTTAGAAATATAAGTAATTTTTAAAACGGAACTTTGATACAACTTAAGCTACTGCCGAGGGCCCCTCGCGAGTTGGGGCCCGGGGCTGCAGCCCCCGTAGCCCCCCCCCCCCCCTTAATCCGGCCCTGACCATATTTATATATCACTCCAAACTAAAGAAAAAAAAATTTAGACATTGATAACGATATCATTACCGTGGGAGGGGGGGGGGATCGGGGATCATAACGAATGATATCGTAAGGGGGGAGGGGGTCCGAAATTACCAAATAGGTGATAAAGTAATATATGCACAGCCCCAAATATGTCAATGTTTATCAATCAAACTGCCACAAAGCACATGCGTGTTGCCAAAATAATGGATAATTTTTGTGATATTACTAGGTTCTATGAAAACGTTATTTTTAATTTTTTCCGCTCTGTGATGCAGTTACAGCACAAAAGTCGTAAAAGCTGAATAATTATCTTCGGAATGTACAAACACATAGACTTGCATCCATTGCTTCTATCAATGCGCAGTTTTCTGTCTAAACAAAACTTTTGAGTAGCAGACGATAACTTATAATATCAGAGTCATAATTGCTGTAAAAAGAAATTTTTCCAAGCAGACGATTTTTCTTTCTTTTCACAGCAAAATAAAGTCGTTCAAAAAAAGTGCAAACAGGAACAGCATCTGTTCATAGCTTTACTGAGCCGGTATATTCTTTTATATTGTCGAGTGTGAATAAGAAAAATGTAAAAAACAGTTAAACAGAAAAAAAAAGAAAGTTTCAAAATAATACATCACCAAAATGTATTTTATTTCTGTCTGGACATTAAGAAGCTTAGGACAATGCCCGATAAAAGTGTAACATAATAATGTTTGCATATCCGCAGTAGAAACCAGTTCCTAAATTTTATTCACGCAGTTTTATTTCAATTGATTCTCTCACTCCTGCATGTATTTCATTTTGGATCATTACCGTCTCACATTTCTGTTTAAAAAACCGTATCATCCATGATCCATCGTGTTTCTCTTTGATCATTAACTAGAAAGACAGAACACATGGAGAATATGAAATAAGTAACGGATTAAAGGGTGAAAAAGCCCTTTGGCGCTATTGTAGTGCAGGCGTTGGCAGCAGAAAAGACAATCGTTTAAATCACAATGAGAATCTTGTTTCTATTGTTCAATAAAAATATCAGCTGAAAGCACATTCACCCCTTAGGGGTATATATATGCATATTTCTATGTTACTATTAAAGTAATTCAATCTTGAATGTGTATATTTCAAATTTGTAATAGTTCGTTGTGTGTCTGTCATTTAAGATTTTTTTCTTGGGATTAATTCTATAGGAAAAAATAAAAATAATACAGTTTATGCATTAATTTAACCAACAGTAATTAAATCGGTTCTCAAAGAAAATATTTTTCTCTGCTCAACAATGAAACTTTCTGACATATTCATAGTAGAGATGCAACGAATATTCGGCCGAAGCCGAATATTCGGCCCATTCGGCTTGTCTGCCGAATATTCGGCTTCGGCCGAATATCAAGTCCATTATTCGGCCTTGGCCGAATAATACTGTAATAAATGTTTTTATATTTACACAGTATAACTTTTTAATTTGACAATTTATATTCATCATGTATAATGAAAATTTTATTTGAAATTAACTAATCCATGTTTTTCCATTAACTTTCATACCTCGAATGGGTTTTATCTACCCATTTTTATATAAGAGGCTAATTTAGGAATCATGTTAAAAAAATTTTTATGCTGTATCAGTAAGTACAAAAAGTATCTGCTTGTAATAAGCTAACATAATCTGTTAAATTTGAAATTAATCTATTCAAAATTGTTTTAATACAGCTGTACAAGCAAATTCAATTTTTTTTTTTTCATAATGAGAAGTTTAACATTTATCTCTTGTTACATAAAAAATATTTCTTTCAATAATATTTTGAATTATACCTATAAAGAACTCTAGTGCTATCTGCTGACAGCAAAGAAAAAAAAAATAAAGATAATAATAAATGATAAAAATGTTTTTGTTAATTGTGAGCTTTATAAAGTCTACAATGATTTCTTTCCACCATTTTAGAGGATATTCCTTTCATCTTTTCTATCAGTGGTTTTTCTTAAGATATTAAGATTTCTTATTCTTTATTTTATTTCATCTGAAAGTTTAAACTTATATTTCCTAGTACTTTTCAAATTTTGTCATTATTTTAAAATGTAACAACAGCACACATAATATTTATTAAAATATAAACTAGACAATACCTGATGAGGAACTTTTGCTAAGATTTTTTTTTTTTTTTGGGGGGGGGGGGGCTGAATTATAAGGCAATTTTTAGGCCGAACATAGCCGAATATTTTTTCAGAGTAAAATAAGGCTTTAAAAAATTAAAAATTTGTATATAAATAATTTTTTTAAAGAAAACAATACATTTTAATTGTGAAATATACAAGAATTGTGCATATAATGCATACTATATTTTGTTTTTAGGTAAAAATAAGTTCATTATTCGGCGGCCGAATAGGCCGAATATTCGGCTGTAACTTGGCCGAATATTCGGTATTCGGTTATTCGGCCAAACCACTATTCGTTGCATCACTAATTCATAGACTCATTTTTAAACGCAAAAAACAGGCAATTGCAGGGCATGACTCTCATAGCGTCTCTCATTTTTCGATAAATGTAGTACATCTTGAATTATAAGCCATTGTTGTTTTATGACGAGGTTCTCGGTTTGTGGTTAACTTCAACTTTGACAGCCAATCTGAAAGATCATTTAACATTCGATTTCATAGCTTCTGAATAAGAAGAGATGCTAGTTTACTGCTTTAGGAATAAAATGAACTCAGGAATATATCAGAAAGTAGACAGTTTGAATTTGAGAACAGCTTTAAGTAGTCGAAACGCTACACATATCAATAGATTTCGGCTATCTTTAAACCCTATATTATCTTAAAATGGACGCTTTAGATTCCCTAGGTCGGGGACGGCGAACCGAACCTTTTCACCTCCACGTGCCAAATTTTACCAAAAATATATTTTACGTCATCATGATGTGCCAACAATAAAACATTTTAATGGATCAAATAATAATGAATTAAAATTACTTAAAATTTTGTTTTTAGCATTTAAAAAAAATGTGGGTAATATTTGATGTTATACTCTAGAAATTTATTTTAAAAGTATTGTTTTTGTTGTCTCATCTTAGATACCAAATAATTTACATCAGCTTCGTGCTTAGTTATTTTTAAGAGAATGCAAGTTAAACTATGCTCATTTGACAAGATGTTTTTACTCGTTTTTTTCATATTACATATTTCCAAAAAGAATGTCTCGCAGAAAAAATTCTCAAAATAGCAAGCGCCAGAATCTACATCTTTTAGTGTCTGGAATTGAATTCCAAGTTAATATAATTTTACCATTGGTATTTTTGATTATAATGCCTTTTGATATTTCTTTTCAGATATTCTCCTAGATCTCTCATATTCTTAAAATTGTGTGAGCCAATATTGAGTTAGATTGAGATACATTAAGTTACATTTCAGTTTCTTCAATCTGTATGACAATGTCAACCAACTGAATTAATCGAATTCAGATAAACAGAAACAACATTCAGATTAATTAATGCATTTTGTGAAATGCTACTATATTTTGATGTTGAACTTGAATCTATGCCATGCAAAAAATAATCTGTAGCGTGCCACTTATGGCACGCGTTCCATAGGTTCGCCGTCCCTGTCCTAGGTTATTCAAATATATCATATAAATACATACTTACCAGTTTTATAGATGAATATTAACAATGTGATTTTTCTAAACCTAATACGTCTGATTGGAACGATTTTTAAAATTTTCTTAAACGACTAAAATTTTATAGCCTCGAATCCGAAGGAAGATTATTACCTATTATAAAGAATCTTTCGTGTGTTAAAACTATACTTTCTTTTTTCCTGTATAAATTAAAGTTCAAGCCTATCTTTGAATTATTAATTTTGTTTCCTGTGTATTATACATATACCGGATGCCCATTAAAGTCCTGTCCACCCCTATTAACTTCAGAAAGGTGAAAGTTAAAGTAAAAAATGTGTGTTGTCTAAATATAATAAAGTGGCTATGCTCTTACAGATTACAGCGTCACCTAGTGCCAAACCGTAGAGTTAGCGCTTCTATCTCAGGAACGGTATGAGATATGGGAAAAAAGTCAATTACAAAGTTGCAGCGCGTGCTCAATTTATTGTATGTCTTACATTCAAAAATAAGTTTAATAAAAGCCCTGAAATGTAAATGTTTTATATTTTATCTCTAAATTAAATACCTTTAGAAATGGCATGCAGTAGTAGGAAGGCAGATGCACATTTACTAATAAAACTAAGCAAGGTATAGTTCATTTTAATTAGAAAATGAAGTTAATTATCCAAATTGTGCTTACCATCGGAACATATGCAGAATGCCTGATGCATTGCTGCCGATGCTCTATTAAAAATAATGTTCAATGTTTCTCATAAAATTGGCGAAATTTAGCTCCAACCAAGATATTGTTGCTAAGTTTCACGAGTTAGTTAGTGCTTTTACAAAATGCATTATATTCGTGAAATGCTGAACCAATTTTATGGTGAAATGCTGAACCATGATTCAGGATTTTTTTTCTAAGCCCATTTTATGGTGAATGGTTGAATAATGAATCAGTTTTTTAAGTCTAATTTTATAATAAACGTGTGAACCATGATTCAGGTTTTTTTTAAAAACATTTTAAGGTGAAAGTATGGACCACGATACAGGTTTTTTTTTAAACTAATTTTATGGGGAAAGGTTATAAAAGATTGATACAGGATTCTGCGTTTGTTTTTTATTCTGTATTGTGAAATGTTCAACCAAGAAAATGGTTTTTAATTTAACATTTTATGGTGCGGTAATGAATAAGGTTTCAGATTCTTTCTGCCCGTATTATGTTTCTTCAGATAAGCATATTAATTTTTTTTTATTGGCATTAAACTGGAAAACGGAAGCATATTATTATTAAAGCTTTAATTATTGAATATAAATCTAATTTCTTTGAAATATATTTTAAAAGCAATTAAATGTAAACAGTTGATTCTAATTTAATTACACAAAATAATTGTATTTTATTCACCAATGCTGATTGTTACTATTCTACCATTGTAAACATACTGACCATATTTAGCTTGATTTTCTAATTAAAATAAACTGTAACTTGCCTACATATGTTTGTTTTATTAGTAAATGTGCGTTGACTTATATTGCCAGACTTCTGCATGCAGTTAATGGCGTATTTAGAAGCTGGTGATTCGATATCAAAAATTCACATTTCAGGCCTTCAAATGAAATTATTTTTACACGTAAGACATAATTTCATACTAACTAAATGCATATAATTACAATGTCTTATACTATATATATAAAATGCAAATCGGAATTACATTCCGGCTGCTTTTTACTTGAGTTCGACGGATTTCGGTGAGACTTGCACTGTTAGTTACATAATTTTTAGGAAAGGTTTTAGTATGCAACATATCGTTCTACATAAAAATAACAAATAAAGCCTTTGTGCAACAATATTAAAAAGCAGAAAAACCAACGTTTAAAATGCACAAATAATATATGAAAAGCAGCAACATTCTTTCATTCATTCTTTTTTGCTGCTTTTCATATATTATTTGTGCATTTTAAACGTTGGTTTTTCTGCTTTTTAATATCGTTCTACGTCACTTAGTTATGGAATTATGGGGAAAGTTCTATAATCAGGTGAATCGAATTACGAAAGAGTAATCTTTTAAAAAGTTCTACTGGACGGGTTTCGATGAGACTCGCATTGTTAGTCATATAATTTTTCAGAGATTGGTTTAGTATACCGTTCTATCGTTCTTTGCCAAAATCTACTATAAATGATCAACTATAAAAGAATTTATTTATAAGAACCCAAATTTTGTTTGACACATTAGAAAATATAATAGCGCAATGACATTCATATCGTTTCCTGCAATACGGAAGGGCCTTCCTGGTAAAGGTCCATATTGTTTTAAAATAAAATGTCAGATTCATGGATATATTTCGTTTGATTCAAGCTTCGTTACGATAAACCGACCAGCGTAGCGGGCGAAGCCTGCTAGTAAAATATATAACATAAACTCTTTCATAAAAGCATAAAGTATTATATACAAACTTTCACATTCTACAGCTATACTTCCTGAAGTAGCAAAATAACCACTCTGGTGGATCAGTTATTTTATTATCTTGGCTATTTTAAATGGACAAACGTGTAGATGCAAGGTTTAGATACACATTTTCAACTTTTTCACGAGAAAACAGTTGTAACAACGTCGGATATATGATGTATAACAGCTTTGGGTCGTTAAGAATGCAAGTGGGTGTACTTAACGAGTTCATGACGATAAATTCAGATGCCCATCTTAGGGACTGCGGTTCCAGCCCACTTGTTGACGAGACGCGATATTTGTTCGCAGAACATTTATCATCATGCGGAAGAGATTTTCAAGTTGAAATATTAATAACTTCGATCTAGAGCTAGAGTAAAGGAAATCCCTTCGTAGACTTGTACAATTATTTAACTCTAACAGATACTTAGAAGGTGAAAATTTTAAAACAGTGGTTCCTCAAATTCTGAAATTGTAATATTTTCAGCAGTGGAAAAGTATCATGGCCATTTTAGTAACTAATAAATATATAACAAAATCTAAACATATTAAATAACTTTATATAAAAGAAAATGCAGATCTTACAGGGAAAATGTCCAGAATCATACAATTTCTAACCAGAAACAAAATGCAGAGAAAACCTAAGTATTAGATAAATAATGTTTCTTTTATTTATAAAACCTTTCTGGTAGCTTTCTGCAATTTTCTTTTCTGTGTATGTAAATGATAACAGGCAATGTCCCCTTAGACCTTCGAAATATAAAATTTCTGTATGTCTAAAAAACTAATGATTGAATGAGATATGACTTCATATAGACATATTAGTGATATATAATATATCGTAGTATATAATATATAATAGTGATATATAATAGTGTTATATATCATATTAGCCACAACCATTCTTTGTTTTACTTAAGGTAGTGTAATAAAGATGTGGTAATTCATAAATGTTTTGAATATGAATATTGTATGGAACTCAAATATAATGTCAAAAGTGACTTTCAGAAATAGTCATCCATAGACGGCAATGTGTCCAGTTCTTTGCGTAGCTCTGTATACAAATTTATTTATATTATACATACATCTCTTAGTATAATAAATATAATTCAGCTAGAATGCTTAATTCAATTAAAAGCACCCATCAGTAATTCATGTTCACACAGAAATGCCTACGTATTTTTTGTGTAGCCCTGTATTTGACGTATAAAATTTATACGCAACTCATAGTACGTAAAAAAATATTTAAACTTAGAAATGCATACCAAAACTGAAAACGCTCTTCCATCATTAAACGCTAATTCTACAGTGAGCTCTTGATGTGCACCTCGGAAATTCCTGTCTATTTTATTATGCCTGAAATAATATAACATCATTAAAATACACCGTAAACTATTTTCCCCCATAGACCATACTGTAACAGGATTCTTTTGAGTACCCCTGTAAATGAACTAAAAATGGTGCACACTCTATTTTCAATAATGAACTTCAATAATATTCATGACAATATGACTACACTTAGGAGAGTTAGAGCAAGGGCAAAGGACAGACAGGCAGACAAACCGAATTCATATATACACTTTTCAACTATATCGAAAAGTTTTAAACACAGTCCATTCCCCTTCAGCAATTACCGTCAATAAACGGAAATGTATTAGAATTCTTTTGTGTAGCCTTGTATGGGATATGTATACTAAGTAATATATAAAAAATTAGTTAAATTTAAAAGCGCATACAACAATTGAGAACGGACTTCGAGCAATTATCGCTCATTGACAATACTAAAACCGGATTCTTTTGTGTGGTCCTGTAAGTGAACTATAAATGCTATTCACACCCTGTTCTACAGTAAGCATCTTCTAACACACCTTAGTGATATACATCAATTTCAATATGTATGAAATAGTGTCACATCGTTAAAATACATTGCAAACGATTTTTCCTTATACACCATTATGTATTGAAATTATTTTGAGTGTTCCTGTAAATAAACTATAAATTCTACACACTTCATTTTTAATACAGAACATGCCATAGCAAACCTCAGTAACATATGTCAATTACATAGCAATCCGAGTATATTTACGCGAGTTGAAGCGCGGGCAGACGGCCAGACAAACCGAATTCATAAAGACTTTTAAACTATGTTAGAAAGCGTTACAAAGATAACAAGAACGAAAAATCATGCGACCAGCATAGATTATGTAACACTTTCCAACGTATTCAGAATACTGTAACAAAACTTTACGGTGTATTAACTCCTTAGGAACGAGTGTCACGTATACGTGACGTATAAGGTGCTCATATTCCCACCAGTTATTTTTATTGTAAATATTGCCTTATTTAATCAAGGTATTTTCCTGTTTAAATTAGTCAAAAATTTCTTTTTTTTATTTTTTTAAACTAGTAATAGAAGATTAAAAATTCTGTAACAGACGCTCGTCGCGAAAGGGTTAAGGTGAAAGTTGTCTAGATAAACAATTTAGAAAATGCATGACGCAGTTGAAAGCCTAATTTCTGCAATTAACATCAATAGTCGGAAAAATATCCTAATTTTTTGTGCAGCCGTGTATATGATCTATAGATATGTATGTATACTACATAGTATGCTTAAAGTTAGTTTAATTTATTTTAGCACAGTTTAAATTTTCTATTCAGCAATTTCCATCAATAAAGGGAAATGTACTTGACATCTTTTGCGTAGCCCTGTGTATGATCAACAGAATTTATACACACCAAGTAATATGCAAAAAAACCAGTTAAATTTTAAAATGCGTACCACAACTGAAAACGCATACTTCCAGCGATAATTGTTCATAGACTTCAATAGTTCAATTTCTTCTGTAGCCAAATTCTTTTTGCGTGTCCCTGTAAATGAATGTTAAATTCTATGTACACCAGATTCTACAGTAAGAGCTTTGTAATACATCTCAGTGATACATGGGGCTTTCTCACAATCTTTTGACTTTTATGTCCCTGAATAATAATTTTTATTTTAGTACATGTTCTTGTGGGTTTTTTTATTTCATATAGTGGGGAACATCCCATTGCATGATTGCACAGCAATATTAACGAGATAAATAAGTTTTGGACGATGTTGGGGGTCCAAACACCTGGAAATCTCCTATACCGCCCCGTGTCCCCGAAGCTGAGTTTTAAGTTTGGAGCAGTCTGGATAAAATTGTTTCAATAAAAATAATTCGATGTAATTTTTTCTGAAACTGGAACTATTGTTTTACATAAATAAGTAGCTAAAAATTAACCTGCACCACTTTTAGGGTTGTTATTATTTTTTAAACTCTGTCCCTGGGTTTTAGATTCCTTACCATCCCTCTTCTAAAATTATACAGAAAATCCCTTCAGATGCAGCCACAGAATTTTTTTCAGATTTTTTTCTCATGCAGAAGTATGCTAGAGAAAGAATGTCTAAAATTCTTCGACAGGAAATTTACTGCAGAATTTAAATCAGCATTTAAATATCAATTTCAAGAATCGTGTCTTTATTGATAGTCTTACCGTCCTCAAGGTTTATTCCTGCAATTTTCGAGGTAAATTAATTTTTTTTTCATTTAATCCAATGTAAATAACTGTTGTGAAGAATCCAATGGGATTCACAAAAAAAGTCCCATATATTTTCAAATAGAACTCTAGATAGGAAGAGCAATGTATAAGCATACCAGCTCAAAATATTTCTAAGTCTCAAGGTTCTGCAGGAAATGATAAAAAGAATCAATCCATCTAAACCAATCTTAAAGGTTGACTGAAAAGGAGAATGGCGTGAAAAGAATAGGAATTATGGAATTCCTTTTAAGTAGCAAGTTTGCCGATATTTTCCCAGGACAATTTAAAAATGAAACTAAATGCGAAATTTTCTCACGCTAGCAGCGAGGGTCTCTCTTGGCCTATGAGATTGAAGCTTGTTAGTGATGTCATTCAACCTAGACTCTGACTGGGCCATAGATAGCCTTTGTTTTAAAAAGGTGAATTTGAACGAAGAGAGAAAAGGGGGAGATGCGTTTTTGAATCCCAAGGAGAGAGCTGCTCTCTGAGTTGGGAGTTGAGTTTTCGGAAAGATCCGAAGGGATAGAAGAATCCGCCGTTTCGGGCTGGGTAAGATTTCTCCAGTGTAAACCGCGAGATATTGTGTAGTTGACAAGGACTGATATACACCAGAAAACAGAGGCAGCTGTTTCTTACCAGACTATCGTGACAAGATTTTGGATTTGTATCGAGAAAGAAGCTATAGAATTTGAATGTTAATCTTATACACTGATATTAAGTCTTTAATGAACATTGTCATCAGCTGAAAGTACCCCAAAATATAATGTAGTTGTACATACAAGTAATTAATCAAGAAATATTCATTTATCTTATGCATTTAAATAAATTGTTTGATTTAATTATTACTTGGGACTCCGCTTGACTGAAGTTCCACGCTACCACTTCCACCTGTTAGTCGAAGGTTTTACAACTTGGTGGCAGAAGGTGGTATGCACAGCAAGGACTCTGAACATTAAAAGACTAGCTTAAGAGAAAGAGCTCCAGACGCAAGACCGTGTGTAGAAAAAAGCGACACCAGCATCGTGCCGGACAGTTCCTCTAAGAAAGAGCTCCAGATGCAAGACCGTATGCATAGGAAAACGACACCAGTATAGTGCCGGACAGTTCCCCTAAGAAAGTGCTCCAGACGCAAGACTGTGCGTAGAGAAAAGTGACACGAGTATCGTGCCGGACAGTTCCCCAAAAAGGTGCTTTAGACGACATCCAGATGCAAGACTGTGTGCAGTGAAAGGAGACTACAGTGCAGTGCGGTGCCGTGCAGTACAGTTCCCGAGAGAAAATGCCCCAGCAAAACAAAAGGTAAGCTCATTATTTTGAGTGGCTCTTAATTTATTAATTAATTGAAATGTTGATAAGAAATTAATATTTTAAAGGAAAACTTTTGTTTTGAGGTAAATGAAAATTTTAAAATTGAAAAATTGGTTAGTTAAAATAAGAAAATTATTAACTTATTAATTAATTATAGTACAAGGAAGCTGATACCCTTTGTCATTGGCTTTAAATTTTGAATTTTTTTTAAAAATTAAGAATACAGAAAACTAAAATCGAACTAGATTCTTAAAGAAATTAGATGTCATGTAAGAAAAGTACCATTGTGAGGAAAGTTTGTTTGAAAAATATTTTAGAATCAATTTGGATTATTTAATGATTGATTTTCCTAAATATATACTTATATTCAAAATAGAAAAAGCATATGAAAAGGTTGCAAGGAGTGTTCAATTCTGAGTAAAATAGGGAAAATTGTTTACCTATAGCATTTGGAAATATTTTTTTTTTATGTTCTATATTTTGTGTGTGTAGGGAATGTAAAAAGTGGAAAAATTGTGCTTTCTTTTCGAAACTAGCACTAAAACGTAGAATGTCTGAAATTTATTATAGTATTGCTAATTTATTTATGTATATTGTGAATACGTTTGAAAACATTTTATAACGGTAGATAAGGTTAGAATATTCTCGGTGAAGTGTCAAATTCACATCTTCTGAGGTAGTTGCAAAAAATAAATAAATAAATAAATAAATATATAAAGAGGGAAATCGTTAGGTTATCTTTGTAGTATCGGTAGGAATATAAAATCGATAGATAATGGCGAAAATAACGGCATTGAAATATTGCCGAAAGGCTGATCTGCAAAATTTAGCAGAGGTATTAGGAGTTCAGATAGAAGAAAGTGACATAATCGCGACGATTATCCAAAAGATAGAGGGCGCGGACGATTATGATGCCGACTTTGCATTAACGCAAGTGGGATATATAGTGAAAGATAGGGAAGATCTACTTCTTTTAGAAAGAGAGAAAAAAGAAAAAGAAAAAGAGAGAAATTTTCAATTAGAGCAATTAAAATTAACGCAAAATACAGGGAGGCGTAACTCGACTTCCAGTAACGGATCGGAAAGACCTAAATTAGCGCTAAAAACTATAATGCATCGTTTTGATCCAGAGCATTCGGACATAACTCTATTTTTAAACTTGTTTGAACGACAGGCATTAAGGTCTGGGATAGAAAATGAGGATCTGGTCACGCATTTATTAGCTTTGTTACCCGTACAGATAGCTGAATTGATCTTGCGCGAACCGACAGACCGAGTTGACAACTTTCAGCATGTGAAGTCAATCCTGTTAGCTCGTTTTAGATTGAGTGGCGAGGCTTATAGACAAAAATTAGATAAATATTTGCGAGACCAGAATAGCCCGTGGAAAGACCTCATTTTTGAACTAAATAGCTTTCTAGAAGGGTGGTTAAATGATCTTGAGGTTACTAATTTTAAAGAGTTAAAAGATTTGCTAATCACCGAACAGATTAAGAGGCGTGCTCCAGCAGAATTAAGGGAGCACTTTATAGATTCGTGGGCCAAATATAAAGATCCAGGAACACTAGCTAAGGATCTGGATGAATACGAAACTATAAAAGGGGCGTCAAAAAAATCGTGGAACAAAAAGCTAAAATTCGAAGAAAATTCGCGGGATGAGAAAATGGAAAATGAAGACGAAACGAGAAGGGGGCATTCCGAAATCAGTACTAACTGGAGAGAACGAAATATAGAGAAAGAAAGGGAAAAAATCTTTGAGCGCAAAAGGGCTATTAGGTGTTTCATTTGCTCGAGCCCAAACCATTTGAAGGTTAATTGTCCCGAAAACAAAAGAAATGGAGAGCAAATTACCAGCGTTCATCATATTAGTGGAAGTACAAATTTTGAAGAAAGTTTTAAGCCTTATCTAAGCCGCGCGCTAATCAACGGAAGGGAATGCACAACATTAAGAGATAGTGGAAGTCAATATGATGTAATTTCGAGGAGATTTATTAAACGCAATCAATTAGACGGTGGCACCATTCGAGTTAGACAGCCGTTAATGAACAATACTCGTCGCTTACCGACCGCCGAAGTTGTTTTAAAAATTGAAGGACTCGGGAGACTAAAAACAAAAGCTATCGTGACGGACAGTAAGACGAATTTGTCTTACTATATTTTGGGTAACAAAACTCAAAAATTAATTGATGATATTAAAAGAAAAAAAAATGCAGATTTCAGATGCAGTGGTCATCCATAACATAGCGAAAGCGAAAAACGAAAACGGGAATCCATCCCGAAGGGAAGAGAATAAGATGAGAGAGGACTACTCAAAATTGACGAGCGTGAACTTGGGAGAAAGGAAGGAAATGGGAGGTACCCAGTCAAAAACGAGATATGAGAATTGGGAGGGAAGGAAGGATAATACTGTATCACCCACGAAAAAGGAAGATCAGGTTTTAGGATCGAATAAAAGAAAAAAGAAAGATGTCAAAGGGGATCATGAGATGGGTTGCCCCATACGAGAAGTCAAACTGAAAAAGGGGTTAGAAAAATCGCATCATGAGTGTGAGGATTTAACACAAGCAAATAGGGCGTGTCAAAGTATAGATAGATCGGATAATCAAAGGGATACGTCGGTGAAAATAACCCTGAGAAGGAACAAAAGAGAATTTTGGTTTAGAAATAACGAGAACAAAAAGTATCTCAGGTCAGAAAATCTAGTAAAGGATTTGGACGGGAATAAAGAGCGCGAAAGTGTTACGAGACGGATTAGTCGGAGGACGGGCGACTCTAAAATGTCCCCGGCTTATTGTGTGGCGAGCGCCACAGGTAGACACGAAAAGTTGCAAAATTATCGTGTAAATAGACAAAAACCACAAGAAAAAAACGCGGAGAAAATAAATAGGTTGACAAACGAAGATTCACGTCCGAGACACTATCCTAAATATAGAAATAGGCCTTCACATGACAGGCTCTAGCAGTTAGAAATTTAGCGCCGGATCAAGTGAGTCGAATTCGATTTAACTAAGTATACATAAGTGAGTCGAATTCGATTTAACTAGGTGTACATATTAAATTTATCTTATTTTGTGTAAATGTCATAGTGTAAAATTTTAAATGTGTTTTGACTTTTAAAAGTGAAATTTCATAATCAAAGGTACTCAGCATTAGTAAGTTAAATGTAAATTGTAAGAAAAGTTTTTTGTGAAAAAGGTGATGGAGTTATATAAAAAGGGCCCACTCTAATATATGAGCTAACCTTTTCTTTGCAGATATTACGTCTTGCAGCCGAAATATCATTTAAAGGCGGGGGGTATTGTGAAGAATCCAATGGGATTCACAAAAAAAGTCCCATATATTTTCAAATAGAACTCTAGATAGGAAGAGCAATGTATAAGCATACCAGCTCAAAATATTTCTAAGTCTCAAGGTTCTGCAGGAAATGATAAAAAGAATCAATCCATCTAAACCAATCTTAAAGGTTGACTGAAAAGGAGAATGGCGTGAAAAGAATAGGAATTATGGAATTCCTTTTAAGTAGCAAGTTTGCCGATATTTTCCCAGGACAATTTAAAAATGAAACTAAATGCGAAATTTTCTCACGCTAGCAGCGAGGGTCTCTCTTGGCCTATGAGATTGAAGCTTGTTAGTGATGTCATTCAACCTAGACTCTGACTGGACCATAGATAGCCTTTGTTTTAAAAAGGTGAATTTGAACGAAGAGAGAAAAGGGGGAGATGCGTTTTTGAATCCCAAGGAGAGAGCTGCTCTCTGAGTTGGGAGTTGAGTTTTCGGAAAGATCCGAAGGGATAGAAGAATCCGCCGTTTCGGGCTGGGTAAGATTTCTCCAGTGTAAACCGCGAGATATTGTGTAGTTGACAAGGACTGATATACACCAGAAAACAGAGGCAGCTGTTTCTTACCAGACTATCGCGACAAGATTTTGGATTTGTATCGAGAAAGAAGCTATAGAATTTGAATGTTAATCTTATACACTGATATTAAGTCTTTAATGAACATTGTCATCAGCTGAAAGTACCCAAAAATATAATGTAGTTGTACATACAAGTAATTAATCAAGAAATATTCATTTATCTTATGCATTTAAATAAATTGTTTGATTTAATTATTACTTGGGCCTCCGCTTGACTGAAGTTCCACGCTACCACTTCCACCTGTTAGTCGAAGATTTTACACTGTTTCTAAAAATCAGTGAACAATGTGGCTACCACTTACTCTTAAGATGATGTGCCTAAAATAGGCGGTAATTTTCTTTACAGTTTCATCCTTACCGTCCCTTTTCTTCCCATTTCGTCCCTTTTTTCCTATACCGTCCCCCTTTTTTTACCTTACCGTCCCTTCTTTAACCCCCTTTAAGACAATGTTATACCAAAATTTTGTACTAAAAACACTGCATTGTTATTATTTCTTATTTGAATGTTCTGTGGGTACTATGCAAATTCATTATAAGTAAAAATTTAGAAGAAAATAAAAAGTTATAGTGGTAAAATGGTAAGGATAATTAAACTCGCAAGTTTAACTTAAACCTCAGTCAAATAAAAAAAATTTCGCTGCTGACCATTTTTTCTATATTTTGAATCATTAAAGCAGTCGTCTATCAGATTAAAATGTTATTTTAGCAAGTTTAATTTCACCAGATTTTTATTCCCGAAAGTCAAAAGATTGTGAGAATGCCCCATATATATAAATTTCAATATCTTAAAAATAGTGTAATATTATTAACATACACCACAAACGATATTTCTCCATAGGCAGTAATGTAACGGAATTGTTTTGAGTGCCCTTGTAAACAAACTGTAAACGCTACACGCTTCATTTTCAATACCAAACGTGCAGTATAGTAAACTCCAATAAATATATTAATTTCATGAGAATCTGACAGTATTTACGCGAGTTAGAGCACGGACAGACAGACAGACGGAAAAGAAAGACAGACACGCCAAATTCATAAACACTTTTCAACTATGTTGGAAAGTGTTAAAAATTCACTTTGAAAAGTATTGCGGATCTAAGTTATAGTAAAGGTCAAACGTAACCTGTGGTATTATCTTTTCAGTATTTTTTACGAGTTATAAATTAAATTGATAAAACGAACACGATACGGAAGCTGATGGAATACAACTACATCTTAAAAACATGTTATTGAGAACAGATAAATACGCTATGTAAAAGCATTTATATAAGCGTTGTTAGTTTTCAGTATTTCAGCTTAAAAATACCTATTATTTTGTGTTTTACAGTTGCTATTCAAATAAGTGTTTATTATGTTATAGGTCACTATTATTACAAGCGTTTTCACGCGCCACTCGTTTCTTTTATTGTTTAATTGTGTTATTTTAAGATTTACGAAGTTCAATTCCTTTAAAATTTGCATTTTTTAAATACACGCGGTCATTTGAATGTTGTTTATGGGTCGTTAGTTTCTTTATCTGGTAGCTTATTTAAAGGTCTTTGCATGTATAAAAGTAAAGTTTTTATATTACTTGTCTATATTTATTTAACATATGTAAAGTCCTTTTTTGTCAAAGAACAAACGAGCAAATAAAAAAAAAAAAAAACACGAGTAATAATTTCTAAATTGTCTTCTTTGCATAAATGCTGAGATTTCAAGTTGGAAGGAAGTTATGAATTATAAAAACAATCTAAAACTGCTACTATTATTAAGTGATTTTTTAAATAAAGTGGAGTTAACTGCTATCCTGAAAAGGAATGGGTAGATATGCATTGATTTTATATCTTTTCAGATAAGAGTCAGTTTTTAGGTGCGTTCGTAATTATATAAATACGTAGCATCTATAGTCGTCGTTCGGTCCGTCTGTCTGTCTGTCCGTTCGTCCGCATATAGCAGAGCAAAAATTATGCAACCGAATTGTCTGAAATTTTAAATATATAATTGTTTCAAAATTTTGCCGAGTCATTTCAAATTTTAGGAAAATCGGATGCATAGTTTAATGACAAGGACAGTCAAAAGTTTTCCGTTACATTATGACAATGGGAAAAAAATTATATCAAGTGCATTTTAATGATGTTACTGCCTTATGAAGTGCACTAAAATATGCATTCAGTGCAATATGCAGTGCAAAAATAATGTATAAACCTAGTTATAGTGCTAATGCACCTCATTTGCCACATTTGACGTGCAATTTCCAACTTGTTTTTTCACCCCACCAGTGGCCGAGAGGTTCTGCTCTCGAAGCTGGTAGACGGGAGGTGCTGGGTTCGATCCCAATCGCGCCCGTCGGCCTAATCGTTCGGAGTTTTCGTGGTTTTCTTCGAGCCTTGGATTTCCAAGCGTTAATACGGGTTAGGTTCCCTTAGAAAGACCCCCACGAAGGGCACTCCCCCCGGGCCTATATCCCTCGAGCAGATAATTGGCCGTCAAAAATCAACCAACCAACTTGTTTTTCTTATATGCTTCGATTGTTTTAACCCTTTAGCTAATGAATCTCGCGATCTGTTCGAGACAAACTATTTTTATTGACCAAAAGCGTTGTTTCCGATTATTGTTTTGGCATCACTCTTTCCGACATTTTTTTTTTTTTTTTAATTGCTGAAATTTTGAGAATAGATAAGGCAAAATGTTTTGTGAAAAAAATACAGGTCTCCAATTAGCAACAATGCATTTGTGCAATAAAAGTTGGTTGTCGCAAATATGGAAGCATTCGTTCGTTAAGAATTGATATAATTTAGGATCTATATTTGTTGTTTCTATGATTTTTAGTGTATTTACCGCTTTTACTGCATTTTTTAAACTTTATTTATCGCACCATTTTCGTTTTTACAAATTCGCGTCGAATAGGTATGTGTGTGTATGGGGAAGGGTGTTGATCATGTTCGTTCAAATGCCATTTGTTTGAAAACTGTATGTCAACTTAAGGATTTTTTAAAATGGTTTTTAAAATAATTTTCAAGCGTGATTTTTTTTTTTTTAAAAAGCTATCTCTAATATTGCGTGCAGCCCGATTACGAAAAATTAACCCGTTTGTACTTAAAACAGTGTAAATGGTACAACGTTTGTTTTTGGATGATATTCCATAACGATATTAAAAGTGCATCAATGAATGAGTAAAATAATATAAATAAAACACAAATTTAACATATATTGCAATCGAGTTACAAGCTAACCCTTTATGTACTGAATTATGAATTCATGAAAATTTCATCTTTTAAAGCCTTTTTCGTGAATTTTTGAAACTACATTAGAAGAATTTACCTAAAATTTTTAAAGGATTGATGGACTTAGGAAGAATTCATTAAATTTTAATTTATAGGGATTTTGTGCACTCTTTATAACCCCACTCAAATCTTTTAAATATATTTCTTAGTATTTTGTAGAATTAGGAAGTGTACAAATGAAATGTTCTTAC
Source organism: Maratus speciosus (assembly GCA_963932465.1). Classification (NCBI taxonomy): domain Eukaryota; kingdom Metazoa; phylum Arthropoda; class Arachnida; order Araneae; family Salticidae; genus Maratus; species Maratus speciosus. Next base: position 594,706,595 of record OZ010788.1, on the reverse strand, counting down.
AACAGAAATATAGAAATCTTTCCGAATTGAAAAATACCAATCCCCCCCCCCCCCCCCCAACCCTAAGAAAGCTGAAAAGATGCAAAGGCAAAAGAAATCATCCTTTTAAAAATGTTTTTGTTTTGTGCAACCCATAATGCTTTTGGAACAAGATAAAATAATGCATCTATAACTCATTCTAAACTGTATTACTATTAATCGATGTATTAAATTAATTTTATAACAAGTTATTTCAATGGTACTTATAAGTACCGTCAGTAGATAAAGGGTTAAACCACTGAAATGGTCAGAATGGAAAAAGGCTTCTGTAAGTAGCGAAATCTTGGGTGATTTCTTCGGCTATTAATTCCTGGCATGCGGCTAATACGAAAATATCTCTTTTAAGAAATTTCAAAATTTTATTTGAATGCATGATTGATGTTTTTCACATAAAAGTGCTGTTTTTAGTTTACATGAAAGATATGGTTTCACATAAAAGTGCTTGTTTTGGTATAATAAGTTAAGTTTGGTATTGTTAGTGGGTAATCTAATATATATATATATATATATATACAGAATGATGCATACATACAGAGTGTCCTGAAAGTTCCCGTACTGACGACATATGTATTTATTATTCACAAAACAACAAACCTTAAGTCGATTACTTCTTTGCTAATGATAAAAAGCACTTTTAATATCACGTAGGAAAAAATACTGAACTTACATTTATAATAAATGTTCAAAATGTCCACAAATTTCTAGGAGGCAAAGCTGAACTCATCTGCGCATGTTTGTTGAAACGCGTTCTAACATCCTGGGAGTGACTTCTTGTATCATTTGAGTAATGGCAATTTTCAGATCATCTATTATTTGAAGATTATTTGCATAAACTTTGTTCTTTAAATACCCCCCCCCCCCCCGAGAAAAGCGGCCCTGGCGGTAATCATATTCACTGACATTGATAGGAGGATAGTTTATGCTGTTGGAATATGGCGAAACTGCAGGACCTGGTTACCGCCGGGCAAACTTTCTGCAGTAAAATAAAATATATATATATTTTGCCTTAATTATTACAGGAAGATTGCATAAATATAGACGTTTAAACAAGAAGGAAATTGCTATTCAAAATTTCTGCTGGAAGTGAGCCCCATCGGTAATCAGACCCTACAGAACCAGTTACCTTTGAAGTTTCAACATTTTGGGGACAAGTTAATTCCTCTTAATTCATACATCCATATTTGGTCCAGTGAACTTTTTATAATCGAAATTTAAACAGCCCATTTTTAATTATGGACACCCTGCAGTGCCGTGTTATCTTCAAATTATATTTAATACTGTCAAAATACATGGTATGCTTATGACTTTTGCTTGTCAAGTCAATTTTATTTTTTAGATTTTTTTCTTCAGATTAATAAAATAAAATAACCTAGAAAATCCATTTTGTTGGATAAAACGTCTCTATTCTATATGAACGTTTAACATGCAATCTAAAGTAGAATAATTTTTGTTTGAGTACCAACATTTGTACGTATAATATATCATATTATGAAACATTCTTCGACTAATGAAAGAAAAGTATTATTTATGCTTCAACGAATACCAAAAGAATAGCGGATAATAATTTACCTCTCGTTGGGTTTCAGGTATATAAATATATAAACTTAACAAAACTTTTTCGATTATGGAATTCATTTTAATGTACTTTTTAGGGAAATCTTAGTAGAGAAGTATTCTGTCTAAATAATCTGCATATTTTCTTTATCAATGGATAAACAAAAAGATCAAGCATTATAAAGACAATCAGTGAAGTTTATAGCCATGTTGTTTACTACCGCGTTCCTTTGCTTTTCTCATTTTTCTCTTATTATAGAATTTTTATAGGTATTTCACAAAGTTCATATTATTTTAACTAAACAAAACTATTACATTTCCTTCTTCTTGTTAACAGATTTCAAACAAACTTGGTTATACAATAAGTGTATGTAATTCGTTTTATATATACGGGCTGCCACAGGCGATTATTTTTTAATTATATTTCTCACCACTTTCTTCAAGACAAAAACTTTTTACATACGCTTTGACAACATTTGCAAGAGAAATATACTGCTATATGTATTTAAAAAAAATAGTGGTGCAAACAGAATATAAAAAAAATAGTCGCCTGTGGTAGCCCTTTAATATGTGCTACACATAACTCATATACGGATGCTTTTTTTTTTTTGGGGGGGGGGGGGGGGCAGAGGGAAGAGGTCGCTCTGGTGGTAACCCTATTTTAATTTTGTTAGAATCCAAAAATACTATTTAATATGTATTTCTAACAGTTTTTTACTTCGATTTATATGCACAATTTTCGTAAAAATTGAGCAATCATAAAAAATTTTGAACATCGTGTTAAGGGGACCAGGTAAGCGAAATTTGGGAAAAAAGTCGATTTTTACTTTTTTATATCATTAAATAGTTTAAACTTTTATCTTGCCAACGATGTGTCAAACATGTTTATATTATAAAAAAGAAGTGTTGAAATTATTAATTCTTTCTAAGAATACTTCACAGCTTAATAGCCATTTAAATCTTTAATTGATTTTTTCTCAAAACTTGGATTTTTCATGTTTGTGTTCCTTTTTTTCAATATCTATTAAACTTAAGAACTCAGATTTTTTTAAAAATACTTATATTATGTTATATTGTATACTTTAACACAAGGATTTAATGATTCGTTGAGAATTATTTATTTTAGGCAGTGAAATCTTACCAAAAATGCTAATTTAAAAATGACTTGCAATAAATAATTAATAATTAATTTTCAGTTTCACTTAGAAAGAAAATGGTCCGCTAAAATACGTAAACCATGTTATTCAAACTACTCTAAAAAATCTAGACCTCTATCTTTCCCCATTTCAAAGAAAAAGGTAAATAAATTTGGTGAATTTAACATGGCGGAGATAGGGCTTTCCCGGCCCCCTTAAGGTGGTTCTCAAATCCACTGCTGAACAAGCGCGAAACTTTTTGACACATTTACTGACTCATTTTTAAACGTAAAGACACCAAATTAGCACGGCTGACTAGGGAAGCATTGGAATCGAAAGATTTTTTCCCATTTTTTGATAAATAAAACTAGCAAAAGCTATACTTTGTTTGGATTCGCGAAGCATTATTTAATAAGACAAATGTTTGAAAGTAACAATATTTTTTTATTATTATTTTTGCATCTTTATTAAGCAAAAACGTTATTTTATGTTTTGGCGCATTTTAATTTTAGAAATGTAAATTCAGCCAAATAACTAAGAATTTCCTCGGAATTTTTTATTTATGATATAATGAATTTAACAATTAATTTTATTTGTTTGCAATTCTTTTGTTGCCACTTTACGAAAATAAATAAATAAAAAGTCATAATATAATATAATTCTTTTAAAATGCGTAAGTATCGACTGCGTAAACGATTTCACATAATAAGAATAAATTGTGTATTGGAATTCTTAACACTGAAAAATACTTTTATAATTGAATGTAAATAATTGAACTTTCACTAATTTTAATTCATTAAAAACATGCTACAATTTTCATAAAAAAATGTATTTTTAAAATTTCATAAAAGAAATCGTGAAACTATTTAATTAAACATGATTCTATCTATAATGACTAACTCCATGATTTATTTTTTCTTCTGAAAATATACGAGTTTCATTTTTTATTTGAAAAAATACGTCCATAATTGAAAAAAACATGTAAAATAAATTAATTAAAAGAATAAATTTTTTAAAGTTATTCTGTAAAAAATAATATTGTGCAAATCTACAGATCATAATTTATTTTTATGTTTAATTTAAAGTCAAAATACTGAATAGTTTTTTTGTAAAGTGCACGACAAAATGTAATTTGTGAAGCCTAGTAGAAGCTTCGCTTCGCTCTTCCTATTTATTTATTGAATTATAAACTATTTTGAGTCCCTAGACAGCCGATTTTTCTCCCTTGCCTGACTGGTATTTCTCATTTCGTCCGGGTATTCGGTTCAAAACGTCCATTTTGACCGTATTTTCAGAAAGATCTTTTGCGCTTACCAAAAAAAAAAAAAGGAAAACGTCTTTCGATCACATAGTTTCTGAATAACAATACTTGCTAATTCCCTGCGTTTCCGAACAAAAATGAATTAAAACTTGTGTCATAAAGTTGCCCTTTTGGATTTGAGAACAGCCTTAAGATACACAGTGTTAAAATAATCATCGTGTCATTTATAGTTTTTATTTTTCTTGGAAACAAGTGAAAATTTTTAATATATCACAACCTGCTGCGCTTGAAAATGTGCGATATTACTAACAATGGGATTTAAATTGAATGTTGATAACAATAAAGACTTGCCACAAAAACGCACTCTGATGCACCAAAGCGCTCTTGCGGAAATACATCAACTAGTTTGCAATAAGTTACGAAGCAATGATCTGAATTTGGTTTTGTAATTTTTTCTTAAAAACAACTCGTTTAATTTTAAATAAGAAAATTATTATTTCACTTTCTTCTTATTTTCAAAAAGCTTATTTTTTTTTGTGTAATTTGTAGCTTTTGTGTTGTTTTTATCACTACCAACCCTTTTAATCTTTTCAACACTAAACAATTACATCGGAACAAATGAGGAGCAGTTCAAGTTATGCTTTTCGAATATGAAGTTTAGTTTTTTTCGACACGCAATTTACAATGGTAATAAAACGGTCATTTTCGATGGTAGTGACCGCTTTAGTATAACTCATTTTTTCAATGTACATTTTCTTCACGGTAAAGGTGTTTTGGACTTGTAGATATTAATTTATAGAATAGCGCAACCATATTTTAATTTTTCGCAGGCCGCAAACACATGCTTCCTACGTTAGGCGAGCTGCAACACAGTATACTTACACAATAATGTAAAATCGAAAAGTTATATTAACAAAGGTAATTAAAATAGTAAGCTAACAAAAGAGCATAACAAAATATATTCAGCATTAGCTGTAATAATAAAATATAATACCTGCAATAATGAAGAATTTTCAGATTATGAGTATGAGAAATATATCAAAGTAATATAATAAAATTAATATAACTAAGTAAATCTAAATATCAAGTTCCTCAATATCAGCTCTGTAAATTGCATAGTATTTTAGAATTGATTTCATAGTACAAGTCAAAATGATCGAGAATTACACTAATTTTCATTTCATTGCACAATATGAGCCTTGCTTTAAGAGAAGCGATTCGTTATGATTTGTGATAATAAAGTCTTCTTCTACCCCACTATCTCTTTTGAAGAACTACGATTTGAATATAAACTTAGGGGGACAGTTTACCTTTTCAACAATTTTATTTATTTTTTAAAATATGGCTCAAATGGTGAACTCTCTGCAATTTAATGTTCCACTAAAAGTACATTTTGAAAAAAAAATTAACTGCATATTTAATTAAAATTAAAAAAAATATTTGAATTTTATAAAATCGCTACTACTTTTTTAAATATTGATATTTTTGCCCCTTTTTTTTTAGATTTTCAAATATATATTACACAAGACTGCGCATGGATATTTAGATACATCTAATATTACATTTAATATAATTTTTTACTGATATATATTTAGTGTAAAACGATGAAATCTAAGACATCTTCATACACTTTTAATTTTAGAAATATAACAAAAAACCTGAAGGCTAATTTCATACGCGTATTTGTCATACATACATACATATTCAATGGTACTGTAATCCATGTAGGATTTTGACCTCCCTCATCATACCTCTCCAGACCTTCCGATCTCTGGCCTTTAAATTGCAATTTATAATTCGGTTTTGTGCAAGATCTTTCTCTACCTCTTCCATACATCTCTTCCTGGGTCTACTAATACTTTTTTTCCCTATTAAATTACCATTATATATCTTCTTTGTGCTTCTCTCATCCCTCATTCTGATTAGATGATCTAACCATTGCATTTGTCTTATTTTTATAGTATTTATTACATATTTTTCGTTATATAACTGTTCTGTTTCCAGCGCGTATTTATCACATATACAGGGTGATCCAAAAAAAGATGGGAAAAACTTTAAGAGGTGATAGTACACACCCAAACAAACATTTTGTATCAAAGAATGCATGGTGGAAAACTAAACGTAAAAAAGTTAGAGGGCGCCAAAAGTTATGTTCTTATACGAGACAAAAACACACAATGAACGATTAAGTTAAGTTACGAAAACAAATTTAATGGCATTTGATTACAATAAGTGCTCAAAACATTGACCGGCAGCTGTTATGCCCGCAGTACAACGGCGAAGAACATATTTGCGAATTTTCTGAAACACACCAGGCACCACCGCGCTCGTCAGATCTTTCATGCCTCGATTTTTTTTTGTGGGGACAGCTAAAGGCTCTTGTGTATGAGACTCCCATTGAATCCGCAGAAGAACTTGTCGTCAAGCTTTCGGCTGCTGTAGGGGAAGTTCGCGATATGCCTGATGTGTTTCAGAAAATTCGCCAATCTGTTCTTCGCCGTTGTACTGCGTGCATAACAGCTGCCGGTCAATGTTTTGAGCACTTATTGTAATCAAATGCCATTAAATTTGTTTTCGTAACTTAACTTAATCGTTCATTGTGTGTTCATTCTCGTATAAGAACATAACTTTTGGCGCCCTCTAACTTTTTTACGTTTAGTTTTCGACCATGCATTCTTTGGTACAAAATGTTTGTTTGGGTGTGTACTATCACCTCTTAAAATTTTTCCCATCTTTTTTGAATCACCCTGTATAATAAAGAACATGTACAAAAAGTTTAAATCTTTATCCCAAATACAAAAAAAAAAAAAAAAAAAAAAAAAAAAAAAAAAAAGCCTTACCATTTTTAAAATATGAAAGTGAAGAAAATATGATCATGGAAAAAAAGCCATTTAAAGTTTTGATTTGTGCAAGTCATTGCGCTGGGTGTACTAACAAAATTTAAAATATCTCGCGATATAATTACAATAAGGGTAAAAATGAGGTGTCAAAATATTCACAATTAAACAGGCTTTCATTTATAATCCGGGAAGTCCGAGTTATAGAATTATTATTATCCCCTTATCATTATTAAACAAGTTGGAAATTGCATGTCAAATGCGGTAAGTGAGGTGCGTTCGTACTGTAACTAGTTTTATAAATATTTTTTTTTTTCACTGCATATTGTACTGAATGTATATTTTAGTGCACTTCATAAGTGTATATCAATTTCATTCTGTTCGAAAGGCTGTAACATCATTAAAATGCACTTGAAATCATGTTTTCCCACTGACCGTAATGTAACAGACAACTTTTGACTGTACCTGTAATTAAACTATCCAATTTTCATAAAATTTGAAACGACTTGACAAAATTTTACAACAATTATATATTTAAAATTTCAGACCATTAGGTTGGGTAGTTTTTGCTCTGTTATATGCGGACTGACGGACCGAACGACGACTATAGGTGATACGTATTTTTATAAATATGAACGCACCTAAAAATCACTTATTCAGAATTTTCTAGTAATAATACTACGGCTCCAAAACAAACAAAATTTCCCCGTTATATATAGTTAAATTATGAAAAAAGCAACCGTCAAATAGATATTTATACATCAACCTCATATTATACTCCTTTTTAAACTTAGAAGAAGAACAAAATCGTTACAGTATATAATCCAAATGTTTTAAAAGCTTTTTTTTTTTAATAGTTTAAAACTGAATTTGCAGATCGTTATCACTAAAATGTATTTCACCTCACGTAACCATAAAATTTCATACGTAGAATCTAGCCATTTTCATGAAAATTAGAGTAAATATACAGATACCAAAGTCATAAAAATATAATAAAAATTGTTGAAAAATGTTAAGAAATTAAAAAATAAGATTAAGTATTAAGAATTCAACCCTTAATTGCTGTGACATGTATTGTCGCATAGTTACTGTGAGCAATTTCTGAGAACACCACTTGAACGAAAGATAAATAAAAAGCCCGATTAACACGTACGATATTGTTTCTATGTTAAACTTTACGTGTAGGATTTTTACAATCAACATTCATCTATTCAAAAGTCTCTAGCGACGATATAAGTATCCAAACAAAACAAAATTTCAGTCGTGTCTGTAGTTAAACTCAGAGTGACATGTTAAATTGCGAAAATTGAAAAAAAGCAACGATCTGTGAGACCGCTGCCATCAGTTAAAAGTTAATTTGACATGAAACCTTTTTTTTTTTAATTTTTTTTTCTTAGTTTAATCTGTTTGTCTATGGAAGACATGAAATGCATGAATTGTCTTTTTTTTTTTTTTTTTTTTTTTTTTTTTTTTTTTTACACTACTGAATAATGTTCTTCCGCTTGGTATTTTCCATTTCAAATGAGTATTCTGCAACCTAAAAAAATTTTGTTGTTGTTGTTGTTGTTTCGTAAAACTTGGGATAAACGGTGCACAAACATGATTCAATTAACCTGCCGTCTATAAATCTATTTAATCAGAGTAATTTTAGATTTTAAATGAGCATCGTGCATCCAATTTTTTTTTTTGTAAAACGTGGAAAAACGCTGCAAGAAAATTTTCCATTAATTTGCCGTCTATATATTTATTTAATCAGAGCAATTTTGCATTTCAAATGAGCATTCTGCATCCTAAAAAATTTTTTGTTGTTCTTGTTGTTTCGTAAAACTTGGGAAAAAACGGTGCACAAACATTATTGAATTAACCTGCCGTCTATAAATCTATTTAATCAGAGTAATTTTAGATTTTAAATGAGCATCGTGCATCCAATTTTTTTTTCGTAAAACGTGGAAAAACGCTGCAAGAAAATTTTCCATTAATTTGCCGTCTATATATTTATTTAATCAGAGCAATTTTGCATTTCAAATGAGCATTCTGCATCCTAAAAAATTTTTTGTTGTTCTTGTTGTTTCGTAAAACTTGGGAAAAAACGGTGCACAAACATGATTCAATTAACCTGCGTCTGTAAATTATTTAATCAGAGTAATTTTCGATTTTAAATGAGCATCATGCATCCAATTTTTTTTTCGTAAAACTTGGAAAAACGCTGCAATAATTTTTTCCATTAATTTGCCGTCTATAAATTTATTTAATCAGAGCAATTTTGCATTTTATATGAGCATTATACATCCTTTTTTTAAGAAAAATTTGGAAAAACTCTGCAAGAAATTTTTCCATTAATCTGCCGTCTATAAATTTATTTAATCAAAGTAATTTTACATTTTATATGAGCATTATACAACCTTTTTTTTTTCGAAAGATTTGGAAAAACGGTGCAAACATTGTCTCATTAACTTGACGTCTATAAATCTATTTAATCAGACTAATTTTACATTTTAAATGAGCACTATGCATCCAACTTTTTCCTCCGTAAAACTTGAAAAACGTGCAAACATTTTTCTATTAACCTGTCGTCTATAAATCTATTTAGACAAATTTTACATTTTAAATGAGCACTATGCATCTAATTTTTTTTCTTCTCCCGCAATACTTAAAAAAAAAAAACGGTGCAAACAATTTCCCATTAACCTGTCGTCTATAAATAAATGTAATCAAAGTAATTTTGCATTTTATATGAGCATTATGAGTTCTTTTTTTTCTCAAAACTTGGAAAAACGGTGTAAACATTTTTCCATTAACCTGCCGTCTATAAATCTGTTTAATCAAAGTAACTTTACACTTTAAATTAGCATTATGTATCCCTTTTTTTTCGTAAAAATTGGATAAACGGTGCACAAACATGATTCCATTAACCTGTCGTTTATAAATCTATTTAATTAGAGTAATTTTACATTTGAAATGCATCCATTGCCTTATGCATCCATTTTTTTTCTCTCGTAAAACTTTGAAAAACTATGAAAACATTTTTCCATTAACCTGCCGTCTATAAATATATCTAATCAGAGTAATTTTACATTTTAAATAAGCATTATGCATCCATTTTACTTTTGTTTTTTTTTGTTCGTAAAATTTGGAAAAACGTTACACAGACATGATTCCATTAACCTGTCGTCGATTAAATCTTTTTAGTTGGAGTAATTTTACATATCAAAGGAAAAAAGCATGTTTTAGATATATCCTGTAGCTGAAAATGGACATAGAGGGAAACAATTTAAATTTCCGAAGCCAATACAATTCTGTGAAATTTACTGATACAGTAAAACCTCCTTAAAGCGACCACGTTCCGTTCCAATAAAAATTGGTCGCTCCGAGAGGTGGTCTCTTAATGGAGGTCATATTTAAATCTAGATTTTAATGGTTGAAAAAGGTAACAATTAATGTTACTACAACTTATTTTTCACATTAGGAAAAGATATGAAAATTTATGTATCAAAAGAAAAGGTAATTAAAAAAGTTAATTACTGAAGAGTTTAAAAAATTAATGCATTGCCGTTTGCTTTGATTTTACGGTTTTATCTTTTATAACTTTTATTTCCAAGTCCTTTCAAAGTTCAGTAAATAAATGCAATTTTTTTTTGGACGGGAACAAATAATGACGATTTCATTAATTTATCAATTTCTTTGAAATTTTCCTGACAGAATAGGGCAGGGGAGATTATTGACCGTTATTCATAATTTGTCATCAGAGTTAACTTCATTGCCTAAAAAGGCACAAAGTGGTTTAAACACTTAAAAGTTACCGGAATAATAAAACAAAAATATCCAAACTTAGTTTAGAAGTTTGATGAATAATGCGCTCTCCGGAATTATTTTTCTAATAAAACCTTCTTCAAACGACCAGGAAAAAACGGAATTTGTTTCGTTTTCTTCAAAGAAATGGGTCTCTCATGGAGGGAGTTCAACTGGAATGGGCTCTAAATGGAGGTAAAATTAGTATTGAGCTTATGGAAATAAATTTCGTTCCATGAAGAAATGGTCGTTCAGGGAGGTGGTCGCTTAATGCAGGTGGTCGCACAGGGAGGTTTCACTGTACTTTTAAAATGCGTTGATATCGAGTTTTCATCATATAGAGTAATGTACAATTTAAATTTGCTTTTAAAAAAAAGAACGAGAGATCATTCGTCAAGCATAGATTATGAAATACTTTTTCAGCACTAATAGAATATTGAGAAACTTAATTTTTTCTTTGGATGAAATGATATACATACATATATATATATATATATATATATATATATACTTAATATTCAAATATATAATTTTTCAATTGAAAGTATTCACGACTCTCTTTTGAAAAATTCGTTCAACCCGAAATCGACCCGAAAGAATCAAAACTCAACCCGAAACATTTAAATTCAATTCAGTCGATGCAAATATCTAATTGTGTTCCCATATATTTTTTAAAAGATGCTGCTAAATTAAACATAATCTCCGAAAAAAAAAAATCTTAATCGAAAACTTGAACTCGCATAATTAGAATTCTGTCTTGCTGCTAATGGCCGCAAACTTGGAAAATTTTCCAAGCATAAAAAAATATACCAAGCTTTTGAATAGTGAGCAGCAATTATGACAGTTAAAATATTATATGTTTTTTAAGTATGTTTTTATGCATTTTACATTTCTGTATTATTATTATTCGTTTTTGAATTTAGCATAAGCCTAACCTGATTACCTGACGCGATGCAATAATAATAATTCAGATGCGTAAAATTACATGAATACATACTTAAAAAATAGATATGTGTATATATTAAGCAAATTATATTTTTACATTAGGCCCGATGCAGATCTCTAAATACGATCTCGTATTTATTTTAAAATGTGCTTCTAAATCAAATAAAATTTCCGAAAGAAAAAACAAATGTTTTTTAATTTCATGATAACGTTATTTAGAAAAAATATATTTCCCCTGTTTTGCATTTGATAAAAAAAAACTATTTTAGATGGCTGGGAAATGTTTAAATTACACGCCATGGCCAATTAAATAAACAGCATAAGTAATTATTGGCTTCGGATTAAAGTACCTGACATAGAGCTTTGCAATTTAAAAAGTCGGGATTGATGTTTGCACCGATTGATGTTTTTTAAGGCTGTTCTCAACTGCTCTGCTCAACAAGCGCAAAACGTTTTGACACATTTACAAATTCATTTTTTACCGGAAAGATATAAAATTGGAAACCCTGACCATGGAAGCGATTTGGAATTGAGCTGCATTTTCCATATTTTGATACCTAAATTACCTATTGAGTTATAAGCGATTTGGATCACGTGACAAACACGTTTTTCATTCTTTCTTGAGTGGGTTTTCTCCTTTCGCGCTGAAATATGTTTCGAAACGCCCACTTTGACACTATTTTCAGAAAGATCTATTGCGTTTGCAACATAAAACAGGAAAAGAGCTCGATGACATAGTTTATGAACAACAACATTTACTAGTTTCATGCATTTCCGAACAAAAATAAACGAAACCTTATGTCAGAAAGTTGCCCTTTTGGATTTGAGAACAGCCTTAACACTTTCCAAACGTAGTTGAAAAGTGTTTATGAATCCGGTTTGTCTGTCCGTCTGTCCGTGCTCTAACTCGCGTAAATATAGTTCGATTGCTATGAAATTGATATAAGTTATTGGGGGTTTACTATGGCATATTCGGTACTGAAAATGAAGTATGCAGCATTTTTGGTTCATTTACAGGGACACTCAAAAGAATTCCGTTACATTGCGGTCTACGGGGAAAAATCGTTTGCCGTGTATTTTAATGATATTACAACATTTTAAACATATTGAAAATAATATATATCACTGAGGCGTATTGCAAAGTTCTTCCTATAGAATATAGTGTGCATAGAACTTACCGTTCATTTCCAGGGACACAGAAAAGAATTTTTCTTCGGAAGAAAATGAGCAATAATTGAACTATTGAAAAGCCTACGAACAATAATTGCTAGAAGTGCGTTTTCAGTTGTGGTATGCGTTTTTAACACTTCCCAACAAAGTTGAAAAGTGTTTATGCATTCGGTTTGTCTGCCCGTCTGTACGCGCTCTAACTCCCGTAAATATACTCGGATCGTTCTGAAGTTTTTGGATGTTAGTGACCTCTACCATAGCACGAACCCTATTTCAAATGAAGTTTGTAGCATGTTTAGTTCATTTACAGGGACAGTCAAAAGTTTTCCGTTACATCACGGCCTATGGGAAAAAATCGTTTAAAATGATTTTTAATGATGTTACATGCTTTCAAACATAATAAAACTGATATGCATTTATCAAGTGCACTAAAATATGCATTACGTAGAATATGCGGTGCAAAGCACAATTAATATTCATTTACAGGGCCACACAAAAGAATTCCGTTATAGGGGTGGAGGGAATTTTTTCCGGCGTATTTTAATTATGTTAAATTATTTCATGTATAATGTAATTGATATACGTCGCTGAGGTTTACTATAACTTATTTCATGTATAATACGAAGTGCATAGCATTTACAGGGGCACGCAAAAGATTTCAGATACTATATTGTATCTGAAGTACTCTACGGTAGCAATGATTGCTGGAAATGCATTTTTAATTATGTTATGTGATTTTATGTTTCACTATATTTATGCATTGTATATGGTTTGTATAAATGCTGTAATTCATATACAGGGCTGCACAAAAGAATTCGTAATGGTTACTGGGTAATGATTGTAAGTTGCTTAAAGGTGGTTTTTAAATGAGTTATTCATGTTTACATTGAACTGCATTTAGTTTACTAAGAAATGTTTGTATAACATAGATAAAATGATATACAAGGTCATGCAAAGAATTGGATACATGGCCATCTATAAATGATAATTTCTGGAAATGTGATTCCAGTGGTTTTAAGAGTGTTTTACTTTGAATTAAACTTTAGCTAAATAGTGCGTGTAATAAAGGTGCTAGGTTAACTACAGGATTGTACAAAAGTATACAAGTATGTTTCCATCTATTAGTATAAATTGCTGAAAGAGAATTTTCAACCTGTTATTCGTTTTCTTGCTAAACTAAATTTCCCCATTATATGGTATATATATCAACCTTCAGATCAAATACAGAGCTGTTAAAAAAAAAAAACTGGAATACATATTTGCAATGGACGGTAACTGCTGAAATCAATTTTTCAAGTGTTTTGTGCGTTTTCTAAAATGTTTACTTAGTTCACTTATATACCTTATTTCCCTAAATAACGAAATTTTGTTAAAGCATTCAGGAAGTGTTGGAAAGTGTTTCATAATCTGTGCTTAACGCATGATTTTTCTTACTTGCTAAATTTTATTATTAATTTTTAAATATTACTTGGTGTGTATAAATTCTATAGATCATATGCAGGGTCGCACAAAAGTTCTCAAGAACATCCGTTTATTTGCAGAAATTGCCGAGTGGAAATTTTCAACTGTGCTGTGCGTTTAACTAAACTAACTTTTAGCATACTATGTAGTATGCGTGCATATCTGTAAGTCATATACAGGGCTGCACAAAGAAAATGTATATATTAATGACTATCGTGGTAATAGCAGAAATCGGGTTTTCAAATCCGTTATGCGTTTTCCAAATTGTTCATTTAGACGTCATCTTTCACCTTAGTAAATTGTGAAGTTTTGTTATAATATTCTGAATGTGTTGGAAAGTGTTTCATAATCTATGCTGTACGCATGATTTTTCGTTCTTGTTTGAATTTGATCTTAAGGGGGCCCGGGACACATAAATCTTCAAATTTTGCAAAAACATTTTATTTCATTAAAAATTTCTCTGTTTTTTCCTGCTTAAAATGAAATTTAAATTATGTCTATCTGAATTAGAACAAAAATATTTTTTTTGTTGTTTTGGTTTGTTTCCAAAATCTAGCTTTCATGCTATGTCTGTCATGGAAACGACATCTTGTAAAAATGCGTTTTGCTTCATGATATGTTTTTTCACTTTTTCTCGTATTTAAATTTTTACAACTCGAGAACCATTAAAGCTAAAGGGTTCAAACTTGGGACATATATTTTCAATTGTTTTACTTTAATTTTGATTCAGCATATTTGAAAAAAATATTTACTTTTGAAAATATGATTTTTTTTTAAGTTGTGCCACTTTTTTTTAATTTTTTCGTTTAATATTTTTAATTTTTTTATAAATTAATATTTTTAAAAATACTGAATCTAAATTGAAACTTATATATTTCTGTTCATTTAAATGAAAAGAAAAATTGAAATTCTATAAATAATATTTTAAGTTATAACGATTTTAAATTACGCCACTTTTTTAACAAATTTTAAAATAAAATTTTTTTTTCAAAAAATTATGAGAAGTTTTATCATGTGATTTTGTTTACGAATGGTATGGTTAACCATAACAAAAATATTCAGAATTTTAACTATAAAATTTATTTTAAAATGTGCCTCAGACCCCTTTAAAAGATGGTTGGGAAATGTTTAAATTACACTCCAATTAACCCTTTGAGCTCTGGCGGTGAATTTCTTCAAAATGTCCAAATGTCACATTGGCACCAGTATTTTGTAAACAAAAGATTCCCTATAATACGCTTATAATATACACGAAAAAATGCATTGATCTATTTTCAAATAATTTTGGTTGAATATTCCGGTGCCAATGTGGTATTTGGAGATTAAAATTAAGTGGGAAGAAATTCACCCATCAGAGCTCAAAGGGTTTAAATAAACAGCATAAGTAATTATTGGCAACGGAATAAAGTACCTTGGCATAGAGCTTTGCAATTTACTAAGTCAACAGCACACTGACTGATGTTTTTTGAGTTTAATTTTATTGATCAATAGCCCAATATCGAAGCATGAAAAAGAATAAAAAAGAATATAGTAACAGTTCTGTATTTTGTATCACGTAAAATAACAGCTTTATTACACGGAGCGCAGTGATCCGAGCACGTAAGCCATTTTGGCTAATCGAAAACTTGAACTCATATAATTGGTGTTCTATCTTGCTCCTAATGGTCGTGAACTTAGAAAACGTTTCAAATGAAAAAAAATTAACAGTCTTTTGAATAATGAGCAGCCTACTGCGAAAGTGTAATTTGTTTGATGTATACATATATATTTTTTTAAGTATGTTTTTATGCATTTTATGTTTCTGCATTATTTTTAATATTCGTTTTTAAATTTGATTAAAAAGAGCAACGAATCTAAAAAGAACTACTTTATTTTCATGACATTTTTTACGTAATGCTTTTTCAACCCATCATGGAATTTTTTCGCAGTATTGGCGTCATGAAAATTTTGTGCACAACTGGTGATATTTTATATTGAGCTAGTTTTATAATTAGGGATGCACGGAATGTATTCGGTATTCGTCCATAGTACCGATTATTCGGTGAGGCCGAATATCAAAATTCTCGGTCTACCAGGTATTCGGTTTCTCTAATATCAAATTATTTGGTCTTCTGAATATTCGGTATGGCCGAATATCAAATTATTTGACCTGCAGAATATTCGGTATAGCTAAATATCAAAATATTCGCGAAACCGAACATTTATAAAATCTTTCAAGAAATATTTTTAAAATCCTTAGACAACTTTTACTTTTAACTGTCATAAAATAATGTTAATAAAGGTTTTCAGAAATAAAATCATTTAAATAAAAGAGATTGCTTTTACATTATTTATTTGCATTTTGAAAAGTACCCTTAAGAAATTAACTATCAATGACAACCCCAGAGGCGTCGCGATGGGGGGGGGGGGTTATGGAAGGGGGGAGGCTCCCCCTCCAATATATATGAACTTGGGAAATTTGCGCTTAGGGTTGGGAAATTCTAGATTTTTGAAAGACTTTTTCTGTTTTAAAATAAAAGTAAAAAAAATAAGAATTTTTTTTTATTTCTTAGCTGACTACCTTTCTGGGTTCTGTAACAGTAAACTGGTTAAATTTTCAAAAGAAATACAAAAAAGAGCCAGACTCAATTCGTCATTGTGTTTTCCTGTGCTACGAAAATATCATACATCTACCAGACCTGAATTTCCCTACTTTTGTACATTAACAGTGTCTCTAATCTATTTCCTCCAAAAATTTGTTTCTTTCTCAAAAATCTCAAAATATCATGAGGCTATTTTCATATGAAGTACAATTATGACTCGTACACAACAGAAGACATAAACTTTCATTAAATAAACTAATGAACCAATAATTATAATTTTTATGTTTTTAGTTTCAGTATTTTTCTTTGGAAATAATTTTTTTACGTATAGGTACCATTATCATTAAACACACATTGCACATATCATTTTAGTTGGAAAATAGAGCGATTTGTTTCAAGGTGGGTAATTTTTTAATTACCCCCCCCCCCCCCCGAAAAAATATTTGTAGCTACGCCCCTGGACAACCTTCATATGAATTAATGGTGTACAAATGCAAGTTCATGATTAGTGTCTGGTTATAATCTGTTTCTTGCCCTTTCACAAACAGAGTGTTTCTAAACAAAATAGAACAAATTTTAAAATACGATAATAGGCATCCAGAAGAGCCAGTATTGTGCAGAAAAGCAGAATCGCAATTTGCTTATTCAGTCAAAAATACAGTGTTTCTAAACAAAATAGAACAAATTTTAAAGGCGGTAATAGGCATCCAGAAGAGCCAGTATTGTACAGGAAAGCAGAATCGCAATTTGCTTATTCAGTCAAAAATACAGTGTTTCTAAACAAAATAGAACAAATTTTAAAAGGCGATAATAGGCATCCAGAAGAGCCAGTATTGTACAGAAAAGCAGAATCGCAATTTGCTTATTCAGTCAAAAATACAGTGTTTCTAAACAAAATAGAACAAATTTTAAAATGCGATAATAGGCATCCAGAAGAGCCAGTATTGTACAGAAAAGCAGAATCGCAATTTGCTTATTCAGTCAAAAATACAGTGTTTCTAAACAAAATAGAACAAATTTTAAAGGCGATAATAGGCATCCAGAAGAGCCAGTATTGTACAGGAAAGCAGAATCGCAATTTGCTTATTCAGTCAAAAATACAGTGTTTCTAAACAAAATAGAACAAATTTTAAAAGGCGATAATAGGCATCCAGAAGAGCTAGTATTGTACAGAAAAGCAGAATCGCAATTTGCTTATTCAGTCAAAAATACAGTGTATCTAACTCCAGGTCTAACTTGGATTTTCGTTCGTTGCTTGAGGCTGTTCTCAACTGCTCTGCTCAATAAGCGCCGAAAGTTTAGACACATTTACAAATTCATTTTTTAATGGAAAGATATAAAATTGGAAGACCTGACTATGGAAGCGATTTGGAATCGGATTGTGTTTTCTATTTTTTGATCAATAAATTACCTAAGGAGTTATAAGCGATTTTGATCACGTGGCAAAGACGTTTTTCACCCTTTCTCGATTGGTTATTCTTCTTTCGCGCAGAAATTCGGTTAAAAAGGGTCCACTTTGACACTATTTCCTGAAAGATCTATTGCGTTTGCGAAAAAATGGAAAAAGCTGTTGATTACATAGTTTCTGAACAACAACACCTGCTAGTTTCATGCATTTCCAAACAAAAATAAATTAAAACTTACGTCATAAAGTTGCCCTTTTGGATTTGAAAAAAGTCTTAAGGGGTTTCAGGATTCTTAAAATTGGAAAAAAAAGAAAAAAAAAAAAGATCATTTTTAACATTTAATATCTTAAAATGCATATGATTTTCAACACAATTTTCGGAGGGATGAAAGATATAAGTTTTTTCTTTCATTTCCTATAATTTAAAAATTACTAAATGCAGAATTGATATTTACAGGGGGCTTCAAACTGTCAAACATTCGACGAGCAGAGAATTTGCATGGCAGTTTACGCGTAGGATTACGAAATACGTTTCGCATGTAGAATAAAAATTTTGGTGCCTAATTATACCTCCGATTGTAATAATTATCCTGAACCTAAATAAATGTATATTTAAATCACTTTTATATTTTTAGTACAAAGTTGTATTTATAATTGTATTCTAATACAAAATTTTGAAGTTTTCAACAGTATAACTACCTAAAGAAATATTTTTGTGGACAATTAAAAAGGAAATTTTAGGTTCAAATTATGCAGACTTACATAAAACATATCTTTTGATAATTTCAAGAAGATATATTGAGAAGTTTTTGAGATACCCTGCGCGTAATGCCCAAAAACGTCATTAAAAAAAAAATGGCTTCAAAATTTCGGAAACGCCGTTTTACCTCGGAATTGGTATAATTCTAAAAGTTATAATTTCTGTTCTAATGGGAATTTCAAGGAAACAATCATATCAAAATGTTCAGAAAATATATGATGACATGACGAGAAGTGATGGAAATTGTCACTATTTATTTCCAAACAACATTGAGCTAGATATTCCATTTTTCAGAATGCAGATATCCGTACATATACTAATCACAGACCAAAATTCAGTTACTTCTAATGGTGTCGTCCCATTCCATACGAGCTAAATTAATACGTTGTAAATTTCCCTAAAATATTTCTCTTATTGTAAACGAAAATTAGTTTCAACTTGTATTGCCACATCCTGTATTTTTTAATGAATAAGTAGAACGTTATTCTGGATTACTGTACAAAAAATGTTCGTCTTGACCAAGTTATTTCCCTCGAAAGTTTTCCCGAGATTCTCAGACCCTGTATGTTTACAACCTCTGAAAATGATCGCCCACTCCAGATATTGCTCTCTGTGCATTTAAAGGTTTCCTTGCAAAATCAAAAGGAGCCGGAAAGTTATTCATACTGAGTTTCTATCATTTGAACAGATTGTATTATTTGTTATTATTATTACTATTATTTTACTTCAAACTTTATTTACAGGACTACTTTAATTAAAATCCACCTATTCAGAAGTTTCAAGAGATCGTAATAAGACTCTAAATGAAACAATATTTCACTATTATGTTAGTTAAACTGAAAATTAGAAGCTAAATTGTAACAAGTTGAAAATTGCACGTCAAACATGGCTAATGAGTTGCGTTCGTACTATAACTAGTTTTACAAATATTATTTGAACCACATATTGTACTGAATGTATATTTTAGTGCATTTCATAAGTGCCTATAAATTTCATTCTCTTCGAAAGGCTGTAACATCATTAAAATGCACTTGAAATACATTTTTCCCATTGACCGTAATGTAATGGAAACTTTTGACTGCCCTTGCCATTAAACTATACATCCGATTTTCATAAAATTTGAAATAACTCGACAAAATTTTGCAACAATTATATATTTAAAATTTCAAACCATTCGGTTGGGTAGTTTTTGCTCTGTTATATTCGGACGGATGGACGGACGGCCGGACGGCCAGACGGACCGAACGACGACTATAGGTGCTACGTATTTATATAATTACAAACGCACCTAAAAATTGAAAAAAGCAGTGGTCTGTGAGATCGCTAACACTAGTTAAGGATAAAACATAAAACAATTCAATTGGTATGCGTGACTACTAAAATAAAAGTGGTGTTGAATGTGCTTGTGAGTGTTTTTAGGGTTTTGTTCATCTGACGAAACCCTGTTCGTCTCGCTATCCTTTGTCTGTCTGAGTGCCCGTTCTCAGAAACTACAGTAGAAGATCTTTATAACGCAATTCTCCATATAACGCACAACTTCTCAGGTGTAAACAATGAATTTTGCAGGTAAGAAGCACTTGAAGTTCCACATCGTAAAAATTGCTACTCTCTAGAAAACTAAATTTGACACATTAATTCAACTTTATCTCCTTAATTCAAAACTTTTTAATGAAAAAAATTGCTATTATTACGATAAATATTATATTTTTGGAAATGAGTAATATAACGAATGATTGGATCCAGGTATAGTTGGACTATGTTTATAAAATAAATTAAACAATGTAGATGTAGAATGATCATATAATATAATGCAAAAATTTATAATTCGGATAATTCCTGGTGACAAGGAGTGTAGTATACACATAAGGATACTCTAATGCATTTTGGTATGTTTGATATATATATGGCCATGTTTATAAGGTAAATTTAATGATGTGTGAAATGTGATCCATATAGCGCAAAATTCTATATAATGCACAACCTTGAGTTTTTAGGTTTGCGTTATAAAGATCTTCTACTGTATATATTTTAGAGACTTGAAATTTTGCATACTTATAGCTGAACACCTCACATCAAACAACAAATCATAAAATTTTGAAAAAATCTTATATTTAACCCTCTGGGCTCTAACTTGTGTATTTTAAGCTTTTTTTTTCTAACTGAGCCCCTAATTACGTTGAAGACTTGAAATTTTGCAAAATTATAGACAACACTTACGATCATACGACAAATCATAAAATTACGATAAAGTGTTATATTTAACCCTCTGGGCTCCAACTTGTGTATTTTAGGCTTTTTTTAAAAAATCAGCACCTAATTAAGTTGAAGACTTGAAATTTTGCATAATTATAGCTAAAGACTTGCGATCACACGAGAAATCATAAAATTTCGAAAAAGTGTTATATTTAACCCTGTGGGCTCTAACTTGTGTATTTTAAACTTTTTTTCCCTAACTGAGCCCCTAATTATGTTGAAGACTTGAAATTTTGCAAAATTATAGCTAAACACTTGCGATCACACGACAAATCATAAAATTTCGAAGAAGTCATATTTAACCCTCTCGGCCCTAACTTGTGTATTTTAAGCTTTTTTTTCTAACTCAGCCCCTAATTAAGTTGAAGACTTGAAATTTTGCATAATTATAGCTAAACACTTGCGATCACACGACAAATCGTAAAAATTTCAAAAAGCCTTATATTATTTACCCCTCCGGCTCTAACTTTTGTATTTTAAGCAATTTTTCTGACTCAGCCCCGAATTAAGTTGGAGACTTGAAATTTTGCGTACCTATAGCAAAACGCTTGCGATCACAAGAAAAATCATAAACATTTTAAAAAGTCTTATATTAATTACCCTTCGGGCTCTAACTTGTGTATTTTAAGCAATTTTTTATCCTCCTCCTTTTCACCCGGGGGGCACTATTCTAACTTTTGCCGACGCCACTTTGACCACTCTTTCATATTATGCACCATAGACTTACATATTTGAGTTCCACTTTTTACCGCCAGGGGGCGTCTACCTATCTCGGGTGCTATGGACCCGATTCCCTCAACGAATATATCTACGGATAGGTTGTAAAACGGAGTTTTGTTCTGATTGAGGTTTGTTTAGAATAGAGTGCGCCCACTGGTTGGGAAATGTGGAACTAACAGATTTTGCAAAAGGATAAAGTGTTTTGAAAGGAATATTAAACGAAACCCTCTGTGCGATCTGTGATCACACTTACCCACTTGTTTTCAATAGATGTGTTGCATTTTATGTTATAGACGGTTACTGTCTGATGAAGGTCTTTCTTGGGCTGTCACGTGTCACGTCCGGAAAATCGGTTCAAAACGCCAAATTTGACAGCACTTTCTCAAAAATATCCAGCCGTTATCGAAAAAGGGATAATTCTATTTGATTTTATAATTTCTTAATAAGAGCACATGCCAGTTGTATGCGTTTACGAATAACAATGAATTCAGGAATGTTTCAGAAAGTACTCAGTTTGAACAGCTTTATGTTTACAAACAACTGCATAGAAATGTTTCCAGTTAAATGATTTTTCTCTTATTGCTTTTAGGTATGTAACTTCGAACTCCAAGCGTTCTGCGTAACGCCTATTTTAAATATTTAACAAGCCTTCAAACTTCATTATTGCAATCTAAAATTTTCTGAAGCGAAGCAATGGAATAGTAATAGAATATTTCTGTGACTGCCATGCTATTTTCGACCCTTCTTAGCGCTATAAGCACACTATGAATCTCTTTGACATTGGATCTTGGACTTTGGCATTTGATCGAAAAATGGAAAACTCTATTTGATAAATCTATACAATACTTGGAAATTTTTCTGTAGAAAATTCCTCACGCCTTCTAATCAATAATATTTCAAATTTTAATTGCTTAAAAGGCGTTCAACCAACAGAGTGAAAAAGTATCCAAGTCGCGACTCGAACCTGGGTCATCGGTATAGCGCACCGACGTTCTATCAACTGAACCACTTGGAACGATGCCCACCCTGCCACTTCTATGTCACATCCTATGTTGGCAAGGCCACAATCGCAGCACAAGATGGAATATTTTTCCGTGAGCCACCGACTCTGGGGCAAACATGAAACTAAAGAGAATCCAACATCGATCTTTAGTTTCGTATTTGCTCCAGAGTCGGTGGCTCACGTAAAAATATTCTATCTTGCGCTGCGGCTGTAGCCTTGCCAACATAGGATAGTGAGAAGTGGCAGGTTGGGTATCGTTCCAAGTGGTTCAGTTGGTAGAACGTCGCTGCGCTATACCGATGACCCGGGTTTGAGTACGTTTTCACTCTGTTGGCTGAACACTTATTAAGCAATTAAAATTTGAAATATTGCTCTATTTGATTTTACAGTTTCTTAATAAGAACACACGATATTTGTATGCGTTTACGAATAAAAATGAATTTAGGAACGTCTCAAAAAGTAGCCAGCTTAAATGAGAGGCTCACAACTATAGTAGATCAAGTTCATTTTGAAAAAAAAAAAAAAAAAGAGATAGTCCAATGAGAAGGTGCATAAAATCTGTTTTAGCCACTCCCACAGTGAACCAATTCTGTTTTCACATACTTTCTCATATATCTTATCTGTTTACAGACTTGGTTTACTGTGGGAGTGGATAAAACAGATTTTATGCACCTTCTCATTGGACTATCTATCTTTTTTTTTCTTTTCTTTTTTTTCAAAATGGATCTGGTCTACTATGGTTCTGAGCCCCTCAAATATGAGTACACCCTTAAGTTTAATGACTGCGCAGTGCCGAGAAATGTTTTCAAATAAATTACTTTTCTCTTCTTGCTTTTAGTTACATAACTTCTAACCCCTGGTGTTTTGTGTAACCCATATTTTAAATATTTAAAAGACGTTTAAACGTCATTATTGGAACCTACAATTTTCTGGACCAATAGTAATAGGATATTTATGTGACTGTTTGACCTTCTAGTCTAGGCTTCTTCCTATCACTATACGCTCTTTGAATCTGTGAATTGCATTTCATCGAAAAATAGAAAACTTTATTTGATTTCAAAATTTCCGAATAAGAACACATGATATTTGTATGCGTTTACGAATAAAAATGAATTTAGGAATGTTTCAAATATTAGCCAGCTTGAATTTGAGTACAGCTTTAAGTTTAATGACTAAGCACTGCAGAGAAATGCTCTCAAATAAATGACTTTCAGGGGTCGATGCATGTTTTTATTCGTGGGGCCATTTTGTGAAAATTAAAAGTTATTTTTGTGAATTTTATTATATTTTTGTGAAAAGTTACATATTGTAACGAAAGTTCAAATCCAATTACTCAAATTCGAAACAAGAAATTTATTTAAATGCCATTGCTAAAGTTTTTGTTTTTCGTGACCTGGATTTATTTACAA
The DNA here is from genome assembly GCA_963932465.1 of Maratus speciosus. NCBI lineage: Eukaryota > Metazoa > Arthropoda > Arachnida > Araneae > Salticidae > Maratus > Maratus speciosus. The sequence goes on along the minus strand of OZ010788.1, from coordinate 594,682,271 downwards.
ATTACACATTTTAAAACAGTTTTTATGAAAAAGAACATTACGAAGGGAGCCTATTTTATTAAAAGGAATTTTGTGAAGGGGCCTGTTTTATTAAGTTCAATTTTGTGAAGGGGCTCATTTTATTAAATTTATTTTTGTGAAGATACCCATTTTATTAAATTTATTTTTCTGAAGGGGCCTATTTTATTAAATAGATTTTTGTGAAAGGGCCTTAATAGGCCCCAAATTTTGCCTGGATCGACCCTTGACTTTTCTTTTCTTGCATTTAGGTACTAACTTCTAACCCGTGGCATTCCGTGTAACCCCCATTTTAAATGTTTAAAAGACCTTTCAACTTCATTATTGCAACCTACAATTTTCTGGAGCAAGAGTAATGGGGCAATAATAGAATATTTCTGTGACTGCCTATGTATTTCCGCCCCTTTCTGTCACTACCCGCTATGAATCTTTGAATTGCATTTGACCGAAAAATGAAAAACTCTACTCGATTTCATAATTTCCGAAGAAACACATGATACTTGTATGCGTTTAGGAATAAAAATAAATTTGGGAATGTTTCAAAAAGTAGCCAGCTTAAATTTGAGTTAGTGATGGGCGATTCTGGAAAATTCAGGAATCGATTAAAATCGACATCGTATAAAACTGAATCGATCACAATAAGAATCGATTCCCAAATTCTAGAATCGATACTTGAATCGATATTTCGATAGTCACAGATTCGCACAGATAAGCTCAAAAATATTAATTTCAAAACTTAGCGAATCAGCAGAGCCGTAGCGACCACCTCCCATACCTCACATTTAGAGGGTAGACAAAGTCAGGGACCAGTCGTAAGCTATTACAGACCTTTGAGTCAAATAATAAAGTTTTTAACTTTTAAATTATTAGTTTTAAGATGTAATTTTACTAATATTGTAATTTAGATTTTATTTAAATTTATTTTTTAAGAAAGGTCTCGGTTAAATACAAGTTGGAAATTGCGCGTCAAACGTGGCAAATGTGGTGCGCTCGTACTATAACAGTGCACTTCATAAGTGCATATCAATTTCATTCTGTTCGAAAGTCTGTAACATCCTTAAAATGCACTTGAAATAATTTTTTCCATTGGCCGTAATGTAACGGAAAACTTTTGACTGTCCCTGTAATTAAATTGTGATTTTCTTCCAGCCTGAATTAAAATTTAAATTTTCAGGGACATAATTCACGTTGCCATGAACCGATTTAGTATTCTTACAATTTGAGTTTAATAATGTAACTAGCAAAGTTTATTAAAGTTCTTTTATTTAAAAAAAAAAAAAAAATCGTCGCAGCAAGACGTGAAAATTTAGTTTTCTCAGAAGAAATAAAAATCAATTAATTTTACTGTCTTAGAAGGATAGTGGACGCACATGTATATTGCTTGGAAATCTTTAACATTATAGCTAGTAACTAGCGGGTTCCGCCTAATATGAAATCTCGAAGCGAACGAACCGCGAACCGGGTTCCCGCTGCCAACAGCATCGTATAGGTGTACCCCCCCCCCCACCCCACCACCGCCACCACCAATTTTTGACATTCATCATTTAAAAAATTTTTATTATGTATTATAAACTATCTTAAAATTTTAAACAAATCGCCCTGCTATATTTTCTAATTTTGTTCTGCCCCTCCCCTCTATCCCCCCCCCGAAATGAGACACGCCATTCTTTTTTATAATTTTTTATCATGTATTATAAACAATCTTAAAGCTTAAAACAGATCGCATTGTTAGATTTCCTAATTTTAACAAAATCGCGTTATGTTGGTTCCAGATTCCACCACCAGGGTGCGCACTCTATTCCTAACAAAACTTTGAACGAAACTCCGTTAAACAACCTATCAGTAGATATATTACTCAAGAGTGTGGCAATCTTGATCAAAAATTTAAGCTATTTGCCGAAATTACTATTCGGAAATAGTGGTAACTAAACTTTTGACTTTTTTATATTTAATAAGTAGCATTTATCTCAGGACTCCGTCAAAAAACCCCACCTAAAACGGACAGGAACGCTAAGGTTTAAAAAAAATTCTAGCGGCCCTCCCCCCCCCCCCCCCCCCCCCCTCCTCCCGAAATTTTCGCACCATTCTTTTTTAAACTTTTTCTTATGTGTTATAAACTATCTTTAAAGTTTCGAACGATTTTCTACTTTAAATGAAATCGCGGTCTGTTAGTTCTATATTCCACCACCAGGGAGCGCAGTCTATTCAAAACAAAAGTGTATCTAAACGAAACTCCTTTATACAACCTATCCGAAGATACATTAGTCTAGGGGGTGGTAGTCTTAAGCAAGAATTCAAGATATTTGTGAAATTACTATTCGAAAATAGTGGTATGAACACTTATAAAATTTTTGATATTGAAAAAGTAGTAATTATCTCAGCCCGCCGTCAAAGAACCGCACGCTAAACGGTAGAAAACGTTAATGCTGCTATAAAAAATCACGTGACTGCCTTTATAAAAAAAAGCATTTAATAGAAATAAACCAATTAGTGAAATAATAATTAATATCTCAGCTTGTAATTAAGATAATATTTTTTCGAATTTCTGAAAGGAGAATTTCTGTTTTTGCATCGCCCTGTCCAAGTTTCGAATTTTTACGCCCCTTACATTCTAAGATGTGGTCCCCTTTTAAAACAGTACAAAATTCTCGGGAATCACTTTGTTTAAATTGTTGAATATTTTATTTGAAGGAAAAAAAAGGTTTTAAAGCATTTTAGCACGTATTTTCATACCTACACCCTTGAAAAAATTTAATAACATACAGGGGATCCTTTAGTTTCGGAAAGCTTCGAAATTTCATAAAATTCAAAGTATCATAAATCAGTAAGTTTGGTTGTAAACGACTGAATTTTTTATAATACAACTTACACAAACACTTTGACAAACTTACGGGTGAAAATACGGCTTAACTAACGAGAACCTTGAGTCACGTGGCTTTAAACCAAGAATGATAAGTTTAAAATGGAAAAGAGACGAAATTTGTTATTACCATTTATAAATAGTGCTCACCAAGAGCTGCAGATATAATATCAGTGTTTAGTTGGTAAACAAATGATTCGGGAAGAATGTCAAAAAAGGTCCCATTGAAATTGGACCATAATTAAGAAAATTCGGATCGGGGGGAGGGGGGGGGGGGGTATGGATGACGAACTGAAAAAGTACAGCTCAATGAACTAGTAACCCAAATAACTTGGCTCCTAAACTAAAAATATTACAATTTAACCTAGAAAGAAAAAGGCTCATGCGAAATTTGACAGCAGTTCTGCCTTTAAAACAGTAAATCCGAAAGAATAAATATATATTCCTTTGAAATTACTGTCAAAAATATCAATACAAAAGTTGGAGCACGATTGACCCTTACCAAAAAGAAGGAAGGCTAGAGACAGAAAATAAAAGATCACATTAAAAGCTTTCCAACGATATGTTATACGATATGGTTTGGAAGAAACAAAAAATATCCCCCCCCCTGAGGGAGCAGGTAAGCCCCAAACGGTCGGAGGGGCGACCTCAAAAGTATCTTTGGTCAAGGTTTCAAAATGTGGCTTTATAATAAAATAGAACAAGAATTGGACATTTTAAAAATTGCATGCAAATTTTGAACGGCCCTGTAAATTAAGATTAGCGAGGAAAAGGGGCGAGGAGGGTGGAGAGATTAGAAGGGACGAACTTGAAAAATACAATATAATAAACTAGTAACCTGAATAACTAGGCTTCTAAACAAAAGTATAACGATTTAACCTAGTGTTGAATTCAGGGGTTAGCCCGGGAGGACATCCCTCCCGGGACATTGAAATGTCCCTCCCGTAAGTTTTGAGATTTTATGCTTTTTAATGGACAAATGTGCACCCCCCCCCCCATTACGGAACTCTGAAATACCCCCCCCCCCCCAATCCCGACCGGAGTCGCATAAATCCCTCCCTGAGAAAAATACCTGCATTCAACACTGATTTAACCTAGAAAGTAAAAAAAAGGCTCTTATACAAAATTTTACAGCAATTCTGGCACTAAAACAGCAAAATTGGAAGAATTGATTCAACCCGAATCGTGGATCGACCGCGATGCGATGCGATTTGAATTGAAGTAAATCAAAGCATAACGATTCGACATTGCATCTAAAGAATTGAAAGTAAATCAAAAAAGTAACGATTCTGAAGATCGACATCGGCATCGAATCTGAACTGAATCGATTCACCGTTTCTGATCCAAGGGCAGAATCGATGCGTTCATCTTTTCTTGCTTTCTTTTGTCTTTAGAAAAATAAAGTGTTGTTTTCGTGAAAATTTTCGACTTCCGGTTTCTAAGGATTTATAGTGTTAGAACTTCTTGTCTGGAATACGATTTGACTATTTTTATAAATTTTTTGTCTGTCAGTCTGTCTATTTGTTTGTCTCTGACAAAAAAAAATGTGAGCGGTCTATTTCAAGAACTAATGCATGGAATCTGTTGAAACTTTAGATTCAGTTAGACCTTCATATAAATTGGTGCTGATTACTTTTTGGTGAAAATCGCTTAACAGGTGGCGCTGCTATGCTGCATTTTTCATGATTTCCGCAAGATTGCTATCGCAAGAACTAATGCACGAATATTCACCAAACTTCAGATTCAGTTTGACGTTGACATAAGTTGTTGAGGATTAGGTTTTGATGTAAATCTACCGGCAGGTGGCGCTGCTATGTTGCATTTTTCCCGAGTTTCGTAATAGCTCTATCTCAAGAACTAATACACGGATTTTCATAAAACCACATTCAGTTAGACGTTGGCATAAATTGCTGCTTATTAGGTTTCGGTATAAATCGCCCAACAGGGGGCGTTGCTATGCTGATTTTATCAGCAGAGTTGAATTCAGACATTTTTCTCCGGGAGGGACAGTTCAGAGGGGGAGGGGATTGGACTTTTGTACATTTTAATGTACAAAAAGCATAAAATCTCAAACTTTCTGGGGGGCATTTGAATGTTGCGGGGGGGGGGGGGGATGCTACCCTCCCGGGCCATCCCCTGAATTTAACACGTTTTTCAGGATTTAAATAATTTTAGGGATAATATCTCAAGAACTAATGAACTAAAATTTCATCAATTTTTAATGTACAAAAACGTATTGAACTCAGGGGGTGGCCCGGGGGGGTGACATTCTCCTACCCCCGAAACACTCAAATGCCCCCCCAGAAAGTTTGAGATTTTATGCTTTGTTGCGGGAGGAGGAATGTCATCCCCCCGGGCCACCCCCTGAATTCAACACGTTTTTCAGGATTTAAACAATTTTAGGGATAATATCTCAAGAACTAATGAACGAAATTTCATCAAACTTAATATTCTGTTAGACAATGCCATAAGTTATCCATGATTAGGTTTTTGTGTAAATGATATAACAAATTGTGCTGCCATGCTGCTTTTATCAACAGTGTTGAATTCAGACATTTATCTCCGGGGGTGGATTTCTATGGTTCTGGCGAGGAACATTGTAGAGTTACGAGGGGGAAGGATTGGACTTTCGTCCATCAAGCATAAAATCTCAAATCTCCCTAGGGGACATTTCAATGTTCCGGAGGTGGTGGTGGTGGTGGTGGGGGGGGGGGGGGGCGTCCACCCGTACCAGTTCCTGAATTCAACACTGTTTTTCAGGGTTTACACAATGTTTGCGATAACATCTCAAGAAGTAATGAACGGAATTTCATCAAACTTAATATTCTGTTAGTCATTGACGTAAGTTGTTTTTTCTGAGTCTTTCGTGTTAATCATGTAATAGGCTGCGTTGCTATACTGCTTTTTTCATGATATTCATGATAGCCATATCTCAAAACTAATGCACGGAATTTAATCAAATTTCATATTCTGTTACACTGTCGTATAAATAGATCCTTATTAGACTTGGGTGTATACTACCCAGCAGGTGTCGCTTTTATGCCCTTTGAACTGGGATTTTCCGTTGCGGACATCTAAGAGGGTGTGGGCCGAAATTCAATGATTTGTTAGGAAAATGGGATTCTTATATATATTTTTTAAATACACATATTTCAACGAACCTATACTTTTGGATCCTCATGATGGGTATAGGTTATTTAAATTTGACACTGTGATAGCGAATTTTGAAGTTTTAACATTTATGAGACAGAAGAAAGTTTTGGGATTGGACATGCAACTACTTGACCTTAAATTTTTGAAGGAAAATGAAAATGATATGACCTTTAGAGACATCGATTAAAAAAATTATAGTATCGATTAAATCGAGTTGGCCATAGTATCGATTAAATCGATTAAAAAAATCGAAATCGCCCATCACTAATTTGAGTACAGCGTTAATTTTAATGACTCAGCAGTAAAGAGAAATGTTTTCAGATAAATGACTTTTCTCTTCTTGCTTTTAGGTACGTTAGCTTCTAACCCCCTATTTTAAATGTTTAAAAGACCTTTAAACTTCATTATTGCAACCTACAATTTTCTAGAGTAAGAGTAATAGAGCAGTAATAGAATATTCCTGTAACCTTCTGGCTATTTCCGCCTTTTCCTATCACTATACCCACCATGAATCTTTGAATTGCATGTGATGCAGGAGACCAACCCTTTCTATTTTAAGTCTTTTGCCATCTTCATTCGTGATCTTCACCAGGATTTAAATAAATATCATTCTTCCACTGATGTCCATTGCATCCTTTTGTTGCTTTTGGAGTAATGATTACTACCTTCTTCGTTTTCCCATAAATGAAGAACTGTGCAATTCTTTCTTATTGCGGGCGTTACTATATAAAAGAATTGGATGGAAAGTCAACACGTGTCTTAAATGATTTCGTACCATTATTGTTCTATTATTCACTCGAAATCTGCTTGTGTCTTCTCTGAAATATTTTTTATAATCTTTAGTTTTTACTTTTTCTATTGCTATTGTTATTATATTTTTGTATTTTCACGCGATATTATGAATGTTATGTTATTTTAGTTATATAACTTCTTTTCAATCTAGCATTCTTAATGGTACACTTTATAACAAGTAATCGGTAAATTTATCTTGATATTTTATTATAGTCTTTTATGACTTCTAGTCCAAGCAATAGAGACCGTATAGGGACTCTACCTAGCAAAATTAATGGTAGTACTGGAAATCGGCTTTCTAGATGTTTTTTGGGTCGCTGAATCCGAATTTGTAACTTCCCACCAAAATTTCCCCCGGCAACCCCCCCCCCCAAATTTTGGTAAAAAGCCCCCCAAAAAAGGTTTTTATTAAAAAAATCAATACAATTGTTTTTAACTTAAATTTCTTATTGTTTTAGGGGAAAAGTATCTAGAAATTCAGAAAGTAGACAAAATTTGCAACAAATTAGATATATGACATTATGGCTTAGGATGAAGGGGAAGGGGGGATCTGCCTCGGAACATGCGCCGCGTTGTGCGTGGACTAAGTTGCGCAATTCCACTTAACCATTCACACGTTTACATTCCCCCTCCCATCTCCCCTCCGAACTTTCTCTATAAGGTTACTTTACGTTTTTTGGGTCGCTGAATCCGAATTTTTAACTTACCCCCAAAATTTTCCCCCCGAACCCCCCCCCCCCTCAAATAGTTGTTTTTAAATTAAATTTCTTATTGTTTTAGGGGGAAAGCATTACGAAATTCAGAAACTAGACAAAATTTGCAACAAACAGGATACATGAAATTATGACGTAGGATAAACGGGGAGAGAGGGGGCTGCCTCGGAACATTCCCCGCGCGCTTTTCTCAAAAACCAAATTTTTTCAAAAAATCAATTTTTGGGGGGTTGCCGGTGAAATTTTGGTGGGAAGTTACAAATTCGGATTCAGCGACCCAAAAAAACATAAAGTGAGTCGAAATCCAGAACTAGTATTAATTTTGCCAGATAAAATCCCCTATTGCCTGGACTTCATAATTTAGTGCACGTAGCGCCGCAGTGCATGTTCAGAGGCAGCCCTCACCCTCCCCGTTCATCCTAATTCATAATGTCATATATCCTTTCAAATGAAAATCAAATTTCAAATTTCAAAGTAATTGCTTAAAAGGCGCAAAGGCCAACATAGTGAAAAAGATTCCAAGCCGGGACTCGAACCCGGGCCATCAGTATAGCGCACTGACGTTCTACCGACTAAACCACTTGGAACGATACCTAGCTCGGAAAATTTCTCACTATTATATGTTGGCAAGGCTACAAACGCATGCAAGGCGAATGTTTCTCTCTGGAATAATTTCCATGTATTAATATGTCATATATCCTATTTGTTGCAAATTTTGTCTAGTTTCTGAATTTCGTAATGCTTTTCCCCTAAAACAATAAGAAATTTAGGTTAGAAACAACTATTTTGGAGGGAGGAGGTTTCGCGGGGAAAATTTTTGGGGGAAAATTAAAAATTCGGATTCGGCGACCCAAAAATCTTAAAGTAAACGTTATACCATTAATTTTGCTAGGTAAAATTCCCTATTGCCTGGACTATTCGGTTTGTCTGGCCGTCTGTCCGCGCTGTATAACACTCGTAAATATACTGGGATTGCCCTGAAATTTTTGGATGTTATTGACATTTACCATAGCATGTTCCCTATTTCAAATGAAGTTTGTAGCATGTTTAGTTCAGTTATAGGGACAGTCAAAGGTATTCCGTTACATTACGGCGTATGAGAAAAAATCATTTCAAATGATTTTTAATGATGTTACAGACTTTCAAACATAATAAAAGTGGTATGGATTTATGAACTGCACTAAAATATACATTCTATAGAATATGCGGTGCAAAGAATAGTTATTATTCATTTACAGGGCCATACAAAAGATCGTTACATAACGGTATGGGGGTGGAGGGAATTGTTTGCGGCGTATTTTAATTATGTGAAACTATTTCGTATATAATGAAATAGATATACGTCGCTGAGGTTTACTATAACTTATTTCATGTATAATAGGAAGTGCATAGAATTTAGAGGGGCACTCAAAAGATTTCAGATACTATATTGTATCCGTATGAAGTACTGTACATTAGCGATGATTTTTAAAACTGCATTTTTAGTTATGATATGCGCTTTTATGTTTCACTATATTTATGCATACTATATGATGTATATAAATGCTATAATTCATATACAGGGCTACGCAAAAAAAATTCGCATTGGTTACTGGGTATGAGCGAAAATTGCTTAAAGGTGGTTTCTAAATGAGTTATGTATTTTTACTCTGAACTGCATTTAGTTTACTAAGAAATGTTTGTAGTATATAGATAAAATGATATACATGGTCACACAAAGAATTGGGTACATGGTCGTTTATAAATGATAATTTCTGGAAATGTGATTTCAGTAGTTTTAAGAGTGTTTTAGTTTTAATTAAATTCTAACTAAATTGTGGCGTGTAATAAGGGCTCTAGGTAAACTACAGGGTTGTACAAATGTATTCAAGTATGTTTCCATCTATTAGTATAAATTTTTCAAAGAGAAATTTCCACATGTTATGCGTTTTCTTGCTAAACTAAAGTTTAGCATTATACAGTATATATATAAACCTGCAGATCAAATACAGGCCTATTCAGAAGAATTGGAATACATATTTAGCTATGGACACTAACTTCTGAAATCAGTTTTTCAAATGTTTTATGCGTTTTCTAAAATCTATACTTAGGTACCTTATTTACCTTATTTCCCGAAGTTTTATTAAAGCATTCAGGAAGTGTTGGAAAGTGTTTCATAATCTATGCTTAAAGCATGATTTTTTTCTTGTTATTATTTAATTATAATTCTCTTAATACAGAAATTCTGCAATTTGCACTTTTCTTCTATGTTATCTTCCGTTAAATTTTCGATTTCATTCACCTTGTTTATTTTATACCATTTATTGTTCAATTATACACACGAAATTTCCATGTGCCTTCTCTCAAATATTTTATATAGTGTTACTTAGTTTTTCTTTGTCAATAATTATTATATTGTTGTACTTTCACTCCCCGTTGCTTAGTATTTTTTCATTTATTTTCATCCATGTGATTTCATTTTCATTATGTCTGCATTCTAATGATATGATATGTATATGCGCATGATATTATAAATGTTATTTTAGTTATAAACCATTTCAGTATATAACAATTCAATATATAGCAATATATAATTAGTCTATAAAAAGCAATATATCATAAATATCAAGTAACTGTTAGAGTTTGCTTTACATTTCATTATAGTTTATCTTTATCATTATTATTTTTCAATTTCATTTTATTTCTGTTAACACAGAAATTTACAATTGTGTTTGCCCTTTTCTTCTGTATTATCTTCCATTAAATATTCAATTTGCACTCAGCTTGTTTATTTTGTACCATTATTGCTCTGCTGTGCACTCTAGATCTACATATGTCTTCTCTCAAATATTTTATATAGTCTTACTTAGTTTTTACTTTGCCAATTATTATGCATTTTTTGTAATTTCATTCTCCATTATTTAATTTTTTTTTCATTTCTGCGTTATATGCATGATATAATAAATGTTATTTTAGTTATATAACATTTTCAATAACATTTCAATTCAATGTATAACAATATATAGCAATTCTATATAAAACAGTATACAGGGTGTCCGGTCTCAACGGTGTCCAATGGCTAATTCCTAAACCGTTAGTCATAGACATATAGTTCCAATTACAAAAATGTTTTAAATCAGGTAAAGAAACATTTTAAAAGCAATTTGGGTCAATAAAAACATTTCTTAAAAAATTACGAAATTTAAATTTTTATACGGTCCCCCGGTCTTATAAGTTATATTTAGTAATTTTTTCCTATTACACTGACAAGTAAGAAAAAAAAAGTCCCATTCATATAACGCTAAAATTGAGCGAGTTATGAAACTTTAAAAATGCATGACTTATGCCACTTTTCTACTCTGAAAACAAATGAGTTCGGCTTGTCTTTGAGGGATCATATGCCAAGTGTTTAAAGTATTCGAAGATCTTACTTCATGTGTATCTGCGCTTTGAAAAAAAATCCTACAAGTATTATGATTAAGTCTCAAATTGGCTAAAATAACATATGTTTTATTTTGTCAGGATTTGAGACTGTTTCTCTTATGATTTCTTTTAACAAAAATTATGTTTTTTATAAGTTTTTATGTTACTTTAACAATCATATGTATGTTTTTCCAGTTCAAAATTTGTACTCTAACTTTAACCCACTTTTAAATATCCGATCGAGATTGCATGCATTTTACATACTGGCGCAAATCCGATAACAATCTAATATTATTAAGATTTTCGGTGGTTACCATTTATACATATTTTACAGGATAACACAAAAAATTTTGGATAAATTTCTGCCAAGGAGTTTAAGAAAAACTTTTAGATTAGCTAATACAAGACTGCGATTGTTGGGTTTTTCACATTTATGTATTTTTTAGCACTGAATCCGAAAATTACCTTAATTTTTAATCGTCATGTCAGGATATTTCGCAAATCATAAATTTTCAAATTTAAAGAATAACAAAAATCGAATACTATAAAGTAGCGGAGATGGTTGTGTTTTTTAACTTTTGATAATTGATTTTTACGCACTTTTTAGCACTGAATCTGAAAATGACCTTCATTTTTAACCATGACGTTAGAATTTTTTTTGCAAATCGCAAATGTGTAAGTTAAATTATAGCTAAAATCTCATACTATAAAACATATGTAAAACATTTTTTATTTTATTTTATTTTATTAAAAAATTTATTCGATATTTTTGCTTATCCTGGGATTCTTACAGCTAAACAGCTGAGTGGTCCGATGAGATGGGGGAGGAAATTCAATTTTAACATTGAACTTCCTTAACTTTGAAATTTGCAATGTGCGAAAAATCCTGATATGATAGTTAAAAATGAAGGTCAATTTCGGATTCAGCGGTACAGAGTATACAAGAATCAATTATCATTAGCTAAAAAACATGACATAACCCAATTTTTGCAGGCTTGTGCAATCTAATAATATTTTAAAATACGTATCATTTTGTAAAGAATTGAGGCTGTTAATTTAGAATCATTTTATTTAAGAAAAATTCTGTTTTTTTCTTTCTTCTTAAATGTTTATTACAAATTGTATGTTTTCCATTAATATGCCAGAATGATTAAAGATTTCAAATTTATATTGAATTGTTAATTTTACTCCCAGATATTTTTTATATCTGACAAAATTATATTTCGACTAAATTTGTGAATGACCCCCAATTTGCAGCAAAAAATATGCTCCAACTTTAAACAGCTATTACTCGGTCAATTTTAATCGTAGAATAACGGGACTTTTTTTGTATTACTTGTCAGTGTAAAAGGAAAATTTCACTAAATATAACTTATAGGACCGGGGGACCGTATAAAAATTTAAATTTCGTAATTTTTTAAGAAATGTTTTTATTGACCCAAATCGCTTTTAAAATATTTCTTTACGTGATTTAAAGCATTTTTGTAATTGGAACTATATGTCTATGACTAACGGTTTAGGAATTAGCCATTGGACACCGTTGAGACCGGACACCCTGTATAACAATTCCATATATAACAAGTGCTACTTATATCAAACAATCGGTAAATTTTGTCTTATATTTCATTATATTTCATTATAGTTTATTTTTTTATTTTTTTTTATTTCTGTTAATACAGAAATTTATAGCTGCAATTTGCGCTTTTCTTCTGTATAATCTTCCATTAAATCTTCAATTTGTACTCACCTTATTATTTTGTGACCTACCTACTTATTTTGCTCAATGCTCATGTATGCACTCGAAATCTGCATGTATCTTCTCGAAACGTGTTTCTTAGTATTTACTTTGCCAATTATTATTCTATTTTTGTACTTTCACTCTCCATTTTGTTTAATATTTTTTCATTTAATTTTCCAATTATTTTCACACATACGATTTCATTTTAATTACATCAGCCTTTTAATAATATTGCTGCGTATGGATATGATATAATTAAGAATGTTTTTTTAGTTAAAAACTTCTTTTAAACCTGGTATTATTAATGGCACTTTTTATATCGAGTAATCGGATTTTTTTTCATTTTTTTTTCATTATAGTTGTTTTATTTAAGTATAGCACGGTAGCGTAATAATTATTTATTTCCAGTGTGACTACTCAATGTTAATTTAACACAGCAAAATCTGTGGTCTATGGACCTAACTTTTTTTACTTCTTCCCACCGTTTTGTCCGTGATGCCACAAAACTTTTACTCTTTGCTAATTCTAATAATATTATAAATTTAAAGTGCAAAAATGTTTGTCTGACGTCAGGGTCAAAACGAATGGTAAAATGTCTTTACATATGGGTGGATTATAACCCAAAGAGTAACATAGGCTATGTTTTATTTACTTAATTCAAATATATTTCTTAATAATTCCAAATTTTGTTATTTTCATTGAGAATCAATGAACATTTTTGCTATAAAATTTAACATTTTTTCTTTATTATTGCAAAAAATTCCAAAGCCGTAATAATAATTTGTCAACAGCAATTAATTTTCAGTTGAGAGATTTTCACACAAAAAATTAAATTTACATATATTTTTTTAAGACTTAAAAAGTTTAATGTGGCGTCATACGGAGTAATAAAAATGGCATTTTGAAATATTTGTTAGTCATACAAGGAGCATTAATTATTATTATTTCATTTTATTTCTCGGAAGTTTTTGGCTGAATTACCGCTTTTTTTTCGTATTATCTTTCATTAAATCTTCAATTTTTATTTATACTATTTATTTTGTGCCATTATTGCTGGATTACACACTCGAAAAATCTTCTCTTGAATATTTTATATAGTAATCATAGTATTTATTGTGCCAATTATTATTCTATTTTTGTATTTATTCTCCACTGTTTAATATTTTTTTCCATTTATTTTCAAGCATACCATTTCATTTGAATTATATAGTATAAATATTAATTTATTATGCTTCAACGAACTCTTTTAATTTTCTCCAGTGAAATTTCTTTCTTCAATGATCTATGATAGATTAATCTCTGATATCTCTGATTACCTTCTAATCAGAGAACACATGATGATGTGAGTTTCAAAACCGCCTTATTCAAAATTTAAAAAATCGAGTTTTCTTTAACAATAGAGTTTTCTCTATTGGTGAAAATGTATCGATAAAGCACTACAATCTGAAAAAAAAACTAGTTTTATCCTGTATTTTTGGCATTGTAAAATCTTGGTTTACAATGAAAACCAATGGACGCAGATAATCGTTTTCGAGATTTCCTAAAATTTGATTTTCTGGATAAGGCGAATTTTGAAAATCACGTCTCCATATTTAATCCGCATTCATATTAATTAAGGGGGTCCGGTACACATTTTAAAATAATTTTTATTTATGGAGTTAAAATTCTGATTTTTTTTGTGATGCCAATAAATTTCTATATCACCTTATCATTTGTAAACGAAATGACATGATAAAACTTCTCATAATTTTTTAAAAAAAATTTAAAATTTAAAATTTATTAAAAAAGTGGGGTAGCTTAAAATCGTTATAACTCGAAATATTATTTATAGAATTTCAAATTTTTTTCATTTAAATAAACTGAAATATATACGTTTTAATTTTGATTCAGCATTTTTAAAAATATTAATTTATAAAAAAGTTAAAAATATTTAGCGAAAAATTTAGAAAAAAGTGGTGCAACTTTAAAAAAAAAAATCATATTTTCAAAAGTAAATATTTTTTTCAAATATGCTAAATCAAAATTAAAGTAAAAAAATTGAAAAAGATGTGTTCCAAGTTTGAACCTTTATCTTTAATGGTTCTCGAGTTATAAGAATTCAAATTCGAGAAATGGTGAAAAAACCTATCATGAAGAAAAACGCATTTTTACAAGAAGTCGTTTTCATGCAGCCATTGCTTGAAAGCTAGATTTTGAAAAGAAAGCCAAAATGAAAGATTTAATATTTTTTGTTCTAATTCAGATAGAAACACGATTTAAATGTCATTTTAAGCAGGAAAAAAAAAAATTATAATGACATAATTTTTTTTTTTTTTTGCAAAATTTGAAGATTTTTGTGTCCCGGACCCCCTTAAAGTGACTAAATCTTAAAAAAAAATTAAACCTCAAAGCTTTACTAACTATAAAACGTATAATATTTAAGGTTTAACTTTTTGAAAACTTAATAAGTATATCAACCTTTTGAAATTCAATATTTTCTAAACAAAAATGCTAAGGAACCTATGCCTAAGGATGCTAAAAAAATTTTGAGAACCTAAGCCTCGTTTATTGTAACCTACAATTTTCAGCAGGAATGGCAATGGAATATTTCTATATGAGACTCATAAAGTTATTCCCGCCCCTTTCTTATCACTTATCCACTGTGAATCTTTGCAGAAGACCATTTTTTCCATGTTAAACCTTTTGCCATCTTCACTCCAGATTTTCACCAGATTTCAAAATCATATCATTCTTCTACTGATCTCCATTGCATTATTTTTTGCTGTTGGAGGAATGATTACTGTCTTGCTCTCATTCTCAAATGAAGAACAAATCAGAGTTCTGCACGGATCGAGTTGTACCCCACTCGAACCCGAAAATTCTGCTTTTAAAGTGATAGAAAATGAGCAGAGTATTAACCGCTGTATCTAATGTCTTTGGTGTGACCTCAAATATAAGTCATATGATAAAATAATTCACTTTGAAAAACAGTTCCATTTATTCACTTAACTTGAATGTCAAAACTAAATAATAAGGGCATTTACATGTACATCTAGCCTTTGCTGGGAATTTCATTTTCATAATCAACATACAAATTCTACGAAGATTAATCTTATCTCCGCCAGTTTCCTTTCCTTCCAAGGAATTTCGATCATCTAGATATACTTACTCAGTACATCAAACTGGAAAAAATATGCATACATTTACAGTTAAAAGAGAGTGCCCTTATACGAACGAAACAGAGACAGAAAAATCGGTCTCGGAACGGTATCGCTTCCGAACAAACCAGATAACAAAATTTTGGTGGGCAAAAATTTAGCCAAATTTCCAATATGAAGTCAACTCGAATCCGACTCACTGACTCCCTTCAACCCGAAACCGAACCGAACCCGAAGTATTCAAATTTAAACCTGACACCGGTTCGAAGCGAAAGAAAATCATTCCATATTTTAGTACAATTGTGGAAAAGTAGTCTTACAAATATATCTCCGACATCAATTTAACTGTTTGTATACAAATGAACATATATATACACGCATTCAAACATATAGTTTTTTTTTTCAATCGAAAAATACTCATGATTTTCTTTTGAAAAATCGGGTCAACCCTAACCCGACCAGAATTCAAACTCAACCCGAAACGTTTAAAGTCAAACCGATCCGCAACAAAAAAATAATGTCAAGCCGACCCGAGCTAATTGTGGGTAGGTTTCATCAAAATCAGGTTACCTAACCCGATGCGGAATTCTAGAACGCATCTTATTCCCTAATTTTTTATTGCGGGCGTTACTTGATAAAAGAACATGATGGAAAGTCCTTAAATATCTTAATCCCTTAACGGTCGATTAATATTTGGAAAAACCATCAAAAAAGTACCTACTTTTTTATTACAGAAATTGAATAATTATAATGTTTCTATATAAAATATGCAATTAGTTTTTTTAAGGTGGAAAAAAAAAGATGTTATAGAACAAATTCACATTTGTGGAAAAGCCATCATGCGAGAATTATGTGTTTTAACCAGTGGTGGGATTCAAATAATTTAACAACCGGTTCGCTGCCCGAATGATTTTTGATGTACAAAAACGAAAGAAAAATGAAGCATCACACATAGATTATGAAACACTTTCCAATATCATAAGAACATTGTTAAAAAAAAACTTTGATCCTTTGGTACAGTGAAAAAAAATCCTGAAACATGTTACCTTATAAAAGGACGTTAATAAATATTCGGTAGTTATGCAACCCTGATCATAATTTCTTTCAGAAAATGCATCAAAACAATAAACAATATAATATAAAAATAGCAGAAATGTAAATTTAAGAATTAACTCATGTTCATGAGCTAAAGTTGTATATAACATATTTAGAAAAATATTATCCATGCTATAGCTAGTGAGACAAATTTTTGCACGACCAAAACTTCTCGAGTCATGAAATTTAGAAATTTTAGGAATTTTTATCATTTCTTAGTGGAAAAAAAAAACAGACAACACTGGAAATTCGTAAAATATAAAGTATCATGATTCGGCAAGTTTAGATCATACAATGTATTTTCATTTGTTAGAGTTGTAAAAATATTTTTCTAAATATAAATTATAAGACTAGAGGAACTTATCAAAATTTTGGATTTGTTACATTTACGAAAATAACTACTTTCATTTAAGAAATTTCTAAGATATGAAGAACAATATAAAAAAAAATGTGAACTTGGAAGTATGTATCTAAATCTGACGATTTAAGTATTAGCTATAGATCAGCAATAACAGGGAACATTCCGTGCCAACGCAAAGTACCGTTTATTCGAATAATAGCATTGCCTGTGCCCGTGATGAATGACCCTTAAATTAACCTGAAATTTGTATATGATTTTATATCTTTAAATCTATTTTATCTTAATTTATATTTTTAAATGAGAAAAAATATTGAATTGAAAGTATATACTGTTTGGTACTTTACTTTCTGCGCAATTTGATTTGTGGAGTCTATGCCCACCGAAAGCGAGCGAAACCGCGAAGAAACACTTAGGTTTTCATTGATTTCGTCGAAATTTCACACATTTTATTTTGTAAAAAATATTTCTACCCGTTCAAATATTTCAAAATTTTTGTAGATGATGTAAATCTGATCTATTGAGAATCTCAATACCATCTGAATTTGAGATACTCTTAAAAGATTGTGTTCAAATGCGGTCGTTTAATTACTTTTAGTGTAGAAAAATATCGTCTCCTTGAGGCGTGAAATGCATTTGCCGGTGTATTTGTAAGGGTTAAAATTTCTATTTTTTAAAACCGATTGTCCCATCGATAAGAAGGTATTTCCAGATTTACGAACATATTATTTGTTTGTCAGTACCTATAAAATTTCGCCCTAAAGAAGCGAAACCCCAACGAAACACTCAGATTTTTGCTTATTTCGTGGAAATTTTCACACATTTTATTTTGTAAGAAATATTTCTACCCGTTCGAACGTTTCAAATTTTTTGTAAGTGATGTAAATCTGCTCTATTTATTGAGGTACTCTAATCTGAATACGGTCGTTTAGTTATTTTTAGCGTAGAAAAAATATCGTCTTCGCGAGGGGCGAAGTGACCTGCGTTTACCGGTGCATTTGAAAGGGTTAAAATTCATATTTGTTTTAAATCAATTGCATCACCGATTAGAAGAGGGTTTCACTTTAAGAAAATATTTTTGGTCAGTCGGCATCTCCAAAATTGCGCCCTGGAGGGGCGTTGCGATAAGGGAGAAAAAGGTTTTCGAAAAACGACCCTTTTTGAAAATTGTTTTTCAAGCGGTTAACTGAGATTTTTTTTTAATTGATTGCGGCATTTGAGACGTAGATCTTTCAGCATATGTTTTTCCTTTTTAATTTTAATAAGCGGTTTGGCCGATGTAAGTTAATAAATAATGACAAACTGCCCCCGAAATTTCTTCTTTTCGTTCTTCATTTTCAACTGATGCGTAAATAAGGCTTCTGTGCGTACGCCAGAGTTTTTTCTTTCTCGCAAGGAACCGAGTTGAGTTTTTAATGAGAGTGAGTTGCGATTTTTAATTAATAACTCAACTAATTATTAGAATTTTAAAATTCTGTGTCTCAGGTGCATCAGGAGACATTTTGAGCTAGTTCACAAAAATTTTCAGTCTCGCACGTGCCGTAGATTTTGCTAGTCATCGCACACACAGAGACATACAGACACAGCAAAACTTTCTTTTATTAATATAGACAAATAGTTAGTGTAATTTTTAATAACCTTGCCATATAACTGCGATTAGCCTAGGACTGCCAATTTAGTTACCAAAATTCTTCAAAATTTCGTTTTCTTTTAAGTTGAATTTTATCTTACAGGATTGATGAAGAAAAAATATATTATTGTTCCAAATGAAATATTATTTTATTAAATTAAATTAATCAGGACTTATCACAGGGTTATGCCTACAAAACAATGTTGTGCAGATAAACATTTAAAGAAAGCAGATTAATGTAAATGCGATTTTCGCATTTGAAGTATCATTTTAACAACCGGTTCGCCGAACTCAACACAAATTAACAACCGGTTCTACCGAACCGGTGCGAACCGGCTGAATCCCACTACTGGTTTTAACCCTCTCGCTAAGTAATTTTTCCCGATGAGCGTCTTTTACAGAACTTCTAATCTTTTATCACCGGTTCTTTAAAGCAGAAATTTTTGACTATCGTAATCGGGGAAAATGTAAAGTTTTCGCTAACAACAACAACAAAAAAAAAAACTGGTGGGAATAACCAAATAGTATTAATTAGACGGAAAAATGCATGCCTGAGAATATCTCGGGTTGCGCAGCGAGAGGGTTAATGTTTGTTTTACACCATACAAATTAATGCGAATAAGACCTTTATTTTTCACATCTTAGATCTTTATTTATCATCATCAAACAAATTTTTACAAGCAATATTTGAAACAACATAATATGCATTAAATTTTGATTATTAATAATTTTTTTGAGTGTGATATATTTCGAAACATACAATGCAAAGTCCAACATCACAATCACCTCCAAAAACCAAACCCGTACGCTGATATTCAAAGACTTCACACCGAAATGCCAGTTAAATTTTTCTAGTTTCAGAAGTTTTTTCCAGCAATAAATCTCCAGCACGGAAATATGACGGGCACCAGAATTAACGAACGACACCTCAGGCCGTGATATTGACGGGAGCGAGAATTAAGGGATTAAATAGTTTACACATAATATAAATACATATCTAGTACGGGCGTAGGAAAAAAACGTTTTCGCTGTGAAATATGACATCATTTTTTAAAGAAAACATGCTTTTTAATTCATAAAACGGACTTTGTTTTTCTGAAATTAGATCAAAATGGTGGGTTTTTTTTCAGAAGCTTTTCATTCCAACAGTTCCAGAAATAAGAGCCTAATCTTAAAAGGACGATATGTTTGAACAACTGAATATGGCGTCATTGAAAGTGAATTATCGGGCGTTTTGATTGAGATAATTGCAACGCGTTATTAAAATTTCTTTGAAGACATTTAATATGCGAAATATTACTTTTGCAATTTTCATTTAACCTACATTTTAATTTTACTTTTCTATTCATTATAAGCAATTTAATACAAGTAAAAATTAAATTTAAAAAATCAAAAAACCTGACAGCGTAAAAAACGAACTAATTAATTATTTCTCATCAATGTGAAATTATTTTTTATATTACTTACCTGTTTTACTTGTATTGATGACTTTTTAAGTTGTGTTTAATTGTTAGTTCCTATCCATAAACACTGTTTTGATGAGGCCTATAGATGTCTATGAAGGTTAGAGTTGCAGTAAAGCTAGAGATTCTACCTACACATCTTCCAGGTTGTGTAATATTTCAACGGAGCTTCTGACTGTAAAATAGTCAATGAAACATTGTCTTCATTTTGAAAGACCTATCCATTGATATGCCACTCAATAGGGTGCGTAAAAATAAATTTTTCGTCTCTACCGCCATTTTGTATTTTACGGCCGGCATTTTGAATTTATAAAAACAAAACCTAGCCTATAATCACTGGGCGATTAAGACGAATCGATAGAGACCTCATTCATTAAAATCCATCCAGCCGTTGGGAATGTTTGGATGGTATAAAGAAATCCACATACCCAGATACGCATGAAACACATAACCCTTCTTGACAGTCGGGTAAAAATTAGTACAGTAACAATTAGCTATATAACGCCTCTCAGAAAACAAGAAAATAACATGTTATATCCGAATGTTCGATATACTGAGGTTGTACAAAATTAAGAAGATTTTAATCTGCAAGTAAATGTTTTATATTTGTCTCCAAAACGCTAGTTTATATGCATATTTAAGTCTTCTTAATCAAATTAAAGATAAAGAATAACATTTACTTTATTTAACATTGCATAAA
This sequence comes from Maratus speciosus, assembly GCA_963932465.1. Classification (NCBI taxonomy): domain Eukaryota; kingdom Metazoa; phylum Arthropoda; class Arachnida; order Araneae; family Salticidae; genus Maratus; species Maratus speciosus. Next base: position 594,661,212 of record OZ010788.1, on the reverse strand, counting down.
GTTACAGTGAAATACGTTTAACACGAAATTGAAGGGGGCCGAAATTTAAAATAAATTGTTAAAAAAATTTCGCGTTAAAAAAAAAAAAAAAAAAAAAAAAAAAAAAAAAAAAAAAAAAACTTACAAATATGCGGACGTTGTCAAATTTTATTTCGATTTCCTCTTAAACTACTAGTAGGTCGCATCCATTAAGATAAAAAGTAAGTAAAAAAAAAATTATTTTTTGGGGAAAAAAAATCAGATATCGTTTTTTAAAGTGTCTTTTTCAGCATTCTGAGATCTAGCTTGTTTGAATTAAATAAGTAAAGCTGTCTCGAAATCTTCGTGCTTAGCAGTTCTCATACGTTTTCTCTCTGTCTTAAACATACTGCGCTCAAACATTAACGTAATGGGATCCCTGTTTTTTTTATTACCATTGATAAAGTAGAATTGGCAATGCCAAACTCTTTGCAGTTTCTGTTTTCGTCCTTCTTTTTCATCAATTGCATTAAGCAGCTTCATCTTCATTTGAAGCGAAATAGCAGTTTGTTTTCACACCGATTTCTCAGCCATTGTGCTCATAAAACATAAGCAAATTTACAAAAAAACACGAAATTCACTGATTTTTACCCAAAATTCAATGGTTTTAGCACAAAATGCACCAATTTCAACTCAAACTAACTGGATCAAAAGCGAATTTTTTTTCGTGTTAAAAGATTTTTGTTTCGTGTTAAAAGAAAAAAAATACATTAAATTGCACAGTATACTGTCCGTACCGCTATATCATTTCGTGTTAACCGATTTTTCATGTTAAGCGTTTTCGTGTTGAATGTACAGGGTGTTTATAAAGTCCCGGACCCATTTTGATGTTTAATAACTCATAAAATAATAAAGATAGATTAAAATTAATAACATAAATGGTTAGATAGACTCAAAAAGTTTCATGACCCTTGTCAATGAACTTTCACCTGTGCCCCCTTCGTCGCACGGAGAATATCAAGTCGATAGTCAATTTCACGCCAGGTAGCGGCAAACATGTCGGCATCCACAGAGGCTATTGCAGTTGTAATTCTGGCTTTTAAGTCATCAATGTTCGACACTCTCCTCCTGTAAACATTGTCCTTTACAAATCCCCAAAAAATCCAGCAGCGTTATATCAGGTGATCTGGGTGGCCAAGGAATTGGACCTCCTCACCTAATCCATCTTCCTGGAAAATGGACATTCAAAGAAGTAGGAACGATGGTACCCCAATGAGGTGATGCACTACCCAGATCACCTGATATAACGCCGCTGGACTTTTTCCTTTGAGGATTTGTAAAGGGCACTGTTTACAGGAGGAGAGTGTCGAACATTGATGACTTAAAAGCCAGAATTATGTACAACCGCAATAGCCTCTGTGGATCCCGACATGCTTGCCGGTACCTGGCATGAAATGGACTATCGACTTGATATTCTCCGTGCGACAAAGGGGGCACACGTGGAAGTTCATTGACAAGGGTCATGAAACTTTTTGAGTCTATCTAACCATTTATGTTATTAATTTTAATCTATCTTTATTATTTTATGAGTTATTAAACATCAAAATGGGTCCGGGACTTTATAAACACCCGGTATTTCACTGTACTTAAAAGTGCTATTTAGGCAGAACGTATTTATTTATTTTTGGCGCGGGGGTAAAATAAAAAGAGCTGTATATCCAAATGAACAGTGAAACGAACCGCTATACAGGGTGTATCTGAAATGCTTCAACAAACTTAGGGGGATGATAGTACTCATCAAGACGAACAAAAAATGCAATGGAACATGGGGTCACAAACCACTTATTGAGTCACAAATACAAGGTGTTTCACCCTAACTGAAGGCGGCTTGTCGGTAATAATTTTGCGAAAAATTAAAATATTACAATAAAAATGTAACGATATGTACCTTATTTTGTATGAAATGTGATAACATCACAAAAAGTTCTGGAAAAACAGGGTACTCACACAATCGATGATACCGTATGAACTGATCATCACAGCCCAAAATGGGGAGCGTCCGATGCATACTGCTACCGCGTATAATGGAAGCTTCTACCACTTTTTTTTTGTGATGTTATCACATTTCATACAAAATAAGGTACATATCGTTACATTTTTATTGCAATATTTTAATTTTTCGCAAAATTATTACCGTCAAGCCGACTTCAGTTAGGGTGAAACACCTTGTATTTGTGATTCAATAAGTGGTTTGCAACCCCATATTCTATTGCATTTTTTGTTCGTCTTGATGAGTACTATCATCCCCCTAAGTTTGTTAAAACATTTCGGATACACCCTGTATATATATAGAGAGATTATATTGTATTATAAATATTTTCGAAATATAGAATAAAATCAGATTTCATATTTTCTCTCTGATTCGTAAAATCTCATTCAATGCAAATTCAATCTACAGTGCTGCCACTCAGCTAATTTAAATGAGTAGGATGAGCGAAGCGAATCCCCTACTAGGCTACTCAAATTACATTTTGTCGTACATTTTACAAAAAAAAACTATTCAGTATTTTGATTTGAAATTAAACATAAAAATAAATTATAATGTGTAAATTTGCCATTTTTTTTTTTTTTTTTTTTTTTTTTTTACAAAATAACCTTAAAAAATTCATTATTTTAATTAATTTATTTTACATGTTTTTCCATTACGGACTAATTTTTGCAAATAAAATATGAAACACGTATATTTTCAGAAGAAAAAATACATCATGAAGTTAGTCATTATAAATAGAATCATGATTAATTAAATAGTTTTAAGATTTCTTTTATGAAATTTTTAAAATACCTTTTTTATGAAAATTATAGCATATTTTTTATTGAATTAAAATTTGTGAAAATTCGTTTATTTACATTCAATTATAAAAGTATTTTTCAGTGTTAAGAATTCAAATACACAATTCATTCTTATTATGCGAAATCATTTGCGCAGACGATACTTACGTATTTTGAAAAATTTTATTGTAAGTTTTTTTTTTTTTTTTTTTTGCAAAGTGGCAACAAAAGACTTTTAAACAAATAAAATGAATTATTAAATTCGTTATATCATAAATAAACAATTCCGAGGAAATTCTTAGTGATTTGGTTGAATTTACATTTCTGAAATTAAAATAGGCCAAAACGTAAAATAACGTTTTTGCTTAATAAAGATGCAAAAATAATATAAAAAAATATTGTTACTTTCAAATATTTATCTTATTAAATAATGTCTCGCGAATCCAAACAAAGCATGGCTTTTGCTAGTTTAATTAATTTAAATAGTTTTAATTAATAAAAGCTTACGAAATAAGATATTCATCACACATTCGATACGTAATATGATTTCTCATGAAATTCACCCAAGTCTAAATAGACCCAAAACAATCGACGCTTATCTCCTTCGGCTTATAACGTCCTTGATAATCTCGAAATCAAAATTCTTAATTTGACAAAGTAACTGAATTCACAAAGTAAAACCGGATCCGTCCTAAAAACATTACTTGCAGTTTGGCACCATGCCTGCACGCGAGGGTTCCGTTACTGAGAAAGAGGAAAAAGTTCCGAAAACATATACAGGATGTATCAAGTATCTCCATATTAGAATACAATGATGAATTACTTTGACGTATTATCATATTAGAGTATGATTTTTGAAAAGAACGATGCCTAACATTGACGTACGGCTGTTCTCAACTGCTCTGCTCAACAAGCGCAAAACGTTTTGACACATTTACAAATTCATTTTTTAACGGAAAGATATAAAATTGGAAAGCCTGGCCATGGAAACGATTTGGAATCGAACTGTGTTTTCCATTTTTTGATCCATCATTTACCTATTGAGTTATAAGCGATTTTGATCACGTGACACGGCATTTTTTACCCCTTACTGACTGGATTTTCTTCTTTCGCTCGGAACTTCAGTTCGAAATGCCAACTTTGACGGTATTTTCTGAAAGATCTATTGCGTTTACGAGAAAACGAAAAAAAAAATACAGTTCGATGACACAGTTTCTGAATAGCAACACCTTCTAGTTTCATGCGTTTCCGAACAAAAATGAATTTAAACTTGTATCAGAAAGTTGACCCTTTGGATTTGAGAACAGCCTTTAGAGCCTTATGCTAGTATCGCGAAGTAGAATCCTAAACGGGGTTGTACCAGACTCGAACCCGAAATTTTTTTAATGTCAAACTCGAATCCAATACACTTCAACCCGAACCCAAAATCAAACCCAACAAGTCGGAAATTGTACGTCAAACGTGGCAAACGAGGTGCGTTCGTGCTATAACTAGATTTATAAACATTCAGATCTTGGTGCAATAGCTGTTGCACTCTTATGCAAAAATGCATGAATACAAAATTTATTACGATTATAGATATTAAACTCAGTAATACGGAAATAATAGCACTCTCTCCTAAATAGAACGTCATCACCACGGTAACCTAGAATCATAACCTATCATGGGATATCATTGAATTAAGGACGTAGGATAGGATTTAATAGAATGAAGAAAACGTTTATTAATATATTTTTAAGTTTTGATTCGATTTTCATAAAATTTGAAATAACCCGACAAAATTCTGCAGTTATTGTATATATTGAATTTCATGAAACAAAAAATCGTAATATATTTGCTCGGGAGTGCTATGCGCTTTTGCATCTATTCATGATGAATATTTTATCAAATAGTAATTGTAACTTTATTTTCTCACTAATAAATTAGGTAACAAATATCGCTTACCTTTTATCCTTCTGCTCAATTGTCATGATGTGAAACTTATATATTGTATCCTGTATATTTCAGGACTTCATTATATTTTATCTAACAATCCTATGCGTTTTCGTGATAAACGTATTTCACCGTAGATAAATAAAACATTTGCCGATAAATTTCCACATTAATTGATTTTTAAAATTGATAAAAACCCACGGATACAATTTTTTAAATTTCTATATGTAAGTTAAAGTATCAATGATAGGGAAAAACCGAGTATTTGATAATAAATAAACCTACGGTGAAAATTTCTCTAAGCTAAACTAGGATTTTACGCTATGCGACATCAGATTCCTGATAGAAAGTCTCCTTTAATACACTGGCCGCTGTAGAATGTGACGAAATGGTATTTTTGGCAGACAATTACAAAGTGTTTTTCAGCTTTTATCGAATCAGTTCACAATTCTCAATCGCGACAATGTGTATTAATTTTATACAAAGTGTCAATTTTATACCTTTTTAATTCAAAAATATCAAATTTTAGTTGTTGAACGAACAATTTGTGCATTTTTGTATGTATTTATTTGTACACGTTGAACGTCAAACTGAAATCCCTAAGCTTGCTTGGGGTGCCACAGGATTCTCTTTTTTTTTTTAATTCATGGTAATAAATTACCAATAGCCCGTTTCATAGGAATGAAAATATTCATGACACTTTTATTCGTGTAATATGGGACACCTGGACATAATTCTGTCATGTGCCATCGCGGTCGATATATGTTAAGCGGTCTGAAATGTATACTCATCAAAAATCATATTTTATTAGAATCATATTATACTTTTAATGTGTAATTAAATTAAACTTCGCCATTTAACCCTTAAATGCCTGATTTTTCAAAAATCATTGTAATAATGTTTTTCGGCTTTCATTTTTTAAATAAATCATGGGAAAAATACTTAAAAAAGTCTTATTTTGTTTTAAGTATGGTTTACGGCTAAAAAACAGTTTGTTACTAATCGGCAGTACAGGTCTTTAATTGAAAAAATAATTTTCCTTGATAAAATTCTGTAATATTAAACACACAAGAATTTTAGGAACTATAATAAGAAATAAATTTTACTTGCTCACAGCAGAACAAAATAGGGTATTTCGCAAGCTTCCAAACAAAACAAAAAGAACAAGTAGCAACAATTGAAAAAATAAATCTATCTTTATTCTTAAACAGTACAAATGTTGCCATCTACATGTTGAAAATCGATTTAATAATATTTTCAGAATGTATTTTATTGGCAACATTAGGCATTATAGCTTCAATATTATTTTAATAGTATTTTAGAGCCTAAATTGGGTATGTTGCCGAAAAGCAACACCCGGCATTTAAGGGTTAAACAGTAATAATGATTTGTTTTATATTTTCGATATTTATAATGTATTTTCAAATTCATTACATGCATTTTGTTTTTTCCTCTTTCCCAGAAAATTGCGTGAAAATTTAAATTGCTTGGTTCTTCAAGTAACACGTTGCCCAACAACCAATAGAAATGGAGATCTCATCGAAAGAGCTTGGAAATACATGGAAGACAACTGTGATACATTTGGAGGTTTGTTTTTATTTCTAATTGCTTACCCTAGTAAGCAAGCTATATATCTTGTCCCATTACAGGGACAATTTTGCGCCAATATCGGCGTATTGACATTTTGTCAATATTATGCTAATATTGTCAAATAATATTTAGCCAATGTAAAACCATTATTGAAGCAATATTAACACTTTATAGGAAAATTTTCCAATGTAAATACACAAACAAAACAATTCAAATTTTTAATGTGTGTGCAATATTGGCGTTTAATTAGAAATATTTCAGATCTAAAACCAATATTTGAAGGAAACATGTCGTTTCTTTGGGAAATATTTTCATTGGAAAACAAATATTTGTACAATATTGGTGTTTCACTGGAAAATATTCCACAAATAATTGGTGTTTCATTTTAAAATATTGTACAAATGATTGGGTTTCATTGGGAAAATATTTTACAAATATTAGTGTTTCATTGAAAAATATTGCACAAATATTGGTTTTACATTGCAAGTATTTTCTAATGTAAAGCCAAATATTTGTACGATATTGGTATTTCATTAGAAATATCACCTAAATATTGGAAATATGACCAATGTAAAACCAATATTCGTACAATATTGGCGTTTCTTTGAGAGATATTTTCAATGGAAAACAAATATTCGTGCAATATTGACGTTTCTTTGCGAGATGTTTTCAATGGAAAACAAATATTCGTACAATATTGGTATTTCATTCGAAATATTCTGCAAATATTGGTGTTTTATTGAAAAAATATTGTACAAATATTGGTGCTTCATTCAGAAAGTATTTTACGACTATTTCCTTTACATTGGAAGTATTTCTAAGAAAAAGCCAATATTCATACTATATTACTATTTTATTGGAGATATTACCTTAATGTTAGTTTTATTTGCTTTGCATTGGAAAAATATTTCTTGTCGGTATAACATAATATTGGCAAACTATCAACATCGCAAAATCAGGGCAATATTTCGCGCCTGCTAAATATTAATAATAATTGTACCTGCTATTAGCCAAATATTGATACAAGATATAGCAAATATTGATTGACTATTAGTGTTAAGATATTATTATTATTATTGTCATTATACATAGCTTATCATTGTTTCCTTTATTATTATAAGTAAAAATTTTGTGTTGAGCATTATAATGTAAACAACTGTGAAATTCAATATAAGAATTTTAATTTTTTTCATTATATACATAAAAATATCAAATATTTTGTATCATTATTTTACATACAAAGTTCTGTACCTTATTAAGAATAACATTCTGAAGCTCAGTTTTTAGGTGCGTTCGTAATTATATAAATACATAGCACCTATAGTCGTCGTTCGGTCCGTCCGTCTGTCTGTCTGTCCGTCCGCATATACCAGAGCAAAAACTACCCAACCGAATGGTCTGAAATTTAAAATATATACTAATTGTTGCAAAATTGTGTCGAGTCATTTCAAATTTTATGAAAATCGGATGTATAGTTTAATTACAGGGACAGTCAAAATTTTTCCGTTACATTACGGCCAATGGGAAAAAATTATTTCAAGTGCATTTTAATGATGTTACAGCCTTTGGAACAGCATGAAATTGATATGCACTCATGAAGTGTACTAAAATATACATTCAGTACGATATGCGGTGCAAAAAATATTTATAAAACTAGTTATAGTATGAACGCATCTCATTTGCCACGTTTGACGAGCAATTTCCAACTTGTTCATTTTATTATCGTAGTTGCTGATTTTTTTAAATTTCAAAATGAAAAAGAAAAATAGTTGTTCTTTTTGTCTAAATTTTCTAGAAAAACGCCTTTATTCAAACTGTTACACGTCGTTATAGAAAAGTCGCACGAAAAAATATCAGGGTCGCGATAACACATCTTTTCCTGCACTGTAAAAAAATACAGATGTTTCTTAATCTACCAAAATGTGCTATAATCACGAACGAAAACATATGATAATCACTTCCGATTCACCCAACATTGCTAAAAGCGTTCCTTTATCTTTAGAAACCTCAGAAACGATTTATTTTCAAAATTTAAAGAATAATTTATTAAAAAAAAAAAAAAAAAATTATCAGCTGCTCGTCATTTTCAAAAACGTTTCCGAGTAACTTTTACGATGCATTCATCAGTTTTCTGTACCCGGAAAATCGCTTTTTCGGATGTTATACATTCTCAAGTAAACATTTTCAGCTACGAACTGAAATTGTGCATGCAATTGTAACAAAATAATGTTAATATTAATGTTAACGTTAATGCTGTTAATTTTGAATGTTCTTCTGTTAAACATGTTTTCTGAACATGAAAATATTTACTGTAGAAGGGGTAGCATCCGAGAAAGTGATTTTCCGGGTAGAGAGAACTGATGAATGCATTGTAAAAGCTACTTTGGAAAGTTTCCGAAAATGACGGACGGCTGATAAAAATTTGTTTTTATAAATTATCCTTTAAATTTTAAAAATACAGTCGGACCTTGTTATCCCGACACCCGGCTTTCACGTCACTCCGCTTATCACGTCAGTTTTTCAAAGTCCCGATTTTCTGTATATGATTTTAATGCAAAGAAACTCCGGATTTTACGTCGTTGAATAATTTCCAACTCCGGATATCCCGACGGTTTAGGAAAATTGTCAATTTTTTATAATCCATCTTATAAGCACGGAAATTAAGCGGTAAGAAATGTCTTTGCCAAACTTTTCACAAAAGTGTGCAAAATATTCATTCAGATAAATGAAAAATTTAACTTCAATCCTTTTTCTGAATAAAAAACCCACACACTATGAATGACACCAGACAGACGCATCAGTCTACTCGCAGTCATTTTGTTCTGGTCAGGGGGGGGGGGGGGGGGCGTTTTTTGTGGTTACACGGGGTTTTTCATCGACTGAAATCTAAGCATTGCATTGCATTGAAGCGATCAGAAATTATCTAATATCCATATCTGAAACAACGAATATTGATTTCATTGTATAATATTGAAAAAAGAATTTTTGGAAGCACATCAAGGGATAAGCAAACTCTAATTCATCAATATTTCATGTAACAATAAAAAACAAACAAGTCTTCTAAAATCTGATTTTTATTCTTTTCAATTTTGTTTTTGTGTCTATTTTGTTTAATAATAATATTTTATTGCTTAAAACTGCAAGAACAGTTATGAATTAAAAATTGTCTTAAATTAATTAAAAATACAGCTTTTTACAAACCCATTTTTCTCCGACTCCGGTTACCGCAACACTTCGCTTATGACGACACTTTTTTCTGGTCATTAGAGTGTCGGGATAACGAGGTTTGACTGTAAATTGTTTCTGAGGTTTCTAACGATAAAGAAACGCTTTTTGGAATCTTGGGTTATAGCATATTTCCGTTCGTGATTATAGTACATTTTCGCAGATTAAGGAACATCTGTTTTTTTTTTTTTTTTTTTTTTTTTTCCACAGTGTATCGATAAATAAGAACTCGGTGGCAGTTTATATCGCATAATATCTATATTAATAACAGAAAGTTTTTGTCTGTCTTTTTTTCTTGTTGTTGTTGTTGGCGATGGTAAGGGAAATCTATCGCACGTAGAGGTCTGAAAATTTGGATGAGGATAGACGAAAACCGGTCCAAATGCACCTGCACGGAAAAAACTATATATCTAAAAAAAAAAAAAAAAAAAAAAAAAAAAAAAAAAAAAAAGTTGTGTGAACAAAATGTTTGGTTAATGTACCCCATCGACATATTTGGTTGGACTGACCGAATGATTTTTTGCAGTTGACGTAATTTTCTTTTGAGAAAACGCCGAACTTTGAGATTTTCATATTAGCAAAAAATTACCAAAAACACAAATTTTACTTTTTGTGTTATTAACTTGTTATAGTTTAAAAGAATAAAAAATGTATTGCCATGTACTTGGTAGAAAGTGTGTTTCCTTCCCTGTTAAAGGTATATAATAAAAAGCATTAAAAAAAATTTAGACTAATTCTAATCTAGGGTTTTTGTACTGAAGGTAAAAATATCGCTCGATTAATAGGTGAATATTGCTGTATATATACTTTATAAAAGTATACTTTATGCTTTTTACTTTATATTCTTTGTTTCTTTCTATTTATACTTTTATACTTTATAAAAATATACTTTATACCTTTTTATACTTTTTATACTTTCTTACTTTCTATTTATACTATAGGTAGAGATTTACGGTCGCCAGTCGCCACGTGGCGGCTAAATTTTTTGCTGTTGCGACAAATTTTCTGTGTCTTAGTCGCCAGAGATCCATTTCCAGTTTTCCCAATCCCCGTCGAAGAATTTTGATATTTATTTTTTCTTTTGCAAATAGAAAAGCACCTGCTCTTTTCGCTGTCCTAGATCAAGTATGACCTTGATAAAAAGTCAGGGAATTTTTGTGATCTCAGTTACCGTTGTGAACGCTGCCCCTGTGATGTACTGCTTTCTTACCGAACATTATGTTCGAATATAATTCTGCACATGTCCGCTCCACTACAAAGCTTAGCAGCTGCGAAGCTCGGCACATGAGCGCGCTAATGGTAAAGCTTCTCCTTTGGACACCAGTGAAACAAGCATTTCTTCGAAGGTTTCGTCCGAAATCCAGAGTTGAAATAAATACTCCTTTACTGCGGATCGGCTCACGAGGCAGTCCAAAGTTTCCTATGCGATAGAAATTATTTAAAGGCTTTGGATCGTGGAGTCGCGATGATAGATGATTCCGAACTCTGAAGAAAAAAGAACAAAAAGAAAAAGAAATTCGCACGAAAAAATAGTTAACGCGAGGTATATTCTTGCTCTGTAATTTTTTTCTGCAAGTGCGAGATTTTCATAGAAGTTATTTTTATCACGAGTTTTGTGAATTTAGCCCCTCTGTAATTTCCCTTATCACTATCTTATTTCATCTAGATCTAGAGTCCCACATCGGGTCAGGTTCGCGCTGCATTTTTTCGTTTTATATTATACTTTTTTAATATCAAAGTTTCAAGAATTTTAGGATTAAATTAAATATACACATTTGTTGTATCTAATCTGTGTTTTATTGTACATGTGTATTTATTAATTAAACTATTTTCCATTTTGAATTCCTGAGTTTTTTTGTTAAGTTTATTACGTATAAACACTATTGTTTTATGAGTTTGTTTCACAATGGGGCAACTAGATTTTGGTTAGGAGCCAAAGTGCTGACAGGATTTTTGAGGTTTAGGCGCCACTGGCTCCTTAAAAATTTTCGGAATCTGCACCTATAATTTATACTGTATAAAAGTATACTTTTTACTTTTTGTTTTTACTTTATAATTTGTATTTTATACTTTATATTTTTTATTTATACTTGTATACTTTATTCATACTTTTATTACTTTAAACGACTATATTTGACGACTATACGTTTTTATGACTTTATACTGTTTCTTTCCAGGGTGGTGGAGTTATGAGTGTTTTCACTTGGAGCAAGTGAAGAAATGTGAAAAAATATTCGCCCTTCGTGATGCAGCAGCATCCCACGCCTCTTGCAGGTATGCGAAAATATGCAGCATATTTTAAATATCTGTGCATCCACAGAGCCTGTTTATTGTCTGAGCGAAGCGAAGGCTTATACTCAGCGAAATATTACTGTCCGGACACTTTACTACTACGATGGATATTAACGCCATGTCCTACTAAAAAAAAAGCCTAATAAAAACCTTTCGTCAAGCATAACTCAAAAAATATTTGTCGGATTTCGTTTCTGATTGCACCAGAAGGTACCCGTGAGTGTCGCCTACTGAATGCACCTACTATGAAAAATAAGTTCCGAACCGTTTAAAAATTATATAGAAAAACTCTTAAAAAAGCACAATTTATTTGCATACGTCACAGAAATTTGGTGTGCGTCACTTTCACCGGTTGATGTTTTCGTAGACAACTGCTTTGAACACATGGAGCAAATAAAAAAAAATACGCACGCAGTAATATTGAATAGATCAGTTTCAACCACGTGATCACAAACCTTGCAACAACCCGTGGCAACCAGTTTTGGTGGGCAAACAAATAATAATACAGTATTCCGTACCACGGTGACCGTTTTTAGCCTGTTGTATAAAATCTGGCATGTTGTATGACATACAATTGTGGATGATTAAAACAAAAGACATGAGTGTTTATTGATCCGGGAGGTTATCTTTCTCTGGATGTCTGTCTGTCTATCATACAGCATGCTATTTTCTTGTAAAGGATATTATTATGCAGTAAAACCTCCATAACGGACACACCCGATTAGTGACCACCTCTATTTAGCGGGCATTTTTTCGATTACCAACCCTTAAATAACTGTACATTTTTTACTCTCAGTAGCGGACGCCTCCAAATAGAGGACAAATTCTGCCCTCCCAAGGTGTTCGCTATTCAGAAGTTTTACTGGTAAAACCTCCATAGCGGACACACCCGATTAGCGGATACTTCTATTTAGCGGACATTTTTTCGATTACCAACTCTTAAATAACTGTACATGTTTTACTCTCAGTAGCGGTCACCTCTAAATAGAGGAAAAATTCTGCATTCTCGGGGTGTCCGCTATTCAGACGTTTTACTGTATATAATATTGATAATTATTTTACAGGGCCGCACAAAAGAATAACAATATATGAAACGAATATAAACTAAATTCGGGATTGGTATGGATCGCTGATGGTAATGTAATTTTAGGATGTTGTTACAGTCATCCGCAGCATGTTTTTAGAGTTTCGTTCATCTAACGAAACCCTACCTGTCTCACTCCTTTGTCTGTCTGTTTGTCCGTCTGTCACAGAGCCCGTACTCAGAAACTATATATGTCGGAGACTTGAAAATTTGCATACTTATAGCTGAACACCACACATCAAACGGAAAATAATAAAATTTTGAAAAAGTCTATTATTTAACCCTCTGGGCTCTAACTTGTGTATTTTAAGCAATTTTTCTAACTCAGCCCCTAATTTAATTAAGTTGGAGACATGAAATTTTGCATACTTATAGCTGAACATCTCACATAAAACGACAAATAATAAAATTTTGAAAAAGGCTTAATATTTAACCCTTTGGGCTCTAACTTGTGCATTTAAAGCAATTTTTCTAACTCAGCCCTTAATTAAGTTGGAGACATGAAAGTTTGCATACTTATAGCTGAACACTTGAGATAACACGATAAATCATAAAATTTTGAAAAAGTCATATTTAAACCTCCAGTCTCTAACTTCTGTATTTTAAGCAATTTTTCTAACTCAGCCCCTAATTAAGTTGGAGACATGACATTTTGCATACTTATAGCTGAACACCTCACATCAAACGACAAATAATAAAATTTTTAAAAAGTCTAATATTTAACCCTCTGGGATCTAACTTATGTATTTTAAACAATTTTTCTAACTCAGCCCATAATTAAGTTGGAGACATGAAATTTCGCATACTTATAGCTGAAATCCTCACATCAAACGACAAATAATAAAATTTTGAAAAATGTCTGATATTTAAACCTCTGGGCTCTAAATTCTATGTTTTAAGCAATTTTTCTAACTCATCCCCTAACTAAGTTGGAGACTTGAAAGTTTGCATACTTATAGCTGAACACTTGCGATAACACGATAAATCATAAAATTTTGAAAAAGTCATATTTAACTCTCCAGTCTCTAACTTCTGTATTTTAAGCAATTTTTTTAACTCCACCCCTAATTAAGTTGGAGACATGAAAGTTTGCATACTTATAGCTGAACACTTGCGATAACACGATAAATCATAAAATTTTGAAAAAGTCATATTTAACCCTCCGGTCTCTAACTTCTGTATTTTAAGCAATTTTTTTAACTCAGCCCCTAATTAAGTTGGAGACATGACATTTTGCATACTTATAGCTGAACACCTCACATCAAACGACAAATAATAAAATTTTGAAAAAGTCTATTATTTAACCCTCTGGGCTCTAACTTGTGTATTTTAAGCAATTTTTCTAACTCAGCCCCTAATTAAGTTGGAGACATGACATTTTGCATACTTATAGCTGAACACCTCACATCAAACGACAAATAATAAAATTTTGAAAAAGTCTAATATTTTACCCTCTGAGGTCTAACTTGTGTATTTAAAGCAATTTTTCTAACTCATCCCCTAACTAAGTTGGAGACTTGAAAGTTTGCATACTTATAGCTGAACACTTGCGATAACACGATAAATCATAAAATTTTGAAAAAGTTATATTTAACCCTCTGGGCTCTAACTTGTGTATTTTAAGCAATTTTTCTAACTCAGTCCCTAATTATGTTGGAAACATAAAAATTTGCATACTTATATCTGAACAGCTCACATCAAACGACAAATAATAAAATTTTGAAAAAATCTAATATTTAACCTCTAATATTTTGTCTCGCGCAATTTTTAAATTTAAACTGTTTTGCAATGCTATTTTTTTGTTCATTTTGCATAATAAGTGTAATGTGACGTAATTTGTTCTATTTCAGATTTCTAACGCATGTTAATGAATTTATTTTACAATATCCTTTCTCTTTTAAAATTCACATGTAAATATAGTTTTTCTGGCTTAATTTCCAATAAGTGCCTGCTTTTTATACCTAATTATTTAATTCTAATTTGAAGGTTTTTTTCTGTTTATAATAGTAACGTGTAAATAATTCTTTTATTTGAAGCAAACATTACTGTTTGCTCTGTTTATACAGTTGGCAACAGTTTAAATTAATACCATTTTCTAAAATATGTAAAAAATATCTGTCAAAATGCTGAATATTTGAATTTAAAATAGAAATAAAACCTCAAATAATGAGTCAAATTAAAAAAAATTAATGAAATCTGCAGACCGGGATCTTCTATTGAATAAAATGATCTAAAAAGGATTAAATTCCCATGTATAGCTTTTGCTCTTATAAATTTTTTTTTAATGGAACGATTTTGTCCAACTTTAGCATTAAATATCTCTTAAAATAATTCTTCGATTTGAAAACTGTATGCATTAGTGTGTTGATCAAACATTTCGTTATAATACCACCGATTTTCATATATTTGTATGCAATAGTTTTCTTAATATTAACGAAGAAAGACGTCTGTCACAAAAAATTCAAAACCGGCGGCGACGGCGGTTACAGCGTTAGTTACTTTTTATAGAATAGAGAGATATATAAAAATGAAAACTTGTCTATCTGTCTGTTTGTAATTCTATAAAAAATCCACAATTTGGAAGCCAAAATTGTGAAGAGATACGTACATGTGTATTAAAACATGGCCGAGACAACTAAAGTAATCCGGAATCGAAATAACTTATAGTTAATTTTTAATTAATAAAAAACCACAAATTTAACAGCAATTTCTTATCAAATTTAAACATTTTTCGTTATAGCAGTTGCCAACAATTAAAAAACACAATAAAATTATTACTACAACAATTAATTTTCTACTGCAAGATTTCCACGTGAAAAATGAAAATGAAATAAATAGTTTGCCGAATTTAAAAAAAAAGGTGAATATTACGTCATAACTTTTCTATTGCAAGATATTCACGTGAAATATGAAAATTAAATAAATGGTTTGACGAATTTAAATGAAAGTTAATATAACTTCATAACTTTTCTATTTCAAGGTTTCCACGTGAAAGAGGAAAATATTACGTCATATTGGAAATATAAAGGGCATGGTGGATATAGTATAACGTCATATGAGTGTGAAAAAAGTATTGAAGCATGATAAAAATCCGATTAGGGAAATATTGGCGTATTTTAACATTATTGCTCCAATTATAAATTGAAATAAGTTCATTTATAGCTGTATTCTTTTGCGTCTGTTATATACATTTATACATTTTTATATAGCGTTTTCATATGATTCATTCAACAACATTTCGACTGCTTTTTTTAATGTTTGTTTTGTGTTGTATGTTAAATTTTGAAATTGATTTTTCAGAACAAACATCCTTCAAATCCTGGGCAACGCCGGTACTTTAGTTTGTAACAGATAAATGGCTTTTGTATCTGTACATCTAATGCTAATATTATAAAGCGTTATAATATTATTAAGTATATAATATTATTAATGCTTGTACGTTTGTGAGGTGTTATCTCTGAAACTACATAGCCAACTTAAAATAAATGTTGGTGGCCATCTCTGCTCCGAAAAAAAGACTTTTATGTCAGTGCAAGAACCTACATCGCTGCAGGAGCAAAAAAGTTCTAAAATTGTTATTTCTGCGATATTGATTGGGTTAGAAACTTTAAATTTGGAGCGGTAGTTACTTTTAAGATGTAAATACTCGTAATTAACGCTCTCTAAAAGGTTCAATTTGACGGATAAACGTAAAAATTTTCTAGAAAGGTTCTAAACTATGATTTTTTTGGAATACTGAAATTTTTGGTATACTGTTGGGGTTAGAAACTAGAACTTTGGCATGGTAGTAATTAATAAGATGTAAATGCTCGTTGTAGAACGAATTCTAAAAAATAGAAAGACTAAACAAAACGGAAAAGATCTAAAGATGATCTAAGTAACGAAGAACATGGAACAGTTAGGAATATAAACATAAAAATTGACATGGCTGTATTTATCATGACGTAAATTCTCGCAATGGAACAATTTCTAAAACTGTCGCTATATAAAACAGTGCAGAAACAAAAAACTTTCAAAAACTTTCTATTTCTCTGTTACTGTTGAGCCCAAAATCTTGAAATTTTGCTTCGGGTTAGTTTTAAAATATACAATTGTCTCTATGAATGGTTTCTAAAAAATTTAAAATTTAAAAAGATGAAATGAACGGAAAGCGATCTCAATTACCATTAATTTGGAATTATTAGGTACAGCAACTTTAAATATTTCATAATGCTGCATTTCCTCCGCAAAACATGCGATTTAAATGCAACAAAACTGATAGATACCCACCTAGCATTAAATAAATTGTGTAATTATTGAATAAAGACCTGTATGAAACAGTGAGTAGGTTGCCCGAAAGTACTTGTTAAAGTGTTCCTTCTCTAGGCTTTTCTCTCTCGCGCCAAGGCCACTAACAGAGGGAAATGCCGTTTTAAATGTGATATGAATTTTTTATCCAATTCATTTTTCTAGACATTTTATCATAAGGTCGTATTCCCAATTATCATTAGTAGATTTTTTATATATTAACTTATTCTGGTGAACTTTTGTAATCGGGTTCATATTGGCGTATGTTAGCTTGCATGATTTGCTGAATAAATATGTATGGATTTGTAAATTACTTCAAATGACACTTTGACAGATCAAAAGTTATGCAGACGATATATTCAGATCTTGTGTCATATTTTATGTTGTAATCATTGCCGATTTCTTTTATTTAATACATGCTAAATACAGCTCAACTTGTGCAGAATATGTTTGAAAACAAAACAATACAGCGTATGTAGTGGCCAGCATACACTCATCATTTAAATCCGATCGAGCATATCTAAAACACACTCTAACGAAGCATTGCATGCCACTTTTGATGTATTCGGTACTTTGATACTATATTAGATTTTGAGAAGAGAATTCCTTAAATGTTATCGGCAACCTCATTGCATCCGTGGAAAACAGATATTGTACAATATTAACTATTCCGGGGGAGCACACACCATATAAAGTATAGTCCATTCTTTTTAAACATCATATATTTTTAAAAACATGTATAATAATCACTTATAAACAAATTAAGTTAAATAATGCTATAAAAAGTGATAGAATATCTTTATTAAGACTTACGATCGAATTAATCCACGCTCGCAAATAGCTAATTTAATTTTTATTTTATTTTATGGTTGCAATATTTTCATGATGCTTCATGTCTCGTGACATTGTTTACTATATTATTGTTTTTAAGTTATGTGAAAATATTTTCTATTATGATTGATTTTGAAAATGTCGCCGATTGTGCGATGAAACGATCGTAAGTCTTAATAAAGATATTCGATCACTTTTTATAGCATTATTTAACTTAATCATATATTTGTCATTTAAAGTTACTCAAATTGGTGCGGAGCGTCTGATTATGCTCTTGATATCATTTTATACAGTTAAAATTCCTATATAAGTAAATTAGTGTTTCATTTTCTATTTTACTTTTAATATATTGCGTACTTTCAATTTTATATCCATGCATGGCTGTCTTGAATGGTTTGATTTCCCATTTTTTTAAACAGTGTATACGAATTTATATATAAGATTTTGTAATTCTACAATTCGTTTATTTTCATCATTTCAATTTTTCGCAGTATATGGACAATTAAAGATAACATCTCATTTTCTTTGCTTCCACATGTTATTATTAAATCTATGTTCTCAGTAATATCGCTCAGACTAATCCCTCTGAGGGAAGTCCTAGTTTATATATTTAATTTAATATAGCTATTCGTCTCAAAACTTAAAAAATAAGTGCAGACTCTTTTTAACTTTCCAAACAGTGCTGTACGTGTTTTTACAGAATTAAAAAATATTATAGATTTTTACAGATAGGATTCGAATTCTGGACCTCCCGTTTTGAAACTGGAGATGTTGCATCTACAATGCTGATGCTTGATGACATCAACGCAATCTTTATCACCTATCTATACTCTGTCCCATTTCCTTGGTGATTTTCCTTATAGAATCGATTGCAAAATGGCTATAAATTTTTCGCTTTGAACACGAGCCCGAAGAATTGGTAAAAAATTGTCGGGTTCATGCTCGAGCTCGAGCTAAGTCCATCTCATCTAGTGTACAAGGGAGAAAAAAACACAAAAATGTTATAAGTTTCCCTTTCATAATGAAATCGGTTAGATTCGAACGCTGGATCCCACGTTTCGAAACTGGAGATATTACCTTTGTGCTACTAATGTTTGATGATATCGCCTCAGTATTTATCATTCATGTTCTCTCATATTTCTTTGGTGCTTTTTCCCACAGAATCCATTGAAAGATGGTTTGAAAATGGTTTAATTACCCAATTCGTCAGCTGATTTACACGAAAATCAATACCGTTCTTTCGGCAGTGATTTATAACATATTCGCTGAATATGAGTTCAATAGGAAAATACCTTTTGGGGGCTATCGTGTTCACTTACACACACAAACAAAAATCATGATTACTTTCCTTGCACTATGCGTTCGAAAGTAAAAAATAGATTTCAGAAATATTATTTTTTAACAAAATACACAATATGAACTTTAAAAAGCTCATCGTTTTACTTAAAAGGCGACAAAGATTATAATAATACAGATGTTACAAAATATGCATTTTGTTTCCATTTCCTAGTACTTTCGGCCTGCAATCCCGCAGCCATCGTCAGGGAATGTTTTTATTAATTGCTCTTTCATTCATTCAAGTATGGGGTAAAGTGACCATATTTCGTCCCCTTTAACTTCTCCGCTTCTGCGAAAGTGGCGCCATTTATGATGCAAGGCACAGGGGACGGAAGGTAAAAGGGGTCAGTGTTGAAAATTTCGCTCGCCAAGACGCATACATAAATTAAATACGGCGAACTTCTTATTTTTAGAAGACCTGAGTTCTTGTTACAATCGTTTGTAGAACGTTATTTACTGTACTGTAAGTATTTATTTCTTATTCATTGCATGTGTTTTACGTTGGTAAGATGCTGACAGTAGCATACAGTGAGTTTTAGAACGCTCAGTTCATTTTACGGGAGCTGAGGCTCCGCCATATTGGGAAGTAGCGTGATCCCAATTTCGTGCCCCTTACAGTTCTTATTTTCGTCCCGAGGACGAAGTTAGGAATGCTTTTTCATGACATTTTTTTCAATTTTTTTCCTCATGTTTGGATGGCTAATGTTTCGTTATGTTATTCTTCCACTGGTAATTAGTACATTTCTTCGTGCCTTACTTTAATGTAAATTAAATTGCTTGCTCATTTAGAAATAAATTTTGATTTAGTTATAAGGCATTAGGCATTACAGCTTCAATATTATTCTAATAGTACTTTAGAAGCCTAAATTGGGTATGTTGCCGAAAAGCAACTACCGGCATTTAAGGGTTAAAGACATAGATATAAGCTTCATAAATGTTTTCTTAACATGCGAATAAAACTTCCTAACGAAACAAAAAGAACATGTAGCAACAATTGAAAAAATAAATCTATCTTTATTCTTAAACAGCACAAGTATTGCCATCTACATGTTGTAAATCGATTGAATAATATTTTCAGAATGTATTTTATTGGCAACATTAGGCATTATAGCTTCAATATTATTCTAATAGTACTTTAGAAACCTAAATTGGGTATGTTGCCGAAAAGCAACTACCGGCATTTAAGGGTTAAAGACATAGATATAAGCTTCATAAATGTTTTCTTAACATACGAATAAAACTTCCTACACTGTCAGAAAAATTCGTCCTTATACGCTAGATTATTCGCAATTTTTAAACAAATAATTTTCGTAATCCTAGAAAACATGTTTTATCCGTGAATTTTTCCCGAAAGTCTGAAAAAGAGGCGGAAATTCCGTTTCTCCTTGCACGCATGCGTATTGGCTGTATTAATGTCAAAGATCGAATTTATATTTGAAATGAAAAATCGAAAACTCAATAAATAAAATTTTCTGATTTATTTAAAAATTAACAAGCGAAACTAATGCTTTCAAATTGAATAAAATATCAATTTTTTCATTCATTTAAACTTATTAGCAATTTATTTTTTAGAGTATTAACAAACTATTCGCATTTAAAATATATTTTAAACGAACACATTTAAAAAATATATAGTAGTTCAATTAACTTGAAAAATCGATTTTATTCATAAAAGTAAACATTTCTGCTCGAATTTAATGAAAAATATAATATTAATATTTTAGATCTAACAATCAAATTATGTCTTATTAAAAATATGTCTAATATGTAATAATTTGTATCCTCTATTTTTCTATAAGTGTTAAAACACCAACCATTATTTCATAACGACGAAATGTCCCTGCAATTAAGTTTAAACTTCCGAGCTTTCTGAACAAGAAATTTAATAAGCCTTACCAATCCCCCATATGAATAATCTTCATTTTAAATTCCATATCTTCGTTTTAAACTCACCCGCTTCCATGTGCTCGCTGTCCTAATGGTTAAGATGCTGGATTCGAAACGCGCGGTCGCAGGTTCAAAGCCAAGGTAATCTACGGAAGAACGAGAGAAGTACTTTTTTAAAAACTCCTTTTAAACTCCCAGATTTCCAGATTACGGAAATTTTCTGTCCTAGAATGGAAATTTCTTCAATTGGCGGATATTTTCTTTCTTGTCACAGAGAATAAAAAAACGGACATTCTTCAATTCTCGGATATATTCCGCTAGCAGTGCTGCCAGAAATATTTCCCTGAATTGAAGAAAGTATTTCTGAGAGTGTAGCTCAAAACTAATGATATTTTTCTAGCATTTATTAAACGTTATTAGAATGCTCCGTATTTAATATAAATAGTATTTTCTATAGTAATAATGCCTATTAAATGTTAAATAAAAGAATAAATGAGAAAGAACAACGAGAATTATAAAGCCATATATATTCGTTTTGATATTTATTTTCATATGATCATTAAATGCAAATTTAAACAGATCTCTATAAGTGAAAGACTTTTGCCTTTTATTTCAGATAAAAGTTTTACAAAAAAGTTTTAAATAAATATACAGGCACTATGGTATTTGTTGTTAAAAACAGATTTGTTCGATAAAACAGGGTTGCTTATTCAAAACTCATCAATCATTATACCTCAGTATAGCTTTTTAAAATATATTAAAAAATAAAAGCGATGTTAAAGCTGTTCAGTCATTTTCCTTGAATCTCTGTCCACTTTTAGAGTTGCTCTTTATTTCATAAAATGAAATGAGAAAAATATTACTGACATTAATAACGTGCTCAACCGATTTTATCTCAAATATCAACACAATTGTCTTTACATAAGCATATTTATTGTTTTATGTTTTTGTACTGAAAGGAATTAAAGCAGAAATGATTGTGTATTTTACGAATTTCTATACGTACGAACAATATATTAATGGCATTCTATGTATTTGCATAGATGATTTCTATGAAATGGATTGAATGACCGCATCAAATAGTGATAATAAATAAAAAATATTAAAAAATTTTAAAATATTGTTGTATTATTCGTTCTAAATGTAGCTCGAATAAATCGCTGATTTTTCAATGCACTTTGCAGGGATGCCACAGGCAACTATTTTTTAATTGTATTTCGCACCACTTTTTCAAAACAAAAATATTTTACATGCTCTTGACAACATTTGCAAAAGAAATATACTATAAAATGTTTTTAAGTGGTACAAACAAAATATAAAAATAGTCGCCTGCGGCAGCCCTGACTTTGCATGTCTTAAAAGAAAATCGAAAGCAAATTCAGGTCTGGAAATTTTTATAGACAATGTATGTTTGAGTTGTTTTTTTTTTTGTTTTTTTTTTCTTCAAAAATATCACATAAAAATTTAACCGATTTCCAGGCGATTTCCTTTAACTACTTGAAAGGCGGTGGTATTTTATATATACCAATTAAATTTAATCCCTAAATGCCACAATGTCACAGGTTATTGAAATAAACTTTACTTTTAAAGCGTACGTGATGAAAAGCTATTACTTATTTTCAAATAAATTTGTTGATAAATTCTGGTGTCATTCAAACATTTCAACATATATTAGCAACAAATATTTGCGCCTTTAATTAAAATGCTTTATAAATATTTTTAAATACATTGCTAACTTTGATATTACGTTTCAGATTTTTTCCCCCTAAGATTCCTTGAAATTTTCAATAGTCATAAATTTTGCTAATTACTACAGTCTGGATTTAATATATTTTACGTAATTAATTGTTAAATATCAAAATACAATTTCAATACAATTTCAATACAATTTCAAAATTAATGTGGATGAATTGAATATAACTTGGTTTTTTTAGGTACTTTCGTTTACGAATTTTATTATTTTTTAAAATAGTTCTAAGATTTTAGTTCGTTTTACAGATAATTATTATAATTTATGAAACTTTCACATTCTTTCATAAGTGGTTCTGAAGCTTTCCGTGTCACAGTACTATAATTTTTGTTTCGCGATGTAAGTTTTAGAGTTAAAGAGAGAGCTCATATAAATACATCCATTTTTTGTTTGATACTTTTAAATCAATATAACTGTTTTCGATTCAGTTAGAAGAGTGTAGATTGTTTTCTTGTTTTTTTCTTTTTTTAAATTTTAAGTTACATACATCAGATTTAATATGCATTAAACTGATTTCACTCCTGTTAAGTTTACTATTTTGGCTAGAAAGGTAATTTGGAGGGAAATTTTAAGGTTAACTTACCAAATATAATTAAATGTATTCAGACAACTATATCAAAAACGTTAAAAATTTATTGAAATCACAGTTTAAAAACCACCCGAAGGTTACCGGCGCTCAAACAAAGTTGTAACCCAAACCATTCAATAAATGCCATTGAAAAACTTTTGTGTAATCCTGTAAACGAACTATAAGTTCAACATTATTAATTAATTAATGAACTCATCCAAGATTCTTGCTAGAATTTATCGTCATGAAAATGTTATTTTTTTTTTTTTTTTTTTGCCCCTGTAGCCGAATTATAAAACTACGTACATGATTAACGAACTTATCCAAGATACGTGCAAGATGAGTACACCGTCCCAATTAGGCTCGAATTGGTTCAGTATTTCGGACATTATCGTGATGACAAGATTTGCATTACATATAGATAGATCTATTGTACAAAGGAAGTGATTGCAATAGGTCGATTTCTAAAGAAATCAAACTGAAAGCTCAGAAATATAAATTTAGTATTAAAGTAATCAGTACTGAAATTGCTTTAATTTAACGAAAAAGGTTATAAATTCTATTTGTTAAAAAGTTTAAAGAGTCTTGCCTCCTTAAGTCTTTAAATCATTCCCTAGTAATAAAGTCAGTCGGTGTGATGTCACTATGACTTTACAAATGCTAATAGTCACAATAGTGAACAAAATGGGATATCTTTAATTCATCACATTATGACTCTGGTGTGGCCGTTATTTCCTGTCTTCATTGTAAAGCCACCGTGACCGATTTTTGAGTGACGCGCACAAAGTGACTACAAAATACAGCCACTTGCAACTTGACACAAAGAAAGAGATATAGAAAACAGAGTTGCTCATTTTCTATGTCATATGACGGCAAACAAATATTTTTCTTCGCTAAAGAACGCGAAATTTTCTGACACATTTGCGGATTTTTAAACGCTAAAGTATGGTCTGACTAATAAAGCGATTTGGAATCGAATAGTGTTTTCCATTTTTTGATACATAATTTCCTTATCAAGTTGTAACCGATTGTTGTCACGCGACGGCAGGTTTTTTCTCCATTGCTGTACTGTCGCATCCGGAAAGTCTGTTCTAAACAACAACTTTGACAGTATTTTCTGACTGATCTTCTATTTTTACCAAAAATGAGAAAACCCCGTTCAATTACATAGTTTCTGAACAAACTATAATTCAGAAATGTGTCAGAAAGTAGCTCCTTTGGATTTGAGAGCAGTGTTAAGCGTTGCATTTGAAACCTGGTGTCTTCACGTTTTGGTCACATTCGAGTTACCGTGCTATTTAAGTTAACATAAATCACTGGCAATCTTTCGTCATTTCAACATTTTAATTATTTTTAGCACTATCATCTGATTGATAAATCAAACGTATAGTAATTTTTCCATCTGAGCGAAAATGTGTCCAGGTTGGGACACATCGTACTCATCCATAGTTTATTCATCCAGGCTGGAACTCATCCATAGTTTATTGGAGTTACTGTACCTGCGGTTTATTCTGTCGTGCCATTTCAAATAACAGCGCTGATGTCATGACCAAATGGTTGATCTGAACGAATATTGTGTTTGTGGTGTCGTCCAGATAGCTCAATTGAAAGAGCATTGGCAATTAAAGCCAAGGGGTCTGGGTTCGTGTCCCACCCTGGACACATTTTCGCTCAGATAGAAAAATTACTACTCCTTCGTCATTTGTTGAGAATTAATAATATGGATTCTTATAAGTTAAAATTGTTTATTAGAGTAATTATAATTGGCGATTTCTGACTGTTTACTGCTTTTCTTTACATACAGAGAATACGATCGGTTTCGCCATTGCATCAGCGACGTCATCACGAAACACTGCGACGTTGAAGACGAACTGTCGGTGGGCAACTACCTGCTGGACAGCTCGGGCGACATGATATGGACTTGTCCACACCAATCTGGACCGCAGAAATCACCCATTGTGGACGAAGGGTTTGTTGGCGTGGTCAAGCCATCCACAACCGTGAAGAAAGTGGTGCCTTTGGACCCGCTAGAACCTCACGTGCCACCTTTGGGCATAGATCCTCTGAGCAGTATCACAAAGAAAGCTGGACTGACGGGTAAAATAGCCGTGGAAGAGTCCCATTTGTCCAGTGTTTACAGCTCGTCATTGACAGGCAATTCGCCGTATGTTACTGGTAAGAATTCAAAATGTCTCCTGTGTAAGATAGAGGTATCTTTTTTATTATGTATTTCCTAAAATTAATAGTTTAATGTCACTGATATTTTATATAAAAATACCATAGTCTTCTAAGACGGATTCGCAAAAAAATCAGAAACCAGTTCTTGCATAGACAGGTTTCCGACTTAATAGGTATAATTATATTGAATTTTTCTCGTTGGGTCTAAGACATTTTACAGTTTGAGGAGGGATACTGTTATAGAAATATTTCGTTTTCACAGCTTTTGCTGTACTTAAAACCCAAAACACAAATATACAGTTATACCTCGGTTTTCGTTGATTTCGGTTATCGTCGGTTTCGGTTTTCATCGATTTTTTCTGCGAAAAATTTGTCTCGGTTCTCGTCGGTTCTCTCGGATTTCGTCGATGTACCCTAATAACATCGCTGCATTTTCTGTAAATAAAGGGAGCGACCACGCGTTCCCCAGCTCAGTATGGCGTTGTTTCTCGTCATGTGTACATTACCCCGCGCGTCTAGGCAAATAATTTCGTTTATTTCCAGGGTATTTCGGGGCATTTTTTATTGATTGTGAATGTGCTATCATGAGACCAAAGAAAGTTTCCAGATCCAGCAGACCCTATAGTCCAAGAGCTGTTAAACATTTTAGGGAAGGTATTTGAGGCACCCTGAAAATTTGTGCAACACTTCTTTTGTAATGGCTGAATACAAAATCGAATGTCTGGCTGAAGGATCGTGGCCCAAAAACTGTGCCAGACACGTGTCAAGTGCCATTTTTTTTGACTACCCAAAAAAGGTATTTGAGGCACGCTGAGATTGAGACAGAATAATATTTATACTTAGAAAAAAATATTTTGAAAACGACAGACACTTTAGTCGGCCCAAAAACTGTGCCAGACACGTGTCAAGTGCCATTTTTTGACAACCCAAAAAAGGTATTTGAGGCACGCTGATATTGAGACAGAATAATATTTATGCTTAGAAAAAAATATTTTGAAAATGACAGACACTTTAGTCGGCACAAAAACTGTGCCAGACACGTGTCAAGTGCCATTTTTTGTCTGGCACAGTTTTTGGGCCACGATCCTTCAGCCAGACATTCGATTTTGTATTCAGGCATTACAAAAGAAGTGTTGCACAAATTTTCAGGGTGCCTCAAATACCTACTCAAAAATGTTCAACAGCTCTCCTACTACTACACATGCGGTGCAGTCGATTATTGATTTTGGGAAGTCCGTAGTCCGTGCGTTTGGAGATGAGTGGTCAGGATGTGGAAGATTTGGAAGATTATAAACACAGTGAAGAACTCACCACTGAAGAGCTGCAAGACCTTCCCCTAGAAATGCAACAGACGACAGATGAGGAGGAAGAGACTGGGATGAATGTGCCTTCTTCAGAGATTAAGGACATCTTCTCTATATGGAGTAAGTTACAGGGCTTTGTGGGTAAAAAAACATACAGACAAATCTGTTGCGACCCGCATCTGCAGTTTGTTTAATGATAATGTCTTGCCCCATTTTAGGCAAATCTTTAAAGAGGCGGTAGAAACAGACCACATTTTTGAGAGGCATTTGTCCTCTGATTCTGAAACTAGTCATTCTAATAAAACACCAAAAAGGAAAGTAACCCCAGAAATAGTGCCTTGATACCATACGCCAAGAATACTATATTAATTTCTTATTGTTTTTAATATTAAACACTATACTTATTCTCTATAAAATGTGCTTTTGGTACATATTTAGGAATTTTATAGAACGAATTAATTCGATTTACATAGATTCATATGGAAATAATTGCCTCGGTTTTCGTCGGTTTCGGATTTCGTCGATTCTTTTTGAACGGATTATCGACGAAAACCGAGGTATCACTGTAATTATTTTTTTAATTATTTAATATGGAAAACATGAAATTAATACTTGAAAATAAACAATCAATTATAACATTTTTTTTTCATTGCATTCGACTAAAAAATACTTCCAATAACTGCATACACAATTTTAGATTTTTTATTATTTTTTTTTTCTTTAAAAACTCTATCATGGTATGGGCTTGGGGAATGATGCATGAAATATATCGATGCTCGTATACTCGATACAAGCGCAATTTAGAGATAATCCTCCTCCCCCCCCCCCCCCTGAAATCTGCTCTTTATAAAACAGATAACAACTTCGAAATAAATAGAATAGAAATAAAATAGAAACGACTGAAAATTCCTATTTAGACTAATTAAACAGTGTAGATATTTTTTATTGTTCCAAAGTGGACATTTTTATCAAAGCAATTTATAAAAAAATTCATTTCAATATGTGGATATCCTCAAATAAAAATTCACGTTATTCAAAGTCGATAGATAACACCAAATAAAAATTCACGTTATTCTCATTTGGTTGACATTCGATTGTTTTGAAAATTGTACAGACGGCCAAAAAAAAATCCCTAACTTACTTGACCGTTCCCGTTTGGTATCGTAAGATAAAATGTACCGAGAAAGCCAAATATTATACCAAAATTAGGGGTTCGCTTTCATAACGTTCTTCAAAATCTGCAGAGTTTAGTACAATATTAGCATGAAGATGACTCCTAAGCTTATTTTTTAAACATAAATTTGAAAAAGACACAATTTCTAGAGGCTATTTCCGTTTATTTCCATAACAATTTGGAGATTAAAATGTATGGTATGTTTGTTCTCTTTTTCTATCTTTTCTTTTTTCCCCCTCTTTTGGCTTACACGTTTTCTACATTATTTCATTGGTGCAAACTAATATATATATATATATATATATATATATATACACTGCTCAAAACAATTAAAGGATATTGCAGTTTTAGGTGGATTTTGTATCTGTTAAACTGTTTAGCTGATTGATACATGGTCGACAGACATAGTAGGTTATATAAGAATAATTTACACATGTTTGGCAGAAAAAAATGCATTTTATTGCGCATTTATGTACTAAAGGAAAACACAATTTGTGCATATGAGAAAAAAAGAATAAGAAAAGGTGTTTTCTTCAAAGAAAATCATTTTCAGTAGGGGGTATGGTTTCCACGGGCGGCCAGCAACGTTGAACACCTTTGAGGCATGGACTCAATGAGGCTATTAATGACGAGTTGGGGTATTCTGCCCCACTCTTCCAGAAGAGCTCTTTCCAGTTCTTGGAGAGTTTGTGGGGGTTGTTGGCGGCCAGAAACTCGTCTTCCTAGAGCGTCCCAAACGTGCTCGATTGGATTCATGTCTGGAGAACACGCTGGCCATTCCATTCGAACGATTCCTTCCTCGAAAAGGAAATCCTCCACCAGGTTTGCACGATATGGCCTGCAGTTATCGTCCATTAAAATGAAGTTATCTCCGATTGCTGCAGCATAAGGGACTACAATAGGTCTGAGGATCTCATCCCTATATCGGCGACCAGTCAGAGCTCCATCTCGAATGATGTAGAGGTCAGTGCGCCCGTCAATGGAGATGCCACCATACACCAACACTCCTCCACCGCCAAATTTGACACTTTCGTGCACGAACGCAGGATTATTCCTACTGCCACGGTCCCTCCAGATGAAAATACGCCTATTATCCGGATGCACAGAAAAACGGGACTCGTCAGAAAACAGAATATTGCTCCATTCATTTCTCCTCCAGTTGACATGCTCGGTTGCCCACTCCCTGCGGTCGCAACGATGCCTTGATGTTAATCTAACACATACCATCGGTCGGCGAGCATACAGACCTACAGCATGGAGCCGGTTTCGGACAGTCTGAGTTGAAATCGTGGTGCCTGTAGCTGAGCGAAGGTGTTGTTGGAGAAGAGTAGCGTTCATGGTTCGGTGTCTCCGAGCTGTTAACGCTAAATACCGATCTTCATTGGGCGTTGTTGTCCGTCTACGACCTTGCCCTGGTCTTCGGCCTGCACATCCACTCTCCAAAAAACGGTTCCAGATCCTGGAAATGACACTTTGTGACACTCCAATGGCTTGCGCTACTTCGGCTTGAGTTTGGCCCCCTTCTAACCTACCAACAATTCTCAAAGCTTCTGAATCTGTCAAATGACTTCGCTGAGACATCGTACTCATCGAAACAAAGCAATCACTGAATGCCGATCATCCTTGTCTTCATTCTCTTTTATCCAGTTGAAAGTCAAATTTCATTCGCTGCCGCTGAAGCGACGTTTTTGACGTCGAACTCAAAATCTGCATACTCCACAGTTTGAAAACCAGAAAAATTTGCATTTGTGATTCTCTTCTTCTATTTTCGGCAAAAAAATTTTTGTTTATATCTTTATTTTATATAAAACTTCAAATATCCTTTAATTGTTTTGAGCAGTGTATTACGAAACAATTTAATGGGTTAAGTCGAACAATCACGTCGTGCTTTTTACGACATGTTACTGGATTCGTACCACCTTTTAATCAGCCGTTGGTGAGATTGTATAGGAGGCGTACCACTTAGCGCAAGCATCGCTAGTGGAGGTGTCAACTCTGTGAAAATTTAGCAGCTGTGGAGCGATGATAACATTGGTAGAGTCCAAACAAAACTCATTTATTCATGATGAATACAAGGCAGATTAGGCAACATGAGTGGTGAAAGAAGTAAAGGCTTATGAAGAAATCTGGGGTTTTCCCAATCAGACATAGAAATGCAGTCACAGAAAACTGTTTATTCCATCAGAATATACCAACATTAAACAATTCCCACAGGATGAGAAATCAGAGCATTCCGCTTGAGCATGAACTAGTTATTCATGCAAAATAGATGTTAATTAACGAAACGAATATTCTACATGACTTAGGACACCAGGTAACAGATTGTGTAAACAATTAAACAGCACAAAAAATCTACTCCTGAGTTCATGCTTGAGCTATTTATTAGAATGCGCGGAGGAAATCCGATTGAAATGAAAACTGCAGGCTAACCAAACAAAATCACGAACGAGACTCGAAATGAAACTGCGATCCGTCACTCAGCCAATGGAGAGCGATCGAGAAACGTCACAGAAAAGAATCCCGGCGCTGGTAATGGAAGGATTTCGATGTAACAAGTTATCGCCCAGCTGGCGGGAAAATGAGATGAAATAGAATAAAAATGTAAAAATGTTTTTTATAAATATTCGAAAATAAGTAACTGCGTTCAGAACTTTACAGTTTGGTAGATGATAAAAATTAATGAAGGGATTCAAAGTTTAGATTACGTTTTGGAATAAAACTATTATTAAGATACGCGTTTTAAAATTATAGGAATTTAACTAGAAATAAATAATAGAGCGTATTAAAAAAAAAGGAAATAATGAATATGCCGGCAATTTAGAATATTTTAAATGAATAGTAAAAGTAAAAATTTTTATATAACATATATATCTTTTTATTTATTTTCTATTTTCAGCACTTAATTTTATATTGTGTTCTCTAGGTTGCAATGCTCGTGCTACTGAAGAGATGAGGGGCTGCCTAGATCGACATCAGTACGAGAGGGATCAGGCTCTAGGTGCTAGGGACGATGAAGATAGATTAAGAAAAGAATGCTGGTGAGATAGATTTATACTTTGTTACTTTAATCCATATTCAGTATATTGTAATCATTCTTTGAGCCAGCAGACCGTAGAGTCATGAGGTAATGTCAACCCTACCGGATCCACAGTTCGGGTTGGGTAAGGCTAAACCCGATTTTTCAAAAGAAAGTCCTGAATATTTTTCTATTGAAAAAAAAAATTGTATTTGATTATTAATAATTGTAGTAAGTATACTATATATGTTAATTTTTATATAAAAAAGATACAATTGATATTAAAGATATTAGACTACTTTTTCATAAACGAATTAAAATATGGATTAATTTTTCTTCACTTCGGGCTCAGATTTGAATATTTGTGGTACGTGTCAGGTTTCGGGTTGATAAATCGTTTTTTGCCAATTTCGGGTCGGGTTTTCGTTTGACTTTAAGCAGAATTTTTTACAGTATTTTAATGTGGGTTATCATATATTTTACTTTTGAAATTTAAGTTTCAAAAATGTTTTTAAAATTCAGAGGAATCCTAATAAGCAATAACTAAATTCCCTTATATAGTATTATTTTTATTTGTATATCATCATTATTAGTAATCAGAACTATGTTAAGTATTGCAATTTCCTCTCGCGTAAAAACTAAAATTTATTTAGCAGTAATCCGACTATATATCGATAAAAATTACTTAAGACTATCGATAGTTATCAGTGAAAATTAGGTCTGTCTAAACACAACAGAATACATTTAGGAAAACAATTACTGTTCACAGACAGTAGTATGACAAAGTTATTTTTTGTATTCCTGTAAATGAACAATAATAATTGTTACGCACACTATTTTGTTTAAGAAACATTTTGTAGTGCATATCAACAATGTAGATCAATTTCGCAAGATTCGAAGTAATGTATCATCGTTAAAATCGTGCTTCAAACTTTATTCGTCCCATACCACATAATGCATACGAATTGTTTTAGTTAAGTCTAATCTTTCAAATACGTTTCTAGTTATAGTTTATGCCTAATACGTAAATTTTAACATTTTTAATTTTTAGCTGAACGGTAGAGAAATAAGTTGAAAACACTGAAGTGCAGTTTTTCAACCATGTTTCATTTTTGTTAAATACATGTACTGTATCTTCAATTATTATAGTACATGTACGTACTATAGGTCAAAATTAACATTTTTACCCACTGGCCACTGGCCAGTACACTGATTTTTTACACTGGCCAGTTTTTTTTAACCACCCGCCAGTAACAAAGTTATGTACGCTCCATACAAAATTGTGTTTTTTCTAACAATCAACATTGTAATTTACTAATATATATTACCATTCGATATGATTACACTCAACTGAAAAATTTTATTTTTACTATTAATTGCAATGAAATAAATTCACAGGAAATTTCCAGAAAGGTTACAGCAGAGGGGGACCCACTCCCCCACGGCACTAACTAGTATGCATTTTTCTGCGTCCATTTAACGAATTTCGCGATCTTTTGATGAAATTCACGTTTTTTTCGTGACCTTTTGCAAAATCTGCGTTTTTTCGCGATCTTTTGACGAAATCTGCGTTTTTTCCGCGATCTTTTCACAAAATTCCGTTTTTTTTTTAAATCTTTTAACAAAATTTGTGGGTTTTTTTCGCCATTCTTTGAAAATATTTGCATTTTTTTCAAGATTTTTTGACGAAATTTGTGTTTTTAGGCGATCTTTTGATGGAATTTGTGTTTTTTCCGCAATCTTTTCGTGAAATTTGCGTTTTTTTCACGATCTTTTCACGAAATTTGCGTTTTTTCCACGATCTTCTGACGAAAGTTGCGTTTTCTCCACGATCTTAACGTTTTTTCCGCGATCTTTTAACGAAATTTGCGTTTTTCCGCAATCTTTTCACGAAATTTGCGTTTTTTACCGCGATCTTTTCTGGAAATTTGTGTTTTTTCCGCGATCTTTTGAAGAAATTTTCGTTTTTTCTGCGATTTTGTCACGAAAGTTGCGTTTTTTCCGCGATCTTTTGACGAAATTTGCGTTTTTTCCGCGATTTTGTCACGAAAGTTGCGTTTTTTCCGCGATCTTTTCACGAAATTTGCATTTTCCCGCGATACTTTGAAGAATTTTGTGATTCTTTTTCGCGATTCTTTGTTGAAATTTGCGTTTTTTCCGCGATCTTTTCTCGAAATTTGTGTTCTTCCGCGATCTTTTGACGACATTTGCTTTTTTTCGCGATTTTGTCACGAAAGTTGCGTTTTTTCCGCGATCTTTTCACGAATTTTGCATTTTTTCCGCGATTCTTTGTTGAAATTTGCGTTTTCCCGCGATACTTTGAACAATTTTGTGATTCTTTTTCGCGGTTCTTTGTCGAAATTTGCGTTTTTTCGCGATTTTTTCACGAATTTTGCGTTTTTTCTGCGATCTTTTCGCGAATTTTGCGTTTTATTCGCGATCTTTTCCCGAAATTTTCGTTTTCCGCGATCTTTTCACGAAATTTGCGTTTTTCCGCGATACTTTGAAGAATTTTGTGATTCTTTGTCGAAATTTGTGTTTTTTACGCGATCTTTTCACGAAATTTGTGTTTTTTCCGCGATTTTTTGACGAAGTTTGCGTTTTTCCACGATCTTATCACGAAAGTTGCGTTTTTCCTCGATCTTTTCACGAAATTTGCGTTTTTTCTGCGATGTTTGGATGTAATTCGCGTTTTTTACGTGGTCCTTGGGCGAAATTCACGTTTTTTCGCGATTCTTTGACGGAAAAGTGATTTTTTTTTACGAACGGTTGACGAAATTGATTTTTTTCGGCGACCATATCGAAATTAGCGATATTTTTATGTCCGAATTTTCGGACTGATGACCTTTTTTTTATTTATTTATTTATTTATTTCCCGGAACCAAATGCCTTAAATTTTCGGAAAATTCGAGACAGAATCACCCCTGCTACTTTCTTTTCTTACTTTCGGGAGAATCGCTGATTTGGACGCCGTAAATTCCGAACGAATTTCACCCCTTTCCTCCCTGGCATCGATCTTTCAACCATCGCGTTTGGCGACATCGCGAGTGAGGACAATAAAGTTAATCGCCACGTTTTAAGTGTTACTCGACGCCTGGCGAGTGGCGAGTGCTAATTTTGTGCTATAGTACGTACTATCAAATAATTGAGTTGGACCTATTATCAATTGCCATTATTACGTTAAATTATTATCTATATCTTGAAAGAAAAATATGTACAATAGAATTATGGCTTTCTCCAATTTTCTTTAACTAAGTACTCGAATGTAACTTGAAATAATTATAGCCCATAGGCCATAATGTATACGAAATCTTTTAAGTTTCTCTGTAAACGAACTATAATTTCTACACACTGCTGTCTTCGATATGGAACATGCTGTAGTAAACCTTAATAACTTATACCAATACTGTGAAAATCTAAGGGCAGACAGATAACCAAAGTCGTATATGATTTTGAATTATCTTTGACATATGAATATCCAACATAGTTGCAATTAAAGCCTTGCTTAACAATTGTAATATCTTAATATTTATTAGAACAATAAATGTTAATGGTAACAAAATGTATAATGATTGTTGTTACGTGCATCCAATATCTAAACTTTTATTCATTTATTTTAACACTTTTGAGCAAGTCTTTTTGTAGTACTTTTCCTTACATAGCAAGAAATAAAAATCATGCGTCAAGCACTTTGGAACACATTCAGAACAAAACTTCTCCATTTAATAAGGTGAAAGATGATATCTAATTAAACCATTTGAAAAGCTCATATTGAAAACCCAATTTCAGAAGTTATCATCTATAGTCGAAAAAATATCTAAATTCTTTTGTGCAGCCTTCTATATGATCTATAGTTTTCTATATATACTACATTGTATGTCAAAATATAGTTCATTTCAAAAACGCGTAACACAATTTTAAAATTCCAATTCACCAATTTCCACCAATAAATGGAAATGTTCTTGAGATTTTTTGTGCAGCTCTGTATAAGATTTATGCAATTTACACATACCGAGTAATATGAAAAAAAAAGTTAAATTTAGAAATTCATACCTCAATTTAAAACGCACTTCCGGCAATTATTGCCCATAGACAGTGCTGAAACCGAATTCTTTTGTATGTCAGTATAAACGAAAGATAAATGCTATGCACACTCTGTTCTATTTTAAGCATGTTTTAGTGTGCCTCGGAAATTCATATCAATTTCAATATGTTTGAAATAGGTTAAAATCCTGAAAATAGGCCACAAAATATCTCCCCCCCCTCATAGACCATAATGTAACTGAATTATTTTGAGCACCCCTGTAAACGGACTATAAATACTACACATTTAATTTTACGTGGGTGGATCAATAATTATTGTCCCTAATGTAGATAAAATATTTGCACTGCGATGGTTGATGTGGAATATAGAAGCCTAATCTCTTAAATGCCTATATGCTCAATTTCAGAACCGTAGCTGCTATATTAACATAGTTTTGGAAAGAGAGGTGAAGTTTTAAAGACCTATTTTGGGGGGGAGTTTTTAAGAAGGGGGGGTGAGGGTGAAATGCTGGTTCGGAGTTTATGAGGCTATGTTTGGACAGTGGATGAGATGTGACTACATCACTATGATCCCGAGTCCAAAAGACAGTAGTTACGTATCATCCACTGTCACAAATCTAGCCCCATAAGCTAAAAATCAGCCTTTCACCCCCACTCCCCACCCTTTCACCCCTCCCTCCAAAACTATGTGAGTATAGCAGCTACGGTTCTGAAATTGAGCATATAGGCATCTAAGACGTTAGGCTTCGATATTCTACAACAACCATCGCAGTACAAATATTTTATATACACTAGGGACAATAATTATTGAACCACCCTCGTAAATACCGACCATGCCATGGCAGACCTTAATAACATACATAAATTACATGTCAATCTGAGTGCATTTACGCGAGTTAGAGCACAGACAGCCAGACAGACGACAAGACGAACTGAATTCATAAGCACTTTCAAGGATGTTGGAAAGTTTTAAAAATTAGACTTCTTTTAACATTTAGCTCGTTTCTTTCTTGATGAATTAGCAACACTGTGTATGATCCTAGTTCTAGGTTGGTGAACCTATGGCACGCGTGCCAGAGTTGGCACGTTAGCTAATTTTTATGCAACGGAAAAATTTTAATTTGGTGATTGTTATACGGATAAAATCCATTTTTTATTTCTGTTATAACCAATAAAATTTTGTTCCATACGGTCAGACTATCACAAATAATGTAATTATTTTTTGCATGAATTAAAATCATCATAATAATTTTCTTTTCCTGCGACGCTATGCAGCGTTTTCGACATGTATTTTGCTTTCTTATATGAATTTAAAAAACTGTAATTTTCAAGTGAATATCGTTTGACAGTCACTGCATAATGAAGAAAGGATTCAATTTAACTATGTATATTTGTAGCATTTTCCATTGAATGTACGACAGAAAAATTCCATTCAATACATTCTTAGTACATTAATGCAATTTGGAAAATTATAAGCGAGATGTTGCATTAATAATAAGTTAAAAATTAATGAAATACAAAATCGCATTTCTTCCCTTTGTTACAGTGTATACAATATATACAGGGTGTCCCAAACTGGAGTATCTATTTTAAAAAATGAATAATTAACAAACGAATACAGTTATTAAAAAAATTCTTGCAGGAAACGGATGTGCGAAGTCGAGAA
This sequence comes from Maratus speciosus, assembly GCA_963932465.1. Lineage (NCBI taxonomy): Eukaryota > Metazoa > Arthropoda > Arachnida > Araneae > Salticidae > Maratus > Maratus speciosus. The sequence continues at coordinate 594,624,259 of OZ010788.1, read as the reverse complement.
TTTCGTTTAGAACACTTTATTATAATAGTTCAAAATCTGACCGACAGATGGCGCTACGGCACATTTTGGTGGCTATATGGCCAACGAATACATCATTTTGAAGAACTTACGCAACGGCAACTACGGTTTCCATTGAAATGGTTACTACTGAACTTTCACTGACCACGTCTACTTCTGTCTGGTCTTCACGCATGCTCCGTTTGTTCATATAGCCACTAAAATGTGTTGTGGCGCCATCTGTCGGTCAGATTTCGAACTATTATAATAAAGTATTCTAAACAAAATTCCAGACTTCACACACCCGTTTCCTGCAAGAATTTTTTTAATAACTCTATTCGTTTGTTAATTATTCATTTTTAAAAATAGGTACTCCTTTTAGGGACACCCTGTATAAATGAATCCTATTAACGAATTAAAAAATCATTCATTTAATGGCTGATTCCAGTATACAGAAAAATCGCAATTTGATTTTTAATATTTTTTAATTATTAATGCATGAAAGCAACTGATTTTATAACCAGTGTTTCGTATAAACGCTTCAAAATTATTTTTGCATACGTTTGGCACGTTACATTGTTTGTTGATAGATATTGTTTGCGAATTTTCGGCTCGCGCACGTGAAAAGGTTCGCCGAGCCTGTACCTAGTCTAACTGTTTCCCCATTATGTATCAATATTTTAATACTTTTGGTGACAAGTTTGTAAATATGTTCTATATCCACACACCTATCACACCTTATAGTAACCGGAATATTACGTCTTCTCCATTCAGGTTGAACGACAGCCATTGACCTCAATTACTTCAGCCCATTTTCAACGCCCCCGAAAAGGTGGGTGTAAGGCCAGAATTTTTAAAAGAGAGAAATCTTTTCAGATATGGCTAATTTTTCAGATAAACCGTTTGCTTCCTGGTGAACTCTTGATCTCGCGTGGTCACGCTTATATAGCTCTCTAATTATGATAGAGGCAGATTTTAGCTCGGACCTCAGCACTGCAATATTCGATGAAACAACATCGTTCCGCCAGGCAGCGTTCACTGAAACGTTTTCTGTAAGGCTTTGTTGCATCATAGAGGATACGGATATAAGCGGAATAACAATAATAATTCTGACCCTGTTGAATGTTCCTGCACACTGTGTTTTGTGGACAAGATGAGTTGACAGTAATAAGTATTGTTATAATAGTCATACGTATTTTAGAAAAGATGATGATGATGATAACTTTTAATTAATCATATACAGGGCGTTCTAAAATGAACTGGACGGTTTTTTAAAATTGAATGACAGCTATTGATGTTGTTATTAAAGGAGACCGTGTGTAAAGTCGTGTGTAGAAATGTGTAAAGTCGAAAATTTCTTTCCTATGCTTACTTGATTTACTTACCAAATCTGTCGATGGATGGCGCTGCGTCGCATCAAACTCTAATCTACCCACCATTTTTTTTTTCATACGAATTTGATTTTTCAACTGGGCAAAAAATGCCCAAGCCGGTATTCGAACTCAAAAGTTTTCACCTGATTGCCAATGCTCTACCGGATTGAGCTACCCGTGTTGACAACCGGCGGGCATATTTCGTTCAGAAAACCTTATTGAAGTATGCTGACTAGTTGTCAGCCCAAGTAGCTCATTTATATTAGAGTATTAGCAATTTAAATCAAAGGTTCTGTGTTCGAATCCTTATCATCTTTTCGCTCAGTTGGAAAATTTCAATTCGTATGATATCTTTATCAGTCAGTATAATTAAGAAAAAAATATATATAGTGTACCCCTCTTTTTATGTTTAGTTTCCTCAGCAAAATTAGGTGAAAGTTAAAAACTGTGTAAACTTTGATCCATTTTTAAATTAGTTTTATGCATTAATTTGGGTCAATTGTACAGGACGGAATCCTTAAAGAGGAATATTACAGATATGGCTATTTTTTTATATAAATTTTTTGCTTCCTTGTGAATTCTTGATTTCGTGTGGCTACGCTTATATGGTTCTCTAATTATAATACGAGGCAGATTTTAGTATTGGCGATAGCGTTGTAACGGTTTATAAAATAACATCGTTCCGCCCGCCAGACAGCGTTCATTGAAATGTTTTTAATAAGGCTTTGTTGTATCACAGTGAAGATGGATATAAACGAAATTACATGATGCTTAACACGCTAAGCGCCACGTCAGCCACCGGTGGCTGACAGCGAACTTTCCGTTTAAAACGCGTCATTCACCGATAGCTGACGTCTAAAATATGATACAAAACTGAAAAAATATACATTGTTTTACATAATTACTGAACAAATATTTAAAATTTACCTACCTTTTATTTATTACAGGATTATACTTTCTTAAAAATTACTTTAAACATTGTAAATTTTCAGCGCTTCACTGTTAGTCATCGTGGCACTCAACTTGTTAATCTTGACCCCGCTCAATGTTGCTGTTTACTGTGTTTTGTGGATTAACAGCATTTATTTTCATTATAGCCATATATATTTTAGAAAAAAATGATGGTAGCTTTCATTAATCTCTTCTGGTTTTATACTTTTATTTAAATAAAAAAAATTTGTCATGTATTCCTTTAACATCTGAAATAGAAGTCTACAGTAAATATTATCGTTTTAAAAAAGTGGTAGTAAAGTGAAAAAATTTTAGGCACGTTGCATGTCGTGGTTTAATTTACACGTGTCACACTCCTGTTTAATGCACAAAGAGTTAAGTAGGTATATACAGGGTGCCCGAAAAGAAACCAAATATTTTTAAATTTCAGTTAAAAAAAAAAAAAAAGCTATTGAATCTATTGTTGCAGGAGAGTAACGAATTTCTTTCTAAGCCTTCTTGTTTTAGTGTTAAAAATCAACGATAGATCGTTCTGCGTTGTATCAAACTGTAATACCTCCATTTTTTCGAAACAGGATGAAAATTAAGCTAAGTATATTTCGATCCATTTTTATGTTAGTTTTATACGTTAGTTTTGGCCAGTTGTGTAGGCCGGAATTTTCAAAGAGAAATACTATAGATATGGCGGCTACTTTTTGAGATGAACTTTTTTCTTCCTGGTGAACTTTTCGGTGGGACTATTAGTTATTCTAATAGGAGAGTAATTTGGAGGAGAGAATAGGAGAGAATTCTCATAGGAGAATAAAGTCAGAAAATTCTTTCCTGTTCTCTTTTGTTTTAGTTCCAAACATCGCAGATAGACGGTTATGCATTGTCTCAAACTTTAATACTAATCAAAATAACATGGCAGTTTCGAAACGTAAAACATATATATATATCTATATATATATTGTAATTGGAATAGATGATGATTTGTAATTATATTATGGCTATATATATATATGTGTGTATATATATATTACAAAATTTAAATTTTTTCGCCAAGTTTAAAAGTATTTTATATAAATTTCCCTTTTTAGTAATATTCCGTAGATTATACCAGTTTATTTAGTCAAAACCCTAGGCTATAAATCTCCATAAGATCTTAATCCATATAATAATATTTATTCCAAATTGCGTAAATCTAAAAATAATGGCTCTAACTATTTATATATCTTTAATAAAACTTTTTTAAATTTAAATTCCTATTAAAATCCGCTATTAAATCCCGGTATATCATATTCCCCTCAATTATTTATTTAATTGCTAAAATATTGTAACTCATAAATTATCCCATCTAAAAAACCTATTTCTTTTAAATTCATTCTTTTATTAAAAAATATCCAGGTACCAACTGGAATATTTCAATGATTTAAAAGTTACGCAGAAATAAATCTATTTTTCTTTTTATTAAAAATCAACTGTTGGGGGGGGGGGGGGGGGGAGCTATTTTTAGAAGTCATCTCGACAGCAAAGACTAAAGTTTGTTTACACCTTACGCGCCTTTGTGCAAGATTATGGAATATTCTGGAACAATCTTTGGCGGTAGGAAACTCGTTTACCTCGAGATTAATACGATCGGAAGTGCGAATGGTCCGTCTAAGCAGTGAACATGATTGGGGAAAAGGAATCAGATGACTTATTTTGTATCGTTGAGCGAGGTAGTATAAATACTGATTGCGGCAGCCAGATAGAGAGAGAGAAATGTGGTAGAAGGTGAAGAAATGTGGTAGAAGAGTGGAAAAATGTGTAGAACAGAATGTATCTACATATGTAAAAAGATGTAGAGTACCGAAAGAGTAAATGTGAGGGATCAGCGTTGAGATGGAAGGCATTATACGATACACCTTACGCGCCTTTGTGCAAGATTATGGAATATTCTGGAACAATCTTTGGCGGTAAGAAACTCGTTTACCTCGAGATTAATACGATCGGAAGTGCGAATGGTCCGTCTAAGCAGTGAATATGATTGGGGAAAAAGAATCAGATGACTTATTTTGTATCGTTGAGCGAGGTAGTATAAATACTGATTGCGGCAGCCAGATAGAGAGAGAGAAATGTGGTAGAAGGTGAAGAAATGTCGTAGAAGAGTGGAGAAATGTGTAGAACAGAATGTATCTACATATGTAAAAAGATGTAGAGTACCCAAAGAGTAAATGTGAGGGATCAGCGTTGAGATGGAAGGCATTATACGACTTCGAAAGTGAAGGTGAAGTCTCATTTTCTTCATAATTTTCACGTACCACCGGGCAGTAAATAACATGTTTCGCATCGAATGAATGGAGAATTTCCCTACAAAATTGTTTTTGAAAATGCTAAATAAAATTGGAATTTAGCACGGTTGACTGTTTCTCCATTATTTATTCCATCTATGTTCGTATTTATTAACCAGCCGGCCAGCACGCTTGTGTGCATAAAAATTTAAACCCAGGAAAATATGGTTTTCGCCAACCTCTACTGTCATTATGTCAGATATATATAATACCTTTGAATCAAAATTTATCTTACAATTCCATATCACGATGATAACCAAAATTCTAAATGAAGATGGCATGTAAAAATATAATACATTAATCATTATAAAAAAATATTATAGTAAAATTAATCGTCATACATAACCCATAAAGAAAACTCAAAATATTGAAAAACCTTAATAGTTTAATAATATAATATCGTAAATCTTATAAAATAGTTGAATGAAAGGAAAGGAGGAAAATTTAGTTTCAAAAGTGGAGGGGCAATATATTAGTCAGAGTAAAAATTTACAAAAGGAATGCAACGAAAAATGAATATCAAGAATATGAATAGCACTAATATTGTGAAACTTTTCATGAGGGGAAATATCCCACAAATATAAGCAAAACACAATTGATTTCTAATTAAGAAAAGTATGCATTGCATTTAAGAGCTATTTCTGAAATCAACTGTGCAACCAGATTTACAAGTAAATTAAAACCGAGAAAAAGAACAAAATTTCATGAAATATAATGAAAAATTAATACATCTGTGAAATAAAGTATAGGATTAATAATTAAACATAAAGAATGTAACAGGTTGTATATTAACATGTTCGATGCCAAGTCTATTTTGTCTGTCTTTCCGTTTGAACCACGAAATAAGATACCCGTTACACAATCTATAACTGTCAGTCACCGATGACTGACGCGGCCTAAACGGAAAGTTCAGTGTCAATCACTAGTGACTGACATGGCACTCAACAATTAACTATGTGAAATAATTTTAAAAGAACTTTTGTTTAAAATGCATTTAAATTATATAAATTAAATAATGCAATATATATATATATATATATATATATATATATATATATATATATATTAGTTTCAACAGATAAGAAAATAGAGGTTAAAATTATGAGCGAACTTAGATACGTTTTTTATACGTTAGAGTGAGTTGTGTAGGCCAGAATTAAACAGAGAAATCGTATAGATATGGCTAATTTTTTAGTTGAACTGATTTTTCCACTTCAGAACTCTCACGAGATTACGCTTGTATGGCTCTCTAATTATGATAGGAGGTAAATTTAAATGCTGGTCCCCGATCTGCATAGTTTGCTAAAACAACATCATTTGGCCAGGCAGCGTACATTGAAACTTTTTTAATAAGGCTCTGATGTAAAACAGAGACGAATATAAGAGTAATAATATGTTTATTCCTGTCCTGCTGAATGCTCCTATTTAAACTGTTTTGTGAACAAGATGTTCTGATAATAATAAGTGTTGTTCAGCCATGCATATTTTAAAATAGATGATAATAACGTTTAATTAAGCATTTTTTTCTGATATTATATTTATTGCACTTTAATTGATCTGCAAATAAATTTTCAGCATGATTATGATAGGTAACACTTTTCACCCATTAAAAATTGAAAACAGGCCTCCTTCAAGTATGCTATCGCACAAATTTCAGTGGCGGATGAAACACGCTAAAATAAATATTTTTAGGCAGAAATGTATAACAAAATAATAATATGCATTTAACCTTTTCAGGGGGAAATAATTTTGTTGAAAAAATGTTAAAGTGATTGATTGCCTCCAATATTTAGGAACAAATTGTTTTAAAAATAAATGAATGTTTTTGTTCAATTAAATTATAAAATGAATTATTTATCCAAAAATTCAGGTGTGATTCTGGCACTTGGGAATTAAAATTGAGTGGTACAAATTGGAATTAGTTTCTAACAACAACCAAACGAAAAAGTGTCGGAGCCCTATTGTTCCGCATACCCCCCTCCTCCCCACATGCACACACACCGTCCACTCCACCAACATATTTGTATCTTGAGCATTATTTGCAAAATTTAAAGCAATTTTTTTTCAGCAAAATTTTTTTTAGTATGTTTTAAATATAGTATATACAGTAGAACCTCTTTTAACCGAAATCTCTTTTTAGAGCTTTTTTTCATTTTTTTTTTTTATTTAAGTATCACATTCCTTGTGTGCAAAATCCATTTTCAAAGTTTTTTTTTCTTTTAGCTATCATATTCCTTGTGTGCAAGCGGTCCATTCCGAACTACGAGTACATCTATCTTATCTTCGATCCCCCTTCTTAGAGTTTCTTTGAATTTAACTTGAGCTCCCGTAAGCTGCGCAGTGGAACTAACAAAACGAACGAAGTAAACGAACAAATTAGCAATTGTGAAGCTTTTGAATGTTTTGTAAAAGGTTTAACATGGCTGGAGTAGCAGAAACACTGTGATACTCGTGAACTAATAATATTAAAAAACTCCGTGATAGAGTTTCAAAGTAAAGGCAACCAAAACTGCGATGAACAAAACATTTTTTCAAATCCTTGTGAAATATGTAAAAGGTGCTTAATTTCAAAATTAAAATCCAGGTAATTTATTCTTATTTCTATTTTGTTATTGCTTTATTTTTATTAAGCACTTGTTAGCTTTATAAGAAATAGCCCATATATTTCTCCTTAATCTTAAAATTGAAACATTCTTGGTTATCCAAAAGTTTCGATTTTCCAAAAGATGGTCGGTCCCCATTACTTAGCGGCGTACTACTATATAGACAAATAGTCCATCATCAATAGTTAATTATTATAAATTTTATCTTTTATGTAGAAAACTTAATGAATAGTGTACTTATGAATAGTGTATAGTGTATACACAATGTGTATAAGGCAGGGTTGGCAAGTTTCTTCCAAAGTGGAAAAAAACGCGGAAAAAAAACATGGAAAAAACCGGCCGGAAGAAATAGGTTTCTTCCAAGTGGACGAAATGGAAGAAACTGTTATTCTTTAATAATTTACAATATAAGTTTCAACTTTGTAAGAAACAATAAATGTATTCTTCTTATAGATAACCTTAAGTAAATTTGATTAGACCTATACAAATTTAATTAATTATATAGGCTAAGTTAATAATTACATCATTTTTTAGCCAAGATCACACACCTGTCTAAAGCTTTTCAATTATTCGCTACTTGAAGACAGGGGCGGACTGGCCCACCCCGCTACCCCGCGATCGCGGGGTGGGCCAAACGGGTGTAGGGGGCCAAAAAATAAATTTTTGAGATTTTTTCCTTTTCAAAAAAAAAATATATATATATATATATTAATTTTTTCCCTGTGAAGTGCTTTTTTTAATGGGGTAAGTCCTAATTTCTCCTTTCCCTCTCCCATCAGAAATCTTTGGAAGATCTGCGCAAATTACTCGTTTGGTATAGATACCGAGAGGTAGGGGATATCGTAGGAGGAGGTTTGGAGGGCTAGGTAATTTTACCTCCCCACACAATCCACACCTCTTCTGTGGTTTCAAATGGACATACAGACATATATGGACATATATACATACACCTATGATAGACCTAGTGGAATAAAATGGACCTTAGTGGAATAAAATGCAAAATGAATTTTTGCGAGATATGTCACTTTTCTTGCAGGTGAGCGATATGGTCGGTGAAGGGTGGGAAGTTGTTTGGTGGTGTGTCTGCCTGTGGACATTTGCGTAGTAACAAAAGCGAGGCAAGGAATAGCTTACATATCTAGGGATGATCTACAGATCAAGGATATTGGTAGACAAGGATTAGATTATAGAGAAAAACGAGAGCAGGCAGCGGCAGACTTGAATAATAGAGACGTCAAACACGGCATTTTTTTAGAATTATGTAAATAAGATCAAATTTTGCACGGTTATGTAGCACAGGCTATCAAGAGAAGCCAAGAAAGAAGATTTCCAGAAAGTATGAAGAAGGCTAGAATAGAGCAGAAAGAAGAAAAAATGAAAATCCTAAACATCATGGAATAGGTTCGTTGATTACATTCCTGTCCAAGTGATTTATAAATAAGTTAATTGCTCATCTCTCCATTCAGATCCAAATAAACATTGCCGATAAAGCAAAACGTTCTGGTTCATTCAGCATTGAAGTAGATTTCGCACAAGATATATCGGTAATGGAGCAGTTGGCACTTTGTGTTCATTATGTGCAGCATTGTAAAGTGAAGGTTATTTTTAAAAATTGGTTGATGCCCCCAAAACAACAGGGGAAACCCTCTACCTCCAAGTAAAATAAGAACTTAAAAAGTTCAAACCCCTTCTTCACAAACAGTTGGAACTTCTTTTGATGGTGCAGCAAATATTAGTAGGAGATATAAAGGTCTAAGGTACAACTGAAAAGGGACAATCCAAATATACAGCAAGTGCATTGATATGCTCCTGTAAATTTGGTCCTGAAAGATGCAACAGAATGTTGAAAATTGACAACGTATTTCTTGTACAACCGTGTTTAGCTCCGTGTCATATAAGCGAATGAAATATGGACTTAGTGAATAAGGAGTCTGTAGGAGGAAATAAATTTCTTCGACCATTACAAAAAGTAAACGCTACTAGATGGTAAAATAGGGATTGAGCACTTAATAGCACGTTCGACGAGTCTTTGAAATCTTTTAAAGATCGACATAAGTTTTTAACGTTGCTTAAGTGCCTACAAGGTATCACCGAAATGGACGATACTGATAATTGGTGTAAGTATCAGTATATATTAATAGCAATCATTTTCAGCGACCTATTCAATATATTTACGCCCACGTCGAAGTATCTGCAGATAAGCGGCCTGGACTACTTAACTGCTGTTAACAAAATCCAAAACCCTGAAATCCAATTTTCTACACAAAATAAATAATTTTGATATGGTTCTGAAAAATCATTTGAATTTTCGGAGCATCTTCAGAAGAAACTAATAGAAAAGGAGTACAACAGTAAAATTGAGAGTTTCCTACCGGAAAAGAGAATATCTATAGCGAAACATCGATGGGGTGAATATTCTCACGATGAGGAACAAAGCGATATAAATAAGCGTCCTATCTTAAATGGGAGAGGTAACCGCAAAATTAAAGGCGAGGTCACATCAATCAAGGTCGCACGCCACGTAGCGGACGGAGTTAAACTACAGGAAGATGCCTAACTGTTTTCTTACTTCATACCACTAAAATTGTAAAGTTTGTTCACCTTAATTAATAGCTTAAATGTCTGTGACAAGGCGGAGAAAACTTCGTGGTGTCAAGTGCATCTGGACGCCCCTCTCGCTACGCCATTATTTTGCAATAATTGTGGTAAACAAAGTTCAGTTCCATGAGTGACTAAAGATTTTGAAAATATGCGCAGATGGTAGACATCATGTCATATATGACGTCACACTAAAAGCCCGCGTATGGGAATTATCACCCCGTCCACGAGATGGCGTAACTGTGTTAATTTATACCCGATTCCAGAATTAAGTTTGTACGCTTACATATATCGCTTTGGATGAGGCACGGAATATTATCAGATCTCCATCCGAAGTATTCAAGATAAACATTTATAATGTCATCTTAGACACATCTAGCCATTCAGCAGTTGAATACATGATTTACTGGAAATTACTTGCTCAGGAAAGACATTGCCTGGCTGTATCCCCGCCGCTTCAGTGAGGTTAAAGTGTTAAATGAACTTGCTGACGAAGCTCTTAGTACTCTGTCCGGCTTGTCGGAAGTCAAGAAAGACTATGTCAGAAAAGAGTTGCTGTATTTTTCCTGGCACTATGCTGATTATAACCAGTCGGCTATTGCGGCAACAATCTTGACGTAGCGAGCTCTCAGCCGTTTACAGCAAAGAAACGAGCGATTTAGAAGAACTCAGAACATGATGCGAATCGTTGTAAGTTAATAAGAAATGTAAAAAATGCCTAGCTTGTGCATTAGAATTATTGCGAGAGTTCAATGCCCATGGTCGTATTTATCCAAACTTGTACATAGCTTATAAGTATACATATTGACTTTATCATGCACTCAAGTCTTGTGAGCGAGTGTTCTCAACACTTATTGTTCTCAACACATTCATGAATTGCTTGCGTTCATATCTAGGACAAGAACTGTCAGAGGATTTTATCCTGTTCATTGTTGAATGGTCTTTTGATTACGGTCATGATAAGATAATAGATGGAGTTGCCTCAAGTTCAAAAGAATTGCCCAAGATATCTGACATTCTAATTAGTTAGTAGTGAGGGTAAAAAACAAACTATTTAATTTTCAGGTGCTATATTGGTATTTTAAACAAACATTAATCAATCTACAAAGTGTCTATATGTTGATAATTTAAATAACAAAATAAAATGTACAATTGAATATAATGATATTTCAGGTAACAAATTAATCAATGTATATGTGTCAATTTTAATATTATTAAATCTTGCCGATCAGTACAAACACTTTCCAATTTAAAATTTACAATGTAGTGTACAAACAAGTCTAAAGATTTTTTGACGGCATAGTGGTTAGCATGTTAGCCTTCCACACAAAGGGGGCCTGGGTCCAAATTCCGGGTGAGGGATGGATGTTCCTAGGTGTTGTCAATGTGCCTATGTTAGGGTCAGCGGTACCCTATTCTCGTTGGGAGCCCCTTCACAAGTAGCCACCATTTATTTTAACGATATTGTTGGACAATTCAGACAGCGCAACTGACCCGCCATTGGACCAAACAATTTTTTTAATACAAAGAATAAAAATATCTGACCAGAATTCCCATAAAAAATTAAAACGTTTTTATTTATTACAAATATACCGTTTAACCCCTTGAGGGGAGGCGGTATATATTATATACCACCTACGATTAATGAAGTTTTACACCAGAAAAAATTTATTAAATTTTACTTTTTTATCTTTGGTGGAAAAAAGCCGTAAAATTGCTTTTACTTACTTTGAAATAGAATTTTTCAAAGATTCCGGTGTGAGATCAACATTACAGGAACACAATCACTTGTCCCTCAAGGGGTTAATTGTTCAGAGTTTGCATATTCAAAACATAAATAACAAGAAAGAAAAATCATGCGTTAAGCACAGATTATGAAACACTTTCCAAAACTTCCTGAATGCTTTAACAAAATTTCGTTATTTAGGGAGCTAAGGTAAATAAGATAACTAAGTAAATATTTTAGAAAACACATAAAACATTTAAAAAACTTATTTCAGAAGTTACCTTCCATAGCCAAATATGTATTCCACTTCTTTTGTACAGCCCTGTATTTGACCTGTTGGTTGATATATATACTATATAGTGGGGAAATTTAGTTTAGCAAGAAATAACTTATAGTAAACCTCAGGAACGTATATCAAGTTCATTATACATGAAATAGTTTAACATAATTAAAATACGACGCAAATAATCCCCCCACTATATTATTATGTAACGAAATTCTTTTGTGTGGCCCTGTAAATGAATAACAACTATTATTTGAACCGTATATTTTACATAATGCATATTTTATTGCACTTCATAAATGCATATCAATTTTATTATGTTTAAAAGCATTTAACATCATAAAAAATTATTTGAAACGATTTTTTCTTATTGGCCATAATGTAATGGAATACTTTTGACTGTGCCTGTAAATGAACTAAACATGCTACAAACTTCATTTGAAATAGGGATCGTGGTATGGTAAACATCCATAACATCCAAAAATTTCGGGACAATCCGAGTATATTTACGACAATTAGAGCGGGAAAAGACGGACTGAAGGCCAGACTGCCAGACAAACCGAAGTCATAAACACTTTTCGACTTTGTTGGAAAGTGTAAAAAGTAAATTGCCCCCCCCCCCCCCGCCTCCCCTACAAAGATTTTTTTCACGATGAAAATACTACCAATTGAAAATAAATGATTACAAAGATGCTAATATGTCTCCAGTTGGATTTAGTCATCTTCATAAAGTCAGAGAAAAGGGTTATGTTGATAATTAGTATTCAAACAATTTAACAATGGCGTTGTCGATTGGTGGGCCAATGCATAAGTCTAGCGGGGTGGGCCAAACTATGCCAGTCCGCCCCTGCTTGAAGAAAAGAAATTTTATCAAAATTATACAAAATCAGTTAAAAGTTATCGATTTCAATTTAACCAGCATATTTTTAAAATTATTTATAGTGCTGGAAAAAATTATAAAGCCGATAGAAAAATTTACAAAAGTCAAAAAGTAATGGAATTGTTGATAACGCAAATTCTATTTTCATTTGCATTATCAACATCGCAATAATATGCATACATTTTGTTTAGAAAAACGGAAGGGGGAGCATCAATTTTAGTAATTTCTTACAATCAATGAAAAACACAATGGAAAAAATTATAAAGCCGATGGTTCTAGCCTCATTTGGCATAATGCCAGAGTTGAGAAAGCAGGTCGCCAGAAAAGTTTAGGTAAATGTAAACATATTATGTGCATTCATTTTGTAATTGGTGTGTTTAATACAATGCCAAGAGGAAAAAAGTTATCCGATGGAGAACAAATTAAAATATTAACTGGAATGTTTGGAAGCTAATGGAAGCTGGAATGTCTAGTTCTAATATTGCAAGAAAAATGGAAAGGTCCAAGGCTGCAGTAAACAGTTTTCTCAGAAATCCCGAAGATTATGGCAGTAAAAAGTGTACAGGAAGCCCGAAATCCTTAACTGTAAGGCAATCGAGACAAATACGGAAGCTAGCATGCGGACAAAAGTGTCGTCTGCCCAAATTCAAGAACAGTCACAATTACCATGTACGAGCCGAAGGGTAAGAAATGTTTTAAGTAACAATCCCACTGTTCAATTAAAAAAATTTAAAGGATAACTCCCTCTATCTAAGCCCCACAAAAATGCTGGCTTAGAATTTCCACGAAAACATTTAACCGAAGGCACAAAATGGAGAGATGTTGTCTTTTCCGATGAAAAGAAATTTAATTTTGATGGATCCGATGGCTATAATTTGGCGCAGCATGTCCCTGAAGGGACTTTGCGCCATAAAACCCTAATCAACCAACCAACCGATGGCTATAAATTGTTTTGGTATGATTTACGACAGGAATCTCATATTTTTTTCAAAGCGTCAATTTGGAGGTGGTTCGGTAATGCTTTGGGCTGCATTTGCTGCCTGTGGAACCACTCCAATTGTTTTCATGCATGACAAAATCAATTCAGTTATGTATCAAGATATGTTAGGAGATAATTTATTACCAATTGCTTCTCTTATAACTTCAGGATACTGGACATTTTAGTAGGACAACGCTTCCGTTTATGTTTCGAAGTCAACTGAATCTTGGCTAGAAGCTAATCAGGTGAAATGCCTTCAATGGCCAGCTCGTAGCCCCGATCTGAATGTAATAGAAAGCCATTGGGGAATTTTAGCCCGAAACGTTTACAAAAATAGACAACAATTCAATTCAAAGTTAGATTTGATGAATGCTATTAAAAATTGCTGGGACAATATTGATGCAAGTACTTTGCGCGGTCTGATAGATTCAATGAACAAGAGACTAGTCAAAGTCGTCGAGAAAAAGGGTCTCACATCGATTATTGATGAAATACATGTATCGACTTTATAATTGTTTCCAACTTCCTTTGTACAGAGAATTTTCTTAAGTCTATTAACATTTTATTAATGTAGTTAGTAATGAATTTATTTTTTCTTTATTTCCTTGTAGCATATAATACATATGTATGAAATTTCATAAATCTACCATTTTTTGTTTTTTTAATTATATCATATTTTCAAGTGGCTTTATAATTTTTTCCACCACTGTAGACTTCTGAAATTGGGGTAAACAGTGTGGATCATTTACGAATAGTAGAAAGAAATTCATTTAAATAAAAGACAGTGCTTTTAATTTACATCAATTTTATTAAAATAAGTAATACACAATAATTAATGTATTAAAAAATTCATTAAAATCCTTATTTTTCTTACTACAGTGCAACATGGTATAACAAAACAAAAGTATTTTAGCAGTAGGATGCTGCAATCGGTTTATCAACTTAGAATGGATGCAAAGGATGAAAAAAATTCATTCAAGTCTTACAGAACATAAAGGAGAGTTTAAAAGCATTTCGACATACCCATAGGCATTTTTAGAACATTAATCACAGCATGCTAGATGCTAGTATAAATACTTACACTTTCATTTATTTCCTGTGTTGGGCAGTAAAATAATCCATAAACACCTTTAAAATAATGCATTTTTATATGAAAAATAAAGAATTTGGAGGGTTTAAAAAAAAAAAAAAAACAGAATTGGCATAATTAATGAGAAAATATCCCTCTACCTCTAAAGTTGTAAAATCCATCACCTGTAAATGCATGCTGAACCTGAAGATTGTTATTAAAAATAACTTATTTTTCCAAAAATATTTTTAATATTAATTAAATTTTCCACTTTAGATTTCATGTAGTTATACTTTGAGTTTAATTCTTTTACATAGTTAATATACAGGGTTAGCGAAATTAAACTTCCGCTATTCAAAGGGCCCTATAGGCTGTTCTACTACTCCGAAGAGAAAATTATTTGGACAACAGACACTTCGGAGGATGCGCTCGAGATTTCCGAAATAAAAAAAAATTAGTTTAAAAAATCGCTACCAGATGGCGCAGCGGAGCAGCACATTGCAACAACATATGCAAATGTCATGCATGATAAAAGGAAGAAGTTCGTGCCCCAATCAGACGAGCATTCCAAAATGCCGACATTGCCGGAGAGAGCACTGCTAGTCAAACTGTACTAACGCAACGGTGAGAATGCAGAGGCAGTCGTGAGAGAGTTCTACCGTCTCAAGAACCAACGACGTGGACTAATATCGGAGCGTGCTCTTAAAGACATGATGGTGAAATTCGGGCGAACAGGAAGTTAGGCTATTTGCCGAGAAGTGGAAGTTAAAGGGTACCACCACCGTCGTAGATGATATTGCTACAGCGGTCGTGGAAGCAAGCACTGAATCGCCTCATGGAATTGTTAGTATACCGACGATTTCACGTATCTTTGATATACCCTACCCCACTATCCGACAATGCGTAGAATTCTGAATTTCTACCCGTATAAGGTTCAGCAATTGGAACGACAAGACCCGGATCCTCGCAAACCATTCACGCTACAATTTCTCGCGAGAATGGCAGTTGATGATTCCTGGCCATGGAAATTCTGTGCCTACGTTTTGCAGAGGTGCCAAGTTCGCACTAATCTTCCGTAATGCGTAGATTAATTTGACCCAGTTTAACAACGTTTCGAACCAGAAAAAATATTTGATGAATCTGTATTTATTTAATTCCAGTTTTCTACGTGGAACGTGTTTAATTTCATATCTGAAAAAAAATTCTGGTGCGAAATATATTAAACCAGGGTTAAATTAACCCACATATTACGGAGGATTAGTGGCAACTTGGCACCTATGGTTTTGTCCTTATTGTGTTCCTTTTGTGTAAGACCATTGGTCCTTCGGTGTTTCGGGATCTCAGTTTGTCCTCTCTTCACACGATAACTCGTAGCACCATCTAGCGGCGATTTTTTAAACTAATTTTTTATTTCAGAAATCTCGAGCGCATAATCCGAAGTGTCTGTTGTCCAAATATTTTTCTCTTCGGACTAGTAGAACGGCCTCCAGGGTCCTCTGAGTAGCGGAAGTTTAATTTCGCTAACCCTGTACTTTAATTTTGAGCATTTGTTTTAGTTTCTGTTGGTTTCTTCCATTTCTTCCAGTTTTTTCCATTTCTTCCAGTTTCTTCCGGTTTTTTTTTTCAGTTTCTTCCGGAAGAAACCCAACCCTGGTATAAGGACATATATACACGCATTAACCACTTCACTCCCAGGCTTAATTTCCCTGGTGAAGGGCTATTATGCCAGGTTATGCGGTGTAAAATGTTTGTGTCATAAATCATTTCATAACTTCCGTGATATAATAGTAATGAATTTAAGGTCGTTAAGGAATTTACAATATTATCATAATACGTATAACATAACATATAAAACTTGCACATTATATACAGACACTGATATACATACATACAGTATATACATAAAACTCAGAAATTTATTTTAAAGATTTATGATATTGATCAAAATGACTTCTACTGCACAGTCCTGGAAAATCTTCGCAACCAGAACACATTAACGGAGTATCTTTCCTATCATGTTTAGTTGTACAAATACGGCATCGCTTTTGGGGACGTTTCTTTCGATCTGTGCTTGAAATCTGAACAAGTTTATGGAGAGTTTTAGTTTCGTCTTTTTTACTAATACGAGCAGAAACATTTCTTTATAACTGTCACTATACTCTATAAGTATTTCTTCGGAAGATTTTATAATAAAATCTTTGAACCTAACATATTCACCACCAGCATTTCTATGAATGACAAGACCATTCAAAAGCATTCTAGAAGCCTGAAATGACAAGACGTACGCAGCGTACGTCCTGGTCGCTGATTACTGAAATGAGAGGACGTCCTGGGAGTGAAGAGGTTAATATTCAATTCTGTAGTTTTCTTCACTTGAAAAATATTCAGGGCTTTCTTTTGAAAAATCGGGTCAACCCGAACCCGACTAGCAATCAAACATGAACCGCGGGTTGGGTTGACGTACGAGTATGTTGATGTACCCTTTAATCTCGTTTATCGAGTGTGACTTGATACTCGACATTCGTTTTTTATCACTGAATTTCTTATATCTAGAACCACTGTTTCTAAATTCTAATCTTCATTTTATTTGATTGTATATTTCATTCATTAAATATAGTGAGTATTTTGAGTATTTCTATTTAGAAATAGTCCAAGAAATAGTTTAGAAATAGTAATAAATCTGGAGTGCAAAGTGTTAATACCTTTACATTAAATTAACTTTGTTAAATACCACTTTTAAAATATTAATGAGATTAGGAAAGCATGTGTTCCACGGTAATGATTTTACTAATGTATATTCGCTAATAAACAACTTTAATTTCATTTTTTTTATGAATATTATCCTATATCTTACAAAGAAACAAATTTACCAGACAGTTTTTCGAACAATAACCTCTTATTTCCCACGTGTATCCAAACAGAGTTTTAAACAACAAGTATTTTTTTCAAGTTATAAATCAAGGTATTACTTAATTAGAGATGCACAGATTGTAAATTGTAGATGTAAGCTAATCCCATGTTTTCTATAGAACTTGAGCTATAAATAACGGATTTCGTCTCAGCATGACTTTTTTTTCAAAGCTTCAGTCCTCGTTATTTTTCAGTACCCGCATTCCCCGCATTCATTAATAAAAAACGAATGTTTATGGAAGGCTAATGAGTTTTAACAATTGTTCGTCTTTTTTTGAAACAGGGCGTTTTATTCGCATGCCATAGGAATCGAATGTTGACTCTGATAGGTGTAAACATTAACAGAATGGGCGTAATTTTCGGCACTAATGACAGGTCGCGCTCCGTGCATACATTTTAAAACTATTTTTTTCCTTTCTTTGTTTTTTTTTTTTCTTTTTTGTTTAAGCTTCCGCGTCTGCGACAGCGCTATTTGTTAAACGCGGAAGCACAGTAAAATATTTATAGAAGGACCAATAAATAGAGTCCCTCCCCAGACTGTAATCTATTAAAAGGGATTACTAATTACTTTTACTGTATTAAACGGGATTACTAATTACTTTTACTGTATTAAGGGGACGAAGAAAAAGCTTTGGAATGACGAAAATTGAATGAAGTTTGATCGTGGATTGGGAAGTGTGTAATTAATTTAGGCTATTACTTCTTTTTGCATCTATTGTTTTATGTATTATTGAAAAAAAATTTATTCTAAAAAACAATAACTAAAGTTTTAATAGTGTACGACAAAATTAATCATGAAAACTAGTTTTGTTCGATTTTGAAGTCCATGTTCCTTTTCTTTTGCCGGCATTTCTTCAATATACATTGCTCAAAAAAATTAGGGGAGCAAGCAAAGAAATGTAGAGAACAGTGCAAGATAGCCATGTATGGGCATAAAATGGACAGTACACGAGTATCAATGAGCAATACAGAAAAAAGACGCAAAAAAATATGTAAGGGAGCTTTTATTCTTTGAAAAGATGGAAAGAACATGAAAAGATGGTTTAGGGCAACAATTTGGTTACATGTAAATGATAAAAAAATGTGTTGTTTAGAAATGATGCATGATTTTTAATATGGCGTGTGGTCTCCTCTAACAGCTAAGACTGCTGCACACCTGTTTTCCATGGATGCGATGAGGTTATCGACAAGACTTTGGGAAATACTGTTCCACTGCTCAAGAATTGCAATCTCCAAGTTCCGGACAGTAAACGGAGGCCTTGGTCTCTCAGCAATGCATCGTCTGAGAACGTCTCAAACATGCTCGATCGGATTTAGGTCAGGAGAGTATACTGGTCGTTCCATACGCTGTATTGTTTTAGCTTCAAGCATGTTTTTCACAAGACGAACTGTATGAGGTCTGGCATTATCATGCATGGAAAAAAACGAAATCACTAATTGCTGCAACATAAAATACGACATGAGGTCTCAATATCTCGTCTGTATAACTTCGGACCGTCAAAGTGCCATTCCAAATGATATGCAGACCCGTACGTCCACCTATGCTGATTCCAGCCCATAGCATCAACCCACCTCGTCTATAATGTGATCTTTCACGAACGAATGTGTGATTATTTTGAGAGCCACTTTCTTTCCATGCCAAAACACATCAGCTGTCACATCCAGACTGAATCGGGACTCGTCTGTAAACAGAATTTGACTCCAACAACGTTGCCTCCAAACTCGATGTTCAGTTGCCTACCTTGTTTGGGCCGCAAAGTTGCTCGAGATCAACGAAATACAAACCATTGGCTTACGTGCATAGAGACCACCCTGATGAAGCCTATTTCGGACTGTTTGGCTGAATACTCTTCGTCCTGTGGCCAAGAACAACTGTGTTTGCAGCAGAGTAGCATTGCCCGTTCCGTCTCGACGAGATGATAACAGGATATGTCGGTCATCAGTTTCTGTGGTAGCACATGGCCGACCTTGCCCTTGTCGGTGTCTATCATTCCACGTGTCTTGGAACCGATTCCACAGCCTTGCATTGACACTTCTTGCAACCCCCAACAGCGTTCGCTACACTTCGCTGTGTTTCCCCAGATTCAACTGTCCCGATAACACACCAAGCTATGGATTTCGTTAAATCACATTGTTGTGACATTTTCAAGTCATCTTTTCTCAAAACAGAAGCTGAGCAATTGAATTTTACAACTGAGACAGTGAAACAGACGTTTCTGCAAAATCCCGATTTCTACACTTATCTCCTTTTTTTATTTTTTGACGTCATAAACTTTAATTTGCATATGAAGGTTTTTTTTATCTGTTTTCTACTACGTTTTAAATTATGAATGTTTTATTTTACGTTACTTGTCGGTGTAAATATTTGCATAATTTTGTTAAAACCATGTGCTCCCCTAATTGTTTTCAGCAATGTAATACTTATTACGTTATCTCTCGACTATACCTAAAAATATATGTGTAAAAAATGTAATTTTACTGTTTTAAGGGGACCAAACAAAAGGTTTGAAATAACGAAAATTGAATGAAGTTTGATAGTGGATTGAGAATCCAGTAATTAATTTAGGCTATTAATTCTTTTGGTATCTATTTATTTATGTTTTATAGAAAAAAATGTTAAATTTTAAAAAAACAATAACTAAAGTTTTAATAGTGTACGACAAAATTAATCTTGCAAAATTAGTTTTGTCATGATTTTGAAGTCCAAGTTCCCTCCTTTTTTTTTTTTTTTTTTTTTTTTTTTTGGTGGACATTTCTTCTATATACTGCTTATTACGTTATTTCTCGATTATACAAAAAATATAAATGTAAAATATGTAAAAAATTGTAATAAAAAATTCAAGTTCACTGAAATTTGATCCTGTTTTTTGTTATAACTTAAAATTTTTTGTTTGTTTGTTTGTTTGTTATAGATGTAAATATGCAAATCCGTTAAGTTGTTGAAAAGTTGTCCTGTCAAAAACGCTAGACAAAAGTGCTTTGAGAGAATAGAGTTTAAAGTTTTGCCTTCACAGATATCGCACGTCTGTGCGTTTCAACATTTACAACTCGTACGATGGTAATTTTAGGACTTTTCTGGACTGCGTAGCAGCTGAACAAACTATCACTTAATCGAGTTGATGACTGAAAATCTGGGATTACTTACGGCTCAATTAACATATTGAAATGCAACTGGTCTGCCAAATTGTATCTTGTGGAAACCACTTGCAGACCCAATTTTAGTGGTAGATTGGTAGGTTTACCATTGGGTTTTCCTGCACCCAGTTCTCCATGTTTTCATATCTTTGGGTGCAGGAAAAAACAATGGTAATTCTACCAATCAACCACTAAAATTGAGATTGCAGGTGGTTTCTACCAAGGTATGACATGACAGATCAGTTGCATTTTAATATGCTAAATGATCTAAATAATCCTATTTTTTCAGTCATCAACTCGATGAGGTGATGTTTGTGCAGCAGCCTCTCGGTCTGTTCTTATCGGATCAACTGCACGACATTGTTAAAGGTTCAAACATTATAAAATAATTATAATAATATTGATAATTAAATTTTTTCCTCATTCAAAATCTTTCTGATCCCCCTAAAACAATCAAAATGATATTAATTGTTGTCATTTTTTTTAAAGGTGCGTTTGTAATTATGTAAATGCGTAGCACCTATAGTCGTCGTTCGGCCCGTCTGTCTGTCCATCCGTCCGTATATAACAGGGAGAAAACTACACAAGCGAATGACCTGAAATTTTAAAGATATAATTGCTGCAAAATTTTGTCATTTCAAATTTTATGAAAATCAGATGTATAGTTTAATGACAGGGACAGTCAAAAGTTTTCCGTTACAGTGCAGCGAATGGGAAAAAATTATTTCAAGTGCATCTTAATGATGTTACAGCCTTTCGAACAGAATGATATTGATATGCACTTATGAATGTACTAAAATATACATTCAGTACAATATGAGGTGCAAAAAATATTTATAAAACTAGTTATAGTACAAACTCACCTCATTTGCACGTTTAACGTGCAATTTCCAACTTGCTTATTTGTGCAAAGAATGAAAAACAATGTTTAGAATAACATTTCATTTCCTTCTCTTTCAGTGCCACTTGGAACTATCGTAAATGTCTGCAAAATGCTGTTCGAATCCATTGCTATGACACCAGAGAGGTGGACATACAATCAGCTGTCGACGTTATTCCACACGACAGAGGTTTTTTATGCAGGAATCACTGGATTTATACTTGCAACGGTGCTGCAAGTATATCAACTGAGCAGATGATGGTTGCTCTCCTAACCACAATGGTAGCAGTGTTTTTACAAAGGACAGTTGTTGGCGATTCTCTGTGAATTTTATTTTTGATCATATCATCATATCAAGTGATTCTTCGTTTATCAATTCATTCCAAAGACTTTTTTTTTATTCATTATTTGAATAACGTAAATATTGTAGAATGGAGGATTTTATTTAAAGATCGTTAGTCATTTTTGTATTTTTTTACTTTAATTGGCTGGACATGATTAAATTTAAGATTTAATTATTTCTAGGAAGTCGGTTTCTTTCTGTTTTGGTTTATTTAAGTCTTTAGAAATGTTTTAATTCAGTTGATAAAATTGTTATTATTTTTTTTTCGGTGCAAAATACTACAAATTCTGTTGAAATTTGCATTCGGGTTGTACCTAGGAAGTCAGTTTTTTTCTGTCTTATTTTGGTTTGTTTAAGTCTATATAAACGTTTTATTAACTTGATATTTTTCTTTGTATGTATGTGTGTGAAATGCTGCGATTTCTGTTGAAATGTGCGTTTGTGTTGCGTATCGTAAGCTAGTAACAGCTCATCACAATTGTCTCAGTATTACAATTGACTTTATATCCAAACTTCTCTTAATGCACGAACTATATTGCAAAAACATTGAAATTACATTAGAAGTAGTAACTTTGTTGTATATAAAAGTATTTACAGTTATTCAAGTTACAGAAATCTCAATCTTGATATTAACAACAGAAAAACTTGTCTAATTGCAAGAATTTACAGATACGCGTATTTTAGTGTACTTTACATACAAAAAAACAATAATTTGACATTAGTTTTCATACATAAAATATAAATAATAAAACATAATTATTCAAACCTTATAACAAAGTCCTAAACCTAAAAACTTTTTTATATTATGTACACCATAGTTTCTTCTTGAGAATTTCTTGAATATGTTTTTTTTCCTTCCAAAATTCCCATATTTCACAATATCTATTCCGAATTTTTTGGGGTTTTCTTTTGTTTCAAAATTTATGCAACTCTAATCATACATGAGTCAAATAAAACTAAATAACAACGACAAAAAAATGTTTTAAAAATCTCATTGAAGATAACATAAATTCATTTCTCCAGCCGATATCTACTCATCGCCTGGGGTTAAAACGTTCGCTATACGAGTTCAATCAGTGTGAGCGACAGAATGTGACCTAGATGATTGGTACCTACTACTTAGATAAACAATAAAATATTGCTGTTGAATTACGTAAAGCAAAACAAGAACAGCAACTGGTGAATTGTAAATATTTGACAAATAAACGGTCGCTTAAACTTTATATGTCATTCTTAATTCTTTCAATACTTTAGCCGAAGGCGACTTCAAAATCATTCTGTTTATCATGTTAAAAATGGCTCCACTATTATCGTGAAGCATGTATGTTTCATGCTGCAGCCTTAAAAATACTTCGCAGTTTCTGACCTTGAAAAATCTATTGTTTTCTTATGTATATCTTTTGTCATTCGATAAAAATAACTGTAGTCTGCAAAACTGTAAAATCTATATGACTTCAGGCGCTAAGAAACTATACATCAAGGTGCACTTATTACGTATCGAACATGCTATAGATGTATAATACAACGTCGTGAGAAATATTTCTCAAATTATTCAATGCATTTATGCATGTTACCTTGTGTTCCCTTTATGTTCCAAATTATGAAATAAGAAAATTTTCGTCTTCTAAAGTATTTTTCCTAAATTTTTGAAAATTCTTTAGAAGATTTACACAATCAATTAATAAATTTCAGAAGGATATTACCAATTAAAAGTAATGAACAAAATATTTATTTATTGGGTTTTTGTAGAATATTTATAACTCCACTCAAATTTTTTATATAAAATATTTTTTAAAGTATTTTATAGAATTAGGAAATGTATAAATATAATGCCCTTACAATTGAAATATAGTAATAATTAAGGACTGAAACTTTGCATCCCCCAAACTTCCGACATCAAGAAAGCTAAACAGATGCAAAAGAAAGGGAAATCATCCTTTTAAAACATTTTTGTTTTTGTGCAACAAATAAAATTTTTGGAACAAGATTAAGTAAAGCATCTTTAAATCATTGAAAGTTGTGATACTGCAAATCGATGTAATAAATTAATTTTATAACAATTTTTTTTAATGGTACGCTAAAGTACCGTCGGGACATAAAGGGTTAAATTATATAACATGTATAAAGAAAAACATTTGAAATATGGCGTATATAATATTTAAGTGGCTGTGAATAATCCGCAAGAAATAGAATACAATTTTCCCTACCCTCCTTCTTTTATATGAAATTTTGATTTTCTTTTAATACGTTTCCACACAAATTTTTATTTTGAATCAGAGAGAAAGATAATATTTTCCAGAAAATCCGTTGGTAAAGATCGTATTATTCTTTTATGGTGAAATTTTAAGGAAATCAAAATAGTCTAGGAGTAATTAGAATCATTTAGTAAAACAAATTTTGTACGTGGTATAATCATATATATAGATATCTAATTAAAATCCCATGTTTGAAATTAAATTGAAAAATAAATGAAAAAAAAATAAAGAATGAAAAATAACGATGAATTTGCCATGGATTCTTGAGAGGAGTTTTAAAAGCACAATTCATTATCAAGATATGTTATTTCGTCGAATATTATCGGCATATGTCCTAAACATAACAATATTAAGCTTCTTATAATATATCGAAAACTCCAAGGTAATTGAAATATATTAAGATAATCAAGAAATGAATTATAAATTAAGCATTTTGTATATATATTACCATTTACTATTAGTGTGTATGTTATTATTTATAGTGTCCTCTTTTAGAACAACTTACTATATCTGAATTTTTTTTAATTATATATAAATTATGTCTTCAAATTATCTAAAAAATATTTGCTGCTGAAATTAGAAATCTCAGCTAGAACTGTAAGCATATCTCTGTTTAAGATATTTTACAGTAAAGTATTTTGTTAAATTACATTATTCTTAACAATAAAGGAAAAAAATCCCTGCTATACGCAGCCAGCACACGGAAGTTTTAGAGACATCCAGGGGGGGGGGGGTCACATTCAGGATAACGAATATCACCTAGATGGTTTAAAGTATCCTGAAGAAAGTCACTGGATAGCCTGTAGGTATCCAAATGTCCCACCTATTGGCCTCCTGTGCATGACATTTTGTGACATTTTCTGAACAATTACATTATAAAATAATACGCCAAGAACCAATGTAGAAGTTCAATATCACAATCTACAGGCTTTTCTAAGGAAAATGTAATTGGATAATTTAATCTCCGTGTCCTCTGGATTTGTAATGGGGTAGTTTCTTATAGGATATAGCAGCTACAGGATTTGTAGGATGATTGTAGGACATCCGGAGGACGATTGTGGTTGTATGACAGTTTTATTTTTGTCTGTGATCCTAGTTGATTAATTGAGATTATTTAGAAAGAAATGTGATTTTCTTTTAAATTTCATTTGAAGGGAACTAGTTTTGAATTTTTTATATTTTTCCATCTATATTTTATATGCTGTTATTTGTATTATTTATATTGATGTAAAATTTAAGTATTGTAAAATAAAACGTTTTATTTATTTAGATTCTTGTTCAGACTTATGCTTTGTTCGCGACATAATTAATACATCTGAACAACAGAAGTTACGGTTATTAAAATTTGCTCTCCGCTTATCAATTGATACAACGAAGCGCCCCTTTAAAACAAAATACAAGGCTTATATAAATGGTTTCTTTGCGTCATTGTAACCAAGCTAAGTGACATGTATGCAAATGGATAGTATGATGCAAAGAAACCATTTACATAAATTTTACTTACAACGTTGAATAGCGTGACACAAAAGATTGAAATAAATACATTTCAATGCATAATGCAGAGATACAATGAAAGTGATATATTTAATAGTGTATTGGAAAATTAAAAATGTTGTTTAGATGTGTAAATATATTTGAACCAAATCAAAAATAATTTAAATTGAATTTTAAAATAAACCTTTTAAAGCCACATCAAGGCGTCACTTAAATTTTATATCATATCTTTTAAAACTCATATTTTGAATTTATGAGAGATGTGGATGAAAAAGCATCAGTGGATACAGTTTTATACATCTTTTCATGGTGAACACAACTTTTGCACATGCAAATAGAACAAAAATAAAATGATGAAATAAATAACACAAATATATATTTTTTAATTAGCACAGCGTCACTGAAAATTCGATATCATTATTTTTAAAATCCGTATTTAAAATTCTTAGAGCCATAAGTTAAAGTGTTGCGTCACAAACTTTTAAATCGTTAAGGGTTTTTGTATTGGTGTTCTCTAGTGTACATATAGTATTTTTTAACCTGAAAAAATGTTCTAGATTTTTATTTTTATTTTTGTTTATTTATTTTTATTTATTTATTTATTTTATTTTATTGAAAAATCCGGTTAATACCAGAAATAATATTACTATTTTCGACATATTCTTGGTTCCGTGAATATGGGAATAAGCAAGATTCTACTGTAATCGAAACAATTCACAACGTAATTTGAATTTTCTATAGTGATTCGTTATTCGCATACAATTCTTAGAGTTTTCTTACCTTTGTTTACCTTCATTGTTAAACACAAGGCCATGTACAATAGAATTCCCAGCTCTTTTAAAATAATATTTATCCCTATCTAAATACGGCACGAGAATCGTGTATTTACCCTTTTTTCATTCTAAGGAACAAATATTTTGACTTTAAGTAATCCTTTCTTTATCTTACTTAGTGAAGGGTTTCAAAATTACAAAGCATTTGGATGAAACGTGAAATTTGCTAGACTATCTTTTGATTCAAGATATCAATCAAATGCTTTTGAAGATGGAATGCTTTTCAACCATTTTTCTTTTCATATACACGACCTTGGTATATAAAAAGAAGATGCATATTTTCAGACCCGTTCATCCCTACCTTTTTCTTGTACCATTTCGGAGTTTTATCGTATTTCATCTCTTTCCAAACTATCGGTGAACTAAGGCTCAGGGGCAACTTGAGTGAACTCTGTGTTTGAACCTCTGTTGTTTGATTATTTTCGCGATACGACACTTTGAAACTGAAATTTTAATACATTTTTTTTTTCAATTTAAGAGGTCAGTAACTTTAAATCTACAGAAAAAATACGAAATTTGTTTTATTCAGTTATATTACAATTTACTTGATTTGTAATATTTTGAACGAAACAGTATTCAAGATCTTTATAATTTAAGTAGACTCGAAAGGGTTGTAATAGCGAAAATTGACTGATTTTTAATCTTGGATTATAAACACTGTAAAACATTTAAACTATTACTTCTTTTTGCATTTATTTATTTATGTTTCAGAGTAATAAAAAAATATTTGTTAAATTGTAAAAAACAATATCAAAAGTTTTAATACAGTGCGTGCCAAAAGTTTATAAACAACAGAATTTTTTTAATTTTCAAATTTAACCCTAGATCTACCGGGAATTTTATTCAAGTTTTAATAAAACGTTCTACACCAGAATTTTTATTTAAAACTATTTAACTTATTTATTTACCTTATTTTTGTCTGGTTTATATACTTAGTTTATTTTAAAGAAATTTCTGGTTTGAATGAATATTTTGTATGTACCTGTCGGGTCCAATGGACCCGTCTGGTAGACGGAGGGTTAAAAAGAAGAGTAACTATTTCAAAACTATTTATAATTATAAATAATAGCAAGACAATAATAATACTATACACAAATAATGTTACACAACCATAGACTTTGTGAGAAAAATTAAAACTTAAATTTGACTGTCCCAAAAGTTTATAGACAACTCAATTTTTCTCCTTTAACGTTCAAATGTTTCAGCCGTTTGTTCTAATTACTTCAAAAACTCGATAAGGCATACACAAAACAAGAGTTTTAAGAAGTTCTGACTTTAAAGAAAATCAACTTCGTTCAAATTGCAGCTTTATATCTTGAACCGTTGCAAATTGACGCCTTTTAGCGTATACGTTTCTAGCTAATCTTCCCCAGAGGTTCTCTATTGGGTTCATGTCAAGACAAAGGGCTAGTCAGTCCATAAAAGTCACTTGGTTTTGTCTAAACCACTGCATTGTAGAGATGGAGACGAGAATGGAGCAATGTTCTTGCTGGTACATCCATTTCCACCCCCCACCCCTAGCAACTTTCCAAATGGAAGTAACTGTACTTCAAGCCTTTTCCGATAATCTTCGAAACATTGACGACCTTTCAAAAAAGCAATATAGGTTGTTCCATTATAAGAAAATGCTGCCCATATCATGAGTGAACCCCCTCCTTGTTGTCTACTAAAATAAGTTCGTGAATCCTTGCGGATATCGGGCCATTAATATGACCAACCATCGGGGCCATCTAAATTGAGTTTCTTTTCGTCACTGACAAGAACACTCAACCATTCATCTGACTAATTCCTGTGATTTCGAGTCCACTGAACACGAGTACCTTTATTTCGTTTTGTAAACTTTGGCGAACGACGCATTTTGCGAAAATCAAGAAATGTACAGTCGTGGGAAAAAAAAAGTAAACACCCCCTACTAACTCCTCAACAAATCATCGTAGATGAAAGTTACTGGTACCGAACGAGTGAAAATAAAGTCTACTTTTAAATGACGTATATAAAATTTTCTTAGGGGGTCATCTACATATTAAAACGAACCCAAACTTCATTTTTTTCAATGGCAATACCCGATTTTAACGAGATATTTCAAATCTTCGGTCCAAACTATGCCTAGACACCAAATTTCAAGTTAATTGAATGATAAGTTTTTGAATTATAAACATTCAAAATTGAGTGCTTCTAATGTTAAATTACATTTTCATATTTTTATTTATATCTCCTGAAATTATGCTCTTAATGTGCTAATTTTTTTTTTTTTTTTTTTTTTTTTTTTGTTTTTTGTAGGAATAATACTAATATACCCAAACTTAAATACGCTGAATTTGCAATTTTTATAATTTTTTGATATGAATTATGCATTATGAAATTAATATTCGAAAAAATTATGAATTGGAACCTACAATTTTTTTGATGGATTTAGATTTATTAAGTCCTGCTTTATGGAAAACCAAAATTTCACATTTTTCTTTCAAGTAGTTTTCAAATTATGCTTAAAAAAAGGCAAAATGATGGTTTAAGGGGCCGTCTATGATGGAAGCGAGTAGACATTTTGAAATTTATTCTACTGTACTGTAATCTAACAAGCTTCATTGACTCTTTGAGTGGCGCTTAAGCTGCCTTGATCAAGAAAGGGGCTCTCTCGGTTAACAATCGAGTATGGAACTTCAATTTGGATACAGCCCTTAAAATACGCTCGTTGTAAAATAATTAATTTCTCGGAAACCTACCGTACGAATTGCATAAAAATTTGTTTTTAGATTAATTGAAGGGTGTAGAGTTCATTTATGCTGTCAGAATTGTGTACTGCTATTGAAAAAAACAAAGTTTGGGTTCGTTGTAATATGTAGATGGCCCCCTAAGCAAATTTTATATACATCATTTAAAGGTAGACTTTATTTCCAATCGTTCGGTACCAGTAACTTTCTTCTACGATAATTTATTGAAGAGCTAGTAGGGGGTGTTTACTATTTTTTTCCACGACTGTACTTGCTAGCAGCCGTCGATGTGCCGCGAACATTGGTACTGAAACATTTACTTCCACAGAAACTAATCGTACACACATGTTCTGTGTTGAAATTGATGTAAAAATTTCTGTGTCTTATCATTTAGTTGTTTTCTTTGGTCGTCTAGAATGGGATTTTCCTTCAGATTGTCACTTTTTGACATAATTCGGTAAATACCAACACTGCGGCATCCAGTTTTTCTTGAAATGTCCATAACTTTCCATCCATGAGACTTTAAACGATAGATTTCCAAAATTTCCTTTTTGGAAAACTGCACATTGCAAGGCATCTTTGCAATCAGTTGGAAACGGAAAGACAGATTAGATTTTATCTCAGGTAACTATTGCGTCACAAGTACATGACCTTGGAATATGCAAATTTCGGACATCAGTACTTAAATCAGACTTAAACGCCGGTTATCTATATATTTTTGGAGAACATTTTTTTCTTTTTAATTTTTTATATTAAATCTATGACTGCTAAAAGTTACTTGAGTATTCTATTATTTTTATTTCATCATTATAGTATATTTTCATAATTTATTTCGTTTTTTTTACTCGTTTAGTTAGCTCTTACATTAAAAAAAAAAAAAAAAAAAAAAAAAAAAAGGTTGTCTATAAACTTTTGGGACGCACTGTAGTGTGCGACAAAATTAATTCTACAGAATTAGTCCAGAGTCCGAAACGGGATCGCGCATCATAAATTGAAAAAAGAAAGACAAAGAAAACTTGACAGATGCTATTTATGTAACAAAAATAGCAGTCTAAGTTTCCTAAAGTATTTTACAATGCTCTAAAAATTAGTTTGAAAGATAATTCAATTATTATTGACAGGATATAAAAAAAATATATATATTCTAATTTATTCTGAAGACTTGGCGCGGTCAGTTTAGTGACATGAAAAAAAAAACCACGGGAATCCGTCGTTTATAACCTCTCTTTCTGTTTCACTCCTTCTTCAGAATTGCTAGAAAACAGAACTCATGTCTTTCTACCATAGTTGTACAATGACATATTTTAAAAGAATAAGAATTGTAATTTTCGAATATTTCTGCGAGAGGTTGGTTATAGAAAATAAATTTGCGATTTTAATAGGTTATCAGGCACAAGGAAACCACGAAACGTCGTCATGGGAAAGGATTTAGGATTAATAGTTATTTCTATGTAAGAAAATATTTTTCAGAGACCTTAGTAAATTAATATTGTAGCAACTTTAAGATACTGTTTAGAATTTTCTCTTGGTTGTTTTCGTTATCGGGTTCCGGCTCTGATGATACAAAATGGTTCGCGCTCCGGTGGGCACAGATTTCAAATCGCTGCACTACGGAAAACGATCCCGAGTTCATCTCTAATCGCAGCCAAAATGCATGCTGAAAAGTTAAAGGGGGGGGGGGAGCAGAAAACCATTAGAAAGCTAACCGAGATTCAAATGTTGTAAGAGCAAAAAAATCAAATTGTTATTCAAAAACGCCATACATTACATAGGACCTTTAATTCTTAATAAAAATAACTGTTACCTATTGCTTTAAAATAAGAACCGACCGAAACAGGTTTTTAAGACAAAAACCGAAACCGGATTTCGGTAACCTTTCTATTTTCGGCCGAAAACAAAAATCTCTTAAATTTTTTAAAGTAATTAATACATACATAAATATACGTAATTATTAATAATTCTACGTGTTTATACATAACTATTAATTAATTATACGTGTAGCCCAAGTTGGCTCTCTGTGTCTCTGACCAAAACCGACCAATTTTGATATAAAATAAAATGTAATTAGTAATCCATCAATGACACAGAAGGATTTTCTAATTATACGAATTTCATATCATTAAAAATGTTTTAGGTATACATACCTCGGTTTATCTTTTATAATGATACCTGTAAATGATCGGCTGTTATACAGAACTTTCTCAAAGAGTATTCGAAGCACTTCTGGGATTTCAAACTAAAAAATTTATATTACTGTTAAGTCTGAAGCTTTTGGCGAGTATAAGAAAAGCGTCTTCAAAATTTAGTTCTATTGGCATTGCTTTCTTTATAATTGCACTCATATTTTGAGTCAGTATGACTGATAATTATAAACAGTGTAGTTATACAAGTAAAATCTGAATTTAAAAAATCAAAAAACCCGAAAGCGAACGAATTATTTCTCATCAATGTGAAACTATTTTTTCATATTACTTACCTATTTTTTTTATTATTATTTACTTATATTGATGAATTTTAAGTTGTATTTAATTGTTAGTTCCTATCTATAAACACTGTTTTCATGAGGCCTATAGATGTCTATGAAGGTTAGAGTTGCAGTAAAGCTAGAGATCTTACGTATACAACTTCCAGATTGGTTCTGTAATATTTAAACGGAGCTTCTGACTGTAAAATAGTCAATGAAACATCGTCTTCATTTTGAAAGACCTATCCAATGATATGCCACTCAGTAGGGTGCGTAAAAAAAAATTTCGTCTCTACCGCCATTTTGTATTTTACGGCCGCCATTTTGAATTTATAAAAACAAAACCTAGCCTATAACCATCGGACGGTTAAGACGAATCGATAGAGACCCCATTCATTAAAATCCATCCAGCCGTTGGGATGTTTCGAGGATATAAAGAAATCCACATACCCAGATACGCGTGAAACACATAACCTTTCTTGGCAGTCGGATAATAGAGAGTGTCTCATTTGAACTGAGACATCTCAAATCCATGAGTAATGTTGAAATTTTCCAAAGGAAAAACCGATATTTTTGGTAAACAGATAGTTTCGGTCTGGCCAAATAGTCAGCAGCATTTTCGCCGAAACTCGGATTTTGGGCCGAAAACGAAAACAAAACCGAACTTTTGGTCGATCCCTTTCTAAAATTTGTAGTAGAGTTGAGAATTAGTGACCTGGGAATTCAAAGAGAGCGTTGGAAAGTGTATTGTTTACCTATGGATAACGCATTCATTAGTTTTAAATACTGTGAATCAAATGCCTATGTTAGAATAACATGGCTTTGAAAAAATTGAGATCATTAGAGGGAAACCATTGCGCTGCGGTCATTTTAATAATTTGAATAAAAACTCATGGATGAAGTAATGATTAGGGAATAAAATAACATGCGTTTAAAATCAAAGTACTTCAAATGAAATGGAAAAAAATAATGAAGCAATAAATAAACATTTTTGTTGCTTCTCAAGCCATTTTGATAACAAATAACGCTTTTTCACAGGTAATTAGCGGACATTGCGTGAGTTAAACTTTTCAGTCCAAAGGTTAGGAAATAAGTCTAAGCAGATATATATACGTCTGTCTTGACCCACTCATGCGTGAATTAATTTTAATTGAATTAAAAAAATATTTTCAACTTTAAATGAGTCCTTAAGACCATGTATTGCTCCTTCTTTTTTTTTCTTTTTATATTTATTACAAAACTAGCAGTCCACGTGTCAACCCATAGACGCCTTCTTGGTAAAATAAACAAAAATGTAATATCCTAAAAGTATAAATGTAATATATATATATAACATAATTTTAATTGCCACTGATCAATCTAAAATTTCTCAATTTCCAGTTGATTATCCCACTAATTGGGAATTAACGGAAAATCTCTTATCTAACAATACTATTAACTTCTTAGATCTTAAAATTACAATAAAAGACAACAAAACAATAACTGATTTATATGATAAACGTAAAGAATTTAAATTCAAAGTTAATACATTTACAAATTTTAAATCTTGTCTTCATCATTCTGTATATCGAAATATACTATTTAATCATTTATATAGAATAAAATGTTTATGTTCTTCTCATCTAATTAACAATAATATTAAAAAACTAATTTATGATGCATTAAATCATGGTTTTCCAAAAAAATTCATATATTCATTAATATACAATTAGTACTTACATGATCTATATATATAAAAAAAAATAACACATGCGTAAACAAAATTAAAAAAAAATTATAAAATAAAAAAAATATTTATAAAAAATTAAAAATTGTAAAATAAAAATAAACAATTACTATAGGATGGTTGGGTGGGTAGATGTTATAGTACGGAGGAGGGTGGTGTTGTCTGGATAATACGCAATGGTTAATTTATATAAAAAAATGGGGCTTTTGTATTATAACTACATTTTTAATACGTATTTTATATGGATGTTGATTTGATGTTTTATATGTAATTGGTGACTTTTCCTCTTTTTTTTTTATTTTTTTTATATTAAATTTAACTTATTTAACCAAATTCAATATTAACTTATTTTTAATTTAGTCTACTCAGGACAATGTCATATTAATTAATAATAGTATACCAACTTTTTAGTGATTTGCATATTGGTTTATTTGATTAATTGATGTTATACTGTATGTATTAAAATTGGGTAAATAGTTTTTATTATTATTATTATTCCTTTATACTATTTAATATTGCTTTATTTTCAACATTGTATTACATGATTATCGGTCTATATGTTTGATTGGCACAATCATATTTCTTTTTAGCTTTTTTATGACTAATATAAGGATAATTCACACATATATATGTGATCTTTAGGCTATTTGGAATTTTAGTATCTGACAATCTTATATAAACATCTATTTTTATTGATTTATTTTATAATTTATTTAATTATTTATTAATTTTTTTTCTATCCTGTTCATTTTTTATATGTAAAGCTAATATTAAGACTATTATATTTTTATAATATATAATTTATTTTATTTTATAGCATATAGCCTATATTCTGTATATTATCAAGTTAAAAAAGTTTTTTAATTTCTCAGTGTAGATTTAATGGTATGGTAATAGAATATATTGTATTAACATTTAATATATTTAAAAAAAAAATTCTGAATAATGAAATACAGTGTTTATATTGGGATGTGTGTAGGAATGCAGTTGTTATACATTTTAATTCATTAGCATGTATTAGGTTCTACTTACTGTGACATTTGTATAATCATAATGGTTTTTAAATATAATTATAAATGGCAGCACCATAAATTTTATTTTTTAAATAGCCTATATTAAAGTCATAATTTTAATTTTTTACACAAGGTGGTAATTAACGGTGAATATTGGCAATGTTGTAAAATTGTTATTATACAATTTAAAATTGTTTTTAGGTATTATAAATAATGTAATTATTTTATATTTATATTATATTAATTATATTTATCACAATATTTCAACATGAATTAACTGACTCCATAGCTTTTAATTTCTGTGTTAACTTAACTGTTTTATTCACCTTAATCTTATCATGCTTTTTGGATTCCATGTGCGGGAATATATTTTGAAAATCTACTGGGAATTAATACGGTACGTTTTTGTAAGATTTCTATTCTATAAATTAAATATTTAATGGGTTGTAGTTTTTTCCATTTCATGCCATTTGATAATGTTCTGTATTCATCTTGAAACTATTATTTTGATTATATTGGTTGTTTGAGTATAGGGGAAAAAACTTTTCAGCTTATAGCTTTTTCCCACAGAAAACAACCGATTTGCTTATATCATTGAATTCTGTACTCTTGAAAACGTAATTCAATATATAAGTTTTTCAATTTTTTTCGGAATCCATATTCTTCTTTTTTTCTTCCATGTTAATTCTTGTAATTAGGTATACGGTACTTTATTTTACACATACAGTTCTATATTGTTGGTTTATGGCATGTAGTCAATCATTTACAATACTGCAGTTTATAATGATGGTCGGTAATGTTTAATTAATGGTTATATATATATATATATATATACATATCTTTTTTAACCATTTGGAAAAATGGTTATTGTCCTCGTCAGGGTAGGAAATCAAAATCATATCTGAAGGTTTTTATTAGTTTAATCATCATTTTATTCGTTTTCTGATTGGTCTATACAGTAATCTGTATTTCCCTTTACTTTCAACAGAGATGGACAACAGAGTGTTGCCACTATGACAAAAAAGTAATAAAAACTACAAAGAAAAATTAATAACTCAGAAACAAATTGAGATGCAGCTTTCAAACAAATTGCATTTAAAAGTACATTTTTTTCTCTATACGACGATATAAAAAGTAATATTGTGGGATGTTTAGAAGTTTAAGAATGAAATTTCATTTAAAATTGGCCGTCAGATTTCATGGAAACGATGGAAAAGCCTTTTTCCGAACAGCCAATGAAATGCTTGCATAATACGTAATTTTCAGGCGGATAATACGTACGAGTCGCAGGCGATTTCTGTCGCTTGCAATCTTTACGTGTAATAACACTATTAATGTTTAATTCATGGCGTATGTAATGTATGATCAACTTCGTGCTATTTTTCATGTCTTAAATTTTAGTCTTTGAAAAAATCATTTTCCAAATGGTCGTTGTAATTTATTAAATTGCATATTTTTCTATTTATTAAATCTGAACTCTTTTTAAACATTCAATGTTTATATTGAAAATCACGCCTTCATTACTGCAATTCATGACTTTTCCAAACTAGTCGGATGTACCAGTCCCAAAACTTTCTTCTATCTCATACAGGTTAATGTTAATCCTTCAAAATTCGCTACTACAGTGCCAAAATTAAATGGCTATCTATGCTCATCATGAGGATTCTAAACAGATAAAATTCCATGCATTAGTTCTTGAGATATGACTATCGCTGAAATCGTGTAAACCCAGCAAAATACAGCATAGCAGCGCCACCTATTGGGCGATTTACACCAGAACCTAATCATCGCCAACTTATGTCAACGTCTAACTGAATATGAAGTTTGGGGGGAAAATTTGTTTGGGGAGTTTTGAGATAGAACTATTGCGAAAATCGGTAAAAATCCAGCATAGCAGCGCCACCTATTGGGCGATTCACACCAGAACCTAATTAGCATCAACTTGTGTCAACGTCTAACTGTATCTGGAGTTACATGAAAATGCGTGCATTAGTTCTTGAAATTGAGCTTTTGCGGAAGTCATGACAAATGCAGCATAGCAGTGCCACCTGTAGAGCGATTTACACCAAAACATAATCAGTAGCAATATTAATCAAGTTATACTTGAATCTGAAGTTTGATGAAAATTCGGTCATTAGTTCTTGAGATAGAGGGACTGAGAAAATTGTGCAAAATGCAGCACAGCAGCGCCACCTATTCAGTGATGTACACCAACAGGTAATCAGCATCATTTCATATCAAGGACTAACTGAATCTGAAGTTTGATGAAAACTCGTGCATTAGTTCCTGAGATACAGCTATTCAGAAAATCGTGCAAAATGCAGCACAGCAACGCCACCTATTGGGCGATTTACACCAACAGGTAATCAGCATCATTCCATATCAAGGACTAACTGGATTTGAAGATTGATGAAAATGTGTGCATTAGTTCTTGGGATAGAGATATTGCGGAAATCGTGTATACCTTGCAAAACGTAGCAGAGCAGTGCCATCTGTTGGGAGATTTACACCAAAACGTAAACACCACCAATCCATATCAAGGACTAACTGAATCTGAAGTTTTATGAAAATCCGTGCATTAGTCCTTGAGATAGAGCGATTGCGGAAATCGTGAAAAATGCAGCATAGAAGCACCACCTGTACGGCGATTTGCACCAAAAACTAATCAGCACCAACTTCGATCAGGGACCACCTGAATATAATTTTTTATTAAATTCTGTGCATTAGTTCTTGAGATAGAGCGCCTACAAAATTTGTGCCACATACATACAGACAGACTCACAGACAGACATTTTGTAAAAACATGTTTATCTGGTTCTCTGTATACATGTTTATCTGGTATATAAATTTCAGTATGTTTAAAAGTATGATATCATTAAAATACAGAGCAAACGATTTTTCCCCCATAGACCATAATGTAAGGGAATTCTTTTGGGTGTCTCTGTAAATGAACCGTAAAGGCTATAGACTTCATTTACAATACAAAACATACCATAGTGATACCCAATAACATCTAAGAATTTCATTCCAATCGGACTATATTTATATCCAAAAATATTTTTGACCAGGATTTCGGGTCAAATACTCCACTGTGCGTCGCACAGTAGAGTAAAATCACATAAAAAAACCAATGGCTTTTAAACGCGTGGAGCTAGAGACTTGAAATTTGGACCACAAATACACTTAACTAGACAAGTGAATGGCTTTGTTTATCAGTTTGATCAGATCTCATTTTAAAATAAAAGAAAAAAAAAATCTTTTTTTTTTTTTTTTTTTTTTAATGTTAACAAAAGTCGTCTACCCCAGGTTCTTATGACCAACTGTTCGTGAGATATGGCTCTCGTTGATTGCTAGATATATGAAGGAAATAACAAACTTTTAACAAAACTTTTATTTTTTATGTATGTTATTTATGGTCAATTTTTTTTTTTTTTTTTTTTTTTTTTTTTTTTTTTTTGTTCAATAGTACTACTGAAAGAATTAATTTTTTTTTCAAAATTTAGAACCAAAATTGAATATTGAGCATCAAAATATACGTAGGAAGTTAGAAAATAAAATAAATATACATTTAAAAACTTGCGCGAATTATTATTGT
Source organism: Maratus speciosus (assembly GCA_963932465.1). Taxonomy (NCBI): domain Eukaryota; kingdom Metazoa; phylum Arthropoda; class Arachnida; order Araneae; family Salticidae; genus Maratus; species Maratus speciosus. The sequence continues at coordinate 594,586,129 of OZ010788.1, read as the reverse complement.
ATTATAATTCTATAGTTCTTAAATTAAGTTAAAAGATAATTATAAATATACATACATCTGGGATCATTATCCATTTTAGAATGCACATAAATATCTGGCTTGGGAATCAAAGCTGCGAATTTGCCACAACGTGCTGAGTAATGAAAAGCATATCTGAGATTGATACTGAGATTGATACTTCTATCTTCAATAGAAGAAAGTATTGCAATCGAAATTTTTTTCGACTTCCGGTTTTCGACAGATTTACACGTTTTAGGGGTCAGAAATCACAAAAACATGTTTATACAAAATGTCCGTCTGTCAGTCCGTGTGTGCGTGTGCCCGTCTGTCCGCGTGTCCGTATGTCCATGTGTTGCCATAGCACCATCAAAAATTGTATGAAGTTATGCATAGAATTTTGGCTATTGCAAGCAGGTCCTCCATTAATTTGGAAAAAATCCGCCGGTAGGGGGCGCTGTAATAGCGATTTTTGTGCGTTTTTAATATTGTACCATCGAAACGTGTATGAAGTTATGCATAGAATTGAACCAAATTTTTTGTGTATGTTTTTGGCCATAGCAAGAACGTCCTCCCTGAATTTGGAAAAAATCCGCCGGTAGGGGGCGCTGTAATAGAGATTTTTGTGCAATTTTCAATATTGTACCATCGAAAAGTGTATGCAGTTATGCTTAGTTCTAATAAAAATACTAGTAAAACTAATTATAATGAAATATTGACATGAGATAGAAGAAAGTTTTAGGATTGGCACATCCAACTAGTTCCTCCTACTGTCCGAGCCAACAAAGTTGTGCCTTGCCTATCGCTCTATAATTATGAATAAAAAATATGGTTTATGAACTAACTGTAAATTATGATTTATTAACCCTTCACTGCGCCATGTGCCATATCTGGCACATACCTAAAAAATTATAATTTTCATTATGTGCCATGAATTTTGCTAATGTGATCACTATAACTGGTCAAAAACAATCCAAAGAATAGAATAACATTTATTTTGTCGATGTCAGAGGATTGCATTAGACAAAAAATTGGAATTTGTTCTTCGGAAACCAAAAAAAAATCGGTTAAGCTATTGAGGTGAAATTTACTTTCTTTATTTTTACTGAATACTTTAAAATATTAATATAAAAAAAGTTGCACAGCGTTAAGCAGATAAAATTAATTAATTTAATCTCATTTAGTTGAAAAAAAAAAGCAATACAATTTTTAAAACCCTAATTGTGTACACACCATAAAATATCAAATTTTAGCTGAAAATTTGAAAATTAATTTTTTTTACTATTTTTCCCTTTCTTAGATTATATATAGATTTCAAATAATTTTTTTTCATAAAAATAGAAAAAATCGTGCAGTGAAGGGTTAAGGTGATTTTCTTAAATGGGCCCACCGTGCACCGTTCAAGGGGTGAAAGAGAACCATTAGTAAGTTTACATTTCAAATCCATTTATAAAAAATTAACTAACTGTCGTATCGGAGTGCGGTTTGCACCAAAAGACTTGTCAAATAGTCGGATTTTCCGTGGCAAAAGCAGGAAACATCCATTCACATTTTAAAAATTCCTAAAAATTTGACAAATTATCGCCTAGGAGTAGGGTTTAGTTTTCACTATAAGTTTTGCCAAATAGTCGGGTTTTCCATGTCAAAAACAGAAAACAGTTCAGAGCACAATAAGGTCGTTCACATTTTAAAAAATCCTAAAAATTTAGCAAAATGTCGTCAAACTACGCTTTCATATGCGCCATAAGACTCGCCAAATAGTTGGTTTTTCTGTGACAAAGGCAGATAACAGTTCGGAACCCAATAAGTCCGTTCACATTTTAAAAATTCCTAAAATATTAACAAAATGTCGTATCGGAGTGCGGTTTGCACCATAAGACTTGTCAAATAGTCAGGTATTTTGTGGCAAAAGTTCGGAAAACAGTTCTAAATCCATTCAAATTAAAAAAATTCCTAAAAAATTTGACAAATTATGGCATCGGAGTAGAATTTAGTTTGCACTATAAGACTTGCCAAATAGCTGGTTTTTATGTGGCAAAAGCAAGAAACACCTTAGAACCCAATAACCCCGTTGACATTAAAAAAATTCCTAAAATATTAACCCCTTAACAGTGTGGCCCGAACTAGATTCGGGCAAGAACACTTTGCTTGCTTCATTATTAAAAGCATTTTGATACCACTAATTTGTAACTGTAAATTTATCTTTATTGATTGTCAGATATTTTTCGATTAAGTAAGGTAAATATTTTAGTATGGAAAAAGTGGTGTCCAGCCCCATTTTTAATTTTTTTGTAAGAAAATAAATGTCACTGTTAAGGGGTTAAGAAACTGTCGTATCGGAGTGCGGTTAGCACCATAAGACTTGTCAAACAGTCGACTATTCAGTGACAGAAGCGGAAAACAATTCTAAATCCATTCACATTTTAAAAATTCCTAAAAAATGGACAAAGTGTCACCTCGTAGTAGGGTTTGGTTTGCACTATAAGACTTGCCAAATATTTGGTTTTTCCATGGCAAAAGCAGAAAAAATTCAGAGCGCAATAAGGCTGTTTACGTTTTAAAAATTACTAACAATTTAATAAACCATCATATCAGAGTACGGTTTGCACCAAGACTTGTCAAATAGTCAGTTTTTTTTCTTCTTCTTTTCCTTTTTTTTCTTTCTTTTCTTTTTCTTTTTTTGAAAAACCAAAGGCTAGTTCAAAGGGCTCAATAAAATAAATCCGTTCAAAGTCAAAAATTCCTAAATATTTAATAAACTTTCTTATCAGAATGAGGTTTACACCCCAAGACTTGTCAAATAGTGAGGTTTTCTAAACAAAAACAATTCAGAGCCCAATAATTTCCTTCACATTCCAAATAATCATAAAAAATTAAACTGTCGTATCGTAGTATACGGTTTACACCATGAGACATCCCAAATTGCAAGGATTTTTTTCAGCAAAAAGTATCTCAAACAAAATTTTAACCATTCAATTCAGCAAAAAGTAGTTCTAACAAAATTTTAACTATTATTTATATCCCCCCCCCCCCCCGCCCAAAAAAACAAAAACAAAATCCTCGACTTTTTTCACGCAACTTATGGTGCGAACCATATTCCGATCAGAATCCTTACTAATTCGGGCAGCTGCCCCAGGACGTCTATTTGAGTTGGTGTACAAAAAACATGGGCGTAGGAAAGGATTTTCGTTAAAAAAAAAGCAAAATGTTGAAAATAGACCAAAAATGACCTAACTTCTTTAATTTTCACTGATTTAGGGAGTGGCCAGTTCCCTTGCTTCCGTAGTCCCTCCCCTTAAAAAAAAAAGAAAAAGAAAAAGAAAAAACTCCATCATCAGAAAACTAAGACTTAAAATTTTATTGTAACAACCTAGTAGTCCATTTTTTATCAAGAGAACATAATTATTCACGCTATCCTCGTAACAAGGTTAATTAAAAACATTAATTATGACCAATTTCGCGTGGTGTAGGAGGGGGGGGGGGGCTTTTAGACATCTTATGGCATACGTATGATATTTTGAAAAATAGTTAAGAATGACTGAAAGTCTTGAATCTACAGCCCCACCAGTGGCCGAGAGGTTCTCAAAGTTGGTGGACGGGAGGACCTGGGTTCGAACCTAATTGCGCCCGTCGGCCTAATCGTTTGGAGTTTTCCGTGGTTTTCTTCGAGCCTTGGATTTCCTTGCGTAAAGACGGGTTAGATTTCCTTAGAAAGACCCCACGGAGGGCACTCTTCCCTTCGGACCTATATCCCTCGTGTAGAAAATCGACCGTCATAAAACAACAGACAACAACACACCTGTGTCTACATTTCAAAGGCTCACATGACTCCTTATAGTCCAGGCAATAGAGACCGTATAGGGCAGGGACTGCGAACCTACGGCACGCGTGCCAAAGGTGGCACGCGAAACAATAATTTTGGCACGGTGTTGCTTGTGGCTCTAAATTAATATACAGTATTTATTATTGCACAAAATATACAAACTTAGATGTCCTGATCCTGCCAAATAATTCAGATGAACTTCGTATTTCAGTTTTTCCTTAAGAGAATGCTAGATGAATTGAAGACGCCTGACAAAAGGTTTCTACTTGAGTAATAAAAATAACTATCAGAAGAAAAATATCAAAGATTCTTTTTAAAAACTTCTTCTATGGAATTCAATTCGAAATTCCAACTTACCATAATTTCACCATCGAAATTTTTGCTTATGATTATTATTTCCCAATAATCTCCTAATTCTATCAATATCAAAATTTTTTGATCCAATATTAAGCTAGATTGAGATTTATAAAGTTGCATATCAGTTTATTGAATTTGTATGACAGCCACAAGCAACCTAATTTTGAAAAACTCAGCAAGTCCAAATTCAAAATAGTGCAATTTGTGCATTTTCATTATATGAAAAGTTGGGGTGTAAAGGCAACTAACATTTTTTAAATTTTTTCTGATAGATTTTTTTTTCTTTTTGTAAAATTATTTAACTGCACCCTAACATCTTTCAAGAAGTACAGAGATTTTACACAATTTATATTATAGGTATTGGTCATATAAAAGTGAAAAGAAAATTATGAAAGGACGAAAAAAGTAGAAGGGTGATAGAATTTCATGTTACCTGACTTGTCGTTTTGATTATACTAAACACTCCGGTATAGTCATGTCAGACCCATACTCTTAATCCACCCAATTCAGAAACCCATTAAACAATTCAGAAACCTGAAAGAGAGAGAAAACGAGGAGACCACCCTCATATACACAGTAACATACAAGGTAAAATATCAAATGTGTATACAGTAACATACAAAAGTATCAAGGGAGGGCATATAAAAGTGAAAAAAAAAATGATAAAAGGACGAAAAAAATACAACAGTGATAGAATTGCATGTTACCTGACTTCTCGTTTTGATCCCACTAAACACTCCGGTATAGCCATTTCAGCCCCATACTCTTAATCCGCCCAATTCAGAAACCCATTAAACAATTCAGAAAACTGAAAGAGAGAGATAGCGAGGAGGCCACCCTCATATACACAGTGACATACAAGGTAAAATATCAAATGTGTATACAGTAACATAAAAAAGTATCCAGGGAGGGCATATAAAAGTGAAAAAAAATGATAAAAGGACGAAAAAAAATAGAAGAGGGATAGAATTGCATGTTACCTGACTTCTCGTTTTCATCCCAATAAACACTCCGGTATAGCCATTTCAGCCCCATACTCTTAATCCGCCCAATTCAGAAACCCATTAAACAATTCAGAAAACTGAAAGAGAGAGATAACGAGGAGACCACCCTCCTATTCACTGTGAAACACAAGGTAAAATATCAAATGTGTATACTGTAACATACAAATGTATCAATGGAGGGCATATAAAAGTGAAAAAAAAAAATTATAAAAGGACGAAAAAAATAGGTGATAGAATTGCATGTTACCTGACTTGTCGTTTTGATTCCCCTAAACACTCCGGTATAGCCATGTCAGCCCCATACTCTTAATCCGTCCTATTCAGAAATCCATTAAACAATTCAGAAAACTGAAAGAGAGAGAAAACGAGGAGACCACCCTCATATACACAGTAACAAACAAGGTAAAATATCAAATGTGTATACAGTAACATAAAAAAGTATCCAGGGAGGGCATATAAAAGTGAAAAAAAATGATAAAAGGACGAAAAAAAATAGAAGAGGGATAGAATTGCATGTTACCTGACTTCTCGTTTTCATCCCAATAAACACTCCGGTATAGCCATTTCAGCCCCATACTCTTAATCCGCCCAATTCAGAAACCCATTAAACAATTCAGAAAACTGAAAGAGAGAGATAACGAGGAGACCACCCTCCTATTCACTGTGAAACACAAGGTAAAATATCAAATGTGTATACTGTAACATACAAATGTATCAATGGAGGGCATATAAAAGTGAAAAAAAAAATTATAAAAGGACGAAAAAAATAGGTGATAGAATTGCATGTTACCTGACTTGTCGTTTTGATTCCCCTAAACACTCCGGTATAGCCATGTCAGCCCCATACTCTTAATCCGTCCTATTCAGAAATCCATTAAACAATTCAGAAAACTGAAAGAGAGAGAAAACGAGGAGACCACCCTCATATACACAGTAACATACCAGGTTACATATCAAATGTGTATACAGTAACATAGAAAAGTATCAAAGGAGGGCATATAAAAGTGAAAAAAAAAATGATAAAAGGACGAAAAAAAAATAGAAGAGTGATAGAATTGCATGTTACCTGACTTCTCGTTTCGATCCCACTAAACACTCCGGTATAGCCATGTCAGCCCCATACTGTTAATCCACCCAATTCAGAAACCCATTAAACAATTCAGAAAACTGAAAGAGAAAGAAAACGTGGAGACCACCCTCATATACACAGTAACATACCAGGTTAAATATCAAATGTGTATACAGTAACATAGAAAAGTATCAAGGGAGGGCATATAAAAGTGAAAAAAAAATTAAAAAAGGACGAAAAAAAAAATAGGTGATAGAATTGCATGTTACCTGACTTGTCGTTTTGATTCCCCTAAATACTCCGGTATAGCCATGTCAGCCCCATACTCTTAATCCGTCCTATTCAGAAACCAATTAAACAATTCGGAAAACTGAAAGAGAGAGAAAACGAGGAGACCACCCCCATATACAAAGTAACATACAATGTAAAATATCAAATATGTATACAGTAACATACAAAAGTATCAAGGGAGGGCATATAAAAGTGAGAAAAAAAATGATAAAATGACGAAAAAAAATAGAAGGGTGATATAATTGCATGTTACCTGACTAGTCCCTTTAATTCCACTAAACACTCCGGTATAGCCATGTCAGCCCCATACTGTTAATCCACCCAATTCAGAAACCCATTATACAATTCAGAAAACTGAAAGAGAGAGAAAACGAGGAGACCACCCTCATATACACAGTAACATACAAGGTAAAATATCAAATGTGTATACAGTAACATACAAAAGTATCAAGGAAGGGCATATAAAAGTGAAAAAAAATTGATAAATGGACGAAAAAAAATAGAAGGGTGATAGGATTGCATGTTACCTGACTTCTCGTTTTGATCCCACTAAACACTCCGGTATAGCCATTTCAGCCCCATACTCTTAATCCGTCCTATTCAGAAACCAATTAAACAATTCAGAAAACTGAAAGAGAGAGAAAACGAGGAGACCACCCTCATATACACAGTAACATACAATGTAAAATATCAAATGTGTATACAGTAACATACAAAAGTATCAAGGGAGGGCATATAAAAGTGAAAAAAAAAATGATAAAAGGACGAAAAAAAATAGAAGGGTGATATAATTGCATGTTACCTAACTAGTCCCTTTAATTCCACTAAACACTCCGGTATAGCCATGTCAGCCCCATACTGTTAATCCACCCAATTCAGAAACCCATTATACAATTCAGAAAACTGAACGAGAAAGGAAACGAGGAGACCACCCTCATATACACAGTAACATACACGGTAAAATATCACATGTGTATACAGTAACATACAAAAGTATCAAGGGAGGGCATATAAAAGTGAAAAAAAAATTATAAAAGGACGGAAAAAATAGAAGAGAGATAGAATTGCATGTTACCTGACTTGTCATTTTGATTCCCCTAAACACTCCGGTATAGCCATGTCAGCCCCATACTCTTAATCCGCCCTATTCAGAAATCCATTAAACAATTCAGAAAACTGGAAGAGAGAGAAAACGAGGAGACCACCCTCATATACACAGTAACATACAAGGTACAATATCAAATGTGTATACAGTAACATACAAAAGTATCAAGGGGGGCATATAAAAGTGAAAAAAATTCATAAAAGGACGAAAAAAAATAGAAGAGTGATAGGATTGCATGTTACCTGACTTGACGTTTTGATTCCCCTAAACACTCCGGTATAGCCATTTCAGCCCCATACTCTTAATCCGCCCAATTCAGAAACCCATTAAACAATTCAGAAAACTAAAAGAGAGAGAAAACGAGGAGACCACCCTCATATACACAGTAACAAACAAGGTAAAATATCAAATGTGTATACAGTAACATAAAAAAGTATCCAGGGAGGGCATATAAAAGTGAAAAAAAATGATAAAAGGACGAAAAAAAATAGAAGAGGGATAGAATTGCATGTTACCTGACTTCTCGTTTTGATCCCACTAAACACTCCGGTATAGCCAGTTCAGCCCCATTCTCTTAATCCGCCCAATTCAGAAACCCATTAAACAATTCAGAAAACTGAAAGAGAGAGATAACGAGGAGACCACCCTCCTATTCACTGTGAAACACAAGGTAAAATATCAAATGTGTATATTGTAACATACAAATGTATCAATGGAGGGCATATAAAAGTGAAAAAAAAATTATAAAAGGACGAAAAAAATAGGTGATAGAATTGCATGTTACCTGACTTGTCGTTTTGATTCCCCTAAACAATCCGGTATAGCCATGTCAGCCCCATACTGTTAATCCACCCAATTCAGAAACCCATTATACAATTCAGAAAACTGAAAGAGAAAGAAAACGAGGAGACCACCCTCATATACACAGTAACATACAAGGTAAAATATCACATGTGTATACAGTAACATACAAAAGTATCAAGGGAGGGCATATAAAAGTGAAAAAAAAATTATAAAAGGACGGAAAAAAATAGAAGAGAGATAGAATTGCATGTTACCTGACTTGTCATTTTGATTCCCCTAAACACTCCGGTATAGCCATGTCAGCCCCATACTCTTAATCCGTCCTATTCAGAAATCCATTAAACAATTCAGAAAACTAGAAGAGAGAGAAAACGAGGAGACCACCCTCATATACACAGTAACATACAAGGTACAATATCAAATGTGTATACAGTAACATACAAAAGTATCAAGGGGGGCCATATAAAAGTGAAAAAAATTCATAAAAGGACGAAAAAAAATAGAAGAGTGATAGGATTGCATGTTACCTGACTTGACGTTTTGATTCCCCTAAACACTCCGGTATAGCCATTTCAGCCCCATACTCTTAATCCGCCCAATTCAGAAACCCATTAAACAATTCAGAAAACTAAAAGAGAGAGAAAACGAGGAGACCACCCTCATATACACAGTAACAAACAAGGTAAAATATCAAATGTGTATACAGTAACATAAAAAAGTATGAAGGGAGGGCATATAAAAGTGAAAAAAAATGATACAAGGACGAAAAAAAATAGAAGAGGGATAGAATTGCATGTTACCTGACTTCTCGTTTTGATCCCACTAAACACTCCGGTATAGCCATTTCAGCTCCATACTCTTAATCCGCCCAATTCAGAAACCCATTAAACAATTCAGAAAACTGAAAGAGAGAGATAACGAGGAGACCACCCTCCTATTCACTGTGAAACACAAGGTAAAATATCAAATGTGTATACTGTAACATACAAATGTATCAATGGAGGGCATATAAAAGTGAAAAAAAAATTATAAAAGGACGAAAAAAATAGGTGATAGAATTGCATGTTACCTGACCTGTCGTTTTGATTCCCCTAAACACTCCGGTATAGCCATGTCAGCCCCATACTCTTAATCCGTCCTATTCAGAAATCCATTAAACAATTCAGAAAACTGAAAGAGAGAGAAAACGAGGAGACCACCCTCATATACACAGTAACATACCAGGTTACATATCAAATGTGTATACAGTAACATAGAAAAGTATCAAAGGAGGGCATATAAAAGTGAAAAAAAATGATAAAAGGACGAAAAAAAATAGAAGAGTGATAGAATTGCATGTTACCTGACTTCTCGTTTCGATCCCACTAAACACTCCGGTATAGCCATGTCAGCCCCATACTGTTAATCCACCCAATTCAGAAACCCATTAAACAATTCAGAAAACTGAAAGAGAAAGAAAACGTGGAGACCACCCTCATATACACAGTAACATACCAGGTTAAATATCAAATGTGTATACAGTAACATAGAAAAGTATCAAGGGAGGGCATATAAAAGTGAAAAAAAATTAAAAAAGGACGAAAAAAAAAATAGGTGATAGAATTGCATGTTACCTGACTTGTCGTTTTGATTCCCCTAAATACTCCGGTATAGCCATGTCAGCCCAATACTCTTAATCCGTCCTATTCAGAAACCAATTAAACAATTCGGAAAACTGAAAGAGAGAGAAAACGAGGAGAGCACCCTCATATACAAAGTAACATACAATGTAAAATATCAAATGTGTATACAGTAACATACAAAAGTATCAAGGGAGGGCATATAAAAGTGAGAAAAAAAATCATAAAATGACGAAAAAAAAATAGAAGGGTGATATAATTGCATGTTACCTGACTAGTCCCTTTAATTCCACTAAACACTCCGGTATAGCCATGTCAGCCCCATACTGTTAATCCACCCAATTCAGAAACCCATTATACAATTCAGAAAACTGAAAGAGAGAGAAAACGAGGAGACCACCCTCATATACACAGTAACGTACAAGGTAAAACATCAAATGTGTATACAGTAACATACAAAAGTATCAAGGAAGGGCATATAAAAGTGAAAAAAAATTGATAAATGGACGAAAAAAAATAGAAGGGTGATAGGATTGCATGTTACCTGACTTCTCGTTTTGATCCCACTAAACACTCCGGTATAGCCATTTCAGCCCCATACTCTTAATCCGTCCTATTCAGAAACCAATTAAACAATTCAGAAAACTGAAAGAGAGAGAAAACGAGGAGACCACCCTCATATACACAGTAACATACAATGTAAAATATCAAATGTGTATGCAGTAACATACAAAAGTATCAAGGGAGGGCATATAAAAGTGAAAAAAAATGATAAAAGGACGAAAAAAAATAGAAGGGTGATATAATTGCATGTTACCTAACTAGTCCCTTTAATTCCACTAAACACTCCGGTATAGCCATGTCAGCTCCATACTGTTAATCCACCCAATTCAGAAACCCATTATACAATTCAGAAAACTGAACGAGAAAGGAAACGAGGAGACCACCCTCATATACACAGTAACATACACGGTAAAATATCACATGTGTATACAGTAACATACAAAAGTATCAAGGGAGGGCATATAAAAGTGAAAAAAAAATTATAAAAGGACGGAAAAAAATAGAAGAGAGATAGAATTGCATGTTACCTGACTTGTCATTTTGATTCCCCTAAACACTCCGGTATAGCCATGTCAGCCCCATACTCTTAATCCGTCCTATTCAGAAATCCATTAAACAATTCAGAAAACTGGAAGAGAGAGAAAACGAGGAGACCACCCTCATATACACAGTAACATACAAGGTACAATATCAAATGTGTATACAGTAACATACAAAAGTATCAAGGGGGGGCATATAAAAGTGAAAAAAATTCATAAAAGGACGAAAAAAATAGAAGAGTGATAGGATTGCATGTTACCTGACTTGACGTTTTGATTCCCCTAAACACTCCGGTATAGCCATTTCAGCCCCATACTCTTAATCCGCCCAATTCAGAAACCCATTAAACAATTCAGAAAACTAAAAGAGAGAGAAAACGAGGAGACCACCCTCATATACACAGTAACAAACAAGGTAAAATATCAAATGTGTATACAGTAACATAAAAAAGTATCCAGGGAGGGCATATAAAAGTGAAAAAAAATGATAAAAGGACGAAAAAAAATAGAAGAGGGATAGAATTGCATGTTACCTGACTTCTCGTTTTGATCCCACTAAACACTCCGGTATAGCCAGTTCAGCCCCATTCTCTTAATCCGCCCAATTCAGAAACCCATTAAACAATTCAGAAAACTGAAAGAGAGAGATAACGAGGAGACCACCCTCCTATTCACTGTGAAACACAAGGTAAAATATCAAATGTGTATATTGTAACATACAAATGTATCAATGGAGGGCATATAAAAGTGAAAAAAAAATTATAAAAGGACGAAAAAAATAGGTGATAGAATTGCATGTTACCTGACTTGTCGTTTTGATTCCCCTAAACAATCCGGTATAGCCATGTCAGCCCCATACTGTTAATCCACCCAATTCAGAAACCCATTATACAATTCAGAAAACTGAAAGAGAAAGAAAACGAGGAGACCACCCTCATATACACAGTAACATACAAGGTAAAATATCACATGTGTATACAGTAACATACAAAAGTATCAAGGGAGGGCATATAAAAGTGAAAAAAAAATTATAAAAGGACGGAAAAAAATAGAAGAGAGATAGAATTGCATGTTACCTGACTTGTCATTTTGATTCCCCTAAACACTCCGGTATAGCCATGTCAGCCCCATACTCTTAATCCGTCCTATTCAGAAATCCATTAAACAATTCAGAAAACTAGAAGAGAGAGAAAACGAGGAGACCACCCTCATATACACAGTAACATACAAGGTACAATATCAAATGTGTATACAGTAACATACAAAAGTATCAAGGGGGGCCATATAAAAGTGAAAAAAATTCATAAAAGGACGAAAAAAAATAGAAGAGTGATAGGATTGCATGTTACCTGACTTGACGTTTTGATTCCCCTAAACACTCCGGTATAGCCATTTCAGCCCCATACTCTTAATCCGCCCAATTCAGAAACCCATTAAACAATTCAGAAAACTAAAAGAGAGAGAAAACGAGGAGACCACCCTCATATACACAGTAACAAACAAGGTAAAATATCAAATGTGTATACAGTAACATAAAAAAGTATGAAGGGAGGGCATATAAAAGTGAAAAAAAATGATAAAAGGACGAAAAAAAATAGAAGAGGGATAGAATTGCATGTTACCTGACTTCTCGTTTTGATCCCACTAAACACTCCGGTATAGCCATTTCAGCTCCATACTCTTAATCCGCCCAATTCAGAAACCCATTAAACAATTCAGAAAACTGAAAGAGAGAGATAACGAGGAGACCACCCTCCTATTCACTGTGAAACACAAGGTAAAATATCAAATGTGTATACTGTAACATACAAATGTATCAATGGAGGGCATATAAAAGTGAAAAAAAAATTATAAAAGGACGAAAAAAATAGGTGATAGAATTGCATGTTACCTGACCTGTCGTTTTGATTCCCCTAAACACTCCGGTATAGCCATGTCAGCCCCATACTCTTAATCCGTCCTATTCAGAAATCCATTAAACAATTCAGAAAACTGAAAGAGAGAGAAAACGAGGAGACCACCCTCATATACACAGTAACATACCAGGTTACATATCAAATGTGTATACAGTAACATAGAAAAGTATCAAAGGAGGGCATATAAAAGTGAAAAAAAATGATAAAAGGACGAAAAAAAATAGAAGAGTGATAGAATTGCATGTTACCTGACTTCTCGTTTCGATCCCACTAAACACTCCGGTATAGCCATGTCAGCCCCATACTGTTAATCCACCCAATTCAGAAACCCATTAAACAATTCAGAAAACTGAAAGAGAAAGAAAACGTGGAGACCACCCTCATATACACAGTAACATACCAGGTTAAATATCAAATGTGTATACAGTAACATAGAAAAGTATCAAGGGAGGGCATATAAAAGTGAAAAAAAATTAAAAAAGGACGAAAAAAAAAATAGGTGATAGAATTGCATGTTACCTGACTTGTCGTTTTGATTCCCCTAAATACTCCGGTATAGCCATGTCAGCCCAATACTCTTAATCCGTCCTATTCAGAAACCAATTAAACAATTCGGAAAACTGAAAGAGAGAGAAAACGAGGAGAGCACCCTCATATACAAAGTAACATACAATGTAAAATATCAAATGTGTATACAGTAACATACAAAAGTATCAAGGGAGGGCATATAAAAGTGAGAAAAAAAATCATAAAATGACGAAAAAAAAATAGAAGGGTGATATAATTGCATGTTACCTGACTAGTCCCTTTAATTCCACTAAACACTCCGGTATAGCCATGTCAGCCCCATACTGTTAATCCACCCAATTCAGAAACCCATTATACAATTCAGAAAACTGAAAGAGAGAGAAAACGAGGAGACCACCCTCATATACACAGTAACGTACAAGGTAAAACATCAAATGTGTATACAGTAACATACAAAAGTATCAAGGAAGGGCATATAAAAGTGAAAAAAAATTGATAAATGGACGAAAAAAAATAGAAGGGTGATAGGATTGCATGTTACCTGACTTCTCGTTTTGATCCCACTAAACACTCCGGTATAGCCATTTCAGCCCCATACTCTTAATCCGTCCTATTCAGAAACCAATTAAACAATTCAGAAAACTGAAAGAGAGAGAAAACGAGGAGACCACCCTCATATACACAGTAACATACAATGTAAAATATCAAATGTGTATGCAGTAACATACAAAAGTATCAAGGGAGGGCATATAAAAGTGAAAAAAAATGATAAAAGGACGAAAAAAAATAGAAGGGTGATATAATTGCATGTTACCTAACTAGTCCCTTTAATTCCACTAAACACTCCGGTATAGCCATGTCAGCTCCATACTGTTAATCCACCCAATTCAGAAACCCATTATACAATTCAGAAAACTGAACGAGAAAGGAAACGAGGAGACCACCCTCATATACACAGTAACATACACGGTAAAATATCACATGTGTATACAGTAACATACAAAAGTATCAAGGGAGGGCATATAAAAGTGAAAAAAAAATTATAAAAGGACGGAAAAAAATAGAAGAGAGATAGAATTGCATGTTACCTGACTTGTCATTTTGATTCCCCTAAACACTCCGGTATAGCCATGTCAGCCCCATACTCTTAATCCGTCCTATTCAGAAATCCATTAAACAATTCAGAAAACTGGAAGAGAGAGAAAACGAGGAGACCACCCTCATATTCACTGTGAAACACATGGTAAAATATCAAATGTGTATACTGTAACATACAAATGTATCAATGGAGGGCATATAAAAGTGAAAAAAAAATTATAAAAGGACGAAAAAAAATAGGTGATAGAATTGCATGTTACCTGACTTGTCGTTTTGATTCCCCTAAACAATCCGGTATAGCCATGTCAGCCCCATACTCTTAATCCGTCCTATTCAGAAATCCATTAAACAATTCAGAAAACTGGAAGAGAGAGAAAACGAGGAGACCACCCTCATATACACAGTAACATACAAGGTACAATATCAAATGTGTATACAGTAACATACAAAAGTATCAAGGGGGGCCATATAAAAGTGAAAAAAATTCATAAAAGGACGAAAAAAAATAGAAGAGTGATAGGATTGCATGTTACCTGACTTGACGTTTTGATTCCCCTAAACACTCCGGTATAGCCATTTCAGCCCCATACTCTTAATCCGCCCAATTCAGAAACCCATTAAACAATTCAGAAAACTAAAAGAGAGAGAAAACGAGGAGACCACCCTCATATACACAGTAACAAACAAGGTAAAATATCAAATGTGTATACAGTAACATAGAAAAGTATCAAAGGAGGGCATATAAAAGTGAAAAAAAATGATAAAAGGACGAAAAAAAATAGAAGAGTGATAGAATTGCATGTTACCTGACTTCTCGTTTCGATCCCACTAAACACTCCGGTATAGCCATGTCAGCCCCATACTGTTAATCCACCCAATTCAGAAACCCATTAAACAATTCAGAAAACTGAAAGAGAAAGAAAACGTGGAGACCACCCTCATATACACAGTAACATACCAGGCTAAATATCAAATGTGTATACAGTAACATAGAAAAGTATCAAGGGAGGGCATATAAAAGTGAAAAAAAATTAAAAAAGGACGAAAAAAAAATAGGTGATAGAATTGCATGTTACCTGACTTGTCGTTTTGATTCCCCTAAATACTCCGGTATAGCCATGTCAGCCCAATACTCTTAATCCGTCCTATTCAGAAACCAATTAAACAATTCGGAAAACTGAAAGAGAGAGAAAACGAGGAGAGCACCCTCATATACAAAGTAACATACAATGTAAAATATCAAATGTGTATACAGTAACATACAAAAGTATCAAGGGAGGGCATATAAAAGTGAGAAAAAAAATCATAAAATGACGAAAAAAAATAGAAGGGTGATATAATTGCATGTTACCTGACTAGTCCCTTTAATTCCACTAAACACTCCGGTATAGCCATGTCAGCCCCATACTGTTAATCCACCCAATTCAGAAACCCATTATACAATTCAGAAAACTGAAACAGAGAGAAAACGAGGAGACCACCCTCATATACACAGAAACATAGAAGGTAAAATATCAAATGTGTATACAGTAACATACAAAAGTATCAAGGGAGGGCATATAAAAGTGAAAAAAAATGATAAAAGGACGAAAAAAAATAGGTGATAGAATTGCATGTTACCTGACTTGTCGTTTTGATTCCACTAAACACTCCGGTATAGCCATTTCAGCCCCATACTCTTAATCCGCCCAATTCAGAAACCCATTAAACAATTCAGAAAACTGAAAGAGAGAGAAAACGAGGAGACCACACTCATATACACAGTAACATACAAGGTAAAATATCAAATGTGTATACAGTAACATACAAAAGTATCAAGGAAGGGCATATAAAAGTGAAAAAAAATTGATAAATGGACGAAAAAAAATAGAAGGGTGATAGGATTGCATGTTACCTGACTAGTCCCTTTAATTCCACTAAACACTCCGGTATAGCCATGTCAGCCCCATACTGTTAATCCACCCAATTCAGAAACCCATTATACAATTCAGAAAACTGAAAGAGAAAGAAAACGAGGAGACCACCCTCATATACACAGTAACATACAAGGTAAAATATCACATGTGTATACAGTAACATACAAAAGTATCAAGGGAGGGCATATAAAAGTGAAAAAAAAATTATAAAAGGACGGAAAAAAATAGAAGAGAGATAGAATTGCATGTTACCTGACTTGTCATTTTGATTCCCCTAAACACTCCGGTATAGCCATGTCAGCCCAATACTCTTAATCCGTCCTATTCAGAAACCAATTAAACAATTCGGAAAACTGAAAGAGAGAGAAAACGAGGAGAGCACCCTCATATACAAAGTAACATACAATGTAAAATATCAAATGTGTATACAGTAACATACAAAAGTATCAAGGGAGGGCATATAAAAGTGAGAAAAAAAATCATAAAATGACGAAAAAAAAATAGAAGGGTGATATAATTGCATGTTACCTGACTAGTCCCTTTAATTCCACTAAACACTCCGGTATAGCTATGTCAGCCCCATACTGTTAATCCACCCAATTCAGAAACTCATTATACAATTCAGAAAACTGAAAGAGAGAGAAAACGAGGAGACCACCCTCATATACACAGTAACATAGAAGGTAAAATATCAAATGTGTATACAGTAACATACAAAAGTATCAAGGGAGGGCATATAAAAGTGAAAAAAAATGATAAAAGGACGAAAAAAAATAGGTGATAGAATTGCATGTTACCTGACTTGTCGTTTTGATTCCACTAAACACTCCGGTATAGCCATTTCAGCCCCATACTCTTAATGCGTCCTATTCAGAAACCAATTAACCAATTCAGAAAACTGAAAGAGAGAGAAAACGAGGAGACCACCCTCATATACACAGTAACATACAACGTAAAATATCAAATGTGTATACAGTAACATACAAAAGTATCAAGGGAGGGCATATAAAAGTGAAAAAAAAATGATAAAAGGACGAAAAAAAATAGAAGGGTGATATAATTGCATGTTACCTAACTAGTCCCTTTAATTCCACTAAACACTCCGGTATAGCCATGTCAGCCCCATACTGTTAATCCACCCAATTCAGAAACCCATTATACAATTCAGAAAACTGAAAGAGAAAGAAAACGAGGAGACCACCCTCATATACACAGTAACATACAAGGTAAAATATCACATGTGTATACAGTAACATACAAAAGTATCAAGGGAGGGCATATAAAAGTGAAAAAAAAATTATAAAAGGACGGAAAAAAATAGAAGAGAGATAGAATTGCATGTTACCTGACTTGTCATTTTGATTCCCCTAAACACTCCGGTATAGCCATGTCAGCCCCATACTCTTAATCCGTCCTATTCAGAAATCCATTAAACAATTCAGAAAACTGGAAGAGAGAGAAAACGAGGAGACCACCCTCATATACACAGTAACATACAAGGTACAATATCAAATGTGTATACAGTAACATACAAAAGTATCAAGGGGGGGGGGGGCATATAAAAGTGAAAAAAATTCATAAAAGGACGAAAAAAAAATAGAAGAGTGATAGGATTGCATGTTACCTGACTTGACGTTTTGATTCCCCTAAACACTCCGGTATAGCCATGTCAGCCCCTTACTCTTAATCCGTCCTATTCAGAAATCCATTAAACAATTCAGAAAACTGGAAGAGAGAGAAAACGAGGAGACCACCCTCATATACACAGTTACATACAAGGTAAAATATCAAATGTGTATACAGTAACATACAAAAGTATCAAGGGAGGGCATATAAAAGTGAAAAAAAAATTTATAAAAGGACGGAAAAAATAGAAGAGAGATAGAATTGCATGTTACCTGACTTGTCGTTTTGATTCCCCTAAACACTCCGGTATAGCCATGTCAGCCCCATACTCTTAATCCGTCCTATTCAGAAATCCATTAAACAATTCAGAAAACTGGAAGAGAGAGAAAACGAGGATACCACCCTCATATACACAGTAACATACAAGGTAAAATATCAAATGTGTATACAGTAACATACAAAAGTATCAAGGGAGGGCATATAAAAGTGAAAAATAAAATTATAAAAGGACGGAAAAAATAGAAGAGAGATAGAATTGCATGTTACCTGACTTGTCATTTTGATTCCCCTAAACACTCCGGTATAGCCATGTCAGCCCCATACTCTTAATCCGTCCTATTCAGAAATCCATTAAACAATTCAGAAAACTGGAAGAGAGAGAAAACGAGGAGACCACCTCCATATACACAGTAACATACAAGGTACAATATCAAATGTGTATACAAAAACATACAAAAGTATCAAGGGGAGGGCGTATAAAAGTGAAAGAAATTGATAAAAGGACGAAAAAAAATAGAAGAGTGATAGGATTGCATGTTACCTGACTTGTCGTTTTGATTCCACTAAACACTCCGGTATAGCCATGTCAGCCCCCTACGCTTAATCCGTCCTATTCAGAAAACTGAAAGAGAGAGAAAACGAGGAGACCACCCTCATATACACAGTAACATACAAGGTACAATATCAAATGTGTATACAGTAACATACAAAAGTATCAAGGGGGGGGGGGGGGGGCATATAAAAGTGAAAAAAATTGATAAAAGTACGAAAAAAAATAGAAGAGTGGTAGAATTGCATGTTACCTGACTTCTCGTTTTGATCCGACTAAACACCCGGTATAGCCATTTCAGCCCCATACTCTTAATCCGCCCAATTCAGAAACCCATTAAACAATTCAGAAAACTGAAAGAGAGAGATAACGAGGAGACCACCCTCATATACACAGTAACATACAATGTAAAATATCAAATGTGTATACAGTAACATACAAGAGTATCAAGGGAGGGCATATAAAAGTGAAAAAAAAATTTAAAAAGGACGAAAAAAAATAGGTGATAGAATTGCATGTTACCTGAGATGTCGTTTTGATTCCCCAAAACACTCCGGTATAGCCATTTCAGCCCCATACTCTTAATCCGCCCAATTCAGAAACCCACTAAACAATTCAGAATACTGAAAGAGAGAGAAAACGAGGAGACCACCCTCATATACACAGTAACATACAATGTAAAATATCAAATGTGTATACAGTAACATACAAAAGTATCAAGGGAGGGCATATAAAAGTGAAACAAAATTGATAAAAGGACGAAAAAAAAATAGAAGGGTGATAGAATTGCATATTACCTGACTTGTCGTTTTGATTCCACTAAACACTGTGGTATAGCCAATATACTCTTAATTAATATACTCTTTATATATATCTAATACAGTAACATACAAAAGTATCAAGGTAGGGCATATAACATTGAAAAAAAATATAAAAGGGAGAAATAGTAGAATTGTGATAAAATATCATGTTTCCTGTAGTTCTTACTCACATTGTTGCTAGATTGTTCAACAAAAGACGATTGATATGTTACATTGTTATATTTGTTGCGAATAATAATTGCCAAAAAAAATATTTATTGTTACAAATAATATTTGCCGCAAAGTATTATTTATTCTTACATCATCTTTCTTTAACTTTGCATGTGTTATTGAGGCCTATGTAGCAAATGTTAAAGAAAAGTCAAGAGATAATTTAAATTATAAATAGAGATTTCGCAAAATATGTTACAGAAGTAATTTGTTCAAACTCTTGCTTCTTGAGTAATATATGTTAGTTTAATATGAGCTTCTATTCTTTAGAAGGATTTTGAGAACCATGAAAAAAAGAAACATATCTTAGGAAGTGTACATTAAAAAATAGATGTTTAAAATATTAATTTCCCGAGGAGATATTTTAAATAGAAGAATGCATCCAATGCCCATGGACTTTACTTTTGTGAGGGGAAATCTGAAGCTGAATGACCAGCCCCCTTAACTCACGTAAATCAAGGCCGTGGCCAATGGGGGGGGGGCATCACAAGGGTTTGATCCCCCTCCAAAATGTTCGTGGGGTTGACTATAAATAGGCCATTAATTATCAGTCAAGATGTCCAAAATTCAAAATTTAATTACAGTCAAGGTTCAAAATTCTACGCTGGCGTATCTGTATTTTTTGATTCAGTTGATAGATTAAAAACCAAACGCAATTTCTAAAAAGTATTTAAGTTCATTCGAATTTTTTAGAATGGGACTCTGTAAAGCAACATGTTAACGGTGTTAAAATAAAAGAAATTAGAAATTGCACGTTAAACGTGGCAAATGAGGCGTGTGCGTACTATAACTAGTTTTATAAATATATTTTGAACCGCGTATTGTACTGAATGTGTATTTTAGTACACTTCATATGTGCCCATCCATGTCATTCTGTTCGAAAGGCTGTAACATCATTAAAATGCACTTGAAATAATTTTTTTCCCATTGGCTGTCATGTAACGGTAATCTTTTGACTGTCCCTGTCATTAAACTATACATCCGATTTTTATAAAATTCTAAATGACTCGACAAAATTATGCAACAATTATATATTTTAAATTTCAAACGATTCGGTTGGGTAGTTTTTGCGCTGTTATATGCGGACAAACGGACTGAATGATGACTATGGGTGTTGTAATTAAAATAAAATGTGGTTTGTCACATGGGTAAATATCATAATTATATGCATTGAAGACTGAAATCTAAAGGCAAATATAAAAGTCTGGGAATTAAAGACTGAAATGTAAAGGTAATATAAATTTTTTTTTCTGTTGAAAAATTGGTCACGTAAAGAAAATTAATTTTTTACTTCAACTGAGGCTCCATGTTACCTTAAAATATTATAAGAGAAGAGTCCCTTTTTTTTTTAAATTAAGCTCCAGTTTATTAACTGTGCACACTTAAATGTACATTTCAAATTAAAATATCGTTAACCACTCCCAGGAATTCTTCTTCAAAGAAACTTTATGCTGTGCATGATCCCAAGATAAAAAGTTAATTTTCCCTTCTTTGGAATTCAAGTCGAATATTAATTTTTTCTTTAAATATATCAAGTAGTAAAATTTATCTTCCTAAACAAACTTATTAAAGCAATGTAAAAGAAAAGGAAAAAGGCTTATCTGTTTGGCATGTGAAAGACGACTCGCATCGTTGAATTGCTAACGACCCTTCAGGCTTCATATTCCAACGCTGAGTGAAAAAAATGGCAAAACAGGACAACAGGATATCATATTTTTTTTATGCTTCTAACTCGGTACCAGCTCCTACACTACTGTAGTATTGTATTAAATCATGCACAAACCGTGTGCTGTGGGTTACCACACACTACAACGCACGCCAACCGGCACAACAAAAATTCGCCAACAAAATAAACTCATAATACAAATAGCCTTATTGATAAAAAGCGACAAATCTGCCAAACTGGCGAAAGGTCGAATGAAAAAGACGCTGATTGGTTGGAATCTTCCAGAATAAATATGCAATATTATTTGCGAGGCTGCAACCAACCAATGAGAGGAAAGGGCGGTAAAAATATGACTGGCAGTTGAAGTAGAAGTCATACAAGATAAAATATCGAATGTGCATACAGTAACATACAAATGTATCAAGGGAGGCCATGTAAAAGTGAAAAAAAAATTGATAAAAGGACGAAAAAAAAAATAGAAGGGTGATAGAATTGCATGTTACCTGACTTCTCGTTTTGATTCCACTAAACACTCCGGTATAGCCATATCAGCCCCATAGTCTTAATCCGTCCTATTCAGAAACCCATTAAACAATTCAGAAAACTGAAAGAGAGAGAAAACGAGGAGACCACCCTCATATACACAGTAACATACAAGGTAAAATATCAAATGTGTATACAGTAACATACAAAAATATCAAGGGAGGGCATATAAAAGTGAAAAAAAAATTGTAAAAGGACGAAAAAAAAATAGGTGATAGAATTGCATGTTACCTGACTTGTGGTTTTGATTCCACTAAACACTCCGGTATAGCCATGCCAGCTCCATACTCTTAATCCGTCCTAATCAGAAACCCATTAAACAATTCAGAAAACTGAAAGAGAGAGAAAACGAGGAGACCACCCTCATATACACAGTTACATACAAGGTAAAATATCAAATGTGTATACAGTAACATACAAAAGTATCAAGGGAGGGCATATAAAAGTGAAAAAAAATTGTAAAAGGACGAAAAAAAAATAGGTGATAGAATTGCATGTTACCTGACTTGTCGTTTTGATTCCACTAAACACTCCGGTATAGCCATGCCAGCTCCATACTCTTAATCCGTCCTAATCAGAAACCCATTAAACAATTCAGAAAACTGAAAGAGAGAGAAAACGAGGAGACCACCCTCATATACACAGTAACATACAAGGTAAAATATCAAATGTGTATACAGTAACATACAAAAGTATCAAGGGAGGGCATATAAAAGTGAAAAAAAAATTGTAAAAGGACGAAAAAAAAATAGGTGATAGAATTGCATGTTACCTGGCTTGTCGTTTTGATTCCACTAAACACTCCGGTATAGCCATGCCAGCTCCATATTCTTAATCCGCCCAATTCAGAAACCGTTTAAACAATTCAGAAAACTGAAAGAGAGAGAAAACGAGGAGACCACCCTCATATACACAGTAACATACAAGGTAAAATATCAAATGTGTATACAGTAACATACAAAAGTATCAAGGGAGGGCATATAAAAGTGAAAAAATATGATAAAAGGACGAAAAAAAATAGAAGAGTGATAGAATTGCATGTTACCTGACTTGTCGTTTTGATTCCACTAAACACTCCGGTATAGCCATGCCAGCTCCATACTCTTAATCCGCCCAATTCAGAAACCCATTAAACAATTCAGAAAACTGAAAGAGAGAGAAAACGAGGAGACCACCCTCATATACACAGTAACATACAAGGTAAAATATCAAATGTGTATACAGTAACATACAAAAGTATCAAGGGAGGGTGTATAAAAGTGAAAAAATATGATAAAAGGACGAAAAAAAATAGAAGAGTGATAGAATTGCATGTTACCTGACTTGTCGTTTTGATTCCACTAAACACTCCGGTACAGCCATGCCAGCTCCATACTCTTAATCCGGCCAATTCAGAAACCCATTAAACAATTCAGAAAACTGAAAGAGAGAGAAAACGAGGAGACCACCCTCATATACACAGTAACATACAAGGTAAAATATCAAATGTGTATACAGTAACATACAAAAGTATCAAGGGAGGCCATATAAAAGTGAAAAAAAAATTGATAAAAGGACGAAAAAAATAGAAGGGTGATAGAATTGCATGTTACCTGACTTCTCGTTTTGATTCCACTAAACACTCCGGTATAGCCATATCAGCCCCATAGTCTTAATCCGTCCTATTCAGAAACCCATTAAACAATTCAGAAAACTGAAAGAGAGAGAAAACGAGGAGACCACCCTCATATACACAGTAACATACAAGGTAAAATATCAAATGTGTATACAGTAACATACAAAAGTATCAAGGGAGGGCATATAAAAGTGAAAAAAAATTGTAAAAGGACGAAAAAAAATAGGTGATAGAATTGCATGTTACCTGACTTGTCGTTTTGATTCCACTAAACACTCCGGTATAGCCATGCCAGCTCCATACTCTTAATCCGTCCTAATCAGAAACCCATTAAACAATTTAGAAAACTGAAATAGAGAGAAAACGAGGAGACCACCCTCATATACACAGTGACATACAAGGTAAAATATCAAATGTGTATACAGTAACGTACAAAAGTATCAAGGGAGGGCATATAAAAGTGAAAAAAAATTGTAAAAGGACGAAAAAAAAATAGGTGATAGAATTGCATGTTACCTGACTTGTCGTTTTGATTCCACTAAACACTCCGGTATAGCCATGCCAGCTCCATACTCTTAATCCGTCCTAATCTGAAACCCATTAAACAATTCAGAAAACTGAAAGAGAGAGAAAACGAGAAGACCACCCTCATATACACAGTGACATACAAGGTAAAATATCAAATGTGTATACAGTAACGTACAAAAGTATCAAGGGAGGGCATATAAAAGTGAAAAAAAATTGTAAAAGGACGAAAAAAAAGATAGGTGATAGAATTGCATGTTACCTGACTTGTCGTTTTGATTCCACAAAACACTCCGGTATAGCCATGCCAGCTCCATACTCTTAATCCGTCCTAATCAGAAACCCATTAAACAATTCAGAAAACTGAAAGAGAGAGAAAACGAGGAGACCACCCTCATATACACAGTAACATACAAGGTAAAATATCAAATGTGTATACAGTAACATACAAAAGTATCAAGGGAGGGCATATAAAAGTGAAAAAAAAATTGTAAAAGGACGAAAAAAAAATAGGTGATAGAATTGCATGTTACCTGACTTGTCGTTTTGATTCCACTAAACACTCCGGTATAGCCATGCCAGCTCCATACTCTTAATCCGCCCAATTCAGAAACCCATTAAACAATTCAGAAAACTGAAAGAGAGAGAAAACGAGGAGACCACCCTCATATACACAGTAACATACAAGGTAAAATATCAAATGTGTATACAGTAACATACAAAAGTATCAAGGGAGGGCATATAAAAGTGAAAAAATATGATAAAAGGACGAAAAAATATAGAAGAGTGATAGAATTGCATGTTACCTGACTTGTCGTTTTGATTCCACTAAACACTCCGGTATAGCCATGCCAGCTCCATACTCTTAATCCGCCCAATTCAGAAACCCGTTAAACAATTCAGAAAACTGAAAGAGAGAGAAAACGAGGAGACCACCCTCATATACACAGTAACATACAAGGTAAAATATCAAATGTGTATACAGTAACTTACAAAAGTATCAAGGGAGGGTGTATAAAAGTGAAAAAATATGATAAAAGGACGAAAAAAAATAGAAGAGTGATAGAATTGCATGTTACCTGACTTGTCGTTTTGATTCCACTAAACACTCCGGTATAGCCATGCCAGCTCCATACTCTTAATCCGCCCAATTCAGAAACCCATTAAACAATTCAGAAAACTGAAAGAGAGAGAAAACGAGGAGACCACCCTCATATATACAGTAATATACAAGGTAAAATATCAAATGTGTATACAGTAACATACAAAAGTATCAAGGGAGGCCATATAAAAGTGAAAAAAAAATTGATAAAAGGACGAAAAAAATAGAAGGGTGATAGAATTGCATGTTACCTGACTTCTCGTTTTATTCCACTAAACACTCCGGTATAGCCATATCAGCCCCATAGTCTTAATCCGTCCTATTCAGAAACCCATTAAACAATTCAGAAAACTGAAAGAGAGAGAAAACGAGGAGACCACCCTCATATACACAGTAACATACAAGGTAAAATATCAAATGTGTATACAGTAACATACAAAAGTATCAAGGGAGGGCATATAAAAGTGAAAAAAAAATTGTAAAAGGACGAAAAAAAATAGGTGATAGAATTGCATGTTACCTGACTTGTCGTTTTGATTCCACTAAACACTCCGGTATAGCCATGCCAGCTCCATACTCTTAATCCGCCCAATTAAGAAACCCATTAAACAATTCAGAAAACGAAAAGAGAGAGAAAACGAGGAGACCACCCTCATATACACAGTAACATACAAGATAAAATATCAAATGTGTATACAGTAACATACAAAAGTATCAAGGGAAGGCATATAAAAGTGTAAAAAAAATGTAAAAGGACGAAAAAAAAATAGGTGATAGAATTGCATGTTACCGGACTTGTCGTTTTGATTCCACTAAACACTCCGGTATAGCCATGCCAGCTCCATACTCTTAATCCGTCCTAATCAGAAACCCATTAAACAATTCAGAAAACTGAAAGAGAGAGAAAACGAGGAGACCACCCTCATATACACAGTAACATACAAGGTAAAATATCAAATGTGTATACAGTAACATACAAAAGTATCAAGGGAGGGCATATAAAAGTGAAAAAAAAATTGTAAAAGACGAAAAAAAATAGGTGATAGAATTGCATGTTACCTGACTTGTCGTTTTGATTCCACTAAACACTCCGGTATAGCCATGTCAGCCCCATACTGTTAATCCACCCAATTCAGAAACCCATTATACAATTCAGAAAACTGAAAGAGAGAGAAAACGAGGAGACCACCCTCATATACACAGTAACATACAAGGTAAAATATCAAATGTGTATACAGTAACATACAAAAGTATCAAGGGAGGGCATATAAAAGTGAAAAAAAATGATAAAAGGACGAAAAAAAATAGGTGATAGAATTGCATGTTACCTGACTTGTCGTTTTGATTCCACTAAACACTCCGGTATAGCCATTTCAGCCCCATACTCTTAATCCGCCCAATTCAGAAACCCATTAAACAATTCAGAAAACTGAAAGAGAGAGAAAACGAGGAGACCACCCTCATATACACAGTAACATACAAGGTAAAATATCAAATGTGTATACAGTAACATACAAAAGTATCAAGGAAGGGCATATAAAAGTGAAAAAAAATTGATAAATGGACGAAAAAAAATAGAAGGGTGATAGGATTGCATGTTACCTGACTTCTCGTTTTGATCCCACTAAACACTCCGGTATAGCCATTTCAGCCCCATACTCTTAATCCGTCCTATTCAGAAACCAATTAAACAATTCAGAAAACTGAAAGAGAGAGAAAACGAGGAGACCACCCTCATATACACAGTAACATACAATGTAAAATATCAAATGTGTATACAGTAACATACAAAAGTATCAAGGGAGGGCATATAAAAGTAAAAAAAAAAATGATAAAAGGACGAAAAAAAATAGAAGGGTGATATAATTGCATGTTACCTAACTAGTCCCTTTAATTCCACTAAACACTCCGGTATAGCCATGTCAGCCCCATACTGTTAATCCACCCAATTCAGAAACCCATTATACAATTCAGAAAACTGAAAGAGAAAGAAAACGAGGAGACCACCCTCATATACACAGTAACATACAAGGTAAAATATCACATGTGTATACAGTAACATACAAAAGTATCAAGGGAGGGCATATAAAAGTGAAAAAAAAATTATAAAAGGACGGAAAAAAATAGAAGAGAGATAGAATTGCATGTTACCTGACTTGTCATTTTGATTCCCCTAAACACTCCGGTATAGCCATGTCAGCCCCATACTCTTAATCCGTCCTATTCAGAAATCCATTAAACAATTCAGAAAACTGGAAGAGAGAGAAAACGAGGAGACCACCCTCATATACACAGTAACATACAAGGTACAATATCAAATGTGTATACAGTAACATACAAAAGTATCAAGGGGGGGGGGCATATAAAAGTGAAAAAAATTCATAAAAGGACGAAAAAAAATAGAAGAGTGATAGGATTGCATGTTACCTGACTTGACGTTTTGATTCCCTTAAACACTCCGGTATAGCCATGTCAGCCCCATACTCTTAATCCGTCCTATTCAGTAATCCATTAAACCAATTGAGAAAACTGGAAGAGAGAGAAAACGAGGAGACCACCCTCATATACACAGTAACATACAAGGTAAAATATCAAATGTGTATACAGTAACATACAAAAGTATCAAGGGAGGGCATATAAAAGTGAAAAAAAAAATTATAAAAGGACGGAAAAAATAGAAGAGAGATAGAATTGCATGTTACCTGACTTGTCATTTTGATTCCCCTAAACACTCCGGTATAGCCATGTCAGCCCCATACTCTTAATCCGTCCTATTCAGAAATCCATTAAACAATTCAGAAAACTGGAAGAGAGAGAAAACGCGGAGACCACCCTCATATACACAGTAACATACAAGGTACAATATCAAATGTGTATACAAAAACATACAAAAGTATCAAGGGGAGGGCATATAAAAGTGAAAAAAATTGATAAAAGGACGAAAAAAAATAGAAGAGTGATAGGATTGCATGTTACCTGACTTGTCATTTTGATTCCACTAAACACTCCGGTATAGCCATGTCAGCCCCCTACGCTTAATCCGTCCTATTCAGAAAACTGAAAGAGAGAGAAAACGAGGAGACCACCCTCATATACACAGTAACATACAAGGTACAATATCAAATGTGTATACAGTAACATACAAAAGTATCAAGGGGGAGGGGCATATAAAAGTGAAAAAAATTGATAAAAGTACGAAAAAAAATAGAAGAGTGGTAGAATTGCATGTTACCTGACTTCTCGTTTTGATCCCACTAAACACCCGGTATAGCCATTTCAGCCCCATACTCTTAATCCGCCCAATTCAGAAACCCATTAAACAATTCAGAAAACTGAAAGAGAGAGATAACGAGGAGACCACCCTCATATACACAGTAACATACAATGTAAAATATCAAATGTGTATACAGTAACATACAAAAGTATCAAGGGAGGGCATATAAAAGTGAAAAAAAAATTTAAAAAGGACGAAAAAAAATAGGTGATAGAATTGCATGTTACCTGAGATGTCGTTTTGATTCCCCAAAACACTCCGGTATAGCCATTTCAGCCCCATACTCTTAATCCGCCCAATTCAGAAACCCACTAAACAATTCAGAATACTGAAAGAGAGAGAAAACGAGGAGACCACCCTCATATACACAGTAACATACAAGGTAAAATATCAAATGTGTATACAGTAACATACAAAAGTATCAAGGGAGGGCATATAAAAGTGAAAAAAAAATTGTAAAAGGACGAAAAAAAATAGGTGATAGAATTGCATGTTACCTGACTTGTCGTTTTGATTCCACTAAACACTCCGGTATAGCCATGCCAGCTCCATACTCTTAATCCGTCCTAATCAGAAACCCATTAAACAATTCAGAAAACTGAAAGAGAGAGAAAACGAGGAGACCACCCTCATATACACAGTAACATACAAGGTAAAATATCAAATGTGTATACAGTAACATACAAAAGTATCAAGGGAGGGCATATAAAAGTGAAACAAAATTGATAAAAGGACGAAAAAAAATAGAAGGGTGATAGAATTGCATATTACCTGACTTGTCGTTTTGATTCCACTAAACACTGTGGTATAGCCAATATACTCTTAATTAATATACTCTTTATATATATCTAATACAGTAACATACAAAAGTATCAAGGTAGGGCATATTACATTGAAAAAAAATATAAAAGGGAGAAATAATAGAATTGTGATAAAATATCATGTTTCCTGTAGTTCTTACTCGCATTGTTGCTAGATTGTTCATCAAAAGACGATTGATATGTTACATTGTTATATTTGTTGCGAATAATAATTGCCAAAAAAAATATTTATTGTTACAAATAATATTTGCCGCAAAATATTATTTATTCTTACATCATCTTTCTTTAACTTTGCATGTGTTATCGAGGCCTATGTAGCAAATGTTAAAGAAAAGTCAAGAGATAATTTAAATTATAAATAGAGATTTCGCAAAATATGTTCCAGAAGTAATTTGTTCAAACTCTTGCTTCTTGAGTAATATATGTTAGTTTAATATGAGCTTCTATTCTTTAGAAGGATTTTGAGAACCATGAAAAAAAGAAACATATCTTAGGAAGTGTACATTAAAAAATAGAAGTTTAAAATATTAATTTCCCGAGGAGATATTTTAAATAGAAGAATGCATCCAATGCCCATGGACTTTACTTTTGTGAGGGGAAATCTGAAGCTGAATGACCAGCCCCCTTAACTCACGTAAATCAAGGCCGTGGCCAATGGGGGGGGGGGGCATCACAAGGGTTTGATCCCCCTCCAAAATGTTCGTGGGGTTGACTATAAATAGGCCATTAATTATCAGTCAAGATGTCCAAAATTCAAAATTTAATTACAGTCAAGGTTCAAAATTCTACGCTGGCGTATCTGTATTTTTTGATTCAGTTGATAGATTAAAAACCAAACGCAATTTCTAAAAAATATTTAAGTTCATTCGAATTTTTTAGAATGGGACTCTGTAAAGCAACATGTTAACGGTGTTAAAATAAAAGAAATTAGATATTGCACGTTAAACGTGGCAAATGAGGTGTGTTCGTACTATAACTAGTTTTATAAATATATTTTGAACCGC
The DNA here is from genome assembly GCA_963932465.1 of Maratus speciosus. NCBI lineage: Eukaryota > Metazoa > Arthropoda > Arachnida > Araneae > Salticidae > Maratus > Maratus speciosus. Next base: position 594,555,463 of record OZ010788.1, on the reverse strand, counting down.
GTATTGTACTGAATGTGTATTTTAGTACACTTCATATGTGCCCATCCATGTCATTCTGTTCGAAAGGCTGTAACATCATTAAAATGCACTTGAAATAATTTTTTTCCCATTGGCTGTCATGTAACGGTAATCTTTTGACTGTCCCTGTCATTAAACTATACATCCGATTTTTATAAAATTCTAAATGACTCGACAAAATTATGCAACAATTATATATTTTAAATTTCAAACGATTCGGTTGGGTAGTTTTTGCGCTGTTATATGCGGACAAACGGACTGAATGATGACTATGGGTGTTGTAATTAAAATAAAATGTGGTTTGTCACATGGGTAAATATCATAATTATATACATTGAAGACTGAAATCTAAAGGCAAATATAAAAGTCTGGGAATTAAAGACTGAAATGTAAAGGTAATATAAATTTTTTTTTTCTGTTGAAAAATTGGTCACGTAAAGAAAATTATTTTTTTACTTCAACTGAGGCTCCATGTTACCTTAAAATATTATAAGAGAAGAGTCCCTTTTTTTTTAAAATTAAGCTCCAGTTAAGCTCAACTGTGCACACTTAAATGTACATTTCAAATTAAAATATCGTTAACCACTCCCAGGAATTCTTCTTCAAAGAAACTTTATGCTGTGCATGATCCCAAGATAAAAAGTTAATTTTCCCTTCTTTGGAATTCAAGTCGAATATTAATTTTTTCTTTAAATATATCAAATAGTAAAATTTATCTTCCTAAACAAACTTATTAAAGCAATGTAAAAGAAAAGGAAAAAGGCTTATCTGTTTGGCATGTGAAAGACGACTCGCATCGTTGAATTGCTAACGACCCTTCAGGCTTCATATTCCAACGCTGAGTGAAAAAAATGGCAAAACAGGACAACAGGATATCACATTTTTTTTATGCTTCTAACTCGGTACCAGCTCCTACACTACTGTAGTATTGTATTAAATCATGCACAAACCGCGTGCTGTGGGTTACCACACACTACAACGCACGCCAAACGGCACAACAAAAATTCGCCAACAAAATAAACTCATAATACAAATAGCCTTATTGATAAAAAGCGACAAATCTGCCAAACTGGCAAAAGGTCGAATGAAAAAGACGCTGATTGGTTGGAATCTTCCAGAATAAATATGCAATATTATTTGCGAGGCTGCAACCAACCAATGAGAGGAAAGGGCGGTAAAAATATGACTGGCAGTTGAAGTAGAAGTCATACAAGATAAAATATCAAATGTGTATATAGTAACATACAAATGTATCAAGGGAGGCCATATAAAAGTGAAAAAAAAATTGATAAAAGGACGAAAAAAAACTAGAAGGGTGATAGAATTGCATGTTACCTGACTTCTCGTTTTGATTCCACTAAACACTCCGGTATAGCCATATCAGCCCCATAGTCTTAATCCGTCCTATTCAGAAACCCATTAAACAATTCAGAAAACTGAAATAGAGAGAAAACGAGGAGACCACAATCATATACACAGTAACATACAAGGTAAAATATCAAATGTGTATACAGTAACATACAAAAGTATCAAGGGAGGGCATATAAAAGTGAAAAAAATATTGTAAAAGGACGAAAAAAAATAGGTGATAGAATTGCATGTTACCTGACTTGTCGTTTTGATTCCACTAAACACTCCGGTATAGCCATGCCTACTCCATACTCTTAATCCGTCCTAATCAGAAACCCATTAAACAATTCAGAAAACTGAAAGAGAGAGAAAACGAGGAGACCACCCTCATATACACAGTAACATACAAGGTAAAATATCAAATGTGTATACAGTAACATACAAAAGTATCAAGGGAGGGCATATAAAAGTGAAAAAAAATTGTAAAAGGACGAAAAAAAAATAGGTGATAGAATTGCATGTTACCTGACTTGTCGTTTTGATTCCACTAAACACTCCGGTATAGCCATGCCAGCTCCATACTCTTAATCCGCCCAATTCAGAAACCCATTAAACAATTCAGAAAACTGAAAGAGAGAGATAACGAGGAGACCACCCTCATATACACAGTAACATACAATGTAAAATATCAAATGTGTATACAGTAACATACAAAAGTATCAAGGGAGGGCATATAAAAGTGAAAAAAAAATTTAAAAAGGACGAAAAAAAATAGGTGATAGAATTGCATGTTACCTGAGATGTCGTTTTGATTCCCCAAAACACTCCGGTATAGCCATTTCAGCCCCATACTCTTAATCCGCCCAATTCAGAAACCCACTAAACAATTCAGAATACTGAAAGAGAGAGAAAACGAGGAGACCACCCTCATATACACAGTAACATACAAGGTAAAATATCGAATGTGTATACAGTAACATACAAAAGTATCAAGGGAGGGCATATAAAAGTGAAAAAAAAATTGTAAAAGGACGAAAAAAAAATAGGTGATAGAATTGCATGTTACCTGACTTGTCGTTTTGATTCCACTAAACACTCCGGTATAGCCATGCCAGCTCCATACCCTTAATCCGTCCTAATCAGAAACCCATTAAACAATTCAGAAAACTGAAAGAGAGAGAAAACGAGGAGACCACCCTCATATACACAGTAACATACAAGGTAAAATATCAAATGTGTATACAGTAACATACAAAAGTATCAAGGGAGGGCATATAAAAGTGAAACAAAATTGATAAAAGGACGAAAAAAACATAGAAGGGTGATAGAATTGCATATTACCTGACTTGTCGTTTTGATTCCACTAAACACTGTGGTATAGCCAATATACTCTTAATTAATATACTCTTTATATATATCTAATACAGTAACATAAAAAAGTATCAAGGTAGGGCATATAACATTGAAAAAAATATAAAAGGGAGAAATAATAGAATTGTGATAAAATATCATGTTTCCTGTAGTTCTTACTCGCATTGTTGCTAGATTGTTCATCAAAAGACGATTGATATGTTACATTGTTATATTTGTTGCGAATAATAATTGCCAAAAAACATATTTATTGTTACAAATAATATTTGCCGCAAAGTATTATTTATTCTTACATCATCTTTCTTTAACTTTGCATGTGTTATCGAGGCCTATGTAGCAAATGTTAAAGAAAAGTCAAGAGATAATTTAAATTATAAATAGAGATTTCGCAAAATATGTTCCAGAAGTAATTTGTTCAAACTCTTGCTTCTTGAGTAATATATGTTAGTTTAATATGAGCTTCTATTCTTTAGAAGGATTTTGAGAACCATGAAAAAAAGAAACATATCTTAGGAAGTGTACATTAAAAAATAGAAGTTTAAAATATTAATTTCCCGAGGAGATATTTTAAATAGAAGAATGCATCCAATGCCCATGGACTTTACTTTTGTGAGGGGAAATCTGAAGCTGAATGACCAGCCCCCTTAACTCACGTAAATCAAGGCCGTGGCCAATGGGGGGGGGGCATCAAGAGGGTTTGATCCCCCTCCAAAATGTTCGTGGGGTTGACTATAAATAGGCCATTAATTATCAGTCAAGATGTCCAAAATTCAAAATTTAATTACAGTCAAGGTTCAAAATTCTACGCTGGCGTATCTGTATTTTTTGATTCAGTTGATAGATTAAAAACCAAACGCAATTTCTAAAAAATATTTAAGTTCATTCGAATTTTTTAGAATGGGACTCTGTAAAGCAACATGTTAACGGTGTTAAAATAAAAGAAATTAGATATTGCACGTTAAACGTGGCAAATGAGGTGTGTTCGTACTATAACTAGTTTTATAAATATATTTTGAACCGCGTATTGTACTGAATGTGTATTTTAGTACACTTCATATGTGCCCATCCATGTCATTCTGTTCGAAAGGCTGTAACATCATTAAAATGCACTTGAAATAATTTTTTTCCCATTGGCTGTCATGTAACGGTAATCTTTTGACTGTCCCTGTCATTAAACTATACATCCGATTTTTATAAAATTCTAAATGACTCGACAAAATTATGCAACAATTATATATTTTAAATTTCAAACGATTCGGTTGGGTAGTTTTTGCGCTGTTATATGCGGACAAACGGACTGAATGATGACTATGGGTGTTGTAATTAAAATAAAATGTGGTTTGTCACATGGGTAAATATCATAATTATATACATTGAAGACTGAAATCTAAAGGCAAATATAAAAGTCTGGGAATTAAAGACTGAAATGTAAAGGTAATATAAATTTTTTTTTTCTGTTGAAAAATTGGTCACGTAAAGAAAATTATTTTTTTACTTCAACTGAGGCTCCATGTTACCTTAAAATATTATAAGAGAAGAGTCACTTTTTTTTTTAAATTAAGCTCCAGTTTATTAACTGTGCACACTTAAATGTACATTTCAAATTAAAATATCGTTAACCACTCCCAGGAATTCTTCTTCAAAGAAACTTTATGCTGTGCATGATCCCAAGATAAAAAGTTAATTTTCCCTTCTTTGGAATTCAAGTCGAATATTAATTTTTTCTTTAAATATATCAAATAGTAAAATTTATCTTCCTAAACAAACTTATTAAAGCAATGTAAAAGAAAAGGAAAAAGGCTTATCTGTTTGGCATGTGAAAGACGACTCGCATCGTTGAATTGCTAACGACCCTTCAGGCTTCATATTCCAACGCTGAGTGAAAAAAATGGCAAAACAGGACAACAGGATATCACATTTTTTTTATGCTTCTAACTCGGTACCAGCTCCTAACACTACTGTAGTATTGTATTAAATCATGCACAAACCGCGTGCTGTGGGTTACCACACACTACAACGCACGCCAAACGGCACAACAAAAATTCGCCAACAAAATAAACTCATAATACAAATAGCCTTATTGATAAAAAGCGACAAATCTGCCAAACTGGCAAAAGGTCGAATGAAAAAGACGCTGATTGGTTGGAATCTTCCAGAATAAATATGCAATATTATTTGCGAGGCTGCAACCAACCAATGAGAGGAAAGGGCGGTAAAAATATGACTGGCAGTTGAAGTAGAAGTCATACAAGATAAAATATCAAATGTGTATATAGTAACATACAAATGTATCAAGGGAGGCCATATAAAAGTGAAAAAAAAATTGATAAAAGGACGAAAAAAAACTAGAAGGGTGATAGAATTGCATGTTACCTGACTTCTCGTTTTGATTCCACTAAACACTCCGGTATAGCCATATCAGCCCCATAGTCTTAATCCGTCCTATTCAGAAACCCATTAAACAATTCAGAAAACTGAAAGAGAGAGAAAACGAGGAGACCACCCTCATATACACAGTAACATACAAGGTAAAATATCAAATGTGTATACAGTAACATACAAAAGTATCAAGGGAGGGCATATAAAAGTGAAAAAAAAATTGTAAAAGGACGAAAAAAAAATAGGTGATAGAATTGCATGTTACCTGACTTGTCGTTTTGATTCCACTAAACACTCCGGTATAGCCATGCCAACTCCATACTCTTAATCCGTCCTAATCAGAAACCCATTAAACAATTCAGAAAACTGAAAGAGAGAGAAAACGAGGAGACCACCCTCATATACACAGTAACATACAAGGTAAAATATCAAATGTGTATACAGTAACATACAAAAGTATCAAGGGAGGGCATATAAAAGTGAAAAAAAAATTGTAAAAGGACGAAAAAAAAATAGGTGATAGAATTGCATGTTACCTGACTTGTCGTTTTGATTCCACTAAACACTCCGGTATAGCCATGCCAGCTCCATACTCTTAATCCGCCCAATTCAGAAACCCATTAAACAATTCAGAAAACTGAAAGAGAGAGAAAACGAGGAGACCACCCTCATATACACAGTAACATACAAGGTAAAATATCAAATGTGTATACAGTAACATACAAAAGTATCAAGGGAGGGCATATAAAAGTGAAAAAATATGATAAAAGGACGAAAAAAAATAGAAGAGTGATAGAATTGCATGTTACCTGACTTGTCGTTTTGATTCCACTAAACACTCCGGTATCGCCATGCCAGCTCCATACTCTTAATCCGCCCAATTCAGAAACCCATTAAACAATTCAGAAAACTGAAAGAGAGAGAAAACGAGGAGACCACCCTCATATACACAGTAACATACAAGGTAAAATATCAAATGTGTATACAGTAACATACAAAAGTATCAAGGGAGGGTGTATAAAAGTGAAAAAATATGATAAAAGGACGAAAAAAAATAGAAGAGTGATAGAATTGCATGTTACCTGACTTGTCGTTTTGATTCCACTAAACACTCCGGTATAGCCATGCCAGCTCCATACTCTTAATCCGCCCAATTCAGAAACCCATTAAACAATTCAGAAAACTGAAAGAGAGAGAAAACGAGGAGACCACCCTCATATACACAGTAACATACAAGGTAAAATATCAAATGTGTATAGAGTAACATACAAAAGTATCAAGGGAGGGCATATAAAAGTGAAAAAATATGATAAAAGGACGAAAAAAAATAGAAGAGTGATAGAATTGCATGTTACCTGACTTGTCGTTTTGATTCCACTAAACACTCCGGTATAGCCATGCCAGCTCCATACTCTTAATCCGCCCAATTCAGAAACCCATTAAACAATTCAGAAAACTGAAAGAGAGAGAAAACGAGGAGACCACCCTCATATACACAGTAACATACAAGGTAAAATATCAAATGTGTATACAGTAACATACAAAAGTATCAAGGGAGGGCATATAAAAGTGAAAAAAAAATTGTAAAAGGACGAAAAAAAAAATAGGTGATAAAATTGCATGTTACCTGACTTGTCGTTTTGATTCCACTAAACACTCCGGTATAGCCATGCTAGCTCCATACTCTTAATCAGTCCTAATCTGAAACCCATTAAACAATTCAGAAAACTGAAAGAGAGAGAAAACGAGGAGACCACCCTCATATACACAGTGACATACAAGGTCAAATATCAAATGTGTATACAGTAACGTACAAAAGTATCAAGGGAGGGCATATAAAAGTGAAAAAAAAATTGTAAAAGGACGAAAAAAAAATAGGTGATAGAATTGCATGTTACCTGACTTGTCGTTTTGATTCCACTAAACACTCCGGTATAGCCATGCCAGCTCCATACTCTTAATCCGTCCTAATCAGAAACCCATTAAACAATTCAGAAAACTGAAAGAGAGAGAAAACGAGGAGACCACCCTCATATACACAGTAACATACAAGGTAAAATATCAAATGTGTATACAGTAACATACAAAAGTATCAAGGGAGGGCATATAAAAGTGAAAAAATATGATAAAAGGACGAAAAAAAATAGAAGAGTGATAGAATTGCATGTTACCTGACTTGTCGTTTTGATTCCACTAAACACTCCGGTATCGCCATGCCAGCTCCATACTCTTAATCCGCCCAATTCAGAAACCCATTAAACAATTCAGAAAACTGAAAGAGAGAGAAAACGAGGAGACCACCCTCATATACACAGTAACATACAAGGTAAAATATCAAATGTGTATACAGTAACATACAAAAGTATCAAGGGAGGGTGTATAAAAGTGAAAAAATATGATAAAAGGACGAAAAAAAATAGAAGAGTGATAGAATTGCATGTTACCTGACTTGTCGTTTTGATTCCACTAAACACTCCGGTATAGCCATGCCAGCTCCATACTCTTAATCCGCCCAATTCAGAAACCCATTAAACAATTCAGAAAACTGAAAGAGAGAGAAAACGAGGAGACCACCCTCATATACACAGTAACATACAAGGTAAAATATCAAATGTGTATAGAGTAACATACAAAAGTATCAAGGGAGGGCATATAAAAGTGAAAAAATATGATAAAAGGACGAAAAAAAATAGAAGAGTGATAGAATTGCATGTTACCTGACTTGTCGTTTTGATTCCACTAAACACTCCGGTATAGCCATGCCAGCTCCATACTCTTAATCCGCCCAATTCAGAAACCCATTAAACAATTCAGAAAACTGAAAGAGAGAGAAAACGAGGAGACCACCCTCATATACACAGTAACATACAAGGTAAAATATCAAATGTGTATACAGTAACATACAAAAGTATCAAGGGAGGGCATATAAAAGTGAAAAAAAAATTGTAAAAGGACGAAAAAAAAAATAGGTGATAAAATTGCATGTTACCTGACTTGTCGTTTTGATTCCACTAAACACTCCGGTATAGCCATGCTAGCTCCATACTCTTAATCAGTCCTAATCTGAAACCCATTAAACAATTCAGAAAACTGAAAGAGAGAGAAAACGAGGAGACCACCCTCATATACACAGTGACATACAAGGTCAAATATCAAATGTGTATACAGTAACGTACAAAAGTATCAAGGGAGGGCATATAAAAGTGAAAAAAAAATTGTAAAAGGACGAAAAAAAAATAGGTGATAGAATTGCATGTTACCTGACTTGTCGTTTTGATTCCACTAAACACTCCGGTATAGCCATGCCAGCTCCATACTCTTAATCCGTCCTAATCAGAAACCCATTAAACAATTCAGAAAACTGAAAGAGAGAGAAAACGAGGAGACCACCCTCATATACACAGTAACATACAAGGTAAAATATCAAATGTGTATACAGTAACATACAAAAGTATCAAGGGAGGGCATATAAAAGTGAAAAAAAAATTGTAAAAGGACGAAAAAAAAATAGGTGATAGAATTGCATGTTACCTGACTTGTCGTTTTGATTCCACTAAACACTCCGGTACAGCCATGCCAGCTCCATACTGTTAATCCGCCCAATTCAGAAACCCATTAAACAATTCAGAAAACTGAAAGAGAGAGAAAACGAGGAGACCACCCTCATATACACAGTAACATACAAGGTAAAATATCAAATGTGTATACAGTAACATACAAAAGTATCAAGGGAGGGCATATAAAAGTGAAAAAAAAAATTGTAAAAGGACGAAAAAAAAATAGGTGATAGAATTGCATGTTACCTGACTTGTCGTTTTGATTCCACTAAACACTCCGGTATAGCCATGCCAGCTCCATACTCTTAATCCGCCCAATTAAGAAACCCATTAAACAATTCAGAAAACGAAAAGAGAGAGAAAACGAGGAGACCACCCTCATATACACAGTAACATACAAGGTAAAATATCAAATGTGTATACAGTAACATACAAAAGTATCAAGGAGGGCATATAAAAGTGAAAAAAAATGATAAAAGGACGAAAAAAAAATAGAAGGGTGATAGAATTGCATGTTACATGACTTGTCGTTTTGATTCCACTAATCACTGCGGTATAGCCATGTCAGCTCCATACTCTTAATCCGTCCTAATCAGAAACCCATTAAACAATTCAGAAAACTGAAAGAGAGAGAAAACGAGGAGACCACCCTCATATACACAGTAACATACAAGGTAAAATATCAAATGTGTATACAGTAACATACAAAAGTATCAAGGGAGGGCATATAAAAGTGAAAAAATATGATAAAAGGACGAAAAAAAAATAGGTGATAGAATTGCATGTTACCTGACTTGTCGTTTTGATTCCACTAAACACTCCGGTATAGCCATATCAGCCCCATAGTCTTAATCCGTCCTATTCAGAAACCCATTAAACAATTCAGAAAACTGAAAGAGAGAGAAAACGAGGAGACCACCCTCATATACACAGTAACATACAAGGTAAAATATCAAATGTGTATACAGTAACATACAAAAGTATCAAGGGAGGGCATATAAAAGTGAAAAAATATGATAAAAGGACGAAATAAAATAGGTGATAGAATTGCATGTTACCTGACTTGTCGTTTTGATTCCACTAAACACTCCGGTATAGCCATATCAGCCCCATAGTCTTAATCCGTCCTATTCAGAAACCCATTAAACAATTCAGAAAACTGAAAGAGAGAGAAAACGAGGAGACCACCCTCATATACACAGTAACATACAAGGTAAAATATCAAATGTGTATACAGTAACATACAAAAGTATCAAGGGAGGGCATATAAAAGTGAAAAAATATGATAAAAGGACGAAATAAAATAGGTGATAGAATTGCATGTTACCTGACTTGTCGTTTTGATTCCACTAAACACTCCGGTATAGCCATATCAGCCCCATAGTCTTAATCCGTCCTATTCAGAAACCCATTAAACAATTCAGAAAACTGAAAGAGAGAGAAAACGAGGAGACCACCCTCATATACACAGTAACATACAAGGTAAAATATCAAATGTGTATACAGTAACATACAAAAGTATCAAGGGAGGGCATATAAAAGTGAAAAAAAATGATAAAAGGACGAAAAAAAAATAGAAGGGTGATAGAATTGCATGTTACATGACTTGTCGTTTTGATTCCACTAAACACTCCGGTATAGCCATGACAGCTCCATACTCTTAATCCGTCCCATTCAGAAACCCATTAAACAATTCAGAAAACTGAAAGAGAGAGAAAACGAGGAGACCACCCTCATATACACAGTAACATACAAGGTGAAATATCAAATGTGTATACAGTAACATACAAAAGTATCAAGGGAAGGCATATAACATTGAAAAAAATTATAAAAGGGAGAAATAGTAGAATTGTGATAAAATATCATGTTTCCTGTAGTTCTTACTCGCATTGTTGCTAGATTGTTCAACAAAAGACGATTGATGTGTTACATTGTTATACTTGTTGCGAATAATAATTGCCACAAAAAATATTTATTGTTACAAATAATATTTGCCGCAAACTATTATTTATTCTTACATCATCTTTCTTTAACTTTGCATGCGTTATCGAGGCCTATGTAGCAAGTGTTAAAGAAAAGTCGAGATAATTTAAAATATAAATAGAGATTTCGCAAAATATGTTCCAGAAGTAATTTGTTCAAACTCTTGCTTCTTGAGTAATATATGTTAGTTTAATATGAGTTTCTATACTTTAGAAGGATTTTGAGAACCATGAAAAAAAGAGACATATCTTAGGAAGTGTACATTAAAAAATAGAGGTTTAAAATATTAATTTCCCGAGGAGATATTTTAAATAGAAGAATGCATCCAATGCCCATGGACTTTACTTTTGTGAGGGGAAATCTGAAGCTGAATGACCAGCCTCCTTAACTCACGTAAATCAAGGCCGTGGCCAATGGGGGAGGGGGCATCACAAAGGTTTGATCCCCCTCCAAAATGTTCGGGGGGTTGACTATAAATAGGCCATTAATTATCAGTCAAGATGTCCAAAATTCAAAAATCAATTACAGTCAAGGTTCAAAATTCTACGCTGGCGTATCTGTATTTTTCGATTCAGTTGATAGATTAAAAACCAAACGCAATTTCTAAAAAATATTTAAGTTCATTCGATTTTTTTAGAATGGGACTCTGTAAAGGCAACATGTTAACGGTGTTAAAATAAAACAAATTAGAAATTGCACGTTAAACGTGGCAAATGAGGCGTGTCCGTACTATAACTAGTTTTATAAATATATTTTGAACCGCGTATTGTACTGAATGTGTATTTTAGTACACTTCATGTGTGCCCATCCATGTCATTCTGTTCGAAAGGCTGTAACATCATTAAAATGCACTTGAAATAATTTTTTTTCCCATTGGCCGTCATGTAACGGTAATATTTTGACTGTCCCTGTCATTAAACTATACATCCGATTTTTATAAAATTCTAAATGACTCGACAAAATTATGCAACAATTATATATTTTAAATTTCAAACGATTCGGTTGGGTAGTTATTGCGCTGTTATATGCGGACAAACGGACTGAATGATGACTATGGGTGTTGTAATTAAAATAAATTGTGGTTTGTCACATCGGTAAATATCATAATTATATGCATTGAAGACTGAAATCTAAAGGCAAATATAAAAGTCTGGGAATTAAAGACTGAAATGTAAAGGTAGTATAAATTTGTTTTTCTGTTGAAAAATTGGTCACGTAAAGAAAACTATTTTTTTACTTCAACTGAGGCTCCATGTGACCTTAAAATATTATAAGAGAAGAGTCCCTTTTTTTTAAAAATTAAACTCCAGTTTATTAACTGTGCACACTTAAATGTACATTTCAAATTAAAATATCGTTGACCACTCACAAGAATTCTTCTTCAAAGAAACTTTATGCTGTGCATGATCCCAAGAAAAAAAGTTAATTTTTCCCTACGATATATGTTCTTGGAATTAGAGTCGAATATTAATTTTTTCTTTAAATATATCAAATAGTAAAATTTATCTTCCTAAACAAACTTAATAAAGCAATGTAAAAGAAAAGGAAAAAGGCTTATCTGTTTGGCATGTGGAAGACGACTCGCATCGTTGAATTGCAAACGACCCTTCAGGCTTCATATTCCGACGCTGAGTGAAAAAAATGGCAAAACAGGACAACAGGATATCACATTGTTTTTATGCTTCTAACTCGGTACCAGCTCCTACACTACTGTAGTACTGTATCAAATCTTGCCCAAACCGCGTGGTGTGGGTTACCACACACTACAACGCACGCCAACCGGCACAACAAAAATTCGCCAACAAAATAAACTCATAATACAAATAGCATTATTGATAAAAAGCGGCAAATCTGCCAAACTGGCAAAAGGTCGAATGAAAAAGACGCTGGTTGGTTGGAACCTTCCAGAATAATATGCAAAATTATTTGCGAGGCTGCAACCAACCAATGAGAGGAAAGGGCGGTAAAAATATGACTGGCAGTTGAAGTAGAAGTCATGCAAGGTAAAATATCAAATGTGTATACAGTAACATACAAAAGAATCAAGGGAGGGCAAATAAAAGAGAAAAAAAATGATAAAAGGACGAAAAAAAAATAGAAGGGTGATAGAATTGCATGTTACATGACTTGTCGTTTTGATTCCACTAAACATTCCGGTATAGCCATGACAGCTCCATACTCTTAATCCGTCCCATTCAGAAACCCATTAAACAATTCAGAAAACTGAAAGAGAGAGAAAACGAGGAGACCACCCTCATATACACAGTGACATACAAGGTTAAATATCAAATGTGTATACAGTAACATACAAAAGTGTCAAGGGAGGGCATATAAAATTGAAAAAAATTATAAAAGAGAGAAATAGTAGAATTGTGATAGAATATCATGTTTCCTGTAGTTCTTACTCGCATTGTTGCTAGATTGTTCAACAAACGACGATTGATATGTTACATTGTTATATTTGTTGAGAATAATAATTGCCACCAAAAAATATTTATTGTTACAAATAATATTTGCCGCAAACAATTATTCATTCTTACATCATCTTTCTTTAACTTTGCATGTGTTATCGAGGCCTGTGTAGCAAGTGTTAAAGAAAAGTCAAGAGATAATTTAAAATGTAAATAGAGATTTCGCAAAATATGTTCCAGAAGTAATTTGTTAAACTCTTGCTTCTTGAGTAATATATGTACATAATATATAGTTTAATATGGGCTTCTATACTTTAGAAGGATTTTGAGAACCATGAAAAAAAGAGACATATCTTAGGAAGTGTACATTAAAAAATAGAATTTTAAAATATTAATTTCCCGAGGAAATATTTTAAATAGAAGAATGCATCCAATGCCCATGGACTTTACTTTAGTGAGGGGAAATCTGAAGCTGAATGACCAGCCCCCTTAACTCACGTAAATAAAGGCCGTTGCCAATGGGGGTGGGGGGCATCACAAGGGTTTATCCCCCTCCAAAATATTCGTGGGATTGACTATAAATAGGACAATAAGTCAAGATGTCCAAAATTCAAAAATCAATTACAGTCAAGGTCCAAAATTCTACGCTGGCGTATCTGTATTTTTTGATTCAGTTGATAGATTAAAAAAACAAACGCGATTTCTAAAAAATATTTCAAGTTCATTCGAATTTTTTAGAATGGGACTCTGTAAAGGCAACATGATAACGGAGTTAAAATAAAATCAAATTAGAAATTGCACGTTAAACGTGGCAAATGAGGCGTGTTCATACTATAACTAGTTTTATAAATATATTTTGCACCGCGTATTGTACTGAATGTGTATTTTAGTACACTTCATGTGTGCCCATCCATGTCATTCTGTTCGAAAGGCTGTAACATCATTAAAATGCACTTGAAATAATTTTTTTCCCATTGGCCGTCATGTAACGGTAAACTCTTGACTGTCCCTGTCATTAAACTATACATCCGATTTTTATAAAATTCTAAATGTCTCGACAAAATTATGCAACAATTATATATTTTAAATTTCAAACGATTCGGTTGGGTAGTTTTTGCGCTGTTATATGCGGACAAACGGACTGAATGATGACTATGGGTGCTACGTATTTATATAATTATGAATGCACCTAAAAAGCATAAAAGTAAAAATAGTTTTTTTAAAAAGACTTATTTTACAAAATATAGGTGAAAACCTTTCTTTTTAGGCACATTCGTAATTATACAAATGCGTAGCACCTATAGTCGTTGTTCCGCCGTAATGTAACGAAAAACTTCTGACTGTCATTAAACTATACATCCGATTTTCATAAAATTTGAAATGGCTCGACAAAATTTCGCAACAATCATATATTTAAAATTTCAGACCATTCGGTTGTGTAGTTTTTGCGTTGTTATATGCGGCGGACGGACAGACAGACTGACTGAACGACGACTATAGCTGCTACGTATTTATATGATTACAACAGCCCTATACAAATTTTCAGACTTGTTTAGTCCAAATTCTCAAAAAATGCAATGAAACTCATTTTAAATATTTACAAAATTTGTTATTCTGAGGTATGTCTACTGGGAAGATATTTTTTGCATTAAAACATTTGAAGACATACGTACAAAATGTCAAACATTCATTTGGTTGACATTAATGCCAATGCATTACCAAAACTAGTCAGATGTACCAATCCCAAAACTTTCTTCTATCTGATACATGTTAATACTTCAAAATTCGCTAGCACACTGCTAAAAATTAAATGGCAATCTATGCTCATCATCAGGATTCTAAAGCTATGGAATTCCGTGCATTAGTTCTTGAAATAGGACTATCGCTGAAATCATGTAAATCCAGCAAAATGCAGCCTAACAGCGCCATCTATTGGGTGATATATACCAAAACCTAATCAGCAAGATCTTCTGTCAACGTCTGACTGAATCTCATGTTTGGAAAAAATTAAGGCATTAGTTTTTGAGATAGTGCTATTGCAAAAATCGTGAAAATAGCAGCATAGCAGAGCCACCTATTGGGCGAGTAATACCAAAACCTAATCAGCAACAATTTGTGTCCACGTCTAACTAAATCTAAAGTTTGTTGAAAATTCGTGCATTAGTTCTTGAGATAGAGCTATTGCAGGAATCGCTAAAAAGGCAACACAAGAGCGTCACCTGTCGGTCGATTTACACCAACACGCAATCAGCAACAAATCATATCAAGGACTAACTTGAGATAGAGCTATTGTGGAAATCGTGTAAATCCTGCAAAATGCACTATAGCAGCGTCACCTATTGGGCGATTTCAAAACAAAAAGTTATCAGCACCAAATTACATCAAGGACTAACTGAATCTGAAGTTTGATGAAAATCCGTGCATTACTTCTTGAGATAGAGCTATTGTGGGAATCATGAATAATGCAGCATAGCAGCGCCACCTGTTGGGCGATTTGCACCAAAAACTAATCAGCATCAATTTATATCAGGGAATAACTGAATATAATTTTTTATTAAATTCCGTGCATTAGTTCTCGAGATAGAGCTCCCACAAAATTTGTGTCACATACAGACAGACAGACAGACTCACAGACAGACATTTTGTAAAAACATGATTTTCGGAATCTCTGACCACTAAAATGTGTAAATCCGTAGAAAACCGGAATTCAAAAATTTGTGTAAGAGTCCTTTGGCAGGATTTAGGGCGATCGGGTTTGTTTACGTTTCGCTTTTTCGTTGCAAAATCTTTCGCTGCAATTATGTAGCTTCAAAATATCATTTGAAATGCCTGTAAAAAATCTTGACGAATGCTTGGAAGTGAAGAAGAAGAAGCCGAATTCGGGTCGAATCGAAATAGATTCGAAATCCAAATAGAATTGATCGAGAACGCCATTAAACGATCGTCAAAATCGGCTTATATTGTATTTGTAATAGCTTTTTCATATAAAGATTTTAAATAAAAAATTAAATTATTGAAAATATAATTACATTTTAATTAAATTCATCAGTTAATTTGGAATAAAAAAGTTTAAAGTATGTGACATATAAAAATGAAAAAAACTTAACCTTTGACTTTACACAACTTCAATGAATATAACTCCATAGTGAATATTACTAAAATTCTAATTTACTTTGCAAAAACACTCTTTTAACTCCACTTTTTAAGGATACATTGCACCAGTATTTCTAGGTTCGTTATTTTATAGAGGAAGGAGGAAGAAGCTATCTTTGAATCATTCGATGTGTTTTGTTCCGACATTTTGTACAGATTGTCACGCTTGTCTTTTTATTTCAGTAAACATAGTAAAGGACATTAGATAAGTGTTGGAATTTTTTTATGTATCCTTTATGATCTTAGAATACAATTAGACTAGCTATTTTAAGTGAGCGGTGTATGTGTTTGACATAAAAGTTGAATTACTCGCAGTACACTGGGTGTTGGAGAAAAACTTCTTGTTTGCTCTTCGTCTGTATAGTTATCTATTGTTTTTATCTGCTTTATAATGTAATTGCGAAATTATAATGCAGTAATGTTTTTTTCTGGTAGGAGACCACCATCATATACACAGTAATATACAAGGTAAAATATCAAATGTGTATACAGTAACATACAAAAGCATCAAGGGAGGGCATATAAAAGTGAGAAAAAATTTAAAAGGACGAAAAAAAATAGGCAATAGAATTGCATGTTACCTGACTTGTCGTTTTGATTCCACTAAACACTCCGGTATAGCCATTTCAGCCCCATACTCTTAATCCGCCCAATTCAGAAACCCATTAAACAATTCAGAAAACTGAAAGAGAGAGAAAACGAGGAGACCACCTTCATATACAAAGTGACATACAAGGTAAAATATCAAATGTGTATAAAGTAACATACAAAAGTATCACGTCAATGCAAATAAAAGAGAAAAAAAGATAAAAGGACGAAAAAAATAGAAGGGTGATAGAATTGCATGTTACCTGATTTGTCGCTTTGATTCCACTAAACACTCCGGCATAGCCATGTCAGCCCCATACTCTCAATCCGTTCAAACCCATTAAACAATTCAAAAAACTGAAACAGAGAGAAAACGAGAAAACCACCCTCATATACACAGTAACATACAAGGTAAAATATCAAATGTGTATACAGTAACATACAAATGTATCAATGGAGGGCAAATAAAAGTAAAAAAAAAAAAAAAATATATTAAAAGGACGAAAAAAAAATAGAAGTGTGATAGAATTGCATGTTACCTGACTTCTCGTTTTGATTCCACTAAACACACCGGTATAGACATTTCAGCCCCATACTCTTAATCCGTCCAATTCAGAAACCCATTAAACAATTCAGAAAACTGACAGAGAGAGAAAACGAGAAGACCACCCTCATATACACAGTAACATACAAGGTCAAATATCAAATGTGTATACAGTAACATGCAAAAGTATCAAGGGAGGGCATATAAAATTGAAAAAAAAAATTATAAAAGGGAGAAATAGTAGAATTGTGATAGAATATCATGCTTCCGGTAGTTCTTACTCGCATTGTTGCTAGATTGTTCAACAAAAGACGATTGATATGTTACATTGTTATATTTGTTGCGAATAATAATTGCCACCAAAATATATTTATTGTTACAAATAATATTTGCCGCAAACAATTATTCATTCTTACATCATCTTTCTTTAACTTTGCATGTGTTATTGAGGCCTGTGTAGCAAGTGCTAAAGAAAAGTCAAGAGGTAATTTAAAATAGAAATAGAGATTTCGCAAAATATATTCCTGAAATAATTTGTTCAAACTCTTGCTTCTTGAGTAATACAGATACTTAATATATAGTTTACAATTCTGTATGTTTACACACTTGAATACTAAGAAATTATCCCCAAATACTTAGTAGTATATAGAAAACGTTTTTGAGAAATATTGTACCTATACCACGATGTAACCTTAAAATCTACTGTTGGTGCATTTTTTTTACCAACTTTTACCGATACATTTATCTGGGCTTCTGCTCTCGAACTCGAAAAAAACCCTATTGTACAAACGATCTTGTCGCACTGTTATCTTCGTCTATTTACTTTATATTCTTAAGGGTACATTAAGTATATTAAACTTTAAGAACTAATTGCAAAATATTTACCACTGAACAGCAGAAGGGTTGTCAAAGACATTCAAAATTTGTCGTAGAAACTACGTGTCATCTTTTTAATATATAAATTAGTATTAGCGGAGAACTGTAACGTATTCCAACGTATTTGTTTGTTGTTCTCTCTGTTACTGATGTATACAAGAAAATTTCACTCTTAGAAACTACTTGTCTCATTGTTGGCCGGTCGTTGAACCGAATACGATTGACATTTTACAGTGTTATATTTATTACAACTATTTAATCTTGCAAACAATTAATCATTCTTACAAGTATTAAAATGACGTGAAGGAATCATTTAAAATATAAGAAGACGTTTTAGCTCGAATATTTTCAAGAAATAACTTGTGCTAACTCTTGGCATCGTACGCAACCAAAAGGCTTAGTATATAATTTAATATTCTGTCTATTTCCACAGTAGCAAACTTAGAAATAATCCGCAAATATTTAAAACAGAAAAGAAAACATTTTTAAAGAATTAAGTACATGTGTCACAACGTATCTTGAAAAAACAAAAAGGATTTCCTCTACAGCTTTTTCGCAAACTTTTACAGATATATTTATCTCGACGTTCAATCTGCTACAAACGAACGTGAAAAAAAAAATACATTATTACAATGTAATTGTCCTATAAAAATTTAAGGGTGATACAGTTGCATAATGCCTGCGTCCCTCCCAGAATTGCACTTATATTCTAGAGCGAAATCTGGGTTCTCGGTGCTTCTATCCCTGACATCCCGGCATATTACCTGTCTTCTTGATTTAGATTTCAAAAAATACTCTGGTATAAGGAAGTCAGATCCATAAACTAAATCTGTGCTATTCAGAAGCTCATTACAAGCGAAATGCATTTAATGATAGAAATTACGTCATACATTAAAACGATTTTCTTATTGACAATATTCATGTGACGCCACAATCGGAATCACATATAGCGTAAAACTAGGACCGTTATCAAGTTTGTTTATATATTTCGGAACAGATGTTATATATTCCCGCAGCCGCCATCTTGGATTTTTTCTTGGCGTGAAAACCCCTTTGCCGGCCAAGTAGTAAATGTCACCAAGCAGCGATTTATGCGCATGTTAGACTTCAAGGGGTGTCCAGAACACGTCACTCGTTGGTGTTGCCTTATCGATAAACGCCAACAAAAAATCGCCAAGAAATCCAAGACGGCGGCCGCGGGAATATATAACATTTAAGCCTATATTTCATCATTTGATGCAACATAAATACAGATAAATGCATGCGTAAAGTACTTTAGATTTATTTTGCATAAATTACTATTCGATAAATTCATATTACAAAATTCTTATATACCTATTAATTAAAATAAACAATTTACATTTTAAAAATATTACATGAAAATATGCATGAAGGTGCATTAAAATAGAGGGAAAAAAACCATGCATAAGTTATACCTGTTTCTAAAAATATCTAAAACTCCAATAAACATAAAATGTAAGCGTAAACTTTTAAAATAAGGTGATTTTCATTGCCGCAGTTATGAATGCTATTCCCAAGCAGTCAAATTTTCATAAACTCGAACAAAAAGGAAGAATATTGTCCTTGGCATCATTATAAAAGCCCGAGAGATAACGACATTTTTTACTAAACCATTTTACACACGCTGATTTTCAAATGTGTAACTGATCTTACTTATCAATCCCCAAAAAACAGACATAAGATGTCGCGACAGCGGCATGAGAATCGAAATGTGTCACAGTCAAAAGGAAAAGCATGGCAAACCGACTACAGAAAATCACCGCTGTTTGTAACAATCTCACTCAATCTTCCGTAACTGGGTAATCCTTTTAAAACAGGGCATATTAGCATGCTTTTAGAGGACGCGGAGTCTAAACGTGGGTTGGAGGTCTGCACGGACCGGAATTTCCAGGCCCAGCCCGTTTACATTTTCACAGTTCCCGGTCAGGCCCGTACAAAAATCAATGAAAACAGGCTCGGCACGTCCCGGCCCAACTCAATTGCTACAAAAAATTCCGTTTTTTTCTCGACATGCAATTAAGATTCTTTTAATGAATACTACATAAATATTTATGGAAAAATTTTACAGTATGTTTTAGATTACTGTGTGATATTACAGAAAGCACACAATGGTAACATTTTTGATCAATTACAGTCTTAGACGTTTCAAAATTCAAACAAGGATTCGTTAAAAAACTAATGTAGTTTAAAATAAAGAGTTAAAAAGATCATAACTTTTGAAGCTGTATAATGAAAAGTGAATTTGTGAAAATATTTCTCTGTCATTTTTTAAGGTTTTCTCAAATCCAAAGAGCTACATTGTGACGCATTTCTGAATTCATTCCTTTTCAGAAAAGCGTAAGATTGGCATGGTTTCTTATTCAGAAACTCTGTAAATGGCGTTTTTTTATTATTTATTATTATTTTATTTATTTTTTATAAAAGCAATGCATCTTTGAGAAAATATTGCCAAAGTTAGCGTTTTGAATCGAATTTCCGGAAGCGATAGCACGGGAAAGTATAAAAACATACAGTCACGTGATAAGAATATCTTATATCTCTGTAAGTATCTAATTTATCAAAAATGGAAAACGCTATTTGATTCCAAATCCCTTCAGTAATCAGGCCTTTCAATTGTATCCATTTACAGTTAAAAATGTGCCAGAAATGTATCGGAATGTTTCGCATTGTTGAGCAGTGAATTTGAGAACCATCATAAGGTATATTTCCAAAGATACTGTTAATAGAAGTTCATTATTGCTCTTAATACTTTTACAAAAGATAATGCTTGCCCTACACGTCTTAAGAAAGATTAAGACCAGTTCCGTCCCGGCACGAGTAGGTAGAAAAAAAAAAATGCAAGCATAATCTCGGCCCGGCACGAGTGTGCTGAAAAAATTAAACCCTGGATCAGAGAACAGACACCATTTAACTGTCCGATGCCGATCTCTACGATGGACATATTACATTTCTGTATTGATTTTGTCAAACTCGCATCGGCTCGTGACGCGCATTTATACTTCTTCTAGTGAAAATAATTCATTGAAAATGGCTCATATTTAATGGGCTTCATTTAAACTTTTATATCGTGCCGGTAGGCCCGCTTAATTTTTTTATCGGCCCGGCCCCGCAGGCCCGTTCAATTTTTTTTGCCGGCCCGATCCAGCCCGTTTATTTTATTTGTCGGCCCGGCCCGTTAAAAAATTGTTTTAATCCTGCCGGCCCGGCCCGTTTGAAAAATCGCCTCCATTTCGCCGGGTACGGGCCACGGGCCAAGACCGAGTCCGTGCAGACTTCTAACGTGGGTTGGCGAACGTAGTTCGCAGGGGCCAGAGCCCCCTAGTATGATATACATTTTCTTAATATTAAAAAATTTTAGAGTACCATGGTTTTTTAAGGATATCTAAAAAGCAACTCGGAGGAAAAAATAAATAAAATGTATTATGCGCCTTTAGAAAGTGTTTATGAATCGAATGTAATACAAATTTTATAGGTTACATTCTAGGACACACACAGGCACACAATGAAGAAATAAAGTTGCATAGAAGAAATTGCATTTTCAACTTTTATAGTTCAAATTTCTTCCATATAAATAACGACAACAAAACAATTTTTTCGGATAGAATTGTGTAATACATATGGCTATTATTGATTATACACTGTGTATGATTATTAAGAATTGACATATTACGAATTAAAAAAAAAAAACTTGAAAAATAAATGAACAATCACAATTTTCAAAAACTTGTTCTTTTAACTTCTGTAAAATTCTGAATGAAATCAAACGAAATTCTCTCTCTATATATAAATGGAAATATCTTTGTCCGAGAAATATAATGAAGAATTAATGGTTGGAATACATATTTAAAAAAATATATATATTCATAACAATCCCTCAAAATTGAATTATTCCGCTCTTTTTAACACTTTCCAACAAAGTCGAAAAGTGTTTATGAATTCGGTTTGTCTGTCCGTCTGTCTCTACACGCTCTAACTGGAGTCAATAGACTCATATTTTCATGCAATGGATATAGGTCAGGGACGGCGTACCTATGGCACGCGTGCCAAAGGTGGCACGCGAAACAATACTTTTGGCACGGTGTTGCTTGAGTGGCTCTAAATTAATATACAGTATTTGTTATTGCACAAAATATACAAACTTAGATGTCCTGATCTTGTCAAAACTGGATTCATTGGAAATTGCAGAATTCTAATTGCGACTATTTAAAATACCGTAAAGTACCGCGTAAAGTACCAATGGTAAAATTATGGCAACTTAGAAATTAGTTTGAGAACTGTTTAAAAAATCTGGTGTTTGACCATTTAATAATTTTTCCATCTATGACCGGAAGACCATTGTTTTCGCAAATGAATAATACAAGCGTCAATAAAACCTGTTTGATTACAGGATAGCAGAATAAATTTCAAAAATTTACTTACTTCTATCATAGACGGCCCCTTAAACCATCATTTTGCCGTTTTTTTAAGCATAATTTGAAAACTACTTGGAAGAAAAATGTGAAATTTTGGATATCCATAAAGCAGGACTTAATAAATCTAAATCCATAAAAAAAATTGTAGGTTGCAATTCATAATTTTTTCGAATATTGATTACAGGATAGCAGAATAAATTTCAAAAATTTACTTACTTCTATCATAGACGGCCCCTTAAACCATCATTTTGCCGTTTTTTTAAGCATAATTTGAAAACTACTTGGAAGAAAAATGTGAAATTTTGGATATCCATAAAGCAGGACTTAATAAATCTAAATCCATAAAAAAAATTGTAGGTTGCAATTCATAATTTTTTCGAATATTGATTACAGGATAGCAGAATAAATTTCAAAAATTTACTTACTTCTATCATAGACGGCCCCTTAAACCATCATTTTGCCGTTTTTTTAAGCATAATTTGAAAACTACTTGGAAGAAAAATGTGAAATTTTGGATATCCATAAAGCAGGACTTAATAAATCTAAATCCATAAAAAAAAATTGTAGGTTGCAATTCATAATTTTTTCGAATATTAATTTCGTAATTCATAATTCATATAATAAAATTATAAAAATTGCAAATTCAACGTATTTATGTTTGGGTATATTAGTATTATTGATACACAAAAAATTATCACATTAGAAGCATAATTTCAGGAGATATAAATAAAAATATGAAAATGTAATTTAACACTAGAAGTACTAAATTTTGAATGTCTATAATTCAAAAACTTATCATTCGAATGACTTGAAATTTGGTTTTTAGGCATATTTTGAACCGAAGATTTGAAATATCTGGTTAAATTTGGGTACTGCCATTGAAAAAAATGAAGTTTGGATTCGTTTTAATATGTAGATGGCCCCCTAAGTAAATTTTATACACACCATTTAAAAGTAGACTTTATTTCCAATCGTCCGGTACCAGTAACTTTCGTCTACGATATTTTTTTAAGGAGTTAGTAGGGGGTGTTTACTTTTTTTTTCCACGACTGTACATCTTTTACTGTACTTAGTTCAGTACATCTTGTGATAATGCAACTTTCGTATAACAAATCCCGTCTTATGAGGCATTCTCACAAAATTTTAACTTTCAGGAATAAAAATCTGGTGAAATAAAACTTGCTAAAGTAACATTTTAAACTTATAGACGAATGCCTTAATTATTCAAAATAAAGAAAAAACGGTCAGCAGAGATAATTTTTTTTTATTTAACTGAAGTTTAAGTTAAACTTGCGAGTTTAATTTTCTTTACCGTTTTACCACTCTAACTTTTTATTTTCTTCTAAATTTTTACTTATAATGAATTTGCATAGTACCCACCGAACATTCAAATAATAAATAGTAACAATGTAGTATCTTTAGTACAGAATTTTGCTATAACATTGTCTTAAAGGAATGTTAAGAAAGTGATGGTAAGGAAAAAAAAGGGGACGGTAAGGTAAAAAATCCCTGCCGGCCTGGCCTACAGGCAGAGGTAGATTTCGAAGTCAAACATACTAATTTCACAAACAAAAACTAAATCATGATTAGAGATAAATCCACTTTAACAATTTTATCTGGCCCCTTTTGACGAGTTTTTATTTCATTTTTATATACTAGCTGGTTTTATCAGAATCATGTTAGGGCGGTATTCAAAAAATACTTTTCTATGCTCAATAACTCGAAATTTTCTGGCATAATTCCAGTTTCATTTTTAATTAAAAAAAATATGAAACTTTCTGACGTGATTTTTGAAGAGATTTATAAGCGACCTGTGTTTTTATTTTTTGTTCAATTAATTAAAACTTGATATATAAACAATTATTTTCCCAGAAGGACAATATTTTTCGTTTCTAACCCAATCGCTTCGGGGAATTCCGTTCAAAATGCCCACTTTGACATCATTTTTTTAAATATATTCTGCCTCTATCAAAAAATCGATCATTACGGTACATTATATAGTTTCTGAATAAGCGAATCTACCAATTAAATGGGTCTGAAATCAAAAATGAATTTAAAAATGAGTCAGGAAATAAGCAGTTTGGATTTGAGTGCTTCCTTAATACAATGATTTTTCCAACACAATCCGTTTCGGTAAATTCGGTTCAAAATGCCCTTTTTAACAGCATTTTAAAAAATATATTCTGCCTCTATCAAAAAATCGACCATTACGGTACATTATATAGTTTCTGAGTAAGAAAACGTACCAATTGGAAGCCTTTGAGAGCAAACATGAATTGTAAAATGAGTCAGAAAATAAGCAGTTTGGATTTGAATACACCCTTACTTAGATGATTTTTTTCTTCAACCGCTATGTATTTTTAATTTGTTTTTGCTGTAAGAATTGGTCCTCTCCAAAACTTGTCTATATAGATGTTGTAGACAATATTAAGAAGATATATGATAAATTCATGGGGATTTTATATCTTTTGAATTGACGGAGTTATGGATTTTTTTCTTCTTCAACCCCCCCCCCCTTTTTTTTTTTTTTTTTTTTTTTTTTTGCGGTACGAATTGGCCCTATCAAAAACTTGTGAATATAAAAGTTGTAGATAATGTTAAGGAGATAATAATAAAATTTGTAAATAATATTATATATAATAAATTTATAATAAAATTAATTGGATTTGATATCTTGAGAATTGACGAAGTTATGAATTTTTTTCTCCCAAAAACCCTATTTTTTGCGCCCCTTGAGCCCATTTTTAACTTTATCAAAAATCTGTGATGCATAAATTTTTGGCCCTATTTTTAGAAGTAATAAAAACTTTAAACTGATTTGATATGTACAAAAATTTAGAAGTTATGGGGGGTTTTCTGTTTTCACAAAACCCCTCCCTATCCCCTTGGTCCGATTTTGCCCATTAATGAACTTGACCGAGAATTTATACCCATTGATTTTATGTATCAGTTTGGAAGAGATTGGTGTAGAATTACGAAAGTTATCGTGTCCAGAAGAAAGTGATATATATAGATAGATATATGTATATAAAGTTTTTTACTGAGGGTGGTTTTGGGTTCTAGGGGTCATGATCGGTGTCGATCTGCAAAAATTTTTCAGAAATTCCAACATAGGAACGATCCCAATAGGTAGTATTTCATACGAAATCTACCTAAAAAGGAACGGTAAGGAAAATTACCACCTATTTTTAGGCAAATCATGTTAAGACTAAGTGATAGCCACAATGTTCACTGATTTTTAGAAACAGTTATTTACATTGGATTAAATAAAAAAAAAAAAAAATTCATTTACCTCGAAAAGTGCAGGAATAAACCTTGGGGACGGAGACGGTAAGACTGCCAAAAAGCCACGATGCTTGAAATTGATATTTAAATGCTGATTTAAATTCTGCAGTAAATTTCTTGCCAAAGAATTTTAGCCATTCTTTCTCTGACATACTTCTGCATGAGAAAAAAGTTAAAAAACATTCTGTGTCTGCATCTGAAGTAATTTTCTGTATAATTTTAGTAAGAGAGACAGTAAAGAATCTAAAATCCAGGGACAGATTAAAAATAATAATAACAACCGCAAAAATGTGTGCAGGTTAATTTTTTGCTAGATTTTTATATAAAACAATAGTCCCAGTTTCCGAAAAAAAAAAAAAATTACATCGAATGAATTTTATTGAAACGATTACATACAGACAGCTCCAAACTTCAACATCAGCATCAGGGACACGGGACGGCAAGGAATTTCGGGGTATATTTGGACCCCCAACATCGTCCAAAACTTATTTATCTCGTTAATATTTTTATACAGCCATGCAACGGGATGTTTTCCGGTATAAGAAATTAAAAAAACACAAGAATATGTACTAAAATAAAAATTATTATTCAGAGACTTAAAAGTCAAAAATATGTGAGAATGCCTCTTATACGTACGACATTCGTGGTCACTACGTTAAGAATACCATGCAATCATAAGTGCTCAACCGAAAACCTCACCAATACGATATTTTGTTTCAGTCACTATCGATTCCGATTTCACAGATTTTACTCTCTCAGACTATTGTGTTTATAAAACCTACTAAGACGAAATCTCAAGTGTCCTGAGAAAGATTCCATTTTAAAGACTTTTCTGTCTTAGCAAATAACAAATAGGAATTGTAGTGCTCTTTTCGAAAGGACCATGGACTTTGTACGTTTAAGACAGGATTCCGTTACATTCAGGTCACGTTTTCACCGGATTTTTTTGTTTCGATATAAAAGTCACGGTCTCGCTGTTTTTCTTTTTCCCGCATTTTTGTGACAGTGGATTTTGTAAGACTATTCATAGTATTAAAAACAAGCATTGAAGCCATGAATGAAAATAGTTTAAGCAAGTTCGAAAGATTCAAGCCGTTCAAACAGAGGAGTTACAAAGTACATTCGAAAATTTAGACAAAATCACGCATTGGGAAAAGTAAAGACTTTTGGCATCCTAATAATATTTTACTTTATATAGTTTATAGTAGACGGCAGCACTACAATATGGTGAATAAATACAGAAATAGTAATTCCTTTTGAACTTTTGGTGCTGCCATCTTTCGTGTTAAATACTTAGCATTTTAGGAAATTTTGTTATTTTTACCATATCAAATCTTAAAAGGTCTATAATATGCAGTTTTTAAATATCCCACACTGAGGTACATCAATTCATTTTTAAAGGTTCAACATTATAATTTTTGGGACAAAATATTGCGATCGATAGAATGATTTTTCTCAGACAAAGAACAATACATTTATAATTTAAAATAAATTTTTATTGTATATTGTCGTCAACGAATTTATCTTTTTTTATTCCACGAAGAAAACAGTTAAATAATTCCTTTTTATGCGATAGATACAGTCTGCATTTTTACGAAATAGATTCTAAATCAAATATAAAATATATATTGTGAATTTTAAAAATTCCTTGTCTTACTTAAAAGACGACTAAAATAATGAAAAAGATGTTACAAGTTAAAAATATACATTTTATTTAAAACTTCTTAGTACTTTCAAGCCTTTTTACAAGCTCATTATTAGAGAATATTTTAATAACTAAATGTTGTTTATTTATACAAATACATCACTTTGTTTTGAAAATGAGAGAGACAATTAGAGTTCAAAGTAGAAGTAGCATTTACTAAAGATTCTACATCCTCAATCAAAAATCTATAGGTTCATCAATATGAATTTTAGAACAAGAGCACTTCTCCTATATTCTTCATCTTTCAATCAATAAGCAAAATTTTATCGAAATGAAGATAATACATACAGTAAAACCCATATGAAATGAGGCCATCGAAATGTATGATAAATCAAACTTTTCTTCATGTTTTAAAGAATCCATTTATAACGGAGTACACATGTAACGGATACTTTTCACGCTCTTTTATAAATGTTTTTCATTGCATATAGGTATCTATAAAACAAAAAAAATAAATAAATATAACCGTTAAAAACGATTTTTTTTAAATACTTCAAGTTATCAATGAGATATCAATCAAGATATCAGTTAATGTCTTCTTCATTTCATCGATTTGCTCCAAATTTGGTACACCGGTTTATTATGTTAAGGAGCTTTCCTGATTAGATTTGGAAGTTCATTAGTTAAGTATAAAGGGAGGAAAGGGGGGGCTAAACACCCCTCTTAATTTAGATATATGGGTTTTTCATGCAGAGTTATTCGATTTGCTCCAGATTTCGTATACCGGTTTTTTATGTTAAGGAGCTTCCCTGATTAGATTTGGAGGTTAATTAGTTAAGTATAAAGGGAGGAAAGAGGGGCTAGACCCACCTCTTAATTTAGATAAATGGGTTTTCATGCAGAGTTATTCAATAATATTTTTTTCAAAAGGGGCCATCAGTTTCAAAGATTCAAAAAATTGTTTGTTTTTTACAAATTAGTCGTTACTGCATATACCCACAAAAGGTACCGTATTCGAATCTTGACTCAGGCATGGACGTTTGTAGTGCGTCAGATCAGGGCCGAAACTAACCTTTTTTGCACCCTGGGCAAACATGGATTTTAGCGCCCACCACCCTAATTCCTCCGCAAAGTATATTTACAAAGATAATTTTACTAATTTTTTAATAGCCGACTGATTTTAAAATGTAAAATATGTAATACTGAACTACGTAATCTGCTTTATCAAATATTGATTCATTAAAATCTTGTAAATGGAATAAAAAAGAATTTAAAAAATTCCGCTTCATACAGTATCCTGATGCCATATCATCCTTAGATTCTTCTATACTTTGGCATACCCTAGAGAAGACGAATTAAACAATACTATGCTAAACATAGACGTGAGAAAAATCGACACACAAAATCTTCATTTGGCGCCCCTTCGTTCTGGCACCCGGGGCACATGCCCCTCTGCCCCCCCTCCTTAGTTTCGGTCCTGCGTTAGATTCCACTTTAAATGGAGGTATCGGTCTCTTTATCCCTCCTGTGCAAATGATGACCCTAAACACATGAAACCACTCAAAATATCGTATATAACATTTTTTTTTGGGGGGGGGAGGGGCGTAAAATTACATGTAAACGTGTCGTGTCGGGACTCTCTCCTTGGGACGTGACGCATAAGGTGCTCAGGTTCCATAATTATTCTCACCAGTTATTTTTTTATTGTAAAATTTGCCAAATTTAATCGGGGCATTTTCCCTATTTAATTATTCAAAAATTTCTGTGTTGAAAAACCGCTGATAAACGATTAAAAATTCTGTAATAGACGTTCGTCGCGAAAGAGTTAACGGTTGTATAATGTGAGGTCACAACAGTAGTAAGCGAGGCTGACGAAAAAGGCAAGCTGCAGCACTGTGTTACATGTGGACCACTTGAGTCACATGATTCTCTTTTCGTGACGCAGGTGCTTGAAAAGCACGAATGCAGTTGTAGAAATGAGCATCACGTGACTCTAGCAGTCCGAAAGGAAACGAACCCGAAACGGAGTGCGGTAACTTGTCTTTTTCGTCAGCCTCGAAGGAAGATATCACTCCAGTGTGACCTGTGACATAGGTAAGGGAGGGATAAAAAAAAAAAATACGAAATTTGTGTGACCTAATTAATGGATGCCCCCCTTGTGTGACAAAATGTGAAAGTGGGAGTAGTTGTTTAACATGTTGTGACATCACATCTAAAATATGAAGGTTTTCATCTTCCAAATACTACTCAAAAAGAAGATTAAGGTGTGTGGCAGTTCTACGATAAATAATATCAAAGACAGGTATGGAAATTCAATGGACTCAGTATTACAACTAATGATGGTTTAGATTCTTTATTTAAGTTGATTTTAGTTTGTACGCTTTCGTAAAAGATTTAAAAATGTAATATATATATAGCAATTTCAATGATCTTTAATTAAAAAGTAATACTAAATTGGCAATTGCAAAAAATGTGACGTTACAAAACAGGGAAGGGAGTGTCACTAGAATGCAAAAACCCGTGACATAGGGGAGAGGGGGGCCGGAAAGGACACGAAATGTACGTGACCACTTAAGAGGCTACTTCAGTCAAGAGAAAAGACCCATTCGCTAATGCTAATCCTATGGAGGAAATTTATAAAGATATCTCGGTTGCATTTCAATATTTTTAAATGATTTTTTTTTCCTTGCATTGGATAGCTAAGATCTATACAAAGGCCGTTTTTTACTTTTTCGATTTTGTTTACAAATATTTTTAATGCGGATATTTTACATTCCGGAACTAGTTTCGAAAATGAAAGCATCCTCATAAAATATATATATATATATGTGAGTGTATATCTGCAATCGAAATAGAAAAAGTAAAAAATGGCCTTTGTACAGATCGATCTTAGCTATCCAATGCAGAAAGAAAAAAAAATCATTTAAAAATATATTTAAATGCAACCGAGATATCTTTATAAATTTCTTCCACAGGATTAGCATTAGCGATTGGGTCTTTCCGCGTGACTGAAATAGCCCCCTAAGAGGTCCACTAGTTACGCGGATAAACACGAACGCTAATCTAAAGTCTATGGGGCAAATTTCTGGCTTTGATTTTAATATTTTTGGATGATTTGTTTTTGCATAGGATAGCTGAGGACGATCTAAATCGGGCTAGTTTTTACTTTTTGGATTTTAGTTTCAGATAAAAAAAAAATATATACTTTATCTTTTGGAACCGGTTGGAACCGGTTTTGAAATTGAAACTATCCTAATTAAAAAAAAACTATAACCAAAATCGAAAAAGTAAAAACTAGCCCTGTTGTAGATCACCCTCTGCTATCCTATGCAAAAAAACAAAAAAACAAAAAAAAATCATCCAAAAATATTAAAATCAAAGAGAGAAATTTGAAAATAACGCCCCCATAGACTTTACATTAGCATTTTGCTTTTTTGCCGTGACTGACGTGGGCTCTTAATACCCATTCTCAACGATTGGTGCTCGAAATTCACGAAATTTGGAGGTCTCGTACTTTTCTGATGTAAGAATCTTCTATAATGTAGGCACCATTTGCATTGCACGTACCTATAAAAGAAGGTTTGTGAAAAATACTTATAATAAAGGTAATTAAAAATATATATAAACTACTATTATCTTAACCATTTAAGTGTTTAAGATCAGATCCACTGCTATAACATTATTGGGGAGGCGGAGGGGATTGAAACGACCAAGTCAAATATCGACGTTTGCAAACTATATGTTTTTAACGAGAAAGTATACTAAAGAAAAACCACAGAAAACGGAATCTGCCTATAACGAAAGCGGAAACCTGTTTTAAATAGAAAAAATAATCACTGTTTCGAAGGTAGAAATACCATACAATTATACCTTCTCAGTCGGAAACCTGTCCAAAACTGTATTTTTGTTGTTGTTGTTGTTTTCGCAGTGATTTCGCTTTCATGGGTTTTACTGTATATTAAAATAATAATAATAATAACAAAGAAGAAGAAGAAGTAGAAAACGTTTCAGAAGTTTTACAACAAAGCTTGTGTTTTTGCCGTCTAAATAAATCTCTCCTGGCGAAGGTCCTAGTAACGATATCATTCATTTCGTATCTCATTCAATTATTCATTTTCATGAATTCCTGCTGTATTCTGCTCTATTGTGGTGAAATGTTATACAAATAATTAAACGCATGGGAAATTTTTCATCCCTGAACTTTCACTAATCTCTTCTGAAAACGTGTAGCGATTCCTCAACTGTTTTAATCTCGCACTCATGGTGTTTTAATGGTATTTTTCCCTCTAAAAACACTAGGAAATAAGAAATATAACTTACTTTCTACTGAGCGATTTTTTAAATGCACATCTATTTAGGTAATTATGTTGGGAAAATTTTAGCATGTAAGAACATCTGCAATTAAAGAGTATTTAATTATAGTGAAGAAATATTTGTGCGTCAAGTCATAGTAAAATCATACACGAGGGGGGCATCAATAAGTTTTTCCCTTCACATAGAAATAATTGAGTAAAATTTATGAAATTGCTACATTGTATTAGACCTTTTCTATATAGTCACCGTGTACAAAAACACATTTCTGCAAACGGTATTTCAAAAAGAGGTGGGGGGGGGATGTATTCCATGAGGCGCGATAGTAGACCCAAAGGGGGGCGTTTTTCTAGCTTTTGCTGACCCTCACATGTGATATATCGTTTGAAAGGCCTGTAACCACTTATTCATGTTATACACTCCCCGAGCCCCTCCCCCCCCAAATTGCCCCCCGGGTGGCATGAATGGTGTCCGCAAAATTTAGAAAATTGCCCCCCCCCGGAGGACAAATTGTGTGGAGGGGCTGAGGATGTGCATAACATGAATAAGTGGTCACAGGCCTTTTTAAGAATATGTCACATGTGGGGGGGGGGTCTGTAAAAGTTAGAAAAATGCCCGCCTCCCCCCTGGGTCTACTATCGCGCCACCTGGAATACATCCTCCCCCCCCTCTCTTTGAAATACCGTTTGCAGAAATGCGTTACTGTGCACGATGGCTATATAGAAAAGGACTAATACAATGTAGCGATTTCATAAATTTTACTCAATTATTTTTATGTGCGGGCAAAAACTTATTGATACCCCTCGTAAATGGTTTATCAACAACTGACAATGATAGATGTAGTAACTCCTAACCTCAACTGCGGATCCTAAAATAATAAAATTTGAAAAATAGATAGCTTTCGTAAGGCACGGGGACTGATTGAAGCCAGGCACGTAACCAGGGAGGGGGCTAAGGGGGCTGAAGCCCCTCCCGAAAGTTTAAAAAAACATTGCAAAGTTATCTCTAATGATAATAAAAATTGAGAAAGTTTTTCTTGTTTTTATCTTCCATTATATTGACGTTATGTACACTTTTAGTCATAAAAATATAAATTTATTCAATTACAGATAGAGTAATCCCTCGTTATATCGTTCAATCGGATATATTATTCTTTTTCGCATCTACCACTAAAAATATAAGGTCTTCTTAAAACGCAATTTTTACTATCTTTATGCACAATAAAATTCAATAAGTGTAATTTCATATCATTATTTTGACTAAGAAGAAGTAAATGTAATATGCGCATGGCATATAAGTTAACTGTAAGAGTCAAATATAAAACATTTACTTGCAATTTATGCTATTCCTCAATTTTCTCTATCCTCTGTGTATCATGTACATAATGAAAACTTAGAGTGGCCCATGTTAAAATGGTTTGTAGGGAAAGGAGCAAAAACTTTAATAGCCGCTTATAATGAATTTACGAGCCGTGGATTATATATAGGAAAATACAGTATTGTATTTCGTCATTTGGCCAGATAAAATGGAAGAAAAAGTATTAATGATTGTTAATGGAAGCTTTTAATTAACTGGAAAATATCATTATATGAAATATCCAAAATAGTTTTTCAGTACCATTTTTTTATTTGCAGAATCACAGAACAGTACTACGGGTGCACTAA
This sequence comes from Maratus speciosus, assembly GCA_963932465.1. Classification (NCBI taxonomy): domain Eukaryota; kingdom Metazoa; phylum Arthropoda; class Arachnida; order Araneae; family Salticidae; genus Maratus; species Maratus speciosus. Next base: position 594,521,895 of record OZ010788.1, on the reverse strand, counting down.
ATGTTGAAGCGACTTTCGTAGAGCCATTAACTACGTAGAACCAATAATATTTACTTACTCTGGAAGAAAGTCCTTTTTACAAATTGAAATTGAGGATTGTTTTGATGTTAGCGTTCCGGAAGAAATTGATGGAATTAGAGACGACTTAGATGATGTCACGAAGAGAAACATTCTTGATTCCGTTTTACAGCCTACACTAAACAGTCTAACCTAAACTGCCGTACAATGTTGACTGAAGGGGAGAAACAAAAGAAAAGTTTTCAAGAGGATCAAGATCCAGAAATACGATTTCCTTTTCTTCCTTATTCCTGAAAGCAAAATGGTGTTTATTGTAAACTTTGCTTTTTGTGTTTCGACGGCGATATAGATAAAGGGAGTCCTAAAAAAAACATGAAGACTACTTTATACATGTTTCAGAAATTAGAAAAAGGCTAAATATGTTTTCTTAAAACATATGCAATTAGATTATCACAAACAGTGTGTTATGTTAGCAAACAAATTTCTTGAGATTTCTTTAGGAAAGCAGAAAGATATTATCTCACTGTTGGATTTCCAAAGAGTTTAAAAAAAAAAAAGTAGAAGAAGAAGAAGAAAACTGAGCAGCTCTTAGACCAATAATTGAAACAATCTTATTTTGTGCAGAATAAGAAATACCATTTGGAGGTAATCATGATAGCTATCCTATAACATTAGAGAAAAAAATATGGTAAGCTTAGAGCTCTTTTAAGATTTAGAGCAAAGTCTGAAGATGATGAATTGAAACGACATATTATAAGCAGTCATAGAAATGCTACTTACTTCACCTCAGACATTCAGAATGAAATCATTCTAATATACTCGGATATAGATAGCGAAGAACTAATTACCAATATAAATAACCCCATCTGTTTTAGCTTGATTGCTGATGAAACTATGGACATTTCAAGCACAGAACGGAGAGACAACTCAAAACTCCTTTGTGTTATATATGTAAACTATTTAAAAATCCACAACCTCCAATAATTTGGTAAGATTATATTTATGTTTCATCCTAGTAAATGACTTCTCCACCAAAAATTTAACAAAAGTAATACTACACCGTTGTGATGATCTACGTCTTGACATATCTAAATGCGTAGCACAAGCGTGTGACGGGGCGGCCAATATGGCTGGTCATGCTAGTGGGGTCCAGTCTAGAATTCGTCAAAAGTATCCAAAAATTATATACGTCCAATTATGAAAGCCGCCGGTTAAACCTTGCATTGTCCAACAGCATACTGATTCTTGTCATCCGAAACTGTCTTGGATCTGTTAATGAAGTGAGAAATTTCTTTAGAAATCACCCCAAGGCAAATTTAGCACTTCAAGAAGCAATTTCATCATATGCCCAGAAAACAGAAGAAAACTACTTCTCTGCCTTTGAAGCGCAAGATTTATCGAAAGGCACGAAAGCATATTAACTTTTTTGAGCTATTTAAGTGCATTTGAATTAGCTCAGAAATTATTTTGGAAAACACATGGAAGATTTCTTCAACAGTTAGAACTTTCTTGGCAGTCATGGAGAAGAGTGATTTCACATGAACCTGTTTGTGACAAACTTTTCCATCTGACAATGCTATTGTCAGTTCTTCTTCAAGAAAAATCTCGGGACATGATATAGGCTGTAACTCATGCTAAGATGTCCTAATTATTTTACAAAAACATGGAGAAAATGCAATGGAAATCTTTCGTGAGATATTTAATTCTGCATCAAAACTTGGAGTAAACTGAAATAAATTTTTCAAGACTAAAATTTAGACAGAAAATACGTGCAAACTCTCAAATTACACCCACTGAAGAGTATTATAGAGTATTTAGTATTATAGAGTCACGGTCTTTATTCCCTATGTAGAAAGCCTTATTCAAAATTTGAATTACAGATTTATTTCGAATGAAGACATTCTAACAGGTTTCCAAGTATTTCTTCCAGGATTTGCTTCTCTGAAAAAAATCAAGCTAATTTGAGAATACATGAGGATCAACTCAAACACTGTTGCTTTTTTATTTTCGTTGCAGTTTATTTTTTGGCCTAAAAACACTTCTGGCATCCGAACCGGTTTGGAAACTGGAAGTGCTCTTAAAAACCAAAAATTATAACAGAAATCGAAAAAATACGAAATAACAATTTTTGATATGGACATCAAGTATCCTATACAGGAATTTACCTTAGGTTAAGCCTTATTTTTTTATTTTCGCTATTATGCAAATTACTGTTGTCAGATCTGAAAAAAAATTCCAAGATTGAGCCCCTCCCGAAGGGAAATCCTGGCTACGGGCCTGATTGAAACATAGATCAACTGGACAATGGCCCTGGGCTATCTAAATATGGATTCTCCCAAACTTGGTATAGAATCTCCTTAAATCTGATATTTTAAAGCTGTTTTGACCTTGTCTTGATTAAAATCAATATTTTTGTACTTTTAAAGTAGAATAAAATTAATACCAAATAATATGTTATTTATGTATTCATACATGCATTCTAAAGCGTTGAAAATGTTTAATTTCTTCTGAAAGTATAGAGTAGGGGTTCGAGTGAATACCAGTCTTTGGGTCTCTCTATGAGTTAATTGTACCCTGGTAACCTTTTTTAATGCGGTATTTTTTGCAATCTAGATACTTACAGGAGAAGGATTTTGAAGATAACTAAATATGTTATTTATGTGTTCAAATGTGTATTTCAAAGTGCTGAAAATGTTTGATATTTTTTTCTTTCTTTTTTTTTTACAGTATAGGATCCGGACATTCAATAAATACTAACCCCTGGACCTCTCTTTGACTTGATTGAACCCTGATAACATAGGTACCTTTTGTAATGTGAGTACCTTTTTTGCAATGTAGATATTATTTACAAGAGAAGGATTTTGATGACATTTTAAAATAAAGGTAATTCAAAAATTCAACGTATTTATAGATCTTAGTCGGTATCTTAATCCTTCCTTCTATTGTGGTGAAGAGTTACACATGTAATCAAATGTATGGGAAAATTCCCAATCCTTGAAATTTCACTAATCCTTTCTGAAAACTTGTAGCGATTTCGCAACTCGTTTAGTCTTACACCCACGGTGTTTTAACGATATTCTCTCCAAAAAACTATGAAATGAGAAATATATCGTGATTTCTACTGAATGGATTTCCAAAATGCACTGTTAATTAGGTAATTTTGCGAAGAAAGTTTTAGTATGTAAAACATCCTTATTGAACCTTTGAACTCTTTGTCAAATTGTCTGGGTCGATAAAATGAGTACCAAGCTAGCTTGGGAACTAAACACTGCGGGTCTCGCGTTTGGCTGTCCACTTGATTGAGACATATACTGTATAGTATATCGGGGCTCAGGTATAGGTCAAAACTGGGAAATTTCATTAGCGGCCGCTGACCGGTAGAACTAGTTTTTTAAGTGGCCACTTTTTTATTTAAAAATACTAAACAGTAAAATTTCTATAAGTATTCATCTAAATGTAAATAGCAGAAATAAATATGTTAATATAAATATATTGGAACCAATAAAAGTAGAATCCTTGATGAAATGCAAGAAAATTTTATTCTCTCCTTGTAAAAAAGTGGCCGCTGATAGACAATATTTCACTAGCCACTTTTTCTCATTTATTGGCCCTGTGGCCGGTGGCTAGTGCTAATTTTGACCTTTAGGCTCAGGGTCAAGAAAACAGGATTGTGCACACTAGACCCTGATCCTTAATGAATCGTAAAGCCACATGTTTAATTTACTTTAATTTAGAACATCTTTATTAATTATTTAATTACAGAATTATGGAATATTTGTGGGGCAAGTCATAGAAAAGTCATGCAAGTGGCTTATCAACAATTGACAATGACAGACCTAACCTCAACTGCGGATCCTAAAATTATTAAATTTTAAGATAAGGTACCTTTCGTAACGTCCAGGGCCTGATTAAAGCATAGACCAACTGGACCATAGCGAAATGCTTGGAGCCCGAATTTGGAAAATCCTAAATTTGGTATCGAATTTCCTTAAAACTGATATTTTAAATCTGTTTTGACTTTGTTTTGATTACAATTAATATTTTTGTACTTTTAAAATATGATAAGATTAATAAAAACAATATAGATTACTAAATATGTTATTTATATATATTTATATATGTATTTTAAAGCGTTCAAAATTTTTATTTTATTTATTTTTTACAATATAGGATCGGATATTGAATGAATACTAGCCCCTCGACCTTTCTTTGACTTGACTGGGTCCTGATAACGTAGGTACCTTTTGTATTGTGGGTACCTTTTGCAGTGTAGATATTTAGAAGAGGAAGAGGGGGAATTTGAAGAAAATTTAAAATAAAGAGAATTTTAAAAAATGCAACGTTAATTAGTCGGCATCTTAAATTCAGTGTTGAATTCAGGGAGTGGTCCGAATGGGGACATCCCCCCGGAGCAATGAGATGACCCCCCCCCCCCCCCCCCGCGGGAAGATTTGAGATTTCCTGTTTTCATTGGCGAAAAAGTTCAATTTCTGCCCCGTAACTCTATAATCCCCCCCCAGGGCCGAAACTAGCCTTTTTTGCACCCGGGGCAAACATGGATTTTGGCGCCCCCCCCCCCTTCTTCCGAAAAGTATATTTACAAAGTGAATTTTACTAATTTTCTAATAGCCGACTTATTTTAAAATTTAAAATGTGTAATTATAAAATATGTAATACTGGACTACGTAATCTACAATGGCGGATCCAAGGGGGAGGTCACGGGGGTCTTGACTCTCCTCTGAACACCAACAAAAATATTCTAAAGATCACTTTTAAATGAAATATACAGTATAGTCCCGATTATCCGAGTCCCGCTTAACCGAGTTTCTGCTTTAACCGAGTTATTTTCTTCTGATGGACTGATGGCTTCCATTATTATGAAACAGCCATTATAAATGAAGTGTTAGGTGAAGATGAAAGAGCAGCCGTAAAAAGTTAGAACTCTGATTTTTTGGTCAGAATGGGAAAACAAAATGGCCATATATATATATATATATTTATTTATTTTTTTTTTTGTTCTTCTTCTTCTTAATTATGGCCATTTGTTTTTTTCCATTCTGACCAGAAAATCAGAGTTCTAACTTTTTACGGCTGCTCTTTCATCTTCACCTAACATTTCATTTATAATGGTTGTTTCATAATAATGGAAGCCATCAGTCCATCAAAGAAAATTATCCATTCCAAAGGTATAATCCTTCATTTGGCACCCCTTCGTTCTGGCGCCAGGGGCACGTGCCCCCTCTGCCCCCCCCCCTTAGTTTCAGCCCTGGGGGATAGCACTTTTTGATCATTAAAAGCATAAAACTCAAATCTTCCGGAGAGACATTTCAATGATCTAGGGGTGGGTGGGCTCCTTCCGGGCCAGCACCTGAATTCCACACTGGAGTGGGAGGGGGATTTTCCCAGCCCACCACCTACATTTATCTGTGATCATAAAATTTATGACACATTGCCCTGATAAATTTAGAGGCTTTTTACTTTTTTTTTCTCTTTAAAAAATAATTTTTCATTCTTTATCGCCACAATTACTGTCGGCTATTCGGAATGTCCGTTATTCAGAAGGTAAACATACAAAAATTTAGGTTTTGGAGTGTGGATTGGAAAACTGTCCGTTAAATAGAGGTTTCCGCTATTCAGAAGTGTCCGTTATGGAGGTTTTGCTGTAATGTCATATATGAGAATATAAAGCAACCGAAGAAAACGTTCAATGCCTGAAATATTGGGAATGTCCCATCTATCCCTTGTCCCGTTCCGCCCCCAGCTGCCCTACATGAAAAATACAAACCTTTAAAAATCCAAGATTTATTTCATTTTCATTTGAACGGAATCTAAGTTTTTAGGGTAGTTTAAATACTATATTGTTTTATTTTTATATTTTATAGTTCAATTGGTTTAACCATATTTGCTACAAAAAATTAGCATTTGCTGCAGAACCAACTGAATGACATGTATAAGTATATATATCCCTTCTCGGGCATAAAAAATGTAGGAAATAATTTTCTTTTAAATTGTTCTGGAAATTATGTATTTTTTAATCTATGTATATATATATATATTGTGGGTCAATAACTTTTACAACTCTGGCAAGTTTGAACTTTAAACATTCCACAGTTTTCGAGAAAAATGGCTGTAACAGAAAAGCTGACAATGGTTTCTTTTTACTTTATAAGTACAGAATTAGAGATCGATCGAATATTTAATTCCTACTTTGTTTTCGACCCAAAATCTGAGTTTCGCTGAACATTCGTTTCCGGCTAAAATTCTGCTGGGACTGAAACTCAGCCAAAACTACCTGTATTCCAAAAATCTCGTTTTTTCCTTCGTAACTTTTCAACATTACTCATTGATTATTAAAGTTACACGGTGCACATATATTAAGACAGACAGTATCATATAATATATGTGTACCTTTAACAATTAAAAATGGAATTCAGATGTTAATTTATGTGCTTTAAAATTACTCATTGATTTCAGCTCTATTGGCTCAAATGGGACACTAATAATAGCTATGAACCTCACTGTTTATAATTATGAATCATCACTGACTAAAGACATGCGTAGAAATTATAAAGCAAGAGATTCATATATGACTAAACTTTGAAGACTCTTTTCATGTGCTCATTAAAAGCTGGAGATTTAATGGTAATAGAAAATTTTTAGTTTGAAATTGCAAAAATGTTTCGAATACTCTCTAAGAAAGATGTAATATAACAGATAAAAAATTATATACAAAAATTCATTATAAACAATAAATCGAGCTAATGTATACCTAAATTATATACGAAAAATCATTATAAACAATAAATCGAGCTAATGTATACCTAAAACTTTTTTAATTAGATGAAATTCGTATAATTAGAAAATCAGCCTATGCTGTTAATGAATTAATTACACTTTATTTTATATGAAAATAAATATTTGATCAGAGGTACAAAAAACAAGCTCGGGCTCCGGAAATAACATTTCCAAATACGGAGGCCATTTCAAAATTTTCTTAGGTAGGCGGGGAGGAGGTGGGGGGAGTAAGTTAGAAAATACTTTTTTATCTTGTTGCGCACAACTGAGAAATAATTTATACATTTTTATTCTTATGTATATTTTTAAAATTAGCTAAAGTACTCGATATTGTTGAATATGTCTCACTTTGAGAATGCTGAAATGGAAATTGCCGAAGCGTCAGTGACGGCTTCTGTGGAGCAGGGCCGAAACTAGCCTTTTTTGCACTCGGGGAAAACATGGATTTTGCACACCCCCCCCCCCCCTCTTCCGCAAAGTATGTTTACAAAGAGAATTTTACTAATTTTTTAATAACCGACTTATTTTAAAATTTAAAATATGTAATCATAAAATATGTAATACGTAATCTACAATGCCGGATCCAAGGGGGAGGTCACGTAAGTCATGACCCTCCCCCCCCCCCCCCTCTGAACACAAACAAAAATATTCTTAAGATCCTTTTAAAAAGGAAATATACATTAGAGTCCCGATTATCAGAGTTTCCGCTTTCACCGAGTTATTTTCTTCTGATGGGCTGATGGCTTCCATTATTATGAAACAGCCATTATAAATGAAGTGTTAGGGGAAGATGAAAAAGCAGTCGTAAAAAGTTTGAACTCTGATTTTCTGACTGAAAATAAATGACCATAATTTTTTTTTGGCCATTTTTTTCCCATTCTGACCAGAAAATTAGAGTTCAAACATTTTACGGCTGCTCTTTCATCTTCACCAAACACTTCATTTATAATGGCTGTTTCATAATAATAGAAGCCATCAGTCCATCAGAAGAAAATGATCCATTCTAAAGGTATATAATCCTTCATTTGGCGCCCCTTCGTTCTGGCGCCCGGGGCGGGGCACATGCCCCCTCTGCCCCCCCCTTAGTTTCGGCCCTGATCCCCCCCTCCCCCCAACGGACACAGAAGTCCCTCCCGGAGAAAAGTGTCTGAATTCTACACAATCATTCCTTCAGTTGTGGTGAAGAGTTACACATGTAATCAAATGCATGGGAAAATTTCCAATCCTTGAACTTTCACTACTCCCTTCTGAAAACTTGTAGCGATTTCTCAACTCGTTTGATCTTACACCCACGGTGTTTTAATGATATTCTTCCCTCCAAAAACACTACGAAATAATATAACAATAACCTGCGCGTGCGTGAGGTAACAGCATCGCCGTGATTGGTCAAAAGTTGGCCACATGACGAGGAAAACGGGACCAACTTTGTGGAACGAGAAACAGCGTCTGTTTTTATACGCAATTGATGATTATGTGTGCTGTAGTGCGTTCAACAATAAAAATTGCTGCTCGGCTGGGATAAGACATGCGTGAAGAAAACATGCTGCTACTAGGTTTTATTTTTTTCGTATTAGCCGGTGAGTTAACGGTTTATCTCTTGTTTTTAATTGTTTCTCTTAAGACGATTGGGGTTTTTTTTGTTGTTGTTGTTGTTGTTGTTACATTTTTAAATGTGAAAAAATTGTTAAACTGAAAAAAAGGAAACAAATTTGCATTTCTCTTTCTTTCTTTTTTTATTTTAAGGTCATTTGATAGTGAAAAAAGTTTGACGAGTTTTGTTTTATTTACAGTGTATTATATTAGTGTTTTATTACACTGTACTAGTGTAGCCACTCCCGTACAGAGGGTGGTAGATCTGGTACAAATTACCAGTGACCGGCTCTTCTAGGGGGCCGGCTTCGGTCCTGGTTTAAAAAAAAAAATACCCGAAAAAGTAGACTCGGGCTCAGGGCCCATACTCCTGTGTATGTATCAAATATTTGAAAGTTCATTTGATATCATGAAAGTTTTGAAATAGAGATCCTATTTTAATGATGTGGTTAATTTCAGACGCGCGAACAGGAATCAGGTGGGAAGTTTGGTAAAGTCACAGATTAAGGTTTCGAATTTTATTTTTTTCATACTTGAAAATTTTTATCCAAAATAAATTGACGAATTCAATTAAAATTTAATTATAGTTTCAATATTTTAATTTTTTACTTGAAAAAGTGTTACAAATGTATCATAAACTATAATACTCGAAAAGGAATGTAATAAAATTCTAAGCAAATACTATATAGATTTTATAAAAAGGTAAGCCCCGGAAATTTTTTTTCTAATAGAATAAACCCTGTTTATAACGGAATCCTGCAATAAACAGGGGGGGGGGGGGGGAATCACAGCCCAGCACCCCTCGAAAATAAATAAATAGATAAATAAATAATAATTATTATTATTATGCAATTACACTTTCCAAGGTGAAAATAAATTGTATAAAACAGCATTTTTTCACTGGTCGTTTGCATTTCCGCCTAAGAAGGTTTTATTGTATCATACTTAAGGTAGGGGCCCGTATTTTAATTATTACCGGGTCTCGCGGTCTCTTTGTGTGCCCCTGAGCGAAGCTTCACCGGTCGGTGTTTTCAAAGTACGCCTCAAATTAAACAAACCTGGTACTGAAGTCCCCCCACTGCCTTCAGCAGGGTACACTCGTGCCGGTTACGCCCGCTCCGGTCTCGGATCAAACGAAACAAACTTTGTATCATTGTGATTTTGTTTTTCGGGCAGATTAAATTCAAAACTTTAGCATCGTCGTTCACACTGCTATATGAATTGATTAGACATTTGTCAAAATTTTTTTTTAATTGAGAACGGGAAAAGATTTTTTCACTTCTTTTACTTTCTTTCTTACTTTAAAGTCAAGATAAAGATGATACTTTAAAGTAAATATAGGGGAAAATGTTGATTAATTTAAAAAATACTTTATTTATTTGTTTTATGTACAGTTTATATTATATCAACTCTTTTCAAAATTATAATTTCGTTCTAAAATCTGTGTGATAGTTTTAGATATTTTATCTATGATTCAAAAATAATCTGGGTAACTTACAAAAATCCTTAACAAACGTAACCAATTTAGTTGAGTCATTGTAATTGGTATAGTAGTCAATAATTTTTTATAATTTATCAATAGAATATTCGAAATGATTGATGCTGTATTTTCACAGTATTGCTGAAGACTAAAATTTTTAAATGATTTCATTACAAGACGTTATTTATTTATTTTTTCGCATTAACCGGTAGGTTATCGGTTTATTTTTTCATTTTATTTATTTATTTATTTATTTATTTGTTTATTTATTTATTTAAGAAATTCTCTATTACACTGTTAATTGCCACAAACATGTAAAAGTGCGAATGGGGAAAAAACTTTTTCACTTTCTCTTTTTTTCTTACGTATTTTAAGGTTATCTGACAGGGAATATTTTATAGGAATTTTTAAAATAAATTCTTGACTCTTTTATTTTCAATGCATTATATTAGTGTTTTATTACATTGTATTATGTTTAGCCTTTTTCAATTAAATAATCCGTTTCAATATTCTAAATAATAAATTCGTATAAGTTATCTATGTTTCAAAAATGATTTCGAATAAGCTGCTAAAACTGTCGATTACAGCCATTCAAATTAGAACATTGTAATTAGCAATTTTCTATAATTTTTCGGTAGAACAGTTAAAATTAATGATTCTACATTTCCATCACATTATTGAAGACCTTTTTTTAAATTATTATTAATGCTTTCATATTATCACATCATTTTTCATATTCACATCATTATTATATATTTTTTTACTATAGTAGAACGCCAGAATTTGATATTACATCCTTTAAAAAAATATATTTTTTATGTATCTTACTTACTATTTAGGGAAAAGAAAGGGGGGGGGGGCGGTGACCACTTACTTTTTTATCCGCATTTTTTAAAATATACCTTAATATTATTGAAGTGCGAATCTTCTGAAAAACATCAGAAAGCTTAAAAAAAGCTGTGATCTTTTCCTTTTTTCTTTTCTTTCTTTCTTTCTGTTTTCCTTTTCCTTTTTCTTTTCATTTTTTGTAAGAAATGAAACAAGCAAATTTAACCTGGAGAAATTGAAATAATTCTAACAATAGCTTGAAGCTTGACAAAAACTTCAAGCTTTTCGTGGCTGTTATTGGTGTTTCTAAACAATATATTTTAATCTGTATTTTTTGCTGTAGCTTTTTTGTAATTTTTGATTAAAACAATATTAATCAATCGGTAGGAAATCCTATGTTTGATTTTTCTGTACATTTGATTTTCTATACCAAGTGTGATTTTCTATTTTCTGAAAAAGGATTAAAAAAAGCTGCGTATTTTTTTTCCTTATTTCTTTTCTTTCTTTCTTTTTTTTTTTTTTTTTTTTTTTTTTTTTTCTTGTAAAAAATGAAACAAACAAATTTAACCTGGAGAAATTAAAATAATTCTAACAATAGTAAATTTCAAGTTTTTCATAGCTTTTATTGGTGTTTCTAAAATATATACTTTAATTAGTATTTTTTGCTATAGCTTTTTGTAATTTTTGATTAAAACAATATTAATCAATCGGTAGGAAATCCTATGTTTTATTTTTCTATACATTTGATTTTCTATACCAAGTTTGATTTTCTATACCAAGTTTGATTTTCTATTTTCTGCAAAACATCATAAAGGTTTTTTTTTTTTTTTTTTTTTAAAAAGCTGCGTTTTTTTTTCTTTGTAAGAAATGAAACAAGCAAATTTAACCTGGAGAAATTAAAATAATTCTAACAATAGTAAACTTCAAGCTTTTCATGGCTTTTATTTGTGTTTCTAAAAAATATACTTTATCAGTATTTTTTGCTGTAGTTTTTTTTTTTTTTTTTTTTTTTTTTTTTTTGTAATTTTTGATTAAAATAATATTAATTAATCGATAGGAACATCCCAAGCTTGATTTTCTATACATATATTTTATTTTACATAATTTAAGAACAAACTTTTGATATACAGCCAACTTCCTCTAATTCACAAAGTTTGGGATTAAAGGTATAGTGCGGATTATAGAATTTTGCGGATTTATAGGTCATTGTTTGTTGACATTTTTCTTTTTCATATTGAAAAGGAGCTACCATTCATTAGCATGAATTAATGTAAGAATGGAAAGATAATTTAAAATAAGTTTTGAAATAAAATATATATCCAAAATAAATAAAAAAAGCTTATCAATTACATAAAATCAAGTAATGCATAAGTAATGTATAAATTGTATCTTGTATGTTATGCAAAAATTTCATTTCATTATTAAAAATGAATGACTGTTTTAATAAAAATTAGTATGTTATTTTTAAATTATTAATTTAATCTTTGTTTAATATATGGCATAGTGAAGAACAAGGATTAAATTGAAAATTTGATTACATTAAAGAAAAAAACAGTACACTGTATTAAAAAAAAACATTGATTTTGCAGAAAAAACTGTCAGCCAGGACACCCAATAAAAGCTGTTTATTTTACGGAAATATGCTGTATTTAATTACCAACTTTCTATCATTATAACAGACTTTGCCTGTAAGTTAGTAATAAATAAAAATTATTGTCAGAATGCCAGTAAAATAATTATTTTTGCGGAAATAAATTTTATTTATTAATTACTTTCTGTTATTATAACAGATTTTGCCCCTAAGTTAGTAATAACTAATGATTGTCACCAGGACGTCAGTAAAAACTGTTTATTTTACGCAAATAATTTGTATATATTACTAACTTTCTGTTACTATAACAGATTTTGCCCGCAAGTTAGTAATACATAGAGATTATTATTAGGAAGCCAGTAAAAAACTGTTTCTTTTACGCAAATAATCTGTATTTATTGCTAAATTTTTGTTATTATAACAGATTTAGCCCATAAGTTAGTAATATATATTGCCAGGATACCTGTAAAAAACTGTATATTTCGCGGAGCTAAATTGCATTTATTACTAACTTTCTATTATTATATCAGATTTCGACCGTAAGTTAGTAATAAAGAGAAATTGTTGCCAGGACGCCAGTAAAAAACTGTTTCTTTTACGCAAATAATCTGTATTTATTACTAACTTTCTATTATTATAACAGAATACTAACCGTAGAACAGAATTACTAACCGTAAGCTAGTAATAAATAGAGATTCTACCCGTAAAATAAACAGATTTTTATTCGCTGACAATTTATTTTTCCTTCAAAATCAAGATTTGTTTTTTCACGGTTTCCTTTTTGTGAAAAACGAGAAAAAAGTTACAGCGAGTAAATTTCTTCGAAATTTCAAGTATAAATTTCATTGTTTACATCCGAATACGTACTGCGATTAAATACTTTTATTATTATTATTATTATTAAAAAGCGTTCATTGTATAAATATTAGAATATAAATAAGAAAATAAAATCTGATTTATTTAAAAACCTAAGTAGTTATGAAATATGTATTTCTTGGCTTGCCACTGTTTACCAGCATAGCAGTGAAATCTAATTCAGACACAAAAAAGTGACACCGAAAAAAGGAACTAACGAGGCCAAAGTTAAGGTCAGTGTGGTGAAACGTATTGTGTTTGCAAAACGTATTGTATTGTCCTGCAAATTTACCTCGGGATGACCTTTTTTGAAGATTTATTTCCGCGAAAGCAACAACCACGGTAGTACAAATGTTAAGAATCTCTGTCAGTTTTTACAACATAATTAAGGCTTAGAGATTTTTACAGAAACGTTATGTTGAACTAAATTTCAACAGCATTGAAATGTTTTAATATATGCTGTTGTCTGTTTGTGTATTTCTCATATAACTTCATCTTTTTCGGCAAAACATACAACCTTAAATTTAAAGTCTAGCGTAAAATTATTTTGTTAGGCATTTTGAGCAAACTTAATTTTTAACCAACTTCCAACACAGTATGTTATACAATTTGCTTGTATATTAACCCTGTATGTACTGAATTATGAATTCATGAAAATTTTATCTTTTAAAGCATTTTTCGTGAATTGTTTAAACTATATTAGAAGATTTATATAATCATTTAATACATTTTAGAAAGATTGAAGGATTTAGAAGGATCAATTAAATTTGAATTTATAGGGATTTTGTGCAATATTTACAACCCCGCTCAAATTTTTTATTTTAAATATTTTTCTTAGTTTTTTGTAGAATTAGGAAATGTACAAATATAATGGTCATACAATAGAAATATTTCCGAATTGAAAAATCCCTCCCCCCCCCCCCCCCCCCCTACGCCGAGAAATCTAAAAAGATGCAAAGGCAAAAGAAATCATCCTTTAAAAAAAATTTTGTTTTGTGTAACCCATAATACTTTTGGAAAAAGATAAAGTAATGCATCTATAACTCATTCTAAACTGTATTATAACTAATCGATGCATTAGATGAATTTTATATAACAAGTTATTTTAATGGTACTTTTAAGTACCGTCAGTAGATAAAGGGTTAAAATCATAGTGTCTGTTTGTCTTTCACAACTCTATGAGACGCAGGGCGATGAAATTAACACTAGTTATCCGCATTGAATCCGAGATAGAATACTGCAATGGGTCGGGTAACCCAATTTTACCCCGACCCGACCCATGGTCCGGGTCAGGCAGTGTTGGCGCTAATTTTCTTTATTGCAGTTCGGGTTTGGGCCGGGTTTTACCTCTTTCTATTCGGATTTGAGTTGACCCGATTTTTCAAAAGAAAGATTCTATTTTTAAAGAAAGAAAAATTCTATACTAATAATTAAGGACTTTACGTTGTAATATCTAATACTAAATAAAATATTTGTTGCTATCCAACGTACACTTTATTCATAAATTAAAAGATGATGTAAAATAAACATATGAATAACATAAATTTCAAAGTTTCGGTTTAATCTTTAAAACCTTCATCCGGAGTAAAATTTTCTAAAATATAAATCGGCAAAAACACTCTATATGCTAACACTGCCGATTTATATTTTAGAAAATTTTACTCCTGATGAAGGTTTTAAAGATTAAACCGAAACGTTGAAATTTATGTTATTCATATGTTTATTTTACATCATCTTTTAATTTGTGAAAGATTCTATATATTATTCAAATGAAAAAAAATATATATGTTTGGGTGAAACCCCCAGTTATTGGCACCTAAACAGTAACTATGACATTTCAGCAAAAGCCTAACGCGAATAAGGATTTTAATGTATAATTCTGTAATGTTATCTAGTAATACTATCTACTGGTAACTTAGACACTTATTTTTATTTTTTAATCAATTTATCCACCACTAATAGGCCAAAAAGATATTCAATGAAGAAGGAACTTTTGAGAACACAAAAAGTGTCATTTTGAGGCAACCGTCTTATTTCTGAAATTAAAGTAGTTTTTTTGTGACTAGTTCTTGAAAGTATATTGGTTTCTGAGGTTTCCAAAGATAAAGAACGCTTTTCGGTATTATAGATAAATGATAAGAGGTTACTATATATTTTCATTCGTAGTAGTTATTTATATTTATGTATAAATTTATGTTAAAACAAATATGTCTGTTTTTTTTTTTTTGTTTTTTTTTTTTTAACTGCGTGATTATGTTGGAGTGTGCGTAAAATCAACATCTAGTTATTGAAAACATTTCGGTGAACGTCTAAAATCTCTAAAACGTTATACATTTCTTTTCTGAAGCTTTTTCTTGAAATTAGAAACTGACTTTCAATTTGACCTGCTGAATTAAAGCTACTAACAGCGACTGACTTATGCAGGAGCATGCGGGGTCGCTGCCCTGAATCTTCCAGTTCAGGGGGACCTATGGTATTAATCAGGATTTTCATTAGAGAGTTAAATTTGGGCAAAAGTGACAAGAATTCTTTTTGACCAATAACATTTTCTGATATTTACGAAGGTAGTGCGTCCCCTTCCCCTTTCTGCTTCCCTTACCTCATGGCCCCTCCCTACCACCTTACAAAAAGGACGAACTACGTCATCGTAAAACTAATAATTAAAATTTTATTATGTAGTCCATTGTTTTCCAGAGAAACTCATCATTGATGTTTTCCTCTTAACCCGTTCAGGACCGTGGGTAGTGAACCTTCAAAAAGTACATCCAGAATTCCTTTTTGGCATCAGTAATAAAAAAAAGTAATATTTGCTGTATTTAATTTAAGCACTTTGGTGATTGTGTAAGTAATGGTAACTTTTTAAAAATAAGTAATGTCAAACGAATAAAATTTGTGTAAGAGAGGTCGGTCCCGAAAGGGTTAATGAAGCAAGTTAAAACCATGCTTTAGGACCCATTGGGAGCATTTTTCTTTTAGACATCTTATTACATATATGTAGATAAGCAGGGGAATATTGCCAAACAAATACTCCCGTGAACCAATCCATCATTTTTTTTTTTTACTTGGTTTCCTACTAGTATTTTTCTTAAAGTTGTGACCTTCTTTCATGTGATACCCTGTATAGGTGTGAATAGTGCCTGGCACAAAATTTATGTACCTATACAATAGGTTTTAAGTTTAGTACTAGGTCACTTAAAAATAATTCACGAATAATTTCTATGGATAAATAGAAGGGGGACCCCCAGAATGATGCTTGCCCCGGAGCCCTAGATACTTTGAGTCGAGAACTGGCTACAAAAATATGTTATTAAACAGTTCCTTATTGCCCCGTAGCCCTAGATAGTTTAAGTCGAGCCCTGGCTACTAAAATAAGTTATTAAACAGTTATTAACGCTATTCCTCGTTTTGTCTACTTCTAGGTAATTTTCAGTGTGCAATCCCTGATCGGCATCTGGTGTATCCTGGCGCGTGCCAACAGACTGTAGTTCCGCACTTTTATTTTTCTTTTCTTCTTTTTTTCGACAAGAGAAACGTGAAGTCATAATCCACACTGAAAATAATAAGCTATCGTCACTGAACTCCATAATAGAACAGAGTGTTAATTCCCTATTCTTTTACACTGAAATTCAGTGTTCCATCCATGAATACAAAATACCATACGATTAGGAAAAAAGTACGTCAAAACACCGATTTTTTTCCTATAGGAAAACATGGGATAGATACTTTAAAATTAGATTAAAAAATATATATGTATGACGATGATGCTGTAATTTGCATTAAGTTATATTATTCGTTTAAGAAACTACAGCTTTTATTTAATTTCGTCACAAAAATACATTTGGAAATGAAAAAAAAAAAAATTAAAAACTAGAAAACAGGAATTCTGCTTTTTCAGAATTTCGTGTCGCCCCCGATGAAAAAAAATACAGTAAACTCTGTCTAAGGCGGAATCGGTCGGGACTGAGAAAAATTTCCGTGGTAGACAATATTCCGGCTTATGCAAAAAAGCTCCCCCCCCCCCCCCCAAAAAAAAAAAAAAATCCCTGGAAGATGACGATCTTTTATTGATTCTCCTGACTAGAAAATCGGTTGAAAACTGAAATTCTGAAAGATCCTTTGTCTTTTTAAAGATAAATGAGAAACTTTACTCAATTTCTTAGTACTGCTGTAATACATTCATATTGGAAGTTTATACACACCAAAAAAAAAAAAAAAAAAAAAAACTTCGAGAATGAGAAAGAACGCTATAATTTTGAATTTGAGTACAATCTTAAAGTATAATATATTGTACTTTCGAAAATATGTAATCATTTTCATAAATGTTCATTTTACTAGAAATATTAACTTTTAGATGCAATTTTGCATATGAAAAAATGGCATAAGCATAAATTCCTTAAAATTTAAAGTTTCTGTTCTTTTGAATTAACTTTTTTAAAAGCTTACGGAATTTTAGCTAACATGCTCGACATTGAGTTATTTGACTTATCAGTTTTAAAGTTTAATAAACAAAACGCTTTTCATTTTTAAATTATCCTTTTTCCGCCTTATACAAAATTTTGGTTTCGGTGGGACCTTAAAATCCTTTCCGTTTCCGCGTCAGACAGATTCCGCCTTATGCAGCATGAATTAATGTAATTTTCTATGGGTTCGCCGGGACTTGAAAAAATTTCCGCGGTAGACAGATTTCCGGCTTATACAGAGTCCGCCTTAGACAGAATTTACTGTATGTATATAAATATAGATAGTACAAAACATTTTTCAGTTTTAAGACTTAAAACACACGCTTTTATTTTATATAAAATGACGTCATTCGTATCCGGAGGAAGAATTCCTCTTTACGATCTAGTCTTAAACAACATCTACAGTAAACTATGCATATGATGTCGCTATTTAAATAATATACAAATCCAAAAAAAGGGGATGTCGTCATTCAAGAAACTCGATAAAAAACTCGGCTATCTATTGATTCACGTGCCTTCATTTGTTTGTAATATTAATATAGATACTTAAAATTAAATATAGTTTATAATAGCTAAGCAGTCTAGTATATATGCAATAGCTAAAGTAAGTTTTATCAGAAATCATTCATTTTTATTTTTTTTTTTCAAAATAGCACGCATTTGAATTACATTTTTTTTCAGTTGATATGAGAAAATAGCAACAAAAAGATATAATTATTATTTTCCAAATATTTTTATCCTTTACTTTCTACAGAAATGAAGTATTATACTTCGGTTGCCAGCATTAAATTTTTTTTTATAAACTATAAAAAAATTAATATCTTAAAAATAAATAGAGATGCAGTTTTCAAACAAATTGCATTTGAAAGTACTTTTTTCCCAATACGACGGTATAAAAATTGAAAATGTGCGATATTTAGAAGTTTAAAAATTGCTGTAGAGTATTTAACAGTACAATGATACAGCTGTTTTGTTTTACGGCAGGCTTATGCAATGGAACGTTATTTTTTGGAGACGACATTTTAATTGCTGCACAAAAGAAGTTGCATATCAGGGGCTAATAAAATCTCAGGAAAACTTAGCAACTAACGCAAACGTGAAAATTTTGATGAATATTGATTCGTAAAAGGTTTTATGGTTATTTGATGAGTATTGCTATAAAAATATATAAAAAGTTTAGAAGTGACCAAAAGTCATGAAAAGTATGAGAAAAAAATTTTTAATAAGGCCGCTGATATTAAGAAAAGTAATTTGCACTGAATGTAATATTTATGTAAGAAACTACAGTATTTATTTAATTTCATCACTGAAAAATACTCACATTAGGAAATGAAGAAATTAAAAAATAAAATCTCATGTAAACTTAACAAGAAACGGGAAAATTTTCAAATTTTTAAAATGTTTAGCGGTAACTAAAAGTAATGAAAAGTATCTGAATTTTTTTTCAAATAAGATCGTTCACATGTATTAAGAAAAATAATTTGCACTGAATTATCTTATTCATTACAGAAACTACAGTATTTATTTTAGTTCATCAGAAAAAATACTCTCATAAGAAAGGAAGAAATTAAACAATAAAATCCCGAGCAAACTTAAAAAGAAACGTGAAAAAATGATATATATATATATATATATATATATATATATGAAATCAGTTACTAAAGTTTATTTAAAATTTGGAAAAAAAATTGGAAATTTTTTTTTAAATAATCAAAAGTGATTAAAAGTTTGTGAAAATGTTTGAAAGAAGGCCTTTAATAATAAGAAATGTAATTTGCATTGAATTATATTGCTTATTCAAGAAACTATAGCTTTTATTTCATAAAAAAAAGAAAACAACAACAACAACCTGACTTTAGGAAAGGATGAAATTTAAAAATAAAATCTCATGTAATCCTAAAAAGAAACGTGAAAAATTTGATAAATATTCCACAAAATATATGATAAAAGTTTTAAAATAAACAAAAGCGATTAAAAATACGTAAAAAAGTTTGATATAAGACCGTTGATATTAAGATAAGTAATTTGTACTAACTTATATCATTGATTTAGTAAACTACATCTTTTACTTGATTTCATTAAATATATATATATATATATACATACATACATAATAAAAAAGAACAAATCACTGGAAAACAGGAATTCTACTTTTTCATAATTTAGTGTCGCCGCCGACGAAAAAAAAAATACGTATATATATAAATATAGATAGTTCAGTTTTAAGACTCCAAACTCGCTCTTTTTATTTTATATAAAATGACGTCATCCGCATCCGCTAAAGAATTCCTCATTTACGATCCAGTCTTAAACAACGTTTACAATAAAATATGCATAGGACGTGACTATCGCTGAATAATACACAAATCCAAAAAAAGAGATTTCGTCATTCAAGAAACTGGACAAAAAAAAAAAAAAAAAAAAAAAAAAAAAAAAAAAAAATCGGCTATCTCATGATTCATATGCCTTCGTTTGTTTGTAATATTAATATAGATACTTAAAAGTAAATTTAGTTTTTTTAAATTAAAATTAATTTTCATAATAGTTCCATGTTTTATCAGAAATAATTCATTTATATTTTTTAAAATGGCAAATATTTTGATTAATTTTTTTCAGTTTTTATGAGAAGATGGCAACAAAAAGATATAATTGCTATTTTTCAACTATTTTTCAACTATTTTCCCTTTACTTTCTACAGAAATTAAGTACTTGAGTTGCCTAAATTAAACAAATGATGCTAAAAACTATAAAAAAAAGTAATATCTCAAAAATAAATGCAGATGCAGTTTTCAAACAAATTGCATTTAAAAGTACTTTTTTTCCAATACGACGGTATAAAAATTGAAAACGTGCGATGCTTAGACTTTTTCAAAAATTGCAGAAGAGATTATTCCGTACAATGATACATCTGCTTTGTTTTACGACTGGCTTATAGAACGTAAAGATTTTTTTGGAGACGACACATTAATAGGTGGGAGAAAAAAAATAGCATACCGGCGGCTAAAATATTACTCACATTAGGGGATGAAGAAATATAAAAATCTCATGTAAGTTTATCAAAAAACGTTAAAAATTTCATAAGTATTGTTCAAAAAGTAAAAAAAAAAAAGTTGAGAAATAAACAAAAGTGATGAAAAGTATGTTAAAAAAATTTGAAATAAGGTCGTCGATATATATATTTTTAAAAGTTATTTTCGCTGAATTATATTGTTCATTTCAGAAACTACAGTAGTATTTATTTAATGTCATCACAAAAAGTACTCTCATAAGAAAATGAATAAATTAAACAATAAAATCTTATGTAAGCTTAAAAAGAAATATGAAAAATTTGATAAGTATTGTAAAAAAAGAAAAATATATATATATATATACACATGAAAAAAAAAAGTAGAAATAATCAAAATTGACGAAAAGTTTGTGAAAAAGTTTGAAATAAAGCTGTTAATATTAAGAAAAATAATTTCCATTCAACTATATTAATCATTTAAGAAACTATAACTTTTATTTAATTTCATTTAAAAAAAAAAAAAATCTCACATCAGGAGTTGAAGAATTTAAAAAATAAAATCTCATGTAAGCTTAATAAGAAAAGTGAGCATTTTTATGAGTATTTCTCTAAAAATATGAAGAAAGTTTAGAAATAAGAAAAACTGATTAAATGTGTGTGAAAAAAAATTTTGAATAAGGCCATTAATATTAAGAAAAATAATTTACACTTAATTATATTATTCATTTAAGAAACTATAGCTTTTATTTAATGTAATAATAAAAAAGTTATTAGGAGATGGGGAAATTAAAAAATAAAAATCTCATGTAAGCTTAACAAGAAAAGCAAAAATTTTTATGAGTATTGTTCTAAAAATATGAAGAAAGTTTAGAAATAAGAAAAACTGATTAAAAGTGTGTCAAAAATGTTTTTGTATAAGGCCATTAAGAAAGGTAATTTGCACTTAAATATATTATTCATTTAAGAAACTACAGCTTTTATTTAATTTAATAATAAAAAAGTTATTAGGAGACGGAGAAATTGAAAAATAAAAATCTCATGTAAGCTTAACAACAAAAGTGAACATTTTTATGAGTATTGCTCTAAAAATACGAAGAAAGTTTAGAAAAAACTGATTAAAAGTGTGTGAAAAATTTTTTGAATAAGGCCGTTAATATTAAGAAAAGTAATTTGCAATTAATTATATTATTCATCTAAGAAACTACAGCTTTTATTTAATTTAATCATAAAAAAAAGTTATTAGGAGATGGAGAAATTTAAAAAATACAAATTTCATGTAAGCTTAACAAGTAAAGTGAAAATTTTTATGAGCATTGCTCTAAAAGTATGAAGAAAGTTTAGAAATAAGAAAAACTGATTAAAAGTGTGTAAAAATTTTTTTTAATAAAGCCGTTAATATTAAGAAAAGTAATTTGCACTTAATTATATTATTCATTTAAGAAACTATAGCTTTAATTTAATTTAATAATAAAAAAAGTTATTAGGAGATGGAGAAATTAAAAAATAAAAATCTCATGTAACCTTAATAAGAAAAGTAATAATTTTTATGAGTATCGCTCTAAAAATATGAAGAAAGTTTAGAAATAAGAAAAAGTGATTAAAAGTGTGTGAAAAAAAATTTGAATAAGGCCGTTAATATTAAAAAAAGTAATTTGCACTTAATTATATTATTCATTTAAGAAACTATAGCTTTTATTTAATTTAATGATAAAAAAAATTATTACGAGATGGAGAAATTAAAAAATAAAAATCTCATGTAACCTTAACAAGAAAAGTGAAAATTTTTATGAATATTGCTCTAAAAATATGAAGAAAGTTTCGAAAAAAGTGATTAAAAGTGTATGAACAATTTTTTGAATAAAGCTGTTAATATTAAGAAAAGTAATTTACACTTAATTATATTATTCCTTTAAGAAACTATAGCTTTTATTTGATTTCATCAGCAACAACAAACTCACATTAGGAGATGAAGAAGTTAAAAAATAAAATAGGATGTAAGCTTAACATGAAAAGTGAAAACTTTTTAGAATATTGCCCTAAAAATATGAAGAAAGTTTAGAAAAAACAAAAAGTGATTAATGGTATGAGAAGAAAATTCAAAATAAGGCCGTTAACATTTTGAAAAATAATTTGCACTTAATTATATTATTCATTTAAGAAACTATAGCTTTTATTTAATTTAATAATAATAAAAAAGACATTAAGAGATGAAGAAATTAAAAAATAAAAATCTCATGTAATCTTAACAAGAAAAGCGAAAATTTTTATGAGTATTGCTCTAAAGATATGAAGAAAGTTTAGAAAAAAGTGATTAAAAGTGTGTGAACAATTTTTGAATAAGGCCGTTAATATTAAGAAAAGTAATTTGCACTTAGTTATATTATTCATTTAAGAAACTATAGTTTTTATTTGATTTCACCACTAACAAAAAAAAAAAAAAAACTCTCATAAGGAAATCAAGAAATTTTAAAATAAAATCTCATGTAAGCTTAAAAAGAAAATTGAAATTTTTGATAAATATTGCAAAAAAGAAATATGAAAAAGTTTAGAAATAACCAAAAGTGATTCAAATTATGTGAAAAAATTTCAAACAAATGCTATTGATATATTAAGATAAGTAATTTGGACCGAAATAAACTATTCATTTAAGAAATTCAGAATTTCACTAATCATGGGTTTGTTTAAATATCTGAAAGGTGTAAACACATAAACTAGTTTCGTCAGTTAAAAGTTCCACCCTTTATTTTATATTATTATTAGAGGTTATCTGTAACGTGCTCTGCAAACAAATAACGTGAGAGGCGTGATCTCAAACAGCCCGTGAACTTTTAGAATGGTACGTTGAGTGACCTGTAATACCCAATTCCATATTCACATTTTGAATTAATATAGGATGCAGCTGCGACTGGGAGTAACCATGTATCCAAACGCTTAACTACTACAGTGCAATGTGGGGGTGAAGTGAATAACGTGTGATTAACAGATTTTGATTTCAGCATCAATCACGTTTTGCGTCTCTTTCGAATAAAATATATAACAAGAATTATGTTTAAGCAATTTATATCATAAATGACAAACATGTCCGGGAATAACGCTGACGTCATTTTGATGCTAGCAATACTTGACGATTAAATTTCGCTTTTACTTATATTTTTCTAAATTTCTAAACAGCGTACAATTTCAATTTTTACATGGTCGAATAGGGGAAAAAATGTATATATGCAGTTTGTTTGGAAACTGCATCATAATTTGCTGTTTTTTTTTGTTTTTGTTTTTTTAATCGTTTTAAAAAGAATTTCCAAGAATGTTTTTTAATCTATCATCTGTATCGCGTCTTCCGATGATTACAAAAGATTAACCCGTTTGCACTTAAAAACAATATAAGTAGCTCAGTATTTGTTTCCGGCTAATATTCCATAACCATATTAGAAATTTCAAGAGGCTACCGCACAATCTCCACAGATGCACTACATATACTTACAGGTATTCCACCCATCACACTTCAACTAGAATACGAACACGCCAAATCCTCAATCCTACAGCTAAAACGTGATACAGTAATAGATTCTCTTTTTCCAAACACAACATTGCAATACAAAGTCAGGAGCTGGCAGCTCCACCCGGCTGAGGAGACTTCACATTTTCAAGTAAACACAACACGCAACAGCTACACACCTGCCCTTAGCACCACACTCTTCACTGATGGTTCAGGCACAGAGACTGGCGTGGGCGCAGCCTATTGCGTCACGGAGGGCACGGTGGTGGTCCATCAGTGGTCTGCAAGGCTAGATGATAATAACTCCGTATTCCAAGCGGAGCTGTTCGCAATACTAAACGCATTAGAGTGGGTGGAATCCCACTCTAGCAATAGTATTATCATCTACAGTGACTGCCTCTCTGGCCTGCAGGCAATACAGGCACACAGGACAAAACATCCTCTAGTACTGCAAATCAAACTAAAACTTAAGAATCTCCTACATCGTATCTCACTAGGTCACGTCTCGGCTCACAAAGGTATCTTTGGCAATGAACTAGCAGACAACCTAGCGAAGAAGGCCACACAGAAAGAAACAATAGACACACACCTCCCAGTGCCCCAGTCATACGTCAAAAGGGTCCTTAGAGCAAGGATACTGACGCGATGGCAGGAGCACTGGGATACTTCAAAAAAGGGCAGGCACACATATAAGCTAATTCCTAAAGTTTCTCTCACACTATATAACTTAACACCCTACACCACTAGCTTCTTAACAGGACATGGCCCTTTCATGGCATATCTGGACCGCTTCAAAATAAGATCCACTGCCACTTGCGTCTGCGGTGAAGATGGCACTATAAGTCACCCGTACTACAGTTGTACTCTCACGCAACGCTGGCACTTGAGGCGTCCAGACATACTGCCAGTCAACTGGCTCCAAAACGTCCTTTCCCGCACCCTCCTACTCAACAAATTAAAACACATTCACAATTTCCTTACATACTTAACAAACTTAACTTAAGCCCTGGTTCTGCTTATCCAGTCTCACTGTCACCATATCAATCTTCAAACAGCACCAGAATCCAGTCCTCTTTATAGGCTCCAATTAAATTCTCTTACTCATCAATGTGTGGTTTCCTACGATCGCAAGAGCCTCTGCTCGTGCTTCTGACCATTCTATCAAGAGATACATCTCCAATGGACGCTTGAGTATCTGCTCGTGCCATCTTACTTATGCCACACAAAACATTACATCTCCAATGGACGCTGAGTATTTGCTCGTGCCATCTTATTTGTGCCACGCAAATCATTACATCTCCAATGGACGCTTGAGTATTTGCTCGTGCCATTTTACTTGTGCCACGCATTCCATTCTTTTCCCTTCCTGCCGCCCCTTGTCGCGAGAGGGGTTCCTACCCCGGCGGCCAGGATCAGGGATGTTTATTATTATTATTATTATTATTATTTATTTTATTTTATTTTTACTTTAAATGTTCTCATACTCCCGCCCTCTGTCGCGAGTAGGCGTTTTCCTGGCGGGAAGGCATTCGTCTAATTTTTGTAATCCCACTTTGTCCTTTTTAAAATAAATTCTGGGTTCTGTGGTCGGTGGTGCATAGACGCCCTTAGCGGGTGAGCGTCGCCCCTTGAGCATTTTGTGTTTGTCCGTCTGCATACGGCCGGACAGGGCTGTACTCACTAACGAGCCTCAACGTGTCGGGGAACATACCGGGAGAGACGTTAAGCTCTAAGGGGCAGGCCTAGCCGGCCCTGAGCAGTCTCTCTTAGGCTGCTTAACCATATAAGAACTCCATCAGTAAATACATAAAATAATATAAATAAAACGCAAATTTAACAAGTTAGTGGGTAATACAAAAAAAATTAAACTGTAACTGGTGTTACCGGTCTCACAGACTGCTGCTTTTTTCAATTTTTATAGTTTAACTTGTAATTTTCAGTTTAACTACAAATACTACCCAAATTTTGTTTCGCTCGGAACATTAGTACTATTACCAGAAACTTTTGAATAGGTGAATTTCAATTATAATAGTCCTGTATAAAAAGTTTAAGTACAAAAACACCATCCTATGAGTTAATCGTGCCTTTTATTCATCTTTTGATGCAGCGGTCTGACAGACCACTTCACAGTAGTTATGTGACAATGTCTGTGACATCAGTTAAATAGGTTAATATAAAAAAAAATTAATCTAGAAAAAAAACTGTTAGAGTTAAAAGAAAAAAAAAATGGTTTTCACCTATATTCTGTAACCCGGGTAGCCCAGATTTATATCACTTAGTAATAATAATAATAATGAATATTTCATAATTCTTGGTGTACATTTGAAATATTATTAAAAGTCATTTTTCGAGCCTTATTTTACTGTGGATTATTACAGGTTTTATTAATAATAAAAACATTTTAATACAATATAATGTAATGTAATACAATATTGCGTGTTTTGTGTTTTATGTATTGTAATCCAGTTATATACATGTTGTCCTTTCTTATAGTTGACCAATAGCGTATTCCTAAATCATTAATTTTTGAAGAACAGATCCAATAGCAAAAATGTTTGAAATGTCTTCTTTATATCAAACGCTGTTTACGTCAAAATAGCTATTTTTTAAAAATTAAAGAAATTTTCTGTTTACACGCGTCTTTGGTCCTATAAGTTATATACAGAAATAGTTTCACCGTTTTCTTAAAAATAAAACAACAAAAATTGTATTTTTCTACTACCAAATTTACCGAGTTATGATACTTCGAATGGTATGAATTTTTCATCGTTTTCTGGTACTAAAAACATTTTTCCGTTTGCAATTCGGTTGTTACAGTTTTCATAGTCCCCCTCTCCCTGAAAGCTTTGAAAAACAACAGCGTTATAACGTATATTTAAAAAAAAAATCATCAGTTTTTTTTTGTCAAACTATGAAATCCCCCTGACTAAATTACTTTTATATTGTATTAAAAGCATGTCCTACAGTAGTGGTTCTTAGCTGCAATACACTTGTGTGCTGTGAGAGATCCTCAGGTGTGCCGCGGAAATTTTCAGTAAAAGTTATATCATAAAGGTATGGATCATTACAACGTGCACAATTTAAATAACTAGATAAAATGTAATAAAATACACATTGCTAAATGATATACTACGTTAAAAATATTAAAATTAAAAAAAAAAAACCCATAAATCAACGATTTTAACCTTCCTCTGGAGCCATCATCAGGATTTAAAGTCTGTACTTTAAATCCTGATGATGGTCCCAGGAGAGAGTTGAAACCGTTGATTTATGTATTTTTTGTGTAATTTTAATATTTTTTTAATATGGATCACCATTACCCATCACCATATACACCCACAGTACAACATTCAAATGATGTACTGTGGATCACCACAGTACATCATTTAGCAACGTGTATTTCATCACATTTTATCTAGTTATTTAAAGTTATATCAGTTGCGTACCTGAATTTTCGCATGCCAGAGTAACAAAATAATTTTAATTTTAATCTTAATGTTAATGCAGTTAATTTATCACGTTTGTCATTAAAACATGTTTGTAGAACATGAAAATGTTTATAAATTTAAAAACAACGGTAAAAAAGCTAGAATATGCAAACTTTGAGTAGACTAGTTTTGGTATACTTTAGAGTACTCAGTGCAAAGTATAACGGAAGTTTGCTCAATTATATAGGTAAATTATTGATCATCTTATTCCCATTGATTCTAGTAGACACCCTCAAATCCGCAACCCCAAAATCCACAAACGCTTACAGAATTTTTTAGTTTTATGTAATTCCGTATGTATTTTAATACGCAATTCTAGACAATATGGCTGAACTCGCGGTTTTCATGAAGGAAGTATAAATTTATTTCTGAAAAAAAAATCAAGATATCACTGGTAATCACAATCTTTTTACCCAATATATTTATCTATTAATCAAGCCTTTTTTGTTATTAAGACTCGCTAAACCTGAAATAAAACTTCCTTACTGTATGATTTTGATGTGAATTAATAGTGTACCTTTATGGACGAAAGTTTTATTGAATAATTCAAGAAAAACGCATCTCATCTTTATTATGCATGTTTAATTATACATTATCATTTACTTGACCTTTAGTTTTAATAATTTAATCATTTTTTAAATTATCATACTTTTTATCATTTTAGTTTATCACTTTGCTTAATTATTTTAATATTTTACTATATTGCAAGCATTCATTATCATTTTGATTGCATTATTACATTCAAATTACTGTTTAAAAAATGTAAACAAAGCAATGATCAGAAATCTGCAAAATTCTAAAATCCGCACAACCTCTGGTCGCAAGCTGTGCGGATTTGAGAGATGCATACTGTATATTGATTATATTATCTCTCAATTATATTATTCCTATATAATTGAGCAAATTTCCGTTATACTTTACATTGGGACGGTACGATAAAGGCTGCCAAAACTAGTCTGCTCAAAGTTTGCATATTTTAACGTTTAACGGCGTTTTTAACGTTGTTTTTAAATTTATATTAGACTGCGCCAAGTATTATCTTAATAATTATTCATGAAAATGTTTATTTAAAAATTGATAGCAGCTGAAAAACCTACATTCCGGGTTAAGAAAATTGATTAATACACTGTAAAATGTACTGAGAAATGTTTCCGAAATTCAAACGCTGCAAAAAAAGCTTTGTTTTTATAAATGCTTCTTTAAATCTCGGAAATATATTTAGTTTCTGAGGTTTTAAAAGATAAAAAAAACGCTTTTCGGAAACCTGTGGGTATCTCGGAAGAGGTCATTTTTATTTTCGTTCGTGATTATATTATATTTTCCTGGATTAAAAAACAAAAAACATCTGTCTTTCTTCACAGTGTACTAGAATGAACATCCCCGAATTTCGTTATATTAGAAGAGTGTGACTTTTAATAAATGTACTACAGTAAATTTCCTCAAGTCCGAAACCCTAAAATCCACAAACGCCTAAAATCCGCATATCATCATAGATGTAAACAAGGAAACTTTCAGTTCATATGTATGGGCAATATTATAGAAATTTTTAGCTTTATATCATTCCGTATGTATTTGAATATGTCATTCTCTATAATATAACAGAACTTGTGGTTTTTCATGAAGGAAATATAAATTTATTTCTAAAAAAAAATCGAGATATTGCTGATATCACTGGAAATCACAATCTTTTACCAAATATATTCATGTATTAATCAAGCTTTTTTGGTTATTAATACTGTCTAAACATGAAATAAAACTTCCTTACTGTATGATTTTGATGTGAATTAATAGGTTACCTTTATGAGGAAAGTTTCATTAAATAACTCAAGGGAAATGTATCATGCATATTCTATTATACATTATTATTTACTTGACTTTTACTTTTAAAAATTTAATATATTTTTTAATTATCTCACCTTTTATCGTCTTAGTTTTTCACTTTACTTAATTATTTTAATATTTTACTACATTGCAAGCATTCATTATAATTTTGTTTGCATTATTACGTTCAAATTACTGTTTTAAAAATGTAAACAAAGCAATGACCAGAATTACGCAAAATTCTAAAATCCGCACAACCTCTGGTCCCAAGCTGTGCGGATTTGAAGGAATCTACTGTATTACAATTGCGGTATACCCGGAAGCAGTATCATTATTTTGCGAAAGTCATATAATTTTAGCGGATCATTTCCGTTAAACTGAAAACACAATCCCACTGAAAGTTCCTCGAGGAAATACTAGAAAAAAAAAGAAACAAAGTAAAATCTTGTTCAACACGGTCAAGGTTTGCTAGTTTTAGCTCCACCCCAAACTTTCTCTTTTGTAGTGCATTTCTTGCGCTTGTTTTAAAAAACAAAATAAAAGGTAGAACTCCTTGTCAGTAAGTTTAGAAATTTGATTTGAGTTCTTAATAAAATTCATGTAATTTTTATATTAGAAGAATATTTATGGAATAACTTAGATTTTTTTATAAGTAAAACAAATACTTCTTTCGAAATTGAGCCCTTCAATTAATTTACAATTTTCTAATAATTTGTCAGTAAAAAAACCATAGGTCGTTTGGCTGTTCTCAAATCGAAAGGAATTAATTTCTGATACATTTCAGAATTCATTTTTGTGCGGAAATGCATGAAATTGGCAAATTATGTAATCCAATGGCATTTTCCTTTTTTTGGTAAAAAGACAGAAGGTCTTTCAGGAAATATTACCACAGTGACCGTTATGAACCGAAATTTTCCGTTTTTCTGATTAAAAACGGAAATTTATCTGTAATTTATGGGTAAAAATTCCCGTAAAAAAACGAAAATAGTACTGGCGTCTAGATTGCCAGTAGTATTTCCGTTTTTTAGTCCTTTTTTTTTACAGTGTAGGTTTGCCTTCCTTGATCTATACTAATAAAAGAACACATCGCTCTGTGTATGTGTGTGTCTGTTCCCGATGGCAAGCAAAATCTACGGCACGTACGAGGCTCAATTTTTTTGTGAAACTAGCACAAAGGGTCTCATCCTGCATATGAGATTCAGAATTTTAAAATTCTGATAATTAGTTGAGAAATTAGTTAAAAGCACAAAATTAAAATAATGGAAAAGTATTCATAATTCAGCAAAAGCATAGAATTTTATTAAACCGCAGGCAATTTCTTCGAAAACTGGAAGAGAGGGGAAGGGGTTAATGTAATTAAAGCACTGCCATTGCGATAAATGTACTGGGCTTTTTTATAAAGGGCAGTATCTTAAATTCTACTGGGCCTAAAAACTCGAAAATCACACAGCGAAACCCAGAAGAAATTCCCCTTTCAGAAATTCTAAAAATTATTTTTATACTCCCGTAAATAGTTGAAAAATCCATTAAAAATCAATTTATAAAATATTTTATTTCCGTTCAAAGAAACTCGGATTTTCACAGAGAGAAATCTTTCATAGGGAGTGCAGTCGTGCTGACGATTGGCTATGGAATAAAAACCCCAAATCGCAAATGATTTTTGTACTAGGATTCTTTGGAACGCCGTCAATTTTTTTAAAATACACCATTTAGAGATTTTAAAGTTATGCATCTGGCCCTATCTTTAAACGCTGTTTAATAATATCTAAATTTTATGAAAATCGATTCACAAATTTTTGTTTTGTAAAAATTTCGATTTTTAAAAAGGAAAAAAAATACATACTTTGTTGAAACTCGAATCTAATAATCTACGGGTAGGTTAAAATTAAACTGACAAACCGATCGATTTGGAAGTTTCAGATAGTTTATAACACATAATAAAGATTTTAAAAAGTAGGGGGCATCCAATTTCGGGGGAGGGGGGGGGGCAATATTTTTTTTTGTGTGGCGGGCTATCAAATATTTAACACCGTGCAGTTTACTACCATTTTAGATGCGGATTTTTGGCGGAGCCATGGCATAAATATTACTTATTTAATATAAAAATTTCGAAAGTATACTTACCACTATTTTCGAATAATAATTTCAGCAAATCTCTTAAACTCTTGCTGAAGTCCGCCACCCCCTTCACTAATATATCTACGGAAGGTTTTTAATGGAGTTTCGTTCAGAAACAGTTTTGTTAAGAATAGAGTACCACACCCCTAGTGGTGGAATGTGGAACTAAAAAATTCGAGATTGTTTTTTCTTTTACAAGATTTTGCACGGGGACCCGGTTCGAGATTCGTTCGGTTCGAAATTGGGTCTTTTTATGAGATTTTGAAGTACAAATTTCAGGTTCATTTAAGAATATTATTACGGGCCCAGACAACACCGGGCGGCTCTGCTAGTCGAGAAATAAAGCTTCTCAATTTAACAACCTTAGTAAAACCTGATTACTGCAGCGTCCTACTGTAGAGAGATTTTACATTAAAGAGTCATTTTTCATAATTTCCTACGAAATTCTAAACTAAATACTTTATTTCGCTTTTTGAATTATCCCAAATATTAGATAATTTTTTTGTAGTTCCTAGTGATTCTATACCAAGGTTTCACTAATTATAAAGACTGATCGTTTGACTTGTCATTTAATAAAAATGTATGCTCTATGCTTTGCGAGCTAATTTTCATGAAATGTTCAACTATGCTGATGTATTAATTATTATACATTATTTATAGATAAATATATGCGTTTATCACATCATTTTTGTGCAGTTCCTTTAAGTGATTACATATCAAGGTTTGACTAGTTATAAAGACTGATCGTTTGACATGTCCTTTAATAAAAATCTATGCTTTGTGAGTTAATTTTGAGCTATGCTAATACATTATGTAATTATTACGCTATTTATTGATCAATATATGCGTTTATTACATCACTGTACGTAATACAAGAAGATTTAATTTATTTTAAATATTTGTGCTTTGACGGTACTTATTAAAGAAAATTTTATGTAAAATTTATTTAATTCGTCTATTAACAAAAGTAGATTTTATTTTATTAAATCAGGTTTAATGGAAAAACTTATCATGATTTCATGTCGCTCACCCCCAAGAAAGGTGACACATCTCGCAAAAATTCATTTTGCTTTTTATTCCACTAATAGGTCTGTATAGGTACGTATTGTTACACAAACAGTTTCATAAGTGTAGTTATACGGGAAAACACTTTATTACGCTATATGTCCATTTGTGACCACAGAAGAGGAGTTGATTGTGTGGAGAGTTAAAATGATCCAACCCTCCAAACCTCATCTGACGTCTTCATTCTTAAGGTATCTGAACACCTTTAAAGCGTAATTTTTGATCAAAATATCGCTTTTTCATTTTTGCAATAATATTCAAATTAAATCTTTTATCTATCGAAATCTACTTAAATTTTGTCTCTATTTAAAATAGAACTCGAATTACAGCCGTTTAAAATTACATCTATTACGTTATTTACATTACGTTACATCTATCCTAAAAATTATTTTTAGCCTTTTTCTCAAAATGATGTTTTTCAGATTTTTACTCTACGCAAAACATTCTAAAACAAAAAATTATGCATGAAAGGCCACGAAATTTTCTGTACTTCTTTTACAAATGTCTTTTGAGGGAATAGACTACACTCATGATAATATATTAAATAGTTTTATATTTACACTTGTATAAATGACAAACTTGAGACAAATGTTGTGAATTTTTCATTACATTAGTACTTTAACTGCCATATCATGTGAGATAGAGATGCGATTATAATGTGTGTAGCCTAAGTCCTAGAGAAAGTTATTCTGTTTATTATGCAATTTACAAAATGTCAATACATTGTTTCATTTTTGAGTTATCACGTTTTGCGGAAATGTCATTTTTTGACATAACTTAGACTATTTTTCTCTTTAAAAATTATTTTATAGGCAATTGCTAACATTTTTATATTTTTTTCAAAGTTTTAAAGTAAATGCCATTATAAAAAAATTGATAATAAGAGAAAAATTCAAAAATTTCAAATAATCACCTCCGAAAGTGTGCGGATACCTTAAGGGTTTTATGATTTTATGCACATTTTTATTCCTGCATGCAGAGCTAAGTGCTATAATTTCAACTTACAGTAAAATCATGCACATTTTCTTTTGCCTCTCCTGCAGAGACCCGGAGCTGGAGCTGGAGCCAGGAGCCGGAGCGCTCCGGAGCTGTGTTTTCCCTGGAGCTCTAAATTTTCGCCTGCTCCACGGCTCCTTTAGTTTTTAATATTCTTAAAAAAAAAAAATTTCAGTCTTTT
Source organism: Maratus speciosus (assembly GCA_963932465.1). Taxonomy (NCBI): domain Eukaryota; kingdom Metazoa; phylum Arthropoda; class Arachnida; order Araneae; family Salticidae; genus Maratus; species Maratus speciosus. Next base: position 594,488,106 of record OZ010788.1, on the reverse strand, counting down.
AAATTTCCAGGCTTAAAATGTTTTAATTACACCATTATTCAGTGTTTTAATTATATCATATTTCAGGTTTTTTTTTTTTTTTTTTATTAGAGATGGAAAACTTCTCAAAACATGGTAACACTACTTTACTTCTACTTTCTGTTTGAGCTAACATAAGTGACAACACTATTTGAACTAATACTTTACTTCTACTTTCTACAACACTATTTGAAAACAAATATGGTCGCCTGTTGTTTACATGTGTAGTTGCACAAGTTTGGTTGCTTGAAAAGTGTAGAAGAAATTTAAGATTTTTGTGTTTAAAATTCCACCAAACTTGCTATTTTAAAAGCAAAAGTTAAAAAAGATATCATATTTTCTGAACAAGCATTTCAAGTTTCATGAGAAGAAAAATGCATTTTGTCAGATCTTTAATGAAGGTAAAGGAAGAAAGAATTTGTGAGCAACACATTAAATGTGTAAATTAAAATCTGCAACTCAAAAGCGCGAAGTCGGAGTCGAGTTGGAGCCGGAGCCGGAGCTGGAGCCACAGTATTTTATCTAGGAGCGGAGCTGGAGCCGGAGCATCAAAAATTGTTCGTCTCCGGGTCATTGCCTGTGAAATTTATTTTGTCGAGATGTGTCACTTTTCTTCACTGAGCGATATCTTCACTGAGCGATGTGTCACTGAGCGATATTTACTTTTATATACATTTTCTGATACATCTTCAGACAATAAGGAATATGATTGTTTAGTTGGGGCAATTTCTTGATTCATAATTTCAGGCATAAAGCTTTAAATTATTTGTGGGTTTTCTTTATATATTTTAACATTAACAATTCGATCAAATGGTGAGCAGTATCTATATGTAATGTATTTGCTTCGAGTATTGCCAATAAATGTACTTTTGTTCCGTCTTTTGTGCTTTAGGTGTTATTACCTCAAACGCGAAAATCTTAGAGGCATCGATATTTTCCGGTAACTCTTTTATAGAAGCTGATTTCAAATATGTAGTTAATCTTAATTAATCACGAAGCAGCTGACATCTGTTTTTGCTATTAATTAATTTAACTCAGTTGTCAGTTGCATATTTGAAGATCAGCTTGTATAAAGTGATTTTAAGAAATCTTCACAAAATAATGTTATTGAAAGCAGATGCATTGTTTGTAAGATAAAGAGAACTTCTATATCATGATTTGACAAGTGCACGTTACACAGTGACATGATACTATATTACTGTTGCAGTTTGTCTTTGTTAATGATTAACAATCAAACGTTTCTTATACTCTGATATACTTCGAATTTCGAACAAATTTTGAAGATCGGCAATTCCATTGTAACAGACTAACAGTCATTGAGAAAAAAAATGGCTTTACCTTATTTAAACTAGTTGGATGTGCCAATCCCAAAACATTGTTCTATCTTATATATTTTAATATTTCAAAATGTTGTTACAAATGTCAATATTTCATTTTTATTAGTTCAATACCTTATCAACTTTGACTTTCATCTTAAATTTCTGCGTCAGCCAATTAATCGGAGTAAAACGAGTTAATCTCGATCATGATATTTATTAAAATACACAGTTTTTCGTTATTCTGTTTTATATCAGCTGTTCGCGAACAGTCGGCTTATCAGAATGGGAAGTTCCCGTCGATTCACGAGCCACCGGTGCACAATAGAACTACGAAAAATCACGAAAATTAGACAAAAATCGATATTATAGTGCCCCCTTTTGGCGGAATATTTCCAAATTCAGGGAGGACCTTTCTGCCATGGTCAAAAACATACACAAAAAATTTGGTTCAATTCTATGCATAACTTCATACACTTTTCGATGGTACAATATTCAAAATGCACAAAAATCGATATTACAGCGCCCCCTAACGACGGATGTTTTCCAAATGCAGGGAGGACCTGCTTGCCATAGCCAAAAGCTTAAAAAAATTTTTGGTTCAATTCATACACTTTTTGATGGTACAATGGCGACACACGGACAGACAGACATTTTCTATAAACATGTCTTTTGGGATCTCTGACCCCCAAAACGTGTAAATCCGTCGAAAACCGGAAGTCTAAAAAAATATCGATTACAGTACTTTTTTCTGTTGAAGATAGAAGAAAGTAAAAATAATAATTATGTAATTCAAAGATGGCTACAATTAGCATATGGTATTAGAAGATAAATTAACATAGTTATTATGAATAAATTACTTAATGTAAATAATTATGATTAAAAAAATGTTATTGTGACAGATAAACAGCATTTATCATCCTTTTCGGGATACGTTAATGTTTATCCACATTACTTATAACATAGGTAAAATTTATTATAGCAAAAATGTATTTTTATTCAGAGAAAGTTCAGAAACATACGTCTTTCACAAAATTTGACTGTTGCCTCAATATAGTTACGAAAAATATGTAATCTTACGTGTAGCAGACCAACATCAAATATGTAATCTTACGTGTAGCAGACCAACATCAAATATGCAACAGACAAACAAATAAACACATAAAAAGAAGCTATGTTGATTATAATGAATTTTATTGATTTTTAAAATTCAAAATTTTATAAAATGCATTGCAAATATCAAATATATAGGTTTAATACTATCAGAAAAAAATACATATTACTTATTTGGTGTACAAAATAAAATACTAAAAATGGTAACATTGGCTTGGAATTGCCCAGATCAGTGGTTCCTAACGTGGGACGTACAACAGGGGGGCAATTTCAGATTTCTTACTATTTTTTTGTCTTTTTTCCCATTATTGAAAGTAGTGTTGTAGTCTAACAAAAGAAATAATATGTGAAAAAGTTTTAAAATAACTGAATAAAAATTAATTTTCTAATCGTTCTCATTTAAGAGTTCAAAATACACCTGACATCGGAATAAATATGTGAAATTTTTTTAAAGATAAATTGACACCTTTTTATAAATTAAAAAACCTCGTTAATTTTTCTGGTTTAACATTATTTTAGTAAAATATACCATTATTTTTTTACTACTTATATTTTAAGTAAAAACTTGTACGACTTTTCATTGTGCAATACGCCCATGAAGGAACTTTTACATATAAAATGTCTTAGGGGTATATCCAAAATTGACTATGTTGAACATATTTAATCTAAAAAAAATGTTTTGAATTATCTAAACAAAGTACTACTTGTATGAAATTAATAATCTTATTTTCGGCTCCTAACGGGAAAATAAAAGTTTATTTTTTATGTAATAAGATTTAAATGCTATAGACGGCAGGGGGATGGGGGCATCGTGAATTTAGAGATTTTTAGGTGGAGCGCGGCCACATTTAAGGTTGGGAACCACTGGCCCAGATGCTTTAACCCTTTCCGGCGCGGAGTAATTCTATTTATAAACTGATGAAATAATGGAATGACAGCAGAATTTATAAACGGATTTATTAGAAAATACGAACTTGCTTATTTTTACGTACATTACAAAAGGAAAATCTTAATTAAATATTCTTTGTGCCGTTTGTCAGTTTTGGAATTAAATTTAGGTGTCCTTTTTTAAGGACACCGCTTTCGAAAGGGTTAATAAATATCTCTCTAACACTCTCTCCCCCTTTTTAAAGAACCTCAACGACCCTGAATGTATCTTCGAATATTCTCGGACCTCTTTCAGTCAGCTTAGAAATTTTATTTACGTCCGGTATTAGTTATCCGTCATTACGTATTCCAACAAGTCAGGTGTTACAAGTTACAAGGTCGTGTCAGTTGCTCAACTGATGCAATGAATCGTAGAATATGTCGACATTTTACAATTGTTGATTGGGCTTACTACAAAATAATTCGATCAATTTGGTTTAAATGCAATGTGATATGCAAAGGTTTTTTAATGATGCATAATGGATTTCACTCGATGGTTGGTTGGTTGGTTAGTTGTGGGTACTACACTTATTTTTTCCACACGAGGGTACAGACCGTGGATTTTCTCAAATAGTTTATTTTAAGGGAAAAAAAAACAAAAGAAAAAAAAATACACTAATGCACATTTAATGGCTCGCAAAAAAATGTGATCTAATGGTGCCTTACATTTGCTTTGTATTACTGCAAATGGAAGATACTGTAACTAAATGCAGAAAGTGGCTGAACTTTACTGTTAAAATACTGTAAAGACTTTTACTGTTAAAGACTGTTAGAACTTACAATGTAGCAACTACAGAGACAGCAAGAGGCTACAAATCTGCATCAGAAAGGAATTCGGGCTTTTTTTCTCGAGTCCTATAGCGAAAGTATCTAAGTAGTAGAAAATTGTTAATAACATTTTAAAATTGTTTCAGATTAATTTTCTCATTTGAAAAATTTCTTTTTACATAAACTATTAATCCTAAATACTCCTCAAAACGACATTTCGTGAATTTCATGACCCTGAAAATCTGTTTAAAATAGTAAATTTGTTATTTATATCCACTTACTGGCAGAAATCTGCAAAAGTTACAAATATTATTATTTTAAAATATCATTGTACAATTATGAGAGAAAGTAATACTTCTTTTTTTCCAGCAATTCTGGAAAATGACTTCAAACAGAAAACGAGAGGGGTCAAGGGATAGCACACGGCTTATTTAGGGAAAAGTAGAGTAATGACGTTCACTTAAGGAAAACATGAATAGCTAGTCAAATTTACATAAAAAATGTATATTTTATTAATAACTCCAAAGCATAAGGAATAGTTTGTAATCAACTAATTTGCAGAAAAGTTTTAGGAATTTTTTTTATCGTTTTATTTAATTAACGATGGATTGAGCAGTAATGCCCGACATAGTAGGGCAATTGCGCTCAAAATTTGAATACAACATTTAAGTTGACGTAACAAAGCTGTACAAAAATAAGTAAAAGAATGAATCTACAGCTAAATGTATATATTTTTTAGAAATAATGAGTAAATTAACATTTCAAAATAAGAGTGTACCCTTACCTTCAAGTTAGATGTTGTAGAATTTTATTCTAAAACAATTGCAAAGTAATAACGTGAGGGCACAAAAATACCTTTCTCCCGACGGTCACTATATCCTTACTGGGAACTTACAATGAAGTTCGGTAGGCGCCGGTACCGATCGCACGCTTTCAATTCTATTCTGTTTAGAGATATTTGGGTGAGCGGGATTCCCCGCTGAGCTCATTACCCTACTTTCCCCTATATTAGTAATACTGACTGTACAAAGTCTTCAGAATCCGATAAAATATTTCTTTTTAAATACCATAAAAAAAAAACAATTCAGTTCCCTTTCAAAAGGTATTTTTTTTTCCTTTCTTCAATTTGTGGATAAATAAAATCTTTACTTTAGGCCCGAGCCCAAAAACTAGTATAAAAAATTGATCCTGTCTCATCTCTACTCTACATCACAAAAAATAGTCCTGTGTTCTGTTTGAAATGATATCTAAATTAAAAATGCCTTTATCTAAAGGCTTTTATCTAAAATTAGAATATGATTTCGCGTATTGTAATTCTGACAATGTACAGGGTGTTCATAATTAAACGACCCTACTTTAAAGGTGTCTAAATACAAAACTATTGGTCAAAAAGTTGTGAAATTTCCTGTCGGACATAATAAAAGAATGGGAATTTGTTTGAGCAAAAAAAAAAAAAAAAAATAAAATAAAAAAATTAGTTCAAAATTTCTCCACCAGAGGGCATTTTTAAATAAATTAAACATTTAGCCACTGAATACTAGGCCTGAGCTCTGTGAAAAAAATGGCGGCTGTCGTTGGCGGATTTTTTTTTTTTTTTTTCAGAGTTTGTATGGTCTGTTCAATTCGAACACCAATAATTTTTAAGAGTTTTTACGCTTTATTTTCTGCAGGGGGCGGTGTGTATATTTGTCTTATTTAATCTGAGAAAAATAAAGCGTAAAAACATTTAAAAATGTGTAATTTATTAAAAAAGCCCCCTGGTGGCGAAATTTTGAACTATTTTTTTTTTCACTCACACGAATTCTCATTTCCTTATGTCCGTCACAAAATTTCACAATTTTCTGACCTATAGTTTCGCCTGTAGACAACTATAAAGTAGGGTCGTTTAATTATGGACATCTATTATATTGCTCTAGAAGATGTAAATATTCGTTCATGATTCGAGCTTAAAATCGTTATTTAAGCTTTTGTTACATAAAAAAGGAGAGAATAATAATAATTTAAAAAAAAGTATTTGTTTAGATACTATATTTATATACTAATACAGTAAGCATTTCATACAAAATTCGAAAATTTAAATGGTTATTAAATTCCAATTTTTATAAAGTTATTTTCTATGTTTACCTACTTAAAATTGTGTTTAGTAATAATGTAAATTTTGTTCTCATGTTTGAAATTCATAGGTAAATAAACAAAATTTTTTATATGCGTGTGCGTATGTGCATAAGTCAGAAAATGTACCTTAATATTAATTACACTGTAATAAAGTTGAGCATTCTACTTCCATATCGAAGATCCTGCTTACAATAGAGTTGTGGGAGAAAGTATCCATTGATTTCTATCATAAATTTTAACTTAAATAAAGATAAGACCAGCAGTCGAATAAGATATTAATTTCCCATAAATAAATTAGCATAAAATTTGTTATATTGCTATATCTCTATGTTAAAATACCTCCAAACTAACAAAACAATAACAACAAAAATGTAGCATTAATTTTTGATACAGAATATTCAAAATACAAAAATACAGATACTAATCATTTTATGGTACATAAATTAGACCTAAAGCTATTAGAACACGATGTTATATATGTCTGTTCAACGATTTGTTTAGTTAGTATACAACAAGCTGCACAACTGTACAGGTCGCAAAAATTCTAATATTGTACTAAATGAGATTATTGATAAGAGTTTTGCGGTACGCTTTAGTTTGTTTCAATTGTTTATTTCCTTTAAACTTTTTCTATTTACTTCAGCAAATCTCTTTCTTCTAAAATTTATAATGTTCGAACATTCGTTGGAAAATTCTAGCTGCGTGTTGGCTCCGTATCTCAACCTAATTTTTCCTATAATATTCCAAAACTGCTGAGAATTTATATCTGGGCATTTTGATTTGGAAATTGAGAAAATATTTTCTGAATTTGGACTGAAATTTCAGTTACATCAATTCGTAGAAGAAACTGTTATCAATCTAATGCTACCTTTAAATTTTCTGTAAAATAAAGCTTTGTGTAACTGAAATATTTTTTTCATTAAACCACTTTTTTGAGCCCTACATTTACACTGCGTTTTAGATTTCCATGCACATGTATAAGCATTTTTCCCCCTTAAAATCAAGATATACGCATCGGTAACAAGAAAATTAGCCTATTTCTGGTTAGTTATAACTTATAACCACAAGAAATACCCAAAGGCAAATGGACGGAAAACTTTTAACCACATGATACATATGCTGCAGCTTTCATAAATGTTGCAATGCACAATTTCCAGGCGGTTACTGCAAATTTAAAAGATTTTTGTTATCAGTTTAGTTTCCATGTCAATTGAGACAAAAGTAATTGGAATTTTCTCTTTGCCGCCTCAAATGTTTCCGTTTAGACTAGATTATTTAGTAACAAGTTTATCTTACGGACTTATGTAGGACAGGTAACAGGGTTGGCATGGTAAAAATTTTCCCTTGAAATTAACCCAGATAGCAGTTTTAATTTGCAGAAAATTTCCAGCAGTCGTGCTTTGAAAACCTGCAAAGTTGCAGCAAGCTAAGCATTAGAAGACTGACAGTTCATAACAAGACTGCAGCAAGATAACGCAAACGCCGAAGTCACCACACTTTGAACTTGCAGATAATTTGTCGTGCAATTTAAATTCATGCTGTATCAAATTTATTGCAAAATAACGGCAAACAAGTAATCAAAAATACTGCAAACTTACTGCAAAATAGTAATCTTTCCACGCTCTACTATCTGTTTACAACTGTTACACTATAAGTTTAACCCCTTCGGAGGGGTCCATAGACCTGATCAGGTCTATTGATGCGAACACACCGTCAGAAGATGCATGCATCGTTTTCATCACCATAAACAATTTAAGGTAATATTTGTACTTTTCAATACGAGCCTCTTTGGGTATTTGATAAGCATAGCGTTTACAAACAGCGTTGCCAACAGAATAAAATTTCTGCGTATGTGCTGATTGTCTATTCTCTCAGCAGAGGGATTTTTTGCTTTCGTTACTTTCGTGGATTAAAGACAGTCTTGCCATCAGTTTCACAACAAACTGCTCATGCAAGTGGGGGATGGTATACCTTGCCGGAAATTTACTGCGATTTTCTTAATTCAAATTTGTCACGGCAAGATAATATGAGAAAAAATCAAACTTGCTGCTAATGTTCATGCTATCTGGGAAACAGTTTTTTTAAAACTTATGCTTCGTAATAGGCCTGGCTCTTAGATCGATTTAAAGCTAACATCGGAAACCCGATTTAACCGTTGTTCTTAAATCGATTTCGAAAATCGCGATTTAGCCATCGTCTTAAATCGCGATTTAAAGCTAACATCGGAAGCCCGATTTAACCATTGATCTTAAATCAATTTCCAAAATCGCGATTTAGCCATTGTCTTAAATCGCGATTTAAAGCTAACATCGAAAATCCGATTTAACATTGGTCTTAGACAAAAAATCAATTTAAAACAAAATGCCGATTCAGAGTTAACATCGTAAAACTGATTTATCCACATCGATGTATCTACCGCATGTGTGACAAGCTGGTGTTAAATATAACCACGAACGAAAATATACTGTAACGTCTACCATTCATGATTCCGAAGAGCATTAACATCAAAAATCAATATATTTTTGATATTTAAAGAAGTACTCATAAAAACAAAGTTTATTTTCCTACGACTGATTTTCGGAAACGTTTCCCTGCGGTTTTTAAATTTTAAACAAACTGGAGTACCGGATTTTAGGGTGCTGTTCCATCCTCAATTAAACATTTTCAGTTACGTAATTGAATTTATACATGCAGGAGTAACAAAACACAGTAAATTCTGTCTAAGGCGGACTCTGTATGAGCCGGAAATCTGTCTACCGCGGAAAATTTTTCAAGTCCCGGCGAACCCATAGAAAATTACATTAATTCATGCTGCATAAGGCGGAATCTGTCTAACGCGGAAACGGAAAGCATTTTAAGGTCCCACTGAAACCAAAATTTTACATAAGGCGGAAAATAGAATAGTTTAAAAATGAAAGGCATTTTGTTTATTAAACTTTAAAACTGATAAGTCAAATACTCAATGTCGTGCATGTTAGTTAAATTCCGTAACACTTTGAAAAAGTTAATTCGAAAGGACAGAAACTGTTTAAATTTTAAGGAATTTATGCTTGTGCCATTTTTTCATATGCAAAATTATATAAAAGTTAACATTTCTAGTAGAATGACCATTTATCAAAATATATATTTTCGAAAGTGCATTACATTATACTTTAAGGATGTACTCAAATTCAAAGTTATAGCGTTCTGTCTCATTCTCTAATTTTACTGAGAGGGGTTTTGTTAGGTTTTTTTTTTTGTATGTGTGTGTGTGTAAACTTCCAATTCGCATGTATTACAGCAGTACTAAGAAATTGAATAGCGTTTCTCATTTATCTATAAAGACAAAAGATCTTTCCGAATTTCAGTTTTCAACCGATTTTCGAGTCAGGAAAATCAATAAAAAATCATCAGATTCGAAGGATTTTTTTTTTTTTTGGGGGGGGGGGGGGGAGAGAGATTTTTTGCATAAGCCGGAATATTGTCTACCACGGAAAATTTTCTTAATCCCGATTCCGCCTTAGACAGAGTTTACTGTAATATTAATTTTAATGTTAATGTAATTTTTCATGTTTGTCCTCAAAACATGCGTGTTGAACATGAAACTGTTTACTTGAGAATGGGCAGCATCCGAGAAATCTGTAGGCCGTGTTGAGATTGAAAAAACGAATTAATACACTGCAAAAACAACTCGGAAACGTTTCCTAAAATCAGTAGCAGCAAAAGGAAAAAATACTTTGTATTTAAAACTGCTTCTTTAAATCTCGAAAACATGTTGATTTCCGAGGTTTCTAAAGATAACTCGAAATGGTTACTGCATATTTTCGTTAATGGTTATATTATACACTGGTGTCCAAAATTAAGGACCAGTCACAAAATGCTAATTTTTAAGTAAGCGAATACTCAAGAGGAAATAATATAATTCAAATAATTACTATCCCTACAGCACAGCTAGTCCATATAGCATCTCATTCATGTCACACGTGGTCACAAATGTCACAGTCAGTACGGTGAAACAAAAAATAGGAAATTCCACACGTCTCATTATGAGTCTCAAATGATCACTATATGTGACTCTACTGAGACGTCAATGTGACTGCTGCTTTGTGACGAGTCACCAGGTGACTTTACAATGTAGTTACATTGTGACTCTCATGTGACTGTCATTTTTAGACTCAATTTCAAAGTCATCATGAACGCTGCATTGTGATAGGTCACCAAATAATATCACATTATAGTCATATGGGGACTTTTCACAAAAGAGCACAATGGTGACTTCACAGTAGTCTCTCTGTCACCTACAAGTCATCATGTGACTTTAATGTGACATTATTTGGTAACTTATCACAATGCAGCGTTCGCGATGATTTTGAAATTGAGTCTACAGATGGTAGTCACAATGTAACTACATTGTAAAGTCATACGGGGACTCGTCACAAAGCAGCACTCACAGTGACGTCTCAGTGGACTCACATATAGTGATCATTTGAGACTCATAATGAGATGTAGAGAATTTCCTATTTTTTTGCTCCACCGTTGTGGCTGTGACACTTGTGACCATGTGTGACATGAATGAGATGTTATATGGACTAGCTGTACTGTAGAGATAGTAATTATTCGAATTATATTATTTTCTTTTGAGTATTCGCGTACTTGAAAATTAGCATTCTGTGATTGGTCCTTAATTTTGGACACCAGTGTATTTTTCTAGATTAAGAAACATTTTTTTTTTTTTTTTTTTTTTTTTTTTTTTTTTTTTTTTTTTTTTTACAGTGTATCCGTTTATATCATCAAGTGAAAAACTACTTTACTCTTTTCTCGCACAGACCTTATTAAAAATCAGCTTAAGTATTCTGGATTCCAAAATAAATACGTCATTATTCGGAACAGGTTTTCTTGAGAGATTCAGTAAATGATTGAGGTGCAAACAATGGCTTGAACTGCGTGACATCGATGTCCTACTATTGTATTATAATTAGGAATAAACGCTGGGCCTTTTTAGCTTAAGCAAACACAGCTCCTTAGAGCTTTTCCAATGTGGCAAAGCTTTGCAAATCTTAACACTCTTAACACTGCAGTGTTGCCAGTTTAACTCGTTTTTACATTCTTTAACCCTTTCACCGTCCGAGGGTTTTGCAGTAATTTTATAAGAATGCTTGTAAATCTCAGGATATATATTTTTTAAATCTCAGTTTGATGCTATAATATCTTTAATATCACTACTTTCTATATAAGGCTAAAAATAAAATTCTGTTTAAAATATTTTGGTCTACAGCCATTTTAACATGATTTCTAGGAACGGAAAAATCCGGGCCAGACGGTTAAAGGATTAAACTGAACTTGGTTCACGTTAGTGTTCCTCACGAATCGGGTTGTACTTTATGAGATTTTATGAGTAACTCGACTTATATGAACTCGAAATTTCTTCTGGAATTCAAATCGAACCCGAAATATTCAGACCCGAACCTCATGTGAAAGAAAATTAATACATATTTTAATGCAATTCTTTATTCGAGTTTATGTTTTTTGTATCAAAATGAACACATATACACACATATTAATATTGAAATATATAGTTTTTTCATTTGAAAAATATTCAGAATTTTCTTCTGAAAAATCGGGTCAAACTGAACCCGAAAAATTTAATATAAACTCGAACCGAATCCGACCTGCAAGAAATAAAAAATAGCGTCAAGCCGACCCGTTTGAATCGGGTCAGGTTCGGGTTTAATCATGTTACCCGAGCCGATGCGGAGCTCTAGTTCATGTTAATGCATGTAAAGATAAAATCGATTTCTCACTAGCTTCCTGATTATTAATATACCTCTCCAGGAAATGAATATTTTTAATTTCTTTTTTTTTTCTTTGTATTCCTCTTGAAAGATGTCTCTTTAACTTTCTTTATTATTTTTTTTTCTAAAATCTATGCTTAATTTAATAGTTTGTGTTGAAAGCTAACGAGATGTGAGTAACAAATAATCTTCAACTAAAATTAAATTCATATTTTATAAATACAGTAGAACCTCGATTATCCGAAGTAATTGGAACGACGCGGTAGTTGGGTCGGAAAATCGAAATTTTTTGATAATCGAGAATGCTTCAATTTTAAGATTAAGGAGAAATATATGCAATATTTCTTATTATGGTAACAAGTGCTTAATAAAAATAAAGCAATAGCAAAATAGAAACAAGAATAAATTACCTGAATTTTAATTTTGAAATTAAGTACCTTTTACATACATCACAAGGGTTTAAAAAAATGTTTTGCTTGTCGTAGTTTCTTTGGTTTGAAGTTTGGTTTCTTTGGTGGTAGCCTTTGGTTTGAAGCTCGATCACAGAGTTTTTTAATATTGTTAGTTACCAGTATCACAGTCTTTTTGCTACTGCAGCATGCCAAACATTTTGCAAAACATTCAAAAGCTTCAAAATTGCTAATTTGTTCGTTTTGTTCGTTCCACTCCGCAGCTTACGGGAGCTCAAGTTAAATTCAAAGGAACTCTAAGAAAGGGGATCAAAAATATTCATATGTACTCGTAGTTCAGAAAGGACACAAGGAATGCTTGCACACAAGGAATGCGATAGTTTTAAAAAAACTTTCAAAATGGATTTTGGCACAAGGAATTTGATAGTAAAAAAAAAAAAAAAAAAGCTTTAAAAATGGATTTCGGTTAACCAAAAGTTTCGGATAAAAGAGGTTGCACTGTATTTTGAAAACTAAAAGGGGAAAAAAAGAAAAAGAAAAGAAAAGAGACATCTTTTAAGAAGAGTACACAGAAAAAATAATTTAAAAATAGTAATTTCCTGGGGAGATATTTAAAAATAAGAATGTATTTCACGTCCATAAGTCACGCCCCATTATCAAGTGGAATTAGAGACCTGACTGGCCAATACCCTTAAACTAAAAAGAAGGGAAAAAAATCTTTTTTTCCGGACCCCTTCACAAAAAGGAATTTAGTAAAACAGGCCTCTTTACAAAATTATTTTTAATAAAATAGGCCCCGTTACAAAATTCCATTTCATAAAAACATACTCTTCATTAATTATAAATAATTTTGGACTATTACACCATAGATAATTCAAATATAAATAAGCGAAATGTGAATAAACTACAAATCATTTTCTAAAATGGTGTATAAACATTTAATACAGACAAACATTTAATACATTGAATACATTAAAAACATTAAACTAACTATTCTACGGTTTCAGCACACCTCCGTGGCCTAGTGATGGGCGATTCTCGAAAATTCGACAATCGAGAAAAATCGTCATCGTAAAAAATAACAATCGATACAGCCATCGATTAATTCCTAGAATGTACAATCGAGATGTTTTACAATCGATTATAACGAGAGAAGCTAAAAACAATTGTTGGAAAATTTAGCTATTATTCTGGCCGAAACTTTCATAGGGTTTGATCGATAATTCTGCTATCGCAATTATTTTCTCCTGATTTAGGCTTAAGGGGTTACTTCAGTCAAGTGAAAAGACCTGCTCGCTAATGCTAATCTTATGGAAGAAATTTATAAAGATATCTCATTTGAATTTCAGTATTTTAAAATGATTTTCTTTTCATTGGAATAAATTCCCCTTTCTTCTTTATGAAACTGCCATGTCCAAATCGCGTAACTATGGCGCATTTGATGAATCAAATAACCTTTCTACTTTTTAGATAACTCCAAAAAGTTTGATACAGTTTAAAGTTCCCCTAAATGTCAAATACTGTGGAATTTCTCCATTGATCGAAAACAAAAGTTTCTTTCGAAAAACGTAAGGACAGTAAGATAAAGATACCTGCCAAGACAGAACCTGCCTAACACGGAAACTGTTTTCCAGTACCTAGCGATTCCAACATGACTCTTTAAGTCTGTATCGAAATCCAAAGTAGCTACTTTATGACACATTTAAAAACTCATTTTTTATTTTAGGCGCATTAGCTAGAATCGATTAGCATTTCCCTGTTTTCGATAAAGAAAAAAGGTTTGATATAAATTAAAGTTCCCTAAATGTCTAAAGTGTATCAAATGCTGTGGAATTTCTCCGTTTATCGAAAACAAGACATCTTTATCGAAAAACGTAAGGATAACCAGACATATATAACTACTGAGAGGGAACCTGCCTAACACGGAAATTGTTTTCCAGTGCCTAGCAATTCCAACATGATTCTTCAAGTCTGTATCGAAATCCAAAGTAGCTAGTTTCTATGACACATTTACTAGCTCATTTTTTATTTTAGGCGCATTAGCTAGAATCGATTAGCATTTTCTTCTTTTCGATAAAGGCAGAAGGTTTGATACAAGTTAAAGTTCCTTAAATGTCTAAAATGTGTCTAATGCTGTTGAATTTGTCGATTTATCGAAAACAAAGGAGTGTTATCGTAAAATAGAAAAGTAAACAGACAAATATATCCGCTAATAGGGAATTCTATAACTAAAATAAAACTTCAATGGACTTCATTTTTGGTATTTTGGTTAATTTTAATTTTCCAATCCTTACCAACGTGGTATTAGATGATCGATCTGGAAAAGGTAGAAGAAACGCCCCGCCCCCTTCCCCAAAAAAAGGGGCATTAGGCCCCAAATTGACAGTAGGGCAGACCAAGGATGAAAGTTAACTTCATGTAAGAGAGGACTAGGGGAAGTTGAGAATGATAAAAAAAACTAAACCATTGAATAAGAAAAAAATTGAAGAAAAAGAAAAATGGTAAAAGAACAAGTGAAGCGTGTGATTAGAGCCAGACAAATGAAGAGGGGCCCGATGGGCCACAGCTGGTCCAGAATGAGTGCCCAAGTAGTCAGAATAGGTCAAGAACTTGGAGAATAGTATCTACAATGAAGAAAAACAATGAGACAAAACATTATGAAAAACAGATGAAAAATACCAATAGCCTGAGGCTAAAAGTAAAATGTTTCACTGGGCGGCGTCCCCTGGTGGTAGTAAAAATAAAATTCATACGAGAAGATAGGGGAGAGTGAAAAGACTTTATTTTGTGAATTTTATAATTTTTGGACAAACAGTATACTAAAGTTTTGAAGAAACAAAACTTTAAAGCGCCCTCTTGAGGCGAAGAAGGGAGTTAAAATTTAGAAACATATGTCCATATTTTTTATTCGATTTTAGACATAATTTGATGTTAGTCTTATAATTTTCCTATGAGTGCAAGATACCGTACCAGAGTACGAAAAATACCGTCGCTAAGTATATTCCTTTAGAGTATTTTAAGCCCAGGGGCCTAAAATTAACGGTGGATTGACAAAAGAAAGGTAGATTTAGAAAGGTTATGAGATTACCCTTATTTTAATATATTACATGAGTGGGGGAAAATAATTTTGAAAAATCCTATTTCCTGAGGCGACACTTAAAATCTTGAAAACACATAATTTGCAGTGCAGTTTTGTTTTAACAGTAGCATTCTAATATTAAGAGATATGGGACAGCTATGAGGGCTAAAATAAGAGAAACATTGAAAATCAAGACAAACTGGTGCCGCCAAATTCACTAGAAAACTTCTATATCAACAACTGAAACCCGAACTGATAACTTAAACCACTATGCCTCCTAACCCATATCGGTTAATAACAAAAGCGAATGGAAAAGAACATGTACTCCTTTGGGAAATCATGACTTACACCAGAAGCGCGGTAAGTTTGACTCTTCTGAAAGCTTCCTTTCTCTCGTCCTCTCTCTGGCATTTCGAGATATATTTTCTGCTGCTGCGAACTGCTCGTTTATCTCGAGGAGATGGCAAACCCGAGGGCAAGCCTCTCGCTTACTTCGAGATATCTCATTGATTGTAACTCATTGCTTCCCATTGTCATTCTCGTTTCTCGCTCTCGGTCTCTGTTCAACATTTCATATGACATTGTCGAGATTGAGAAATCAGTTTTCGTCCTTCCTCGAAATGTTACTCTCGATGATTGTCATTTCACGCTCGGCCAAGAAGGGCCGAGATGAGATATCGAGGGGCGAGCTGGACAGAGCTGACAGGCATGACAATGAGCTGTGAAATGAAGCTTTAATTTTCAATGTTTTTCTTATTTTAGCCCTACCAAGCTGTCACATACCCGGAACCCTCCGATAAATATTATTTATTAAATATAAAAATTTCAAAGAGGAAGGTGGGTCGGGTGAATTCAGAGGACGTGAGAGTGGGCGGGGAGCAATTAAAAAAATTTACCGAACTCTTCCTGTGACATATTATCGAAAAGTCCTTTGACAACTCTTTCATATTATGAACCTTTCTTCCCCTGAAGGTGAAATTCGGGGGGTGGGGAGGGGGCGAACAAATTTTTAAAACCGTAGCCGATTTCTATAATAAATTTAAATATAATTTTAGATGTGGTTTTTTTGTGCAGTCTTCCGGTAAATATTATTTATTGAACATAAAAATTTTAAAGTGGGGGCTGCGTAAATTCCGGGGCGAAAGAGTGGACCCAAGGGGGGGGGGGAGGGGGATCAATTTTCAAACTTTTTTTCGACCCGTGATGTGATATGTTATCGGAAAGCTCTCGAATGACTCTTTCATATTATGAGACTTTCTTCCCCCCCTTCCCAATTTGGCCCCCCACCGCGGGGGGTAGTTTTTTCCGTTTTTATCATTTTAGATCGGATTTTTTTATGGAGCCCTCCGATAAATATTATTTATAATATATGAAATTTCAGGACACTTTTCTAAATTTAGTCAAGACCCCTCATGTGACATATCTTTGGAAAGGTTTGTTACTACTTATTGATGTTATGCACTTCCGGTGGCCGTCCCCCCACTTTGCCTCCCCCGGGGGACACTTTTCCAAATATAGCCAAGACCCCTCATGTGAGATATCGTTGGAAAGGTCAGTGACTACTTATTGATGTTATGCACCTCCGGTGACAGTCCCCCACTTTGCCCCCCCGGGGGGCATTTTTCCAAATTTAGCAAAGACCCTTCATGTGAGATATCGTTGGAAAAGTCTGTGACTACTCATTGATGTTATGCACCTATGGTGTCCGTCCCCCCACTTTGCCCCCCCAGGGGCACTTTTCCCAAATTTAGACAAGACCCCTCATGTGAGATATCGTTGGAAAGGTCCGTGACTACTTATTGATGTTATGCACCTCTGGTGACAGCCTCCCCACTTTGCCGCCCCCCCGGAGTACACTTTTTCAAATTTAGCCAAGACCCCTCATGTGAGATATCGTTGGAAAGGTCTGTAATTACTTATTGATGTTATGCACCTACGGTGTTCGTCCCCCCCCATTTCCCCCCAGGGGGGCACTTTTCAAAATTTAGCCAAGACTTCTCATGTGAGATATTGTTGGAAAGGCCTGTGACTACTTATTGATGTTATGCACCTCCGGTGACAGTCCCCCCCACTTTGCCCCCCCACGGGGGACACTTTTTCAAATTTAGCCAAGATCCCTCATGTGAGATATTGTTGGAAAGGTCTGTGACTACTTATTGATGTTATGCTCCTCCGGTGTCCGTTCCCCCACTTTGCCCCCCCGGGAGACACTTTTCCAAAAATATAGCCAAGACCCCACAAGTGAGATATCGTTGGAAAGGTTTGTGACTACTTATTGATGTTATGCTCCTCCGGTGTCCGTCCCCCCACTTTGCCCCCCCGGGAGACACTTTTTTCAAATTTAGCCAAGACCACACATGTGAGATATTATTGGTAAGGTCTGTGACTACTTATTGATGTTCTGCACTTCCGGTGACCGCCCCCACTTTTCCCCCACGGGGGACACTTTTCTAAATTTAGCCGAGACCCCTCATGTGACATTGTTGGAAAGGCCCATGACCACTTACTCATGTTATCCATCTCCCGCACCCCTCCCCCCTCTTTGCCCCCACGGGAAGGGCATTTTTATAAATTCAGATCCAGACCACTCATGTGGCATATGGTTCGAAAGGCCTAAAGACCTGTGACGACTTATTCATATTATGCAGCTACTGTGCCCCTCCTCTCACTTTGACCCCTCCCCCAAGACATCTGGTCCGAGGTTCGTTCGTTTCGAGATTATATTTTTTTACAAGATTTTGTAGTGCGTGCACACCACGCCTGCTATACGGTGTCGTATATAGCGGGTAACCTGTCCGTGATTTCATATTACAAGATTACGTATAACTTAGGGGCACCGATTAAAGGAGGAGCCCACTAGCGGGCGAAGTCACCTACTCTTTATTAACGCCGACTCATTCCAGTTCACCCGCAGACGATTCTTGATAAATGTATGACGTATATAACATATGATGTATAAAAGCAATTGGCAAACTGGAGTCATCGAGAAAAAAATTTACACAATCGAAAAGTATCGAGATGTCCATACAATCGAGAAAATCGAGAAAAACATCTCGTTATCGTCCATCACTACGGCCTTCCTCAGGAATCTAAAATCTAATCCGTATTAAATGTTTATACACCATTTTAGCAAATGATTTGTAGTTTATTCACATTTCGCTTATTTATATTTGCTTCATTATTTTTATTTTGTTAGATTTTAACACGTTCGCTGCCAAGCTACGAGTATACTCGTAGCTTTAATATTCGTGGCTTTTATTTATTAATTACTTTGTCACCATTATTTTAGAATTTAAAAAATTGCCTTATTTATTGGCAGAAATTTCGCTGTGTAAAGCGAAATTTACCTTTCTGAATTTGTGGTGGTAAACGACTTTCAAGAAGAAATTTGAAAATTTTTATTTTATGGGCTTGGCAATGAACGACTTAAAATGTGCATTTTGTAAACAAAACAAGTTCACCAGAAATCAAAACTTTAGCAGGAGGACTTAAAGAAGTTATTATTAATTGTAATAATACTTGGTTCAAATTTGAGTAACTGGAATTCATCTATATTAATACTTGGAAATTTTTCCAGAGAGAAACAATCGCCTTGCACACAATATTTCAAATGAAAATCAAATTTCAAATTAATTTGCTTAAAAGGCGCAAAGGCTAACCTAGTGAAAAATACTCCATGCCGGGACTCGAACTCGGGCCATCAGTATAGCGCTCTGACATTCTACCGATTAAACCACATGGAACGATACCCACCCTGGAACTTCTCACTATTACGGGTTGGTAAGGCTACAAACGCAGCACAAGATGGAATGTTTTTTCCGTGAGCCACCAGCATGGGGAAAACACGAAACTTAATTAAATACTGCATAGATTGAAACTATATTAATACTTGGAAATTTTTACAGAGAGACATTTGCCTTGCATACAATATTTCAAAATGAAAATCAAATTTCAAATTAATTGCTTAAAAGGCGCAAAATACTGATGGCCCGGGTTCGAGTCCCAACATGGAATCTTTTTCTCTAGCTTGGCCTTTGCGCCTTTTAAGCACTTAATTTGAAATTTGATTTTCACTTGAAATATGGAATTAATCTTTCGTTATAAAATGTATTTTTCGCAAAAATATAAAATTTTTCACAAAAATGATTTTTACTTTTCACAAAATGGGCCCCTAGAAAAAAAAAAAAAATCCTGCATCGACTCCTGATTTAGATTGACAAAATTTTTGTCTTTATAAGCTCCACGAGTTTGCACCGCTTGCAGACAGAGCAAACTAATCGATATAAAAGTTGATCAATAACTACCCACTCAATCGTGCATTTCAACGGCAAGTCTATTTTTACTTTTAGCAAATTGTATTCTTTACTATTTAGCTTGAATAAATTTTTCATGTATTTGAGAGGAAGACTGTTGCATTGCACACACAGATATCGTGTAGCTCACTTCTCTTCTCTTTACTGATTTTCGAAAGGCCCGTCACGTTTTACTGTTTTAGTCACGCAGACACATTTTCATCTGATTGCGACACGTCCGTTCAATACAGAATGTAATCGTACGGCATTCCTAAATCTGATATATTCAATGGTTTGCTTGGAAACAATCATTTGCGTTGTTTTTAACAGAATTCGAGCACAATTTGTTTCCAGTTTCCTATTTGTTCAGACGGATTAAAATGTTCAGTGAATGAATAAAACTGTAAATACAGTCGAACTCGATTAGTACGAGAAGCAAGGAAATTATAAATATATACATATATTATATATATGTATGCATATCTATGCATATAATGATATATATAATATGTATGTATGTATTATATATATATGTATGTAAATATGCATGTATATGTATGCATGATAATATATATAATATGTGCGTATGTATATTATGTATATATGTATGTATGTATGCATGTATATAATATATGCATAATAATATATGTAATATGTATGCTATATATTTATAATACGTATCTATATATTGCATGCACATATTATATACATATATTGTACATAAAGTAATTGTACGACATTCCTAAATCTGATATATTCAATGGTTTGCTTGAAAACAATCATTTGCGTTGTTTTTAACAGAATTCAAGCACAATTTATTTTCCAATTTCTGTTTGTTCAGACAGATTAGAATGTTCACTGAATGAATAAAACTATAAATACAGTCTAACTCGATAAATACGAGAAGCAAGGGAATTATTAATATATACCTATATTATATGCATCGTATTTCTTATATTTTCCCCACAGACCGTAATGTAACGGAATTTTGTGAATGCTATGCACACCTTATTCTATAGTAAGCATCTTATAGTGCATCTCAGTGATATATACCAATTTCAATGTGTTTGAAATAGTCTAACGTCGTTAAAACACACCACAAACTATTTATCCCTATAGACCGTGTGACGGAATTTCGTGAGTATTCCTGAAAATAAACGATGAATGCTATGCACACCCTATTCTACACTGTAAAAAAAAAAAAAAAAAAAAAAAAAAAAAAAAAAAAAAAAAAAGTCCCTCAAATTGACAGAAAATAATTGTCATTTTGGTGCCAATGGAAAACTGTTCAATTTACAGAAAATATCCGTAAGTTTTCATTAAAACAGTTTTTCTGTAAAAAAAAAAAAAAAAAAAAAAAAAGATTTTTTCTGTAAAATTACAAAGTTAATTTTTTTTTACAGAAAAAAACTGTTTTTCTTTAAAACAGTTTTTTTATGTAAAAAATACAATTTTTTTCTTTTTTAAAAATTACAGATTTTTTTTTTTTTTTTTTTTTTTTTTTTTTTACAGTGTCTAAGCATCTCATAGTGCACCTCAGTGATATATATCAATTTCAATGTGTTTGAAATAGTCTAACATCATTAAAATACATCACAAACGATTTATCCCCATAGACCGTAAAGTAGCAGAATTATTTTGAGTGTCCCTGTAAACGAGCTATAAATACTACACTCTTCAATTATAATACCGAACATGCCATAGTAAATTTCTATAACATATTTCAATTGCATGTCAATCCGGGTATATTTAATCGAGTTAGAACCAGGGGCGTAGCTACCGTGGAGCAGTTGGAGCAAATTGCTCCAGGCGCACGAATCCTAAGGGCGCAAAATGAGAAAAAGTGAAATAAAGATTTCTTAAAATATTTGCATATTTTTTTTATTATTAAAATGAGACATTATAGATGAATCTTGTATCCTATCTGTTGAATCTTGTATCGTATTGTAATCAGCGTATTCCTATGATATTTTACCTTGTGTTTAACCTCAGCTATTTCGATTTAAAACATGTTTTCATACACAGTTAAAAGAAATGACTTCTATTCAGGAAGTTTTAATTTTAATTCATACCATATTGCAGCCTCAAGTAACTTCTCAACGCCGCATGCCTGATATTTTTCTGTAACTTTTCTGTAGACGACTGTTGAAGATTTCCAGATCTTAAAGTAATCAAAACTTATTTAACAGGGCTCTCATCGGTCGCTTTACAGGCTACCAGTATTTCCAAAAAATAATCTTTCTGGTACATTTCTATTAAAAATGCTTTAGAAATTTATCATGATGATTACTGTACGGAAATAATGATAGCCAAAAGAATTCACAGCTGAGAAACCTATGTGTACGATGTAACAGTAGTAATTTACGATAATTATTTTACTACTAGCAGAACTACCCGGCTTCGCCCGTGTCGATTATTAGGATCCTTTCGGGTATAATAAATTAAAATGAGATAATACGACAATAATAACTGATATTTGTGCATTCTCGCCCACAAATCATTATAAAAACAATCAGAAAACATGATGTTATTGTATAGCAACAATAGTAAAATCCCCGCTGCTTTAAATATCAAAATGCTCGTTTTCTTGGTTGGTGTAACAGAGAAATATATGATTTTCCTGATAATACGAAGAAAAAAAAATAACTAATTCGCGTAGTATTTAGTAAAAATTCTCGATGGTATAGCATACATATACATTATAAAGAAAAAATATGTTAGTGAATAACTCTGACATCATACTGTTGTGGTATCAACGACCTAACAGATAAATTGTGCCTTTATTGTAATTTTTCTTAACTTCTAAACATGCGCAATTTTATTTTTTACACTGAATAGAAAAACTTACTTTCAAATGAACTTTATTTGAAAATTATATCTCAATTTTCAGATTGTAATTGGTTCTGATTTTAATACTAATCATTAAAACACATAAAACTGAGATACGGTTTTTTGAATTTAATGGATTTTAAATTAATTTTCAAGCATGGATCTTTTTACTTTCTTCTATCTTTACAAGAAGAAAGTATTGGATTCATGAAAATTTTCGAATTCCGGTTTTCGACGGATTTACACGTTTTAGGGGTCAGAGATTCCAAAAAACATGTTTTTACAAAATGTCTGTCTGTGACTCTGTGAGTCTGTCTGTCTGTCTGTCTGTGTGTATGTGACACAAATTTTGTGGGCGCTCTATCTCAAGAACTAATGCACGGAATTTAATAAAAATTGATATTCAGTTAGTGCCTAATACAAATTGATGCTGATTAGTTTTTGGTGTAAATCGCTCAACAGGTGGCGCTGCAATGCTGCATTTTTCACGATTTTCGCAATAGCTCTATCTCAAGAACTAATGCACGGATTTTGATCAAACTTCAGATTTAGTTAGTCCTTGATATGAATTGATGATGATTACATTTTGGTGTAAATCGCCCTACAGGTGGCGCTGTTATGATGAATTTTTCAGGATTTACACGATTTCCCCAATAGCTGTATCTTAAGAACTAACGCACGGATTTTCATCAAACTTCAGATTAAGTTAGTCCTTGATATGATTTGCTACTGATTAGGTGTTGGTGTAAATCGCCCAACAGGTGGCGCTTCTCTGCTGCCTTTTCCACGATTGCCTCAATAGCTCTATCAATAGAACTAATGGACCAATTTTCATCTAACTTCAGATTTAGTTGTATGTTGACACAAGTTGTTGTTAATTAGGTTTTGGTGTTAATCACCCAATAGGTGGCGCTGCTATGCAGAAATTTTCACGATTTTCGCTATTGCTTTATCTCAAAAACTAATGTACGGATTTTCTCCAAACTTCAGATTCAGTCAGACGTTGACACAAGTTGTTGTTGATTAGGATTTGGTATAAATCACCCAATAGGTGGCGCTGCTAGGCAGAAATTTTCACGATTTTCGCTATTGCTCTATCTCAAAAACTAATGTACGGATTTTCTCCAAACTTCAGATTCAGTCAGACGTTGACATAAATTGTTGCTGATTAGGATTTGGTATAAATCACCTAATAGGTGGCGCTGCTAGGCAGCATTTTGCTGAATTTAGACGATTTCAGCGATAGTCATATCTCAAGAACTAATGCACGGAATTTCATATCGTTAGAATCCTCATGAGATGCATAGATTGCCATTTAATTTTGGCAGTGTGATAGCGAATTTTGAAGTATTAACATGTATGAGATAGAAGAAAGTTTTGGGATTGGTACATCCGACTAGTTTAAATTTGCAAACCAAAATTGGGAAAGATGAACCCATTTGCTCTGAATGCAATATTATAAGGAAAAGACATGTCCATGAGTAACGCTGGCATCATGTTTTTGGTGGCATTGACCTAACCCATAAGTTTTGCTTTTATTGCAATTTGTTTAACCTCTAAGCATCACACATTCGATTTTTTTCAACATCCAATGGAAAACAAAAAGTAAATTCAATGCTATTTGTTTGAAAAGTGATTCTCAATCTATTAATTTTTGTGTATTTTAAAGTAATTTTTAAGTAAGAATATTTTTTATATATTCGTGCAACCCCAATTTGAAAAAATGAATCCGATTGTTCCTAAAACAATGTAAATAATTCATCATTTGGGAGATTTTTCGTGCAACATTCCATAAAGAAATCGGCAAACGAAATTAAAACCCCATAAAAAAATAAAATACGAATTTAACAGACTTCAAATCGAACTATTTAAAATTATCATATTAATGAAGTTGCTTTAAATAGTAACAAATATCACGATTGACCGCTTGTTAATACGAAAGTACCAAAAATGCTTTAAATGTAGCTATTGGGGATTCTAAAAAATATAGTAAATGTAAAAAATCTTTTAGTATTTTAAATTAAAAACAATCTATTTTTTTCTATTACGTGAACGGCCGCTATATGGATCATCTTTAACCACGCATATCCCACGGTGGATTAAGAAAACGTAGCAACCGTTTTAGGTAGCTTTCTTTACAAAAAGCTACCTATTGCAGCCGTTCGGAGGAAAGCGATTTCAAAAAATTTTGGTATATTTTCATCGATCATGACCCCCAGACCCCGAAACCACCCTCCGTTCAAAATTGATATATATATATATATATATATATATCAATATATATATATATATATATATCTGACATATGTCACACTGTAACTCTCGTATTTATGAACCGATTTGGATGTAATTCGGTGTGTACATAGTACATACCAATGTCTCGACCGAGTTCGTTGGCCAGCTTCATCCGCCATTTTGTTTCAAAATGGCGGCCATTTAAAAATTTTAAAAAAATTTAAAATTTAAAATGTGGTACGAAAAAATTGAAAATGGAAAAATATTTTTTTCTTATGTATTTGTCCTTTATACAAAGACTCCGTAGCAGTTTTTGTTTCGTCTATATCTTAAAAAATGGCTGAGTTATAGCATTTTGAATTTCTAGCGAAGCTGACATTTTGAAACGTCCTGAATTTTGTCACGCGATAAAAGGCGTATTTATGAACCGATTTGGATGTAACTTCGTTTATACATAGTACAGACCAATGTCTCGACCGAGTTCGTTGGCCAGCTTCATCCGCCATTTTGTTTAAAAATGGCGGCCATTTAAAATTTTAAGAAAAATTTAAATTTGAAATGTGGTACCAAAAAATTGAAAATTGAAGAAATATTTTTTCTTATGTGTTTGAACTCGATAAAAAGATTCGGGAGCAGTTTTTGTTTCGTCTATATCTTAAAAAATGGCTGAGTTATAGCATTTTGAATTTCTAGCGTGGCTGACATTTTGTAACGCCCTGATTTTTGTCACGCGATAACAGGCGTATTTATGAACCGATTTGAATGTAAATTGGTCTGTAGATAGTACATACCAATGTTTCGACCGAGTTTGTTGGCCAGCTTCATTCGCCATCTTGTTTCAAAAGGGTTGCCATTTTAAAAAAAAATGTAATTTAAAATTTAAAATGAGGTATTAAAAAATTGGAAAATTAAAAAGATTTTATTTATGTGTTTGGCCTTGATACAAAGATTCTGGAGCAGTTTTTGTTTCTGAAAATTTGTTCTTTTGTTTATATCTTAAAAAGTGGTTGAATTATAGCACTTTGAATTTCTATCATGGCTTACACTTTGAAACGATCTTGTATTTGTCTCGTGATACCACACGTATTCGCCTATTTCGATGGAAGAAGGCATGTGGATAGATATCTCGACCAAGTTCGCTGGCCAGCTTCATCAGCCATCTTGTTTCAAAATGGCGGCCATTAAATTAGAAAAATATACATTTAAAGTGAGGTGCAAAAAAATTAGAAATTGAAAAAGGTTTCTTTCTTAAGTATTTGACCTTGATATAAGGATTCAGGAGCATTTCTTGTTTGTCTTTATCTTAAAAAATGGCTCAGATATAGCAGTTTCAATTTCTAACGTGGGTGACATTTTGAAAAATCTGATTTTTTGCCTGCGACAGCACTCGTATGTATCAACCGATTCCGATGTGAGTGAGCATGTGCAGAGCAATTACTAAGGTCTCGACCAAGTTCACTGGTTAGCCTCATCCACCATGTTGTCTTAAAATGGCAGGCACTTTAAGAAATCGCCGAATTTGGCAGCGAAATATAAGTTACTTTAAATAAAAGCAGCTTGGATAAAGCTGACTAGTTATGCTAAATTCTCATTCATAATGATTTAGTATTGATAAAAATTAGTATTGAATCTACTACATTCGGTTTCCACTTAATTGAGCTTCGTGTGTTTGAATAATATAAGTTGGCTTTTTTAAAATAAGGAATATGAAAGCTACCTTTTCCTCCCGGCACTGGCCGGAAGGACTTTTTAAAAATCTGTTTGACAGTATATTTATTGAAACTGACAACATATTTATAGAAAGTGACGCCATATTCAGCGAATTGCTTCCTGATATTTTTCCTCAAATAGAAATTCCTATGTTTTAACTAACTATGCATAAACGTTTTAACTTCAAAATATATTTATAGGAAGTTTTTACGTCTATTCAAAGCACTTATCGTTAAAGTTTTACTTTAAATAAAAAAAATTCAGTAGTTCAATTACATGCCTATTAATTTTGAGTTTATTTATTTATTTATTTATTTATTTTTTTTTTTTGTATTTTGGCTAACAATAATAAACAACATAATTTCAATAATAAACAACAATAAAAAAAAATGCTGAACTATCTTTACCTCTGTAAGTGCAAATGGGTTAATCTTCGATAATCAGGCTATACGCTATTTGGCGTACTTTAACAAATGTGATTGATACCTTTTATGGAGCATATTCCTTATAAAAGTATAACATCATTAATATTTTTAGTGAATTCTTGACATGTAACTCGATTACAGAATATTAACATGCAATAATGATTAACCTGACGTTTATGAAAAGCCTCAATTTTTTTAAAACCTTATTTTGAAACTCGCGAAATTCAGTTTTAGGAAAAGACACGTCATTTTGACGTAATTATAGTAAAATGTTTCAGATTTTAAAATCCGAATTCTTGTTTTCTTCAGCCAGCAAGCGTAACTGATATATACAATTTCCCAGACAATGCGCGAAAAAAAGCAATAAATGCATCTAAATGACCTAGCATTTACCGAAATTTTAAATTCGCCTGGCTTAAAAATAAATCTTTCGCTTTATGCATGATAATAAGGAATAATTCCAGAAAATCAAGAGTCTCTCATCAGAATAAAACACCATTAGAAAGTGTTGTCATTTAAACAGAAATTGACGTCATATCTAGCAAACGATTTTTTTTATTAACATATTTTCATAAATTGTTTTCTTGGAATTAAAACTTCTGTATTAAAACAGATTTTTTAACTTTAAAACATTCAAATGAAGATATAGGCTACTACGTCATTTTAATACATGCTTAGTTAAAGTTTTTACATAAATATATGAAAAATGTGCATTTTCTTCTTTGAATGACGTCAATTTTAAAAACAGCAAAAATATAGTGAGACAATCTGAATTTTTATTGGCATATATTATTGGCATATATATTGGCATTTTTATAATAAAACAAAATACTCGAGTTATCAATTTTTTTTAAATTATTGAGCAGTTTTTTAGATGTGTGGCAACAGGAAAGAAACGATTGAATTATAAAATTAAAAAAGCAGATATTTCTATAATGTTAAATTATGAAAAGTGGTAGAAAAAAGGGATAAATAGTGGTCTGATGGTTTTTTAAAGTGGACAGTGATCTTTTTCTCGGTCTAAAACATATGTACATGAAGTTTCGTGCAAATCGGTCAAAAACTGAAGATTTGTATAAAGGACATACACACAGAGAACGGCTTTTATATATATAGATGTGGCAACAGGAAAGAAACGATCGAATTATAAAATTAAAAAAGCAGATATTTCTATAATGTTAAATTATGAAAAGGGGTAGAAAAAAGGGATAAATAGTGATGTGATGGTTTTTTAAAGTAGACAGTGATCTTTTCCACGGTCTAAAGCGTATGTACAATGTACATGACGTTTCGTGCAAATTGGTCAAAAACTGAAGATTTGTATAAAGGACATACACACAGAGAACGTCTTATATATATATAGATATAGATTTGGAAAACAAAAATAACCTGACAAGTTGAAGAAAATTATTGACCATTTTACAAACGAAAACCAAGAAAACGAAAATTTTGAAGAGTTTTGTTTTGTGGAAACTAAACATGCCTGAATACAGATTACAAAATAATAATAAGATTTAAACATATTCCACATAAGCCCACGGCAACAAAATTTAAACGGGAGGGGGGTGAGGGGAAGCAGCAGCTTAAATTTTGTGAGTATTGTTTTTGAGATTTTGAAAATATTGCAAATGTCAAATGCAGAATCGATAAGCTTCAAAAAGAGAGAAAAGTTAAGTACCAAATTCAGTGTTCCTTGGGGCCTGATTATAGCCTATGCAAAATTACACCACTTTTTTGTAACAGTATTTTTCCGCATTAAACCTTATTTAATCGCAGAATTTTAGGATTAAATAAGGCAGACTGGCCCGCCGGACAACCGACGTAAAGCTGCTCCCTCCATCAGGTGAAGCTAATAGTTTTAAAATTTGCTATAAGCATTAAATATGAAAAGTCTTTAATCATTTAATAATTTTTTTAAAAAATCACTTTTTTGGAGCATTTTTTATTAATGATTTTTATTTCTCTTTGCAAGGCAGAAGAATTGATTTTTTTCCCTTGAAAGTCTCTTTGCTTCAGAGGGCCATTTAAATCTTTTAAAACCTAACGTATATATTTTGTAATTTTCTCCGTGGCCAATAGCGACATGGTCTGCCCCAAAAATTTTCAGCCTGTCTGGTACCAAAAAGCGTGGCCTCTCTTTAAATAAATAAATAAATTTATATATATATATACGTATTTAATTTTATTTAGTTTTTACCCGACTGCCAAGAAGGGTTATGTGTTTCACGGCAATCTGGGTATGTGGATTTCTTTATACCCTCAAAACATCCCAACGGCTGGATGGATTTTAATGAATGAGGTCTCTATCGATTCGTTTTAACCGTCCGATGGTTATAGGCTAGGTTTTGTTATTATAAGTTCAAAATGGTGGGTGTAAAATACAAAATGGCGGTAGAGACGAAAAAATTTTTTACGCACCATATTGAGTGGTATATAATTGGATAGGTCTTTCAAAATAATGACGATGTTTCATTTACTATTTTACAGTCAGAAGCTCCGTTTAAATATTACACAACTTGGAAGTTGTGTAGGTAGAATCTTTAGCTTTGCTGCATTTCTAACCATCATAGACATCTATAGGCCCCATCAAAACAGTGTTTATAGACAGGAACTAACAATTACACACAACTTAAAAGTCATCAATAGAAGTAAATAAAAAAAATAGGTAAGTAATATAAAAAGTAGTACACATTGATGAGAAATAATTAATTAGTTCGCTTTTTACGCAGTCGCCCTTTTTTTATTTTTAAATTTAATTGTAAAATCATTTATTAAGTATTTGTTTGAAATGTGTAGGCTTCGTGTATTCGTACAATGAATTGTTATTTCCCCTATATAAATGTGTATTATATTGATTTTTGCTCTTGAAGTGCAAAAGTATTTATAAAGAATATTTTCAGCAAAGAAAATGTAAGTCAAACATTCTTTTTTGTTAAAAATTACATTTTAATATGAAAACGGGACTGTTTCAATATTGTCTATAAATGTGATAATTCGAAAGGCGGTCAGCTATTTTGTATATACGTTAGAACAGGACTGTTTTTTTAACCGATTTTTCACGCAGTCATCGAGCATGTATTTCAGACAAAATCGTGTTAAAGATATATGACAAGACGTATTTTTCCCTTCGTTGACTAGTTTTTCTGCTTTCGTCGGGAAATTCCGTTGAAAACGCCAAATTTGACAGTGTTTTCTATAAGGTAGATTGTGTTTACAAAAAATACAAAAACGTCTTTCGATTACAAAGTTTCTGAATAACAACACCTGCCAGTTTCATGCGTTCTCGAGCAAAAATTAATTAAAACGTATGTCATAAAATTGCCCCTTTGGATTTACGAACAGCCTTAAGAAATAAAATCATACAAATTTTAGGTTCATTTAAAGATATTATCACGGACCCGGGCAACACCGGGTGGGTCAGCTAGTTTATACTAATAAAAGAAAGTTTCGCTCTGTGTGTGGTAGCTAGCGAAATAGTCTGAGTACTTGCACGTAAAAGTCTGAGGTGAGGGTAGTCTAAGACACGTCTTGATACACCTGGAGCTCAAATTTTTAAATTTTTATGCCCCCCACCCCCCAAGAGCACCTTTCAGTTTGTATGCCATGAATTGCTCAGAACTTGCCCCTTTTTATCCGATCTTCTTCGTTTTGGGGGCCCTTTTCCCATTTAGTTATTCTCCGTTTCTACATTCCAGTTAAGACTCTGGGCTCCTTGAAATTTTTTGTGCGCCATGCATTTTTCACACCCTAATATTGTCAAACTCTCAATGCATAACTTTAAAATTGAGACTCTTTTCCTCTCCCTGGGCCAGCACCCTCATATTTTTATTGGCACCTAGTACCCTTTTTTATGAATTTCCCCCACTTTTTTTCGCGCTTCTTTCAAATTTTATTCGAATGATTAATACATACCCTATGCTTAATTTCGACTTATTGAGATCTAAAGCGCTAAATACTAGAACCTTTTAACATGTTTCCATCTTAGGGCCTTGCTCTCAACTATCAGTTGGCGCCGTTTGGACCTCCTATTATATCTCCCTTAAAAATTGTCTGATTCAATAACTTTTTTTTGTAACAACATCTTAGGAAATCTTAGGATATTACATCTTAGGATATTACACGAACAACATAAATTTTTTTAGACTTCAGCTACCACCAAATTTGAATATTAATCGCCTTCTTGGGGCCTTTGCCCATCTACATTCCAGTTGAGACCCTGGACCCCTGGGGCTTGATACAAGGCCACTTGAAGTTTTTGTGCCCTAAATTGTTAATAAATTGCCCCCTTTTAATCCGACCTTTCGTTTTTGGTGCTCTTTTTCCATTTAGTTTTTTTTTTTTTTTTCGTTTCTACATTTCAGTTAAGACACTGGCCCCCTAGGGTAACTTTTTGTGTGCCATGCATTTTTCACC
This sequence comes from Maratus speciosus, assembly GCA_963932465.1. Lineage (NCBI taxonomy): Eukaryota > Metazoa > Arthropoda > Arachnida > Araneae > Salticidae > Maratus > Maratus speciosus. The sequence continues at coordinate 594,456,685 of OZ010788.1, read as the reverse complement.
CACTAATTGTGTCACATTCTCATTGTATTACTTCAAAATTGTCTCTCCCCGAGCCAACACCTTCATATTTTTATTGGGACCTTACAGATCTTTTTTTTTTTTTAAGTATTTCTTTGAAAAAAATTTCTAATGATTAATACTTATATTCTATACTTAATTTCAACTAATTGAAAATGTGATGTGCTAAGTACTAGGACCTTTTATCATGTTTTCATCTTAGGCCTTTCTCTCAATTATCAGTAGGCTCCTTTTGGTCCCCCTATTATAGCACCCTTAAAAATGGTCCGATTCACTAGGATTTTTTTCCTAACAACTTCTTAGGTCCTTCAGCTACTACATGAATAACAAAAAAATTACTCACACTTCAGCTACCACCAATTTTGAATATTAATCGCCTTCTTAGGGTCCTTGGTGCAGTTTCATTAAAAATTATCCGATAGTCTTGCAATTTTCTTTAGCAAGGTTCTAGGGACCTCCGGCTACTTTATAAACCACTAAAATATTTCTTTATACTCCAGCTACCACCTTTTTCATATATTAATCTTCTTTTCCGGCATCAACTTAAGTTTACTCACTACAGCCGTGAATTAAAATTCGCGCTACTGTTAATGGTAAGTGGTTAACTTTAGAGAGGATGGGATTTCATCCGTAAATTAAATATCGCGTTAATGTTAAAGGAAATTCGTTAAATTTACAGGGGGTGGGGGAGACAAGCACCTTCCACTGCTTCGGGGTGCATTCTTTCCTCGGGTTCTAGAGGCCCGATTTCAGCGGAAATTGATTCATTCAACCTAGATTACGATTCAGCTACTTTCTGTATTATGAAAGTTTGTCTTAGACTTCAGTTACCAAAATTTTCGAACGTTAATGTTGCATTCTTTTCTTTCGGTTACCAAATTTTTCGAACATTAATAATGTGCATTCTTTTCTCGGGTTCAATGTGCCCGATTTCAACGGTAATTGAATAATAAAGCTTAAGCTTACTATTCAGCTGCTTTCTGCATTATGAAAGCTTATCTTAGACTTCTGTTACCACCATTTTCAAACATTAACGGCGCATTCTTTTCTCGGTTGTTATGGGCTCTATTTCAACGGAAATTGGTCCTTTCAACTTAGCTTACGATTGTTTTAAAGATTATAGTTCCACCGCCAGGATTCGCATGATTATCTCGGGTTCTATGGGCTCAATTACTACGGGGTTTACTCAATCAACTTGGTTTTCGATTGTCTCCAGCGTGTATGGAACACTCCTGGCATACACTGCCTTTGGTAGCGGGGACCCAGGCCACAGATTCGTTCAGAAAGCGGTTTGCCGGGAATACACTAGACGCTGTCAAAGGCAGTGGGCCACCCCTAAAACCAGGTTCATTTGAACTACTTTATGAACATATAAAATCATTCAAAATTGAGTTTTGTTTACGTTATTATAACGGGCCTGGGCAACGCCGGGCGGGTCAGCTAGTTACACAAACACATACGCACACACATATATATATATGTATGTATGTATGTATATGTATGTATGTATATGTATGTATGTATATGTATATATGTAACTTCAAAACAAAATTACGCAGAACTTTTTTGAGTGACAAGAGGGCGCACAAACTTTACCTGCTCCAGGGCGCACAAACTTTACTTGCTCCAGGGCGCTGAATATGTAGCTACGCCATTGGTTAGAACATGGACGAACAGACAGCAATCAAGCAGATAGACAAAGCGAATTCATAAATACTTTTCAACTATAAAGGAAAGTTTTAATGAAAAAGCATATCTTGAAGATGGATGGTCGGTCTATTTCATTAACATAAACTTATTACCCGACTGCCAAGAAGTGTTATGTGTTTCACGTGTATCTGGATATGTGTATTTCTTTATACCCTCGAAACATCCCAACGGCTGGATGGATTTTAATGAATGAGGTCTCCATCGATCCGTCTTAACCGTCCGATAGTTATAGGCTAGATTTTGTTTTTATAAATTCAAAATGGTGGTAGAGATGAAAAAAAATTACGCCCCTATTGATTGGCATATCATTGTATAAGTCTTTCAAAATGAAGACGATGTTTCCTTGACTATTTTACAGTCAGAAGCTCCGTTTAAATTACACAACCTGGAAGCTGTGTAGATAGGATCTCTAGCTTTACTGGAACTCTAACCATCATAGACATCTATAGGCCTCATCAAAACAGTGTTTATAGATAGGAACTAACAATTAAACACAACTTAAAAGTCATCAATACAAGTAAATAAAAAAAAATAGGTTAGTAATATAAAAAATAGTTTCACATTGATGAGAAAGAATTAATTAGTTCGCTTTTCACGCAGTCAGGTTTTATGATTTTTTAAATTTAATTTTTACTTGTTTTCTATTTTATTTTTGAAAACTTTTGTAATTTACATTGTTTTCTTATCTACAACAGGTCAAAATTTAAAGCACATTTCAATCTTTTTCTCTATGTGTTCAACTTATTAATGAGTTAAATGATAATCTTAAAACATTTAATAAGATATGACATAAATTCAGCAAGTGAAATGACATCTGTCATCTGTCTGCTATTTATATATATTATATAAAAAGAGAGTAACTGATGAATTAATAGATTTTTTTAAATAAATTCTTACATATTTGAAGACAATAACAAGTCCATTCACATGTCAATCTCAGATCGGCATCAGGATATATTCCACCCACTTTCACTTTTCTATGATATCACACCCCCCTCCCTTCCTTCCCAGTTCCATTCAATAGAAATTGCTGGAAACAAAGAAAGAATTGTTATGGAAACACTTGAGGTCTTAAATTCATTTTTCAAGTTCATTTATTTTTTCTCTTGCATTGTATTGTCACTTCGTTTCATAAGTGATCGGAATAATTTTTGTAGTACTATGTAACCTATTAATATTCTATTATATATTATGTTATTTTCTGTCATAATTGTAATTGTTTAGAATATTCTCAGAATCGACCTTCTCTCTAAAAAAAAACTAGTTAAAGATTTTTTTTTTTTCTTTCTCGTATTAAAAATGTCAACAGGTTTTTTTTTTCAAAGATAATAAATGTAAAAAGAAATAAGAAACAGGAAGAGAGAATTTTTTTTTTATTGCTGGGGACTTCATCTACAAGTCCGGGAGACCCGATAGTGCCGACCCAGAGTTAGAGCCCTGCATCGAGTCGTTTAACCCTTTTTTACCTCACCGGAACGCCGGTTCAGTTTGACGCTAATTTTTTTCGTTGCGAGTCGGATTCGGATTGCGTTTTGAATCTTTCGGGTTGGGTTTGAGTTGACCCGATTTTTCAAAAGAAAATGATACATTTTTCAATGTATATATATATATATATATTTAACATTAATGAATTTCTATGTGTTCATTTTTATATAAAAATATATAATTGATATTGCGGATACAATATATATGATAATCGTAGACTACTTTTTCGTTATTATATTAAGATTAGAGATGCACCGAATATTCGGTACCTATTCGGTATTCGGCCACAATACCGAATATTCGGTATGTCGACTAGTCAGCTTGGCCGAATATCAAACTATTCGGTATGCCGGATATTCGGTTTGGCCGAATATCTAAATGTTTACAAACATCGAAATATTCGGTTATCGAAATTTCGAATATTCGATTATCAAAGTATTCGGCCAGACCGAATACTTAAAAGACCTTTTTAAAAAAATATTTTTACCAACCTTAAAACAATTTTTGACTGTCAATTGATAAAGATATTTAGAATAATTAGAAATGTCATTGTATTTAAATAAAAGAGAATGCTTTTACAATTTTTATTTGCTATTTGAAAAGATCACGTAAGAAAATTTACCAATAATGAAGATTTTAGTCCTTTCCTGACAAATAAATAGTATATGACTTTAAAATTTTTCTTGTAATTTCTTCAAAATTTTACTTTGGTTTTAAAATATATGTTTCAGAATATAAGAAAATTTTATTCATTTGTTTTAATTCAGAGAGGAAACCGTGAAATTTAAAATTTTATCAATTAAAGAAGCTTTAAAACTATCCTCTTTTTAAATAACAATTCATAGATTTTTTTTAGTGTAAAATTTATTTATCAAAAAATATTGTTTATCAATATGGAAGTATGTGTGTTAAATATTATGCAAAATTGTTTTAAAATTTAACTTTTTAATACTTTAAAACTCTGAAATTTAAAAGTATTGGGCAAGCCGAATATTCGGTATTCGGCCGAATAGTTACTATTCGGCTTTATAGTCACTATTCGGCTAGCCGAATATTCTGTATCCGGTGTACCAGTTGGCCGAATATTCGGTATTCGGTATTCGGCCAAAATCACTTTTCGGTGCATCCCTAATTAAGATATACATTAATTTTCTATTATGTCGGTTTCGTGTTTGATTATTTCTGGCTCGAGTTAACGTGGGCGGATTCGAGTTGGATTTCGGATTCACGAATTTTTGTTGTTGTTGTTGTTGTGTTCGGGTTTGGTTCTGTCGACATCAAGCAAAGTTTTCGAGTTCGGGTCGGATACAACCTACCACAGTTTCTTAATATGAGATTTTACTACCATAGAAAATCGATGAAGATTTATGGGGAATTCCATGCATGGAATATCTTATAAGGATTACACTAGCCCTTAGACCAGTGGTACTACGTGGCCTTTGAATTCATTCCATGCTTTCTCGCGAGTGAGATGGGTAAATGAAAAAATATTTACATACAGAGTGTCCATAATTAAACGACCCTATTTTAAAGTCCTCTACAGACGAAACTGTTGTTCAGAGTGTTGTGAAATTTTGTGGAGGCCATAATAAAGGCACAGGAATTTGTTCGAGCGAAAAAAGTTAAGAATTTCGCCACCAGAGGGCGTTTTTAACGAATTGGCATTATACATTTACGATAGTTTTAAAATTTTATTGCAAGCAAACATGTTCCACATAACGGCCATCATTTTCAGATACCATCTGGAAATGAAAGATAGCATGTTCGTTCCACAGTTGAGCGCATTGTACTCTGCGAAATACTAAAAAGATGTCATGAAATGCTGTCTTTAACTCCTTTGCTTAATTTTTAATCTTTTACCACCGGTTTTTCAAAACAGAAAATTTTCTGTAATTGAATCGCGAAAATGCTCGGATTAAATAAGGTAAACTTCGTAATAAGAAACAACTGGTGGGAATAATAAAGGATTCTGAGCACCTTAAGTGGCACGTATACCGGTCGCTCGTCCCCAAGGGGTTAAGATTAAGTAAAGTTAATAAATAAAATTTCTAAACTACCGTAATTGTGTGCTAAACGAGTAATTCATTAAAAAACGCCCTCTAGTGGTGAAATTTTTAAATGTTTTTTTTAAGCTTAAACAAATTTCCACCCTTTTATTATGTATTTCACAAAATTTCACAACTTTATAAACACTGGTTTTGTCTGTAGACAACTTGGGGTAGTAACAAAGTAGGGTTCTTTAATTATGGACACCCTGTACATGCATACATACATATACACACATGCGCGCACACACACACATAGATATATATATATATATATATATTGTAAAATGTATTTTATAAAGGTTTTGCGATTATTAAAAAATTTTGACACAATAAAAATAAACATAAGGCTTCTGTAAAAATTTTTCCAATAAATAACTCTTAATATTAGATTAGAATATTGAAAGTCTGAAATGCACCAAAAAAAAAATTTTTCTTTTTTTCTTTTTTTTTTTTTTTTTTTTTTTTTCAAACCTCTGCTTTTTAAAAAAAACGCTGTATCGCGTGTTCGCTTCAGAACAAAGAAAATGAACTTCTATGTGGATTTAAGAAGTTAAAGCTTAATGGCCTTCACGCTTTAAGAAATTTACAAGCAAAAAATTATAAAAAGAAAAAAACCCCGCTTTTTTTCTCCAATAACATATTGAAACTTATGTTAATAATAAATTGAAACCTTGACTTACCATATTTTTATTAATTGTAGTCAATCTTTCTCTAGTGAAATGCTCCTAGAAATGATTTAATTATATCAATGCAATAATTACCGTTTACAATGAAAATAAAAATACTGCAGTTCACAGAACTTAGTGGAAGAATAACTTCTTTGGTGTATGTGAATAAGGAAATCTAGTTACAATTTACCCCAATGGGTGTTAAATTTTTGTTTATTGGGATGTACAGTAAATCCTCGATTTAACGGACTAATTGGGACTAAGATGTGTCCGTTAAATCGAAAGTCCGTTAAATCGCAAAGTACTATTTATAATATTATTTTGTTATAATTATAGTACACATATATATTATTACGTACTTCTAGTTACATATATTATTACAGTGCAAATTACATATATATATATATATATATAATATATATATACACAATATATACAGCGTATATACATGTATTGTATATATACGATATATGTATATACATAAATATATATTGTATATCCATATATACTACTGTATATGTATATATAAACACAATACATTACTTTTAATAATACAATATTGGTAATGAAATACAAACGAATTAACACATATGCAACTTTTATGCATGCATAGAACGAAAAGCATATCACATGGCCGCATAGGTCGCCAGCATCATTGCGCCTGCTTAGAACGAAAACCACGCTGCAGTGAGAATCAAAGCGCGCGCTTTCGGCGTTTCGTGTTCTTTCCCTTTTTTAAAGGTTTCGTTCATTTGTTCACGAGACATTGTATCGCCACAGATATAATAAATATTTTTTTATTTTACCGAGAAATCGCTTTTTAAAAATAGTAAAAAGAAATGCTTTGTCGTTGTTCATTGCTTGATTTTTTTTACATATAAAAGCTTAAAAGAGTGTTGCGTGTTGATTCTGCAGTAGGGGAGGGGAAGGGGGGCAGTAATACTTTTTTTTTTTTTTTGAAACGTGTTTCATCGTTTTAGAAGCTGTTTTATCATGGAGGCTTCCAGTAAATAATAATAAATAAATATTTGACATTTGTCAAATATAAAAATTTGAAATACGGGCGTTGAATTTCAGGTTAGGGAGAGGGGAATAATTTTAAATTAACGATTTTGATTTGTTAATTTAAGGATAAGGTGTTTTAAAAGGGATATTAAACGAAACCCTCTGTGCGATCTGCGATCACACTTACCCACTTGTTTTACTTTAATTTTTGTTTAATTTTTAATTTTTAATTCTTTTTAATTTTTTTAAATTTTTTTTTAATTAGTCCGTTGAATCCGAAGTCCGTTGAACCGAGGTCCGTTAAATCGAGGGTTTACTGTATTTTGAAACAGATTTTTTGTTTCGTTTGAACAAATCTTTCAGCAAAACATTTCTTATGAATCTTAGATTTTAAAAACTTTAAAAGATGAATTTTTACAGATCTAAGCATAATCGTCTTGGAGTTATGTATATTTTTATTATTTTGAATTAACAATGAATTTATCGCCCCCCCCTCCCCCCGTGAGTTTTATGTTTTTCATCGCCTTTAATATCTCGTCAGACAATTTGTAATACCCATACACTCTAAAAAAATCCGGTTATTGAACGAATATTTCCGTTGATTATATTTCGTTAGAACAGGAAAATTTCCTCTTTGATTTGCCCATTTTCTCCAAAAATACACAAAATTCACCAAACTAGTATTTCATTTACATTCCTCATCCATTCTATTATACGTTTGAAGGCTTCTTTATTAGGACATTATTCCTAGTTATTTCACATTTTCTAGTATTTCATTTACATTCTTATCCATTCTATTATACGTTTGAAGGCTTGTTTATCAGGACATTATTCCTAATTATTTATTACTAGTTATTTCACACTTTCTAGTATTTCATTTAAATTAGTATTCATTCCATTATACGTTTGAAGGCTTCTTTATTAGGACGTTAATCCTAATTATTTATTCCTAGTTATTTCACACTTTCTGATATTTCATTTACATTCATATCCATTCCATTATACATTTTAAGGCTTCTTTATTAGGACATTAACACTAATTATTTATTCTTAGTTGTTTTACACTTTCTAGTATTTCATTTACATTCTTTCCTATTCTATGATATGTTTAAAAGCTTCTATAGTAGGACATTATTCCTAGTTATTTCACACTTTCTAGTATTTCATTTAAATTCCTATCCGTTCCATTAAATGTTTGAAGGCTAGAAATTTATTCCTAGTTACTTCACACTTTCTAGTATTTCATTTACATTCCTATCCATTCCATTATACATTTTAAAGCTTCTTTATTAGGACATTAATCCTAATTATTTATTCCTAGTTATTTCACACTTTCTAGTATTTCATTTAACTTCCTATCCATTCCATTATACGTTTGAAGGCTTTTTTATTAGAAAATTGTTCCTATTTCACACTTTCTAGTATTTCCTTTACATTCCTATGTAAATCCACCATAACAAAATCCACCAATCTAGTATTTCATTTACATTCCAATCCATTCTATTATATGTTTGAAGGCTTGTTTATTAGGACATTATTCCTAATTATTTATTCCTAGTTATTTCACACTTTCTAGTATTTCATTTAAATTCTTATCCATTCCATTATACGTTTGAAGGCTTCTTTATTAGGACGTTAATCCTAATTATTTATTCCTAGTTATTTCACACTTTCTAGTATTTCATTTACATTCTTATCCATTCCATTATACATTTTAAGATTTCTTTATTAGGGCATTAATCCTAATTATTTATTCCTAGTTATTTCACATTTTCTAATATTTCATTTACATTCCTTCCTATTCTATTATATGTTTAAAAGCTTCTTTATTAGAACATTATTCCTAATTATTTATTCCTAGTTATTTCACACTTTCTAGTATTTCATTTAAATTCCTATCCGCTCCATTATACGTCTGAAGGCTTCTTTATTAGAAAATTATTCCTAGTTATTTTACACTTTCTAGTATTTCATTTACACTCCTATGTAAATCCGCCATAACAAAATCCACCAATCTAGTATTTCATTTACATTCCTATCCATTATATTATACGTTTGAAGGCTTCTTTATTAGAACATTATTCCTAGTTACTTCACACTTTCTAGTATTTCATTTACATTCCTATGTAAATCCATCATAATAAAATCCACCAATCTAGTATTTCATTTACATTCCTATCCATTATATTATACGTCTTTATTAAAACATTATTCCTAGTTATTTCACACTTTCTAGTATTTAATTTACATTCCTATCCATTCCATTATACGTTTGAAGGTTTCTTTATAAAAGTAGCTGCCTGTGTGGAGTGCTTTCTTTTAACGTGCAATATTTAAAAAATACACATATTTTTAGTTCAGTTGTAATACAGAATGATGGAAAAACATAACATCCTAAGAATATCTTCATAACCTTTTAAAAAATTGTTTTTTTTTTTTTTTGTTTTTTTTTTTTTTTTGGGGGGGGGGGGGGTTGCCATTTTTTTAGAAAAATTTCATGCTTACGCCAGACAGCGTACACTCAATTCAACTAAATATATTTCAATTTCCTTTACACTAATACTACTATTGCACTTATCTATGCACTGAACTAATTGAAATATTTCAAAATATGTAAAAAAGGGTACATTTTTTTTATAAAAAACTTATCATTTTTTTTATATTTGAGTATCTATAAAATAATGACATTATCACATACAGTTTAGATTCTAGTTCAGAACCTAGTGAGTAATATGGACAGCCTTCTGGCAAAATTTCACTGAAATATGTTTAAAACATTTTATGTTATGGTGTTTATCGAACATGGAAATAATGGAAAAATTGTTTTTCTAGAAATCACATTTAAAGCTTTATTATCTATATTGTTTCTTATCTATAAAATTAATATAGGAGCATCAATTAACCCATAAATGTGCGATTTTTTATTTTGATCCGAAAAAATTATATATGATTCTCTAAAAGATGTATTACACAGGAAAAATAATGAAAAAAATCAGAGATATATTTTTGATATAAAACGTCAATCTTTCCTTCTGTTGCACATCTGAAATACAAGTAAAAACTACTGTCGTGTGGCTGTTTTACGCTAAAATAGTGCAAATTAGTAAATATTTTAATACAAATACCTTATTTTATATAGTCATTTATTTTATAAAACTTAACCTTTAACCCTTTAATTCCCATAATAGAATACGTTCTAGAAATTACGTAGTTCAGAGAATCTGACTTTACACCAGAAAGTTTCACTGGTTCATTTCGCTTTATTTAAATACGGAATGTCTGTTATTAATTAAAGCAAATATTGCTATTTTAATTTTCTGGTGTGAATTAGGTATATACGAATAAAAAAAAAATCTATTAAATTCAAAACACTGTTGTTTGCATATATGCAAAGCTGCACACTAAAGGGTTAAGCTTTAGTAACATTGTTATGTAAAAAAACATTAAAAAAATCATGCATTGAAAGATTATTTACATTTCTTCTGATCGTCCTACGCCCACTCAAGTATTTGACTCATTAGTTCCTGTTTATTAAATTTATAATAACTCCTCTTCTAGAAATCGTAGGAATGAAATTAAAATAGATTTGGAACCGTACAAGATTGTTCTTTCAAATAAAATAATAAAATAATTCCGAAAATTTCAACAAAAGGGTCCTTTAAATGTAGTCTGATACTTTAAGACTGTTCTCAACTGCTCTGCTCAACAAGCGCAAAACATTTTGGCACATTTACAAATTCATTTTTTAACGGAAAGATATAAAATCGGAAGGCCTGACTGTGGAAACGATTTGGAATCGAACTGTGTTTTTCATTTTTTGATCAATAAATGACTTAATGAGTTATAAGCGATTTTAATCCCGTGACAAACACGTTTTTCATCCTTTCTTGAGTGTTTATTCTTCTTTAGCGCAGAAATTCTGTTCAAAACGCCCACTTTGAAACTATTTTCTGAAAGATCTATTGCGTCCGAAAAAACAGTTCTATTACATAGTTTCTGAACAACAATACATGTTAGTTTCATGCATTTCCGAACAAAAATAAATGAAAACTTATGTCATAAAGTTGCCCTTTAGGATTTGAAAACAACCTTAAGATATTATTCCGAATTTATTTCTGTTTTTTTCACATTCAGTATTCTTGCCAGTGGTTTTAAGATTTCATCCGCTTAATATCGGAAGCCAATCCATAAAAATGATAGATTACATTTACGACCTCTCAATCAGAAATGCCTGAAGCTCAGAGCATTATTATGGATAACATCATATCAAACATCGAAAATGTATAACACGGATGTTATATTTTGACAAGTCTACCATTGATGGCATCGTTATTACTCGTAGGCCTAGAGCTATGGCGACCTCAATTCATTAAACATCTAAAACGATCTCATTTATAACATTAGCATTTTGCCTTATCTTGATGAATTTATGGTGAATTATAAGCAAATTAAATGTCACAAAATATTTTTATGAGCTGTCTTTTTAATTTGCACGTGACTTTTACGGTTAATAGCCCAAAAACATGTTGCTGCTCTTAGTTTTTAACCATTAAACTTGAACTGTTAGAAAATAATTCACGCTTTCTTTATAAAGGAAATAAAATGTGATGTATGTCTTTTCCTTGTACACATTCTTTCGGGTTTTTTATTATAATCATTATCATCATTATTAAGTAAGAAATGTTTCCATTTAAAAAAAGTGAGTTTCTTTGGAAATTTCGTGTTTTTTTAAATTTGTTCACTGCGATTTATGTGATTCATTAGTAGTTAATGTTATGACGAAGTATGGTGTTTTCAATCTGCAACATGTTAAAAAAACTTTCTGTAATAAACAGAGTTCGTACAGATGCTTACTTGTGGATACGAGTATTTAAAAAAAAAGAAAAAGAATTTCTTTTTAAATCGCGGATTCTTGTAATTAAATTAAAAATACTGGTATTCAAAAGTAGAGTTCTGCACAGGTTGTATTGTACTCGATCCTAAACCGAAATTTCTGTTAAGTCAAAGCGAAACCGGCAAAAAATTTCCTCGACCCAAAACCTAATCCGGATCTGATACACTTGAACCCGAATCCGACAATATTCAAAACCGAAGTGAAAAAAAATTAATCCATATTTTAATAAAAAATTATAAAAAATAATCTACATTTATATCTATAATGTTAATTTTATTTTTTTTAAATTCGGACAGAACGTTCTAAGAATACTAAGGCATATTTTAAAATAAAAATTTGAAATCTGACATTTTTGTCATTTTTAAAAATCAAAATTACAGGTACTGAGTCCCCTTAATCCTTTCGGTTCCGAATTTTTTCAATTTTGCGAAAAAAAAATTACTTTTATGTTAATAATATTAATAGTAGATATATATCCAAACAGATTTACTGAAGTTAAACGAATATGCCATAATCTTAAATCTAACGAATGTGGTTCTTTTTAGACTAATTCAATACATATTCATATGACAATAAACTAAGGGAGAGTTTTTGGAGACGTTTGGAAAATATCGTATTACAACAGGGTTTAACAGATATTGCAACTTTCTAGTGTTTTTTTGTGGTTTATCACACGTGATTCGTTCAGAAAAGTAATCCATATTTTAAATTTAAAGAGTGAAATATGTGTTTAAAATAAAAGAATCGCCAACGATACAAAGAGAATTAAGCAAACTTTTATTAATATTATTATTACTAAATGCCAAAACATAAATGAAGGCCTCATAAGAAAGGCATAAACATATCTCACCATTCCTACATGTAGATAGTAACAAAAGTAATTGTTAAGACAAAATAATATTCAATGAAAAGACATGTACTATTAATAGTACACCAGACCCGAACGAGTTAAAGAACATTTATAAAAATAAAGGTTCTTTTGCTGCTACATATTTTCGGAAAATTTTCGAGTAGTTTTTATAGCGTATTAATCTATTTCTCAAATTTGAATATCGGTTTTTAGGATGCTCTCAATTCTCAATTAAGCATTTATAGCTGCGTAATTATTTTATGCTTGCAAGAGAAAGAAAATATTAATTTAATTCTTAATGTTAATGCTGTTAGTTTATCATGTTTTTCTGTAAAACATGTTTGTTGAACACGAAAATGTTTACGTGAGAATGAATGACATCCTAAACACTGATATTGCAAGTTGAAAAACTGATTAATACACAAGAAAAACTAATCTGAAACGTTTCTGAAAATCAGTGACAGCATGCGAAACTTTGTTTTTAACTCACAGGCTATCAAAGCTTGAGAGCTAATATGCCCGCAGGTTCTGATGTGTGTACGTACGTATGTATGTAAGTATGTACGTAACGCAATAACTCTTAATAAGAATAAACTATTAGCTTCAAATTTTGTAAATAGGTTCATTCCGATAAGGCGCTTCCCTGATTAGTTTTGGGGGCTCATTGTTTAAGTATAAAGGTGGGAAGGGGGCTAATCCTCCCCTTAATTTAGATAAATGGGTTTTTCATGCAGAATTATTCGATTTGCTTCAAATTTGGTATACCTATTTATTCTGATAAGGCGCTTCAATGATTATATTGGAGGGTTCATTGGTTAAGTATAAAGGGGATAACGGGAGCTAATCCCCCCCCCCCCTTTAATTTAGATAAATGGAATTTTCATGCAGAATTATCCGATTAGCTTCAAATTTGGTATACCAGTATATTCTGAGAAGGCGCTACCCTGATTATTTGCAGTTTCGCTCAAACAGAGCGAGTTCTATTTTTTGAATAATAGACATAAATAAGAGTATAATATACAATTAGCGTGAATAGCCTGTGAGCTCAATGCCATCATTATAACTGGGCACTTTTCTTTTCATTATAAATTCTTTAAAACTCGAAAATATATATTGGTTTCTTAGGTTTCTAATGATATAGAATGCTTTTCGGAATCTTCGGTAACTCGGAGAAAATTTTTGTAATTTCTCGTTCATGACTATGTTATATTTTCCTACATTAAGAAGTATTTGTCTTATTTTAATGAGTCTTAAACATTCGAATGTCAATACTATTACTTTTACAGGAGAAAATTGTTCCATGTGTATTTATAGAGAAAAGAATAGAAAGTGCGAGTAAAAGAACAATGCCTCGGGAATGAATAAATCTTGAAATTTCGAAGTTTTTACAGTTAGCTTCTGCATAAAAATAGAAGAGTAATGAGAGAGGTAAAAGAGTTTTACGTTTCATTTCAACATATCATTGCATTTTTTACTTTTTATTTTGTTTTAAGGCAAATTACACAGGTGTATCGGTTTTTACAAAGGGTTTGAGAAAGAATGTAATTAAAAGCAAATGCACAAAAACGCAGAATATGTGTAACTATTTTTTGAACTCTTTAATAATAATAATAATAATAATAACAACAACACAATAGACTCCCTCAAATCCGCAACCCTAAAATCCGCAAACGGCTAAAGTCGGCACATTATAACAGATGTAAACAATGCAACTTTCAGTTCAGATGTAGGACCAAAATTACAGAATTTTGCAGCTTTATATGATTCCATATGTGTTTTAATATGTAATTCTCGATAATATGACTGAACTCGTGGTTTTCCATGAAGGAAGTATAAATTTATTTGTGAAAAAAAATCAAGAAATTGCTGATATCAATGGTTATCGCAATCTTTTTACCAAATACATTTATGTATTAATCAAGCTTTTTTGGTTTATTAAGACTGGCCAAACTTAATAAAACTTTTTTACTTTATGATTTTGACGTGAATTAATAGGTTACCTTTATGAGGGAAGTTTCGTTGATTAATTCAAAGAAAATGTATCTTATCTTTATTATGCATATTTAATTATATACATTATTGATCATTTACTTGACCTTTATTTTTAATAATTTAATTATTTTCGAATTTATCTTACTTTTAATCATTGTAGTTTATTACTTTACTTAATTGTTTTAATATTTTACTATATTGCAAGCATTCATTATAATGTTTATTGCAATATTGCATTCAAATTACTGTTTAAAAAATGTAAACAAAGCATTTACCAGGAATCTGCAAAATTCTAAAATCCGCACAACATCTGGTCCCAAACTGTGCGGATTTGAGGGAGTCCACTTTAATAATAATAATAATATTAGTAGTAGTAAATTCTTTCACATAAAAATGATATCAGCACATATTGTCTGGGAATAGCGTTAATTATTTAGTGTAAGATGATCAAACGTCTCGGTTTTCCCGAGGTAGTCCTTTATTTAAAATTTACGTTTAGGCCCCTTCGTATTTTTCATAAGTATCCCGGTGTTAAGGAAATCCTTAAATTATCCCAGATTCCAATTTAACTTAAACAAGTCGGAAATTGTACGTCAAACGTGGCAAATGAGGTGCGTTCGTACTACAAATTGTTTTATAAATATTCAGATCTTGGTGCAATAACTGTTCCTCTCTTATGAAAAATGCATGAATACAAAATTTATTACGATTCTATGTATTAAATTCAGTAATATGGAAATAATAGGACAAGATGGACGTTATCACCATGGCAACCTAGAATCATGGGATATCATTGATTTAATGACGTATGATAGGATTGAATAGAATGAAGAAAACTTTTATTAGGTTGAGCAAAAAGTTCTGGGAAATTTTTGATCTAATAGTTATATATAACCAGACCTATAACCAGAATTTGTATCATATATATGAGGACTAGGAGTATATCTATAGGAGTTCAGGACGTGGCTCCATCCGATTGGCCTCTGTCGATCAATGCAACACTTTTATCAAGGGCCGTCGATTTGAAACCTTTAATGAAATTGAAGCATGTCAAGAGTTTTTCGATTCTAAGGAGCCGCATCGGTACTTCCAGCAAATCCGGAATCTGACAGAACGATGGCAGAAAGTCGTGGACTATGATGGTCTCTACTTTGAAGAATAGTGTCCTTGTTGCTTTTGTTGTTAATTTGCGCATAACAACGCAACTTTCACAAATTTCCCAGAACTTTTTTGCTCAACCTAGTACTAATATCTTTTTAAGTTTTGGTTCGATTTTCATAAAATTTGAAATGATTCGACAAAATTCTGCAATAGATTAATTTCAATTATATTTTCAATATTATTTCAATTAATATAATTATTTCAATTAATATAATTATTTCAATTAATATAATTATTTCAATTAATATAATTATTTCAATTACATAAAATTCAATTTATATATTTCAATTCTGCTATAGATTAAATTTCAAACCATTCGGTTGAGAAGTTTTTGCGCTGCTCTATGCGGACACACCAACGGGGTAGATGACGAGACGACTATAGGTGTTACTATGTATATAATTACGAACGCACCTAAAATTGAATAACTTCCGATTCGTTGACCAAACTTCTGTTCAACTTTTACTGCTGTTGTCAAAGGTCTTAACCGTCATCTTTCACTAATTATTAGTTGAAAATCTGTTTGTTTTTTATTTAAGGGTATGTGGACTCTTAAAGCTTTAAAATTTTCGAAATTTTAATTTTTTTAGATGTTGAACTCCTATCTTTTTTTTAAATTTTGGTAGAATTGTTTCCTTGAAATTCGTATTAGAACCGAATTTATGGCTTTTAGATTTATACACGTCCATTAGCTGAAGCGGCGTTTCCGAAACTTTGAAGTCATTTTTCTTCGAATGACGTTTTTGGGCATAACGCGCACGACATCTCAAAAGCTTCTGAATATTTTTTCATGAAATTTTCAAAACATATGTTTCATGTCAGTCTGTATAAACTGAACCTAGAATTTCCTTTTTATTGTTCAAAAATAATTTTTTTAAGTGATTATACTTTTGAAAATTTCTAAATTTTGCATTAGCTAAATACAACTTTATATTAAAAATATAAAAATCCTTTAAATGAAAATTTATTTAGGTTCAGGGTCATTATTATAATCTGAAGTACAGTCACCTCTCACTTATACGCGTTTGAAGGAATTTGTTTAAAATCGCGCATAACTGAGAGCCGCGCATAAGTGAGAGGATGTTGTATGTAGTAATTCTTTATACACGTTATACACATTACAGGAAAGAAAAACATTTTGGAATATAAGAATTATGATTAATAACATTTTATAAAATAAAAGTGGTGAAATATTAGTATAATGTTCTTCTAAAAAATCCTTACACTTTCACTATAAAATTTAGTTTAAAAAATACAATAAACGTAAAATTTTATTTTAAATATAAGAAGATATACTTACATGAAAAATGCCAGTTAGTAGGTACTCTTTTAAGAAGTCATCAATGCTAGTTTGTTTTTGCTTAGTCTGCGTTTGTAGAACGACCTTTTATAATGCATTAATGTCCGTCATTGTATTTGATGCTACATCAGCATTTTGAAGGTAGCATCTCAAAGTGTATCAGTTTCATTATTATCACCTTCGCTTTCTTTTTCACCTGTCACGTCATCAAAAACAGTTTCAATATCTCTTATTGCCGTTGATGTTAAGTTTTCGTCAACGTTGACGAAATCTTGAAAAGAAAGAGAATCTTGGCTGATGCTGTTCTATTCTTCTTCGTCTATGCTAAAATCATTGCTATTGTTTTCATTTTACTGTAACGGAATAACTTCAGCATCATTTAAATGAACAAAACCCGCTTTTCTAAAGCAGAAATTGTTGTGGCTGTTCCGTTATTTCAAGAGAAAACCAACATATGCATAGCATCCAGAATCCAAATTTTCTTGAATTCCTTTTTCGGATATAAACATTCTTCACACCAAATCTTTACTATACTTTGCTTTAACTGACCTTATTATACGGAGATCTAATGGCTGGAGTCTGCTGGTGCAATTTTCAGGGGAAAATATCACTCGTGTACGTGTCAGTAATGTGAGATCTAAAGGATGCGTGGGACACTGATCCATAAACAACAGAACTTTTCTATTTTTCTTTTAGCCATCTTCATATCAAATTCCTTTAAAAAAATCTACAAAAAATGTCGATGATATCCACGCTTTGGTGCTACTTGCATAAGAACATGGCAATTTCTTTACATTTTTTAAATACTCTGGTTCCTTGGATTTACCAATCACTATTGCCGGTAACTTTTCTGATTTGTCGGCATTGCTACACAAAAGCACAATCACTCTTTCTTTGCTGTGTTTGCCACCATGACATGTTTCTCCCTTAAAATCCATCGTTTTGTTTGGCAAAAGACAAAAAATAAACCTGTTTCATCTGTTTAAAATGTTCTTAACAGCAAAGTTTCGAATTAAATTTGGAAAGTCTGCGATCCATTCATTAACAGTTAAATCTGAAACGGCTGCTTTTTCACCACTCAGACAATGATTTGTTAAACCGTGTCTTTTCTTTAGTTTTCCTAGCCATCTCCAAGAATCCGAAAATTTTTTGATTCCCATTTTTGATAACGAAGTGACCTATTTATTGAATAACTCACCGGTAATGGATAAATTAGAAGCTCTCATTTCACTGAATGAATTAACGTGGTTTCTAAATTCTCAAATTTTCCATTCTGAATTCTCGATCATTTCTTCGCTTGTGTAGAATATTCACTGTTCATTTTTTGATCGAGTCCTTGTTCTTTAAAATCCCTACGTTGATTCTAAAAAATCAAATTTTTGAGCTAAACTTATTTTTGACAGTTTTGGATTATTTTCAGCTGCTTGTATAAATTTCATTTTGAACGAAATTGTTAACTTTCATTTGCTCATTTTATTGCAAAAAAATATTCTAGATGCTACCGTAATGGCAAGGAGAGAATGGAACATGCGCGTGGCTTGATAAAAATAAAAGATAATGAAAAGAAGGAACCATTAGAACTGAGGGGAGTGGGTGGAAAGTCGAATTATAACACCCTCTCCACCCTCTTAGGCACTTTGCTGAACGGTTATTATAAAAAATGTTTTGCACTTAACTCAGAGATTGTAAATTGCGCTGTTATTTCCGCGTATAACTGAGAGAGATAATTTAAAGTGGCGCTTATAAGTGGGAGATTTATAGAATTATTTCCCTATTCCTCGTGGTGGGACCTTACGAAATTCGCGTATAACTGAGAGACGCGTATAACTGAGGGGCGCATAAGTGAGAGGTCATTGTATAAATAGGCACCAAAATTTTTATTCTAGTTGCAATATTTATTTCGTAATCGTGCGCGTAAGCTGTTATGCCGATTTTCTGCTCGTCAAATGTCTGACAATTTGGAGCCCCTTGTAAATGCTATATTCTGCATCTTGCAATTTTTTAAATACATGAAATGAAAGAACTTATATAATCGGGATAAAGATACTTGTATCTTTTATCCCGATTAAAATGGTGTCTTAAAATCAAATACATTTTAAGATATTAAATGTTAAAAATGGTCTTTTTTTCCACATTTTCAAGTTTTAATAGTCTTGAGACCTCTTCCTCTTAACCCCTTGAGGGCGGTGGGATATATTATGTCCCACCTACGATTAATGAAGATTTACACCAGAAAATTTTTATGAAGTTTTACTTTTCTAACTTTGGTGGGAAATTGTCGTAAAATTGCTTTTTCATATTTTGGAATAATTTTTTTTAGTGATTCAGGTGTGAATTCGACATGACAAAAACACAATTACTTGCCCCTGACAGGGTTAAATTCAATTCTTTTGAATAGGGGACAATAATTATCCAGTTACTTGCAAGGAGCTTCAGTTTGTTTAGCCTCTTTGTTTTAATGTAAAACTCAAACGATCTACAATTGAGTTTTAGATGTCAATTTGTGATCAGTTGACTCTTTGTTCTCTAGAAAAAAATTGATTCATGAGATTTGAATACGTGAAAATATGTTTTTATTTCTTTGAATTTTCTTTAAAAAATGTAATTTAATCATTTTTTTTTTTTTTTTTTTTTTTACCGTCTATCAAATGGAAAATAACTTTTGCTTTTCAATTTTAATGAGAAAATGGCATCAATAAAAAAATTCTGTGATTGAAAACGTGAAAATGAGTTTGTTATTCCTACGAATTTTCTTGAAAAATGTAATTTAATCTTTTTTTCACCATCTAATCAAATTAACCCGTTCAGGGCCGGCATCTTTTACACGAATTTTATTCGTTTGGCACCACTTTTTGTTAATTATTTGACTTAACTTTATAAATCACGAAAATGTCCTAATTAAATAAAATCAATTTTACTTTACTTTTTTATTGGTATCAAACTCAAGCGTTTTAAGCACTTTTTAAGGGTGCATATATGTACCCATTGTCCCGAACGGGTTAAAAATAATTTTCCTTTTCAACTTTAACGAGAAAATGACACCAATGAAGATATAGTAATTCCTATGAGGAATTCGGTTTTAATCTTTTAGCCCAATATAGTAAATTTTGTACTCATTTCAATAAAGTTTATTCCGAATTCATACAGCGATTTTTGAACTTTTTGCGAAATTTTTTACGCGGTTTTTAGAGTTTTTTTTCGTTTCGTGGTGATTTTTCGGCCTTTTTAAAATGTACCCTGTTTTCATAAGCGACTTTTAGGGGGGTTTTTCGTGATTCGCTACGATTTTTCCACATTTATAAAAGTAATCTGATCTTTCAAGCATTGACTTAGAAATGTGTTCACAATGAGCTTCAAAACGAAGGTCAAAACTTCTAATTGCTGTACAAGTCCGAAACGTCGGGTGTATTTTAAATGGGTTTTTTAAATTTTAATATTGATTTTACATATTTGTACGCTGTTGAGTATCTAGTGTGTTTTAAATAAGTAATCTGGTTTCGATTTTCTATCTCAATATAGAAAATTTTAATCCCTTTTCAATAAAGTCTATTCGAAATGTGTGCATTCGTGCAGTAATTTTGAAATTTTTCATTTCAATTTTTTGAGTTTTTCGCTTTTTGTGTTATTCTGTGACGGACTCGGGAAACACCGGGCGATACAGCCAGTGTTAAAATAAGTACAGTAGCGTTCCTCTTAACCGGAACTCCGCTTCAACCGGCCGATTTCCCTCCCCCCCCCCCCCCCCCCCCCCCCAAAATCAGACAAAATTCAGAAAGGAAAATTTCGGTTCTCCTTTTTTTATGGTTAATTAACTCAAATTTACATAATTAGAATAATTTCAACTTCTTATAAAGGTATGTGACAAGATTTTGAACAATTTAATTTATATTAAATATTGTTCATTATTTGTTATTAGTGATAATTTTTATTTCATTTCAGTTAATTACAACAAGCATTCACTTAACAAAATATAGAAAATATGTACTTTTATAAAACTACACAAATTAAAAAACTAAATGCATCCTACACATTTAATTATTTAAATATGTAGCTATTTATTTAAATTTTTTTACTTCTTCGGTTTAACCGGTTTTTCTCTTAACCGGCTAACCCTCGGTCCCGTTTAGGCCGGGTAAGAATGTGGCTACTGTATATAAATTTACATTGCCATACCCCATAAATTGAAATTCAATATAATCCGTTGATAAGTAATGCAAGTCTTTTCACCATCTCCCCATTCTATTATGAATAAAATAAATAATCGCATCCATAGAAAATGTTTATGCAACACAGTGGTCAATCAATTTAAATGATCTCTGGAAAAAGAACATAAAATCTACATAAAGTCAATTATCGTATTTAGATAAGCATCTTGAAGCTCACCTTTCGAATACTAATAATATAAATCAAAGCTAAGGAAGCTTACACTTTACATGTTATTTCTTTCCATTTATATATCCATGTAGTTTTTTCCAGTGTACCTTGTTATAAAAGATGCCAACAATCGCAAAATCAAATTACATGAACCTTGGAGATACAATAGAGATACTACTGACTTTATGATAAGATGAAATATTAATAAGATATCAGAGTTATTATAATCCAATAGAAAAACAGTAATAGATGTATAGTTTTAACACTTTCCAACATAGTCGAAAAGTGTTTATAAATTTTTATTTATCTGCTCGTCTGTCTGTTTGTCCGTCCGTCTGTGCTGTAACTCGCGTAAATACACTCCGATCGCTATGTAATTGATGTACGTTATTAAGGTTTCCTATGGCATGTTCGGTATTGAAAATGAAGTGTGTACCATTTATAGGGACACTCAAAGAATTACGTTTAGTACATACGATATATGGCGAAAAATCATTTTAGTATATTTTAATGATGTGATACTATTTCAAACGTACTGAAATTGATATACAACACTGACGTGCATTACGAGGTGCCTACTATAGAATAGGATCCACATAGTATTTATCATTCATTTACAGGGACACACAGAAGAATTCAGTTACAGTACTGTCTATGAGAAATAATGGTTGACAGTGTAAGCGTTTTCAAACGTAACAAAGTTGAATATTACTTTTGTGTATAAATTCTAGAGATCATATACAGGCCTTCACTAAAGAATTGATTCACATTTATTTTTATTGACAGAAATTGGTGAAGGTGAATTTTCAACTGTGTTATGCGTTTCTTAACTCAATTAAATTCCATCATACTATGTATTCAGGGGTCGATGCAGGTTTTTATTCTTGGGGCCCATTTTGTGAAAAGTAGAAGTTATTTTTGTGAATTTTACTATATTTTTGTGAAAAATAACATTTTGTAATGAAAGTTGAAATTGAGTTACTCAAATTCGAACCAAGAATTTATGAACAAAAACATTCTTTAAATCCCCTTGTTAAAGTTTTTGTTTTTCATGACCTGGTTTTATTTACCAATTACACATTTTAAAACAGTTTTTATGAAAAAGAATGTTACGTAGGGGACCTATTTTATTAAAAGGAAATTTGTGAAGGGGTCTGTTTTATTTAGTTCATTTTTGTGAAGGGGCCCATTTTGTAAAATTTATTTTTGTGAAGGGGCCCATTTTATGAAATTTAACTTTGTGAAGGGGTCTATTTTATTAAATAGATTTTTGTGAAAGGGCCCTAAATAGGCCCCAAATTTTGTCTGGATCGACCCCTGGTATTTCATGTACAGATCTGTAAATTATATACAGGGCTTCACAAAAGAATTCAAATACTTTACCGACTATTGGTGGTAGTTGCGGAAATTAGATTTTCAAGTGTGTTATGACTTTTCCAAATTATCTACATATACATTTCATCTTTTAACTTATTAAATGGCGAAATTTTGTTACACTAATCTGAATATGTTGGAGAGTGCTTTATAATCTGTGCTTGACGCACGATTTTTCTTTCTTGTTTTTTATTGAATTAAAAACGTTTGACTTAATTGTGTATCAGTTACTACCAACGCATAGCTAAATGTCTTACTCTGCAAAGGATTAAATGAACCAAAAAAGTTTGTAGCGAAGAAAATTGTCTAAAGTTTGATCGTAGGTCATAAACCCTGTAATTAATTTAGAGTATTACTTCTGTTTGCAGTTGCTTATTTATGTTTCGTATAAAAAAAATTTTTTAAATTGTAAAAAACGAATTAATGTGGTACAAGGGTACGACAAAATTAATCATTCAATATTACTTTTCCACGGTTTTTTAATTCAAGTTTTTAAATTTTTGAGTCGTCATTTCTTTTTTATATTGCTTATTATATTGTCTCTCGATTATAACTGAAAACAATTGTGTAATAATTTTAAAATTTATAATAAAAAATTCAAAATCTCTAAAAATTAATCATATTTTTTACGAATTTAGCTAAATAAATTCGGTAGAAGTTTTGCCAACCATTTTTTTACTTTTAACTTTTCATAATGCTCTAAATCAAAACTATCTTTGTTCAACACATCTAAAGTTGCACCCCCCTCAATATGAATTTAGTTAAACAAATTATCTAGAAATTTTGCCCAGTTTTGCCCACCCAATATTTAATTTTGCCCCTTTTTATAACGCTGTAAATCAAAATTATCTTTGTTGACCGTTGACCACGTGTAAAATTGGCACCTCCCCCTTCCCATTACGAATTTAGCTAAAGAATTACATAAAAATTGTGTAATAATTTGAAAATTATAATAAGAAATTTAAAATCTATAAAAATTAATCATATCTTTTGATGTAATTTGAATTTTTTTTCCAGATATAATTTGTAAGAATTCAATTAGATACGAGGCAACAAATGGCACTCCTGCGTGACAGACCCAAAAAAAACTTGATTATATACTTCAATAGATGAGTTCAAACGTTTTATTCATTTAATAAGCTCTGTGCAGTTTATTTCACTTTTAATCATGTTCCTCTTCTGAAAAAATCTCATGGTTGTTTTCTATGAATCCGTTATCAGCTATAAACTAAATTCCCTCGAAAATGTATAAAAATGATTTAGAAAGAACGGCAAGTCCACTGGGATTGTGCATAATTCTTGTTTATTGCAGAAACAATCTATTTTTTTCTCAAGAAAGAAATCGGCTCATAAAATATAAATAAAATTTTACTGATAATTATTGATTATATTTGCAAATATAATACTCAACCATCTGTGAATTTTATTTTATTCTGTGAAATACATAATGTTAATTCATTAAATTTTAAATTTTCTATGTAATTTTTGTAACACGTTTGTGCAATTTACTGGAACTAAGAGCTATGGATATGATTAATCTATATTATAAAGCAAAAACAACATGTCCGTGAGCAACGCTGGCGCCATACTGTGGCGGCGACCTGAACAATTAATTTCGCTTTAGTGCAATTTTTTCTTTCTTTCTTTTTTAAATTTCTAAGCATCACACAATTTAAATTTTTACACCGTCGAAAAGATAAAATATTCTTTCAAATGCATTTTTGAAAATTGTATCTCAATTTACTGATTTTTTATAGTCTTTAAAATACTTTTGAAACATGCATTTTTTTAAAAATATATCTCTATCGCGTGTAATCCGATTATGAAAGATGAACCCCTTTGCACTTACAAGTCATATAAATAGTTCAGAATTTGTTTCCGGCTGATATTCTTAACGAAATTAAAAGTTTAAAAATAAATGAACGAAATACTATAAATAAAACATAAATTTAATAGATCGTAAGGTGAACGCACCAGTAGTGGGCCACTTAACACTAGAACTGCCATAGCGGTCGTTTTGACCGGTACCAAATAAAAATATTTCGATTCGAGCCAGAAATTTCTTTCTAAAATAAGTTAAATATGTACCACAGAGAAATGAGTTAATAAGTTAAATTGTTTTAAATAAAAAATCTGGTGTAAAATAATTTTATAACACTTGAGTAAAATTTCCGGTGGTTCTAGTGTTAAGGTCATTTATCTATTTATTATTAAAGTGTTCCGTGAATTCCTAAAGATATTTATATTTTTTAACCTAGTTCTAACTTTCATGTGTCAGAATAAATATTCAAAGTTTCAAAATATATTCTTCAAAAACAAAAAAAAAAAAAAAAAAAAAAAAAAGGAAGAAATAAAATAAAAAATGAAAAAGATAAAATAAAAAATGTTACCTCCCTCTATGCTCCAGTAGTGGGCGTAGTCAATTTCTGATGCATGAATCTTTAAATTTTCGGTTTATCTAACACATTATTTACAACAGTTATTTAACAGTTAATGATTTATTAAACAGTAGTTTAATTTAAAATAAAACATAATATTAAAGAAATAATGTTCTAAATGAAATCTTATCTCTTAATGAAATTTTTAAGAATTTGCCAAAAAATCTGTTTTTGAAGAGACTCTAGAAAATAGACAACTGTACCAGCAGAAAAAAAAAAAAAAAAAAAAAAAAAAAAACAATTATTCCAAAAAGTTTATGGAAAGTTAACATTTGGGGATGTTAGTCAATCAGATTTATTTCAGTCGTTTTTCAGAAATGTTTTTTGGGCTGGTTTTTAAACTTTACAAATGAGTGGATCACTGCTGGTACGTGGCCCACCATAGGTGCATTTGCCTTAATCGAATTGCGCTTTTAAACCACTGAAATTATTAGAATAAAAAATGTTGATATAAGTAGCGATATTTTTTGCGATTTCTTAAACTATTAACTCCTAGCATGCGGCTAATATGAAAATATCGCTTTTAATAAATTTCAAAATTTTATTTGACTAAGTTATTGATATTTTTCTCATAAAAACGCTTTTTGGCGTTGTTAGTGGGCACTCTAAAAAAATATATTACATGTGAAAAATCTATTAAAGTTTAAATTTTTTAAAAACAAATGGTTTTCACCTATGTTCTGTAACCCGAGGAGCCCGGGTTGAATTCCTTAGTCTGCTTAATAGCAAAAGTTTCGTCAAAAGAGGATTAACATGATTTTCTAATTGTACCTTCACAATAATAAATAATAATTACATAATTAAAGATCGTTCGAAACAGGTTTTTAAGACCAAAACAGAAGCAGAAAACGAATTTCGGTAATCTTCCTATTTTCGGCCGAAAACGAAAATGTCCAAAAAGAAATTTTTAAGTAATTAATACATACATAAATATACATAATTATTAATTAATTATCCGTGTGACACAAGTTGGTTCTCTGTGCCTCTGACCAAAACTTTTTATTTTCATATAAAATAAAATGTAATTAATTCATCTACGACAAAAAAAAAAAAATCTAATTATACGAATTTCGTCTAATTAAAAAAATGCTTTAGGTATACATTACATAACTCGATTAATCTTTTATAATGATTTTTGTAAATGACCATCTGTTATACTAGAACTTTCTCAAAGAGTATTCGAAATACTTCTGCGGTTTCAAACTAAAAAATTTCTATTACTGTTAAGTGTGCAGCTTTTAATGAGTACATGAAAAATGTCTTCAAAGTTTATTACATATGCATTGCTTGCTTTATAATTTGTACTCAGTTCTTGAGTCAGTCCAGTCTTGACTGATAATTATAAACAGTGAAGTTCATAGCAATAAATAAAAAGGGCCTCATTTAAGCCCATAGAGCTCAAATCAATGAGCCATGTTGAAAATTTCCGAAGAAATAAACGAGATTTTTGGAATACAGATAGTTTCGGTCGGGTTTCTGTCCGGCCGAATTTTAGGCCGCATTTTAGCCGAAAACGAATTATCGGCGAAACTCAGATTTTGGGCCGTAAACGAAAACGAAACCGAATTTTCGGTCGATCTCTAATTATATAATAAAAGTAAGAATATTTATTTATGGTTGTATGTCTTGTCATAAGGGTCATGTCTTGCAGTACCAATGTATATTTTTATATCCCATCGCAAACATTAAGATAAATGCACCTATAGTGGGCCACTAATTTGTAAAATTTAAAAACAAACCCAAAATGCATTTTTTGAGAACGACTGGAAGAAATCGGATTGACTAACATCCTTAAATGTTAACTTTCTATAAACTGTTTGGAATAATTGTTTTTTTTTTTCTGCTGGTACATTTGTTTATTTTCTAAAGTGTCTTCAAAAACAGATTTTTTGTCAACTTCTTAGAGATTTCATAAAGAAATAGTTTTTTTTTAAATATTATTTCTTTAATATTATGTTTTATTTTAAATTAAACTACTGTTGGTGTACTCTATTACATTGTAAATAATTTGTTGGATAAGTCGAAAACTTAAAAGTTCATGCATCAGAAACTGACTAGCCCTTTTACTGGAATATTAGAGGAAGGTAACATTTTTTATTTTTCATTTTTTCCGAAGAATATATTTTGAAACTTTGAATGTTTATTCTCATACATGAAGGTTATAGGACTAGGCAGTAAACTCTGTCTAAGGCAGAATCGATCGGGACTGAGAAAAAATTCCGCAGTAGACAATATTCTGCCTTAGTCAAATTTTACTGTATGTCTATGGATTCGCAGGGACTTGAAAATCTTTCCGAGTTAGACGGATTAGACGAGTTAGTCTTACACAGAGCCCGCCTTACAGAAAGTTTACTGTACATATATGTATATATCTTTTGGAATTCACTAACACTTTAATAATAATTAGATAAATGTCCTTATGTGGCCTACTACTGATGTGTTTACCTTAGATGCAAATATATAAATAGAGCAGTAGACCACTTTCTGTTGTGTGATGTTAAAAAAAAAATGATTAAAAGAATTAATGAGACAATGTTTTTCTCTAGAATAGGCCTCTCAACTAGTTTTAGAATACCTTTACCGAAATCTCCGTCAGTTTTACATATAAGAGTAAATGTTAATTTCGCAACAGATGAACAGAAAATAGGTTAAATAGAGTTCACAGGTCAGTTAATGCTAAATCTGCCAATCCCAGATTTTTTTTTCATCTCTCTGATTTTCTTTCTGGCATATATTCTGTTTTCTTATTACCTATCAAAATGACAGTCACGTACATAGCGTGAACCAAGAAAATGGACCCACTCACGAAAAATAAAAAATAAAAAGAAAGAAAGAAAGAAAAAAGAAAAGAAATACTAATGAATGGAAGTAAAAAAGTGTATTGACTGATAAAGAGGGTTAACGGCTCTTCAACAAGTACGCCAACCTGTAGAAACTGGATGCTGGAGGAAGAAGATTTTGAAGATTTATATTTCATCCTGAACAAATTGAATGTGTAGCCGAATATGAAATCCTCCATCAGAAAGAAAAAGCAATGTTAGTGTAAGCTCAGGTATATTAACGCGCTCATAAAATTTGAGACTATTTAATTTTCTATCTTTATATACACTATATGGTCAAAGATGACTGGTCACTTGCGATTTTAGACATTTTCTTAAATATCTAGAAAATTACATGAGGAATTATCCTGAAACTCCAGGTGTGTAAACAAAATGGTACAGGTCATGTATATCCGTGAGGGTTTTTTCTCGAAACCCCATAGGGGACCGTCAACAAATTGAAAAATAACGAATATATTTTGGTAGATTATGATTAAGTGGTTTGTAATAATTTGTGTTTATTTTTGTGAGAATTGCGTGTATACTCGTAGAGAAATTAAAGTTTTTATAAAAAGAGTCCCAAATTTTCCAGCTTATAATTTATAGAGTTCTTAATATAAAAAAAAAGTTCTTTTTCAGAAAATATGACAAACAACACAATACCCTGCAACCAGAATTAAAAAATAATAAAAATTGTATTAAAAATGAGCAGGTTTACTAAATAATGATTCACTGCGCATGCCCGAATGTAATCAAAATATAATTTGCATAATGTGTTAGCTAAATGTATTGAGCAACTTTTGTGAAAGCCTCAAAAACATAGTTTGAAAAGTCTGAAAATTATCGTTGATAGAATAAGCTCGAAATCCGTTATTCCCAAAAGGAAGCAAAAAGATGAGAGGCTGTATCCAAGTGCAGTAGTACGTGCAATATTGTGTATGCTATATTGGCACTAATTAATGGATATATGGATACAGTCCCGCATCTTTTTGCTTCATTTTGGGAACAACGGATTTTAAGCTTATTCTATAAACGATAATTTTCAGAATTTTCAAGCTACGTTTTTGAGACTTTTAAAGTTTCTCTATACATTTAGCTAACACATTATGCACATTATATTTTGATTGCATTCGGCATGCGCAGTGAAACATTATTTAGTAAACCTGCTCATTTTTCATAAAATTTTTACTATATTTTAATTCTGATTGCAGGGTATTGTGTATAATGTTGTTTGTCATATTTTCTGAAATGAACTTTTTTTTATATTAAGAACTCCGCAAATTATAAGCAAAAAACTTGTCAAAATTTTAGACTGTTTTTTTGAAAACCTGAATTTCTCTTCGAGTATGCATGCTATCCTCATAAAAATGAACATAAATTATTACAATAAGCCACTTAATCATAATCTACAGTTTGAACGCTTTTTCTACGTTAGTTTTGACAGGGTTATCCAAAAGATATTAGTTCTTTTCAATTTGTTGGCGGTCCTGTATGGGGTTTCGGGAAAAAAATCTTCACGGAAATATGACTTGTACTATTCTGTTTACACACCTGGAGTTTCGGGTTAATTCCTCATGTATTTTTCTAGATATTTAAGAAAACGTCTAAAATCGCAAGTAACAGGTCGTCTTTGGTAATATAGTACATATTTGGCGTATTATACGCAATGCCTTTTTTGAAAAGAAACCTTCATGTGACACGTAGCATAAAAATACAACAAAGAAAACCGAAAATATAATAACTAGCAAAAACATAAAGAAAAAAATGAGCAAATTACGAAGATACGATACGTATCATGTTCATTTATGCAGAAATTTCAATTCTTATGATCATCTTTTTCTAATTCTTAAGCTTTAATTTTTATCACTGGCTTATAACCCACACCTTTGATAGATATTGCATATGGTACGTACGATATATATATAATACGATTCCATCTTTTTACTTCTGGCCTATGTCAGATTTTTCGGCAGACTGGTTATGTACCACAACCACAGCATAGAAAGTAGAGATCTTTTAGATCAATCATACATTTACCTTTTGTTTACCACTCCACTATCTATCGCGCTCACCGTTAGGTTCAGTTTCGGCCAAATTTCTTCTTCTTTTTCTTCTTCTTTTTTTTTTCTTCTTTTTTTTTCTCACTGTTGACAAACAATCAAGGAGTTGATGTTTGTCAACAGTGAGTTTCGTTTTGCCGTTGACAGTCGAAATGTGAGCTACGCCTCTTTGGCTCTGTCTCCCCCTTCTTTTATTTCACAGTTTTAATTTAATTTTATCTTTGATTTTTAAGTACTGATGATGAAGCTTTAAAGACTTCGCAATATCTATATGCGTTTTAAACTTACTTATATTTGCGGTTTGTAACGTTGGTTCTCCCTTTTTAACAGATTGGCACAAAATACAATTCTCCCCTCCTTTTATGTTTTATTCAATTGTCAATTTTTTTTAATCTAGAGGATTACTACTGTGCACATAATTAACTGTTAGAAATTGGTAATTAGGAAGTTTAAAATTTATAACTTAAAACTATTTGATCTTATGCAATAAATACTACTTTCATTAGTAAACTGCCGCCACTATAATGTTGCTGGAATATTCAGAAGAATCTTGTGAAGGACTTCTCAAATCATAAAACAACTCAAAGAAATGCAATTTATGGATATAAACTTTAGTATTAAACTATTTTTTCCCCTACAATAAAGATGACATTTTAACTGAAACGAACTTCTATAATATTTGATATTGCGTAACTCGTGATATTACAATGTAAGAATGATAAAGAAAACTGGTAATCGATAACTATCACAATCTTATATTTGTAAGAAGAAAAACAGTGTTTATTTTTACATTAACTTTGTTTTCCATTACAGTTTGTCTCGCATTTAAGACCAAGAATTACTCTTTTTCGTGATCCATTGCCGTGCACTAGGTATTCGAAAATTCCCATATATTTTCTGCCTTTTAAGATTGATCGCTCTAGGTAAAGAATACTGTAAAATCATTGGTAGTTGTTTGAAAAGTGGGCTTATACGGGACAGACAAAAAAGGCAGGCTGCAGCACTGTGACACCCGTTCGTCTTCTTTATATCACGTGACACTTTTTTCGTGCGCCTATATTTGTGCATTTACTGAACCTGCTTCATGAAAAGAGCATCACGTGACTCAAGGGGTCCGAAGGAAGGTGAACACGTGACGCAAGTGCGGCAGCCTGTCTTTTTCGTTAGCCTCTTCTTTATGCACGTGACGTCACAGCCCAGAGCTAGCAGTATTTTGATCGCCAGAATGCCTGCATGCACAGTCGCAAATACCACAAGCAGACGATTGTTAGCTTCGACCCAGGTTGCTTGAATAAATCTAAATTGAAAATTAGCGAATATCCTCCGATACAGAACGACATTTTGAATTTATATTACAGTATATTAAATATGTATGCAACAACAACGAAATGTTTCGCGGTATTTTCAATAAATAAACATTAATAGCAGTAACATTCCATAGAGCGCTATCCAAGTGTAAATACCGCCTGCAGACGAATTTTAGCTTCGACCCCAGATCGTGTGCATCAAGTTTTTTGAGTTTCATTGATTTTCGGAAACGTTTCCGGGTAGTTTATACAGTGTATTAATCAGTTTTCTTAACCTAGAATATAGGTTTTTCAGATGCCATCCATTCTCAAGTAAATATTTCCATGCCCAACAAAGAAATTTAACAGACAAACATGATAAATTAAAAGCGGACATTAACATTATTTTATTACTCTTGCATTGCATACATTAACTTATGCATCTCAAAATACGGGGTGTTTTTTAATGAATATCGGTGTTTTAACGCTTGGTAGTATTTATATATATATATATATATTACATAAAACTTAAAATTATAACTAAATACATAAAATGAAAGAGCAACTCAAACAGTTTTATCTACAAGCTTACAAGTGTTTAATGTGAGCATCTTTCGTCCCACGGCACACATCAAGTCGGTAGCTCAGTTCTTCCCAAACGTTGATTAGCAATGGTGTCCTGTCCAGATGCTCACCCGATCTGACGCCAAGTGATTTCTACCTGTGGGGGTTTAAAAAGATCGTGTGTATGTGCCTCCACTACCAGCTGAATTTCAGCTGTTGCAACAATGACCCCACAAACACTAATCAATGTTTGGGAAGAACTGAGCTATCGAATTCATGTGTGCCGTGGGACGAAAGTTGCTCACATTGAACACTTGTAAGCTTGTAGGTAAAACTGTATGAGTTGCTCTTTCATTTTATGTATTAATTGTAATTGTAAGTTTCATGTAATAAATACTAACAAGCGTTAAAACCCCGATATTCATTTAGAAACACCCCTTATTTAACACAATTTGCATAACTACAGACATACACACATTAAAATTTTATTAAAAACAATTAAATATAATTACAAATATATTTTAATTGTTTTTAATAAAATTTTAATGTGTGTATGTCTGTAGTTATGCAAATTGTGTTAATTATTAAGTAATCCAGACGTAGATATGTATGTATTTTTAAACCCCTTATTTAATTGAGAATAACTATCATCCTAAAAACTGATATTCCAGTTTGAGAAAGATAATTAATACACTATACAAACTTTTCAGAAGTATCTTAAGTAAATTATATAACTTAACTTAATTTTCAGAAGCGTTTTCAAAAATCAAATGTAGCAAAAGAAACTTTGTTTTTGCTAATGATTCTTCAAATCATGAAAATATATTGGTTTTTGAGTCTTCTAAAGATAAAGACCGCTTTGCGAATCGTGGGTAACTCGGAAGAGGTTATTCTATATAAATATCCCCATGCAATAATACAACCCCCATAATATCCCCAGTATATGGTTAAATACTTTGATTAAATAAATCCTGAAAACTTGAGCAAAGTGACATATATGGTATGGCAGTTAAATATTTTCCTCTACGCAAATTTAATCTGAAATACTGCTACTTCTATTGTCCAGGTACGCATTTAAAAAATGAAAGGGACGTATGAGAACAAAGTGATGTAATAAAATAACCGGAACTGCAGTTAACATATATTTTTTCTTTACATAAGTTCAATCCAAGGGACTGCTTCTTCTACTTTCAACTACACTAATTAATTATTGGTTGTCATATTTCAAACGAAGTGACGTATTTGTATGAATGAACAGCAATTAATTATAAAAATATTTTTTCATGATGGCCTCGACAAATACAGGCCGAAAGTACTAACAAGTTTTTAAATAAAATGTATATTTTTAACTTGTAATGTCTATTATATTATTTTCGTC
The DNA here is from genome assembly GCA_963932465.1 of Maratus speciosus. NCBI lineage: Eukaryota > Metazoa > Arthropoda > Arachnida > Araneae > Salticidae > Maratus > Maratus speciosus. Next base: position 594,423,261 of record OZ010788.1, on the reverse strand, counting down.
ACCTTTTAAGAAACGGTGAGCTTTTAAGGGGACCGGGTGAGCCCTATCTCCGCCATGTTAAATTCACCAACTTTATGTACCTTTTTCTCAGAAATAGTGAAAGATAGAGGTCTAGATTTTTTAGAGTAGTTAAAATAACATGATTTACGTATTTTAACTGGCCGTTTTCTTTCTAATTGAAACTCAAAATTAATTATTAATTATTTATTGAAAGCCATTTTTAAATTAGCATTTTTGGTAAGATTTCACTGCCTAAAATAAATAATTCTCAACAAATCATTAAATCCCTGTGTTAAAGTATACAATATAACATAATATAAGTATTAAAAAAAATCTGAGTTCTTAAGTTTAATAGATATTTTTTTTTTTTTTAAAAGGAACATAAACATGAAAAATCCAAGTTTTGAGAAAAAGTCAATTAAACCTTTATCTACGGCATTATGATCTGATCTACTGCAATTTTGTTCATGTAATATTTTTTTCTCAGTTATTACAATGAAAATTAAAGGATAAGCATAAAAAAAAATACTCACCCGTGAGAAATTTAATTATTTAGAGGTAATTAACTAAAGTGGTATTTTAAAGTACCGTCAGAACACTATGACTAAATTATTGTAACAGAAAACCCACAAGTTATTTCAACTGACACCAGAAAATATTTTCGATTTAATAAGTACATGATATATAGGCTTTTTTCTTATTTACAAATATATCGTTTGGCAAATTCCGGTGCCAATCATTTATTTCAACACTTTAGAATTGAAAATGCTTTGCTCCTGAAAGGGTTTAAAAAAACTTTTTTTTTTAGGTTTCGATCTTGTTAGCAGTCCTTTAGTTTTGTGACGTCAATATTCCAGGGACAACATGCTCTCTCGCATCTCCACATATGCAATATATGAATTTACATATGCCATTTCTAGCATAGCAAAAACCAGCCGGTGCCACAACTTTTTCGATTTCCTATAAAAAATAACTATGAAACAGAAAAGAAATACCAGGGAAATTAGTACTGCACTTCATTTTAGTAATTGCATTTTAAATCCGATGAAAACGATGGATAACTACACAGACGAAAAGTAAACAAGAAGTTTTTCTCCAGCACCCATTGTACTGACGGTACTTTTAAGTACCACCGAGTAATTCAACTGTTAAATCAAATACATACACCGTTCAACTAAAATAGCTAGTCACATTGTATTCTAAGACCATAATGAACACATAAAAAAAATCCAACACTTATCTTATATCCTTTACTGTGTTTGCAGCAATGAAAAGACGAGCGTGGCAATCTGTACAAAAAGTCGGCACAAAAATCATCGACTGCTTCAAAGATAGCCTCATTCCTCTCTAAAATAACAAACCTAGAACTACTGTTGCTATATATTCGGATAAAGTGGAGTTAAAAGAGCGATTTTTGCGAAGTACCATTATAATATTAGTAATATTCACTATGGTATAAAAGTTTAAAGTAAGTGGTACTTATAAGTACCGTCAGTAGATAAAGGGTTAAAGATTTAAATGACCACTAAGCTGTGAAGTACTCTTAGAAAGAATGAATAATTTCAACACTTATTTTTTTTATATATATATAAACATGTGTGACACATCGTTGGAAAGATAAAAGTTTAAACTATTTAATGATATAAAAAAGTAAAAATCGATTTTTTGGTTGAATTTTGCCTTTCCGGTTCCCTTAAAGTCCATATTGTGTATTTTGTGAGGTTATTTGTATATTTTCGTTTGTGATTATATTATATTTCCGTAGGTTAAGAAACATTTGCCCCTTTTTTATAGTAAATTCTACCAGTAAAAGCTTTTGAATGCGAGTCATTCCTTGTCTTTAAGGGGACAAGGGACCTTTAAACTGATTTTTATTATTATATTTTTTAATTGCACTTTAAATGCTATTCAAGGGCACATTATATGAATTATGGCATATATTTAACACCTAAGAAAATTTAAAAAAAAAAAAATTGTAGAAAAATAAGGAAAATTCCTGAATATTTTAAGCGTTATTAAGAACTTTCAAAATGTCTCAACCTCATTGAATATCAATTAAAATTCCCAATATTTTTTAATGCCAATTTGGTTTACATATACAAATAAAACTGTGCATATTTTTTTTAAACTAAATATATATAATTGGAAAAGTTAAAGGTCAGAAATAGGATGCAAAAATGCTGAAAATTTCATAAAATTTAGAATTTTTTTTTTTTTTTTTTTTTTATATTCAAGTATATAAAATCTGATGCACAGTTTTATTCGTATATGTAAACCAAACTGAAATAAGAAATATTGGGGATTTTAATTGATATGGAGTGAGATAGGGGCATTTTGAAAGTTCTTTATAATGCTTAAATTATTCAGGAAAATTCCGTTTCTTCTTCCAAAAAAAAAATTTTTTTTTTTAATTTCTTGTGCGATAAATATATGCCATAATTCATATAGTGTACCCTTTAATAGTATTTAAGGTAAAAAAAAAAAAATATAAAAAAAATGAGTTTGAAAGTCTCTTGTTCCCTTAATGGAAGAGAAAATTCCAAGCCTCATATAAAAATGTCCTTTTTTCAGCGTTTATGTTCTGCATACCCGGAAATTGGCAAGAAAATCTGAAATTCCATAATTGGCCTACATTTAGAGGGGGTTTGTAAATGAAACCACGTGGAAAGTGTTTGTTGTGGTTGTGTACGTTGTAACCATGGGGATGACAAGCGCACGTTCGTTTGAGCACGCACAATCTGCAGCAGAATCGATTATAAATTAAAATGGGTTTCGTGCCCCTAATATCATTCTACCATTCCTAACTTTTTCTAATTTTCCATCAAAACTGCTTCGTAGTTTTTTAAGAAGTATAGATTACGGTTAAAGTAATATCGATTTAAAATGTAAATTATGTTTTCAGTAATTTTTTTTTCCAATTAATTTTTTACAAGCCTATTACGATAATGTTTTAAAGTATCTATGTAAAAGAATATTTCCTTTTTGTCTTCAAAAATCATTCGCTTTTTATCTGTAAAACTTGTTAATATTTACATATACTTTAAATGCAATATATGTTAAAAATTCGATAGTTGGGTTTATAGCAATAGGACAAGAACATTTATCGAACACAGAAGTTTAATTCATGTACGGTATTATAATTGTAACGTTTATGGTTAGTTTAACATTACATTTAAAAAGATACTATTAAAAACTAATTATAAAATGAAAAATGCTTTAAAAACGAACATACTTAAAATAATGTTGTTATGAAATTTGCCCATGGATCCGCGATTTTGTGCTTTGTGAATGTTTTAATTTAGTTGGGTTTTGTTTGTTTATTTGTTTTTTCTCCTTTTCAAACACTTTAATTTGTTTTGTTTTTATTTGTTTGCATTAACCATTTAAAAATTAATGCCATTTGTTAATTCGTTGTCATACTAGCTTGTATTCAACAAATTTTAAGGAAAGAAAATCTTTTCCTTTTATGTTATTTTTTCTTTTGTAAGTTTTCCCTTCTCCTTTTCTCTTATGGATAACGGAATTTTTCCAATATTTTTTTGGAATTCATTTTTGTGCTCACGCTCAAGCGTTTATTTCCACAGCCTTGCCATGGAGAGAACTTCTTAAAAATAAAAGCATTTAAAAGATTCTTCATATTTCTTGCATTAAATATTATCCTCTTAAAAATTAGAAAGACGGTGTTTTGTAATAGGCATAGGTTTATTTTTTTAGCGTTCTAAATAGTTCTAGAGTACAATAAGTATCTGTCTGTATGTCGATGTATAGATGAATGCGAAGTTCTTCTCAAGGGGAAGTTACCGCTCATGAAAAAAAAGAATATATATATATAACCATTAATTAAACATAACCTACCACCGTCAATTATTATGAATTAAAGCTCTAAGTATAAAAAAAAATAAATAAATAATTTATTATAAGAATTATTATGGAAGAAGAAGAAAAAAGTGGACACCGACAAAAAATGGAAAAGCTTATATATTGAATTACGTTGTCAAGGGCACAGAATTCAATGATATAAGCAAAATGGTTGTTTTCTGTGAGAAATATAAGCTAAAGCTAAAAATTATTTTCCCCTGTGCCCAAACAACCATTAAAATCAAGTGAATTGATTAAAAATGAAAGCAGAATAGAAACAAATAATATGAAATGGAAGAAACAATAAAACGTATTTAAATATTTATAGGATATAAAATATAAATAATAAACACCATACCGATTAATATTTCAGTATTTTACAAATAACCACGCGCACATGTCTACCAGAATATCATAAAGATTAAGGTGAATAAAACAGTTAAGAAATCACAGTAATTGATACCAAAGGATGCAGTTAATACATTTTGAAATAAAATTTGAAAATAAAATAAATAGATAGTAATTACATTATTTAAAATGCATTATTAAATTAATAAATAACTGTTTAACAATATCGTCAAAATTTAGCTAAAAATACCACCTGGTGTATTAAATTATAACTGAAATGGAGCAAGAAAAATTAAAATTTAGAGCTATCTTAAAGAGACAAGTTTTGGTGCTGCCATCTAGTATTACTTATATGAATCAACTGTCGCAAGATAAATATTTGTAAGCATTTGAATGTAAATAATTTTTTAAACAGCAAAACCAAACATATTCTTATATATAGAGAATTATAAACCTAATATAAACCACACAATGTATTTAAAAAAACTATTGTTAATAAAATTTAAAAGCATACAAAATATTCTATTAGCTAACTAATTTAAACTAAACTAAGAATTTAAATAATTCTAGAACTTTGATAATATATAGCATATAGCTATATGCTATAAAACAAAATAAATTCAGTAATAATTAATATAAATAATTATTAAAAATAATATAAAAATTATTTTTTAAATCAATTATATATAAGATATTTATAAAATGAACAGGAAATAAAAAACATGTGGAAGTATATAGAAGGTTAAATGATACTTAAATGCCCATTACTTAAAAAGCACAAATATAGAGTGTGGATTATTTTCATACATCCATAAAAATCCAAAAAGTATGAATGTGGGACATTCAAAAACATTAAACCGATAATAAATATTAAAAAGAATAGAGGAATAATAATAAAAATAATTACCCAATTTTAATACATACAGTATAACTATATTTATATTAAACATACTTATATGTATATTAATCACTATAAAAATGGCATACTATTAGTAATTAATATGATATTGTCCTAAGTAAATTAAAATTTAATAACAAATAATTGTAAATTAGATTAATCAATAATTAAGCTAATTATAATATTAATGAAATTCTCCAATTACATATAAAATATCAAATCAACATCCATATAAAATACGTATCAAAAATATAGTAATAATACAAAAGCCCCCATTTTTTTTATAATTAACCATTGCGTATTATCCAGACAACACCACCCTCCTCCGTACTCTAACATCTACCCACCCAACCAACCTATAATAATTTTTTTTATATTATTTTACAATTTTTAATTTTTAATAGATTTTTTTTTATATTTTTTTTGTAATTTTGTTTACGCATGTGTTAATTTGTTTTAAAAGATCATGTAAGAAAAGTACTAATTGTATATTAATGAATATATGAATTTTTTTGGAAAACCATGATTTAATGCATCATAAATTAGTTTTTTAATATTATTGTTAATTAGAGGAGAAGAACATAAGCATTTTATTCTATATAAATGATTAAGTATTATATTTCGAAATACAGAATGATGTAGACAAGATTTAAAATTTGTAAATGTATTAACTGTGAATTTAAATTCTTTACGTTTGTCATATAAATCTGTATATATATATATATATATATATATATATATATAGAGAGAGAGAGAGAGAGATTTTTTTAAATCCCTATAGTATGCAGAATTAGCGAAATACGAAATATTTAACATGTTATAGTCAGTTGAAAGAGAGCGCGATCCGGCTGAAAAACAGGTATACAAAATCCGATCGGACACAGCTGCACTGAATTCTTTGCTTCCTTTAAGGTATAAATACAGGAATCTCAGACTAACTTTAAAATTGCGAAATATAACGATTTAACTGAAAATTTTTATACTTTTTTTCTTTAGTAAAACTTTAAATGTGATTTTTCTTGAAACGACATTTTTTCCCCTACCATGTAAAGTAAAGTTTAAATGGATCAACCAATCAACCTTTTTGGTTGATCCATTAAGCCTCGGTTGGATCTCCTGTCCGTTACAAAGTAATAATTTCGTGAATAAAGTCTTCATGTAATTTCCGAACTTTTTGAGGGACGCTTAAAATTCGATGTTATTTCAACTGTAGCGTATCTTATATCTTAATATTTGTGAATTTGTTTTGATTTCTTAATTCCTGCAAATCAGTATGTCATAAAAAAAAAAATAGCAATTCTCTTTTAGTGTTGTTCTACAGGGGACCAGACAAAATTTTATACAGGCTTCGGTGGTATTTATATAATATATAAAATTGGAGTATCTGTCTAGGATTTTCAGAAAAACACTTATTTCTAAGTTGATTCGACTATTTAGATGACGCATTCACCCTTTAAATTCCGCTTATAATATACACGAAAAAATGCATTAATCTTTTTTCAAATGAATTTGGTTGAATATTCCGGTGCCAATGTGGCGTTTAGAGATTAAAATTAAGTGGGAAGAAATTCACCCATCAGAGCTCAAAGGGTTTTAAAAGTGAATTCAAATCCAAACTGCTTATTTTCTGACTCGTTTTTAAATTCATTTTTGTTCTGAAACGCATCACGTTGGCAGATTCTCTTATTCAGAAACTGTATAATGTGCCGTGTTTGTCAATTTTTTTGATAAAGGCAGAATATATTGCAAGAAATGCTGCCAAAGTGGGCGTTTTGAACCGAATTTTCCGAAGTGAGAGAGCTGGGAACGAAAAAAAGGGTCATACTGAGAAAATAATCGTTTATAAATCAAGTTCTAATAAATTGAGCGAAAAATGAAAACACACGGCCTCTTATACATCTCTCCAAAAATCACTTCAGCAAGTTTCATGTTTTTACTTTTAAAAGTGAGTCTGAAAATGTGTCAGAAAATTTCGAGCTGTTGAGGGTGGAAAAATATTTTTTTTGAGTACCACCCTTAAGTCAAATATTTTTGCCTGTCTGTCTATTTGTGTAGAATAAGCTCAGAGACGGTTGCATAATAAACATTAAACTTATCAGCAACAGATAGACAGTGCTTCTGGTTACAATCTAAAGATTGTAGCATTCCGATATGTAGAATCATTTTTAGAAAACAGAAGAAAACTGGGAGAATCAATAATCAATCAACAAATCTTTCAATATCCAAGAACTCGAGAACTGATTGATCAATTTTAATTAAATGTACCTCGTTTGAAATGTCTAATTAGGATGTATAAATGATAATTCTGGCTACAACCTTTAGTTTGTAACATTTCCTATGTCTAAAATAGTTGTGGAGAAAACTGGTAAAAACTGGGAGAGTCAATTCATCAACCACTTTTTAAATACCCAACAACTCGTGAACCAAGGGATCCATTTTAGAGAATCGCACGGCACGGCGATTGAAAGGTGTAATTAAGATTTATAAATTAGTAGCTAAAGTACCCAGCGTTGTCCGGAATTTTAACAATGTTTGTTTTGAAAAAATAATTTCAAAAGTTAAAAGACAAAAAAAACCAAACAAACAAACAAAAAAACAGTTGAAGTGTGGTACACATGAATCAAATGAAAACACAATATAAAAATGTATAAATTTATATAACAGATGCAAAATAATACAGCTATAAATGAACTTATTTCCATTTATCATTGGAGCAATAATGTTAAAATACGCCAATATTTCCATAATCGAGTTTTTATCATGCTTCAATACATTTTTTCACACCTATATGACGTTATATATTCACCATGGCCTTTACATTTCCAATATGATGTAATATTCCATTTTTTTAATTCGTCAAATTAATTAATTATAATTTTCTTCATGGAAATTATAAACAGAAAAATTATAGCGTAACATATTTTGTTTTTAATGCATCAAACTATTTATTTTATTTTCATTTTTTCATGTGGAAATCTTGCAGTGGAAAAGTTTGATGTAATATTCCCTTTTTACTTTCTTCTATCTTCAATAGAAGAAAGTATTGTAATCGAATTTTTTTTTCGACTTCCGGTTTTCGACGGATTTACATGTTTAAGGGTCAGTGATCCCAAAAAACATGTTTATAGAAAATGTCTGTCTGTCCGTGTGTCCGTCTGTCCATGTGTCCGTCTGTCCGTGTGTCTGTCGCCATTGTACCATCAAAAAGTGTATGAAGTTATGCATAGAATTGAATCAAATTTTTATTTTAAGTTTTTGGCTATGGCAAGCAGATCCTCCCTGAATTTGGAAAAAATTCGCCGGTAGGGGGAGCTGTAATAGCGATTTTTGTGCGATTTTGAATATTGTGCTATCCAAAAGTGTATGAAGTTGCGCATAGAATTGAACCAAATTTTTATTTTAAGTTTTTGGCTTTGGCAAGCAGATCCTCCCTGAATTTGGAAAACATTCGCAGGTAGGGGGCGCTGTAACAGCGATTTTGCATATTGTAGCATCTAAAAGTGTATGAAGCTATACATAGAATTGAACCAAATTTGCATTTTAAGTTCTTGGCTATGGCAATCAGGTCCTTCCTTAATTTGGAAAAAAATCGCCGGTAGGAAGCGCTTTAATAGTGATTTTTGTGCCATTTTGAATATTGTACCATCGAAAAGTGTATGAAGTTATGCATAGAATTGAGCCAAATTTTTTGTGTTTCTTTTTGGTCATGGCATGAAAGTCCTCCCTGAATTTGGAAAAATTCCGCTGGAAGGGGGCGCTATAATTACGATGTCTGTACCATTTTCTTTATTGTACAATCGAAAAGTATATAAAATTATGCATACAACTGAACCAAATTTTTTGTGCATGTTTTTGGCTTTGGCCAACAGGTCCTCCTTGAATTTGGAAATATCGCGCGGTAAAGGGACTCTGTGATAGCGATTTTTGTATACTTTTCTTGATTTTTCGTAGTTCTGTTGTCCATCGGCGGCTCGTGCAAAGGCGGGAACTCACTTCTTGCTAAGCCGGCTTTTCACAAACATCTGATAACAACAGAATAAGGAAAAACTATTAATTTTAACAAATATCATGATATAGATTAACTCGTTTTTAGTTCATTTAATTGACTGAAGCAGGAATTGAAGATGAAAATCAAAGTTGGTATAGTAATGAACTAATAATATTGAAGTATTAACATGTGTAACTAGTTTTTGAAATATTAAGATGTATAAGATAGAAGAAAGTTTTGGGATTGGCACATCCAACTAGTTTAAATTCATCAAACCATTTATTTCGTTTTTTCGCGTGGAAATCTTGCAATAGGAATGTAATTGTTGTGATAAGAATTTTATTGTGGATTTTAAATTGTTGGCAACAGCTATAACGAAAAATGTTTCAATTTGATTGGAAATTTATTTTTAAATTTGTGGTTTTTTATTAATTAAAAATTAACTATAAGTTATTCCGATTCCAGATTGCTTTAGTTGCCTCGGCTGTGTTTTAATACACATGTACGTAACATTTCACAATTCTGGCTTCCAAACTGTGGATTTGCATAGAATTGCAGACAGACAGACAAATTTTCATTTTTATATATTAGATACTTACATTTTTAGCTTATCAGTTGTACATTTTAATTTAAAAATGCTATTTTTAAACATTTTCCGCGAAAAATTCGAAAGAAGTTATAAAGTGCAAATGCAACACAACAGTTGCTTACGCAGATAGTATTTTATGAATGCATAAGAGAAGTTCTTTTCTTTGTAAATTTGATTTGTTTTCTTAACATCTGCAGATCATGAACCTCATTAAAAAAAGCAGCAACTTTCTTGGAAAGCTAATCCTCCGAGACACATCTATTAAACCAATCTACTAAATTTAATCCAGGATTTGATGATGCATTTTATAAACGCTTGAGAAAATTTCTTTTCTGTGTAAGCAGATTGAAAAATACGTTTTCAAAAATAATAAAATGTGACTGGAAAATTATCTTTGTCGTGGAATTTTTTTTTCCCGATCTACGTGTAAATCGGTTATTTCTCCGAAGCACCATGAATGCAAGATTCTAAAATTATACTAACTGAACTTGCGTTCTTAGAAAAACTACTGGATCATATGTTGCTGATGAAACTCTTATCTGTAACTACGTGTAGTAATAATTAAGGATATTTTCTCGGATCTTACGGTAATGTAAAATTTAATGCTGTAAAATAAATAAATAAATAATCTGGAATGACTCCACTGGATTTTCGTCGAGGTGTTCTTTTGTGTTGCACTACGTAGCTCTATAAAAGTATTGCGTTCTTTTAGGTAGCTTTCTTTACAAAAAAGCTACCTATTGCAGCCGTTCGGAGGAAAGCGATTTCAAAAAATTTTGGTATATTTTCATCGATCATGACCCCCAGACCCCGAAACCACCCTCCGTTCAAAATTGATATATATATATATATATATATATAAATATATATATATGACCTATGTCACACTGTAACTCCCGTAATTATGAACCGATTTCGATGAAATTCGGTGTGTACATAGTACATACCAATGTCTCGACCGAGTTCGTTGGCCAGCTTCATCCGTCGTTTTGTTTCAAAATGGCGGCCATTTAAAATTTTTTAAAAATTTTAAAACTTGAAATTTGGTACCAAAAAATTAAAAATGGAAAAATATTTTTTTCTTATGTATTAATGTAATCCTTTATACAAAGATTCCGGAGCAGTTTTTGTTTCGTCTATATCTTAAAAAATGGCTGAGTTATAGCATTTTGAATTTCTAGCGTGGTTGACATTTTGAAACGTCCTGAATTTTGTCACGCGATAAAAGGCGTATTTATGAACCGATTTGGATGTAATTCAGTGTGTATATAGTACATACCAATCTCTCGACCGAGTTCGTTGGCCAGCTTCATCCGCCGTTTTGTTTCAAAATGGCGGCCATTAAAAATTTTTAAAAATTTTTAAAACTTGAAATGTGGTACCAAAAAATTAAAAATGGAAAAATATTTTTTTCTTATGTATTTGACCTTTATACAAAGATTCCGGAGCAGTTTTTGTTTCGTCTATATCTTAAAAAATGGCTGAGTTATAGCATTTTGAATTTCTAGCGTGGCTGACATTTTGAAACGTCCTGAATTTTGTCACGCGATAAAAGGCATATTTATGAACCGATTTCGATGTAATTCAGTGTGTACATAGTACATACCAATCTCTCGACCGAGTTCGTTGGCCAGCTTCATCCGCCATTTTGTTTCAAAATGGCGGCCATTTAAATTTTTTTTTTTAATTTAAAATTTGAAATGTGGTACCAAAAAATTGAAAATGGAAAAATATTTTTTCTTATGTATTTGACCTTTATACAAAGATTTCGGAGCAGTTTTTGTTTCGTCTATATCTTAAAAAATGGCTGAGTTATAGCATTTTGAATTTCTAGCGTGGCTGACATTTTGAAACGTCCTGAATTTTGTCACGCGATAAAAGGCGTATTTATGAACCGATTTGGATGTAATTCAGTGTGTGCATAGTACATACCAATCTGTCGACCGAGTTCGTTGGCCAGCTTCATCCGCCATTTTGAAACAAAATGGCGGCCATTTAAAATTTTTTTTTAAATTTAAAATTTGAAGTGTGGTACCAAAAAATTGAAAATGGAAAAATATTTTTTCTTATGTATTTGACCTTTATACAAAGATTTCGGAGCAGCTTTTGTTTCGTCTGTATCTTAAAAAATGGCTGAGTTATAGCATTTTGAATTTCTAGAGTGGCTGACATTTTGAAAAGTCCTGATGTTTGTAACGTAATAACAGGCGTATTTATGAACCGACTTGAATGTACCTTGGTGTACATAGTACATACAAATATCTCGACCGAGTTCGTTGGCCGGCTTCATCCGCCATCTTGTTTCAAAATGGCGGCCATTTAAAAAAATTAAAAAATAAAAAAATTTAAATGAGATACCAAAAAATTGGAAAGTGAAAAAGATTTTTTTTGTATGTGTTTGACCTTAATACAAAGATTCCGGAACAGTTTTTCTTTCGTCTATATCTAAAAAAAAATGGCTGAGTAATAGCATTTTGAATTTCTCTTGTGGCTGACATTTTAAAACGACCTGATTTTTGTCACGCGATAACAGGCGTAATTATGAACCTATTTGGATGTAACTTGGTCTGTAGTACATAGTACATACCAATGTCTCGACCGAGTTCGATGGCCAGCTTCATTCGCCATCTTGTTTCAAAAGGGTTGCCATTAAAAAAAATTTAATTTAAAATTCAAAATGAGGTATTAAACAATTGGAAAATGAAAAAGATTTTTTTATATATTTGGCCTTAATACAAAGATTCCGGAGCAGTTTTTGTTTCTGAAAATTTGTTCTTTTGTTTATATCTTAAAAAATGGTTGATTTATAGCACTTTGAATGTCTAGCATGGCTAACATTTTGAAACGATCTTGTATTTGTCACGCGAAAACACGTATTCGCCTATTTCGATGTAAGAAGGCATGTGGATAGTATATATCAACACCTCGACCAAGTTCGCTGGCCAGATTCATCAGCCATCTTGTTTAAAAATGGTGACCATTAAATTAAAAAATATATATATATTTAAAGTGAGGTGCAAAAAAATTAGAAATTGAAAAAGGTTTCTTTCTTAAGTATTTGACCTTGATATAAGGATTCAGGAGCATTTTTTGTTTGTCTTTACCTTAAAAAATGGCTCAGATATAGCAGTTTCAATTTCTATTGTGGGTGACATTTTGAAAAATCTGATTTTTTGCATGCGACAGCACTCCTATATATTAACCGATTCCGATGTGAGTGAGCATGTGCACAGCAATTACTAAGGTCTCGACCAAGTTCACTGCTTAGCCTCATCCACCATGTTGTCTTAAAATGACAGGCACTTTAAGAAATTGCCGAATTTGGCAGCCAAATATATGTTACTTTAAAGAAAAGCAGCTTGGATAAAGCTGACTAATTTCGCGAAATTCTCATTCATTATATTGATAAAAATTAGTATTGAATCTCCTATAGTCGGTTTCCATTAAATTGAGCTTCGTGTGTTTGAATGATATAATTTGGCTTTTTTTAAATAAAGATTATGAAAGCTACCTCTTCCTCCCGGCACTGGCCGGAAGGACTTTTTTCATCTTATTGTAACTAAAATATTGTTCTGCCTTTCGTGACTTAAACCCGCGTATTCTTATGGATGAATACTGAACTTTATCACATATACTTATTTTTACATTTTAAAAACATACGAACACTGATGTTCGTGTTCAGCAAAGAGGAAAAAAAAGAGAGAGAATATTTCCATAAACACAATGGAATCGGTGGGATTTGAACTCTGGACCCCCCGCCCCCATCCCCCATTTTGAAACTGAGGACGTTGCCTCTGCATTACTAATGCTTGATGACGTCGCCGCAATATTATCACTTATACTCTGTACCGTTTCTTGGGTGATTCTGCTTATACGAATCCGTCGCTAAATGGTTTTGAATTAGTTAAAAAATGCATTAACTACCTAATCCGTCGATTGTTTGATGCGAAAATTTATGCAGCTCTTACGATAATGGTCCATAACATATTCTCCAAATGGGAGTTCGATTGGAACTACCGTTTGTGTGTTATAGTGTTTACTCACACCAGGCTCTTATTATTGCATGGACAAATCGGGACTTTCCCCAGGGGCCCCGGACCTCAAAGGGCCCCTCAAAACCATATAAATTTATAAAATATTTACTTTTTTCCCAATTTCAACTCTGAATATTTACAAATACAAAATACAAATTTCATCGTTAAAAGATTCTACTAAACATTCTGGAAAACAAATTTCATTTTGATCTTACAGACCTCAATGCTTTCGGAAAGCTAACCTCAACCACTATTAAATAAGATATAATATTTTGATTTTAATAGATTCTATTAGTAATAAAATTAAATCATATCTAAATTTTAGTAATTGAAAATAACCAGTTCTAATTGTCATGAGATAAATTTCCTTCCGTATTCAAAGTTTTTTCAATTTAAGAGTTAAATATGAAAAACATACCCAAAATTGCCATCTTTATAGATTTATTGAAAGAACACTTTCTACTTGTGAAGTAGAATGTATTTGATTTGATATTATGTTATGTGTAGTACAATTTAAAAAGATGTAAAAGAAAGTAACTTGATTAACATATCATTTTCATGTTGGAGTATTTGACACTCTTCCATAAGATGAAGTTATTAAATTCATCTTAAAGTAATATAACAAGTTATTAAAGTTATATAAAACAATTTTGTTCTGTACTAAGAAAATAAAGAGTATTTTTATTACTTAAGGTACTTAATTTAGAATTGACGGAGCTAAGAATTTTCTTCTATTTGAAATCCAAGGGGCGAAAATATCATTTATACATTATACATGTGACTGACCATCAGTTCTATTTGAATAATATTGCAACGATTCGAATGGGGCCTCCTAATTTATCTTTGCCCAGGGCCGAAATTAGTCATGATCGGAGTCTGACTCATACGCACCCGCACACATACATACACAAATCGTGATTACAATACTTTCCTTACACTATGTCTCCGGAAAGTATAAAACTCTTATCTTTTATTGTTGAAAATAAAAAAATCCCTCAAACATGGACGTGGTTTCAAAATTAACCTTATCCAAAATTAAAAATATGGAGTTTTCTATAACAATCTATTCTATTGGTGAACGTGCATCGAAAAAACACTGCAATCTGAAAAAAAAAACTAATTTTATCGTGTATTTCTGGCATTGTAAAATTTTGGTTTACAATGAAAACCAATGGACGCAGTCAGAGGTTTTTCGCGGTTTCCCAAAATTTGTTTTTCTGAATAAGGTGAGTTTTGAAACTCACGTCCTCAAATATTTTCCTAATAGTAAAATCATATCAGTATAGAAAAATACCGCCATATCTATTATCATAATTCCAACTAATACTATTACTGCTAATATTATATCATAAATATTATTATGGACGGTTGGATTAGCTTATTTTTAAGTTTCCACATAAGATCAAACTTCCTTCAAAGTTGTAATCGATTTAAAATTGATCGGCTTTCTACTCTACTGATTTTATTACATAATACCACTTCTTGTAGGCAGAGCTGTAAGAATTCTTAACGACTTGACCAAAAGTTTTCACCTCGTACCTAAAGTATTACGACCGGTGCGGCCTAGATTCCAGTGCCTTAGTAGTTTTGTGCCTCACAGCCTGGAGCTTTTTAAAAACTTGCTTCGTAACTGAGATCGCATTAGCCGTGTCGCGTGACCAAAACATTGTTTTGTTTCTGTTCCTTATCCCTTGCTTTTCTTCAGTGTTTCGGTCGTGAACTTACAGGGAAAACAAAACGAGTGTGTTCTCAGTTTTTGTTTTGCAAATCGACGAGGTGTTTCTTTTGTTTTACATTACATAATTGTATAAAATATTACATTCTTTTTTTCATCTTATTGTAAGTAGAATATTGTTGTGTCTTTTGTGGCCTAAACCCGCGCATTTTGATGGATGAATGCTAGAACTTTATCAGATATACCTTTTTTTTAACATTTAACACACACATCTCTCTACATTATAATTAATATTTACATATTTATACATCGTGATCAAAAAATGGCTGTTACAAAGCCGTTGATAGTTCAATGGATTTCAAATGGAAACTGAGAATATTAGATGTTGCCACTTGAAAGGAAAGTTAATTATACAACGAAGATTTAAAACTGTGTAGATGTTCAAGAAGATACTTTTGAAGAATACAGGGTGTTTGTAAAAGAATGCCCCAGTTTCACAGATTAATTCAGACTATTTGCAACAAATCATACCTCAAATTGAAGGTAAACTAACCTAGTTTTTCTTACAAATGTTCAATAGGCGCACCTTTAGTTAGTACGGCACACATCCAACCTAAAGTCCAATTCTTCCCACACTTCGGTTAACAAGTCCGGAGTAATGGAAGAAATAGTCTGTTTAACCCTTTGTTTATCCCTTTGAGGGGCGGTTGGATATATTATATCCCACCTAATTTAAACAAGATTCGTACTAAAAACTTTTAACTAAATTTTATATTTTTAACTTTGGAGGCGAAATGTTGAAAAATTGCTTTTCCTTATTTTAAAATAAAATTTTTCGATTATTCCGATGAAAATTCAATATTACAGAGACATTATTGCTTGCCCCTCAAGGGGTTATAGGATTTTTCAGTTTGGAGAGAGTAAGTTTATGAGCAGGGGTGAAAATTATTCTGAAGTGATTCTTCAAACTGAAAAATCCTATTGAGTTATCCAATTCCTGGGGAATCGATAGTATAAATTGCCAATGTGGTCTTTCTTATATTGGACAAACTAAGAGCATTTTAAAGTTCCGAATTAAAGAGCACAAGCAATATATGTTCAGAAAGAAGAAGTTAACAAATATGCCATTGCTAAACATTTCTGGAAAAGGAATCACATTTCTGACTTTAGCGCCGCTAAAATTATCTCAAAACCCACTTCCATTCATGAACTTGACTTTCTTGAAGCATTCCATATTTATAAAAATCTTTAAAATTTTCATAATTGTGCTTTTGCTATTTCTCCGTTGCCAGATTGCTGGAAAAATTATATAAAAACCTCTTGTTCATTAAGTCCACTTGCATGTTTTCACATTACATTCAATAGGTAAATTCAATTAGCCAATAAACTTGATCTTTGAATCCCCTCATATGGCCCGTTTCCTAAAGATGTTATTGTGTCTGTGAAAAATTCACAAGTTTTTTGTTTATAGCATACAGAGTTTTCAACCAAATTTAACACAACTTTCCGAAAACTTGACAAAGAATAGTAGCAACAGTATACTGCAATTAAAACATGGATATATTGAATATTTGATGAGATATGGGCATTTTTATGAAATAATTTTTAACTGCGCATGCGTGGAAAATTTCAAAATTTTTATTTCATAATTTGGTAGCCAGCTATTCTGGGCAACTTCTATAAAAATTCCACTCAAATATCGAGAAAATTCACAAAGATATAGTGAGTTGCTCTCTAAAAATAGCTTTATTATAAGGGATTTTCCACAATTTTTCAATCAGCTCGCTATATCTTTCTGAGTTTTCACAACACTTGACTGGACTTTTTATAGAAGTTGAACGCTGCAAAGTTATGAAATAAAATTTTGAAATCTTCCACGCATTCGCAGTTAAAGATTATTTCATAAAAATACCCATATATCATCAAATATTCAATATATCCATGTTTTAATTGCAGTATACTATTGCTACTATTCTTTGTCAAGTTTTCGGAATGTTGTGTTAAATTTGGTTGAAAACTCTGTATGCTATAAACAAAAAACTTGTGAATTTTTCACAGACACAATAACATCTTCACGAATATGAGTGCTAAGCTTACACAAAAGCACACAAAAATTAAACAGGACCCAAATAGTCATTTAAGACAGCTACAAACCATTTCCAGCATTCTCTATTACATAGGTGATCGCAAATATTATTTTATTATTAAATTTATTATTAACCCCCCAATTGTTCTCCCGACTAAACCTTCACCGAGAAATACGAAATCAAACATGTTCTTTACATCCCAGAAGTTCAAGAACAATTCGCCAATAATTTTCGTAGCTATTCGACAAGCAGTGTACAATCGAAAGCATCCAGTCCCTGTACCTTATAATAAATTTAACTTATAAAAGTATGAATTATCAACTACATTAATTTTTGCATACAGCAAACCGCAATTGTTAAAACATCGATGTGTAAGTTTAGAACTCAATTGAATAATTTGTTTTGGAGATGCAGAGAAATTTTGCCTTTCCGTAATTTAAGGGGACCGTCTTTTTTTATCAAAAGAGCCAAAAAAAAAATCGCAGATTATTACCAGAAATACTTTGTAGGATTTTCTTTAATGTAACGTAAGTTTATCATAAATTTAAAATTCCTGTATAATTTTACTGGTGACTAAATGAGTGATTTTGGTACTCGAAATTTATGGAGAAACCGTTAAACACTTTTTTTAATAGCTGTACTGCTACTATTTGAAAAATCAACATTCGTGCATTTTTCATATGTAGACAATACCCAAAGCAACATTTATGAATACCATTTAAACAGTAGCTATTATTCGCAGTCTGTTGATACCTATGTCTTTTCTATGCTATCATTTGCAGGTGAATTAGTAGGGTTGTGATAATTTCTTTTCCCATATAATATAATATCTCTTATAAGGCCTCGTTGTTAGGTGGACATAGGCTTAGCCTGCACGAGCTACCGGACTCGCTCCAGTGCGACAACCTACTGAGCCAGTTTTTACTCAGTGGGGTACGTGGTAGAAAGGCGGAGTCTCGTCACCCCTGCAACGTGAATCAGCCTTGCATTTCGGCTCCAAAACTCCCCAGGTGACACTTGTCATTTTACAGCACTCAATTTATTTTGTTTCCCACCCTTCCAAATTGATTCTCAAATCGCTTCTAACGACAAGTCCACACCAGCAGTTAGTCATAAAAAAGTCCAGGTTCACCCCCCCCCCCCCCAGCATGGTTTGTGGGTGTGTTGGGAAGAAGACGAAAAACAAAGTTATATTAGTTTTTCGAGTTTACAAAGTTATATTAACCTGCACAACAGAACAAACAAACAAAGTCAAAGGCTCTGCAGAAAGGGCGGCCAGGGCGCCTGTCAATCCTGGTCATCGGTTTGGAGTAATCGTATATCGCCATGTACGCTAACACACCACAGCTAATGGCGCCTGGTGTATTTAATATCAGTCGTGGGTGCAAAGTCCTATAAGTTCCCTATGAATTATACCTCTGGAAGTGCCTAGTCACCTGATCAAGGTTCTAAATTACCAGACCAACTCAAGTAGCGAGAGCCGCCCTTCAGCTGCTCGGCATAATAAGTAGGTGTGGGATGCAGCGTAAAATTAAACAAGCAAATCAACTTTAAGTAACCGCCAAAACAGAACCAAAATAAAATAAAACAGAGCTACTATTAAGACGGCATAAGTACTTGTCCAGCGGACATGCCATGTCCATGCGCTTGTCCATCGCTATGTGGCGATCAGGCGATTTCGCCCCGTTTTCAGACACTCAAACTCGTAAAACTGAGTTATAGTCCGGTAGTTTGGGCACTGGTCAGCGGTTAGAAAGGTATGTATTGAGGAAAGAATAAAATAGAAAACTCTAACCTTAATATCAGTCATCTACAATAAGCTCATATTTAAGTTAAAAAGAACTTCTTAAAACACCATAAAAATTTGGTGTTTTAAGAAGTTCTTTTTAGATTATTATATCACACCAGCTTATTTAATTATTTAAAGAAGCTCATATTTGTTCAACTTGCTGGAACTTTTAGCTATTACATGAGTCGTTTTAGAAAACTGCGTAACGTTATATAGATTTGATGGAAGTTTAAGCATGCACGGGTAATATAGCGAAGTCTTCTACTTAGGCCTCAGAGTATTAGCCATTTTCATACTTGGTACTGAGCGATTGTGTTAAACCTTTTCAAGCCAGATACAACACAAACAAGTAAAAGTGACGTGAGTTCGTTAAATTTTTTGCGCCCTCTGAAAATCCAAGGTCTGCGCCCTTTTCCCTGGGCCAGTCCGACCCTGACATCAGCTGCTTGAGAATCGCCGGGTTAGCTGGATGCGAATAGCCCGTCGCTGCATGAACAGCCGATGTACAACAGAACTATGAAAAATCATAAAAAATCGCTATTACATCGCCCCCTTCTGGCGGATTGTTACCAAATTCTCGTGGGACTTGCTGACCATAGCCAAAAGCCTACACATGAAAGTTGTTTCAATTCTATTCATTCATTCTGTCTATTCATTATTTCATATACTTTTCGATGATACAATAATGAAAATGGCACAAAAATCGCTATTACAGCGCTATTACAATATTTCCAAACTCAATGATGACCTGTTAGCCATAGCCAAAAACATACACAAAAAATTTTGCTCAATTCTATGCGCGGACATAGGGACACACGGGCGGACGGACAGACAGACATTTTGTATAACATGTTTTTCGGGATTTCTGACCCACTAAAACATGTAAATCCGTCGAAAACCGGAAGTCGAAAAAAATTTCGATTACAATACTTTCTTCTTTAGAAAGAGCAAAGTAAAAATGTCAATTATTCAAATAAAGTTTTGAAATTTATTAAAAGCGATAAATTTCGTATTACCCTGATGCCAGGAGTTAATAGCCATACAAATCGCCAAAGATTTCATTATTTACAGCAAGCAGCCTTTTGATTCTGATTATTTCAATGTTTAAGTGCGCTATTAAATTTGCGTTTAATTTATTTTACTTGATTTGTTTATTTATTTATTGATGAAGTTTTAATTTCTTTATAAAATATTAGCCGGAAACAAATGCTGAACCAGGGTTCATTGATATATATCATAATAAATATCTCGTTATATATATCCGATATTTATTTTTTTAAATATCATGATTTTTGAATATTTTCGATATTTTCATATATCTCGATATATATATCCGATATTTATTTTTTAAATATCATGATTTTTGAATATTTTCGATATTTTCATATACTTGATATTTATTTCCAATATCAAGATGTTTGATATTTATTGTCAAAGTATCACTGTGCAAGGTAATTTTGATATTTTCAGTCAAAACAAGTGTAAATGAAATTTTCAACTGTAACTTTTATTGACAGCGTCATTCTGTAAATAAAGAACTTTTGTCTCTGGCAGTGATTTATTTATTCAAGAAGAAAAAAATATCTTTTCCAAGCTTTATGTTTGAAGCTTTTATTTCTAAATGTAGAACTAATAATTATGTGGGACATATTAAATTCAGAATAACCATTGAAAGATAAACTGTATAATTTAGATAATCCGTTATATATACAGCTTCATTAGAAAATAATCTTTTCTGATTTTGGTTTGGTTGAGTTCAAACTGTACAACATATTACGAAATAAAAAGTAAGACAAGCTTACATTTATGTTAAAATTCTTCAATTAAAAAAAACTATTTTGTACTTAAAATTTTGTTTTAAAATTTCCTGATTTTTTAATACTTGAAACTGAATCTTATAGTTTTTTCTTTTTTTAATAAGTGATGTATAAAGCAAATTTTATTTTTGTTTTTAATTAGTTGATCTTCAATTTTGTTCTAAGTGGGGGAAAAAAAAGAAGAAAAGAGAAATGCATTTTTAAAATATTGTTTGATTAAATTTTCATGTTAAGTGCAGTATCTTTTAGTTTCTAATTTATATTACGCTTGAAAATATTTATTGTCAGCTGTGAGTTGACATTTTTGAAAATATCGGATATTTTCTATATTTTCGAAAATATGATATTTATGAACCCTGTGCTGTTATTATATATACATATATATTATTTTAAGTGTAAACAAATTCATCTTTTGTAATCGGCTGAACGGAATAGAGTTTGATTCTTAAAAATAATTGAAAATGATTTTTAAAACTGTAAAAAATCAGTAAATTGAGATACAACTTTCAGACAAACTGCATTTGAAAGTTACAATTTTTTCCTTATTCGACTGTGTAAAAATTGAAATTGTTCGAGAGTTGGATCAAATTTGTAAAAGATCGAGTAATCATGTCGTTGCTGCCGTCAATATAACGTCATCCTTACTCATGGACATGTTTTTCCTTTATAATGATAGACAGTTCTCCCGATAATCTACAAGAAATTACACTTTTTCAATTTTTATACTATTCTTTGTAGACGATGCTGATGAATTTGATTTTTTTCTCTTTTTCCCCAGCAAGATCTTTGCAAAGAAAAAAAAAAGTATACTTGCATCTTTAAAATTAAATGAGCTATTATAGATTTCTCTGTCTTAGTTGTTTTGCACCTCACAGCCTGGGTTTTAAAATCTAACTTTGTAACTGCGATCCCATTAGCCGTGTCGCGTGACCAAAACATTGTTTTGTTTCTGTTCCTTACACTTAACTTTTCTTCAGCGTTTTGTATGGGAATTTACGATGAAAACTAAAACAAGCGTATTTCTAGTTTTTGTTTTGCAAATTGATGAGATAATCTTTTGTGTTTCGTTATAATACATTGTAGACTTTTACATAATTTTCTTTCGTCTTCTTATAACTGGTTTATTTAGTATATATATACATATAATAATTTTTTTTTCGCCTTTTTACCTTAGTTACTTTATTCCAAATTCTTATAATACATAACTTTTTCATCTGTCTTTTAATAATATCTTACATATCCTTTATATTTTAATCCCCTTGCCTTTAATTCAGCGCATTCTTTTATTCCTTAATCACAAAATTTTAATCTGTTAATAGCTACAATTCTTTGTAAAAATCCACTAATTTATTTTATTCTTTCATATTTTGAGACATTAAATTCTTATTTCTATCGAAGTTTTATTAATATCATTTTATCTTTATTGAAATATTATTCGATTTCCCTTGGGTCACTGCGAGAGCTTTGCACGCTAGTGTGTTTTCCTTTTAAAGCTTCCGCAGTTAGGTAAAGAGTCCCGTACCTACGTCACTCTCCTCGCCTCTTTCCTGAGTTTTCGTCCTATCGCTTGCGCGGCCGCTCCTCTCGTTCCTTCCCTCTTACTCTGGGTTGTCTGGTGCCGTGTATCGTTCCGCGTGCTTTTTGATACTTATACGCTTGCATTGACTTGAGAGAGCAGATTTGTACGGTTTTTGTCTTGTTTTCAAACCCTATGTCACTTGGAGAGTTGTCTTTCGTCCAGTCGCAATGTAGCATCTAATCAATTAACATCTTCTACGTCTATTTTTAAAACGTGACACAACCCGAATATAGGTAACTGAAGCATTGGTGGAATTGTGATCCTCTACATGTCATCTAATAAACTCTTTGATGAATAGTACGGCTTCTTTTATTATTTACGGGAAAACATCCAAGGATTTACGCCCTGGCCTTCCACGCTGACCATGATTACGACTGCAACATTTTATTCTTGGGTTGGTGGTAATGACGGGTGTATTTTCACTGCTAATTTTCGACATGTGTTAACCTACAACTGAAAAGTGCTTCATGTACGGGGTATTTCTAAATGAATATCGATGTTTTAACGCTTGGTAGTATTTATTACATAAAACTTAAAATTATAATTAATACATAAAATGAAAGAGCAACTCAAACAATTTTACCCACAAGCTTACAAGTGTTCAATGTGAGCATCATTCGTCCCACGGCACACATCAAGTCGATAGCTCAGTTCTTCCCAAACGTTGATTAGCAAATAAGTTCTGTTCAGACGCTCACCCGATCTGACGCCATGTGATTTCTACCTGTGGGGTTCATAAACGATCGTGTGTATGTGCCTCCACTACCAGCTGACCATTGCAGCTGTTGCAACAATGACCCCACAAACACTAATCAACGTTTACGAAGAACTGAGCTATCAGCTTGATGTGTGCCGTGTGACGAAAGCTGCTCACATTGAACACTTGTAAGCTTGTAGGTAAAACTGTTTGAGTTGCTCTTTCATTTTATGTATTAATTATAATTTTAAGTTTTATGTAATAAATACTACCAAGCGTTAAAACCCCGACATTCATTTAGAATACCCCGTATATATATACAGGGTGTTGCCAAATTTTGAAGACAAACTCAGAGGGGTGATAGTAGACATCAAGAGAATGAAAAATTACTATAGAACATGGAGTCGCAAACCAGGGTGTTCTGTCCAAACCCAACTTTGTTTGACGGTCATAACTTTGAGAAAACTGAAGTATATTATAGTGAAGCTTCTAATAGACATGCTCACCTTTGTTTTAAATATTATAACACCAAACATGAGTGCTAGAAATTTCAATTATACTCGCCAGCAGTATGCACTTGACGCTCCACATTTTAGACTGCGATTATGAGTTCGTACAGTATCATCGATTGCGTGAGCACCCTGTTTTTAGGGTTTCGTTCATCTGACGAAGCCCTATTCGTCTCACTCCTTTGTCTGTCTGTCTGTCTGTCTATCTGTCACAGAGCCTGTTCTCAGAAACTATATATGTTGGAGACTTGAAATTTTGGATTCTTATAGCTCACTCACATCAAACGGCAAATCATAAAATTTTGAAAAAGTCTTATATTTACCTCTCCGGGCCCTAACTTCTGTATTTTTAGCAATTTTTCTAACCTCCACTATTTTCACCCGGTGTGCACTTTTCTAACTTTTGCCGACACTCCTTTAACCACTCTGGCCCCACCAGTGGCTGAGAGGTTCTGCTCTCGAAGCTGGTAGACGGGAGGTGCTGGGTTTGAACCCAATCGCGCCCGTCGGCCTAATCGCTCGGAGTTTTCGTGGTTTTCTTCGAACCGTGGATTTCCATGCTTTAATACGGATTAGGTTCCCTTAGAAAGACCTCCACGGAAGGCACTCCCCTAGGGCCTATATCCCTCGTGTAGATAATTGGCCGTCAAAAATCAACCCAACCCTTTGACCACACTTTCATATTATGAACCATACCCGTTCATATTTTAGTTCCAATTTTTACCGCCAGGCGGCGGCTACCAATCTCAGGTGCTATGGGCCCGATCCCCTGGACTAATAAATCTACGGATAGTTTGTAAAACGGAGTTTCGTTCGGATAGAGGTTTGTTTAGAATAGATTGCACCCCCTGGTTGCGAAATGTGGAACTAACAGATTTTGCAAAAGGATAAAGTGCTTTGAAAGGAATATTAAACGAAACCCTCTGTGCGATTTGTGATCACACTTACCCACTGGTTTCCATATTTTTTTGTGATGTTATCACATTTCATACAGAACAAAGTACATATTGTTACATTTTTATTGCAATATTTTAATTTTTCGGGAAATTATGACCGTCAAGCCGACTTCAGTTAGGGTGCAACATCCCGTATTTGTGACTAAATATGTAGTTTGCGATCCCATATGTTATATGCCAATTTTTCATCAAACTTGATGCCTTCTATCACCCAACAAACGTCGAGGCATATTTCTACAACATTGGCAACAGATATCTGTCACAAAGTTTATTATTTGAAAATAGTGGCGTTTATATTTTCTGGTAATATTTCTTCCGAGACAAACGTTCAAACCTACTAATAATATTAACCCATTGACGCAACAATAAAAATAAATGTGCATGCTTAAATTTTCCATCAAGCTACCACTATTTTTGAACTAAAAAATTGCTTTGCTTAATGATACAAACTTAGACCATTAAATAAAGCGAAGATTATCTTTCAAAATTTGTGGTGGCAAATGTTTTTCAGCAAAAATGTTGAAGATTCCTATCTTACAGTTTTGGCGGTTAATGGGTTAACTTTGTTATATTGCTTTGTTATATTACTTATGCTATCTTACTATTTTAATTGCACCTTTTGTTTTACTATTTTGTAAGTGTCCTGGAGATCGTGCCTAAGATCGCAAGCATGAATTGCGGGCTGTGGGAGTAAAAGATTGAGTATAACTGATTTAAAGGGTACCGGACCCCTTAAATAAACATAATTTGAACAGCCAGAAAAATTATTTAACAAAATAATTTCTGCTTCCACGTCATTTTTAATTACTTTTCATTATTCAACTGCAGCTTTTGCCCGCGCCAAAGCTCACGTAGAATGCAAATTTTGCAATTCGAAATACAAATTTTACAGTGTTATTAAAAAAAAAAAATTGTAGTTGCAAGTTTCCAGAATTAAATACCATTTTAAAAGCTTGTAATTGTGCACAATTTAGTTTTAACAGTTTAAATATGTGCTAATGTTTGTTTTTATTATGAAAAAACTTTTAAATTCAGATCATATGAAAATAAAAATCGTTGAAATTAAAAAAAAATATCGGGCCTCCCACTCGGTCCGCTTTTTGAACACCACTCTTATTTAACACTAGAATTGCCGTAGCGGTCATTGTGACCGCTACCAAATGAAAATATTTTGATTATCACCAGAAATTTCTTTCTAAAATAAGTTTAAAATGTACCTCGGAGAAATAAGTTAAATAAATATGTTAAGTAGTTTCAATTAAAATTTCCGGTGTAAAATATTTTTATAACACTTCAGTGAAATTTCCGGCGGTTCTAGTGTTAAAGAAATTATTCGTTATAAATTTTATCGAAACATACCAGGAAGCGCGTTTTTCTCGCAATAGTTGTAGAAACCTACCACGAATTTCTTTCTAAAAAAATTACCGGGTTACAAAAACTGAATCAGTTGGAGCCCTGATCTTTATTATTTTTATTTTTCGAAAATATCACTTTTCCAGATTAAAATTGTTTATAGTATTCTAATTTGCTTCATTCTTTGCTAAATAATTTATGTGTGTACTATTTCTTGCAGAATTCGAATTGGGGTTGACCCAGCGAAGTAGTAGTAGCTGTTCCAGAGACCGTATGCGACAATGTTCAGAAATGTTACTTCGAAATACCCAGAGGCGGATCGTCGACTTGAGCAGATCGGAAATGTCCTCTCAATGCATGTATGTATATAGCACTTTGGTTTAAATTTAAAATTTAAGGATGGGCTGTTTAAATATCGACCAGAAAGCATCTCTTCTTATAAGATGATATTGATCTTAACCCTTTGTATTACTGCGTTGCATATACCGACCCAAAATCATTATTACAGACCCAAAAATCATTATTATTTATACAAGGGGCAAGAAAAGTGTGGGGGGGGGGAGGTGCATAACATGAATAAGTGGTCACAGGCCTTTCCAACACTATGTAACATGAGGGGTGTCAGCAAAATTTAGAAAAATGCCCCGGTGGCAAAGTGGGGAAAGGGGCACGGTAGGTGCTTAATATGGATAAGTGGTCACAGGATTTTCTAATAATATATCACATGAGGAGTGTCGGTAAAAATTAGGAAAGTGCTCCCTCCAGAGGACCAACTACCGCACTCCCCGGAATACAACCCCACTTGAAATTTCCTATATTATAAATAACATTTACCGGATGTCTCCGTAAAAGAATCCGATCTAAAATGATGAAAATACAAAAAAGTTTGAAAACTACCCCACACAGTGGGGGGGGGGGGATTGAGGATGGGGTACAAAAGTCTCATAATATGAAAGAGTTATCCGAGATCTTTTCGATGATATATCACATGATGGGTTCAAAAAAAGTTTGAAAATTACCCCCTCCCCCCCGTGGGTCCACTCTTTAGCCCCGGAATGTACTCAGCCCCCAATTTTCAAAATCGCTTTTTTATGTTTAATAAATAATATTTACCGGAAGACTCCATAAAAAAAATCCACATCTAGAATTATATTTATTATAGAAATCGCTACGGTTTTTAAAAATTTCGTCCCCTCCCCACCCCAAAATTCAATTTCGAGGGAAGAAAGGTTCATAATATGAAAGAATGGTCAAAGGGCTTATCGATTATATGCCACAAAAAAGTTTCGGTAATTTTTTTTAAATTGCACCCCGCACGACTCCACTCTCACGTCCTCCTCCCTCGAAATTACCCGACCCACCTTCCTCTTTGAAATTTTTATATTTAATAAATAATTTTTATCGTAGGGCTCCAGGTATGTGACATCTTGGTAGGGCTAAAATAAGAGAAACTTTGAAAATTAGGGCTTCATTTCACAATTCATTGCCATGCCTATTTCTCTATCTCGTATCTTGGTACTTCTCGGTAAATCTTCTCACATCTCTTCTCTGCCGATGACGAGAAATTGACTTCTCGTTCTCGGCCAACATATGAAATGTTGAAAAGCGCGAGAGAAATCATCGAGAAGCTTCTCATCCGGAATTGTCGAAAAGCGCGAGAGAAACCATCGAGAAGCTTCTCATCGGGAAATGTTGAAAAGCGCGAGAGAAACCATCGAGAAGCTTCTCATCGGGAAGTGTCGAGATGCCAGAAAAATCATCGAGATGAGATTTGCGGAAATACAAGATAGAAATGAAGCTTTCAGAGTCAAACTAACCGAATTTCTGGTTTTAGTCATAATTTCTCAAAGGAGTCCATCTGCTTATCCAATCTCTTTTTAAAGCTCACAGGCTATCAAAGCCTGAGAGCTAATGTGCCCGCCGGTTCTGTATGTATGTATGTACGTACGTGTCTACGTAAAGCGATAACTCTTGATAGAAATGTCAGATTTGCTTCACAAATTTATTTTCTATGTTCATTCTGATAAGGCGCTTCCCTGATTAATTTTGGGGGTTCATTGGTTAAGGATAAAGGGGGAAAGGGGTCTGCACCCCCACCCACCCTTAATTTAGATAAGTGGATTTTTCATGCATAATTATTCGATTTGCTCCAAATTTGGTATACCGGTTTATATGTTAAGGAGCTTCCCTGATTAAATTTGGAGGTTCATTAGTTAAGTATAAAGGGGCGAAAGGAGGGGGCAGACCCCTCCTCTTAATTTAGATAAATGAGTTTTCCCGTGCAGAATTATTCGATTTCACCAAATTTGATATACCGGTTTATTATGTTATGAAGCTACCTTGATTAGATTAGGATGTTTATGGGTTAAGTATAAAGGGGGGGCGGGGACTACTCTCCCCCTTAATTTAGAGAAATGGGTTTTTCATGCAGAATTATTCAGTTTGCTTCAAATTTGATATACCGATTTATTCCGATATGGCGCTTCCTTCATTAGATTTGGGGGTTCATTGGTTTAGTATAAAAGGGGGCAACTCCCCTCCCCTTAATTTAGATAAATAGATTTTCATGCAGAATTATCCAATTTACTTTTAATTTTTTTTTCTATGTTCATTCTGATAAGGAGCTTTCCCGATTAGATTTGTAGGTTCATTAGTTAAGTATAAAGAGGTTAATGGGGGGGGGTTATCCCCCTTAATTTAGCAATATGGTTTTTTTCATGCAGAATTATCTGATTTGCTTCAACTTTGGTATACTGGTTTATTATGTTAAGGAGCTTTCCTGATTAGATTTGGAGGTTCATTGGTTAAGTATAAAGGGAAGAAACGGGGGATAATCCACTTCATTAATTTTTTGAGAGGCATTATTCTTTTAAATAAGAGTATAATATGCAATTAGTGTGAATAGCCTGTGTGCTCAATGCCGTCAGTTTAAATGGGCACTTTTCTTTTTATTGTTATTAACCGATATGGGTTATGCGGTATAGTGGTTTACGTAATCAATTCTTTATAGTCCTAGTTTCAAACTTTACTGTTGAATTTAGTGTCATTTTGCCCCGAATTTCCAATGTTTCTCTTATTTTATCTCTGCCAAGGTACTGGTCTGCCAAATACCTGGATCCCTCAAATAAATATTATTTATTAAATATAAAAATTTCAAAGAGGAAGGTGAGTGAATTCCGGGGGGGGGGGGCGAGAGTGGACAGAGGGGAGGGGGTTAATTTTCAAACTTTTACCGAACCTCTCCTGTGACATATCATTGGAAAGTCCTTTGACCACTCTTTCATATTATGAACCTTTCTCCTCCTGAAGTTGAATTCCGGGAGGGTGGTGGGAGAGGAGGGGGTGAATGTTTTTTAATTGTAGCGATTTCTGCAATAAATGTCATTTTAGATGAAGTTTTTTGTTGGAGCCCTCCGGTAAATATTATTAATTAAATATAAAAATTTAAAAGTGTGGGCTGCGTGATCATATGACTTTTCCAGTCTTGTGGCTCCATTATAGCCTCCCTTTGGTTTGTTGTTTTTTTATTCCATCTGTTTTCAGTTACTTTATATTTAATAAAATCTGCCTTATAAATATGTAAAAACAATGATTCTAATAATCGATTCTAGAACATCTCGATTGTAGATTCCTGAAAGTAATCAATGACTGTATCGATTGTGTTTTTTACGATGACGATTTTTTTCGATTGGTAAATTTTCGAGAATCGCCCATCACTAGCCGATAGTACCCGTCAAAAGATCCTTAAAACTGAAAATTGGTGAATCTTTATTCAACTTTGCTTAAAAGGCGCGCAGTCAACATGAGTGAAAAAGTTTCCTAATGTTTCTGGCATCTAGAAATTGTGGCTATAGAAAAAATAGTTCTATGTCACCCTTATAAATTCTAGTTCCCTTTGCTAGAGTGTTCTAGAGTCTCCTACTAGAATTCAAGAGCGTTTTCCTATATTCTCGTGGTCAAACTTATTTAAAAATCTCTGCAAATAGATGCGAACACAAGAGGTTAGTTTTAGGAACTATAATTCTAGTTTATGAAACCATTCCGGAAATCAAGCGACAATTTCTCGCTACTGAAACGATTCGTTATCGTTTCGTTACCTAGAAAACAAGAGACTAGAAATTCTAGATGATTTCGGCTATTCAGCTTAGTTGTTTACCATATTCGCATAGCTCGGAAATCTATATTTCTAGTTTAGGGTTTCAGAAAATGACTACCCATTCATTCTAGGTGAAGGCGGTACTTTTTTTCCCCCTCAGTGTAATCTGGGCCCTGGGATCGAATCAGGGTCATTGACATTACTCGCAAATGCTTTACCACTGAGTTACCTGGACGACACCAAGGCTAGTACTTCTCACTCTTATCTATTGGCAAGACAACAACAGCAACACACAATGGAATATTTTTCGTGAGACACCGATTCTGGGAAAACGAAATGCGAAACGAAAAAGAATCTGATGAAGTTGAATAAACACAGAAAAAAATAAGACCTAACACGCGTGGAAAAATACCCGAATTGGGTAGAAAGATTCATAGATATGAGTTTACCCAGTTTGGGTTCGTATGCCTGTTTTGGGTACCACCGTGTGTTTATTTTGGTCACTGTTAAATACCCATTTTGTGTATGTTTATATATTTATCCAAAATGGGTATTTAACACAGTGCCCAAAATGAATACACAGTGGTAACCAAAACAGGTATATGCATCCAAATTGGGTAACCTTATATTTAATAATCTTTCTACCCAAATAGGGTATTTTTCAACCCGTTTTAGGTCTCATTTTTTTCTGTGAAGATTCAGCAATTTTCAATTACTAATTAAAAGCATGAGAAATTATTTACAAAAAAAAAAAAAAAAAAAAAGAGAGAGAGAGGGGGGGGGGATTATGTATATAGATTTATCATTAAAATGTCAGAATTTTCTTCAGAATATTTATTAGCAATAAAAAGAAATAAAAACCTCTCCTTATATAACCGGGATGTGGGCCCTCTGCATATTAACTGTCTTTACATGGATACAGACGCTATCTTTTGTTATAACTTGAACAAGAAAATGTTTGTTTTGTCAAGTATAATCGAGAGACAACGTAATAAGCAGCATAAAAAAAGAAATGACTGTTCAAAAATATGAAACCTGGACTTCAAATCTTGTCGGAACTACTTTTGTAAGATTCATTTTGTTGTTCATAACTTTTGTTATTGTTTTTTACAATTTAACAATATGTTTTATTTTGATAAAATATAAATAAATAAACGCAAAAAGAAGGAATAGCCTAAATTTATTAATAATAGTCTAAATTTATTACTTCCTAATTTATGATCAAACTTCAGTCAATTCTCGTCATATCTAATCTTTCAGTTCCATTTAACAACTTTCGCGTAACAATGCTTAATCTTAAAAGCATAAACGAATAGCCTAAAAGTAAGTTAACCTTCAGACTACCAAAAAAAAGTATATGCAAGAACTACCATTCGGGTCCATTGGACCCATATGTAAAATATATAGGATTTCAAAATATACAAAACACCCATTTATCTACAATGAATATATTTGTTATTAATGCACCTTATACAATATATAAAAGTGATATATATAGTAATAGAGTAAGAAAGTAACACATACAGTAAGAAAGTAATATATATAGTATATTATAATGACTACAAAACGTTTTTCATCATAATAAAATTATTCTGTACATGAAGTACAAATAACGACGGAATGTTCTCCGCAAACATTTTTCGTACACTTCTTGCATAATGTTCGTGTTTTTCGATCTTTTTTAGAGGGACAAATATGACATCTTGATTTTTTTCGTGGCGGTTCAAAACTATTTGCGTAAAGTTGTTCTGAAGTAGATGTTGAGACGGCGATACCTCCTTCACCTACTAATTCTTCTGCAAGTTGAATAATGAAATTCCGCCTTTTTTTCATTTTCGGATCACATTCAGCATTCAGTGACAACCATATTATGTATGCATTCATCGCACTTATATCGATCATATTATAAAATACAATCAAAGGCCACCGACGTGTCATGCGTTTCACACTATATGCTCTTACCATTTTGTCCATCGTATCTACTCCGCCTTTGGTTTTATTATAATCTAGGATTATTTGTGGCTTTTTTTCTAAGCTGTTGTCAATATCATAAGTGTTATGCATTGTGCTTAGCAAAGTAACAATTCTACCTTTTCTGGGACAGTAAGAGATGATGGTCGCCTTCTCTTGAAACCCAAATAAAGTAGAATATACAGAACGATGTTTTGGATTTGTGAACACAGCGGGTAATTCAGGTTTATTTTTTCGAATTGTTCCAATAAGAGATAATTTTTTTGAAGTAAGATGTGTTGCTAATGCATATGACGTAAAAAAGTTATCACATGTAATATTACGACCAGAATTTTCAATTTCCTTCGTCAATCTTTTAACTACATTTTCTCCCTGATGAGATTCTCTTACTTCATTTTTGCCTGTATATAGTTCCAGTTTCCAAGCATACGATGTTACGCTGTCACAAATAACCCAGAACTTCAATCCATACTTTCCAGGTTTAGATGGCATATACTGACGGAAAGGACATTTTCCACGAAAAGAAACTAATTGCTCATCGACAGTCATAGACCAATTAGGAATATAAGGGTCTTGTAAATAGCTATTCCACAATTCAAAGCATTCTCTTATTGGCTGTAATTTATCAGTTGATCTTCTCTTACGCCTCTCAGCAGCATCATCAAATCTTATGACACGTAATATACTTGTGAATCTATTGCGACTCATAATGTCCCGAAATATTTGTCTTTCATTTTTTATGCTCCAAAGTTCGCTTACTGTTTCATTTTTCGATTTATATACTCCAATAAGTAATAAAAGTCCGATGAATTTTTTAAGTTCTATAATATCTATAGGTTTCCACTCTTTGTCGAATACTCTATTGCCTTCCGCGTTTGTCCATTTTACTATAATTTCCAAAAGTCTTTTTCGGAAATAGATAAGAAATGAGGATGATATGGAATCCACTTCACGATTTGCAAATCTTGAAGGTCCAGATTTTTCACGTAAAATATTGATTTCAGTACGTCTTCCTTGTGGTCTGGCAACTTCATTCTTATACCAGATCTGTGAATTATTTTTGGAAACAAAAGTAGAATTTGAAGTACTTGTGGTTGCTACATTTACTTCATTGGAATCATTATCAGATTCTGAGTAGGAATCAGAAATTTCATTATGTATTTCAACATAATCTACTTCACCTTCATCAGACGACAGATTTTCATCATCGGTGTCGAATTCTATATCGTCCGGATTTTCCATAATTTTTTGAATTTCCTCTTGAGTCAATACTTTTTTTCTGTTCATCTTCAATTCAGTTTTTAACAAAAAATAAGTTAGGAAATAAGAAAATGATGAATATTTGTAAAATAACAAAGCGCGTACAAACTACACTTATTACTTGTCTTCAAATATCAAGTCCTATTTTCAATGAAAAGACTCAAAAACATCAATAGACACCATTTGCTCACTAACTGTGTCTGTTGATAAATGACTCTCTGAACCAGAAGTAACCTTTTATATATAGAGCACGAAGTTTACTAGATCAGTCTAGAATGTTCTCAAAACTTCATTATAAAGTCGCCAAATTTGGCGAGATTGGCGCTAAAAATCCATCGCCAAATGGGCGATAAACAGCCAATTATGGTAACCCTGTTCCTCCTCATGATTTATGGCAACCCTAGAAAAAGAAAGCAACAGTATATTACGTTTGTTTTAATGTTGGGTCCAATGGACCCGCGTGGTAAACAATGAAACAAATTAAAAATAGGTAAAAAATTTCGAACAAAATTTTAATCGCAATTGCATATACATAGAGGAGACAATTGCAGGAAAAGTCATGTAATCGCGAAACTTTGAATGCTATTTTTCATGAGAAAAATTTACATTAAATATTGCTGTCGGGTCCAATGGACCCGTCTGGTAGACGGAAGGTTAATAATGAATGTCTTTAAAGTGGAAGAAACTAGTTTGTAAACTCTAAAGTTTTCTACTGCATCAACAAGATGGAGACACAAAGAAAATAGGCAAATAAAAAAGTAAACAAAACAATACAACACAAATATACGCTTCAGATTGAATCAGTTTTAACAAAAAAAAAATTGTGACCTTATGCTTATCTTTTATATTCTGTATTTTCACGAAATGGTTCGGCATTTTACTTGTATATTTTTTCTGCTAACAATCTTTTAATAACGTGCATCTAAGAAGAAAACATTGCTTATTTTTAAAAAAGCGTGAATGTTTTCCGAAGACAGGCGCACGACAAACGTGAAACGGAAAACATGAATGCTTCAAAATAACTTCCCTTCGCCTATATTTTACATTTAAACTACAATTATTTCATCACATAAAAATGTTAAAAATTCATTTGTAAGTTTTCGGTGAGACATTTTTCGGTACTGAAGTTTTCTTTTGAATTTTGAGTATTGTTGTCATAGCTGATATCACTAACCCACAACAAATGTGACACATCTACAAAAAATAATTTTGCATATTATTCCACTAACAGGTCTGATTTTAGTGCGTCTTGCTACGCTGGAAAACTGTCCTAAGTGTAGTTTTTTCGGAAAGCCGCTATGCTATGTATCACTTTGCCACCACAGAAAGTAGGGTAAAAGGTTGGGGGAAAGGGTAAATTGACTCAATCCCTCCTGTCTCTTCTACGTCTTGATTTTTAAGGCCCTTTACGCTCTCATGTGCACTTTTATATCTGCATTCAGAGATGAGTGGTATAGTTTTATACTACAGTAAAAACATGCGAATCTTCTTCTGTGAAAAGTAGATATTTTTCTTGCGGGTGAGCGATATAATATCGTAAAACTTTAAATAATCGAAAATGAGAGTGAACAGTTTCAGAGTTGTATTATTCCCCTAACACGTCTGACTTTAGTGCATCTTGCTGCAGGAAAAGTGACAAAAGTATAGAATGCTTCAAAACACTCCGTCGCCTAGATTTCATATTAAAATTACAATTATTTCGCTCTTTCTTTATCACATAAAAATGTTGAAAATTTATTTTAAAAGCTTTTAATAGGATACTTTTTAGTATGCTTTATTTTTTTTAATTTTGAATACTGTTGTCATATTTTTTTTTTATTTTGAGTAATGCTGTCCTGGCTTATATCGCTCACCCACAAGAAAAGTGACACAACTCCGAAAAATTCATTTTGCGTATTATTCCACTAACAGGTCACTTGCTACAGGAAATGTGTCATAAGTGTAATTCTGAAGATCCCTCGATTACGCTGTGTGTCACTTTGCCACTAGAGAAAAGAAGGGCGAAGGGTTGGGGAGGGGATAAATTTACTCAATCCTCCCATCTGTTCAACGTCTTGATTCTTAAAGGGCTACTTTATTCACGTGAAAACACCCGTTCGCTGATGTTAATCCTATGGAAGAATTTTTTTTAAAGATATCTCGTTTGCATTTCAATATTTTTAAATATATATATACATATATTTTAGCATTGAATAGCTGAGGTCGATCTCTACAAAGACCGATGCTTACTTTTTCGATTTTATTTATTTATTTATTTATTTATTTGCAGTTTTTTTTTTAAATGAAGATACTTTTACTTTCAAAACCGGTTCCGAAAGTAAAAGTATCCGAATTTTAAAAAAATTGTAAACAAAATCGCAAAAGTAAAAAAACGATCTTTGTAGAGTTTGACCTCAGCTATTCAATGCAAAAAAAAATATTTAAAATAATTGGAATGCAAACGAGATATCTTTAAAAATTTCTTGATTAACATTACCGAGCGGGTCTTTTCGCATGAGTGAAGTAGGGGTTGGTCAGTCAACTCTCGAATTCCCCTCTCTTATGTAAGCAATATGTGGAACATTTGGCGAGTAATCGTTTCTAAGTGTTTTAAAAAGTTATCTACAGTCGTGAAAAAAAAAAAAAAAAAAAAAGTAAATACCCCCTACTAACTCTTAAACAAATTATCGTAGAAGAAAGTTACTGGTACCGAGCGATTGGAAATAGTGTGTATATGATGTAAGTAAATGATGTATATAAAATTTTCTTAGGAGACCATCTACATATTAAAACGAACCCAAGCTTAATTTTTTTTTCAATGGCAATACCCAATTTTAACAAGATATTTCGAATCTTCGGTTCAAACTATGCCTAGACACCGAATTTCATTTGAATGATAAGTTTTTGAATTATAAACATTCAAAATTTAGTGCTTCTGGTGTTAAAATACATTTTCATATTTTTAATAATATCTCCTAAAATTATACTCCTAATGTGCTAATTTTTTGTGTAGCAATAATGCTAAAGTACCCAAACATAAATACGTTAAAATTTGCAATTTTTATAATTTTATGATTTGAATTATGAAATTAATATTCGAAAAAATTATGAATTGCAACCTACAATTTTTTGATAGATTTAGATTTATTAAATCCTGATTTATGGAAATCCAAAATTTCACATTTTTCTTCCAAGTAGTTTTCAAATTATTCTTAAAAAAACGGCAAAATGATGGTGTAAGGGACCGTCTATGATAGAAGTGGCTAGATATTTTGAAATTTCTTATGCTATCCTGTAATCTAGCAGTCTTCAATGACCGCTTGAGTGGCGTTTAAGATGTCTTGATCAAGAAGGGGGCTCTCTCGGTCATCAATCGAGTGCCGAACATCAATTTGGATACAGCCCCTAAAATACGCTCGTTTTAAAATAATTTTTCGGAAACTTATTGTACGAATTGCATAAAAATTTGTTTTTAGGCTAATTGAAGGCTGTAGAGTTCATTTATGCTGTCAGAATTGTATACTGCTATTGAAAGAAATAGTTATTGTTCGTTTTAATATGTAGAGGACCCCTAAGCAAATTTTATATACATCATTTAAAAGTAGACTTTATTACCAATTGTGTGGTACCAGTAACTTTCTTCTACGATAATTTTTTGCAGAGTTAGTAAGGGGTGTTTACTTTTTTTTTTCCACGACTGTACAGTCCAAGAACTAAGAACAACTTATTTTTTAGAGCACTCTGATTGGTGGAATCCGAACTGATATTAAGGAATCTTACGACGATTGAAAGATCCAGTTAAGATTTATAAATGATAATAAATTTTTAGCTCCTTTTTAGCTCATGACTTATACATTTTAATTTAAAAAATGGATTGGTAAGTATTTCCCTCCCAAAACGCAACAGATCTTATAAAATATAAATGTAACACAACGAGATGCTATGCAGCATAATACATAATAAAATTGCAAATTACGCTGCGATTTTTACATTTTTTATGGTGTATTAAAGTAATTATTTTCACAGTTCCATCGATAGCTTCTTCAAACGTGGCATATGTCGCAAACTACCCCAATAAAAATCCTCTTTCCAAATAAAATAATAGTAGTAGTTCTTTTATTGCAGCAGACACTGATGTTTAAACTTTCTTGCAAAAGTTTCGTCTTGAATTGAGGTCAGTCCGTGATTAATGGAATATTTGAACAGATTTCTTTGCCCATTGCTCAGATATCTCTTTAATATAGTGCAGGTGCAGACTTCCGTGTGTTCTGTTCTATATTTATCGAATAAGATCATATTTTGTCTTCTAAGTGAGAGCTTGAATATTAGTCATTGAGTTTTTAATGTTTTTCAATACAGGTACACTATCGGACAATATTAAATTGGCTTTCTTAAAAGTATATTTGTATGTAATACTTTCAAATTGTCTATTTCTTAAGGTAGGGAAGAAATTTTATATTATTAACGTTTCACACAAATTTAGCCATGAGGAAAAAAAGAAGATACCCAATGGCACTGATGTTGCCACAAATCATCGTATAAAAATGCTACTTGCATCAACCGATTAGTAATAACGTCCACTGTTAAACAAGAGCTTAGTAGAGGGTACACAATGGTATATGCTGTATACACTCTGTATTTTTTTAAAGAAGTTCCATATAACCTATGTTCTTCAAATAAAGCTATAGCGTACACTGAAAAAAAATTCTGCCACTGGAATTTAGAAAATAAATTGTGGCTCTAGAAAAAATACTTCCATGTCATCCTTATAAATTCTAGTTTCCTTTGCGACTTTCCCTATTAAAATTCAAGGGCGTTTTCCTATATTATCGTAGTCAAACTTATTTAGAAATCTCTGCAAATAAATGCCGCTAAGATTTTATATATTCCCGCGGCCGCAATCTTGGATTTCTCGGCGATGTTTTGTTGGCGTTTATCGATAAGGCAATCCCGACAAGTGACGTGTTCTGGCAACCCCGTTAATCCTAACATGCGCATAAATCTGCTTGGCGACATTTACTTGGGGGAAAAGGGGTTTTCACGCCAAGAAAAAATCCAAGATGGCGGCCGCGGGAATATATAACATCTGTTCCATAAATGCGAACACAAGAAGTGAGTTTTAGTAACTGTAATTCCAGTATATGAATTAATTCTAGAAATCAAGTGATAATTTCTCGCAATTCAAACTATTTATAATATAATGTATCATTTCATCACCTAGAAAACTATAGACTAGAAATTCTCGATCATTTCGTCTATTCAGTTTATTTGTTTACCTTGTTCGCATAACTCGGAAATCTATATTTCTAGTTTAGGGACTTGGGAAATGAGTACCTATTCGTTCTTATGAAGGCGGTATATTTTTTTCTTTCAATGATAAGTGTAGAGATAAGTCCGGACCCTTTCTTCGGAGCCCGAACCCGACGAGCCCGCTACAACCAGGAAAATTTTGTGTCAGAGTCCAAGCCCGATATCGAAATCATGAAGTAGAAAATTGCTAATAACATTTTTTTTTTTTTAATTCAAGATTTATTTTCTCATTAGAGGGCACAGGACCCTTGAGTTTGTCGAAACACTCAAAAACATCGCCTTTTTCAAAATGCCCAAACACAAATAATATGCAATTAAGATCTTTTTTTTTTTTCTTTCTGACTAAAGTATATATTCTTAGCTATGTTATGCAGTAAAATAAATGTTGTATATACAAAATTAATATTTAAATTTTAAATTTAAAACTTCATTTCACTAATGCGTGAGTTAAAATCATTACGTGCTGCGCGCATGATAAAAATTCTAAATTATGCATATAGAAAACAATTTTTGAACAAAATAGAATTTTAACACACCTACTTCAAAGTTAAAACCAAAATATACACTAAAAGGTTTGTTTAAAATTTAATTTTAGCACAAAAGAAAAAAAAAAAAAAAAACAGAATTTCCAAAAAAAATTTCGTTTTTCAAATGCAAAAAAATAAACAGCCAAAATATGTGAATTTATTTGATTTTAGCATGAAGATTATAAAGAAATGCATATTTGGTTATTTTTTTAAATATTTATCTTATATAGTTAGAAAGTAACAATGCGCGCAAACTCCAAATTTACTAATCTGAGAAAACGCGTTTTAGAGTTTCAGTATGTACGGATCTTCAGTTGTACTCGCCGTCTATAAATGATTATAACTCAAGAAATAATGCAGATTTTTGAATGTTTTTTTTTTTTTTTTTTTTTTTTTTTTTTTTTTTTTTTTTCATATTGTTGAGAAATTTTAAGATTCAGAGTAAAGCAAAAACCGAAAACTGATTTTTTGAAAATTTAAAGATCCTGTGCCCCCTTAAAAATATCTTCTTACAAAGAAATGGTCTGCTAAGTTACATCTTGGTGAAAAACACCTGCAAACCCAATTTTAGTGGATGACTGGTAGGCTTATCATTGTGTTTTCCTGCTCCCAGTCCTCCATGTTTTCATACCTTTGAGTGCAGGAAAACACAATGATAAGCCTACCGATCAACCATTAAAATCGAGTCTGCAGGTATTTTCCACCAAGATATGACTTGGTGGAAAATAACTGGTGGAAAACTGCGTTTTAATATGATAATCAAGCTCTGTCTAATCCTGGAATTTCAGCCGTCAACTCAATGAGGTGATGGTCTGTCCAGCCGTCTCTCGATGTATATGGTTAGGCCTTCTTTAGCTCTAGAGCGGCTTGAACGTATAGAGATCTGCACGGACCCAGACCTGGTAGGAGACCCGCACACCGATCGTTCAGACCAGACCAGAAAAAGGAAAACAAATTTCCTAACGGGATGGACCAGGCCAGCTGAAGAAAGACTGTTTTTAACGGGCCGGGCCAATAAAATATAAAAGAGCCGACCGGCCTGATATGACAAATTTAAAAGGTTCGGATTGAGCTGGCAAAAAATGAATGATTTTCATTGGCTGAGTCGAGAATAAATTGGGTGTTGGTGTTGTTTTTATAACGGCCGATTATCTACACTAGGGATATAGGCCCGGGGGTGGGAGTGCACTCCGTGTGGATCTTTCTAAGGCAACCTAACCCGCATTTACGCAAGGCTATCCAAGGTTCGAATAAAACCACGGAAAACTCCGAACGATTAGACAGGCGGGCGCGATTGGGTTCGAACCCAGCACCTTCCGTCTACCCGCTTCCAGAGGAGAACCTCTCGGCCATTGGTGGGACCGATGATAATTTGGGAGAGCCGATGCTAGTTTGACAAGAATCAAAACGGAAATTTTACATGTCCAACGTAGAGATCTGCATCGGATAATTTCATCGTGTCTGAGGTTGGGTTTAGTTTTTTCATCTGACTGTGATCAGGTCGGAACTGGATTTAAAAGATAATAATACGTGTCAGGCAAGCAATTTTGTTGTTATTTTTGTTTTTGTTTTGTAAAAATAATAGTAATAATGAATTTTTGTTAATCGAATCTTTAGAAATATATACTTAATAAATTACAGAGAAATATTTTCAAAAATCTATTTTTGTATTATTATTATTATTATACAGCTTCAAAACAGCTTTTGTTTTCAACCATTTTTTTCTTTTATTCTAAACTGCATTAATTTGTTTAGAATTAATAGTCTAAAAATCTAAGTGATCATTAATGTTGCCATTGTGTATTCAATGGCTGGCGGACATGTATAGTCTAAAATACTGTAAAATTTTATCATAAATATGTATGTAGTATTCGTTAAAGGAACCTTAATTGCATGGTAAGAAAAATCAGAATTTTTTATAGCAATCGAATTGGGCTGAGCCTAAAAATTTCGGCCCATACAGACCTTTACTTGAACAATAATGCGTTCAAAAGACATTATTTTATACATAAACGAGCCTAATACTTACTGTAAACTTTCACTACAGCAGTTCTCTACGCGGACCGAAAAGCTCACTCTTTCGCAATAAAAATCTTTATCTTATTTACTCACAGGATTTCTTTCACTATATTATCAAAATATATCATTTTTCGGAAGTAGTGGTGTGAGAATAATTCTTCGAAAATAATTATGAGCGCTATTGCACTACAGATTTCTCAATTAATTGTCTTATCGTATGGTCATCTGAGCATGTTGACGGTGAAGTCCACATTAGTGGGAATTCGCATCGACCAAAATTTCAAATGTGGCGTTTTGTAACCCCTTGGGGACGAGCGTCTTTTACAGAATTTTTAATCTTTAATCACCGGTTTTTTAAAACAGAAATTTTTGGCTAATTGAATCGGGAAAATGCTCGGATTAAATAAGGCAAAATTTACAATAAAAATTTACTGGTGAGAATAATCCCGATTCTGAGCATCTTACGCGGCACGAATACCGGTTGCTCATCCCCAAGGAGTTAAAAACCTGCTTTCATTCTTTTGCATTTTTCATTAACAAAATGAAATTTTTGATAAAAATAAATATTACAATCAATTCCTCTTTAAATTTCGTATACAAATCATGCGTTATATTTTATTATTGCTATAATGTAACGTTATACGCAGTTAAAATGACGCAATCACAAATCACGCTAGCATGCGGGTTAATTAATTTTTTTTTTTTTCATTCTTTTAAAATAAACACAGAGCAGTCGTTTTCAACCGATGGGCCTTGACCAGGGTCCGACAAACACCGGGTGCCAGGTCGCCCGGGCGACTAAAAAATTCCTCTTGACGACTAACTTTTTTACCTACTTATTAATTTTATTTTTTTTTTTACCTTTAACCAAAAATATTCCATGTGCGAAAATATTTATTTTTAGTAGCGCGATTATTTTCAGTGGAAGAAAATACACCATGTGGCGCAACAATTCTCCCTAATTTTTCAGAAATCAGAGTTTTTGCTAAGTCAAACTAAAGTGCATGTTGAAAGAGCACTGCTTAGATTAGAAAACCTTAAAAATACTCCATCAGAAAATGAAAAAAAAAAAATTAAATGATGTTTCATTAAGTGGAATGTATCAAAATGTACAATTGCCATATATATCTCACAAAAATGACAAATGGTGTTTCAAATCAAAATCTCAAAGGCATTGTTAATTTATGTGTATAATTTCTTGTTGGGAATTAAAGGTAAGGATATTAATTTGTCTACTGTTTTGATGTTTAATTTCATAGTTTGTTTCTATTTAATTTTTACGATGTAAAAGTGGCATTATCTTAAAATTTTTGCTCAGTTTGATTTTTCTATTGAATAGTTAACTTGTTCACTGCAAAATGACACATAAATCACTCAAAAGTAGCCGAATACGATCACTGTAAAAAAAAAAAAAAACTGAAATACTATTGGCTATCTAGACGCCAGTACTATTTCCGTTTTTTTACAGGAATTTTTACCCAAAAATCACAGAAAAATTTCCATTTTTCTGATTAAGAACGGAAAATTTTCTGTAATTTATGGGTAAAAATTCCCGTAAAAAAAACGGAAATAGTACAGGCGTCTAGATTGCCAGTAGTATTTCCGTTTTTCAGTCCGTTTTTTTTTTTTTACAGTGAGCCAGTGTTCCATTTTGCAGCGAATGCGTTAATGGCAGAGAAATGATTCTTCAAGCTGTTTCCTAAGAATTTTTCCTGGCTCCTAAGAATTTTCAACTTTTGTCAGTCCCTGGATGACACAGTGGCGTGCCATTAGATAATTTTAGCTGCTTTGCGAAAATTGACAGTCAATTTATATTTATAGGCTGAAACTCCCAGTAACTGGCACCTAAAGGATTCTTTTTTGTAGAAATCACTATTACAAAATTTTAAATCTATTTCATATTTATTTTTCTTTTTGAAAGGATAGTAGAGGTACATTAAAAAATTACTGTTCACAAAATTCTCAAAAATTATACATTGTATTACTAACATTTTTTTTTCATAAATATAGTAAATAACTCCAGTACTGACACCAACCGTATTTTGAAAAACCAATAGCTGACACAAAGTGTACCAGTCTCTGACACTTTATTTGCAAAGATAAAAAAAAAAAAGTTATTTTATAAATAAAGGAATTTATGTTTTAAAAATACTTTATTTTTTATTATAAAAACAAAATACTTAAGGCTCCTGTCCCTGCCGGCGAAGGCAATTACGAGCTAATGCTAATCCTATGGGGGAGGATTTTTCTAATATCTCGTTTGCATTTCGATATTTTTAAATAAATTTTCTTTGCATTGGATAGACGAGATCCGTCTCTACATCGCACCTTTTTTACTTTTTCGATTTTGGTTGCAGATATTTTTTAGAATGACACTTTCATTTTCAGAACCGGTTTTGAAAGTGAAAGTAACTTTATAAAAAAATATCTGCAAGTAAAATCGAAAAATTAAAAAAAGTGCGATGTAGAGACGGACCTCGGCTAGTTCAAGCCAAAAAAAGAAAAAAAAAAAATTGTGGAAATGGGAACGAGATATTAGATAAATCCCTCCCCATAGGATTAGCATTAGCCCGTGAGTGTCTTCGCCGGCCGGGACAGGAGCCTTAAACCTTATTTATATATGATATCATATTACAGATGCATGTGTCTCATTTTTCAGGTTTTAAATTATTAGTAATGCAGATGCCCAAATACTGACATTTATGAACCAATAACTGTCAAATGATGTCAGGCCTGGTTAAAAAAAAAAACCTTAAATTTTAATGGTGCTGACTACAAGATAAATTTAATTTACTGTTATGTTGTTTTTTAAACAGGTCAAATAGCAGATTTATAACTTTCTTTAATATTACCAATAATTAACACCTCTTTCGAAGACTGGTGAAATGAAGTTTTCTAGAACCAATGACTGCCACCACCCCCCCCCCCTATTAAATTAGAATGTTGCAAGAAAATTCTTCTTTGAGTTGGATATTTATTGAAGT
Source organism: Maratus speciosus (assembly GCA_963932465.1). NCBI lineage: Eukaryota > Metazoa > Arthropoda > Arachnida > Araneae > Salticidae > Maratus > Maratus speciosus. Next base: position 594,378,938 of record OZ010788.1, on the reverse strand, counting down.
GTTAGTAACTGGGGGATTTCACCCTACACCAGAGACGGCGAAACTTTTTACATCCGGGTGCCAATTTTTTCAAAAAAATTATATTATGTGACGATGACGTGCCAAATCAAACAAACAAACAAAGAAAAAGAATAAAAAAGCAAAAAGGAAAGAAAAGAGAAGAAAGGAAAAGAAAAATAGTGCATCTTTCATACAACCTTTTTTGTGTACCATTTTATTTGAATTTTTGTTTATTAGGCTTAAACAGTACGTGGGTAACATGCATGTAGGCATGAAATTGTAATAAATATCGATTTCATATCAGTTATTTCTAACGAATTGCAAGCTGAATCGGAATCATCTGACAATTAGCTTCCATTTTGGGTCTTTAGTATATTTCATTTCCGAAAATTATAACTCACGGGCAAGGATAAAGGGGAAAGTTGTCAAAGTAACCAATTTCATACCAAGTCGCCATAATTTCATAATTGGCATTTTTTCTTATATCGCATGATAGATAATCTGTCTTTCCTATAGTCTTTTTTAATTTGCATACCTGCAAACCTTAAAGTTATTTTTTTTTCTTCTTTTCTTTTCTTTTTTTTTTTTTTTTTTTTTTTTTTTTTTTTTTTTTTTTTTTCAAATCATAAAAATATAATTTGAATCAGTAAAATATTTAATAAAATGTTTCAAGTTTCCATATGATATTTAAAGAGTTCTTTTACTAAATGTAATTTTTTTCAAAAATTCCGGAAGTTTGGCAGGTACGAATTTGATAAATTATTGAGTCCATATTTAAATAGAATGGAATTGAATAAGTTACATTTCCATTTCATTAATTTCAGAAAGAAAAATAGAAAAACTCAGTTTGTTTAAATTCGTGTACTTTGTTTAATTTCATTATATTTTATAGACCTCAATGAACCCCGTGTCGAAAATATCCTGTCACGTGCCGCTTATGGCACAAGTGCCATGGGTTCGCCACCCTGCCCTACACATTAGCAGAAGCATCATTTCTTTTTAATTCAGCATTCTAAATTATGCAATTTATCTTGTTGAGATGTTTAGTGTAATGCAATTGCATTTTTTGCCAGTTTATTCCATTATTTGTATGATTTTAAAAAAATATCGAACTGAATCAAAATTTAAAAAATATTAAAATGCTATCTAATCTACTATATATATAAAATGCAAATGGGAATTTCGATTATCACTTAAGTTCTGCTGAATGGATTTTGATGGTATTTCTATCGTTAGTTAAATATTTTTATCTGGAAAGCTTTTAGTACATTGAATATTGTTCTACGTTCCTTACTTATATGGGGAAAGTCCAATAATCAGGTGAACACGAATATGAAAAATTAATCTTTTAAAAAGTTCTACTATAGATAGATTTTGACGAGATTTGCATTGCTAGATAGCTATTTTTCAGGGATGGTTTTATAATATTGCATATCGTCCTATGTTGCTTAATTATAGAATTATACGGGAAATTTCTATAATCAGATGATGAAAAATTAGCCATTTTAAAAAGTTCTGATGGATGACTTTTGATGAGACTTGCATTGTTAGTTAGATACTAAAGTAATACAACAAATTTAACTAAGTAATTTAATTACCCGACTGCCAAGAAGGGTTATGTGTTTCATGCGTATCTGAGTATGTGGATTTCTTTATACCCTCGAAACATCCCAACGGCCGGATGGATTTTAGAGAATGGAGGTCTCTATCGATTCGTCTTAACAGCCCGATGGTTATAGGCTAGGTTTTATTTTTATAAATTCAAAATGGCGGCCGTAAAATAAAAAATGGCGGTTGAGACGGAAAAAAAATTGCATACCCTATTGAGTGGCAGGCATATCATTGGATAGGTCTGTCAAAATGAAGACGATGTTTCATTGACTATTTTGCAGTCAGAAGCTCCGTTTAAGGGTGTATTCCGATCCAAACTGCTTATTTTCCGATTCATTTTAAAATTTATTTTTGCTCTCAAACGCATCAAACTGAGAAATTCTCTTATTTAGAAACTCTATAATGTGCCGTGCTTCTAAATTTTTTGATAAATGAAAAAAATACTGTAAAAAACGCTGTCAAAGTTGGCGTTTTGAACCGAATTTTCCGAAGCGGGCGATCTGGGAATGAAAAAAAGGGTCATACTGAGAAAATAACTGTTTAAAAATCAATTTCTAATTAATTGAGCTGAAAATGAAATCACACGGCATGTTAAACATGTCTTCAGAAATCACCCCAGCAAGTTTCATGTTTTTACTTTTAAAAATGAGTCTGAAAATGCCTCAGAAAATTTCGAGCTGTTGAGGGTGGAAAAATATTTTTTCGAATACACCCTTAAATATTACACCACCTGGAAGTTGTGTAGGTAGGATCTCTAACTCTACTGCAACTCTAACCATCATAGACATCTATAGGCCTCATCAAAACAGTGTTTATAGATAGGAACTAACAATTAAACACAACTTAAATGTCATTAATACAAGAAGATAAAAAAAATAGGTAAGTAATATAAAAAATAGTTTCACATTGATGATAAATAATTAATTAGTTAATTAACGCTGTCAGGTTTTTTTATTTTTTAAATTTAATTTTTACTTGTTCAAAAATTTCTTTTCCTTTAATTTTCTCTTTACATTCTATCATTCACTAAACTTTTGCAATATGTGATTAAGCTTTCCATAATATTTCATGCACATTTTTTGGGGTATGTCCTTTTATTCGATAATAACATATTTCACAGTCAATTCAAATTTTATCGCATTTACCGCCACCATTTCCTCTGCACGGTTCCTGCACGCAGTGCAACAAACAATCCACCACGAAAACTACTGGTGAAAATTCGTGCCAAGGCCAGGCCTACACAGTGAAAGCGTGCCATTCTCTTTTTTATTCAAAAAGGGAAAAGGAACTAAAAAAGAAAAACTATCCACAAGAGCTTAAAGGGAATCACGCTTTGGGTGTTGAAGTTTTGGAATATTCAGGGTCCAATATTTGGCGTGGGTGATTTATTATGTTTTGCATAAAACGAAGAAAACAAAATCCAACATATCGAAATAATTTTGAACGACATTTCAAATTTTTAACCTTGGAATTCTAGTTATTGACTTTTGAAGATGACAATGGAAGGAATATATTTCCTTTGTGAGAAAATTATGCGAGAATATTTCACTTTCCGTTTCTTTTTTCCCAAGGAAAACTATTTCTATTGTCTTACATCCTATCCAGGTAATGCACGGAGATGTTTCAAAACAAATGCATTTAGTAATGTTGGATTATATTTACTGTTCATGATCTTTGGTACACTGTAAAACAGTGTTAAATTCAGACATTTTTCTCTGGGTGCGATTTCGGCATTATATAATTTCAGGGGCGAAGGGGGCTTTTCATACTGTAGAGAAGATTATCTCTTATGTATCTCAAATATAGGATTATTAAATTATCTCAAATATTGGATTATATTTGCTGTTCATGACCTTTGGTACACTGTAAAACAGTGTCAAATTCAGACATTTTTTTCCGGGTGCGATTTAGGCATTATATAATTTCAGGGGGAAGGGCGGGGGGTTGATACTGTAGAGAAGATTATATCTTATGTATCTCAAATATAGGATCAAATATAGCATCATTAAATTATCAAATATAGGATCATAAATTATCTCAAATATAGGATTATATTCGCTGTTCATGACCTTTGGTAGGTACACTGTTAAACAGTGTTAAATTCAGAAATTTTTCTCCGTGTGCGATTTAGGCATTATATAATTTCAGGTGCGAGGCGGGCTTTTGACACTGTAAAGAAGATTATCTCTTACGTATCTCAAATATAGGTTTATTACATTATGAAATATAGGATCATAAATTATCTCAAATATAGGATTATATTTGCTGTTCCTGACCTTTGGGACACTGTAAAATAGTTCAAAATGTTAGTAGTTGTTAAATTCAGACATTTTTCTCCGGGTGCGATTCAGGCATTGTAGAATTTCAGGAGAGAGGGGCGCTTTTGATACTCCAGAGGAGATTATCTCCACCCTACTCCCATGCCACCCCCTGAATTCTACACTCACTGTAAAAGAAAAGAAGAAAATTACAGAAATATATTGTAGCAATTTAAGTGACAGCCTTTTTTTGCTGCAAATTCATCAAAATATTTTTTCATTCCTTTTCCTTTACACGATTACAGTGAAAATAGTATAAATCAGACAGATTTTTGCAGCAAAAAATTCCTGCACGCAAATTGTTTGCGCATTTTGCTTGGTCATTTTATTTATTTATTTATTTTACGGTGTAAGACAATTCAGGTAATTCAGAAATGAAAAAGAATTAAAAAAGAAAGCTATTCACGAGAGTTTAAAGGAATCATGCTTTGGATGTTGAAGATTTAGAATATTCAGTGAAGAATATTTGAAATGGGTGATTTATTCTTTTTTACAAACAAGTTGGAAATTGCACGTCAAACGTGACAAATGAGGTGCGTTCGTACTAGAACTAGTTTTATGAGTATTTTTTGCACCGCATATTGTACTGAATGTATATTTTAGTGCACTTCATAAGTGCCTATCAATTTCATTTAGTTCGAAAGGCTGTAACATCATTAAAATGCACTTGAAATTATTTTTTCCCATTGGCCGAAATGTAAAGGAAAACTTTTGACTGTCCCTGTCGTTAAACTATACATCCGATTTTCATAAAATTTTAAATGACTCGACAAAATTTTGCAACAATTATATATATTTAAAATTTCAGACCATTCAGTTGGGTAGTGTTTGCTCTGTTATATGCGGACAGACAGACGGACTGAACGACTTCTATAAGTGCTACGTATTTATATAATTACGAACGCACCTAAAAGCGGAAAAAAAAGTTCAACATATCGAAATATTTTTGGACGACATTTCAAATTCATTATATTCATATTTCTTTATTTACCTTGGAATTCTACTTGTGGGTTTTTGGAAAACGATAATGGAAAGAATATTACTTTCTTTGAGAGAAAATTATGCGAGAATATTTCGCTTTGCTTTTATTTTTTTTCCTCGGAAATCTATTTCTGTTGTCTTACATCCCTTTCAGGTAATGCACGGAAATCTTTCGAAAGAAATGCATTTAGTAATGTAGTATTATAATCATTGTGTTCATAACCTTTGGTATAAACCCACATAGCATGTTTAATTTGCAGAAGTCTTGCTTTAAAAACCTGCAAAGTTGCAGCAAGCTCAGCATGACAGGACTGAAAGTTCATAACAAGACTGCAGCAAGATAACGCAAACGCCGAAGGCACCACACTTTGAACTTGCAGCTAACTTGTCGTGCAAGTTAAATTCATGCTGTATGAAATTTATTGCAAATTAACGGCAAACAAGTAATAAAAAATACTGTAAACTCACCGGAAAGTAGTAATCTTTCCATGCCACATTAACTATTTACAACTGTTACACTATAAGTTTAACCCCTTCGAAGGGGTCCATAGACCTGATCAGGTCTATTGATGCATACACACTGTTAAGGTGCATGCATCGTTTTTTCCACCATAAACAAGTTAGTGTAAAATATTTGCACTTTTCAATTCGAGCCTTTTTTGGTATTTGATAAGTATAGCGTTTAAAAAAAGCAGTGCCAATCGAATAAAATTTCTGCAATTTCTGCGTATCAGCTGATTGTCTATTCTCTCAACAGATGGATTTTTAACTTTCGTCACTTACGTGAATTAAAGACAGTCTTGTCATCAGTTTCACAACAAACTACTCGTGCAATTGGGTGATGGTATACCTTGCGGGAGATTTGCTGCCAATTTCTCAATTCAAATTTGTCACGGCAAGATAATATCAGAAAAAATCAAACTTGCTGCAAATGTTCATGCTATCTGCGAAGTAAGAAAAAAACAGAGAAAATTACAGCAAAAAATTATAACAGTTTAGGTGCCAGCATTTTTTGCTGCAAATGAATAGCAAAATGTTTTTTAAAAATCTTGTTTCTTTAAATGTTTACTAGGGATGAGACGCGGTGAAATGGTCTCGGACTCAAAGAGAAAGTTTTATTTATTCATAAATTGAGAAAATGAAAAAAAAAATGACGTCAAAACCTACACGTGAATTTTTTTAGGATGGTGACTCTCAATATATAGGGCATGGAGTACGGAGTTTTCTTTTTCATTCGGCCCCTTTCATTTTACAGACATTTCCTTTTTCTTATATCAAATTCTTTGTAGGGATTATTTCCATATCTTTATTCAAAGATACTTTTATCTTTGTTATAACCTGTAATTCAAATGCACACTTTGAAAATTCTTTTACAATTTTATTAGAAATATTAAAGAGAAAAGTGTGGTTGAAAATTTGTTTTATTAAAAATTGTAATATTTTAGAAAAGAAAAATCGACTCTGCGGAGTTAGGGAGGATTTTTATCGATTGATAGTCACTTTGCAATTGTTTCATTTACCATGTGCATGAAGCTTGGTTATATTAAAAGTAAAATAAAAGTATTTCCCTGCTGAATCCTTAAAGACATCCTTTGCATACAGTAGTAACAGTTCCTACAGCATCACAGTCAGTAAGGTGTACGTCTCTAACCCAGAGGGCTCGAGATCAAATCCCGGGCCGGCAAGAATTAAATATTGTAAAAATTAAGTAGGTACAGCTGTTGAAATTCAATCGAAGAATTGTGATTCTTCGAAGTTCAAAATTTGACTAATTTCGAAAAATAAATTTATTTATTGTTATTAAAAATTAATAAACTAAATAAATTTGCAGAGTCTTGTGTATTTTTATCGATGTAAATTTACAGACTCTACAGTAAATTTACCGAATAATGTCTCTGTTGTTTAACAGAATCTCTTTTTTTCTAATATCTGCAGTTTAGTATGAGACTTGATATAATGGATTACCAGTGGATTCTTTATAATTGCACAGAAAAAGTTTTAACAGTGTTTATACTTTTTAAAAAACTGTTTTTCAAAGACCAGTTTAACCTAAACAAAAAATGATAAGGAACTATCTGCTTCATTTGAATTAGTTAAGTGTATTGCTGTAAGAAAGGAACTACATGATATATGAACTAGTTCCGCTATAGGAACTAACTACATTACTCATCCCTATTAGGGAGTAAACTTTTTGAAGATCAGCACCAAGTCTTTTAAATGTATACAATGATTAAAATAATTATAGTAGTTGTTTATCTCTCTTGTTTCTCTGAACTCAACTTTTGAGGAAGTGGTCTAAGAGTGAACGCTTTCAAGGTGAAATTAACGTCATCGAACAAGTTTTTAAAATAAATGTAAATAAACCAGTTGACGAATAACTTCCGTCAAATGGACTTTAAATCAAAACAAGATAATTTCAAACAACTTCTATTTCTTTATTTGCCTATTTAAATCGAAAAGTACGTTCAATGATGTAAAAATGCTAAGTTCTCGTAAATATTAGGAATGAATGCAGGAGTTGTAACAAGGAGGCGAAGAAGAAATAAAAAAATTTCGATCTAACTTTTAAAAATTTAGTGTAATTTCTTCATTAAAACAATGGTTTTATGAAAATACGTGCAAATGATAAACTTTCAATAAACATCAGGTAAAGTAATTATATCTAGAGCAGTCTTTCTCAGCCTTTTTTGGTTGACGGCACACTAAAAATATCAGGAATTATTTGCGGCACACCTGAATATAAGAAATGTGAAAGTTGTATGATACAAAAAATGTATATATTTATTTTCAAAATTTATTTAATGAGAGGGCTCAGCGTATATTCTTGAACAATTTAAATCAAAACGAGTTCTAAAGTCGCCAGACAAGTTCGCATTTCATCGTCAACTTTTAAAAGCGTTACTCGCTTTTTGGACGTGCTTTCTGTCAATGCTGAAAATCCAAATTCACAGATTCATGAAGATGCAAAAGGCAGAAAAATTTTAATAGTTTTCAAGCTGATTGCGGGGCACACTTTTTTCACAGAAAGCCAAAATTCATCCAAATTACTCTCGAAGATTGTTGAACGGTAAAACTTCTCGTTTCTCAAATCAATGAGCTGTTCTTTTTCTGTTGTTGTCAAATTTGGTGTCTTGCAAATTTCAAATGGTTTCATTAGCCATTCATATTCGTCAACCGAAAGCGAAGGAAAGTAATTTTTAAGTGTTAAGCACAAGATAAATAGAAAATGTATTGTTGATACAACACCATACAGTTTTAATTATTTGTCAAAAAACCTCGTGGCACACTGGTGCGCCGCGGCACATATGTTGAGAAAGACTGGTCTAAAGGCTACTAGTAAAGTAATTAAGGGAAAACGCCCTAATTAAAGAGGATGTATATAAATGAACATCCAAACTTTACAGGGCTATTAAGGGGTCTCGAGACTCTTAAAGCTTCAAAATTTTCGAAATTTTTATTTTCTTAGATGTTAAACTTCTAACTTTTCTGAACATTTTGGTATGATTGTTTCTTTGAAATTCCCATAACACAAGGCTTTGATATAAACAAAAGGACTACGTCTGAATTCATTCATAATTATAAAAACTTTTCAAAATAACAGATATTACATTACACTACATTAAAAGATAAAAACACTAAAAACAATTTAAAAGGACGTTTCGGATTCATCCTGAATCCCTCATCAGCTAATTCCTAACATAAAAGTCATACTAGGTTTTAAAGTTCAATAAGTAGAAAAATATTACATCAAGTTGCCAAAAAATTGTAGTTAAAACAAAAGTGAATGTTCTATTGGTAGAGATGCAGCCTCGTTAATTGCTACATCAGCAGTTCTCGTATACCAAGCTTCCAAAAAAATACGACTTGCTAAATGCTGCAGCCTGATCTAATTATATAAGCATTCTCAAAACTCCGAAAATGATCAGTTTTCATGGCGTGGTCAACAATTTTAGAATTTAAATTTTTATTTCTAAAAGCATGTTTAGGCTCCTTAAGTCTTGTTTCAAGTGTACGGCTGGTTTCACCTATGTAGACTGCATTACACTGTTTGCACGGAATTCCATAAATAACATCTTTAAACTGTGAGCTTGGATATCTATGCTTAAAATTTCTTAAAAGATGCTTAAGTTATGCCCCCCGCTCAATATATATATTATTACCGCTCAATAGCTAAAGCGCCGTTTCCGATACTTTGAAGTCATTTTTCTCCAAATGACGTTTTTGGATATCACGCGCAGGATATCTCAAAAACGTCTGAATATTTTTTCATGAAATTTTCAAAACATATATTTCATGTTAGTCTACATAAACTGAACCTAAAATTTCATTTTTATTGTTCAAGAAAATATTTTTTTAGGTGATTATTCTGTTAAAATTTTCAAAATTTTGTATTAGCTAAATACAATTTTGTGTTTAAAATATAAAAATGCTTTAAATACAATTTTATTCAGGTCCAGGGTAATTACTACAATATAAAGTATAATTAGGCACAAAAAATTTCATTCTCGTTGCAAAATTTATTTTGTAATCCTGCGCGTAAGCTAATATACTAATTTTCAGCTCAACAAATGTCTGACAGATTGGAGCTTCCTATAAATACTAATTCTGTATCTAGAATTTTTTTTTTAAATGCATGAAATGAAAGAACACACTTATATCTTTTAATCCCAATAAAAATTGTGGGTACTTTTCGGTTAGCCGGGCGCCACTGTTATATACATATGTATATACATACATATATATGTATATATACATATATTGTATATATACACATATATACATGTGTATCCACATATTTGTATATGTATATAGATGTATATATATACATCTGTATATGCATATACATGTGTATATAACACTGGCTCCCGGCTAACCGAAAAGTACCAAATTGTGTTTTTAAATCCTATACTTTTTAAGATATTAAATGTTAATAATTGTCTTTTTTTTTTAAATCCAATTTAAGAGTCCTGATACCCCTTAAAAGAAGACACAAAAAAAAGTACAATCTTGTTGTCCATCGGAAATCAAAAATAACAGTTGAAAGTTTAAATTCAACACAGTTATAAGTGTTCAATGTGAACCGAACCCCTCTAGAGACACGAACGATATCGAGGCGTTACGATACCTCATCCCACACTCTTTTCAGCATGTCTGGCGTGACTCTTTGAATGGCTGCAGATATGCGTGTTCTAAGTTCGTCAACGTCAGTTGGTAGCGGTGGAACAAACACCTGATCTTTGATGACGCCCCGCAAAAAAATCACATGGAGTGATATCAGGGTTACGAGGAGGCCATTGATAGAGAGAAAGGTCTTGGGGCGATCGGTGTACTTTTATTTACTTCTATAGCCATTTACTTTGTAAACTTTCAACTGTTATTTTTAATTTCTGATGAAGAAGGTTTATTTTTCTTGTTCTTTTAATAGCCGTGTAAAATTGGGATATTCATTTATGTACACCTTGTATAATAAAAATCAACGGTCGACAGTGACGTTCTATCTGTGACCTGTGCTTCACACCCTCTGCCCGGCTGTCTGGGCTGCAGCTAGCTCCAAGAAGATTAGCGCTTAGCTTGCACTAATTTACAGCCTAGCCTGCATTCTTCAATACACTGTTTTGTCTCGTATTTCATTCTTTGATGATTCCGGACACCACATGAATCTGCACACTAAAGCGGCTTAGGGAAAATATCTGCTTAATGTTTTATTACAAAATTTCTTTTGATATGATTATCAAATATTCAACTGAGAAATTTTATAATATTGTGTTTTCTGCGCTCGTTTCTTCCAGCAAATTTATAATAGAATGACTGTCTGTAATAAGGATGTATGTTACTTTTAGAAAGTTGGTTTTTTTGTTGGAAAATGACCTGTGTGGACTGATTGAATACAGTATTTGAAATTGATATTTCATAATAAACAAATTTGTTTATTTTGAATAAAAAACTAAAGCAATAAACTAAAAATAATATTATTACTTTCCTTACCCACCTAAAAACTTTTTTACGACTTCTCAATGCTCAGCATGAAAACAAAAGTGAAGGTAATCGGAAGAAGGGCCTGTGTTTCACTAGGTGCTCAGGGCATCAATATAACATTAATAGATTTTTCCTCATTTCTGTAAATTTTTATCTCGTCAATGCTCACCACGAAGACAAAAGTGGAACTGATCCGAAGAAGGCCCTGAGTTTCACTAGGTGCTCAGGGCATTAATGACTTCTGTAAAATTTTATTACTCGTCAATGCTCAGCATGAAAACAAAAGTGAAGGTGATAGGAAGAAGGGCCTGTGTTTCACTAAGGTGCTCAGGACGTCACTCATCAATGTTTCACTAGGTGCTTAGGACATCGGTGATATTAATAGTTTTTTTTTCTCATTTCTGTAAAATTTTATTACACGTCAATGCTCAGCATGAATACAAAAGTGGAGGTGATCGGAAGAGGGACCTGTGTTTCACTAGATGCTCGGGGCATCATGCAATGACATTAATAGTTTTTTTTTCTCATTTCTGTAAAATTTTATTACTCGTCAATGCTCAGCATGAAGACAAAAGTGTAGGTGATCGGAAGAAGGGCCTGTGTTTCACTAAGGTGCTCAGGACGTCACTCATCAATGACATTAATAGCTTTTTTCCCATTTCTGTAAAATTTTATTTCCCGTCAATACTCAGCATGAAGACAAAAGAGGAGGTGATCGGAAGAAGAGCCTGTGTTTTACTAGATGCTCGGGGCATCATGCAATGACATTAATAGTTTTTTTTCTGATTTCTGTAAAATTTTATTACTCGTCAATGCTCACCATGAAGACAAAAGTGGAGGTGATCGGAAGAAGGGCCTGTGTTTCACTAAGGTGCTCAGGACGTCGCTCATCAATGACATTAATAGTTTTTTCCCCATTTCTGTAAAATTGTATTACCCGTCAATACTCAGCATGAAGACAAAAGAGGAGGTGATCGGAAGAAGGGTCTGTGTTTCACTAGGTGCTCAGGACATCAATGACATTAATAGTTTTTTTTTCTTATTTCTGTAAAATTTTATTACTCTTCAATGCTCAGAATGAAGACAAAAGTGAAGGTGATCGGAAGAAGTGCCTGTGTTTGACTAGGTGCTCAGGACATCGCTCATCAATGACAATGACGTTAATATTTTTTTTTCCTATTTCTGTAAAATTTTATTGCACGTCAATGCTCAGCATAAAGACAAAAGTGGAGGTGATCGGAAGTAGGGCCTGTGTTTCACTAAATGCTCAGGACATCGCTCATCAATGACATTAATAGTTTTTTCTCATTTCTGTAAAATTTTAAATTTGTAACATAAGCTTTTCTCCCAGACAATCATTCAATTATCTATAATGATGTAATATATATATATATATATATATATATATAAGGATAAAAAAAATAATAATGATAAAGAAATATAATCTCTCTTTCTTTAAACATTTTTATAAGAAAATTTAGTGTCTGACATGATTTTGTAGTTGAAAGATTCCTCTGAATATTAACGAAGCAGATTACAACGTAATTATTTATTAAAATGAACGATCTTTTTAACACTATTTCTACCGTTGTCAAATGACACCTTTTAAAAGATTTCGATTTATGGCTTTTCATTGGTACTTTTATATCGAAACAATTACAAATTCTTTTGAATACTTTGAAGACTTTTTTATGCTTATTACAGTAAAAAACTACGAGCAAATTAAACATAAATCAAAACTTTAAAAACGTGTCATTTGACAACTGGTATAAATAGTGTTAATGCCCTTCTAGACTATTTATATGAATAAGTTGCTATTTTGTCATAGATTCTGGACCATAGGATTTGTTTGTTATGTGAAATTAGGATCGAAAATACAGTGTGGATACAGTAGTATATGAATATGACATAGGTCTCTAGGCTAAAAACCCTTAACTTTGGAAAGTTAACTGTAAATGGAAAGATTAATTTTGCGAATTTCTTATTTTTACTATTTGAATGGAAACTTCTGTAAATTTTATTGCAAATAATGCAAATAGAGAATGTCACAAAAAACATCTAATCGTGAACTGTCTGTACATATTTAGAACTTCTGGCCACTTCATCTGTATAATACAAGACTCCGTTGTTTCTTTTTCTGCATAAATTTGAAAAATCATATTTTCATAGGAAAATTTACTGAAAAATACGTGGATGATGTACTTTTTACCTATTCTGGATTCATAACGTTAGTCTGTTTCTCATAGACAAATAATTTTGAAATGTTCCTTTAACCTTTAACAACATTACACTTCCGTGCACATAAGTATACATTTGTTTTCAATGCAATAGAAAAAAATATTTCCATTCCTGAATCATCTACAGGGGTAATTACACAAACTTTGTTAGATTTCTATTTGACAAATAAATGTCCTGTAAAGTTGCATTTACATTATTGTGTTATCGTACTAGACGTTGGCGTTCCTGGCGTTAAACCATAAGAGTCAATCAATCAGCGACGGCGTACACAACCAACGAAGCACGTTGATTGGTTGAGTCTTATATATGATTTAACGCCAGGAACGCCAACGACTTGGACGATAACGCCGTGTATTTTTCATTATGACGTTATCGTCCTAGGCGTTGGCGTTCCTGGAGTTAAATCATGACCTAATCAATCAGCGGCGGCGTACACAACCAATGAAGCACGTTGATTGGTTGGGTCTTATATATGATTTAACGCCAGAAACGCCAACGCCTTGGACGATAACGCCGTGTATTTTCATTATGACGTTATCGTCCTAGGCGTTGGCGTTCCTGGAGTTAAATCATAAGACCCAATCAATCAGCGGCGGCGTAACAACCAATAAAGCACGCTGATTGTTTGTATTTTATGATTTAACGCCAAGAACACCAACGCTTAGGATGGTAACGCCAGAATGTAAACGCACAGAAAAGAAAATCGTTTATTTCATAGGAGGGAAAGCAACTGCATGTTATAGTGAATCAATCGTCACTATTTTAATTGTATGATTGTGAGTTTTGATTGCGAATTTCGTTTTGATTTGTTTGATTGTGAATTTTCACTATTTGCGATTATGCAAAATAATGTGATTATTGTTCAGATTCGGTAATGTTAGAAAAGTGCCAGAAAACAGAAATATGAAAAATGTTCTCTTTTATTCAAACGCTTTACATTATCTAAGTATCATTTTGCCTTTATATTCTTTCGTTTACAAAAGTATACCGTACTGATCACAATTAATGAATATAAAAGAATTCCCACAGAATCGTTTTGTCGTCTTGACGTATGCGATTTACAAGCCATTTCTGTCATTTTCGCTAGATTTTATTTATTTTACGGTAGAGTGAATAACTTTTCCCTAAAAATGGATGCGTCCGCAGGTAAATAATAGATAAATAAGCCGACTGTTTGCCCTTGAGCTCAGTGAGGCTTGAAGGATCCCGCTGGCCTTATTTTACTACCTGCGTATAATCCACAATGCACGCGCTATGCTTTCCAAATATGTAATCGCGTGTAGTATTCCGATGAGTCCAGCGTATTTTTTTTTTTTTTTTTAACCGCTTCTCAATTGCTCACCATTTTGTTAACTTCAATAGACGAGGCAATTAGACACCCATAGATCCAGTCTGTGTGAACAATGGTGGAGAGACAGTAGAATTTTTTGTTTTATGTTTGGAAACAGTATTATCATTACAAACGTAATGGAGCTTGAAATAGCGGATAGAGAATGTCACAATCATTGTTTTGGCACATTACCTAAATCACTATTTTCCTTTCTTGTACAGTGGGCGTTTAAAACTGTATATTGTTGTGTAACTATTATTGTATTAGGTTTAATTATGTATTTAAAATGCTTCCGAAAAGAGTCAAAAGAATTTGTATTCGGTTGGATATTGAACTTCTATTTTTGGAAAAGTACTTACGGGCACAGATAAAGTAAAATTATTCATATTTTTTAATTTTCAATTTTGTTGTTAAAAATTTGGAATTTTAAAGAAATCGTAATTGAAAATTTTAAAGAAATCATAGTCAACAATTTCAAAGAAATCGTAATTTTAGCACGTTTTCGCTTTTGCACTCCCTTGGCGGGCAAGGGTTGTGTCATACCCATCATGGCCGCTATATTGAAATTGAGACATATCCCAATGTTAGATTGAAAATAATGTTTATTTAAATCAAATAGTATAGGGCTGCGATGAACTTTATAGCTTAGCCTAGACTACTCTGCACTTAAAGGTAATCTATTTCTTAAGTCAACACCCAGTAATAGAATAAATGCAAGACTATTAATTCTAAAACCAACTTACGTATAGATGACTGGCTGCTCAAAAGACAATCAAAAGTTGCTTCGAGATCGAGCACGACTATCACTGCAAATAAAGATTAGCTCGCAATTTCAATAACTATATAAATGCCACTAAAACTAGCAACCCGCAGTTGCCGATCAGCTTTATTCAATGGTGCTGAATTTCACTTTTACCAAAATTGGCATCTTCTATTCAACTAAATTCTACACATCCGATTCCCAAGAGCACATGACACACTTTACTCCAAAAGCAGTAGGATGGTCTCGAAATCCTTTAGAAGGCAGTTCTCGACCCAGGATCCGCCGATACGAACTTTTTGCCCTTTTTTTCTTTGTAACCGATAACCAGGCCCCTACTTGCCGAGTAGCCCCATTTGAACTGGTTTGATACCTGGTATCGGGGCGGGTGACCACCTAATCGCCGCGTAGCGTCAGTAAACCTACTTGTATCGTATCGGTAGCGCCTATTGCTTAGTTGTGAACGTTGTTATGCCGGTTATTTAACATTTATATCTTGTTGTTTTGGCACCTGCACATTGCTACTCAAGTTGATCTCGTAATTTGGGACCTTAGTCAGGTGACGAAACCTTCACCTTCCAAGGCACCTCCAGAGGTATAATTCATAGGTAACTTGGAGCACTTTGCACCCACGACGGATTGTACATGCACCATGCGCCATTAGCGTCCATAGCCACTTTTACGCCTTTCTTTCTTCCTAACCGGTGATCAGGCCCCTGCCTGCCGGCTCACCCAAGCTGAAGGGGTTTGATACTTCGTATCGGGGCGGTGGCTGCATAGCGGAAATCTGACGAGCGCCTAGATCTTCATCCTATCGGCTGTGCCTACTGCTTAGTTGTGAACTTTGTTAATCCGGTTACTTAACATTTTGATCTTGTTGTTTGGTACCTGCGCTTCGCTACTCAAGTTGATCTCGTAATTTAGAACCTTGGTCAGGTGACGAGACCTTTACCTGGCAAGGCACCTCTAGTGGTATAATTCACAAGTAACTTGGAGGACTTTGCACCCACGACGGATTTTACATGCATCAGGCGCCATTAGCGTACATGGCGGAAATTGACTGGCGTACCCTAATTGGCATAAACCTACAGCGAAAACCACCAACTGCAAATTCCGAGAACAGCAAAATAATTTCAGAAAATTAAAGTAAAACGAAGTACAGGTGTCACTTTTACGCACACAGGTTAATATCGACAGAATGTTCTCATTCAAAAAACTGGACTCCCTTTATAAAAGAGTTGCAAGTCCACTACAGGGTACTTAAAAAGTAGGCTCTGTTTAAGCACAGACAATCACAATTATAATACTGTAAGAATTTTTTTAATCAGTTCAGTGATTTCATAGTAATCGTAATTTTAGGACGCTTTCTGCTCATTTTCTTTTAAAATTCCAAATATCTTAAAAATCGTTCTTAGAGAGCATTTACATGTTAAGATTAAAAGTAGCCACAATGTCAAATTTCAAGTTTCCAACCCTAACAATATCAAAGAAGAGTATTTTAGATCACTTTTTGCTTCTGCACGCCCTTGGGACAGGGATAATTGGATAAAGATAGCCTATGCTGAAACAGAGACTATTAAATACCGAAAATATTTTTGAATTCAGTTTGGTAGTTTGAGAGATAACCTCCTCCAAGCAAACAAACAAATGTTTTTGTAATATTGGTATAGATTATGTGGTTTTAAAACCACTTCACCGGCAGCAGGTAGAAGGAAACAGTGCTTTCACCACCGACTTATCTTGGGGCAAACTTTGAAATGGTTAAAAAACATGCTAAATCTGCTTTTTTCATGCCGTCCGTATGTCACATGCATTCTTAAAATGCATCAAAATTTCAAACTGTTTGGAAAATTTATTCTAACGTGCATAACGAGAAAAAATAAATTCGCAATAAAACGACATTAATATAGCTAAAGCTTCATTTTAAAACTGAAATGTGTTATTCCTTTAAAACTAGAACGCCCGGAAATTTTACTCAAGTTTCATAAAAATATTTCACACCAGAATTTTGATTTAAAATTATTTAACTGATTTATTTAACGTAACTTTGCGTTGCTTAAATTTAACTTATTTTTTGGAAAAAATTCTGGTTCCAGTTGACTTTAAATTATATGGTCGGAGTGGAATCGACCAGGCTCGGACTGACCCGCCGGCCCATCGGCCCGAGGGCCGTTGCGCCCTCGCCCAGGGAAAACGTCGCGCCCCTAAGTGCCTAAGCCGCTCCAATATATTTTCACTTGTTGTACACATACATTCTGATTAGTGTACTAAATTTCGAGAATTCATTTAGGGATAATTGTCAAATAATTGATAGCACAAGAGAGGTATTTCTTTATTATCACAAATAAAGATATATCGTAGCAATTTCAGGACGGAAACCAAAACGGACATCTTTGCATGCGATTGAAAGAGAAAATATGCACCCAACGAGTGCTTTAGTAGCCATTGCGCCCTGGACGAATTTTTTTTTAATCGCTTCTTTAAATGATATCTTTTAGATTTTAACCAGTATTTTGCAAATTTTCAGTCCTTTTCTTTGAGTACTCTGCGGCCCCTTTCCTTATAGCCGCCCCTGAATGCACATATAATCGTGCTTTTTGAAAGCAACTTGACAGATAAAAAAGAGATACTATCAGAAGGCAAAAATCTTTTTGTATGGATTTTGTTTTTGATTGGAAAACATGATCTTTCTTTTCGGGGAATACAAAGTTGATGATACTTTTGGATTGCAATCCTGCAAGCTGTGGGATCTCGCGGACAGCGGTTTCTCATTCACAAAATCTGCCATCATTTTCGAATAGTAATCTCGCGCATAGTTTAGGAGTAATCAGTGAAAATACATAATATATATATATATATATATATGTATATGCGTTGAAATGATAACCTCCTCCTTTTTTTGAAGTCGGTTATAAAATACTGGCTATGTATCCTGCATGAATACAATCCCTGGGGAAACCCTTGATCTGTAACAATGATAAAAGTTTTGCAAATCATGGGAACAGTGTGCTGAGAATAGTAAAATTACTAAATTGTTTTAGCGATTTTAGACTAACAAAGAAATTTTTTAGGGTGCACTTTTTCTGTTGAAACCTTTTCACAACGTGATTTCAATTCACCTCTTTATGGACGCATAACAGTAATTTTTTAAGAATAAAAAATACCAATTATTTCCACAAGCAAGTATTATTTTCACATTCAAATAGCCTTATATTTCAGCATTCCAATGCCCTATAATACGTGGTACTTTTATAAAAGAACAAAAGAAGCCTGAGATTTAGTTTTCAAAATTTCTATTTCCAAACGGAAAGTACATTTTTGTTCTAAACATAAATATTTTTTAAACGAAGTTTGCATACTCAATGTTTCTTGTGTGTGTTGAAGGATATATCTGCAGATACCACATTTAAAAATGTTACTTGGTTAATAATATTAATATTAATAAAACGGTAGATAATAAAAAGTAATTTCTCTCAGATTGTAACAGAAATTGAATTTATGACATTTTAAACTGGCTTGATAGCTAATTCATATTACTTTAAAGAAATATATTAAAAAAATAGGTTGAAGCCCTTAGCAACACCGCAGCAACTCTATTTGGCGCTTGGTGCAAAAAATCGCGTTAACTTTTCTAAGGATCCTTAGTGCATCAATGGTGAGAGTGGGTAAAAATGCGGTTTACAACTTACAAATTATGCTAAAAATAATCGTAAAAATATATGTAGGTACCAATCGACTGAAAATAATATCGACTAGTTATTATTATGTATAAATTATGTTTCTGAAGTCGTATACTTATTAAGGATTGTACCAACTTTTAATTTTCAAGCAATAACACCCATTTTTGACACCTTATTTGATTTTCTTGGATCGAGACAGCCCGGAAAAAGGCATAGTTTATATACATTATCTTAAATCTTGATAGGGTTTGAATTTGAGGTTGTTAAAGATAAATCCATTTCAGAAACTTAATTTTTAACTTCATAAAAACTATCTGATTGATATTTTATTAATTCATTAGTGATATAGTGAATAGACCCAAACTTATTCCAGACTTTTTTTCAATTCAAAAACTTTTCTTAATTAGAAAATTAACAAAGTCATATTAAATATATATATGTATATTATGAACAACCACAACTGTTAAAAGCATTGATGCGTACAGCTCGTTTGAATAATTAGTTTTCGAGATATAGAGAATTTTTCCTTTCCATAATTTAAGGGGACCGTATTCCGTTATCAAAGGAACCAAACAAAATCGTAGAAACTTACCAGAAATATTTTGTAGAATTTTGTTTAACGTAAAGTAAGTTTTTAATAAAATTATTACTCCTGTAAAATTTTACTGCGGGCTAATTGAGAGTTTTTGGTACTTTTTCTTGTAAGATCTTCAATTTATTTTCCGAAATGGATAAATCCCTAACACATTTTGTTTTATAACAGTATTAAGATTTAAGAAAAGCATATAAGCTATATCGCTTTCCTGGCTAGCAAGGAACTCAAACAGGGTGTCAAAAGTGGATGTTGAAAAATGAACATTTGAAAAATCCATTGGAAAAATAAACGTTCGTGTATTTTTTAATATGTAGACAGTCTCCATCGCAAAATTTATGAAAATCATTTAATAGTAAAAATTATTCATAATCAATTTTAATCCTATGTCTTTTTTATACAGTGATTTTCAGGAAAATTGGTAGGGGCGATCATTTTTTTTTTCTGCAAGGTGTCTGTCGATAGAAGAAATTAAGAAAGCTCTAGTCTTGATATCAGTAATCTACTACTGTGTTCAACTTGCTGGAGCTTTTAGATGTTATGTGATGTGTTTTAAAAAATTGCGAAGTATTGTGTAGGATTGATGGAACTTTATAACATGCACGGAGAATATAACGAAGTCTTTTATCTAGAGTTAAATATATAATTTAAGTCATTATCATTTACTTGGTGCTATGCGAGTGTGTTAATCCTTGTCAAGCCAGATGCAACACAAACAAGTAAAATTGACTTGAGTTCGTTAAAATTTTTGCGCCCTCTGAAAATCCAAGGTCTGCGCCCTTTACACTGACCCAGTCCGACCCTGGAATCGACTCCTTCCGGGCGTTCTATTGTTAATGAAATTGTGTATTCTGATGAATTTTTGTTGTACTAAATTTTCCTTTTTAACAATCTCATTACACACTCTTGGGACAAATCCTTAATGAAATGAATTCTCTGGTGAGTCATTACTATCTCATAAATATGAATTCTATTACTGGGATAATTTTGGAGAAAGCAAACATTTGATTACTATCTTTATATGCATTTTGTTATTGAAATTTTGTTTCAAGATTAGCAGTTTATCATGCTTCATGCTTATGTTTAACAGTTTTAGTATTATTATTACTTTCAACGAAATAAATTATTCATAGAATTAACTTGAATGACTAATACTGTAAGTAATTTATCATTATGAGGCATTTGTTATAAGCTTTATACTTGTTGTTTTAAAATGTCTTTTTTTTTACCCTTCTAAAATGAAAAGTGTTTAACACCTCGGTTCGTCTGTCTGGCCACATTTTTTGTAAATATACTTGGATTGTTCAAACTTAACATATTCACAACCGAAGAAAATTTTATCCGAAATCTGTCTGTGACTCTTGAGTTTGTAAGTCTATCTATTCATCCGCCTTAACCCTTTAGTGCGCAGCTTTACATATATGCAAACAACACTGTTTTGAATTAAATAGGTTTTTTTTTTTCGCATATACCTAATTTGCACCAGAAAATTAAAATAGCTGTATTTGCTTTAATTAAAAAACAGACATTCCATATTTAAATAAAGTGAAATTAATCATTGAAACTTTCTGGTGCAAAGTCAGATTCGCTGAACTACGTAATTTCTAGAACGTATTGTATCGTGGGAATTAACGGATTAAAGATTAAATTTTATAAAATAAATAATTATATAAAATAAGGCATTTCGAGACATACTTATTAAAGTATTTACTAATTTGCATTATTTTAGTGTAAAACAGCCACATGAGAGTAGTTTTTACTTGTATTGCAGATGTGCAAACGAAGAAAAGATTGACGTATTATATGAAAAATGTATCTCTGATTTTTTTCATTATTTTTCCTGTGTAATAGTTTTATAGTGTAATAGTGTTTTCTGATAATCATATATAATTTTTTTTGAAACAAAATAAAAAATCACACATTTAAGGGTTAAAGTTTGTGTTTATTTCGTTAATCGCGACAGAATGTTAATGTGTTATACAGATAACAAGTATATATTTGTAATTAAAAATGTTTATGTTCTTTACATGATATCATACACACCTATAAAAGGTTATAATATATTATCGAATAATGCATACAGCAGTGGCGTGTCTTAGGAAGAAATCATGGAAGGTGTAAAAACTCTTGCATCATTTCGGGTAATTGGATTTTTCTTCAACCCGATCAAACCAGTGGATCGTTTTAGGTAGATTTCGTATGAAATGCAACCTATTGCAATCTCCCCTATGTTGGAATTTCTGAAAATTTTTTGCAGATCTTACACCGATCATGACCGCTAAAACCAAAAACCAGCCTCAGTAAAAAACTTTATCTATCTATCTATCTATACATATATATATATATATATATCACTTTTTTATGGACACGATAACTTCCATAATTCTGCACAAATCTCTTCCAAACTGATACATAAAATATAGGGGCATAAAATCTCGGTCAAGTTCGTTAATGAGCAAAATCAGACCAAGGGGGTGGAAATAGGGAGGGGTTTTGTGAAAACCGTAAAAACCCCATAACTTCTTAATTATAATACATATCGAATCAGTTTAAAGCTATTATTACTTTTGAAAAAAAGAGTCAAAAATTTATGTATGACATATTTTTGATAAAATAAAAAATGGGTTCAAGGGGTGAAAAAAATAGGGTTTTGGGGAGAAAAAAATTCATAACTTCGTCAATTCTCAAAATATCAGATCCAATTAAATTTATTATAATTTAATTATAAAATGAAATAAATGTTATTTTCATTTAAGTTAGGAAAATGCCTTCAAGACCGTATGGCCAGTAAGAAATTTTCATTAAATATCATAAGATGAGCAGATACCTTAAAAATTGTTCTTAGCAAGCATTTACATCTTAAAACTAACCACAATATCAAATTTCAAGCTTCTAACCCTAACAATTTCAAAGAAATCGACAAATTAGATCACGTTTTGCTTCTGCACGCACTTGGAACAGGGATAATGGGATAAAGATAGCCTACGTTGAAACAGAGACAATTATTATACCGAAAATATTTTTTAATTCACTTCGGTAGTTTCAGAGACTACCTCCTAAGCAAACAGACAAGTGCTTCTATCGAAATTTCAAACTATTTACACAGTTTATTCTAACGAGCATAACGACATAACGAGGGAAAATAAATTCGCAATAATAAAACGACATTAATATAGCTAAAGCTCCTTTTTAAAAGTGAAATGTGTTATTCCTTTAATGAAGTTATGTATTCAAATTAATTTTTGTTGTACTAAATCTTCCTATCTTCCTTTTTAACAATCTGATTAGACACTCTTGGGACAAATCCTAAATGAAATGAATTCTCTGGTGAGTCATTACTATCTCATAAATATGAATTCTATTACTGGGACAATTTTGGAGAAAGCAAACATTTGTTTACTATCTTTAATTATATTCATTTTGTTATTGAATATTATTTTAAGATTAGCAGTTTATCATGCTTCCTTACTTGCTTATGTTTAACAGTCTTACTATTATTATCATTATTACTTTCAACGAAATAAATTATTCATAGAATTAACTTGAATGACTAATACTTTAAGTAATTTATCATTTTGAGGCATTTGTTAAGCTTTATGCTTGTTGTTTTAAGATGTAGTTCTTTTTTTTTTTTTTTTACATTTCCAATATGAATTGAAAAATGTTTAACACCTCGGTTCGTCTGTCTGGCCACGCTTCTGTAAATATACTTGGATTGTTCAAACTTAACATATTCACAACCGAAGAAAATTTTATCCGAAATTTGTCTGTACTCTTGAGTTAGTAAATCTATTCATCTGCCTTAAAGTTCGTGTTTGAAATTTCGTAAATCGCAACAGAATGTTTAATATGTTATTCGGATTAAAAATGTTTATGTTTTTTACATGGTATCCTACACAACCATAAAAGGTTATAATAATTTATCTAATAATACATACAGCAGTGACGTATCTTAGGAAGAAATCAGGTAAGGTGTAAATAGAGTCTTGCATCATTTTGTGTAACGGGATTTTGCTCCAACCCGAGGGTCAGTTTTGGGTTGGATTTTGATTGCTGTGGTTCGGGTTCAGGTGTGTCTGATTTTTATCATATTTGGAATATTGTTTCGGATGAAAACTGTACATTTAAATTAGAAAGAATATTTATACATTCATACGTCTTCAGTCGTTAACCTCTTCAGAACTGAGGTACAGAAACGTGGACCTCCAATCTTTTTTTCAAAAAAAAACTAAACTGATTGAATTTTTTACATTTTTGCTTAAATTCTTATATAGCTGAATGTATTTTACTTTGGAACAAAACCAATAAATGGCAGCAGTGATGCTTATTTTTCCATAAAATAAATATAATTTTCACCTGCGTTTGCAAAATGCCTTTTATACTGTATGGCCAAGAAAGTAGGAAATTTTTATAACTATTTAACTTAAACATTTTATAATAAAAAAATTTGCAGATTTGTTGATCATTCACTTGTTTAAAGCTCTTCCATTTTTTATTGCGTGAATTTAGGTTATTCATAATTATTTTAATATTTTAATGGTATTTACTAGTAGTCATAGATCCATATTTATGAGCCTAAATTACCAGTCCCCTATATCCTCTTGAGACCTGAAGTTAAAATAACACTACAGATACACGTTCATTGCTTTCGCACAAACAAAGTGACTACATAGATGACAGAAGGAGCCCTTTTTTCTGAAATTGATACTTTAAGGGGCTGGTAATTTGGATTCACAGATATGGTATATGGTAAAATTACTAGTACCCTTAAAATATCAATTTAATTATCAATAACCTAAGTTCACGCAATAACAAATTTAAGGACTCTAAACAAATGAATGATCTCCAAAACCTCACAAAATTTTATTCTAAAAAGTTTAAATTAAACAGTGGCGCAGCCTCGATTCTAGGGGGGGGGGGGGGGAGTGAGTTGTTGATAACGGTGGTCGTCTGTTAATTGAATCACTGTCTGGTCGAATCAGTCTATTTAATGGATTAAATCTTAATGCTTTTTTTCTCGGATATTAGAATCAGCAGTTTCGTGGTTATGATTCATTTAAACAGCGTTTACAATATTAGATCTACAAAACTAAAATGCATCAATGGAATAACACAAAACTATGCTAGATTTATATAAAGTGTTTAGAAAAATCATAGGCAGATTTTAAAAGATGGACGATAAAAATGTTACGATATGTACCTTATTTTGTATGAAATGTGATAACATCACAAAAAATGGTAGAAGTTTCCATTATATGCGCTAGCAATATGCATTGAACGCTCCCCATTTTGGACTGTGATGATCAGTTCATACGGTATCATGATGATCACAGTTCATATGGTATCATCGATTGTGTGAGTACCCTGTTTTTCCAGAACTTTTTGTGATGTTATCACATTTCATACAAAATAAGGTACATATCTATGTAAATAAGTGCGAGTAGTATGTCAAAATTACGTCCATTACTAATCATATCATAATATTAAAATATTTATTTGCTTAAAAGACGTTATAAAAACACATTAAAAGTAAATTAAAAATCTATATTTACATGTTTCAACTCATTTTCTGAATCGTCGTCAGAATGTATAACATAAAATTACAAATGCATATGAAAAACGGAAAAAATCATCGAATATAAACAAGTAATCAAATAACGCGCCCTACATTTTCGTGATTGCTCGTGTTCCCTCTATGTCGCGACGCCGTAAGTTGTCCAACCATTCAACCCATAAATTCGGGATACCAAAAGATAATGTATCTTTACAAACTCCTGAACCTCTTAAATAAATTTCAATGGACTCTCTTATGAATAATTGTAAATAAAAATTAGACCTATAGATTATTTTACTCTCGTTAAATAGTATGTTAATGTTCTCTATTTGATTTCGCCGGGATAAAGAAGTATTACCTTTATTATATTTTATGTCCGCTATATGTTCTTTACATCTGATATTGAATTTTCGTTGGGTTATGATTTTTGATTCCTCCCTCCCTAATAAATGGAATCATATAAACTCCTGAGAGGTCATCTCTATTAATAGGATCAATTTTAGTATTTAAAAGTATCTTTAATTTCGGAGGCGGCTTCGCGATCAAACATAACCCAAAATTTCTTAAATGATTTTTTATATGTTCAAAGAAACCCATTAACTACCTTTAACTACCCATTAACCCATTAATTAATTTTTTCTGATATCCATTATCATTCAAATGATAATGGATATCAGGAAAAATTAATTAACAAATTGATTCAGAGCTCCTTTGATACTTCTAAAAATAAAAATAAAACTATTAATGAAGTTAATATGAAAAGGGTTGTATCAAATTATTTCCCGGGTTTCTTTGAACACATAAAAATCATTTAAGAAATTTTGGCTTATGTTTGATCGCGAAACCGCCTCCGAAATTAAAGATGATTTTAAATACTAAAATTGATCCTATTAATAAAGATGACCTCTCAGGAGTTTAATTCTATTTATTTGGGAGGGAGGAATCAAAAATCATAACCCAACGAACGTATAACCCTACGAAAATTCAATATCAGATGTAAAGAACATATAGCGGACATAAAACACAATAGAGGTACTACTGCTTTATCCCGACTAAATCAAATAGAGAACATTAACATACTTTTTAACAAGGGTAAAATAATCTACAGGTCCAATTTTATTTACAATTATTCATAAGAGAGTCCATTAAAATTTATTTAAGAGGTTCAGGAGTTTGTAACGATACATTATCTTTTCGTATCCCGAATTTATGGGTTGAATGGTTGTACAAATTACGGCATCGCGACATAGAGGGAACTTGAGCAATCGCGAAAATGTAGGGCGCGTTATATGATAACTTGTTTATTTGCGATGATTTTTTCCATTTTTAATATACATTTGTAATTTTTCTGTTATACATTCTGATGACGACTCAGTAAAAGAGTTGAAACATGTAAATATAGATTTTTAATTTACTTTTAATGTGTTTTTATAACGTCTTTTAAGCAAATAAATATTTTAATATTATAATAAGGTACATATCGTTACATTTCTATTGCAATATTTTAATTTTTCGCAAAATTATTACCGACAAGCCGACTTCTGTTAGGGTGAAGCACCCCGCATCTGTGAATCAATAAGTGGTCTGCGACCACTTATTCTTGTGTTCCATGTTCCATGTTGTGTTCCATCCATTGTGTTCCATGCATGTATTGTTGTGTTCCATGTGTCTGTGTCTTACATGTTCCAGTGCAGTTTTTGTTCGTCTTGATGAGTACTATCATCCCCCTAAGTTTTTTTGAAGCATTTCAGATACACCCTGTATAAAATTTATCATTCAAACGCAAGGGCATAGGAACCGGGGGAGCTGGGGGACCTTTGTCCCCCCCCCCCCTGGAATATTTCAGACAGGCTCAGTTCCCCCGGGAGAAATTCTCGCACCACATCTGTTTACGATGCATTGCTGAATTAAAAAATAAAGTATACTTTTTCTAGGAAATTCACATAATAAACAACAAAGAGAAGAGAGAGAGGGTGTGGTAAGCACACTTGTTTGTGCCTTCACCCTTTTTCTCATTGTTTACAACCCTCCAGATTTCCAGAAAAAATGGGCTCTTTTATAGGTCTACTACAAATTATCTGCACAGATAACATATTTATAAAGAGGAGGCCTTTAAAATTTATTTGGAAGAGATTTGTAAAGAATTTGTAAGAAAAACAACAGTAAGCACTTTAATTTTTGTAAATGGAAGTGGGAGAAGCCTTAAATTTGAATGTTGTATTCGGGATCGCAAATAAATTAAGTTTCTATGTATCAAGTATATCTATTAAAAAGTTTTTTAACTGGATTAAAGAGTGTGTGATCTTTTGATATGCTTCTATTTTATACTTCTGTTTGTGAAACGTGCAACACTATGAAGAAACTCTCCAAAAATGAACGAAATGATCCATGCCACAAGCTTTCCGCAATATGCCCCGGCTCCCCCTGTTTGTACAAAGTTCCTACGCCACTGTTCAAACGTTTATTTTGAGCATTATCTGTCAAAAGTGAACAAGTGTATGAAACTTAATGTCTTAGTAATGCTAGAAAGATGCGTAATGCATGTTTAATTTTTCTTTCCTAGGAATGTCCGAGATGACTTCAACTGTCTTCTTCGGGAGACCCGGTGCCTGTCGTCAGAGAATGAGAGGAATAGAAATGGTGACACGCTCAGAAATGCTCTTAAATACATTCGAGACGGCTGCGACACAAACGGAGGTATAGCATCTAAATTAAGTATTAAGGCATACTACTACGTTTGAGACCCATTTAAAAAAAATAATAAAATAACAAGTAAGAAAAATTATGTGCCAAGCAAAGATAATGAAAGACGTTCCGACACATTCATAACAGTATAATAAAATTTTCCCTTTAATAAAGTATCCCCAATGATACCATACTAAACACAGGGCCCGACTAATGCAGGGGCATGCGGTGCAGCTGCCCGGGGACCCCCGATTTGAGCCCCCCCCCCCCCCCCCCCCAAAGGGCAGATATAAGTTTTAGTTAAAGGAGAGTCAAATGATAAAAAATATCCAAAAGTGACCAGATTCTAATTTAAAGTGTTTTTCATTTTGTGATATTTAATTTCTTCCTTACTGATATCATAAATTTTTTTAATACATTATTTTAATTAAAATATCACAGTAATATCGCACATCTGCTATCCGTTTTCATATTATGAAACTTTATACCAAAGTACTCTAAGACATCGTGGGGAATGCAGTAACAACATAACCAGTATTGAAATTTGTTGCTATTATTATTAAATGCATGCCACCACTTGCCTTTCTATGTGATGGAATCACCTAAATGCATGTTGATTGAATACAAAGATTAAGTTGAATAGAAAAGTATTAACACAAACAGCCAATAATACCTAACTGTATTTACATTTTAACGGCTCACATTTATCCTTATAATTCCTATAACCAAAAAAAAAAAAAAAAAAAAAGTATGCTATAGTTTCTTAAAGTTATCTTTCTTGTACTATACTGTATACAGATGTGAATAGTACTTGGTATAAAATTTAAGTCTACATACAATAGGTATGAAGTTCAGTTTCAGTCATTTCAACATAATTCACGAGAATTTTCAAAAGATTGAAGGGGGCCCCCCGAATAACGTTTCCCCAGGGCCCCCCACTGTCTAAGTCGGGCCCTGACTAAACAATTTGGAAAATGCATGACATATTTGAAAACACAATTTCAGTAATTATCATCTATGATCGTAAAAGTATTCAGTTTCTGTTGTGAAGCCTTGTATATGATCTAAAGATTTCTGTATATAATACATATACTATGCTAAAATTTAGTTTAGTTAGAAAATCCAAAACAGAGTTGAAAACTTCATCTGTGCTATCCCTTTCAGCAATTCCCGCCAGTAAAAGGAAATGTATTCGAATTCTTTTGAGCAGCCCTGTATATGATCTATGTAATTTATATGCACAAAGTGATATGCAAAAAGTTATTTACATTTAAAAACGCATATCCCAACTGAAAGTGCACTTCCATCAATTATCACCCGCAGACAGTACTACACCTTATTCTACAATAAGCATCTTATAGTGTACCTTAGTAATATATATGAATTTCAATTTGTTTCAAATAATCTAACATTATTAAAACACATTGTAAATGATTTTTCCACCGTAGACCATAATGTCATGAAATTATTTTGAGTGTCTCTGTAAACGAACTGTAAATATTACGCACTTCATTTTCAACAATGCGAAACTTTCTGACACATTTGCTAATTCATTTTTAAACATAAAGGCATACAATTGGCAGGCTTGACTTGGAGTGATTTAGGAGCCCGCGAACTCGGGTCCGGAAATTCGGTTTCAAACGCCAACTTTGACAGCATTTTCTGAAAGATCTTTTTACCAAAAAATTGGAAAATACTATTCGATTACATGGTTTCTGAATAAAAACACTTGCCAATTTCATGCATTTCCGAATAAAATTAATTCAGAAATGCTAAAGTAGTTCATTTGGATTTGAGAACAGCCATAAAGCAAAATTAGTACAAAGTTAATTTTAATGGAATCGGTTGGATTCAAACGCTGGGCCTCCCGCTTTGAAAATGAAAACGTTACAACTGCGCTACTAATGATTGATGATATCCACAGACTGCTTATCAGTTACTAGCAGCCTTCTTCCGCTACACTAGTCAGTTTCTCTGAAAGAATCTTGAATCAAACGAAATATATCTTCTAGATATATCTAGCATAAATTAGAAAAAAAACCTTTTTATTAATATCTACTTTCTAAATATCTAATCAAAAATCAGTAATATATAGTTGTCTTATTCGTATAATCTTACGTTATCCAGTTCAGAGCCGAAGTTCGCGGCAAAATAGCTAAAATAGCTCTAAAATCGCTGAAGTATTTGTGTTTAACTATTTTTTTAGAAGATTTGTTATCCGGCATTTCACACTCTCACTTAAAACTGCTGTTGAGAAATGGCTAAATGACCTAAAACTTTTGCCTATCCATTTAACCCTTACCCCCCGTGAGAGGTGAATTTCTAAAATCGCTTAAATATGTGTTTAAGTATATTTCTTTAGTAGATTTGTTATGCTGAATTTCACTCCTACCTATAAAACTGCTGCTGAGACATAGTCCAGTTTCCTTGATGACACTCGTCGGCAACAAAATCCTCCCTGTAAAAATAATAGTTGATTCCTATATATTTCACTCTGCTAAATAAAAATATAGTAACAAAATTGCTGTATCACATACAATTCTTTTGGTAGGAGGATTTGCTTTTAAAATTAAGGTACTTTATATCTTGCTAAAACATAAGTGGAAATTTTGTAAACCATAAAAAGTAGGTAATAATATGTAAATTACCTGTAAATAAATGTATAAATATATTTACCCTAGTTACAGCGGCATAAGGAATGAAAATATATTAATGGATAGCAAATAGTACATTCAGACACGAAAAGGGGGGGGGGACGACATTAAAAGAAAAATGCATGATACAAGTATCAACAAACTAGATTTTCATGCTATATTTTATCAATTTGATATCTAAGACAGTGAAAGTATTTTTTTCATGATTTCAATTTTATCTAGCACTGCAAATTAATATAATAATCGTCCACTGATTGTTATTATTATAAAACTGTTTTTCGGGAAAATGGTACGTGCTGGAGAAATTTGGATAACACATTTAGAAATAGGAATATTAGATCTGTACACTTTGCATATTTAGTTTGTAGGGGGGGGGGGGGTGAATTTATTTTTTTTGCCGACCACTGTAAGTTTCCCCTGAGAATCTGTTGCAAAAGGTATTAAAAATGGATTAAATATCTCATCCGTTGGCGGGTTTCTATGAAAACCTATACAGTTCTTGTGACAGCGGTTTATAACCTATTCGCCAAATGAGAGCTCAATTAGAAGTACCGTTTTAGGGTTATCATATTTGCTCACACACACACATACAAATCATAATTACCACACTTTCCTGACTCTATATGTCTATGTGTTCGAAAAGCGACTAGTCGGATGTGCCAATCTCAAAGCTTTCTTCTATCTCATAGATGTTAATACTTCCAAAATTCGCTATCACGGCGCAAAAATAAATGGCAATCTATGCATATCATGAGGATTCTAAAGATATGAAATTCCGTGCATTAGTTCTTGAGATAGGACTATCGCTAAAATCGTTTAAATCCTGAAAAATGCAGCATAGCAGTGCCACCTGCTGGGTAATTTACACTAAAACCTAATCGGTAAATCTTATGTCAGCAACTAACTGAATCTGAAATTTGATGATAATACGGGCATTAGTTTTTGAGATAGAGCTATTGCGGTAATTGTGAAAAATGCAGCATAGCAGCGCCACCTATTGGGCTATTTACACCAAAATATAAGTAGTACCAATATTTATCAAGGCAAACCTGAATCTGAAGCTTAATGAAAATCCGTGCATTAGTTCTTGAGATAGAGCTATTGCGGAAATCATGAAAAATGTAGCATAGCAGTGCCACCTGTTGGACGATTTACACTTAAAACTAATCAGCGCCAACTTATATCAGGGACTAAATTAATATATTATTTTATTAAATTCCGTGCATATTGGCTCTTGAGATAGAGCGCCCACAAAATTTGTGTCACAGGCAAACATTTTGTAAAAACATGTTTTTTGGGATCTCTGACCTCTAAAACGTGTCAATCCGTCGAAAACCGGAAGTCAAAAATTTTCACGAATCCAATACTTTCTCCTTGTAAAAATAGAAGAAAGTAAAAATAGCCCTGGGGCATAATAAAAAATAGATAACTTACCAATAAATATTTTTACAGAAAACAAAACAAAAGTTACTTAAATGCACAGCTGGCAACCTCCAGACGCACTGCTACTATCTTTAACAGTTATTACAAGACACTTGAGATTAATGTTCCATTGTCTCATAATAACAAAACAAACGACGAAAAGTATGTGGATTATTAGTGCCATTTGTTCTGAAATAGAACAAATAACTTTTAAAGAAAAAATAAAGCCGACTTCAATTAATTGTTCCCATAACTTATCACACTGATATTACAGTGCATAGTCATTAATCACCTTACACTTTCAATTTTAGACATTTTGTCGAATATTTAAAAATATAAAAATGTAGTTATCTACATCTGAATTTGTAATGCCTGCATTTATAATTTACTGTTTATATACCAATTTCAGACATTATTTCATACTTTAAAGACAATTTTAATCACTGTAATATATGCAGGTCTATTTCCATAAAATATATTTGACGTAACATTTAAAAAATATATTTAGACGCCACATTTAAACTAGTATGTTGTGGCCATCACCATACTTTCTTCTATATAAATCACGTCAATTAAATCATTTAAATAGTACAAGAAATTACATCAATTTAGCACCAATTCATATCAAAGTGTATCTGAATTTGAAGTTTGATGAAAATTCGTGCATTAGTTATTGAGATAGAGCTATGGTGGAAATTCTGAAAAATGCAGCATAGCAGCGACACCTGTTGAGCGATTTTCACCTAAACATAAGCAGCACTAATTCATATCAAGGTGTACCTGAATCTGAAGTTTGTTGAAAATCCAAGCATTAGTTCTCAATATAGAGCTATTGCGGAAATTGCAAAAAATGCAGCATAGCAGCGCCACCTTTTGAGCGATTTACACCAAAATCTACAAAACGCCAGTTCATGTCAAGGACTAACTGAATCTGAAGTTTGATGACAATCCGTGCATTAGTTCTGGAGATTGAGCTATTGTGAAATTGTGAAAAAGTTGCATAGCAGCGCCACCTGTTGAGCGATTTACACTAAAAACTAATCAGCACCCATTTATATCACGGACTAACTGAATATAAATTTTTATTAAGTTCCGTGCATTAGTTCTTGAGATAGAGCGCCCACAAAATTTGTATCACATACAGATAGACTCACAGACCGACATTTTGTAAAAACATGTTTTTCGGAATCTCTGACCTCTAAAACGTGTCAATCCGTCGAAAACCGGAAGTCAAAAATTTTCACGAATCCAATACTCTCTTCTTGTAAAGATAGAAGATAGTAAAAATAATAGAAAATAGATAACTTACCAATAAATATTTTTACAGAAAACAAAACAAAAGTTACTTAAATGCACAGCTGGCAACCTCCAGATGCATTACTACTATCTTTAACAGTTATTACAAGACACTTGAGATTAATGTTCCATTGTCTCATAATAAAAAAACAAACGACGAAAAGTATGTGGATTATTAGTGCGATTTGTTCTGAAATAGAACAAATAATTTTTAAAGAAAAAATAAAACCGACTTCAATTAGTTGTTCCGTAACTTATCACACTGATATACAGTATTTAACCATTAATCACCGGACACTTTCAATTTTAGACATTTTGACGAATATTTAAAAATATAAAAATGTAGTTACCTACATTTGATTTTGTAATGCCTGTATTTATAATTTACTGTTTATATACCAATTTCAGACATTATTTCATACTTTAAAGACAATTTTAATCACTGTTGTATATACAAGTCTATTTCCATAAAATTTATTTGACGTAACATTAAAAATATATTAGACGCCGCATTTAAACTAGTGTGTTGTGGCCATCACAAAACTTTCTTCTATATAAATGACGTCAATATAATCATTTAAATAGTACAAGAAATTACATCAATTTAGCACCAATTCATATCAAAGTATATCTGAATTTGAAGTTTGATGAAAATTCGGTACATTAGTTCTTGAGATAGAGCTATAGCGGAAATTCTGAAAAATGTAGCATAGCAGCGCCACATGTAGAGCGATTTATACAAAAATATATAAAACGTCAATTCATGTCAAGGGCTAACTGAATCTGAAGTTTGATGAAAATCCGTGTATTAGTTCTGGAGATTGAGCTATTGTGGAAATCGTGAAAAATGTTGCATGGCAGCGCCACTTGTTGAGCGATTTACATTAAAAATGAATCAGCACCAGTTTATATCAGGGACTAACTAAATATAAATTTTTGTTAAATTCCGTGCGTTAGTTCTTGAGATAGAGCGCCCACAAAATTTGTGTCACGTACAGACAGAGCGCCCACAAAATTTGTGTCACGTACAGACAGACATTTTGTAAAAACATGTTTTTCGGAATCTCTGACCCCTACAACGTGTAAATCCGTCGAAAACCGAAAGTCGAAAATTTTCACGAATCCAATACTTTCTTCTTGTAAAGATAGAAGAAAGTAAAAACATATTCAAAAGTTTACCACAATAACGTTTTCATTCCTATCTGGAACATCCTCAGTTGGTTGACTAAAAGTCTTCAGTTTCTCAATTTATCTTGCTTCGAGAATCAGCCGATTCCCTCATTTTCCCTTTTTTATTTTCTCTTTTCCCTCTTTAAGTATCTTCATCCATCGAGAGTCAATTTGTGCGTGTATCATATCGTTACAAAGTTTTCTTTTAGAAGTATGAATCTCTGTAGCTTCACGTAGTAGGGCATTATGCATATTTTCGTTTGCAATTTTCTCTATCTGTAAAGTTTCTATCTGTAGGGGGGGGGGGGAGTTACAAGGTTCTCTTTTGCTAGAGCTGTAGTTTGTTTATTCAATTTTAGATCTCTGATATGCTCTTTCTTCCTTTCATCAATTTTCCTTTTAGTCATTCCTATGTAATTTCTTTTTTCTTTTTTTCTATTTATGTAACTGATTTTATAAATACCCTTCAGTTTGTTTTTTTCATAATTTTCTGTTTCATTTGTTATTGCTTTATACAGGGACATACATAATAATTGTTAATAAATATACCAGGTCTTTTTCACTAATTGTAAGTTTAAGTATTAATTATAATGTAGTTTGATAAGGCTTATTGTTGCATCTTTTTCAGCCTCCTGGAGAGATAGTAGTTGCTATGTGGGCGATTCAATGAAAACCTGCGAAAGTTCTTATCCTCTTGGCGGCAGCCAATACGCTTCATACAATCCAGAAACTTGCAGGTAAGTTATAAATCATTAGAAAAACTCACAGCTTTGCACGCGTAGTTGTTGAAATATGCCAACTAGAATTTGTGTGCTTTTGAATGGATGTGGAAAATTTTAATTTACGAATATTATGTAAAATTCCATAGAAATCGTTATTTAGAACGTTTTCCGCTCATTCCGCTCTTTAAAAGATAGAATTTTTTTAGAAACCACTCTTAGCGAGTATTTGTATTTCAAAAGTAACTTAAAGTAAGAATTTCTAGTTTCTAGTCCTTTCAGTATTAAAAAAATCGTAATTTAAAAATTTTCCCTCATGCATCCCTTTAAATTTTTAATTTTTTTAGAAACCTTTCTTAGCGAGCATTTCTATCTCAAAAGTAAAAGCCATGCCAAATTTCTAGTTTCCAGTCCTTGCATTAGTAAAAAATTCGTAATTTAAAACTTTTTTCCTCCTGCACCTTTTTAAATTTCGAATGTTTTTAGACACCTTTCTTAGTATTTCGTATGTATCTGAAAAGTAACCGCCATGCCAAATTTCTAGTTTCCAGTCCATTCAATATTAAAAAATCGTAATTTAAATTTTTTTCTCCTGCACCCTTTTAAATTTTAAATTAAAAAAAAACTGTTCTGCGCGTGCATTTGTGTCTTAAAACTAGCAGTCATGTCAAATTTCAAGTTCCTATCATTAACAATTCCATAATAGTAATTTAGAATGTTTTTAGAATGCTATTCGCGCATTTTACTCTTTTAAATTTCGAATTTTTAAGAAACCATTCTTAGAGAGCATTTATGTCTAATAAGTAACTACCATGCCAAATTTCAAGTGTCTAATCCCTTCAATATCACAAAAATCGCAATTTTAGAACGACTTTTGTTCTTGCACTCCTTGGTGGCAGAGACACCGACATAAAATATAGCCTATGTTGAACAGAGACCCTCGCCATTAATTTGCTACCATTAATTTTAAAATCGGTTCGGTAGTTCCAGAGATTATACCCCCCACAAACAAACGCTACCTCTTTATTAAAACGTTATTAGGTTAACATATGTTAATAATATGTGCATAAAATTATTAAAATATCAGTTTAATTGTCAATAACCTAAATTCCTAGATTCAAACAATAATAAATTTATGGGTTTAAATAAGGTATTATTAATCTAGAAAGCTTTGATTATTACTCTAGTTTACAAATCGAAAAACAATATTTGGAACAAAAACCACACAATAACTGAATTTTACTCTTCTGCTGATGGGCCATTCCATGTCACGTGTGGGAGAGCTTTTCTACATATTACTACTGTCAATCAGGATAACTTTGAACCACGGGGTGTAACTTTGCACCTATTTTTAAAAAATTTTGACTCTAAAAGACTAAATAAACTCCAGAACTGTGCTCTGTTGGGAAGGTTCTAAACTGGGATTTCTACTCTTTATTTTAGAAAATAAATTAACAACATTATACACAATTAACCCTTAAATGCCGGGTGTTGCTTTTCGGCAACATACCCAATTTAGGCTCTAAAATACTATTAGAATAGTATTGAAGCTATAATGCCTATTAGATGTAAATTTCCAACTGGGCGAAAAATGTCCGGACCAGGATTCGAACCCGGGACCTCCCTGGCTGAAGCCGCCAGTGCTCTGCCATCTGAGCTATCCCGGACGATTCTGGTCGAACTTTTTCACCCAGCTAACCTTGAAGATTACAGCATCTGGTCTGAAACCTGGTTCAGCTCAACAGAATAAATCTCAGGTAATGGAACTCCAGAAATCGCCCAGTTGGAAATTTACATCTAATATGATTTGTTTACCAATTAGAATAATTGTGCGAAAATTAATCTAGTGTAAGTTCGTATCCAGCGATTTCTGGAGTTCCATTACCTGAGATTTATTCTGTTGAGCTGAACCAGGTTTCAGACCAGATGCTGTAATCTTCAAGGTTAGCTGGGTGAAAAAGTTCGACCAGAATCGTCCGGGATAGCTCAGATGGCAGAGCACTGGCGGCTTCAGCCAGGGAGGTCCCGGGTTCGAATCCTGGTCCGGACATTTTTCGCCCAGTTGGAAATTTACATCTAATATGATTTGTTTACCAATTAGAATAATTGTGCGAAAATTAATCTAGTGTAAGTTCGTATCCAGCGATTTCTGGAGTTCCATTACCTGAGATTTATTCTGTTGAGCTGAACCAGGTTTCAGACCAGATGCTGTAATCTTCAAGGTTAGCTGGGTGAAAAAGTTCGACCAGAATCGTCCGGGATAGCTCAGATGGCAGAGCACTGGCGGCTTCAGCCAGGGAGGTCCCGGTTTCGAATCCTGGTCCGGACATTTTTCGCCCAGTTGGAAATTTACATCTAATATGATTTGTTTACCAATTAGAATAATTGTGCGAAAATTAATCTAGTATAATGCCTAATGTTGCCAATAAAATACATTCTGAAAATAGTATTAAATCGATTTTCAGCATGTAGATGGCAACACTTGCGCTGTTTAAGAATAAAGATAGATTTATTTTTTCAATTGTTGCTACTTGTTCTTTTTGTTTTGTTTAGAAGCTTGCGAAATACCCTATTTTGACCTGCAGTGGCAAGTAAAATTTATTTCTTATTATAGTTCCTAAAATTCTTGTTTGTTTAATATTATAGAATTTTATCAAGGAAAATTATTTTTTCAATTAAAGACCAGTATTGCCGATGAGTAACAAATTGTTTTTTAGCCGTAAACCATACTTAAAACAAACTATGATTTTTAAAGTATTTTTCCCATGATTTATTTAAAAAATGAAAACCGAAAAACATTATTACAATGATTTTTGAAAAGTCAGGCATTTAGGGTTAAATGCATCATCTAACTATTTTTGTGAAATACTGTTTTCAAGGTAATTTTGAATGCTGTTTTGAAGTTGTTGTAATCCAATTAAATTTTCATAGTAAGTAACAATATACTCATTTATCAGACATACTATTATCTAAATGTTGTAAATGTGTTAATATTTTATGATTATTTATTTATTAATAGTTAATAAAATGTAAAATAAGAAGGCACTAGCATTTTACAACATTTTCAGGGTAACTTTGAGCCGGCTCAAAGTTACACTGATGCTTATAATTTACTGATTATAGGTGCTACTGTCGAAAATTTGCCATATTTGCACGTATATTTTATATAAATGCCGAAAGTGTGCATTAGATATAACATGTAAATATTTTCACAAATATGTGTAAAATACATAAAATTCATTTAGAGGCGTGATTAGGGGCGGAGCTACTCAAATTTGACATTTCATACGTTTTTTATTCTTGTTTGAATAATACTAGTACTTGTATGTATTACTGTAACTGTGGATATATTATTGAGTTAAAACATTGAAAATTGTTTTTTACTGCATTTTTATGTTTTATATGAACAATAAACAGGTTTTTTTTTTTTTTTTTTTCTAAATGTTCATGGTTCTCTTCTTCCACTTTTCTTATGCCTGATATTTGTTGTAATATCATAAATTATACAAATTTTGTGATGTTGAGAAATGTAAATTCGGAGTCTTTACATATCTGAAAACATTTTTGGGATTTAAAGTTGTCCTGACTACAATACTTTTTTTTATAATGAATTATTTTATATAAAAATTTATCATATGGTGCAAAGTTACCCTAAATGGCTGAGTAACTTTGAACCAGGCTAAAAATCCATTTTTTATTGCTTTTATCCTTATTATTTCTTAATTTTTGATAGTCAAACAATAATTTAGGATCATTTCTTCTCTTTTATGCCCCTAGTTGCGACAATATTCTTCAAATAAGAGTGTGGCATATGAAAATAGAGAAAATGCGGATCAAAGTTGACAGTCAAAAACTGTATGAATATGAAAATTTAGGGTTTTTCATTATTTTTAGTGTACACGTATAGTTTATACTGTAACAACTTATAATTAAATAGTTACAGTTAGTATTTATCTAATTGTCACGTGCGGACATTTTGTCCTTTTTACCCGACTGCCAAGAAGGGTTATGTGTTTCACGCGTATCTGGGTATGTGGATTTTTTTATACCCCCGAAACATCCCAACGGCTGGATGGAGTTTAATGAATGAGGTCTCTATCGATTCGTCTTAACCGTCCGATGGTTATAGGCTAGGTTTTGTTTTATAAATTCAAAATGGCGGCCGTAAAATACAAAAGGGCGGTAGAGACGAAAAAAATTTTTACGCACCCTATGGAGTGGCATATCATTGGATAAGTCTTTCAAAATGGAGACGATGTTTCATTGACTATTTTACAGTCAGAAGCTCCTTTTAAATATTACACAACCTAGAAGTTGTGTAGGTAGGATCTCTAGCTTTACTGCAACTCTAACCTTCATAGACGTCTAAAGGCCTCATCAAAACAGTGTTTATAGATAGGAACTAACAATTAAACACAACTTAAAAGTCATCAATACAAGTAAATAATAAAAAAATATAGGTAAGTAATATAAAAAATATTGGGTCGTTCGGAAAGTCGAATCCGTTTGGGAAAATCAATTCGTACCGGAAAATTCTGTCATTTAATTATTAGGCATTGATTCCGATATCTAATGTCTAATAATTACCGGGCATAATTTTCCGGTACGAATTGACTTTCCCAAACGGACACGACTTTCCGAACGACCCAATAGTTTCACATTGATGAGAAATAATTAATTAGTTCGCTTTTTACAGAGTGGGGTTTTTATTTTTTAGATTTAATTCATGGAATGACCCTGATGCTGGATCCGTAAACGAAGACAGTTTTCCTACATCGCTGAAGACATTTTGTTGTTCAACATTGAGAAGAAAAGTTACTAGAAAATTATAAAATATGTAAAAACAAAACATAAACTGTCATTAATTACATTATTTATAACTAAACTTGCGTAACTGGACGAAGTGTAGGACACATACTGAACTTGCAGAACTTAATACGGATTACCACACCCGCCAATGGCTTTCGCAGCATTAACAGATTGCGGGATTTCAAACAGGTTCCGCCGGCATGACTCACTGGTAAAAGTATTGGTCATTGGTTCCAGGTACTTACCCATATTTAATGATTCCGAGTATAATCCTACGCGGTATACCGAACCCGAAGATTCTATATTTCAAGCCAATCCAAAAACCGATCCGAACCCAACAAAAAAAATTCCCCGAAACTCCACCTGAACCCGGCATACTAGTATTTCAACTCGAAACCTCAGTATTTAAACCCGAATCCGACTTAAACCCAAAATGGAAGTGAAAAGGGAAAATGAAGCACTATTAACAATGTAGAAAATTAGCTCAACATAAAATATTATGAACAGAGAAGTATTCTGTAAAATACTAATTTTTAAAACTTCTAAAATACAAATTTCAGCTTTTAAGATAGCAAAGATTCCTCTCTAAAACGGATATTTCAAAAGACGCAAAACGAGAGTATACAGAACTTTGGTTTTAGTAGACTTTGGACCAATCAAAACGTCTATAATATACATTTAACAAAACAAGAATTAACTAACTTTCAAATATTTTGTCACTTATAATATTTCTGAAATGAACGTTTCAAATAGAAAGTAATAATATGTGAACAATTATCTCATGTAATTTTTTCAATATTTTTTCGCAGGAAATTCAACCTTTTCCAAGATTGCGTGATGGAAGCTGTTCGTACTAGATGCCAGAGGGATGATGAAAGACTTTTGGGACAATATATGGTAGATACTGCTCAGGATCTAGCATGGAATTGTGGAGAAGCCTCGTCCTCTTCTGACTGGGACAGGAGCAGAGATGACCGTTATGACCGAGACAGATATGACAGAAATGGAGATTCTGATAGAGATAGAGATAGGGACAGAGACAGGGACAGAGACAGAGGTAGAGGAGATTCTTGGAGGGACAGAGATAGAGGATACTCCTCTCGGGACAGAGATTCCTCTCGGGACAGAGATTCCACTCGGGACAGAGATTGGGACAGAACGTCTGATCGTTATGACAGGAATGGAGGTTACGACAGGAATTATGATCGAGGTTGTGAGTATTTAATAAAACCCTTCCCAACCTGTATCTAACAGTCTGCTTACATTAACCCAACAGTGCTTTTTACTTTATAACTCCTTCTACAGTAAGTGCTTTTTTTAATTTTCTTTATAACTATCTAAACACCTATCCAACAAGATTCAAGCTGTTCTATTTATCCCTGGCTTTATATATTCATTCATTTATTTTAGTGTGTGCGTATATGGGAAAAACAAAAAACAGAATCATCTAGAAAATGTGTCATTTATGCATACAATCCATGAAAAAAGTATAAAAATAATGTTTAATTATTAATATGTTATATTTTAGTAGTTTAAATATTGCAGGAAAAAAAGAAAGAAGGAAAAATAAACACAGAAAGAAAAAATATTTCTGTTTTGATATTTTTTATATTGCTACTATGGATTGTAAATCGATCATTTATAACTTACATAAAATAATACATCTAAAATAATTGAACTGGACGTGAAAAAACTTTAGCAGTTTAAAAAATTTACGGCTGAAACTGATGCGACAAAATCAGAGAATATAATAAAGACAGAGACAGAAGTAAGGGAGATATTTGGAGGAATAGATTATAAAGAATACTCCTCCCGGGACAAGGATTTGGACAGAACACAGAACATCGGACGGCTATGACAAGAATGAAGGGTTACGACAGGGGCAGGAATAATGATCAAGGTTGCGAGCATCTAATACAACTATTCCTGATATAAGACTAGCAGTTTACTTCTAATCACATAACAGTGTTAAAAAAAAAAAAAAAAAAAAAAAAAATTCTTTTTACTTTTTTTTTTTTTTACTTTATAATTACTTTTACAGCAAGTATCTTTTTACCTATCTACATCTGTCTAGCAAGAGTCAAACTGTTCTGTTAATCCCTGACTTTAAAGATTTAAATCCTCTTACATTTATTTATAGATTTATGAAAATAGCAAACTCACTGATAAAATGTGCCATTTATGCATGCAATCCATGAAAAACAAATCACTATAAAAATAATCGGCTATCGAACGTAAAACTTTTAGAAAACTATTCGAGAACTAAATCGAATTTATCCATAAAAAATAACGAAAGTATGATTACTACCTACTTCCCAAATTATTTCTCGTTCTTACACCTTTTAACAATATTCTATAAAGTGCAGTAAAGTAAAATATATACGGGGCATTCTCACAATCTTTTGACTTTCGGGAATAAAAATCTGGTGAAATTAAACTTGCTAAAATAGCATTTTAATCTGATAGATGAATGCCGTAATGATTCAAAATAAAGAAAAAATGGCCAGCAGCAAAAATTTTTTTATTTAACTGTGGTTTAAGTTAAACTTGCGAGTTTAATTTTCCTTACCATTTTACCACAAAAACTTTCTATTTTCTTCTAAATTTTTACTTATAATGAATTTGCATAGTGCCCACAGGACATTCAAATAAGAAATAATAACAATGTAGTATCTTTAGAACAAAATTTTGGTATAACATTGTTTTAAAGGCGCGTTAAAGAAGGGACGGAAGGGGAAAAAAGGAGGATGGTATAGGAAAAAAGGGACGGTAATGGAAAAAAAGGGATGGTATGGATGGGACGGTAATGGAAAAAAAAGGGATGGTATGGATGGGACGGTAAGGAAAATTACCACTATTTTTACGCAAACCATGTTAAGACTAAGTGATAGCCACAATGTTCATTGATTTTTAGAAACAGTTATTTACATTGGATTAAATTTTTAAAAAAAATTAATTTACCTCGAAAAGTGCAGGAATAAACCTTGGAAACGATAAGACTACCCATAAAGCCACGATGCTTGAAATTGATATTTAAATTCTGCAGTAAATTTCCTGTCAAAGAATTTTAGAAATTCTTTCTTTAGCATACTTCTACATGAGAAAAAACTTGAAAAAAATTCTGTGGCAGCATCTGAAGTGATTTTCTGTATAAGTTTAGCAAGAGGGATGGTAAGGAGTCTAAAACCCAGGGACAGAGTTCAAAAAATTATATCAACCGTAAAAATGTGTACATATTAATTTTTTGCTACATATTTATATAAAACAACTGTGCCACTTTCAGAAAAAATTACATCGAACTACTTTTATTGAAACAATTTTATACAGACAGCTCCAAACTTAAAAATCGGCATTAGGGAGGAGTTTTACCCCCAACATCGTCCAAAACTTATTTATCTCGTTAATATTGTTATGCAATCATGTAATGGGATTTTCCCCAGTATATGAAAAAAAACCCACAAAAATATGTACTAAAATAAAAATTATTATTCGGGGACTTTAAAGTCAAAAGATTGTGAGAATGTCTCATACATGTATTACAGTATTGTACAGTCGTGGGGAAAAAAAAGTAAACACCCCCTACTAACTCTTCAACAAATTATTGTAGACGGAAGTTACTGGTACCGAACGATTTGAAATAAAGTCTACTTTTAAATGACATATATAAAATTAGCTTAGGGGGTCATCTACATATTAAAACGAACCCAAACCTCATTTTTTTCAATGGCAATACCCAATTTTAACGAGATATTTCAAATCTTCGGTTCAAACTATGCCTAGACACCAAATTTCAAGTCATTTGAATGATAAGTTTTTGAATTATAAACATTCAAAATTTAGTGCTTCTAATGTTAAATTACATTTTCATATTTTTATTTATATCTTCTGAAATTATGCTCCTAATGTGCTAATTTTTTGTTTAGAAATAAAACTAATATACCCAAACATAAATACGCTGAATTTGCAATTTTTATAATTTTATGATATCAATTATGAATTATGAAATTAATATTCGAAAAAATTATGAATTGCAACCTACAATTTTTTTGATGGATTTAGATTTATTAAGTCCTGCTTTATGAAAATCCCAAATTTCACATTTTTCTTCCAAGTAGTTTTCAAATTATGCTTAAAAAACGGCAAAATGATGGTTTAAGGGGCCGTCTATGATTGAAGTGAGTAGATATTTTGAAATTTCTTCTGCTGCCTTGTTATCTAACAGACTTCATTGACTGCTTAAGGTGCCTTGATCAAGAA
This sequence comes from Maratus speciosus, assembly GCA_963932465.1. Taxonomy (NCBI): domain Eukaryota; kingdom Metazoa; phylum Arthropoda; class Arachnida; order Araneae; family Salticidae; genus Maratus; species Maratus speciosus. The sequence continues at coordinate 594,334,886 of OZ010788.1, read as the reverse complement.
GGCGGCTCTCTCGGTTAGCAATAGAGAACCCAACTTCAATTTGGATACAGCCCTTAAAATACGCTAGTTTTAAAATAATTAATTTCTCGGAAACTTATGGTACGAATTGCATAAAAATTTGTTTTTAGGCTATTTGAAGGGTGTAGAGTTCATTTATGCTGTCAGAATTGGGTATTGCCATTGAAAAAAACAAAATTATGGTTCATTTTAATATGTAGATGGCCCTCTAAGCAAATTTTATCTCTATCATTTAAAAGAAGACTTTATTTCGAATCGTTCGGTACCAGTAACTTGCTTCTACGATAATTTGTTGAGGAGTTAGTGAGGGGTGTTTACTTTTTTTTTTCCACGACTGTACATTAGATTAGATAATGACAATTTGATAAAACTTTAATAAAATCCGTATACATACCTTTATTGTGGAGAAACCTCTTGCACCTCAGACTGGAACAGGAACAGGGATGATTGTTTCGAAAGAGATCGATACGATAGAAATGGTGATTTTGATAGAGAGAGAGACAGAGACAGAAATAGAAGTAGGAGCAATTCTTTAAGGAATAGAGATAGAGGATACCTCTTTCGAGACAGAGACTGCGATGGAACTCCGACAGAGTATGACAGGAATGAAGGATACGATAAAAATTGTGATCGAGGTTGTGAGTACAGTAGAACCTCTTTTATCCGAAACTCTTTTAACCGTAACTCTCGGTTAACCGAAATCCATTTTTAAAGCTTTTTTTTTAGTATTACATTGTTTATGTGCAAAATACATTTTCAAAGGGTTTTTTTAACTATCATAATCTTTGTGTGCAAGCTTTCCATTCCAAACTACGAGTACATATAATATTTTCGATCCCCTTTCTTAGACTTCCTTTGAATTTAACTTGAGTTCCCGTAAGCTGCGAAGTGGAACGCACAAAACGAACGAAGAAAGCGAACAAAATAGCAATTCTGAAGCTTTTGTATGTTTCGCAAAAGGTTGGCATGACTGGAGCAGTAGAAAGACTGTGATATTCGTGAACTAATAATATTAAAAAACTTCCTGATAGAGTTTCAAAGCAAAGGCAGTCGAAACTGCGACAAACAAAACATTGTTTAAAACCCTTCTGAAATATGTAAAAGGTACTTCATTTCAAAATTAAAATTCAGGTAATTTATTCTTGTTTCTATTTTGTTATTGCTTTATTTTTATTAAGCACTTGTTGCCATAATAAGAAATAGCGCATATAGTTTTCCTTAATCTTAAAATTGAAGCATTCTCGATTATCCGAAAAATTCGATTTTCCGAAAGATGGTCGGTCCCAATTACTTCGGATAATCGAGGTTCTACTGTATTTAATAAAATTTTTACTAACATGCGATTAACAGTCTTACCTAACAATGCTTATTACTTTATAACTGCTTTTACAGTAAATGTTTTTTTACTTTCTAACTAACTACCCCAACACCCATCTAACAAGAATCAAGCTGTTTTTATTAATACCTGGCTTTTGTGTGTTTTAATTCCAGTATAATTATTTGTTTTTTGGTGTATTCATATGCAAATAATAGTCATACAAAAAATGAGATATTTATACATACAACACACGGGGTAAAATAGTATGTTTAATTATTAACACGTATAGTTAAGTAGTGGTAGTCTCAATATTGCAAGAAAAATATTAACCCTTTCTAAGACAAGTTAATTATGTTGCTTGAATGCTGAAACGAATGTCATCAGAATTTAAGAACATATCGATTTAAAAATAAATAAATGGTTTTCGTCACGTACATCATAAAAGCAAAAATTTATTCGCAAATTCATGTTATAAACTTCGAGTTTAGGGATTAAGATTAAGTGGGATAAATACCTCCCACTCCCTCAGAAAGGATAATACAAAGACAAATAGATCATTTTAATATTTTATACTTATTGTTGCAAAGAAAAGTATTTCTGTTTAGATTTTCTTTTAATTGTTACCACGGATTAAAAAATATAGGTAATGTATCTAAATAATAGATAATGCATAAAAAAAAACTAACAAAATTTAAGCAATACGCGTGAATAAAAGTTCTACGACCAAAACCGACTCAACAGAAACAGCAATTTTGTGCGAGATAGGGATAGTGACAGAGGCAGAAGTAAGGGACATACTTGCAGGATTTTGACATAGAGGATATCCCTCTAGGGACAGAGATAGAAATATAGACAGAGACAGAAGTAAGGGACATTTTTGGAGAGACAGAGCTAGAGGATACTATATAGTCTAGGGAGAGGATAGAGATACGGACAAAGAAAGGGACATTCTTGGACGGACAGAGATAGAGAATACTCATCTATGGGTAGAGATAAGAATGCAGACTGAGACAGAATAAAATGTAAACTAAGACAAAGTAAGGGACACTATTAGAGGTACAGAGATAGAGGATACTCCTCTAGGGACAGACATGGAGATATAGACAGAAACAAAAGTAAGGGACATTCTTGGAGAGATACAGGTAGGACACTCCTCCAGACGCAGATATTGGGATATAGACAGATACAAAAGTAAGGGACATTTTTAGAGGGACAAAGATAGAGGATCTCCTCTGGGATAGAGAAAAAAGTAAGGAACCTTCTTGTGGGACAGAGGTAGGGAATACTTCTCTAGGAATAGAGATAGAGACAGAAGTAAGGGACATTCTTGGAGAGACGCAGACAGAGGATACTCCTCTAGGGATAGATACAGAAGTAAGAGACTTTATTGGAGGTACAGAGGTAGAGAATACTCCTCTAGGCACAGAGACAGAAGTAAGGGAGCTTCTTGGTGGGACAGGTATTGAGGATACTCCTATAGGGACAGAGATAGAGATATAAACAAAGACAAAAGTTAGGAGATTCTTGGTGCGACAGATATCGAGGATACTGCTCTAGGGACAGAGAGAGAGATATATAAATAAAGACAAAAATTAAGGACATTCTTTGAAGAACAGGGGTAAAGGATACTCCTAGGGAAAAAAAAATAGAGATAATAGTCAGAAACAGAAGTAAGAGACATTCTTGGAGGGACAGAGATAGAGGATACTCCTGTGGGGACAGAAATTGGGATAGAGCATTTTATCATTATGACCTTAATGGTGGATACGTTAGGAATTATGATCGAGGTTGTGAGTATTTAATTAAATTCTTCACAACCTGTGCTTAAAAGTCGACTTACATTAACTTAACAGTGCTTTTTAGTTTTTAAATAATATTTACAGTATTTCTTTCTATATTACTGTTTCAGAATCTATCTAAAAGTTTCAAACAGTTATCTCGACTCCTGGGTAGTATTCAATATGCAAAGTTACGATAATATGTATTAGAAATATCCTCAGCTGTACAAGGTGATCATGAAATGACTTTCCCTGTATGGAAGTATCTGCAGCTAAAATTAACAAACAGAATGAGACCAAATTTTATATTTAATCTTTTAAAGGTATGGTGGATGTATTCCGTGAAAAAAAAGGGAAAAAAACTGTAGCAGTTTTGAAGAAGTTGCCGATAGGAAAGATATCTGAGCACTGTCGGAGTCGGAAAAAAAAATCAGATATTTGCATTAATCGCTAGTAAAATGGTTTATGTAGTTTGATTTGTGATCACGTGATAGCAGAGCCACTTATTTTCCTTTAAATATGCAGTAGGAACATTCAGCAGAATAATTGATTTCGATGGCTGACGAATTATGCTTGGTTTGCATCCAACCTTGCTGTACAAAGTACAGCAAGATACAATAATGTCAGAAATCAAATGCCAGAGTCATTTGATTTCTGATACTACAGACAAACTCGTTTAATACGAGCACAGCTAAAACGAGTATACGGTTGAAACGAGCAGTTTGCATGTTAAGAATGGTTCATCATTTAAACTACTAAAATAGGATTTTCACGATTTTTACGAGCCACAAAAACCGGATCACGTCTAATACAAGCAGAATATCTGTTCGTTTCAATGTGATTTTCGGCGAAAAGTAGGGTAGAATTAAGTAAGAAATCCCTTTCTTATCCAATAGTATTATCTCTCAGCGATGTTATTTTTACATTACAACTGTCTGACAAATTGTAGTAATTTATCAGTTTTACCAGATAGAATTTCAATCTTAGAGCAGACCCCCACCCAGAAAATGCATAGGAATGTCCTGAGGTCTTGAAAGCATGGAAGTAAGAAGGGGGAGACGAGGATTGGTAAAATGTCGTCCATTTGTAAGATTTTCAACTGAGCCATGGAAAGGGAAGAGCATAGAAGAAAAACTTTATTTGTTTCTTTCTCTAAACCCAGACTCAGGGCCATCTTAAACTGTATTTTTTATGTCTCTTATTGCATTCTTAAAATGAAAGGGTACGTGAAATCAACACCTCGAAAATTATGATAAAAAAAAAAACGTTTATAGCACCAAAAACACTTTTACTTGTTGCAAACTAGTTTCGGTAGCCATAGCGTACCATCACCAGTGCAAAATATGATATCATATGATATAATCATATTTTTCACTGATGACGGATCGCTATTATGGCTACCGAAACTAGTTTGCAACAAGTAAAAGTGTTTTTGGTGCTATAAATGTCGTTTTTATCTACTTATATGGTACTGCACCCAGTAATTTTTTATTGTAATGTAATTCGAAAATTGTTGATTGTTGTAGTATTGGCCTATTTTTTTTTTTTTTCTTTTGGAAAGTTTTATGGTATTAAATTAGGTTTAGCATTGAAATAATTAGAGCAGTTAATAGTGGTAATTAGTTTAATTAAGTGTATATTTTTAAGATTTTCATTATGTTCACGTGTATAACGAGTAAAGTTTAATACGGGGATTTTTATGATTCCCTTTCTACCCGTATTAAACGAGATCGACTGTATTTATTTTTCGTGGAATTCCTCTGCTCACGTCCTCAAAATCTACTTATAATAAAATCTGAGTTCAGAAAATTGTCGGTAACTATGTCGGTGCGGACCACTCCAGTGTGCGAATCGACAGTAGCTAAACGCCATGTTAGGCTTAATGAAAAACATATCTTAACATGTGACAGCCAAATGATAATTTTTTCTACTTGAAATCATGTCTGTTCAGCATATTTTCACTAAAACATGTATATCATATCCAATTATAATGTATTAAGTTCAAAATTAAAAATAAGCTATTATAAATATCAGATTACTAGATATAAACAAGAGAACACTGTTGCCATTCACACTTTCCGCATATTGAAACAAATGAATGAATCTTTGAACGCTTCATTAAAAAAAATACAGGTTAATTATCTGATTTTGTTCTTAAAATATTTGTAGAAGCCTATTAAAGTCTTTAAATATTTTAATTTTGTCTAAAACCTTCAAAAACTGTTTTTGCAGCCATCTATCGTCAATTAATATAAACAATCGAAGTTTGTTAAAAATACAAGTTAATATTTTCATATAATTAGCATATTAAAATTTAATGTGAAATTTTCAGAAAGTACATTTCACTTTGCTAATCATTATTATTATTGTTGAAAAAAAAAAAAAAAATTGAGGTGAATCATTTACGTTTGAGAATCATTCCTCAAAATTATTTGTACTGTACTGATTGCCAACTGGCAACGTGTGTTTTACTGCTTTAACATTTTTGTTGATCTTTCTAAAGGCTGTTTTGAAAACGCGGTGGATTTGAATTTATTCAATCAAATCTGTAAATTCACATTTATAATATTATTATTATTTATAATATTATTCACATAATATTATCTGTAAATTCACATTTTTACAGATTATACGTATTTATTAATAAATATTTATGCGTAGTAATTTTAAAATATCTTATTTACCTACATATTTTTTACTGAATATTTATGTTTTTCAATCATTTAAATTTTTTTATAGAACAGAAGAAAATTGATATTTTAATAATCTGATTAAAAAATACAATTTATTTACCTTGCTTAATGATGGATTTTTTTAAATTTAATAATAACCTTAGAAACTAAAAATTGTTAATGTTATATTGTTTTTTTATACATATTTACAATTATGGCAGCCAGATTTGAAATATGAAAATGTTAAAATTCAGAGATTATTTTATATATTTTTTAATGTTGTTTGCTTATAAATTTTTCTTTGATGAATGTTATTTGGGATAAATTAAGTATTTCTTTAATTAAAAATTATGTCATTAGTAAATTTCTTTTATATTATAAAAGTTAGAGAGGTGGGGGGGGGGGGGATAAAGTACTATGATGTTATAAAATGTTAAATTTTAAAAAATATGTGTTTTGATATTTTAAAACTAAAATACACAAATCTGAGAAAAAAAAAAAACCTTAATTACACATGCAATATGAATATGTAAAATATTTTATAAAAAGTTTTATAGAATTAATCATAATTTTTCCTTTAATAATTTACATTATATATATATATATATATGTGTATATATATACATATACATATGTTTCAAATGCAATGCAACTTTGATCTTTTCCTGTTCTATTCTGAAATATTTAAAATATGATTTTAAACTGTAGTTTACATAATATCTTCGTTCTAATTATCAAAAATCAAAGGATAATACTTTTTGATTAACAGAATGCATGAGGCATCTTTTTTTTTATTAGTCAGAAAAATATTTTTTTTAATATTGTTTTGGAAATTTATCATTCACATTCCGTCATTTTTGACGGGGGTTATACACTAGTTTGAATATAAAATTTGGCTTCATTCCATTCATTAGTTTGAGTTACACATGACTCCATGTTATTTTATGGCTAGCCTGTATTTCTATCCACTACAGGGTCATTGAAAAAGATGTCTGTGATTTTGAAAATGACTCAGCTAAGCTTATACCAAGTTGAAATTATTCGTAAATAACCCAAAAGATGCAGAAAGCATTCAGTTTTCTGTTGTTTTTTTTTTTTTTTTTCATTATCTAGACAGTTTCGGTATGATCTTCCCTAGTTGTTTGGCACACATCTAGACAATAGTCGAATCATGTTCGGAGCCACAGTTGCTATCTCGGCATTGTTATTTCCTTATTACTTTCTTCTATCTTTACAAGAAAAAAGATTGGATTCATGAAAATTTTCGAATTCCAGTTTTCGACGGATTTACACGTTTTAGAGGTTAGATATCCCGGAAAACATATTTTTACAAAATATCTGTCTGTGTGTCTGTATGTGACACAAATTTTGTGGGCGCTCTATCTCAAGAACAAATGAAAGGAATTTAATAAAACTTTAGATTCAGTTAGACCCTGATTTAAATTGGTGCTGATTACTTTTTGGCGTAAATCGCCCAAGAGGTGGAGCTGCAACGCTGAATTTTTCACAATTTCCGCAATAGCTATATCTCAAGAACTAATGCACGGATTTTCATAAAACTTCATATTCAGTTAGTCCCTGATATAAATTGGTGCAGATTACTTTTTGGTGTAACAGGTGGCGCTGCTATGCTGCATTTTCCCCGATTTCCGCAATAGCTCTATCTATAAAACTAATGCACGGATTTTGATCAAACATCAGATTCAGTTAAAAGTTGACATAAGTTGTTGCTGATTAGATTTTGGTGCAAATCACCTAACCGGTGGCGCTGCTATGCTGCATTTTTCAGGAAGTATTAACATGTATGAAATAGAAGAAAGTTTTGGGATTGCCACATCTTACTAGTTTTTTCATCGTAAACAGTGATTTTGAGAAAATTCCAAAAGTAAAAGTCCATGGGAATCAGATTGAAGTTTCTAGGTGGCGCGGCGCGATAGCATCTGCGCATGCTCACTGGACACTACGTAATGGACAAACAACTTGCATGTTTTCTGCATATTTTGGTGTATATAAATAAATTACCTTTGCCTATAAAGTTTGCAATGTCATTTTGAAATCGCAGACATTCTTTTCCGACGGACCTGTATTTTAAGACCTATGCTTGAAACATATACCTTTTTCAGTTTATTAGACATTTTTTTAAACAAAATTGTAATTTGCTTCAATTATGGATTTTTCAGACGGAAGTTCTGGTGGGACTTGCTGTCGAAACGAGAGATGCAGCACGAGTAGGATGCAACAATGCAGAGATTCTTTAACAAGAGCAGTCGACACCCGATCATCAGGCTATCAAGATTCGCAAAAATGCAGGTAATAATGCTCACGTACAGAAGCATTCACAGAAATTCTGAGGCCCTGTGCAGATTATATTTATGGGCCCCTACTAACAGGGCCGGCGCAATGTCGCGCGGAGCCCTGGCAAAGAAGTTAGTGGGACCCATCGTAAACAGCAATAGCAGACTAATAAAGTATATATCATAGAATATATATATTTACACATCATGTGAGTGCGGTGATGATGCTGTTGCCTCTCATTATTTCTATAATTGTCCTTTAACAGCTCGCTGGCATATCCGCCGTCCTCCTGCTCTTCCAGTTGGTTGGTTAGCAAATATTTTATCGCGCCCGATTTTGCTCTCAAAGCTCAAAAACATCTTCAACTTCTTATGTAACCTTTCAGTTTTACTCCATCACTGAGACAGAGACTTGGATTCTCCCTTATTCAGTACCCGATGTTGGGTCGCAGCAACTTGTATAATATTGTCTAACTTTGTATAACACTGCATTATTTAATGCCCTTATGTTTGTTTCACAAAGTTTTCTAATGTAACATTTTTTTATATCTTATATATACCACTCCGCCCTCTGTCGCGCTTATTGGCGGTCTCAGCCTCGGCTGAAATTTGTAACTTTTTTTTTAAGACCTCAATAAAGGGGACCGGGAGGGACAATCTATGCTCTACAGACTCACTTCCTAGTCTGAGCAGTCTCTCTCGGGCAGTAAAAGTAAAAGTAAAAAAATATATATATTTATCCTAGTGATCACTGATATATATCATAGAATAATACGTACTATAGATAATGTTACATAATGTAGATAGTATGAAAATACCTCTACTTGCACATTTAATATGCATATTTATTTTTAATTTCGTAAAATCTTCTATCTTTTATATTAATTTTAATATTTTTTGCGTTCATAGTTATTTTCAGGATCATCAAATCTTTACACTCACGACAATTATATTAATTTTGACGTTAAGAAATAAAATTAATACTCACTTTTTTTTCTGACGCAGAAACATTTAAAAAAATCTACAGCAAAATTATTGTTATTTTATGCAGAGAAAACGTTATTTAGAATTGTAATAGAGAGACTTGGGTTCCTAACAAGACTCCAATTGGCCCGGGGCTTTGGGAAATTGCCCCGTTTGCCCAACGATTGAGCCACCCCTGCCTACTAAAATACTGCACCGTGTTGAATTATACCCAACATGAACTCGAAAACTCTATTTCAAATCAATTTGACCCGAACGCGGCAAAAAAAATTCGTCAACCCGAAACCCGGCAAAACAATTTCGTCAACCCCGAAACCCGACAAATTAATTTCGTCAACTCGACCCGAACCCTACACACTTCAACACTAACCCGAAATACTTAAACTTGAATCCGAAACGAAGTAAAACTAATCCTTATTTTAATACAATTACGAAAAAATAATTTACAGTTACATCTCTAATATAAATTTTACCTTTTATGTTTAGTAACATATATACTCATTAACCCCTTCGTGACGAGCATCTATTACGGAATTTTTAATATTTTATCACCGGTTCTTCAAAACAGAATTTTTTTCCCAATTGAATCGGGAAAATGCCCCGATTGAATAAAGTTATTAATTTATATTTATTTTTATTTATATTATATTATAATTTATAGGCAAAATTTATAATACAAAATAACTGATGGGAATAATCGCGAATCTGAGCACCTTATTATACGGCACCCATACACCTGACGCTCGTCTCCAAGGGTTTAATGTTCAAATATATAGTTTTTACAACTGAAAAAAAATCTCCAGACTTTGTTTTTTAACTCGGTTAACCCGAACCCAGACCGCAAGAGTAAATTCCAGGCCGAATCCAAATCAATTAAAGTCAACTCGATTAGAAAAAAACTCGCGACGAAAAAAAATTAATAATAAATAAGCCTCAACTCAACTCTCAATGAAAAAAAAAAAAAAAAAAAAAAAAAAAAAGGCGTCAACCCAGGTTCAGCCAAATTGGGATTTCCAACCCGATAGACAACTCTGCCCCCCCCCCCCCCTGTACCTACATGCAGTAAGACAGTTTGTATGTACAGGGCTGCCACAGGCGACTTTTTTAAAATTCTATCTATCTCCGTTTTTTTTTTTTTAACAAAACATTTTCACGTATACTTTGACAACATCTGGAAGAGAAATATACTACAAAATTTATTTTCTTAAAATAGTGGTGCTATAAGAATATAAAAATAGTCGCCTGTGGCAGCCCTGTATGTAGATACGAAGAAAATCTCACAAACTGGAATAATCGTTATAGCTAAAAATTAGTTTTGGTAACTTCAATAATGCTAGCAGCATTATACAGATGAAAATAACTTTTATATCGAAAACGTTTCATTGGTTAAAACAAATTATTATCAAAAACGTTTGTACAAGAAGGGATATAACAAGAGATGCCTTCACTGTAATTGTGCAAGAAAACATTTTCTGCGGCAAAACAATAAATTAAATTATCTACAATTTAAATTTAAATTTTACATAATGAAAATTAAACGATAACATTTAAGTTTCCCTTTTTTTATGTTAAAACGTGAAGTGAAACCTTTTAGTGTCAAAAAATCAAGTGTTAATCCCATCTTAAGACTTTAGTGCAAAAAATCTGTTAAAAATGTAATAAAAAACGTAAAATCCAAATTTTGTGCTGTGTCTAAACAGAGCCGCAGAGGGAGACTGCAGACCTCGGTAGAGATTCGAAAGCAGGCCCATAAGTATGATACTAGAAATTATAAATATATTGAATAAATTATGTAAGGTGTCCTGGGGTAATAACGCCAGGGTGGGTAATAACGCCAAGTGTTAATATTTCGCGTATTTATGAAGGAATCCAGAAACTGGCACTACGGATGCAGCGCAGAAGGGCTCTTGAGTCATCTGAACCACAAACAACCGCTAAAAGTTAATTTGTTTCATTTGTAAACCTTATCGCTGGAAGAATCAGCGTCTGATCTAAAATTTGCGAGGCAAGTTCTGTGATGTGAAGACTATATATTTATTCGGAAATGCTTTGTTGGTAACATAAATTTGCAGTGCATTTCATATACTTTCAAAATGTTGTGGGATATTTTGAATGTGTTCGCGAGGTAGCTTGTAGTTTAAAATATACTGCGCAATAAGTATAGGGGTAATAACGCCATCCACTGGCGTTTTTACCCCAGTTGATATTTTTCAGTGGGGGAGCTAAATCCAAAGAGGGTTTATTTTATTTTTATTTATTTTATGCACGAGAGAGCATTATTGTCATTGTTGAAAATAAAAAAGGATAAAGATAAATGTGTATGTCCTAAATGCTGGTAATTTTTTCATGTCAGAAAAATAAAATATCAAATGATTATTACTGCATCCTAATATGCAGGTAATAGCAATTTGTCAATTTCTAGGGCTTTAGAGTTTGTATCTTTAGAAATGGACTATTTACATGCCATTATTCCATGTTATTTTATAGTTTTGTTTGCATAGCGTTATTGCCCACATAGGTGGGTAATAATGCCAAATAGCATTGGTCAAGAAATCACGCCACTACATTTTATCAATATATATCTTCTGAAATATTCTTTTTTGTATATATTAGCCAATAAGTTGCTGTATCAAATCTTGTATTTGTTTGAAAAAAAAATTCTAAAACTAAGCCGTGAAAATTGGTAGAACCTTAACGTGACGTTATTACCCCAGTACACCTTATAATAAATAAATCAATTACAATGTATAATATATCAATTACATCTTAATATTAGTTTTTTGTGTAACACTTCATTTCAGACTAACATCAATAGTTTCGACTCTCCTTTTTCGCTGTATTAATTTCTTTATTTTAAAATTATTAATTAATTTATTCGCTTTGTGCAGGGCAATGTTAAAGTATTCTTCACTTCAATTCATCCATCATCTTATATTTATATACATTAATATATTTTGTCCTCTTTAACTAACACTTGTATAAGTACTTTTGTTTAAATATATGCTTGATATTAATTTATAATGTATTTATTAATTTATAATGTATTTATAATTATCCCCCCCCCCCCCATATTTCTTCTATCTCCCTTTTATCCCAAGATTTGTAAAGTCTGTTAGAGTTGTTCTATAAATCCCCCAGCATCAGAAACCATATATGTTTCTGTTTTTTTTTCCTATGTACCTATCATCTAGTACCGTTTTTAAAAGGAAATTATCGGAAAATAGGAGAAAACCAAAAATGAATAACAGACGATTTTTTTTTTTCCCGTAAGTCCAATTTTTTATAGTGATGCAAATTATGTTTTTTCTTGTGTGTAATATTCTGAGCCTAATTTTTTTTTTATTAATTGAGTTTTATACTTATGCATTTTTTTTTTTTTTATAATTTCGTCTACTAAAGCCAAGATCCCAGTCTATCCCGAAAAATTGTTGGTACATTCCTCTTCTGTAGTTATTTGAGGAGTGAGAAACACTGGGATTACTTGTATCTAGGATAGGTACAATTTTGGCAGCTAGCAGTGTTTGATTGAATGAATGTCCACGTTAAAAAACATTCTTCTACCCAGCCTCATTGAAAAAAAAAGACACATACTTGTTTAAAAATAATAAAATTTGAAAATTTTCATTTTAAAATGTATAAAAGAAATACCTTTGTATAAAATTTAAAAAAATTGACGTAATTGGGGAATTGTGAAGTAACTTTATAAAACACTGAAAATCGCTGTCTGCAAATGTCAGCAAAAAAAGATTCTTCACTCACTTGAAAATACCCGCTCAGTATTGTTAATCCTATGAGCAGGTTGTTTTTGAATTTCTCGTTTAAATTTAAATATCTCTATACGATTTTTTTTTTTGGTCCACAAGATAGCTGAAGTCGATCTCTAATACGGCTATTTTTTACTTTTTCGATTTCGGTTGCAGATTTTTTTTTTTTTTTAATAAAGGTTCTTTCACTTTCGAAATCGGTTCTGAAAGTGAAAGTACCTTTATTAGAAAAAATCTGCAGCCGAAATCGAAAAAGTAAAAAATTGCCGTATTAGAGATCGATCTCAGCTATCCTATACGCAAAAAAAAAGAAAAAAAATCGCTTTTAAAAATATTCAAATTTAAACGAGAAATTCGAAAACAACCTGCCCATAGGATTAACATTACCGAGGGGACGTTTTCAAGTGAGTGAAGAGTCCCCTTAATTGTATATTTTAGAATAATTTATTTTTATTTATTTTTAATTTTTTTACAGGCAAATTCGAGATGATTTCAACTGCTTGCTTTGGCAGACCTCCAACTGTGCGGGCAGAAATGAGAAAGATCGCGATAATGACCTGTTTCGTAGAGGCATAGACTTTATCTCGAAGAACTGTGACACTTATGGAAGTAAGAAAATGTACTTCTTAAAGCGAATACTTTTAAATTTGTATGATTTTCTATCATTGTAGGTGCGTTCGTAATTATATAAATACGTAGCACCTATAGTCGCTGTTCAATCCGTCTGTCCGCATATAACAGAGAAAAAATTACCCACCCGAATTGTCTGAAATTTTAAATATATAATTGTTGCAAAATTTTGTCGAGTCATTTCAAATTTCATGAAAATCGGATGTACAGTTTAATGACAGGGACAGTCAAAAGTTTTCCGTTACATTACAGCCAATGGGGAAAAAATTTTGCAAGTGCATTTTAATGATGTTACAGCCTTCCGAATGGTCTGAAATTTTAAATATATAATTGTTGCAAAATTTTGTCGAGTCATTTCAAATTTCATGAAAATCGGATGTATAGTTTAATTACAGGGACAGTCAAAAGTTTTCCGTTATATTACAGCCAATGGGGGAAATTTTTGCAAGTGCATTTTAATGATGTTACAGCCTTCCGAATGGTCTGAAATTTTAAATATATCATTGTTGCAAAATTTTGCCGAGTCATTTCAAATTTTATGAAAATCGAATGTATAGGTTAATTACAGGGACAGTCAAAAGTTTTCCGTTACATGACGGGCAATGGGAAAAAATTATTGCAAGTGCATTTTAATGATGTTACAGCCTTCCAAATGGCCTGAAATTTTTAATATATAATTGTTGCAAAATTTTGTCGACTCATTTCAAATTTTATGAAAATCGGATGCATAGTTTAAATACAGGGGCAGTCAAAAGTTTTCTGTTACATTACGGCCAATGGAAAAAAAATACTGCAAGTGCATTTTAATGATGGTACAGCAATTTGAACAGAATGAAATTGATATGCACTTATAAAGTGTACTAAAATATACTTTCAGTACAATATGCAGTGCAAAAAATATTTATAAAACTAGTTATATTACGAATGCACGTCATTTGACACGTTTGACGAGCAATTTCCAACTTGTTGTAAGTTATACAAAACACACAATAATTATGGGCTTTAGAGGCTAAACCTAGATCATGAGTGGCGAATCAGTCTACCTGCAGGCCAGTTGTCACCACTATTTTCGGATAAAAATCTTCGCCTCATTAAAACACAAATTTTCTGTCTTTAAATAAGTCAAATATTACTATCCGGAAATAGTTATGAAAATGCGTCCGCTCGCCATTCTTGATCCAGATGCAAATTCCATACGACCAATAAGGTATTAAAACTTGCAAATCATGATCTGTTGTGCAATGGAGAGTGCAGTGAATAATCTTTCTATAATATTTAGCACATACATATCCACTAATTATTAAAGTTAAGTTCAAACTTAATACTATAGAGGCCGTGACATTGCACCATTGATTTGATCGCAAAACCCTGAGATCTTCCAAACGCACACGCGTTGATTTTAAAAGGGAAAAGATAAAGATGGCTGACTAGATTAGAAAATATATTTAAAAACAAAAGAAAATACTACGCATGCGCAGCGAAGTTCAGTCCATTGCTCTACAGAGGGGTGAAAAGATAATTTCAACATCTAACCATTACTCTTCAATAATCCGTGAATCCATTGAGATTTTACTTAGGAGTGATACTGTTTGTAACGATGTCCTTTCTTCTCGCGATTTGGTATAATATGCTATTTCAAGAGCTCCTGAAAATATGAACTGATATTTTCACCTCTCTGTATAGTCCAGGGAAAATGTACCAAAAAAGGGGGTTACCCTGCAAAAGGTCGGGTAAAAGATTTTTTTTCTGAATTGTTTATAATGATGCCAACATGGAAAAACCAAGTTTTCTAACAAAATTTCTTAGGCTAAATTTTCTGTGGCCAAAAAACAATAAAATTTTAAGACTTTTTTTTTTTTAAATATCTCGAGACTTGTTGCCGTAGCTTATTATATGTCAATTACAATATTAAATAGGATAAAATTCTCCACAACTTTCATATTTACAACTTTTTTTATTCACTCAACAGCAAGCGCAGTACGCCATTTCAAAAATAGGACAATTTTTTTCAATTTTCTTAAAAACCGTGAAAAACTTAGTTCTGCCCTGATTATTCAAATGTTTCCCCCGGATTTAATCGTGTATGTCAACTTCTATATATTGGTATCAGTAAATTAAATGTTTCAGGGCCAAAACTAGCCTTTTTTGCGCCCGTGGCAAACATGGTTCCCCCCCACCCCCCCACCCCCCACGCGCTTAAAAAGAAAATTTACCAGGAGAATTTTAATAAATCTCTAATAGCCGATTTTGAAAATTTTAGGTGTGTAATCATTAAATACGTAATGTGAACTACATAATCAGCCTTCCAAATATTGATTCATTAAAACCCTGAAAACCGAACCGAAATTATTCCGCTTTAAACAGGTTTCCATCTTAGCAGGTATAATTGTTCATATTCTCTATCTTGAAAATATATAATTTTTTCTTTAAAGACCGGATTCTGTATATACAGATTTCATTTTTAAAGATTTTACGGTAGTTGTAATATTGAGGCGTTTAAAGGCACAGTTATATGAATTATGAGACTAAATTAGCCACACGAAGGCATTCGCAAGATAATATTAAACATATGGGAGCATTCTTGACAAATATCTGACTTGCATTTTATTACTTTTAATTTTTTTTTCTTTTTTTTTATGGGATACCTGAGATCAATATCGAATGTTGTGCTTTTGTGCTTTTCCGGGTTTGGTTGCATTTTTTGTTTTTAATATTCGGACACTTTCATTTTAAAACTATTTGGAACCCGCTCTGAAATTTGAAATATCCTCATTAAAAACTGTAACCAAATTTGAAAAATTAAAAACACACAGTGTTGGATATCGACCTCAGATATCATATGAAAATATATATATATATATATTGAAATTCCAGCAAGAATTCGAAAAAGAATGCTCCCATAGATTTAACATTAGCGTGCGTTTCTTGCTTGCAATTTAATAGTTTTAAATGATTTTTTTTTTTTTGGCTTAGAATTGCTGGCGTTGAATTATAACCGGATTAGTTATTATTAAAATACATTTTTCCATTTAGTTTATGCAGTCATATCGCGTACCTTACTTTGTGTTGGGAAAGTGGAGTTGAATAAAACAGGTGATCAATGCGAAAACAAAAATGTTTTTATGGTCTACAATCATAAATTCATTGATTCAATCAAAATCATTGGTACTTCATTTGATAAATGGTATCACTGAGATAATTAAACAGATATAGTTTTAAAACAGTACATGTTACGGAAGATTAGAATATTCCACAAAGTATATTTTTCAACAACCAAAGTAAGTTTTTCTGTTTGAGCTTTAAAGCAATTAATAGATAATCATAAAAGTTTTATATATTTTTGCATGCTAAAATGATACAATCTCTTGTTATATTTATTGATATAAGTGAAAAAAATAATGACAATATTTTTTAAAACTAATCTTTTAAATAGTTTTATGAAACCAGTGATCTCAAATATTTTATTGAGAGAATTTTAAAATTTTACAAGAGAAAAATGCATAACATTAGTTTAAATAATCTGTTGTCGTTTTTATTGTAGCTATTTCATAAGGTAAAAGTATTTCTTACATAAAAAATATTTATTTTTTGAGTCCCCCCTTTTATATGGAACTACAATCCAATGTTTGCTATCTTTAAAACATTAAAACATATGTTATCAATAATTAGTAAATAAAATATACCATTGTAGTATGGAATAAAATATGTTTTTTACAAATTTTCATACCTATCCCGTTGATACCTTGAAAAATATGTATGCATTATAAAAAAAAAAAATTATTAAAATTATAAAATTATTAAAATTAAACAAGAATTCTTTCTTAATTGAAACTATCGTGAAAATAAGTTACTAAATATTAAAGTATTCTTTTAAACAATGCTTTGAAGTTAACATTGTATATACTTAAAGTTACTGTCTAAATATGAAAATTGTCTCATTCATCTACACTCTGCCCTGCTTTTAAAATTATATAAATTTATTGAATGTAAAATGTCTGTTGAGATGAAAATAAAGACGTGAGTGTGCAAATAATAGATAATTTACTGCTATCAATTGTAAGAAGTCGGCATACATATACACGATTTAATCCGCGGGGAACATTTGAATAACCGGAGCAAAACTACGTTTGTCACCGTTTTTAAGAAAATTGAAAAAATTGTCTTATTTTTGAAATGGCGTACTGCGCTTGCTATTGAGTGTATAGAAAAGTTGTAAATATGAAAGTTGTAGAGAATTTTGTCCTCTTTAATATTGCAATTGACAAATACTATGCTACGGCAACGAGTCTCGAGATATTTAGAAAAAATAAAAAAAAATGTCCAAAATTTTGTTGCTTTTTGGCCACAGAAAATTTAGCCTTAAGAAATTTTCTTAGAAAACTTGCTTTTTCCATGTTGGTATCATTATAAACAATTTAAAAAAAAAAATCCTTTACCCGACCTTTTGCAAGGTAAAATGTACATTTCCCCTGGAGTAGTAGAGCAATGGACTGAACTTCGCTTGCGCATGCGTACTATTTTGTTTTGTTACCCGAGTGAAAAAGAAGGGTTATGTGCTTCAGGCGTATTTGTGTATGTGGATTTTTTTATACCCTCGAAACTTCCCAACGGCTGGATGGAATTTAATGAATGAGGTCTCTATCAATTCGTCTTAACGGCCCGATGGTTATAGGCTAGGTTTTGTTTTTATAAATTCAAAATGGCGGTAAAGATGAAAAAAAATTACGCACCCTATTGAGTGGCATATCATTGGATAGGTCTTTCAAAAGAGACAATGAAGACTATGTTTCATTGACTATTTTACAATCAGAAGCTCCGTTAAAATATTATACATCCTGGAAGTTGTGTATGTAGGATCTCTAGCTTATTGCAACTTTAACCATCATAGACATCTCTAGATCTCATCAAAACAGTGTTTATAGATAGGAACTAACAATTAAACGCAACTTAAAAGTCATCAATACAAGTAAATAAAAAAAAAAAATGCGTAAGTAATATAAACAAATAATATAAAAAAAAAATTTTACGTCTATTCCTACTTAGGTCAATAAGAGAATTTGTTTTTCTCCCATTCTTCTTTCCTCTTGAGTGGCGCTTAATATGCCTTGATCAAGAAGAGGGCTCTCTCGGTCTTAAAATACCTTGAAAAGAAGAGGGCTCTCTCGATTATTGAAAATTAATTAATTTAATTAAATTAACGAATTAATATTTGAGAAAAACTGGATTAACATCAAGTGTCATACACTACAAGTTAAAAAAAATTTATTTGAGCTTGATTGGATGAATAATAAGTATTTTATTAAAGATTGAAAATTTGAACAAGATATATATAGCAAGAGTGTGAGCTAATAGTAGGAATTAAAAAAAAATAGTTTCACACTGATGACGATGAGAAATGATTAATTAGTTCGCTTTTTACGCAGTCGGGTTTTTTGATTTTTTAAATTGTTTATTTTTAAATATGTTTTCTATTCTAGTCAATCATCTTTTCCCTTAGATCACGAACGCGTGTGCGTTTGAAAGATCTCAGGGTTATATTAAATAATATCTTTATGCGTTTGTGTCACCTTTTAAGTAATTAAAGGTATATTTTAATGTTTATACTTTCTTATTATTTCAAACCAACCAAAAGTTCAAATTAACCTAGCTAGAACTATCATGAGCCTATTGTAATATTGATGTAAATTTGATCTATAAAAGCTAATAAATTACGAATCAAGCCAATCATAGGTCTGGGAAAATAATTGCAAATTACACTTTTAAGAAATCTGATTATGTATGTAAAATGGATTTATTAATGTTACACCAATACTCCCAAAACTTGTAGCATTTTGTTAAAATCTAGCTCTTTTATACACTCTAAAAAATTGCTGCAAAAATTTTACTGCAGCAGAGATTTCAGGGAAAGGCACATAGAAAAAACGGTCTTTGCTCTTAGATAAACGGGCTTTGCCTTTTGATAAACGGGTTTTGTCCATAAAACTGGAAATTTACGGGATTTGAAAGTGACATTTCTCGTAAATTTACGCTTATTTATTTATTTATTTATTTATTTTTATTTTTTACAGTGTACTCACATTGTAAATTTGAATTTCTATCTTAATTTAATTTTTAGGTGCGTTCGTAATTATATAAATACGTAGCACCTATAGTCGTCGTTCAGTCCGTCCGCATGTAACAGAGCAAAAACTACCCAACCGAATGGTCTGAAATTTTAAACATATGATTGTTGTAAAATTTTGTCGAGCCATTACAAATTTTATGAAAATCGGATGTATAGTTTAATTACAGGGACAGTCAAAAGTCTTTCTTTACATTACGGCCAATGGGAAAAATTATTGCAAGTGCATTTTAATGATGTTGCAGACTTCCGAATGGTCTGAAATTTTAAATATATCATTGTTGCAAAATTTTGTCGAGCCATTTCCAATTTTATGAAAATCGGATGTATAGTTTAATGACAGGGACAATCAAAAGTTTTTCTTTACATTACGGCCAATGGGAAAAATTATTGCAAATGCATTTTAATGATGTTACAGCCTTCCGAAAGGTCTGAAATTTTAAATATATAATTGTTGCAAAATTTTGTCGAGCCATTTCAAATTTTATGAAAATCGGATGTATAGTTTAGTTAGAGGGACAGTCAAAATTTTTCCGTTTCATTACGGGGAATGGGAAAAAAATTATTGCAGCTGCATTTTAATGATGTTACAGACTATGCACACTTATGAAGTGCAAAAAAAATATACATTCAGTACAATATGGGGTGCAAAAAATAATTATAAAACTAGCTATAGTACGAACGCACCTCATTTGCCACGTTTGACGAGCAATTTCCAACTTGTTACTAATTGCTAAATTCTATTGCAGGATGGTCAGAAAACAGTTGTTACAAAAGTGCTGAGATGACGCGATGCGAACGCAGCTTTTCGAGTGCAAGAGGTGGTGCTACTTATGATTCTTGCAGGTAAAGCTATTTAAGTTGAAGAGTTAAATTTTTAAATATGAACGATCAAATAATAAGATTTTATCTTATTACCCGACTACCAAAAAGGGTTATGTGTTTCACGCATATCTGGGTATGTGGATTTCTTTACGCCCTCGAAACATCTGGCTGGACGGCTGGATGGATTTTAATGAATGAGGTCTCTATCGATTCGTCTTAACCGTCCGATGGTTATAGGCTAGGTTTTGTTTCCATAAATTCAAAATGGCGGTAGAGACGAAAAAACATTTTACGCACCCTATTGAGTGGCATATCATTGGATAGGTCTTTCACAATGAAGACATGTTTCATTGACTATTTTACAATCAGAAGCTCCGTTTAAATATTACACAACCTGGAAGTTGTGATCTCTAGCTTTACTGCAACTCTAACCATCATAGACATCTATAGGCCTGATCAAAACAGTGTTTATAGATAAGAACTAGCAATTAAACACAATTTAAAAGTCATCCATACAAGTAAAAAAAAAAAAAAAAAATAAGTAATATAAAAAAAATGTTTCACATTGATGAGAAATAATTAATTAGCTCGCTTTTTACGCAGTCGGGTTTTTTGATTTTTTCACTATTAATTTTTATTTGTTTTCTATTCTGGTTGGTGAGTTTTTCAACATGCCGCTTCTGGTACAACTTAAAACTTCAGTTTATGTGGGGAAGGGAGGGTGCAGCTGAAAAATGACTCCTCGGCAGTCAGTGATTAAATTCTGAAATATGGCGATGGAAATTTTTGCTGTACCGGGCAAATAATTTTCCTTTAAAAAAATTTTCCAAGTACCGTAATTTCTGGCGTATAAGCTGAGGCTGAAATAAGTCTGTTTCAAACCAGAAATTTTATTTAATAAATTAAGTCAAGTAAATAGAAATAAGTTACATTTTATTAAATAAAATTTCTGGTAGGAAACAAAGTTATTTGAGCTAAGGCTTATAAGCCGTAAATTACGGTAATAATTTTCCTTTATTGTTAGATTTAAATAAAAATAATTTTAATTAACTTCTACATATTGGTTTTTTTTTCAGTTTTCAAATGCCGCTTATGTATGTGTTCAGCCTATGAAATTCACCCTGATCAGTAGATGGCTACTAAATAAAAAGTAACTACTGGTCAAAAACTGGTGCCGAAAAAAATATCATCAACTGGCCAATGGATACTAGCTAAAATTTCGTATTTTCATCTTTAACTACTTGTGTAACGCCCGTTAAATTAAGAAGCCCGTGTAAATTTTGGAAAAAAAAAGACGTTTAGTTTACGAACGGAAATTACAATTAGTAGTCCAGTGAAATAGAGATTCAACCTCGGAATAATAAGCTGAAAATTTGCATAAATCTTTGCTTTGGCATTCTAAAATTTAGCTGAAAATTCTCATACAATCTCGTGTCCAGATATTCAAGGTCAAAGGTCACGGAAATCGGTTTTCACTTATATCTCGAAAACTGTGCGTTTTATTGAAAAAAAGAAAAAAAAAACCCATTATAAAATTAAAGTAGGCAAAATATCCTACAAAATACACATATTAATTTTAATTTTCTGACAAAGGGTTTTGGCGCTAGTGCGCGCTGAAGAATGGCAACATTTTGACCTCCTTCTTCTATTTCTCAAAAACTAAGCATTTTATCGAGAAAAAACACGTTGCAAAATTATTTTTTACAAAGTTCACAAAATAATTTTAATTTTCTGACAGAAGGTTAAGGCGCTACACATCGCGCTGAAAAAAGGTGACTTTTTCACTCTCGAGGTCGAACCAAAAGGAGAAGCCCTCTTTCCTACCCTCGATTACTCGAAAATTATGCATTTTATCGAAGAACCCCAATTACAATGTTAAAGTAGATAGCATTTTCTGCAAAATGCACATAAAGACGTGAGTTTCAAAACTCGCCTAATCCAGGAAATCAATTTTTAAATTTGTTATTTTGGCGTAAATAGCCTTTAATATGATGAAACACAATATGAACAATTTTTTGCAATGTGTGAACCTCTAAAATTGTTTACAAATTAGCTATTGTTCAACGATAAGATACTATTTGTTTTAGAGTACCAAAACCCTCAGCGCTATTGCGCATGCGTCAGATCGGCTTTAATTTTATCAAAACAGTGGTGAACGGAGTTTCTTTAGCTGCATTTTTAAAGAAAAGTTCAACGGAAACTTCTTAAATCCTCAAAGATTTAAGAAGTTTCCGTAGAACATTTTTCCCAGTTTGATTTTGATTTTTAAGATGTAGCATATAAAGTGTTTCTGCCGATTTGTATTTTAGAAATTTTTCTCCTGATGAAGGTTTTAAAGATTAAACCGAAACGTTGAGATTTATTTTATTCATATATTTATTTTACATTATCTTTTAATTTGCGAATAAAGTGTACGTTGGATAGAAACACTTATTGTATTTAGTACTTGCACATTTATTTGTGCTTTTTATATGAATTTGAAAAACACTATTGTTAATACTTGTTTTTAACCATTTGGAAAAATTGTTATTGTCCTCCGTCAGGGTAGGAAATCAGAAACATATCTGAAGTGTTTTATTGGTTGAATCCGCATTTTATTCGTTTTCTGATTGGTCTATATAGTAATCTGTATTTTCCCTTTACTTTCAACAGAGATGGATACTTCTGTTGCCGCTATGACAAAAAAGTAATAAAAACTACAAAAAAAATTAATAACTCGGAAACAAATTGAGATACAGCTTTCAAACAAATTGCATTTAAAAATACATTTTTTTCTCTATACGACGGTGTAAAAAGTAATATTGTGAGATGTTTAGAAGTTTAAGAATGAAATTTCATTTAAAATTGGCCCAGGAATATTAATGTTTAATCCATGGCGTACGTAATGAATGACCAGCTCCGTAGAAGTTTAAAAATTTACAGTACCGAAAAATGTAATCCATGGCTTACGCAATGTATGATCAACTCCGTGCGATATTTTATGTCTTAAATTTTAGTCTTTGAAAAAATCATTTTCCAAATGGTCGTTGTAATTTGTTAAATTGCATTTTTTTCCCCCTAAGGTCATATCTTAGCTTCCGTGATTGTATGCAAGATGAATTGCAGAGACGTTGCACACGAGAAGACGATCTCTACCAAGGGTCCTACTTAGTGGATAAAGCTCAAGAACTGTCTTGGCAGTGTGGAGATGATCAGCAGTCTAATGGAAGAAATCAGTATTACACAGATAACAGGAGGGACCCATATGATTCGGGCTATAATAATGATAGATATAATAGCCCGGAACACCTTGAAGACGATGGTATGTTACATCTTCCAAATATGCAGATTTACGCGTGAAAAAACTATTAACCCCTTCTGTCACGGGGAAAATGTCAATTTAGGTGGACAAAAAGATGCAATACAAATGCAGGGCAGCCACGGGCGACTATTAGGTAGATTTCGTAAGAAATACTACCTATTGCAGTCGTTACCATGGTGCGACTTTTGAAAAATTCCTTCATAACTTTTCATTATATGACCCCAGGAACCCAAAACCACCCCCACCTAAAAAGTTTATATATATATATATATATATATATATATATATATATGTATGTATGTATGTATGTACTAAATTTTGTCCGCACGATAAAAGTCGCAATTATGCACGGATCGTCTTCAAACTCGCCAACAACTTTGAGATGGCTAATATCTCGGCGGGGATTGAAAATGGGCAAAATCGGCCCAAGGGAATGGAAATGGGGAGAGTTAAAAATTTTGAATACCGTCTTAACATGATTCTGATAAAACCAGCTCTTTCACAACAATGGCAGGAAAAAATAAATACTTTTCGTTATAGCAGTTGCCAACAATTGAAAAAAGCAATAAAATTCTCGCCACAACAATTGCTTTTCTTTGCAAGATATTCACGTGAAAATTAAATTAAATAAACAATTTTACGAATTGAAAACAAATTGAATATTACGTCATAAGTTTTCTAGAGCAAGATTTTTGCATGAAAACTCAAAATGAAATAAATAATTTGACGAATTTAAAAAAAAATCAAAATATTGCGTCATATTAGAAATATAATGGACCTCAGCAGGTGAATATGTAACGTCATGTGAGTTTAAAGAAACGTATTAAAACATGATAAAAACCCGACTATGGAAATATTAACATATTTTAACACTTTGAGGCTCTCTGAATTTTGCTTTAGCCATTTTTAACCCTATTCCATATACATGCGTCTGTGTATTAGTGTATATTAGAATTTTCACAAAATGTTTAGCTCCCTAAAGCTCATTCTTAGTGAAGGAACTGGGTTTATCTCTAATCTTAATTTAAGTTTTGTTGGTGAATTTAGTACTTAACTTCGAAATCTACCTCCGCCTGTAGGCCCTAGCCGACAGGAATTTTTTTTATATTCTGCTCGCACCGCTATTTTTTAAAAAAAATACATTTTGTAGTATATTTCTCCTGCAAATGTTGTCGAAGCGTATGTAAAAGATCCTTGTTTTGAAAAAGTGGTGCGAAATAGAATTGTAAAATAGTCGTCTGTGGCAGTATAAAAGCACTAAACGTCAAATTTTTAAAAACAGACTAATTTAATTAGAATTAATAGCATAAATACTATGGGATTCGCGACTAGAGTGCATTGAATGGATCTCTCAATACAACTGCCGTGTCTTTAAAAGTTAATTAAAAACATATCCGGAAAAACGCGGCACGGACCAAGGTGGCGTTGCAACTTTGCGACCTCCTTTCGAAGAGCGCTTAGCACAATGTCAAGTTTAAACTTTGAACAAGAGTTTTGTTTTAGCTACACTGTAACAAGTGTAATATAAAAATTTTGTTTTTAAAGTCAATTCCTACTTAGGTCATCAAAGAAAAAATTAATATAATCCCTTAAGCTAATATTAGTTTTTGTTGTATTAAAATATCTCAATTTGTTGATTTTCTATAAGCAAGTAGGTTTACAATGGAAGTCTATGGGAATTTGGCGAAATATTAGAGATATCGCCAAGTTGGCGTCACTTTTGGCGACTCATTTTTATCGCCAAATTTGTGATATATCGCCAAGTTGGCAACAAACTTGGCGGTATTTGCTCCCACCTATGGTAACCCCCCCCCCCTTATAGATATGAAGATGCATTAAATGCTGCTCAATAACCAATGGCCGCTATTTTGTCTCCCATATAAAACTAAAATTAATTAATTAAAATTTAATTGATGAATTAATATTTGAAAAAACTGTATTAACATCAATTGTCATCCAGTACAAGTTTTAAAAAATTTATTTCAACTTGATAGGATGAATAATAAGTATTTTATTAACGATTGAAAATTTGAACAAGATATAGTATAAATAAATAAATATAGGGAGAGTGTGAATTAATAATAGGAATTGAAAAAGAAAAGATTATTAGTACGCTGAATTTAGTTTTATGAAATGCCAAATGAAGTTTAAATATGCACTACTTTTATTGTCAGCACCGTGATAGATTTCTACGACAAATTTACCACGAGTATTATTATTTAGAAATAGTGGTAGACAAAAAAACAAATCCACCTGGGTCAACCCTCATTCACTAAAATATCATCATTATTGTCGACGAAAATCTGGATTCAACTAAGGGTGAAACACCTTGTATTTTTGTCTGAATAAATGGATTGCGTCTTAGTTTCGTATATAAAATTTTTTTGCCTTAATGTGTAATATTATCTCTTATTTCTGACCATCATTCCAATTATATCTTGTATATTAACACGTAAAAAGCAAAATATTTAATCGCTTATAAATTTTGAAGAACTACATTTGAGAAGAGAATTAATTGATGTTATATCATATTTCAATTTTAACATTGGATAAAATAGTATTATACAAGAACAAGAACTGTTCACTTAGTTTAAAATAACCAATAACAACTTAGAATGAATCGATCTTTATTTGATTATTATCAAAAAGTGTTTATTTATATTTTTGCGTTTTGTCTGACGAATTCTTGGCAAAGCATGCGCCATGCGCATGTGGCGTGGGGGGTAGGTGGGGGGTCCATCTCTGAAAAATTCTGACGCATCCTTTTTAAGTGCAGGGGCGTAGCTACCGTGGAGCAGTTGGCGCAAACTATTCCAGGTGCACGAATTATAAGGGCGCAAAATTAAAAAAAGCAAAATAAAGATTTGTAAAAATATTTGTATATTTTTTTCATTATTAATCAGAAAGTATAGATTAATCTTATTACAACCATCATATATTTCTATGATATTTTACCTTGTGTTTAACTTCAATTATTTCGATTTAAAACATGTTTATGTACACAATTAACAGAAATTACATCTATTCGCGAAGTTTCAATTTTAATTCATTGGAAAAATCTGGGGGAGACCTACATCCAGCAGTGGATTGAAAACGGTTGATGATGATGATGATGATATATATATATATATATATATATATAACCAATAATTAAACATAACCTACCACCATCAAAAACCGTAATATTATGAATTAAAGCTGTAAGTATATATATATATATATAAAAAAAAAAAAAAAGATTAAATTAATTATAAGAATTATGATGGAAGAAAAATAAGAAAGTGGACACCGACAAATAATGGAAATGCTTATATATTGAATTACGTTATATATATATATATATATATATATCTGATCTTTGTCACACTGTAACTCTCGTATTTATGAACCGATTTGGATGAAACTCGGTGTGTACATGGTACAAACAAATGTCTCGACCGAGTTCGATGGCCAGCTTCATCCGCCATATTGTTTCAAAATGGCGGCCATTTAAAAGTTTAAAATTTGAAATGTGGTACCAAAAAATTTAAAATTGAAAAATATTTTTTTCTTATGTGTTTGACCTTGATACAAAGATTCCTCAGCATTTTTTGTTTCGTTTATATCTTAAAAAATGGCTGAGTTATAGCACTTTGAATTTCTAGCTTGGCTGACATTTTGAAACGACCTGATTTTTGTCACACGATAACAGGCGTATTTATGAATCGATTTGGATGTACCTTGGTGTATACATAATACGTACCAATGTCTCGACCGAGTTCGTTGGCCAGCTTCATCCGCCATCTTGTTTCAAAATGGCGGCCATTTAAATTTTTTAAAAGAAATTTTAAATTTGAAATGTGTTACCAAAAAATTGAAAATTGAAAAATATTTTTTTCTTATGTGTTTGACCTTGATACAAAGATTCCGGAGCAGTTTTTGTTTCGCCTATATCTTAAAAAATGGCTGAGTTATAGCACTTTGAATTTCTAGCGGGGCTGACATTTTGAAACGACCTGATTTTTGTCACGCGATAACAGGCGTATTTATGAACCGATTTAGATGTACCTTGGTGTATACATAATACGTACTAATTTCTCGACCGAGTTCGTACGCCAGCTTCATCCGCCATCTTGTTTCAAAATGGCGGTCATTTAATTTTTTTTTTTAATTTAAAATTTAAAATGAGGTACCAAAAAATTGGAAAATGAAAAAGATTTTTTTGTATGTGTTTACCTTAATACCAAGATTCCGGAACAGTTTTTTTTCTTCTATATCTAAAAAAATGGCTGAGTTATAGTATTTTGAATTTCTATTGTGGCTGACATTTTGAAACAGCCTGATTTTTGTCACGCGATAACAGGCGTATTTATGAACCGATTTGGATGTAACATGGTGTGTACATAGTACATACCAATGTCTCGACCGAGTTCATTGGTCAGCTTCATTCGCCATCTTGTTTCAAAAGGGCTGCCATTTAAAAAAAATTAAATTTTAAATTTAAAATGAGTTATCAAAAATTATAAAAAGAAAAAGATTTTTATGTGTTTGACCTTGATACAAAGATTCCGGAGCAGTTTTTGTTTAGTATATATCTTAAAAAAGGGTTGAATTATAGCACTTTGAATTTCTAGCATGGCTGACATTTTGGAACGATCTGATATTTGTCACGTATTTATTAACCTATTTCGATGTAAGAAGGCATGTGGATAGTATATCGTAATGTCTCGACCAAGTTCGCTGGCCAACTTCATCAACCATCTTGTTTCAAAATGGAGGCCATTAAATTAAATAAAAAAATTATATTTAAAGTGAGGTGCAAAAAAATTAGAAATTAGAAAAGGTTTCTTTCTTAAGTATTTGACCATGATATAAGGATTCCGGAGCATTTTTTGTTTTGTCTTTATCTTAGAAAATGGCTCAGATATAGTAGTTTGAATTTCTAATGTGGGTGACATTTTGAAAAATCTGATTTTTTGCCTGCAACAGAACTTGTATATATCAACCGATTCCGATGTGAGTGAGCATGTGCACAGGAATTACTAAGGTCTCGACCAAGTTCACTCGTTAGCCTCATCCACCATATTGTCTTAAAATGGCAGGAACTTCAAGATATCGCCGAATTTGGTAACCAAATATAAGTTACTTTAAATAAAAGCAGCTTTGATAAAACTGACAGTCCTACATTGGACAAACTAAACGAAAACTCCGTTACAGAGTCAATGAACACAGAAACTATATAAAGAAAAAAGAATTACAGAAATCCTCTATCGCCTTTCATTGCTGGGGGGAGGAACATAATTTTAATTTTGACTCAGCTACCATTATCAAAAAATGCATTACTCCTGGATTTAGACTTTTTTGAGGCTCTTCATATCCATAAATTTAAAGACTCCTTGGTTAATGATTTATCTAGTACACCATACATCTCAACTTTCTGGGTGGATTTGTTGTGTCACGACACTTCACTTCCGCATTAATTTCATTGGCTGTTAGAACTTGATGGTCTTTTGGTATTTTGTTTTGACATTTGGGTTTTCACCGTTCATGTAGTTGGGGGGATATTGTTTTTAAAATTTTTTACACTGAGGATGTGAGTCCTAGTACTCACGAAACGTTAACGTCTGATCAAATCAACTTATTTTATTGTGTGTTTAAACGTTGTTTTTAAATAATTTAGATTTATAACATGCCTGCGGACATCGTCAAAAACACACCAAATCTTGCTCTGAGAATCTGAAAACGTAAGGAAATTCTAACATACACGCATACATACATATTGAATCATTGTAAAAATTGTGAGAACGGATTCAAGAGTATTTGAAAATGTAAAAATATACCATTATTTCAATTATTTTTAGCGTGATTACAATGCTATCCTATTTCCTTCCTTACATTGTATATGTGTATGGAAAGTGAAAACTGTAATTTTTAGTAATATATATAAGGGTTTCAATTAGGGTTCTCGCAGTGTGTGTGTGTTGGGGAAGGGGGAAGCAAAACGTTTCATTTGGGGAGAAAACTAAAGACTGAAATCGCCAAATTGCAAGAGATGTTTTTTTTTTTCTTTCGGCGACACTCTCAATGATGTTGTACGACTGAAACTTTTCTGTGTAACTCATTATTTGTGTTTTTATATTCTTAGTGTTTCACGCACGGCGAATCTATTACTATCATTATTTGAATTTGGCTAGTTTTTCTTTAGTGACTAGCCAAATTGCTCAAATTATTCAAAAGCCAGTGAGAAACCCGGTGTCAACATTTATCGTCGTCCATTGACTAATTTTCTAAACTATTAGCTGTAGAAGTATGGTTCCAATAGTAATAAAATTTCAACGCTGATCTTCATCCTCTTAAAAGTAATTTATGTCAAAATAGTTATTTTTTTAAAGTTACGAGATTTACAGTTTTATTCAGTCTCTGGGCTCTATATGTTATATTTAGAAAAATCTTCTCCATATACGGGTAAAGTAATAAAAATTTCTTTTTTGTAGGACCAAAACTTACCAAGTTATGATACTTTGAATTTTACGGAATTTTAGTGTTTTATGGTACTAAAAACAGAAAAACGTGTTTCATCCATATGCAAAAAGTATATAAAAGAAAAATCTTGACAATAGTGGTTTTTTTATTATTATTAATAGTAGTATTCTACAATACTTTGAAACCCTTGAAAAGAAAAACAGATATTAAGGGCGGCAGATTGTACTGGCCAATTGACCGATTTAAAACGAAAATCCCGCCCAATTCGCAGAAAATATTGGTAGGTAATCCATACTTAAAGAATTATAATTCATTTCATTATTAATTATTTGCATTTAATGCTTGTTGAAATATTCTACCTTTCAAATAAAAGTAAGATTTTAAATCGAATTAAGAATGGTGTATACATTTTTAAGCTAAAAAAAAATGCACAGAACTTTTTCGAGTGACAAGAGGGCGCACCAACTTTACTTGCTCCAGGGCGCTGAATATGTAGCTACGCCACTGTTTTGATTCATTTACAGAATGTGTTTTTCATATTTTTTATTTGTTTCTTTTAACAGCAGTACCCCTATTTAATTTTTTTCTCTAAACTTTCATTTAATGTTTTGCTAACAATACTCATTCTAATACTATACATTTACCAGCCTTCTGTATTTAAAAAGAACATCAAAGAGAAGTAGCAGTACGTAGAAACTTATCATGAAATATTTTCAGCGCACATATTAAATTAACTTTGAATCACATACATATTTAAATAGGAGTTGTATATAATATGTTAAAATTTTATTGTTTCTGAAATTATCAATGCGAAGATGGTGAAAATTATAATAATTACTGTTGTTTCAAAATGCATAATATAGTAGATAGTTTTAAAAAATTGAATTCTATAGTTCATTTTCTATCTGATAATCGTTACAGATTATTTTCTCAAATATTGCGAGATTAAAATAAAGTTCTTACATGCCCAATCTTCCTCTGCCCACTATTTTAATTAGTTTAAAAAAAAAATTATAGAGTAAAAAATGCATTTTCGGAGAATTCTTACTCATTAAAATGGAAATGTGCTCATATTTATGTTCTGAAAGACTCTTTGAAAGCATATAAAATGAAATTTTCATAATTTTAATAGAATAAAAAGTGTTAGACGCTGATGAAAATGCATTGCGTTGTACGGCATTCCATCTACTTTGTAACGAAAATGGTGGACATTTCGTCAATGTCCAATCTCTCTCTAATGTAGGATCTCTAAATAGGTTAGACTGGCAGCACCATCTATCGCCTTAGAAATGAGAATCACTTATGCTATATAGAAATTCGTTACGTAATTCGTCATTCAATAATTAATTTAAAAACAACTACCGTATTTTATGGAAGAAACGCCGCACCCGTCGTAAACGCCGCACTCCTCAAATTGGCCTGAATAAGCTTAAAAATATCGTAATCGCCGTACCCGTTGTAAACACCGCACCCGTCGGAACGCTACTTTTGTTGACAGCGTCACATTGACCTAACTTTTATCAAAGTTTTCTGAGCAGTGTAGGATGCCTCGTTTTTAATATCTTAAGATGTCTGAAGTTTTATTTAAAATATTTAAGTCCAATTTTAAATATTTTTATGAATTTTTAAATTAAGGAAATTCGCTTGATGTTTTAAAAAAATCGTAAACGCCGCACTTGGAAAAAAAATAACTTTTAAACTCGTAAACGCCGCGGCGTTTCTTCCATAAAATACGGTAATTAAAAATTCAAGAATTTTTCTAATGTAACATTCAAGTTATTTACCGTTAAATCTTGACGGGCACTAACTAGTATAATTTAATGTTTAAAAGTTCTACACATTATGGTACGGAATAAGAACACTTTTTGTGCTATAAATGTTATTCCTCTTCATTTTGTCATCAAATGCTGTTTTAAAGAAAGTACTATCTTCAAATTTTTGAAAAATTTAAGTATTAAAATTGATATATCAGCTGGCATCCCCCTTTCAAATGTGGATGACTTTTTAGATTCCCTATAAAACGTTTTCCAAACGTATTTTTGTCCAAATGAATATTTCACACTCCTAATTTACATATGTAAATTTGGTAAAATTATTGGATATCATAAATTTGATATTATATTATTTATAATAAGGATGAAATTTTACTGTATTTGTTCATCTTGTCAAAAAATAACTGTAATTGGGTTCTTTTCTTTTCTATTTCACAGTGATAATTTATTTAAGATCCCATTAATGAAATATATAAAATTATTGTATCCAATAACATGAAATTACGAGTACTTTTGAGTATTTTAATTGTTCAACTGTTATCAATATTTAATTTTTTTTCACAAAAAAACTATTCTACACCCAGTTACCTCATAGAAGCATTTAAAGTTTTTTTTCTTCTTTTCTTGTGATGCTCTTCTTGTTTGTACAAATAGTAAGAGCTGCAAGAGTGTGTCGCAAAGTTAGGTAGATAAAACTATTGATAAATATATGAATAAATATTGATGCCCCAGTGCAATAACCGTACCTGTAAGGATAATAAATAAATATATGCAATGTATTATTATGTATAAATATGTACAACAATAACCCCTCGTTATATCGCTCTTTTTTATGTTTACTGAAAAAAAAAAGCCTAAAGTTAACTGTTGTTTTTATATTTTTGTAGTAACATATTTTTTTCTCCTTATTTTTCAGTTCAAGCCCATACATTTAAAATATAAGCTTAGGTTTAGAAATTCTATCATAAATTACAGTTCTTTACCTTTAACAAGCACCTAATAGCAGTTTCATTTGATGCTGAATGGTTTACCATCCTAACATGGAAGCATTGCAAGTGCAATTTAGATGTTGGATTTCCAGAGCAATTTATTTATTTTTAACCCTTAAATGCCGGGTGTTGCTTTTCGGCAACATACCCAATTTAGGCTCTAAAATACTATTAGAATAATATTGAAGCTATAATGCCTAATGTTGCCAATAAAATACATTCTGAAATTATTATTAAATCGATTTTCAACATATAGATGACAACACTTGTGCTGTTTAAGAATAAAGATAGATTTATTTTTTCAATTGTTGCTACTCGTTCTTTTTGTTTTGTTTGGAAGCTTGCAAAATACCCTATTTTGTTCTACACTGAGCAAGTAAAATTTATTTTTTATTATAGTTCCTAAAATTCTTGTGTGTTTAATACTATAGAATTTTATCAAGGAGAATTATTTTTTCAATTAAAGACCAGTATTGCAGATTAGTAACAAACTGTTTTTTAGCCGTAAACCATACTTAAAACAAAATATGATTTTTTTAAGGATTTTTCCCATGATTAATTTAAATAATGAAAGCCGAAAAACATTATTACAATGATTTTTGAAAAATCAGGCATTTAAGGGTTAATTTCTTTCTTTTTTTTTTGGGGGGGGGGGACGTTGGAAATTAAAGAAAAGCCTTTAAGAAAAAGAAAAAAAATCTTTTAATGAAAGTTAAATATTGATTTAATGTTTTCAATTTTTCAGTTTAATAAATCAGACTGATTTAAGGTGAATGCAGATAATTTATTAAATAATTAAATCAAACGGATTTTTGATGACCCCATTTTCTAATTAAAAAAGAAACGCTTACGTATTTTTATCGCCATTCATTAAAAAGATTTTGATAAATTCATTATCTATTAACACAGTACATTGTTAGTACCGATACCGAAGATAGATTACTTTTTTCATTGGGTAGCAGCATTCATCGATCATTAATATTTTTAAATAAATAGATTCAGGTTTACCAATTTGTACTTGTTCTTAAAATATCCATTTCCCTTTTACATGTGTGCCAAGGGTATAAATCATTTTAAAACATTTATTAGAGGCGAACAAATTATAAATTTTTATAAACCTGAATGGTTGTCATCATCCTTATAAGAGTAATAAATTTTTTAAACGTTAAATCTCTATTTCTAAGTGATGTAAAAGACTTTTTGAAAACAGAATAACCTTTGAATTAACATGAATTCAAATGTACTCTCAGTAATGTCGATGTCAACGAGTACACGCGCGCAAAGCGCTTTTCTCCCAAAATCATTTGGCACACTCCGTCTTTCGCGAAGGTGTTCTATGTTTGAGGGTTCGGATATTAGCACCCCGGTGCGTATATAACATTGGCGTCAGAAAAAAATCGCGCCGACGTGGTGCATATATGACATCTGTGCCTTAGGTTCAACCATAAGAACTTCCCTGACCTTTTCATTCTTTAATAGTAAATGTAACAATTTTCCCTGACCGTTTTCTTTTTGGCACAGATGTCATATACGCACCAGGTTGGCGCGATTTTTTTTTTTTTTTTTTGGTGAAATGCCATATACGCACCGGGACCGGGGAAATTAACTGGCGCCAAAGTGTCCTTATTTTGCTTGATATGGTAATTTATTTATGTATTGAACAGCAAACATATGACTATGTGTGCTTGACATGAGAGGCTGCTTATAAGTCAGAGACAAGATTGCACAAGGAAATATTACAACACAAGAGAAATACATCCTGGGAGTTCCACACAAAGAGTGTATGCAATGGAACGAGCGGGATTCGAACTCACAATCTCCTACGCTCGCAAGCGATTAGCGGCGTGGTGCTTTGACCACTCGGCCACGGAGACCCCATATATATATATATAGATTTTACTTTTATACTTATTTTTCTATAAACATCAAGAAGTAAAAGTTACTACTTGAAAAACATCAATAAATCATGGAGTATATATTTAGTCTACGGCTCGTATGCTTAGCACAGTTGAAAGCAAAATGTCAGTGAAAATGGAGTCACAGTGATGCAAAAGTAATGACATGTCTCAAATATAATATAAAAATGCTTGTTTTCTTTTAAATATGATGTCATTTTAGGGGGAGGGAGGGGGGAGAAGAATTTAAATTTTGTATTGTAATCAATTTTGTAAAAAAAATGTATATAGAAGAAAATTTGGATTGTCATTTACAAAAATAGACTTTTATTTGAATGCGATTACCTCCGGCATATTCTGACTGCTATTCTCCATGTTTTGTGGAAAAATTTAAACGATTATTCTTCAATAATCGTTGTCCTAGTCAGTGGATGGCGGCAAAAATGAGACATTTCCGGAACTATGTGGCCAGTTTGGCAGAAAAATTGTCTTACTTTTAAAACTGCTGCTAATTTTGCGCCAGGGTGTATCGCCATGGCATCAAACTACACCGATGTTTCTAACAATGTGTTAGTAGTTTTAAACATAGCATAAGTATAAGCGCAGTTATCTATCAAAATTATTAGCATATTAGAAAACCCCACGGCTTTGCTCGCGTAATATTTGAAATATGCCAAGTGATATTTATATGTCTAATTTTTATTAAAAGAAATTATACTTTTAGGAATAATTCAAAAATTACTATTTAAAACACAGTTTAACTACACTTCAATATTACACTGCATTAGGCAGAAATGAGACTATAATTAATAATAATAATAATAATAATAATAATAAACTAAATAAATGATAATTTAGAAAATATTTTGAAAATTTTATGCTCAATTAATACGCTCATTTCAGTATTCATTTGAAGTTTTGAATTTTTTAGAAACCATCTTCTTATATCTTAAAATTAACCATCATGTCAAATTCCAAGTCCCACCACCTCTCTCAACATAAAGGGCTATGTTGAAATAGGAACTGTCACTATTAATTTGCAAACATTAATTTTGAAATCGGTTTGTTATTTCCTAATATGCCACAGAAACATAATTTAGAAAGCTTTTAAAGGCCTTTTTTAGAACGTTTGTTGTTCCTGTGAACCCCAGGTGGTAGAATCATCGGCATAAAATATAGCCTGTGTAGGATCAGAGACTGTTACCATTGATTCGCAACTATTACTTTTATAATCGGTTTATATTCCCAGAAATTGCATAGAAATCGTAATGTAGGACTTTTTTAGAAGGCTTTTCGCACCTCCCCTTCACTTCACCTCTTTTTAATTCAAATTTATTTTCGACAGTCCTTCGAGGGCATTTATATTTTATAAGTAACTACCATGCCATATTTAATGTTTCTAGCCTCTTCAGTACCACAGAAATCGCAATTTAGAAAGTGTTTTGCTCCTGCAACCCTCTGGTGGTAGTGGCACAGACATAAAATATAGCTTATGTTTGAGCAGGCTCTATCACCAACAATTTGCCACCATTATTTTTTAAATCGGTTTAGGTATTTGATAAGATTGCATAAAAATTGTAATTTAGAACGCTTTTAGAACGCTTTTCGCTCACTTCATCCTTTTAAATTTGGTATTTTCTTTCGACTGTTTTTAGAAAGCAGTTGCATCTTGTTAGTAAATACCATGCCATATTTCAAAATGTTAGATCCCTCAGTTGTGCAAAAAACGCAAATTAGAACATGTTTTGCTCTTGCAACCCCCATATGGTAGTGACAGCAACATAAAATATAGCATATGTTGGAGTAGGGACTGTCACCATCAATTTGCAACCATTACTTTTGAAATAGGTTTGGTATTTCCCGAGATTGAGTAGAAATTGCAATTTAGAACGCTTTTTGCGCATTTTCACTCTTTTAAATTCCCAATTTTTTCGAAACTGTTCTTAAAGATCATTTATATCTAATAAATATGTACCTTGCCTAATTTCAAGTTGATAGCCCCTAAAGATCACGAAAATCGAAATTTAGAACGTTTTTTGCTCCTGCAACCTCTAGGTGATAGTGACACCGGCATGAAATAGCGTCTATGTTGGAGCAGAGGATGTCAGCATTAATTTGCCTATCATTACTTTTGAAATCAGTTTGATTCTTCCTGAGATTGGTCACATATCGGCATTTAGAACGTTTTTAGAACGCTTTTCGTGCACTTTAAATTTCAAATTTTTAAAGAAATGTTCTTAGAGATCATTTATATCTAATAAATATATACCATGCAAAATTTCATAAATCTAGGTCCTTCCATAATTCAAAAATCGCATTTTTAGAACGTTTTTTGTTCCTGCATCTCCTCTGAGGCAGTAGAAGCAGACATAAAATATAGCCTATCTTGGAGCAAGTGCTGCCACCATCATTTTTACACCATTATATTTGAAATCGGTTCAGTACTTCCGGAGATTGCATAGAAATCGCAATTTAGAACGTTTTTTACAACGCTTTTCGAGCATTTTCACCCTTTTTAAATTTCGATTTTTTTAGAAAATGGTCTCAGAGATCATTGATATCTTATAAGTAACTACCATTCCAAATTTCATGATTCTAGGCCCTTCCATAACATAAAAACCGCAATTCAGAACTTTTTTTTTTCTCCTGCAACCCCCAGGTGGTAGTGATACAAACATAAAACAGAGCCTATGTTAGAGCAAGGTCTGTCACCATCAATTTACAACCATTACCTTTGAAATCGATTTCATACTTCCCAAAATTGAGTAGAAATCGCCATTTAGAATGTTTTTTAGAACACTCTTCGCGCATTATCACCCCTTTTAAATTTTGAATTGTTTAAGAACTGTTCTTAGAAATCATTTATATCTAATAAGTAGCTAATATTTCAAATTTCATAATTCTAGGCCCTTCAGAAACACAAAAATAGCATTTTTAGAACGTTTTTTGCTCCTGCACCCCCTTTGGGGTAGTGGCACCGACATAAAATGTAGCCTATCTTGGAGCAAGGGTCACCATCATTTTTTAAATCGGTTTGGTATTTCCCCAGATTGTGTAGAGACCACCATTTAGAACGTTTTTTAGAACACTTTTTGTGCATTTTCAAACCTTTTAAATTTCGAATTGTTTAAGAACTGTTCTTAGAAATCCTTTACATCTAATAAGTAACTAATATTTCATATTTCTAGGCCCTTCAGTAACGCATAAATCGCATTTTTAGAACGTTTTTTGCTCCTGCAATCCCTTTGGGGTAGCGGCACCGACATAAAATATAGCCCATGTTAAAGCAAGGGTTGTCACCATCATTTTGACACCATTATTTTTTTAATCGATTTGGTATTTCCTGAGATTGTGTAGAAACCACCATTTAGAACGTTTTTTAGAACGCTTTTTGTGCATTTTCACCCTTTTTAAATTTCGAATTGTTTAAGAACTGTTCTTAGACATCCTTTATATCTAATAAGTAACTAATATTTCAAATTTCATATTTCTAGGCCTTCAGTAACACATAAATCGCATTTTTAGAACGTTTTTTACTCCTGCAACCCCTTTGGGGTAGTCGCACCGACATAAAACATAATCTATGTTAGAGCAAGGGTTGTCATCATCATTTTGATACCATCATTTTTTAAATCAGTTTGGTATTTCCTGAGATTGTGTAGAAACCCCCATTTAGAGCGTTTTTTAGAACGCTTTTCGCACACTTTTTCCTTTTAAATTTCGAATTTTTTAAGAACTGTTCTTAGAAATCCTTTACATCTAATAAGTAACTAATATTTCAAATTTCATATTTCTAGGCCCTAACGCAAAAACCGTAACTTAGAACGTTTTTTGCTCCTGCAACCCCTTTGGGGTAGTGGCACAGACATAAAATATAGCCTATGTTCTAAGTTAGACTAACACCATCATTTTGATACCATTACTTTTGAAATCGGTTCGGTAGCTCCAGAGATTACCTCTAACAAACACACAATTTTTACTGCTTTATGATATTAGTATAGATTTACAATTATATTTATGAAAATACTTAAGTTCACGAAATCAACATTTGGTAAAATAAATTTTATTTTTCCTAGTCAGTTAAAACGAATTTTGCTGTACTTTTGACTTACATAGGCCGTTATCTAGTGCTCGATTTAGAATAGAAGGCAAACAGTTAGTGCCATCTTCGAGATCATTCTTTGAGCCTGTTGATGGTAAATGAACATTAGTATTGGCGGGGATTTCGATTACGGAAGATTAAATAAAAAAAAAATTGCTTTAAACCTACCAACATTTTTTTTCGCAGTCGAGACTTAGTTGGATGGTTTTCTCCCAATCGAATAAAGCATATTTAATAAGTCGGAAATGTTTTCGATTGCTACCACCATTTTGATTAATGAGTTTGCTTTAACAGTAGAAAACGAGTTTTCTCGAATTAGCAACCTAAGCTAGATCGATTTTTTGTGCTCGAATTAGTATAAGAACCAAGTTTTATGAAAATCGTCAAAGCCGTTTTCGATATATAGCAACATTTTCAGCGCTGAGTTAGTTTTAATCGATCAAAACAATTTTTCTCGAATTCGAAACCTAGCTAAATGTGTTTCTCGTGCTCCAATTAGTATAGGTAACGCGTTTTGTGTAAATTGCATGTTCTATTTATAGCAAGCAGAAGTTTCATCTCTGATTTTGTTTTACCCTGTAAAAACGAGTTTTCTTGAATTCGGGACCTAGCTAGATCTTTTTCTCATGCTCGATTTAGTATAGTACGCAAGTTGCGTGAAAATCGGTTCAGTCGTTTACGATATCATTCATAATCGGGTAAATTGCTTGCTCGTTTACTATGGATGATATTCTATTAAAGCCCCCTGCATAAGTAACATTGATTTGGGGGGGGGGGGGGGGGAGGTCTGTTGCAGATATGTAACATAGTGATACAAAGTCTATAGGGTAAATTCTACTTCTAGGTCAAAATTTTCGATTTTTATTGTTTTGCATCCCTTAAGTGAGTAGGTCCCTCATAAAAACTCTATAAAAATTACAGTTAGCGAAAATGTATTATAGAATCCTGTAGAATTATGGCAGTTTTTCTATAAGCTAGTTAACTAAATATCTGTAGAAGTTTAATAAAAATGCCTGTAGAACTTCTATAAAAATATCGATAGAAATAATATATAGCTTCTATAAAAATATTCGAAAAAAAAGCTGCGCTTGCCTAACCTAAACAAACAAGGGCCCCAATCCCCCTAACTTGGGGCCCAAATGTGCTGCACTTAGTTCCCAGGTGATCGATCACCCTCCCAAGTACTGACCGCGGTCGATGCTGCTTCTCCTCGGCAATAGGATACCTACCTGTACTTCCAGCCTGGGCCGCCACCTATGAATTTTAATACACTTTTTATACTATTTAAACTTTATTGCTTATTTCGCTGAAAAAGTGAAGTTAGATTCAACTTCAAACCCTGAACCAAAACATCACAACGTGCTCTTTTTTGTTTACATTTATACCCTGCCCAGTAGCGGCTTGTTCCTTATCGTCGAAGTTTCAGAATCATTGATCGCATTTTCAGAATAATAAATTAAATACTTATGTTCTTCAATTTCCTTCGATTTAAAAGGATATTTTACACGGATTGTAGTATTTTAGTGTTCACATACTTTTAAGATTAGCTAAATTACTTATTGTTTACTTGATCGTTTAGGTGTGTTCGTAATTATATAAATACGTAGCACTGATAGTCGTCGTCTGATCCGTCCGTCTGCCTGCATATAACAGCGCAAAAACTACCCAACCGAATGGTTTGAAATTTAATGTGTAGAATAGTTGCAGGATTTTGCCGAGTCATTTCAAATTTGATGAAGTCGAATCAAAACTTAAAAAGGTTTTAATAAATGGTTTCTTCAAATTCTATTAAATCATATACATAATTAATTCAATGATATCCCATGATACCTGATTCTAGGTTGCCATGGTGGTGACGTCCTATTTAAGATGGAGTCCTATTATTTCCGTATAACTGAATTTAATATATAGAATCGTAATAAATTTCGTATTCATGCATTTTTGCATATGAGTGCAACAGCTATTGCACCAAGATCTGAATATTTATAAAGCTAGTTATAGTACGAACGCACCTTATTTGCCACGTTTGACGTACAATTTTCGACTTCTTTGTAGGTGCGTTTGTAATTATATAAATACGTAGCACCTATAGTCGTCGTTCAGTCCGTCCGTCCGTCCGCATATAACAGAGCAAAAACTACCCAACCGAATTGTCTGAAATTTTAAATATATGATTGTTGCATAATTTTGTCGAGCCATTTCAAATTTTATGAAAATCGGATGTATAGTTTAATTACAGGGACAGTCAAAAGTTTTTCTTTACATTACGGCCAATGGGGAAAATTATTGCAAGTGCATTTTAATGATGTTACAGCCATCCGAATGGTCTGAAATTTTAAATATATCATTGTTGTAAAATTTTGTCGAGCCATTTCAAATTTTATGAAAATTGGATGTATAGTTTAATTACAGGGACAATCAAAAGTTTTTCTTTACATTACGGCCAATGGGAAAAATTATTGCAAGTGCATTTTAATGATGTTACAGCCTTCCGAATGGTCTGAAATTTTAAATATATAATTGTTGCAAAATTTTGTAGAGCCATTTGAAATTTTATGAAAATC
The DNA here is from genome assembly GCA_963932465.1 of Maratus speciosus. Lineage (NCBI taxonomy): Eukaryota > Metazoa > Arthropoda > Arachnida > Araneae > Salticidae > Maratus > Maratus speciosus. The sequence continues at coordinate 594,293,397 of OZ010788.1, read as the reverse complement.
GGATGTATAGTTTAATTACAGGGACAGTCAAAATATTTCCGTTTCATTACGGGGAATGGAAAAAAAAATTATTGCAGTGCATTTTAATGATGTTACAGACTATGCACTTATGAAGTGCAAAAAAATATACATTCAGTACAATATGGGGTGCAAAAAATAATTATAAAACTAGCTATAGTACGAACGCACCTCATTTGCCACGTTTGACGAGCATTTCCAACTTGTTTTATTTATTTTTTTAACCGTTGTGCGCCTGTTTATTCAACAGTTAATAAAAATATATTTTAAAATAAGCCTTTTAGCAAAACAGCGTCCCAGAATCAACTATCAAGAAGACGAAGACCGGAAAAAAAGTCTTCTTTTTGTTAAAAAGTTTATTTTAAAATAGATTAATAATACATAAACTACAACAACATTTTGCTACGTTCTAAAAAATATTTTTTGAATATTAAAATTTTAATAGTCATTTACTTATTTATTTTTCATGCTTCGTAAGTTTACACTTCAAGAAAAGGTAAGCGCTATATAATTATATATTACAATTAATAAAAATAGAGCAATTTCCAAATAAGGTTTATATGTTAAAACACATAAACTTGCTCAATCGTGCATGTAAACATGAACTTTAATATGAACTTGTACAGTCGTGGAAAAAAAAGGAAATACCCCCTACTAACTCCTCAACAAATTATTGCAGAAAAAAGTTTCTGGTACCGAACGATTAGAAATAAAGTCTACTTTTAAATGATGTATATAAAATTTGCTTAGGGGGCATCTACATATTAAAACAAACCCAAATTTCATTTTTTTTTTTCAATACCAATACCCAATTTTAACAAGGTATTTCAAATCTTCGGTTCAAACTATGCCTAGACTAGACACCAAATTTCAAGTCATTTGAATGATACGTTTTGAATTATAAACATTCAAAATTTAGTGCTTCTAATGTTAAATTACATTTTTATATTTTTATTAATATCTCCTGAAATTATACTCCTAATGTGCTTTTTTTTTTTTTTTTTTTTTTTTTTTTTGTGGAGCAATAATCTAAAAGACCCAAATATAAATACGTTGAATTTGCAATTTTTATAATTTTATATGAATTATGAAATTAATATTCGAAAAAATTATGAATTGCAACCTGCAATTTTTTTGATGGACTTAGATTTATTAAGTCCTGCTTTATGAAAATCCAAAATTTCACATTTTTCTTCTTAGTAGTTTTCAAATTATGCTTAAAGTACGGCAAAATAACGGTTTAAGGGGCCTTCTATGATAGAAGTGACTAGATATTTTGAAATTTCTTATGCTATCCTGTAATCCAGCAATCTTCAATGACTGTTTCAGTGACGCTTAAGATGCCTTGATCAAGAAGGGGGCTTTCTCGGTCAACAATAGAGTACCGAACTTCAATTTGGATACAGCCCCTAACATACGCTTGTTTTAAAATAATTAATTTCTCGAAAACATAACGTACGAATTGCATAAAAATTTGTTTTTAGGCTAATTGAAGGGTGTAGAGTTCATTTATGCTGTCAGAATTGCGTACTGCTATTAAAAAAAAGAAACAAAGTTATGGTTCGTTTTTAACATGTAGATGGCCCTCTAAGCAAATTTTATATACATCACTTAAAAGTAGATTTTATTACCAATCGTGTGGTACCAGTAACTTTCTTCTACGATAATTTTTTGTCGAGTTAGTAAGGGGTGTTTACTTTCTTTCTTTCCACGACTGTACAAATAAAATTAATGATAAAGCATAATATCAACGTTTCGAACTGCTTCTGCAGTCGTCTTTAGGATAAATATGATGAAACATAATTCCTTATGCTAATACAACAATTTTTTTTTTAAATTATTAAAAATATCCCAGCTACTATACTAATTTAAATTGATATATATGGCAAATATCAAATAAAGGAATGTGTGAAATTATGGAAATTTTATTTTTCTAAACTAATTAAAAATGAAATTTCCATATGATATCCCCTGTACAGAATTTCTTACGTTCTTTGTCTACCAGTGCATACTGGGAGATTATGCAGTTGTTACCGATTGATGACAACACATTTTGAAAGTTGGTGGACTGCCGATTTTTATATGGGAAAACAGCGACAGTGTTAGGCCAGAATTGCCAAACCTCCGGTTCCGGCCCAGCATAGAATTGCGACTTTGACCGGAGAAAAAGACCGATGCAAAAAGAATAACTCGAAAATATTGAAATGCAAACAAGAAATTCCCCATACATATCAATTGTTTTAAAATTAGCAAGCGAATTCGTATGCTCACTAAGCATAGACTCATAATAAATGCTTTATTTCATTAAAATAAGGAAGGTGCTGTCTTCAAAACAAAAAGAGCACATTTCTGTTGTTGATGGGCAATCGGGACACCAGGGGTAACTCTGAGTTAAAAAAAAAAAAAAAAAAAAAAAATCCGAAAGGTTACAGCAGAGGGAGAATACCCTCCCGGCATTATTTATGAGTTTTTTCCGCGGCCCTTTGACGAAATTTGCGTTTTTCGCGATCTTTTGACGAAGATTGTGTTTTTTTTTTTAAATCTTTTGACGAATTTTGCGTTTTTTCGCTATTTTTCATGAAATTCGCATTTCTTTGCGATCCTTTAACGAAATTTACGTTTTTCCCGCGATCGTTTGACGAAATTTTCGTTTTTTTCGAGATCCTTTGATGAAATTTGCGTTTTTTCAAGATCTATTGACGAAATTTGTTTTTTTTTCGCGAACCTTTGACGCAATGTGCGTTTTTTCGCTTTACTATGATGAAATTCGCGTTTTTTCCGTGATCCTTGGGACGAAATTCGTATTTTTTCGCGTTTTTTTGACGAAATTTGCATTTTTTTCACGATCTTTTGACGAAATTCGCGTTTTTACCACGATTTTTTGACGAAACTGGCGATTTTTTCTGCGAACGATTGACGAAATTTTTTTCGGCGACCATTTGTGAAAATGTGCGTTTTTTTAACTTTTCCATGACGAAATTCGCGTTTTTTCCATGATCCTTGGACGAAGTTTGCGTTTTTTCGCGATTCTTTGACGAAATTTGCATTTTTTTCACGATCTTTTGACGAAATTCGCGTTTTGACCGCGATCTTTTGGCGAAACAGGCGATTTCTTCTGCGAACGATTGACGAAATTGATTTTTTTCAGCGACCATTTGTCGCAATTCGGCATTCCGAATTTTCGGACTGATGACCGATTTTTTTAAATTTCGGAATCGAAAGTCTTAAATTTTGGGAAAATTCGGAACAGCCCCTTGCGGAACACCGTTCAATTTTCACGAAGAACCATTTTCTTCCAGCCTTCTTTTAGGGTGAACATTGTAAATGCATTATAAATAAAATTAAAAATGAACTGAAGATTATTGCCAGTATTTCGCAAAATATTTCATTATATTTTTATTTTATTCAGATGCCATGTGTCTGTCAAGAATTCAAGCTTATAATGACCAATGTAAAGCAAAATTAGACGAAAAGCGACGAGACATTTACATTACAAATGAATACGAAGCTCGACAAAGAATAAATTGCTGGTAAGTTAATGCTGTCTATAATTATAAATTTAAGAGCTGTATCATAAAAAGCCATATATATTATTTCTTATGTCAACATTATGCACATACAAAACGAACAACGATATATGGAATATCATTACGAAAGACTTGTTAACAGGCTTTTGACATATTTCACTTGCATTCCGTTAAAACACATTTGATTAAAAATTGCAGTTAATTAAAAATTAATGAAAGAACACATCAGCAAATAATCACAAAGATTTCAGTGCGAAAACCTTGCACCTCGCATGGGTTTTCTAGTTTTAATTAATTTCACTAACAATGCAAACATCAGCAAATCAGTGTCACCAATATCAGCTGCAAAAGTCAGAACTTATTTTTTACTCATGTTATTTAATAACAGTCTGCAATAGAGCCCGGCACTGGAGAGTGTCGGGTAGCCGGCAAATTCTACTTCAAGTCAACTCGAAATTCGACCTGAACTCGATAAAAGAATTTGTTTCGTCGACACGAAATCCAAAACTTTTCAACCTGAAAGCTACGAAATAAAATATGTTTTAATGCAATTATAGGAAAATAGTCTATAATTATATCTCTGATATCAATTGTATATTTTATGTAGAAAAACAAACATATACATGGTGTCCCCCTTAAAAAATTTGAAATACGCTTTAATTTTTTACTTGTTGGAGATAAGTTGACAATGGTTATTGCAAAAGTGTTCAATACAAGGTCAGAAATAAGACTATACTCTTTATTTTTCAAAAGTTGACAATTTTTAAATTTTTAAACGGTCTCTGGCTTCTGTGAGTTATATTTAGAAAAACATTCTTTATGATCTGATAAGTACAACAGTAAAAATTCCATTCATCTACGATCAAAACTCACTGAGTTATAGTACTTCAAATTTTCTGAAATTTCCGAAGCACTAAAAACAGACAAACTGATTTTTACTATAAAAAAAATTTAAATTATCATAACTCGGTAAATTTTTCCTGTAGAAGAATAAATTTTTATTGTTATATTTATATAACAGTGCATGGCGAATTCTTTTTAAGCATAACTTATAGCACCCAGGGACCGTATAAAAACTTAAAATTTATAACTTTTAAAAAAATAGTGGCAGGACTATCTCATCAACATTTTTTTATTTCCTGTATTTTAAACACTTTTTCACTTAACACATTACCTGCACATCTCCAACTGGTAAAAATAAATAAATAAATAAATAAAGCTCATTTAAATTTTTTGTGGGGCATCCATCCCTTCTTATCATTGAACCAATAGTTAACTTTTTTTAACACGTGCTTAGTGCCAGAGAATGCTTAAATTGTTTATTTAAAAAAAAAAAAAAGAAAAATCGAAAATGAGTTAACAGTATTTTTTTAAGAGTGTATATAGATGCTTAAATTGGTGTAAAAATCCTCTAAAATAGCATTTTGTATACGTTCGTTTTGCGTCCTTGAAATATTCGTTTGGAGCAGAAACCCTACAAGCGATATCACTTAGAGGTTTTAAGGTTTACTCAAATCCAAACTGCTTATTTTCTGACTCATTTTAAATTCATTTTTGCCCTCAAACGCATCCAATTGGCAGGTTCTCTTATTCAGAACTACATAATGTTCCGTATTGGTAGATTTTTTGATAAAAGCAGAATATATTTCAAAAAATGCTGTCAAAGTGGGCATTTTGAACCGAATTTGCCGAAGCGATAGTGCTAGAAACGAAAAAAAATGGTCGTACTGAGAAAATAATTGTTTATAAATCAAGCTCTAATTAATTGGACGAAAGTTAAAAACACAGGTCGCTTATACAGTAAATTCTGTCTAAGGCGGACTCTGTATAAGCCGGAAATCTGTCTACCGCGGAAATTTTTTCAAGTCCCGGCGAACCCATAGAAAATTACATTAATTCATGCTGCATAAGGCGGAATCTGTCTGACGCGGAAACGGAAAGGATTTTAAGGTCCCACCGAAACCAAAATTTTGCGTAAGGCGGAAAAAGGATAATTTAAAAATGAAAAGCGTTTTGTTTATTAAACTTTAAAACTGATAAGTCAAATAACTCAATGTCGAGCATGTTAGCTAAAATTCCGTAAGCTTTTAAAAAAGTTAATTCAAAAGAACAGAAACTTTAAATTAAGGAATTTATGCTTATGCCATTTTTTCATATGCAAAATTGCATCTAAAAGTTAATATTCCTAGTAAAATGAACATTTATGAAAATGATTACGTATTTTCGAAAGTACAATATATTATACTTTAGGATTGTACTCAAATTCAAAATTATAGCGTTCTTTCTCATTCTCGAAGTTTTTCCTTTTTTTTGTGTGTGTGTGTATAAACTTCCAATATGAATGTATTACAGCAGTACTAAGAAATTGAATAAAGTTTCTCATTTATCTTTAAAAAGACAAAGGATCTTTCAGAATTTCAGTTTTCAATCGATTTTCTAGTCAGGAGAATCAATAAAAGATCGTCCTCTTCCAGGAATTTTTTTTTTTGAGGGGGGGGGAGGGGGGGGAGCTTTTTTGCATAAGCGGAATATTGTCTACCACGGAAATTTTTCTCAGTCCCGACCGATTCCGCCTTAGACAGAGTTTACTGTATCCTCAAAAAATCAGCAAGTTTCAATGTTTTTACTTTTAAAAATGAGTCCGAAAATGTTTCTGAAAATTTCGACATGTTGATCGGGGAAAAATATTTTTTTTAATACCGCCTTAAATTTGTATGTTGGAGGTTTTTTAAATTTTTATTTTACAAAATATGTTATTGCACACAGAGAATTGTAATGCATGCAATAAATTAAAGCTTTGGGGACAAATATAAAACATTTACTTTCAGATTAGCGTTCTTCTTAATTTTTTGTAATGTGCTCCATTATATCGCACATTTTTCTTTTCGCTGTACAAGAGCAATATATTGGAGGCTACTTATTAAGTAAGAGGATGCTTCGCCGATCCCTTTTGATCGTGAAATCCCATGTTAATGGGAAAACTAAATCAGGTGATTGTAAAAATAACTAATATAATATCAAAATACAATTTTCATCTTCAGAAAGTAAACATCAGATGCGATGTTGGGCATTTTTTAAAAATTGCTTCATGAAATTTTTAAGTATTTTTAAGAAGATGATAAAATTTGAAAGTTTTTCTCAAGAAATATTGAAGTTTATAGGATATTTTTCTTTAAATTTATAAGGAGATATTTTTAAAACACACTACGTTCGTCTCGGACGTTTGCTTTCTGATAGTGAAAACCATATTTTGATAATTATATTATGTAAGGAATAATCACTCAATTAAGTTTTTCATATGTTAACATGGAATTTTGTGATTAGAGAGACAAAAACCTGTTTCGGGAAGCGCCCCCTTAACCCTCTCGGCACTGAATTTTTTTCCAATTTTGGGAAAAATTACTTTTACGCTAACAAAATTAAAAGTAGCTATCGAAATCACAGAAGTTACAGTTTACTGAAATTTAAAAAAAATGTGTTCTTTACAGAAACCTAACGAATGTAGTTATGTTGCGTGTTTTTCATATAAAAATAGTCTAAGGAAGAATTTTTTAAGACGTTTGGAAAATGTCATATTATAACCAGATTAAACAAACATAAAAAATTGAGTAGTATTTTTTTTTTTTTTTTTTTTTTTTTTTTTTTTTTTTTTTTTTATCTTTTATCACAAATTACTAATTCGGAAAAGGAGTCCCTAATTTAAATTTAAAGAGTGAAACATATGTTTGAATTAAAAGAAACACTACTAATACTAATAATTAATAAAACTTTTATTAATATTATTATTATTAAATGCTGAAACATAAGTTAAGCCATAATAGTAAATGTATGGACATATGCTATCACTATTAGGTGCTGGAATTAACAAAAATATTTTTTTCCCTTGAAATATTGCAATTCGAAGTACAAGCCTCATATGAGGCTCAGGATGATGAGTGGGTTAAGGAGGTTCTCAAATTCCCTGATCAACGGAGCAAAACTTTGACACATAAACAAAGGCATAGAATTGACAGGCCTGACTATTAAAGAACCTTAAAATCGAATAGCGTTTTCCATTTTTTGATAAATAAATTACTTATCGAGTTATAAGCTATTCTTATAACATGACTGCAAGTTTTCCCCCTTTCTCGTGCTGCCGCGTCGGGAATTCGGTTCAAAACACACACTGTAATAGTATTTTCTGAAAGATCTTCTGCCTTTAGCTAAAAAGGGGAAAACGCCACTCGATTACATAGCTTCTGAACAGAGATGTAGCAGAGGATATATGGGGGTATACGCCGTATACCTTCTGGCTTTTTTTAAGGAACACTGTATACCCCCTGTTTCTCAAGAAAGCTATAGTATATACACTCTAGGGTATACGCTCTGCCTTGAGCATATACCCTCTGCTTAGAGCGTATACCCTCTGTTTTTTGTTACGATTACACCACTGCTTCTGAATAAGAACACCCAGCAATTTCATGCATTTCCGAACAAAAATGAATTCAGAAATGTATCAGAAAGTAGCTCCTTTGAACTTAAGATAAAAAAATTTATTTCATATAATATACAGTATAGAACCACTTACCCGGAATAGTTCGGGCCAGATGTATTCCGGATAACGGGCTGGGCATCAAAGCAACATCCATTTAATTAGATTAGTAGAATATATGTGGCTGTGGCATTGATTCTGTTTTCAAATTGACTATTAGATTACACAAATTACGATTCAGTTCAAACAAGATCAAAAGTTAATTGGAGTTTGAAAGAAGACAATTTATATGAATATCTTAGCAACAAAAATTCTTACGTTTCCTTTGCATAAAAATCAAAATGTCAAATATCTAACTAAACATGCCTCTATTTCAAGTACTAGATATTGGTATCAAGTTATACTATGCATATTGTATTCTATCAAGCAATGCACATGTCAAAGTGGCACTGTATGGCATTTTTTTTTTTCTGAAATCAATAAATTGGAAATATCATTCTGGATAACTGATTCCATTCTGTGTTAAAAGTTTTTAATATCAATAATTTTCTTCTTTTATTCAGTTCTGCTCGAGAATATCGTTCTTGTCTGTTTGATGCAACACGCAGAGTCTGCCAGTCAGAACGTAAACGTGTGGTCGATGCCTTAATGGGACGTTATACCTTTGAATTGAGTTCAGATAATTGTCGAAGAATATATGACGATGACTGTAGCAGCGGCACTCACAATCAGCTTTCCACCCTATTGTTACTTCTGTGTGCAGTTATTCTCCCGTTATTCTTTCTATCTCATTTGAAATGAAAAACTATAAGACTATTTTAGATTTTATAAAGTGAAGGTATATTATCAAGTCATTTCTGGTAATATGCAAGCTGTGAAGCTGTTGAATATGCTTGCTAATCATTGAGTACATTTGGAATATATGCTCAAATTCATTTTGGTGTTGACGATAAATTGATTTTAAGATTTTGAGAAAATCACATACATGTAATATTATTTAATATTCATTTTAATAAAACAGTGAAACACTCTGTAAAATTATCTGTTCTATTTCAATGTTCATTTTAACCCTTTCAAGGTCGGTGGCCACACGGCATGATCGCCTAATTTTAATTCCAAAACTGACAAATGGCACCATGAATATTTTAATAAAATTTTGCTTAAAGAGCAGGTTTTTATTTTCTAAGAAATTCGTGTGGAAATTCTGGTGTCAGTCAATTATTTCATCCTTTTACGAACAGAATTTTTCTGCCCCTGAAAGGGTTAATCAACTTCAGATAATTTTTAATCATTGAAAATTTTACTGTTAAATCATCACTAAATAAAATTTAGAAAATTTATAAGTGTGTTCTAGAACAGTGGTTGCCAGACTGGTGACATGCCAGAAAATTTTGGTGGTCCACAATTTATGTTTTATTAATACTAAAAGAAAAACAGTACAATAATAAATTCTTAAAAATTTATTTTTGAAAATTTAAATTATAACCAGCTTCGTTAATTATGTAACTAAGTGCAATGTTAATTATGTAACTAAATGCAATTTGATATTTATTTGCAAAACAGGTAATTTTTTATTTAAACAGTTCTAAGTTACAAAAATTTGTTGATCACTGTTCTAGAAAATTATATCTTCTGTATATGTTCTGTTTTAAATTTATTGTGCCATTATTTGCTGTAAGCTTTAGAATATGTTTGAAATATCAAAATACTGTGTTGTGCAGATAATAGCTTTTTCAAAAAGCAAAAATTTGCATTAGTGTACTTACGCACATTTATTTTTCTGAAATTTTAATTGAATATCATTTTAAAATTAGATTTATAACAATGTAAATATTGCTGAATATTGCTATCAGTTCATGTCATTATAGATATCTTTGATAAATCTGAGAACATTGATTATTTGAATATTTCACTGAAGTTATATTACTCAAGGAATGTAACTCACAAAACATCTTAGGTCTGACAAAGTTTAAGACTTCAGATTACAACATAAAATTTGCAAAATAATCATTTCATTTAATTTTTGAACTCATTATTGATTGATTAAAATTGATTGCCTGAGTATGAAACAATCAATGAGAATAATATTTATGATATATAACCATTAATATACACAATTTTTATTATTTATGTAAAGCTTTATCCTCTCTAAAAGATGTTTTTATTCAATCTTTTTTAAGTTAACTACGCCCGCTTTTAATAGATTTGTTATCCTGAATTTCTTGCTCCTTCCTAAAACTGCTGCTGAGATATGGCGAAATGATACAAAACTTGCAACTGCCCCATTAAACCTCCTTAGGTGGGAATTTCTAAAATCTGGGTTTTAAAATACATGTTTAAATATGTTTTAGTACATTAGTTAACCTGAAATTCATGCCTTTACCTAAAATTGCTGCTGAGATACCGCGAAATGACCTAAAGTTTCGACCCCTCCTATAATCATTTCTAAAATTGCTGAAATACATGTTTCATTATTTTTTTTAATAGGTTTGGTATCTTCAATTTCATGCTCCTACCTAAAACTGCAGCTGGGATATGGCCAAATGTTCTAAAATTTTCGACCCACACCTTGAGGGGTAGAATTTCTAAAATCGCTGAAATACATGTTTAATTATTCTTTTAGTAAATTTATTTTCTGGAAGCATCGGCTGCTGAGATAATGGCCATATGTCCTAAAATTTTTGACCCCTCCTCCCTTCTTTTAACCCGCTTAGGGAGAGGGAATTTTCAAAAATCACTGAATCACTGAAATACATGTTTAATTATTTTTTTAGCAGATTTATCTTCTGGAATTTCTTACTCCAGCCTAAAACGGCTGCTGAGATATGGCCAAATGTTCTAAAATTTTCGACCCACCTTTAACCCCTTTAGGGGTCAAATTTCTAAAATCGTTGAAATACATGTTTAATTTTTCTTTTAGTAGATTTATTTCTGGAATTTCACGCTCTTACTTAAAACGGCTGCTGAGATATGGCCAAATGTTCTAAAATTTTTGACCCCCTTTAAAGAAGGGGGGGGAGGAATTTCTAAAATATGTTTATTTTTTTTAGTTGATTTATTTTCTGGAATTTCACATGCCTACCTAAAACGGCTGCTGAGACAAGGCCAAAATTTTCGACCCCTCCTTTAACGACGGATTGTGTAAAATCCTTTCTTAGTTCGCAAAAATTTCGAAACTTTATTTAAAGACATGATTGATATTTTTCATATAAAAATGTTTTTTGTTGTTGTCAATGGGTAATCTAAAAAACATATATTACTTTTAATTTAAAAATGATTTACACCTATTTTCTCTACACCAAGCAGGGTGTTCTGAAACACATGAAGCCCAAGTTGGGTTTCCTCTGGCTCTGTAAAAAAAATTTACTTCTTATCAAAAGTCTTTTTTTTTTTTTATACTCTGAGGGCAGAAATTCAATTCTATAAAGATACATAAGAATTTTTTTTCATTATAGTTTTTGTATTCGATTAATTCAAAAAAATATATATATATATATTGATGGAGTATATATCATAATTCAATAAGTGTTTTGCTATGTAATGATTGTCTTCATTTTTTATCAAATACTGTTTTCATGTTATTTATACATATGTACACTGTAAATAAATTGAGTGTTAAAACTGAAATTTTAACAATGAAATCTCTTTATAATGAAAATTTTCTACATTTAAAATATTCTTGGAAATGGATTATCTAAAACAGAATAATATTTTGAATTATTAATAAGATAATAATTATAAGGAGACTTCATTGTTATTTCTTACAGACTTTTACATAAAGATTTTAAACAAGACGATTTAATGTTATATTTATATTGCTGCATTTATGTATCATTTCCATTTTTTTATTTTTGAATATAGCTTTACACAGATTAATTTTTTTTTCTTATATTTCAATAAAATGAAAAATATTTACAGAAAAATAAAAATTTGTTATATTGTCTTTTTATAGATGATTTATTTTTTGGAACTTATCTAAATTTCAAACACTTTCCAAGATATTTTGGAAATAAAAACCTTAAATAAAACATTGGTACAATAAAAAACTATCAAGTATGTAAAAACTTGTTCTTTATTTTCACCAGTTTTCCAATGAATACTCTACAGCCAAGTTTCTCACTAGAGGTCTGCACGGGCTGAAATTTCCAGGCTCAGGATTGGTCTGACACATAGAAAAAAAAGTTTGGCCTGAGCCTGGCTTGATATAAAAGTTAAGTTCAATCTGAGTATGTACAAAAAAAAGTATTTGCCCAGCCCGACTGAATTTCTACAAAATATGGATTTTTATGTCGATATGATTAAAAATTGTCTTGTATGAGAATTCTGACCAAAAATACTTATATTAGCTTTTTTTCATGTTTATAATCTTCATTTTTTAGGAAGTGCATTTTTTTTTTTTTTTTTTTAAATGGATCTCTATTTATATATAAATGTTTCAGTTACCATTAATATCATTCATCCATATTCCATGTATTGGAGACTTAAAAATTTGAAAAATGCTATACAGTAAAACCTTCTAAGACAGAGTCACATAGGAAATAGAAAAAAAAAATGTGTTATAGAGAAATTCCTTTCTTAGGAGGTGTAAATGTATTATATTCTTTTCTCATGTATTATTATATTATTCATTTTGCATGGATCAACACATTTTTCCATTTAAGACAGGATTCAGTGATAGGCATGTTCTTTTTCACAGGTTTTACAGTATTTTAATTTTATTGCCTAGAAATCTACTATTCTTTAAAAAGAAAATAAAGTTTAATTGTAGAATACTGGCAATTTAAAAAAAAAAAAAAAAAAAGGCCCAGTCCGAAAAGAGTGAAGACTATGCCAAGCGTCATGAATGAAAGTAGGCCCGGACTGTGCAGTCCTCTATTTCTCAACCTTTTCTTACCTCATGGCACACTTAAATACAAGGTTAAATTTCCACCGGGGAAAAAACATTAAAAAGGTATAAATGTCAATTTTAAATTATTTGCTAGCGCAAACAAACTGCTTGATCAAAGCAAAAGATAAAAATATTTTATAATAATTTAAAATAAAAAGAATGTTAAAAATTTCAAAAACTTATATACCTTTTAGAGTAATTTTTTTTAAGTAGAATATTTTCTTTGTTAGATAGAACTTTCAGATATGCATTACTCTTAAATAATTTTCCCACTGATAATTTCTACTTCACTTTATATTGTAAACCTTTTCCTTCAGGAAGCATAAACTTCCTTTGAAAGTATTAAATTTATCTGAAGATTTGCGACCATTTTTGTGATTTCCTCACATTTTCTTAAAAGAGTACACAGATACAGAAATAAAATGCCAAACAATACAACTTTATGACAATAAATCTACTTCAAAGTTAATTGCATAATATGAAATGCTGCATGTTGAAGTATCGATGCTTTTGTTAATTCTTAAAATCTTGATACAACTTGATTTAAAATTTTCGCAGCACACCTGGGAGATAGCCTGTGAAAGATAAAGATAATTCTGCATTCTACCTTCACAGTTGATTTGGTCTTTTAAAAAATAGACACTTGATAATTGAGTAACCTTATGAAATGATGATAACAATATACAATACATAATTTTATTATTACAAAAACTTTTCCCATAAAATGTTCTATAAATTACTTTAAATTTACAAACTTCTGATATAAAAAAAATATCTCAACACAAAAAAGACAGCCTAAAAATAATTAATTAATTGCAATATTTATTTTAGTCTTTCAGTTCTTTAAAATTCCAATCTTTTAAATATTAAGTATCTGTCAACGAGATCCCTTGGAAGATCAAATGCAAATCACAATTTTCATATATTATCCATGTAAAGACATGTTTATTTCCTCTATCAAATTTCAGAATTTCATCATGGTTAATTTCAGTCATAATACTGGGTGATTGAGAATTATCTTTACAGCTTTAACACTCAATAAAATCTGAAAGAAATAAGATAGCTAAGTACACATAACAGTAATATATAAATTTTCATTTGTAAAAAGAGTATTTTTTTTATTAATATTGAAGCAATAGTCAAATTTCTTCCAAGCATACTGCATTACATTCATACGATTGTTTGAAATTTCAAATGCGATTCTTATCTTCGAATCACTGACTTTAGCCAATGGACATGGTGTCATTCATATATCCCTAGACACGGGACAAAAACACACAGATTGATATCTGATGATCTAACTAGTTCAGTTAAGGAACACCATGGCCAATCTATTAGCCTAAGCATGTCATTTTTGCTAACAAATTTACGAATTCTTGTTCGAATTAAAATACTTTGCTTATAAATAAAATATTATGTGTTGCTGTTACATGCACAAACAACATAACTTGGCTATCCTAACTTTATTAATATTTTATCAAGTGTCAATGCTCTAAAGATAATTCTCATTCACTCTCTATATAGTGAATTACACAAAAATTCTTATTTTTGAAACATGTAAATATTTAAAAATCTTTTACAAAATTCAGTTTTTTTTTTTTTTTTTTTTTAAATACAGAAAATGTGAGCTAGATATAGAAGTTGTTATCTAGTTATACTTAAGAAAATTATATAAAACATTATACTATAATACTAAACAAAGACCACCAATAATACTGAACAAAATCTTATTACAACATTACCAATAAAATCTTTATTTTATAAATTTACAAAAAACAGTTTAAAATATTCTTTCAGGTTTTTCAGAAGACATACTTGAGTCATGTTTCACCAATTGCAAGAACAAGCTTCCCTTTAGCACCTTTCGAATTAATAATATCCTTATGAGCTTGAGGGGCATCCTCAAGTGAATATTTTTTATCGATGACTGGACTGACCCATCCTTCACTAATACCTTTCAAAATGCTATCAGAAGTCTGTTTCCACTCTTCCTAAAATAAATAAAATGAGGATTTTTTAATAAAAAGTTTTACTTCAAATTAATCTAGTTAAAAAAAACTGAATATTCAAAAATAATCAGACTTCAACATTATTATTATTTTACAGTCGAAGCTTATTAATGTGGAATCTTTTAACCTGAAATAAACTGTTGGTTGACCAAGCAAGACAGCAATAATATTTTCTGCAAACTGAATTATTTTTTACACAGTGCCTTAATAATGAATGAAGTTCCAGAAGCTCTGTAAACACTGAGATTTTATCATGAACAAGACAATGCCTCATGTACACTTGATAGTTTAAACTATGTAGAACATTTTTTTAAAATCATACTCTATGAAACTGAAACAGAATTTTATTATGGATTATCTGAAGTGACTGAACTTTTGCAGGGTTCGTACACATCCTTAAATAAAAATCAAGGACTTTCAAAGAGCAAAACCAAAAAAAAAAAAAAAATGTAAGGACCTACAAATTAAATAAACTAATAAATTATAACATGCATTTTTTAATAAAGGGTTTAATTTTTCTAAATATAAGTTGTAAACATTCAAATGGCCAGGAAGGGGGGGGGGGTGAAGTTCAGTGTGTGGCAGTAGAAATTTAGAAAATTTTAAAATAACAAATACAGCATAAGAAAAAACTAGTTGGATGGCAATCTATGCCCAATGAGGATTCTAAAAAATGAAATCCCGTGCATAGTTCTTGAGATAAGTTTATTGCTAAAATTGCAAATCCTGCAAAATGCAACACAGCAGTGCCACATGTTGGTTGATTTACACCAAAACCTAATCAGACGAAACCTATGTCAACATCTAACTGAATCTGAAGTTTGATGAATTTCCACCCACTAATTTTTTAGATTGCTATCTCGAAAATCATGAAAAATCCAGTATAGCAGCGCCACCTATTAGGCAATTAACAGCAAAGCCTAATCAGATCAACTTGTGTCAACATCTAGCTGAGTCTGAAGTTAGATGAAAATTCGTAAATTAGTTCTTGAGATAGAGATATTGCAAAAATCATGGAAAATACAGCACAGCAACATCATCTGTTGGTCAATTTACACCAAAACATAATCAGCATCGATATTTATCAAGGTGTACCTGAATCTGAAGTTTGATGAAAATTCATGCCTTAGTTCTTGAGATAGAGTTATTGCAGAAATCGCGAAAAATGCATCGCAGCAGTGCCACCTGTTGGACGATTTACACCAAAATATAATCACCACCAATATTTATCAAGGTATACCTGAATTGGAAGTTTGGTGAAAATTCATGAATTAGTTCTTGAGATAGAGCTATTGTGAGAAAAAAAAAAAAAAAAAAAAAAAAATGTAGCTTAGCAGTGCTACATGTTACTTTATGAGCTGAGGGGGCAAAGGGGTAAGCAGATTTTTTTATTTTTTTAGGAGGGGGGGGGGGAGAGTTTATTGATGACTTATTATTTGTTTAACTTACTAAAAATTTATAAATAAATAAGTAAAAAAAAAAAACATCTAAAGGTTGGAAGAGAAGGGAGGAGAAATCTTCATGGTCGATTATTTATTGCAACAATAAAATGATAAATAGAGCAGATTTTTTTAACTGAAACAGTTTTAAAGAGTTTTAAACTTTGAGTACTGTGGGTGGGGAGGAGAAAAACAGCGAAGTAAAATTTTGAGAGGGTGAAATTCAGATGAAATTTTAATGAAATGAATGTGATAGAATGAATTGTTAATGAAATTAGGACTGATTATTTATTCACTATAAAGTAACAAATAGAGTAGAAAAAGTTAATAAAGTTTTAAAGATTTTAAACTTTGGTATCGTGGAGGGGGGTGGGGGAGGGATCAAAAGGGGGAAGTGAAATTTTGGAAGCAAGGGGGATTAAGATTTATTTTAAAATCAGAAATCCAAAGAAATGCAGAAGAGTTTCACCGCTGATTAAAAAATAATCCGAGTAAAATTAAGCACTGAACTAAGGTTGTATTTATTTATGACGGCCAATTATCTGCATGAGGGATATAGGCCCTAAGGGGGGGGGGGGGGGGGGGTGCCCTCCATGGGGCGCCTTTCTAAGGGAACCTAACCCGCATTTACGCTTGGAAAACCAAGGCTCGAAGAAAACTCCGAACGATCAGGCCGACGGGCGCGATTAGGATCGAACCCAGCATCTCCCGTCTACCAGCTTTGAGAGCAGAACCTCTCGGCCACTGGTGGGGCCAGAGAACTAAGGACCTTTTGCAGATTTCGCATGAAAATAAGTACTTTTAAGCACCAAAAAATTCTTTTGAAAAATGTAAGCACTTTCAAGGACCATATGAACCATGTTCTGGTATGCTAGTTTTTCAAATGAAATTTGTGGTTTGTAATATGCATATGAATATTTTTAAAATTGCACTTTTTTTTAGTTAAATGCATCAATTATTTTCAGGTTTCTAAAATTCTGAGCTTAATCTCATATTTTTAATATCCATATATACAATAATAATACATAATGAAAGGTATATATTTTCTTTATTACTATTATTATTATTATTTGGGTTAACTATAGTTAACACAAAAGTTTCAGTGATTCATTGAGCTTCATGTTAATGAGTTTCACCTGCAATACAGAATTAGACATTTTATACATTTAAAACCAAATAAAAATGTACTCTTTGTCACGTTAATAAATATTAAAAACCAGAGACCCAGAGCTGGAGCTGGAGCTGAAGCCCGGAGCCGGAGCACAATGGAGCTGTGTTTTCCCTGGAGCCGGAGCTGGAGCTCTAAATTTTCCCCAGCTCCAGGGCTCCTTTAGTTTTTAATATTCTTTTAAATCTTTTTTTTTTTCAGTCTTAAATTTCTAGGCTTAAAATATTTTAATTCCTTCATTACTCAGTATTTTAATTACATCATTTTTTAGGATTTATAGTTATTATTATTATTAAAGAAAGAAAACTTCTCAAAACATGGTAACACTACTTTACTTCTACTTTCTACTTGTACTAAGTGACAACACTATTTGAAAACAAACATGGCCTCCTGTTGTTTACACGTGTAGTTATACAGTTTTGGCTGTTTGAAAAGTGTAGAAGAAATTTAAGATTTTTGTGTTTAAAATTCCACCAAACTTTCTATTTTAAAAGCAAAAGCTAAACGATGTTATATCTTCTGAACAAGCATTTCAAGTTTGACGAGAAAAAAAATGAATTTTGTCAATCTTTAATGAAGGTAAAAAGTATTTGTGAGCAAAAAATTAAACTTGTAAATTAAAATCTGCAACTCAAAAGCGCGAAGTTGGAGCCGAAGCCACAGTATTTTCTCTAGGAGCGAAGCTGGAGCATCAAAAATTGTTCGGCTCCGGGTCATTGTTAAAAACTATTAATGTTGGATGCTTAATTAAAAAAATCATGGAAAGTAAGAGACGCTGTAAATTAAAATAAACTTAAGATACATTACTATTGTGAATATGATAGGAGTACATGAGCATTGTGAACATACCACAGAACCCTTGATTGTTCTTTTAGGACAGGAACTTTTTAGCAATAAAATAAAATAGAAGAATAAATAATAATTGGAGTAGGTCTTACTTTAAATGAGATAAATTGAGACACAAAAGCTTGTTGTTCAATGAAGACAAGTAACTAGAATAAATCCAACTTTATATTTTTCATTTGGAGAGAGGTAAAAGAGGAAGGCATATCAAACATGCCACCGCACCTCACCATGCACAAAATATTCTCGAACAGAATCATCCTTTTAATTCGATGGAGTTACAGGCTGCTCTAATTCTGACTGTCTACATTTATTTTTTAGAGAATGGCTTCATATTAGAAAAGTACAAATTGAGATGAGTAAAATGAAATAATCTTGGCAATTTAAAACTTTTCAGGACTGAGACATCATTTAGAAAAATAGCAGTTTGAAAAACTTCACTTTCGACTCATATGAAACAGGTGCTAAAAGAGCCCGGATTTCATGAGAAAGATCGCATAGTCAAATTCTTCTGAAATTCATTAAAAAATTCTGTTGAAAACTTGAATACATTAATATAAATATTAGATAAATGAGGGCCACAAAAGTGATGCCAAATTAGCTTTAAAATCATTAACTAAATTAAAATGACGCAATAAAATACAGAATGAATTAAAATAGAAGGAACAAAATTAAAATGCCACAAAAAGTGAAATACACTTAATTGGCTTAACATAACACACTCTTTTTATGATGTGGGGACGAGCATCGATGCAGTACGATATGAGCGATAAGCTAAAAAATAGGTCATGTGATGAAAGAGGCGATGGGGAAATGCAGGAATTAAAACTACCTTATGGTAAAAAGAAAGATAAAGCTGTGAAAACGGCACGTTAAACAGAAAACAACATCATAGGTGCATAAATAAGAATGCCGCACTAAAATTGAAAAACAAATGTGATTACCACATCACACTCATCAGAGAATAAAAGCAATTATAAACAAATATTATTTATTCAAATCTAAGAGTGGTTATGTTATTTTAGGACTCTTTTTTAAGAATTTGAATTGCATACATTATAATGGCGATTATCAAGGATCTGGATGTTATAATGTATTAAAAATTCCTATTTAAGTTAAAATTTTAAAAAGTGACAGTGACATCAAAATATTTTCTGCTGTTTGAAAATTATATTTTTTTTATGTTTGAAAATTATATTTTTTTATGTTTGAATTTTCCCATATTGAAATAATCAGAATAGTCAACAGAATTTGCTCTAGGACATAACAGATTTCTGCATAACTATAAAAAATTTGAAATGTTAGCAACAGTACAACATAAGAAGCTCTTAAAGAAACATTTTGTAAAGGTCTTACTCTACAAGTGCTTTTAGAATAGAACAGTACGTATAATTTCTGCCAAATACCTATACCATAAAGCAAAAAAACCTGGTATAGCAATACCTGGTATGGTATAGCAATATATGGTATAGCAGTATCCTGGTATGGTATAGCAGTATACCTGGTATGGTATAGCAATACCTATACCATAAAGTAAAGGTCTTACTCTACAAGTGCTTTTAGAATAGAACAGTAGGTATAATTTCTGCCAAATACCTATACCATAAAGCAAAAACATGTCAGTGAGTAACACTGATGTCATATCGATGAGGGCAACGAACTGGGCAATTAATTTAATTTTTACTGCAAAATGATTAACTTCTAAACATAGCACAATTTCAATTTTTTGCACCATCGAATAACAAAAAGAAAAGTACTTTCAGATGCAATTTGTCTGAAAACCGTATACCTTAGTTACTATTTTTTATGGTTTTAAAATAATTTTCAAGCATGAATATTGTAAAATCTGTGTACAATCCAACTATGAAAAATTAACCCATTTGCAAAAAAAAGAAAAAGAAAAAAAAAAAAAAAAAAAAAAAAAGAATCTAATATTCAATAATTAAAATGGCTAAACAAAATAAAAATTTCACATATAAATAAATGAAAAAAAGACAAATTTAACAGATATGTAATCAAGTTATGCACTTAAACACAGAAATAATGAGAATAATTGCTATAAAAAGCGAAAAGTTTCATGACTGACAGCTTGCATGTTGTTAATATGAAAGTACAAAAAATGCATTTTGGTGCTGTTGATGGGCAATCTAAAAAAACATACAAAATGTAAAAATGTCTATTAGAACAACTCTCCATTAAAAACTATTTTTATCTACATTTTGTATACTGGGCAGTATATCGGACATCTTTAACCCTGGTTAGATCGCCTTAGAGTCTGTAATGAAACACATAAAATTATTAATAACAAATAGAACAATTAAGAGTTTACCTCTTTGGGCACATGTAAAATACTAATCACTTACGCAAAATATGTGTGCCTCTGAAAAATCATTCATTGATTGGCTGTTGAACATTGGGAATGATGTTGATAAGGCCAGCATATCTGAAATGTTGTGGAATGCAACATTTGATGAAGAAATATTATCCAGCTGTGTTCTTGCACCCCTTAATGGTCAAGTTAAACATTGATTTCGTTTTGCAGACGCTCTAGCATTTTAATATTTTTAGAACTTAATTACAGTACACAGGGCTCCCAACACATTTTAGTCCTCAAAAAGGGGGAAAGGGGACCATTTTTATTTAAAAAGGGGACTTTGGGGGACCATTTTTATTTAAAAGGGACTTCGGGGGACCATTTTTATTTAAAAAGGAGACTAAAAAAGAATCATGAGTAAAAACATTGCACCAATTTTCCTAAATATGCAAGTAAATTTTTTAAATTACCACAGAAAATATGTTAGAAGGTTATCTTTATAAGATGTCATTAAACAATGTACACAGTTTTATAGAAACACATTTAAATATCCTACTGCAAGAATATAGGAAGTATTCAATATTTCAGCATTCACCTTGATAATTCTCTTTAAAGGTAAAAAATAATGATCAGTGAATAAAAAGAGCACAGCTTAATAACGATTCCAGTTGAACATTAAAATTGGATTAAGATATGTATTATTATTAATTATTATCCTCAAACATAAAATTTAGTTTCTTTCTACGCAATAGAAGCTAGGATAAGCTCTAATGTTCATAGGAAAAAGCCTAGTATGGCAAAGCTCCGTGGGGAGTGATAAAAACCAATATTGAATTATCAGTTATTCATAATCATCTTACATATCAAATCTGGTGAAATTTAATCCCAAACATGCCATGATCTGGCTTTCACAGAAATCATTAAAACTGCAACCTAGTAGTGCCTGCCACCTGTCACGAAATACACCAAAATCTAATCAGTGCCAATTTATGTCAAGGATTAAATTAATGTGAAGTTTGATGGAATTTCACCCTAACGATGCTAAGGTATAATTATCATGTAAATTGTGAAAAGTGTAACATAGCAATGCCACCTGTTGGGCCATATACACCAAAACCTAATCAGCACCTATGTGTGCTAGTCTAATTAAATATAGCATTTGATAAAATTCCATGCCTTAGTTTTGAGATACAGTAGCTACAAATTTTGTATCACAAATAGGGAGAGACTTTAAAAAATAGTCAAATTGTATTGAAGGTCAATCTAAAACATGTAAATCCATAAAAAAAATGGAATTTTTTTTCATGATTCTAATACTTTTTTTCTGATAAAATACGGGGCTCTGCCCCCTATGAGCTACACTTGACAAATTCCGTTCAGACACTGCAAGCTCTAAAAACACACCAATTTGATCCACTTTAAAAAGATTATGGAAGATTTGAATAATAATTAAACAACCAGTGATGGTCTCACTGTAAACGGGTTTCCATTCATTTCAACTTCTCTGAGGGATTTTAAGATATAATCAGCTGCTGTTCAGACATTTAATGGTTGTTTTCATGATTGATTAAATAAGATCAGTAAACAGCATTTGAAAATCAGCCTATATAAAATGAACAAATCAAACAGAGTCGTTGACTTTTGGAATTTTTTAAACAACGTTATAAGAAAATTGTCTTAAATAACACATTTTAAATATATCTTAAATCGGACGTAATTTTCACCAAAAATTTATTTCTCTCTTTAACGTTCACGTGAAAATACATTCGTTGTTTGAAAGGGAGAATTATTATTTGCACTGTCTTAGAATTGACAACAATAGTTAAGAAGATTACCACAAAATACGAAATAAATCTCTCGTGTAAATATATTTTTTAATTTAAACTGTTTGGCAATATTATTATTTGTGCATTTTAAATGTTATGTAATTTCTCCTATTTATTGCTTCTAACTAGCATATATTAATGTTAATTTTTAAAACCTTTCTTTCTTTTTTAATATTCTGTGTAAATACAATTTTTGTAACGAAATTTTAAATATTTTCCTGCTTTTAAAACGTGATCATTGAATTCTTATTTTAAAGTTTTATTTCTATTTTTAATAATCACATGTGAATACATTTTTAATTAAAAGGAAATAGTACTTTTTGCACTGTTTTTACAATTGGCAACAATTTAAAATAATAACTATCTAAATGTGAATAAAAATATCTATTAAAATAATGAAAATTCAAATAAAAAATTAAAATATATCCGTCAAAAAATAAAATAAATGCAGTCTGCATACCACAGGCTTGTAATGTACATCCTTAGAAAAAAAGGATTAAATTCCTATGCATAACTTTTGCTCGGCTATAAAACTTTTTTAATGGAATGATTTTGACCAACTTTAACATTGAATAGCTCTTAAAAAGAATTTTTCGATTTAAAAACTGTCTGCACCAGCATGTTTATCAATAATTTCTGTATAATATGAGTACTACCAATGCTCATATCTGCAGTGGCGGTGACAGAGTTACTTTTTTTTTTTTAAGAATATAGAAATATAGACTGAAGAGAGCCTAGGGAGGGGGGAAACAAGACATTGTAATTAAGGGTTTCTTTAATAGATTGGATATACTTCTATATCAAAATTAAAAACAAAACTACATCTATAATAATAAAGGTAAAAGTTTGCATACCAAAGAGATTGTTGCACGTAGAGCTACAAGATTTGGCTGGAAGATACCACCTGTATATCTAAATTAGTTTTTGGATTTTTTTTTAAATTGGATTTTTTTTTAATTACATTTTTTTATGAGATTTTTATTTTTTAGCCTAATGTAATAATTTTTATTCCTCTTTTCAATAAAGTTTATTCGAAATTTTGTACAACATTTTAAAAATCTTTCAGAAATTTTTAATGTGAATTTCAGCCATTTTTTACATTCTGCGGCAATTTCTTGACATTCATAAAAGAAATTCAGTTTCTTTCAAACTTTTAGTCCTAATGTAATAAATTTTGTTCTAATATGAGTGCGTCGTCTTCAATTTTTAACTAATTTTAGCCTCTTTTTATTTGTACGTATATATGTGTGCTCTGGAGCGATTTTTTCCACATTAGAATCCGGTTTCAATGTTTTAGCCCAATATAGTAAATGTTGTCCTTCTTTTAGTGAAGTTTATTCAGAATTTGTACAGCAATTTTCGAATTTTTATGAATTTTTTAATTCTTAAAAGGAATCCAGTTTCAATATTTTAGCCCAGTTTAATAATTGTCATATTTTGAATACAATTTATCCAGAATTGGTACAGCATCTTCTAATATTTTTTTAATGCAGTTTGAGGGTTTTTTTTTTTTTTTTTTTTTTTTTTTTTTGCATTTTGCGATAATTCTTAAACATTTGGTTTCAAAAACTAGTCTGGCTAAGGCAAGTCTATCCTTGATAAATGGAAAGTGGGTAATAATAGAAAAGTCTCCCCTACATTTTGTTTTGTGGAGGATAAATAGGAGAATTCTGACAATTTCTTATTGTTTCCAAGAACACAAAAAAAGATTTTTCTTTTTATGAGGTAATAAGCTGTTAGCAGGGCCGGTGCAATATTGCACCAGGAGGTTGAAGTAATTTTTTTAATTTTGTGGTGACTTTTTTCAGTCACTGAAAAGGGGACTAGGGGGACCAAAATGCACAAAAGGGGACTAAAGGGGACCTCTTTTTAAAAAGGGGACTTTGGGGGGAAAAAGGGGACCATTTGGGAGCCCTGAGTACACTCCCTCTAATCTGCACGGGTCGGGACCTAGGGTTTTGCGGATTATAGAATTTTGCAGATTATAGGTCATTTCTTTGTTTACATTCTAATATTTGGAATTTATCAACAAATGTAGTGATCATACTGTAAATAAATAACACAGAAATGAAAGAAAGTGTTTTTTTTTTAAATAAAAATCTATATTCATTATTAGGAACACATTTCAATGATATAATAATCAAAATTAATGGAAAACATTTCTATTTATTTTTAAATCTATCAAACATCACAGTGATAGTGGTTTGCTTTATAATTTTTAATTTATGCTATGCAGTTTAATCTTGAAGCCTTTTAAGAGTCAGGATTTCTTGATCGGTAACAAAAGTTTGTTTTCTGAAAGACTAAGATATTTATCCTCAAGAGCTAACCCCTCTTTGCAATAAATTTTATCTTTTATATAGCCAGTGAATTTGTTCAGAATATAGCAGTTTGATAGTTATTTATAAGATACATAAAACATTTCCTTCTAATGAATGCAGAATTGCATTAAAAATTCCTTAACAGATTCATTAGGGCAGTCAACGTGCACATTATCTTGCTTAAAAAGGAAATTTTAACTGTTTGTTTACATCTGAAATATAGTGCGGATTATAGGCGTTTGCGGATTATAAGAGTTGCAGATTAGAGGGAGTGGACTGTATAAATTAATAAATAATTTTTATGGCATTTTTTTTCAATTAGTCCAGTGCAGATGATAAATTGGCAACTATTCTTTATGATTACAATCATACACAAGTTACAACAACAATGAAGTTTATGATGTGACAAACCACGCTTACTAAAATAAGTCAACCCAATGTGAAATACAAAAATTAAATATTTTAAAAATTATAACATGTTAAAAACTTTTACATGTTGCCACTCCCATCTTAAAAAAGTAACAGAGCAAAAATTATAATTTTTAAATAAATTCGCTAGTTCACATTTTCTATTAATCAAAGCTATGACTTTTCCAGAATAGGGTCCACACCAAACTAACGTATTGTTATGGAAATTTTTTTGGAACAACATCACTTTCAGTCATGAAATTAATCATAATTTTTAAGATAAACATTGAAAAAAAGTGTTTTTTAAATTTTTTATAAGTGCAAATGGGTTTATTTTATTTGAATTGCAATTGAAAGTACATTTCTTTCCCTAATCGATGGTGTTAAAATTAAAATTGCAGGATTTTAAGAAGTAATTAAATTTGAAAAAAAAAGGGGGAAATGGATTACTTACATTGTTACCACTGTCAATATGATGTCAGTGTTACTCACAAGTATGTATTTGCTTTAAAATATAGATTTGAATTGAAACAGTCATCAGTTAATCGATAACAGGACACTTAATAAAGAAGATTTGTAAAACACACTCTATTATAGCAAGTTTGTTTGTAATGAAAACTCACTTTTTAAGAGGATTTAATGGGCAAATTGTTGGTGTTCACTATAAAAACTTATTGCAAATGACGGTACTTTTCGGTTATACGGGCACCATTGTCACCAAGTGTAATAGTTGGTGCAAAATTAAAATCACATGAATTGAAATATTTGAAAAAATAAAATATTTTTAATTCGAATAATAGCAAATTAAAAAGCTTTCTGAGGTGAAGGTTAAATAATAATCATTCACGTTATTCCCGTTTCATAAATAGCAAATCACAATGTTTTGCATGGTTTACAATAAAAATCCGTTTCACGATCAGGGTTGAAATAATTGGCGCATTAGCATACATTTTGGCATGGTGTCCGTATAACGGAGAAGTACCCAGATGACTTGGTTATTATGAGTAAACCTTAGATATTATGAGAAAATAACTATCAGTTCCTCACCCCTCCCACCCAAAAGTTCCAAATTTATTTCATTTTCTTTATTAAAAAACATTTTATAGTATATCTACACCATTTTCAAAAATGAGCATAACGTGATATAAAGAAAGAGATTATTAATTTCCAAATATGTATCACTCTCAATTTCGATGGATAACCATCATTCACTTTCACTGTTGAGTAATGGAAACAGCTCCAGATAGTGCTACTCCAAATTCAAAGTTCTCACTTGTCTTTCAAGTCAATCATAGTTCTCTATTTTTATGTAAAAATCTTGGGTTGAATAAAAATGAAGGAGGACAGCTAAAAGATACTTTTTCAAGATCTTTTTATAGTATGTATTGCCTCTTCATCCTCATTATACCTGAGTTCGACTATATGAATACCTGCATATATTTTGTTAATACAGTCAACTCTGTGAAATCCACCGATATACAATCTACAAATGTCTATTATCTGCACATGTTGGAATGCAAACAATGAAAATTTGATAGAACATCAGTATTTAGTTTCATTGCTCAAAACCCCACTCATATACTCATACATTTAATGCATTTATTCATTCATTCACATTCATTCATCCTCATAGTTAAAAGATCGTTTTACTTTGTTTACATATTACACAATAGTAAATGCAACTTTTTCTTTCATTAAATACACTTTCGTTATTACATTTAACTGTTAACTTACCATTAAATAGTCTGCTGTCCAGGTTGTTGCTTTACAAGAGGTTTTATTTAAGTTTATTTTACTTTAAAAGTTTATTAGCGTTTTAGTTCTTTCACGGCCTGACAGTTGAACACATTATTGATTACGTCATAATTGAAGTAATTGATTCAGTCAGTTTGCCGTATGGCACCAGATGGCAGCATATCGCGAATCATCTGATTCGTCGATACATTTTAATTATTCATAAAGTTTGTGTTCACGCTACATCATAGAACATTCTAGCGAATAGGCGTTTTCCCGGCACGTGTCATCGATCGGATGGTATTTATACTGCGGTCGGAACATTCAATGGCAGATGCACGTCTGAGTTATAAGCTTGTAGGATGTCTCATGCAGCGGTAATGTTTAGTGTTGCCGGGAATATAGCCTTTAGCTATTTAAATAAGTTTGTTGTATTTTCGTTTCTCCCATTTATTTAATTTATGTTTACTGGTGATTGGTATGTTTAATAGAATCTAGTCATTTTTTTTATCATGTTGCATATTTATCGTCATTTTTAACTTCTACTTGTTTTAAAAGAAATATGTTATGGTATCTAAGCTGGAAATCAAGAATGTGAATAATATCTTTTAATAAACTGCTCATCTTCACCAGATTTTTGACTCTGTGTTTATTCTTCAATATACAATTTTATCTTAACGCTGCTTACCCACATCTTAGTTTAACTTTTACTTCCTTTACAATCTGTGTTGCAAGTCATACTATTTTTCCAGCAAAGTTTTCACTGTGTATGTTTAAATATCTTTTAGACTCTGCCTCTTTAAACATGTTAGATGGGTTTTACCCCATTATGGGTTATGGGCAAACGACTCGTAACCAGAGTTTGACGGAGTTGTAAAAAGTGAAGCAAAAATTGAAAAATATAAAATCAGAGTTTTGTGATAGAAAAGATGGGGGGCAGCTATGTTAGAAAGATTTGAAGATGAGAAGCGTGAAGCATATTTTTAACTTAAAAAGATTTTAAATTCTTTTTAATTAAATAGTTTTTAGAAAATACAAAAATGGCTGGTCCAGGCATACCAAAGTTAAGTTTAACAAATTATCAAAATTGGTCTTTAGATTTGAAATATCTACTCTTAGAAAAGAACCTTTGGAGTATTATTGATCAAAGTGAGAAGGCTCCGATATTGGATAAAAACAAGACGAATGCCTCCGAGGTGTAATCATATAAAATAAGGTCAAATCAGGCATTATCAATCATTTTCCTGAATATTGAACCAGAGTTTAAACGATTGATTGATGGATGCGTTGACCCGATATCTGCCTGGGAGAAGCTGAGAATAAATTACTGTCCTGATTCTAGATCTCAGCATATGAAAATATTCACAGAGTTGATTGAATGTAAAATACTTCCAAATGAAATTAGTTTGTTTTCTACTAGAATATTGCGAATTTACAATGAAATAAGAAGAATAGATACCAATTTTGTCAAGAATTATGCTAGTTTTCAAGTTTTGCGTTACCTCCCTCGAAAATATGATGGGATAGTCCAATCAACTCTTAGATGGAAGAAAGATGATTTCAAGTTTGCGAAAATTATGGACGAGTTGTTGGCTGAAGAAACCAGGCTGAAAGTATGCGATTTCGATAGCTCAAGAAACCCTATGCAGGTTAACCAATTGAATTTGAATTGTACTACAAGGAAACCATTTAACAAAGTGAACTGTTGGAACTGCGGAAAGTCTGGTCACGTACAAAGGAACTGTCGAATGAGAAATCAAGTTAACTCTAGAAACACTGGTGGTTATAATAGACGTGCTCGACAAAATAGTACAAGATCAAGTAACCGCCATGATCCTGAATTGTCTACACACAGACTTGAATCCCCTTCTCCTCGTCCAGATTTCCATGCGGGTCATCGTAACTTCCATTCGTCACCCGGAAGGAGACATCCTAGTACTGATAGATGCCGGTCAAGTTTCAGAGATACAGCGCCGAGCAGAACTTCACCTCCAGGTTCGCGTCGACGGAGACCCAGACGTCGCCAAACCCCATATCGTCCAGCCCAAGAATCCATTCACAACTGCTCTGTAACTAGTCATGGTGTTTGCTCTGATGATGAATGCTGTGACAGCTCATGTGAGTTAATTTATTATTCTTTTTTTGTATCACATGTTAATGTAAACTGTCTTGATGTCAACTCAAAATGGCTTTTTGGTTCAGGAGCCACACACCATTTTGTGAATGATAAGTCTTATATTTTTAACTTTGAGCAGTTATCCGATAAGGATATGAACGTAGCAATTAAGAACATGTCATTCCAGATTGAGGGTCGTGGTGAGGTCGGGCTGCAGTTTGACAACAAAGTTTTAATGCTTAAAAATGTCATGTATTCTAGTAAACTCAGACACAATCTGATCTCTGGACCTCAACTGAATCGATATGGGGCTACTTTCTGTGGGGGAGGTGGCAAGGTAACCATCGCGAGAGGGAGAAACTTACTTTTCAATGCGTACCTTAAAAAAGGGGTCTATTAGGTATTTACTCAAGTTCCTAAACCCAATGATAATGAAAGTAATGTTGAGGCCAATTCCGCAGTTAAACAGAACCGTATGGAGGTTTGGCATCGCAGGATGGGCCATGTTAGCCCTGCTATCATGGTTCGTACATGTAAAGAGGGGGGAGCTCGGGGTTTACCTATGCTGAAAGACACCAATTTCAAATGTGACCAGTGCAGGATTAACAAACACAAAAAGGTTTCATTTAAACCCACAGGTCATATTCATTCCGATGGACCCTTGGACTTACTTTTTGCTGACATCTGGGGTCCAAATCAAGTTGAAGGCCGTAACGGTGAACGTTATTTCCTCACCATTATTGATGACTTTTCAAGGCGTGCTTCTGTTTATCCCATTAGAGTTAAGTCCGATGCTTATGAAATAGTGACTAACCATATTGTCAGGGCAGAGAACTTCCTTAATAGAAAAGTTAAGAATTTCAGAAGCGACAATGGTGGGGAATTTGTAAACGACGACCTATTAGATTTTTTTAAGTCCAGGGGGATCCACCATGAACTCACCAATCCCTACACACCCCAGATGAACGGAACTTCGGAACGTTTCATGCAAACTCTTACTAACGGGGCTCGGACTATTCTGGCGGACAGTGGTCTTGATTTAAATTTTTGGCCAGAAGCCGTCAAATATTTTGTTTACATTTGGAATAGAGTTTTCCCAAGATCTTTGACCAAAACCCCCTGCGAATTGTATGGTGGCCAAAAACCCTCTGTCAAGCACCTGAAACCATTTGGTTCGGTGGTTTATGTGGGCATACCAAAGCAGCAGAGGAATGGCAAACTTGGACCTAGAGCCAGGCGTGGCATTTTAGTAGGCTATGCTTTTAGAAACAGGGGCTACCGGGTATGGGTTCCAGAAACCAATCAAATAATAGAATCTATTGGCGTTGTTGTGGATGAAACTGCAAAGTACGGTCCTGAGTGCAATGGAGCAGTGATGGGTGAAGAATCCGGGGTTGGCGATATTTTTCCCACGGGGATTGTGAGTCTGGATGAGCAGGTTGTAGAGGTCGCACTTGAGGGAATTCCAGGTCCCTCCAATGCCTCACCTGAGTTGCTGCCCGGTGGGGAGGGGGTCGTCAGCAATGATTCTGATACAGAGGATCAGCTGCCATCTATTCCCTTGCGAGACGTTAGTTGGCTACATACTCTTGTGCCCAGAAAGACTGATAAACGGGTGGATGTTTATTACTATGAACAAGGCATGCCCGATCATCTTAGGTCATTAAATGATGTTGAGAGGTACTGCAACCGGAACCATATCAGGTTTGTTCCTGATACTTTTGATATTAAGAATTCAAATTTGTATTCTGGTCCAGTTTCAAACACTATGACAAGTCTCGACAGTGATGTTGATTCCGATAGTCCCGAATCTAACCAATTGAACCCTAGTGCATGATTATATGATCCTATTTCTATACCAAATACTTACAACCAAGCTATTAAATCTGAGCAACGTGCGATGTGGCTTGCAGCGATGCAAAATGAGATTGGGGTAATGCATGAACGGGGCGTTTGGCATTTGGCCCCATTGCTTGCCAATGTTTCTCCTGTGGGCTGTAGGTGGGTATACGGAATCAAGAGAGATGAGTTTGGAAGGATTGCACGCTTTAAAGCACGTTTAGTCGCCCAGGGCTTTAAACAAATAAAGGGAGACTCATACGACGAGACTTTTAGCCCTGTGGTGAATTTTGGAATAATCCGGTTCTTTTTCTCTCTCTTTGTTTCATGTTGCGGATGGCTTCACACCCAGTGTGATGTGACCAGCGCTTACCTATATGCACCACTATAGGAGAACGTGTATATGTCCCAACTTCCCGGGTTCACCATTCCCGAGAAGCAGCATCTTTATTGCAAGCTAGATCGAGCGTTGTATGGACTTCTTCAGAGTGGCCGTGAGTGGTTTTATGAAATACACGAAGTTTTATTAAAATTAGGTTTTATTAAATTTATATCTTGTAACTGTGTTTATACTCTAAAATCCAATATTGTTTTACTGCTGTATGTCGATGACATTGTGAATTTTGACAAGAATAAAAGGGCAATTGACGAGGTATTAAAACTACTTAGAAATCATTTTGACTTGAAAATCTTGGGGAGGACACAGAAACTGCTAGGTGTGGAATTTGATGAAGAAGGAGGGTCTTTAGAGATACACCAGACCCGATACATTGATGAGGTCTGTGAGAAATTTAAAAATTTTAAGATTCCCATTTCAAGCCTGCCTATTAGCAAGGGTACGGTTTTCTCCAAGATTGTCCTGCTTCCTCATCAGATATTGAAGCCATGTCTAGGCTGCCTTATCGCAATGTCTTAGGCTGCTTATCTTTTATCGCAAGTCGCACTAGGCCGGATATCTCATATGCGGTAAATATATTTAGTCAGTTTCACGTTAATCCAGGTTTTATACATTGGGAAGGTCTTCTAAGGTTGCTTGGTTATGTGAAGTACACAAGGCATTACCGACTCCAGTTACGTTGTAGCTTGGACTTTTTGATCACTTATTCGGATGCAGACTTTGCAGCTAACCGGGACGACCGAACTTCGATTGGAGGACAAATAGTCTTGCTGGACAAATCCCCCGTTGATTGGCGAACATTCAAAGAAAAGTGTGTAAGCCTTTCAACGATGGAGTCAGAATTTGTCGCATTGACTGAAGCCTCCAAAAATCTAGTTTGGTACGACCGGATACTGCAGGAATGCAGGAATAAGCAGATCACTCGGTCAAGCGGAAATAAAGCCAGACTTTACATTGACAAACAGACGGCCACAGAATTCGTCAAATCACCTATCGAGAATCATCGGTCAAAACACATCAATGTCCGTTTATTTTTTGTAAGGGATTGGTTTATAGGGAAGAGTTCATTTTAAAGTTCGTCCACAGTAAGTCCAACCTCTCCGATGTGTTTACAAAACCACTGGTTAAGTTTGATCTTCTGAGATTTATTAATTATATTTTCAGAATATGATTTCGAATAATTATAATTTTATTGAATGCGTGCCTTAGTAACTTTTTATAATGTAGTATTTTATTGTAAAGTTTAAATTAGGGTGTTCCAAAAAAAATTTTTTTGAAAAATGGTTTGCATAGGGTCTTAAATTATGAGAAATGATGAGATAAACACACTGTAAAAATTTAAAATTTTTCTTTTAATAACAACTGACCTCTCAAAAGGCTTAAATATTTTATAATTATATTTTTTAAGCTTGTCATTATAACATAGAAATAATAGCAATAATGCAATAATTTTCCTCATAATTACACTTAACCAAGACACTGCATAGAACACAGTGAAAATATAGTCTATTAAAATCTTTATTATAATTCATATAAAGTGAAGGGAAGAATCAATAGTGCAAAAACAAAAGTAAAATGAAATGAAGTAATGTATCAAATAGTTTTAGAGAAAGGATGTTACTTTAATGTTGCATGTTGCAACTACAAAGTGAAGTGAAGAATAAAAAATGCAAAAATGAAAGTGAAGTGTAGTGAAAAGAGATATTCAGTTTTTCTGAAAATGTGTTATTTTCCGGTTGCAGGTTGCAATTGCACATAGTAGAAATATAATATATAAAAACATTTTTTATAAATCACATGAAGTGAAGAAAAAATTTCAAAACGAAGTGAAGTGAAGTATCTAGTACTTTTGGAGAAAGGATATTGTTTATTTGATATTGTGTTGATTGTTCTGAAATCTGACTTATGATGTTCCACTTTCATTTTTAACAGACTTTCTTTATAAAATGTTTCCTCATACTTAACGTGAAAATTGATATTGTACAAAATACAAATTTAAGTGATTTCTTTTGTTAAAGAAGATGTGTGATACATCTCCAGCAAGGAAATCAAAAGCAACAACGCGGTCTTCCACCAATGTGTGGTTAATTGGCCATCCGATTTCCAATCTTGATACGGAACATTATAACCAGTTACCAACTATTGGTGAAACATTACGCCGTTTGTTTTTTGATCTAAAAAACAAACTATCTTTATCAGAAAGTTGTTCGAATACAATTAATGAAGTGTATCAGTTATGGCAAATTGCTAATATTCCAACAACTCAAAAGCCAAATGCTGTAGCAAAATTAAAAAAGGTCTATCAGAAATATGTCAGAGTTGGAAAAAACAGAACTAGAGGAACAGAAAGACAGTCAGAATTAGAAAAAGAGTTTATTTGTCAATTAGAAAATCTGTTTGATATATCGCATGCTAATTCGAGGAATCTTATTAAAATTCCTGAAGGTTGGGTATTTCTTCAGGATCAACTAAAAACACGAAAAAAGATTATGTTTGGTGAGGATAAGATTTTTGCACAACGTGAACAAAGGAAGCAGAAACGTATGTGTGAGAATCGTCAGCGACAAGAACAAGCAAAGAAATTGGCATCTACATCATTGGAAAAACACTTTACTTCGATCTTTGATTCTGAGGAGGAAGATGCATCACTTTTCGATGACTTTACTGGCGAAGATGAACCTGAACTAGAAATAAGTAAATATCATCTTAATCTTATAGAAAATAAAATTGACTTCTGCATAGAAGAACCCAGAACATCGAATACAGCTAATGAAAATTGGAAAATTAAACATAACCTAAGTAAAAGGCGAGTTATAGATGACCAAACTTGATATTGTTGCACCTGCATTGAAGGCTGCGGGGGTTGATTTAGATGATTTGACACTGTCAACATCCTTACTCTATAACTCTAAGAAAAGCACAAGAAAAAAATTGGAGAAAACTTTAAAAATGCATTTAATCCAAGCACACCACTTGTCGCTCATTTTGACAGCAAATTGCTGCCTCACAAGGATGGTGAATTTTCTGATTGAATGCCTATTGTTGTTTCAGGTAAAGGGGTTGAAAAATTACTGGGTATCCCAAAGATTCCATCTGGAACTGGTCTTGAAATAGGAAATGCAATAGTGAAGTTACTTACAGGATGGCATGGAGTTGGTGATTTTCTTACAGGTTTGTGTTTTGATACAACAAGTGTAAATACTGGTATTCATACCGGTGCTATCACAGTTGTTCAAAACGCATTTAACAAGCATCTGCTTTTTTTAGCTTGTAGGCATCATATCCTTGAAATAGTTGCTTCTTCTGTATTTGACTTATTTTTCACTTCATCAGGACCTCAAATCGCTATTTTTGGTAAATTTAAAGATTACTGGCCTTTTATAAATCTTGCCAACTATGCAACAATTGATAAGGATACCGATGGTTGTGTTTTAACTGAAGTTGAAGGAAACTGGCTACAATTAAATAGAAGTGTTATTGTAGCCTTCCTTTATGAACTGTCATGTATGGATGGCGAAAGGAATTTACTCCCTTAAGATTACTGGCCTTTTATAAATCTTGCCAACTATGCAACAATTGATAAGGATACCGATGGTTGTGTTTTAACTGAAGTTGAAGGAAACTGGCTACAATTAAATAGAAGTGTTATTGTAGCCTTCCTTTATGAACTGTTATGTATGGATGGCGAAAGGAATTTACTCCCTTAAAATATTTTGCTTTCGGGAGCAGTTCAAGTTGACAAAATATGAACTATGCACATTAAAACGCATCTGTCTCTTTATAGTGACAATTTATGTGAAAGCGTGGTTCTCTGCAACTTCAAGCTGTAGTGCACCATACAATGATTTGTGTCTATCTTTTGAAAACTCAAAATTTTTCCTTCAGGTTATATATATAGTAAAACCTGTCAAGATAAAATCGTAAATATTGCTGAAAAATTCCGTTTTACACAAGTTTTCGTGTTAACAGGTGTATTTGTATAGTATTTTTTTTTAGTAGCACTATGGAACATTTCTGTTTAAGACAGAATTCCGTTATAGGCAGGTTCCATTTTTACAAGTTTTGTGTATTTATATAAATATACTTATTTATGTTATATGAATAGAATAAAACTTGTCAAAATAGTAATTGTCTATAACAGAATCCTGTCTTTAACGGAAGAGTTACATGGTCTTAATATGAATTGCAATACAATTAAATTTGCTGAAAACCTGTCTGAAAGGGGATTTTCATCGTTCTTTAGTGAAACATAGTGAAACTTGTGAAAGCGGAATCTTTCTATAACGGAATCCTGTCTCAAACGGAAGAGTTTCAGAATCCCTGCGAAGCAAACAATAGATCTTATTGAGGTAGTGTATCTTAGAAGCATAATTAATTACACTTCTTTCTATGGAAGCCTGTCTAAAATGGAGCTTTTTACCAGTCCCTTGCAATCTTGCCTTGACTGTGTATGCATAATAGAAGAATTTCGAGTAAATTTAAGAATTTAGGTATATCCTTATTTAATTTCTTAATTTAAAAAAAGCATGGATAAAAAATGTAAGGCCAATCTCTATAACTGCAACTAATAATATATTGAAGTTACATTAATATTTACCAATGAAAAAGATTCACTATGATGTAAAAAGCTGAGCTTATACTGAAGAGTTAAATTTAATTAACCCATTCGCAGTCATCCACGAGTATACTCGTGGCTTTAATTTATTAATTACTTTGTCATATTTTTGAATTAAAGAAATTGCCTCATTTATTGGCAGAAATTTCACTGTATTAGTAAAGTGAAATTTACCTTTCTGAATTTGTGGTAGCAAACGACTTTTAATAAAAAAGTTGAAAATTCTTACTTTATAGTTTTGGCAGCGAATGGGTTAAATCAAGTTTCATATTGCATAACATTTGCCTACAATAAAGGTAGGATCAAGTGGTTAAGTTTAAAACAGCAATTTCCATGTTTAGTTTCTTGCCATTGAATTAAGAACTTGTGCTGTAATAGATACTGGATAATGATTTCACATAAGTGTCAATCACATGAGCCGTTCATGCGATCTGCCGTGCTCCCCATGGGAGTTTTTGAGATAACCCAGATAGCATGAACATTAGCAGCAAGTTTGATTTTTTCTGATATTATCTTGCCGTGACAAATTTGAATTGAGAAACTCGCAGCAAATCTCCTGCAAGGTATACCATCACCCACTTGCATGAGTAGTTTGTTGTGAAACTGATGTAAGATTGTCTTTAATTCACGAAAATGACGAAAGCAAAAAATCCCTCTGTTGAAAGAATAGACAATCAGCACATACGCAGAAATTTTATTCAGTAGGCACCGCTTTTTCTAAACGCTATACTTATTAAATACCAAAAAATGCTTGCAATGAAAAGTACAAATATTACCTAACCCGGGACAACTCGCTGCATGAGATTTTCTCTCACAGTCGTACTTTTTTAAGACTCTTATTTAAATCATTTTTCATTTTAATTAAAATTTCAAAATGTTTTTCAATTATTTTACCTATTTTGTGAATAAAAGTACTAAGCCAACCAAAAAAAGTTGATATTATATGAATGTAAAGTAAAAGAAAAGCAATTGGGCATTCTCACTAGTGAGTTCTCCCAGGCTAAACTTGTTTATAGTGATAAAACCGATGCATGCACCTTCTGACGGCGCTTTCACATCAATAGACTTGATCAGGTCTATGGACCCCTTCAAAGGGGTTAAACTTATAGTGTGACATGGAAAAATTACTATTTTGCAGTAAGTTTGCAGTATTTTTGATTACTTGTTTGCCGTTAGTTTGAAATAAATTTGATATAATATGAATTTAACTTGGACGACAAGTTAGCTGCAATTTCAAAGTGTGGTTTCTTCGGCGTTTGCGTTATCTTGGTGCAGTCTTGTTATGAACTTTCAGCCTTGCCATGCTGAGCTTACTGCAACTTTGCAGGTTTTCAGAGCAAGACTGTTGCAAATTTTCTGCAAACTAAACAATGCTTATGGGAAGGTTTTAACTTT
The DNA here is from genome assembly GCA_963932465.1 of Maratus speciosus. Lineage (NCBI taxonomy): Eukaryota > Metazoa > Arthropoda > Arachnida > Araneae > Salticidae > Maratus > Maratus speciosus. The sequence continues at coordinate 594,256,069 of OZ010788.1, read as the reverse complement.
AACACGTTCACGCCGGCGCCTATATTCATGTTTTTCGCTGCGAGACGGCGCTCGAATTCATGTTTTGCTTCATCTGACGGCGCGGTACTTTCGCTTATTCAGACACTGTATGTAATGGCACGCCCCTCTCATATTTATTAAATTGAACTCTAATATAACAAGCAGAGTTGATTGTGAACGTCTGAAAGTACGTAAGGAGTAAGCAAATTACTTAGAGACATGATTTTATTGACTGCATATGTACGAATTTAATATAAAATGTCTTGCAATCTAAAGAAATATGGCCAAAAGGATATAAACTCATTTTCTGCAAGGTAGAAGCCATGCCCTTAGCCAATGATATCTTTTGAATGAAAATGAGAATTCTCGTTTCCCGTCGTAAATGTATAAGTTTTATAACATTGAATTGTTTTTACTACTGAATTTTCGAATATTCAAGTGTGACCCACTTGTAAAGCACGCCGTCTATGGCATAGCAGAGTGTGACCACCTGCAGTGCACGCCGTCTATGATATAGTCAAGTGTGACTCACGTGTAGTGCACGCCTTCTATTTAACAGTGGAGTGTGACCCACCGGTGATGCATGCCGCCCGATAGGGCAGTCAAGTATGGCCCACCGGTGATGCACGCCGGCGTGAACGTGTTAAGAAAAAGATCCTGCATTTTCAGCTACAGAAGCTAGTAATGTAAGAAGCACACACATCAAATATAGTTCATGCTGGAAAAAGCAGTTTTGTTACCATTGTCTTATTCAGCCATAATTCTTTTGGGTTTCCATATTTCATTTCTCGCCACTTTTGATATCATATTCGATCTAATAGTTGCTTCCGATATCTGGTCATCTTTAAGGAAGTTAAATTTTTTAAAGAAATTATTTTAAGGAAGTTAAAAGTTTATTTGTGATGGATTAACACTTTTTTGGAAGTATTTAGAATGTGTAAAAAATGGTTCATGGAGGTTTCTGTTTTTGTACTTCTCAGCCAATTTATTTTAGATGGTTCGAAACAGTTTTAGAAGATTCTCCAAGTTCAGCAGTAAGCTTCGGACGAGTCGGATTTATGCAGCTCTGGAAGGGACACTTAGGAGTTCCGTGGAAGGGGGTAGCGCCCTACTAGACCATTAATAATCAAAAAATTCTGAATCTTCCGATTGCACCCTTAAACAACTTGACAGGAGGATCAAGAACCTCATCTCTGTATATTTCAGCATTCACAGTTGCACTGGTAAAAATATGTCGGTCACTGCGGCCATTCAAAATGATGTCCGTTCATACCATGATTCCACGACCTTTGTATCGATGCCTTTCACGGATGTTTGCGGCCTTATTGCGTGTGATTTTCTTGCTCCATATGGTAACACGTCTGTAATAACTCTCTCAACAAAATCTGGATTCATCGGTAAAGAGAACTCGGCTCCGGTGCATGATACTCTAATGAAGATGATCTCTGCACCACTTTAACCGGGCGCATTTCGCTACCGGAGTTAGTGGAACACAAATCATGGGTTTCCTTGCATGCAGTACGGATTAGTTTCCCTTAAAAAGACCCCCACGAAGGGCACTCCCCCCCCCCCCTCGGGCCTATATCCCTAGTGTAGATAATCGGCCGTCAAAAAATCAACCAACCAACCAACCTTGCATGCAGACTGTCACTCACAGTAAATCAGGATAGTTGAGTTCTTGTTGCTGCAGCAAACTCCCTGCAATCTGAACTGACGTCAATTACCTATTTCTTTTAGAAATCGTAGGCAAATTACAGTCCTTAGAGCCTATTGTGGTTCGTTTTCTACCTTGACCTGGTTGTCTGTGTACATTATACCAGTATATTTAAACCGTTTCCAGATTCTTGACATGACACTTTTGGCTATTTTTAAGTCTTTACAGACCCCTAAGAGTATCTGTCCTGCTTCCATTCTCCCTATCACACGCAATTTCTCAAAATCGGTCAAATGTCTTCTGGACGACATATTCCACCTACTAGAAGCGAAAATTTTACCTAATTACACGTACAATCCTTAAAATTAGACTTCAAATTACTCACTTGCACTCCTTTTCACACGTGAACCGAAATAACGGGCTGAGGCTGAAAAATTTGCATATATTTCTGTAGCGAATGTTAATCCCATTGGACTACGTGATAACGTTGACATTGAGTTACCTTTCTGGAAGTTCCCTTAATAGAATTAACATAAAGCACTTTTTTATGGTTGTTCCTTTAATTTTTCTCGCCAGTGTATTTTGAAAGTAACCAGTCCAAAAATATAGTTACTTTTATTATTTGCAGGCAGCAGATTTAAAGTAAAATTGTTAGTTTAAATTTAAAGTTGTTAATATTGTCCGTTATAAAGTGAACAAAGATAAGGGTCACGAAACTCAACCAATGTACCGTTATTGCGTTCGTATAAACTCGTTCTTTCCCATAAGTGTCGACAACAGAACCCCATCAAAGTCCAAGATAAAGAAGTGTTACGTTTAATCTAGTTACAGAAAATTTGTGTAAACGGAATAGCAGGTATGCTTGCATAGTTATCCTTCCGGCTCGGGGCATTAAAATGTTTCTGTTTATGAGAGGATTCCGTGTTTTCTGAAAACCTGCCAAGAAGGATTCACAATTGGAACAAGTTTAATTTCAGATAGGTTTCAAACGTTAGCAAGCACAAATATATAGTGTTGTTTTCGTCGAACCTTGAATTGTTTTCCTTTGAGATAGGTCATCTTCACAGATTTTCCTGTAATAGATTTATGCTCTTCAGAGGTGGTGTTATAGCAGCGGTTTCCAACCTGGGGTAGCGTACTCCTGGGGGTACGTGGCGGGTCAGCTGGGGGTATGCGAAAATAATATCGGTAATGGCAGAAGTCACAAAAATGCTAGGAATATCAATGTAATTTGCATCGATTTATTATATGGTTCTGATAAGAAGATTACTAATGAAAAAAAACATGTTTACGTTATCTCCTTAAGTGGAGGGGGTAAGGGGGGCATGTTTATGAGAAATGGGGGTACTCTGAAATGAAAAACCTAAGAAAGGCGTACGTGAAAGAAAAAAGTTTGGGAAGTGAGTACGTTATAGCAGTTTTAAGGGATGCTGTGAAAACGGAAAGTGTTTATAACGGAAACCTGCCTAAAACGGAAAAGTTCATAGTCCCGAAAAAAGACATACCTTTGAATTATACCTTCTAAGACGAATACCTCTCTAAAGCAGAATTTTTTATAGATCTTTTGTGATTTTGTCTTAGCAGTTTTTACTGTTGTATTTGTATCCATGATTCAGTAAACCAGGTCTAATTTCGGGGGGTGGGTGGGGTGGAACCCCCCCCCCCCCCTTGGGTACGTCACTGTGCGATATCATTATGAAAAATTTTTTTCGTACCCATTACTTTTGAAACACCCTAGTGTAAATATGAATTGAATATGTATATATTCTTTCATTGTACTTCTGGCATTGTGACCTCTTGACCCTTTAAGCTTTGTCGGTTCTGGTACACATTTAAATTTCCGTTCTGGTGCAGGGATTGTGCCTCTTTCTCCATTCTTTCCGGGGAGTTCGATCAGCCCTCAGTACCACCGTCTCGGGAGGGTGGCCCCTAGGGAGGTAAATGACAGAGAACTCTCACGGGGGTTTGGGGAGGGGGTTACTACTGCATCAGGGCCTACCTTGGGCACAAGTAATTTTAATTTTGTAAGTCCCATTTTATTTAGTTCTTGATAGGAGTGTCACATTAATTCCCGTGTACCAGTTCCAGATTTTTTTTTATATATGTAATAGTACTTTTTTCTATTTTTGATTTCCATGTTTTTGTCCTGGTAGCTTAGGCCGGCCGCTAGACAAGGACTCATGGATTATAGTAAATTTTCTTCGTAAATTTAAATTGCTAAAGTTTTTCTTGGCTCCTTTTAATATAGAATTTTGTAAAGTTAAATTTTTAATTATTTGAAAGTTGAATATTTATTTAAAAATAGACATTGTTTTAGAAGGACAGAAATATGTATTAAGTTTTCTTTGGACTTTAATTTTTACATTTTTAGATTGATAACTTAAATTTCATGTTATGTTTTCTTTTCTGATACTTGTTTCATTTTAGGCATCTGAAACTTCACTACTTGTGAGAATCTGTGAGCTAATCCGTGCACGGAAGAGTGAAAGGTTGGCTGGTTGTCCACGTATGAAAGTTTGTGGGAATGGACAGTTGTAAATGTCTACATTTTTTTACCAAGCTCAGATGCCGAATTTATTTTGTGTTTTCTTCATTTGAATTTAAGAAGTTTTTGATTAAGTTAAGTTAGGAGCCAAGTCAAGTTGCTGGTTCTGTTTGCACAATGCAAATTTTTCTTGCTGTTGTTATAATAAAGTTTTTCTATTGTAAAATTGTTGAATATTCAAGTTTAATTATGTTTAACGTCAAGATGGTCAAGCTAATATTGCCAGTTTTAACCCTTCAAATAGAAGGTGTTGGTTTGTGTTAATGCTAGGTACATATTAAAATTTTTTTATTTGTTTAACTTTATATTTAAATTGTAAATTTTTCATGTGTAAAAACTTTTGTAATCGGGTGAAGCTGTTTAACTTCTTTTCCCGTGGTTTTTGCCCATGTTTAAAGTGACTTTACTAGTCAGTTTTTCCTTAAGGGAAATTGAGACGTGGTTTTTGTTGGTCACGATTTGATAGCTGGGCAACCAGGAGAAGTTGTTAGGTTTTTTTTTTTTTGAAAAATTTAAAGTTAAATTGGTAAACTTTTTAATGTTTGAGGTTTAAAGTTAGAAATTTCGAATTTTTGATAACATATAATGGTTCTTTTGTCTTTTTGCCATTTGGGACCTTGTTTCGGTTCATGCTTTTGCTGTTTGGAAAATTATCAGCGCGCGTTTTAACTTATAGTTTTAGAAAAATTTTTTTGGTGATGTTTGAGTTACACTCTAAATTAAGGTTTTCCCAGTTTCAATTTTTGCTGGAAGTACTTGGTTTTTGAGATAATGAGAGGAGGGGGGGGGGGGGCATTTGATAGAATTTAACATCAGTATTTAGTCTCATTGCTCAAAACACCACTCATATACTCATACATTTAATGCATTTATTGATTCATTCACATTCTCATACATTTGATGCATTTATTCATTCATTCACATTCATTCATCCTCATAGTTAATTTTCATTTCATGGTTTTTAGTTAAAAGATCGTTTTACTTTGTTTACATATTACACAATAGTAAATGCAACTTTTTCTTTCATTAAATACGCTTTCGTTATTATATTTAACTGTTAACTTACCATTAAATAGTCTGCTGCCCAGGTTTTTGCTTTACAATAGGTTTTATTTAAGTTTATTTTACTTTAAAAGTTTATTAGCATTTTAGTTCTTTCACGGCATGACAGTCGAACACAATATCGATTACGTCGCAATCGAAGTAATCGATTCAGTCGGTTTGCCGTATGGCACCAGATGGCAGCATATTGCGAATCATCTGATCCGTCGATACATTTTAATTATTCATAAAGTTTGTGTTCACGTCACGTCATGGAACATTCTAGTGAATAGGCATTTTCCCGGTACGTGTCATCGATCGGATAGTATTTATACCGCGGTCAGAACATTCAACGGCAGATGCAAATCTGAGTTATAAGCTTGTAGGATGTCTCATGCAGTGGTAATGTTTAGTGTTGCCAGGGATATAGCCTTTAGCTGTTTAAATAAGTTTGTTGTATTTTCGTTTCTCCCATTTATTTAATTTATGTTTACCGGTGATATCGACAAATTCAGTTAAGTGTTGAAACAGCTTTACTCAACCTGGTGATTGGTATGTTTAATAGAATCTAGTCATTTTTTTTATCATGTTGCATTTTTATCGTCATTTTTAACTTCTACTTGTTTTAAAAGAAATATGTTATGGTATCTAAGCTGGAAATCAAGAATGTGAATAATATCTTTTAATAAACTGCTCATCTTCACCAGATTTTTGACTCTGTGTTTATTCTTCAATATACAATTTTATCTTAATGTTGCTTACCCACATCTTAGTTCAACTTTTACTTCCTTTACACTCTGTGTTGCAAGTCATACTATTTTTCCAGCGAAGCTTTCACTTTGTATATTTAAATATCTTTTAGACTGCCTCTTTAAACATGTTAGATGGGTTTTACCCCATTAAAATTGTCATTAACAGTTAAACTCATAGATAAAGTTAAATTTGGCATTTTGCTTCCATGAGTTATTAATTTTCCAATGAATAAATATATAAATATAAATTGGATATAAATATTCAAATTTCCTTGAGCAACAAAATTTTTTTTCTCGTAGCAAAAAGTAATGAGTGTTCATAGACTAAAGAAAAAAATTATTGGCCTCAAACCAAAACTGAAACTGCTATTTTGTTGATTCACTGTTTTAAAGAAATGAATAATCAGTAAAATTTGTATTGTATATAATTAATTTTTTTTTAATTAACTTAGTTATTAAATATATTAAACCAATGTTGCATTACGTTTTTCTTTTCCATTGTAATTGTAATTTTTGTGTAGTTGTTCCTAATTTATAGTCAGACTTTAAAAAATAAAATGTAAACAAAAGGATGATCTATAATCTGCAAAACTTTATAATCCAGAAAACTCTTGGTCCCTAACTGTGCGGATTTCACAGAGTCGACTGTATTACATGAAAAAGAATAAAAACATATATTACCGGTGTACTCTTTAACATAGCAATGCCAAAAACTTGAGTTTCAGGCCCCATCATTTTTCTTGGATCAATTTTAATTGAGCCTCGACTTCCAATAATCTACAAGGAAAAATAAATTATTTAAAAAAGTAATTCAAAGAAATACAAAATATTGCATGATATAAATGTTATATTAATTTTTTTTTCTTCTTATTTTAACACACTATATGATGGCAATTTTTTAAATATGAGTGCAAAAATTTATGTATACAAAAGTCACTATAAATTGAAACCTCTTCACAACCAACCAGGAGAAAATACATTAGATTTACACATTTTGTTATCTTCTTTACAAATTTTCCAGTTCCAACAATAATTCCTACCATCAATATCTTAAAAACATATTTTTATGTCTCCGGACCATAAAGTATTAAAATATAAATAACTAATTTTTTTATGACAATTCAAACATATAAGATAAAAAAAAAAAAAAAAAATCATTATTTTTCATGAAAACCAGTGACATGAAAAATACAATATGATACTTTAGTACTGGATTAAAGTTTAAAACAATAGTTAACAAGTACTTCTGAAGCCTAAGAATTAGTTCTTATTTTATGAGAAATCAATCTAATAAAAACTCAATGTCCTAAGGATAAAATTAAATTTTTGGGCACCAAAAATCCGAATTTACCTATGCAAGAGTTGTACCTGATATTGCCAGACACATAAGATTTATCATTTTGCAAGACAATTTCATATAGTAGTACAATACACATCAGTATTGTGCCTTAAATATATAATAATATTCCATACACAATACTCTTCAAAGTTTCATTGTATATAAATACTAGCAAAACCTGCGGCTTTGCTTGCATAATAAATGTTTGACAAAGCGAAAGACAATCTTTTTATTTATTCCATCATTTTCATCAGCAGGCGATTATTGAGAAGAATCAAAACAACTCTTCTCCAACGTTTTGAGATCGATGCTGGGGTTGGTATACATTTGAATGATGTCGGCATTAAAATATGTTTTCTTACTTTTTAAATAATTTATTTTTAAAGTTTTAATTAAAGTATATTTTTTCATCATGTCCAGCAAGCACATCCTTCTTCTACCCGCTACAAAAACTGGTGACCCAAGATGTAACTGCAGAAACGGTTGCTCAGGCTTTTCGCTCATTTTAAACCTTTAAATTTCAGACATGGATTTCTTGTTTTTGTACACCTCAGAGGATAACATGCAATAGGGGTAGACAGTTCGAGTTCATACATTTCAAGACATTGACAAGGTTGCTTGGCACTAATCTAGCTATGACTGCTTCATATACACTACAGTGTAATGGTTTGGTAGAGTGGCTTCATCTACCTTTAAAACAGGCCTTAATGGGCTATAAAGTTGATTGGTTCGAAGTTCTTCCTCTAGTTTTGCTAGGTCTCCTAACTACAGTACATGAAGATCTTGGTGCTTTTACAGCTGATTTAACATATGGAACCACCTTACGGCTTAAGGGATAGTTGTATGAAGATTCATCCTTGTTAGACCCACTAAATTATATAGCCAAGTTACAGAAAATAATGCTTGCTTTGAGACCAGTTCAACCTTTCAGGCATGGACAACAAAAGATCTACGTTCCAAAAGAACTAAATAACTGCAGTCACGTTTTTGTCCGGAAAGGTGCTTTCAAAAGGGCTCTACAACCTACTTATGAGGGACCGTTTCAGGTTGTAAAGAGACTGGAAAAGGAATTTATACTTCTCATTCATGGTCAAGAAAAACTTATAAATATTGATAGGTTAAAACCTGCTTTTCTTTGCTTCTTAGACATATACTACGAGAGCTGGAAGGAAGGTTCATTTTCGTCTCCCACTGGTTGTGTGAGATTGGCAGGGAAATAAGGTGGCAAAGGCGAAATACAACCTTTTTATTTATTCCATCATTTTCATCAGCAGATGATTATTGAGAAGAACCAAAACAACTCTTCTCCAATGTTTTGTGATCGACGCTGGAGTTAGTGTACATTTGAATGTTGTTGGCGCCAAGACGTGTTTTCTTACTTCATAAATAATTTATTTTTAAAGTTTTAATTAAAGCATATTTTTTCATCATGTCCAGCACATCCTTCTTCTGCCCGCTACAGTTGAAACAAGCCAAGTTGTACCTATTTTTATTAGAAAAATTACATTGTTACGAATAATTAAAAATTACTAGTTATTCCATAACTTTGCTAACTTCATTATTACACTCTGTTACATTTTCCCTATTTAAGTTTAATAATTTATCTTCTGCATTATTTTCCTATTTAAATTCAATATATAAGTACAAAAACAACTTTTAAAAACATATTAATTATATAAATAAAAAGCATTTTAAATAATTTATATTCCGTTAATAAATTCATAATTAATAATTATTTACAGTAATAGACATTACACAATGTAATTAAATATCATTTTAATAACGTTTAAATATCATTTTAATAACGTTTAAATATCATTTTAATAACGTTTAAATATCATTCTAATAATGTAAAGATCTTTTATAATATAAACATTAAGGAATATCTTACGTTAAAGTAATTTTCAATACATTTCTAATAGTGGCTAACTTTCGAAAATCTAAATTAAAAAGCTTATTTAATATTATTTTATTCCCAAACGATTTTTATTGGATGCTACTATTTAATTCGAAGCGATTGCCAAAATTTCATTAATTTTAAACCGTAATTTAACGAGACATCCGTATTACAATATTTAATCTCTCCTGTCAGTTTCGAAAGTCCCGCGATCTCCCTTTTTTTTCTGCTGCAAATCGCCATCTTTCTACTTTCTTCTCAGGATGAAAACAACATTGTGACGTCACTTTGTCCACCATCTTGAATTCGTACTAGTCAGCGCTATACCATGTACTCTGGAATGTGAGAGGAATGCAAATACGATTGCAATGAAAATCGTTATCGATGGCGCCATTCGTGAGATAGTTTAAGCCCGATTATTTGGTTTGCGGAGGTAAGTGCGTGATCGTAGTTGATGAACAGACGCGGATGCGTACGTGTCGGATGTTGACTGGCTGATTTGATTTTAGCGTCTGTTCAACGGCTATTTTGGGCCATCTGTTTTTCGTCAACTTCACTTGCAGAAATGTAATGCTCCAAGTAGGTAGTGTGGCTGTGGCTTCGGCCTCAGTCCCAATAGAATCCCGAGCTAGGATAGAAATCAACGTTTTTCCTCATTGATGTTTGTTTTAGTGGAATCCAGTACAACTCTTTTATTCTGCATTCCATTTCATTTTCAAATGAATAATAGATCGTTTACAACATATTGACTAGTTATAATAACTTCTTTCTGAAAAAATGCTTTTCGGAGCACAGGATGTATGATATCTTAGGATCTGCCTTTTCAATTCAGTGAAAGAAATATTGCGTCCAGTTCGATCATAGCATTAACCTAATTCCTTTTCTACATGAAAATACCTGCTGACTTTTCTTCAAAAAAAAAAAAAAAAAAAAAAAAAAACCTTAATCAACTGTCAAGCATTAACAATTTCTTTGGGACAATCTACAAAGTTTTGAGCATCCTAGAGTCTGCAATTTGCCTTTTTTATCATTATCGGCCTACATGATAATAGTGCAGCTACAGCAGTGCTTCCGGCCCTTTGTTTCAACGATTTGAATTTCCAGTTTCTTCAGTGACAGTATTTATCCTCCTTCATTTCATAACATAACATAATATAAAGTTTGGACATAGTGTAAAAAGTTTGCAATGGTGAACTCCCGAATTAATTATCAACAAAATATTCATCAATTTTGAAAATATTATGTGCTTCGAGTGATGCTAATTCAATATGTTTTCTTCACAACTAATGTTTGTTTTATTTTTGGCCAAGAAAGTAAACAAATCTACAATAAGTAATTATTAATTAATATAATTCATACAGTGCATATAACTGTTGTTTAAATAAAGAATTATCTTCAGCAACTTCCATCTCTGGGCGAGTTACTTACATTTTTATTTTTCAGCTTCCGAATCGGATTTGTTTAATGGCAACATATTTCTTATTTAATGATTTTGATTAAGTTTAACTTTAAATCTTAAAATTCTTTGGTTGCCAGATAATGTTTTTTCAGACATGTTATTTTCCGATCACGGCCAAATGTGATGACGGAATGGCATTTTAATTACCAGATACATTTCAGTAGTTTATTAATAGTGATTTTAATGTCTCTTTCTGGTGTTTAATCAGCAATCCTGACGTCACATGTTACACACTCCATTAGGGGAAGATGAGAATTAAATTAATAAGAACTTTAACTAATTCTAAATAATTGATAATTTAGAAAGCATTTAGAAACTTTTAGGCTCATTTCAGCATTTATTTGTGGTTTTCTATTTTTTAGAAAACATTCTTACCACTTATTAACATCTTAAAAGTAACCACCATGCCATATTCCAAGCTTCTAGTCTAACAGTCTACCATCCCTATGGTCTGAGTGTTACCAACATAAAATCACAATATGTTGGAAAAGGGACTGTCAGATCAATTTGCCTACATAAATTTTGAAATCGGTATAGTAATTCCTGAGGTTCTAGAGAAATCATAACTTAGAAAGTTTGAAAAGAGATTTTCGCTCATTTTAAACCTTTAAATTTCGTATCTTTTAGAAACTGTTCTTAGAGAGCATTTACGTCTTACATTTATCTATCATGCCAAATTTTAAGTTTCTATCTTTAACAATTCAATAGAAATTGTAATTCTGAATACTTTTAGAATGTTTTTCACTCATTTCACCATTTTAAATTTTGATTTTTTTAAACTGTTCCAAGAGAGTATTTACATCATATAAATAATTACCATACAAAATTTCAAGTTTTTATCTTAAATGATTCAAAAAAAAAAAAAAAAAATCAAAATTTAGGAAGATTTTAGAACGCTTTTCGCTCATTTCAATTTCTTAAATTTGGAATTTTTTACAAACAGTCCTTAGAGAGCATTTACATCTCATAAGTGACTACCATGCAAGTTTCTAGCTCCTTCAATATCACAAAAATTTCAATTTTAGAATGTTTTTTGCTTCTGCGTCCCTCTTTTGGTAATGACACCGACAAAAAGTATAGCTATTTTGGAGCAGAGACTGTCATCATCAATCTGCCACCATTACTTTTGAAATCGGTTAAGTATTTCCTGAGATACCAAAGAAGACGTAATTTAGAAAATTTTTAGAACGCTTTTCACTCATTACATCTTTTTAAATTTGGAATTTTTTAGAAACTGTTTTTAAAGGAGCATTTATATCTTATAAATATCTACCACACCAAATGTCAAGCTTCTATCTTTAACAATTGCATAAAAATCCCAATTTAGAACATTTTTAGAATGCCTATCGCGCCTTTTCACACCTTTTAAATTTCGATTTTTTTCCCGACTGTTCTTAAAGTGCAATTATATCTTATAAGTAGCTATACCATGCTAAATTTCAAGTTTCTAGACCCTTCAATATCTCAAAAATCGCAATTTAGAATGGTTTTTTTGCTCCTGCAACCTCCTGGTGGTAGTGGCACTGACATAAAATGTAACCTATATTGGAGCAGGGACTGTCACCATCAGTTTGCAACCATTACTTTTGAAATCGTTTTGGTATTTTCTGAGACTTCATAAAAATTGTAATTTAGAACATTTTTAGAACGCTTTTCACTCATTTCATCCTTTTAAATTTGGAAATTTTTAGAAACTGTTTTTAGTGAGCATTTATATTTTATAAGTATCTACCACGCCAAATTTCATCTTTCTATCTTTGAGGATTGTATAAAAATTGCAATTTAGACCATTTTTAGAACACTTTTCATACATTTTCATCCCTTTTAAATTTCGAATTTTCTTTAAACAGACTTTTGTTGATATCAGCATTCATCGCAAACCTTTTCTGCTCAGGATCCGAATTGATTGTAAAAAATTGCTCAAAGATTTCATTCCTGTTTCTTAAAATCGTAGATAATGAATTCTTCGGAATCCCAAATAGTTTAGCAATGTTACATTTCTTCATTGTTCAACCATCCACTAAATAAATAATTTCAACTTTACTTTGAAGATTCCGAGATTTATGGTTATTGCTAGTCATAGTGGAAAATTAAAAATTAAAATTTTTAGATTGCACTCTAGCCCCAGTGCCTGTCCATCTACTGGCATCTTTCACATGTGCATTTATTTCCTGTCGGTTGTCAATGACAGCGGCATGCAATTTCCTTTCTGTGTGTTGGACATCTACGTACTTCCTTTACCCCAATGCAACAGAGATCCTACCTAAGTGTGTATTTTGACTACAAATTTTTATGGAAAGTATTGTTCGATCATTTTGCTTTAGTATTACTGTAATATCCTGACTTTCGACGAAAAGTATAAAAAATACCCTAATAAAAGAGGCAAAAACATAGAGACAACTTACTGAGCATAGGGTAAACTTTAAAACCTCTTATACATTGATAACACTTGACTGGGAACCTGTAAGAAATTTTCATTTGCCCCGAAACTTTGCTTTAACTGATAAGTGCAATGAACTCACTTCGTTGTATCTGATTTATTTTTGTATAGTTTTAAGTACACGAATGTCAAGAGGAATAAAGACAAATCATAATAAACAATAAATCATATTATATATTATGATTTCCTACACATATATCTTTATTTGTTCTTTTTATGCACTCGCCTTCCTGTTATTTTACTTTCACCAATTTTGAATGTTTTAATTTTTTAATAATTCATATTTAGTGATTGGGATCTTGGTTTTAAAAAATTCATTAATGATTAGTTAAATTAATAATAGTTGATCCAGATTTAATATGTATAATGCCTGTGTCATGTATTGATCCTCAATTTATTAATTTTTATTAAAAAAAGAAAATGGAGGGTGTTTTTAATATCTTGGGGTTATGATTGGTGAAAATGTACCAAATTTTTCAGGAATTGCTTCCCTCTGTGCAGCTGTAATAGGTGGCTTCTTTCTTTTTGTAATGGAAGCTATGTATTGAAAAAAATATTGAAAGCCTCACTTTAGTTAGAAAAAAAAAAAAGTAGTAGGGGAAGGTGACCTAAAATGATCCTAGCAGGCAAAACGATCCACATAGGTTTTCTTGCAGACAGGTCATGCTATTTACAGGGTAACACATAAACTAGTTGTGCCAAGTGAAGAAGAAGCAATGGCGGTATTCAAGCGTTCACAGCATTATGCATCTGAAAAGAATTCTTTGAAAAAGTTGTTTTAATAACATCTGTTATGAGAAAAGCACTAACTATCATATTTATTTAGATATATAGTCTTTGATGTACAGAAATATGATTTGGTTTACTTAATAGAGTATGCTTTTAGATATGAATTGCACTTGCTAAGTTTGTTATGTTTCTCGGCATCATCCAGTTATATGACCTATAATAGACAGCCATGTTGCCGGGTAAAATGATCCATTATGTGGATCGTTTTACTACCATTTCATTGGCTGAAGAAAATCCGGTACAGCATCCTAGCCATCATGGGGGCCAAATGTGTGACTGCTCCAAACCTTTCTCTTCAAGTTCACGTGTTATCCTACTGATCAAAATTTTCAAATATTCTAGTTTATTGCTTTTTCAAAATTATATGTGACACTTTTTTATTTTAAAATTTATGTAAAATAAATTATGTATGATATTTGATTGCAAAACTTATTTTATTTCATTATGTATTGTCATAATTACTTTTATATCCTTTATTTTGCCGATAAAAAACAATTTATAATTATTTTTAAATGAAGGATCATTTTGCCTTTAGGTGAGGGTAAAATTATCCTTTGGACACTTTTTCAAAAATCTATTTTTGTCTTTACTCAATTTGGGTTTAAAATATTATTAAAGTATGTTTATAATGCAAAATATACTGTAAAACATATTAGCATAGGACCAAAGTTTCATTTAAACAGTTATGTTATTTTACACAAGTTTTTCCCTTAAGGGGATTATTTTAGGCCACCTTCCCCTAGTTTCTTCATTTGTGTCCTCGATGATTGAGAAGTTTTATTACCCTTTTCACATGAAAATTTTCTTAAATGTAGATCTATATCTATGAAAAATCTAAACATAAGAGATGTGTATATTTATGCAATGAGCACACAACATACAACCATCTAAATACATGTCTGTGTGTGTGTTTGTGAGAAGAAAAATATGCCCACGAAGTGGGTTATAAAATTTAAATGTACTGATGATACAAAAAAAGTTGGTGACTCCTAATCTATTGCAACATATATAAAGGACCTAAAACAACCTAAAATATGTAATGAACCCTTTCTATTTTTAGAAACTTCAAATATGATAATCCAAAATTTCATTTTGTTCTGTGGAAGAAATTTTTGAGTTATGCTTAGAAACTACATGCATTGCAGTTTCTATAGAAACTATTAAAAATGAAATTAACATATTAAGAATTGAGAGTTTTACATTTGCATTAGAGATGCAACGAATATTCGGCCGAAGCCGAATATTCGGCCCATTCGGCCTGACTGCCGAATATTCGGCTTCGGCCGAATATCAAGTCTATTATTCGGCCTTGGCCGAATAATACTGTAATAAATGCTTTTATATTTACACAGTATAAGTTTTTAATTTGACAATTTATATTCATCATATATAACGAAAATTTTATTTGAAATTAACTAACACTTTTTTCCCCATTAACTTTCATACTCCTTATGGGTTTTATAATCTTGTTTATGTAAGAGGCTATATATAAGAGTTTATATAAGGCTATATATAAGAGTTTATATAAGAGGTACTCTTGTTTATACATGAGGCTAATTTAGGAATCATGTTAAAAAATTTTTATGCTGTATCAGTAAGTACAAAAAGTATCTGTAATAAGCTAACATAATCTGTTAAATTTAAAATTAATCTATTCAAAATTGTTTTAATACAGCTGTACAAGCTAATTCAATTTTTTTTTAATTTATCATAATGGGAAGTTTAACATTTAACCCTTGTTACATAAAAAAATATTTCTTTCAATAATATTTTGAATTATACCTATAAAGAACATAAATATGTGATTGATTAGATATAGATGTATTATATGTATAAGATATTTAAGTCGTATATATTCCAATACTTAAGGGTTTTTTTTTTAGTAAAATACCCTTAAAAGTTAAATATAATTGAAGTTATTTTTTTAAGTCTGTTACTATTTCTTATTAAATAATGAAAGAAATGTAAATACTAAATTCTTTTAAGTAGTATGCATTTACGTTTTAGATATTTTTTTCAAGAATAGCATTGTAATGCCTTAAAAAACAGTTAAAATGTTTTCAATAAACGTAGATTGGAATGCAGAAATAATAATAATTCAGCATTCACAGGTGATAGTCTATTTCTTTTTTCTTTTCTTTTTTTTTTTTTTCGTAAATGTTACCTGCTTCTGAAAATAATCTCTCACTATATATGGTACTTCCTGGAGCAGAAAGGTACTTTTTGGCTAATTGTGAAAAGTTTGGAAAGTCTTCCGAATTTTTCGCCCACCACTCCAAAGAACACTGTTGTCCTTCTAGTAGTGGGTGGGAAAGAAAATTACTAATTTCTTTTACTTCTTCACATTGAGAGGCACTTTCTATAGAGGCTTCTCTGCTGACAGCAAAGAAAAAAAAATAATAATAAAGATAAATAAAAATTTTGTTAATTGTGAGCTTTATAAAATCTACAATGATTTCTTTCCACCATTTTAGAGGATATTCCTTTGATCCTTTCTATCAGTCGTTTTTCTTAAGATATTAAGATTTCTTATTTTTATTTTATTTCATCTGAAAGCTGAAACTTATGTTACCTAGTACTTTTAAAATTTTTTCATTATTTTAAAATGTAACAACACACATAATATCTATTAAAATGTAACTAGACAGTACCTGATGAAGAACTTTTGCTAAGATTTTTTTTTTTTTTTTGGGGGGGGGGGGGGGGATGATTTATATTATTGGGGCAATTTTTAGGCCGAATATAGCCGAATATTTTTTCAGAGAAAAATAATGCTTTAAAAAATTAAAAACTTGTATATAAATAATGTTTTAAAAGAAAACAATACATTTTAATTGTGAAATATACAAGAATTGTGCATATAGTGCATACTATATTTTGTTTTTAGGCAAAAATAAGTTCATTATTCGGCGGCCGAATAGGCCGAATATTCGGCTGTATTTTGGCCGAATATTCGGTATTCGGCTATTCGGCCAAACCACTATTCGTTGCATCACTAATTTGCATAATTTCTAAACTATCCCCATCGAATAACCCCTTGTTTGGTAAACAAAAGTAAAACTTTCTGAAGAATATTCAACTTTGATGCCAAAATAAGATGTTAGAAATTTCAAACTTCATTACAATTTCAAGACACATTCAATATATAGACGGTACTCTAAGCTTTTTTCTTAAACACAAAATGAAAGAAAACATAAATTTTAGAAGTCTATTTTCAATTTTTTGCCTACAATAATTTATAATTCAAATTTTGGCTGACTACAAAAAGGAAAACATAATGCAAAATGACTAAAAATCTCGCCTGTTCTACCGATTATCCAGTTATTACTACAGATAAATACTGAAATAGAAATTTTGCTGCCTTAAAGAATCTGTTGTATAAAATTCAGATGTAATAATACAAAAATTACAACTACAGAAACAATTGTAGGGAGACAATAAAATCTATGTGACAGCACAAAATGACATCCAACAAAATTTCAGTACTACACACATAGGATTACACTGAATATTTGACACATTTGTCACAAGTATAGTATACAGCATCAAAAGAATTAATTTAAAATAAAACAATGCAGCATAATTTAAATAAATAGTTCAAAATTTAGTGTAAATATGAGACAGATAATTTGAACTTACTGCAACACGGCCATTCGGACTTAAAATATCTAGATCCTTGTCTAAATTAACATTAGCTAACATCTCAAGGACAATATTGACACCATTGTTATCTGTTATTTCCTGAAACAAAAATAAGCAACATAAATAAAAAATCATCGGCATTTACAAGCAATAACTTTCTCTACAGTAAAAACTATGCATATTTTATATTAAAATATAATTTTTAATTACTGATACACATATTTTTGTTGGTATCTAAAAATTATAATGCTATAAATTATAACTACATATATCATTAGTTATCAATGGCCTTATTATAAATTTAGAACAATACAAGACATAGTAAAAAGCTTCCTTTCCTACATAAAAAGCACCAATTCCCCTGATCTTAACATCCAATTCACTGCTAAAATTGAATAACAATGAGCTTTCTTTCCAAGAAACAGAGTTGATTGTGGATTCATGAAAAAATACCTGCCATTTTAACGAGAAAAATAATGTATGAAGAAAGTAGAAAGGAGCATATAATTTCCAACCTCTCATTAAGAAGAATATGACTTTTAATTATGCTTAGCAATCATATAAAATTGATATGTTAAGTCTTATTTTATGAATTTTCATTATATACATATTAAAACATAATGAAAAAAAAAAAAAAAAACATGTAATCTGAAAATCATATGTAAAGACACGAAAATATCTTGCACACACAGCCGTGCCTAGAGCGAAAATTTTTTATTTCTATTTCTGCTGATCATACAGGGTGTCCCCAAATTCATGGGCCAAACTGTAAGGGACGATAAAGTATGCATAAAAAAGCAATTTTGGTATAGCAATGTGGCATCAGAAATGAAAAATTTTGACGAAAAACAAGAAATGTCAAGGAAATAAAAACAAGTGTTTTATTGACATTTCAATTACAGTAAGCGCTCAAATAGGCTACCACCAACATCTATACATATCTGGCAGTGTCTAGTAAGTGATTGGTTCTGTTGAAGGTTCTAATGTCTCATCTATGAGATACCAGTTGACTTTCATGAGGACCTCATTACAAGACTTTCAGTCGTTGCTGCAAATATTCGTGAAACACTTGGAGTTTGTGAAAAGGTATGCCAATCACTTGCTAGCTGCTGCCAGTGACACATTTGAGCTTACTGTAATTGTTATGTCAATAAAACACTTATTTTCATTTCTTCCGCATTTCTTGTTTTTTGCCAAAACTTTTTATCTTCGATTCCACATTGGTATACCAAAACTACTTCTTTATGTGTACTTTACCAGTGTTGATTCTAAGTCGCTTTAGCAGGATGCAGCGCCCGGCGGCATTTTTTATTTCTTTTTTGCGCCTGGCGGCTCTTTTAAACCCTTCTGATGTGCTCGGCTGCCCTTTTTAATATTTCCTATTTGCCCCGTGGCATTTCAATTGATCCCAGGAAAATATCGCAAATTCTAGGGACTCTAAACAAACCGGTTCAAAATATTTTTAGTGAACAAGGTACAAGTGTGCCCTTTTTGAAGAAAAATAGGCCTTTTTTTAGAATAGTGTTCCCTTTTAGAAAAAATGTACCCTTTTTTAGAATAGTGTTCCCTTTTTAAAAAATTCCCGCCTGGTGTGGCGCTTTTTTTCTAGAGTCAACACTATTTACCTTCCCTTACAATTTAGCCCATGAATTCAGGGGCACAGTGTATATCAGTAGTGGTAACTGATAACACACTGTTCTCTCAGTTTTTCCAATGATCCATGCCATTCTTGATTGATGAATAAAAATATTGCCTCAGGCAAATGGCATGAGATTTTTAATATTTCAGCAGGAAAAATAAGTTTCAGAGTTAAGATTATTATGAAGGTGTTTGTTATCATTAGTTGCTATAACAGTGTGAGCAATAGAAGGAATTTTGTTTTTGCAGAAAACATATGAAAATACAGTGAACTTCCAATTATCTGTCATTCACGGGACCGATGGTGTGGCGGATAATCGAAACATAGTGCAAGACCGTTACTAAAATTACATTTCTATATGTTACATCCCTATATAAATAAGAATAATTAAAAGATTTTTTTCATTTGTCCTACATTTTTGTTTATAAAAAGCATAATAATAAGAAATCTATTTATAAGAGAAATTTAAATTTTACTAAATAAATATGTAGTATCTGTTTTCATATAAAGTAATCCATTGTACTTTTATGTTTGAGTTTTGCTTGTGCTTTTACAACAGCAAGATTACGAATTCTATGTAACAAAATTACTTGAATTGTAAGTGCTTCTTGTGGCATCTCAAACCAATTAATGCATTTAGAGAGTATGACTAACTCCTGGATGATTATTCATCTACTTCAGGTTTCTCTGATTTCAAAACATTTTGAATAATTTCGATATCCATTAATTCTTTATAAACCAATTTCGTTCTTGTCACAATGAATACAGTCTGTGATTTCATTGACAAAAATACTTTCTAGCTGCTGTTTCTCACATCAGACAAGCCTTTTACTCAAAATAACGCTGTCTCACTCGGGTTTATGTGCATTTGAAATTTTGTTGTTCATTTCTGAATTTTTTTTTTAATGAGGAAAGGGGGGTGGCAGTTAATCGAGGGAGGCAGTTGATTGAGTGGCAGTTAATCGGAAGTTTACTGTATTTATTTCTTCAAGTTCAAACATTTCCAAAAACAAGTTCATACTAGAATGGATGAAAAGAAAAAAAAAGAAAAAAAAAACTGTGATAGAACTAAATTTCATCTCTCTGTTAAAAACGAAAAAAAAAAAATGCTTTAAAGATTACAATATTTTTCTAATTTAAATAATCTTACCAAATAATTAAAAATGTCTCCATAGAAAAATCATGCTTAAATTTTTATTTTAATGAAAAAGAATAATAAAAAAGTCACAAAATGCAATTTACCTTACTGAAATTAATTCTTAAAAAACCATTATAATAAAACACATAAAAAATAGCTTTTTAAAAAAGAAGATATCAAATTTAAGTGCTTACTGAAATACTAAGTCTAAGTAAAAAACATACACAGATATTTTTAATGTTCACTGGAGCATGAATAGTGAAAAATAATGGAATTACTATATGCAATTTATCTTACTGAAATTTAACTCTTTAAAATCAGCACTGTAATACACATTAAAAACAAAAACAAAAAAAATTCTAAAAAGAATATATAAAATTTAATAATTTATATATCGACAGATATTGTTGGTGCAAAAGCAGTCATAAAAAAAAAAATTAAATTACAGACTTTCACAAACTGTTTTATTACATCATTATAAATATGTACTTTAAATAAAAGAACTCATAAATATTATAATAATAAAATAAAACTCAATTTAAACTGCAGGCATGAAATTGTAAATGTTTCTTAGCATTACAGTAAACATTTCATTTTTTTAATAAAGATGTCGCCACATGAACTCTATGAGACTGGAATGTAATCATGACAAACAGTGCTGAGCTGTCTCTTAGAATGCCATTTTGCGATCCCACCTCTCAACAGATTGGATATAACATCCAGTATCAGGGACCGATCTATAAATTTGGGAGCCCCGGGCACAGATGCTTATGGGGGAAATTATATATTTTTACATTTCAACTACTTTTTTCTGGGCACAGATGCTTATGGGGCTTGCACCGATGCTTACAGGGTGACTGAGTAAAAAAAATATTGAAAAAGGTACATACTAAGATAAACACTATTGACTTTAATAATTACTTTAAAATATCCATTAAAAAATTAAATTTGATAATCATTATTTTGCTTTTAAATAATTATTTTTCAATTATGAAATTTAAAGGAGCAGACATTTTATAATAAATTGCGTGGTGTTGATTATCTTTGACTATGCAAGTCTATATATCTGGAATGATAAAGTATGCGATATCTAGTAATAAATTTTCCGCAATACCAAGCTACAAAAATATCAGAGGGCTCTGACACCTATGAGCTACGCTCATCATAATCTGACAAGAACAGGAACAGACTTAAATAAGACTTAAAAATACAATATTTTTTTAAATGATAAAGATAAAAGAAAATGCAGTAATCCCTCAACATTTGAGAGTTTCGATTATTCGCGAAATAAAGAATGATGAACATTTCAACATTCGCGAACACTCAATTTGGTTATTTGAGAATTTTGTTTTATAAATAATATTTTTTACAAAGTAAACTCGCTTTGTTTTACAAATTCCATAAACTATTTGACACTGGACAGCTGCATTGTACAGTATAACCAAAGTTCCGAGAACTTCAACATTTATATCAAGGTAAAACATAGATCAATAATTCCAAAAAACCTAAAACATGACTTGATGCTGAAAAAAAAAAAAAAATCCAAATTTTGTAAAATTCAAAATTGTATTGCAAGTGAAAAAATTTCTGGAAAAATTGTATGAGAAAATTTAAAACTTTAACAACAACTTGTTCAGAAAGCAATAGAATGTGATCCTTTACTAGTGAGTAATCTTAAATTTAAAAGGAAGTCGAGACTGCATCTTTTCCTTATACGGAAATTCATAAATGAAAAAGTGTTCTTCTAAACAATCATATATCAATAAATTTTTTCAGCCATCAACTAGCAACTATACTTTGTACAATGTTTATAATTATTCAAATTTATTTACAACATGTACTTTTTAATGTTTAATAAATATATTTTTACATTTCAACTGCTTTTTTCCATTAAAACAAAATCTTAAATCCTAACCCCCTTTTATGCACAGGAAGAAACATTTAAACTTTTGTATTCGCGATGGTTTCTGCGAATCTAACCCTCACGAATGTTAAGGGATTACTGAGCTTCACTATAATAAAGTAATTAAAAATGCATGTTTCAGACAAAATATACAATTTTATAAAAATACAGTATAAACACAATAGAATGTAAAATGAACTGTAATATTCTATCATATGTTAAAACTACATCAGATTTTGGACAATAATTGAAAAACTTTTCGCAGCATTTGTGGGGCACTGGACCCACGACCCAAATGCCCTGCATAAACCAGGCACTGTCCAGTGTTAAGATCAATAAAATTATATTTGTGATTTACTGTGAAATGTTTCTAGCTCGCATCTCGCAAAAATCTTCATTCATAAATCCATAGCACCTAAAACAATTTTATTGCAGCTTTCCCATGATCTTGCAACTGCCAAATGGTAAAATATATCTCAGAGTCAACCAAAAATATTTTCCACTGAAAAAATAGCAAATTAAGACGTTTTGCACGGTAATGATTAATTAATAATAATGATAACAAAACAAGTTGGAAATTGCTCGTCAAATGTGGCAAATGAGGTGTGTTCGTACTATAACTAGTTTTATAAATATTTTTTGCACTGCATATTGTACTGAATGTATATTTTACTGCACTTCAATAAGTGCATATCCATTTCATTCTGTTCGAAAGGCTGTAACATCATTAAAATGCACTTGAAATAATTTTTTCCCATTTGCCGTCATGTAATGGAAAAATTTTGACTATCCCTGTCATTAAACTATGCATCCGATTTTCATAAAATTTGACTCGACAAAATTTTGCAACAATTATATATTTAAAATTTCATACCATTCAGAAGGCTGTAACATCATTAAATTGCACTTGCAATAATTTATTCCCATTGGCCGTAATGTAACGGAAAACTTTTGACTGTCCCTGTAATTAAACTATCCATCCGATTTTCATAAAATTCGAAATGACAACAAAATTTTGCAACAATTATGTATTTAAAATTTCAGACCATTTGGTTGGGTAGTTTTTGCTCTATTTTATGTGGACAGGCTGACAGATGGGCTGAACGACGACTATAGGTGCTACATATTTATATAATTACGAACGAACCTAATGATTCACATTCAATAAGTTGAGAGTCACAATGCTTGTCACAATTTGCAATTAAAATCCTTTGCACAATCAGGGTTGAAATAAATGGCACATTAGCATACATTTTACACAATAAACAACAATACATACATCAATACAATGTTTACGTCTACTATCTACTATATACACAAAATGCAAATGGAAATTTCATACTGCTTATAACTCGAGTTCTGTGGGATGGATTTTGATGGGACTTGCACTGTTAATTAGATAATTTTCAAAAGAAGGTTTTAGTATATAACATATCACTCTATGTTACTTAGTTAAAAAATTATGGATAAAAAGTTTTATGATCAGATGAACCAGATTGTGAAAGATTAGCTTTTTTAAAAGGTTCTGGTTAATGGATTTTGATGGAACTTGCACTGTTAAGATTTTTTTTTTTAATTTTTTTGTGTGCGTGTGCGGGAAGAATTAGTACAGAGAACATCGTTTTATGTCGTTTAGTTATATAGAACTATGCGAGAGAGTTCTATAATTAGGTCAACCTGATTATGAAAGATTAGATTTTTCAAAAAGTTCCACTGAGCGGATTTTGGTGCAAGTTGCATTATTCATTACATAAATTATGCTAAAAGAAGGTTAAAATTATACATAAAATTTTCACTCCGAATTGCAACACTTCTATGTGAGTGGACCCGAGGGCAAAAGCTAGCATATTATGTATAAATTCATATATAAACAAGCATAAAAGTTCAATAGGTTTGTTTTCATAGCCGTTTATATCAGTTGGCAATAAATCTCACTTTCTAAAGTCTGTATTATGCCAAGCTTATTTAAAAAAAAAAAAAAAAAAAAAAAAAAAAAAAAGCCAAGGCCTGTACAGTGGAAAAGTTCCAAAAAATATAATTAGTGATTGGTGAAATAATAAAAACTGCAAATAAATAATTTCTTTAGTTAATAGCACAAAGAACAAATTAAACAAAATGTCATAACAGCTCTTCTTGCACCTGTACTTAGTAAAATTATTGTAATTGCATAAATCTAAGCTCACACAGTTATATATATGTATTTCATTTTTTTAAGTGCTTTAAACTAAAAACCTTTTCAACTTTCATCTTTAACAGATTACTTTATTTGTTGTGCCCACATCCAAAAGTAGAAAATATTCTTTCAATTTCTACTAAAGTAGCTCTTGCTATGTTCAACATTTTGATACTAATTAACCCCCCCCCCCCCCATACGTGCTTTCACAATAGCTATTGAGCAATTGTTATCATTATTTTATTTCCCTTTTGCTTCAATTTTGTACATATTTGTAAAAATAAAATGAGAAAATAAGAGGACATATATATATGTATCTAGAAAAATTTATTTTGCTTGTTGTGCTTATTTTATATAAAAAGGTGAATAATACGATTACTCAAAGAAAGTTATTATGATAATGTGAACTATAATAGATGAATTAACACAAATTTTAAATGAAATGCTTTTTATGCCTGATAAGAACTTACTTATTACAAACATATTGTACTTTACTGTTTACAAGCTTATGATATTAAGGTTATAGACAATTATTTAAATCTTTTTAATTTATTTAATAGACAAAAACTCTTTAGAAACATTGCAAATTACGTTAATCCTAGATTTTAATACGTTTTCATATCATTTTAAAAAGAAAAACAAATATGACTTTAATTATTGATTTTTTTTAAAAAATTGTCTAATTTAAATCATTGATTTAAAAAAATCTAAAAACCATCTGATCATACAATGGAAATTTTCCTAAGCAAACTTGAAAGTTGAGAATTTTAAATAAAGCATTAGAAATTTAAGATTATTTTAAATTATTATCTGTTACTGTCAATGACTTAAAAAAAAAAAAAAAAAATTCTGATTTAAATCACTGATTTTAAAATTGCTGATACCCTAATTAAAAGTTATCAAATATTTTTAACAATGAAGCATTAATTTGGCAACAAACTTCAAATAGACATGTAATACAAAATAATCTAAAATTTTTAATACATTATCTGAAATTCTCAACTTTTATTTTGCTTTGGAAAGTTTCCATTGTATGACATATATTATATTAAATACAAATTTCAATAGAATTATTACCATAATTTTTTCCAAATATTTCTTTTCTCGGTGACATAAGACACAATCAGCTCCAGCATTCTTAACAACAGCAATTCCCTCTGGAGTTCCAGCTGTACCAATCACTTTAAGACCATACTGTTTAGCTATTTGTACAGAAGCAAGGCCCACAGCTCCACTGGCACCATGAATTAAAACTGTTTCTCCATCAGAGCATTTACCTCTGTTAGATATGATGAAAATTCAATTATTTTTTATATTATAGAGGTTTTTTTTTTTTTTTTTAATTAGAAATCTTATCTAACATTAAAAAGACAAGTACCGGGAGAAAAATAAAATGAAATATTACAATACAAGTAAATACATAGAAAGGTTGGCTATTTTTATAATACTACAGATTTTTTATTACAAAGGTTAACCCACTTTAACCCTTTTAATGCACTTCATTCTTGTCATGAAGACAGATTCATTGCTTTTTTCATCAATCAATGGCATTGATAGAAAGGAATCAATTAAAAATCCATCATTTACTTACAAAGAATGATATCAGCATAACATTTAGCGATAAAACTTTATAAATATAATTTTTTTAAAATAACATCAACTTCAACATCTTTTGAATGAAAATCTGATTTCTGAAAATTGGAGATGGAGATTAATGGTATTTTTTGAGAATTTAAGCAAAAGTTATGGATTTAATGATTTTTTATATTATTCATATAAGCATGTGGGTGCAGGAATAGGTTTTTATCTGTCTACCAAGCCCAAGCAGAACAAGTTTAACACACCCATCCCTCTCAAGAAGATGTTGTGCTATTTATTTATTTCTTTTAATCTACCTCAGATAACTCCGGGGTTTCATTACTAAGTTTTTAAGTGAAATTCTACATAGAAAAATGAAAGAATACATGCTGTAAAGGATTAAAAGGTACACACACACAAAAAAGAAAATATTTAAACTGTCTTATAATATCCTATGTTATTAAAAAATAAGTAAACATGTCCTGAAGGTAACAGTTTTTGGCATTCTGCCATAGTCATTTGAGCATTTCAAAATAATCAAACATACATGAGATACAAAGAGGAGAGAGAATGACGTAAGAACCAATGATTATATCATGTTAAATATGAAATTTTAAGTTTTTCAAACTCTCGTTTTTTAATCCAAGCTTATATTATTTCTCAGTACTTTTCTGTTGAACAAAAACCACTTTGTTCTAAGCCAAATTGTTGACAACAAAGTTAACTAAGACACCAGGTGTAAATATCAGGTAAGGGATATTCAGAAATTGGATAGAAATGGGAATAGTAAGGATATATATTTGCAAAGTTTATTGAAAAATAATAACTTTTTTATTAAATTCAAAATACAATGAAATTTCTAAGCAAAAAAACATGATGTTTCATTACGCAACTGGCATAAAATTGACTGTTTTATTTAGCACTAGCAGTACTAACTGGTAGGGTGTCAACGATTTTAATAAGATGATTTAAATCAGTGATTAAATCGTGATTTTAATAAACTGATTTTTAAAAAAATCATTGATTAAAATCAAATTTTTTAATTGTTTAAAATGACATAAAAAAGTATTAAAATCTGAGATGAACATAATTTGGAAAGTTTTTATAGGTATTTTGCCTTATAAATAAATTAGTTAGGGATTGAAAAGGCAACAAAACTTCTTTTTTAACACTGAATGCTAATAATCCCTAGTGTGCGGTAATAATGCTGCTATTTCCCTCTCACTGCGTAACTTTTTAAAAATCAAAATAAGTTAAAAAATTCCTTATTTATTTTATTACATATTTCAAATCTACATATATTTTAGAGTTAAAATATGTGAAGTTTTTTTTTTATACATAGAATTAAATAAAAAATTTTAAAAAAAACGATCGTGGAAATTGTGGTTGTGGGACACGTAAATTTTGCTACTTTTATGTTGCCTGTGAAAATCGCAGGATGCACAGCAAGAGAGTTAGTATTTTGAGAATTTCAGATATAACTGGCTATTCTTATATTTACTCTGATGTGTGTATCACTGGGTGTAATACATTTTCATATTTGTTTTTGGTTAGCATACAGATACATGTGTGTAAGTTTAGACTTAGGCTAGTAATTAAAATTTGTCTAAAGCATTACGAGCTGCAAATGATATTTGCTTGTTTTGTTATTTGTGCTACTAATTAATGAAATACTTATTTTCAGTTTTTATTAATTCTGTAATTACTTACTATAGCCATTTTTTAAAGTCACAGCATCCTACTCTGTTTAAAATTGGCAAAATGCATCCTGCTTTAAAAAAAAAATAGTGTAATTCAAATTTAGTTGTACCCAGAGTTTTCTTGTAAAAAACTTCCCCATACCAAAATATTTCAAAATCCATGTGGTCAAGACCTTGCAAAAATGATAACTTTATTTTATTATTATTTTT
This sequence comes from Maratus speciosus, assembly GCA_963932465.1. Classification (NCBI taxonomy): domain Eukaryota; kingdom Metazoa; phylum Arthropoda; class Arachnida; order Araneae; family Salticidae; genus Maratus; species Maratus speciosus. The sequence goes on along the minus strand of OZ010788.1, from coordinate 594,228,170 downwards.
TTTTAACAGGGTAATTTTAAATCATGCTGTCATTTAATTGTATTTTTCAATTTGTAATTCATAAAATCATTAAAAATTAATGTCACTTTATTTATCATATTAAAAAATATACATACTTTTTTCTTATATCATTACTAAATACATTTCTAACATATTTCCATATGAAATAATGCTCTTTTCTACTGAACTTGAACCTTTTTGGGAGGACTAGCACCCTGCCCCTTTCTCTTTCTAGAATGAATATTATTAATTATCATTTTAGTAATTAAAGCGTTAAAATTTATATTATTTTCCTAATTAGAGAGTTAATTGTTTAATAATTATTAATTTAAAGCACTGTTAACAAATAAACATTTTTAATAAATCTAAATATCAATAGTATTGTACATATACTTTTATATAATTATTACAAACTATTGCTGCACATAACATTATTGTATGCTACAAACTAATGAAAATGAATGCAATTTTTATTTATGTAATTACTAACTCATAATTATAATTTTATTAATTAAAACTTAAAAACATAGAACATGTTAGCAATTAGAGATTTAATTGTTTTGGAAATCTAAAATTCTTGGTAGGTATTCTGTACTTTAATGCAAGGGGGAAAAAATCATAAAAATCCAATAAAAAAAACCTAATTTTAATTAAAAAAAAATATTTTTTATTAAAATTTTTATTAATATCTGATTTTTTTTTTTTTTTTTTTACATACTATTGAATATATTTTTTAGGATTTAAAAAATATAAGTAACATATATATAAGTGTTACACTTTAATAATTATAGTAACAAATATATTTTAAAAAGTAATGAAAAAAAATTTCATTAAATGCAATTTCTGTTATTGCATTTTGGATGTAAAACAATATCAGCTTCATATTTAGGATACTTTTATTTTAACTGAAGACAATCTGAACTGGAGTCAAATGAATCAATTAAACTTTTCATTTTTATATACATAATTTTTCATAAAGAATGACACACAAACAAAGGTACGGAAATATCTTGCACAGAGATATTTTGAAAATAAATTTCAAATATAGAAAATATCACACATCTTGATATTTTAATAGTACTATCAAACATCTTGGCATTCTGCAAATAAATATTAAATATGTGAAAATATCAAACATCTTGATATTTTGAAAATAAATATCAGATTATATATCAAGATACGATACATATCCATTGATCACAAACCATGTTTACGGTTAAAACATACAGAATTGACATGTAAATACATAAATAATGCAAAATTGACATTTTAAAAGAACAAATTCTGAATGTCTAGATATTTATGAAGGAACAATATTTATTCATAATTAGGGTGTAAAAAAATCATAATTTTTTTTTAAAAAATCAAAAAAATCGCATTTTTTTAATTTAAATCGGATTTTTTTTATTTTTTTCCCTGTGTTAAAATATTAAACATCTATCAAGAATCAAGCATTTCAGAAATGAATAACCCTCCAATTACTAACATAATCTATGTTTTTTTGCTTTAATTAATAAAATTTTAATTAAAATGTAATTATAGAAATTACAAAAAACTGCAAATTAAAAATTTCTTTAGTAACATGCAAAATTATGTGCATTAATATTTTGTAATAATTATGTAAACCAATATTAAATACTGCTTATATTTTAAAGTTATTGATAAATTGCATTTATTTTCAAATTGATGATACAGATTAAATTTTGTAATTATTAAACAATTAACTGTTTAATTAAGAACACAATCTACATTTTTGAAAAAGTGGTTGAAAAAAGGTGATAAATAATAGTTTGATAAATTCATAAAGCAGCCAGTAATTTTACACAGGTTCTAAAGTGCATGTATATCAAATTGATCAAAAATTGTAGCAATGTATACAGCAAACTCACACATAATTTATAAATAGATTACAAAAATTATATTTTTGAAATTTAAATCAGATTTTTTCCCTCACAACATTAAAATATTTGAATAGCTACTAAATATTATAATGTTTTGAAGTTATTTAACATTTAGTTAGATGTTTTTTAAATGTGTAATACTTCTTTTTACACAGTTTAATATTGTTATAATTAACAATAACAAATATTACATTTTTTACAAGTGATTTAGTGATAATTTTCATTACTGATTATAATGCTTTTTCACACTATTTTAAAAAATCAGAAAATATGTGATTTTATCATCTGATTTAAATCAATTGATTAAAATCATTGACACTCTATTGCTATGTTTATTGTATATAAAAGAATGAATAACTTGATTATTAAAAGGAAATGATGACATTGTAAGTTATATTAGATTTAAATATCATTTTAAAATTAAATGCTTTTTATGTTTGTTATATAAAAAACCATGCTTTTTACAAACTTACTGTACTTAAATTTTTCACAATACTCAGGAATTACGCTTTGAAACAATTATTTAAAGCTTTGTTTTGTGTATTCATAAGTCACAATACCTGTAGAAACTTTCCAAATTATGTTCATCTTAGATTTGAATACTTTTTTATGTCATTTTAAACATTGAAAAAATTTTTGATTTTAATCAATGATTTTTTAAAAAATCACTAGATTAAAATCATGATTTAAATCGTTGACACCCTATTCATAATATTCATAAAAGATGTCCAAAAGAAAAATTGTTTGAAAAAAATCATCAGTAATAATTGCCATAAAAAAATCATCAGTAATCTCACTTTAAAACTAAAGCTCTATAAGCAGTAAAATATGGAATTCCTAAAGCTGCTCCTTGATCAAATGTCAGACGATCATCTAAAGGAAATACCTCGTCTTCATTTGCTAATGTACATTCTGCATAAGTGCCAAATTTCCCTGGCTTCTTTTTGCACACAAAAACTCTTTGTCCAACCTAAATCAAGAAAAATGTAATCAATTTTAACATGAATTTTATTGTGCATCATAAAAATTTGATACTTTTCAATTAGACGAACACCAGTAGATGCCAAATACCAATTTTGGCACAAAAGCTAGCTTAAGCAGAAAATAGGAATGGTAATTCTAGGCTAGGGGAGAGTGTTGTACCTTGGGACATTGACAATTTCTAATAAACTATTGGCAACAGTTATCTTTTGTGTATTTCTAATAGTGACTTATAACCAACAGATCTCATCATAATAACAGACATCATCAGAAGCATCGAATTTTAACAGCTAAGTGAAAAAAATAAATTTCATTAGTCCAAAGTAAATATTTTCCTCCATTCTAACTTCATTTTTTTTCCTATGTATTTCTACAACAAGTCAACTGCAATTTTTTTTTTTATATAAAAGAGAAGATTTTTAAATGTTTTGGGTATGAGAAAATAATGATAGTTCTTCTAGATTTACTGCCATTTTGATTTTATTTGAACCGTGTGGTGATTGTACCTCGGGACAGTAAAATATGTTGTACCTTGGGACATGTCCAATGGTACAAGAAATACGTGGTCCATAATAATTTGGATAAATAAAAATATTTTTATTACTTATTTAACAGAAAATTTCACAAATCATGTGAAACGCAATAAATAAAACAACTCAACTTTATTTTGGATCTAGAACATGAGTTTCATTCTCTGTTTCCTTGAAAAAAAAAAAAAAGGTTTTGTTTGTTGGCATAGAATTAGTTATTGTTATTGTACAAAATATTGTATAAGTTATTGTACAAAATTATTGATGAGTTATATGCCTATTCCCTGAATTATGTAGTATGTCCCAAGGTACAACAGGATGTTGTACCTTGGGACAGTTTGCCTTCCCTACTTTAAATGAATGGCATTTTTTTTATTTTCAAACTGTCTGAATTTCTAAAATTATATTATAGAGAAATATGTTGGTGTTTTGAAATGTTGCCTTTAAATTTTAAATCTGATTATAATCATCGAAGTAAAAAATTAAAATGTGAAAATTGTCCCAAGGTACAACACTCTCCCCTATAGTATAAATAAAAGTATCTCTTTTATTGAATACTTGCTGATCTGCTCGTGATGACTGACCCTTAAATGAACCTCAAATTTGTATGATTTTATATCTTTAACTCCTTTATCAGAATTTATATTTTTAAATGAAAAAATACTGAATTAAAAGTATATATTTTTTTGTATTTTATTTTCTGCATAATTTGATTTTTGGGGTCTATGTGTACCGAAACCGAGCAAAACATTCAGGTTTTTACTGATTTCGTCAAAATTTTCATACATTTTATTTTGTAAAAAATATTTCTATCCTTCCAAATGTTTAAAAATTTTTGTAGGTGATGGAAATCTGGTCTATTGAGATGCTCTAAAAAGATTGTGTTAAAATACAAACGTTTAGTTATTTTTAGCATACAAAAAATATCGTCTCCATAAGGTGCGAAGTGACCCGAGGTTGCCAGTGTATTTGAAAAGGTTAAAACTCTTTTTAAAAAACGATTGTACCATCGAGTACAAGAAGATTTCAGCTTTAAGAACATATCTTTGGTTTGTTGGTACCTCTGAAACTGTACCCTGGAGGGGTGTTTCAAATAAGAGAGAAAAATGACCCTTTTTGAAAAAATGTTTTGAAAGGTTAACTGCGATATATATTTTGTAATTGATTGTGGCATTTCAGATGTAAGAGTACAATCTTTCAGAATATGCATTCCGTTTTTAACTTTACTAAGCAGTTTGGCCGATGTCAATTAATAAATAATGACAAAATATCCTCCGAAGTTCCTTGTTTTCAATCTTCATTTGCTGGGAACGCTTAAATAAGGCTTCTGCGTATGCACCAGCATTTTTTCCCTCTTGCGAGGACCAAGATCAGTTTTTAAGGAGAGTGATTTGCGATTTTTAATTAATAACTCAACTAATTATTAGAGTTTTAAAATTCTGAGTCTCAGGTGCATCAGGAGAGCTTACCCTCACAAAAATTTTCAGCTTTGTACGTCGGTTAGATTTCGTAGTCATTGCAGACACACACACAGAGCGAAACTTTCTTTTATTCGTATAGATAAAATATACAAGAAACACATAGTAATAAAAGTAATTAATACTTAATTACAGAGCCGCCATAAAGTTATGAATTCATTCAGAATTATTGAAAATAATATATATTTTTTGCCAATGGGGGCCCATCTGATTTTAATACATTATGATTCACTGAATATTCATAAAAATCAGAAGAAGTACATTAGAAATATACAAATCAAACAGCAGTTTGACAATACTGAAATCAGTTTTAAAACAAAAACAAGTCATTGAATAAAACTGATGTCATACTGAAAAATGACAAGACATGAATGATAATTTTTTTTTTTTTGTAAATTTATTAATTTTCAAACAACATTGTTGTTTCAATTAAACCGTTGAATAGGGGAAAAAAATTAGCTTCTAAATGCAATTTGTATAAAAACTGTATCTCAATTTGCTGATATTTTATGGTTACTACAAATTAATTTTCAAGCATGATTTTTTTTTTTTTAATCTGTCTTTATCACGTGACCAGTAGCAGAATAAATTACAGAGTGAACTATTTTAATAAATCAATACAAATATACTTAGAATGGATGAATATTATACAATAAAATACAAGATTGTAACTCAATTTAAATTGAAAGCATGAATTTGAAGATGTCAGCAGTCATAATTCCAGTTTTAGAATAAAAACTTCAGTACATGAACTCAATATAATAAAATTATATATAAATGATGAAGGCTGATGCTTGCTGACACCATTTTGCACTTATCCATAAGTTATTTTTTGGTACTACTTAGTTATCTCGTCGACCAATTTCGCCAAATTATACAAATTGACGTAATTTTTATTTTAAATAATGAAAGAACAAATAAATTAGTATAGCACTGATAAAAATACAAATAAAATGTCGAAATAAAAATCATTTGATGACGTAAACATGTGTAACTTGCTTAAAATCAAGTGAATGTGACGCTTATGATCAACCATAATTGACATTTAATCTTATAGTTTGGCGATAGATTTTTGGTCGATGGGATAACCAAGTAGAACCTTTTTGTCTAATGAAAAAGTACCATTCCTTTTGGAAATTTAAGAAGACTACAAAGGCAGACCTTGAGAATCATTGGTGGTCTGCGGGCAGACAGTTTGAAAAATGTTGAATATGCAATAAATAACCTTATAAACTCATATTAAGGCATTAAATACATACAGCTCTGAGAATGATAGCTCTCTTTTTGCCATCTGACATAGCAAAATGAGGATTTAAAGAGTAAAATCTCTCAAGAAAATGAAAAAAAACATGTTTTCATGCAATCATTAAAATAAATAAATCGTTACTTAAAAAAAAAAAAAAAAACATCAGGATAAACAAATAGCAAAATAAGGCACAGATATCATATATGCCCCATATTGTCGCGATTTTTTTCTGAAGCGAATGTCATATACGCAACGGGTAGTACTTAACTGGCACCAAAGTGTCGCTATTTTGTTTGATATGGTAACCCAGATGTTGTTGTTTATGCTGTTGATGGTTTCTCCAAATTGGCGTCAGAAAAAAAATTGCGCCAATGATATATATATTTTCGCATATGACATCTGTGCCCAAAATAATTGTTAATTGTAGACTATCAAAATAATTGATGATTGTAGACTACCAAAAAAATGGCTTAGATCAAGATTATACTGCAAAAAATATTTGTAAAATCACAATAAACCTGAAAAGTTTTGACATCTTCGCCGACTTTCTGAATTATCCCAGCTCCATCTTTTCCAGGAATGAAAGGTAAATCTGGCAAATTAAGAAAAGCTCCTTCTCTGATGTAAGTATCAACTGGATTTACTCCTGCTGATTCAATTTTGACTAGAATCTTAAATGTAAGAAAATGTATTTCAAGTATAGTAATATACAAGATTGCATAGACTAAAAATATTAGATACAAATTTTAAGCTGCTTACTTTTGTGGAATCAACTGTCGGTACATCTACAGTTTCTATTTGAAGAACATTAGGAGGACCAAATTTTTTAATTTGAATAGCTTTCATTATAATAGTTCGGCAATCAATAGTAAAATTTGCAAGAGATTGATAAGATTTTTTAACAGTCTGACCTGGTTACAAATTTCCCGCGAAAACAATGCAACACTGTAAATTATACTACTGTATTTGCGTTTCATTTATTATTACGACCCTAGATGGTATAAATATAAACATTTCAACGATATCACTTTATGATAAAATTCTATAGAAAGAAATCTTTATTATACGCTGATAATAAACACTTTAAAAAATATTCGATAAAACCGAATAAAAGACAAGAATACGATATGATAAGATAACAGTTCTAAAGACAAAATAAAAATTAACAAAAGATTTCAGGAGGAGAAAAGTGACCTTAACTAAATGTAAATTAAAAAAAATAATAGCTATGAAATCAGAAATTAATTGAAAATGAAACTACTGATCGTTTGCTGAAAAACGTGTTATGCGCTTTTTATGAATCGAATAACGGTCGAAATTCGAAATCATTTTTAATCGAATACACTGACTGAATTTTCGTTTGAAAACTTCATCGTGTTTGTTTACATGACGTATGATAGTAAATAATCTTGTTTTAAATTATTAGCAGTATTATTGCTCTGATCAAATTATGTCGAATCTTTTACAGTGGCTTGCTGCTATTTCAGTCTTTTTAGGAATTTGGTATTCACTGCTTGATCGAAATATTTATTTGAAAAAGGATGATTATCATTCATGGCTCGTAAGTATGAGATTTTTAACTAGACAAATCATCTGAAAATTGTTTAAAAGAAAACTTTTCATATATATATATATATATTTAATGTGAATTATGTATCACTATTAGCCATTTTAATTGCAGACATCACAACAATAGAAAATTGCAAAATTCACCGTTTTGTATTTAGTGATCAAAGAGTGTACGTAAACTATAGTCATAAAAACACTAAATTTTTTTTTTGAAAAATAAAGTTTGGTATCAAATTCTCCTCATTGTAAGACAAAACTTAAGAAGTTTCGAAAACTGTGTTTGTTGTACTTTTATTTTCCATCATAACTTATGAAGATAAATGTCAAAAGATTGCTTAATAAAATCAAGTTAAAACAAATTTTAATATTTTTATTCGTGAAATAGTTATTGCAACTGTTTTAAAAATACGTATTATATGATATATGAATAAGAGTGAAAAATATTGCTGCTCAATTAATTTTAACACTACAGTTTTAAATTTATTATACCTACAACTAAAATAATTTTTTAAGGAATTTTTTTTTCTTACGTTATTAATTTGAATGTTTTTGTGATTGAATGTATTATTCATAAAGATGAAATTCCACAAAAAAGTATCTAATCAACATTAATATATTTTCTTCTGCAAGAATGCCCTTTTTTAAAGACTAGTGCCCTGCTCTTTTACTTTCATTGAGTATTATTTATACCCTGACCAGAGCCTGATTGCCACTGGCCCAAGGCCCAGCATCTTTTAAGGTCCCCCTTTTAAATGTAAATCGTTGCTGTGGAAAAAAATTTCGGTACTTTTCGGTTAGCCGGGCGCCAGTGTTATTTATACATATTTATATACATACATATATGTAAATATACATATATATACATATACACATATTGTATATGTACACATATATATATATATGTAAATATATATGTATATATACATATATGTATGTATATAAATATGTATAAATAACACTGGCGCCCGGCTAACCGAAAAGTACCAAAATTTCTAAAGTATTCAGAAATTTTCATGAATTTTATAAAAATGCTCATAAAACTCAAAGTAATTTAATTCATTTTTTTTTCTGCTTGATGTTATAATATCTGAAATATCTCTGCATTTTAAATATTTAAAAAAAAATATTTTGTCTGCAATGTTCATCATTTCTAAGCTATTTTCAAAGAATGGATTAGTCAATCTTATTCCTATGGAATGAGTAAGCAATGACAATGCTAAGATTGCACAGTAAGTAGAAAGTGATTGTTTACATTGTGCATATTACCTACCTATGATAATTAGTACTTATCATTAGATATTATAACACAGTTTCCAGTCAACCAAAATCCTATTTGATTTTTAAGAAAATCATTGCAGAAAACTGCATTTTTAAGAATTTTTTTCAAAATCATTTTACTTTTTTTTTTCATTTTACTTTTTTGCAAGGCCACAACCTAATTGGCACATGTGGTAATCAGGCCCTGACCCTTACCTTACTTTAATTTTTTACTTTGACAATTATCTTATGTGCTTAATGAACAAGTAACCCAGATCAGACCTCTTAATAACTTGGTTTCAGAATAAGAATTTCAGTCTAGCGGTTTTAGTATAGTCGTAGGTTAATTGTAAATCAAAAGGGTATTTTTCCACTATAGGGGCCTTGGCGAGATAGAGAGAAGGAAATTTTTCATGCATATTTTCTGGCAACCTATTCACTGTTTCATATATACACAAGCAAGTTTTTCAATATTGATACAATTCATTTAATATACAAACAGAAATAAATCTTATATAAAAAACAATAATTATATACAGTACAGAACCATTTATCTGGAATGCTTGGGGTCAGATGTATTCCGGATAACTGGTTGTGCATTAAAGCAGCATCCATTTGATAAATTTTATGGAATATGCGTGGTTGTGGCATTATTTCTCATTTTAAATTATTAGATTAGTTGGATTAAAAATCAATGCAAGAAAGATAAAAAATTAGCCAGAGTTTAAAAGAAGGCAATTTATGGGAATCCCTTAGGAACAAAAATTCTTCTGTTTTCTCTGCATAAAAATTAAAACATCTAAAATACAACTAAATGTGATGACGAAAAATACTAGATGTTGTCATCAAATTATACAATTGTTTCAAGCAAAGCCTATGTCAAACTGGCAATGTATGACACCTTCTTCTGCAAAGATTCTGAAATCAGAAATATCATTCCGGATAACTGTTTTTCCGGATAAATGGTTCCATACTGTATATATATAAAATATTTATATTATAAACAAGCGTATAAGTTCATCAGGTTTGTTTATATCATTTAGTAACAAATCTCACTTTCTGAAGAACCAATTGCGCCAAACTTTTTAAAAAGTGCCAAGGACCCTGTTCTGGAAAAGTACCATAAGAAATTGTAATTTAAAACTTTATCTGTTTATATTTTTCTAAAACAATTTATTCTTTTTCAGATACCTGTGTACACCGTTATTATCTTTGGAGTAAGTATTTTTTTTATTTAAAAAAAAAAATTGATCTTGTTTGTTATCTGTTATCTCATACTATTTGCTTTATAAGATTTTACACTATGCTTACTTGGATTTGACTAAAGGAGAGGGAAGACTATAATTAGAGGTCTGCACGGCATGACCTATCTAATCTATCACGGGCTGAAATTTTCAGGCTCGGGCCCAGCCCGACTCATAAAAAGAAAATTTTGGCCTGGCCTGGTAAAAAACTTATAAGTTCGACCCGGCCCGGAAAGTTAAAATCTCGGCTTGAGTGAATTTTTACAAAACATTGATTTTTAAGTAGATTTGGTTAAAAATTTGTCTCGTACGAGAAGTTCTACCAAAAATATTTATCTTAACCTTTTTTTTTTCATATTTATAATCTTCATTTTTATAGAATAAAATGTGATATTTATTTTTTAAATGAATCTCTATTTTTTGTATATAAATGTTTCAGTTATCTATCATTAATATTGTTAATCCATATATTGAAGCGTTAAAAATCTGATAAAGGCTATACAGTAAAATCTTCTAAGAAGGAATTGCATACAAAAGAAAAAACATGCATTAGACAAGTTCCCTTCTTAGCAAGTGTAAATGTATTATATATTCTTTATTAGTATATTAATTTTGCATTAGTATTTCTTATATTAGTACATTAATTTTGCATGGATCAACACGTTTTTCAGTTTAAAACAGGGTTCCCTCATAGGCAGGTTCTTTTTCACTCGTTTTACTATATTTTAATAAGCGTACAAATCTACTATTCTTTAAAAAGAACAAACTTTAATGTTTAAGTGTAGAATAATGATGATTTAAAAATGTATGCATTTTTTTGAAAATTTTTGGGCCAGGCCTAATTTAACTGACCTTTGAATGGACCAGGCCACACTGAGACAATGATTTGCATACGGACTGAGTCAAAACTAGGGCTGAAAAGTTTGGGCCGTGAAGACTACGAATGAAACCAGTCCCAGCTCTGTACAGAAAAAATAAGTTAGGCCCAGCCCAAGCATTCAGAAAACAGTATGGCCCGAGCCCGGCCCGAAAAGAGTGGAGACCAGGCCCAGCCCGTGCAGATCTCTAACTATAATTTTATCAGAAACTCGTCTTTCTTTCAAACGCTTTTGAAAATGTGTCAGTAATATATTTAACTCCTACATATATGAAGTGTCCCAAATTAAAAATACACAATTTTTGAGAGGGCTAATATAAAAACTATTCATCAGATAGTTATGAAATCTGATGAGTGTTATTAGCAGATGATGGAAATTTTTTCTAGAGTAAAAACGGGTTCTCAAAGACCTTGTGTTTGTTTATTGCGATCCTATAAGATCTCTGATCTTAGAGTTATAGCATGCCATGTATGTAAATTTCTAATGCATCCACTGCAATCAGAATTTCCTTCAGGCCTTTTTAGGAGGGTGCTGCATCCTACTTGCCCTATGGTTTAAAAACTAGTACTCTTCTTGCCCCTCACTCAAAAAATGGCATCTTTACTGCCAATTGTATTAAAAAAAATTGCTTGCATAGTAAACATTCACTTATTCTCATGACCTGAAAAGAATGACTCAAATTTTAAATATTGAAAATGCCTTTAGAAAAAAAAAAAGTACCATTGAAAATCTAAAGAATCCCTTATGAAGCTAAAAAGCCACCAGCAATATCCTGCTCTTTTTTCAACATGGGGGGAAATTTGAATGCAATCAACCATTGATCATGCTATGTTATGACTTCAATGATAACAGACAATTTGTGGCTATCAAGTTGAACTTATTCTGTCCTCATTAGATGGATCAATTGTATAGTTCATGCTATATATTTAAAGATATACACCCTCTATTGGTGGTTTTTGGAACCAACTTGCTCTAGAGAAAATTCCTATCATCTCTTTACAACGCTGCACAGTGTCTGTAACTATTTGGCAGTAATGACTTTCTGACAAATAGTTTTTACTGTAGCCTTCTTAGAAATGTGTAGTTTAATTTGAGACTCCTTTTATATTATGTACAGAGCCGCAGCATGGGTGGCACCACAACCACGGTTTTTGAAGCTCCGTGGAGAAAATTTATCACGTGACTTTTCCGTCAGTGCGGTGAGAAAATACACACTATCTGCACATAAAGGACACTAGGAAAGAAATTCAAATTTAAATATTGTACAGAACGTGTCATAATGACAATATCCAAAATCTATGTACTTTTTTAAAAAATGATAAGTGAAAATGACGAACAATTCTTATATTATAGTGGGAAACAACTCTCTTTACTTACAAAGATTTCTAAACTGCATCTTAAAAAACATGAACTCTATTTCATAAATGAAACATGTCCACAGTGTAATTGTCCTCTTGAAATTATAACTATGTGCATTGTTAAAATTTTTGTCAACATATGTATAAATAATTATGTGAAACACATAAATGAAAAAAACTATAATGACAAAAAATACTACTGCTAAAATGCATTAATGCAATAGAAAAGAAAGAATAAAGAAAAAAAAAAAAGTAAATTTTACTTTAATTTACATTGTCACTATAAATACAGTTAATTATTTATTTATCAAAAGTATGTGAAAAGGGATGCGGTAAAGTAAATTAAATATTTTATTTCTCTTTGGTATAGTTATTACTTTACTTAATTAAAAAAACAATTTTGTGTAATCTTTTCTAGAATTTATATAGAATAAATTGAATAACTATATTGAATTAACTCTTTTGAATATTGATCATATTGAAGAATATATTTAGTTTTGCTGATTATTTTATTATGAATTGTATTAAATATTTGCTAATTTAAATTCATTACTAAGATCTTTGGAATTGGACATGAAAATAATATTTTTTTTTACCTAGTGTATCAGAATATTTTAAATATTGAATATTCAAGAAATTATTTATTTTTGGCGATTATTTCATTATAAAATATATTATAAATATTTCCTGATTTAAATTCATTATTAGGATCTTTCGAATAAGAAATGCCAATCATTATTATTATTATTTAAACTGGGTTTATAAGAATATTTTGAATATTTATTATATGAGAAAATATTTATTTTTGCTCATTATAAAATGTATTAAATAATTGCAGATTTAAATTCATTACTAAGATCTTTGGAATTGGACATGAAAATTATTATTATTTTTTTTAACTGAGTGTATCAGAATATTTTGAACGTTGATTATTGAGAAAATAATTTATTTTTGGTTATTATTTCATTATAAAATGTATTATAAATAATTGCTGATTTAAATTTATTATTAGGATCTTTGGAATAAGAAATGCCAATCATTATTATTATTATTTAAACAAGTTTATCGGAATATTTTGAATATTTATTATTGGGGAAATTTATTTTTACTGATTATTTCATTATAAAATGTATTAAATATTTGCTGATTTAAATTCATTACTAAGATCTTTGAATTAGAAATGTCAATCACTATTTATTATTTTTTTAACCGAGTAATATCAGAAAATTTTGAAAATTGATTATTTAGGAAATTATTAATTTATGCTGATTATTTCATTATAAAATGTATTGAATATTTTTTAATAGAACAAATTAATTACTAAGATATTTTCAGTTTTAAATATCAATGATTTTTTAAATCGAATGTGTTACTATAATTTTTTACTAGTGTTTTCTTGAATATCACATTATAAAATTTTATTGAATATTTTCAGATTCATCTCAAATGTTTTTTTTTTTTTTTGCATTTTAAGGAAATAGTATTTTATTCATCAAAATAAATAATAAATTTTCTTCTTTGAGTATTTTATTCACATTCAAACTGAAATTCTTATGTATAAATTTTTTCTCCAAAGTCATTGAAAATATTTTTAAGAATGACTTTGGATTAAATTAATTCAGATTACTTAACTGCATTTCATATTTTTGACTTAAAATCATAATTTGTTATTACAGTAGAGTCTCGATTATCTGAGTTAATATGGACCAAGCTCAACTCGGATAAGCAAAAAACTCGGATAAACCGGATTTACACAAATAGTCACCAACTAAGGAAATGAAATATAAATTTTCACTTATTTCATTAGTTTTTATGGTACTAGTAACATTTCTTTGATGTACATTTCCGTTACTTTTAAGGAAAACGGGAATGAAATTGTTAATTTGAAAAAGCCATTGATAGTTTTTTGCTTGTTGAATGTCAATTTTGCTGCAGTTTCTTTTTCTTTTCTTTTTTATTTTCTGCAGTCTTATGCAACTTTATAGATACCAATTTCTATGATTTTTTCTTACCAGTAAATTTTGCCTAATTCAATCTCCGAAATCTAACAATTGTCAACAATTAAATATGGCAAAAATTTTTATTAAATTTTAGAGGTAACAAAACCGTACAAATTGGCAGCTATGTGATTCTATTAGTATCATGAAAATTACAGGTGTAACCTCTTCTTTCTGCTCAAAGTATTAAATAGTTTTTTTCAATCGAACTTACACCTTTGGAATTATAGGTCAAAATTAACATTTTTACCCACTGGCCACTGGCCAGTACACTGATTTTTTTCACTGGCCAGTTTTTTTTTAACCACTGGCCAGTAACAAAGTTATGTACGCTCCATACAAAATTGTGTTTTTTCTAACTATCAACATTGTAATTTACTAATATATATTACTTACCATTCGATATGATTACACAACTGAAAAATTTTATTTTTACTATTAATTGCAATGAAATAAATTCACAGGAAAATTTCAGAAAGGTTACAGCAGAGGGGGATCCACCCCCCTCGGCACTAACTAATATGCATTTTTCTGCGACCATTTAACGAATTTCGCGATTTTTTGAAGAAATTCATGTTTTTTCAGCAATTTTTTTCACAAAATTGCGTTTTTTAAAAATCTTTTGACTAAATTCGTGGCTTTTATTGCCATTGAATATTTGAGAATATTTGCATTTTTTTTTCAAGATTTTTTCACGAAATTTACGTTTTCTCCGCGATCTTTTGACGATAGTTGCGTTTTTCCGCGATCTTTTCACGAAATTTACGTTTTTTCCGCGATCTTTTCACAAAATTTGCGTTTTTCCGCGATCTTTTCACGAAATTTGCGTTTTTTCCCGCGAGCTTTTGACGAACTTTGCGTTTTTTCCGCGATCTTCTCACGAATTTTGCGTTTTTTCCGCGATCTTTTCACGAAATTTGAGTTTTTCCGCGATCTTTTCACGAAATTTGCGTTTTTTCCGCGATCTTTTCACGAAATTTGCGTTTTTTCCGCGATTTTTCACGAAATTTGAGTTTTTCCGCGATCTTTTCACGAAATTTGCGTTTTTCCGTGATCTTTTCACGAATTTTGCGTTTTTTCCGCGATCTTCTCACGAATTTTGCGTTTTTTCCGCGATATGTTGAAGAGCTTTGTGATTCTTTTTCGTCGAAATTTATGTTTTTTACGCGATCTTTTCACGAAATTTGTGTTTTTTCCGCGATTTTTTGACGAAATTTGCGTTATTGCACGATCTTGTCACGAAAGTTGTGTTTTATCCGCTATATCTTTTCACGAAATTTGCGTTTTTTCCGCGTTTTTTTGGCGTTATTCGCTCTTTTTACGTGGTCCTCGGGCGAAATTCACGTTTTTTAGCGATTCTTTGACGGAATTGGTGATTTTTTTCTACGTACGATTGACGAAATTGATTTTTTTTGGCGACCATATCGAAATTAGCGATATTTTTATGTCCGAATTTTCGGACTGATGACCGTTTTTTTTTTTTTCGGAACCGAATGCCTTAAATTTTCGAAAAATTCGAGACAGAATCACCCCAGCTACTTTCTTTTCTTACATTCGGGAGAATCGCCGGTTTGGACGCCGTAAATTCCGAACGAATTTCACCCCTTTCCTCCCTGGCACCGATCTTTCAACCATCGCGTTTGGCGAGTGGTGCCCATTGAGTTTGGCGAGTGAGGACAATAAAGTTAATCGCCACGTTTTAAGTGTTACTCGACGCCTGGCGAGTGCTAATTTTGTGCTATATTTGGAATGGATCATTTTCTTCTAATGGATAGATGGTTTCCATTATTATGAAACAGCCATTATAAATGAAGCGTTAGGTGAAGATGAAAGAGCAGCCGTAAAATGTTAGAACTGTGATTTTTTGGTAAGAATGTGGGAAAAATGGCCATAGATTATTTTTTTCATAATAATGGAATTCATCAGAAGAAAATAACTTGATTTAAGCAGAAACTTCGTTAAGCGGCACTTGGATAATTGAGACTCTACCGTATCGCGTAATGTTTTTAAATATGCGTTTGCAGTTTGCTCGGAAGCAAACATCAATGTAAATAATGACGTCACAGACAGTTTCAGAAGCTGGTATTGTAGTTGCCATGGTGGTGCGAATGGATGGCACCAGACACTATACAGATAGGCATGTTCACTTTTCACCACTCATGCATGGCTGACTGAAATAGAGAAAAAGGGGGAAAAAATGCACCTGTCACCAAATAGAATTGCTGTGGTTTTGATTATGAAATATATCTAAATGTTGAATTTAATTGTTATAAATATTTCCTTCAGATATTTTCAGAAGGTAACAATACCCTATCCATTTCATTGAATCGGAAAATGTACTCTGTCCCATTTTTTTTTTTAAAAATTTTCCGTAAAAATAAGAAATACCTTGAACTTTTCAATCCCCTGTAATTTGATAAAATTATAACTAAAAGAAGGATCATACATGTAAACCCAGTAGCAGAAATTTATGGTTGTGTCTGCGACAGCAATTTAGTGGGATGAAAATTGTCTGCGGGAGTAGCGTGTTACATTTTCTTATGTACAAACATTATGAGAGTCAAAATAAACAGCGTTCTTACTGATTAATACCAGGGGTGATTCTGAGTAAAAAAAAAAAAAAAAAATTCTGAAATTCACAGCAAAATTTCCGAAAGGTTACAACAGAGGGGGGGAGGGAGCGAAAATCCACTACCGGCATTAATTATGTGTTTTTCTTGCTCACTTTTGATGAAATTTGGGTTTTTTCGCGATCTTTTGACGAAATATGCCGTTTATCTCGATCTTTTGACGAAATTTGCCGTTTTTTCGCGATCTTTTGACGAAATCTGCTGTTTTTTTGCGATCTTATGAGGAAATTCTTCGTTTTTTTCGCGATCTTTTGACGAAATTTGCCGTTTTTTTGCTATCCTTTGACAAAAATGAGCTTTTTTTCGCGATCCTTTACGAACTTCATGTTTTTTCCTCGATTCTTTGACGAACTTCGTGTTTTTTCTGCGATTCTGTGACAGAAATTTGCGTTTTTTCGGCACCTCTGGGACGAAATTCACGTTTTCCCCGGGATCTTTTGACGAAATTCGCGTTTTACAGCGATCCTTTGGCAGAAATTTGCACTTTTTGCGATTTTTTGACGAAATTCCGCAAATTTAATTCCGATCTTTTGACATAAATTTTCCTTTTTTCGCGATCCTTTGACAGTAATCTGCGTTTTTCGTGATCCTTTGACAGAAATTTGCGTTTTTTCGCGATCGTTTTACAGAAATTTGCGTTTTTGCGAGATTGCGAGATTCATGTTTTTTTTCTGGTCTCTTTTGACGAAATTCGCGTTTTTATAGCGACCCTTTGGCTATAAATTACCGATTTTTTATGCGAACGATTGCCGAAATTGATATTTTTCGGCGACCATTTGTCGAATTCGCGATATTTTTTGTCAGAATTTTCGTTTTTTTTTTTTTTTTTTTTTTTTTAAGGAAATACCTTTTTTTCCCAAGTTGGCAAATTTATCTGCAAGGTCCAAAATAAATCTGCGACGCACGTCGCGCGTCTCGAACTTTCTGCTACCAGGCATGTAAATGAGATATATTTTGTAAATTTTATAAAATTGTTATTCAACAGATTTGTTTAAATCTATATAGTAAATGAATAAAGTATGACTATGGCCAATCAGTGTACATAATATATTAGGTTGTAACGAAAGTTTTCCACCAAATCCCATTACATAATACTAGTTATAATATATATAATTAACTGTAATTTTATATATAACCACCATTCTGCCAAACCTTCACAGTGTCATATGACACAACACTAGTACCTAAAGCTGTACACTTTCTTCGATGACATTCTGTAGCTGACTTTTTGCAACAGAACTGGAAGTAAATGATCGTTCTAATCTGACAGTGTGATACTTCCATTTCAGACAGCTTGTACTTAATGATAACGATATTGTTTTACAAATTTCACAACACAGTGTTATAAAGCAAGTCTCTTTCTTTCAAATGCCAAAAATCGTTTGACAAAATATGAGAGAATATGTCAACGCGAACTGTTTGCACAGACCGTATTAGCTGTGGCGGGAAAATTTCGTTACAACCTGATATTTTAAAATTCATAAATAAAATCACATAAATTGCTTACAATAATATAATACAATTACATTCCTACAGTTTCGGACAATTAAAAACTTGTACAATATCTACAGTACCAATTTCAAAACAAATACTGACATTTTCTAGGGGGAGTTTCCCAAAGTCAATTCAATTTCTAAAAAATTTAGTGGTACCATCTATTGTATAGAATTCGATTTAAATGTTTATTGGAATGTAATTCAGGGTGTCTACAGAATCTGAAAATCAGGTAATCATGGAAATATCAGGGAGGATTATCAATCTGAAAAAATCAGTGAAAAGTTAGGGAATTTTGTAAAAACACTCAAAAATCAGGGAAATTAGTCTATATGCGAAAATATTTGTATTTTCATCTTGCCAACGAGACTGATTCGTCTATTTTATATACCATATTTTTTTCACTGGTTGATTAGACTTTCCCGATATTTTAAAAAGATGCACATGGTATGAGTTTTTTTTATATTTAACACACATTAAGAGGATCAGATGTCCTCATTTTCTGTGGATAGTGCTTATATTGAAGGCAATTTACCCATTTTTGAAAATTTTAAAATGATACATTACATTAGCATAACCTCACCAGGTGGCCAGCCTAATCCAATTAGCTATCTCGTCGGATGTAGATATGTCGAACATTTTTCAGAAAATGAGGAAATTTTCTGGTCACCCTATATCCATTGGCCATTATATGAGAAGTTGACTAAATTTTCAGTTCAGATTTATACTGTCAACCAATACTTTATGAATATCAGGCAACTTTTGTTTTCCACTTGTTTTTTTCTCCCAAATGAGATATTAGTAAGCTGGATAACTGTGTTATAAAAAGAAGCAGCAAACATGAAAAAATACCGCATGTGTATTGCTAATAATGGAAATCAGGGAACTTTTTTTTACAATTTCTGTAGACTCCCTGTAATTACAATTTTGAGAAATTCTGTCCAAGTGCTTAGCATAACATAAGTTACACTATCGTTACAAACATTACATGCACTGATTGGTCGTAATCATATTTTATTCATTTAAATACAGTGTAATAAGACTTTTTATAAGTATCTATATAGTAAATATTTACTAAATTTCAATAGGAGTTATGTTATAGAAGAGCTCTTACTAATATCAAGCCACTAAAGCTTCAGCTTCATAATCATGTATATGTTTTGATAAAAGCTTTCTTTTAAAATTATATAGTATATAATGTATTTGAATAGAAAACTAATAAAATGATTAGAATTAAAAAAAAAATAATTACCTATTGAATTAAAAATTAAAATAAATATTTTAATATTAAATTTTTATATTTAATTATTATTCATAGTTAATATTTTAACTGTTCATGTATATGGGAAGCGTAATTTTATATTAAACCATAAAGGATAGTGTTCACTCTAGAAACAAAAAGGGCAGGGTGGTAATCACTAAAGGCACAACCAAAGCAGAAAAAAAGGCACTGGTTCAATAGAGAAGGCTACTATCTCAAGGGGAAAAAATGATTGTGTTAAGTAACGATAAAAAAATATATAAGATTTAATAATGTCTTGTGCTTTTCATAAAGAAATAAGAAAGGTCTATGATTTTTGCAAGTTTTTGGGTGCATGGATTTAAAAATACTCTGGTATTGGGGAAGATTTTTACAAGAAATCTCTGGATACAACTAAAGTTGTATTTCACTATTTTTAAAAAGGGCAGGGTGCATTTTTCCAATTTTAGAATTGGCAGTGTGCTGTGCCCTTAAATAATGGCCTAGAGAGAACACTAATAAAGGCCTTATGACATAATTTTTAAACATCAAATTTAATTTATCATTAAGAAATACATCATTAGTTTTGTTTTTTTTTTTTTTGTTTTTTTTTTTTTTTTTTTTTTGTCTATAACGCAGTTTTGTCTAAATTGACTTTTGTTCATATTCATAGGATATTTTGATTTTTATTATGAGTTTTATTCTCAGATAGATTAATAAAGACTTTTTAATTTTGTTTAAAAAGTTAATATATACATATTTAATTTTTCAACTATACAGCAGTTATAGTTGTCAATGCAAGAGTTTCAAATTCGTACTAGGTAATAGGGAGTACTGTTTTTGTATTTTATTCATTTATTTGGTGCTATTCTATAAAGGTAGATGTTTGTGTCGAGTGTGTGTGCTTTTTCTTGAAGAAACTGCTGCACACAGAGCTACAAGATTTGCCAGGAAGGTATCTGTATGTATGAAGTACATACCTTAAAGCCAGTTTTTTGATTTTTTTTTAATTTACAGTTTTATACAATTTTTCACATTAATTAAAAAAATCTGATTCTACTCTTATTCTTTAGCCTAAATATAGTAAATTTCACCCTTTTTCAATAAAGTTTATTTGGAATTCGAACAATTTTTGAATTTTTCACAATTTTTTTATGTGACTTTTTGACATTTGTAAAAATAATCCAGTTGCAATCTTTTAAACCAACATAGTAAATTTTGTGCTCTGTGCTTTTCTATTTTTTAACACTAGAAGCGCCAGAAAATTCACTCAAGTTTTATAAAAAAAGAAATGTACACCAAAATTTTTTAAAGAAATTTCGGGTTCAAATTGAATTATACATATATGGTAGCAGTCAAATTGACTGATCTTGGGTCTTCTAGTGTTAATACAATTTTTAGCCTTTTTTTGCATCATGTGGTGATTTTTCCACATAAGCCAAAGGTATCTGATTCTAGTTTTATAGCCAATATATTATTGTCTCCATTTCAGTAAAGTTTATTTGGAATTTGAACAGTGAGTTTTGAATTTTTCAAAGCTTTTTTAATGCAATTTTTAGAGATTGTTTGCCATTTGCAGTGATTTTTTTGATAATTTTTTTCTGAAACAGGAAGAACTTGTTGGTGAATTTTGGTGCTGCTGCAATTAAATCCACATTGTAAGAATGCTATCTCAGTTTCTATAGCAATGTGTATGACAATGCTGAAAATCAATCTTGGGCAAAATAAAAAATCACAATAATACAAGCTTCATTTGATTTGAGACCAGAGCAGGCATAGCTTGCAAGGTGTGTGCTGCTGAAGGCAGAGAGGCCACCAGTCCCAGTTTTTTTGGGGAAAAACTGACCAGTGAAGCCTCGCTAGTATAAAATAAATAAATAAATCTATATGTTTTCAAAGAAAATCTATTTAGAAAAAAAAAATGATCACATTATTTTTTTTTTCTCTTTCATTATCCGTTTTAAATTGTATAAGCAAATACCAAGCATGATCAAAGTAACAACAGACAACAAATTATTTTTTTTATATTTCAAAGTAATGATTGTCTGCTTGGCTGGCATCGATTGTAGCAAAGGCATTGTAAAGGCTGCCAATTTGCACAAGCTCTTTATTTTCTATCTCTTTTCATTTTGAATAGACCAAATGTAGACCACCTAAATAGATATTTAAAAATTAAAACTAATTTTATTTATTCAAACAGCAATTGCAAAATTGAAATACAGTTGGACCTCACTATTCCGACACCCGGTTTTCATGTCACTCCGCTTATCACGTCAGTTTTTCAAAGTCCCGATTTTCCGTATCTGATTTTAATGAAAATAAACTCCGGATATTACGCCGTTGAATAATTTTCAACTCCGGATATCCCGACGGTTTAGGAAAATTGTCCATTTTTCATAATCCATCTTATAAGCACGAAAATTAAGCGGTAAGAAATATCTTAGTCAAACTTTTCACAAAAGTGTCTAAAATATTTGTTGAAATAAATGAGAAATAATCCTTTATCTGAATAAATAAACCCACATACTAAGAATGACCCACTTAAGCTCCAGATAGACAGATCAGTCTACTCGTGGCCTTTTTGTTGTGGTCAGTCGGTGCTTTCTTGTGGTCACATGGTGTTTTTCATCTGACTAAAACCGAAGCATTGCATTGCATTGAAACGATGAGAAATGATCTAACATCCATTTCTGAAACAATGAATATTGATAACAATTCATTGTATAATATTGGAAAAACAATTCTAGGAAGCACATCTACGGATAAGCAAACCTTAATTCATCAATATTTTATGTAACAATAAAAAACCAAGTCATCTTGAATCTGATTTTTATTATTTTCCATTTTGTTTTTGTGTGTACTTTAATAATAATGTTTTACTGGTTAAAATTGTAAGAACCGTTCTGAATTTAAAATTGCCTTAAATTAATTAAAAATACAGCTTTTTATAAACATATTTTTCTCCATCTCCAGTTACCGCGACACTCCGCTTATGATGACACTTTTTTCTTGTCATTACAGTGTCGGGATAACGAGGTTTGACTGTATATGATGTTTCATATTTAAAAAAGGGTTGTAATGTTATTGTTTTTTAAACTAGCTATTTATTTATTTATTTACAAATTTATGAAGTTTTAAAAAGTTATTTTTACTTCTATATATAGCTGCTTTTCTCTTCATCTTATTTATTATTATTTTATAAGGAAAGATTAATATTTAAAAATCTTTTTCTTTCGTGTGCAAACTTATTTTATATAAACCCATCTAAAAAATTTATAGTAATTAATTCCTCTTCGTATATTTGGAAATATATATATATATATTAAAATATATATATTATTGAAAATATATTGAATGTTAGATTAAAAAAATTCACAAAAATCCCTTCCAGCTCTTTTTATCAAACTTTGAATTAGAGTAATACCCCAATTTACATCATCCCATATTTATGTCACATGGTACAGAAGATTAAATTTTTACAATTAGACATATATTAAGAAGCGTTGCTTCTTTTTTCTTTCTGAAGAAATTTCTAAATATTGCAATTCTCTGTCTCTACCAATTAAAGAAGTTATAAATAGAAAATAATTCAAAATTTTAACTAGATGCTTCTGATTTTCATGATCCAGAGCTAACCATAAGATTACTACATGGAATTGAGAAGGGCAAGTTAAAGAGAAAAGAAATATACATTCAACCCTAAGCTTATGGAAAAGATTATGAAAAATAATGAGAAAACTGCAGGAGCAGCTTTAGTAGCCACAGCGCTCTGAGGAAAAAAAAAAAAAGTGCCCTTATGGATATTATCTGCTAAAAACAATCTCAACACTCTTCTAAAACCGGCCTAGGAAAACTGAGACGAAGGTCCTTGAAGACATTGATAAAAGAGTAAAGAGAGAGATGCAATGGCCAGAAAAAGTTTGAACTTGTACTCTTGTGGCTACAAGCAGGGTTCCATGCATGTTTTTTTTTCTTGGGACCCATTTTGTGAAAAATAAAAGTTATTTTTGTAAAATTTATTATATTTTTGTGCAAATAACATTTTGTAACTAGATATGAAATGAAATCAAGTTACTCAAATTCAAACCAAGCAATTTTAATAACAACTTAAGTTCTGCTAAAATTTTTCTTTCAGCTGAACTTGTTTTGTTTGCAAATTACACACTTTAAAAACTAACAAAATAAAAAATAATTAATGAAGAGTATATGTTTCTACGAAATGGAATTTTGTGAAGGGACCTATTTTATCAAAAGAAATTTTGTGAAGGAGCCTGTTTTATTCAAAGGAATTTTGTGAAGGACTGTTTTATTACAATAAATTTTGTGCAGGGGCCTGTTTATTAAATGGATTTTTGAAGGAGCCCCAAATAGACTCCAAATTTTGCCAGGATAGACCCTTGACAAGAAGTTCTAAAGGAAAAATTTTCATTTTGATTTCATTGCAAGGTATTTTTTTCACCTTGTTATAGGTTCAAAAGAATTCAACAAACAAAACAATAAACTGCAAATAATAAATTATTGATTTATTTAAAAAAAAAAAAAAGTGGTTGAATCACATTTGTTACAAATATTGATTCCAAGTAGACATTATTGTTAAATATACTGTCTAACAGTTACACAAGTGTAGAATGTAGTTATTATGTATCAAATATTGTTGTTAACCCCTTAAGCACCAGATTCATTTTAGTGATAGTATGCTGAATACCAGATATATTATATTTCATCAAAAAGTAGCTTATGTCATTTTTTTTATTTTCATGGGAATTATTTAATAGTAATGTGAAGAGATGAAATAAGGCTAAAAAATGCACCGAAAACTGGCGATTTGAAGCAATTAAAATAACAAAACTTTGTAAAAAATCACCATAAAATAAAACAATACACAGGATGCGTTTCGAGCTGAAAACATAACAGCTCGTCATCAGCTACAGCAAACACGTGTCTGCAAGCGAACAAGGTAAAAAATGAACTGTTCTTTTTACCTTGTTCGCTTGCGGATACGTGTTTGCTGTAGCTGATGACGAGCTGTTATGTTTTTAGCTCAAAACGCGTCCTGTGTATTGTTTTATTTTATGGTGATTTTTTACAAAGTTTTGTTATTTTAATTAGATGAAATAAGGGTTTATTTATATCGTACAAACAGAAATAATGTTCGAAATAAACAACTATTACATGTGTACAGTTCGTAAGTTTTCCGAATTATTACAATAATGTGCAGAAATGTAGAAAATAAAAATAATAAGCTATTTATGTTTATACTATAAAATCGGTACAAAACCAATCAAAATAGCAATTAGCAATGAAAAAAAAAAATGCTTAGAACATTGAAGTGTGGACTTAAAATGAGGACTTACACACATATCTCCTGGTATTGTAATAGAAGATTTCGTGACGTACGCTGATACGTCATGGTGCTTAAGGGGTTAATGGTGGATAACATTTACAATTTTTTAAGGAATACAAGTTTCAAAACCCTCTTTCCCAGTTACATACATTAGGATAAAATAGAATTTAAAAAAAACACATGCCAATTTAATTTCAAGTTATTTTTATCTAGTGGAGAGGTATTTCAGTACCTTTGAGGTTTAATAAACATTATATTTCCTTTTTATCTATAACAATACTTCATTATTAAGATATTTTTCATATAAAATACAACCTAAATGGGAAATCAGATATGACTGAATATCGCAAGCCACAGGGGCTTTAAAATTTGTGGGATACATAGAGAGTTGCTTCCTCTCCATGTTTGTAATCCAGCAACAATGGTTGTTACATTTTCATTAAACTCAATTTCTTTTCTATTTTAACATTATGTCAGCTGAAAAAATTATTTTGATTTATGATGTTAAAGGTAGAATGAATAAATGACATACATTTGAATATAATTGTGTGTGGTATTTAAATAGTCCGTGAAAAAGAAGTTTATTTATTAAAAAGGATAATTTTGAATTTTTAACTGATCTGGATTCCAACTGCAATTGTTATATATATATATATATATTTTTTTTTTTTTTTTTTTTTAAGATTTACTCTGCTGCTGTTGTTTTGTATCGAGTCTACACTTTTAATGATTGTGCAGAAGCTGCTGAAGAATTAAAAAAGGTAATTATTTATTTTATTTTTCATATTTGCAAGTCAACATTACTAATTGATTTCAGCTGTATCAGCTCAAATGAGACACTTTTTATTTATTGCTATGAACTTCACTGTTTATAATTATCAGTCATGACTGACTCAAGATGCAAGTACAAATTATAAAGCAAACAATGCAGCCTTAACTGTAATAGAAAATTTTTAGTTTGAAACTGCAGAAGTGTTTTGAATACTCTTTAAGAAAGTTCTAGTGTTGTAGCAGATGATCATTTTAAAAAATCCTTATAACAGATAAATCGAGGTATGTGCACCTAAAACATTTTTTAATTAGATAAAATAAGTATAATTAGAAAATCCCTTTGTGTCGTGTATGAATTAATTACATTTTATCTTATATGAAAATAAAAAGTTTTGGTCAAAGGCACAGAGAGCCAACTTGGGCCACAAGTATAATAATTATGTGTATTTATAACTTATGTATATATTAATTACTTAAAAATTTTCTTGGATGTTTTTGTTTTCAGCCGAAAATAAGAAGGTTACCGAAATTCGGTTTCGGTTGATCCTTATTTATATCTATTATTTATATTTGTTCATTTTTTGTCTAAATAAATTGTAGTCTGTTTTATCAAACTTCCATCATTATTTGAGTTAAAATGTTTGGCAACAAATTTTGTTTAATAACTGCATATCAATCTGAAACCTTCAAAAATTGGCTTGTTGAAAATCAGTCCAGATTACATAAAACCAAGGAAACATCTAATGAGCACCGTTTCAACATCATGCGTATCCATTATTGGCAATCAGTCAAACTGTTTGGCAATTGATTATTTTCATGAAGTTGGTTTTGTATGTTCAAAGGGAAGGTAAACAAGTACTGAACTCTTGTATATACTACATAAATTGCTTTTGTTTAAACATATGTTTAATTGCAATTTATATATATATAAAATATTTTTAAACATGCATACATCATATCTTACTACCACTACATACATGTATTGTACATTCATATAATCTGTCTATATTAATAAAAGAAAGTTTTTGTCTGTGTGTTTGTTTGCAGAAGAAAATGTTTGTCTGTGTGTGTGTTTATTTGTAAATGATGGTTACAAAAATCTATCGCATGTAGAGGTTTGCAAATTTGGATAAAAATAGATGAAAACAGGTCCAACTGCACCTGAGGCTCTGATTCTTGATTAGATTGTTTGTTATTTTACATTGAACAGAACAATTCAAGTATTTTCCTGATCTTCCAACATTCACAGCAATTTTGATCCATTCATATAAGCAATTAAAATTCAAACGTTTTGCCTATTATTTATTCATTTTTTTCAATAAAGTTTATTTGGATAGATACAGTGATTTTTGAATTTTTCACGACTTTTTTGTCTTCATTTTGCCAAAAAGTTTGTTTTTTTTATCAATAAATTTCTATTTCATATCCTATCCATCCAACCTTGTATTTTATATCTCTGTATTGAGTTGACTTTCAGGAATTAATTTTAAAAATATGAAATAATTTCTTTTAATTATTGAAGAAAATAAGGTCATCATTTTTTTTTCTCTAAAATGCCACAAAACTCCAATGAGGGAAACGTTCCAGCACTGTTTTTTTTTAAGTAATCCCTTTATAGTTAAAAATCATTGCTATGGCTTACAGATGACCTCATAGTCAGCAGTTCTATAAAATTATTATTTGGCATGGTGAAAGAGGTTCATGTGGAGAAACTGACCAGTTTAACGAGATATATTTGAAGTAATTTTGAGAAATGGTAAGATAATTATAGGTATATTTAAGGTTATTACAGTATAGGGCCTATTATCAGAATCTTCGGGACTGAAGGCCTTCTGGATTTTTGAGATTTCATGTCCCCCTGAAATTCGGAATCCCCCCCCCCCCCCCCCCCCAAAAAAAAAAAAAAAAAATCTGGAATTTTTCAAAAGCATAATAACAATTTTATGTGGAATATGAATAAAACTTATCTTTTACATTTTAAAAAAATATTTAAACAAAAATTCCTGCACTATTCAATGGTAACAATGAATAAATAAAAATAAATAAAATTGGTAATTAATATTATTTTATCATTTTATCTACAAGCTCTACCCCTTTTTTCCTTTACAGCTACACAATTTACATAAAAAAAATTGATCAATATTTTTAATAAATCTTATTTCTTAAAAAAAAAATCTGAATTTGGCCGGTACTTTTTAAAAACATGAAAATAACGAAATTGAAACAATCACATGTAAGATATGCATAAAAACTTACCTTTTGCATTTTTAAGAAAAATTAAACAGAAATTTCTACACTAATCAATAACAACAATGAATAAATAACAAAATAAAATCAACATACTAATATTATTTATTCTACAATGTCTACCAAGTTTTTTTAATTACATAATTTACATAAATTTTTTAATAATTTTTAATACATCTAATTTCTTAAACAAATCAATCAGTTTTGTTTGTTTTAACCAAATTTGAAAAATTTCAGAAATCACAAAATTTTAGTATAAATTTACAAAAAATTTTAATTTTTTTCCCCCTGGATTTTGGATAATGGGTCCTATATTGTATCACAAATGCTAGGTGGGTCTGCTTGTATTAAATATTTCTATGCTTCTTTTTTTTTTGTATCGTTATTTCGATAATATAATTAAAAAGACAACTTTTCTTATTCACTTTTAGGAAATCAAGGAAGCAAGGGAAGATTTGAAGTCAAGAGGTTTTAAATTTGACACATAACAATATTCATCAGCAACAACTATGTAATTTGATTGTAGAAGCTGTATAAATATTAAACTTTCTATTTTTTTAAATAAAGAAAGATATATTATAAAGTGTCTCTTGTATTATATTCTGATATACATTTAAACATTTTACAGACATGCTACAAGATTTTCGAGTAAAAAACTTTATTTCTGTTCAAAATATTTTCTACGTAGTTTATAGTATCTATTATTTTCAGTATAGTATATATAAGGGGCTTATAACCCAACAGTGTTTTGGTTTGATGACACAATTACTTCTTTCTTTGTAAATATACTCTCCCAGCCATGATGGTCCTGGATCCATAACTCCAATTTTTCATGTATGAATTTGGAGAAATGATTAAATATTACATTTACCAATGACTTTAGTAATTTCCTAGAGATAACCACACGTGTTGGTTCTTCGACGAAAGCAAAAAATGTCATAATTCGGAAACAAGTAATCCCCTCAGAAAATAGTTCATTGGAAACATCTGACAAAATATAATCTGCAGTGTCTTCATTTATTGGATGTATTTCCAAACACTGATTTCTTAAATCATGTTCATCTTTAAATTGGTTGAGCATTTGTTTTACACTTTCAAAAGTATCTTTTTCCTTCTGGTTTTTGGCACAAATAGTATCGAATTTATATTATTTTCCATGATGTAAGAGAAAATATTTTTCAGAGGAAAATCGCTTCCAACTGTTTCATTCTTAGTTTTTTCAAAGTCCTCCCACTCACCACACATGAACGATGTTTTAAAGGAAAAATTGGAATACATTTGATTAGGGATGCACCGGATATTGATTTTGCCGGATATCGGATACCGGATATCCAAAGCTCCTTTTCCTGCCGGATTCAGATATCTGGCCGGATATCCGACACTAGATATGTTTTTAGTTATATGGTGAATTATTTCTTTATATAATGCCATCTCAGAACAATAAATTACAAACATGTTTCATACATCATTAAAACATTTTAAATGTATTGAAATATAATTTACAAAAACTATATCTCTTTGAACATCAGGGCTTGAAATTCAAGTTTTCCCCTGAAGGGGAGCTTCCCAGCCAACATTTAAAAATACAGGGGAGTTGAATTGTTAGAAAGGAGAAAAAAAAAACTTTAAACCCCGTTATTTTTTATGTGCCACTTAAAGAATTACATTTATACAGACATGACAAAATACCTTTGAAATAATTTAAATTAACAACTCAAGATAATTTATTATCAAAAATGTTTATTTTTATTAAAACAAAGGAACAGAATCAAGTTTTATATATACCATGTCTATTTTTCAACTTTCAACTAACGTTATGGGCAATTAACAATTGGGTTGCTAAATGAATTTCTTAATTTAGAATTTATTCCATTTTGTTTGCATGTTTTAGCCTCTTTCACAAGTTACACTTTTGACAAACAGCACAGACCAACTTTTATAACTTTAGAAATTATCGGAAACGCATGGTTATGCTCTGTTAAAAAATTTTAGAAAACTTTGCAAAATTTTAATGTGCATTATTTTTTAACTTACTTGCATGAATAATGCATATCGGTGATTCTATTGTCAATATCCTACAGTGATTGTATGTCACTTCTGAACAAACTTGCTTTATTATATCCTTAATGGAATTATAGTCAAAACTGTAATCCCTGGTATTTTTGTTAAAATTGAACTATGGAATTTTAAATGCATTCAACCTGTCCAAAAACATTTCAGTGTATATATTGTCATCATTTCTGTCCACAATTCCAATGACATCAGTTTCTGCCGACTGCAACTGTTTCAAAGGCTAGCAACTCAACTTTAGGCCATAACTTATGTAAAAATGTTACTAATGTTTTAATTTTCATTCACTCCCATCAAGAATCTAACCAGTAGTCAACTTTCTTCATATCCACAAGTTTTAAATTTTCAACAACTTCTGCTTCATCAGTCAGTCCTTCAATCAAAAACTGTATCAACCTTTTCCTTTAATGTCTCTTAATTTTCTCAAGGAGCCGTTCTCTGCTCCAGAAGCTAATGTGTAGCTTGGCAATATTTCATTATTCAAATCTGTTTCATTGCAATTATAGATTGGGGGGAGGAGGGGAGAAGGCTGAGTAGTGGCATCTGGTAGGGTAAATAAGAAAGCTTCCCATTTATCTGAATATTCTTATGGAACCCCAGTCAACAAAAATGTTTTGGTCCCATGCTTTTCAGATAACCGGAGTTTTACTGTACTTGAATGATTAATGAATAAATGTTATGCTTATATTGAATTTTTTTCAATCTATTGAGTACGAATTAATAATATTAAATAAACTCCTTGTGAATCCTTCCTATTTATTTATTTACTTTTGTTAAGAAATACTTTATTTTTGTAAGATTTTAAGAAACATTTATTTCCTCAAAGTAATTTCTTTTGTTAAGGGGACATTCCAGTGAAACTTGTTTTCCCTTCTCAAATCGTGAAATTCTATATTAACCCATGGGAAATTTTAGCAAGAACAAAAAACCATACATTAGTCATAAATTATAAAACACTTTCTAACACTATCATAATATTGTTACCAAATTAAATTTTTTTTTCATTCACATCACACAGTTAAACATTTAAGGGGACCCTTCACTAACTTGAAAATGGCCATTCGGTAATGTTAAACCAATGGGCAGGGTTTTTTCTATTTGTTTAAATTTGAAAAGTTTTAAAAGATTCTTTTTGCATAAGATAGCTAAGCTCGATCTTTCATACAGCTGTTTTTTACTTTTTCGATTTCGGTTGCAGATTTTTTTGCATGGAATTGCAATGCATTGGAATTTTAAATCCATATCCAAAGTTTGAAAAGGAAATAGTCAATTGATTTCTTCTATTACACGATAAAAGGTTGATTTTAAAAGTCATGTCCTAATTTCTGTGAATTGCAAAAATCAACTAGTTTGTTATTTCTAAACATGTTTTTTTAAGTTCAACAATTTTTCTTTCTTCATCTGTGCCACAAGTGTAATCTCATTTTGTTTAGTGCTGACTATTGGCCAATTTGGAAGGGCTCAGTCTCCGGTGGCCATTACTGCCCTTTTAGTTATTTCCTATTTTGGGCACAGGAAAAAAACATCGCAAAATACATAAATCGGTCATAAAAAAATATCGCGATTTCGTCAATTATGGTGAAAATAAATAACAAAATTTGTCGACCGGTCGCAAGAAGAAAACTGAAGTTCATGGGAAATCAGCAGCGGGAAAATATCACAAAATTCGTCAATTGATCATGGAAAAATATCGTGAAATTTGCCAGTCCGCCACGAGTAAATATCGTGAAATTCCTCAGCCGGTCGCAGAGAAAAAACGCGAAATTTTTCAATCGGATGCAAAAAAACAATCGTTATTTTCATCAGTATGTCGCAAGAACAAACAGGGAAATTTGCCAATCGGTCACAGAATAAAATTGCTATATTTGTAAATTGATCTCGAGAAAAAAAATTATGAAATTCACCGATCGGTCTCTAGAAAAAATCGTGGAATTCGTCAGTCGGTCGTGGAGAAAAAGCACAAAATTGTTCAGTCAGATGCAGAAAAACAACTATGAATTTTGTCAATCTGTCGTAAGAAGAACCTGTGAAATCTGCTAATTGATAGTAGAAAATATCACAAAATTTGTCGGTCAGTCCTGAGACTTGATCGTTGTTTTACAAAGAAACATTTTCGGAAAATGATTTTTTGGAAACAGGAGCCGCCCGCCCACAAGAAGGCATGATAAATAGGACACAATAATAATCTTTAGGGCACGAATACTGCCATCCCATCTCGAAATTCAAGCCCTGTATCTGCCATTCAAGCCCTGTAATGTATATTAATAATATTGCATAAAAAATGTAACTTAAACATTAAAATATTATGTTTATTTGTACAATGAAATACTGATAATTGCTACTGGATTTGGATATGGGATTGACTATATTGATAATTGCTAATAATTCATTAATTTGTACAATGAAATGCTGATAATTTGTATAGTAAATTTTAACCAATTAATATGTATATAATTGTAGAGTATTTTCACAAAGAAATACTACATACTTTCATTTTATAATTTAAACATAAAATATCTACTAATATACCCATGATTAAAGAGTTATTTTCTCCAAACATAGGTTTAATTGATGCCCTTTTTCTGTTTTAATTATTTAATATTGTTTTTGCTCTAAGTCACGTTTAGTTTTATTTTGAGTTAAATTATTTTGATATTTATAAGTAAAAAGAAAATTACTTTTAATTTTAAATATTTATAAGGAAGTTACAAAAATAACTAGTTGGATTTGCCAATCCCAAAACTTTCTTCTATCTCATACATCTTAATATTTCAAAAAGTAGTTCCAAATGTTATCATACTTTAATATTATTAGTTCAATATTATACCAACTTTGATTTTGATCTAAAATTTCTGCTCCAGTCAATTAATCAGAATAAGTTAATCTCGATCATGATATTTATTAACACGTTCACGCCGGCGCGGTGGGTCACACTTGACTGACTCAGAGCTGGCAAGTCTCCGGCCTTTTGGATACCAGTATTTTAATACAGAAAATGTTGTTTTATTTAATTAGAACAATTGTGCGATTTAAAGGAACAACATTTTCTCTAAAGTAACAGTGGTGTGCAAAAAGCCGGAGACTTGACAACTCTGAGACAGTCGAGTGTGACCCTCTGTGCCGGCATGAACGTGTTAAAATCAATAATTTTTTCGTTATTCTGTTGTACATCAGCTGTTTGTGAATAGCCAGCTTAGCAGGATGCGAAGTTCCCTTCGCTTCATGAGCCGCCAATATACACCACAAAAAAACTGCGAAAAATTGAGAAAATTTTACAAAAATCTGTTACAGTGCCACTTTCTGGTGGAATATTTCCAAATGCAAGGAGAAACTGCTGGCCATAGCCAAAAATATACATACAAAATTGGTTCAATTCTATGCTTAGCTTCATACACTTTTCAATGGTAAAATAATGAAAATAACACACAAATCCGTATTATAGCGCCCCCTTCCAGCAGAATATTTTCAAATTGAAGGAGGACCCGCTGGCCATAGCCAAAAACATACCCCCAAAAATTGGTTCAATTCTATGCATAACTTCATACATTTTTCAATGGTACAAGAATGAAAGTGCCACAAAAACCGCTATTATGGCGCCCCATTTTGGCAGAATATTTCCAATTTAAAGGAGAACCTGCTGGACATAGCCAAAAACAAATACAAAAAATTTTATTCAATTATATGGATAACTTCATACACTTTTCGGTGGTACAATAATGAAAATGGCACAAAAATCGCGATTACGTAGCCCCCCCCCCCCCCCTCCTTCCAGTGGAATGTTTACATATTGAAGGAGGCTGACCTCTAAAACATCTAAATCCGTCGAAAACCGGAAATCGAAAAAATTTCTATTAAAATACTTTCTTCTAAAAAATGGCCTGTTTAATTGTTAAACTTAAAAAAAGAAAGAAAATTAATAAAGTCATATTTTAATAAACAACTTCAAATTTTATTTTGCATTCTGAAAGTAAAGGTACAGTTTTCTGAAAGAAATAAACATAAATTCTTAAATTTATTATAAAGAGTTCAAATATCAATGTTAGGAAAGCTGGCAATTCTTTAAACTTTTGAGAATTACCTTTTACTCATGTATAGTGAACTTACTTTCATATTTTGCATTATAAACAAAATTGTTCGGGGTCAAACTATTTCTGTTATCCTTATATATTCACTTCGCTGCGCTTTGCCGGATATCCGGCAGAGAAGTCGGATATCCGGTGATTGTGATCCGGATATCCGACGGTATTTCGGATATTGAAAAATCAGCCGGATATGCTGGATATCGGATATTTGCCGGATATCCGTTGCATCCCTACATTTGATCATACACTTCGTAAATTATTTATGAAATTTATAGGGCTTCTGTAGAGTCTTGCACTTACGAAACATTGATAAGGTTCAACCGTAGGGTCAGTTGGTTGGTCTAAAACAGCAACAGGTGGGATTGGATTGTCTTTTTGCAAGTCTGACAGAGTTTTGGTTAATATAAATACGGGCTCATTGATGGTAATTCTGAGTTTCTTTTCGGGAGCAATTCATTGATCAGGAGTTGGTTCGCCTGCAACAGTTGCTGGTAGAACAGTACTAACTTTAAACAACTTTTCGGTTTTTGTCTGACTGGACCGTATGACTGTAGGATCACTAAATTATGATGGATCAATGATGCTGTTGCCTTTTGAATTGATTATTAAATATAATTAAAAAAAAATTTTTTTCAAACATTTAAATTTTATTAAATGTTTATAAAATAGAGTCTAAAAATTACTTTGAAATAATTTTATTTATAAAAATAAAAAACATATACAGATTTTTATAAAATGCTGTGGAGTTGCACCTTTTCATTTTGTAAAAGCTGTATTTACATTTTTCTTCAATACAAGTGCAGTTACAGTTTGTCCAGTTTTACCTCCAAAACCTATGCTGGGTATTTTAATTTCATCATGAATAACAAAACCTATGAAAGAAAAACATATAAACTTTTTTCAAGTACTTTTTTTGAATATTAATAATTTTGTTTTAAATATATTTACTAAAATCAAACAACACCCTTACTATTATTTCACTAAATAAAAATATATGTATATAAAAATAAAACACATAATTAACATATTTTTCTATGTACACCATATCCTTGAGGAACACATGCATAGTGACTTTTGGTAACTCATAACATGAAAAAAAAAAATTCAACTACCATATTTTCTGGCATATAAATACCTGAAATTTCTGGCACTTTTTAACCCTTAAAATGCACCTTATACAATATAGAGATTTTTTTAGGATGTATATTGTATTTTTGTTAATACTTTATTTAAAATGCAAATACATAAATGTGGGAATAGGAACGAACAGCAAGGTTCATAGAAGTATCAACTCAATAAGATGTTATAGTCACGGGCTGTGAGAAAGTCATGAATGAACACTAGTTGATGATACATGAGATTGGAATCTGTGAGAATAGAATTGGATCATTAATAAAAGCGCATCGATAGAGATTGGTTGGAAAAAGAAAGAGCACAAAGCTTAAAAGCTGGCGAAGTTGAGCTACAGAAAAGAGAAATAAAAGTACCCTGTTCATTTGGTGTTTATTGAATAGGCAAAAAGCTACTAGTATTGTTTCGCAATCATCTATTTACACATTAAACTCCTATTTGTACATTTTATGTTCCATGAAATGTGTTTGTCTTTGTATTTGAGTGTGATCTATGTTGTAGTAAATTATTAACCTTAGTCCTACACATTGACTAATGTAATTTACATATGAAGAATCATATTTAATTTTAGAAAATTAATACTTTTGTAGATTAATTCCACTAATTAGATATTAATGTGTTAGTAAAGTTGAAGCATAAACTAATTTTTATAAAGACTTATTTTTAAATTAAGTATTGCTATTCTTTTACTTCCATGTTTAAAAAATAAAAAAATACGTTGAGTTTTGGAGTATGTCTTAAATGCCATAAAATACAGTAGGTTTTATTTTATTAAAAATTATATTCAATATTTAAAATTTCATTTATTTATAGCATAGGATGCATCACAATTCCCTCTATGGTTTAGAAAGGTTATTCTCAGGAAAAAAAAAAAAAACTATTATGAACACAGCAAAAAATTTGATATCAACCTATAAAAAATCATTTCATGTTATGCTACACTTTACAATTGCTCAGTTCACCCTTGATGATGCAACATATTTCAATTCTAAAATCAAATTCTTACCATATTCGTTCCAACATCTCACGTTCAATGCTAGTGAATGCACATGTGATTATTCCTGTAACTCGACTGTTACCTATCATAGCAGGCACAAACGCATGATTGTTGATGTTGATGTAACAACTCTATAAGAAATAATCACATGAGGTTAAGTCAGCTGAGTGCGGAGGCCTTGGAAAATAAGGATTGTCATCTT
The DNA here is from genome assembly GCA_963932465.1 of Maratus speciosus. Classification (NCBI taxonomy): domain Eukaryota; kingdom Metazoa; phylum Arthropoda; class Arachnida; order Araneae; family Salticidae; genus Maratus; species Maratus speciosus. The sequence goes on along the minus strand of OZ010788.1, from coordinate 594,191,523 downwards.
GCAAAACATGACCAATGCAAAAATTTAAAACTTGATCTCTTATAAGATGCTTGCTATTTAATTCAAGTTCCAGATAATTATATTTAAAATTGCATGACAGTACAATCATATATATACAGTGTGTCCATAAAGTCATGGTGCACTTTTGACCAGTCACAGAAAATCAATGAAACAAGATGGAAATATGAAATCTTACAAAATAAAAGAAAAACTTTCCAAGTTTCATACCTGTTCAGTGCAGTTCAATATGACTTCCATTTCAAACACAGAATCACAGACGTTATTCACTCTGTTACACCAGACGTCCTTAATTGTGTGTGGGAAGAACTTGAATATTGTTTATATGTTTGCTGGGCAACAAATGGAGGCCACATTGAACTGTACTGAACAGGTATAGGTGAAAATTGGCGGTCGCCACTCGCCACGTGTCGATTAAAGTTGTAAAAGTGGCGATTAAAAATCGGCCGTCGATCGCCACCCTAGTTGCCACTCGCCAAGTGGCGATAAAAAATCTGTTATCGATCGCCAAGTGAAATATAGATTTTTTCATAGAAATATGCATCTCTACTTTGGTTACATCTAATTAGTAAATTGATTAATTCTTTTACTTACCAGATTACAAGGATTTACCTGTATTTTCAATATTTCAGCTTTTCGCCATCGCTCTTCAGTTGGATTATTTTTTCAAGAAATACAGTTTTATTCTGCAAAATATATTTATCAGCTTTGATCCCACATGCATTTCAAATAATTTATTCCTTTTTTTTTTTTTCACTATGCAAGTAGATTTTAAGGACATTGCAGTATTTTCAATATTTCGACTCCTGCCACATGCTCACCAGTTAGGTTATTTTTCTTCAAGAGATACTGTTTAATCCTGCGGAATACACTCATCAGCTTAGATTTCAACTGTATGTAACGTCTGTAGTATGTTAATAACACATTTACTTATTAAATAAAATCCAAATATGCTTTATTTATTATTATTATTATTATTATTTTTTTTTTTTTTTTTTTTTTTTTTTGTATACACCTAACTGTTGGAATTTTGATTTAGTTATTTTTTATATAAATGAAGCAATAATAATTTAGATTGATAATAGTGTTTATGAACATATACAAATAATCTAAAAATATATTCTAAAAAAATTAATGTAACAGATCCTGCGGTTTTGAAGTAATTTTCTTGAATTTTGACTGCTTCCCTATTCTTATCATGAATAGTTGGCTGGTATAAAACTCTGACTTATAGAAAAATATGTATATATACAACGATTATAGTTTATGTGGATGTCAAGAAAGTTTGAAACATTATAGTGGCCACTAACTTTAAAAAGTGGCCCCTAACAAAACTGAGTCCACTGGCTACTAACAAAATTTCCCAGTTTTCACCTATATGAACAGGTATGAAACTTGGAGAGTTTTTCTTTTATTTAGTGAAGATTTCACATTTCCATCTTGTTTCGTTTATTTCTTGTGCCTGGTCAAAAGTGCACTATGACTTTATGGATAAACTGTATATCAGAGTAACCTATCAATAATGACATTTTTTGTGTGAAATGTATATTTAATGTTTTTTTTTTTTTTTTTTTTTTTTTTTTTTAAGTAACATTTAATCATCTTAGTCATTGCAGATTTCTATTATTATTTCACATCTATATATTAAGTTTTCTACCACAGTTTAAGCAACCCTAAAGAAACACACTTAAAATTAACACATTTGAAAGTGACTTTAATGGCGGTTACAATGTCATTTCTTTCAAGTTAGTTTTAAAAATGAAAGATTTATATAAAAAAATCCAAATGAAGCAAGCAGGCTCTTTAAAAAAAGAAACAACTGTATTTTTTTTCCTTTAAAAAAATAAAAGCAATTAATACCTTATTGTTTTTCTTGAAATGCAAGTAAACTTATCAGTTATATAATTAAAAAATGTATATATTATCTTACCAACAAATTGATGTAACAATTCTTCTTTTGTCCAGTTGCAGGAAAAAAGAACAAAAAAGCCATGTGAACTCAACAGTTCTATGATTCTGTCCACGTACTTGCATCTTTTATTTTTTGAATCATTAGGGCAAAGGGAAATAGCATCATATGTCCCTAAAATAAAAATATTTAAAGAATTTAACTAAAGTAAAGTAAAGCTTCACTTATCATAACTACAGTCATCCAGATTGGCAAATGCCCAGAACTCAATATTGGAAAATAAAATAATAAAAATAACTTTTATTTAAAAAACTCTTTTATAAGTATTTAAATATTTATCTTAAAAATCACACCTAATTTCATGACAGCAATTCATGTTGTTCCAAAAAAATTGCATTACTCTATGTTAATTTGGCATGGACCCTGATTATGGAAAATTCAGCACTTTGATTTATCCTTTGTAGAAAGTGCAAACTAGTGAATTTAGTAAAAAATATATAATATTTTATTTGTTTCTTTTTAACACTTTCCAACAAAGTTGAAAAGTGTTTATGAATTCAGTTTGTCTGTCTGTCCGTCCGTACTCTAACTCTCAATTGCCATGAAATAGATGGATGTTATTGGGTATCACTATGGCATGGTTGGTATTGAAGATTAAGTGTATACTAGCATTTATGGTTCATTTACAGAGACACTTAAAACAATTCTGTTACGTGACGGTCTATGGGGAAAAATCGTTTTTGGTGTATTTTAATACTATTACAGTATTTTAAACATACTGAAATTTATATATATCACTGAGGTAAACCACACGACACTTTCTGTAGAATATGATGTGCATAGTTACAGAGAGATACAGAAGAAATTGAACTTTTTAAAGCCAATGAACTATAAATGCCTGAAGTGCGTTTTCGGTTGTGGTACGCATTTTTAAATTGAACTATTTTTTAAAATATTACTTGGTGTAGATAAATTTTATAGATCATATGCAGGGCTGCACAAAATTTCTCAAGTAAAGTAGTAAAAGTTAATTTTTTTTAAGACTGAGTATAAAAACAGGTAGAATCAATCTTGTAAAAGTTTTGATCATCTCATAATTGTGGAAAAATGGCACAGACTATGATTTGGGTATAAATACAAATTTATTTGATGTGGAAAAAACTCCTATCCAGTTTACAAAACATTAATTAGCCAAAGAATTTTTGTAACATTTATAAGCAGTATTTATTGCTTCTTCGTCCATTGTGAATGGATTAATACCTTGCAAATTTATTGGTACATAAAATATATACTGAATGTTTATGTTTTTGATTCTATCTCACTTAGGTCAATGGAAATTTTGGTTCCTTGTTCAAGAAATTTTACACAAACTTTACTATATTGTACTCTTACTTTCCCCACATAAAACTGGTCTTTTTCATAATACACATCATAATTATGTTCCCCTATTGCATTACGTATATTTTTAAGCACCATTTTGTCATTTTGCAATGAACTAGTATTTCTATCTGCTTAATTATTCAGTCACACAGTGTGTGTTATGTTCAGAGCATTTACAGTTTTCCTCCTTTATAGTTACAATTAAGGATGCTACTTTACAGTTATGGTTAAAAAATAGTTGTAAGACAACAGTTTTTTGAGTGCACGATTATAGTAGGTAAAATACTAAGTATGAATGTTGTAAAATTACATTATTAAGCACTGACCAGGAATTATCCAATAAATATGGGCTAAGTTTGGCTTGCTTGTATAAAAGTTTTTAATACAGTAAAAGAAACTTTTATAATCACTTTTAAACTTTTAAAATTGTGGTATGCCATAGTTGAAATAAAATAAAATAATTAAAGCTTTAAGAATGACACAGATCTTTGTAAAATGTAAAAAAATCAAGGTCAATGTTGTTTTGCAGAAATTTGACTAACAGTTTTTTTTTTTTTTTCAAATATGAATTTCAACGAAATGAATAATTAAGGCATACATTGCAAAGAAGAGTTCAAACTATCTTGCAGATTTTTTACAGTTTGATAAATTGTTATTTTGATAACAAAAGTGAAAATGACAATGAATTACCCCAGAAACTCAGTGACAAGGAATTACTCTCACAGGGTTGCTGGCTTTTAGCCAGGCCAAAAAAAAAAGCTGGCCGGCTTTTTTTGGTTTTAACCACTTAAAAAAAGCCGTTTTTTATTTTAAAAGTTAGTTTACAGATAATTCATTTTAAATTTAGATCAATTAATTTTTAATATACTTATAAATATTTTAATTTCTATTAAATTTTGTCAAATAAATTTTTATAACTTCTAGAAGGCAACTGTGAAGGCAATTATGTTTGAAAAAAAATTATAAATATTGAAAAGAATATAAGTTAGACTCCAAACTGGTGTTTTGAAATTACATATTACATAGCTCCACATATACTACACATTTTAAAGATTATATTTAATTAAACAAGGACAAAATGTAGCATATCAAAATGGAAACATTCTTATGTGTCCATATGGAGAGATTAAGTTATAAATGTTAAAAGGGAAATTAGAAATGTTTACTACAAATAAAATAAGACTTGAATCAGGGATATGTCTAGGAAAATTTTAGGTCCTTTAAAGGACCCTTCACAAAATAATTTATCTTAAAACAGGACCCTTCACAAAATTATTTATTCCCAAACAGGACCCTTCACAAAACATTTTATCCCAAAACAGGACCCTTCACAAAATTATTTGTCTCTTAAATAGACCTTTCACAGAATTTTTTCACTTTCAAATTGAACTTTTCACAAATTTAGTCATTTAAAAATAAAATATGGCCTGTAAGTAAGCAGTTGAACTCACCAAAGAGCATATTATTTAGCTTTTTATACATGGAGGATAGGACATGAAGGCATCGATAATTTAAAATTCACAAAATTATGACTAGAATTTTCACAAAAATAAGAAAAACTTCACATTTTCACAAAAACAGGACCCTGTGAGAAAAGTCTGGAAAGACCCCTGCTTGAATATTAATAGCTCTTAAAATTAAGTAATAAAACATGTAACTAAGTAACCATTGTCCTCTTTAATTTTATAAAGCAGTAAAAATGGGAAATAAAAGGGAGGGGGTTAAAAGTTCAGTGTAAACCAGATAAAGCAGTTGGTATGGTCCTTTTAAAATTTAGCTGACATATTTGCAATTCAGACTACAAATCACTAGCAAAACCATCTAAGTTTTATTCCAGTATTAATGTCTTCATTATTGAAAAATTGGGTTACTTATTAAACTCTAAATCAATTAAATGTCATTAAAACTAATTAAAAACACTTTAAAATGTGTAGTTTATAATTATAATGCTTCATTGTATAAAAGCCAATTATGGCCAAAAAAAGCCGGTTAAAACCAATAAAAGCCACCGACGTAGCTTTTTTAACTTTGAACCGGCTTTTTTGCAACCCTCACTGTGGGTGACTCTAATAATTTAACTTTTCTTTCTTTTTAATATTCACATGAAAATATTTTTTTCAATTAAAAAGTATTTGGAAATATTATTATTTATGTGTGTTTTTTTTTTTCTTTAAATCTGGCAGCAGTAGATGTAGATGAAAATGGCTATTTCAAACTAAGAATTAACATAGTTTCTGATCCTATAAAAACTTATGTAACTGAACTATCTTGGCCTATTTCAAAATTAAATAATGCTTAAAATAATTCTTCAATTTAAAAACTGTCAGCTTCAACACGTTCATCATATATTTCTCTAAAAAACTACTAGGTTTCATGTTTTTATACAGTAGTTTTTGCAGGATAAGCCGATAAAGTGAAAAGGTCACAATAAATTCATTTACGGCAACAGCAGCTTTAGTTACTTTTTTTTTAGAATACAGTGATATTTATAAAACATGATCAATACCTTTTTTTGGTCAGTTGTAATGCATTAAGCCTTATATCTAGCAAAAACAGCATAAATCTAAAAAAAATTTAAACCTTTTTTAAAATTTAATTCTTATAAAATAAATAACCAATAAACTGATTTACAAATTTAAAGATTTAAGAAATATAATGAGCACATAAAGTTTTTAAAAAATCTATCACTTATGCGTAGCATGGTACTTATTAACTCCAGAAAATTCTTGAATCTGTGATTTTATAATTTTAGAGATGACCAATTCAAATGTCTCTCCCACCCCCCCCCCCCTTTTTTTCCACCCTTCTAGATCTTAAAATTAATCTTTCAGTACATTATATTAATTACAGTGACTGACAATAAAAAAAATAAATAAAAGAAACAAAATAAATAAAATTTTTGCTTCCATAAATATGACATTCAAATTGCTCCAACATGTACTTTTTTTTGAGAAACAGTTTTCTAAAAATTACAAATAACCCTTTAAGGCCACAAGATTTTTTGTAGAAATGAAGTTTTGGTGGTTGGTTTCCCCCAATTAATAGGATCATATCTAATTGAAAAAAATATCCTATATCAGGCTATGCCAAGGGAGCCACAATTCTGTGGGTGCAGGCTCGACTTTAAGTCGAAGAAAAAAAGGAAAAAATTTTTTCTTTTTCTTTAGGATCACCTACACAATTGTGTAGGTCAGGCCTTAAAGGGATATTATACTGTTATATTATTTTTCAATGCTAGATAAAACTAAAAACATGAAAAAGGTATTTTCACTGTCTCAGATAACAAATCAATAAAATATATAATGGCACTATAAATACAGTAGACTCCCTCAAATTCGCATACCTTGGGGACCAGAGGTTGTGCAGATTTTAGAATTTTGCGGATTTCTGGTCATTGTTTTGTTTACATTTTTAAAAAGTAATTTGAATGTAATAATGCAACTGAAATTATAATGAATGCTTGCAATATAGTAAAATATTAAAATAATTAAGTAAAATAATAAACTAAAATGATAAAAAGTAAGATAATTTTAGATGATTTAATTATTAAATGTAAAGGTCAAATAAATAATTAAAAATGTATAATTAAATATGCATAATAAAAATGATAAATTTTCCTTGAATTATTGAATGAAATTTTTTTCATAAAGGTGTTCTATCAATTCACATCAAAATCATAAAGTAAGGAAGTTTTATTTCATATTTAGCCAGTCTTAATAACCAAAAAAACTTGATTAATACATAAATTTATTTCGTAAAAGGATTGTGATATCAACTATATCTTGATTTTTTTCAAAAATAAATTTATACTTCCTTCATAAAAGCCATGAGTTCAGTCATATTATCGAGAATTACATAGCGATACATAGCATACATAGTAAATGATATAAAATTTTAAAAATCTGCAATTTTTCCCCTATATCTGAACTGAAAGTGTCATCATTTACATCTGCAATGATGTGCAGATTTAAGGGTTGTAGATTTGAAAGAGTCTACTATATAAATCAAGAATACAGTCGGACCTCAATATCCCGACACCCGGTTTTTATGTCACTCCGCTTATCATGTCAGTTTTTCAAATTCCCGATTTTCTGTATATGATTTTAATGTAAATAAACTCCGGATTTTACGTCGTTGAATAATTTTCAACTCCGGATATCCCGACGGTTTAGGAAAATTGACCATTTTGCATAATCCATCTTATAAGCACTGAAATTAAGCGGTGAGAAATGTCTTAGCCAAACTTTTCACAAAAGTGTCTAAAATACCCATTGAGATAAATAAGAAATTTTAATTCAATTCTTTATCTGAATAAATGGCGCTTTCTTGTGGTTACACGGCACTTTTCATCCGACTAACACCAAAGCATTGCTTTTCATTGAAACAATCAGAAATTATCTAACATCCGTTTCTGAAGCAACAAATGTTGCTTACAATTCATTGTATAATATTGAAAAAAGAATTGTAGGAAGCACATCTAGGGATAAGCAAACCTTAATGCATAAATATTTCATGTAACAATAAACAAATAAATCATCATAAATATGATTTTTATTCTTTTCAATTTTGTTTTATTGTTTAATAATAATATTTAATTGCTTAAAACTACAAGAACAGTTATGAATTTAAAATTGTCTTAAATTAATTAAAAATACAGCGTTTTATAAACATATTTTCCCCCAACTCCGGTTACTGCGACACACCGCTTATGACGACACTTTTTTCTGGGCATTAGAGCGTCGGGATAACGAGGTTTGACTGTATATATATTTTATTGATATTTGTTTCATGCATTGTTTTTTAAGCCTCTTTCATGTCCAGCAGTAGCAGCTTACATATTTTAATTCCTTTTGCCACTGTATCTTTGCTAATATTGATGTACATTTATTTATATATTATTTCATTAATTTTATTAGTTATGCAATTTCCACTGTTGATATAGTAAGACATAAAATACCTAAAATTTAAAAGCAAGCCTTCCTGCCGAGGGGTGTAGTGAAGGGTATGCGCTGTATACCTTCTGCATTTTTTTTTAAGAAGCTCTGTTACACCTTCTGTTTCTCAAATAAACCTATAGCGTATAATAATCTAGGAATGACGTTCATGACTTTAGTGTATAATCCTTTGTTTTTTTTATGACTACAACACTGTTCCTACCTAAAAAATGGTATGTGATACAGGGATTTCATTGTCATATTTTAATATAGTGAGGTGAAATCTATCATTATCAACCACTATTTTTACAGGGGAGATTTTGGTACCAAGCAGTGCTATTATTATTAAATTCAAACTTACCTTTATCAATAATAACATGATATTCCTGTTTTGATAAAGCATTAGTTTCTTCTAGAAAATCTATAATCTATAAAAGCAGGGGATTAAATATTAATACATTATAATTCAAATACTTTATATAAGTTCCGTAAAGTTTTTCAATGTTATATAAAAAAATTTTATATATTTAATAAATAAGACTTTTTTTATTTTCATTTTTTAACTAAATAAATCAAACATGCTGTTTGAAATATTTTTACATCATTATTCAGAGATCGTAGAAGAAATACAGTGAAAAATATTTTTTAAAAAGCTTTGTTTTTAACAATAAAACATTTTGTATTACCTAACAAGGGAACTACTTTTGGTGTTGCACGCACTTAGCAATGAGACCTGGTGCATTTTAAAGCCCTATATTACGAAGTTTGAGAATTGATAAAATTTTTCTGTTAAAATAATACTTCTTGATTTTACAGTAGCATAACTTTCTGAAGATGCAATTTTCGAGACCACTTATCGGACTATTAACATTGAAGTTTTTTAAAGAAAAGCATTTAAAAATAAAAATGAGTTAATAATAAGTATAAAATATTGGAAAAAGTTTAAAAATTTTGAACCCACGGATTTGATTTTGAAAAATTGCAACATTATATTCATATTTTTGGCAGGAAAGCAGTTGGCATTTTTTTTTCAAAAGTAGAGCTTTCCAGCAACCCTAGCCAAATGTCATAGCTGTTTGTCTTGTGTGAGGAGTGGTTTGGACTTCAGTAGAAATTGTAATGTCCGACCTAATGAGACACAGTAATTTTTCTAAATTGTATAAAAATATTTACTTTTATCAAAGGACCATTTAATACAGCAACATTTCATTTTAAACATTCGAAACTTTATTCCATTCGATTTCAAAAGAAAATAGTTTGCTTATTTTGTATTTCACTAAAAAATTGTTTTCAATGATCTTGGAAGCTTTTATAGAATTATATTTACTATTTATATATTTATCGTCTGCATTGAAAAGAAGTAGAGAAATCTAATATTTGTTTCTTATGCTATCAATTATAAAAATAATTGCAATCTGATATAATTCTAGTAATATGTACTGTACATTTACTCTTTGGATAAAGTGGGTGGGAAATTTGTTGCGCCATATTTGGCGACTTAACTCACTTTTGGCATGAAATAAACAAATGAAAATGTAATAATAAAAAATTAAAAGTATAAAAAAGCATAAAAATATGATTTTAACAGAGAAATTTATTCGGTTCTCTAACTTTTATGTATAGGATTGCAAAATGCACCAGGTCTCATTGCTGCACAAAAAGTGGTTCCCTTGTAAAAAAACAAAAATGTCAAAACTATAGGAGAAAAATGAATTTGTATTTAAAAAATATTCCATCATAAAATGAATATTTTTAACTACTTTTTTCTGTGTACACTTCTTAAAAGATATCCTTTTTTTTTTTAGTTAGCAAAATATTTGTAAAATATGCATGATTTTATATGTTATGTGTTAAATTTTTAGTGAAGATTCTGAGCTGTGAGTAAGATTTTAACACTTTAAAAATTAAGTACACATTTTAGAAATATTTTTTAACTAAAAAAGTACTTAAAGAAGAGTTCACAGAGAAAAAATAAGTTAAAAATATTAATTTCCTGGTGAGATATTTTAGAAATACGAATTTATTTCCATTTTCATACGTTTAACATTGGCAAGGGGAATTTGGGATCTGACCAAAACTTAAGGCTCCACTGCACTGAAACTCTCCGATCACAAAATCCCATGTTAGCCTATGGGAAAACTTTGAAGCGCAATTACTCATTACCTAATATAATTATTAAAATACAGTTTTCACCATCAGAAAGTGGACATCAGATGCCGATGATGTGCGTTTTTAAAAATTATCACCGTAAATTTTAAGTACATAAAAAATCTCTATAAACTTTGAAATTTCCATTTGATTAAATTTTATCATGTTCTTAAAAATACATAAAATTTACGTAGACAATTTTTTAAAATGCACATCATCGACATCTGACGTCCCTATTCTGATGGTGAAAATGGTATTTTAATAATTATATTAGATAATGAATAATCGCGCTTCAAACTTTCCCCATAGGTTATTTCACAATCAGGGAGTTTCGGTGCAGCAGCACCTTAAGGACAGTTGAAAATCAAATTCGTGAAAAAAGTCATTTTTTTTTTTTTTTTAATATTTTGATCCTTTATTTTCCCCTCTTTTGAATGGTATATTACTTTTATTTCTATGACAATAAGAAGTTTAAAAAATTAAGTAATTCAGTTTGTTTACATCATACATAAACATTAGATATGTAAACTTTAAACTCAATTTTCTCAAAATGCTGCTTTTTTAACTTCAATGTACCCTTTTTTAAAAATGGTTTTTATTACAGATTTTAAAAAAATAATAACTAAAGAATATCCGTCTATAAAGTTGACTTTTCTTTATTAGGAATTATTCATATTATGTATATAAAAAAATTCAAGTGAATATCTTTGTCAGTTTCTGAGAAAAGGTACCTTACTTTAACATGGTAGGTATACAGGCTTCCAACTGCCCTTAAGAGGTTACTTCACTCACGTGAAAACACACATTTGCTAAAGTTAATCCTGGAATAAACGGAAGAAATTTTTTAAGACAGCTCATTTGCATTTCAATATTGTTAAATGGTTTTTTTTTTTTTTTGCATTCGCTAGATGAGATCGATTGGTACAAAGGCCGTTTTTTGCTTTTTCGATTTTGTTTACAAGTTTTTTTTATTAGGATACTTTTACTTTTGGAACCAGTTTTGAAAATGAAAGTATGCTCAAAAAAAAAAAAAAAAAAAAAAAAAAAAACTTGCAAAGAAACTTGCAAAAGTAAAAAACGGCCTTAGCACTGATTGACCTCAGTTACTCAATGCAAAAAATCATTTAAAAATATTGAAATGCAAGCAAGCTATCTTAAAAAATGTTTTTCATAGGATTAAGATTAGCAAATGGGTGTTTTTTCGTGAGTGACATAGTAAGTACTTTAAGAGGGGTAAAAAGACAACATAACCTTGGTTGGTTGGTTGGTTGGTTTTGTGACGGCAGATTATCTACACTAGGGATATAGGCCCGAGGGGGAGTGCCCTTCGTGGGGGTCTTACTAAGGGAACCTAACCCATATTAACGCATGGAAATCCATGGTTCGAAGAAAACCACGAAAACTCCGAACAATTAGGCCGACAGGCATGATTGGGATCGAACCCAGCACTTCCCGTCTACCAGTTTCGAGAGCAGAACCTCTCAGCCACTGGTGGGGCCATAACCAAAGGGAGGAGGTGGGAGAAAAATAAAGAATTGCATGTATACACAAAAAAGAATGTGGAGCAAAAATATTAGAATTAATTCAAAAAATAATTTACTGGATTGATAATTTTTTCACAAATTTCATTAAATATATTATCAGAGTTCACACCGGGTATAAAAGGTTTTGACTTATAGCAAAGGGAAACTTTATAGATTTGTAAGGTCATGTTTCTTAAGGCACTCTTAATTTTTAAATGTACTTTTAATATTTAAAAAGCCAAGACACTTTTTTTTTTTTTTCACAATAACAATGAGTCAGGTTTTACTATCCCAGCAATTTTCTAAAAGAAAAGGCAGTAAAGGAGCTTTTTTGTTTGTTTGTTTTACTAAAGGCAAGAAGGATACTATTTTTTGGATGAGGGGTAAGAAAGGTGCCATTTTTTAATCAAAAGACATGTAGGATGTTGCATGCTCTTGAAACATTCTGGGGACAGAACTCTGATATACGTATTATTGAGGCTAAAACTGTAATTCTCTTTTGCTTTACACAATTGATTTTATTTGCAAAATATTTTTAAAAGACTGAAACAAAAGTAAAATAGAAAGATACTCAGATTTTATGTTTACAAAATAAATTTTTTTTTTTGACTAAGTGGGTTAAAAATGATGTAAAATTTGGATGTAAAATATGACTATAATAAACGTTTAGTATACATTATCTAATTTTTTAAACACCCTATAAATTTCCTGTGTATTGATAAATAAATCTTTGCAAAATGTTTTCTGAGAAGTACTGATTAATAATAATTAATAAATGTTTAGAGGTATTCACCGTTTGATGGGAAATTAATATTTAGCAGTATGCCATTGAGGAATTTCTTCTGTATAAACATCTTTGTTGTGAGGAAATTACACAGAAAACTTAAAAAAATCACATAAATATTAACAACAGTTTTTGAATTTGGTTTAGAGAAACTTCAAAATTTTATTTATTTTTTCCTTGTTGGATTCACAAAATGTAGTTTAGGGGGACATCATGTCTTCCCAGAAATAAAGCCCTGATAATATTTACCAAGTTAATGTGATAACTTTTGCAAGAATAATTTTATTTTCATTAAAGTTATGAACTTTGAATGTTATTTCATGAATGGATTAGAAACAGATAAAGATTTGAACTATACCTGAAAGTGTATGTTTGCCTCGTATGTCTTAGCAACATTTTCAGCAAGTTGAATGGCTTCCTTAGCATAATCAATCCCAGTGAGATCTTTAAATCCCTTTTTAGCCTAAGTATGTAAATAAATGTAAAATCAAACTATGAAACAAAAGAGGGAGAAAAATGATAAAAAAAGTGTATCAGGGTGTCTACAGAAATTGAAAAATAAAGTTCTCTGATTTTTCCATGATTTCCCTGACTATATTAATCAGACTTCCCTGATTTCTATTATTAACAATACACATACGGTATTTTTTCATGTATGCCGATTCCTCATATAACACACTTATCCAGCTTGCTAATATCTCATTTGGGAGAAAAACATAAAAATTGCCTAATATTCATTAAGTATTGGTTGACAGTTTTATAGATCCAAACTCAAAATGTAGTCCAACAACTTCACAGAGTAGCCAATGGATATAGGGTGACCAGAAAATTTCCTCATTTTCTGAAAAATATTCAATTTTAAGACTTATCTAAATCTGACCGGATAGCTACTAGGATTAAACTGGCCACCTGGTCAGGTTTATTCGAATGTATCATTTAAACATGGGTAAACTGACTTCAATATAAGCAGTATCTACAGAAAATGAGGACATCTGATTACCTTAATTTGCATTAAATAATCAAAAACTCATACCATGTGCACATTTTTTTAAATATTAGGAAAGAGTTAATCAGCATGTGAAAAAAATATAGTATATAAAATAGACGAATCAGTCTCGTTGGCAAGGTGAAAATGCAAATATTTTCGCATATAGACAAATTTCCCTGATTTTCCAGTATTTTTACAAAGTTCCCTGACTTTTCCCTGATTTTTCCAAGATTCCCTGATTTCCAGATTCTGTAGACACCCCCCACATTCTGAAGAGAGTCCATGCAAAAACATATTTTTATACTATTTATATATATTTATGTCATATAAAGATCTAAATAATTTTATTATCATTGAATTCAGTTTAAGCAAAATCAGGGTTGTATGGTTTAAACAAAGAATTTTAAAAATACAGTAGACCCCCGTTTATCTGAACTAATTGGGACCGGTGTCTGTTTGGATTACAAAAAATTTGGATTATCCGAAATTCCTATAAAAATAGAAAAGAAAAAGATAAGTACTAAAAAAATTTAAGTTATAAGTACTCAGTAGTACAATAAACATCCTCAAATCTGGCATCCTAAGGTCCGGCATGCTGGACAATCCAGCACGACTTTCAGAGAAAATAGTATTCTTTGTTTAATCACTCCTGATGTTTATAATAATCCAGTGGAACTTTAGAATGAGGAATTATGTAACAACCCATTACAAACGGTTCAAAATCTCGAATCTATAAATAGCTCAGTCACCATGTCGACGAGGAGGGAAGAAAAAAACATTTCTGTTGATAATTTGTGAAATCAAACTGTTGAAAGGAAAAATAAATTTTTATTATCTGAAAAATACTTGTATGTATTTTAAACAAGAATTTTATAGTGATTGGCAAACAAATTGATACTGGAGATTTTTTGAAGATGGTTTCAACGAGTAGGCCTACAGTGCACATTTTCATTTTATATTCATGTACATATGTTGTACTTTTACATTATTGGTTTTTTTAATTCTATTTAAGCTGTTTAAAGAATAAAAACATACTTTACTGCCATTTATTGGTTTAATTCCAACTTCTACACGTTTTTCCCGACATTCATCTTTTAATCCGGAAAATTTTGTAAGTTAATCTTTTCAGTTAATCTGTTCAAGCACAATTTTCGAAAATAAAATCGGTTCAGATTAGCGAGGTTCTACTGTATGTACTTTTTTTGCAAAAAATATTTTAAATATTCTTCACTTAACATTTTTTTTTCACTTAAAATTGAATTTTATAAAACGTATTAGTTTCCTCTAATAATTAATCTTTTGAGTTCAATTTTTGATAGTTATTTCAGCAATGATATGTTTTTAAATCTGCATGAGTCCTAATTCCAGAAATCTGTGCTTTTTCTTTTAATCTTAGAGTATTTATTAACATAAACAGCTCAAGGAAAGATCCATTATTTAAAACTTCCAAGATGTTTTGAACAGCTGAATGCCACATTAATAGCATCAGCCATTCATATATCTTCTATTATTATTGAGAGGTTTATTTTCACTTTTAGTATAAGTATTTTAAACAGATTCTCTGTTTGGATCAACATTGTATGATACACAATGAATTAAAATAGTTAATAGATAAGAGGGTGGTTTGAAAAGTTCCCGGTCTGAGAAAGAAAACACAAGATTTTTGACAAAATTTCATTTAATTTCTTAATGTAGACCCCTTGAAATTCAATACATTTAGAATTTAGACCAACAACTTTCCAACTTTTCAATACCTTCAGTATAATAAGCCTCTGAAAAATAAGCAGTGGTCTCAGCTTTGACCACATTATTTGAAGTGATCTTCCCCAACTGAACCATTTCTTCAGGTTTGGGAAAAGGAAGTAATCGCTGGAAGTGAAATATGGTGCATGTAGAAGCACTTCAAAGCGTGTCATAAATTTCGCAACAACAAACAGAGACGTGTGCAGGCACATCATCATGGTAAGAGAGCCCTTTCTCTTTGGCCAAATGTGGACATTTAGTCTAAATAGCCACTCTTCAATTGGTCCAGTAGCAAAGCATAATTTTGTCCGGTTATGGTCCTGCCTTTTTCCACGTCGTCTATGAGTGCCACACCCTGTGAATCCCAGGAAACCATTGCCATGACTTTTCTAGCAGATGGAAACATTTTCGCTTTCTGTCACACACTTTCACCTTTCACCTGCTCTACTGCTTCATCTCTGGTTTGTAATAGTGAATCTATGTTTTAACTACTGTTATAAAAAGCCAAAGAAAATCAGAAGAATTGCATTTAAAGAAGGCCAAACACTCTTGAGAAATGTTCATTTTTTGGCATTTTTGGTCAACGTTCAAGAAATGCAGCACCCATAGAACGGAAAGCATTTTCATACCAAAACATTGTGTACACAGTTTATTGAGATGTTTGCAATGTCAGCAAGTTTGCATATTTTCAATCGGAGATTATTCAAAGTAGCATTGTGAATTTGTGAGACGATTTTGTCAGTCGTAGCGGTTTTGGGGCATCTGAGCATTCATCATCTTGAATGGATGTCCGACCATGTTTAAATTCAGCAGCTCACTTTTTTACTGTCAAGTACAAAAAAGAATCCTTTAAAGTGGAATGTAACTTTTTTTTTATATGTCCATGGGGTTAAACCTTTTATAACAAAGTATTTTATGACAGCTCAAACTTCAATTTTATCCATTTTTAGAAAATATCAAAACATGTTTACTTTATCATCAAGCAATAACCAATAAAATCATGTGTCTGAAGCTTTGCAGCAAGCCATCTAAAAGATCATACTTTATAAACATCATTGTCATTTGGTCACACTTCTGCCATCGCTTTGTCAGGCCGAGAACTTATTGAACTAACCTCTAATAATTAATATAGGTAAAACAGTTAATATAGATAACGGCTGTTTTTTTCCTAAATTTTCCGCAATATCAAAATAATTTTTTTTTTCAAGTATGTAAAGTTTAAAGACAGATAGATTAGACGAGATGGAACAACCAGGTGCTTTCTCTAGGCCTGTTCACTACATATCATGTCCTGGGACTTTTCTTATGTGGGCATACATTAAAGTCTAAGGGTTTGATAATTTCTGTTGCTAATTACATAATATTATGTTACTAAAGACACACAAACAGATCACAAAAATTATCAAATATGTAACATCAAAGTTTAAATATTAAATCAAATATTTAACACTAAGTTATCAAATAACATGTAATTTGGGTATCGCAGAAAATAAAGTATTGCTTTGAGATATTGAGGATAACTATAGGCACACATAACTATGTGTGTAAATGTGTTGTAAATGCTGATGCACAAACTTTAGATATGAAATATTTCATTAGTTATCTTTTGTTAGGGTAACAGGATTTTAAGGACTATCTGAATATAACACTTGTAACGCATTGGAATATTTAAAGCAAATTCAAAGTAAAAACTATACCAATTTTGAAAAAGAGAGTACGTAATAGATAGCATGATATATCAGACATTTTAGTCTATGTATAAAAGCTAATTAAAGACTTTTCTTTGTGAAATTTGATAGAATCTGAAAAAATAGCTTGAAAATCTAACATCGCTGCACAAATTCTGAATAAACTTTAATGAATAGTGGTGTACATTTACTAGATTGGGCTGAAAGATTGAAACCAGATCCTTTTACTAATCGAAAAAAAATGTTAAAATTTGTATAAAAAATTAAATTTCAAAAAATTGTTGAAATTTGATAAAATTTTCTTTTTTTACTTAAAAAAAATATTTATAGAGTATAACATCTTTAATCCGAGCATTTCGGTACATTTATTCGTTTTATTTTCAATTAAAGATAATAGATGGCGCTATAGTACATATGTGAATAAATTTCCGAAAATTATAAAGAAAAATGAAAAAACTGCCTAATTTACTACTTTTTTTCGGTTTTAAAATTGTAAGAATTTTCTAAATTAATATTTAATTAATATGGGTGTCTTTTTTTAATATTAATTTGTAAAAATTTACAATTAATGGTAATTTTACAAACATTTTTTTCCAAAGATAAGAAGATGTGACCAAAACATCGCAAAATCGGATTTTATTATCATTATTTCTGCTAAGTATTTAATTTGTGACTTACTTCGATATTTGTAGGTTCTATATATTTAATTTTTTATAACATTAGCCTTATATATCACTATTTTAAATATGTTAATGGCATTATAAAGTTATTTTTTTCAATAATTTTTATGATATGTCTGTTATTCTTGTGTTTTGTATTATTTATTGAGTATTTATAAATCATAAATCGTAATTTAAAAAATTCTTACGGTTATTGTTTTTTGCAATTTATACAACAGATGGCGACACTACATAAAATATATAATTAGGTATTTCAAAAATATATACATTTTAGAGCAATTTGAATTGATTTTTTCTCAAAGTTTTTCAATTATTTTAAATTACTTAGTTCTTTGCATTTTTGTATTGCCATATTAATGAAAGATATTAGTATTAATATTTATGGAAGTGCATTCTAGTTTCAAAACTTCTGTAATCTGAAATCGCTGTAATCGTGATGATTCCGGATTAAAGAAGTTATACAGTATTCTTTATTAAAATATCTGCTTTAGTATTATCTTTTTTTTTTCAGTATTGCAAATGCTTTCCTGACGTAAAAAAATCGCAGAGTTAGGGAGTGTTAATTTTTTTTTTTTTTTTTTTTTTTTTTTTTTTTTTTTTTTTTTTTTTTTTTTGACAAATACACTGCAAATGATTCAAAATCTGAAAAAGTCTGAAATTCAGAATTTCAGGGGTTCGGATGACTTTGAACTTTGTATTGTACATGTTTCATCAATAAATAAAAAAATAAAGCAAATGATTGTTGATCTGTAAAATTTAACTTTCCAGGTCTCTAATTTAGAGAATAAACTGGCAGGAGGCAAAAAATAGCTATTAATAAGAAAAAAAAATAACGCTTTTAAAAATGTGCAATAATATAATAAAAGTATGAAAAATTATAAGTAGTTTTTCCTTATTTTTGTGAAGCACACTTTTTTATTTGGGAAGTATTTTACATACCTGATTTCAATCAGCACATACAATTTTAAGCAAAACAGTGACACAAACACTTTTCAATTGGAAAGTATGAAAAAGCTTACCAAAGACACTAAAGTCATGCCATTTCCACAACCAACATCTAATACTGGCAAGGATTTGTCAATTTTATTTTCTAAAATCCAATTTACGATACGTTCTACATTTTTCTTACCAAACCTGATTAAAAAAAAAGAAAAAACAAATATCAGAAATATTAAAGGAATATAACTTGTTTTTGAATTTTTAAAATGTTTACTTTAATTTACAATTTATGTAATTAATTTTTTTTTTTTTTTTTTTTTTTGAGGGAGATGTGGAAGGAGAGGGAAGGGATATTTATTCATTTATTTTTTTACGAAGTCATTGTTTTCTTTCTTTTTAATGCTCATTATGAGAAAAAAAGAAAAAAAACCCACAAAAAGAGTTTTTAAATATGAGCTACCAGTCATTCTGCCATAATCACTGTTAGATAGATAGTGACTTGAATTAGAGATCATAAACTGCAGAAGTAAAATAAATTGAGAGGAAGGAAAATAAAAAATTAAAACAAGTACTCAGACACATTGCTTGCCTTGTTAGTTCCAAACTAAACAGTATAGTACAGCATCACTTATCATTTTTATTTACAGAAAAATGAAGAAACAAATGACATTATGTCATAAAAATGATTAGTTTTAATTCCATTTTACTAGAAAAAATATTTTTTTCATCACTATCAAAGTCAAAGAATGTGTAATAAGGCTTTAAATTTGTGAAAAACACAAACAGTCAGGTCAGCAAATATCCTTATAATCTATTACCTATAATTAATCTGTACCAGGGAAGGTGAAAAGGTAAAACATAACAGGGGAGATAAGGTCTCAAAGATTTTATTAATTCATGGATCCAATAAAGCATCCTTCTTTAAATAATATTTAGCAGAGCTTTCCTCCAGATTAAAAAAAAAAAAAAAAAAAAAAAAGTAGGGAGTTGCTGGCATAAAAAAAGACACTTTTCAATTCTTAAAGTCACTTTTTAGATTCTTAAGGCTGTTCTGAAATCCCCTGCTCAACATAAGCAAAACTTTCTGACACATTTTAAAACATAAAGGCATAAAATTGGCAGGTCTGACTATTAAAGTGATTTGAAATCAAAAGACATTTTCCACTGTTTGATAAATTAATTACGTATCAAGTTATAGGCGATGTTTGTCAATGGCAACAGGTTTTCTCCTTTCTCTCACTATCAAAACCGGAAATTCGGTTTGATATTCAAATGCCAACCTTGATAGTATTTTTTGAAAGATCTTTTGCATTTATAAAAAAATGGAAAATGTCTTTTCAATTACATAGTTTCTGATAACAACACCTGCCAATTTTATGCGTCTCAAACAAACATGAATTTAAAAATGTGCCACAAAGTAGCCCTTTTGGATTTGAGAACAGTCTTAAGGGTACTTTTTAGATTTTTAAAGGTACTTTTAATATATAACGGCTTTTTTAATGGCACAACATGAAAAAAGTTGAAATAGTTGTTTAATAGAATGGATAATAAAGAATATAATATCAAGATGATAACAACTGAAAAAAAAAAAATAATAATGATTTTAGAATCAATTTAATGTACATTCAGCCAAAAAAAAAAAATATGTCACACATTTTAATCTCCAAATTGTCATAGAAAAAAAATTGGAACTATGTTATAAAGAAAAAAGCTAGGGGTTGTCTTCATATTGAAATTGTATCAAACTTTGAAATTTTCCATATGAACACCTAACTTTGACATCATATTTGGCTTTTTTAGTTAAATTTTATCCTATATTAGGATACCAAAAGGGAAGTTATTGGGTCAAGTAGTTTAATAATTATGAAGTTTTAAAGTTGGGAACTCCTAATGTTAAATTCATTTGTAATTGTTGCAAAACAGATTGCAATGCGGGTAATTTTAAGCATAACTGAAAAGCTACTTGGTGGAATGAGCTGTAATTTTTCATTAGTATATTTGAAGCTTCTAGAAATGGATTTCTGTTTAAAAATGCATAGGTTACAATTCATACTTTTATTGAGAATCAATTAAAAAAATATTTGAAAAAAAAAATATATGAATTATTGATTTCTGTCTATGAATTTTTAAACAGAAATCAATTTCTAGATGCTTCAAATAAGCAAATCCAAAATTGCAGCTTATTCCGCCAACTAGTTCTTGAGTTATTACCCACATTGAAATCTGTTTTGCAATGATTACAAATGAATTTAAGATTAGGAGTCATCCCATTTGGTAACCTAAGGTAAAATTTAGTGAAAAAGCCCAATACAATGTCAAAATTAGGTGTTCATATTGAAAATTTCAGAGTTTGGTACAATTTAAGTATAAAATATTCAGTATATATTCCATTTTTTTTCTGGTATAATTTGGTGATTAAAATGTATTGAGTAGTAATCACTTTTTTGGGAGGGTTGACTTTACATTGACATGAAACTGAATAACAATTGCATAGGAGACATGAAATTTGTCAAAGTAGAATTCTACACTACTTTCTAATTAACATAATACATAACACTAGTTCAAAACAATAGAAAATTATGGCAATTATTAAATTTACCAAATATCACCTTCATCTCCATATTCTTCAAAATTTTCTAGCTCCTTTGAATAAAAATCTTGCCAGCTGAAAATTAAAAAAATAATAAGATTACAAAAAATATTAGCACATCACTAATCACCACAAATTACACAAAATCCTCAATCAAGCAAAAATTTATATTTTAAGATAATTCACAAACAATATATAAAATTATCTTGCATTAATATTTAATTTTCTAACATTATCTTCCTCATGAAAGAAAGCAGAAGAATTGCCATTAATCATAAATATTATTCCTTATCAATATTAGTAAAAAAGATACCCAACATTATAAAGATGGATAGCAGAATTAATATTACACTACGGATTTCAAACATTTTTGTTATGCTGCTTGAGTAACAGTGGATGAGAGCTTGAAACAGGGTGATTCTGAGTAAAATAAAAAAAAATCTGAAATGCACAGCAAATGCTCAGAAAAGTTACAGCAGAGGGGGAAGGGGGGGGGGGGGAATCCACTCCCGGCACTAACTAATGCATTTTTTCCCTTGGCCCTTTGACGAAATTTGCAATTTTATAACGAACTTTGCGATTCCTTGACGAAATTTGTGTTTTTTTATGATCTTTTGACAAAAGTTGTGATTTTTTCGTGATTTTTTGACGAAATTATTCGTTTTTTTTTCACAATCTTTTGATGAAATATTTGTTTTTTTTCGCGATCTTTTGACGAAATATTTGTTTTTTTCGCAATCTTTGGATGAAATTTGTGGATCTTTTCACGATCTTTTGATGATTATTTGTGGGGTTTTTTGTGATCTTTTGACAAAATTTATGGTTTTTTGCAATCTTTTGATGATATTTGTGGGGTTTTTTGCAATTCTTGGACGAAATTTGTGTTTTATCTGTGATTCTTTGACGAAATTGGTGATTTTTCTACAAATGATCGACAAAAAAATTTTTTTTCAGCCACCATTTATTGAAATTCGCGATTTTTTTGTCCAAATTTTCGGATTGGTGACCGTATTTTTTAAAATCTTCGGAAGTGAATGCCTTAAATTTTTGGAAAAATCAGAACAGAATCACCCCTAGCTTAAAAATGCAATCAAAATGGATTTTGATTACAGTAAAAGCTCAACTAACCGATAGGGAAGCACCAATTGCTGAATACTTGAAAAGTCTGAATAGTTGAGCGCTACAAAATTTGTCATGGAAGAAGGAGGTGGGTACATTGATGTAACAGTGAAACAGGAAAATGATTTTGTGGCCTATTTTTCTATCAGTGGGAAGTCTATCAATTCTTTTATTATTATTAAATTTGCATTAGTTGGTTGATTTCTGACGGCTGATTATCTACTCCAGGGACATAGGCCCGAGGGGGGGGGAGTGCCCTTCGTGGGGGTCTTTCTAATGGAACCTAATCCGTATTTACACATAGAAATCCACGGCTCGAAGAAAACCACGAAAACTCCGAACGATTAGGCCGACGGGCGCGATTGGGATCGAACCCAGCACCTCCCGTCTACCAGCTTCGAGAGCAGAACCTCTCAGCCACTGGTGGGGCTAAATTTGCATTAGATAAATTTATTTTTGCCAAATTAAAAATAAAAGTAAACAATATTTTGTGTTAGGATGTAATTTCTTAATTTATTACTAATCTTTTATAACATTACATTATTTATATTTAGACATATCATAACAATTTTAATTTAGGGCCAAGATGAATAACAGATGCTGCTCTTAGATCATGTGATAATAAAGTAAACTTTAACATGGGAAATAACAAAACTAACAAAGTCAACTAACCAATTAGTGCTCCTGGTGACGTTTTTTAAAGGCTCTTTTAAAAAGTGAAAAATGCATCCTGCCCTTTTCCTAAAACATAAACTTTGCACCCCGTATTAAAAAAAAAAAAAATGTTGCCCTTTTTCTTTCTCCTTTGAAAGAAAAGCATGTGGATGATTGGAAAATTAAGCTCTGTAGGATTCACTTGTGTTGCTTCAATTATAACCGCCCTATATGCAGGCCGAGAACAGGTACAGCAACCCCACTGTAACAATGATTCCTTTCTGCATAGCTAATATCATTATTAGATGCAGACTGATAATGTCAGACTTCTCCGATCATGATAAAAAACAGACTACACAGTAGGGTGGAACTAAAAAAGAAGTTTCGAATTTTATATTCTAATAGAGATTATTTTTTTCCTTTTTAACTCCATAAAAAGAAAATATTTTTCTTTTAATTTTAAAATGATATTTTCCGGTTCCTCAAAGCACCTGATTTTCCATAAAAAACGAAAAAAAGCCAATAATTGCATGAAAAGTTTTTTAAGCTTATTGTTAAATTTATATTTTGCAAAATTAAATTAATTAAGTGTTAATGTCCTGTAATAAAGAGAATAATTTAGTTTGAGTGCCTTAGAAAAGTTAGCCCCACTTTATTTGACTTTTGTAGAAGCCAGCGTCATGGGCGTCGGCTTTCATTGTCTCTGATTTATTTGGCTGCAACACATAACAAGTTAGTCCGATTTAACGGGTGTTAACAGTTTCTTTAATTATTTTTTGATAAAATTCGGTGTCAAAAGTGACAAAGTCTGTTAACGTACCTAAATCTAGATAATTGTTGAAGTGTCCTGTATTTCGTGAACCAAAACAATTAACATTAGACTGTCATCTTTGACGAACATACGAAGAAGTTATGAAACATTATTTTTGGGTTCAATTTCACTTAAAATCTGACAGCTGGAATCTGGTACACACTATTTCTAAAATATCTAAAGCTGTTGATGATACAATTAAAAGTGTATTGCTGAGACCTTCAATTCCAACAGTTTCTGATACACAAATCATAAAAAATGATTAGAAACTAGTGCGAGAAACGTCAAAATTTGAAGAAAAATATTAAGATTAGAAAGAATAATCCCACATCCAATATAAAATTGCAAAATGTTAGGTAATCCTGTAAAAAACATTTCTTTGTGTAAAAGCACTAAATATTATCGTATATCAGAACAAGAACGTCACTTTCTCAAAGACCAAAGAGAGATGGGGTGATGACAATAGGATCAATAGATATAAAAACTACAAAAAATGTGTAGCAAGCCTGGAAATGGAAATATCAAGAAAGAAAGTTATTTTAAAACAAAAAAATTATGTTTTGATTGAATGATCGTAAAGTGTAAAAAACAGTTCGGAAGGAAATAGTTCAATCGGTTGTTTTTCTAAACTTGAATTTGATAATCAACACGGTGAAAGAACCGGAGTATTAGACAGAACTGCAAATATTATTGCAAATGGCACCTTAGAAGATATGGGTATTTCTGATGATAATAAAGAAAAGGTAACTGAAAGAAGGACTTGAAGATGACAAAGAGAAAAGAAAAGGAAGAATTTGAAAGAACAGGAAAGACGAAATGAGTTAATTTTAGAAGGTTAGTATTTTTATAGCAGAAAGGATAACGCTATGATAACTGAAGCAGAGGGAAAAAAGTATAAAGAATCATTAAAGATGAACATCTGGTCTCAGTTCAAAAACCAGGATAAAAATATATTGGTCATATTTCATTGATATCTTCTTCTTATATTAATATAGCCACTGCAATTTTGGTGTATTTTCAAAATAATAATGCAGACATTTCTAGTTTGAGAGTTATTAGGTGAAACAGAAATGCCTTTAATGCAGGATGCAAATCTGGAGTTGTTAAAATTGGTGAAAATTGGTTCTCAAATCCAAAAGGGCAATTTTATGACATAAGTTTTAATTCATTTTTGTTCGGAAATGCATGAAACTAGCAGGTGTTGTTCAGAAACTATGTCACCAAGCTGTTTTTTCTGTTTTTTTGCAAATGCAATACATCTTTCAGAAAATAGTGTCAAAGTGGGCGTTTTGAACCGAATTTCCACACGAAAGAAGAATAACCACTCAAGAAAGGGTAAAATATGGGTTTGCCATGTGATCCAAAATCGCTTATAACTTGATAGGTAATTTTTTTGTCAAAAAATGGAAAACAGTTCGATTCCAAATCGCTTCCATAGTCAGGCCTTCTAATTTTATATCTTACCATTAAAAAACGAATTTTTAAATGTGTCAAAACTTTTGCGCTTGTTGAGCAGAGCAGTTGAGAACAGCCTTAAAGAGATTGTTCCTCTTTTCCTTCGCAGAGACTAAGAAAATATCTTAAAAAGAACAATAAATTGTAAGTTAACAACTTATTGATTTATCCCAAATTCTTGTATCACAAACACATTTTTTACTAATGTTAAATGTAACATAATCCCTAAATTCAATAGAACATGTTCATTAGATTTTGGGGAAATTTTATTACTTAACCTTTTTTAATAATCTAAATGTGACTTACTTCGTTTTCGACTTATGTCGCTAGTCTTGAAACGTATTGCTGATGTAAGTCGGAATATTACTGTATACAAAAATTTATGTTAAAAATTAACTGTACTGTTAAAACTCCAAATTGCATTTAAAATAATTTTTCTCATTATATAATCTTGTTTAAGAATTTTTTTTTTTTTAATTTCTCATATTTTTTTGTTTAATTTTACTTTATGAGCATAAAATGTTCAATTTTTGTATTCATTCCTAATAAATTCTTTATGTATTATTATTCAGCATTTCGCCTTTAATTAAAGTTTTTTTACACTTTGTTTCACTAGACAAACATAATTGTAGCATATATATTACTGTAATAAAGATTTCTTTGTTAATTTTAGGAACTGTTAGTTACTTTTAATAAATATATACGTTTATTAAATATACATCTCCACTCCATTACCAAAGACTCACCTCCGTTACCAGTAATTTTTTTAAACATTTTTTTATTAAATAAATAAAATGAATCGAACAGGACCATATCTTTATTAGTGTTCTTCAATTCGTTATAAAGCCCAGGAAAAAAAATTAAATAAAAAAAAAAAGTTTTTTAAATTAAAAAAAAAAAATGAAATATGCCCTTTTTTGAAGAATGACCCATACGCAAAATACAAATGAGTGATCTAGGTATATAAAAGAACTCGTGCGTGTATGTCTGCCCCCTGTGGGCGCTCACAGGAGCCGAACAAACCAAAGAGAGGCTCAGTTCCTGGTTTTTATTTGGGGCCATCTTTCTATGCTGTCATAAAAATATTCACAGATGTCATATATAATTTGGTGAAAATATCAAAAGCATAAACAACAACATCTGGGTTACCATATCAAGCAAAATAACGATACTTTGGTGCCAGTTAAATACCTGTTGCATATATGACATTGGCGTCAGAAAAAAATCGTGCCAATATGACATCTGTACCAAAAATTATGTTTAAAATAGACATAGGACATGTAGAGTATATATAGGTGTCCTATTTAGATAAATATATAGAACATTAATCTTATCTAATTCTAAAACTACAAAATATTAGAATATCGATATGAAATATATAAAACATAATGTTATCAAATTCTAAAACTACAAAATATTATGATTATAATCTGCACAAGGTCAAAATAAGTTTAAAATATCAGCTTTATAGAAACTGCTTCAAATTTAGGAGCTATGGCCAAGTTGACCCGTGATTTAATCAGCCTGTGGGGCATCCATACCATTTAAGATAAGTCAAGACCGAATTCAGCGTGATGTGACCATGAAGTGTGCGCCAGAAATCATTTCTATTTTTATTAATAGAATTATTATTTGGTACTACTTGGTTATCCCATCGACCAAAAATCTATCGCCAAACTATAAGATTAAATGCCAATAATGGTTGATCATAAAGGTCACATTCATTTTGAGACTTGAAGTAAGTTGCACGTGTTTACGTCATCAAGCGATTTTTATTTTGGCGTTTTATTTGTACTTTTATTAAATTATACTTATTTATTTGTTCTTTCATTATTTAAAATAAAAATTATGTCAGTTTGTATAATTTGGCAAGTGGTTTGGCAATTTATATAATTTGGCGAAATTGGCCAACGGGATAGCTAAGTAGTACCTATAATTTTTATATTCATTTAATGTATTATAGAAATACTAGCCAATTTTAACTTTGCCATTTTTGTTGGTAATTTGTGACATTTTGATGTCTAGGTAATGTAGAGTTGTATTCCACCTAAGCCACTCCCGGAATTCATTACTGATCATGTACAGTAAAAGCTTCATTATCCAGCATTCAGGTAACCGAAAAGCTGAACTAACCATAAAAATTTGAAGAGTTCCTTTAATTTTCTCTTCCCATAAACAGTTAAATTTTTACTGCTGGGTAATTATTTATCCAAATATTTTTTTTTTTTTTTTGTTTTACTTACTCAAGAATAAGAAATCATTATTTTTAAAGAAATATTTAACAAAGATCTTTATATGATATTATATTTTTAAAATTATATTTACTCAAGAATATTTTATAATTGAATGCATTTGGATCATCTACATTTAACTGGAAATTAAAAAAAGCCCCTCCAAGGAAAGTTTCTTTCGTTTGTTTTCAACAACCCAAAACAGAAAAAAAAAATTATTATAGATAAAAAAAAAGAATGAAACAATACTCTTTTCTTTTCCTTACTTAATATAGGGGAGACCAGGGTACAGTGGTCCACTTTTGCAGTTAACATTTTCTTTCTCTTTAACAGAGAGACCAATCTACCTGAAAATATTTGTGAATATTCTTTAAACCTTTCTACATGACTCATAATTTTCGCAGAACATAATTTCCAACACATTTTTCAAAAAAAAATTTTTTTATATACACCCGTAAAGTGGACCAGTGTACCCCGCTTCCGGGGTACACTGGTCCACCTATTGGGGCACAGTGGTCCACTATTAGTTATTGTCTAAAATACAATATAAATCTACTTATAATTAATCTAATTCTTTTTTATTTCCCTTTTACCTCCAAAATATAATAATAGAAATTTGCAAGTAGCATTTAAAAACAAAAAACATAAAACTAAAGAATTATCAAAAAATTTATTATTTTTTGAAAATAACAATATAAGATACTAAAAGTGATTGCAAATAAGTTATTAATTAAGTACAAAAAAAAAAAAAAATCAGCAAACATTAAGACAAGTATGATGATGAAAAATTTATTAGAAGCTCAAAATAGTCAGGATAAAATAATTCATTATGAGCTAACCATGTGCTCTGAAGCTATAACCAATCCAGTGAGGTAATCTATTACTTATTTCTTGGCTACAGTTATATTTTTCAAAGGCAGTAAATACAAAACAAAATATTTCTTACTATGTTAACTAACAATGCATGATTTTCATTTTTCACCCCTAATCCCCCCCCCCCCCCCCAAAATAAATAAATAAATAAATAAAAAATAAATTGCTATGTTGAACAAGAAAACTTATTTTTAAAAATCATACATGAACTGTTATCCATAATTTAGGAGAAAGCTAAAGCGTCAGATGGCTACATTATAATCTAAACAGTATATAACATGAAATTTAGAGCGTGCCAAATGACTACACTATGCATTGTAGGGTTAAATAAATTGTCATTTTTCTTTGTTTACTTTATTTTATCTATATCTATATCTATACTCCTATTATAAAGAGGAAAAAATTGTTTATTTGTCGGAGGTAAGCTCTGGAACTACCGAACCGATTCCAAAAGTAATGGTATCAAAATGATGGTGTTAGTCCAACTTAGAACATAGGCTATATCTTATGTCGGTGCCACTACCCCGAAGGGGATGTAGGAGCAAAAAACGTTCTAAAAATGCGATTTTAGCGTTACTGAAGGGCCTAGAAATATGAAATTTGGAATATTAGTTACTTATAAGATATAAATGATGTCTAAGAACAGCTCTTAAACAATTTGAAATTTAAAAGGGGTGAAAATGCACAAAAAGCGTTCTAAAAAACTTTCTAAATGGTAGTTTCTACATAATCTCAGGAAATACCAAACCTATTTTAAAAATATTGGTGTCAAAATGATGGTGACAACGCTTGCTCCAAGATAGGCTATGTTTTATGTCGGTGTCACTAACCCAAAGGGGGTGCAGGAGCAAAAAACGTTCTAAAAATGCGATTTTAGCGTTACTGAAGGGCCTAGAAATATGAAATTTTGAATATTAGTTACTTATAAGATATAAATGATGTCTAAGAACAGTTCTTAAACAATTCGAAATTTAAAAGGGGTGAAAATGCACAAAAAGTGTTCTAAAAACGTTCTAAATGGCAGTTTCTACACAATCTCAGGAAATACCAAACCGATCTAAAAAATATTGGTGTCAAAATGATGGTGACAACGCTTGCTCCAAGATAGGCTATGTTTTATGTCGGTGTCACTACCCCAAAGGGGGTGCAGGAGCAAAAAACGTTCTAAAAATGGGATATACGCGTTACTGAAGGGCCTAGAAACATGAAATTTGAAATATTAGCTACTTATTAGATATAAAGGATTTCTAAGAACAGTTCTTAAACAATTCGAAATTTGAAAGGGGTGAAAAGGCGCGAAAATCGTTCTAAAAAACATTCTAAATGGTGGTTTCTACACAATCTCAGGAAATACCAAACCGATCTAAAAATATTGGTGTCAAAATGATGGTGACAACGCTTGCTCTAAGATAAGCTATGTTTTATGTCGGTGTCACTACCCCAAAGGGGTTGCAGGAGAAAAACATTCTAAATTGCGGTTTTTGCGTGACGGAAGGGCCTTGAATCGTGAAATTTAGAATGGTAGTTAGTTATAAGATATCAATGATCTCTAAGGACATTTCTTAAAAAAGTCGAAATTTAAAAGGGGGGTCAAAATGCGCAAAAAGCGTTGTAAAAAACGTTCTAAATTGCGATTTCTAGCAATCTCAGGGAATACTGAACCGATTTCAAGTATAATGGTGTAAAATTGATGGAGACAGATCTTGCTCCAAGATAGGCTATATTTTATATATGTTTCCACTACCCCAGAGGAGATGCAGGAGCAAAATGAGCGAAAAGCGTCCCAAAAACGTTCTAAATGCCGATTTGTCACCAATATCTCAGGAAGAATCAAACTGATTTCAAAAGTAATGGTAAGAAATTGATGCTGACAGCCTCTGCTCTAACATAGACGCTATTTTAAGTCGGTATCACTATCACCTAGACGTTGCAGGAGCAAAAAAGCTTTCCAAATTTCAATTTTTGTGATCGGTAGGGGCTAGCAACTTAAAATTAGGCAAGGTACATATTTATTACATATAAATGATCTTTAAGAACAGTTTCGAAAAAATTGGAAATTTAAAAAGGGGTGAAAATGCGCGAAAAGCGTTCTAAATTGCGATTTCTACTCAATCTCAGGAAATTCCAAAGCTATTTCAAAAGTAATGGTTGCAAATCAATGGTGACAGTCCCTGCTATAACATAGGTTATATTTTATGTTGCTGTCACTACCATCTGAGGGTTGCAAAAGCAAAACATATTCTAATTTGCGTTTTTTGCATAACTGAAGGGTCTAACACTTTGAAGTATGGCATGGTATTTACTTACAAGATGCAACTGCTTTCTAAGAACTGTCGAAAGAAAATTTCAAATTTAAAAAGATGAAGTGAGCGAAAAGCGTTATAAATTACAATTTTTATGTAATCTTATCAAATACCAAACCGATTAAAAAATAATGATGACAAATTGTTGGTGATAGAACCTGCTCAAACATAAGCTATATTTTATGTCTGTGCCACTACGACCAGAGGGTTGCAATAGCTAAAAACTTTCTAAATTGCGATTTCTGTGACACTGAAAAGGCTAGAAACTTTAAATATGGCATGGTAGTTACTTATAAAATATAAATGCCCTCGAATTACTGTCGAAAATAAATTCGAATTAAAAAGGGGTGAAGTGAAGGGGAGGTGCGAAAAGCATTCTAAAAAAGTCCTAAATTACGATTTCTACGCAATTTCAGGGAATATAAACCAAATATAAAAGTAATAGTTGCGAATCAATGGTAACAGTCTCTAATCCTACACAGGCTACATTTTATGCCGATGATTCTACCACCTGGGGTTCACAGGAACAACAAACGCTCTAAAAAAGGCCTTTAAAAGCTTTCTAAATTACGTTTCTGTGGAATATTAGGAAATAACAAACCAATTTCAAAATTAATGTTGGCAAATTAATGGTGACAGTTCCTATTTCAACATAGCCCTTTATGTTGAGAGAGGTGGTAGGACTTGGAATTTGACATGATGGTTAATTTTAAGATGTAAGAAGATGCTTTCTAAAAAATTCAAAACTTCAAATGAATACTGAAATGAGCGTATTAATTGAGCATAAATGTTTCAAAATATTTTCTAAATTGTTACTTATTTAGTTTTATTTCGTTTTATTAATTTAAGTCTCATTTCTGCCTTATGCAGTGTAACAATGATGTTTAATCGAATTGTGTTTTAAATAGTAATTTTTTTTAATTATTCCTAAAAGTAATAAGTACCTTTTAATAAAATAAAATATTACCTTTCAATAAAATAAAAATTTAGTTAGTACCTTTTTATAAAAATTAGACATAAATATAACTTGGCATATTTCAAATATTACGCGAGCAAAGCCGCGGGGTTTGCTAGTAATAATAATATTATAAAGAGGTAAAAATTGTTTATTTGTAGGAGGTAAGCTCTGGAACTACCGAACCGATTCCAAAAGTAATGGCATTAAAATGATGGTGTTAGCCCAACTTAGAACATAGGCTATATCTTATGTCCGTGCCACAGGCCAAAAGGGGGTGCAGGAGCGAAAAACGTTCTAAAAATCCGATTTTTGTGTTACTGAAGGGCCTAGAAACATGAAATTTGGAATGGTAGTTACTTATAAGATACTAATGATCTCTAAGGACATTTCCTTAGAAAATCGAAATTAAAAAAGGGTGAAAATTCGCGAAAAGCGTTCTTAAAAACGTTCTAAATGGCGATTTTTACGCAATCTCAAGAAGTACCAAGCCGATTTAAAAATAATGATGTCAACATGATGGTGACAACCCTTGATCCAATATAGGCTATATTTTATGTCGGTGCCAGTACCCCTAAAGGGGGTGCAGGAGCAAAAAAAAAAAAACGTTCGAAATTGCTATTTTTGTGTTCCTGAAGGGCCCAGATATATGGAATTTGCAATGGTAGTTACATATAAGAAAAAAATAATCTCTAAGAAAATTTCTTAAAAAATTCGAAATTTAAAAGGGGTGAAAATACGCGAAAAGAGTTCTAAAAACGTTCTAAATGGCGACTTCTACGCTATCTCAGAAAGTACCCAACCTATTTCAAAAGTAATGGTTGGAAATTGATGATGACAGCCCTTGCTCCAATATAGGATCTATTTCATGTCGGTGTCACTATCCCCTAGGCAGTGGCGCCAACTTATAT
Source organism: Maratus speciosus (assembly GCA_963932465.1). Classification (NCBI taxonomy): domain Eukaryota; kingdom Metazoa; phylum Arthropoda; class Arachnida; order Araneae; family Salticidae; genus Maratus; species Maratus speciosus. The sequence continues at coordinate 594,158,887 of OZ010788.1, read as the reverse complement.
AGGCCCATGGGGCGCGAGCCCACCCAATAATTTGATCTCTCCGCCCACTCAATTTCAATTGATTTATTTCATAATTTATTATTTTATTTATTTAATTGAAATGAAATTTGGTTTTATTAACACTCTCGAAATAATTTTGTTCGAAAAATAGTAAGGACATCCATTAGACTTACAGGATCACTGAAAATACCTTCAGCAAATGTATAGCTACATTCCTCACGAAAACGAATTTCCTGCATATTTTACCACCTGTTTTGAATTAATAAAGCACTTAGGTGACTAAAATGTATGCTTTTTTGACATTTAGTTTTTTGCACTTTCAATATAGTTAGCGATTCCAATGTTATTTAAAATAAATATTATTGTATTTATAAAGGATAACTTTTAAGAATATAATTGCATAAAATTATTTATAAAATTATAATTAAATTATGATAATTTAAAAATTTGCTTAGGAAAAACGTAATTTAATTTCTAATTATCACCTTTAGTCATTCGCTCCTCCTCCCACCCTCTCTCCACACACATACACACTAAGGGAAAAAATATATATATGTGTTATTTTACTCAAAACTTTTTGAGCCCACCCAATATTTTTGAAAAGTTGGCGCCACTGCCCCTAGGGGTTGCAAAAGCAAAAAACGTTCTAAATTGTGATTTTTGTGTTACTGAAGGGCCTAAATCTTAAAATAAGGCAGGGCAGTTATTTATCAGATACAAATGATCTCTAAGAACATTTCCTAAAAGACCGGAATTTAAAAGGGGTAAAAATGAGCGAAAAGTGTTCTAAAAAACTTTCTAAATTGCGATTTCTACGCAATCTCAGGAAGTACCGAACCGATTTAAAAAATAATGGTGTGAAAACGATGGTGACAGCCCTCGCTCCAACATAAGCTGTATTTTATGTCGGTGTCACTAACCCAAAGGGAGTGAAGGAGCAAAAAACGGTCTAAATTGCGGTTTTTTGTAATACTGCTGGGACTAGCAACTTCAAACTAGGCTTGGTAGTTATTTATAAGATATAAATGATCTCTAATAACATTTCCTAAATAATTCGAAATTTAAAAGGGGTGAAAATGGACGAAAAACGTTCTTAAAAACGTTATAAATTGCGATTTCTATGCAATCTCAGAAAGTACCCAACCGATTTCAAAAGTAATGGTTGGAAATTGATGATGACAGCCCTTGCTCCAATATAGGATCTATTTCATGTCGGCGTCACTACCACCTTGTGGTTGCATTTTAAAAAACATTCTAAATTGTGATTTTTGTGATACTAAAGGGGCTAGCAACTTGAAATTTGGCATGGTAATTATTTATGAAATGTAAATACTCTCTGAGAAGAGTTCCTTAAGAATTTGAAATTTAAAATGGGTGAAAATAAACGAAAAGCATTCTAAAAACTTTCTTAATAGCGATTTCTACGCAATCTCAGGAAATATAAACCGATTTCAGAAGTAATGGTTTCAAATTGATGGTGACAGTCCCCGCTCTAACATAAACTATATTTTACATTGTTGTCACTACCACCCCGGGGTTAAAGGAGCAAAAAATGTTCTAAATTGCGTTTTTTATGTTACTGAGGGGGTCTAACATTTTAAATTTGGAATGGTAATTACTTCAAAGATGCAAATGCTTTCTAAGGATTGTCGAAAGAAAATTCCAAATTTAAAAGGATGAAGTGAGCAAAAAGCTTTCTATAAGCGTTCGAAATTGCAATTTTTATGCAATCGTATGAAATATGAAACCGATTTCAAACATAATGGTTGCAAATTGATGGTGATAGAACCTGCTCAAACATAAGCTGTATTTTATGTCGAGGGTTGCAGGAGCAAAAAAACTTTCTAAATTGCGATTTTCTGCGGTCCTGAAGAGACTAGAAACTTTAAATATAGCACGGTAGTTACTTACAAAATATAAATGTTCTCTAAGAACAGTCGGAAATCTATTCGAAATTAAAAAGGGGTGAAGCGAAGGGAAGAAGCGAAAAGCATTCTAAAAGAGTCCAAAATTACGATTTCTATGGAATCTCAGGAAATAATAAACCGATTACAGAAGTTATTGATTGAGAATCAAGCGTGGTAGTCTCTTATCCTATACAGGCTATATTTTATGCCGGTGTCTCTACCACCTGGTTGGCAGGAACAACAAGAAAGCCTTTAAAAACATCTAAATTCCATTTTCTACTGAATATTAGGAAAATACCAACCGATTTCAAGGTTAATGTCGGCAAATTAATGGTGACAATCTCTGTTTCAACATTTTTCGGGACATTCTATTTCAACTCTGTTTCCGCATTTTATGTTGGTGCCACTAACACCAGAGAGGTGGTAGACTGTTAGACAAGAAACTTGGAATTTCACATGATGGTTAATTTTAAGATGTAAATGTGTTAAGATGGTTTCTAAAAAATTCCAAACTTCAAATGAGTACTGAAATGAGCATAAAAGTCTAAAAATACTTTCTAAATTACCATTTAATTGGAATTAGTTTTAGTAGTTCTTATTAATTAAAATCTCATTTCTATTTATTGCACTTTTATAATGAAGTTTAGTCAAACTTTGGCTTAATTTTTAATTTTTGAATTATTTTGAAAAGTGTTCTTATAATAAAAAATAGTCGTATAAATATCACTTGGCATATTTCAACTATTACGCGAGCAAAGCCGCGGGGTTTGCTAGTAGTTAAATAACTCTTTTAAAACTATTTATTTATAGAGAATAAGCAATTATTAAATATTTTGAAAATTCTTCATTACAGGAGCAGTATTCATTGCGGACCACTGTACCCCAGCAGTGGGCGGTCCACTGTGCCCCATGTTGAAGTTCAATACATACTCATAAAAATATTATTTAAAGTTTTCTTTTAAGCATATAAACTTTTAAATTAAATAAAGAACAGTGTCTTATCTTTTCAAAAAAGTTGTTTTATCTTATTTATCCATAACCTTTAATTACTCAATAAGGAAAAGTATGATGATGAAAAATTTTACTTTTAGGAGCTCAAAACAACCAGTCAAAATAAAAGGGTTCATTATGAGCTAACGATGTGTTCTGAAGGCTATAAGTAACCAATCCAGTGCTGTTATCAATTAGTCTAAAAGAAAAGCTTTAAAAATTTAAAAATAAGTAAAATATAAGGGGTGGTCCACTGTGTACTTAGGTCCACTGTACCCTGGTCTCCCCTATATAAAAAAAAAATCTATATCTGTTCTGTTGCTAATTATATGTTTGCATTCAAATTTTCAGCAAATTCAAATAATAATAAATTAGGCTACTTACCAAATTTCTATTAAAATACAATAAGTTTTCAGAAAATTAGAGCCCCCCCCCCCCCCCCCAAAAAAAAAGCCCTTTATCTGAACCACTCCAAGAAAAATAAATGACTGAGGACTGTGTAGTAGGGTGGAACTTAAGTATAGGGTAAAAAAAAAAAAACTTTTCTATTTTAATGTGTAATAGTGAAAACTTTTTTCTGTTTTGGATGTCTAAACTTTTGGCTGAAAAGGTTTTTTTAAATTAGTAAGTTGTTTTTCGGTTCCTCAAGGAGGTCAAAGTTTTGAAATTTCAGTATAAAGTAACTGAAAGTAAACAACGTAGCTGTTAGCTCATATCTACTTTTATTTAGCAAATATTATCCAAAAGTCACCACAAGGAGGTGGTTAAATATCGACTTCCACCCTCCTTACCTCCCTTTGTTATGAATTAATTAAATTGGATATTCAACCTACTGTCTTTTTAGGCAAACTTTGTCATTACATTGTGGGAATTCAACTTCCCCAAGATTAAGCCGTCTTTTGCTTAATATTTAAAGACGGTTGACGCAGCTCGCGGGACAATTTTGACACATGTTTCCACTGTCAGTATGACAAGGAAAATCTAAAATTCAGGTGTATCCCCTGTTTGTACTTTTTTTTAAGTTCTTCATCCGATCAGACCGTCAAGATAGGATCAATGTTTTTATATTAAAATAGCAATTATAGCCTTTGTGCAGGAATATTAAAAAGCAGTAAACCAACGTTTAAAATGCACAAATAATGGATGAAAAGCAGCAAACAGCTGTTTCGAATCTACAGCGAGATTCTTCTTCAGTGCAAAATAGGGAAAAAGGAACAGCGTGCTAGAAAAAGCAAGGCTGAGCAAAATGATAGACAGAGACGCGCTGCCTTATATACCCTATGCAGGTATCGAAAGCGCCAGAAACAACCAATGAGAGAGAAGCAGTGGAAACGACTGGGTGGACAAGTAGCGACATCTACCGGAGAAGGAGAGAAAAAGAAACCAAAAAAGAGGAAATTAAATTAATGCTTTCCAAATACTTGGAAAATCTGGAGTACTAGATAAGTCATTGACTAAAGAGTGAGAATTTTTAATGATGTGGTAAGCTTCCCAAAAATCAAGATCAAGGTTAGAAGAACATTTTTGGATAATGGTGGCTTAGGAAAAATCAAACCTATGTTGAGAAGTCCAAGAATGTTGAGCAATAGAAGAACGTTTTAGCTCCTGATTTTTACCTTCATGCTCTTTTAAACGAAATCTAAGAGCACGTTTAGTCTGGCCAATATAAGAAAGGCCACACTGGCAAGAGATTTGGTAAATACCCCAGTTGTCAAGGCGATCAACGGGGTGTTTGAGATTTGAAAAAGTGATTTTATTAACAGGAGAAAAAATAACATTAAAATCAAACCTTCTTAGGATTTTAGCAACTTGCTGACTAATTTTAGGAAAAAATGGCAACACAACTGAAGTATTAGAGTTGGAATTAGAATGCTTTTCAGAATGGACGGATTTCGTCAATTTCTTATAAATAGAATCAATAATATTAGAGGAATAACCACGATCAACAGCAATAGCTTTGATGTAATTAAGTTCAGCACTAAGTAACTGAGGAGTGGAACAAACATTGGTAGCCCGAAAAACAAAAGTATTGAAAGCAGCGAATTTCTGGTTAGGGGGGTGAGAAGAATGCCTGTGAGGTGGGAGACTGACAGCAAAAGGTTTACGAAAGACGGTAGTCTGAAAGTCATTTTCACTACGAATAACAAGGACATCGAGGAAAGAAAGACAGCTATTGGTCTCAATTTCAGAGGTAAATTGAATTCAATGTTTTTATAGTCTATAATTTCAATATGTTCGCATTTTTTCAAGTCGCTTTCCTACTGGTCCAGAAAATCCTTTTGTACCCGTAGTTTTTCAGCAAGATGTTGAAATAAGTATCTAAGAAAAAAGTTCATTTGCATGTAATAATCAAATTATCCATTATAAAGTTTTTAGTGTATTGCTGAACCCAGTGGTGTATCCAATTGGTGGGCTGATGGCGCTGCAGCCCTCTCCCCCCCCCCCCCCACCCCAAACCAAAATTTTTAGAAAATATGACATTATAGCATTACAAGTTTAATTACGAAAGTTTAGCAAAATGTAAGGAAGCCTGCCAAGACTAAATTCAAAAGGAAGTGGAAATATTCTGATTTAGACAGTTTTCATCTTAGAAAGTGCGTTATTTTGAAGAGACCACAAAATTTTCCTTTTCAGTCAAGTTTCTGTTATACACAGAAAAAACAACTATAAGAAGAAACTTTAACGATGAAGGAGAGTGGATCTATAAGATCTGCTGCAAGATTTATTCTTCTGAATTTGATTTTAAACATTCGGAGACGTTGGATAGAGTGTGATGATTGTGAAAGTACATTTCAATACAAATGCATTCCAAAAACACATTTGAAGGCATTCAGGATTGATGAAAGTGATGAAGATGAAGATGAGCTCCAGTTTATCTGCCACATTTGTGCAACTGATATTGACTCTGAGTCTAACATAGCTTAACACATTCACGCCGGCCTGGTTGGTCACACTCGACTGTCTCAGAGCTGCCAAGTCTCCGGCTTTTTATATACCAGTATTTTAATACAGAAAATGTTGTTTTATTTAATTAGAACAATTGGGCAATTTAAAGAAACAACATTTTCTCTAAAATAACAGTGGTGTGCAAAAAGCCGGAGACTTGACAACTCTGAGACAGTCGAGTGTGACCCACCGTGCCGGCGTGAACGTGTTAATTTGGAATAGAAAGTGATTCGAACAATGAATGTTCAGAAAATATCTGATTGTTACATTGATTTTACATTTATATCATAATTTTGTGCAGCCATAAGCTCAAAGTAGGTGACACTACCAGTATGTATAGGCTTATGTGTATAATTGTTTGAATAGTTAATAAATAGAAATATTTTTAAAAATAATCTTCTCTTGAAGTTCCATTTAACTGTGTAGCCTAAATATACTGATTACTTACTTTTAAAATGGTTACTATTTAGAAAGAAAATCTGATAATTAACAGATATTAAAATGCCTATCAAACACTGGATACAGTATACCAAACACTGGATACAGATTATCAAAAACTGGGTATATCGATGTGACATTTTAAATTTTGATTTTTTTTTACAAAAACATTTTTATATTTTTTAACAAGTACAGTTTTGAAAAGAAAACGATCTAAGGGATATATTCCAGCAATCTTTATTTTCCTAAGTTGAAGGGCAGAGTTACCATTAAATGTTGAAGTGCAAATCCAGCTTAGCTTATCATACACTGGGTACTTTCCCCTATTACTTAATATTAAGACACAAAATTAAATAGTTATAAAATAGTAAATTGTATAAAAAGACTCTCTATTCTTTAAATATTCATAAAAAATAAAAAAAATTACAAATAAATAAAGCAAAATTTTTAAAATAATGCTAGGACTGTAATAGACTAGTGATGCAACGAATAGTGGTTTGGCCGAATAACCGAATATTCGGCCAAGTTACAGCCGAATATTCGGCCTATTCGGCCGCCGAATAATGAACTTATTTTTGCCTAAAAACAAAATATAGTATGCACTATATGCACAATTCTTGTATATTTCACAATTAAAATGTATTGCTTTCTTTTAAAAAATTATTTATATACAAATTTTTAATTTTTGAAAGCATTATTTTACTCTGAAAAAATATTCGGCTATGTTCGGCCTAAAAATTGCCTCAATAATGTAATTCAGCCAAAAAAAGAAATTCTTAGCAAAAGTTCCTCATCAGGTACTGTCTAGTTACATTTTAATAGATATTATGTGTGTTGTTACATTTTAAAATAATGACAAAATTTTAAAAGTACTAGGAAATACAAGTTTCAGCTTTCAGATGAAATAAAATAAAAAATAAGAAATCTTAATATCTTAAGAAAAACCACTGATAAACAGGATGAAACGAATATCCTCTAAAATGGTGGAAAGAGATCATTGTAGACTTTATAAAGCTCACAATTAACAATTTTTTTTTTTTATCATTATTATTATCATTATTTTTTTTATCTTTGCTGTCAGCAGATAGCACTATTAAGAAGTGTATAGTGAATGTTTTCAGATTCAGAAGAAGGAAATATCTGTAAGGAAAAGCAAATTACATTCATTGCATTTAACAGTATCTGATGCTCTAACATACCAAAGATCAATAAATGATTTAATTGTTGTAGGGTAGGTAAAAATCGTTTACACATTTTAATCATTCACCATTAGCATGTTCAAGATTAACTGATATACAAATTAACGAGTTAAAAATTCCTAAAAAGAAATTAGTTCAAAGTGTGGCAACATGCTGGAATAGCACCTATTATATGTTGGAGAGATTACTGCAACAAAAAAATGCACTTTCTGTATATGCAACTAAATTTGGAGAAATAAATAATCTGACAGCAAACCAGTGGACTATTTTAGAAAAATTGCTCAATCTATTAGAACCATTTGAAGAAATAACAAAATAAATTGCGTCATCGAGATCATTAAAATCATATTTAAAGTATTAGGAGTAGTAAGGAGTAAAGTCCAAATTAACTGCTTTAGTAAGACTAAGAAAGACTAGTATGAAACCAGTAACAGAATGTGAATAAAATATTTCAAACATAACCATTCCATCTTCCCAAGTTCCAAATTCTTTGTGGGCATGCTTTAATGAAATTGCAAGACAATCTCAGAGTGAAGCTATATAGAAAGTTCCTTTCAATGTGAAGAAGAAAAAGAAATTAGTCATTTTCTTTCCCAGCCGCTACTAGAAAGACAACAGTGTCGTTTGGAGTGGTGGAAAAATTCAGACGATTTTCCAAACCTTTCACAATTAGCCAAAAAGTACCTTTCTGCACCAGGAAGTACCATATATAGTGAGAGATTATTTTCAGAAGAAGGTAGCATTTACGAAAAAAAAAAGAAATAGACTATCACCTGAGAATTCTGAATTATAATTATTTCTGCATCACAATCTACGTTTATTGAAAACATTTTAACTGTTTTTGTAAGGCAAATATAAACAGTAGTACAATGCTATTCTTAAAAAAAAAAAAAAAAAAAAAAAAAAAAAAAAAATGTAAAACATAAATGCATACTAATTAAAAGAATTTAGTACTTACATTTCTTTCATTATTTAATAAGAAATAGTAACACACTAAAAAAAATCACTTAAATTATATTTAACTTTTAAGCATATATTACTAAAAAAAACCCCCTTAAGCAACATATACAACTTAAATATCTTATACATATAATACATCTATATCTAATATATTATTACATATATATCTCATATATTTATGTTCTTTATAGGTATAATTCAAAATATTATTGAAAGAAATATTCTTTTATGTATCAACGGATAAATGTTAAATTCCCCATTATGATAAAAAAAAAATTTTAATTTGCTTGTAACAGCTGTATTAAAACAATTTTGAATAGATTAATTTTAAATTTAACTGATTATGTTAGCTTATTACAGATACTTTTTGTACTTACTGATACAGCATAAAAATTTACTAACATTATTTCTAAATTAGTCTCTTATATAAAAATGGGTAGATAAAATCCATTCGGGGTATGAAAGTTAATGGAAAAAAAAGTATTAGTTAATTTCAAATAAAATTTTCATTATACATGATGAATATAAAGTGTCAAATTAAAAAGTTATACTGTGTAAATATAAAAACATTTATTACAGTATTATTCGGCCAAGGCCGAATAATGGACTTGATATTCGGCCGAAGCCGAATATTCGGCAGACAGGCCGAATGGGCCGAATATTCGTTGCATCTCTATAATAGACCCTTTTTTGGAGAATGACCCGTATGAAGTAAGCTAGTATTTATGATTCCTAAATTTATATTTCAATTGAGAATTAAAGAGCTGCGTAAATCAAGCTAAATAGAAAATAAACTTAACTATTCTTTTCGACCTAAATCGCAAGTTGACGATGCATTCACATCATCCATTTCAACTTTCTCAGTATCAGTTTATTAATGATGTTTAATAAAAATTTAAATGTAAAATCTCAGTGCTTATTTTCATGGACGATAGACAACGTAAAAGTATTCTAATTCATATGGTCTTACTTCGTCTGCAATCAATTAAGGATAACAATTACCAAAAAACGCATGCTACGGAAATTCCGGATATTTAGTTATTTAAGCTATGAGGTATTCGCTACGGCTTTTGCCGGCATGACCTCAAATGATCACAAAAATGGCGTTATTTCCTTGGGACAAACCACAAATTCAACCTTCCTCCACGAGGAAAAAAGGCAGAACCGAAATTCCGGAATGTTGGTAAACAAACCTGCACCATGGCCGGCCAGATTCCTGCATAAAAATAATTATTAAAATAAATGATAATGGCAGCTAAATAATATTTTTCTAAAAACAAAACAAGCTGAATATGCAAAGAAAACCACCCATGACAAAACTGCAAAATTATTATTATTGGATTATATTTATTTCAAAATCATCAAATAATATTGAAAATATTGGAGAAATTTGAAATAAATTCAAATATTGAATGAACGCTATGCAGTGTACACTAAAAAGTAAAGCATTATTATTTAATTTCCGTGGACAGTTAAATATAAATAAAAAATAGTTAACTGTCCTTGTATTCCTGACCTTTATTCTCCGAGATACTGGCAACAGTTATTTATTGGTATTTGTTTTTTATTTGGTCACTTGGAGTAAATAAGATGTCGATGTTTTTTTAAGGAAATTTTACTATTTTATTTTTATTTATATTAATTGATAATTTTTTAAGCGATTGCAAAACTTTCTTTTCTTTTTCATTATTTCTATGTACTATTAATAATCATGAAAACTGGTTTCGTTAAAATCGAGTTAAACAAAACTATATGGGAGGTACCAGAACGGTACCAACAATTAGCACCTGTCGGTTCAGGAGCATATGGTCAAGTATGGTATGTAAAAAGTTTTGCCTAGTTTCTTAATATAAAACTTTGTTATCTTACTCACTAACTCGACTTATGATAATATAATTCTCGTATAAGTATAGCTCTTAAGTAATACAGTTTCCGTTTGTCTTTCAACATTTCCTCAGGAATTTTTTTTGTGTTTAAATATCTGTATTTAATTTCTCCAAAAATAGTTAAATAAAAAATTATTTTATAATTTTATTTTTATACTTGCTTACCCTTTTTATTGTTATTGTATATGCTGTTGGTATTTAAACGTCATTGGTTATTTTAAAGCTTTATGCTATGTAATGTCTTGTTAGAGGGAGTTTTTTTTTATGAAGCATGAGTCATTTTAATTGTTATATTAAAATTTTCTTTAAAAAAATTATCAACTGTAAAATTGTTTGGGAATATTAAGTTTCTAATGATCATATGTATTATTTCTGATGTCAACATCTCCTTTTTATACACATTAAAAACGCACAATAATGAAGGATGTATCATTAAAAGGTCTTTGAACAGGCTTTGGCATAGTAAATGCACATTTTAACCTATTAAAACACATATTTGCAGTATTTTATGTTGTTTGAGTAAAAATTAATGAGAAAACAAACCAGCTAAGGATCTGTTTTAAGAAAAAATTGGGTCCTATAATGAACCCTTCTCTAAAATTTTCATCTTAAAGCAGGACCCTTCAAAAAATTGACTTAAAAATACCTTCTTCAAATTTAATCATTTTAAAATAAATTTGACCTGTCACAAAACAGCTGATATTTCTAAATAATTTTTATTTTAGATGATAATCTGTTATATTTATCTAGAGCGTATGCAGAATTTCTGTTATGAGGCAGGGGCGGATCCAGAGATTCGTTTTTGGGGGGGGGGGGGGGGGTGCGATACCGAGTGACATATAATCAACATAGTCATAATTTCTGTTGCTCAAATCATTCCTTGCAGTTAATTATTAAAGGAATATGAAATAATTAATGCGATTTTAAAATATTACATACTCTCGATTATCCGACATCTGATTAACCAAAACACTCGGTTATCCAACACTCTTATTATATAGTCCTGCCCTCTCTTCAAAATATGGTTTATTGTTATTTATTAGGTTGTAAAATTAAAAACGTAATAACAGAATTTATTTATTAAATGTCTTATTTTTTTCTTTTTCTTTTCACTCGTACTATGGTAGGGTAGATGCTCCAGTTTTGGCCACTGCACCAGTTTTGGCCACATTGGATCAATTTGTCTAATATTTAGCTTGTGAATTGATGCTAACAAATAATATGCATTCTTACACTCTAAGCAAACTCTCTTTTATCATTTACAATATCATTTGTTTATTTTTTGATAAAATGTGACTTGCAAAAAAAAATAAATGTACGAAACTGTAGCGTGTGCTTACATTTATTAAGATTTTTGCTTAGCTGACAAGTTTTCAGAATCTTTCAACATTAGGCACTTGTAGGGTTCTATTTGTTCTGAAACAAATTTCTATTAGGTTTTATGAGGTAAGCTTTCTCTCTACTGCAATTTTACATTTAAATTAATTATTTTAACAGTTTAATGGGGGGTGGCCAAAACTGGTGCATTAAATTTGCTATATGTACCAGTTATGGCCATGGGGGTGGCCAAAAAGGGTACAACATATGTTCCACTTTTGGCCACATGATTCATTATCATTATAGAGGGAGTTTTAACCATTTAATAAATTTAAGAACATCTGGATAAATCAAAATTGATTTAGTTTTGTTTTATATAGTAATGGCTTCAATAATAATAATAAAAAAAGCAAGACTAATGGCAGTTCTATAAAAGAGATTTTGTTATTCTCTGTCCAATAGATAATTCACTTTAGAAAGAAGGACATTGTGCTAGTCACTAAAGGAAATATAATATTGTGTTTATTTTTGATAAAATAAAAGGGGAGGTGATATGTAATGTTTAGATATGATAAATAAACTAAAACATAAATTTTTAAAGATTTTACAACTTATAAATTAAAACATTCAATAAAATTATAGCATGATTTAATTGCTTGTATTTTTCCTAAAGAAATGAAGACGTTCCATAATTTTCGCAATATTTCAGGCACACGGATTTAGAAATACTAAATATTGTGAAAATCTTTACTAGAGACATCTAAATACAAGTAAGAATGTATTTCACATTATTTAAAAAGAACAGGATTTATTTTACCAAGTTTAAAAGAGATTCTGTGCTCTTAAAAAATGGCCTAGAGGGAACACTGCTCTAGAAGATAGGTAGTAAAATTAAGGCCATTCAAAATGTAATGCCAGCACTACAAGATAGCAAAGTTTTGGAGTAACCCGTTCTTGCTATACATCAGAAGTTTGTAGGACAGACACTACTTTTCTCTAATAATGTTGAATCTCAAGTAGTAAATCTAGGAATTAGGAATTGAAGTTAAAAATCAATTGGAAAAGTGGATTTTAGATATTGTCAGAATACTATTTCCTATAAAAATGCAACAACTTTTAAGATTCTGTCCAGAAAATAGTAGCCGGCAAGATAGAAACTCCATTTCAAGATGGAAGACCAGGCATGAAATGGTATGATTCGCTTCTGAAATCACACCCTAAAATAACTTGCAAAGAAGCAGGGTACATAAATAAGGCACAAGCTAATATAAATCAAAAGATGATTTCAAGAAGTATAACTTTTTGATGAAAATCAAACCAAAATCAGAAAATGCTTTCAAGAAATATAACTTTTTGATGAAGATTCAAGTGTTCTAAACAAGCCACAATCCATGAATAATTATAAAACTGATTAAATAGTTAATCTTTATGTCCTATAGGCACTGTTGTTCCTTTTATGAATCAAATTTAAATATATTTTTTGTTTTTTAATTGAAATTTTCTGTTAAAATCAGCATAAATATATTTTACTTGATGTTTTTATCAATTCATAAAGAAATTTGCAAAATTCTATTAATACCGCAAACAAATATATGTGTGGTAAAATAGATGTTGCATAAAAATGCTTTATTTTTACTTATTATCAATTAAAATGTTTGTTAAACTACATGATATTGGAGTGGCCAAAACTGGTGCATAGAGATGGCCAAAACTGGTGTAGGGGTGGCCAAAACTGGTACAAATTGGAATAAATTACTTGATGAGTTATTACTCACAATCTAAAATATTCTGTAGAAAGTCATTATAGCTAACAGAAAGACAATTAAATTTACTGAAGAATGATGTTATTATGATTTAATATGCTTCAATCGGTCAAGAACTGTAAAATTTCTATTTCAAATTTTCTCTAAAAGTGGCCAAAACTGGTGCATCTACCCTAATTATCTTAATTTTTGTTCTTTTAGCTATAGTGAACAATGTTAATAACACAAGCCTGCAATGATTCTGTTTTTTAACTTTTGATAATTGATTTTGATGTATTTTTTAGTACTGAATCCGAAAATGACCATTTTTAACCATCACGTCACGATTTTCGCAAACTGTAAATTTCAAAGTTAAAAAGTAAAAAAAATAGCGAAAATCTCTCAAACCAATTTGTCAAAGCCTTAACAAAAGAAGGTAAATATTTAAAATACATCTGCGACAAATTTCCCAGCTTTATCAACCTCCAAAATAAAAGAGGATACCGAAAGAAAAGCGCGAAGCAGAGCATGAGCGGTTCAAAGAAACTTCCACGCATGGAATAAAATCATAATGGTTTTAAATGCACAATATTTTACATGTTTAAGCGTAAAAATCCATAGTATAAGCAAAAAAAGGAATAAATTATTATGAAAAAAAGTTACGTCTATTTTATAGTAGCAGATTTTTGCAATGTTTTGACTATTTAAAAATTTGCGATCTGTGAAAAATGCTAACGTTGATGGTATGGTAAAAAAATGAAGGTCATTTTTGGATTCGGCACTAAAAAATACATATGAATCAATTATCGAAAGCTGAAAACATAACCATCACATCCATTTTTTAATATCAGATTTCTAAAAGAGTGGAAAGAAATCTGAGTAGAGTGGTAGAAATCTCTGAAAAAGTATCCCCTTCCGAAATTTGAAGGGGCTTTAACATCCTTGAAAGTCAAAATGTGTCATTAAAGTGGTGTATATACCTCTTCACCGGCACGGATCATCCCCCCCCCCCCACCCCCCTGGATCAAAAAATATAAATCCACCGACTATCATGAATTTCGACAAATGGTCGTAAAAAAACATCAATTTCGTCAATCGTTCGCAGGTCAAAGGATCGTGCAAAAATGCGCGTCATTAGGGTGGCAGAAAAAAACGTGAATTTTGTCAAAGGATCGCAGAAAATGCGAATTTTGTCAAAGGATCGCAGAAAACTCGAATTTCGTCAAAATATCGCTGAAGAAACGCGAATTTCATCAAAGATTCGCAGGAAAATAACGCGAATTTCTTCAAAGATTCGCAGAAAAAAGTGTGAATTTCGCCAAAGCATAGCAGAAAAAAACGCTAATTTCGCCAACTATCGAGGCGGTCTCCCCCCCCCCCCCCAAGATATAAATCCAACGCTTTTAACAGTAGTTTTCGCAGAACAGAGACAGACAAGCAAACGAAAAACATACTTTTCGGGTGTCACTGGGAAACCTCACTGACGTTTCGGCAATTAGTGAACAAAATAGGATTATGTCCAGTCAAAAGGCATATCGCACCATAATTTTTGACACTATGGGTTTAGGCAAGGCCATCTTAATATAACAGGCCGGGACAGCGTTTTCACCGCTAGGGGAATGGAGGGTAGGTTGAAATCTAATGCCACCATGCTACTATACAAATCTACCATGCTACAATATGAAGTTTATATATAAAATAACATGCTTTTTTTTTTTTCTTAAATAAAAATAATTTTGTTTCTCAATACTTATTTGTTTTTGTTGTTCTTATCTAAGAAAAATACAGAAAAATATAAACTTACTTTCCTTCATCATATAGGAAATCAATTTTCAGGAATTATTACAGAATAAATAAATGCAAATTTCAAAAGAAAAATATCTAAAATTTACTGTATAATTATTGTAAAGTATACAGCTTCAAAGTTCAAGATATTAAATATCACTCCTGTCATTTAAAATAATAATAATAATATAATACCATACAAATATTAAGCTATCTTCATCTTTACTCATTTAAACTAAGCGCAATTAATTTAAAAAACAAATAGAACTCCCTTTTGTAAGTATATATGGTATATATATTTTTTATTTCACATTACTGTTTAAAAACTAACTGAATGAATGAAAAAGGCATTTATTTATTTAATATTTGTATAACAAAACTCAAACACTTAAATCTTTGCTTTTCAATAAATTTGAAATTAAATCTCGTGATAATTATTATACTTTTTTTTTATTTACATGTATAATTAATGTCTATCAAATTATATTACAAATAATAGGTTATGGAATTAATCAGTTACATAAAATTAATTCTTGAGATGTTTATTTGTTTTTTTTTTTCCTCAGTTCTGAGAGTACAATTGTGTAACGAATGCAACTACATTTTATCATTATTAGTAAGTTATTATTATAAAACAAAATTTCACAGGAATTCTAAAAAATCATCTAAAAGAATGAAAAGTTATTGGGTATTCTAGATATATTTATTGTATAAAACAGCTGTAACAGAGCGCCTTTAAATCTTCGATTTGGAATAGATTTGGTTTTTATCATTATTAATAACTAGAAGATAGCCCGTCAGAATGACGTGTTTGCCTTTTCAAAATAATGATAAAGCATTGCATTATAAAAAGAATTATGATGTAATCAATTATATCTTATCCGACTAATAGGGTCAGAAGACATTAAAATTTAATTTGCAAGAAAAATATTAATTGAATTGGTAAAATAATGACATAGAATATGCAAATGAACTTCACTCACAAAATTTGAAGAACTATTTCACAAAAAACTTGCAAATTAGTACTAATAAGGCTATTTTAAAGCATATAGGCAATTAACTTTCGTCTTCGTTCATTCCATTTAAAAAAAATCACTAACCTTCAATTTCTTATAAATCATAAAAAAAAAAAAATAAATAATAAGTAAGAGTCATTCACGGCTGTGAAGAAAAAATTAAAACAGCCCGAATATAAAAATTCTAACAATATTGCATTTAATACACACTTCGCTTGCCTTAAATTGTCATTTTTTAAAAAAGTTTTTATGCATGGAGTTCGTTCAGATCGCTATATTGCCAAGGAACTCGATGGTCTGTATTTTAATAAATCTCAAAGGAATGAATCGGAAACATTCATAATTAAACATTATTTTTGAATACAGCTTTATTGAAAAAATTAAATCTCTGAAAATTAAAATAAAATGACTGATTTTAACGAAAGATTATCGGGACCCGGATGAGTTCACTTCGGAAGTGTTATACACTTAGCGCTATTTTATATATATATAATGCAAACAAAGTTGATAACATGCAGAATAAAACATAATTTCAACAGAAAATTTATTTGCTTTTATTAATTGCCGATAGCTGGCACCAAAATAAGAATTATATAACTTAAATTTAAAAAAAATTATGTCAGATTAAATCCAGACTTTTTTTAAAACATGCATAAAGAAACCTGTAATAAATTTTGATCATTAAAAATCATCTTTTGTCACATAAGTAAATTGCAACTATTAATTGCATTAACAGATTTTTTTTTTCATTCTTTTATTAAATTACAAATTTATTTTCCCTACAAAATACAAAATTTTATTTGCATTGATATATATTATATGTATAAAACCATTAAAACAATTGCAAAATGCCAACAAAAAGCGTGAAATTAATTCTAATTACATTTTATAAGAAATATTCATTTTTTACCCAATGTCTTTAGAATTCAAAGAATTTCAAAACAAAATTTCTTTTTATTAAACTACCGATAGATGGCGCCAACAAAGTTCACAACGAATGCGATTCGACCGAATATTTACTTTTATGCAGGGAGAGATTGAGCTGTCAATCTAATTTCAACTGAAGTTATCTCAGAATATATACATAACTGAATGCAAGTCATCTCTCAAATGTTAATTTATTTTAAATAATCTTTCTAAAAATTTAACTTTTATGAAGTTTTATTCGAAAAAATAATTTTGAATAAAAATGGCCGAATGGAATTCGATAAAACGAAGTGGTGTATCGGGATCTGGATGAGTTCACTCCGGAAGCGTTATACACTTAGTGCTATCATTATTAATAATAAAATAAAATTTCACATGAATTCCAAAGAAGAAAAAAAAAATCTAAATGAAGGAAAAGGTATTGTGTATTCTAGATATAGTTATTGTATAAAACAGCTCTAACAAAAAAGTTTGGGCTAAGATGTGTTATTATCCCACCCTCCGCGATGTTGAGTATTTGGCGATTTTTATCGCTCTGGCAACCCCGGCGTTTGGCGTCTAGTAACTTATTATGGCAACCCCCTTTTTTACGACGCGAGAGCGTGCTTTTTGCGTGAACATTCATTTCACTGCCGGGTGTCGTTGCTGACGGTTGCTTGACTCTTGTACCAGATACTCTTTGATATCATGTTCTATGGCTGTCTTTTTATTTTTATGTTAAATTTATTGGATGTATTTCATTGACTATAGTTTCTGTAGTCCGTTTAAGAGCAAGAATCTGAGAAAGTGTCACACCTAGCATTATGGGGTGATTCATGACATCTCGGATTTTCTCCAAAAAATTACCAGTTATTACTTATCTTGTTAAAAGGCCAAATCCAGAAGTTTTTTCTCCAAAGTTGAGTTGTTCATTTTTTATGGGCCCCCAAAGGTCACCGTGCAGTGCGAAAAATTGAGCGTTTTTTTTAGACATTAAAATTGCTATGACCCACGATTCTTTGTGCAAACAACTTGCCACAAAATTATTTTTATATATGGGATGTAGGAAGGTTCAACTTTATATAATGGATGAGAAATCTGTGGCAACTTGTTGCCGCAAGGTCACTGAAGGTCACAAACTTATGCATTTTCGCTGTTTTTTAGCATTTTTAAGGCCCAATAACAGCTTGCGCGTTGAAGTTGCCATGGCAAAAGAGGTGTCATTTGAAAGACATGTATTAGCACTTTTTAAAAATGTACATATAATTGAGGCAAGTTGGATGCGCTTTTAGTAACAGAGTGCCAAAATGTGAAAAATGTCATATTTGACCGATATTCAAACTGTCATAATTTCCTGCGGCAATGACATTTTGAAATAATTATTTTGCTATTCTTTTATTCTATTATTGCTCTTTATGAAAAAATAAATTCCATTGAGGCATGTACCTTTAAGAAAAAAAAATGATTTTTTTAAACATACTCTATTCCGGTAGTCAGGACTTTTTTGCTTTTCAGAACAACTCGTCTGAATAACAATTTTTTAAACATTTACTTGGCTGTATGAATTGATATATTTTATATATTGTTGCGTTTAAATTTATTGAGGACAATTATTTAGTTTTAAAATTCAAAAAATCACCGACATGTTCTCTATTTGGTATATACCTGTGAAATGCATATATGATTTTTCCATTACTGTTTAAAAATTTAAAATAATTTAAATTTTTCACATTTAATAGACTAAAAGCAAAAGGTTTACAAAGTTTTATACTCTTATACATATTTTGTTTAATTTTTACATATTTTGGAATATTTTGTTTAATTTTTAACATTTGTTAAAAAATCACCTGAAACTTGTACAAAATTATAACTGAATAAAATGCACATATATAAAGATATTAGTCTTTTTTTTAATATAAGGTACATTTTAAAATCATTATTGATGAAGTATTTTTAATTTAAAATCATTAATTTCAGAACATAAAATTATTCAAAGCAAAATATTCCAATCTTCCCCTTGTTTGTATTACTATTACTACATAGTAAAAAATGCCGAACTTCAAAACAATATTTCTGTGGAATATGAATGAATTTATAATGCTCCTTCATTTAAAAAAAAGGCTGTATCTGATGATAAGATTAATTTTTGTAAAGTATTTAAAAAAAAAAATCATTGATAAAATATTTTAAGTTTATAATCACATTATTTCAGCAACACAAAATTCTGAAAAACAAAATATCTCAACTCTTCTTTTTTTCGTATTACTAGTACTACTTGGTAAAATATTCTAGAACCGTGAGAACAATATTTCTGTGCAATCAGAATTCTTTATGTTCATCCATTAAAAAATAAAATTATTATTTTCTTTTTTGTTTATAAAGGGTATTTTTTAAAAAGTATTACTGATAAAATATTTTACATTTGCAACAATAATTTTAGTAAAATAAAATTGCACAGAGAAAAAAAAACCCAACTCAGCTCTTCCCTTGTTTGCCTTACTGTTATCACATGGTTGGCTATTCTGGAATATCAGAACAATATTTCTGTTGAATAAGAATTACCTTTGTTCATCCATTTAAAAAATAAAGTTGTGAATTTTTAATTTGGATATTTTCATACTTATGTTTATATATTCTTAGTTAAAAAAACTGTTTTACAAAACATGGAAGAACTTAATTCGGATCCTTATACAGATTGTTTTTTTTTATAATGAGCTATTGAACTGTGGAAGACACGGCAAAAGTCGTAAGGATGAGTTGTTTTCAGAACAGGACTTGGCAGCAGATGTGAAGAAATTATCTAGAAAGAATAAATGTTAAAGCACCTGATAGAAGTGTGTCTGAAAAAGAACTAATGTCTAGCAGAAGTGGTAAAGTTTTACCTGAAGGATTTAAACTTTGTGCAAAGCATCGTTTTGGTTTTGGTACTTATTGGAATGTTCCAGCTGTATGTTTACACCCTTATCACAAGGAAAGCAGGAAAAGAAAAGAAAAAGGTGTTAGGTCTGCAAGTTGGGCAACATATGAATTAATATGTAAATATAATTCTTCTGTAAACTTCCAATTGGAGGAACTGTTTGTCCAAAGCATAGAGATTATCTTCTTTCAAAAGATCTACATCAAATGAACGATGAAGTTGAGATAGCCGACATCACTTCCAGCGATCCAACATTTGAAGTTCGTAATTCTATGTTAGTGGAAACTGATAAGACCGAGACAAATTCATTTATAAAATCATTAACAGAAGGTGTAAGCCCTGTTAAATTTCAGTTGAAATCTCCTGTTTCAAAACTTTCTGCAAGTACCATTCGCTATATGAAACGAAAATACTCTGAAGTTACCAATAATTTTAAAGCAACGTTAACCAAGAAACTGGCCCCAGAGCAAGAACATGAATTTCGAAAGGTTGTTTCAGACAGTAGCAGCTGCAGCGAGACGGAAGCTGAAGATGAATGTCTAAAAGAGATAGTAGCAGCCTTTAAAAGCACTCCATCTCAAAAGATGAAGCTAGTTTTATTGGATCCTCAAAAATACACAAAATCAGAAGTTATAGAGAAATTCCAATGCTCACAGAGAATGGTAAGGAGAGCAAGAGAATTGAGAGCACAATTTGGGGCTGTCAATATGCCTCTTGTACACAAAATTAGTAGAAACTGTCTCGACATGAGTAAGGTTGATCATTTTTTAGATTTTTTGTTTACAACAGATTCTCTACAAGATGTTGCTTATGGAACAACTTTAAAATATGATTGTGGATTAAAACATGTTACCCCACATGCGATACCATCTTCTCTGGTCCTATACAATTGTCTGGGGCTGATCCTTTTACAGTTCCATGCTTAAAAGATATTCAAGAGTCTTACAAGGAACAATTATATGTTTGTGGTTTTTTTTTTTAAATTATTGATAGTGTTAGCGTTAACTGAATAATACTTGTATTATCAATATAGATTATAAATGCCAAGAATTTTGACTGTCAAATTAAATAACATCTATCATATATGTTTCAAATTTATTAAAATATATCCATTCACACAGCCAAGTAAATATAAAAAAAAAATGTTATTCAGACGAGTTGTTCTGAAAAGCAAAAAAGTCCTGACTACCGGAATAGAGTATGTTTAAAAAAATCATTTTTTTTTCTTAAAGGTACATGCCTCAATGGAGTTTATTTTTTCATAAAGAGCAATAATAGAATAAAAGAATGGCAAAAGAATTATTTCAAAATGTCATTGCCGCAGGAAATTATGACAGTTTGAATATCGGTCAAATATGACATTTTTCACATTTTGGCGCTCTGTTACTAAAAGCGCATCAAACTTGCCTCAATTATATGTACATTTTTAAAAAGTGCTAATACATGTCTTTCAAATGACACCTCTTTTGCCATGGCAACTTCAACGCGCAAGCTGTTATTGGGCCTTAAAAATGCTAAAAAACAGCGAAAATGCATAAGTTTGTGACCTTCAGTGACCTTGCGGCAACAAGTTGCCACAGACTTCTCATCTATTATATAAAGTTGAACCTTCCTACATCCCATACATAACAAGAATTTTGTGGCAAGTTGTTTGCGCAAAGAATTGTGGGTCATAGCAATTTTAATGTCTTTAAAAAACGCTCAATTTTTTGCACTGCACGGTGACCTTTGGGGGCCCATGAAAAATGAACAACTCAACTTTGGAAAAAAAATTTCTAGATTTTGTCTTTTAACAAGGTAAGCAACAACTGGTAATTTTTTGGAGAAAATCTGAGATGTCATGAATCACAGGTGTGACACTCTCTCAGATTCTTGCTCTTAAATGCTCTTGCTGAAGTAATTAAGAAATATGAGGAAATTTTGACATGAAAGGGAGGTTTGTTTATAGCGTGTCAATGCGTATTAAGCCTATTTTGGAAAATGACGGCGGTGTTATATTTTGTGCTGTAGGTTTCAAGAAAGCAGATGTCTGTAAAGGTATGTTGATAATTTTATGTATATTTTGTTACTTTAAGAGTTTTTTATATTTTGAGATTGCTACAAAACGAGAACTACTGAATTTTGAGAATGCTATATCGCGAGAAATGCTGAATTCGGCGATGTTTTTTTTTCGTTAAATGTGCGTGAAGCGATTACTGAAGCGCATACAAGGATTACTGATTGCGAGTTTAGCGAATTTTGTTTATTATTTACATTTTATTTTCGTTGAGCCAAACATGCGTATAAACGGGTGCTTGGCGACATTTACTACTTGGCGAAAAGGGGGTTTTCTCGCCAAAAAAAATCCAAGATGGCGGAGGGTGGGATAATAACACATCTGTTCCTATATAGAATACAAAATGAAACACTTTTTAGCTCACAGGCTATCAAAGCCTGAGAGCTAATGTGCCCACCCGTTCTGTATGTATGTACGTAACGCGATAACTCTTGATAGAAACATCCGATTTGCTTCAAAATTTTTTCCTAGATTCATTGTGATAAGGCGCTTCCCTGATTAGTTTTTGGAGTTCATTGGTTAAGGATAAAGGGGGAAAAACGGGGTTAGTCCACCCCCCTTAATTCAGATAAATGTGTTTTTCATACAGAATGATTCGATTTGCTCCGAATTTGGTATAGCGGTTTATTATGTTAAGGAACTTCCCTGATTAGTTTTGGGGGTTCATTGGTTAAGGGTAAAGGGGGAAAAACGGGGTTAGTCCACCCCCCTTAATTCAGATAAATGGGTTTTTCATGCAGAATCATTCAATTTGCTTCGAATTTGGTATACCGGTTTATTATGTTAAGGAACTTTCCTGATTAGTTTTGGGGGTTCATTGGTTAAGGATAAAGGGGGGTTAGTCCACCCCTCCTTAATTTAGATAAATGGGTTTTTCATGCAGAATGATTCGATTTGCTCCGAATTTGGTATACCGGTTTATTATGTTAAGGAACTTCCCTGATTAGTTTTGGGAGTTCATTGGTTAAGGATAAAGGGGAAAAAACGGGGTTAGTCCACCCCCCTTAATTCAGATAAATGTGTTTTTTATGCAGAATGATTCGATTTGCTCCGAATTTGGTATACCGGTTTATTATGTTAAGGAACTTCCCTGATTAGTTTTTGGGGTTCATTGGTTAAGGGTAAAGGGGGAAAAGGGAGGTTAGCCCGCCCCTCTTAATTTAGATAAATGGGTTTTTCATGCAGAATGATTCGATTTGCTCCGAAGTTGGTATACCGGTTTATTATGTTAAGGAGCATCCCTGATTCGTTTTGGCGATTAATTGGTTAAGGATAAAGGGGGGTCAGTCCACCTCCTTAATTTAGATAAATGTTTTTTTTTTGCAAGATTATTCGATTTGCTCCAAATTTTGTATACCGGTTTATTATGATAAGGAGCTTCCCTGATTAGATTTGGAGGTTCACTGGTTAAGTATAAAGGGGGAAACGGGGGCTAATTCCCCTTCATTTATTTTTTTGAGTGGCATTATTCTTTAAAATAAGAGTATAATATACAATTAGTGTGAATAGTCTGTGAGCTCAATGCCACCAGTTTAGCTGGGCACTTTTCTTTTTTATTAATGTCCTTGAACAATATGGAAACATAATTTGCAGAAACAATTTTATAAATAAAGAAAATGTAATTTCAAAATGTGTCCCATACTTCCCCACTAACAGGAAGGTATGGGGCAGCTATAAAACAATGTATGATAAGGCACAAATAGTCTAGTGTTGGCTATATATACAGTCTAACGAAGATTGTAGGTTGATAATGTCTGTGCTAGAATATCAAATTCCAGTACCTTCATTCAAGGAAATTTCAGGATTGTCAGTCAGAGATGACATTAAAAAATCCTCAGTTCAATTTATTTACATTTTGAAGTAAATGAATATATTTGTAATGTTATGATTAATATACTACCCTCTAAAAATATTTGCATATTAGCAATTTACATTCATCTTATTAAAAAGAAGGAATTAGACATGTCCCATTCCTCCCTCTACCTTCTTTTATGTTAAACTTCTTGTATAAACAAAAATACTGTTTTTAGGCATAGTTTAAATTATGGATAATGTACACTATAATGTTTCATAAATAGGGAAACTATTACATCTACGCATAAACAATTCATTAATATATGCAATCGCAAGCTTATGCAGATCAGCTACTTTTATCAAGTGAAGATTGGTGTACCATTGCTTCATCTAATGTATGATTTATGAAATGTTTAGAATGATACATAAAGAGAAAAAACTGTTGTCCCATTCCACCCCAATCTCCCCTATATAAATTTATTAACATGTTTAGTGTATAATATCATATCTTGATTTATTTTTCCTCGGTTCAGAGAGTAAATATTAGGAATATAATAGATTTTTATCATTTTTAATAATAGAACAAAATTTCACATAAATTCTAAAAATATCACCTAAATGAATGAAAACATATACTGTATTATAGATATATTTACCGTATAAAACATCCCTAACAGAAACATTTTTAAATCTTTGCATTGCAATAGATGAAATACAGTTAATTCCCTTAAAAAAAGAGGGAAAAAAATTATAAATTTACAAACATTTTTAATGTATAAAATTCTTTTTTTCTTGGTTCAGAAAATAAATAATTTATATTACGAATGATGGACATAAATCATAACTGTGTTAAAAATAAACTAATTTCTTCAGTTACATAAACAATATAACTTTTAAACTTAGCCATAAATCTCTTTATAGTGCTGATGAATTTAACCTTGAAATTCCTCTAAAGATAATGGCTTGTTAAGTGGTAAATTATACTCATAAACTACAGTGAACTATTTATTGAAATACAGTATTATTTAATAAATTTACTTAACTTTATCAATGTACAGCAAATCAACTTGTAAACTTCACAATTGACAAATGAATATTTCGAAATAAAATATTAATATTTCATTCTATATATTTTTTTTTTTATAGAATTCAGCTATAAATACAGGCTTGACTTCAGTATCAAACAATAACAATCATTTTTCTGAATCATTATAAGGATGTTTAATATAATTTTTTAATTCATTGTTTCCACATAATTTTATGAACATATTTCTATTGATATGGTTATTATCAGACATTATGGATATTACCCTAAAACCAATATTTTGCATTAATAATAGGACTTTATGTGTCATTCGGAAAAATTTTTCTGATTTCCTTTAATATTTCATCCTTTGGAAACTGAAATGATGTAAAGTATTTTTCATCAGGCTTATAAGATGTGCAGTTCGGAATGCAGCAATATCGGGGTATTTTTTTAGTATATCCAAGTACGCATCTTCTCTCAATTTAACGAAAGTTTTACACAGGATCTTTTTCGTTTTTAATCTTTCACAGAATTTAAATCATCTCATTTTAAACCACTATGAAAGCAAAGCATGTGTTCACAGCTCACACCATAGCAATACACAAAACAAACAGAAGAGGAATCGGGGCGAGGTTAAGATTTCAAATCTCCTTCCCTCCTTTGATCATGTGACTCTACACCAGAGCCACCCCTGTCCAAGCCCGGTATAATCTAGAAAGCCCTGGTTTAGGTGGGAGACGATGACACTTCGTGTACCTTTTGTTGAATCTCTACAACAGAAATTGACAATGTTATGCGGATCCTTTTAAAGTGTTGAAACTTTAAAACTTTTAATGTTTTCTTCGTTCTTTCAAAGAACCTGCAATTCTAATTCTGTGTAACGATATTTTTGAGGAGGGCTTTACTGTTTGAAAAAAGAATGGGATTCATATTCATAGCAATTTCCAAAGAAAGAAAGAAACAAGAAAAAGAAAGGTCCTTTGAAAAATTCAAGCATCTTAATGTTTTCTGAAGAAAGCCACTAATTTGTAAAAAATGTACTCTTATTGCCACCCACATTGGTAAATTTCAAGGGTATTTGATGAATGAACAAAAAAGGATTATGTCCTAATTCTAGTCAGTTAAAAGCTAAAATGCTTATGGTGTGTTGAGTTCTTAAAAACCAACTTGGTAAATTTGTTCTTCCCTTCTTTCTCCCCCCTTTGTGTTTGCTGTCAGATGTTATTAGCAATTTCTGTTCTGATTGGAATTCTTTAAAAATCTATTCTTCTTAGCTGTCAGTGTGACATTTGGGCCTTTCCATTGTGACGGATGTGACATCCAGACACAATTTTAAGAGGTTATATCTTTATTTTGGGCAATAAATTAGCTAATAAATCCCTGAAAAGTATTTAAAATATGTTTTTCCATGCATTTGCTTGAATAATTGTGCAAACACAAAACTTCAATAGCTTTCAATTTAAAAAAAAATTTTTTTTTAATCTTGTGACGGGTGTGACTCTCTTTGGACATGAGTTTTCACTAGCATACACATTTGTTAAAATTCCTGTGAATATTTTAATGTTTCATTATTAAAATAATTTTTTTCTAATAAAAGAGATTCAGATTAAACTTAATGCATAATTTTCATAATAAATTTTAATTATTTTAAAGTATAAGAAATTTTTTTCTACTGTGACGGGTGTGATAAAGTTGTGACGGATGTGACATCATGCAAAATATACAATTTTAAAGTTATTTACAAAAGAAAACAGTGAACGGTATGGACAGAAAACTTTACAATAGCTAATATACAAACAAAATTTAATAAAACTAACATCTTTATGCAGTTAGTTTAAAATTTGTAGTGCCCCCTACTTGTTATAAGTGATAGGGTAGCTATTTTTTTTACAATGGCAAAAAAGTTTTCAATTGAGATATCATCTTTCTCTGGCCAAATCCAGTATGGTCCATTGGCTTGCATGTATTTCAAGCTTATTTCTTCCTTATGGTAGTTGATATTCAAGACATTACCGCAGTACAAGGAACAAGCTATTGTGCTTTTTGTTACTGGCCAGGGAAACCACAACATAGTCTCAGATATTTAAATCTGATGTTTTCAAAATCTTTCTGGGGAGGGATTCACAATTAGCAGTAACTTACCTCCCTTAGTGTTGATTTCGTAGTTTTTCCAATCAAAAAGTTGGTACTATCAGCACTTACCTTAAAGTGGTGATAAGACTTGATGCCTTCTCATCCTTCTGTCAGCATTTGTTTACTTTCTAGTATTTTCTCTGCTGACACATACAATGTCTTTATTGCACCAATCTCCTGTGCACATTTAAAAAAAAAACCAAATCAGAATTAACTATTGCTTTTCTGGACAAGCAAAACCCACACTCTTGAATTTATCAATCCTCCAATTCCATCAACTGCTCCTTTACCATGAGAAGTGGCCAAAAAGTTCCATTCACATGTTGGCTTAAAATCTTTGATAAAGAAGCACAAGTTTGAAATGTTTTTAAACAGGGAAAATTCCATCACCGAAAGAATCAGAAAATTTTTTCACCGTTTTGAGTTGGGGAAATTCTGTTTTCAGACTATTAGTAATGGCATTTAAAAATTCCCATACAGAATACTTATTTAAGATGCTGCAATTCATTATTGATTACTATATTAGTACTGATTACTATATTATTACATAAGAGCAAATCACATTACCTTTCAATGATGCAAAGTATGTAAAAATGCTGATTTGAGGATGAGTCCAGTGAGCACTCTGGATCTCATTTTGAGAGACAGCACTATTGTTCTCGGCAAAGACCACTTGCATTATTGCTTCAGTGTCTCCCACATTATTTTTCGCGTCTTCAAAGTAACTGGATTGAGTTACAGTTATGTAAAGAATATTAATAATAGACTTTCATTTTCTTGAAAATCTATCAAAAGTTAAAGTAAATTGCCACCAACTAACAATTTGCTAAAATAATTCAAATATATATTTTTTATGATTTATCTTTTTTTTAAGCCACATTTGTCTTAATATGTTTAGAAACAATAATGATTCAACCTTACACTTCATTTAAGAAACATTTAAATATATTTCTAAACAATTTAAAATAGTGTCATAACCTGTCACAAGGATTTTGTCACACCCGTCATGCTAAAATTCCACACAAAATAAAAATTTAATGAATTTTTAATATTTCATATTTATTCAGACTTATAATAATTAGACTTTCAGAAAGTTTCATGTATTTTTGAGAAAAAATGAATTTTGTATAATAACTTGAGCATCTTTTTTGTGACGGGTGTGACAGAGAGACAGTATAAATGTATTTGCATTAAAAATCGGGTCTTTTAAATTATTTTGAAAAATTAAGTGTTTCAAAAGGTAAACAAAGGTCACAAATAGTAATACAGTATAGGATCCGTTATCCGGAATCCTTGGGACCTGAGGCATTCTGGATAAGGGGTTTTTCCGTAATTCGGAACACTGCCAAAAATATTTTCTAATGTACATAAATATGAAATACAGGTTAGCATAAATAATATTAAAAATAATGTATTACATATTTGTTGAATTAATTCAATAAAACACAATTAAGGAAAAGTTTAATTTTTATTTACAAAAAAAAAAAAAAAAAGTTATGTAATAATTTTTAAATTATAATAAAACTTACAAATGAACAAGATCAAAAATAAAATTTAGTTTTGGGGTTCAGAAGCAGATGCTTGGGAATTAGTTTTTTGGAAAAATCCTTTTAAAGTTGGCTGCTTGTAAAGTTTCTCTTTTACAAGCTGGTCTTGAATTTTATATAAAGACATTATTTGTAGTTCATGGAAATAACTTCTTTGTTCAATGCCTTGAATTAATTGTTGAGTGTAAAATATCAATTGTTCATTAGATATTTTTTCTACCTCCTCATTCTTATCATCATCATCACTACTATCATCAAATGCATCTTTAGTCATCATTTCACAAACTTCACTGTATGTCATCTGATGACTAAGTGGAGCATTATTGTCTATATTGTAGCTATCTTGAACTGCATCTTCATCCAATAATTGGGGAGGGAGGGACAGGGCCGAAACTAAGGGGGGCAGAGGGGGCACCAGAACGAAGGGGCGCCAAATGAAGGATTATACCATTGGAATGGATCATTTTCTTTTGATGGACTGATGGCTTCCATTATTATGAAACAGCCATTATAAATGAAGTGTTAGGTGAAGATGAAAGAGCAGCCATAAAAAGTTAGAACTCTGATTTTCTGGTCAGAAAGGGAAAAAAAATGGCAACTTTTTACGACTGCTCTTTCATTTTCACCTAACACTTCATTTATAATGGCTGTTTTATAATAATGGAAGCCATCAGTCCATCAAAAGAAAATAACTCGGTTAAAGCGGAAACTCGGTTAAGCGGTACTCGAATAATCGGGGCTCTACTGTACATTCCATTTAAAAAATGAGCTTTAGAATATTTCTGTTGGTGTTCAGAGGGGAGTCATGGCCCCTGTGACCTCCCCCTTGGATCCGCCGTTGTAGATTACGTAGTTCAGTATTACATATTTTTAAATTTTAAAATAAGTCGGCTATTAGAAAATTAGTAAAATTCTCTTTGTAAATATACTTTGCGGAAGGGGGGGGGGGGGGGCGCTAAAATCCATGTTTGCCCTGGGCGCAAAAAAGGCTAGTTTGGGCCCTGGGTAGGGAGGGGAATATATTGAAAGTTGACTTTTGATTTATTTTCGTTTTGTTTACGAATTTATCGCATGGAAAGCGGACAGAAAAATACAAGAGACAAAATTATCAACACTTAAAATGCAGATTTTCGCAAATTCGCAGAGAAAATGCATAAGAGAAAGAAATGCATAGTTACTGTAATATTCCATTAACCCACCCTCCCCTATTTTGCAAACAAATTTGATATTTAAAAAAAAATCCCACGAAGCGCCGTATCACCTTTCTGTCTTATCCGATTCTGAATCTCTGCTTTTATACCGTTCCATTCCATGGCGCGGAATGGAACAATACGAAATTTAAGAATAATAAGTTAGTTTTCCCATATTTCTAAAGGTTACGCCGATGCAAAGTCATAAAAATGATCCAAAAGACAACTTTTATGTCCGATGATTGTGTACATTCAAATCTTATCTTTCACGGGAGCGTTATAAGCGGGGTCGCAGGGAGAGCACGTTTTTCGAGCTTTTTAGGTTCTGTTTTTTAATTATCTCGGTTAAAAATAAAAGAAAAATCTGAATATCAGGGCAGGCTTTGGACTATTTTTATAAACATTTTCGGATTTCAACAGGCAGTAGATTTCAATAGCCACTTTTAATCTCTGTAAGCGTCCTCTCTGATTACTTTACGATTTTTTGCCGCGTTTGGGGGGGGGGGGGGGATCAATGGGATATTACGGTACCTTGAAGTGTATGAGAAAAAGTTAAAAATATTCAAAATATCGAGTTATAAAGCATGTTAACTCTTCAATAAAATATGAAAAAAAAAACTGCAATTTTTTATGAAATGAAAGCTTTTACTAAGTTTCGGTTTTGGATTGTTTAGCATTCCGGTTTTTAGAGCGTTCCGGATATCGGGACGCCGGATAATAGATCCTATACTGTATATGCACATAGAGTGAAAATGCTGCTGTTTTAAATATTGCATCTGGTGGAATGAAGATACCTTATTTTACAGTCTAGAAATTTTTTGAAATTTTTCTAACTTTGACCCTAGATAAACCATAAAAGAATAAGTTTTACAGCTTAGTTCTCTGTAATTTCATATGTGTCATATTTTTACCTTTAATTTGATATATTACTTGTAATAATAAAAGAAGTTTGAAATTTCAACCCTCATGTCACTTTTGCATGGAAATGCCCATTTCTCTTTAAAGAAATTCTTAAAATGTTGAACATTTTGTCAATTTAAGCAAATGTGACTTTGATGCACTTCCGAGTCACCATTCTATTGTTTACAGTTTGCTAGGTCAGTTACTTTACTAATAGCTGGGTATCTTATGCTTTGAATTGGCCTTGCTTTCAGATGTAGTTTTTATATTATGTCTTTTGTGACCATTAATCAAGATTTTTGTTGTGCAAGATTTGTTAATAGTAATGAATAGGACTGGGCGATGTAGAAATTTCTTAAATCGATTTATCATCAATCTAACATCCCGATTTAGTGCTAAATCGCGATTTAACACCGATTTTACATTTTAGAATCTGGAAGCCAATTTTTTTAATTTTTAGTAACAAAATACAGTCTTTATGTGCCCCCCCCCCCTCTTGTATTATTTAGTATACTTAGCTTTTAATTTTTCAAATAATTTTGAAAAGAGGTATATTTTACATATAAAAAACTTTGAATGTCCCAAAACACTAGTTTTTTTTTTCCATTTTAAAAATTAGTGACCTATTATAATACATTTTATAAACTCGTTCTATAAGAAGTAATATAAAAGAAAATGATTTTTTTTTTTTTGTCTGACTTGTTATGCCTGCTACAATCTAAATTCATTAAGGGGTGGGACTTCCCCTAGCCCACCCAAATAGCACTTCATTGCTAACAGCCTACATACACTTTTTTTTACAGACACAGATTTAAAAAGTTATTGAGTATTGAGTTATTGAGTGGGTAAAACAGAAGCATATTAAAAGAAATCAATGATGAATTTAACTATTCATTTACCATTATGTGAAAAGTAGTAAAAAAAGGGGGGGGGGTGGGAGATATCAGAAATAAGGTGCAATTTTATATCTTCTTAACTTTTAGATTATAATAAGATTTGTTTAACATAAATACTGACATTTATATAGCGGATGGAGAAGGATTGAAAGTGTCAGCCTTGGAGCACATTAATGAAATTGCTGATATTTTTCGCGGCCGTTGCCATCCTTTAAGATTAGTAATAAAATATAATCTTAAAATATATCTCTTTTTAATAACAAAAAGTCAAAAAAGCAGAAAATCGCAGATCTGCAGAAAAATCTAATGAATGCCTCCTCCAGCCCTCCCTCATTCTGCTGTAAAAATAAAGTTACTTAACTCATTACAGAACTTTATTAAAGTATTTTTAATTACCGTATATACTCGCGTATAAGTCGAGGAATTTCTGACAATTTTCGGTAAGCAAATTGGGGCGGTCGACTTATACGCGAGTCAGTTAAAAAAGAAAAACCAAAATTTCGAATTCTGCAAAATTTTGGCTTTTTATGTGTATGAATAAAAAAAAATAATACATAAAATATACAAATAATAAAAATTTATCATTTAAAAATATTTCAATGATTTGTTTTTGTTTACTTACTACCTTTTCACATTGGTAAGTGAAATCTTTGGTTTGATTTTGTGCAAAATTGAAGTAAAAAGTTAGGGGTCGACTTATACGCGAATTTTTGATTTTTTCTAGAATTTGCATTCGAAAGTTAGGGGGTCGACTTATACGTGAGTATATACAGTAATTACAAAATAATAATAAATTAAAACTAAAATATCCCCATATTACCCAAACATATGAAAATTAATTTTTCATGAAAATAATGCATAAAAATATAAACTAAAAATGGATGAATTTGGATATAAACAGTGAATCAATTTCAGCAAGATACTCAATCCACGTGACTGGCGTTGAAATCGGATGTCAAACCTGATGCATGGCTATTTTAAAATATTTTAATTAATTACAGAATAATAGAAAATAAAGAATATGCATTAAAATATTACCCAAACATGTGAAAAATGAATGTTTCATTAAAAGAATGCATAAAAATAAAAACTGAAATTCGATGAATTTGGATTTTAAATATGAAACTTTATTCTTTTTTTTCCAACCATAAATACTCAATCAATTTCAGGAAAAAAATATTATCAGTAAAAGAAAAATATTTCACGTGGATCACGGCCAAATAGTGATACACAAAACAATGCATGACTATACTTTAAAATAATTTCATTAATTATAAAATAATAGAAAATAAAAAATAAATGTTAAAATATTACTAAAACAAATAATAAATGAATTTTTGATCATAAGAATGCTTAAAAATATAAATTGCAAGTCGATGAGCTTGGATTTTAAATATAAAACTTTATTATTATTATTTTTAATCATAAATGCTGAATGAATTTCAGGAAAACAATCTTTTGAAACACTGCATGATTCTACTTTAAAACATTTTAATTCATTACAGATTATTGGAAAATAAAAAATACATATTGCAATATTACTCAAATATGTGAAAACTTAATTTATCATCAAAAGATTGCATTAGCATATAAATTGAAATTCGATGAATTTGGATTTTAAGATTTAAACATTACTTTTTCCTTTCTACTTTCCACTATATAACTTCTTAATTTCTAAAAAATACACATTCAATCTCGTGAACTCTGAATCTTGTTTACAAAATAAATAAATAAATATCAACTCTTACTTAAATCATCATTTTCTTAAATCACTTTTTTCTTAAATCGGAGAGGATTGAGGCTCGATGTTTTTTTAAATCGGATCCTGCTAAATCGATTTAACACCAGCTTTCCTTGTTTTCCTTAAATCGGAAAGCATGGAGGCTTGCGATGCTTGCTTAAATCGGATCCTCCTAAATCGATTTAACACCAACTTGCCATGTAAGTGGTAGATACATCAAAGTAGATAAATCGGTTTTCCGATGTTAGCTCTGAATCAGTATTTTGTTTTAAATCGATTTAAAGCCAAAGGCTAAATCGTGATTTAAGATAACGGCTAAATCGCGATTTAAGACATTGGCTAAATCGCGTATTAAGAAGTAATAATTGTTCTAATGGGTGCTTATAATATTTCTAAAAAAAGGTTCACTACTGTCTTTTGCATACTAGAAATGGATTCATTAAAATAAAACGTGATCGTCCAGTTGCCTCAATCACTTACATATGCGCTGTGAATGTACACTAATAACCCGATCCTAGTAGGTGATCAAGCTGAGAAAGGAAAAAGGAAATAAGATACAGTACCTCCACTCTTGCAATAAATAAACCAACACTTATACTTGTTTTATACAAGGAAGACTTTATTTCTTTCAGTACTGGAGTATGCAGGTGAAAGGTGGGGTCCACTGCTCGGCATCCGATGATCATGAAGTATCTGTGCGACTAGACATCAGTCTTGATTTTCACTAAGGATCTCCTCAATAATTTATGTAAATACACGCTAAAAACTAGTTAAATAAAAGTATTAATAACAGATCCCTAGGAGAGGAGACTTAGCCTCGTTATAAAAATATTCTCTAGCAAAAAGAAACACGGCATTTACTTCCGACATTACCGGCACATCCGGAGCACGAGGCCCGCGGAAATGCACGGCGAGCTAAAACCGTATTACTCTATACCAGTAACTGAACTGCTAGGAGAGAGAGAGAGAGAAAGCTTTTAAACTCACGCGCGGCAGCTAAAGGGTTGCCGTAAAAAGGCGAGAGCGCGCCAAGAAAAGCCAGGAGCGAGACGACCTCGCTAAAACGGCGCAAAAAGGATCGCAAAATGCGATTTACTAAACATCGCGTGCTGAAATGAAAACAGTGCTTTAACTGAAAATGGGAAATGAAACCAGTAAATTTAAAACAGAAAAGGTGAGATTAAATAAATAAGAGATGTTTAAAAGTAAGATTAATTAAACTGCCTGGGGAAAGGAAACAAAATATATTGCTACACAATATATTACACACCAACAAACGTTGAAAAAGAACTTTTAGTCCATAGCTATAAGAGCTGAAGCAAGGTCTGAAACTCCAATGCTTTATTGCAGAAATAAAGTTGATTTCTTCACACTAAGAATTCCAAACAAGATGCAAAAATGAACAAAAGGACTAAAAGTGACTGATATTGAACTAAAGGAGACAAGCAATTAAATGGAAAAACAATTAAATGAAATGACTGAAAAAGAACTTACCCAAAACAAGGTAAACAACAAACCTGAAAAGAAAAAGTGAAGTTGAGAGAATACCGGAGGATCATCAGATGCCGTCAGGACTACACGGGGAACAGACGTTACCCTACAGGCGGGTAGCTTTGAAAACAATTAGTACATGTACACAAATGTTGAGAAAAATTAGTTATACCTTATTAAACCTATATAAAAAATTACATTATTTTAAGTTAAAAGAAAGAAAAGGGGGAGTGGTACCACAAAAAAATAGGAAAGGTCAAAACATTATACACATAGTACTAATCACATGAAAAAGACTACTCACAACATGGGCAAAACTGCATAACCCTAAGAGCATACTTCCTATCAAAAAAATTTTAAACACATACAAATACAAACAAACTGCTATAGCAATAAAATTTAACACCAAAAAGTAATAATCAAAAGTAAAAAGGTGTGTGTGTGAGCTCACAAATTGAAACAATATGTACGTACACAATTTATTAAACCATGGTAAAAATTGATAGACTAAAAAAGATTTTGTAAACATGTATGTTTACATGAAAATAAATATTCACATAGAATATTCTTACTTTTGTTTACATCTATTTTGAGATTTTGCTAGCATGTTATTATTCTGAAAAAATTTATAAAATGTAAGTTTTTTTTTTTTTTCTTTTTAAACACAAATTTGAATATTTTCTTGTAAGCACATTCTAGAGAAGAAACATAACATAACATGAGAAGAACATAGACACATAAAAGAAAAATTTAAACTTTTCCTTTTTTTTTTTTGAAAAAAATTCAAGAAAATTTTGAAAATTCACTAAAATTTTGTCAACAGACAAACACTGGTAAAAATTCTAAAGTATTATTACAATACTCAAAGCATTCTATTATGTCTATAAGTATCATTGACATGATACATAAAAAAATGACAAAGTCATTCGCAAAGAATGGTTGAGAAAAAATGATTGATACCCGTAAACTATTGTAAAATTTTAAAAAATGTAAAGAAAGTGGAAATGTGAAACAAACATGTTTCATGAAATATTAGTCTAACGACTACATTGTGACATGAAGTCACCACTGGAATGTTGCTAGAAATTAAATCTTAAAAATTGAGAATGATACCAAAAATGCATTAAAAAAATTTACAGCCTATTAAATAACTAACAATGTGACACGAAGTCACCACTAAAAAATTTATTGGAAATGGAAAAATTAACTTTTTGAAAAAAGTCAAAATGTAACGTACAAAAAAATTTTCATTTTATTCTTTTTTTTTTTTTTTGTACTTCAAAATGTGACACAAAGTCACCACTAGTAATTGAAAAATGTGCAATCTTGAAAAAGAGTCAAAAATTTTTAAAATGTGCCCCAAAAAATTGCATTTCACTACAATTTTTGGAAAACGGTGTGACCACTATAGTCACCACTGGAATATTGTAAAAATTTAAAAACAATTATTGCTAAGTTTAAAAATGCATTTGAATCTTATAACACTACACTATAGTTGAAATGTGACAAAGTCACCACTAGAACCTGTTGAAAAACATGCATTATAAACCAGGGTTGGGTTTTCGACGTCAAAAACTGGTTTTTGACATGACAGTGGTAAAAACCGTGTTTTTACCGGTTTATTCCGTCAAAAACCTATCATTTGCATTTTTCCTCTAATTTATAGTGTAAGTGTAGCATACAATACATTTCTAGATTAATTTTCCTTGTTGTTCTTGTTATTATTATTATTCACAATCACAATTACTTTATTAAATTTATTTAAAAGAAGAGCATTTCCTAAATGGGAAAAATTTAAAAATACAAGAGTAAAAAGAAAGAACAATATTTGCCATAATCTCCACTAATATAAATTCTACTAACTGCAATGAACATTAATATTATATGATAATAAAAGGTTATTATAATTATTAAATAACATTCTACATACATTTTTAATAAAATAAATTAAAACTATTTTAGAGATGCAAAAATGCTGTTATATGGTATGACAATAGATGTCAAACATGGACTGTGGCCATTGAATAAAATTGAATATTCTTAGATATAATATTTGCAAATGCATATCTTATGTATTTCATAAATGCAATTATTGTGATTTTCATTTTCACTTCAATAAGCAGAATCTTAAAATTTTAAATTAATAATTTTTTTATACAAACATGCAGGACCTGATTTCAGGTGAAAGCTCTTAGACTTAAAATTTAACACATAACAAAACAATATTTAAGAAAAATCAGAATATAATGTCCTGTTCCTGCATACATTTTACTTAAAATTATTTAGGCATTATTTAAAATGAATTGAAAGAAATAACACATTGCATATTTTTATTACATACATATGACATTGACTGTATGAGTAAAAATCTGTTACCGTTAAAATTATTCTTAAATTATTATTAAATTTAGAGAGATTCTTAAATGTTTTATTTATTTTTTAATGCAGTTAACTTTTTAATTAATGGATCTACATTTCTACTTTAAAGTAATATTTATTTACTTTAAGGAAATAATTAAATTACTTAACAAAATAACAAGTAATAAATTACTTAACAAAAATATATAAGTTAAAAATTGAGTTTTCACATGGTTTAAAGTTTAATATGGATTTGCAATTTTAATCTCTACAAGATTTAACTTTGAAGAACAAGTCTTATTCCTTCCTCCCAAAAGATGTATGTAATTCTCAACTATTAAAATATATTTTATTTCATTTATTTATATAAACCAAGTTTTGCTATATAGAAATAAAAATAATCAATGAACAATTTTGATTTAACACTTTAAGAAATCTTACTTCTGAGGAAATTTCTGAGAAAGCTATTTAGTTTTAAAGGGTAATAAATTCTGCCGAAATTATACACATTTTTTAATCTTACACTTATGGGTTACAGAATTTCTTTAAAAAATCTAATTTTTACAGAATATGCCAAATAGCTTAAGATTATTATAGAGATCTGCTAAGAGATGTATATGTATTATTCGAATGCAATTCTTTTTTTGTTTTTCTTGGATAGATAAATATAATTCAGAGTCTTTTCGATATTGAATATTTCATGTAAAACAACTTAATACTAAAGACAGAATGAAAAAAGATAATGTAAAAGCAAACTACTACTAAAAAATGGGTTTTTGACACGACGGTAAAAACCATGGTAAAATCCGGTAAAAACCGTCATGCGTCAAAAACTTGCCAACCCTGTTATAAACACAAAACAACAATGTATACATATGTATTAAAAAAACTGAAAAAGAGTTCAGAACAAATTAATTTAAAAGAAATACTATGACAAAAAATTCACCATCTG
Source organism: Maratus speciosus (assembly GCA_963932465.1). Classification (NCBI taxonomy): domain Eukaryota; kingdom Metazoa; phylum Arthropoda; class Arachnida; order Araneae; family Salticidae; genus Maratus; species Maratus speciosus. The sequence continues at coordinate 594,120,793 of OZ010788.1, read as the reverse complement.
GCTGCAGATGTTGGATGTATTGAACAGCATCCTTAACTATGTCAAACATAAGTTGAAAAAAACAAAAGGATTATTTAAAAATTATAAGACAGATGTCCTAAACTTGTAGCTATAAAAATATGCTGGTATCAGAAGATAGTATCACTGCTTGTAAGATTTTACGCCTAAGAAAAAAATGTTCTGTTCTGCTTGGAAGAGTTCATGCTATGAAGATAAACTAAACACTGGACGTAAAAGTCACAATAGTTTCACTATTAATACTGTATTGTATTTTATCACACAAACTATTTCTAAAATACTTGAATTTTTCACAATTCTATGTCTTCTTTGAAATGCTAATTTTGAATGATGACTATGAACTGGCATGAAAGATACACTGTGACATAACACTGATGAGTAGAAAAAAAAACACAAATTGATGAAAATACTTGAAGATGCTGATGAAATTATGACACTGTAGCAGTCAACTTTTTTTGTATGGTTTCGTAAAGAAAAAAGAACTGGATACTGTTCCACATGACATGATACACTGCTGTAAAGGCATTACACTAAACTGGTATTCTTCTGTTTTCACAAACTAGTAATCACTATTTAACTTTTATAAACATGGATGAAACATCCAAGTAATTAAATCTGTGTCATAATGGTTGTATAGACAAACCATATCTGTATAAAAAAATACAGCTGTATGTGATAAATTACGTTTACTTGAATATTTGCATACATCTCGCAATAGCATGCAAACTAGAGTTCAGACTGCACTAATCCCTATCGTGAGACCTGAACCCATATAAATTCATACGTAAGGTCACATATATTTTTGAAATAAATTTCAACTTTGACACAAAATATAAAAAAACTTGAAATTATTTAAACCATTCCTTAAAATAAAAATTGACTATTTAAAATTTTTGCTATAAACATGGATATGTTTTGAAGAAAACAAACTGCATCGTATAATGGCTAACTGCGCAGACCACACAAATTCTGTATTAAAATACAGCACTCTTATTTTCTATTGTAATGGAAGAATTTTTGCACGTATCCTCATAATGCAAAAATAATTTTCATGCCGCACATAAACCCAAATAGTGCTAAACATGAAGAAAAAAGTTCCATATGAAATGGACACCAAATATGTATGTGAAATTTTGATGCAAACTTGAATTCTTCTACTTTTATATCTGCTTTTATAAGCATTCTTAAAAAAAAATCTTGAGAAATAATTACATTTAATACTTAAATTCATGAAAAATGAAACTTTGCACTGAATGCTGTGACAAGATCTGACTGCTCTCTGAAATAGCTTTAAAACACTTGAATTTTGTCAATCTTCCACATCACACAATACAAAACAACATTTAAAATTTTCTTTTTAAAAACAAAATCTTCTTACTTGATGAAAAAAAAAAAAAATTCTAGTACTTAAAATATAAAACTGATGTTACTATTCTTGACAGAGCACAACGTGCTAAAATAAGGCATATTCTTGTATTACATTTCTATCTATCAACATCCATCATTTGAACTATTAAATCTTGAAAAAGGCATTATAAATGTCGTAAGAGACATCATATTTTCTCATATTCACTAAAATTTTCATTGCAAATGCTGTATGTATTTATTTACTTATTGCCATATTGATTTACAAATGCAAAACTTTTTTTTTACTTTAGATTCTTTAAAAGAAGAATGAAATCCTTAAAATAGCAAAAATGAAATAATTAAAATTTCAACTTAGTCCTATCGAGTTTTAAACCACAGTATGTTTGTACACTAAGGCATTAAACGACTACGCCACAATCAATACAAAATAATTAGTCAATTAAGGCTCCGTATTGGAGCAGAAATGATTTCTTGATTTCCTTTTTTTTTTTCGTGTTGGTTTCATTAGCATAAAAAAACCAACTGGAGCATGTGGTCGCCGAACAAAATGATGATGCAATCGCTATAAGACTTAAATCCGAATGCATCCATTAAAATACACTTGTAAAAATGAAAATCAGTAAAAGAAAAAGCTGGAGTAAATACGATTAATCAGTAAAATTTGTTATATACATCAAAAGTCATTGAAAAACTTATATTTCTGCTTGATCACTCAAATGCACTGTCTGTGCACCTGGCACTAGCACCATTTATTAAGAAGTAATTAATTGTTCTAATGGGTGCTTATAATATTTCTAAAAAAAGGTTCACTACTGTCTTTTGCATACTAGAAATGGATTCATTAGAATAAAACGTGATCGTCCAGTTGCCTCAATCACTTACATATGCGTTGTGAATGTACACTAATAGCCCGATCCTAGTAGGTGATCAAGCTGAGAAAGGAAAAAGGAAATAAGATACGGTACCTCCACTCTTGCAATAAATAAACCAACACTTATACTTGTTTTATACAAGGAAGACTTTATTTCTTTCAGTACTGGAGTATGCAGGTGAAAGGTGGGGTCCACTACTCGGCATCCGATGATCATGAAGTATCTGTGCGACTAGACATCAGTCTTGATTTTCACTAAGGATCTCCTCAATAATTTATGTAAATACACGCTAAAAACTAGTTGAATAAAAGTATTAAGAAGAGATCCCTAGGAGAGGAGACTTAGCCTCGTTATAAAAATATTCTCTAGCAAAAAGAAACACGGCATTTACTTCCGACATTACCGGAGCACGAGGCCCGCGGAAATGCGCGGCGAGCTAAAACCTGATGGCAGAATAAATTTTGTTCTCCTTGCTTCGTCTCTTATCGCTTACCTTAAAGTACCGGTCTTTTGTTTACTTTTTATATATATTTTCTTTATTACAGTTTCATTAATAGTTAACATTTATTCATCTTTATTTACTTAAATATATTACTTACTTCTCTCTTCTGTAATGGTCCTTAATTGGAAATCCTTTGGTTTTGTTTTCTATGCGGTGTTTACTTTGTGAACATCATTGAATTTTTGCCGTTCGCCATGCTGTGAATTAGCCACGTCGTGCATTGAACGTTTCATGATCGATAAGACGTATCGATATCACTTTCACTTTGTCGCCAGATGGCAGCACAGAATCTTTTAGAATCGAATAAATCGATTCATCGTTTCTAGTTTTTGCATATCCATAATGATATCGGCTGCTCATTGGTTGCTGTGGTTCTTCTTGGAATCACGTGCTTTTTCTTTGAGCGTATATAGCCTTGGCGTGTTGTGATATCGTGGCTTTTTCGTTTTGCTTCTCCCATGAGGGGAAGTATTGTCAAGAATCTTGAACGTTCGCGGGACGGCGTTCATGGAGTTTATTATTTTGAAAGTATTGAATGAGTTTTTTTTAATGTGGTTTTAATCAAGCTTTAATCAACTGTGATATTTTTATTAATGTTAATTAATGTGCAATTAAACATCTGTTCCTGTTGTTATGAATTTCATCAGCCTTGCTCTCGCCTGTGAATATTATCAGCTGTAATCTCGATCTGTGATATTTTTTAAATAAACTGTGTGTACCAAAGTTCAATCATGCCTCAGCCATTTTATTTATACAGTTAGAGGAATGTCTTTCATATTTCACTGACGTTTCGATGCACTCTTCAGTTCACTCTTGCCAGCTAGATTTTCACGGCGTTGTTCTGCTCTTTTAATGGTTTCCCTTTCTTTAATGGCATATCAGCACAAGTTATATGCCCCAAATTATTAAGGGTTATGGGCAATAGAAGAGTCCATAACTGAAGAGGAGTTTTTGAAATATAGATCGTAATCTGACTGATGATTGGACTTATGTTTTTCCGAAGTTACGCCAATGAGTTTATGCTTACGTTTTTGAATTATGAGTTTGTGTTTTTGAAATAATATTTTTGAGATAAAACTGGATTAATTTAGAATTTTTTTTTTTTTTTGAAATAGAACTTTATAATTTTACTTGAGCCTTTTTCGTTAATTCTGAACTTTATTTTTGTTAAAGTATGAACTTATTATTTCAAGTTTGAACTTTATTTTGCCGATAATCCTGAACATTTTATGTTGAACTGAACTTATCTCAAGATTAGAATTTTTTTTTAGTTACAGATATTGAACTTTTATTTTGAATCATGACTTTTTTTTTCAAGTTTGAACGATTTGCATTTTTTTTTTTTTTGAAAGACAGGAGTTCGAAATCCAGATCAGTTAGATCTATGTGAATGCTCATAAAAAAATAAAATTTTTTTAAGATCGGCATTATCTTGAAAACGTAGGGGGGGCAGGTGAAATTTTTTTTTGTTTTGTGATACCCATACTCTTTTGTGAAGATGACGTCGAATACGATACAGAAACTGAATGTTAGTAATTATGCAGTTTGGTCTTCTGATGTCAAGTATCTTATGCTGGATAAAGGGGTGTGGGCATCCGATGATCATGAAGTATCTGTGCGACTAGACATCAGTCTTGATTTTCACTAAGGATCTCCTCAATAATTTATGTAAATACACGCTAAAAACTAGTTGAATAAAAGTATTAAGAAGAGATCCCTAGGAGAGGAGACTTAGCCTCGTTATAAAAATATTCTCTAGCAAAAAGAAACACGGCATTTACTTCCGACATTACCGGAGCACGAGGCCCGCGGAAATGCGCGGCGAGCTAAAACCGTATTACTCTATACCAATAACTGCACTAGACTGAACTGCTAGGAGAGAGAGAGAGAGAGAGAAAGCTTCTAAACTCACGCGCAGCAGCTAAAGGGTTGCCGTAAAAAGGCGAGAGCGCGCCAAGAAAAGCCAGGAGCGAGACGACCTCGCTAAAACGGCGCAAAAAGGATCGCAAAATGCGATTTACTAAACATCGCGTGCTGAAATGAAAACAGTGCTTTAACTGAAAATGGGAAATGAAACCAGTAAATTTAAAACAGAAAAGGTGAGATTAAATAAATAAGAGATGTTTAAAAGTAAGATTAATTAAACTGCCTGGGGAAAGGAAACAAAATATATTGCTACACAATATCGCGATTTAAGACATTGGCTAAATCGCGATTTGACATTAGCTAAATCACGATTTCCGATTTTAGCTTAAATCAATTTAAGACCAATGGTTAAATCGGATTTCCGATGTAAGCTTTAAATCGATTTAAGGCCCAGGCCTAGTAATGAACCATTTTCATTTTAAATTGTTTCAACAGTGTCTTGTAAATGAAGTTTTCTTATGTCAAGCTATTTATATACTTATTGAATTCTTTTATGTATTTATAGCTCTGCCTTAGATACCCTACGCAATTTCAAAGTAGCTATAAAAAAATTAGCCAGGCCATTTCAGTCAGCTATTCATGCAAAAAGAACTTATAGGGAGCTTCGATTGCTAAAGCACATGAATCATGAAAATGTAAGTATACTTAATTTTTTTTAATTACTTATGCTAATGATTTGTTTAGTAATTAATAACTTATGTGATGTCAAGATGTTTGAATATTTTGACTATTCTCATAAAATTATGGAAATAAAAATTTTTATAATGCAATGTAATATCTATATGTTGCATTATTCATTAAAGATTGCAAACTTCGGTTTTATTTTCTGTGGAAACTAAACTATAGGCATTTAAAATAAGATATTATTATAGATGAGGATGGATGAAGGAGAAGAGAGAAAGCTTGGTAAAATGTTAGTTATTGCTGAAAGATCAAATCGAAATTTGTCGTAAAAGATTGATTCTACTTTAATCCTTTTTAAGTGTTATGTTTTCATGTTTTGAACAAGAAATAAGATTTAGCAAAATGTTCTTTCTTTATATACTTCTTTCTTTTATACAAGGTATATATTTGCTTTTATTACTTACTAGCTGACCTGTGATAACCTTAAATAAACTTCAGATTTATATGGTTTTATATCTTTAACCTGGTATTGTATGAGTTTGTATTTTTAAATGAAAAATTCGTGAAAAAATATTGATATTTAGTGATAAAAGCACTCGTAAGAAGACATTTTTTGGTTTTTTACGTAACATCGTTTCATAGTTTAAAAAGAAAAAAAAAGTTCTTGTTCGAACTTTTTGAAGTTTTAATTGGTTATAAATATAACAGTTTTGCAGCCCGTGTAAAAATTTCATGAAAAATGATGATACCTAGTTGTAAAAGAAATGTTTATATTTCACTTTTATTTTGTGTTGGGTTAAAGGACCCCCCCCCCCCCCCCTCACACTAAGGCATTAAACGACTATGCCACAATCAATACAAAATAATTAGTCAATTAAGGCTCCATATTGGAGCAGAAATGATTTCTTGATTTCCTTTTTTTTTTCGTGTCGGTTTCATTAGCATAAAAAATAGATGATTATTAGTCCGAATTCTCTAACATTTTAATGGATCGTAAATATAACTAAAACCAAGCCCTTTTTAAAATTTCATAAAAAATATGCATATTTTTGAGTGAGTGTAAACGTTTAACCGAAATGGGAAGAATTTGCACCGAAATGGAAATCTTCTTTATGAGACGAAAAGTGACCTGCCTTTGAGGGTGTATTTGAAAGGGTTAAAATTCGTATTTTTAAAAACCTATTGCACCATCGATTTTTGCAACTTTTTAAGCATATTTTTGGTTTGTCAGTACCTTTAAAATTGCATCTTGGAAAGAAAAACGATCCTTTTTTAACTTTTTCTCAAGGAGTTAATTGCGATATATTTTTTAATTGACTGCAGCATTTGAGATGTAAGAGTACAATCTTTCAAAACATGTCTTCTATTTTTAACTTTACTAAGTGGTTTGGACGATGTTAGTTAATAAATAATGACAAAATACCCCCAAAATAATCTTTTCTGTTCTTCATTTGCGTATCAGCGCATGCGTCGGAGATTTTCCCGTCTTCTAAGGACCGAGGTGGATTTTTAATGAAAGTGAGTAACGATTATTAATTAATAACTCAACTGTTAATTAGAATTTTTAAATTCTGAGAACCAGGTACATCAGGAGAGACTTTGGGTTCAAAAATTTTGAACCTCGTATGTGCCGTAGATTTTGCTAGCCATCGCCGACAGACACACACACACAGAGCGATCTGTTCTTTTATTAGTATAGATAAGACAAGGTAGCCATTATTAAACTGACATTACTCATTCTGTAGCATGATCTAATTACAAGAATAAAGCCAAATTTTGCATGATGTTTAAACTTTAAACAAGACGGAGGACAAAAGACTCCATAAAAAAAAGTTCCAAAAGTCATTTCTAGGGTGATATGCGTCACTTTAATAGAAAAGAGAGTGTTTAAAAAAAAAAAAAACACAATCACTACTGAAATTAAATTACCTTTTATTCAGCATATTTAACAATATAGCAAGTTTTCAAAAAAATGAATTGATAAAAAAAATGATGAATTCTCTTTATTTGTGATTTCACTCACTGAGTCCCAAAGAAAAGAAGTCTCTTTATTCAAATTTCATGTTACATCCTTTGGCACAGAGCCAGCTTGTTAAGCTTTAAATGACAATGTGCTACTTTTAAAAAATAAATTGATTGAAAGTTATGTGGAACATGTCTTCTTCTTTAACTGAGCATCCATCACTTATCAAATTCTTTTACCTCAACCAGCTCTGATTTGAAACTTGTTTGTTAGGAAACAAGTCTTGATATGTACACAGTGTGCCTGATCAGGGGCTGTGCTGTGGCTCTGAGCCTTGCTTTTTAAAATACTGAGAGGCGAACTGCCTGTTTTATTCTCCGGGCCTCTAGGCAGGGTGACGGACTCGTTTCGGCACCTAAGGGGGCACATTGTGACCTCCTTGAGGCATAAGGCCTTCAGTGTTGGTGGTAGACTTAACGTACGGATGTCGATGGTGGTAGATTGAAACACAGATATCTAATTTAGGTTCCTCTAAACAGAGCACCTGGGACTAATCATCTTGGGTATCTGAGGGGGCTGTCGCATTCCCTCGAGGCTTGGCTAGCGGCAAGTAGCAGGATCCCTCTATGAAGCATGGCCTGCCCATAAGTTGTCAGGCCTGGATGAGTTTGTTGTGATGATAAGTTGTCGGCTTGATGATGTCGTTGTCAGTGGCAGGCAAAGTTGCCCATCATTATTTGCTGCTAACAGAGGTGCGCTCTTGCTTACTGAAAGGTTGCACAGACCTGTTATAAAGTGTCCAGTAGAGATGCAACGAATATTCGGCCTGTCTGCCGAATATTCGGCTTCGGCCGAATATCAAGTCCATTATTCGGCCTTGGCCGAATAATACTGTAATAAATATTTATATTTACACAGTATAACTTTTTAATTTGACAATTTATATTCATCATATATAATGAAAAATTTTTTTTTAATTTGACAATTTATATTCATCATATATAATGAAAATTTTATTTGAAATTAACTAACACTTTTTTCCCCATTAACTTTCATACTCTGAATGGGTTTTATCTACCCATTTTTATATAAGAGGCTAATTTAGGAATCATGTTAAAAAAAATTTTATGCTGTATCAGTAAGTACAAAAAGTATCTGTAATCTCTCACTATATATGGTACTTCCTGGTGCAGAAAGGTACTTTTTGGCTAATTGTGAAAGGTTTGGACAGTCTTCTGAATTTTTCGCCCACCACTCCAAAGGACACTGTTGTTTTTCTAGTAGTGGCTGGGAAAGAAAATTACTAATTTCTTTTACTTCTTCACATTGAGGGGCACTTTCTATAGAGGCTTCACTGCTGACAGCAAAGAAGAAAAAAATAATAAAGATAAATAAAAATTTTGTTAATTGTGAGCTTTATAAAGTCTACAATGATTTATTTCCCCCATTTTAGAGGATATTCCTTTCATCCTTTCTATCAGTGGTTTTTCTTAAGATATTAAGATTTTTTTTTTTTTTTCAATCTGAAAGCTGAAACTTATGTTTCCTAGTACTTTTAAAATTTTGTCATTATTTTAAAATGTAACAACAACACACATAATAGCTATTAAAATGTAACTAGACAGTATCTGGTGAGGAACTTTTGCTAAGAATTTTTTTTTTGGGGGGGGGGGGGGATGGTCTGAATTGTATTATTGGGGCAATTTTTAGGCCGAACATAGCCGAATATTTTTTTCAGAGTAAAATAATGCTTTAAAAAATTAAAAATTTGTATATAAATAATTTTTTAAAAGAAAACAATACATTTTAATTGTGAAATATACAAGAATTGTGCATATAGTACATACTATATTTTGTTTTTAGGCAAAAATAAGTTCATTATTCGGCGGCCGAATATTCGGCTGTAACTTGGCCGAATATTCGGTATTCGGTTATTCGGCCAAACCACTATTCGTTGCATCACTAGTGTCCAGTATTTTAAAATGAAGTGTCATAGAATTTACAGGGAGGGATACATAAAAGAATTCAATTTCATTATGGTGTATGGGGAAAAATCATTTACAGTGCATTTTATTAATGTTATGATATTTAAAAAGCAATCTATTCCTCTGGTGGACCACAACATGCTTTCTTATGAGTAGGGTCAGGTGGGGTAAAATGGGTAGTTAAAAAAATTGCTTAATTTTTTAAAATTTTCTCAACATATTTATAGTTTTCAAAATTATATATGATTGCTTGATGTTTAAGCTTTCTTCTCCTACTTTATTTTTGTTTTTATAGTTTGTTGTATTTGAGTGGCAACAGTAAAACCGTTTGAGGACAATTTCATGCCACATGTGATCTGATTAAACTTTTCCCTGCAGCTCATAATATTTGATATAAAGTCCTTTGTTTGATCTCATTTTGTTCATTAAGCACATCTAATACTTTTCCAACTTACAAACAAGAAATGTCTTTTTTATTGTTTTATCTTAAATCTTATAAATGGGGTAAAATGAGTTTAGTGTTAGGCTTAACGTTTATAGTATTCTTAAAGTCTTATATATAGGGATGTAACGAATAGTGATTTGGCCGAATACCGAATATCCAGCCAAGTTTTAGGTCGAATATTGACTTAGACTTTAAAAATTGTAAATAATAATTTAATTCATAATTTTTTTATTTAATCCATAGATAGTTCTTGTAATTTATATATATTTTATCTAAAATAGAAACTCATTACTTCTGTAAAAATTAAACTTTTTTTATTTTAGTAAAATTATTTCATCCCCCCAAAAATAAGAACTTGCATGAGTCCTCTTGTTTTTTTATATCCTTTCTCATGCAACTCAAACTTAGTAAATTTAAATTCCGTATGTCAAAAAAAAAAGGTTATTTTCTTAAAATATAATTATTCATTCCATTAAAATATCATTATTCTTTTCTCCTACCAAGATATACTTTTTCTTTCTCTCAAAATTAACAAGCCCCTCATAATACTTCCTCCACCTTACCCCATATTTCACAATGAGATGCCTCCTGAAGTAGTTCACACAGACAAGAGACAGACTATTCTTTTCTTATTCTCACAGACTATTCTTATCTGTAGTAGTTCTTGGTAAGTGACCTTTGGTTAACAGATTGAGGGGTTTCTGATCCCCTATTGGTCAGCAAGTGGCAAGTCTGCTGAAATGCGAGTCTGGTGTGAAACCAGTTCATTCAGAGTAAGTCACATTCTCTATTGCAATTGTACCATTGCACCTTGAAAAGCAATCTTACCTGATTCTCCTAGGAAAGTAATTTCAACTGATGCATTTATGTTAGTAAAATATTTAAAATCACATTTTGTTTTGATTTTCTGGAACTTATTTAACCAAATATCTTAGAATATTCAGCCAAATATGCAACTATTTGGCAAAATATCTAATTATATTTGGCTACAGGTATTCAACCGAATATCTGTTCAATATTCAGCAAAAAGGCCATATAGTGGCCGAATATTCGTTACATTCCTAGTTATATAAAACTTTTCTGAATAAAATTCTTTATTTTACTGGAATTAGAATAGAATAAGTTTCAAAAATACTTTAAAGTGTTTATATAATACACAGTGCGTTATTCTCAAGATTGGAATGACACGAAATTCATTGTACATAATTTAGTCAAATCATTGTCCATTTTTAACAATATTCCATTTCTAGATAGCATATCAGGTGCTGATTGGATTTGAAATTTTAAGAAGAGGTAGCCGAAAGAGTTGAGAAATAGAAAGCCAGAATTTTTGACAAAAGTAAGAGCAGTGTGACTATGACACATCCTCGCTTTCTCGACATGTATCAATCTGTCACATCTGAAAATAATCTTAGTAAGAACTTCAAAACTGAAACAGAAGCATGTCCAAACAAAAGCAGATGAAGTCCTAACTAATGAAGACATTATGAAAGAGTTAAAAAATGACTCTGATAACCGGAACACCACAAGGATAAAATGGACAAGAAGAGGAAAAAATGCTAACTGAGGCTCAAATTAGACTATGTGTTGAAGATATTCCTGAAATAAAAATAAATGTATCTGTAGGTGCGTGATTGAGAGTCCAATATTTGGGGAAAAAAACAAAGAAAGAATTCATTGGCAAATTAGTAATATTGAAGAAGATGAAATACTAATATAAAGTAAAATTCTTGAAAAGTCCAAGATTGGTTGCATTTTATATTTTCCCCGGTTCTTGAAGACACAAGGGTATGTATGCCCATTCATTACTCTTGTGACTATTAGAGCAAATTTTCAAAAATACTTCCAATTATTTTATTATTATTAAGATAAAAATTGATATGACTAGTTAAATGTCATTGGATGTCACTCACATAAAATATATCTACAGTGAAATTTGTCTAAGGCGGAAATATTTCAGAGTCCCACATTTTTAAACATAGAGATTTCCGAGAAATCTGTATAAGGCGGAAACAATCTGTGTAACGCGGAACCGGACATTCATTTTGGGGCCCGAGGTAGCACATTTACTGTTTAAGGTGGAAGAAAATTCCGCTGCGAAATATAAATGGAAAGAAAGCTTATTTTTTCATAATGACATGTATTGTCCAGTCTCATTCTCAGAGGTCAGAATGGTGCCTCATTGATTGATGACAGTTTTTTGGGGAATTAGGATGATTCTATTACTGTATGCGAAATGTTGGACAATGGGTCATAGGATTTCTGACAAGTTCATTCTTCGGTTACGGTAAAGTGAGAGGATCTGTTTAAAAGAGCAGGCTACTACACTGATATCTTATGGGGGATTTCAACACCCTTTCACCCTCTCCGGTAAAAGATTATCCCTTGGTCAACTGCTAATCTTTGTCAATAGAAGGGCGGATTTCTTCATCGAATTTTAGACAAAAAGAATATTGCCACAACTTCCCAAAATATCTATAAGCTCTTTTCAATAGGTGAAGAAAATGCAGACTGTGAAACTTTAGTTATGTAAGTAACTTTAGTTTGTGTTTAATCCAGTAAGTGCTAGATGCAAGACGATATCGTTGTCGTATACACTTATAGATTATAAAGAGGATATTTGTTGTATAATTTAAGTCATTATTCCCAAAATGGATAATAAATCAAAAACGTCGAATACTTTACCCTTAAAAGACAAAATTGAAATTATTAAACTCAAAGAGCAAAATGTCCCAGTTAAAAGCTTAGATTCAAAGTGAGAGATTCAAATGTGGAAAAACTCAAATCTATGATGCTATCAAAAAGAAGGATGAACTTTGTAAAGAATTTGAAGAAGGGGGAGATTGCACTCGGAAACGTAAAAGGCAAATTGAAAACGAAGACGTTGATAAACTAACATGGGAATGGTTTAACAATGCCAGAGCAAAAAATCTGCCCATATCAGGAATTTTAGTTCGGGAAAAAGCAAAAAAAATTGCTGAGGAAATTGGGAAAAAAGATTTTAAAGCATCAAATGGCTGGTTGATGAGCTACAGAGCTCGACATAATCTGTCACTGAAACAAATGTGTGGCGAATCAAAAGATATTCCGGATTCTGATGTTGAAAAATGGATGGACAGAATTTCTATATTAGTAGATGGTTATGCTCAAAGGGATATTTTTAATTGCGATGAAACAGGACTGTTTTTTCAGGAATTGCCTACGAAAACTCTGACTGAAAAAGGAAAAGCATGTATTGGTGGAAAAAACTCAAAGGAGCGCCTGACTTTGCTTCTTTGCTGCAATATGAAAGGAGAAATGGAAAGGCCATTAGTAATCGGAAAATCACGGAAACCAGGATTTTTCAAAAACATTAATGTGTCAAGTTTACCGGTTACCTGGAAATCTCAAAGGAAAGCGTGGATGACAGCAGTAATCATGGAAGAATGGTTGAAATTTTTTAACAGAAAATGCAAAGAGATAACCGCCATGTGTTATTATTTTTAGATAATGCACCTTGCCATCCCGAGATAGAGTTAACAAATGTGAAGCTACAGTTCCTGCCAGCGAATACCACATCTAGAACTCAACCTTTGGATCAAGGGATAATCAAAACTCTAAAAATTGTCTACAAAAAATATCTCCTTCGATCAATTTTAGCTGCAATGGAAGCAGCAAAGTCTGCATCCGAACTAGCTAAGATCGTAACAGTTTTGGATGCAGTTAAGTGGATTGACAGAGCCTCTAAAGAAATCATACCTGATACAATAATTAAGTGCTTTCAGAAATCGGGGTTCAGTTTCGACACCGAAGAAATTTCAGATAGTGGTAAAGATGATGTTGAAAAGGAAGAGCTTCAAGACCTGATGAATAACATTTGCAGTTTCATTTCAGATGGACAAGGACATACAAATGTTACTGAATACATACATGCCGATGATAAACTTACTACAAGCGATTATAATGAAACAGTGGATTTTCTCATAGCACAAAAGCTAGAGGAGAATAGTGGGAGTAGCACTGATGAATATGAAGTAGAAGACGGAGTGACTAGCATTAAGTCATATCAAGATGCTCTTAAAAATCTAAAGCTTTTACAAAATTTTTACATAGCACGAAACAATTATGAAGTGATACCAATGTTAACTGAAATACAATGTGCTACCGAAAAAGAAGTGATTAAGAAAAAAAAATAAACAACGATATTCGATTTTTTTTCTAAATAAACTCAAGATAATGGAATTTTAAAGCATTTATTAAGGTAAATATAACTGTTTTTTTTTCACTAAAATTTGTAATTTTGATTTACATCAGTGTGTTTGTATACTATCAATTTGTAGTTTAAATTAATATTACTATAAATATATAAAAATATGTAAAAATATTTCATGTTTATTTAATTTTTTAAAAATTAAAAGATACGTTAGATTTAATCTTTAGCCAAAGAATTGTTTAATACTCTGTGAACGGGATGTCTATAAAGTTTTTCTGTCTAAGGCAGAATTTTATTTCAGTCCCAAGCGATTCCGCCTTAGACAGATTTCACTGTAATTTGAAACCAAAAGCATTTTACTTGTCTATATAATAAATCAAAATTGTGTTACAAATTAGATATATTGTATGTGAGTAGAACAGGTTGGCATTTAACTGGTTATATCAATTTTATCCTAATTATATTTTATAATAAAGTAATTGGAAGTTTTTCCAAAACATTGCTCTAATGGTCGCAAGAGTAACAATGGACGTTCTCGCAGATCATATTGAAAAAAAAAAGCAGATAATAGAAACAAATGAACCAACATTTAATAATCTGGGTCATTGTGCTTTTGATAGACTTTTAACACTTATAATGTAACAGGATGAAAATACGAGTAGAAAAAAATGTAGCCAGAAAATGTTTTCCTTTTCACCTAAGCTTGATTCATAGTAAAGTTTCTCATTTATCTATTAACTTAAATTTCATATTTAAAAAAAAAGTTGACAAAAGACATATAACATTGTTTTACATATTACTTCATTCTATAATTTCTGGTAAATTAGTTGGAAAGAGTTTCATAATCTATGTACATGATGCATGATTTTTTGGTTCTTGTTTCCACTTTGTATATGTTTCTGAATATAATTTTATTGTATTCCATTTTCAAGTGTTTTTATCAGTTTGAACTTTTTTTATTATTACTAAAGTAATATTTACAAATTTTACATTAACTGCACCTTAGTATTTGCTACATTTCCCAGATTTATCATAATGATGATTATTATTATTATTTATAGGTTATAGGATTATTAGATGTTTTTACTCCATCCACTACCTTAGATGACTTTCAGGATGTGTAAGTTGTCTAAACAGCATTTTCTATTTTATTCATTGAAGAGAATTGGATCCTTATTATAATTGCCATTTGTATCGTATTTAATTTTGAGAATTAATCAAGAATAATTGTATGCATCTTAACCCTCTAAGCAGTTTGCTCGTATTTTTCCATTTCCTAAAAACAGCTTGTACAGGGTAACACATAAATACTGTGACGCAGATAAAGGACCATAACTTTTCACTGAACGAACAAAACAATTAGTTTTCTTCACCATTCAAAAGAAGAGAAAATTCTGTACCAGAAACAATCAAGGTAATTCGAAATGGTTTCCTCCAGCAATGATACAGGCGTCTACACGGTTCTGTAAATTCTTCAAGATGGCCGAGACTAGTTCCAGCGTGATTTTAGCCTAGGCTTTTTCCAGAGCGCTTTTCAATGAATCCAGAGGCTTCTTCTTGATTGCGCAGGCTTTTTGCTCCAGGATCCCCCAAACAGTGAAGTCCATAATATTCAAATCAGGGGAGTTTGAGGGCCAAATGCCCTTTGTTCAAAATCATGAGAGATTGGCCTCGCACCCCTCCAGCGTCTTCTTCACTCAGTGGGTAGACGGCCACAGGGTTTCCACGCCACCGGGAAAACACAGGGAATTTTAAATTACCCTCCAAAAACAGGGAAAATGCAGGGAATTTTGAAAAATTCCAAAAAAATCTGGAAAACACAGGGAATTTTTTTTTCTGGTATTTTCAAACAGAAATTATTTTTTCTCGGCTTTCAAAAAAAATTCGCTCTGCAGAAGGAAAAAAAAACGGAAAAAGCGAATTTCAACGAAACTTCTTAAAAGCTCGTTTCTACCTACATCCCTTTTCTTGCAATGGCTGAATCCTAAAACGCGACCTCTTCATCCCGATTCCCTCCCATCCATCTGCGACTGCGCATGACGTTCTAGCTCCTTGCTTCCTCCGTTCAGCCCGTGCGTGCAAACAAAACATTGTTAATGCAACCAGCGCGCGTTTTTTTACGAATGTTTGAGTTTCGGTTTGTTTTAGTTTGTGTTTTATTTGACTTAATAAGAGGTGCTATTTAATCGTTTAAATTTCTTATAATGAGTTGCAAACTTGTTACAGAAGTTATTTTTGATTGATCTGAAAGATTCTAAAAATCTGAGACTTTGAAAAAATACTGGCATTGGAATAGTCACAGCAAGATATTTAAATATTAGTGGAGCTTCTGAATCTCAAAAAGCAGATTTTTTAGCTGAATGTTTTCAATTTGTGAAGAGTACTACAGAAAAAATATTTGAAAGAATGTCAAAAAATTTTGCTGTGTTAAAAGCTGCATCATCTTTAAATCCTATTTTGTTGCGAAATAATGCAGTATTGTGTGAAACACGTATGGTACATCTACTTCAATTTTTGTATTCCAAAGGACAGATTTCATCTGGATGTTCAGAACGAGTAAAAGTGTTTCTAGAAAAATTAAAAAATGCTTACAAAGAACAGTTTGATTCTTTTACTGAGGATGTACGATTGGATGATTTTTACTTTACTTTAAACTGAAAGAATTTGCAGATTTATGGGATGTAGTGAAATTAGTGCTTATTTTGTCTCATGGTAATGCAGCCGTGGAAAGTGGGTTCAGCATCAACAAAGATATGCTTGTTGAAAATCTAAAAGAAGATTCTTTAATTGGTTTAAGAACAGTGTATGATGCTGTGAATTTCTATGGAGGTGTTGTAAATGTGCCACTGACGAAAGATATGCTAATATGCAAAATTATCACGCATGAGATACCATGAAACTTTGGAAAAACAGAGACAAAGTCAGATTAAAGAAAAGGAAAAAGAAACCAGCAAACGAAAAGTATCGCAACAAATTAAATTGTTGCAGAATAAAAAAATGAAACTAATAACTGAAAAATCTGTAGAAGTTTCAGAAATCGAGGCTCAAATAAGTGAATTATCCAAAAAGAATAATTAACAGCTAATACTATTATCTTGTAATATTTTTTAAAGTAAAAAATAAACCAGTGTTGTGTATCAAAGCTGTCTTATATTTTATGTGTCCTAGGTCCATATTTCAATTTAAATGCATAAAGTAAGTAGCCTTTTCTTTTTTTTTTTTCCCCCTCCAATTTTTGTGATATTATATTTGAAATAATTGGTTTTTAGGTAAGATTCTTTAAAATTTTATATTCTTTAAATTATTAGATAGAAAGTTTTTACATATTCTAACATTCATTTACAAATATTTCAAAGTATTTTTTAGCAGAATGTATGAGTATTGCTTTACTGTTTTTATTATTATTAATGTAAAATGTGGGATTTAATAAGTGTAACAACTTTTAAAGAGTTTTTTTATTTGCTCATATTATATATATTCTATTTGGTCAATTAGTTGGGTAATGGTAAATTATAAGATGACTAACTAGCATACATACACACGTATATTTTGCACACTCAGTATAGTAATAAACACGTTGTAGTACAGGGAAAATACAGGGAATTTTTTTTCAAGATTAGAGTGGCAACCCTGGGCCAGTTCTCCTGAAACCTTCAGTTGATGTTCTTCACTTGCTTTTAGGCCCAGGGGATCATGGCACCTTCCGAAGTTAGCTTCTTATACGTCACTGCATTGATCTTGACGCCTTTAGGGATGAAGACAAGTTTTGTCTTTTCCAATCCGGAAATCCCCACCCACATCATCACAGACTTCGGGAAAAGAACCTTTACCTTCACTCCTTTGAGTAGCAACTCGTGTTGCATCTGCAAGTTTTGGAGAGGATGGACCATAAAACTCTTGTCATCGGTGAAGAAAATCCAATTCAGAACATCGATGCGGCACAGGGACTTCATCTTCTTGCCCTTTTCGAGCCTTGTCGCCTTAATTTAGTTGATCAGATGGCGTCCTTCCGCCAGTTTGTACGAGATGAGTTACAGATCTTCTTCGACATGTCTTTGCATGAATTTGCGGTCAACGTTGTGCTCCTTGGCCAGTTTTTACATGTTTCTTTCTGGATTTCGCTGGATCTTCTTCTTGGCCATATTAAGGGCACTGAGGTCCTTGTTTTTCGCGGTCTTCCACTTTATTGATGGCCTTTTATCAATCAGGTCTCTTTAAAATGTTTGACGGTGCAACGGACTTGTTTCCAGTGCAATTTGGTGATCGTAGGAAATGGCATTCCCCTCTTGTGGTGAGGGGCGATGGCTGGCCGGTCATCTTTGCACTATAAATTTTCCTTTTAAACAGTGAAATAATATCAGCTGAAATAGCAATTACACAACAAAAAAGCACAAGGATCACGAATAAAACAATAGTATTTCGCAAAAATGGGTAAAAACATTAAAATAGACATTTTCATCACGTCACAGTATTTATGTGTCACCCTGTGTCATGTGTGCCCTGTGTTATGTGTCATAAAAATATTTTTAATAGAATATTATTTTAAGATGCATGTCAAATAAAGGGGCATAAAGTGAATTTTAAAAACAAACAGTGAAAGAAAATTTAAATTAACATTATTTTTATAAACATTTTTATGAAAATGGAGGAAAGCCTTAATAATTAAGGCTCCTCCCTTTGTCAGACTGCAAATCTCACTCTCTAAATGTTAAAACTGTGTTTAAAATCCATTTATTAATCATATTTAAATTCACTAATATTTTTTTAACCATTTCTTTATATCAAACTAAATTGATATTTACTTAAAGTGATAAAATACTTTTATTTATTCGTATTTTAGACACATGTTTCATTCCTCCGATGGCAACATTCTCAATAATAAATAAGATACAAATATTTTCGCAAAAATTTTTAATTGAAAACTGGTAAACAAAAATCATGTGAACTCAAGTATAAGGAAATTAATTGCAATATTAAAAATGGGTATTTGTGAACGTGAGTATTGCTGTCAGAGCAATGAAACATATGTCTAATATGAATAAAGGTATTTTTTGCCTTGTTAAAGGTATTTTACAATTTAAGTAAATATTAATTTAGTTTGATGTATTCAAGTGATTTTCATATAGTTTTATAACATTTCTTTATGTTTAAAACAATGTTTGTGGATTTGATGGATTTTTTCTTTAACTAAATTTAATCATATCTATAGTAATATGAGAAATTGAATCATAAGTACAGAATTTCAAGTTTTGAGATATTTAAGAAAAACTGTCAAACTAAGCTAAAAGTAGATTTTTTAAATGAAAAAAATTTCAGAATGTAAATGACAGTTCCATGCATCAGATAGTAATTAGTTCTTAGTGTTCAGGGGTGGGGATAAAAAAAAAAATTCCTGAACAGTTATGAAGTTAATACAATAAAATGCTTTTCACTTCTGTATTTATTTATTTATTTATTTATTTACAATTTTTATGATATCGACTGAGTTAGGAGTAAAACTTGTTGAATGTGCTAATCTCAAAACTTTCTTCTATCTCACACATATTAATACTTGAGAAACTGTAATTTTATAATTATGCATTTTAGAAACAAACCAGATACCGAAGTATGTGGCACTGCACGTGTGTCCAGTGCAAAACACAACAACACTGACTTTGATTTTTTGCTTAAATTTTCTTCATTTTATTCATCTGAGTTAATTCAATAATATTTTATATCATTCTGTTGTATGTCAGCTGCTTGCAAATCGCCAGGTTACCTGTATGCAAAGCAACCTTCGCTGCACTAGCAGCCAATGTACATTGTGAAAAATTGAGAAAATTACTATCATTCAATCATCATTTATTCATCAAAATTACTATCACTCCCCCAACCTGGGGGAATATCCTCATTTTCATCTGGGACCATCTAACCATAGCTAAAAACGTTTCTATGAAGCTTTGTTCAATTCTGTGCATAACTTCATACACTTTTTTGATGATACTAAGAAGACGGACTCAGACAGATATTTTGTAAAAACATGTTTTGTGAATCTCTGACCCCCTAAAATGTGTAAATCCATTAAAAACCGAAAGACAATTTTTTTTTTTTTTTATTACATTGGTGCTCTTTTCTATTATAGATAGAAGATAGCAGAGATGATGGCTTTGCATTGCCACACCTTCCAAAAGATGGAGAGAGCCACCTTAAACGCATTGTTGTGGTCTTTCAAATTCAAAATTTTAATACTTTTTTTTTTTCATTCTGACATATTTCCACTAAATGTAATTTTTTATGACATCTTCCTGCCTTGCATTTGGCAAGAGGTCCCATTCACTTTCCTAATCAACTTATCTGGTTATTTTATTATTGTTAGGAAGAAATTTTTTTTTTCTTGCATTTATATTATATTCTGGTGTATTAATTATTGTTTTCTATTTAACTGTTTGTATCCTATGTTGGAAAAAATATGCGTGGCCCTGATTAGACCTTTTTTCTCCCCCTCCCTCCTTACTATGCTGCTTCTCATTCAATGTCAAAGCTTATTTCATCATGAAAGCTCTATCACCTGAGCTCCAACCCATCGCAGCTCACTGCAAGACAAATTGTATACTTAGCACCCCACATAGGCATTCTACAAACTCTTTGATTTTCACTTCTAAAACATGTGAATCCAGTTAAAACTGGAAGTCAGAAAAAATTTTGATTCCAGTACTTGTTTCTATTGTCGATAATAGAACGTAAAAAAATCAGAAGAAGTGTAAGTAAGACTCTGACAATTGTATGTAAGACTAACAATACAAACCCTGAGGGTTCTGTATTATGTTTTGTTATCAACAGGGCTGTGGAGTCGGAGTCGGGCCATTTTTGAGCGAAAGAGTTGGAGTCGGATCTGTTAAAATTCCCGATGTCGGAGTCGTCCATTTTACAAGCAGGTCTGCATAGTTTGAGTCAGCCCATTTTTGAGCAAAAGAGTCGGAGTCGGATCTGTTAAAATTCCTGGAGTCAGAGTCGTCCATTTTTCCCACCGACTCTGCAGCCCTGATTACCATTATAAAAAATTCCGCTACAATGCACTAATTTGGCATTAGCACCAAATATGGAAATTCACGCATTTGACACATAATAAGATAGGTTTATAGTTTTGTTTTTTTTTTCCCTTTAAATGGTTTATAAGAGCTTCATTCATGCCAAATTTCAAGATTTTAAGCCAACCAGAAATACTCTATACGTTTTACTCTCAAAACTTATAGGTTACTTCCGGATGTTCTAGAAACTTGAAATTTTGCACGGAAGAAGGTATTATAGCACAGAAAAAGGGAAAAATCTGAAAATTATTAATTAATAATTCTGTGTAGATTTATATTGTGATTTTCCATAATCAGGATTTCCAAAGCAAGACTATAAGAGTTCCCTTTTTGAGGTAGAGAACTGTAGAAACTGACATTATCCCAAATTTTTAGTAAATTTGAAAATTATTTTGTTCAGTTACAAAATTCAAAACAAATTCCAATGTTGAAAAAAAACTAGATATCTCTGAATTCCTAGCATTCTAGGCAAACTGAAAAAAGATTAATGAAGCAGTTTTCACAATGTAGAAAATTAGTTCAGCAAAAAATGTTGTGAACAGATTAAGCATTCTGGTCCATTCCATGAAAAATTGACAAAATGTCCTGCACATGACACTTACATGAATACTTATATCTATTAAATTTGTTATTTGGAGAAGGTCGATGTCATTACATCCTCAAATTAAAACAATTATGCTAATATGAATATCTAGAGTTTTTTGTTATTTTTAAATGTATAGTTTATATTTTAACAACTTATAAGTTAATAGATATAGGTATTCATGTAAGTATCATGTGCAGGACATTTTGTTAAAACAGCAGTAATATGTAGAAAAGCTGTCTCACACTTGATATGGAATGACCCTTATCCAAATTACAAATTTAAGTTTCTAACTGCTACCACTTACAAATTTAAAATTCTAATTGATATTGCTTGTGGGCAGTAAACACCAGTGTTAACTCATTTCTGAATATTTTATCAGTTATGGGATTTCTAAAATAAAGATTCAAATAATCCAGAAGTCTCGAATTTCTGGTTCAGAATTAAACTTCGGGTATGTGAGAAATCTTGATATTTTGAATTTTCATTATAAATACCAATTGTGCATGCTATTTTTTTTTTTTTTATATTTGAAATTAAGCTCTTACTGTGGTATTTATATCTGCCTCCTCCTCCTTTTTTCTTTTTCTTAGGTATTTGGTCACTCATTTAATGGGAGCCGATCTTAATAACATAATAAAAACGCAAAGGCTATCTAATGACCATGTACAATTTTTAGTGTACCAAATCTTACGTGGATTAAAGGTTAGTATTTTAAAGATTGTTATATTAAAAGTATTTTTGCAAAATATGTGATTTATATTTATAAAAATGGTGTAAAAATTTATATTTGTACATAAGTCATAACTTTATTATGTCATGTTTGCATTATTTCATTTATTAAAAGTTTCATGTAAAAACTTTTATATTAATGTTTCAGATTTTCTTTTGTGTTGGGAGAATTTTTACTTCAAATAGAAATGTGAACCAATCCCCCCACCCCAATCACTTCTACAAAGAAAAAACACATATGTTAGACTTCCATCTATTCAGCCTCAGTGCTATCTGGCTTAGTTAACAAAAAATTCGCCATAATAAAATTAGTTAATACTGTGCCAAAGCATTGTTATATATGTCTGTTAAAATATACGATCCTGCTACATGCTGGCAGTAGAATTGATAAAAAAAAAAGTCACTGGTCCCAAGGACCGGTAAGCATGAGAATTTACTGGTCCATAGTCATCATCACTGGCCCACTACATAAAATTCTGTTGTCCATTTAACCCTTTGAGTTACCCCCCCCCCCCCCCCTCTCCTAGAATATAAACCAAACTTCCTTTGCAGTTATCCAAAATTTTCAGCATAATAGAATGTAAAATTATAATTTATTAAAAATTAAATAAACAGTAAACTATAAAATTATTAATTGGATATTTTATTTCTGATTATTTATTTCAACTAATTAAGGTTTAATGCAATTTTTTTTTTTTTTTTTTTTTTTCTAAATAAAATATAATTGTTTGATTTGTGTTTGGTTGCAGTTTTCTCAGGGATGGGAAAATTTAAGTTTACCTGTGAGAGGGGGGGGGGGGGAAGTTACTGGTATCACTAAATTTTTCAAATTAGTGGTCCGGTTGAATTTTTGGTGGTCTAGGACCAGCAGACCACCAAGGATTTCGAACGCTGCATACCATGTACCATCACAGAAGATGGCTAAAAGAAAGAAGCCACCCATCAATGACTTTTCAAAAATTAAAAGCTTCAAGTTTTGTCCCTTCTATCTCATGCCTAACTTTTTACATTTGTCTAATCATTTGTCAACGAAAAGTAAAATAATAAATTACAGATAAACAATGGAATAAAAAACATAAATTAATTTTAAATGTAACCTCAGTATGTATGATGCAGCTGTAGGAGAACAATAACAAGGTAGTGCCTAACTCATTCAGAATAAGATCAGAATCAATGAACTCAAAAGAAAGTGTTTGGTGTGTGTATTGGGGGGGGGGGGGGGGGGGGGAGGTTAGGTAAAGAAATGGACTCCAAACTTGTGAGAATCCGAGGCATTTGATAAGTCATTCGCTGGACTGTTTTGATTTTTTTGCAAGAGTCAGATGCTTCCGAAAAATAAAGAATATATATTGATGAATTTTTTTGAATTATTGAACTTTCACAAAAGTTGAAAATGTGGTTGCTAGATCAGTAAAGTTTAGCAACAGCAGAATACTTAATATCTCCATTCTTAATACAGTTTTTATACTTCTTGAAGCAGATCTTTATAGGATGTCTGGTTATTCCTGTATGATTAGACCACATTCACAAAATATTTTATAGATCTCCTACTTGGAAAACTTATCTATTGGATGTTTGAGATGTGTAAATTTAATTTTACTAACTGAAGTATAGATAAATTGCTTTCAAATACAATTTCATCCGGATTTGAGAACATTGATGACGAATTTTTGAGAAGTATGGTAGTATAAATAAATTCCTATTAAGAACAGGGTTGACACTGGAGTGGGTACGTTTAATGAATTTATTATAATATGAATCAATGATTCCATCTGAAAAACCCAAGTTTTAGAACAGGCGTAATGTAGTTTAATTCTACTTTAAGTAAATCATCTGAAGAGCAAATTTTTAAAGCGTATGAGCATATGTATGAACACGTTCGCTGCCACCGATGCACTGGCGCGTCAGAGCGGCACCTGCTGGTATGCCGACGACGCACTAACGCGGCGACGGGCTTTGATAAGTTATATGCTCTGTGTTTAGTGTGGCTTTGGAAATTGAACGGCGAGGTTGTTTCGGCACGTTAGTGAAGCATTATTTTTTCATTTTTTGTGGTTGGTTTTCAAAATTTTTGTTTGCATTTTTTTATGTGCGTGATTAAAAATGGCGGATGCTCCAAGTGTGGCAGGACCGTCACAACCCAAGAAAAGAAAAGTAAATAAAATATTGACTGATGCCGAAATGTTAGAATTGTTACAAAATAGTGACCTTTCGGATTATGATAGCACAGACGAAGACTACGGTTGGGAATCTTCGGACGCATTGGATGGAGAGAGTGATGTTGCAATGGACACCAGAGAAATGTCGGATTCTGAGACAGAAGACAACGATGTATCTCCTCAATTACTGACAGATGGAAAAATCAGTTTTGATTGGGAAACTGATTCAAATAGCATGGTAAGTCATCCATTTATGAAAACTGAGTCACTGCTAATACAGCCAAGTGAATGCACATTGTTTGGATATTTTCGACTTTTTCTTACGGATGACATTCTTCAAAAAATAGTTGAAGAGACAAATCATTATGCACAAGAAATACTAAGTAGTGATAAAACTAAAGAGAAGTCACGAATAACTTTCTGGAAAAATTTACAGATTGATGAATTTTTGGTTTTTCTAGGAGTATTCTTGCAAACGGGGAATATAAAAACAAATAGACTTCAGGATTACTGGAAAAAAGACCCGTTATTTCATAATGCAGGCATTGCAAATAGCATTAGTCGAAATCGGTTTTTGTTAATTTTATGTGCATTGCATTTTGCAAAAAATAGTGCACCTGGAGAACCTCAACCTGCAGACAGGTTGATAAAAATACGCCCCATAATTGATTTTTTTAACGAAAGAATGCAGCAGTTATATTATCCTAATCGAGAACTTTCTTTAGATGAATCTATGGTACTATGGCGAGGGAGATTATTGTTTCGCCAATACATAAAAAATAAAAGACATAAATACGGTATAAAACTGTATATTCTGAGTACATCGAGTGGAATAGTGCAAAAAATGGCTGTGTATACAGGTTCATTAGGTGATTATGGAGGAGAAAACCATACACAAAAAATTGTTTTGCACTTATTGAATGAAAAATTAAATGTCGGTCACCATGTTTTTATGGATAATTATTATAATAGCTTTGAGCTAGCCAAGATTTTGTTAGAAAAAAAGACACATTGCACAGGTACATTGAGAACCACTCGCAAAAACACTCCAAAAGAAGTTCAAACTACTAAATTACGGAAAGGTGATACTGTAGAAAGATACTGTCAGGGAGTCATGATTGGAAAATGGAAAGATAAACGTGAGGTTTGCTACGTTTCTACTGAGTACAAAAATGAGATGGTTGATATTTTAAATAAAAGAAATGAAATAAAGCAGAAGCCTTTGCCAATAATCTACTTATTATAAAAGCTGAGTGCACGTGACCGACGGAACGATGCCGGTGCGAACCACTCTGGTCTGCGAAACGACCGTAGATAAACGCCATGTTAGGCTTAATGAAAAACATATCTTAACATATGACAGCTAAATGATAATTTTTTCTACTTAAAATCATGTCTGTTCAGCATATTTTCATATAAAACATGTGTATCATACCCATTTATAATGTATTAAGTTCTAAATTAAAATTAAGCAATCAAATCTAAACAAACGATACTGTTGCCATTCAGATTCAAATTCCAGCAAATTAAGAAACAAATGAATGACTCTTTGACGATTCATCAAAAAAAAAATACGGCTAACATCTGATTCTGCTTTAAATATATTTTTTAAAGCATATTAAAGCCTTTAAGTTTTTTGAAATGCGTTTTTCTTTTTTGAAATGCGTTTTTCAATGCGTATACATTTATAAGCAGCAATTTTATTTATGACTGTTTACATTTACAAGCAGTCAGTTTACGACATACATATGAAATATTACGTAATTTATTGAATGAATATTTTAAAAAACATTATTTAATGATTATTCATCATTATTCATATGAATCATTCATATGAATGTTGATTCATATCAATGATTCATGTATTTCACTCTTCTGTAGTGGCAACAGTGAAACGCTGTTTTTTAGGAAAAACAACAGAGGGATAAACGTGCTGATTTTTCGCCACTACTCGCTTTCATCTGTCAATAGTTACTTTTGAATGCTTTAAAAGTTTTTTTAATTTTTATTATGGACTTTCGGAAAGAAGGCGCCAATTGACCAGGAAAAGAATTGCGCGATCGCGGCAATCAACGGATTTCTCAGTTTGCCTGATAAACTCAGCTGAGTTTACACCGAACAGAATTAAACACCCATATGCACAATTTTTTGTTTATTTTTATCTAAACTATGCATATTTTAAGTTCATGTTCATAAAGTGTTTATCACTCACAGGAACGTTTCATTATAATAAAGATTTAAAAATCAAAATTACATTTTTTTTTAAAATTTTACTAAATTTTTGTACCGTTAAAAAACATAGCTTTTTGTATGTGTATTACTTTCAATGATGCACATAATGGTGTTTTAGTTTTGGCCAAATATATGAATCAAATTTTAAAGTTTCATCTAAAATTAAAAAATAAACATCTGATTTTTTAAAGAAATGCCATATGGTTTTTGTTTTATTTTTAAGTTTCTTATTTCACCTATGCTGCATTTTTTAAGCTGAATTTAATATATTTCTGTGAATTATTTTTTGCTGTTTGAAAAATGCAACAGCTTTTTTTTTTTTTTTTCAACTATGCATATATTTTTAAAAGCATTTACAGACATGCCACTTTCCAGCGAAAACAGGGAATTCCATTTTTTCGGCACAATTTATCATCCCTGGGATTGATGCAAATCAGTATTAAAATTTGTTGACATTTTTAGGACGAGAAGGGGGGGGGGGGGGTAGCAGAATTTGACAAAATAAAAATGCGAGTACAAGCAACTGCAATTTGAGTTTATTTCTAATCCTTTCCCATGACCTGTGCATTTAGTCCATGTATAGAAACAAACAGGATGAAAAAAACAGAGCCAGGAGCTTGCAACTATCATCTGTCTGCTTTCCCCGAAGGATTGCAAAAATCATCAAAATATCGTAGAAAAAGGGTGGTGTCATCAAACGAATATGAATTCCATCAAAGGATCGCAGAAAAAAAGCACAATTTTTCCCAAAGGGTCCTTTAGTATGCATGTTTCGTCTAAGGATCATGGAATATGTGAATGTCGCCAAATAATCGTGGAAAAAACATGAATTTCATCAGATGACTGCAGAAAAAATGCATTATTTGATCAAAGTATCGCGAAAAACGTGAATTTCGTCAAATAATCACAGAAAAAATATGTTTTGATTAGAGGATCACAGAGAAAACGAGATTTTCATCGAAAGGTTGCAAAAGTGTAAGATTCAACATAAGAACCTAAAAAAAAAATGTAAATTTTGAAATCGGGAGATCTTGAAGCTTATTGGTTCATCAGTATCAGGTGAACCGTTAGTCAGCTAAATTTTCTGTTACGTAACTAATTTGCTGCATACATTCGGATGCACCTGTGCTTCTGTCAACTTATTTTGATTGTAAAGTAAGTCTCGCTTGCTCTGCTGTTTATTTCTTTTTTTTTTTTTTTTTTTTAGGATTTTTGCATTAGCTGTTTAAAATGCACCCTTTATTGGTGAATATATCGATTTTTACATTGTTTACCGTTTTAGAGACAGACGATTCAGCCAACGGCTGTCGAAAAAATTCAGAGTCTGAAAACATCGAGGGTGTTATACCAAACATCCATCAAAATTTAAATTTAATTCAGTTAGAAGAGAAGTACCATACCTTGACGATGTTTCAGACCCTGACTAGGATCCCTTTTTCTAAACATTAAATTATTGATTTTTTTTTAAATTTTAACTGATTGTTTGTTTTTTATGTAAATATTTGAAATTTTTTTTGTATGAAACTCCCTCTTTTTTTTTATGAATCGCCATCTCATTTATTGGTATTTCTTTATATTTATCCTTTTACTTTTATTTTATGTTTCATAAATTTTTTGGCAGTTGTGAGCAAGATTTTACCTGCATTCGTAACAAATTTTTCAAGATGGCAGTAAAACTTCATTTTTAAATCTTTATGTTACTTATAAATCCATGTTTTTACATCATTTTCCTTTTTTTTTGTGCAAATCATTGATTTATAAATAACATAAAGATTTAAAAATTGAGTTTTTCCGTCACCTTGAAAGGATTTTTGGCACAATTTTTTTCGTCAAGCGGCACAGGATGCGAAACTCTTCCCTG
Source organism: Maratus speciosus (assembly GCA_963932465.1). Classification (NCBI taxonomy): domain Eukaryota; kingdom Metazoa; phylum Arthropoda; class Arachnida; order Araneae; family Salticidae; genus Maratus; species Maratus speciosus. The sequence continues at coordinate 594,092,264 of OZ010788.1, read as the reverse complement.
AATTTTGTCAAAGAAACGTGAGAGGTGTAATTCATCAAAAAGGCGCGGGAAAAACGTGAATTTTGCAACAAATCCCGATAAAAACACTCATTTCGTGAAAGGATTGTGGTAAAAACAGTCATTTTTTCAAAAGGCTGCGAAAAAAACATGAATTTCATCTGAGATGTGCAGAAAAAACGAGAATTTCACCATAAACATTAAATTATTGATTTTTTTTTGTTTGTAAATTTTAACTGATTGTTTGTTTTTTGTGTAAGTATTTTTAGTTTTTTTTAATATATTTTTTTCTGTATGAAACTCCCCTTTTTCCTGAATCGCCGTCTCATTTATTGGTATTTATTTATATTTATCTTTTTATTTTATATTAGTAAGTTTTTTGGTAGTTGTGAGCAAGATTTTACCGGCATTCGTAACAAATTTTTCAAGATGGCGGAAAAACTTCGGTTTTAAATCTGTTATTTATAAATCCATGTTTTTACATCATTTTCTATTTTTTGGGCAAAATCATTGATTTATAAATAACAAAGATTTAAAAATGATGTTTTTCTGCCATCTTGAAAAGATTTTTGGCAAGATTTTGAACAATTTTTTTTTGCCAAGTGGCACTCTTCCCTGAATTTTGTCAAAAAAATGCGAGAGGTGTAATTCGTCAAAAGGGCGCAGAAAAAAAGCAAATTTTTCAACAAATCCCGATAAAAACACTCATTTCGTCAAAAGGCTGCAAAAAAAGCACGAATTTCATCAAAGATGTGTAGAAAAAATGAGAATTTTGCCATAGGGTTGTTGGAAAAAGCTCTTTTTTTTCCCCCCGCATGAGGTGGTTCATATTTTCTTCATTTGAAGGTTGACTTTTACAAACACTATTTTTTTTAATGCTTTTGAGGACTTGCCACTATCTGAATAATCATGCATATCAATCACCTGTTTAATTGAGTCTGACTTAATGTTGTAAACTTACAATAACACTTTCCCGTCATTTTTGACGGGGCCATATGCTAGTCAATTATAATGCGTTTATGTCTGGTGTAGATCGGCAAGATCAGATGCTGTCTTACTATCTATCGGAGAGAAAAACAATACGCTGGTATAAAAAATTGTTCTTTCATATTATTGAAGTAATTCTAATCAATTCACATGCCCTTTATAATAAATATTCTGGCAGTAAAATATCACTTTATGACTACCGATTGAATGTTATAAAATCACTTTTGCCATCAATGGAGGAAAAAAAGCTGACTCCGAAAAATATCAATATCAAGCATATTGTTAAGAAAAGAGAACTTGCAACTGGCAAAACAAAAACACAGTGAAAAAGGTGTAAATCTTGTTCCTATGAAGGCAAATGTATGGACACTACGTACGAGTGTAGTGCCTGCCCCGATAAACCAGGATATTGCTTAAACTGCTGTGAAATATATCATAAATAATGATGTAGTACTGCAGTATTACTCCTACAAAATTAACATTTCGTTTGCAACAAGTTAATAATTTCTGTACTTTCTTCATGCTTTTTATTTTTATTTATTTATTTTTTTTTTTTTTACTATATCGTTTATGTGTTATATATACTTTGCTACATTAATTTAATATTTAGAGTTGATAGTAATTTTGCATTATTATGTTTAATTATTATTTTGCTTCAACATCTAGAAATAGAAGTAATAATTCAACAATGCCAATATCTGTATATTGTGCTTATTATTTGTAAATGTTTTCAGTATTGTTTCATAAATGGAATAAATGAATATATATGAACGGTATTCCGTTTTATTCCTTTTAAACTGCTATTTTATGCAATATACCAGTAATTTCTGAGAATATTCATCAGACGCGCTGGAGCGTCAATGGCACTCACGAAGAGAGGTTGAGTCTGTGTGCCACTGACGCTCCAGAGCGTCGGAAAAAAAAAACGCTCTCCTAAACAGGAAATAATGTTTTTCTGATTTTCGTAGTAAAATATAACGAACATTTAAACCATTAAAACCCTGTTTTGTAATGCGGCTTCTGAGGATGGTAATATCATTTTTAGTGGCAGCGAATGTGTTAAAAGCAACCAACTTTTGATTAGGTGTGTGAAATGAATGAGAATGAGAGGATAAAGAAACTGCATATGATGTATGATAAACTGTAGTGTGGGAAGAGATATTTTCACGGAAAACTAAATTGTCAAAAAAGAAAATTTTATTGCTATTTTATTTTTCATAAGTAAACTGTATATTCTTGTCCAAAGAACTCATAAATGAGAGAATATTAGGTAAATTGAGTTCAGTGGAATTCAACAAGGCAAAGCATTTCTCAACAAAGCTAGTGTAAAATGAAAAATAAAAATTGTTGAAAAGGTTTCATTCGGAATAATGCATGTAAATGTTGCTAAAGATGGGGCTGAGAGGGGAAGGGGGCATAGGCAAATCGTCTGTCATATTATAAAAATTGACAGATTTCTAAGAATAATAGAGATGAAATATGCAGCCTTTGCTTGCAAACAAAAGTGCTACCGTAAAATCAGTTACAATTCAGCGCAAACATTTGCAGCTCTCTTTGAAACACCTGTGAGGTCTGTCACTCACAGTAAAGCATGAAACAGATTGCTTTCATTTTGAGAAATGCATGAGTGGCATCAAAGGTCCCATAGAAAAAACCTCAAAGAATGATCTTTTAAGCTTCCTGTCAAAATAATTCAGCCTATGGGCTTGGTTTTTTTTGCCCGAATGAGGACATTTAAATTTAAGCGATAATTGGCTTCATATTGTTAACCGTTTTTAATGGTACAGTCAGTATCGGTTATATGGTCACCCATGCTGTCCTGAAAAATATGACCTTATAAGCGGGGTGACCTTAAATGCAGTGTAAGCAGGAATTTTATTTTAGACAATGAAATATTATTAATAAGTTAGTTATATTAGTACAATAATGTACAAAGAAGCTATAAACATATAATTTATAAAACAAGATGAATAAACAAGAATTGCTTTACACTTAATATTTCGAATTGATGAGTATACTCGTAGTAGTAAAAATAAACTTTTATGCAGGTTTGTTTGTTTTTTATCGTAGTTGTTAAAACTACTTTTTCTTATTCAAGAACAGTTTTAAAATGTTCCCCAGAGCCTCTGGGATTGGTAAAAAAATATCTGAACGTATTTAGTGCTTTGAGACCTTTCCTCACGTTGTCGGTTCAGCTTCGAATTCACTGTCATTATCATAGTTTCCATCGATGTTTATATTTAAAATTTCCGAAACTATTTCCAGTATAGAAGCTTCACCATGGACTTTACCAATGTCACGTCAGTTGCGGAGATCTAGAAGAAAAGCACCAAGAGGCGTGAAGAACATTTTTACACGGCTCCCCTTTCGTCCAATAAGCAGTGTTTTTACTCGCAAAGGCATCACTGTTGCCACTCGTGGGTAAAGTCCATTAGTAGCGATATCATTCTCAACAGCTGCATCTGTCAGTTCGTCATGTATTGTGCAAACGGCATTCCGTAGTTCTTGTGGAACTGCAAATAGGGACACATCATCATCATTGTCGTTGTCTTCGAACGATAATTCTTCACATTCTGGAAGCCAAGGATATCAAAAACAATTGCCAATGTCTTCTTTAATACCATATTCCAACTCTTGCCTACGTAACATATGGCATCTAACACAGTCACGCGAAACTTCTTTTTTTTTATCAATGGCAGCAATGACGTTTTTTAGAAGCAGCTTTCGATAATTTATCTTAATATTTTTAATAATCCCTTGATCTAATTGTTTTGTCATACTGGTTCAGTTTGGAGGCAAGAAAACAGTTTAATCAGATTTAAATTGGGAACCATGCAATGGGCGGTACAGTTGTCTGCGATTATAGCCACTTGTCTGTGCAAATTTTATATCAAAGTCAAATTTCTTTTTTTCGCTTGTTTATTGTCATCCAGGGATTTCAGTTCTCATCGTAAGATACATGCAAAGATTTGCAGTTTTTCAAACAACGAGGCTTGAGAAATTTACCAATAACTAATGGAGTCAATTTCTCTGCGCCATCCATCCATATTCGCGGTTAATAAAACGGCCAATATTTTTTTTGATTGCCTTCCTACCACTGCATTTTTCGTTCTTAAAAGTGACAGTTTTATCTGGCAAAACATGAAAGAAACAGCCAAAGTTTATCAAAATTAAAAACATCACTAGTAAAGGTCTGTACCTATTGCGAATGTCACTTAACAAGTTAACAGCCATTCCTTCGATTTTTTGGCAGTAAAATTTGAATTTCCTAGTTATGCAGCAATTTTCAGAGATTTTTCATTTACGATAATCCATGTATTGGAACATTCTGCAAACTAACACATTTTATCCAAGTGAAAAGATTTTTCTCAATATTCTCAATTGTTGAAACATGTTCTCGCTTTCTCTTTCGGTTGATCACATGTTATCTTCTGTATAACAAGATTTGAACCCTAAGACGTTATTCAGTGTCGCTCTTTCTATTCCATCAGTCTTCGGAAAAGCTGCTTTCGATACATTCCATTTTTCAAAGTTTTCTACCATTTTTTTCCCCCCGCAATTGTCAAATTTTTCGTTTTCCTGACATCTTGTATTCACAAATGATAATTAACAAATGAACAAAGACTTTACACGCAGCGACAAGTAATGAAAAATACAAAAACTAAAAATGGGTGATTTAACTTTTCTTTGCACAGAGAACAATTTTCATTCGGTCACAAGGGATGATGGCATATTTTCCAAGAATCGGTATCTTGCAGCAGTTGAGGGAGAAATGTCCAGAGCTTTGGAAACTCTTAGCGACAGGAAAGAATTTCTCTTATAGGCTGCAGCCGGGGAGAGGATAGTCCGTCCCCCTCCTTTCCCAAGTGTCGACACGCATCTAGTCACATGGTATGCAATATTATCGCGCTCTCTAAGGCTCCGTTTAACAAGGAAAAGGTCTCCCTCTCATTCTAAAGCTATAAAAATGTCAACTGGCCTTTTTTTTACCATGCGGAAGTTCGTACTTGTGGATTTTAACAAACGCACGGGAGATTCAATGATGGAAAAAGGGGAACATTGACTAGAAGGAAAGAAGTTCCTCCTTCAGGATGTCCAACCATTTCTTTCTAAAGCTACTAAAAATGAAAAGCACCGCATGACAAATACATAGAGGTCGACAGTTGAAGGTACTTCAATGTGAATGATACGTTTTTTTCGGCACCTTGCGCCCTAAAAAAGGGAAGGAAAAATCATAAAACTATAAGATATTTTACAATAAAAAGGGAGACAAGAGATGACTATTTGACCATATATCCGATAGTAGCCATTGGAAACTGACCATGTAGGTGGTGTATTTTAACACATAATACCTATTCAGTCAGTCCGGACTTAGAAAGTGTGACCTTATAAGCGGAGTGACCTTATAAGCGGGTGACCATATATCCGGTACTGACTGTATATTGCATCTCTATTATACTTAGAACTCTGTGATAAAATTTACTATTTAAAATAAACATGTTTTGTAATAAACATGTTTTAGTGAGGCTTATTAATTTCAAACTGCGTAAGCTGATTAACCTCACCAAAATGTCTTCTGCGACCCATAGTCTAGAATATGCCTCAAAATCATTTTTTTCCCCATCCAATATATATATATAAATCATTATAACTAGTTTAACGGATTGGGTTCACAGTTTGCAAAAGATAGATCTAGAACTGTAAATGTGTTTTTTCTAAATCTGTGTAGGTTCTGATGTTTAAAAGATTCAAGATTTTTTTTTCTTTCAAATTTAACTATTTTTTCTTTTTTTCTTTGAGGACAAACCTTTAAGAAATTAAAATTTGTAATAATTTTGATTTTTTTAAAGTTATGAAAATAAAAAATTAGTGCCAAAAATTGGCGTTTGACCTCCAACTAACTTAATATATTTTAAGAATACATGTGATTTTTTTTTTTTTTTAATTGAATTAAAAGTAAGACCATAATCGCCTATACTAATGTATTGTGCATGCTGTGCATAATGAACTTTAGAGGAGTTTAGATTGATTAATATATCAGCAATTTTAAATTAAAATATTCACATACATAGGCGAAAGTACAGTAAATTAAATGAAAAAAAAAAATGCTATGACATTATTTAAACAGCAACAAATCCCGTAGTGCTTTTAAAATCAAAATGTATTTGGAGAAATCATCCTATAATAAAAGTGAAGTCCTTTTTTTTTTTTTTTAATAAATTTTAGTTTTTATTGATTTTTTAAATTTTCCATTTTATTTGATTTTAAATAGTTTATGCAAAGAAATGTTAATATATTGCTCACAAAATATTTTGTTTTTTTATCGTCTAAATTCTCTAAATGTATGTTTTTTACTTGAAACATTACAGTTCAAAAGAAGTTCTGCAAACTTACTCAAAAATTTCTTGCTCACATCAAATTTCATTTGGGTCAACTAAACAGTTCTCAAATATTTTATCACATATGACACATTTGTTCTCTATTACATTTTGGATATATTTTTGCTTCTAATTGCAATAGAATCATTGTTTCACTGGCTGAAAAAATATTTTTATGAAGTGATTGGGTTGAGATTTGTGTGTATTTTTTGCAATGTAAAAATTTTAAATGTTTTTATATGTAATAAGAATGTCATTTTTAAACATTTATTTGCATTATTTTAAATTCTATTCTTTATTTTCTAGTATATTCATTCTGCAGGAATAATTCACAGGGTAAGCCTAATTATTCTTATTTACGAATTTTCATATATGCTTTTTGAAATTTTACTATAAATAGTATACATACATTTATTAAATATTTTTTTCTGTTTTAAAAAGTGCATTTATAACTTTAAACAAAATTTTTATTTCTGCTGTACAATGAAGTTATTGTTATTGCTGTCAAAAAATTGTAGAAAAGCTCTTTATTTTTAAGATAACAGGTTTCCATTTTTAGTCTGAGTAATTTTTGGTAACAAATGTTCCTTCATCCTCAACAACAAAGTCTAGCTTTTCATTCAATTTTATATTTTAAGTATATTTGAATGAAAGTTTACCATTGGCTTTTGCTTAACATTATGAATTTAGTTAATTAGCAAAAAAATGTATATATAACCAAGTGAAAAAAAAATCATAACAACAATAGATTCTTCATGATTTGCTGATCTTAAAATCCTTATTTAACCATCTAATGTATTTATACTATGTGTTAAAAAAATTTTGTCTTTTTGATCAATTGTTCATCTAAATTCAACGTTTGGCTGTAGAAACCAATAAATAATTGTATTCTTGATCATAAGTCGATATAGGTTTTTTCTTCCATTTTGTGAAAAGTAAAAATTATACACTTTAAAACCTAACAAAATAAAAATAATGAATAGTAATAAATTTTTATGAAAAGGAATTTTGTGAAGGGGCCTATTTTATTAAAAGGAACTTTATAAAGGGCCTGTATTATTAAAAGGAATTTTGTGAAAGGGGTAATTTTTATTACCCGACTGCAAAGAAGGGTTATGTGTTTGACGCATATCGGGGTATGTGGATTTCTTTATACCCTCGAAACATCCCAACGGCAGATGGATATTAATAAATGAGGTCTCCATCGATTTGTCTTAACCGTCTGATGATTATAGGCTAGGTTTTGTTTTCAAAAATTCAAAATGGCGGTAGAGACGAGAAAAAAAAAATATGCACTACATTGAGTAGCATATCATTGGATAGTTCTTTCAAAATGAAGATGATGTTTCCTAGACTATTTTACACTCAGAAGCTTTGTTTAAATATTACACAACCTGAAAGTTGTGTAGGTAGGATCTTTAGCTTAACCGTAACTCTAACCTTCATAGACATCTACAGGCCTCATCAAAACAGTGTTTATAGATAGGAACTAACAATTAAACACAACTTAAAAGTCATCAATACAAGTGAATAAAAAAAAATAGGTAAGTAATATAAACTAAAAATTTGTCAATAAAAAATTAAATTAAAAAAAATCAAAAAACCAGACTGCGTAAAAAGCATACTAAAAAGAGGGAAACAAGATGACGTAGGAAAATAGTAGAGTGTGTAATTGAAATCCTTTTTTTAACCATTTGGAAAAATGGTTATTGTCCTCCGTCAGAATAGGAAATCAAAAACATATCTGAAGCGTTTTATTGGTTGAATCCGCATTTTATTTGTTTTCTGATTGGTCTATACAGTAATCTGTATTTTCCATTTACTTTCAACAGAGATGGATACTTCTGTTGCCACTATGACAAAAAAGTAATAAAAACTACAAAAAAAAAAAAAAAATTAATAACTCAGAAACAAATTGTGATACAGCTTTCAAACAAATTGCATTTAAAAGTACATTTTTTTCTCTATATGACGGTGTAAAAAGTAATATTGTGGGGTGTTTAGAAGTTTAAAAATGAAATTTCATTTAAAATTGGTCTAGGAAAATTAATATTTAATCCATGGCGTACGTAATGTATGACCAGCTCCGTAGAAGTTTAAAAATTTACCGTACCGAAAAATGTAATCCATGGCGTACGTAATGTATTATCAACTCTGTGCTATTTTTTATGTCTTAAATTTTAGTCTTTGAAAAAATCATTTTCCAAATGGTCATTATAATTTGGTAAATTGCATATTTTTTTATATTATTATTATTTTTTTTTACTTAAGTAATTGCAGTTGGAGGATAAACAAATAGATAATTCATCTTTATGCTAACAAATATGACTGTCTGGAGTATATACGTTAGCTGAAATCTAATCAAAATATGATTTCTTGTCCAATTAAGATGCAATGCAGCTGCATTATGTTAATGCATCCAATAAAATGTTTATTAGCGAAATCATAAGACAAAAAAAAAAAAAAAAAAAAAAAAAAAAAAAATTCATTAGCCAAAATATTTGTTGGCCAAAGTACTCATTAGATATCCCTGTATTCCATTGTAATTTACAAGCATCTTTACCTTTTCTTTTTGGTTTTTGTTAATTTTAAAAGATTGTTTTTCTTAAATTTTTAGGATTTGAAGCCCAGCAATATAGCTGTAAATGAAGATTGTGAGTTAAAGGTATTTTACATTGTACTGTTATATTACTTTTCAGCAATTTGCATGGTGATGGTGTCTCAGAATTAATTTAAACTCGTTTTATCTAATAGATTTTAGATTTTGGACTTGCTAGACATGCAGAAGTTGAAATGACAGGTTATGTTGCCACCCGTTGGTATAGAGCTCCAGAAATAATGCTTAATTGGATGCATTATAATCAGACTGGTAATTTTTTTTTGTTTTCTAAATATTGTACTCCTTTTTCTGTATGAAATCCATTCTTTTAACATAACTGATAAAATTCTAAAATACTTTGTGTATAAACTGTTACAATTAATAAAAAAGACAATATTTGTCAGAATGTAGTAAGGGGCTGTGCATGTATAATGTTATCATTTTAGGGGGAGTCTGGCACATGATATTGCAAGATATCTCTAGGGGGACTAGGGGTTTGTCTTTTGATGATATCATTTTTGATCCAATCAAAATTTTCTCTTTTTATTTGTAACTTAGTCTGTTATCTATTCTTATGAAAATACAAAGCAATTATTAAAATCATTCAATTATTATAAAATTATTTAATTCCAAAATATGTAATATCCCAATGTTTGGCATTCCTGTCCATCTGTCATATATGCATGCATATATCATCCTCTGTTCAAGAAACTATATGCAAAGTATGTTTGAAATTATACTTGTGCTTACTAGTAAATAAAAGAGAAAGAATGTTTCCCACCTGTTTGTTTTTTTTTTTTTTTTTGTTTTTTTTTTTGACAAGAAGTTATGTCTCCCACCCCACCCATGCGGGGCAAGTGCAAGAAGACATTATTACTGTTGAATGCATTACATAAAAATAAGCTACTATTAAATACTTTTAAATAGTAACTATTTCTTTTAAGTATATTTTGATGTAAAGTTATTTCATATATAAAGTGAAATTTTATTCTTTTCATTTGTGTTACCATATTTTTATATCACTCTTTATATTTACTGTCTTTCATTGATTTCTTTTATATATCTATATGTGTATATAATTAAGATGAAATTACAAATTGGTAAAATTCTAAAGATGAACAAGATATGAACATTGGAAACCAATATGTAAAATAAGAAACTTTGAATAACCCACAGAATCATCAGAGGTGCTCGCAGGTTTGATTCAAAGTGAAGATGTGTTATTTCATCCAATTTTGCTGGCATTAAGCCTAAAATGACAAAATTTAGCTCTTAATAGCACATCAAAAAACAAAATAAATGATAAAAACCAAGAGATCTAAAGAAAGATACACCTCACATAAGATATTAAAAATTGAAATATGATTAGAGCACAATACCACAATTAGACAAAAATCCAAAACTCCAGAAATTTTACCAAATATATATATAATATATATATATATATATATATATATATATATATATGCACACACACACACACACACATACATATATATATATTATTTAAATATGTTTTACAAGATTAGAAATATGGATTTATTTAGTAAATTTTAATGTATTTCAATTGTACCAACCATGGTATCCAACATGTGCTTTCCGGATTATTGAACACACTGCCTAGTGTATAGACCATTGGTAGAAAAAAAAAAAAAAAATCTCATAGATTTTTTAGATTGTGCCCCAATAATACAAAAATGTTTTTTATGTGAAGAATTTCAATTATATATACAGTTTCGTTTGTATTAGACACATGCCACATTTATTTTGTTGTTTATTTCAGCTATTATTTTCATGTTTTTAAATACTAAAATTAAAATAGCTCAAAGTTGAATTTTTTGAAGAATTTGTTAACTCTATTTCTACCAGTAAGACCAAAAGATACCTTTTTAGTGTTGATTTGTGTTTTATTTTGTTCGTAGTTTTAGAATGTAATAAGCATTAAAAAAAAAGTCTTCAATGTATTAAAAATGATTTTTAATTGTTTCAATCTAAAAATTACAAATGAAAAAACATAAACCGAAATCTTTTAAAAGGTGTCATTTGACACTGGTAGAAGTAGTAGTAAATTTGATTTTTTTCTCCCCGTTTAAAACAAATGAAGAGTTTGTGCTTTTTTACTGTGCATAATATTTTTTCCTCTAATTTGGATTCTATTTGTTCTACTGTAATCCATAAGTGTATTGTTTCAGTAAAATGCAATAGAAACTTTTTTATATTCCAGTGGATATATGGTCTGTTGGTTGTATAATGGCAGAGTTGTTAACTTCTAAAACTCTGTTCCCTGGAACTGATCGTATCCTTTAAAATCTATATTAGAGTATATATTAAAACACATACATATATTAAAAGTTAATTGGTTTGTATGAAATATTAATTTAATTTTTTTTGTAGTAGTTTTTTCTGATTATTTATTATTGCTTTCATTTGTATTACTGTGAGGAGGTGGGGGATGTAACATTTAGTGAAGTTTCTCATACCAAGATTTTGAAATTGGGAAATTGATTATTTTTACATAATCATGATGGAATTGTATACAATATTGCAAAAGACATTTTTTATCATGAAAGTTTTATTCTTTTTTTCTTTTCAGTTTTGTCTTATTTATTTTAAATTGCATTATATGAGTTATTGTACTTTATTATGAATAGCTGTAAAAATAAAAGTAACTTATTTACTTGTTTATAATGTGCACTTAATTTTTTTCTGGTATTAAAAGAAAGGTGCGCATTACACACAGAACATTTCCAACAACTATATAAAGTCACATATGCTTTCAATAAGCCATTGAATACAACATGTAGATATTGCAATTTTACGAATATAGAAAAAATAAACAAAGAATTGTATTTTTTAATTTTTTAGTTGTTTTTTGTGAGAAAGCACACATTAATGATTCACTTCTGTCCAAATGAATTGAGAAAGACTATGATTTTATCTGATCTACATTAGCTTAAATAAAAAAATTAAGGTAATTTTCGGTTAGCCGGGCACCAGTGTTATATATATACATATATATTTACATATATACACTGGCGGAAAAAAAAAATCCCAACACCAAGAAATACTTGTATTAGATAAACGAAATTTAGTAGGCATGTTTATACATCTGAAAGATGGCATTGATTGAAATTTCGCGCTTTGCGCATAAGTGTAGCGCTAGTAGCACCACTCAGAACTTGCAGATCAGGTTTACTTTAAATGCGTACTGTAAAATTCATGGTCGTTATTTAGCTTCGAAATGTAACGTATTGAGTTTATGTTAGCCAAGAATGCCTTTAACAAAATGAAGAAGCCACTGTCAACAGCTCACCGAGTTGGAACGAGGTCGCATATTCGGGCTACGAGAAGGTGGATTTTCTTTCCGCGATATTGCAGAAAGACTTGGCTGGAATGTATCCACTGTGCATGATTGTTGGAAGCAGTGGTCAAGGGATAGTACTGCTTCAAGAAGATCGGGTTACAGGCGGCCACGTGACACTCCTGAGAGGGAAAATCGCCGTTTTCAGCGCACGCCTGTGGCACATCGTACTGCGTCTGCGGCAGAAATTCGAGCTGTAGTTGGTACCACAGTGACACAACAAACTGTTTGAAATCGGTTACTTCAAGGACAGCTCAGAGCTAGATGCCCTCTAGCGTGCATTCTACTGACTCCAAGCCATTGCCGTTTGCGAGGCCATTGGTGTCAAGCCAGAGATCATTGGAGGACAGAGTGGAGATCTGTTGTGTTTTCTGATGAAAAAGAAACACAACAGATCTCCACTCCGCCCACCAATGAGCTCTGGCTTGACAAGAATGGTTTCGCAAACGGCAATGGCTTGGAGTCAGATGAATGCACGCTAGAGGGTGCCTAGCTCTGAGCTGTTCTTGAAGTAACTGATTTCTAACAGTTCGTTGTGTCACTGTGGTACCAACTGCAGCTCGAATTTCTGCCGCAGACGCAGTACAATGCGCCACAGGCGTGCTCCGTATACAGCGATGTTCCCTCTCAGGAGTGCCACGTGGCCGCCTGGAACCCGGTCTTCTTGAGGTAGTACCGTCCCTTGACCACTGCTTCCAACAATCATGCGCAGTGGATACATTCCAGCCAAGTCTTTCTGCAATATCGGGGAAAGAAAATCCACCTTCTCGTAGCCCGAATATGCGACCTCGTTCCAACTCGGTGAGCTGTTGCCATTGGCTTCTTCATCTTGTTAAAGGCATTCTTGGCTAACATCTGATAACAAAATATACCTGTTCTTGTCACCGTACGTGCCTATCTCCATTGATAAATCTATTTATCTTTATTTCACTTTCCTTTATTAAAGTACTTTTTATTTACAGTAAGATAGAATGCATTATAATAAATTAACTTACTTTATTTCCTTTCACTTTTTCTCACTTTCACTCACTGTAAGTTGGGAGATAACGTTGTTTTATTTCTTAACTTACGTATCGTTACTTCGTTATTTACTTCTGTCATGTTTCAATAATTCCACGGAGTACTTGATGACGTAATCCTGACAGCTATCACGTTACGATGTACAAATCATGTCGTCATCTTTGCACGTGTTTGAAGCTGTCAGTTGCATTGCGTAATGACCTAGTTTTCGTTTCTCCGGATCGTATAAAGTGCCGGCCAGTAGATTCTTATCTCGCCTTTCGTACCTTGACCTACTAACCTCTGGTGTTTAACGAGCGATAGGAAGGTGGCGGCGTGAGTGATGGAGTTTCGTAATGTCTTGTTTCTTTAAGTGGATTCACGGATGAAGTGTTTATAGTGAAATGAATATGTCGGCTTTGAATAGTTGTGATCCAGTTATCTATTGTAGATTGTTTGTGAATCAACACCGTTGCTTTTACTACAGTTCATTTTACTGACGTCCGGATCAACTTGTTGACTTATGGAATTGGAGTCTATAATTATGTGCTGTTCATCTTGAGTTGTTTCGATGATAGAATGTTAGCTTGCTCTGGAGCGTCGATTACATATGCTCCTTTTTAAATTGAAAGTATTCTTTCATATTTCTTATTATGAAGCTCCTTGATATAATTAACGAAGTAAAGCAATATATTTTTCTGTTAAAGTTTATTTCTGTCAAAGCTAGTTTACTTAAATGATTAATCTGTTTTTATATATATCTTTTTGTTTTTAATAAACATTTAGTGTATTTTAAACTTCTCTGGTATTTATTTAATTACACAGTCTTGCCTTTATTTTTAATAGATATGCTTTTGACTTTCGAAACTTTGATTTATTTTACGAATAGGTTTTGGGGTTGTTCAGCTAATAAACGTTTCTTCTGCCTTTTTAACTTAAACTCTGCTTAAACTTATATAGTTATATAATTTAATTACATCACGGTTATGGGCCGATCCCTAACCTGTTTAATAGTTTAGTTATAGATATGATTAATAGTTATTTAATAAAATTTAAAAGTAAAAGTTTTTTTGGGGGTTTTTCTTTTATGAGACTTTAAGATTCTGATTATTCTATTATGCTTTTATTAAAGTTAATTTTAATATATTTATTTCTAAGATATAATAATTTGTATTTGCTGTTTTTGACTTTGATAAGTTCGGCGTTAGCTTAACGCACATCGCTTTTTAAACGATGTTTTGCAATGGGGGGCAGTTATTCTATTTTTCTTTTTGAGTTTAAATGTTAATTTAGGTTTTAAATGATTAAGATTTAACTAATTTGTAGTTTATAAATGAATTTATTTAGTTTTTTTATAAAATTGAACTTTAATGTAAATTTTTGAGGTAAAAACGTTTAGATTTATACATTTTTCTGAATTTTTTTTTAAAATTTTTTGCTTGATTGGTAATAAAAGTAATTTTTTTAAAACATAAAGTAATTTTGAATTTTTAGTAGTTAAAATTAAATAATTGTATGTAAAGTTTTAAGGTTAAATATATTAAAGAATTTTTTTTGGAGCTTCATGACATTGATGTTTAAAGCCACATTGCTGCTAATCAAGGAGGTGAAATGCATCGTTTTACTTAAATTTTGTGAGCCGATAAAAGATAACGTGGTGAAGATATATACCTGAAGTCCACGGATTTTTAAAGATTTATATAAAGTCTTTGATATTGTTAAAGTTCAAAGGGATTTTCATGATCTGTTTCATCGAGTTAATCTGTTGCTGTTTATTGAAAGTGTCTCCAGTATGAAATTTTTTAAGAGATACTGTTCATTCGTTGATTCAAGCCTATTTCTGGTGAAGGTTATTTTTGAGGCAGCGGATACAGTGCTGGGCCATATTTTGGTCGAAGTGATGAATTTATCATGAACTTTTGACCCTTTCTTATGAACTTTCAATTTTTGGAAGGGACTTCATGTTCAGTTGAACGAACTTTCATCTTTTAAAAGAACTCTATGCTCAGGTGAACTTTCGCCTTTTAAACGGAACTTTTGTCTTTTTAGAAGAATTTCATCTTTAGTTGAACTTTTGCCCAGTTTAAAAGTTCCTAGTGAAAATTACCTGCCATTGATGATGTCTCTAGTTAAACGCCCAAGGACTTGCAACTTTGATGTCCCATAGTTATTTTTTTTTAGTAATTGTTATATTAATGTGATACCTTAAAGTATTCCTCATCATTTTTAATCTGTTGCAAATTATGAAATATTAAGTGTTTATACTATTGTTATTTTTAAATATATTTGATAGTAATTGAAGGATTAATACTTGTTTTGGGATCACTTTTTTTAAATTAAGCTTTTCCCTCTGTTGGATCTAAAATGTTGATTTCTACCTCTTATGCATTTTTGACAGATGGATTTAATTCGGTAATCAAGTATAAGTTTCTTTAATTTGAACTTAATTGACCCCTTAATATCAAATATCGTAAATTTTTTTTTAATAGATGGTTTAGTTTAAGTTTTTTATTTTTAGTTGCAATAATTGGGATTTGTTAAGAGTATCTAAAGCTTTTTTTGTCTGTTAACTTATTTTTAGAAGTGCGGAGGGTTTATACCTTTACCTCCAGTTTACCTAAGTTTGTTAAAAGTTTAAATTTTGAATAGTTTTTTTTAACCCTGTTAAGTTCTGGTTTTTAGTAATGTTTTTCTAAATGATCAATATTTAACTATTTATAAAATTTAAAATATTTAAAATTCTCTCTTAATCTGTAAGCTATGATTTTTAAAAATATTGCAATTGTTAGTTTTTAAAAGTTTAAAGTTAATAGGAGGTCATTGCATATAATGTTAATAGAATGTCATTTTAAAATTTTTCTTCATAATATTCATAGTTATAACAGTTCATGACATTGGTTTGGTTTTTGACAAGTATATTGATCTGTGCTCAAGTTTTAATAGTTTTTGGAATATGATCCTGACTAGATTATGAGCAGGTTTTTAACCTGGTGATTGAATACGATGTTGAAATCCATGCAATGTTGTGTTTCTTGTTTAAAGTTTTACATATATTTATTACATATATTTATTATGCATTACATATATTTTGTGTTTTAATAAAATAAAATTAATTGCTTGTACTGATTGCTTTTGATTCTACAGTTTTATGCTAATGAGGTTCTGGAAATGCTTAGAAATCCTTTTGGATATGCCTGAATTTAAAATTAACGGGGGGAAATCCTTATGGTTTTACTAAAATGCTCACAGCAGCCATTTTTTTGAATGGGTTTTACTATTTTTGATATCAGTTAATAATTATGTTAAATTTAACTTATTTTCTTTTGCATAAATTATTTAATTTTTGTACATTGCCTATATTAAAATGAGAAGATTCTTTTAGATTAAGTGTAATGACAAATATTTTTAAGTCTTCACTTAAATTTTATCCCTGTAATGTTAGTGGATACTGTGTTTGGAATCTCATTTGGACAATGTTACATTTTTTTTTTTTTACTTTAAAAATTAAACTTAAATTTGAGTTTTATTTGCTAGATTTTGCTAACTTGAGAGAATCCTTTGAGAATTTCTAGGGTTCTTATAGAATCTTGTATATCGATTTTCCTTGGTTTATGAAATTTGTAATTAAACTTTTTTGGGATTCGATATGTTAATGAGAGATGATTTCTGGTGGTTTTCTTGGGTTGGCAGTTTGGCATTTTTTTTAGTTGTTTAATTAATCTGATTTAATTTACAGAAGTATAAGTTGTTGGTATTTTAAGTGTGAGGAGTGAATTCATTTGGAAATGAGCTTGCTGGTTTTACAATGTGAGAGTTAGAAGGAATAGAGGAGATTTGAAATAAAAGAGGGTGATTCCAGACAAGTTTCTGCAGTTTGTTTTAATAGAATGGTTTTTAAATCTTGGATTATTGAGAGGGATTAAGTGTTCCTGCATATATCTTTTCAGCTAGTTGCCTGTATATTTGAAGAGGTAGAGGTTTTGCTTTTGTCATTTATGATTAAAATTTTTATGTTTGGATCTATTTAAATTTTTGAGGATTCAAAGTTCATTGAAGTTTTGTATGTTGACAAAGTGGATTTCTATCTTATAAAAGGAGGGAGAAGATATTTTTAACTTCAAATGTTTTTATGAGTTTGACACTTCCCCACGGCAATTTGGATTGAAACTGTATTTAATTAGGCAATATTCTTCTAAATTTTGCCTCATATAAGGAGATGCTGAATATGGTATAACATATATTTTAATATAAGGAAGTTGGAGCTGTTTTTCTTTGGAGAACTGCAGATGAGTTTTTTAACTTGTTCCTCTCACGTGTTTCAGGTTATTTTTAGCCCTGGTTTGAAATGTGGAAGTGGTAGTTATGATTAAAGCTGTTAAAGGGGGATGAAACTTGTGATTTAAGATTACCAAACAGATGAACTGGTGATTGGATAGTTTGGAAAAAAATTTTCTTTTTGGTCAAGTTTAATATTGAAATAAGTTGGTCTCTTTTTGAAGATATAGGACCCTTTAAATTTTTGCACTTGACTGGATGACATCCTCTGGACATTTCTTTTCCTGGCCACCTTTGTGACTTCAAGTGATACGACCATGGTTATTATGTGTGATGGATATAGCCAGTTCCCTGCCATCAATAATTGATTTAGGTTGAATTTTTGTTTTGTTGAGTCTTCAGGAGTATCATTGAACCTTATGTATCTGCGTGTTTATGTTGTTTGAATGGTATGATTGAAATCCTTTGGCCAGAGGTAGCGGTGCATCGCTTTTTGGAATGAAACTATCCTCTGTAAGGGTATGTTGGGATCCTTGAGAGGAGGTGAGAGATCAACTCTAGGGTTTCATCATGTATGAATGATAGTCGTATTTCAACGTTGATTTTTCTTAAGTTTATCCTATAAGTTGTCAGGTTCCCTGGATACATAGTTAAATGGTTGAAGGTCTCTTGTCGACATGTTTTATACAGTAAGAAGTTAAATCACCTGGTATCTATTTGAATTTGCTTGGGGGGGCATAGTTTTTATCCGTCACAGGAAACTTATAGTGCAGCCTTAATAGAGCTCATTGAGGTGTTGCATTTTTTATGGTTTTTAAACTAGTAGATTGTAATGTTTGATATCATGTTGGTGGTTCAGGAACAAGCGTTTTGATGTTAGATATTTTTAAGCTTATTGGATTATTTGAGACTGCCATATTTCATTCTCACCAGTATTGAAAAAAAAATCTTTGTAAATGATTCTGCTGAAATGACTTTTCAAAAATTGCTTCATATATATATTTTTCTTTGTAACAGAGAACCATGTTTTAGATGGGGATATACTAGCAATTCTAAGCTTTTAAATCTTTTAAAGAATTGTAAAAGAATCATTTATTTCATGTTTACTTGATATTCTGCATTTTTAAGGGTAATGTCAGATGGTATATACATGTCAAGTGCTGCTGTGGGATATCTGTTGGAAGAAGTGTTTGTTTTTACTAATATATATTTATGTATTGATTATATTATCTGTATATTCATGTATTTTTATGTGTTCGGTGTTCCAGAGCTTGCAGTTTTTTTTTAGGTCATTGGTAACCTTTATGTATAGCTAGAGTTGTGCATTTTGATATAGCTGCTCATCTTGTGGATATCAGAAGTTTTTCTATATGGAATTTCTTTTAGAAAGTTTTTCTTTAGAGCTATGGGTACTTGTTAGTCTATGTGGGTGCCAGCATGTTTGTAATTGTGAATTCATGCTTATGGTGATCCTTTAGGCAATTGCTTTTTTTCATGCCGTACGTGTGACAAGAGGGGGGGCATTTGATAACAAAATATACCTGTTCTTGTCACCGTACGTGCCTATCTCCATTGATAAATCTATTTATCTTTATTTCACTTTCCTTTATTAAAGTACTTTTTATTTACAGTAAGATAGAATGCATTATAATAAATTAACTTACTTTATTTCCTTTCACTTTTTCTCACTTTCACTCACTGTAAGTTGGGAGATAACGTTGTTTTATTTCTTAACTTACGTATCGTTACTTCGTTATTTACTTCTGTCATGTTTCAATAATTCCACGGAGTACTTGATGACGTAATCCTGACAGCTATCACGTTACGATGTACAAATCATGTCGTCATCTTTGCACGTGTTTGAAGCTGTCAGTTGCATTGCGTAATGACCTAGTTTTCGTTTCTCCGGATCGTATAAAGTGCCGGCCAGTAGATTCTTATCTCGCCTTTCGTACCTTGACCTACTAACCTCTGGTGTTTAACGAGCGATAGGAAGGTGGCGGCGTGAGTGATGGAGTTTCGTAATGTCTTGTTTCTTTAAGTGGATTCACGGATGAAGTGTTTATAGTGAAATGAATATGTCGGCTTTGAATAGTTGTGATCCAGTTATCTATTGTAGATTGTTTGTGAATCAACACCGTTGCTTTTACTACAGTTCATTTTACTGACGTCCGGATCAACTTGTTGACTTATGGAATTGGAGTCTATAATTATGTGCTGTTCATCTTGAGTTGTTTCGATGATAGAATGTTAGCTTGCTCTGGAGCGTCGATTACATATGCTCCTTTTTAAATTGAAAGTATTCTTTCATATTTCTTATTATGAAGCTCCTTGATATAATTAACGAAGTAAAGCAATATATTTTTCTGTTAAAGTTTATTTCTGTCAAAGCTAGTTTACTTAAATGATTAATCTGTTTTTATATATATCTTTTTGTTTTTAATAAACATTTAGTGTATTTTAAACTTCTCTGGTATTTATTTAATTACACAGTCTTGCCTTTATTTTTAATAGATATGCTTTTGACTTTCGAAACTTTGATTTATTTTACGAATAGGTTTTGGGGTTGTTCAGCTAATAAACGTTTCTTCTGCCTTTTTAACTTAAACTCTGCTTAAACTTATATAGTTATATAATTTAATTACATCAACATCAACTCAATGCGTCCCATTTCGAAGCTAAATAACGCCCACAAACTTTACAGCACGCATTTAAAGTAAACCTGATCTGCAAGTTCTTAGTGGTGCAACTAGCGCTACACTTATGCGCAAAGTGCGAAATTTCAATCGATGTCATCTTTCAGATCTATAAACACGCCTACCAAATTTCGTTTATTTAACACAAGTCTTTCTTGGTGTTGGGATTTTTTTTTTTTCCGTCAGTGTATATATATGTGTGTATATATAGAATATGTGTATATGTATATATGTGTATATTTACATATATGTATGTACATAAATATGTATATATAACACTGGCGCCCGGCTAACCAAAAAGTACCAAAATTAATAAATTCAAAACTTAGCAAGTAAAAATGCATTATATATCTTTACTAAATGTAACTTTTCTATATTTTTTATTAGCATTGTACAACTAAAGCAATGTAAAAGTACATATTTTCAAAACTTCCTGCTTACAGTTAACAATTAACAAAAGTTGTCACAAGTGCATCTGTTATTGTTGCTATTGCTACCGTTGCCGGGATTGTCACTAGCACAGTCTGTATCTCTATTTCCATTTATCATATTTGCTATTCCTTTTACTTTGAAACTCATAATGACAATTTGTATCATTTTTTGTGCATTGAATACAAGACATTTTTTTTTCTTCTGTTTTTCCCAGTGAAAGACGGTGGTGCACATTATATATGAGTAACTATGGAAGTGTAATAATCTGTTTAACTCTTTAATTGCTTTAGAACACTTTCACAGGATGAATTACAGAAACTAAAAGATATTTTTCACTTCCAGTTCTTTTAGTTTAGTGATAAGCTCATGAAAACTAATTTTGAATGGCCTTCTTTTCTTCCCATTGCTGATTTTGCTGATAAATGTATGAGACTTTATTAATAGCTTCTTTTGCAGTTACACCATTTAAGAAAATTTCTCTTTTGGGAGGATTTTTGATAAAATGAAAATTCAATTATCTTGAATGAATTCAAGAAAAATGATTTATCTTTTGAATTACTGCAGTCCTTTATATTTTGATTCATTACTCTCTTTTATTTAACTTGGTTCATGTATGCAAAGATGGAATTTTGTAATTGATTTTTTGTTCACTTCCTGGTAGGCTAAAATTATAAAAGTTATTTACAGAGGTATGTTTCCAGTGACAATACAACATTTAAATATTTTTAGAACTTAATTATAAATTTAATTTTACAGCATTTTTGCATTAGTCAGGCACAGGTGATAAATCACCAATTATTCTTTAAAGTTGCAACTGTATACAATTTACAACAATGGAGTTAATTATAAGCCAAATCGTGCTTTCAAAAATGGGGCAATTGGCTGTGAAACTACAAAAATGAAATATATTAAACACTAAAATGTAGAAAATAAAATATAAATAAAAAATAAAGAGTAATAATATTATATATGTATATATATAGTATGGAACCAATTATCCGGAAACCAGTTATCCAGAATGATATTTCCAATTCAAATAATCCTTGGCCGAACTTCCGCCAAAAGTCCTAACTCGACTATATTTCATCCTGGCGATCTCAATTTCCGAGGTCGGCAGATATGACTTCTTGTCCGCAAAGCTGATCACCTGTCGAGCATCCCCTTCCGACTACAATTGAATCGGTTATGAAGCCTTTGCGTATTAGTTTTCGATAATTTGGTCACTTGGTAATCTTTTACCGAGTACTTTGCAATATCATATGATCTTTTGCCGATTAGATAATCATATCAAATAGAAGAATTTGTACGATGCAAAAATAGCATTTAAAACGTAAAAAAATTCGTTTTAATTCAAAAATAAATATTGTTAATTGGGAATATTTTCCACTATAAGATGCAAAAATATTTCCATATCAAGGATGTAACTAATTGAAATGTAATAAATCTTGTTTTGTTTAAAGTCAAAATATTGCTGTTAAATAATTTTACAATTAAAATTACAATTAATTTTCCATTGTAAGATACAAATAAAATTACATTTAATTTAAAAATTATATTCTTGCTTATAAGTAACTCACACTGTTGATATACTAATATTATTGCATCTTACAAAGAATAATTAATTGTAATTTTCATCCCAAGATCAGCAATATTTAGAATTTAAATTAAACAAAATGTCTTACCTTTTAATTAATTACGCCCTCGATATGAAAACATTTTTGTATTTTATAGTGGAAAATATTTCCGTCTAACAATATTTACTGTTTGAATTAAAACGAACTTTGATACATTTTAATTAGATAATTTTTTGCATGGTACAATGTAAAATATTCTCATTTAACATTCCGTCCTGGCTGTGAAATTTCTATCATTTAAAGCGTCTCATTAAATTTTTGTTATTTATGGGAAAAAAAATTCCTTTTTTTAATATCTAAATAATTATTTTAATTAAAAAAAAAGTTTTTTTTTCTTTTTTTATTTATTTATTTACTTTTAAAAGCTATAAAATGAAATTTATTATTATCTAGAGAAAAAAAAAAATAGGATCAAATTCTTTATAATTTATACAATAACATTATCTTAATTTTTTCTAAATAAATTAATTTTTTAATCAGAAATTTATAATTCATAACTAAGAACATACATTTAGAGCAAATATTTTGTTGTTGTTGTAAAAGTCCAAATTTCAGATATTATCCTGATATAATCTAAATTTCAGATCTTAAAATTTTCAATAATGAATTTAATTAAAAAAATATTCAGTCATTTTTTTAACTTTTAAAAAGGTATAAAATTAAATTTATCACTATTTGGGGGGGGGGGGGGGAGAGATAATAAATTTATTTATAATTTATGCAATACATTATCTGAATTATTTTTAAATAAATTAATTTTTAAATCAGAAATTTCTAATTGTTTGTTGTTGTAATAGTCTAAATTTCAGATATTATCCTGATATAATCTAAATGTCAGATATTATAAATTTCAATTTATTCATCTAATAATTATTTTAATTTAAAAAAGAATATTCAGTCATCGATTTTTAACTTTTAAAAAGTATAAAATTAAATTTATCACTATCTGGGGGGAAAAAGATGATCAACTTCTTTATACTTTATACAATAACATTATCGGAATTATTTCTAAATAAATTAATTTTTAACTCAGTAATTTCTAATTCATAATTAAGAAAATATATTTAGAAGAAATAGTTCGTTGTTGTAAGTCTAAATTTCTGATATAATCTAAATTTTAGATCTTATAATTTTCAACTTATTTATCTAATAATAATTTTAATTAAAAAAAAAGTTCAGATATTTTTTTAACTTTTAAAAGGTATAAAATTAAATTTATTACTTTAGAGAGAAAATAAAAGAAAAGATGATCAACTTCATTATAATTTATACAATAACATTGCCTGAAGTATTTCTAAATAAATTAATTTTTAAATTAAAAATTTTTAATTCATAACAAAGAAAATACACTTAGAGCAAATAGTTTGTTGTTGTAATAGTCTAAATTTCAGATATTATCCTAAATTACATTAAATTTCAGATCTTATAATTTTCAATTTATTTATCTAAATCAACAAAACAGCAAATATCTTTAAACATCTTATTAAATATAATTTTAAGTATAAATGTCTATACGTAAATATTGAAAAAAAAGAAAGAAAGAACAAACAAATACTTTTAGATTGTCAGTTTTCTTTTACAGTAATTGCCCTGCTATCTGTAAGTTTTTAAGGGTTTTAAGTTTACTGATTTGCAAATAATAATGCATTCTCACCAAAGAACATTTCTTGGAAAGTATTTTTCCCCTATTCCTTCGACTGTCCATTTACAAATGATGTCCTTGAAACGTGAAAAACTATTTTGAGCGGGAGGCAGATAAGATACTGCAGCACATTGGAGATATTTATTCACGTGACACACACCCCCTATCATCACTGCAGGGGGTATCTATACAGCGGAAACTAACAATAACAACTCAGTAAAAAGATTCATTTTTCATTACTTCCCGATTGCCGGCCGATTACATGCATAAGAATACTTTTCCGATTAATTGACTTGTAATAAGTATACAATTTCCTGCCGACGTTTTTTCACGATATTATCTAGATTAATCGGTAGATTTTGTTCAGGCGATATTATGTGAAGCTCTCCTTTCAACTACTGATCATTTCCCGACAATTCTGGTATTAGTCCGAAATTAAGCCGATATCTCTTGCTATTGGGGATACAATACAATACACATAGTATAACTTGATGCCAACATCTAGTACTTGAAATAGAGGCATATTTAGTTAGATATTTGACATTTTGATTTTTATGTAAAGGAAACATAAGAATTTTTGTTTCCAAGGTATTCCCATCAAATCCTTTTCAAACTCCAAAATACATTTTTATTAATTAAAAATTTGGTATTAATTAAATTATGATTATATATTGTGAAACCAATTATTTAGAAATCTGGAATACATATTTCAAATAATTTTTTTTTTTTTTTTCTTCTGTTGTCAAGTCTTAAAAAAGAAACAGGAAAAATTATATATTTTTAAATAAATTCACTAGTTCTCACATTCTACTGAGCATCAGTCAAGGCGATTTACCATAATCAGGTTCCAAATTAATGTATTGTAATGGAAACTTTTTGCAGTGTTACAGTCATGATTTTTAAGATAAACATAGAATGCTTAAGAGTTTTTTTTTTTGTTGTTGTTTTTTTTTTTTTTTCCCTTATTTTATGAATGTTTTTCACTTATTCCTTTTGTGAAATTACTGTGAAAACTTTTATTCTTATCTATGCTTCGATATATTGTTTTTTCTTATTTTATGGACAATGAATTTCCTTAATATAATTAGCCATTGATCAGTTGACCCAAATAATGTCCCTTACTGGTACTCCTGATGATTTTTTATTATTAAAAATGATGAGTGAAGAGGTATATACATGTGTTCCAATTAAAAAACTATTCTTTAGATTTTTTTTTTAAGTATAATTTTCCAAATTATGAATTATCAAAATTGTTATACTTAACTGTCAAAATATAAGAAAAAGTAAGAATTGATTTTAATGTAATATTTAAAATTTTCTTAACGTTATTATGATACAAATTTTGTTCTTTAGAGATTTTATTTAAAATATATTGTAATAGTAAAACTGCTCATTAAATTGAAACGAGTTGCTATTATTGAATGTTGCAAAATAAAACTTAAAGTGATAGAAAACTCAATAAAATGCAAACTCCTTTAATGCAGTATAAAAGTATAAAAAAAAAAAAAACAATAGATCTAATCTTCCATTGAACTAAAAGATATATTCCTCCTAAATATACTTTTTTTAAAAATAATGGTTGAAGTTTATTGAGTAATGAATTGATTTCATTTTGTAGCAATGAAAATCTTATTGTTATGTATGTATGCTGTGTACAATATTCTTTTTTCTATATCATCATTTATGTGTTGCATGATAGGAATGAATTTAATGTATGTATTAGTATGGTTGTTCACAATGGCTTTGACCATTTAATTTACTTGTCTGTATGTATGCAGTGCTATTTTAATGAATTGACCAGTAAAAGATATTCAGTAATATAAATTTACAGCATTTATTTTATTTTTATTTGTGGTTGGTGGGTTCTTTTAAGTGAAAATTGCTGAAGTGTTTTGGCTCGATGCTTTTTTACTTTAAGATAGCACTGCATCTTTTGAAATTGCATGATTGGCTGCTAAATTTGCTTTATATGAATGCAAATAAAAGTTTTTAAAGTGTGAATTTCGGATTTGAAACAAAATTAAGATGAAATTCCATAAAATATCTTATTTCTTGGCCTATCAGAAAGACACTGTGTCGCCTTTTTACAATAATTAAAAGCATTTATTTTTATCAATTTTGTGCATCATTTCAGTGCTCTATGTAATAAGAATTTTTAATAAGACATCAAAGTTTCCCATTTGCTTATTGGACTACATAATATTAAAAATAGTTTAGTTGGGAATTTTTATTGAAAAGAAATCTACATATTTAAGAAATAAAATATTTTATTTGCTGTAAGATGCTAAATAGGTAGGTAGTGTTAGGGTTTTTTATAAGGAAGTTGATTATTGAAGATTATCGATTTTCATAACCTCCTAGTTTAACAGCTACCGTTTAATTTAATGATTCCCATACTTTTATGCCCTGTGCGTATCCCTTGAAGGATTAAATTTACCCTCCTGTTTTTGTTCATTGGCAGTATTAATAAATAGAAAATAATAACAAAGAAAACAATGATCTGATACAAATGAACATAACTTTTATTATCTGATATTTAGTGCAAGCTTCATAGGTAGCAAGCTTTTTAATGTAACAGGTGCATTTGTTTATCCTTGCATCTTACATATATGTTGAGTTTTCAGTGCTACTTTGCTGAGGCAGACTTGTAAGTAGTGATGGAACAGCTGCAACAATCGTCAAACTTAATAATGCTTTTTATTTTTTTTGCAAATCGATTTTTATTCAACAAAACTGCATCCAGCAGCACCTAAGTATGAAAATTTTCTCCTAGCAGCACTTTGCAGTAACAAAAACTCCGTACTTTTTCACCGTAATAAAATCCTGCTTCCCCAAAAGTCTGCTCACCAATCAGTCTAAGTTCTTTCCTCTGTGAGGGAACGTTTCAGTTAAACTATTTATACATCTTTGGTATTCATTTCAGACTTAATATAATAATTCTTCATCTGATCTGTGTGTTTCATATCTTATTTTAAAGCTATTTAAGTTAGAAATTTATGACAGCAAACATTATAGACTGTGCATTAACACTCTTATCAAAGTAAAATCACAAAAAAAAGGTAATGCTATTTGCCAAATACAGTAAAACATCTAAATAGCAGACACCTTGTAAGTGCAGAATTTGTCCGTTATATGGAGGTATCTGCTTTTCAAAGATTTAAAACATAAATATATATATATATATGCTGAGGATTGAAAAAGTGTCCGCTAAATAGAGATGTCTGCTATCCAAAATAGTTATTTTCTGCTCTAAAAAAAGCAGTTTTGCTCCTCAAAATGGTTCTTTTCTGCTGCAAAATGTGTGAAATTGCTGCTCCAAATTGATGCCGATGGGCAATTCCATCGCTGCATAAGTCATCAACATCTAGTGTGTTTTAAGTTTTGTTTTTTTAAACACCCCATGTGATGAAACACAGATTGATTTATCTGTGCCGTGCCGTGCCGTGCCGTGTCATAGGTTGTTGACACACAACTTGTCGAATACCCCTTATAACCTAATCTCATTTCCCTGCTTTGGAAATGTGCAATTTTGGTTAATTGATGAATTTGCTATTGTGCTATGTCATATGACTAAAGAAAATGATTTTAATGAAAACTTTGTTTTAGTTAAAAATTGGATTTTTGATTTGAATTTTCTCAATTAAATATATCTTTTATTAGGAATTGACATGTTTTTACAAGTAAATTCACATATCATGATAGCTGCCTTGAAAGTGTTGTGTTTGATCATTATTTTTCTTCATTTTAAGCATTAATAGTAGTAGCCTTAATTTTGCTGTAGATATTGATCAATTAACACGCATTATGGTTTTATGTGGAAAGCCTGATGAAGAATTTTTGAACAAAATCAACAGTGAAGAGGTAAGAATGTGAAGTTTTTGAAAATTATTTTTTCTTAATTTAAAGATAAAAAATAAACTGTATATAAAAGTAAGATATTAATTTTTTGAAGAAATTAAAACGTGGTAAATAATTCATTTTCCTTAGTTGTAAAATATTTAAGGAAAGTGTACAGTCATTTTGATAGTATAGATTTTATTTTTTTCATTTTGCCACACATAAGGATATAGTTTGTATATAAAATGTGCCTAATTGCTCCAAGTATTAGTATACAGTAACCCAAGATGGTTTATTTAATTATTTTAAAACTCCTAAATTTGGGTTTT
This sequence comes from Maratus speciosus, assembly GCA_963932465.1. Lineage (NCBI taxonomy): Eukaryota > Metazoa > Arthropoda > Arachnida > Araneae > Salticidae > Maratus > Maratus speciosus. The sequence continues at coordinate 594,064,098 of OZ010788.1, read as the reverse complement.
TAATAATCACATAAAATTAAATTGGAAAACAGAAGTTGGATACTTCAATACTATGTGTATCTCATCGTTGTTGTAGCAATAACAGCATGTAGCTGATATCAAGGATGTTTTCACTGAATTTTATTCTTTTGTAACTTCTACTAAATATTTTGACATGTATGTCTCATTGGTGTCCTTGGTCCAATAAAAAACAATCAACCAACTCTCTTCCTTTTCAACTCTTTCTATATTCCCATTCTGTATTTTTAAATTTTTTTTTTAATGTTCCTTTTTTTCTAACCTCTTTTTTGGAAATTTCTTTCCCCTCGCCTCTCCCCTTGCATTTTTGGGCATTTTTTGCTTATACTTTATAATTTTTATTCAGCATTGCCGAACTAATACAATATTTAAAACATTATAGTAATTGCTAATTGTTTGATTTAATGTATTTTCTAATCTAAATCTTTTCATTTCTATTTACCTTCTGCGTGTACTGAATTTCTCAAAAATATTTTAAATAGTGAATTCCTTGAGAAGTTATTGTAACAAATTATTCCTTATTTTCTACTTTGAAATTTCCTACCTTAATACCAGAAAAACAAATGTTAAAAGAATCTCTCTTTTAGTAACTTTTCTTCAAATATTTAAATTTCTTTAGTGCTTATTGAGATTTTATTATATTGCATTGTTAAGAGCATATTTTCCCTATATTTTCATTCATCATTTATTTTACTGAAGACTAATAAAATTATTACAGTTAAAAAGTCATTTAGAGAAGGACAAAATTATATTATATAGCATAATTATCTAATAACAACAGATTTGTTGTTGTAAAATAACAGTTCATATATTAGGAAAAGAATGAGCCTTTCTTTCTTAAAATTGTCCCTCTTACATTTTCAATTTGTACCTTGTTTATTGCCTTGTCTACAATCACCAACTTGATTTAAATTTATTTGAAGAAAGAACCGTAAAGTATTATGATAGGAAAGCACATATGAGATCATTCAAAAGCAGATTTTGAAACCAGTTTCATTCATAATTATTTGTTTTATCTTTTCGAGTTTTTAAGTTTTATTTTAATTTTACATCTTAAAATATTTCAAAATTGAAAAACTTTGGTGGGAACTCATTAGGAAAAAAAAAAAGTTTCATTTAGTTTGTTTGATGTGTGTTTCAAACAATTTGTGTGTTTTAATTACTGTGCATGGCATTGTTCTTAATTTACACTGCATTGCTCTTATGATTTCATGTTAAATTGCCCGTCTTGCATGAGCTGAAAGGATTTGATTTTTGTGCACGTTAATGAAAAAAGTTTTTAATAAAAATTAAACCTGATTAGTTTAAATCTTTTTTTTCTAAATTTAAATGGATGTTAATTATTGTAATGTGTAATAATATTGTATTCGTGACTGTTTTTTATACAAAAATGTTAAAATAAATGTCATTTTTATTAATTTTTGTTTTTTGAATCCCAATCAAATTCAGTAATCAAGTTATCTTAATCTTAGTATTTGTGATATTTTTTGCCATATCATTTCTTTAATTTGTTGTTGTGAATCTTTGAGTTTATACTTGCTTCTCTATCAATTTTATGCTTATCATTATGGATAAAATGCAATTTCATTTGAGATGAATAGTTTTATATTAGTCTGGCCTCTTCCTTCTAGCTATCATATCTTCTAAATGAAATTAGTAGTGAGACTTTAGTCATGAAAATTTTCCATTAATAAGAATGGAATGATGTGTATGATGTAAAATGATTTTTTTTCTTTTAAAGCATGCTATTTGCATTGATGTGTATTAGAATCAAAAGTCTACTTTGTTATGCTGATTTTGACAATTAGAGTATCATTGAATTTATCTGGATAAGTGTCAAAAGGCAGAGAATATTAACAGAAAGCCTATGTAAAAGACACCAGGCATCAAAATGCTGGTTAAAAAGAATTGTTTTTCTTCATTTAAAGTAGTATCAAATCAAGACTTTTAAGATGATTTCTAAAATATATAATTTAACTTTCTTTCATATTCAAATCAAACATTGGGCAAGCAGGAAACAGACTGATTTTTCAATTCTGTATTTTTCATCTTATAATATCATGAAAAAATAAATTTAGTAATTAATTGTGTAAATTAACTGTCAATAAAATAGAGATAAAATTAACTTAAAATTTAGTAATTTGGTGCAACATTTTCTGTTTTAACTATACTTTTTACCTGTAAACTTTGTCCAGGGAGAGACTTTCCGCGACTCTCCTGGCCTCGCCAGTAGCACGTACCTTTTCATCCCTATCCGACAAACAGATGCCTTTCCTCATTTAGTGTTGACTCTAGAAAAAAAGGGCCGCCAAGCGGGAATTTTTCAAAAAAAGCACACTATTCTTTAAAAAAGGGCACATTTTTTCAAAAAGGGGCACACTTGTACCTAGTTCACAAAAAATATTTTGAACTGGTTTGTTTAAAATCCCCTAATAGAATTTGCGACATTTTCTCGCGATCAATAGAATTTCACAACCCTTCCCACCCTGCATTAACTGACGAATTTCATGATTTTTTTTTTCGGCAACTTATTGACGAATTTCTCTATTTTTTCTCATGATTGAATGCTGAATTTAAAGTTTTTTTCCCTCAACCAATTGACGAATTGCACAATACAGTCGAATCCCATTAATCTGCGAATCAAAGGACCGATCAAAATTTGCATACCGTACCGCTCACTAGAGTGTTCATGCAAAGTCAGAAGAGTTGAAGTAAATTTCCAGGGAAAATTGCGCGGGATTAAAAGGAATCCGATCCAATTTCCGATTAGTTCACATCCCGTGCTCGAAATTCTCGTTATCACACTGCTAAGAATGGAACTTGGCAGAAAAATATGCACTTGCTTTTGTGCAAAATGCTGATAGAAGAAAAGGAAATGGTGGATTTTGATTATAAAGAGCAATTGGTCGCTGTGAAACTCTCTTAAAGGTCACGGGGCACATAGGAAGTGTTAAAAAGGGCTGCCGGGCGCATTGGAAAAGTTAAAAAGGGCCGCCAGGTGCATAAAGAAATAAAATCTGGTGCTGCACCCTGCTAAAATGGCTTAGAGCCAACATTATCATTATAGTAACTGTCAGTAAAATAGAGATAAAATTAACTTAAAATTTAGTCATTTGGTGCAACATTTTCTGTTTTAGATATACCTGTAAACTTTGCCCAGGGAGAGACTTTCTGCGACTCTCCCAGGCTTGTCGGCAGCACCTACCCTTTCATTCCATGTCGACAAATGTGTGCCTTTCTTCATTATAGGAGTTAGTCTTCGAAGGCTTGGGTAGAGTAAAGCCTCTGTGGTGAACCATGAGATCAAGCTCCAAGACCCGACTCTCCTATGAGTACTCGGTCCCGTTGGGGGAATCTGGGGAGGTGATTCCAAAGTCTCTGGTAGTATCCTCAAGCACACGGGTACTACTGTCGTGACGCCAGACGTCACACTTGGGTGCAAGTTTAAAGAGTGTGGCACGAGGACGGGGCTCTTTGGCTGGAACGCTCGTGAAGGATGGTCCTTGAACTGTCTGGATCGACGTGTATATGGACCCTCAGGGCCTAGGACCGGGAGAGGGTAGTATCCCGTCTTTACCTGTAAACTTTGGTATACAGGTTTCTCTCACTTAATGCAAATTTCAGTTAACTCAATTAACTCAGTGGAATGCTCCAGTGATGTTGATTTAATGCTTTATGCTGAAAAAGCAATATAGGGTGGGAGATAGACATTAATCTAATTATTATTACTATTTCAGGTGTCGTACGGTCCGTGAAAGTCCTTAAAAGTGCTTACATTTTTCAAATAGTATTTTTAATGCTTAAAAGTTCTTAATTTTATTCTTGTATTATTTCTTAAACAAGAGTTAAACTGTTCTGCATTTCTTTGAATTTCTAATTTAAAAATAAATCTTAACCCCCCCCCCCCCCTTGCCTCTCATTCTTCCCAAATTTCACTTCCTCTTTTTTGCTCATTCTTCTACAATACCAAAGTTTAAAATCTTTAAAACTTAATTTTTGTAAACATTTTCTACTCTATTTGTTACTTTATAGTAAATATATAATCAGCCGTAAATTTCATTGACAATTCATTTCATTAAAATTTCATCTGAATTTCACCCTCTCAAAATTTTACTTCCCCTTTTTTGTCTGCTCCCCCCCCCCCCCCCACACACACACACACACAGTACTCACAGTTTAAAAATTCTTTAAAACTGTTTAATAAAAAAAAAAAAAATCTGCTCTATTTGTCATTTTATTGTCACAATAAATAATCAATCATGAAGATTTCTCTTCCCACCTGAAATTGACATTTTCCCTTTGCTCCGCCCCTTCCACCCATGTAAAGAGTACTTGTATTTTTTATGATTTCAGCAATAGCTCTATCTCAAGAACTAATTTATGAATTTTCATCAAGCTTCAATTCAGGTATAACTTGATAAATATTGGTACTGATTACGTTTTGGTGTAAATCACACAACAGGTGGCGCTGCTATGTTGCCTTTTTTACAATTTCCGCTATAGATCTATTTCAAGAATTAATGCATGAATTTTCATCAAATTTCAGATTCAGGTATACCTTGATAAATATTGGTGTAAATTTCCCAACATGTTTCAAGATTTTCGCAATAGCTCTATCTGAAAAAGTATTGCACGGATTTTCATCAAACTTCAGATTCAGTTAGATGTTGACATAAGTTGTTGCTGATTAGTTTTTGGTGTAAATCACCCAACAGATGGTGCTGCCATGCTGCATTTTGCAGGATTTACATGATTTTAGCAATAGTCATATCTCAAGAAATAATGCACGGAATTTCATATCTTTAGAATCCTCATGATGGACATAGATTGTCATTTAATTTTGGCACTCTGATAACAAATTTTGAAGTACTAACATGTATGAAATGGAAGAAAGATTTGAGATTGGCACATCTGACTAATTTTTTCTTCTGCTGTATTTGTTATTTTAAAATTTTCTAAATTTCTACTGCCACATTCTGAAATTCTCCCTTTTTAGCCATTTGAATGTTTAAAACTTGTATTTACAAAAATGAAACTCTTTATTAAACAAGTGGGTAAGTGTGATCACAGATTGCACAGAGGGTTTCGTTTAATATTCCTTTCAAAACACTTTATCCTTTTGAAAAATCTGTTAATTCCACATTTCACAACCAGGGGGCGCACTTAATTCTAAACAAACCTGTATCCGAACGAAAATTCGTTTTACATACTATCCATAGATATATTATTCGAGGGGATTGGGCCCATAGCAACCGAGATAAGTAGGCGCACCTGGCGGAAAAAATAGAACTAAAATATGTAAGGCTATGGTGCATAATATGAAAGAATGGTCAAAGGGCTGTCAGCAAAAGTTGGAAAATTTCTCCCCTGGTTAAAAGGGCGGAGGTTGGAAAAATTGCTTAAAATACACAAGTTAGAGCCCAGAGGGGTAAATAATAAAAGACTTTTTGAAAATTTTATGATTTGTTGTGTGGTCTGAGGCATTCAGCTATACGTATGCAAAATTTCATGTCACCAACTTACTTACGGGCTCTCTTAGAAAGAATTGCTTCAAATACATATGTGGTAGCTCAAAGGGTTAAACGTAAGGCCTTTTTCAAGATTTTATGATTTGTCGACTGGCCTCAGGTGTTCTGCAATAAGTATGTAAAATTTCAAACCTCCGATTCGATTAGGGGCTCAGTTAGAAAGAATGGCTTAAAATACACAAGCTGGAGTTGAAAGGGTTAAACATAAAACTTTTTCAAAATTTCTTATTTGACTTGAGATCTGAGGTGTTGAGCTATATGTATGCAAAATTTCACGCCTCCAACCTAAATAGGGGATCACTTAGAAAGAATTGTTTAAAATGCACATGTGGGAGCACAAAGGGTTAAATGTATGACTTTTTCAAAATTTTATGATTTGTCGTTTGATGTGAGGTGTTCAGCTATAAGTACCCAAAATTTCATGTCTCCAACATCATTAGGGGCTCACATAGAAAGAATTGTTTAAAATATGCATGTGGGACCCCAAAGGGTTAAATGTACGATATTTTCAAAATTGTATGATTTGACATTTGATGTGAGGTGTTCAGCTATAAGTATGCAAAATTTCATGCCTCCAAATTAATTAGGAGCTGCCTTAGAAAGAATTGTTTAAAATACACATGCGGGAGCCCAAAGGGTTAAATGTATGACTTTTTCAAAATTTTATCATTTGTCATATGATGTGAGGTGTTCAGCTATAAGTACCCAAAATTTCATGTTTCCAACATGTATAGTTTCTGAGAACGGGCTCTGTGACGGACAGACAGACAGAGGAGCGAGACAAATAGGGTTTCGTCAGATGAACGAACCCCTAAAAATGCATATTATAATTTATTAGTTTATTTAATTTATGTCTTTAATTTTTTTTGGTTTTGGTCCTTGAAAGTCTTTAAAAGTCCTTGATTTTTATTTAAAGAAATGTGTACGAACCTTGTATTTTTATGTTAATAAATGTTATGTTTTTTGCATGATGAAACTATATAATTAAATCTGACTTTTAGTGTATGATTCTAAATAATTGCTATAAAAGTGTACTGAAACTTTTAATTTATTTCTGTCAAATTCAAAAGTATATACGTATATATTAATTTTGGAAACTTAATTTTTAGGCAAGAAATTACATCCGTTCATTACCAGTAATGAAAAAAAGAAATTTTAAAGATGTTTTCAGTGGTGCTCATCCTGATGGTATGCGCAGTTTGTATTTTTATTTTTTCATTCATATATTTGTAACTTATAATAAGCTATCTGAGTGACAACCAATGTGTTGAATTTGTATAACATGAAAACTTTTGATTTTTCAAAAAAGAAATAACAAAATAATATTCCGTATTCAGAAAGAGTTATAATTTTATTAAATTTCTTATTATAAATAGCACCTTTTCATTGTAAGTTGCCCAAAACTTTTGAAGATTCAGGCTTTATTTTTTAAAATAAATTGCCATATTCCTAAAAATATTTTGTCTGTTAAAATAATTCAAAATTTTTTATAATTGTTTACAAGTTTAAGAAATTAAGCTTGCGAATGAAATTTTTTCATTTAAATTGTAATTTAATTATACCTTATAATTCACATTATTATAATAACTTCCTTTGAATAATCATATTATTCCCTCTTTTTTATAAAGTAAATGTAACAAACACAATTTTGTCTTTATAAATGAATGATTCTCATATTTCCTTCTTCTGCTTTTGCAAATACCGTATTTTTCAGCCTATAATCCGCACCGGCGTATTATCCGCAGCCGCAACTTTTAGTGCTTATAAAAAAATTTCATCAGATAATCCGCATCGGCCTATAATACGCCGGAGTGGACGAGGATTACTCATTGTTTTCAACATTCCAAAGTACTACTAATAAACCACCTCCCTATTTATTTAGTTGCTCTACTTAAATGATAATTGTAATAAAATAATTGAAAAAAAATTATAAAATAATAACAAGTTAAAAATACAAATACTTTTTTCTCATTGAATCTTATATCTAAAATGTAGACTGTCTTGTGAATACAGATAATTCTATAATGATTGCTGTTTTTAAATCATTTTCCGCTTTTATAATAAGGTTCAGTTTAAATTCTGTACTGTTAAATAACACGTATTCTGTTAGACATTATTTATTATATTGCATTGCAATTTTTGAAAGAGATGAGTTGAGAAACGCTTTGTTCTTCATTAAAACATGTTGCCAAAAGACTAAAAATTATAACATAAAAATCAGATGCCACTCCCACTAGCACGTACACGTCATATGTGAACGAATCACGAGCGACTCCGAGATCGGTCGATAGTAAACAATCGTGTGATAGCTGTTTACATTTTTATTTTGACTGCCGGTAGAAACAGGATATCTGACATGAACTTCTGCTTAAAAAAAATGTCTGCAGATAATCCGCACCGGTAAATAATCCGCACTTAAAATTTTTGAGGTTTTTTAACAGATAATCCGCGGATTATAGGCCGAAAAATACAGTAAATATACTTGTATAACAATAAATTGGAGCCAAAGGAAAATGAAAAAATAACATCTGCTCAACAACTATAGTAAATGTATATATAGTTGAGTAGAAAAAAAAAAAAAACCCTCAACTAATTTGTATCAAAATATTATGCATAGTAAAAGCTATTTCAGTAAAAGTTGGAAGGATGTTTTCTACTTTTGGACTGATACCAGCAGATATTTAATATTTTGTATTGCAGATATGAGTTCATTCATATGATTATATTTATTCTATGTTTATATATGAATCGACAGATATAATTAATTTTTACAAAAGTATAGAGGGAAAAAAATGCTGTCATATTTCTTTGATTTGTTATTTTTGTTATTAATTAATGAAATCACTTTGTAAGGTGACCTTGGAGAAAGGGATTTTAAATTAAATAAACAAGATATTCAAATTAGTTAAAATTAAATTAATTTATCAAAATTGTAATCTTAAAGGCAAGAAATCCCTCGGTCCAAAGTCACATTATGACCGGAACATAAGTGGCTAGACATCGACGTTGCAATTTAAAGTAAAATCTACATGAGCCATCTATTGAATTTAAATCTGTAAAAATTAATTTTCTTATATCTGTAAAATAAAGAAAAATAATAAAAGTCACTCACCCATCAGTGATGTTTATGTAAACAAATAATTACTCCAAAATTTGAAACCAGTGATTTTATTTCACATTAATTCACACTTTAAAACAGTAAATCAGAGCTAAGAACATGACCAAGTTACGTAAAAAGATTTATCAAATATTAAATTTTACCGACATGTAATAAATTTTAACAGGCATGTGTGCTTCTTTGAATAAATTGATGATTCGTTTGACAGAATGGAAATTATCTTTGAATGATGCTGGAAAAAAAAATAGATTTGAAGTACTTGAAATTTACAGTTCAAAGTTTCGAAATGTGAGGAATATTGGCAAAGAGTCTTTAAAAAGAATTGTGGAATGTCTTTGAACTAAAAAATGGCAGCATTATAGGCTGTAGCACGCTGAAGCACTTTACATATTCTTGGGCCTCAACATCGGAAAGATGATGCAGACATAATGATTGCTCCGCTCTTTTTTTTTTTAGGAACTATTGTCAGTGACTTGAGTAGAACACATTGCTTTCCTTATAGCAAATTACTTGTCATTGGCGTATCTATTGTTATGATATTAAACTTTAGGAAAAGCTGCTAATGGAAAGCGTTTGAGAGAAATTTAATATGGGAAAAGGGTTGATCTCTCCATCACATCAGCGAGAGATGCCATCACTCCTTTCAGCAGGGATGCACGCTTCTTGGGAGAAATCAAGAAACAGATACAAGTCCTTTTGGAAATTTGCTCTATATTGCCAAAAATGTAAATATTAAGACTGGAACCACGAAAAATGATAATTTTGCTCACATGTACAGGCACTGCCAAAAAAATGTACCTTCTAAAACGTGAGTCTTTCAAATCTGACGCCGTATGCTCTTGTGGCCGATGCCACGCACGCTGCTATCGCAAACCGTCTGACCTCTTAATCCCCTGTTGACTGACTGAAAACAGAATCTTAGTCTGGAAGAATGCAGAAGATTTTGAAAACAACCAAAGCGATGCGCTCAAAACCACGCGTCTACCGCAGGAGATATTGCGGGCAAGTACGAAAAATGGCGCTGATTTTCATGTATTTGTTGAATAGAGAAGCACCTTAAGATTGTTTTTTTTTTCAATGGCGGAAAGACTGTCTCGCGCCAACATTTGAAAATAGAAAAACGTAGAAAATATTAAATTGAATATCTCCTATATTTATTAATGGATTTTTCTGCAACTTATATCAAAATAACTAGAAAAATATACCCTATGTATAATATAGATTGAGCATGCAACATTAAAAAATAAAATATTTTTATTTTCGCTGTTTTAAACTTAGAAAGAAATGCCAATCCGTCACTACTCGCGATCTTTTTAAAAAGTAAACAAGAACGCAAAATTTTGTTGATACAGATTATTGTAATTGTTTTGTATAATAAATCTGAATGAATGATTGAAAAAGATAGAATTTGAGAAATTAGATAGAGAAAAATTATTAAAATTTAGAATATCTGTATTAAGAGGAAACTTTAATGTTTTGAAAAGAATTTTCTAGATTTGAAGTTGAGTTTAAATGAATAAATATTAATTATAGATTGAGGAAGATAAATAATTAATGAAATTAAGATTATTTACTGATAGAGATGTTGCATTTTATAACACACTTATTTGCAGCTTTTATTATTTATATTGCAGTATAGGATCTGTTATCTGGAATCCTTGGGACCTGGAGCATTCCGGATAAGGGGTTTTTCCGTAATTCGGAACACTGCCACAAATACTTTAAAATGTACATAAATATGAAATACAGGTTAGCATAAATAATATTAAAAATACTGTATTTGATGAATTAATTCAATAAAACACAATTAAGAAAAGTTTAATTTTTATTTACAAAAAAAAAAAGGTTCTAAATTATAATGAAATTTACAAACGAATAAGATCAAATATAAAATTTAGTTTTGGGGTTCAGATGCAGATGCTTGGGAATTAGTTTTTTGGAAAAATTCTTTTAAGGTTGGCTGCTTGTAACGTTTCTCTTCTACAAGCTGTTCTTGAATTTTATATAAGGACATTATTTGTTGTTCATGGAAATAACTTCTTTGTTCCATGCCTTGAATTAATTGTTGAGTGTAAAATATCATTTGTTCATTAGGTATTTTTTCTACTTCCTCATTCTTGTCATCATCATCACAACTATCATCATATGCATCTTTACTCGTCATTTGACAAATTTCACTGTCTGTCATCTGATGATTAACTGGAGCATTATTGTCTATATTGAAGCACTCTTCATCCAATAATTGCGGAGGGAGGGGAATATATTGAAAGTTGACTTTTTATTTATTTTTGCTTTGTATAAGAATTTATCGCATGGAAAGCGGACAGAAAAATACAAGAGGCGAAATTATCAACACTTAAAATGCAGATTTCCGCAAATTCGCGGAGATAAAGAAATACATAATTACTGTAATATTCCATTAATCCGCACCTGCCGATTAACCCACCGTCCCCGATTTTGTAAACAAATTTGAGATTTAAAAAAAAAAAAAAAAAAAAAAGAAAAGAAAAAAAAAACATGAAAGCACACCCCCCCCCCCCCCCCCCCAAAAAAAATAAATAAATAAATAAAATTAAATAAATAAATAAATAGCGCAAAGTGCCGTATCACTTTTCTGTCTTATCCTATTCTGAACTTCTGTTTTTCTACCGGTCCATGGGCGCAGCTGATCATAATAAAACAAATGTTTCTCTCATTCTCCTGATTGGTCGAATTGTGGGTGCGCCTTTGGACGACGTCAAAGGTTGAAGCTTGCCGACAGATTTTCGATCGGAAAACGTGTTCAAATTCTAAGTGATGTTTCTATGTGAAAATATTTTTTTTCAAAAGGTTAAAATTAAAATTTTTTATAATGGATTTTAGCACATGAAACAGAAAAATACGAAATTTAAGAATACGTAGTCAGTATTCCCATATTTCTAAAGGTTATGCCGATGCGAAGTCATAAAAATGATCCAAAAGAGAACTTATGTCCGATGATTGCATACATTCAATTCTTATCTTTCACGGGAGTGTCATAAGTGGGCTCACAGGGTCCCAGGGAGAGCACGTTTTTCACACTTTTTAGATTCTGGTTTTTAATTATCTTGGTTAACAAACAAAGAAAAATCTGAATATCAGGGCAGGCTTTGGACTATTCTTATACACATTTTCGGATTTCTACAGGCAGTAGATTTCAATAGCCACTTTTAATCCCTGTAAGCGTCCTCTTCGATTAATTTATGATTTTTTGCCGCATTTGGGGGGTGGGGGGGGGGATTAATGGAATATTACGGTACCTTGAGATGTATGAAAAAAGTTTAAAATATTCAAAATATCGATTTATAAAGCATGTTAACTCTTCAATAAAATATGTAAAAAATAAAACTGCAAATTTTTATGAAATGCAGAAATTTTGCTAAGTTTCGGTTTCGGATCGTTTAGCATTCTGGTTTTTAGAGCGTTCCGGATATCGGGACGCTGGATAATAGATCCTATACTGTATTGCTAAATATGATTTTATCAATTAAAGCGAAAAAAATGTAGATTTTGCTTCCTTATATTATCTAATTTGAGGTTTAATTATTTTGGAAACTTAGTCTTTGGTAGCCCTTCAATATCGTCATCCAGAAAAAAAAAAAAAAATAAATAAATAAATCTGATTTTAATTTTTAAAAATGATTATTTTGATTTTTTTACACCCTAATATGTAATTATTGCCTGTATCAATAATTGCAAGAAGTACATTTTAAGTTGTTATGCATTTTCCCACTTAACTAAACTTAATATGTTGTATGGTGTGCATAAAGCATATAGAATATATGCAGGGATGCTCAGTAAAATCTACAACGCCAGTCTCCCGTCTTGAACTTTCTGCTACTGGGTCCATGTCTATTCTGAAGTGATATCTAGATATAGACCAAAAATGGTGGTTTTGGGGCATTGTCCTTCTTTCTGCCGAGTTGTAGAAGTATTAATCCTATTTTACAACCTTAACTTAAGGGTGTTCTCAAATCCAAAAGAGCAACTTTCTGACATAAGTTTTAATTTATTTTTGTTTGAAAAGAAACTAGCTGGTGTTGTTGTTCAGAAACTATGTAATTGAGCTGTTTTTTCCATTTTTTTGCAAACGCAACAGATCTTTCAGAAAAGAGTGTCAAAGTGGACGTTTTGAACTGAATTTCCACACGAATGGAGAATAAGCACTCAAGAGCGGGTGAAAAACGTGTTTGTTGTGTGATCAAAAATGTTTATAACTCAATAGGTAATTGATTGATCAAAAATTGGAAAAAACAGTTCAATTCCAAATCACTTCCATGGCCAGGCTTTCCAATTTTATATCTTTCCGTTAAAAAATGAATTTGTAAATGTGTCAAACATTTTGCGCTTGTTGAGCAGAGCAGTTAAGAACAGCGTTAAAGCCATTATTTCTCCACTATTATCATTTGTTCCATATTATTTCTTTGACTTCTGCTGCGTTTAAAGCATTTGAAGCTTCTATTTAAATTTTTAAAAAAATTTAATAGTTATTGTCAGTCTTTTAGGTAGCATTCTAACCAGTTATTTTACATGAATCAAAATGTTTTAGTTCAGTTATTATGTCTTATGTGTATTTTATGCATAAAATATATTTTTTAATTTGTATTTATTTTATGTCTTTGTTTCAGCAATTAATCTACTGGAACGAATGCTCGAGTTAGATGCTGATAAACGACCCACTGCTACAGAAGCTCTGGCTCACCCATATTTAGCACAATATGCTGATCCATCTGATGAGCCAACGGCTGAAGCCTATGATGAATCATTTGAAGACAAAGATTTTTCCGTAGCAGAATGGAGAAGTAAGTTTTTCTATTTTATTTTTCTCTGTCATGTCATATATGTGTTTGTTACATGTTATGCAATTTTATTACACTCAATCCAGGGTTGTTTGCTACACGTTATGCAATTTTATTACACTCAATCCACGGTTGTTTGCTACACGTTATGCAATTTTATTACACTCAATCCAGGGTCATATTTATTCAAAGGTCTGATAAGCTTAGACCTAGGAATAATATCATCATTGATGATTGATTATTAATAAAAATACTCACATGTTCTCAATCATCAGTTTTAAGGCTCATAGTCAGGAGTCAGGAAGATCTCAAAATCCCTCCTTTAATGTTAAACCTTATGGGCATGGGGTGTATTCATATTTTTGAAATTTATTACCAGGTAATTAATATTTTAACCTTTTCTCTCTGTTTTGCTTTTTAATGTCTTTTACTGGTTTGTTCAACGAAGTATTTCTAAAATGTATAATTTTGTTGAAGTGCAGTGAATAATTTTATTGAAGATGAGTGAAGATTCTTATATATCCACTCCAATCTGACAAAGAAATGGACAAGATTTCTTGGTAAAGGCTGGACCATTTACAATGTAATTTACTACAGAACAGAGGTTGTAACATGGCTTAAGTATATTAACAACTTTCTACAACCAAAACTCACTGAGTTGTGTGGCTGAATTTTATGAAATTTCAAAGCTTTCCGACACTAAAAACAAACGTACAATTTTCTAGTGCCTGAGAGCTCTGAAATTTCATAAAATTCAAAGTATCATGTCTCCGAGTTTTTGTTTTGAAAGAATTAATTTTTGTTGTTTTATTTATCAGAACACGAAAAAAAAATTCCAAATACAACATATAGGATCTCAGAACCGTACAAAAATTTAAAAAAAAGTGTAAATTTTTGAAAAATAATGTTAGAACTATCTCATCAACATAATGCTAATTCTTACCTTATTTTGGGCCCTTTTGCAATTTACATTGCCTGCAAATCTCCAACCCAATGGGCAAAAAGTGTGATTCAATCTTTTTGGGGACAGGCTGTATTTTGTAATAAAATGAATGTGGGAGCTTTATCAGTCTATTTTTAAAAAGTGAGATTGTGTATCATTAATGTGAATCTATTTCATTTTATAACCAAGTAACATTATACATATCTAGAATTGACTATTTTGTAGAAAAATAAAAGAATAAATATATATTTTTGTGGTAAATAAGATTATAACAGCAATAAAGCCTTTTAAGATCTTTGATTTTCTTAAGATAACCCTCTGTATTACTATAAACAATGTCATATGTAAAAATAATTATACTGTACTGTATGCAATGTGAGTTCTGGGTAATAAAATAATTTATATTTTCTTAATTGCTCATTATTGAGTAGATGCATAAGCATGGGTGAGAAATAATATAAAAAAAGAACCTTATTGTGTTCAGGAAGGTGTGCTTTAGTTTGCATGTAAAATTTTGATTATACCAGATTTTAGAGTATAAAATTAGCTAGTTAGAAGGACCTAATAACTTTTGTTTTGTATTCTGATGTTTATAATTAGTTATAGAATGTCATTTTATTTCCCCCAATATTTTAGAAAGATCTGTCTTTTTAGCAATTTTAAATGTTGTATACAAATAATATTGGTAGCTGTTCATTTCATTTACTTGTACATAAATAAGTACTTTCCTCTATTTTGTCATTCTTATCATTCTCTGTGCATCAGCTGTGTTATTAAATATATATATAGTGAATGAATGTTTTAACAATCATTTGTAAGTGTGAAACATTTTATACATAGAGATATGAAGCATTCTCATAAATTTCATTCATTATGTCTTTCATCTTTGCTTAACAAAGAGCGAAAAATGAAGCTTTGTAAATATTTCTCGATTCATCGTATATAATGTTAGTGTTACTTAAACTTTTTAAACTTTTTTCCCCATGTTTGTGTATGTTATGTCATTAACTCTTTTTGCACTCCTAATAACTGGAAAAAAACCAAAATATTGAGTCAGACTTGACAAAGGAGTACAAAAGGTTAAAACAGAGTAAGATGTTTTAAAGCTTATAAATAAAGACAAATATATTCTCCCCATTCAAGTTTTTACTTTTAATAATAATGTTAATACAAAAATACATATATATTTTATGACTTAGTTTAAAGATTAAGTCTAAGAGTAGCATTTATTTAAAATTCAAGCCCATGTAAGAGTACTCTTGATTTTACGTGTAAAAGTGTGGAGGGAGTTCTGTCTTAAATAAATAAATTTTTAAAAAAAGCAGAAAAATTGTTTAACTTCATAGCCTCATAGTTTATTTAAATATTTTATATATTCAGTATATATCTGCCTCCCTAATATCTATCATGTATTCATCAGTATCATGCACATTCTTTGTTTTATATGTATGGTGGTATGTTCATTAGTTTAGAATTTTTTTTTTTATTCTTTAGAACCTATTGTTATTCGGTCAAATCAGCACAGAAAAGTGCAATTTTTTCCCTCACTGTCTCTGTATTTTGTACAGTTTAGTGAAATAGTTATATTTGTTGAGAAAATAAAGAATCTACAGTTTGAGACTATTAATTATTGATATTTAAAAATTGTCAAAAAGAAGAAATTTCTCATGAGATACTTACATTCAAATAATCATATGACCTATAATCTGCAAAATTCTACAATCTACAAAACCCCTGATCCCGACGTGTGCAGATCAAAGGGCACTGTATTTTATTAAATTGTCTTAATTTAAAGTTTTCATGTAACAAAAAAGCTTTAAAATGATCTCTTTACGTTGATTTGAACAGGAGTTATGATGATTCGAATGTTGACATCTCACAGCTAATTTATCTGTTTCAATCAATTTTAAAAGCCTATAATTTAACTAATCGTCTCAAGAATTTCAAATTCTAGCTTTACTTTTTCTACAAGTCTAACTAGTCCATCAAATTGTATAAAATTTGGGGATGGTAAGCATTGATTTGACATGAAATTCAGTTTTATTTTCAATGTTATTTTCTTAGTTTGTTTAATAAAACTTCTGATAAACTCTTGTAAGTTTTTTAAAGTAATGTAACATGAAATGTGAACAATGTCTTATAGATTTTTTTTTTTTTTTTTTTTTGATAAATTGAAAAATGAATTGCATGTTTTCATTTGACTTTATCATTTGTTTAGAGTATGATTTCCTGGAAGTGAAAGGTCATCTCTTACAAATTTTCTTACTTTAAAAGAATGTTTCATTCTTAATTAACATTGGTATTTTTCAGAATAGATAACACCATTTTTGTTAACAGCTGTAATTTTTATCCTGATTAAGCAAAATATAAAATTTAATTGTGTAATGGGTCAATTTGCTTTTTGAAAATGATCATGTTTGTATGTTAAATAAAATAATTTTTTTCAAAAAAGTTACATGGCAAAGTGAAGTTAAAAAATGTGGAAAAGTTGTGAAAAATGGTATGACAAAGTCTGAAAACTTTCAAAGGCTGGCCCCCCCTGGCATGGAATATACCACAAAAACATTTTTGAGGGTTAAAAACGTGGTGCTGTTTTGCAGTTCTAAAATTCTGTTAAAATTCACCCACTTATGCTGCAAGTTGAAATTTTTAATTAAAAAATTTTTTGATAAATATTTAAAAAAAAATTAAACAAGAATTTTATAAAAAAAATTAAAACAAGAATTTTAAAATTTGGATTGGTGTGAGAGAGTTTTCATTTCAATTCATGCTTTAGTAGCATAAAAATGAATATTAGGCTAGATTCCATGCTCATAATTAACACAAAAATATTCTTCTGTATTTTTTTCATTGTAACACATAACATAACTAGATTCGTAACAAAAAAAAAAAAAAAATTACAGAATGCAATGCAACAGTATTATATTTGCTTGTTTTTGTTCAATGGTTCGAAAATTTACTGTAATTTCCTGCGTATCTGTCGCAGCTCAGTTAAGTCTTTTTCAAACTGGAAATTTTATTGAAAAAAAGAATTCAAATAAGTTCTAATAATAAGTCGATAATAAGTCTAATAATAAGTTCTAATAATATAAGTAGAAGCAAGTTACATTTTATTTAAAATTAATTCTGGTAGGAAATTGAGTTATCTGAGGTGCAGCGGATATGCGCGAAATTACGGTGCTCTAATATTCAGATAAATTTTCCAGAACACCCTATCACCTTCATACCAGATAAGGGACTATTGTATGTCACCTATTGATATTTAGTATGCTGCCCTGAAGTTCATTTCATATGACAAGTTGGAAATATATATATATATATATATATTTTTTTTTTCTTTAAGATCTTGTAATTGTTTTTAAAATTCAATAAATAAATTAAAAAAAAAAACATGGTTTCTGTATATAAATATTTTTTTCCAATTAATAACCCCAATATTGGAATAGAATATTGCAAGTCTGATCTATTAGTTTTTTCTCACCTTCAGGAACCACCCCTATTGGATAATGGACCTTATTCACTTCACAGTTTATGTGAAATTGATAACATTGGTTAAAATTGATATTTACATAATAATAATCAGTATATAATAGTAGTCAGTTAAAATATACAAGGATATAAACCCAGGTTTCCTGGGTAACAATGTTGCTGAAAACCATTTCTTTTAAAATTTATAACTCTAATAGATTTTTTTACATTTAATATATATATATATATATATATATATTTAATGTCCACTAACAATACCAAAAATCATATTTATTTGAAAAATAGCAATATTGCAAATAAAGTCATAAGACAAAACGCAATATTTCATCTTGATTCAAACATAAAATTTACAATATAAACTTTAAAAAGCTCACTGTTTTACTTAAAAGGCAACGAAAATCTATATAATTAAAACCTAAGTCATGTGACTGTCACTGACAGTTCCGGGTTGACCACTTCGCTTTTTGTATGCCAGGCGGCCATTTTGGTAATTTAATGTTAGTTGGGCGGGGGTGATAAATCACCAAATATTGTTCCATAGCCATCATGTCATCAGTATTATAACAGTTCATTTCATTCGACTGTCATAAACAATTTTTGGCATGGTAAATTAAAACAAAGTTTTGATGTTGAAATTAAATGTCATGGTTATGGTATTATTTATTACTTTTACTTTTTCTTTTCTTTTTTTTAAAAGCAATTATTAAGAATCATAAATTTTAAATATTTTAGTTTTAAATTAAAGTTACTCATTTTAAATAAAATGAGTGAAAGTACTATATTTTAAATGAAATACGAAAAAATACGATGGGGTACAATGTTTGGCGATTTATCACCTGTGCCCGGCTAACATAAAAATGCTGAGTTCATGATTTCTGTATCAGAATCTTCAGATTTGGCGAAGGATTGAGCAAGTAAATTAAATTATGTATAAAAGTAACATGATACAATGCTTTGCATACATTTAAGGGAGACCAAACTGACCTCCAAGAGCGGCTAGTATTAAAAGAGATGTTACAAGTCAAAAATATATATTTTATGAGAGTGGTTCAATAATTGTCCCGAGTGTGTATAAAATATTTGTACTGCTATGGTTGATGTGGAATATTGAAGCCTAATGTCTTAGATGCCTATATACTCAATTTCAGAATTATAGCAGCTATATTATCCTTTTTTTTTTTTTTTTTTTTTTTTTTTTCCATTTTAGGTGTGAGAGGGTGGCACCTAGCTTGAAAGGGGGTCTGGGGGGAAAGGCTGGTTTGAAGCTTATGGGCCAGACCTGCTGTGATAGATTTGTGACAGTGGATAAAGTCAAACTGTTGTCGCAAATTGTGTTTGTATGGAACAGTTAATAAGTTGCCAGAAAATAAGGTCTTTTTAAAAAAAAATAAGCATTTTCTGAGTCTAAGGTAGAGGTCTGCACGGGCCGGAATTTCCAGGCCCGGGCCCGGCCCGAACGAAAGCTATCTTGGCCCGGCCCGGTGTAAAATTGGAAGTTCGGCCTGAGCCCGGCCCGGCCCGTTTGCATTTTTACAGTTCTCGGCCCGTACAAAAATCAGTGAAAACAGGCCCGGCCCGGCCCGACAAATTTCTACAAAAAAAAAAAAAAAAAAAAAAAAAAAAAAAATTCGTTTTTTCTCAACATACAATTAAGATTCTTTTAATGAATACTACATACATATTTATGGGAACATTTTACAGTATATTTTACATTACTATGATGTTCGCAAAACAGAAAACACACAATAGTAAACATTAACTTACAATGTTTTAGTCATCGTGTCTACAGACATTTCAAAATGGAAATAAGGATTCATTAAAAGATTAATGTAGTTCAGAATAAAGGATTAAAAACTTAATAACTTTTGAAGCTGTATAATAAAAAGTAAATTTGTGAAAATATTTCTCTCATTTTTAAGGCTTTTCTCAAACCCAAAGGAGCTACATTTCGACACATTTATGAATTCTTTTCTTTTCGGAAACGCGTAAGATTGGCAGGTATTCTTATTCAGAAGCTATGTAAATGTCGTTTTTTTTTATAGATAAAAGCAATATATCTTTCTGAAAATACTGTCAAAGTTAGCGTTTTGAATCGAATTTCCGGAAGCAATAGCACAGGAAAGGAGAAAAACGTACAGTCACGTGACAGGAATCTCTGTTATCTCTGTAAGAAATTTATCAAATATGGGAAAAGCTATTCGTTTCCAAATGCCTTCAATAGGCAGGCCTGTCAATTTTATTCCTTTATAGTTAAAAGTTTTGTCAGAAAATGTGTCTGAAAGCTTTGCATTGTTGAGCAGTGAATATGAGAACCACTTTAAGGTATATTTCCAAAGATACTGTTAAGAGAAGTTCATTATCACTATTAATACTACAAAACACAATGACTGTTCTACACATCCTGAGATCGATTAAGACCAGTTCCGTCCCGGCACGAGTCTGCTGAAAAAAAATTAAACTCGGAATCAGACATCTTGTAACTGTACGCTGCCGATCTCTACGATGAACATGTTAAATTTCTGTTTTGATGTTGTTAAACTCGCATCGGCTCGTGACGCACATTTATACTTCTCGAGAAAATCATACTCATTGAAAATGGCTCGTATTTTATCTGCTTCGCTTAAATTCTTATATCGGGCCGATAGGCCCGATTAATTTTTTTGCCGGCCCGGCCCGTTTATTGTGTCTGTCGGCCCGGCCCGTTGAAAAAAATTTCCTAATTCTGCCGGCCCGGCCCGTTTGAAAATTCGCCTTCATTCTGCCGGGCCAAGCCCGGGCCCGTGCAGACCTCTAGTCTAAGGTCATTTTCCCAACCTTGCCAAGGCCTGTGTAAAATTTAACCCTTAATATCCTAAATTTTGAATAAAAAATTGCTTCACCTGAATAATTATTATGTTAGTGTCTAAAATATCCAGAACAAATATATATATAATTTGATTTTTAGATATTTTTATAATTAAAACTGATTTAATAAGTCGTTAGTGAGAGCTCTTTTTGCAAAATATTTACAAGAATAATTAGATTCATTAACAAAAAATACTGTTATGGAAATCTCGCAATTCTTATAAGAACAGTGTGAATAAATGTATTGTGATCCTATCTGCAACAGAGAAGTGTTTTGTAGTTGCCAATTTTTAGTATAACATTTTTTAATAGGATAAAAGCTACACCTAGGTAAATGGTAAAGAAATTTACATAAAAAAATATTTAACTTCGACTGTTTCACTGTGCTTTCTAAAGAGGGTTGAGCCAATTATTTTGTATGAAAAGTACAGTCTATTATTAGACAAATTAAATAAATTTTACATTGAATTTTCTTTAATGGTACTACCGTCAGGATATAAAGTGTTACATTAACTTCCATGTAACGTAATTTGAGTAATGGAACATTAGGCATAACAGGGATCTGTTTATCTAGAAATCGGGTCCTTTAAAGGACATTCACAAAATATTTCATGTCAAAACAGGACCCTTCACAAAATTCTTTGTCTTAAAAATACAGTAAACTCTCGACTATCCGGCCTAATATGGCGAAAGGGTAGGCCGGATAATGAAAAGCCGGATAGGCTGGAATTCTACAAATATTTACTAACTTCCTGCCCTCCCCCCGTCATGATATTAAAAACACATGTTACGCATATTAAGATAAATTTTATATATACAGCACATACAGTTTCAAAATAAGCAAAACATTAACATAAAAGTAATCATTATTTTATTGTTTATTAATAAATGATTGCACGAATATGAAAAGTTATGCATAAGATAAGAGTCAAAACTTACAGTTTCTAGTTTTTGAAAAAGTTCTTAAAAGAGAGCTACTTACTTCTCCTTGTTAGTCCTCTTCTGCGACGCAATGTCCCTCCATTTACGCTAGTAGATGATATCAGGTGACGTCGATTCTTACTGACTAATGTACTGCAGTGCTACCTTAACCGTCTTGAACCCTTGCGAATGTGGGATGAGATTTTTCTGAAACTCTTTTAAACTTTTTCTTCTGATATTTCTCTCTCTGACAACACTTCTACAATATCGTTTTTAATTAATTCATTGACTTTGTCATTTGCCATCCATTCTGTAATGTCGTCTGCACTGACATTGTCGGAGCCCAGTATATTTTTCAGCAATGGAAGAAGCTTATCATTCTCATCTCCTATTGCAGTTTCCCACACGGGTTTATGTCTGCCCTTTTTTTTGGTCCAAAAGAATGTTCCAAGACCTTGCAATTACTATGTTTGGAATTTCTTCCCATGCTTTTGGCACCCACTTGGGTGGGAACCTACCTGCCTTGGCTGCTTGGAACATTCGTCGTGTTTTTTAATAGGCCGGATAGTACGGAGTACCGGATAATCAAAGGCCGGATAGTTGGGAGTTTATTGTAGATCTTTCACACAACTTTTCCATCTTTAAAATGAACTTTTCATAAATTTAACATTTAAAAGTAAAATCTGACTCGTCACTTTTAGACATATAACTTAAATTTCGATTATACAATAAACATCGATGAAAGTAGAGGAGGTGATATTGTGATATGTAATAAGATGAAGCATCATGAGAAGGTGGCTATACCCAGATCAGTGATATTACGTAAATTGAGAGAATCGTGCCGATCCATCCGTACATAGAATGAATGATGGATAGTAGTCATCAATTCGAAGCATGATAATGTGGTTGCAGTCGTGTCGTGGCTGAACAAGGAAATGAATAAAAACAGTAGGTGTTTCTTCGATAGGCAAAAAACAAGGCGATTCATAAGTACATGCTTTTATTTAAATATGGAAGCAGCCCAGACATAGTTGAAATGGCAGTGCCATCTCTAAAGCATTTAGTTGTCGCAAGATATTCTTAAAATACATTGAACATCACTCTTGAACAAATTATTGTGTTTAAATCATTGGGGGTAAATCAGCCAGGGGACTGTTTAACACTTGAAAACTCGACCAAAATCTGTCTAAAGATCATATGCAGCTGCTTTTTGTGGACAAACGGAGAAATACAAAATCATGATGTAGTGCATGCTCTGGCCAGTGCAAGAGTAAGGGATACGTGTACTGTCTACATCACGACCAATAGGGATGATAAAGCAGTTAGTCCTGACAATCTGAAGCAGACTCATTTTATAGTAAAAAGTAACCCAAGGCACGAAATGAATCTCGGAAATTTTTTTTAAAATGGCTCTCAAAAAAACATTTGAATTCACAGAAATGATCAGAAATCATGATATAATTTAGGAATAACTAAAAGCTTTATATTAAAGTAAATCGGGCAAGTTGATAATTAATTTAAAAGGAATTTAATAGAATTAACGATAGATGTTACTAGAGAATGAGGCATTAGTGAACATGGTGGTAATTTATCATAAAACAGGGAAATATCGCAAAGGGAGATTTTATAATGTAACATCTATATAAAGAAAAATATGCATTTTACATAAAAATATCTTCTTAAAAATGTATAAAAAAGAACTTGGATATAACAATCATTTCAAATTCACAAAATTAGAATTAATTTTTCACAAATGTAGAAAGCTTTTCACAAAAACAGGACACTGGGAAAAAAGTCTGGACAGACCCCTGCTTAAATAAATTAACATCACTTAATGTTTACTCTCTATTCAGAATGAGGTTAATTCCACGTAATGCTAGCTGAAAAAGCTTTAAATAATGTCTCTTTGTTTTGAATTTCCCTAAATATTTACTATATTAAACTGATAAAGTTTATTATGTGTTTGGTTTCTATTTATTGGTACAGATATATTTAGCATTATCACTCAAATTTTTATAATTATTTTTATGTTTAAACAGATAATCTTAATTTTTTTTTTCTTCCAAATTTTCTATATTATTTTATGATTTTTGTGTTATGCTGAACGTGGAATTACCCTTACAATAAATGTAAATATTTTTCTTTTGTTTTTCCCATATTTAGGATTAGTTTATGAAGAATTGCAGACTTTTAAGCCTCCTCCTATCGAATGAAGAAAAAATTACATTATACAAGTGTCAAGTTGCTGATTTAACATTCTTCATTTATCAGTTTTTAAAGAAATTGCCCAATTTATCTCAAATGTATCATACTGTCCGATGACGTACTGAGGGAAATTGCTGTTCAATTAAACTTATCATCATGCCATCTTTCTTGCCATTTTAATTGTCAAATTAATGTGAAATCTACAGCTGCATGCCAAATTTTGTTTTTAAAGTTTGTTTAAATATGTATTTTACCTATTTTTATTTGTAATTTACAGCAAATCAATATCTGTATAAGAATATATGAACAGTAGTTTTTAAGATATGGTTAAGTTTTTTTCATTATTTTATTAAAATAAAACATTTCTGTCTAAAGTATGAAAATCTTAGTGACTTTTCTGTCGTATTAAAAAAAAGTAATTAATCATGAAATTTTTGCCTTTTTTGAAAAAAGACATATCATTATTTGATTTTATTTTAAAAAGAAAGAAAGAAACTTCAGTTTTTAAAAAAATGTTTTATTTATTTCATCTTTCAGAGGAAAAAACATTCAAAAGTACGGGGAAAAAATAATATATAATTGATAAAGCACAAATATTTTCCAGTTTATTTAAGGTACTACCTTAATAGGATTTTTCATAAAAAAGAAAAGAAATTACTATGAAAACCTTTTTAAAGATAATATCTTTGTTAGCTGAGTCGTAATTAATAAAATATTTACTTTGTTTAAAAAGATTTCAAATTTCCTGAAGTAAGTTGCTGCAATTAATAAATAATTTTTTGTCTACTGTGTTTATATAAATTAAATAAAGACTACATATTTAAAAAATGAAAGTTTTGTTTCAAAACTTTATCCTAAATTAGGACTATTTAAACCAATGATTATTCAGATTTGCATAGTAAAAGTTAATCCAAAAAAGAAATTGATCTATAAAAGCATAAATTGTGTATATAATTGCATTTCATTTTAAAAGATTGCTTATTTAACAGTGTATATTTTGCTCTTAAATATGTTTTCTTCTATGTTGTAAAGTCAGTAATTGTGATATTTCATTAAATAATCATAAGTAGGGGTGTTATGATTTCATCTGGTGCTAAATTAATTGTTTGAAAGATTCAATGTTATAAATATTTTCTGAAAATTTTAAACACTTTATTATTTACCATCACTGTTTTATAGCATTACATCCTGAAACCAATGCTAGAATATTGCATAAATATCTTATATGTACTCAGCAGCATACAATAAAATCATAATAAATTATTGTAGCTTTACCATGACTATATGAATTTGTGTACTTTAAAAGTAGTTTAGTTTTTTTCTTGGTGTACATATTTGTATTATATTAACAAAGTGTTTGGTTAGTAATGCTTCAAACTTTTGATTGATTCCTGACTTTTTTTTTTCTCTGAATGCTTATTGTGCATGTGTTTCTTAATTTGCAGTTAAAAGGTATTATATTGTGTACATTTTATTTTCACCTAACATTTTTCTACATTGCCTTTCACATTTTGTTGTTTTCATCTGTTTTATTATGTTTAGCTGTCCATTTATTATTTTTTCTGTTACCCCATATCTGGAATTTTTTTTAAATAATCAATTTTTTGTGTTATTTTTACTAGAGTATATAATTAATGTGTTTTAGCTTATTTTTAATGGCAAGGTTGTGAAGTATTTTTTCTTTTTGTGCCAAATGTTTTATTTCTAAAAATCTATCTGTGCTTTTAATTCATTTTAATTTGCTCTTTATATTGAATTGGGATTTATTTATGACTAAAATTTAAACTGTGATAAAAAGAAAAAAAGGGCTTATGATTTAATTTATCATATTTGTTATTTTGCCAACAAACAGTCTGCCCTTAAGAGCCTATTCTCATCAACATACAACATTCACAAGCTAATTTAAACCTATGGAAGCATTTTCCATAAATTTCTCATTTGCATTTCAATATTTTAAAATGATTCATTTTGCATAGAATGTCTGAAGTAAAAATTGAATATGATAGTTTTATATATTTTTTTCCCCTGTTGCAGTTAAATTCTAAGCTTTTAAAGTGAAAGCATACCCAGAGTTAAACTGCTATAGACATCATAAAAGAACAAGACTATCACATTAGACTTCGACCTCAGATATCCTAGGCAAAAGGAATTATTTAAAAATATTGAAATGCAAACAAGAAATTTGCAGAGAACATTTCCATTGGTTTAACATTAGCTTGTGAATCTCATATGTTGATGAATGTAGACTTTTAAGTAAATATGCCACAGCAATAGGTATATGCAAAATTTGAAATGTATTTATATAAGGCCTTTTTATATCTGTATCATCCTTCTCCTCCAAATTTATTTTCTTGGGTAATTTTTGAATATTTTTAGTCTGCAATTCTTTATTATTTTTGCTATCATAAAAAAAGACGTTGACTTACTTTTTGGATTGAGCATAAGCTGCATGGTTAAAATGCCTCTACGCACAATGGCTAATGTTGTATTATTATTGATAACTTTTAAATTTTATTGAAATGTAATTTTGAGGGGTAGAAATATACCTCTGTGTTCACTTTCAGGGAATTAAGTTTGTTTGTGGAGGTTTTTTTCACTTTTGCTTCCTTGCACAATGATTTGTTTTAATTATTTATTTTGATTTCTTTTATATTAGTTGCATAAAAAGTGATATTTACTTGAGACTATTTTGAATTATGAAGAGTTTATTGTATAACATAATGAATTTTGGAGGAAAATGGCTGTTTATGCATTTGATGAACTTGGTTTTAGTTTTGAAGGAGACAGGTTTTTTAATGATCAGATACACTTCATATCTTAATTGTATTGATCAGTGAAATTCATATTCTCCTTTCTAATGTTAAACCTATGGATTTGGAACACATTCTTATATTTAAAATATCTCATGAAGAAATGAATACTTTTAACTTCTTTTTTCTGTGTGCTCTTCTTAAAAAATGCCTCTTTCTTTTTAGCTGACAAAATATTTCTGAAATATATATCTCATTTTATTTTGAAGTGTTATCTTACTTGCAGATCAACAGCTTCACCAAGATATTAAGACATTTTAGAAATATTTTGTCAACTAAAAAAGAAAGAGACATCCCTTTAAGAAGAAAACACAGATTTTTTTAATATATTAATTTCTTTGAGATATTTAAAAATAAGTTGCATTCCAAACTCATAGGTTTAACATTGGAGACCTCAACAGCACCCTGAATATAAAAGTAAGCCAATGCCTATATGTTTTGTTGGAAAAGAGTTGTAGAAGTATTTGATCTCAGAAAAGTAAATAATTCATATTTGTTTCAATTTTTCTGATTGCTTTCTATTTATTCATTGAAAATTGATAAATATCACCAGGGGTATTTTAACAGCTGAAATGCTTTTTAATGAAAATTAAGAAGTTGATGACCTCCCCCCCTCCTCCCTCTGTCCCTTTCTCCTCCCAGCCCCTTATAGCTAGGGTCAAGAAGTAGAAATCATCATGCTTTTTGTAAAGCTTTTTATTTCTGTCACCCAGGCACAAAAAAACTTTGTTTCAAAACTGATGGATTTTTTTATCATTGGCGGGGAGAGTTTTAAATTAAAAGGGAGAAAATAACAGTAATGATAGTCATTTTTTAGCCAAAGTATCATTTACACTTTTCTTGATTTTCAAATGTTTTCTTGTCAAAAAAAAAAAAAAAAAAAAAAATCAAGAAAATGTTAACTCATTTCCATTCTTCATCTACTTTTCCTAATTATTCTTTAATTCAAGAATAACTATAATCTGACTACGATAAGAAGTCTTCTGCAGCTTGAAAAGATTTGCAATGCTACAGGGAGAAAAAATAGATAACAGGTATAAAAGATGTACAAAATGCATTATTTAATGAAAAACTAGACTCTGCCAATCACTAGTTCTGAATGCTTACCTTTATTAATGACTAAATTTATCTAAAGTTGCATTACTCATTGTGGCTCTAAACTCGCCATGAATGGATAATGTACAATTTAAAACAAAGTCTTTTGTTTGATTAATAGGCTTATACCACTGTGAATTTTACCCTTTCAATTATAAGTTTCTCCCTGCCTAAAAGCAACATTGTGTCATCTAACGTGCTGTATAAATAATTATGTGTTATCTATGTATTCCCAATTGGATATCTTATGTGTGTTGCATTATTTTTATATTTCTATTCGCTTAATTTGATGTGTGTCTTGTAAAAATGTTATCTTTTAAATTACACTGGACAACAATGAAAATGTATCTTGAATGAAAGCGTCGAAATATTTATTAATTTAACTTCCTAATCATGAATATGGCAATAAAAAATGGAATTTGGCTCTAGTTATTTTGTTATGTTGAGATTTTACTTTGTATGATAGGGATAAAAGAACACATTAATAATAATGCATTGTATGTCGCTTCCAATTTAATTATAAAGAAATAAATGTGATAACTTAAAGTACAGTCTTACCAATTTTATTGACGAAATCAATTGGTCTTTCGCTTATATTCCGCATTCTGATTATCTCTAAAAATCGTCCAGCAGTTGCCTGCAAGCATAGACGCAGACCATTTTCCTTGATAACGTTGTTCAATCATTGACATATCCTGGTGGAAACGTTCACCATGCTCGTCGCTGAATTTTCCGCAGTTGGCAGGGAAGAAATTCAGGTGGGAATCTAAGAAATGTAGCTTTAAGGACATTCGACATCCAAATTTCTGATGTAAAGCCAGCATGTCGTTAACAAGATCTTCGTAATATTCGGATCGCACGTTTCCAAGGAAATTAGTGCAAACGTGACAGGCTGAATCCCATATTTGTTTTTCATCATGATTTAACAGGTTTTCAAATTTCGGATCCTTGAAAATATCTCTAATCTGTGGACCCACGAAAATTCCCTCTCTAAATTTTGCCTCACTCAGTCTGGGAAATTTTGTACGCAAGTAAGCAAAAGCTGGTTTATTTGTATCCATAGCTTTAACCAACTGCTTCACAATACCCAATTTTATGTGTAGAGCAGGTAAGATAATTTTCTCTGGAAAAAGAAGCAATGTTTCTTGGCACGTGTTAAATACAGCCTCGGAGGCTAGCTTTTCTGGATATAGTGTAAATCTGTAGCACGACTGCTCCATTCACACAGGAAGCAACAAAATTGTGTAAATCCCAGTTTAAGACCCATCAAAAGCGCAACTATTTTCAAGTCAGCACAGACACACCATTCATTTTCAGTCTATTTAATTAGGTGTAAGAGCTGTTGCTAGTGTTCATAAGTCTCTTTCATGTGAGCAGAATATGCAACAGGAATTGTTGGTAGTTCATTACCATTATGAAGCAAAATCATATTTAAGCTTATTTTGGACGCATCTATAAATAGATGCCACTCGTTTCCATCAAGTGTTAATCCGAATTCATTCATCAAGCCTTTAATATCCGAGCAGAACACAATACTATAATTTTTCTGAAAATAATGTGAAATTTTATATGTCGATTACGAAATGAAGACACTCTGACATGTTCTTCCAAAAGATTCCACTGTCGTAGTCTTGATGCGAGTAGTTCTGCTTTGTCTTTCGACAGATCTAAATCACGAACACGATCATTTAAATCATTCGATGTAATTTTATGTACTGCACAATCAGAGGGAGATACAGAGGACATTTCTTACATTTTACCTATGGTATTTGTTTATTTTATTTTGCGAAATTCTTTTTTTTTTTTTTTTTTTTTTTTTGAAAGGTTTATTTTATTACATGTTTTATCAGTTCATATATGCATGTGAACATCTAAAAATGAAATATTACTTATTATAATGTGCAATAAATCAGTTTATTCTTTAAAATGTACCTAAATTTTAAATGTCACTTTTGTTAAAACATTAAATCTTTGCACCCCTAAATCTCAGAAAGAAGAGCCAAAAAACAGTTTTCATGGTGATATTCGTGTTCAGCATGTTGAATTCATTAAGAATTGAGTGTTTTCAATTTTGATACATGAACTTTGTTAAAAATTGTTGCCCAGTGTTATCCTTTATGTCAGTTTAATGAGTTCATTTTCATAAAGTATGTTGTGAAGTATTTTAATTAATAAATTGTTTCTATTTAATTTTAAAATGGATTTTAATGTTTTAAGGATTATTTTGAAAGGTTTGTTATATTTCAAATTTTTTAGAAAATTATGTGTTAATAATGAAAATGTATTTCTCCAAAAATATGGCTTAATGTAAATAATTAGGAATAAAGTTAGCTTGGTAAAAATATATATTAATAATAATTAACTTTTATTATTAAAAAGTGTGCAATAAATATAAAAAATTGTTATTCTGTACCAAGTATATTATAATAATAAATTGTTATCAAGTGTAATTAGAAAGTATTTTTCTATGGGAAAATATCATTTTTTTGCTGCTCAATTGTCATGCTTTATTGCATGTGTCGAAATGAATGATATTCAAATATGTTTTTAAATTAATAAATAAAGCTGCAATTTCATGACTTTTTTCATTTCAAGTTTTTCTATCTTCCTTCAACAGTCTTAGAAAGTACATGATATCGATATACTGTATTTTCCAGTATATAAAGTTACACTCTAAAATTTTAACACCTTTTTTTGAAAACAAAACAAAACATGAAAGTAACAGAATAATGGCACTTAATTAAAAAATGAAACTATTTATAGAAACAGTGTAATATTGCTTCTGAGCTAGTTTTTTTTACACTTTCCAACATAGTTGAAAAGTGAAACTTGAGTTATGATACATTGGATTTTCTGAAATTTCGTAGCTTTCCAGCACTAAAAATAGACAGATTATTATTTTTAGTGCTTGAAAGCTCTGAAATTTCATAAAATTTAATGTATCACAATTCAGCAAGTCTTGATCATTGAAAAATAAAGACAGTTTTACTTGTCAGAGCATGGAGGAAATTTTTTTAAATATAACTTATAGGATCTTGGGACTGTATAAAAAAAATTAAAAAGTGTAACTTTTTGAAAATTAATGATAGAACTATTTCATCAACATAATCTTAATTCCTATCTTATTTTGAACATTTATGCAATTTATATTGACTATATATCTCCAAGAGGTAAAGATTCAAAGCATGTTTCAATCATTTTATGATACTCTGT
Source organism: Maratus speciosus (assembly GCA_963932465.1). Lineage (NCBI taxonomy): Eukaryota > Metazoa > Arthropoda > Arachnida > Araneae > Salticidae > Maratus > Maratus speciosus. The sequence goes on along the minus strand of OZ010788.1, from coordinate 594,033,097 downwards.
AGAGCTTGTTACCGCTCATGCATACAGAGATATCATTTGTCTACTTGCATGTGCAGTGGAATCTGAATTCCTATTCATTAACCCCTATGCGATGAGCAGCTCATATATGAGGGGCTCACGACCATAGTAGATCAAGTCAGTTTTGAAAAAAAATGAGAGCTAGTCCATTTAGAAAGTGCATAAAATCTGTTTTATCCACTCCCACAGTAAACCAGATCTGTAAACAGATGACATGTATGAGAAAGTATGGGAAAACAGACTTGGTTCACCATGGGAGTGGATAAAACAGATTTTATGCACTTTCTAAATAGACTATCTCATTTTTTTTTTCAAAATGGACTTGGTCTACTATGGTTGTGAGCCTTTCGTATGTTATGTACCATATAAGCTATACAGTGCCCAAAATCCTTGAATTTCAACACCAGTATTTTGATACAAAATTTTTTGCCATATTTAATCGTAACATTTGAGTGATTAGATAAAGCGAAATATGTGGTATGAATGTAGTGGTGCCCTACAATTAAAAGGAATGTACTTGATGCTCGTCGCGAATAATGCACAAATCTACCATCAGCACCACAGCAACTCTATTTGGTGCCTAGTGTGAAAAATGAGTTCCTTTTACTACTGGTTATCTGTGGATCAGCTGTGGTAACTGAAAACACCCATGAAGCATTTATTTGGCCTGGTGCCAGATGCCTTCGCACCACCCTTGCTGTGGTTCTACCTACCTTGCAAGGGAAGATATCTAGCAAGTAAAATTTCTGTACATGAAAATGACTATACTATAAGTATGTAAGATCAATACTACATTTAATTTTTATTATTTATTATTATTGTTTTTAATGCTTAGTACTCCTTTTGTCAGAAGTGTGTTGTTTTCTTGGATAAACAGATAAGTGATTTCTTGATAGGAATTGCTGATGCTTCAAAGATATTGGTTTCATGTGCTGGAAAACTAATTGTCTTTGCGCTAGATATTTTTGCCAATTTAAATCCATTGAAAAGGATTTTTCTAACGTTTAATGCATTTGTTTTTCATTTTTTTCTCTATATTCCTCTATTTTTGAGGGAAATAACAAATATGTATGCAGTGTTTTAAAGAGCAGGAAATTTACTAATACACCTTTTAAGTCCGTAGCTGTCAATGGAATCTTATGTGTTCTTAATCCCCAGTGCCACAGTTTTTCAGACAGGCAGCTTTCTGTGATTTAAAAGAGATGAAAATTACTATTCAAAAGTACTAGTGACAAAATTAGAAAACAGGAGTTCTGTTTTTTTTTTCAGAATTTAGTGTCGCCTCTGATGAAAAAAAATATTTATGTATGTATATAAATATAGATAGTACAAAACATATTTCAGTTTTAAGACTTAAAACACATGCCTTTAGTTTATATAAAATGACGTCATTTGCATCCACTAAAGAATTTTACATTTACGATCCAGTCTTAAACAATATCTACAGAAAAGTGTACATATGGCGTCACTATCACTTAATAATACACAAATCAAAAAAAAAAAAAAATTGCCTATCTAATGATTCATATGACTTCATTTGTTTGTAACATTAATATAGATACTTAAAATTAAATATAGTTTATAATAGCTCCATGTTTTATCAGAAATCATTCATTTATATTTTTTCAAAATAGCACGTATTTTAATTACATTTTTCTTTTTCAATTGTTATGGGAAAATGGCAACAAAAAGATGTAATTACTATTTTCCAACTATTTTTCCTTTATTTTCTACAGAAATGGAGTACTTCAGTTGCCAACATTAAACTAATAGTGTTAAAAAGTACAAAAAAATTAATATCTCAAAAATGAATTGAGATGCAGTTTTCAAACAAATTGCATTTAAAAGTACCTTTTTTCCCCTATACGGCGGTGTAAAAAGTGAAAATGTGCGATGCTTGAAGTTTAAAAAATTACAGTAGAGATTATCCCTATTTAACTGCACAAATGATACATTTGCTTTGTTTTACAGCTGGCTTATATAATGGAACGTTATTTTTTGGAGACTACACTTAAATTTATGGCTGAAAGAAATAGCGTATCGGGGGTAAAAAATTCACAGTTATGCATTTGTTCAAGGTCAGTTTGTTCCACTATAAAACAGTAGGAAATGACTGGAAATATGACTGGAAAACACTAATATAGGAAAATGTCCATGGCAGTTAAGGGTTTAATATTTCGTACAAATATATCTTGAAAATTATTAACACTGATACTGTAGTGCAGTTAAAAGATGGTCTTAAATAAATGTCTAGTTCTATTCTCCGAATATTTTTATTTATAAATAATTCTATGTGGAGATTTTGGTGGTGAATATATCTAGGAATTTATATAGATATTCTTGATTTAAATTTTGAAAAACTTTCTCAAATATATATATATTTTTTTTTCATTTGTATGTAATTTCATTTTTTACATGAGACTGTGGCAGTTATTAATACAGTAGAACTGCGCTAATCTGAAATTCTGGTTAATCCAAACCGATTTTATTTTCGAAAATTTACTTGAACAGATTAAAAAAACAAAATAAAATATACTCAATAATGTAAAAGTAGAACATATGTACACGAATATAAAATGAAAACGTGCATTGTAGGCCTACTTGTAAAAGCAATCTTAAAAAAATATCGAATATCTGTTTGTTTGCCAGTCACTCTAAAATGCAAAAAGTATTTAATTCAGATGATAAAAATTTATTTTTCCTTTGAACAATTTGATTTCTCAAATTATCTGCAGAAATGTTTTTTTCTTCACTCCTCATCGACGTGGTGATTGAGCTATTTATAGATTTGCGATTTTGAGCCTTTTGTAATGGGTTGTTACGTAACTCCTCATTCTAAAGTTCCATTGGATTATTATAAACAACGGGAGTGATTAAACAGGAATAGCATTTTTTTCCGAATGTCGTGCCGGATTACAGGATATTTATTATGCTACTGAGTACTTATAACTTGCATTTTTTATAGCATGCATCTTTTTCTTTTCTATTTTTATCAGAATTTCGGGTAATTCGAACTGGAACCGTTCCTAATTAGTTCAGACTAGTGGGATTCTACTGTATTATTATTCTTATTTAATTTGAAGCGTCCACAAAAGAAAAGACATGCATTCTGTATCTGTTATGAAACGCTTTCCAACATTGTGAGAATATTGTTGCCAAACTTTATTTTTTCTTATGATGAAAGGAGATTCCAAATAAACTGTTTAGAAAATGCATAACACACTTGTAACCTATTTCCAGCCACTTTTATACGACCTGCTTGTATATAATCTCTAGTTTTTTTATGCATACTACATAGCATGCTAAAATTTGATTCAGCTAGGGAAAACGTAACACAATTGGAAGCGTTTTTCAACAATTACCGTTTATAGATAGCAGTGTATCCAAATTCTTATGCACAGCCCTTACATGCAATCTTATATGTATATAAATTTATTTATGTTATACTTTAACTGCATAGTATAGAAAAATTAAATTGAACTGCAAAAACACACTTTCAGCAATTAATTAATTAGAATTCTTTTGGGCAGCCTTGTATGCGATTTATAGAATTTATTCCATGATACATAATACTAAAATTTGATTAAACTTTAAAATGTATAAACACACCTGAAAATGCATTTCTTGTGATTATCTTTCATAGATGGCAATGTATCTGAATTTGTTTTTGTGCAATCCTCTGAACATTAAATGTTACATGTCTCATTTTGTATATGGAAAATTTATGCTCATCAATAACATATATCAGTAAAGTATATCGCACTTCAAACAATTGCTGCTTACTGATATTATTGTAATAGAGTTCTATTATATGCTCCTGTAAATAAACAATAAATGCTGCGAACACAATTTTCTTTAAGATACTCTTTGTAGTGTATATCAACTTTGTATTTTCTGAAGTAGTGTAACGTTATTAGAATCCATTTTAAATATTTACTGTCCATAGACTTTAATGTATTCAAATTTTTGAATGTCCCTGTAAATGAAATATAAATGCTACACTCTATTTTTAATGGGGAATATGCTATAGTAAGTCTCAGTAGTATTGTCTATTTCAAGGCGATTCCAAGTTTATTTATGAAAGTCGGTTTCAGTATTAACAAACACATTAGCACATTAAATGAAGCTTTCGATTTTATTCGTACAGTGAAGTGGTGCAAGACTGTATAGTGCTTGCGCCACTTCATGCTATGTGCAGCTAATGTTTATAAATTAACATTAGCTGCAAGCATTTGGAAAAGTGAGGAAAAATAAAGGCTTCACTTTATTTTTTATCTTTCTGTGTTTATCTCAGAAATAAACAAGTTGATATTATTATTTTTTTAATTATTAATTTACTGGTACATTTTAATATAAATCAGTATCTTTTGCTATAATGTAAACTTTAACTGTGAAGGCAAATGAAAAGAGTTTTGAAAAACATATTAAATAAGACAAGTATTTCTTTTGTATTTAACCAGTTTACCAGCAGCCGGGGTAGGGAAACAGTCTTGTTACCCCCAACTTATCTCAGGGCTGCTGTTGAAGTGGTTAATTGATAAAAAAAATCTCCATTTTGTTTCAAATTTTCTTTCATCTATTTCACTAGTTCTTAATACCACTTAAATTTGTCACGATTGCAATTAAGTATAAAGTATAATTATACTAAAGTAAAGGAATAATCATCTATTTTTATTATGAAGTAAAACATGTCTGCACTGATATATCAATAGCAGCAATGTTTGAATAATCAATATTGCTTTTGTCGAAAATTAATTTTCTAAACATCGCACAATTTCAATTTTTACACCATCGAATGGGGGGGGGGGTAGGGGGGGAAATACTTTTGAATGCTATTTGTTCAAAAACTGTATCGCGGTTTACTGATTTTTTTTACTATATATATGTATATTTTTGTTTGGTAGTGTTAGTGGGAAATCTTAAAAATATATTAAATGCAAAAAATCTTAGTTAAAAAAAAAAAAAAAATGGTTTCATCTATGTTCTCTGCACCAACCAATATACAGCATGGTTCAAAAGCCCCTGACACATTTTAAAATTAATATAAAATCAAGAAATTCTCGTACAGGAGTTCGATTTGGACTGAAATGCTTCTCACAGTGAAAAGTTTTTTTGAAGTGAATAAAAAGAATACTTCCAAACTTTGCCAATAGTTGGCACTGTACCTTAAATTATCAGAAAGAAGCATCAAAAACTCAGCAGTCTATTACCATATTTCTATGGTTGTGCCCTTTACCACTCCAGCAAAATCAATGCTCTGTAACTGCTTGTGACAAAATAAATGATCTATAACTATTTGTCTTGAGTTTTTCATATTTCTTTCTCATAATTTAAGGTACAGCACCATCTACGGGTGAAGTTTTGAATTATTTTTTTATTCACTTCAAGAAAACTTTTCATTGTCACTCCCATACGACAATTACTTGATTTTATATTAAACTTTAAAATGTGTCAGGGACTTTTCAATTACCCTGTATTGTGTAACCATGGAAGCCCTGGGATGGATCCCATGTTTTGTAATATTTTAATGGATACAGTAAACTCTCTGTAAGGCTTACTCTGTGTAAGACGGAAATCTGTCTAACTCGGAAAGATTTTCACGTCCCTGCGAATCCATAGACATAGAGTAAAATTTTTCTATGGCGGAATATTGTCAACTACGAAAAATTTTCTCGGCCTCGATCGATTTCGCCTTAGACAGAGTTTACTGTATTTTATTTTAGTTCCAAGTGTGTTTGTTTTCACTTTCATGAAAATTGAGCCGGAAAAGCAAAAATTTATCTGAAAAAAAAAAAAAAAACATGGAAATTATAACAATGCATTTTTGAAGTTGCATTGTTGAAGTTTAAACAGCTTTAAAGTGCACGAAGGTTACCTCATCAAGCTCAGGCAGTCCAATTACAGACTATGCTACTTTCCTTTTATGCAAAATTATGCGTTATTGCAAATATTACTTTACGTTATTTTAGCAATCAAATTTAACATGAGTTTCATTCTTACATCAGCATTGATACATTACCTTCTTCAGAGCTGAGGTACACAAATGTGGACTTCTATTCTTTTCCTCATAAAAATCAAATTGTTCGTTTTTTTACTTCTACATAGCTGAATGTTTTTGGCTTTGGAACAAAACCAATAAATGGCAGCACTGATGCTTATTTCCTCCTAAAAGAAATGTTACAGTGTGGAACCAGTTATCCTGAAAATCCGTTATCCAGAATGATATTTATAAATCGTTGATTTCAGATAATTTCAGAAAAAAAGTGTCATACAGTGCCAGTGTGAATGAGCATTGCTTGATATGATACAATACAATATGCAGTATAACTTAATGCCAACATCTAGTGATCATGAATCGAGAATGCTTCAATTTTAAGATTAAGGAGAAATATATATTCAATATTTCTTATTTTGGTGACAAGTGCTTACTAAAAATAAAGCAATAGTTAATAGAGACAAGAATAAATTACCCGAATTTTAATTTTGTAATTAAGTACATTTTACTTATATCACAAGAGTTTGAAAAAATGTTTAGTTTGTCGCAGTTTCGATTGTCTTTGCTTTGAAGCTCTATCATGGGGTTTTTAAATATTATTAGCCCACTAGTATCACAGTCTTTCTGATGCTCCAGCCATGCCAAACCTTTTTCAAAACATTCAAAAGCTTCAGAAATGCTAATTTGTTCGTTTTCTTCGTTCCATTCCGCAGCTTACGGGAGCTCAGGTTAAATTCAATGGAACTCTAAGAAAGTGATTTTGCACACAAGGAATGTGATAGGGGAAAAAAAAAAAAAAAAAAAAAAGTTTAAAAATGGATTTCGGTTAACCGAGAGTTTCGGTTAAAAGGGGTTCTACTGTACTTCAAATAGAGGTATATTTAGTTAGATATTTGACATTTTGATTTTTATGCAAAGGAGACATAAAAATTTTTGCTTCCAAGATATTACCATGAATTGTCTTCTTTCGAACTCCAATTAACTTTTGATCTTGTTTGGACTGAATCTTAATTTGTGCAATCTAATAGTGAATTTGAAATCAGAAACAATGTCACAGCCACATATATTCTACCAATCTGATCAAATAGATGTCACTTTAATACCCAACTAGTTATCCAGAAAAACCAGTTATCCGGAATACATCTGACCCCAACCATTCCGGATAAGTGGTTCTATACCGTATTTTCATCTGACTCTGAGTTTGCAAAATGCCTTCAAGACACTGTGGCCAAACAAGTAAGAAATTTTCATAATTACTTAATTTCAACCCTTTACAATAAAAAAAAAAAAAAAAAAAAAAAAAGATTGAGGATTTGTAGATCATTCGTTGTTTAAAGTCCTTCAATTTGTAATTGCGTAAATGTAGGTTATTGATAATTAAATTGATATTTTAAAGGGGCTATTTATTTTAAATCTTTATTTGTGAACCTAAGTTTATCAATCCCTTAAAGTATCGATTTCAGAAAAAGGGCTTCTGCTGTTGTGTGTGGTGTCATTTTGTTTAAGCAAAAGCATGATAGTGTATTTGTACTGTCATTTTAGCTTCATGTCTGAACAGGGTTCGTTGATATACAGTATATCATTGGATATATATCTTGATATATATCCGATATTTATTTCCAAAATATCAAGATTTTTGATATTTTCATATTACTTGATATTTATTTTCAAAATATCAAGATGTGTGATATTTTCTATATTTGATATTTATTTTTAAAATATTACTGTGCGGGATATTTTCAGCCAAAACAAGTGTAAATGAAAATTTCAACTGTTATTGACTGTGTTGTTCTGTAGATAAAGAACTTTTGTCTCTGGTAGTGACTAAGCCAAAGAAGAAAACAAATATATTTTCCAAGCTTTATGTTTTAATTTTTTACTTGTAAATGTAGATTACGTGGGACATAACTCAGAACAGACATTGAAAGATAAATTGTTTAATTTAGATAATCAGTTATATACAGCTTCATTAAAAAAGAATCTGTCCTGGTTTAGTTTAGTTTAAACTGTACAACATGTTAGGGAATACAAAGTAAGATAATCTTACATTTAATGTTGAAATTTTTCAATAAAAAAAAACATTTTGTATTTAAAATTTTGTTTTGTAAATTTCTGATTTCTTGATGTTGATAGTTGATACAGAATCATATAGTATTTTTTTTTTTATATGTAAGTGTATAAAGCAAATTGTTTCTGTTTTCAATTAGTTGATCTTAAGTTTTCCTGTTAAGTGCAATATGTTTTAGTTTCTAATTTATATTATGCTTGAAAATATTTATTATCAGCAGTAAGTTGACTATTTTGAAAATATCGGATATGTATCGAAAATATCGGATATTTTTTATATTTTCGAAAATATCATGATATTTACAAACCCTGGGTCTGAAAAGGTTTTTTTTTTTTTTAAAGCTTGAAAATTATTTTAAAATTCATCATTTTATTTAAAAAGAAGCATTTTTGTATGAAAAATATCGTTTATTCAAATAAAGTTTATAAATTTAATAGGACTACTTTCGGTATAAGCCGCGCGCCAGAGTTTAAGAGCTGAAAAATACGCTAAATATGTTACGATTTACAGCAGTCTTTTCGGTTATGATTATTTCAATGTTTAAGTGCATATTTCCATTGCGTATCTGTTAATTTTCTGTGGAAATATGTATTATTAGCTAAACTACTTATATTGTTTTATGTGTAAACGGGTCTTATGTAATTGCGCTGCGCACAATATAGATAGATTTTAAAAATTCATATTTGAAAATTATTTTTAAAACCATAAAAAGTCAATATTTTGAGATACGATTTTTTAACAAATCATTGCATTTAAAAGTACTTTTTTTTTTCTATTTGATGATGTAAAAACTGAAATTTTGCGATGTATAAAAGTTAAAAACTTTGCAGTAAAAGCAAAATTTATTGTCCATGACATTCTCACTGTCAATATGACATTAGTTTTACTTATGTATACATGATTTTGCTTTAATATATAGGTAAATACAAGATGTTTCATAAACGATTCCCTAATTTTAAGATTCAATAATTCATTAACTATTCTAATAAATTTAAAGTTGAAATGACGTGCTTATCACGGAGGGAGGGGATTATTCATAAATCTTGTATAGAATAATTAAAAAAAAGGTATACATTTTTGTCAATATATGGTGCTGAATTGTCTCAAGAAGCTGTAAAAATGCTAAAATTAATTTTAAAGTACAAGCATATTTTCTATTTATGCATTTTAAACAGAATACAAAGTAATGCTGATACTTTCGATGCAGTTTTAATAATTAATTTGAGCATTCTTAAGCTTTGAGACATTGCAGTGCTATTGACAAAAATGTAAACTATTTTTTAAATTGCGGTGTATATAAATTGTGAGTTGCCTGATAAACATTTCCTTTGTTTCATCTTTAAATTTGTTACAATAAAGTTGGGGATTCCAAAATATTCTTAGGGAGGGGGGTCTACAAAGGGTGACGCAATGTGACAGGTGTTTAAAATGTTGTGACGTCACATCCTAAAATATGAAACCATCGGCTAGGCATTATTTGCAAGCAGCGTACTGATATTCATAAAAAAATATTTTTTTATTTACTTTTCAATTAGGTATTTAATCCATTTTTAAACCCTTTTGCAACTGAGCATAAGGGAAAATCACAAAGGAAATGTGACAGAGTATATGAGTGATAAATATTGCAGCAACATAACCAAGCATTAGTTGCACAGAGGTAACATCTACAGTTTCAAAACAGGAGGCCCATCATTTAAATGCAGATTACTCCTTTGTGTCCGAAATCTATACATATAAAAAAAAAAAAAAAAAATTATAGAGGAAAAGGTTCAAATACCGGCTACCACTTTTGTTTTCAATCTAGATCATACAATTTTCAAAATTAATAAAATAAAAAGCGACAGCAGGGTACCTTGGCACGTCTTACACCTGTTTAGAGGGGGAAAAAATCAGTTTAAAAGGCGTTTTTTGTTTATAAGAAGCAAAATTCCGAAAGTCTTCAAATTTTGAGTTTTTAAAATGGGGTCTAAATACCAGCTACCTAAGTTTTTCCCCAAAAGATTACACAAATAGAGCTAATGACAATTATTAAGCAATAAGAATATTATTTTAATAAATTGTATTGATTAATAACATTTCTTATGTACAGAAAAAATGCGCAATTTTTAATAAATAAGTATTTTTGTCAATTTTTTAAAAATTCTTTACGACTATCTCTCACAGTCTTCTTCCCATTATGTTTCTAATTTTGTTTTTTAACGTGTAAAAAAAAAAAAAAAAAAAAAAAGCTTGCTGATTGAAATGAGAATTATTTTATCTGAAAAAATCAAAAGCATAATATCACTCTCTGCGTCGGTATAGTCCCTATCAGCCCACATATCGCATTCTTAACATTGAACCCAGAATCTCCTCCCCCATTCTTGTCCACAGAGAAAGTATCCATGCAGAAGACACAAATTTATCATATTCCTCTGTTGGATATTTTCCTTTTTCACTTTTTTAGCCCTCTCGCTGCGTAATTGTTTTATCAAAATAGCTTCAAAAATTGCGTATTTAACCCCTTCGCGACGAGCGTCTTTTAAGAATTTTTATTCATTTGTCACCGGTTTTTTAAAACAAAAGTTTTTGTCTAATTTAACCGGGAAAATGCTCCGATTAAATAAGGCATAATTTACAATCAAAAAATAACTGGTGGGAATAATCAAGGAGGGTTAATTAGGCGGAAAAAATGCATCCCCGAGGAAATCTCAGGTTGCGCAAATTTTGCTTCTTTTACGATGATTAAGGAAATTTCGGGTTGAGCAGAGAGAGGGTTAAAATCAAATTTCTGCCTCTTTCGCCTGGTTTACTCCGTCATTTTTTTTCTTTCTCTTCACATTTATTACAGGCAATTTTGTAGTGTCCAACAGCTCTTTTTTGGAAAGTGATCCGGTAACCAGTGTTGGTCCTGAAGAATTACGGCCATGGTTGCTTTTTTCATATTGTGAAATGGGACGGGGACTATTTCTGAACCATTTAAATTAATTTATTACTTATGGAACTATTTAAATTAATTTATTTTCCTCCCCTTCAAGCAGAGCAACCGAGAGAGGTCCAAATACCGGCTAGCCGGTATTTAGACCACTCTAGGTAGCCGGTATTCGGACCACTGCTATGTTTAAGTTAAAATCGGTATTATTCATATAATAAAATACCAATACTGTGCGCGTGGCAATTGAGAGCTAAATATGTCTAGAAAATAACTTAATCAACAATTCAAGCAAATATATGATCAGTATATTTTTAAAAAATGAGAAAAACATATCTGAAAAACTTTTGATGAACCAGATTACGTAGATTCGACACTTTTGCATTTACTATTTGTAAATGACACAGACTTCATCGACGTACTTTTCGTAGCTTTCTTCTCTCGATTAAAGTTACAAACTCTGCCTATCACCGCTAGGCTGCGCTGCGCTCAGTTCTCAGAACACCTAGTAGCCGGTATTTGGATCTTCTCCTCTATTCCCTAGACATATTCCCTAGTGTTCGGAAAGTCGAGTGGAGTCTCCTATTCAGATATACTGTGTATACTTTCAAGTTTTCTTTCAATTTCAAAGGCTTGACGTGAAAGCATACATGATCTTAAAGTTTTTATGATATTTATATCTGTAAATAATAGATGATATATATATATATATATATATTGTATAAAGTTAGCCATAAATTTATAATTGCTGAAAATGTAACAACACGTGTGCGTGAGGATAGATGTCTGCACGGGCCCGCGCTTGGCCCAAGGTCCGTACTCGGCAAAAGGAAGACAAACTTTCAAACGGGCTGGGCCGACAAAAAAATTGAACGTGCCTGCCAGGCCACTAAAATTAAATTTAGCGGGCCAACCGATCCGATATAAAAATGTTAACGGAGCCGATAAAATATGAGCCATTTTCAATGAATATGACTTTCGTGAGAATAAGTATAAATGTGCGTCACGAATAGATGCTAGTTTGGCAACATCACAGAGATTTGATACAGAAATGTAACATGTCCAGCATAGGGATAGGTGTCAGACAGTTACATGGTGCCTGGGCTTAATTTTTCAGCAGACTCGTGCTGGGCCAAGATGAGGTTTGTATTTTATTCCCTACATAGTTGAGCCAGGCCGGAATTGGTTGGTTGGTTGTGTTTATGACGGCCAATTATCAACACGAGGGATATAGGCCCAAAGGGGGGGGGTGCCCTTCGTGGGGGTCTTTCTAAGGGAACCTAACCCGATTAACGCTTGGAAATCCAAGGTTCGAAGAAAACCACGAAAACTCCGAACGATTAGGCCGACGGGCGCGATTGGGTTCGAACCCAGCACTTCCCGTCTACCAGCTTCGAGAGCAAAACCTCTCGGCCACTGGTGGGGCGGCCGGAATTGGACTTAATTGTTCTCAGGATGTGTAGGGCAGGCAATATGTTTTGTAAAAATATTAATCAGCGATAATGAACTTCTGTTAACGGAATTTTTGGTAATATACCTATACCACCTTAAGGTGGTTCTACTACCTTAAGGTGGTTCTCTGGTCAACAACGCGAAACTTTTTGACACATTTTCTGACTAATTTTTAACTGTAAAGGCATAAAATTGACATGCCTGGCTATTGAAGAGATTTGAAATCGAATAGCATTTTCCTTTTTGATAAAAAAATTACTTATCGAGATATAAGAGATTCTTGTCACGTGACTGCATACTTTTCTCCTTTCCATCAACTCTCATTCAGCTCATTCTCTCATTATTCTTCAACAACTCGCATCAACTTCTCATTCTTCCAGCTCTCACTTTTTTCTTTTATTCTAAACAACATTATTTTTTTTAATGAATCCTTATTTGAATGTTGAAACGCCTAAGACGCTAATAAGCAATCATTCATGTTGCTATTGTATATTTTCTGTTTTGCGAACACATAGCAATACAAAATAGACTGTAAAATGTCCCCATAAATATGTATGAAGTATTCTTTAAAAGAATCTTAATTGTATGTTAAGAAAAATCTGAATTTTTTGTAGAAATTGAGTCGGGCCTGATTTAACTGATTTTTCCACGGGCCAGGCCGGTCCTGTTTTCACTGACTTGTACGGGCCGTTCCGGGCTCGGGCCGAAAGTTTTATTTTTTACACCGGGCCGGACAGGCATGGGCCTGGAAATTCCGCCCGTGCAGACCTGTATGTGAGGGGGAGGGTATCATTCGATTGTGTCAAGATTTAACATAGGGGGATGGGTAAAAAATGCACAAAATTTACATAACGTAATTAATGTGTGACCCCTTATCTGTGTTTTTATATGCATTTTTTTTGTGTGTGTGTGTGTGTGTGTTAGATTTATGCATGTCTTTTTATTTTATCCAGGACTAATTCACAAAGAAGTTAACATGTTTGAACCAAAATACCGGAATATTGATGCTGGTATATCTGAACTTGCTCAAGACATTCAGTCTCGCATGAAACTTCAACGATGTCTACCACTATTTCACTACAGCTGACAATGGTTATGATTTCCTATGCTATACAATTTAATTACTATATCATGGTCAATCTTTATTAATACTTGAATCATTATATTTGTAATGTTATTTTCTGATTATTATTTTTTTAAGACTTTAAATAAATTATTCTAATCTCTAATACAGAAAATAGTGTTACTTGACCTGCTTGATTTTGTTCTTTTTTTAATTACTATTATTGTTTTCTGTATATTAATCAACACAATTAAGTTGATTAAGTGTTTAACCAAGGTTCAGTGACATCATTGTTGATGATATTTTTTTAATTTTTCAACTGTTATTGATTGTATCGTTCTGTAGATAAAGTACTTTTACTTCTGGCAATAGCTTTTTTAGCCCCCAAAAAATCTTTTCCAGGCTATATTTTAACCCCTTGGGGACGCATTACATATACGTGCTGCATAAGGTACTCAGAATCCTCGATTATTCCCACCAGTTACTTTTTTATTGTAAACTTTGCATTATTTAATCATAGCATTTCTGCAATTCAGTTTGGCGAAAATTTCTGTTTTGAAAAATCGGTGATAAAAGAATAAAAATTCTGTAACGAACGTTCTTTGCGAATGGATTGAGGCTGAATTTTTAATTGCAGAACCAATAATCATATGAGGCAATGTTAACTTAGAACAGCCATTGATAGATAAACTGTCTAATTTAGATAATCAGTTATTTACACCTTCATTAAAAAGAATCTTTTCTCGTCTGTTTTTTTTTTTTTTCAAGCTTATACTGCACAACAGTTTAGGGAATGGAAAAGCACACATGTTTATATTTATGTCCAAAACTTTAAATAAAAGAAAATATTTTGCATTTAAAATTTTGTTGTATGTAACAAATTTTCTTGATACTTGATAATCCTAAAGTTTGTTTCTTAATGAATGTAAAAAGCAAATTAATTATTTTTTCAATTAGTTGATTCTACGTTTTGTTATGTAAGTGAAAAAAGAAAGAAAAATACATTTAGAATAGTGTTTCATTAACTTTTCATGTTATGTGCAATATGTTTTAGTTTATAATTTATATTAAATCTGAAAAATATTTATAATCAGCAGTAAATTGACAAGTTTGAAAATATTGGATATATAGCAAAATATTGGATATTTTTCAGATTTTCGAAAATATCACGATATTTATGAACCCAGTGTTTAACACAATTGAACTAGTAACTATTTATATTTTATTAGTGCTGCAAAGAGAATAAGATATATTAAAATTTAAACATATCTGAATTGCGGAATGAACCTTGCAAAGTAGGCTGAATCTGTCCGAAGTAGACACCTTTTCTTTCAATAACTGTACTAATTCATTAAAGCCTCCTTTCAGGTTCGTGTTATGACCTTCAAAATTTCAAATTTGGCAAAAAAATAAAATAAAATAAAATAAAAAATAAATAAATAAATAAAATAAATGGTAAGTTGAGTCGTGAAACTTTAAAAATCGAATTATGTAAATCAAATTAAAGTAAACCCTTAAAAAAAGTGTGAAGGGTCTTGTTATATTGACAACTGAAATAATCATTTTAATTTAATACTTTTTTTTTTCAAATAACTGCTGTTAATAGTCTCACAGATCGCTATTTTTTTTTTTTTTCGTAGTTTAACTTGTAATTATGAGTTTAGCTACAGATATTACTGAACTTTTGAATCCTTTGGAGCCCTAGTACTATTGCTAGATGTTTCTGAGTAGATAAATTTTAATTCTAAAAATCCTGTACATAAATTTTAGTACAGAAACAATATCTTGTAAATTATTTGAGCCTTTTATTCATCTTTCAATCAAGCGGTTTCAGATACCGTTCACAGTATCTATACGACAATTTCTGTGACAGTAAATAACCCCTTGCCTGTGACGGCCGAACTCTGTTCGGGTAACGCAAATACGCCAATTGTGGAATGCCCGACCTGAGTTCGGGCAAGAGAAAAATCGGTGTTTCAATTCCGTGAAACCCGAACTGAGTTCGTCCAATGCATAATATGTAATTTACTACTCCAACCAGACAATGTTTCCTTTGTTTTCGTAAAATCGATGGAAAGGGAAAGAGGATACGACGCGAGACTCGAGTTTATTGTAAAGACAGTGATGTAAGCTGGTGTGCCGTGCTATGTTTTCGTATATACCAAACTGTAAGGGATTTGTGGAACTCAAAGGAATCTGAGGGACATGGAATTCATGACAGTTGATATAAATAATAATAATGTTGTATTAGTTTATTATATTTATCTTGAAAATTATGTCATTTGATTTATTTTGCTATAATTTGAGCAAAAAATACTGTAATTCCTTAATATTTCCCATATATGTGAAAATAGTGAATATAGTAATTATTTCGTTATTTTTTTTTTTTTTTAAATAATCTATTTCTAATATTCTGATGATAATAACGATTACAACAAAATTTAAAAAAATTACCATTTTTGGCACGTTTTTCTCAAATATATTCCACAGGCAAGGGGTTAAGAGTTAATATGATTTTAATTTTTTCTTCTCTTTTCATAATAATAATTATTCTTCTTTCTATTTGAACTGCAGATTTTATAGTGAGTTTCAGAGTTATTAATTTTAGATTGACAGTTGCATTTATTAATTTCAATAACACTTTTGCCTTAACAATGCATTTTGAATGGTTTTGATTTATCTTAATCATTGTTTGTAATTAATGTATGCACTTTATTATAGTTAAGTTTTTATCTAGTTGCCTTAAATGATTCTGCTAAATATAACTAATAGCCATTTATTGTAATGTAATTTTAATGTGTGTTCAATTTCCCTCTTGTAATCTGCTTTGTTCATGTTAAATTATGAAAAGTTGTTCTAAATCATTGGTAATTAAATTATCAAATGTACTCTTTTAATGTGGTATGGCATATATGTCAAAGAAAATTGTAAAAATATTTTAAATATTTTACTTATTCCCTTTTTCTTGGAGACAACATTTGTATTTTTAAAAAAACTTTAACATATTAATTAAAATAAATATCATTTTTAGAATTTTTTACAAACTAAAATAACATTTTAAAGGAAATAAATTAAACAATCATTCAAATAGTAGGGTTGGGGAATAAGTCATTGCTATTCATTTTTGTTTATAGATTTTTGTTTGTTTCTTTTACATTGTTAAGTGGAATGTGAAGTTGGGAGAAATGGGTATTTATCGCTTTTATTATTTTATTTATAAAGATGTTTTCTATGAATAATTTTTTTTTACCATAAAAATTAATGTAAAATGTTGATACATGCCATCTTTAAATAAGATATTCAGTCATCTTTGTTATACAAACTTGTTGGTTAATGTTTGATCTCAAAGGTATTATATATACTATATACGTGTAAGCAATTTGCAATGACTTATTCTCCAAACCAATATAATAAATCCAGTGAGGAAAAGAATAGCTGG
This sequence comes from Maratus speciosus, assembly GCA_963932465.1. NCBI lineage: Eukaryota > Metazoa > Arthropoda > Arachnida > Araneae > Salticidae > Maratus > Maratus speciosus. The sequence goes on along the minus strand of OZ010788.1, from coordinate 594,016,154 downwards.
ATAGCTCAGTTGTTCAGTTCAATGTTAATATAATAAGATTACTCTATATTATTACATAACAAACACATTTTCATGTTCACTGTAACATTAATTAAAATGTGTTCTTTTTTTCCCTTAGAAGAAAAGCTTAATCCTTTTTTCATAATGCAAGTTGGCCTGTCAAAACTTGAACTTGCAACTCAGTGTCGAGCTTTGAAGTTACTATAAATGTTCTTTAGTAATATTAGGATAAATTTGTATTAGAATTTTTTTTTTCTCTCAGTTTGCTGACTAATTGGACTAAATGCTTTACAATTTTATTTTTAACCTGAACTCTATAACTGTAATAAGATGTTCAACCGAAGCCTTGGTTGGGTTTACTTCATCGTCTTTGGTTCTGGAACCTTAAATTTTGATTTTTTTTTCCTATAAGAAATCTAAATTTGTCCTAAAGTCGTTAATGATAATACTTTTCATAATTATAGTTTTAGAAACTATTTATTTAAAAAATATTTTCTGTAAAAAGTCCGCACATATGTTAATGTTGAAGCAGCTATTGAAATAACGCATCATTAAAATATTATTGAGGAAGATAACAATTATTACTGAAAATTTTGCAAATTCCTTTATTAAAATTTATCATTCTTTCTAAAACGTTTTTGACTGTTAGGTCAGGACGTTATTTCATTTTATGTCATATCAAAATAATTGATGCACACTATGTATTGTCAACATTTGTATAATCATGGGCGTATTTGAATTTTTTAAGCATTTCCATAAGCACATCCCACTCTCACCCTTCCACACATATTTGTGTATAGGGTACACATTGGATAAACATACATAATTTCACATGCGGGCGAATATAGATTTATATATATTTTAAATTGCATATTGTAAGAAAGCTTTTTTACAACTACTAAGACTTAAAAATAAAGAAAGAAAGAAAAGAAACAATGTCTCATAATATCTTTTTCAATGCAAGCAAGTCTTCAACATATTTCCTTCTCTTCGTTATAAGTCTTCTCTTCAATATTTTGTTTATAGCGAATATGATTAGAAAAAACTGTATTGATAAAAAAGCGTTTCTTCCATTCGTTCAAAATCAAGAGTTATTATCCAAGGGAACAAAACATGTAGCTATAGACAGATCAATTCGCTACTGCATGCACATACGTTGAAGGGTGGTGCAAATTATTAAAACAATATATTTTTTTTATGTAGGAAAGCTAGGTCATAATCTATATATTCAGTCATAAATACAGTGTCTCAACTGCAAATTGAGCCTGAGTTTGTCTTTTTGCTTAAACAATAATGAAAATATTTTACCGATATTTTCAACATACATGCTTTATCTTGTATGAAATGAGATAGCATCCTAAGAATTGCTGGAAATGACTACTTTCTGCGTCTAAACAACATTGGCCTAGACACAGAGGCGTAGCTACAAAAAAAATTTCGGGGGGGAGTTCAAAATTTTCCCAACTTATAATTCAAAAATTTCCCAACGTGAAACAAATTGCTGTATTTTCCAACTAAAATGATATGCTCAATGTGTGTTTAATAATACTTATATGAAAAAAAAAAAAAAAAAAAAATCCAAAGAAAAATGCTGAAACTAAAAACTTAAAAATTATAATTATTGGTTCATTTAATGAAAGTTTTCATCTTCAATTGTGTACGAGTCATAATCGTACTTCATATGAAAATAGCCTCATATTTTTAGATTTTTGAGAAAGGAACAAAGTTTTGGAGGAAATGTATTAGAGACACTGTTGATGGACAACAGTAGAGAAATTCAGGTCTGGTAGATGTATGATGTTTTCGTAGCACAGAGAAACACAATGAGAAATTGAATCTAGCTGCTTTTTATATTTATTTATTTATTTATTTATTTATTTTGAAAGTTTAACTATTTTACTATTACAGAACTCAGAAAGATAATCAGCAAAACAATAAAAAATTCTTTTTTTTTTTAACTTCTTATTTAAAAAAAAAGAAAAGGTGTTTCAAAAATCTATAATTTCCCAACTCTAAGCTCAAATTTCCCAAGTTCACATATATTGGGGTGGGGGAGGCTCCCCCCCCCATAACCCCCCATTGCGACGCCTCTGCCTAGACACTTTGTAATTTGAAATGTAGCTCACGGAACATATGGTTCACTGACCTAATGACAGCGGACTTCTTGTAATATCTATCCCATTTTACACAAAATAAAGTAAGTCTGTTGAATATATCGGTAAAATATCTTCATTGCTGTTAAAGTTAAGAACGAAAACTTGGATTCGACTTGCAGCGAGATACCCTGTGTTTATAACTGAATAAGTGGATTGAGACCCAGCTTTCCTATACAAAAAATGTTTGTTTTAGTGAGCTGTACCATTTTTCAAAGATTGTATATGCGGTATCGAATCACCCTGTATATATAAATTTATATAGACCCGTTATTTATCAGGCTTTGTGAGCATAATGAAAGAGGTTGATATAGGCACAAGTGCACCCGTGGACGCATGATTAGCGACCGCTGCTGCATACAGTATATGCTTAATATAGTTTTTAAAATGCATCTAACATTAGAAGAAACTTACACTACTTGTAATATATTTATATATACTATGTATATTATGATAAAATATATAGTATTTGTAAAAAAAAAAATTACAAAGTTCCAAAGAGTAGTATTTTTTATTATTATTATTGCATTTATGTTCTGTTTCCTAGAGAAGTTCCGTAAATAGTTTGATATTTTCTAAGCTCAAAATATTTCATAATGGGTTAAACTACAGTAGAGCGCCGATTATCCGAACAAGTCGGGAAGCAAAAGTTCGGAAAAATGGACAAACAATTTAAGAGATGTTCCTGACTATACTAAAACCTCCACACTTTATCCAGGCTTAGGACTGGCAAGACCAGTTAGTGCTGGTGTGTTTAAAATTTGTTTGTTTTTTTTTTGTTGTTTTTTTTGCTTACTTTATCATTTATAATTTTCTTTTTCTCTTTTTATCATTTTCTGAACGCCAGAGATCAAAATAAATTGGAAGTTCGGTTAAAAAAATTTTTTTTTAGATAGAAATAGGCTGTTCGGATAATTGGAGTTCCGATAATCGGCGCCCTACTGTATTTGTATTTGTCTGTGTCTTACAAATCTTGAAATCTTTTTTATGTATCTATTTTTATGTGTTAATTCATTTGTTGAATCTATTTCAGATACATAGAATGTAAATGCAATTGCTGTTTGCTTTTGTTTACCATATTCTAATTTCTAGATGTCCTGCACTGTGACCAAGACGGCCCGCGGTTCGGTTCTGGTCGGGTTTATGCTAATTTGTTTCGGTGCGGGTTGGCTTGACTTTAAACTTTTCGGGATTTCTAAAGAAAGCCCTGAATATTTTTTAATGAGAACAAACCCCCCCCCCCCCACACCTATGTATTTGAATATTAATGAGTGTGTATATGTATTCATGTTTCTACAAAAAAGATAAATTTGACTTTAGAGTTACAATTTTAGACTATTTATCCATAACTATATTAAAATATAGATTAATTTTCTTTCACTTCGGTTTCGAGTTAAAGTGTGTCGGGTTTCAGGTTGATGATTTTATCTTTTAATTTTTGTCGGGTTCGTGTTGGATCGGATACAAGCCGACACGTGCAGGACTCTAATTTGATGTTGTACCGACTTTTGACTGTGCTGTTTTCTACTGGCAAGTTTTTCAACCAGACAAAAAAAAAATTTCAAATATGTTCTCGAAGCAAAGAGTTAGATGTTTAAAATGCAGAGATTCTCGAAAAACTGATAATGAAACAAATGGGTTAAGATTAGTCTTACTTTTTTTAAAAAACATCTAACACAATTTTTTCTCTTAAAATGAATATTTTCTGAAGGTGACTGATGATATTTATACTATGTAACAATAATGCTTTCCATAGATGCAATTTCTTGCATGCTCTAAAGAGTCTAAAGCATAATAACTTCTACAAAACAATTACAAAGGTGATTGAAAGCATTTTTCCTTTTGTATGTTACTTGTTTGTGTGGTATTTTTTACTTTGAAACTTTCAAACCGTGCATAAGTCGAATGTCTATATCTCAATATTTCCAAATAATATTACATTCATAATGTAGAAAGTATATATTATAATTAGGCTTTATAATAAGGTCTTTCATAACTAGAAACTAATTACTTTTCATTAATGTTTTGAAATATCGGGATCTGACTGCATTTCACTCTGATAAGTCGAATGTCTTTAACTGAAATTTTTTATATCTCGAAGCATTCTGCACGTTCAAGCATTGCAATTTCACTTAGGAAAAAAAAAAATAAACTAGAATTTACCATAACCTGAAATATTTAACTCTTTGAGATATTGAAGTTCGGCTTTATTTATTTATTTATTTATAAAATCGACTTCAAATGTTGCCCTTTTTAACATTGGAATTTAATCTAAAATCCTTAGAACGGTTTATAATTCCAAATTATATACATATTACACCCCATGTGATAATATTTTAGAATTAAAAGAAATTGAACCTAGGAAAAAAAAAAATGTTAGTTTGAGTGACTGAAAATATGAGTACCACTGCCTACTATGGATTTTTAGGAAAATTAGGGTGTTGATGAATAGATAAACAAATTTATTTTTATTGGATACTAATAAAATTTTAAGCGATGATTATATTAATCTTATATACAGTACATTCCCTCTAATCTGCACAGGCTGGGACCAAGGGATTTGCGGATTATAGGTCATTTCTTTGTTTACATGGTAATATTTGGAATTTGTCATCAAATATAGTATTCACACTGCAAATAAATAACACAGAAATAAAAAAAAAATGCTTTTTTAAAATTAAAAACAAAAGCAAAATTATATTGAATATTAGAAATACATTTAAGTGATATAATACAAAATTAATAGAAAACATTTCTACTTATTTTTAAATCTATCAAACAGGCAGTGATAGTGGTTTGCTTTATAGTTTTTGCTTTTTGCTCTGTTATTTAATCTTGAAGCCTTTTAACAGTCATGATTTCTTGATCAGAACAAAAGTTTGTTTTTCTAAAAAACTAAGGTATTTATTCCCCAAAGCTAACACCTCTTCAAAAGCAATTTTATCTTTTATATAGCTAACAAATGCATTCAAAATATAGCAGTCTAATAATTATTTATAAAATAGATAAAACATTTCCTTCTAATAAATTCAAAATCCATTAAAAATTTCTTAATAAATTCATCAGATCAGTCTATTTTTTATGGTTAAAGTGTATAATATCTTGCTTAAAGAAAGATTTAAACTGTTTGTTTACATCTGAAATATAGTGCGAATTATAGGTGTTTGCGGATTATGGAGTTGCGGATTAGAGAAAATCAACTGTACTTACATTACACACATCAACACACATCATTACACATCATGATTGTAATAGGGAGTAATGAGAGAACTTCCATTATCTTAATTCACAACACAACAATTGCTATAACAATGGGTTTTTTACCTTTCTATCAAGCGTAAAAAAAATTAGTAAATTTTTCATAATCGAGTTCGGTGTCCACGCAAAATTAATCTATTGTAACAGAAATTTTTTGGGACAAAACATCAAATAGAAAAAAAAAAAAAAAAAAAAAAAAAAAAAAAAAAAAAAAAAAAAAGGTGTGATTTTGAAGATGAACATTGAATGCTTATAAAAGATTATTTTTTTAACTAATTTTTTTAATACTTATTACTATTTTTGAGGATTGAAGGCAATTAGCAATTCTGTCGCATAATAAATAAAAAAAGAGAGCGAATGTAATTAGACTTAATTATTAAGTTACTAGAAATAATAATAAAATCACGAAAATTCCAATTAAAATTTTTAAATTCTTAACTATAATTAAGATTATGATTTTAACTTATACATAGCAATTTCAATACATACAATAGATTTAACAGTACTTTTTTCTGCAAATTAAATTGATAGTTTGACTAATGAGGAAATTTCCATAATCCTAATTCTACTGAAACTTAATAAATCCATTTAGGTTAAATCAAAAGTTGGTAGTGTTCAAATTTTATTTTTGATGAAATGCTTACAGAAACGAATCAAGTTACATATTCTCCTATTCAATACAACGTTAAGTTATTTTCCATGATCGCAGTACGTTTGATGTATCATAAATGACGTTTTCCCGGCGATTAGAAACAGTAAGCTACTCTGTTGTCAAAACACGTTAAAGTCATTTAAGTACATTAAAATTGTTAAACCCGTCGAATTAAGAGCCTCTTATTGTTGAAGTCGGTAATTAAATAAATATTAAACATTTGTAATATTATTTTCGTAGCTTAGTTTATTATCCATAATGAATTTTGATTTTTATTATTATAATATTTTTCAAATTTGTAAATTTTTGAAATAACCTCTTTTGTATTGGCATGTGCCTGTTATATGTGCGAATGATTTATTTTCATTATCGACTAATTTAAGCTTTTTGAATGATACTTTATGTGATGCATTTTGTAAGTTTATTTTGTTTTACAACATAATTATGAATGCTTTTAACAATATTTAAAAAGCTTATGCATTTTGAAGTTGTAATGAATGAATAAAGCTTTCTTAAAAAAAAAAAAAAAAAAAAGAAATTAATGTTTTCTTTTAGGAACAATAAAACTTTGTTTATATATTCTTAAGTGATACATAATCCATTAATATACATAGAAGAAAGTGTAATACAGTAGACCCCTCAAATCCGCACAGCTGGGGACCAGATGTTGTGCGGATTTTAGAAAATTTGCTGATGTCTTTGTTTGCATTTTTTAAACAGTAATTTGAATGTAATAATGCAATGGAAATTATAATGAATGCTTGCAATATAGTAAAATATTAAAATAAGTAAAGTAATAAACTAAATTAATAAAAATTAAGATAATTTTAAAAATGATTAAAATATTAAAAGTAAAGGTAAAGTAAGTAATTAATAATGTATATTTAAACGTGCTTTATAAAGATGAGATACATTTTTCCTAAATTATTCAATGAAACTTGCCTTATAAAGGTACCCTACTAATTCACATCAAAATCATAAAATAGGGAAGTTTTATTTCAGGTTTTGCCAGACTAACCAAAAAAGCTTGATTAATTCATAAATATATTTGGTAAAAAGATTGCGATTACCATGATATCAGCAATATCTTAAATTTTTTTCAGAAATAAGTTTATACTTCCTTCATGAAAAAGCACGAGTGCAGTAATATTAATTTCTCAGTTCAATATTTTTTTCTGAGTAATTAATAACTTTTTATGCTTATTTATATGTTATTAAGTCCTGCATAATCCATTGATATCCATAAGGAAAATTGTAAAAAATTATAAAAAATGTAAGGATTCTATACTTAAAAAATATCTTCCAAAAATTCTCAAACAAATGCTATTCGCATCAACCAAAAATTTTATGTTGTAATTTTTACTTAAAAACATTTTCTCTTTTCTATAATAGGTTTTTTTTCAGCCACTTTGTGATTAATATTTACAGGCATGAACGAGTTCCTCCTAAAGGAGGAATTCCACCTTTTTAAAAGCAAATTTGGTCATTCTCTGGATTGATGCAAAAATGCAAAAAAAAAATATTATAAGCATAGGGGGGAGGGGGTCTAGAAAACTTAATAATTAGACATTTTGTCTACCCAAATCCTTGGAGTTTCTTTCTGAATTGCTGTACTATCAAATCAAAGGCGAGCTTTTATTATAAGCATCTGAAAGTCATGTAAATTAAGTTTTATAACTAGGGAATGGAAATTTCCATAAGGTTCTTTTTGGAATAGAATATTTTATTCTATTTATAAAACACTTCTGGTTAATTTCAGTGATGCATTATTGAAAATGTATTTCTGGAGTAAAGATCAATTTATCGTGCATATATTTAGCATAGATTTTTTAAGTAAAGTCTTCAGTTAAATCATCCAAAATAATACATTTATTTTGAAAAATTAATCTCTGTACTTCACAGAAGTTCATCAGATATATTTGGAAGGATTTATACTTGTATCAAACTGTTTTCAATTTTCTTTTTTGATTTAATGAATTTATACATTTGTTGTTATTTTTTTTTTCTTTAAATACTTTCTAAGTTACAAAAAGAAAACAACAATCACATGTATAGTTAATTAATTTTATTGTATGATTAACTGTTAAAATGTGTCTAAATTATACGCATTTTGCACCTTTTTTCCCATTTCCCGCTTTCATGCCTGTATTTAAAAGGCGGAAATTGAGAAACAGATCACATCTTAGAATGAATAATATGTAGGCATCTTAAGCGGACGGTGAACATTTTTTTTTTTTTTTTTTAATAGAAATATAAAATTTTGTGCATATATACATCATAAGTATATAAAACACCTTAAAAGAAATTTCTTATTATAATTTTATTATTATAATTTTATTATAATTTTAAGAATCTCTTGTATAGTTAATCTCTTAGAATTTTCCTTCTGAATTTCATATCGATTTTTATCAAAATTTTGCCTTTTAATACGTTAAAAATCAAATTTAATTATCTTAATGAAGTCTAATTTCAAAATGCATGCTTAGTTTCTTTGTAAGCAATATCGGGATTCTTCCTTGTCATTTTTATGAATTTTCATTAAAAATTATGACGCATCGAGCATTTCAAAAATCTAAAAACGTTAAAAATTCACTTTTGAGAAAACAGATTTAAAGTACAGTCAATCAGGGTAACTTTGAACCACGGGGTGGGTGTAACTTTGCACCACCTCCTATTTTTCAATATTTTTGACCCTAAAAGACTAAATAAACTCCAGAACTGTGCCCTGTTGGCAAGGTTCTAAACTGGGATTTCTACTCTTTATTTTAGAAAATAGATTAGCAACATTATGCGAAATTAATTGCATCATCTAACTATTAAGTACTGTTTTCAAGTTAATTTTGAATGCTGTTTTGAAGTTGTTGCAATCCAGTAAAATTTTCATAGTAAGTAACAATATACTCATTTATTAGACATATTATTATCTAAATGTTGTAAATGTGTTAATATTTTGGGATTATTTATTTATTAATAGTTAATAAAATGTAAAATAAGAAGACACTAGCATTTCACCACATTTTCAGGGTAACTTTGAGCCGGCTCAAAGTTACACTGATGCTTATAATTTACTCATCATAGGTGCTATACTGTCGAAAATTTCCCATATTTGCACGTATATTTTATATAAATGCCGAAAGTGTGCATTAGATATGACATGTAAATATTTTTACAAATATGTGTAAAATACATAAAATTTATTTAGAGGCGTGATTAGGGGCGGAGCTACTCAAATTTGACATTTCATACGTTCGACGTTTTTTATTCTTGTTTGAATAATACTAGTACTTGTATGTATTACTGTAACTATGGATATATTATAGAGTTAAAACATTGAAAATTGTTTTTCACTGCATTTTTATGTTTTATATGAACAATAAACAGGTTTTTTTTTTTTTTTTTCTAAATGTTCATGGTTCTCTTCTTCCACTTTTCTTATGCCTGATATTTGTTGTAATATCATAAATTATACAAATCTTGTGATGTTGGGAAATGTAAATTCGCAGTCTTTACATATCTGGAAACATTTTTTGGTGTTTAAAGTTGTCCTGACTACAATACCTTTTTTATAATTAATTGTTTTATATAAAAATTTATCATATGGTGCAAAGTTACCCTAAATGGCTGGGTAACTTTGAACCAGGCTAAAAATCCTTTTTTTATTGCTTTTATCCTTATTATTTTTTTATTTTTTATAGTCAAACAATAATTTAGGATCATTTCTTCTCTTTTATGCTCCTAGTTGCGACAATATTCTTCAAATAAGAGTGTGGCATATGAAAATAGAGAAAATGCGGATCAAAGTTACCCCGATTGACTGTATATTAAAGGGCCGAGAAATTGTTTGAATACAAAATTCAAACGCTTGTAACTTTGTAAAAAATAATCGCATCTGCATGCGGTTTTTCGAAAATGGCCAAGAACAAACTGGAGAATAATAATAGTATGCCCAAAAATAATTTTCGATTTTTGGGTCAGATATATATATATATATTTTTAGTATTGTACTCGAATTCTTTGAGCACGACTCTTCTATGTTTATTATAAGAGGCAAGATAATTAATTGAATCATTTATTCTACAAAACACTCGTGGATGTATGATATGGCGCCGAAACATTTATGACATATTTAATATAATTCACTCTAAATAATTTTTATTACATGCAGATTAAAATAAGAGCAAATTACACTGAATCTGACAATATATTCAATGCAATGAATAGAAAACCTATAATTACATCAATATTTAAAATAAATAATTTATATTGTTTCACAATATGTAAGCTTCTAGTCCAGAAGGCAGCATTAAGTTTATCCAACAAATTTTAGGGTCGATGATTTTGGTATACACTATATTACCATTAATGACCGGCAACTTTCAATTTTAGACATTTTGTCGAATATTTAGAAATATACTTGACAGATTCTTCTGGAATTTCAGGATTGAAAAGAACAGATATGACCTCATATATAGCAATGTCGATTTTATAAGGGGGGCAATTAGGGGGCCAACAAAAAATAGAATAAAATAAATAATACTTGGGATCACCCTGTAAAATAAAATGCACGAAATGATCTATCGCTACCGAATAAAAATAAACAGATATTGTTCAATATGTGTATTCTTTTGTGTAAGAATAGCATGTATATTAATAGAGATATAGCGATTTATTTAAAAAAATTAAAAAATTCTTGCATGTTTTTTGCTTATAACATGCAGGCTTTTCAACCAAATTTAACGCCGGTTTCAGAAAAATTGACAAAATATAGTGCAATTGGAATATAAATATATTAAATATTTTAGGAAATATAAGCAGTTCTATGAAATAATTTTTATCTGCGCATGCGCGAACGATAACAAGGATAATTTTACATAATTTAATAGCCAACTCTATGGAGCAACTTATTAAAAAAAATCTAGTCAAATATCGTAAAAATTCAGAAAGATATTGGCGTTAGAGTGAGCAAATTTTTAGTTGTTCTCTAAAAGCAGCTGAATGATGAGGGATTTTCCACAAATTGTCATTTTTAATTATTATTCTTTTTTTAATTTTCATTTTTATTGATGCTTTAGTTCTTCTTGGATAACAACCAGAAGAAGCCTATGCCATGATCAACAGAAATATCAAAATCGAAGCATTTTTTCAAAATGTACTCGTTGATACTCATTAAATACTAACTTTTTTCTGAAAGTCAGTTAATAAAAAATGACAATTTGTGTAAAATCCCTTATCATTCAGCTGCTTTTAGAGAACAACTAAAAATTTGCTCACTTTAACGCCGATATCTTTCTGAATTTTTACGATATTTGACTAGATTTTTTTAATAAGTTGCTCCATAGAGTTGGCTATTAAATTATGTAAAATGATCCTTGTTATTGTTCGCGCATGCGCAGATAAAAATTATTTCATACAACTGCTCATATTTCCTAAAATATTCAATATATTTATATCCCAATTGCACTGTATTGTTTCTACTATATTTTGTCAATTTTTCTGAAACCTGCGTTAAATTTGGTTGAAAACCCTGCATGTTATAAGCAAAAAACATGCAAGAATTTTTTAATTTTTTTAAATAAATCGCTATATCTCTATTAATATACGTGCTATTCTTACACAAAAGAATACACATATTGCACAATGTCTGTTTTATTTATATTCGGTAACGATAGATTATTTCGTGCATTTTATTTTACAGGGTGATCCCAAGTATTATTTTTTTCTTTGATTTTTTGTTGGCCCCCTAATTGTCCCCCTTAACAAATCGACATTGCTAAATATGAGGTCATACCTGTTCTTTTAATCCTGGAATTCCAGAAGAATCTGTCAAGTATATTTCTAAATATTCGACAAAATGTCTAAAATTGAAAGTTGCCGGTCATTAATGGACATATAGTATGTGATAAATTAGATAGTGCAGATAACGATATTGTGAGTCAGTTGGTATACCAGCAGGAGGGTATTGCACAGTCTGTTGTAATGTGAAATGAATGTCAACTTGACTACTGATGATGCTTTCGAATTGGAGTAACATCAGCAATACGATTGCCATTCATTTCACACTACATCGGGGTGTGCGATGTTGCTATGGTAACACCCCCTGGTAGTGTGCTAGCTGACTGTCAGTTTCTTTTTCTGTGTCGCCACCTACTATATCAAAATCATCGACGCTAAAATTAGTATGAAAAATGTAATGCTTCCTCCCGGCCCGGACCATTCTGAAAAGAGTTTTTGAAGTTCGTAAATAAAAAATGTCACACTTATATAAGTAAATCTATTTTTTAAACCATTTTTCAGAATGAATTATTTGCATTTAGGCATATATTTTATAAAATCTATAAAAACTGGGGAGTTGAGTTTTTTAATGCTTGTATAGCTAATTTAATTCATAAATATCTAAAATTATGAATATAATTATTATGTTTTAGAAGATATACAGGAAAATATTATTTTTTTTTTAATGGTGTTCACATTATTTGAGTAATATTTTTTTAAATTTATTTCTTTTTGTAAAAAGGAAAAATGTTCCTTCTTATTGAAGGTATTTAAAAAAAAAACTGTACCTAACTGACTTACTGGTATGTAAAAATCAAAAACTCTCATTCAATAAAATTATGTATGCAGCAAGTAACTTTTGTGTTATATATAAACTAATATATATTTTTTTAATGAGAAAAAAGGTGAACTTGTACGTCTGTTAACCCCTTCGCGACGAGAGTCCTTTGTTTAATTTTTAATCGTTTACCAGCGGTTTTCCAAAACTGAAAATTTTCTGTAATTGAATCGCAAACATGCTCTCATTAAATAAGGTAAACGTTACAATAAAAAATAACTGGTGGTAATAATGAAGTATTTTGAGCATCTTAAGTGGCACGTATACCGGTCGCTCCTCCCCAAGGGGTTAATAAACAAATTACATGGTTTTAAATAACATGTTAACAAACTGTCGAGATCTCATCTATCTTTTTAAAACTGTGTCCAGAAAGGAATATGTAATAAATATTCAAATTTCAATAGAAGCATTATAATGGACAACATAAATTACGTTTATTGTGTAGCAACATATATACATAACACACAAACAAATAAAAAGTATATTTACAGTGTCTTTGTACAGGAAAGTATCTTGTAGATTTTGCCAAAATGTAAATAGCTGTTATGCTATTTACTATAACAGTAATCAGTTTTTAACATATCACTGTGAGATCAAATGTTCTATAAGACCAAGCTCACATTAGTAGCCACTTTTTCTTCCATTTCAGGGTGATTTTTGTGTTATAAATACTTAAGGACAATGGAAATTGTGACTGAGTGATTATTTTTGCCTTCAATCATAATTCAGGGTCCAAGGCACATTGTCTTCTGAAAGCTTGTCCTTTTTCGCGTATCCAAAAGTTTGCCACTGAAAAGGATAAAAACAAATTACTATGTATATTTGAAAATGTATAATTGCAAATTTAGAAAATAAATACGGTAGAGTTGCATTTATATATTGATCCCCACCCCCTCCCAATTAATATATTTTTGAACTTAAGGGGACTCTTCACTCACTTGAAAACACCCGCTCGCTAATGCTAAACCTATTAGCCGATTATTTTTGAATTTCTTGTTTAAATTTGAATATTTTTAAACGATTTTTTTTTTTTGGCATAGGATAGCTGAGATCGATCTCTAATAGCACCATTTTGAACTTTTTCGATTTTGGTTGCAGATTTTTTAAATAAAGGTACTTTCATTTTCGGAACCGGTTTCGAAAGTGAAAGTACCTTTATTTAAAAAAATCTGAAACCAAAATCGAAAAAGTAAAAAATAGCCATATTAAAGATCGACCTCAGCTATCCTATTAAAAAAAAAAAAAAAAAAAAAAAAAAAAAAAAAAAAAAAAAATCGTTTAAAAATATTCAAATTTAAACGAGAAATTCGAAAACAACTTGAACCATAGGTTTAGCATTAGCGAGTAGGTGTTTTCAAGTATTAGCGAGTCCCCTTTACCAAAAAAACAAATTTTACTTTACGAACACATAATGTAGTATTGAAACCAGGGAAGGATTAAAAATATATATTATACATATCTAAAAAAGTATAATTGTAAATTTAGAAAATAAACACAGTAGAAAATAAACACACACTGTTACATTAAATACATTGTCATTGATAGAGGTTTTACAGTTGAAATCATCGATTCCATTCATAATAAACTAAGTAAACGTACTCACTCCAAAGTTAATACTGCCGGCAATGAAAATTTAATTATACTTCCATATTTTCCGAAAATAAGCCATCAAATTTCTGAAATCATGTTAAAATTTGCTTTAAGGTAGTTTATACTCCTTTTAACAAAATTCAATTCACAAATCTGAAACACCCAATTGACAGTTCTTCACATTGGGGTATTTACAAGATATCTTGCGAATGCAATAAAATGTACATTGGTCAAACGAAACGACCCTTTAAGGTCCGTTGGAAAAATTCAAATAGCTTAGTAAACGATTTGTCCAGCACGCCCAATTTTTCAAAGATTTGGTTTAAATTTCTTTAATTCGTCCTCTTTCCTCCCCCCCCCCTTTTTTTATCCTCTTTGTTTGAACTCTCCCAGAGCATCTGGGCAATTTTTGATTGGTCTCCCTGTGGGCACGTGAGATCGACTCCACAATTGTTTGTCAACAGTGAATTTCATTTCGCCGTTGACGGTCGAGATGTGAGGTATGCCTCTCTGGCTCTCTGTCTCCCCCCCCCCCCTACCTTTTAATTCACAGTTTTAATTTTATTTTATCTTTAATCTTATCTTTTATTTTATCTTTATCTTTTCTTCATCATCAGTGCTTTTTAAGCACTGATGATGAAGCCTTAGAGGCTTCGAAATAGCTATATGGCGTTTTTAAACTTACTTTTAATTGTGCTTTGTAACGCTGGTTCTCTCTGTTTAATAAAAATTTTGTGTCCGAAATTTGAGATTTTTTTTAAAAATTACTAGCTAAAGTACCCGGCGTTGCTTGGAATTTTAAGAATTTTTGTTTTGAAAAATCAATTACAAAATTAAACATGCAGTATAAAACAAACAATAAAAAAAAAAAAAAAAAAAAAAAAAAAAACAGTTAAAATATTCCAATATTTTCATAATCAGTTATTTATCATGTTGCAATACGTTTTTCAAACTCTCATGGCATTATATGGGGCATTCTCACAATCTTTTGACTTTCGGGAATAAAAATCTGGTGAAATTATACTTGCTAAAATAACGTTTTAATCTGATAGGCGAATGCCTTAATGATTCAAAATAAAGAAAAAATGATCAGCAGCGAATTTTTTTTTTTTTTTTTTTATAATAAATTTGTATAGTACCCACCGGACATTCAAATAAGAAAAAATAACAATGTAGTACTTTTAATACAGAATTTTTGTATAACATTGTATTAACAGGGTGTTAAAGAAGGGACGATAAGGTAAAAAAAGGGGGACGGTATAGGAAAAAAGGGACGAAATGGGAAAAAAAGGGACGGTAAGGAAAATTACCACCTATTTTTAACCAAATCATGTTAAGACTAAGTGATAGCCACAATGTTCATTGATTTTTAGAAGCAGTTGTTAACATTGGATTAAATTATTATTATTTTTTTTAAATTTACCTCGAAAAGTGCAGGAATAAACCTTGGGGATGGTAAGACTACCCATAAAGCCACGATCTTGAAATTGATATTTAAATGCTGATTTAAATTCTGCAGTAAATTTCCTGTCAAAGAATTTTAGACATTCTTTCTCTAGCATACTTCTGCATGAGAAAAACCTTACTTGAAAAAAATTATGTGGCTGCATCTGAAGTAATTTTCAGTATAAGTTTAGCAAGAGGGACAGTAAGGATGAAAAACCCAGGGACAGAGTTCAAAAAATAATATCAACCGTAAAAATACGTACAGGTTAATTTTTTGCTAAATATTTATATAAAACAATTGTCCTAATTTCGGAAAAAAAATACATCGAATTACTTTTATTGAAACAATTTTATACAGATAGCTCCAAACTTTAAAATCAGCATCAGGGACACGGGACGGTATAAGAATTTTCCTGGTATTTGGATCTCCAACATCGTTTAAAACTTATTTATCTCGTTAATATTGTTATGCAATCATGCAATGGGATGTTCCCCAGTATAACAAATAAAAAAAAAATGTATTAAAATAAAAATTATTATTCAGGGACATAAAAGTCAAAAGATTGTGAGAATGCCCCATATATTCGCCTCCTGACGTCCATTATATTTCCAATATGACGTAATATTAACTTTTATTTAAATTCGTAAAACCATTTATTTCATTTTTCACCTGGAAATCTTGCAATAGAAGGTTATGACATAATATTCACTTTATTTTTTAATTCGTCAAATTATTTTTTTCATTTTTCATGTGGGAAATCTTGCAATAGAAAAGTTATGACATAATATTAACTTTTTTTTTAATTCGTCAAACTATTTATTTAATTTTTCACGTGGAAATCTTGCAATAGAAAAGTATTAAAAAGCAGAAAAAACAACGTTTAGAAATGCACAAATAATACATGAAAAGCAGCAACTTTTGCTGCTTTTCATGTTTTATTTTTTGCTGCTTTTCATGTATTATTTGTGCATTTTTAAACGTTGTTTTTTCTGCTTTTTAATATTGTTGCACAAAGGCTTTATTTGCTATTTTTAAATAGAAAAGTAATTGTTGTGGTAAGAATTTTATGGTGGATTTCTAATTGTTGACAACTGCTATAACGAAAAATGTTTAAATTAGATAGGAAATCGCTGTTAAATTGTTTGTTTTTTACCCGACTACGGCAAAGCCAAAGGAGGGTTATGATTTTGACAGGCTATGTATGTATGTATGTATGTATGTATGTATGTATGTATGTTCATCTGTTCCCTCGTAACTTCTAAACCACTAATCAGAATTCGACAAATGACATATCATTAGAAGCGTCTTAATTGTCCGCTGGTTATAGGCTATATAGATTTTCACCAAATTCAATGTGGCGCCTTCTAGCGGACAAAATATACAGAGTAAAAAAATAAAGTTAAGCTAGATATGCCGTGTTTGGTATCATTTTAAAGCGCTTCACTTCAAAACCATAGAGGGTTTGTTTATAAGTGCCTTGGATCATAATAAGTTGCTTAAAAATCCACATGACAGTCAATCGTTAGCAGAATTAGATAGATTAAGAAATCTTCCTAGGTCATCTTAATACATGAAACCTTCAATCTACATTACACATTTACACATTACACTAACGACCTCATCCACTAATCGGTCCATTACCCATTTGCTGCCATCGACGGATATGTGCGTCACTACTACCAAATACTGGAAGCGTCATACGTCAAAAAATAAAGTTAAGATAAATATGCCGTGTTTGGTATCATTCAAAAGCGCTTTACTTGTACATTTTGAATATATCTATATATTACTAGCATTTGCTTGTGACTTTACCTGTATTCATGGGGTACTTTTATACTTTTTCAGCGTAGTTTTTTGTCGTAGTTGGGTTTTAGTTTTTTTACTTTATCTTGTTTTATATTAAAAATTAACTATAAATTATTTAGATCCCGGATTGCTTTAGTTGCCTCGGTCATATTTTAATACACATGCACGTAACATTTCACAATTCTGGCTTCCAAATTGTGGATTTGTATAGAATTATAGACAGACAGACAAATTTTCATTTTTCTATATTAGATTTGGTCAAATTAATGTATTGATAGTACCACGTGTTAATGCAATGTTTCTCGGCTTTTTTTTCCCCTTTAAATCTCTTTGTATATTTAAACCCCGGATTAAAATTCAGCTGCACACTGAAATTATGATGATGTGAAATATGTGAAAGAAATATGTCATTAATAATTTATTTATTAACACAAACATAATGCTTCATCGCATTTAGAGGAAAATCCTTTCTCATAAACATAAAAATGCAATATTCTTTGTTTATTTTTTGTATTGAAATCCTCTATGCATTTTTAATCTCCCTTAATTCCTCATCTTCTGTAATATATAACTTTTACTTCTGTGCATGCACGTGTACTTAAATTGAATGCAATTTTCTCATAATCTCAAGAAGTTTTGTAAAGTTTTATTGGAACCATATATTCTTTTAAAATTTATGCAACATAAATCTAAAGTATGTAGAGTTTGTTCTACAAATTTTTTATCTAAATACAGTGGAACCTCTCTGTAAGGACCACCTGCCGTTCCATTGAAAATTGGCCCTTATGAAGGGTGGACCCTGAATAGGGATGGCCAAATTTTTCATTTCTCTTTCTTTTTATCCCGCGATTTTTAAAATCTGCGCATTCTTTTAGTAATTTCTCTTTGTTTTTAACAATATTGTTTATTTGATTCTTGCTGCAACTAAACTGTGAAGCCAATTTTCTTGCAGATGTTCCTTGATCATGATGACAATTAAGAACTTTGATTTTGTCATCCATATCCAAATGTACTCTTTGGCTTGATTTAGGTGCCATAATTTGAAATTTTACACAAGTCTGAACATAAAAATTCTAGTGTAAAAAATGTGCTTCAGTATGCATTCACAGTTTAGTAAACGTGGAATCAGTTTTTATAGATAAACTGTTATCCTTTCAACAAAGGGTCCGATTTCTCCTCCAACCCAGCCCCTACAATTTGAAAAGTCAAACAAATTGTGAGGAACACCTGTTTGTCTCACTTGTGGAAAACTTTGTGGTCCTTCATTGTGTTGCTAAATCCTTCCTATCTCTCCCTGCCCTCTTTGTTGCAAGTGCAGTTGTTTGGTGAACTTTTAACTTTTGGTTCAGAAATTCAATACACCGGTTTAGGATTTAAGGCACATGTGAAAAAAAGGCCTTTATGAGGGGTAGGTGCGGCCTCTAATAGGAGTAAATTTAACATTTTGTTTATGAGAAAATTTTTCGTTCCTAAAAATATTGGCCCTTAAATAGACCCTTAAATAGTCCTTAAATAGGGACCTTTAAAAGAAGTTTCACTGTACATCATATAGTATCAGAATGTCAAACAATACCAACTGCATTTTGTACTGTAACCTTTCTCCTTCTGGGATTTCATTTATTTATTATTATTTTTCCTGGAAATTTTCAAGGTTATTTGAAGATGTGAGACAGTTTTTATAATTTCCTCACATACTTTTACATAGAGTATACACGGAAATGAACATAATAATAAACAAATTTGTATATTTTTACCTCTGAAAAGCTGACAAATCCGAATAGCGAACAAATTCTGAGGTCTCTAGGAATTCACTACTGAGAGATTTTATTGCATTTAGATACATATAATTTTTGTTTTTTAATCTTAATTTACTCAAAAAGTTCAAAATATTGATTATAATCAGTACAATGTTAAAAAGATTTAAAATATCAGCTTTACGAAAATTACTTAACAAATTTTGGGGTCCCACTAAACCAACAGTCTTGATATAACCCTTCGAGAGGCTATGGCTTAAACTCTTGTTGTCCCCCTAGAGGGGGCATTCATTAATCAAGTTCTACTTATATCCATCTCTGCTTTATGGTAAAATATTTCCCCATTTATTAAAGGGGATTCATTGTGTTAAACAAGGCTGCATATAAGGCTAAAATAAGGAAAAACAAGTCGTCAGAATTGTCTGCCTATTGTCAAAAACGGCCTCGATTCAGACGTTTTAAGTATCTGAAAAAAAAAAAAAAAATAAGGGATTTTAAAACGTCTTAAAATTGAATACTCCATTTTACACATATAAGTGTCTGAATTTCAGATATTTTAGTTTTAGGGTGTATATAGAATATATGTATATAATTGGACTTCCAAGAAATACAATTTTATGATACCAAACCACATTATAAAGTAAAATGTTTAATACGGAATATGTTACAAGTTAAAGAAGCGATACTTCTGTTAATTCGTAAAATCTTAACAGAATTTGACAGAAAATTTTTGTGGCAATCCTGAGATTTTCTCATGGCACATCAGTGTGTCTCAACAACCGGTTGAGAAACTCTGGTGTTATTGTATTGATTAATGGTATTTAATTAAACATCTTTCCGATTACGCATTTTCTAGAGACAATCTATTGAAAATCATACAAATGGCACCCCCGCTCAAATTACCAATTCAATTCATTCCAGTAAAATTGTTATACATACCCCATTTGCTTCCATGTGCAACTGGGCATGCACCGTGTAGCGTCATCGTGTCTTCTTTGCCATTTCTTTTCAAGTTGTACCAAAAAGCAGCAGAACCCTAGAAAAGTGAATATACAAATCTTTGAATATCAAAATGCATGGATATCAAAATACATGAATAAAAGAGTCTTTTCTTATTCGAAATAGGTTTGAAAAACTCAGATAACAATTTTTATTTCATCATTAGTTTTATAACAACTGTGGCAGTATCTAACTACTCTCGTGAAGGGAGTCTAGATTGAGAGTGTGTTGTCCGACACGTAATACCTTGCGCTTGAAATCTATCGTTTCTTTGACTTTTGAAAGTATAATTGTGCCTCCCAGAATTTGGGTTTCGAACTTTTTCTTTTGTATGGATATATGCAAATTAGCTTACTGAGGTCTATTGTCAAAGTATAATACGAGTGCGACAGTACGGACGGGCCAACCGAATCTTGCCCATGTGCTTAGTTAGGCAGGTTTCCAGCATTTTCAGTGCAGACATTGTACCATTTTGTTTCAACGATTGAATTGGCTTAAAGAAAAGCGAGTTTGTTTTCCTCAGCCAAGCAGCGTGCTTTTTATAAAGCGTCATCTCACGTATTGGAATAAAGCGCCTTTTATAAAGTGTCATCCCACGTATTGGAATAAAGTACATTTTGGTATCCACGGGATTCCATTTAGTTAATGGCATTTAGTATATAGTGAAGGTGCTGCTGATTGTAGTATTTTCAGCGATAGTGCTTTTCGGCGTAGCAGTTGGCTTTGGATACATTTATGAGCTGTCATTTTCCCCGATGTAAGTTGAATTTTAAGATTAGTAAATTTGTATTTAGTTCTTTTGAGAGTTTACTGAGACTTAATTGATCAACGCATTTAGATTTCTGCCTACTCCACTTCAAGCCTTATCTTATTATTGTGTTTTAGCTTATATATTATGACATTTTTCCTTCTTTAAGTAGTGTGCTCTTTAGGGACTAGCTTAACGAACTGGCTTGTCCTTTTACTAGACGCTGGCTGTGTCTCTTGCTTACTGTTCACGAAGTCCCTGACTCAATCCTCGTCAGCGACTATCCGACTTCTACACTGGAAAAGCGGACAAACACCACTTCAACAACAAGAATCATCTCATTTCGTAACCAGCAGACGACAGCACCAAATTAATCATCTCCAGCATCCAAAGCCTGTGAAACGCTCACAGCACAAAACCTGTCATGTTCAGAGGCGTCGCGATGGGGGGTTATGGGGGGGAACCCCCCAATATATGTGAACTTGGGAAATTTGTGCTTAAAGTTGGAAAATCATAGATTTTTGAAACACTTTTTCTTTTTTTTTTAAATAAAAAGTAAAAAAAAAAAAAAAAAAAAAAAAAAAAAAAAGAATTTTTTATTGTTTTGCTGATAACCTTTCTGAGTTCTGCAATAGTAAAACAGTTAAACTTTCAAAAGAAATACAAAAAGCAACAGACTCAATTTCTCATTATGTTTCTCTGTGCTACGAAAATGTCATACATCTACCAGACCTGAATTTCTCTACTGTTGTCCATCAACAGTATCTCCAATGCATTTCCTCCAAAACTTTGTTCCTTTCTCAAAAATCTAAAAATATGAGGCTATTTTCATATGAAGTACGATTATGACTCGTACACAATTGAAGACAAAAACTTTCATTAAATGAACCAATAATTATAATTTTTATGTTTTTAATTTCAGCCTTTTTCTTTTTTTTTTTTTTTTTTTCTGCGTATAAGTATTATTATCATTAAACACATATTGAACATATCATTTTAGTTGGAAAATAGAGCAGTTTGTTTCACGTTGGGAAATTTTTGAATTACAAGTTGAGAAAATTTTGAACTCTGCCCCCCCCCCCCCCCCCCTGGCCATGTCGCCGAACACATATGCACATGACAGCACAAAGCCAACGCGCACGGAAACATGACAGCATCACTCACGATGCATATCGCTCGTCGGACGTCAACAAAACAAAACGTCTTCCTCATTGGGGATGGAGTGTGTATCGATCTCATCTCACGTGAACAGTACAAAACGAGTTACTAGCTTAGAATAACTGGCTCGATCTTTTGCTCGACGCTATGTCTCTCGTTTACTGTTTATGAGGTCCCTAGTTCAATCCCCGGTAGCGGCAGTTTGACTCTCTTCAGTACACTAGTTATGATATTATTTGAAGATGCAATGTAGATAAATACAAACAACGTATTCGAATAAGAAAAAAATAATCGGCATGAGGGAAGTAAGAATAGACCCAGATAACATAAACATTAGAAGCAAGTTGGATTTTTTCTGATATTATCTTGCCGTGACAAGTTTGAGTTGAGAAATTCGCAGCAAATCTCCCGCAAGGTATACCATCACCCACTTGCATGAGTAGTTTGTTGTAAAACTGATGGCAAGACTGTCTTTAATTGACGAAAGCAAAAAATCCCTCTGTTGAGAGAATAGACAATCAGCACATACGCAGAAATTTTATTCGGTAGGCACCGCTTTTTCTAAACTCTATACATATCAAATACAAAAAAATGCTCGAACTGAAAAGTACAAATACTACCTAAACTTGTTTATGATGATAAAACCGATGCATGCACCTTCTGACATCAATAGCTCGCATCAATAGATATGATCAGGTCTATGGCCCCCTCGAAGTGGTTAACTTATAGTGTAACAGTTGTAAACAGATAGTGTGACAAGGAAAGATTACTACTTTGCAGTATTTTTGATTACTTGTTTGCCGTTAATTTGCAGTAAATTTGATATAGCATGAATTTAACTTGCACGACGCAAGTTAGCTGCAAGTTCAAAGTGTGGTGACTTCGGCGTTTGCGTTATCTTGCTGCAGTCTTGTTACAAACTTTCAGTCTTGTCATGCTGAGTTTACTGCAAATTTGCAGGTTTTCAAAGCAAGACTGTTGCAAACTTTCTGCAAACTAAAAATACTATGTGGGGAATCTTATTTACAAATGCACTTTGGTTTATATAATTTCTGAAGCAAAGAACTGACTTCCAATTCAGTGGCCAATTGGCGGACGTGGCATGTTCAAATTTCGTAAACTTTGCCAGCGATCTCAGCTAAATTATTAAACCGAATTTTAGAAAAGGAAATATTTGTTTTTTAGTTGTCCAGATATTTTTGCTTTAGTCGTATTTTAGTTTTACAATATGTAAGAGTTTTCCGGCTTTAAAATTTGATGCATGAGTAAGTGGTACACTAAATTTGGACTTACTAAAATTTAAAAAGGGAAAAACCCTGTTCCGTGATGTTTTTTTGTTTGTTTGTTTGTTTGTTTTTCCCCGGTGATATATGTAATAACAATCTTTTATATATACAGTAGAACCTCGATTATCCGAAATAATTGAGACCGAACCATCTTTCGGAAAATCGAAATTTTCGGTTAATGGAGAATGCTTCAATTTTAAGATTAAGGAGAAATATATGCAATATTTCTTATTATGGTAAGAAGTACTTGATAAAAATAAAGCAATAGCAAAATAGAAACAAGAATAAATTACTTAAATTTTAATGTTGAAATTAAGTACCTTTTACATATATCACAAATGTTTGAAAAAATGTCTTGTTTGTCGCAGTTTCGATTGCGTTTGCTTTGAAGCTCTATCACGGAGTTTTTAAATATTATTAGTTCAGCAATATCACAGTCTTTCTGCTGCTCCAGCCATGCCAAACCTTTTGCAAAACTAATTTGCTAATTTGTTCGTTTTCTTCGCACCACTCCGCAGCTTACGAGAGCTCAAGTTAAGTTCAAAGGAACTCTAAGAAAGGGGATCGAAAATATTTATATGTACTCTTAGTTCGGAAAGGACCGCTTGCGCACAAGGAATATGATAGTTAAAAAAAGAAGAAAAAGGCTTTAAAAATAGATTTTGGTTAACCGAGAGTTTCGGTTAAAAGAGTTTCGGATAAAACAGGTTCTACTGTATTTAGTTACCTCTTTTAAGAGGCTTAACAATTTCTGAGCAGCGTTAAAGTAATTCTCAATCAGAAAGAACAGCTCACAAATAAACATGATTAGCAATTAGCAATCATTTTTGGCTATCTATATCTTCCTGGAACGTATAATACGAGTACATAAGTACCTTTTTTTTTTACATAAATTACATATCGAATCAAAAAACACAAACTCTGCAATTATGTTTTCTTTTCTTCTTCGTATATAACTCAATATCCCCACCTCCTAATATTTAACCCTTTATCTGCTGACGGTACTTATAAGTACCATTAAAATAACTTGTTATAAAATTCATTTAATACATCGATTAGTTATAATACAGTTTAGTTTAGAATGAGTTATAGATACATTACTTTATCTTGTTCTAAAAGCATTATTGGATACACACACAAAAAAAAAAAAATTTTTTTTAAGGAAGATTTCTTTTGCCTTTGCATCTTTTCAGCTTTCTTGGCGTTGGGAGGGGGGGGGGGGGAGGTTCAATATTCAAATATTTCTATAGTTCTATTGTAACAAAATTATATTTGTGCATTTCCAAATTCTACAAAATACTAAAAAAAAGATTTAAAATGAAAGATTTGAGTGGGGTTATCAATGTTGCACAAAATCCATATAAATTCAAATTTAATTAATCCTTCTAAAATTTATTAAACGATTATCTAAATCTTCTAATATGGTTTAAACAATTCACGAAAAAGGCTTGAAGATAAATTTTTCATGAATTCATATTTCAGTACATAAAGGGTTAAAATAGCCGCACAGAAATTAGTTTTCCTAATTCATTACTAAAAATAGTTCAATAATCTACCAAAATTTAATTTCCTGTATTATAAAAATTAACTATCATTAAAAAAAAAACTAAAATAAAACTTAGTCAAAATGTTTATTTGTTTCGAATTTCACCATATATTAAGTTTTTCCAATTAATTACACACAAACATGAGCATAAGCAGCTATTTCCTCATCGCTTTCTTTCTTTAATCTTCGATCACCTGTTCGATCATGAAATTCGATTCCGTGTAATCTAATCACAGCAGTGGAATATGGTCATAATGTATTGTATTTCACTTACGTCATACACTTTAAAAAACTAATTAATGAATATGTTATTTATTCAACCTTAATTTTTACACAATAAATTAATTAAACAGCTCACTTTTTTAGGCCAAACACTTCCTCCTGCTTTTGGAAACACCGTTGCACCTCCTCTTGCAACGTCAGATAACTGCAATTAAAACAAAAGAAAATTTGTACATGATTTTAGGAACAAATATAAGTTGAAGTGACAGATTTCTTGAGAATTAAAAATAATACAGGAAGACCTCCGAAAACGGAATCGCTAGGGGCCGAAAAAATACAGGGTGTCTCAGTTTCAATGGTACAGTAGAACCTCTTTTATCCGAAACTCTTTTAACCGAAATTCTCGGTTAACAGAAATCTATTTTTAAAGCTTTTTTTGTTTACTATCACATTCTTTGTGTGCAAAATCCATTTTGAAAGCTTTTTTTTTTTTTTTTTTTTTATTTAACTATCATATTCCTTGTGTGCAAGCGTTCCTTTTCGAACCACGAGTACATATAAATATTTTCGATCCCCTTTTTCAGAATTCCTTTTAATTTAACATGAGTTCCCGTAAGCTGCGGAGTGGAACGAAGAAATTAACAATTCTGAAGCTTTTGAATGTTTTGCAAAAGATTTGGCAATGCTGGAGCAGCAGAAAGACTGTGATATTGGTGAACTAATAATATTACAGCTTCAAAGCGAAGACAATCGAAACTGCGACAAACAAAACATTGTTTCAAACCCTTGTGAAAGGTACTCAATTTCAAAATTAAAATTCAGGTAATTTATTCTTGTTTCTATTTTGCTATTGCTTTATTTTTATTAAGCACTTGTTACCATAATAAGAAATATCACATTTATTTCTTCTTAATCTTAAAATTGAAGCATTTTCGATTATCCTAAAATTTCGGTTTTCCGAAAGAGGGTCGGTCCCAATTACTTCGGATAATCGGGGTCCTACTGTATATTATAACAGTTTAATTTAGACTATTTACAACAAATCATACATCCAATTGAAGGCAAACTAACCTAGTTTTTCTTACAAATCTTCAATAGGTGCGCCTTTAGTTATATGGTACACATCCAACCTAAACACCAATTCTTCCCACACTTAACCCTTCGAGCTCCGGGTTATTAAAATTTTTAAAATATGCTAAAATATCACTATAATAAATGTGATTAGGGGACTGTCTGAAATTGAACTATGTAATTAAAAAAAAATTTTAATCCCCCCTATAGGCTGGGGGTGGTGGGAAGATTTTCCACCACCAGAGCTTTAGAGCAGTCGTTTCAGCATGCAGCCACAAAAAATGACATTGCAAAGTTACTTTAAAACAACTGTAATTGTAAAAATATAAAGAGATTTTAATTAATTATATTATTAAGACGAGTTCTAAGTTAATGAAAACGTTTAAAAATTTTATTAAATGAGAAAACTCAAAATTTAAAAATTATAAAAACATAATAATAAAAAAATAATAATAATCAAAAATATATCAAATTTATAATAAGTGATGATAGAATTTTCCTCCATCATAGCTCTAAGGACTAGAATAATGTAATTTGTCACTAGGTGGCAGCACTACCAAATTTTATACTAGCCAGTGTTTCAGAACCAAAATAGGGATGCTTATATAATTTAATTACAAAGATCCTAAATTTGTGTTTAATTCAGCAGATTGACGAGTTTATTATGTTTTAAATATTTCTAAATAAAAATTAAATATTTTTAACCTGTTTCACTAATAAATTCATTTCTGTCAAATCATTAGGTAGCGGCGGAACGTAGACACGATCTTTTATAAAGCCCCAAAGGAAAAAAATTGCATCGCTGTAACAGCTTTTAAATCTTCAGCCCAGCAATAACGCTTTACACTCAGGAGTCGCCATTTTGCGTATGTAGTACTGCAAGCGAGTCAATAACAAAGCAGTACTCGCGCATGCGCTTACCTAAAACTGTTTGAGTTACCTTTTTATTTATGACCTTGCACTTACACTCTACAACGCTTACAGTTGATACTATTAAAATTTATAACTGGGACTTTTTTATGGACACCCTGTATTTCGTTTTAGACGGATTTCCATCTTAGCAGATATTGTATTTCTCACGACGAAATCGGAAAATGCTTCCATCTAAAATAGGATTCTTTTCAAGACTGATTCAATTTTCACAGGTTTTACTCTAGTTATGAAATCGATTGCAGTTTAAAATTTTTATTTTTATGTGTAGAAAAAATATGGACGTCAATTCTTTCTTTAACAAGAAAAAAAAATGCGTTAAGCATAGATTATGAAACACTTTCCAACACATTCAGAACAGTGTACCAAAACTTCATTCTTTAATAAAGTGAAAGATGATGTCTAACTAACAATTTTGAAAACGCGCATAAAACATTTGAAATCCCAAATCCAGGAATTACCATTTATAGACGGAAAAATTCATTTGAACGTCCTAATTTGATTTGATCCGAATTATTTTGTTCGTCTCTGTATATGATCAATTGATTTGTATATATACAGCATGGTATGCAAAAATTCCGTTCAGTTAGTAAACGCATAACACATAGTTGAAAATTCCTCTTCAGTAATTTCCGTCAGTAAGCGAAATTGTACACGAATACTTTTGTGAAGCTTTGTATATGATGCATAAAATTTATACACACCATTTAATTTGAAAAAAAAATAGTTTAATTTAAAAACGCATTACCGCAATTGTAAACGCACTTCCAGCAATTATTGCTTAACCGAATTCTTTTGTATGTCGCTGTAAAATGATAATAAATGCTTTATATAAATGCACAGTCTATTCTACAGTAAGCATCTGCTAGTGAGCCTGATTCATTTATGTCACTTTCCATATGTTTGAAACAGTGTAACATCATTAACCCTTTATCTACTGACGGTACTTATAAGTACCATTAAAATAACTTGTTATAAAATTCATTTAATGCATCGATTAGTTGAAATTCAGTTTAGAATGAGTTATAGATACATTACTTTATCTTGTTCCAAAAGCATTATGGGTTACACAAAACAAAAATATTTTAAAAAGGATGATTTCTTTTGCCTTTGCATCTTTTCAGCCTTTTTGGCGTTGGGGGAAGGGGGGGGGGGATTTTTCAATTCGGAAATATTTCTATTGTAAGAATATTATATTTGTACATTTCCTAATTCTACAAAATACTAAGAAAAATATTTAAAATAAAAGATTTGAGTGGGGTTATAAATATTGCAAAAAATCCCTATAAATTCAAATTTAATAAATCCTTCTAAATCCTACAATCCTTCTAAAATTTATTAAATGATTATGTAAATTTTCTAATGTAGTTTAAACAATTTACGAAAAATGTTTTAGAAAATATAAAATTTTCATAAATTCATAATTCAGTAGATAAAGTGTTAAAGTGCATTGCAAACATTTTTTCTCCATAGACCATAACGTAACGGAATCTTTTGAGTCTCCCTGTAAACGAAGTATAAACGCTACATACTTTATTTTCAATACTGAACATCACGTACTAAACATTATTAACATATATCAATCACTATTATAATATCTTAATATATATTTTGAATTTTTAAAAAATGTGCTAAATTAGTAACGAGTATACTCGGTCCTAGTCAATAAAGTGTTAATAGGATTTATTCATTGCAAGCAATTAAAAATATGGCGCCATATAATTTTACTTGTTTTTTTTTTTTTTTTTACCTAGTTACTGTAATTCCTTTTCTTTTCTTTTTTATTACAGTATGTTTGAATACACAATAAAATAAAATAATCTTAATTTAAATAGCATTTGAATTGCAAAAGATAAACTTACATAAAACATAAGAGTTGCAGTTCTGTCTCCAGCATCTAGTTCTTTCGGATGAACGTACTTCAACTGCAAAGATTTAAGGAACCATTTTCTTTAATAAGAAAGAATTTATATTAAACTGTGAAGAATAGTAATTGAAATTATAAATACGATACAGAGTTATCTAAATTTGGCATTTTCTACTAAAATGTTATCTTATTTGATAAAATAAAAAACTTTGTTATACTTCGAAGATGGCGCCCTAACAAATTCCCAGGATTCCACATTCCACAATACCCCTCGTGAAATAAAACTTTGTTTAAGAATAGGGATGAGTAGTACACAATGAGACATGGTACACAGTGAGACAGCAGACACTTTGACATATAGGTGTAACTATATTAACTATTGTTTTTTCCAAGCTGACACACACACATAACGACCTCATCTTATGCAACGCGTGGATGTAGTTTCGGCTTTTCAGTTACTCGTCCGACAAAATAGTAAATAATTCTTTATTTTATAGTGGTTAAAGTTACATAAACGTCTATTTTAGAGTTTATTTCCTTCAATATGACATATATTTACTTAACCAAACCTAGCTATATTTAATAATAGACTATTATCGACAAAACGACATAAATTTTTTAAAGCGATGAAATTGATGTAACAGATGTGGCATACATTTTGTTACAACATAACGAATGTACACAGTGGGACACACAGTTGTGGTACGCAGTGAGACGTGTCTCATTGTGTACCTACTATGTGATTCTGATGTTAAAAAAAGTTATTTATTAATAAAAGAAGGTTTTCTTTCTCTCTCTCTTTCTGTGTGTGTGTGTGTGTGTGTGGGGGGGGGGGGGGGGGCGTGCGATGGCTAGGGAAATCTACTAAACGTAAAAGGCTGCAAATTTGTATGAAGGTAGCCCAAGGTCTGCCATTGTCCACCCTAGGCTCATATTTTTAATATTTTGAAAATTTAGAAATATTAATTAGTAAACATAAACTGCAGAAAATTATTGATAGATTGCAAAAATGTATGATTTATGAGAATATATAATTGTCTCACTGAAATTGAGATTGAAATTGTCTCACTGTGTACCCCTTGTAGTACACACTGAGACAATTTCCGATACTCCGCTATACTGCTTCTGTGCTTCTATAAATAACTTTTTTAAAACCATTTACACATTAATGTGTAGCGTATTTGGGTTGCTTAAAGATGTAACAATTTTTTTTCAAAAGAATAAAAATCGTCGCCATTCGTTAAGTAATAATAAATTTCGTCCCTCTGTGTACTACCCTCCCCTACCATAAAAGTATATTTTTTAAAATTAATATTTTTATGATGGTCTTAAATAAAGTTTTTTATTTTAACTATCTGATGCCAGATTTTTGGTGCTTTATCTTCTTTTATTGGTTTATGTATTGGTTTGCCGTTCAGTGCAGTATATTTGAGAAAGACATACTATTTATTTCTACTATCACAAATTTGTGAAGACAGAGTTAAGAATATTGAATCAAGTATTGACTTTTAAATATTATTCAGAATTTGTACAGATCTCAAAGCTAAACTTAAAAGTTTTTCCGGAATGTACCAGAAGAAAAAGGATAGCATCGCTATGAAAGCCCCTGTAAAATATAACTTTATGGCAACAAAGCTGCCTCTAAAGTATAACTTTATAGGCAGCTTTGTTCCTTTTTCCTTGGTTTTAAGAATTCAGTTAATTTTACTAGAAAAAACGAAAGTTAAAATGCACGTAATCCGATTCTATAAGATTCCCAGTTTTTGCCAATACAGAATTTCAATGGCACTTTTGAGAAATTAGTCCGCTGTCTCCAAGTTTGCTTTATTTGTGGCGACTTATTTTTGTTGCTAAATTTGGTGACATTTCGTCAAATATTCCCCATCTTGGCGAGAATTTGATGATGCTGGACACCATTATTACGTACATATGCGAGCGCATGCGTGTGTACTAATATTTTATGAATATCAATATATTTTATCTTTCAAATATCACGTCATTTTGCGACATGACTGTGTAGTTTCAAGCGTGTGAGATTTCCAACAATAATTACAACAAACAATGAAGTTAAATTTGCGAGCAATCACATAAATTAAAACATCAATTAGCAGAGAACACGCTTGAGGAAGAATCCCTTATTTTTAATCCGCTGTCTTGTTCCAAAATGTCTGAAGCAAGCAACTCTAGAAATTGAAGCTGCCATACCTCAGCCATTCTTTACGATAAAGGGAAAACAAAAAATGTCCGGGAACCTTTGTATAAACGCATAACACTTGGAGACAAAAAATTTGGGCTTTCTAATTTTTTTTTTCTTGTATATATTTTTTTGAGTTTGAAATATTTAAGTGGTCACCATTTTGAAACAAAATGGCGGATTAATCTAGCTAAGGAATTCGGTCGAGATCCTTTTACACATGCTCAGTCACATCTAAATCGGTCTATAAATGGGAATGCTATCCTATATAAAAAATTATATATATTTATTCTGGAATTGTTTTCCTCCAAATGTCTGCTATAGGTTAGCTTCTTCCTTTTTTGTAATGTACAATAGATATATGTACACATATGTATATGTACTATATATAGATATATGTATATGTATAATAGATATTTAAAAAAAAAGTATTACATCACTATATAATTTTAATTATATCATTACATTTATAGTTTTGACAAATTTATCTACATTTACTGTTTCTGATCGAATTTATTTACTAAGAAGTCTGATTTAAATCACGCAATATATAGAGCGATATGTGTATTAATGCATACAAGGCGTCGCCAATTCAACTTTTTTTATGGCCATGTTCGTTTAATCACACCAAAATGAGTGGGAACATTAATCCCATTGTTTTTTGTTGCACAGCGTTATTAAAGAAATTTTAAATTATAATAAAATTTACTTACATTTGTATGGATTTTAAAATACTTTATAAAATAAGAATTATACTTTAGTATAAGTATGTAACACTGAGTAATAAATACATATTACTACATCTTTTTCTAATTCATCATACCTTTAACTGTTCTCATTTTAGCTGAGATATGGATTATTAAAAATATAAAAATAAGTCTTACTTCTTCTTCATCTTTATCAACCAGCAGATAATCGAAATGAGGTGTATAGTGACCTCCCATTCCATAGTTGGCAATCTGAAAATGCATTGTAATTTTATTATAATTTTATTCATCATTGAACTACTTGGAAAACAGAATACATATTTGCTATTTATAATTATGAAAATAAAGGATTAAACACACATTTCTTAATGCATTGAAAATTTGTTTATATTTTCATTGAAAATAACTATTTAACTACTGTGTCAGAAATTGTCGCATAGCTACTCTAAGCGGTTTCTGATACCGCTTGATCGACAGATGAATAAAAGTCTCGATTAACTCATATGAAACTTTTTTCTGTACCAATATTTATGTACAAAACTATTATAATTAAAATCTCCCTATTCAGGAGCCTCTAGCGATAATACTAATGCTTCAAACGTAACTAAATTTCAATAGTATCTATAATCGAACTGAAAGTTACAACTTGAACTGTGAAAATGGAAAAAAAAGCTGGTGTCTGTGAGACAGCTAACAATATTTAAGAGTTAATCGTTGTCATGCAGCCTAGTGTCATGAGCGTTACAATGTAATTTTACATGTCCCCCCCCCCTCCTATGCCAGATATATTAACCCTTTCCGGCACACTGTGCCCGGGTCGGGATACCTAATTCCAAACTTACGAACGGTACCAAGAATATTTTAGTAAACTTTTGCTTTTACAAAGAACATTAAAAGTAACATGTTTTTAATTTCTAAAAAAGTCGTTTTAAAATTCCGGTGTCAGTCAATCATTTCATCATTTTATAACAAAAATTGCCTGTGCCGGAAAGGGTTAACGTGCACAATTTTACTTTTGAGGTTTATTAGCTGGTTGGATTTCATTTTTAGCTATAAGTTTTTCCAGACACAGGGTTGTATATCTCCCCTTGAAGCAGCATTATACAAAACATTTTAGGAAAATAGAATCGGATGAATTATGAGAGTAGAGTGAAAATTCGAGAACTATTTCCCGAAATTTCTGAAATTTACACATTCTTGTCTCTGTTATAAGGAAAACTATATTTTATTAGCCAATTTGTTTTTTTCACCCAACTACATTTGCTCTGTAAGATGCTTTAAGAATAATAACCACTAAATTTTTTGTGACACTATAAATATCTATCCATTTATTTATGCGTGTATTTTTTACTTTTTATGGCCGACATCTGGTTAAAAATTCGTATAATTTCTCACGTTCCTTCAAAATACTTTATTGGCAGTGCACTTGAGCAGATTTCCTTATTGTTAACGTGAAGCGCAACAGATTAAAGGAAATGTTAAATGATTTATGTTTTACTCTTTTTTAGGTGCGTTCGTAATTATATAAATACGTAGCACCTATAGTCGTAGTCTGGTCCGTCCGTCTGCTGCCTGCCTGCATATAACATCGCAAAAACTACTCAACTGAATGATTGGTATTTAATATATAGAATAGTTGTAGAATTTTGTCGAGTTATTTCAAATTGTATGAAAATCGAATCAAAATGTAAAAAGATATTAATAAAAGTTTTCTTCATTCTATTAAATCATATCAGACGTAATTAAGTCAGTGATATCCCATGATAGGTAATGATTCTACGTTGCCATGGTGATGACGTCCTATTTAAGAGGGAGTCCTATTATTTCCGTATTCCTGAATGTAATGTATAAAATCGTAATAAATTTTGTATTCATGCATTTTTGCATAAGAGTGCAACAGCTATTGCACCAAGATCTAAATATTTATAAAGCTAGTTATAGTACGAATGCACCTCATTTGCCACGTTTGACGTACAATTTCCGACTTGTTTATCATTGTGTTAACCCTTAAATGCCTGGTGTTGCTTTTCGGCAACATACCCAATTTAGCCTCTAAAATACTATTATAATAATATTGAAGCTATAATGCCTAATGTTGCCAATAAAATACATTCTGAAAATATTATTAAATCGATTTTCAACATGTAGATGGCAACACTTGTGCTGTTTAAGAATAAAGATAGATTTATTTTTTTAACTGTTACTACTTGTTCTTTTTGTTTTGTTAGGGAGCTTGCGAAATACCCTATTTTGACATGCAGTGAGCAAGTAAAATTTTTTTCTTATTCCTAAAATTATTGTGTGTTTAATATTATAGAATTTTATGAAGGGAAATTATTTTTTCAATTAAACACCAGTATTGCTGTTTAGTAACAAACTGTTTTTTAGCCGTAAACTATACTTAAAACAAAATATGATTTTTTTAAGTATTTTTCCCATGATTTATTTAAAAGATGAAAGCCGAAAAACATTATTACAATGATTTTTGAAAAATCAGGCATTTAAGGGTTAAAATACCGTGACTATTTTTTTTAGGCTCAATCACTGAACTCTACAATAGAATGAAGGGTTAACTCCCTATTCTGATACATTGAATACAGCGGTCTGGCCATGAATACAATGACAAAGAATTTCCGAGGAAAATTTTTGGCAAAACATAGATTTCCTCCCATACAGTAGTATGAGGTAGATATTTTCAAATTGGATTTTCTTTTAACAATATGACGAAGGTGCGACAATTTTCACTGACATGCATTTTATATTGAAAAAACTATAGATTTTATTTTAAATTCATTACAAATTTTTAATTTGATCTCAGTTAAAAATGAAATTTCAAGTAAACTAACAAAAAAAAAAAAAAAAAAAAAAAAAAAAAAAGAACAAGTAAAATGTGTTAAGTATTGCTCATAAAATATCAAAAAGTTATAGAAATATCCAAAATATATAAAAAGTATGCGGAAAAGTTTATAAAAATGCTTCTAATATTAAGAAAAGCGCAAGTATTTATTACTTGCGCGCATTGAAAGCGTGATGCGGTCACGGGAAAAAGTGGATCTGAGAGTTATAGACCGGGAGGTTGCAGCACAGGCAATCTCCTCATCGAGTTCACGGCTGAAATTCCAGAATTAGTTCAAACTCGATTCGCATATTAAAACGCAATCGGTGTGCCAAGTCATATTTTGGTGGAAAACACCTGAAAACCCGATTTTAGTGGTTGACTACTAGATTTACCATTGTGTTTTCCTGCACTCAAAGGTATCAAAACATGAAGGATTGGGCCTCCCGGTTGCTTTTTCAGGAAGGCTCACGTTTTCAGCACCAGTCTTGGCGAGTTGGCGAAAGCGAGAACGTACAGCCAGCTCTAACGCCAATCGTCGTCTTGTGTTTTGTTTTGAACCGAAATGGCGGAAGAAGAACTAGCATATTTTAGAATAACAGTCCTTCCAAAATTAAAGAAATATTTTCAATTATGTGTTCTAGATGAAAAGAAATCTTCGAAAGAAATTGTATTACGAACTCTTATACTCTGTTTTATCAAAGGCCTTTATTACTTTTGATGATATAGACTAAAATTTTGATTGTTTGATCCCCTCAAAAATCTACATTTTCATTCAATTGAGTATTAATAATTCCATACCTTTATTAAAAAGCCTTTATTATTTTTATATAATTCCATACCTGTTAAACAAAAACTCATTACCTTCATAAATCTAGATAATTGATTACATATAAAGATGGATTTAGGTGGATAATGAATTAATGCAATTTCAGTGCATTTTGATGTATATAAACACAGATTTAAAAAAATACGTGACAGAAAATTACTATATTTTCTGCGATGAACTTATATAATTAATTTAATACCAAATCATTCTGCAGAAACAGTACCCAAAGTCAAGTGAAAATAGGCTAAACCAGGAAAAAAAAAACCTATCACACCCCCAACCAGGATGTTTAGAAATTGCTTTTTTAATGTGAGATGAAATTCTTAGGGCTATTCTCAACTGCTCTGCTCAACAAGCGCAAAACGTTTTCACACATTTACAAATTCATTTTTTAACGGAAAGATATAAAATTGGAAATCCTGATCATGGAAGCGATTTGGAATCGAACTGTGTTTTCCATTCTTGGATCCATCCATTACCTATTGAGTTAGAAGCGATTTGGATCACGTGACACGGCATTTTTCTCCCCTTACTGACTGGATTTTCTTCTTTCGTTCGAAAGTTTGGTTCAAAATGCCCACTTTGACAGTATTTTCTGAAAGATCTATTTATTGCGTTTACAAGAAAACGGAAAAAGCAGTTCGATAACATAAGTTTCTGAATAACAACACCTTCTAGTTTCACGAGTTTCCGAACAAAAATGAATTAAAACTTAAGTCAGAAAGTTGACCCTTTGGATTTGAGAACAGCCTTAAGGGGAGAAGGAATATTGAATGACTATCTCTTGCTACTTCAAAGTAACAAATAAAATCACTAGAGAAATTTTTTTAACTATGTATGATAGTGAGGGGCTGTAGATTTAAATAGTTAAATTTATCAATTAACAAATGGAAAAATAAACCAAAAAATTAAAAACTTGGAATATTTAATTTTTTTGAGGGGGGGGGGAAAGAAAAACAAGCTTTTTTTCGGGGGGGGGGCAGAATTTGAATAATGGGTCCTTTACTTATAGTAGTTACTTCAAAGTAATAAATAGGACGGAAAATTTTAAAAAATGTAGAGAATTAAAAAAAATGAAAGCGTGTGCACAAAAGGTTAATCCTGATTTTTTTTAAATCTTTCATTCTATTTCTTTCCTTTTCTTTTTTTATGGTAAATTATTTATTTGTTATTTAAAAATCAACAGATAGAGCAAAACACAATTTTAACTAATCTTTGCTGCAAGGCAACAATGAATTTTAAATGGTCAAAAAATAGTGTGTTGGAGGAGAGGTGGGGGGGGGGGGGGGGTGGAGAAGAGAGAATTCGAAATGGGAGGTTGCCTCAGACGATTGATCATTATTTTATTGCCACTTCAACTTAATAAATAGTGCAATATATGTGCAGAATGACGAAAATGGAGTGTGTGTGTGTAAGGGGGGGGGGGATTTCATCCGAGATAATTTAGATGATTTATTAAAATATGACGAATGACTATTTTAAAATAACAAATAAAATAAAACAACTAGGACGAAATAATATTTAAAAATATGGCAAAAATTTTAAAATAAAAAACTGAAGAATTTTAAAAATTTTTAATTTTGTGCACTAGGGGCAGACCAATGTTTTTTTCATAAAACTCAAATAATGATAAAGATTTAACTGCATTAAAATGTAATAGTAATTGATTTAATTGGCATGCATCAACTTGCAATTATTTTAACTGATTGATTTAATTACAGGATACAGCTAAATAATTTATGATTTATCGTTCAATCTAATTATAATCGAATTGACTTTAGTTTCAACTTCCTATTAAAGTCTAATCGCAATTAAATTGAGAACAATTAAATTTTAATGAATTATTTCAGTGAAAATATGTTTTATTAATGCAATCGCACAATGCGTCACACAATTATGCCGTTTAATATTGATAATAATAATAATAATAATAATAATTAATTCAATAGTAAAGCTAATAAAACTATGTTCAAATGTGTCATAAAAAATTATCAATAGAATTATATATATTACAAAATTTTCTTTACACCTGTTTTTATTTTTCCTAAAAAATAAAATACGTTCTTAATTTCTTCGAATATAGCGAATTAATGAAATAAATGATTGAACTGAAAAACGTAACTTATGTTTGAATTATATATATTTTGCAATTAAAAGCATTTTAATGCGAAAAAGCTGTTTGTTTTAAAAGCAAAAAGCTCTCAGCAAAGGAATGGGGTTGCTGTTCGCTACGCGTAAGACGTCAGGAACAAGAAAGGGTGCGTAGCATTGAATTCATCCCCGCGCCAACCGTTACTCTGGCGATAAAGTGCTCAAAACGTGAGCCTTCTTGAAAAAGCCTCCCGGTTTATTAGCTTTTCGTACTGTTATGGAGCTCAGCCGATTCAATATTCGCTGTATGCGAACTGTATGCGAGTGTGATACACGGGCGTCAATCACGAAGTCACATCACCATATTGTTCAATTTACCAAAATGAAACTGCATCACTTCTACAATAAGAAGTTTTATGTCAATAGGCGTAATTCACACCAAAGTTCAATGTCTGCAAATCTATTAAAAAAAAAAAAAAAAAGCAGATTCCATAGCTGTATTTTCTGATCTATATGAATATATCTATGTTATAAAGAAACAAGAACGAAAAATCATGCGTACAGCATAGATTATGAAACACTTTCCAGCACATTTAAAATCTTGTAACATAACTTCGTAGTTTATTAAGGTGAAAGATAGTGTCTAAGTATAAGCAGTTTGGAAAAAACATGAAACATTTGAAAACCTAATTTCTGCAAATACCATTAATACTCGTAAAAATATCCGTATTTTTTTGGGCAGCCCTGTGTATGATCTATAGATTTGTATACATGATGTGTTCATAAAGTTTCAAGACTGGTCCTGGAATAGAAAAGTTATTAAACATTTTTGTACAGCGAACTAGAATTCTTCGAAATATGACCCTTGGGCATCAACACACAACTGCCCGCGTTTTTTCCATTATTCACAGGCTCCCCGGGGGTCTTCGCGCGCAAGGCTGTTAAGGGACCTCGTCGAAGCTGCTTAGATCGCTGAAATCGTGTCGAATCGCTCCCCATTCAGGTCTTTCTTCATCCGGGAAAACAAAAAGTCGCTGTGAGCAAGGTCGGGGCTGTAGAGGGCTTGCGGCAGTATTGCCACGTTAAACTGAGCCAAAACATCGGCAGCGGCGAGCGGTGTGTGAGAAGGGGTATTGTCGGGGTGAACAATCCACTCGTCCCTGATGTCTGAGTGGACGCGCCGGACTCTATCCTTCAAATAGTGGGCATCCCAGCGTAAAAATGACCTGACCCGGCACGACACCAGAGAAGACTGGATTGTTCACCACGACAATGCGCCCTCTCATACACTGCTCGCAGCCGTCAAAGTTTTGGCTAAGTTTACCGTGACAATACTGCCACAAGCCTCCATACAGCCCCGACCTCGGTCCCAGCGACTTTCTTTTATTCCTCCGGATCAAGAACAACCTGAAAGGAAAGCAATTCGACACGATTCCAGCGATCCTTGATTCCGGCTTCGACGAGGTCACTTAACAGCCTAGCGCGCGAAGACCACCAGGGAGCCTGTGAATAATGAAAAACAGGCTGGCAGCGGTGTGTTGATGCCCAAGGGTCATATTTCGAAGAATTTTAGTTCGCTGCACAAAAATGTTTAATAACTTTTGTATTCTAGCACCAGTCTTGAAACTTTGTGAGCACACCATGTATATAGTACACAGTATACGAAAAGTTAATTCCGTTAGAAAACACACAGCAGTTGAAAATTTTCATGGAGCAATTTTCGCCAATAAACAGAAATGTACTTGAGATCTTGTGTGCAGCTCTTTACATGAACTATAACATTTATTCACGCTAATTACTATGTAAAAAATTAGTTAAATTTAAGAACGACTGTAAACCGACTTCTAGCGATTATTGTTCATACACAGTACTTTAGCCAAATTGTTTTGTGTGTCCCTGTAATTGAACTATAAATGCTATGCACACCCTATCCTACAGCAAGCGTTTTGTAGTACACCTAAGCGATATAGTATATCAATTTCAATATGTTTAAAATTGTGTGACATCATCATTAAAATACACCGCAAACGATTTCCCCTTATAGACCAGAATGTAACGAAATACTTTTGAGAATGCCTAAAATGAACCGTAAATGCTATACACTTCATTTTCAATACCGAACATGTCATAGTGATACCAGCAACTTCCACGAATTTCATGGCTATCGGATTATATTTACGCGAGTTAGAGCGCGGGCAGACAGACAGACGGGCGGACAGGTAGGCAGGCGGACTAATAAACCGAATGCATAAACAATTTTCAATTATGTTGGAAAGTGATAAAAAATGTCCTGAG
This sequence comes from Maratus speciosus, assembly GCA_963932465.1. Classification (NCBI taxonomy): domain Eukaryota; kingdom Metazoa; phylum Arthropoda; class Arachnida; order Araneae; family Salticidae; genus Maratus; species Maratus speciosus. The sequence goes on along the minus strand of OZ010788.1, from coordinate 593,976,105 downwards.
TGTAAACAGATTAAAAATCTATGCAGTTCTTGCGACAGTGGTCTATAACGTACTCGTCAGATGGGAGCTCAGTCGGATGTACTGTTTGGAAAATCAACAAGAAAGAAAAATCGTAAGTCCAGCATAGATTATGAAACTCTTTCACTTTCCAACACATTCAGAATACTGAAACAAAACTTCACAGTTTATTAAGGTGAAAGGTGATGCATAAATTAACAATTTGAAAAACGCATAAATCATTTGCAAACCCAATTTCAGCAATTATCTGTAATCAGAAAAGTATTCGTGAAGCCCTGTAAATTATCCATAAATTTAAATACCTATATGCTTCATAGTATGCTAAACGTTCGTTCAGTTAAACGAATAGCACAGTTGAATATTTCCATTCAGCAATTTCCGTGAATACGCGGAAAGTCGACTTGGGAAATTTGGTGCAGCCCTGTATATATGATCTATAGAATTTATAGACACCAAGTAACATAAAAAAAATAAATCAAATTAAAAACACGTAAAACACAGCTGAAAAAGCCCTTCCAGTAATTATTGTTCATAAGTTTTGAATAGTTCAATTATTGTTCAATTTCTTTAGTAGGCAAATTATTTTGTCTGTCCCTGTAAATGAACGATAAATTCTATGCGCACTATACTCTACAGCGAGAGCCATTCAGTAGACTTCAGTGATATATATAAATTCCAGTGTGTTTATAATAGTGTGGTATCATTAAAATATACCGCAAATGATTTTTCCCCATCGATCGTAACGTAACGGAATTCTTTTGAGTGTCCCTCTGTAAATGAACCATAAATCCTACACACTTCAGTTTCAATACCAAACATGTCATAGTGATGCCCAATAACCTCTATGAATTTCATGGCAATCGGACAATATTTACGCGTGTTAGAGCAAGGACACACAGACGGACAGACAAACCGAATTCATAAACACTTTTCAATTTTGTTGAAAAGTATTAAAAAATAAATAAATAAATAAAAAATTGTAATCTGCAACTTACTTGTACTATCTCAGCGTGTCCGCTATCCACGTCCGTGGAAAGTCCAGAGACTGTTTGAACGAGTTTGTAGATTTTTTCCATGAGAGGATGATCATGGGGACCTACCCATGCATTTTGGCTAGTACGGCTGACGGAAACAACCTCGCTGCCTTTACTGGCTTGTACCATGGATCGAGACAACTGAAATAGAAACAGAAAGTTCAGAAAATTGCATAAGCGTAATGTGACCAGAAATTTTGCGGGGCACATGTAATTCGGAGGGCACAAGTGATTATTACATTATATATACATAATTAAAATGAAATCGCATGTGCATAATGTTGACGGACATTACGAAATGTAATCTAGAGATTATAAATTAATCAAACTCGGTAAATTGCTCTCTTCATCTGTCAACGTGATTCATAAAAGCAATTATGAAAAGAGGTTGTTATCCAAAACAAGGAAGTGAGTGTACAATTCTAAATAAACACTTTATATAAACATTTCATCTTTATCCAAGAAAATAAAGACATTTGAACATTAATAAACTGTTTTAAATTACTATAAATATAAATATAAATATAAATAATGTAATATTAAGATTAATGACACTAATTTCCTGTTTACATATCAATAATGTATTATATATGTTTTTTCTACACTTACTTGTATTCTTGACTCTCGAAAGGAGAGATGTTGTGATTTTTGTGCTGAATTAAATTCTTTTTTCTTTCTTTAAAGTTCACTGCATATATTTTTTTAACTCACAAAATTACCATGTGTGCTTTAAATAACACGTAATATTACAACATTATCAATGGATTAAAATGAGAAATGTATAGAAGTCGCAGATTGTATTACTTTGACGATGTTGGATACCAGATTATGGATACAACACATAAATGCAAGGTAAGCCAATTTTTTCTTACCTATGCTTTGCTTTTATAACTGAGAAATAAATAAATAATGAATTGCGAGGAAAACGAATTTCGCGCAAGATATTGTTAGAAAAGTTAAAATACTCCTAACATATAAACCATAGAAAAAGACAATACAAAAAGTAAAACTAAAAAATTGAAATTGTAAATATAAGAAACTATGAATATCTTATGGATTCGCGAGGTTAGCTTCTTAAGAATATTTCATAGTAAAGATATGTTAAACTATTATAAGATAACACTGAATACATCATACACAAATGGGGAAATAAAACTCATAAAATGAAAAATAAACCTGTACCTGTTAAGAATAATATAAAAAAAAATCCATAAAAATTTTGAAATAAAACAAAATATAGCGAAATATTTGTGGAACCATTTCATCCTTACACAAGCTATCATAAGCAAAAGCTGTACAAGATTTGGGCAATCGTAGATTAAAATGTCAGAAACGCGTTAATAAAACATAACAAATAAAATCAGTAAATGAAGTAATCTTATCCTCATGAATAATCCCAAGCAGGCATGCTCGGCAAAACTGCATATGTTGCCAAAATATTTTGTCTATTTAGGGTAAGTATAAAATGACATAATAAAACCTTTTAGAGATTATATATTATATTTTGCAATAAGCCTGAAAAATATCAGGCTAATTGGAAAAAGAGAGATGATTCTCCAATTAGCCCGGCTCTTTGCAAACAGCTTAGGCTGTTTGCAAAGAGCCGGATTTCTCAATTAGCCTACGACATATATATATATACCGGGTGTCCCAAAAAGGACTGACTGATTTTAAAATTCAATAACTTGCAAACGGTGACAGATATTAAAAAAATTCTTGCAGGAGTGTTATGCATAAGGTCAAAAGTTTTATTACAGTGATTTTCAACTTTAGTTCGATTTACAAACAATAGATGGCGCTGTAAGCAATAGTCGCTAAATTCAGGCTCGATTTTTGGTACTTCGTGGCCCGGATAATACATTTCCATCTCCTTTTTCTGCATGGAACAAGATAAAGGACCAAAAATCGAGCCTGTATTTAGCGACTATTGCTTACAGCGCCATCTATTGTTTGTAAATCGAACTAAAATTGAAAATCACTGTAATAAAACTTTTGACCTTATGCATAACACTCCTGCAAGAATTTTTTTAATATCTGTCACCGTTTGCAAGTTATTGAATTTTAAAATCAGTCAGTCCTTTTTGGGACACCCGGTATATATATGTTTATTTATTTATATGTATATATATATGAGCATTAAAACATATAATTTAGGAAGACTCACACCTTAAAAAATCATCAATTTATTTATTTTATCATCCAGTAAATATTATCTAGGGTGACCCCCCCCCCCCCCCATAAACTGACACCTTAAGGGGATTCTTCCTTGTTTAAATCACTATTAAAAAGTTTTAAATATATTTTATATTTATCTTTATTTTTAAAAGTATAGTAGAGATGCATTAAATAATTACTGTTGACAAAATTTTGAAAAAATATACTTTTCATTACAAATTTTTTTTTTATTTTCCTAAATAGGGTCAATAACTCCCAATGACACCATTCCTTTTTTTGAAAAAAACAATAACTGAAAAATAAGTTATAACAGTTTATATAAACAAGTTGCCACTAGATAGCATTATTTAGAAGAATTTTAAAATGCATTTTTTGAGTTAGATTTTTGCCCAAGTGTCAGTTACTGGTTCGGTCTCAATAACTGTGGGGGAGGGGGTTACCCTATTTAGAATTTCTTAAGTAATTTCAATTGCGTATTATTAACTGATAATTGTTCTACGATATAGGGTAAAGTGCCCATATTTCGTCCCATCTCCTAATTTCGTCCCTCTTAACTTCTCCGCTTCTGCGAAAGTGGCGCCACTTTTATGACGCAAGGCACAGGGGATGTAAGGTAAAAGGGCTCAGTGTTGAAAGTTTCGTTCGCCAAGACGCATACATATATTAAAGACGGCGAATTTCCTATTTTTAGAAGACCCGAGTTCTTATTACGTCGTTTGTAGAGCGTTATTTACTGTACTGTAAGTATTTATTTATTATTCATTGCATGTATTTTACGTTGGTTGGAGGCTGACAGTAGCATACAGTGAGTTTTAGGACGCTCAGTTCATCTTACGGGAACTGAAGCTCCGTCATATTGGGAAGTAGCGTAGTCCCAATTTCGTCCCCCTTGCAGTTCTTATTTTCGTCCCGGGGACGGAATTAGGAATGCTTTTTCATGACTTTTTTTTCTTTTTTTTTCCCTCATGTTTGGATGGCTAATGTTTCGTTATGTTATTCTTCCACTGATAATTAGTACATTTCTTTGTGCCTTACTTTAATGTAAATTAAATTGCCTACTCATTTAGAAATAAAATTTGATTTAGTTATAAGTTAAGCGTCGGCGTATTGGATTTTTCAGGGGACGACATTGGGACCATTTTTTTTCCTTTGCATTTTTTAGATACTTTTGAAAAAACAATTTTTTGCATTGTTAAAATTTTTTTGTACTATATTTGCCTATGTTTCTATGTTATTTGCCTATGTTTCTATGTGCGTGGGTAATTAGCCTATCTAAAATCCAAATTTGGTAGATTTTCACTGAAAATTACAACTTCCAAGGGCCTAAAAGTGACTGGGGGACGATAAGAGGGCACCTTACCCTAACTTTAATAAAGTAAAAAAACTAAAACCCAACTACGACAAAAAACTACGCTGAAAAAGTATAAAAGTACCCCATGAATACAGGTAAAGTCACAAGCAAATGCTAGTAATATATAGATATATTCAAAATGTACAAGTAAAGCGCTTTTGAATGATACCAAACACGGCATATTTATCTTAACTTTATTTTTTGACGTATGACGCTTCCAGTATTTGGTAGTAGTGACGCACATATCCGTCGATGGCAGCAAATGGGTAATGGACCGATTAGTGGATGAGGTCGTTAGTGTAATGTGTAAATGTGTAATGTAGATTGAAGGTTTCATGTATTAAGATGACCTAGGAAGATTTCTTAATCTATCTAATTCTGCTAACGATTGACTGTCATGTGGATTTTTAAGCAACTTATTATGATCCAAGGCACTTATAAACAAACCCTCTATGGTTTTGAAGTGAAGCGCTTTAAAATGATACCAAACACGGCATATCTAGCTTAACTTTATTTTTTTACTCTGTATATTTTGTCCGCTAGAAGGCGCCACATTGAATTTGGTGAAAATCTATATAGCCTATAACCAGCGGACAATTAAGACGCTTCTAATGATATGTCATTTGTCGAATTCTGATTAGTGGTTTAGAAGTTACGAGGGAACAGATGAACATACATACATACATACATACATACATACATACATACATACATACATAGCCTGTCAAAATCATAACCCTCCTTTGGCTTTGCCGTAGTCGGGTAAAAAATCATGAATGTCGCTGTTGCCACTTTTAAAACCTTATTGACCGCCGTCTTTTAGAAAGAAATCTTTCATGGAAAAATATGTCTAAAAAATAATTTTAATGTATTACCTTCGGCTCTGCAATTTCTTTGAGAAGTTCCGCTTGTCTGTCTGTCAGTAGGTCGTGGAACTGAACTATGTAGGGTTTCATACTCCTGATTTCTACTCTTAGTGGACTAAGGATAAAATAGGGATCATTTCGGGTTTCCAATCGACATGTTAATTTTGATTCTTCAGCTAATGTCTAAAACAAAAAATGAATTCGAATAATTTCTCATTCATAAAACTTCATAAACATTACTTCAAATTTAATAAGAAAGAAAAATCATACGTCAAACATAGATTATTTCCGACACATTCAAAATACTGTAACAAAATTCCACAATTTAATAAGGCGAAAATATGATATTTAAGTACAGTAGAACCTCTGTTATCCGAAACTCTCGGTTAACCGAAATCCATTTTTAAATTAATACATGGAAATTATTCCAGAGATAAACATTCGCCTTGCATACAATATTACAAATGAAAATCAAATTTTAAAGTAATTGCTTAAAAGGCGCAAAGGCCAACATAGTGAAAAAGATTCCAAGCCGGGACACGAACCCGGACCATCAGTATAGCGCACTGACGTTCTACCGACTAAACAACTTGGAACGATACCTTGCTCGGAAAATTTCTCACTATTATATGTTGGCAAGGCTACAAACGCAGCACAAGATGGAATATTTATCGTGAGTCACCGACCTGGGACAAACACGAAACATAATTAAATCCAGCATCGATAGAAACTACATTAATACATGGAAATTATTCCAGAGATAAACATTCGCCTTGCATACAATATTACAAATGAAAATCAAATTTTAAAGTAATTGCTTAAAAGGCGCAAAGGCCAACATAGTGAAAAAGATTCCAAGCCGGGACACGAACCCGGGCCATCAGTCCCGGCTTGGAATCATAGGGTGGACCCTGTTCTGTCGCCAAATACCGCCAAGTTTGTCGCCAACTTGGCGATATATCGCCAAATTTGGCGACCAAAATGAATCGCCAAAAGTGACGCCAACTTGGCGATATCTCTAATATTTCGCCAAATTCCCATAAACTTCCATTGTAAAGCTACTTTCTTATAGAAAATCAACAAATTGAGTTATTTTAAGGCAACAAAAACTAATATTAGATTAAGGGATTATATTCAATTTTTCTTTGATGACCTAAGTAGGAATTGACTTTAAAAACAAAATTTTTTTATAACTTGTTTCCTAAGAGGAACGGCTTGTTGCTTGAGTCGCCTCACTGTGTGACCTGTCTCAGATTTGGGAACTTTTCACTGTCTCATATGCACAAAACAGAACATTGTAAGAAAACGAAGGGGGGGGGGGGGATTGCATTGAAACTTACCCGCAGTCTTTCACCTCTGCAGAGAGCGTTGTAGTTTCGGGCTTCTTCATGCACAGAAATATCGTTTCCCAGCTGAAATTTCTTCCGAGTTCTCTTCATAACGGAAGAGTGGACACTCATGTTACCTTTCAGTGGATGCCCGAAAGTGTTGTAATCGTTCACTGTCGGAAAGAGAGAAAATTCACAAGATTAACAAAAAATTTTAATGCACATATGGGTCAATGAATTATTCTTTGCATGCAATCCTGTCCCTCATAAAAAAAAATAATGAATCTTTTTTAAAATCTGTTAATCGTACACTGTAAAAAAAAAAAAAAAAAAAAAAAAAAAAACGGAAAATTCTACTGACAATCTACGCGCCAGTACTATTTCCGTATTTTTACGGAAAATTTTCCCTTTAAATTACAGAAAAAATTTCTTTTTTCTGTTTAAAAACGGAAAACTTTCTGTAATTTATGGTGAAAATTTTCCGTAAAAATACGGAAATAGTACTGGCGTCTAAATTGCCAGTAGAATCTCCGTTTTTTTTTTTTTTTTTTTTACAGTGTAGTTTTATCGATCTGAAGAACATTAAGGATATTGGTTGAAATTTAAAATTCCCCTCGCTAATGTTAAACCTATGGGCGTGTAATACATATGTATTACACTCTTTTATTTAACTCATACTTGTTTTTGTATGTAAAGATGGAATTTTGTAAACGAGATACAGAAAATTCTATATATTATGTTGAAACGTTATATTCAACTTAATAAATCAAAATAGAAAATGGGAAATAAAAATTTCCCGAGCACTTTCAGCTAAACATTAGACATCTTCAGGGGAGTTAAAATGAGAAAATACTATTCTAGTATAATACAACTGCGGTTCCCTCATGGCACGCAACTGTGCTGCGGCGGAACACTGGTTGAGAACCACTAGTCTAATGCTTTAGTAGTTCAAAATTTCGAAATAATAATTTGTTTTTTCATGATCGATCATGTAGGAGACATTACAAAACTTTCTTTTTATGGTAACATATGGGGCAAATATAGACTTTAATAAAGCGAAAAGTGCTCTTAAAAAACAGTGTAATGCTGGTTAACGTATCTAAAAATTTATTTATTCATCTAGAAAATCTCAAATAAAATTTTTAATTATTTTTTTATGCATTTTTTAAAAAGAAAAAAGAATCCGTTAGTTCGTATTTGGTGCAAATAATAATCGTTTGACCCAATTATATTCAATCAATACACACAATTAATATATACACATAGTCACAGCACAGCGAAGAGAATAAAGAGGTTTAGGGATTAAAATCCATCCCAGAGTACATACACACACAAAATATTGAGAATTCCCGTATAATACCACTGTAGGCATTTTAGTCAACTGATATGGGCAACCATAGACAAGAATGCGCAATTCTTATATAAACAAGAGAGAAAAATTATGCGTCAAGGATAGATTATGAAACAATTCCCATTTTTATTATGCCTCATATTAAATTAAAATTAAATTCAGAAAAAACACCCCCGCATAACACAACTGAAAACGTATTTTTAGGAATTACCACCCATAGACATCATTGTATCGAGTTCTTTGAATAACCCTATATATCAATTTATTTATATTCTAAAAACATCTCTTAGTATACTAAATATGGTTCAGATGGATAATGCAGAACTTAGTTAAACCCATTCTTAAGCAATTCACGTTCATACACAGCAACGCTTACGAATTATTTTGTGCAGCCTTGTATATGACCTGCGGAATTCACACACTATGTCTAAATAGTTAAATTTTAAAAACGCATACCACAACTAAAAACACACTTCCAGAATTTTTTGCTCATATGCAATACTTACTGTAACCGAAATATTTTAGTGTCCTTGTAAATGAACGACAACTATTATGCACGCGATATTTTACAATAAGCATTTTGTAGTGTACCTCAATAATGCATATAAATTTCATGATGTTTGAAACAATTCAACATTGTTATAATATGTGGAAAACATTTCCTTTCGTAGACCATTGTGTAATAAGTATATGTACAAGAGTTAGAACACGGACAAAGGCCAGAGAAACCGAAGCCCTAAACCCTTTTTAGATGCGTTCATAATTATATAAATACGTAGCACCTATAGTCGTTGTTCGGTACGTCTGTCTGTCCGTCCGTCCGCTGTCCGCATATAACAAAGCAAAAATTCCCCAACCGAATGGTCTAAAATTTTAAATATATAATTGTTGCACAATTTTATCGAGTCTTTTCAAATTTTATGAAAATCGTACGTATAGTTTAACGACAGGGACAGTCAAAAGTTTTCCGTTACATGACAGCCAATGGGAAAAAATTATTTCAAGTGCATTTTAATGATATTACAGCCTTTCGAACAGGATGAAATAGATATGAACTTATGAAGTGCACTAAAATATACCTTCAGTACAATATACGGTGCAAAAAATACTTATAAAACTAGTTATAGCACGAACGCACCGCATTTGACACGTTTGACGTGCAATTTCCAACTTGTTAACTATGTTGGAAAGTGTTAAAAAATGCAGTGTCTAGAAAGGGAGATTGTTTAGAGATGTTTAAAAACATGCACAGTTTGCTTATTGCACTAACTATGATGAATCCGTAACGTATGTAAACAACGTTTCTATGGATTGCATATTCACCAAAATAGTATTTCAATCATGTTATACATGCAAATAAACGATTTTTTCTTTCGTATAAGGTAGTCATAATTAAACAGAAAGTACTCAGCATGACTGTAGAGCAAACCAATTGCGAGAACAGAGCAAATTTTGTAGAATGGTTAAACAAGACCTGAGATAAAGGATTTCGTGAAAAAAGAGTTCTAAAAGTCACGGATAGAGGGATACGAAAAGCTGTTTTTTCCACGGAATCCTTCGTTCTCTATCTTGTTTAATCATCTTACAAATTTGGCTCTATTATTGCAAGTAGCTTGCGCTTCAGAATACTGTTTGTTTAAGTATGGTGCTGAGTACTGTTTGTTTAATTATGGTACCCTTATATATTAGGGGGCTTTGTTCCCCAGGAGCTACGCTCGCCAATACCTGTTAGAACCCCTCGGTCTCTAAAAACACGCTAATTCGTTCTGTTTTAAAAAAGAAGCAAAAACTTGTTGCAAATGTGGAAATTCAATAGCTATTGGAAGATAAATTAAAAAGCGTTAAGAACGCTTTTAAATTAATATATTAGCGTACCCCTAAAACCTCTTTGCGTACCATTACTGGAAAATATGCACTTAAAAAATACGTGATGACAAAATGATACGTGACAAAATGCGCGTGAATATAAAATGAAAAATTTTGTGAAAACCACTTTCGATACATATCTATCTATATTATAAAGGACAAACATATCTGTGCGTAACGCATACGTCATTCTGCGAATGGCAACACTTTGAAATTTGTAATGAAATTTCGGTATTGCAATTTTCGCTACTGCAAATTTTTAACCTTCTAAACATTCTACATTTTAAATGTTTACACCGACGTATGCAGAAAAAAATGCACTTTTAAATGCAATTTGTTTGAAAGCTGTATCTCAATTTATTTTTGAGATATTAATTTTTTTATAGTTTTTAATACCAATTTTTTAATCGTGGCAACTGAAGTACTTCATTTCTGTTAAAAGTGGTTTAGTTATCTTTATTGATTATATTCTTACTGATGCCATTTTCTCATTACATTAAAACTATCTTTTTTTAAATTTTGTACAGAAAATGACGTTACGCTTTAAAAAAGGCACAATTGATGAAGCTGTTATATTTCACTATTTTTTCATTCCGCTGATATTGAGAACACTCCGCTGATTGAGACAATAGCCAAAGTATTTCAGCGACTGAAAATGACGTCATATTTGAAAGAGAACATTAATTTTATTTGATAAAACGAGATATTTTTCTTTGAATACGTCTAAAAGTTATAAAATTGTGGAATTTCTACGCGCAGGTACAGAGATTTTACTAAGACCTCAAATTATGCGTGGGAATTTTCACATGGAATATTGTAATAGTTGACAAACGTGACATCAAGTTTTAAAATATATTTACTAATAACTTATTGCGCGTTGAAATGTTTTTAAATGGTTAATATGGATGTGAAACGTAGGAAATGACTTGATTCGGTTTAGATTTAAAGGGGGGGGGGGGGGGGAATTCTAAGATTATGTCAAGATGAAATCATTTTTGCTGATTTTTCATTCCATAAAACCAAGCATTAATTGATAACTTAATCAAAATTACTTATCTCGATTATATGTTACTGATTACGTATATGAATAAAGTTTATTTTTTCAATAATTTTAACAGTTGAAGTTTATGAAAAAAGTATTTTGTTAATCTTAGGTTAAAATATATCTTTGAAGAGTTAAACTAACAAGTGTAAGATGGATTTTATATATTGTAATTATTGTTGTCGATGTGTTATAAATTTAATGCAACAGTTCCTTTGTAAACATTTTCTTTCGTCGAAATTCGACGGGGTCTACCTCGTAGTAAATAATGATAAAACGAAAACAATAAAATGAAAATAAAAACAGTTATAGACATTTTTACAAATTTACTTTTTCTTGCTCGGAGTGTAACCACATGTGACCACCTAAGCCCAAGTGGACCACCACAGTTCAAACGACTTTTCTTTCGCTTCTCCACCGCTCCCTGAATACTAGGCCTGAGCGTTGACACAAAAATGGCGGTTATCGAAGGCGGAGTTACAAGGCGGAAGGCGCATGTATGGCCCCCTAAATTTAGACACCAGTATTTTATAAAAGATTTCTTTGACTTGTTTAACCTTAGAAAAATAAAACGGAAAGAACTTTTAAAAATTATTGGTACCAAAATTCAAGGGACCGTACACACGCTGAAAATAATAAAGCCGTCATTTTTGTGTCAGCGATGAGGCCTAGTATTCAGGGAGCGGTGGCTGCACGCTGAATGGCGTCAGACTGTACAACAGGTGAGGGGATGAAAAATCAGACAAGCTTAGATTTATGTTAAAACTTTTAAATAAATTCAAATTATTTTGTATTTAAAATTTTGTTGTATGAAACACATTTTGTTGATACTGAATTTAATAGTTTTTGTGAGTATAAAAAGCAAATTCTGTCTGTTTTTAATTAGTCGATCTTTAATTTTGTTATGTAAGTGAAAAATAAGAAAAAGACATTTAGAAAATTGTTTCATGCTAAGAGTGATACTTTTATGTTTCTACTTTACATGAAGTCTGAAAATATTTGTAATCATCAATATGTTGACTATTTTAAAAATATGTGATATATATCTAAAATATCGGGAATTTTTTATATTTTCCAAAATATCATAATATTTAGAAACCCTGGCACTGGTCAACATCTCTCTGATATTCAGGTTATGACAGTACGTTATAGTTTATGTGTTTATTTATTCAATGTAGAACAGAAAATAACTTACCATCAATATCTGTCCTTTCAAACAACTGGTCATGCTGAAAAAAAAAAAAGGAAGAATATCAGTCTATATTATGTTCTTCACCCTAATTTTGCATTCATTATATGACAGAATGTTCAGTTAATATTTTAAAAGGACCAACGAAAATCAACCTTAAAAACTGTACAAAGGAAGTGAATAATGTATAAGATGTATCAAGTGTTTTAGATGGCCACATGTTCTGTATATGGCGTAAATGATAAAAAGATCTGAAACATCTTTGCACGTGAATAAATAAAACTTTGTATGAAACACCATAAAACAAAAGAACACGCAGGACATGTATGAAATGTTTCAGGCTGGAAATTTTAACAGACCGTCATCAGCCAATGTAAATACGTGTCCGTAAGGGACAAGGTCAGAAAGGGCACACAGGAGAGCTTACAAACAATGCGACAGGTGGCGCTAGCTGAAAGGTAAACACCAATCGCAGAGGAGCACATGCAGAAGAGAAAAGAGTTGCCAAAATGATAGAAAAAATTAACAGAAAAGAAAACAGTAAAGGAAATAAAAAGAAATAATGAAGTTAGAATTAAAAAAAAAGAATAAATAAACAAAATGAAATAAGAAAATTAAAAGAGAAAATTAAAAGAGAAAATGCAAGAAAAAGATAAGAAATAAAAGATTTTGTTAAGCTCTCTTCTCTGCGTTTTCTGTTCATTTGTGACCTTGTCCACAAAAGGACACAGATTTACATTGACTAATGATGGGCTGTTAAAATTTCCAGTCCGAAATGCGTCCTGAGCGTTCCTTTGTTTTATAGTGTTTCATACAAAGTTTTATTATTTATTTATGATTTATCGCCAGTTTTTTTTTTTGGGGGGGGGGCAGGGGGTGCTGTTTCATCTGTATCTTTGTACGTGATTTTTGAAATTGAAGACTTGTTCTACACAGTTATTTTTTGATGTTATGTTCTATTACAAGTCATATAAAAAATTTCGATAAGAAATGCAATTAAAATGCATTTGTTAAAGTACTTAAGAAAAGTCTAACACTAAAAATTTACATTTCAACTGTCCTATATAAATCCTTATTGGATATTAGCAATTTTCAAAAGTTACAGTTATTTTATTGTATCCAAAAATTAATACAATGAAAGTAAGTATTATCTAGAATCGTTCTAGAGAGTTTGCTGCCAAAAATTTTCAAACAATAAATTTTATTTAATTTTTAGAAAAAGTTTCCATTTTTGGACCTCTTCCCACTAAACTTTTAAAATAATAATAGTAATAATAATAATAATAATAATAATAATAATAATAGTAGTAATAATAAAAGGACTCGGCTTTTAAAAACTAAAAGAACAGTTTTATCCAGGTATTTATGAGATGGAATATACCATTAAAATTAATGTGTAAAATGCTATTTTCAATTTTGCTTTATATTTCTCTACAAGTCGCTCTGTTATGCGCAGTGTTGTAGTCGTAAAAGAAAAAAACAAACAAACAGAGGGTATAAGCTGTCGGCAAAGGATTTACGTTGGGAACATGAATGTTCATGACTAAGAGTATACGTTATACCTTTATTTGAGAAACAGGTGGTATATGGAGTTTCTTAAAGAAATCCAAAAGGTATATGGCGTATACTACACTATACCCTGCACTACACCCCTGGTTATGGTGTGTTTTTTTCAATGCCATTATAGGTGTATCTAAAGTTCTATCGGTCAGAAATGTGCATCATTTTATATTTCAGGCTTAACACAAATATATACATTTCGGCTAATTTTTTCCTATGAACACTTAAAGGGTCTCAAGACTCTTAAAATTAGAAAAAAAAAAAAAAAAAAAAGAAGAAGAAGAAAAGAAAGAAGAAAAAACAGACCACTTTCAACGTTTAATATCTTAAAATGTATATGATTTTAAAACACAATTTTTATTGGGATGAAAGATATAAGTATGTTGTTTCACTTCATGTATTTAAAAAATTGCAAGATGCAGAATTAGCATTTATACGGGGCTCCAAAGTGTCAGACATTTGACGAGGAGAAAATTGGTATTGCAGCCTAGGCGCAGGATTACAAACTAAATTTTGCAACTACACTGTTAAAATACTATTCTTAAAAATAAGTAAATTGCACTAATTATTGAGCACTTCCCGATCTTAAAATAGCTCCGAGTGCTTAACTCTTAAATTTGAAAACGCATGTTCTCATTTTTTTTTGAGTACATACAGGGACTCGAAAATAAGTATGTATAGAAACACACATACACTATAAGAAAAAAAAAAGCGAAATTACAGAGAACCCACAAATCACCATTTTTAATTACGGTAATTTTGAATTGCGAAGAACTACAATCTTTGGAGTAAAGAACAACGAATTTACTATTTTAATTATTGAAATTTTGTGTATGAACCGCCCCGTGGTTTGAACCCGAATCTTGTAGGTGGGAGATCAGTATTGCACTGACTGTGCTATAAGAGCAGTTGCCAGCTGCTTCCAAATGACACCTTTTATGAATCAGCGACGGAAGATCACTAACAGCAGAGATGAATTTTCCCTTTCTTAAATATTCTAATTTCTAATAAAACAATTTTTAAACAAAATTTTCTTCTTTAACATTTCTAATGAAATTGTAAATAAATTTGAAAAGTGTGTATTATAAATTAAAAATTATAAAAAAGATAGACATATTTTTAAATAAAAGCTTGGAAATCCCTACTGTCAATTCGGTATAAGAAAAGGGTTTATCAGAAAACTCATATTTTTGAGCACATAGGATTTAAACATGAATATTAAGACTTTAAAATACAAAATATATGTATTCATTTCTGCATACATTTATAAATCAAGTATAAGTATACACAACTTCAAAATATCATGTACTCGTTTCTGAATTAATTGTACTTAAAAAAATAGAGTACAAAGAAATTTTCATTTTAAAGTAGATTAATGCTCCTTTTTGAAGCAATTGTACTTACAAAAATATGAGTACATAGAAATGCTCATTTTTAAGTAGATTATTTTTAACAATGTACTTCTTTTTGAAACAATTGTGCTTAAAAAAATACGAGTGCATGGAAGTTCTCATTTTTAAGTAAATTATTTTTGAGAGTGTAGAATGAAAATTTTGATGCCTACATATACTTCAGATTATAATAATTACCGTGAACCTAAATAAAGTTGTATTTAAAGAATTTTTATATTTTTAATAGAAAGTTGTATTTAACTAATAGAAAATTTTGAAAATTTCAACAGTATAATCACATAAAAAAAAATTGTTTTGAACAATGAAAAGGAAATTTTAGGTTCAGTTTATGCAGACTAACATAAAACGTATGTTTTGAAAATTCCATGAAAAAACATTCAGAAGTTTTTGAGATATCTTGCGCGTTATGCCCAAAAACGTCATTTGGAGAAAAATGACTTCAAAGTTTCGGAAGCACCGCTTCAGCTATTGCGCGGGTATAATTCTAAAAGCCATAATTTCCGTTTTAATAGGAATTTCAAGGAAACAAATATATCAAAATGTTCAGAAAAGATAAGAATTTAACATCATATAAAAAATTTAATTTTCGAAAAGTATGAAGTTTTAAGAGTCTTGAGACCTCATAATAAAGATGGCTGTTGCGTTTTGCTATTTTATTTTAATAATTTAAATGTTAGTTAAATTGAAAGGAATATAAGAATGATGTTAGAAGAAAATATCTTAATTTCCAGAGTCAATTAATTTATCTTATTAATACTATACATTATTAAGATGAAACATACAGTAAAACCTCTCTAAAGCGACCACGTTCCGTTCCAATAAAAACTGGTCGCTCCAAGAGGTGTTCTCTTAATGGAGGTCATGTTTAAATATAGATTTTAATTGTTGAAAAAGGGTAACAATTAATGTTACTAAAATTTATTTTTCACATTAGGAAAAAATATGAAAATTTAAGTATCAAATCAAAAGTTAATTACATATGTTAATTACTATAGAGTTTAATTAATTAATCTATTTATTTGAGAGTTTCCTGGCGGAATAGGGCAGGGGAATTTATTTGCCGTCCTTCTTAATTTTTCATCAGAGTTAAATCCATTGCCTAAATGGTACAAAGGGGTGTAAGCACTTAAAAGTTACCGGAATAAAAAAAATTCTAAACTTGGTTTAGAAGTTCGATGAATAATGCGCTCTCCGGAATTATTTTCTAATAAAACCTTCTTCAAGCGATCAGGAAAAAAGGGAATTTGTTTCATTTTCTACAAAGAAATGGGTCACTCATGGAAGGAGTTCAACTGGGATGGTCTCTGAATGTAGGTAAAATTTGTATTGAGCCTATAGGAATAAATTTCGTTCCATGAAAAAAATGGTCGTTCAGGGAGGTGGTCTTTTAATGGAGGTGGTCGCACAGGGAGATTTCACTGTAGTTTGTGAAAAACAGGGCAGATTTTCAATGTTTATAGAACACTTACTCGATATTTTTTTCGAAACTTTTTATTTACTTTTTGAAGTAATAGAAGTTGACTTTTAGACTGAACATGTCACTCACCATATCTACTGCTGAAGCGTGGAAAGCCAGAATTTCAGCCGGTGTTGCTGTACTGTTCTTCTCACGATGTGCTTGAGATAATGCTTCCTCTAACCACTGTATAGCGTGTGCATAGTAACCAGTATTGAAAGATTGTTTACCAAGATACAACAAATCCCGAGCTGAAAAAAGAAGAAACAAATAGTGTTAGAGTACTACTATTTTCTTTTTCCAATATTAGTAATAATTATTATTAATTATTATAAATACTTTTTAAGTTTTCAATTACTTTTATGTTGAATACTGCATATTTAACAGAGGGTGTCCCAAAAATAAACGTTAATGAAGTTTTGAATCGAAGTTATATTTCAAGTTAATATGACAAAAATAAAAATAAAATCCCATAACGCACGATTACAAATCACTTCACTTCCCAGCACTACGCTATAGTGCAATAACATTCAGAGCCTGACTGATGCAAGGGTATGCGGGGCAACCAGTAATTTTCCTCTACATAGATTTAATCTGAAGCACTACTATTTCTATTACTTTCCAGTTACCCATTTAAAACGAAGTGACGTATTAAAATGAATGGAACGGCAGTTAAAATATTTTCCTCAACCCAAGTTTAATCCGAAGCACTACTACTTCTACTAATTTCCAGCTACGTATTTGAGACAAAGACGTATTAAAAATGAATGGAATGGTTAAATATTTTCCTCTACACAAGTTTAATCTGAAGCACTACTACTTCTACTTCCAGATACCCTAAGAATTATAGACTTTCTCATTTCAAACGAAGTAACGCATTTGACTGAATGAAACGGCAATCAATAAAAATATTCCTTGACGATAACTGCGGGAATGCAGACCGAAAGTACTCGGAAATTTACATAAAATGTATATTTTGAAACTTGTAACATCTGTATTATTATTACTTGTCACCTTTTAAGTAAACGGTCAAAATTTTTAAAGTTTATATGACGCAATTTGTGATTGGATCAAGGTGAAATGTTGCATTTTGTCTTATGAATCTTATAATTTTAAAACTTTACGGTAGACGGCGAAAAAGATATGTCTGCTGGATAACAGAGAAAATCTGTACTTTTATAAAACGGAAATATTCTGTTAAAGGTACAATA
This sequence comes from Maratus speciosus, assembly GCA_963932465.1. Taxonomy (NCBI): domain Eukaryota; kingdom Metazoa; phylum Arthropoda; class Arachnida; order Araneae; family Salticidae; genus Maratus; species Maratus speciosus. The sequence continues at coordinate 593,958,246 of OZ010788.1, read as the reverse complement.
GAATATATGTTAAAGCATTAGGTATTTTTAATAGCGTACATAATAAAATTTTGTTGTTTGACAAAAATGAAGCATTATTTAACCCTTTCAGGGACGAAGCACTTCCATTCCTAAAACGTTGAAATAAAATAATGACATCGGAATTTACAAGGAAATTTATTTGGAAATAAGAAAAAGCTATATTTCACATACATCATAAACCATAGTTTTTTAAACAAAATTTTCGTGCATTGTGGCATTTGGGAATTAAAATTAAGTGGTTTTACAAGCATACCCCCGCCCCTTATAGGGTTTGTGATTTAAACAATATTTGATCGTAAATGATAATGTAATTCAAGTTTTTTAATGCAATCCTACATAAAGATCATTGGATGGAAACCATTTAGTAATACTTTAGCGATATATTAAGATCAGTATCTAGCCATTTTCATTAAAATTAGAGTGCAAAATAAGGAAGTAAATGAACGTCATAATTTTTTTCCAGCTAAGAAAAATGAAGAATAGCGCAACAAGATTTTTCAGAAATTTACGTGCAGTATTTTTTGCTACAAATCAGTATCAAAATGTACTTTTAACTCTTTTTTATTTGCATGTTTACAGCAAAAATGGATATAAGCATTCAATTTTTAAAGCCAAAGAAAAAATAAAAATAGATACAGTAGATTTTGCTGCATTTGTTTCTTATAACGTATAGGATAATGAAGTTAAACATAATATGAAGACAGTTTACCTTAAAATTGATCAAAAAATCGATTTTCCTTTTTAAATATTAAATGAAATCCTGTTTAATTGTGAATATTTTGACAGCTCATTTTTACCTATACGGCAATTATATCGCGAGTTATTGTAAATTTTGTTAATACATCTACCACAATGACCCACACAAATTAAAATTTTAAATGGCTTTTTTTCCATGTTCCTATTTTCTTCACTTTAATCTTTTTAAAATGCTAAGGCTTTTTTTGTATTTGAGATACAGATTTGAACTTTTTTGTTACATGTTCTTTATTATATATGTGATAAATCTGCGTATGGAATTAGCCTTCAGGTTTTTTGTTATATATATATAAAGTATATGAAGATGTCTTAGATTTCATCGTTTTACACTATATATATCAGTAAATAATATATATATATTAAATGTAATATTAGATATATCTAAAAATCCATGCGCAGTCTCGTGTAACACACATTTGAAAAAAAAAAGTGGGGAAAAATATCAATATTAAAAAAGTAGTAAGGATTTTAAAAAGATCAAATTTTTTTAAACTTTTAATTAAATATGCAGTTAAAAAAATTTTCTTTTAAAATGTACTTTTCGTTGAATACTGAAGTGCAGTGAGTTCACCATTTCAACCATATTAATAAAAGTGTTGAAAAGGTAAATTGTCCCCTTAAAAGTAAATCTATATATTTAAAACGCTAAGCGTTTTCTTTCGACAGTCCGTGAGAAGAAACTACTGCATCAAATTACACCAATCTTTTTTTAAATGAAAGATATTTGGCCACAGATTTGCTATCGTACATTCATTTGTTTAAATAGTTTATTGATTAGCCGTAATTTTAAATTAAAATTCTACAGTTGCGCATGCGCAGTATATAAGTACAAGTTACCTTTGGAGCGATGCGTTGCACATGCGCAAAGATGCTCGCTCAGTTGAACTATCACATCACAGATAGAAGTTGTTTTAAGTTCGTCTGCCGTTCGATTGTACTGTGAACAAGTGTTTCTTTCTTTCACAAAGTTAATATTATTCAGCTCTTTCATCATTATTAACAATTCCAAAATTTATTGTATCGATATTAAGAGCTAGATACGGTTTATTTCGGGGTGTCACATTGTTTTGGTCATATTACACACAGAAGATAAACACAGTCATTTGAGGATAAAAGTAAAAAAAAATTTTGAAGCAAATCGGACATTTCTATCAAGAGTTATCGCGTTACGTACATACATACATACATACATACATACATACGTACGTACATACATACAGAACGGGCGGGCACATTAGCTCTCAGGCTTTGATAGCCTGTGAGCTAATTATGGCTGGTGATCCATCTTATGAAGTGCCAATAGTTACACACGAAGATTGTGAAACTAGCATGTTAAGTTGTAGCTGCTGCTTTGAAAAAATAAGGTATCATAAATATTAAAACGCTAAACTATTTCTGTAAGATCAAAACTTAAATTCGAGACAATTGCGTATGCGTCAGCTGTTTTTCGAACCTCTTCAATTTAGAAGGACGTAAAACGAGTTCCTGCTAGCGTAGCGGCTTAAAGCAGCAGTTTAAAGTTTTAAAGCTCTGAATTTTTGTAGCGGACTCGGGTTCGAGCCCAAGACTTACAAAATGTGTAATATTTTTGTCGATAATTTATTTCAATAATAACATATTTTATTAGGAAGAGAAGTTACAGGATTTTTATTTTATTATTATTATTATTATTATTATTTGAATGCTTTATCTATACTAATATTATAAAGAAGTAAAAATTGTTTGTTTGTTAGAGATAATCTCTGGAGCTACCGAACCGATTTCAAAAGTAATAGTATCAAAATGATGGTGTTAGTCCAACTTAGAACATAGGCTATATTTTATATCGGTGCCACTACCACAAAGGGGATGCAGGAGAGAAAAACGTTCTAAAAATGCGATTTTTGCGTTACTGAAGGGCCTAGAAATATGAAATTTGAAATATTAGCTACTTATTAGATATGAATGATGTCTAAGAACAGTTTTTAAACAATTCGAAATTTAAAAGGGGTGAAAATGCCACAAAAAGCGTTTTAAAAAACGTTCTAAATGGTGGTTTCTACACAATCTCAGGGAATACCAAACCGATTTAAAAAATAGTGGTGTCAAAATGATGGTGACAACGCTTGCTCCAAGATAGACTATATTTTATGTCGGTGCCACTACCCCAAACGGGGTACAGGAGCAAAAAACGTTCTAAAAATGTGATTTTTGCGTTACTGAAGGGTCTAGAAATATGAAATTTGAAATATTAGCTACTTATTAGATATAAAGGATTTCTAAGAACAGTTCTTAGCAATTCGAAATTTAAAAGGGGTTAAAATGCGCGAAAAGCGTTCTAAAAAATGTTCTAAATGATGGTTTCTACACAATCTCAGGAAATACCAAACCGATTTAAAAAATAATGGCGTCAAAATGATGGCGACAACCGTTGCTCCAACATAGGCTATGTTTTATGTCGGTACCACTACCCCAAAGGAGGTGCAGGAGAAAAAAAAACGTTCTAAATTGCGGTTTTTGCGTTACGGAAGGGCCTAAAATCACGAAATTTGGATTGGTAGTTAGTTATACGATATCAGTGATCTCTAAGGGCATTTCCTAAAAGAATCGAAATTTAAAAGGGTGTCAAAATGCGCAAAAAGCGTTGTAAAAACGTTCTAAATTGCGATTTCTATGCAATCTCAGCAAGTACTGAATCGATTTCAAATATAACGGTGTAAAAATTGTGGTGATAGCTCTTTTTCAAAGATAGGCTATGTTTTATGTCTTTTTCCACTACCCCAGAGGAGATGCAGGAGCAAAAAACGTTCTAAAAATGCGATTTTTGAATTATGGAAGAACCTAGACTCATGAAATTTTGCATGGTATATATTTAATAGATATAAACGATCTCTAAGAACATTTCTTTAAAAATTTTAAATGTAAAAGGGGTGAAAATGCGCGAAAAGCGTTCTAAAAACGTTTTAAATGCCGATTTTTCAGCAATATCTCAGAAAGAATCAATCTGATTTCAAAAGTAATGGTAGGAAATTGATGCCGACAGCCTCTGCTCTAACATAGACGATATTTCATGTCGGTTCTCACTATCACCTAGAGGTTGCAGGAGCAAAAAAGAACCGTTCTAAATTTCGATTTTTGTGATCAGTAGGGGCTAGCAACTTGAAATTAGCCAAGGTACATATTTATTAGATATAAAAGATCTTTAAGAACAGTTTCGAAAAAAAATTGGAAATTTAAAAAGGGGTGAAAATGCGCGAAAAGCGTTCTAAAAACGTTCTAAATTGTGATTTCTACTCAATCTCAGGAAATACCAAAGCTATTTCAAAAGTAATGGTTGCAAATCAATGGTGACAGTCCCTGCTCTAACATAAGCTATATTTTATGTTGCTGTCACTACCATCTTGGGGTTGCAAGAGCAAAACATGTTCTAATTTGCGTTTTTTGCACAACTGAGTGGTCTAACACTTTGAAATATGGCATGGTATTTACTTAGAAGATGCAACTGCTTTTTAAAAACAGTCGAAAGAAAATTCCAAATTTAAAAAGATTAAGTGAGCGAAAAGCGTTCTAAATTACAATTTTTATACAATCTTATCAAATATCAAACCGATTAAAAAAAATAATGGTGACAAAATTGTTGGCGATAGAAGCTGCTCAAACATAAGCTATATTTTATGTCTGTGCCACAACCACCAGAGGGTTGCAGCAGCAAAAAACTTTCTAAATTGCGATTTCTGCGATACTGAAAAGGCTAGAAACTTTAAATATGGCATTGTAGTTACTTATAAAATATAAATGCCTTCGAAGGACTGTTGAAAATAAATTCGAATTAAAAAGGGGTGAAGCGAAGGGGAGGTGCGAAAAGCATTCTAAAAAGTCCCAAATTACGATTTCTATACAATTTCAGGGAATATAAACAGATTATAAAAGTAATAATTGCGAATCAATGGTAACAGTCTCTGATCCTATACAGGCTATAGTTTATGCGGATGATTCTACCACCTGGGGTTCACAGGGACAACAAACGTTCTAAAAAAGACCTTTAAAAGCTTTCTAAACTAAGTTTCTGTGGAACATTCCGATGGAATGTGGAAACCGATTCTGTGGAAACCGGTTTCAAAATTAATGTTGGCAAATTAATGGTGACAGTTCCTATTTCAACATAGCCCTTTATGTTGAGAGAGGTGGTAGGATTTGGAATTTGACATGATAGTTAATTTTAAGATGTAAGAAGATGGTTTCTAAAAAAATCAAAACTTCAAATGAATACTGAAATGACCGTATTAATTGAGCATAAAAGTTTCAAATTATTTTCTAAATTATCATTTTTTTAGTTTTATTTCGTTTTATTAGTTTAAGTCTCATTTCTGCCTAATGCAGTGTAATAATGATGTTTAGTCAAACTGTGTTTTAAATAGTAATTTTTGAATTATTCTTAAAAGTAATAAGTACCTTTTAATAAAAAACCCTTTTAATAAAATAAAATATTACCTTTTAGTAAAATAAAAATTTAGTTAGTACCTTTAAAAAAAATTAGACATATAAATATCACTTGCCATATTTCAAATATTACGCGAGCAAAGCCGCGGGGTTTGCTAGTAATTGAATAAAGCATTATATGCATTATATGCATAAAGCATTATATTATAACACTCAATAATATTTTGAAAAAATAATGATTTTATATATTTAAAATATTTAAACTAAAATATTTTGCATGTAATTATCAATTAAATAAATTGAGCTGATCTTCAATTTTCATATATTTTCTGACCATTTTTAAGAATATATATGTGTGTGTGTCAGAAAAAAAAGTGTAATTCATTTGCGTAAAAAATAAAACCGAAAGAAAGAAAAATATTAGTAAAAGAGCTATGAAAGAAATTACCTTTATATTCAGGTTTAATATTTAAAAAATGTATAAAAATGTTAAATAAAATTCAAGTAATAAAAAATATATATTATAAATCGTTAGCTGCATCAAGTTTCAAATTTAGGTTTTTAGAGAATGAGACAGATAAAAGTAAAATTCATGGCAGCTTTTAATGGTCGTGTAGTTAAAAAAAATAAATGAATGAATGAAAATAAATATTACTATTAAAAAAAAAAAAAAGAAAAAAGAAAAAAAAAAGAAAAAAAAAGAAAAAAAAAAAAGAGGCCGTAGTATGTAAAAATAAATTCTCTACCTGGTATTTTTAGGTAAATTTCTGATAAAAAGCAAGCATGATTGGTTGTAAATTATAAACATAAAATTCTTTCACTTCATTGAATAGTTTAGACTGATAAATCCATCTATAGCCTTAAATAATAAATAGGAATCACTTATGCAATATAGAAATTCATCACGTAATTCGTCATTCAATAATTAATTTAATAGCAACTAATTATAAATTCAAAAATTTTTCTAATGAAACATTCAAGTTATTTACCGTCAAATCTTGACGGGCACTATCTAGTATTTTTTAATATATGAAAAAAAAAAAAATAAATGTTTGGTTATTGAGTCGAAATATCAAAGAATTCGGTCATGAATATTTTTATAAATCAATAGATATAAAAGTGACATTTATGTTTTGTTTATAAGGAAATAATAGTAAAAATAACAATAGTAAAAATAGATTAAAATAGGCAATTTCTAATATCTGAAATGAAAAATTGCTCTTTAATAAAAAGGTTTTGTTCTATTATTTAAGTGATAATTAAAAAAAAGCATAACGGGATATAGTTAAAGTTTTATTTTGAGTAAAACCCAATGTCTTCTCTAAATTATATTTTTGGATTGGCGATGAGTTTAGAAAAGTAATTGCAGCGTTATTTAATGGGAAGTATTAAAAATAGAATCAAAGAATTCGAACTCTCATATTTTTTTATGGATAAGTCAATACTCATAATAATTTACTTTTTTGTGTGCTACTTATAAAGTAATAATAACATTTATTAGGAGGATAAAATTAGGTAGAAAATAGACATAATTTAAAATATCTTTTTAAAAAAATGAACTCTTGAATAAATCAATTGTGTCAGCCATTTGAGTGATAAATAAATAAAAAAAAAGCATAATGCATATAAGTAAAGTTTTATTTTGCGTAAAACCTAATGTCTTCTCTAAATATATTTTGAAATCTAGAAATGAGTTTGAAAAAGTAACTTTTAAGCTTTTTAATGCAAAAAAAAAAAAATAAAAATAGAATCAAAGAATTGGAACTGTGATGTCTTTTCATAGATAAGTCAATACTCATAATAATTTACATTTATGTGTGCTACTTATAAGATAATAATAGCATTTATTAGAATGATAAAAAAGAAAAAAAATAGCTATAATTAAAAATATCTTAAGAAAAATTGAACTGTTTAATAAAGCGATTATGCTTAGCGAATAAGAAGAAAAACATAACGCATGCAGTTAAAGTTTTATCAGCAAAAACCTAATGTCTTCACTAATTATATATTTTTGAATAGGCGATGAGTTTGGTAACTCCCGAGTTACTTAATGTGAAGTATTAAACAGGGAATCAAAAAATTCGGACTTAGATATCTATTTTTAGATAAGTCAATACTCATAATAATTTACATTTATGGGTTCTACTTATAAGGTAATAATAGCATTTTCAGAATGATAAAATTAGATTAAAAAAATAGATATAATTTAAAATATCGCAAAAAATCGCAGTAAATATCGTAAAAGACTCTTTAATAAAACGATTATTCTCAATCATTCGAGCAATAAATAAGAAGAAAACGTTACAAGATATGACGCATATTCAGATGAAATTTCTTTTTGGTTGAAGCTTAATGTTTTCTCTAAATGTATAATTTGATTGTCAATGGGTTTGGAAAACTAAATTGCTAAGTTATATATATATATCGGTATAATTGATACATCACGGTTGCAAAATCGACAAACCTCGTTATTCTTCAGATCTCAGTATGAACACATTCTGAATAAGTATGTTTTTCCTTTCGAAGCGGTCCTATATCGTCAAACGTGATTATAACTGATTGTAAAAGTTCTCAAAAGGCATCACGTATACTTTTCTTATTTATAGTTGTGTCAAAAAGAGGTGTGTCAATCCTTTAGGCTAGAAACTGAAATACCAAAGACAGCTAGTGGCGTTTATCAAAGGAAGTAAAACGGCATATGGATATTTCACGATATGAAAAAGAAAGGAGAAAAAAGGTTAGCTAAAACATAACTTTCCTTTTGAAAGGTCCTGAAAAATCAGATATATTCTTTTATGTTTTTTTAAAGTTTTTTTTCCCCTGTTTTATAAACGAAAATGTATTTCCAAAGAGTAAAATATAAAATTAAGTAATATATAAGTATAAAATTAAATTAAGGGGCTGTACTTATATAACGCTATCAACTTTTTGGTAATTTTGTACCCCCTCCCCCGGCAATGATATCGTAATCAATGTGCCTAAAAATTCTTTTGATTTTTGGAGTGATATGGTTACATTTATTTTTCGCATAGTTTATTGATTCACAATGAAGAGAAGTCAATAAAATATCATTTTATATATGAAATAACTTTATATCAAATTAAACAACACTCAAAAGAAATAGTAGCTATTTAAAAGAATTTAATAATAGCTTTTTTTTTTTACATAATGCGTTCAACAGTAATAATGTCTTCTTGCACTTTACCCCGCACGGGGTGGGAGGGGGGGGGGGGGCAGAACTTCTTATCAGCAATGCAGACCTACAAAATTCTTTCTCTTTTATTTACTAGTAAACACAAAGTATCATTTCCGCATATGGTTTAACCGTACTTCGCATATGGTTCCTTGAACAGCGGATTATATATGCATACGTATATCGTCGGTACCATGTCAAACTATCCAAATGGGAAAACAGTGGGCTACTTTTTTAAAATTTAGATTTCTTGATTAGCACCACTTTTTTTAAATAGTAAAATTCGCCTTATTTAACCTTATTTAAGACATATTAATTAAGGCGAAAACAAGGGGAATTTTACTATTTCAGAAAAGTGGTGTCAATCAAAAAATCTGAATTTAAAAAAAGTAGCCCACTTTTTTCACATTGGATAGTTTGACATGTTACCGACGATATGACAGAAGAATAGGAATGCCAAACGTTGGGGTATTACATATTTTGGAATTAAATAATTTTATAATCATTTAAAGATTTTAATAATAACTTTGTATTCTCATAAAAATAGATAGAAGACTACAAAAATATAACATACAATTTTGATGTAAAGACCAAGTTACAAATAAAAAAAAAAGTAAATTTTGGTTGGCTGAAAAATGATATCGATATCAAAAGACAAATTCCCCCTCCCCCTATCAATATCTTAACAATATCATGTGCCAGACCACCCCTCCCACCTAAAATGATAATGTTATATATGCACAACCATTAAAGTGACAGGTAGAGACAGGGAGGGAGAACATTTTCACATTCGCGTGCCAAATTTTTCCAAAAAATATTTTACGTGACCATAACGTACCAACAGCCAAAATAATTTAGTGGACCAAAATGAATGTATTAAAAGTACTTGAAGCTTTGTTTATGTGGATTAAAAACAGCAAGAAATATATTTTAGAAAGTAGTAAAAAAAATTAAATGTGATTTCTGTTGTTGCATCTTGAATGCCAAATAATTAATATCGGTTTCTTAACGGAATGCAAGTTGAACAAGGGTTATCTGACAAGTAGTTTGTGTTTCAGTTTTCCATACCATTTATTTCCGAAAATGATGACTCGTCTACATAGACTTAGGTAGAGGAGAAAATAGTTCAGAGGCAGATTTCCCCATTGGCATTTTTGCTTTATAATACCTAATAATCCTTCTTTTCTATGTTATCCCAATCTCTTAACCCTTTGTTTCACACTTTCCACCACAGCGGGACGAAAATGCTATTTTTTCAATCCAACATATTTCATTTACTGTTCCTATTCAAAGTTTATGTTACTCTGTGACTAAAGTTTTCAGGTGTCCCGATTTTCAGGAGCTCGAAGACCCATCCCGCGGAACCCCTACACGGGAGCCCAATGTCAAGATTTTTTATGATTAACAAATTCTTATAAATTCCTTTTAGTATCATGCTATTCGTTAGTCTATATTAAGTGAATTATGAATGAACTGACAAAACCTTCTATAAAGGAACAGTTTTATGATTCCGCCGAAAGGAATAGTGTACAAATCTACCTGCTAAAACGGAATATTTTTTCGGTTCCTAGTTATTTTGTTTTTATGGGTGTAAAACCAATATATTTCGATAATTGTGAAAACGGTACCTGTGTATAACGGAATCCTACCTGAAAAGTAAAAATTTCATAGTCTCTGCATAATCAATACCATACAGCTTATCAATCGAAAACCTTTCCAAAACGGATTTTTCTTTTCGGTCCCTAACGATTCCGCTTTAACACATTTTACTATAAAAGATTATTTTGTTTATTGAATGCAGTGAAACGTTCTAAGGCAGAATTTGTTGGAACGACTAGAGCAAAAAACTTAACTTTAAACTTAAATTTAAAATGTGAACTCTATCTACATGGTGGAAGCGTAATAGAACTTTAATAATAACTATTCATTTCATATTTTTAACTTATCAGAGAGGCAATTCTTCTGTCACAAATGTTTTTTTAACATAACTTTATAAATGCAGTGAGATTATACAGCTTCGCTTTTGTGTAAAAAAAAATGCTGTTGCCCTTTTCCAACCTACTTCAGTGTTAAAGTTCATAAAATATCTTTAAGAGAGTTTAACGTTAAAATTGATAACATTCACACATTTTATACAGTCGGACCTCTATTTAACGAACCTCTATTTTGCGAATTTCTCTATTTTACGAACTTTGGTTTGGAACCAAGAGCATTTTACGAATTTCTTCGTAAAATAGCCTCCAAATAGCGAAGTGCATTCTCTATTTAACGAAATTTTTCTTGCGATCTAATTTTGTTTTCTCCCTATTTCTCATAACATTTCTGGACATTTCAAACTTATTCTTTCTTTTAAAACATTTTGTGATGTTCGATGGCCTTGAACTGGTTTTACCTGGCGCCTTCTTTGTCAGCAGTGAGAATTCGGTAAGTACGGAAGACGAAGACACTATTCCCTTAAAGTGGTTAGAGTAACTTAAAAAAATGTGGAAACCTGAGAAGAAAAGAAGAAATTAACGGTGTGCTGATTGATTATTGTCTTTCACTTAATTCTGAAATTGAGACCTCGGAAACACTAACTGAATTGGATATTTTCGACAGCGTGAAAAATAAAAACAATACAGCGATGAATTGCGATGAAGACGAATATGATGAAGATGGAAACGACCATGTTGTAGGAATTAACAAAACTTCGTATGATAAAATGCTAAACAATCATTTTAAACAATCCGACACGGATTATAGTTTGAAGAAAATACGCACAAACGGTTTTTTGGTACATTATAAAGATGCGAGACGTATTATGGGATAAAACATTTTTTAAAAGAAAAAAAAAAAAACTCAGGCAAAATTAACAGAGTTTTTCAGAAATTAAATTTAAGGACGCATGTGGTAATGTATGGTTAAAATTATTTGTTATAATAATAATAAATACGATAATATTATTAAAATTCATTAATTTTAATGAAAAACTATTTATTTTAAACTGAAAATACAGTGTATTCCCGGACAATGTTTTGTTTTCCTTGCGGATTTTAAAGATTTAAACACATAAAAAAAAAATGAATTGGTGGGTAAAATAAATAAAACAAATTGATATAATTTATAAAAAAAAAGTGATTAATTATATTTTTTAGTAATATTTATTGTTTATGAGTTTAAAATCCGTTTCATGTAGTTCAAAATATTTTAAAACGTGAATCTCTATTTAACGAATTTTCCATATAACGAACTTTTTTTCGGGATTTAGCGACTTCGTTAAATAGAGGTTCGACTGTAATTCATTTTTGTAACTTATTAAGAGTTGGTGCGGTGGAAAAAATTTGAAGGCTACATTTTTGGTCTATGCATAACACAATATACAAGAAGCATTTCAAGATTCTCATCTTTATCAAATTTAAGTAGCCATTATTCACCATCACAACACATTTTCTCTGTTTTCCCTTTCCCAATATCGTTAATTGTCTTCGATGTATTATCTGATTTTAAATTTTAAAATGTATATGTCATCGTATGAATTTATTTACTGCGTAGAGTGCCTGCCCTAGAACCAGATATTTACTATCGACCCGTTTCCTTTACTAATGCTATTTAAGTTTTATAAAGTTAGTAGTATCTCGTTCAGATAGTTCATATATTTTTTATTTAAATATCTTCAGGATAGTCAAATTCATGCATAAACTTTTAAGTAGTTTCACGTGTAAAAGATTCTTCGTGTGACATAGAAGTATGAAGCTCCTTAAATAAATAATCGAAAGCGTTACGAAAAATTGCGAAAACTTATATGAGAAAAATTATAGTGACTTTTAATATAATAATAAGATGTCAAACTATTTTAAAGGATTATTGTATAATATTCTGATATTAAATCTATTTTAAATGTTAAATCTATATTTCATTTCTTTTTAATCTACAGGATTACTTTTTAAAAAAAAAGGCAAAAACTGATTGCGAATGAGTGAGTAACAAAGTTGGAATTGCCCTCCTGGAAAGTCAAATTGCCCCCCGCTGAGGCGTACGCCCCACGTTGGGAACCACTGGACTAGAGAAAGATTCCGCTTCATACATGTTTCCCTTTTAACAGGTATCTTTGCATAATATTCCTTCTGTAAGGGAATGAATATTCTGTGTTATAGACAGGTACAGTTTTCATATATTGTATTTTTATGTCCCGATTTCGAAGCCGCTGTCCAGTCTCTCCTAGTCTATCTGTCTCGCTTTTTGCGACAGTGGACCTGGCAGCACTATCTGTGACATCTATTCTTTCAGTAGAAATATCGGGATAGCCGCACAATAACGGGTACTTGTTGAGGAGATATCATATGAATGTCCCTTCAGAATGCCGGTAAGTTGTTCCGCATGAACAAATATGTTTTAAACCTTCAATAATGTTATATATAGTAGAATCTCTTTTATCCGAAACTCTTTTAACCGAAACTCTCGATCAACCGAAATCGATTTTTAATGCTTTTCCTTTTTTTTAATCACATTCTTTGTGTGCAAGCGATTCTTTCCGAACCACGAGTACAGATGAATATTTTGGATCCCCTTTCTTAGAATTTCTTTGAATTTAACTTGAGATTTTTACTAGAGTAAAAATTTTCATTTTTATCATGCGTTCAAAAAGAAAACGCATTACTTTCTTAAGTATAGAAGATATATTTACTTTCTTAAATATAGAAGAAAAAAATTCGAATTATAAATCGTGTAAAATCGGGTGTGAGTATTACAAAAAAGCTCAAGATTACGGCATTGGTATTGTTATGAAGGTAGATGTTGCGAAAAAAAAAATGCAGAAAATTGTAATACTGGTGAAGCAATAGTATTAAAAAACCTAGTGATAGAGCTGCAAAGCAAAGGCAATCGAAACTGCAACAAACAAAACTTTGTTTCAAACTCTTTTAACCCCTTGGGGACGAGCGGCACGAATACGTGCCGCATGAAGCACTCAGAATCCTTGTTTTTCCTCACCAGTAAAAATTTACTGTAAAATTTGCCTTATTTAATCAGCGCATTTTCTCGATTCAAGAAGACACAATTTTCTGTTTTTAAAAAACGGTGACAAACGATTAAGAATTTCGTAAAAGGCTCCCGTCCCGAAGGGGTTAAAATGTGTAAAAGGTACTTAATTTCAAAATTAAAATTCAGGTAATTCAGTCTTGTTTCTATTTTGTTATTGGTTTATTTTTATTAAGCACTAGTTATCATAATAAGAAATAACACATATATTTGCCGTTAGTCTTAAAATTGAACCATTCTCGATTATCCGAAAATTTCGATTTTCCGAAAGATGGTTGGTCCCAATTACTTCGGGAAATCGAGGTTCTACTGTAAATGTTTTTAATTCAGCAACGTCATTTCAGATTTTTCTTGGAAGGGGCAAAATTCTTTCGTTGGACATAATAAATATACTAAATTAATTATTCTAATTGGTAAATAAATCATATGAGTTGTAAATTTCCAACTGGGCAAAAAAATGTCCAGCCAGGATTTGAACCAAGAATCTCTTGGCTGAAGAAGCCAATGCTTTATCAACTGAGCAGAGGCGTCGCGATGGGGGGTTATGGGGGGGGGGACCTCCCCCTCCAAATTATGTGAACTTGGGAGATTTGAGCTTAGAGTTGGAAAATTCTGAATTTTCTTAAACCACTTTTTCTTTTTTAAAATAAAAAGTAAAAAAAAAATAAGAATTTTTTTATTGTTTTGATGATTACCTTTCTGAGTTCTAAGACTCAGATGCAATTTAAGTCTCCAGACTCAATTTGCAATTGTGTTTTTCTGTGTTACGAATATATCATATATCTACCAGACCTGAATTTCCCTACTTTTGTACATCAGCAGTGTCTATCTATATTTCCTCAAAAAATTCGTTCTTTTTTCAAAAATCTCAAAATATCATTAGGCTATTTTCATATGTAGTACGATTATGACGCGTACATAATAGAAGACAAAAACTTTTATTAAATGAACCAATAATTATAATTTTTATGTTTTTAGTTTCAGTTATTTTTCTTTGGAAATATTTTTTTTTTTTTTTTTTACGTCTAAGTATCATTATCATTAAACACACATTGCACATATCATTTCCGTTGGAAGCAATTTGTTTCAAGTTGGTAAATTTTTAATTATAAGTTGGGAAGTTTTTGAATTCTCCCCCTCGAAAATATATTTGTAGCTACGCCCTTGCAACTGAGCCATCCCGGACGAATCTGGAGGACACAATTCACCTAGCTAACCTTATTGATCACAGCTTCTGGTTTGATATATGAATAAGTTCAACAGAATAATTTTTTTTCGCACAATTGGAAATTTAAAACTCATACAATAATGTTTTATAAATGTTATTTTGTTTATTAATTATTGTTTTTAGACTTCTTGTCCCGATGCATAATTGCAACACAAGTATAAAAATACTTTATTTGTTTTGCTTTGGACTATAGTGGACAGGCTGTAGTAAAAAAAAAAATTATTATACATAAAATAAGTTTTTCTCATTCTGTATGATCCTTTTAGTAGAAAATAGCAAATTTAATGTTGGGGATTTGCTAGTTTTAAAGTATGCAACAAGGGTTAATTTGATAAATTATTGAGCACACATTGAGATAGATTAGATTTTTTTTTAATTTCAAAAAATATAAAAATCAGACAAGCTCAGCTTGTGCAAATGCTTGCGTTTCGAGCAATTTAATTCTATTTCGAGTTAGAACTCCAATTAACGCCGATCACTCACAGAAAAAATATACCTCCTAAAACGAATAGGTAAGTCATTATCTAAATCCCTAAACTAGAAATATAGATTTCCGAGTTATGCGAATAAGGTAAACAAATAAACTGAATAGACAAAACGATCGAGAATTTCTAGTCTCCAGTTTACCTAAGGTGATGAAACGATGCATTATATTACACTCTACAACAGTGGTTTTGTTCTAGAGCTAAAATTAGTTGATTCTAGATCAGTTTTTGGCGCTGATTCCGAATATGCTTTCCGTTTATCTCTAGGTGGTCCAGGTTTTGAGAAATTTGCATATTTAAATTTATGCAAACTTAAGCTTTTTTGTGCTATTTTTTGCGAATTTTAGATACAATATGTGTCACATCTAATTACGTTTTCTAGATAATGAGTACTTGACTATTTGCTTCAGATAAATGTCACTATTTGCATATTCTTAACATTTATTTATCAGTTATTAAGCCTAATTTGCATATTTTTCAATGGTGTAATGTTTACATCACTATGAACTTTAAAATAGTTGACACAGAATTGACATAATGTTTTTCTAGAGTAGATTTTTATGCTGCTTTCAAATCTGCAGTCTGTTTTCTTATGTCATATCTAGTTTTTGAGTAAGATGGATTTCTACTTTTGCACGGCATTAACACAGGTTTGATATAAGATGCTTTTTAGGGGTGTGTAATTCATTGACAAGAAGGTGAACAGGGCCAGATTCATATCAGAGACATAAACAAAAATTTATATAATCGAAAAAAAAAATAAGTAGTAGAATCTATCCTAACTAGTTGAAGTTTATCATACAAAGTATCATAAAAAGCTATTTCTGGATTTTTTGACCAAAAACTGAATTTTCACTTTTTTCTAAAACTAGACGTGATAGAAGAAAACATATACAAAATTTGAAATCAGCTCAAAAAACTGGCTTAGAAACATATTAGCGTACTCGTGCGGCAGAAATATTTGAACGTCAAAAAACATTATTAGAAAAACATGAAAAATATGCAAATTAAGTACAATATTTCACAGTCACATGTCAGTATAATCTCAGAAACAACGTTTTTGTGAAGTAAATTAGGTAGTAATCATAACATAAAACAAAAAACCCTGTCTGATATTGCTTTATACCTTAAATTTGCAAATAATTGTATAAAATTTACTAAATTTGCATAAATTGAAATATGCAAATATCTCTCAAACTTGACGTGCTGGAGCAAATCTAAAACTAGATTCGGAATCAGCATAAAAAACCGCATAAAAAGCAACTAATTTCTGTTTTAGGACAGAGCAAAAGTTCAAATTTGTTGACCAGTGTTATGAATCATTTGAATTGCGAGAAATTCTCACATGTTTTCTAGAATTAATTCGCAAACTAGAATTATTGTTTACTAAAACTCACTTCCTGTCTTCGCATTTATTTGCAAAGATTTTTAAATAAGTTTGACCACGATAATATAGGAAAACTCCCTTGAATTTTAATAGGGAATACTAGCAAAGGGAACTAAAATTTATAAGGATGACATGGAACTATTTTTTTCTAACCGCAATTTATTTTCTAGATTCCAGTGACAGAATTGTTTTTCAGTGTACGCTATAGCTTTATTTGAAGAACATAGGTTATATGGGACTTCTTTAAAAAATCCAGAGTGTATACGGCGTATACTATTGTGTACCCTCTACTAAGCTCTCGTTTAACAGTGGACGTTATTACTAATCGGTTGATACTAGTAGCATTTTTATACGATGATTTGTAGCAACATTAGTGCCATTGGGTATCTTCTTTTTTCCCTCATGTCTAAATTTGAGTGAAACGATATTAATATAAAATTTCTTCCCTACCTTAAGAAATAGACAATTTGAAAGTACAGTAGAACCTCGATTATCCGAAGTAATTGGTACCGGCCCTCTTTCGGAAAATCGAGAATGCTTCAATTTTAAGATTAAGGAGAAATTAATGCAATATTTCTTATTATTGTAACAAGTGCTTAATAAAAAAAAAGCAATCGCAAAATAGAAACAAGAATAAATTACCTGAATTTTAATTTTGAAATTAAGTACCTTTTACGTATATCAAAAGGGCTTGAAAAAATATTTTGTTTATCGCAGTTTCGATTGACTTTGTTTTGAAGAAGCTCTATCACGGAGTTTTTTAATATTATTAGTTCACCAGTATCACTATCTTTCTGCTGCTTTAGCCATGCCAAACCTTTTGCAAAACATTCAAAAGCTCCAGAATTGCTAATTTGTTCGTTTTCTTCGTTCCACTCCGCAGCTTACGGGATCTCAAGTTAAATTCGAAGGAACTCTAAGAAAGGTGATCGAAAATATTTATATGTACTCGTAGTTCGGAAAGGACTGCTTGCACACAAGGAACATGATAGTATTAAAAAAAATCTTTCAAAATGGATTTTGCACACAAGGAATGTGATAGTAAAAAAAAAAGGCTTTAAAAATGGATTTCGGTTAACCGAGAGTTTCGGTTAAAAGAGTTTCGTATAAAAGAGGTTCTACTGTATTACATACAAATATACTTTTAAGAAAGCCAATTTAATATTGTCCGATAGTGTACCTGTATTGAAAAACATTAAAAACTCTATGACTCATATTCAAGCTTTCAATTAGAAGACAAAATATGATCTTATTTGATAAATATAGAAAAGAACACACGAAAGTCTGCAGCTGCACTATATTAAAGAGATATCTGAGCAATAGGTAAAGCTGTTCAAATATCCAATTAATTACGGACTGACCTCAATTCAAGACGAGACTTTTGCAAGAATGTTTAAAGACCAATGTCTGCTGCAATAAAAGAACTACTACTATTATTTTATTTGGAAAGAGGATTTTTATTGGGGTGGTTTGCGACATATGCCAGGTTTGAAGAAGCTATCGATGGAACAGTGAGAAATAATTTCTTTAACCCTTTATGTACTGAATTATGAATTCATGAAAATTTTATCTTCTAAAGCATTTTTCGTGAATTGTTTAAACTGCATTAGAAGATTTACATAATCATTTAATAAATTTTAGAAGGATTCATTAAATTTGAATTTATAGGGATTTTGTGCACTATTTATAACCCCATACAAATCTTTTATTTTAAATATTTTTCTTAGAATTTTGTAGAATTAGGAAATGTATACAAATAGAATGTTCTTACAATAGAAATATAGATATATTTCCGAATTGAAAAATCCCCCCCTCCCCCCTCCCCCCCAAACGCCAAGAAAGCTGAAAAGATGCAAAGGCAAAAGAAATCATCCTTTAAAAAATATTTTGGTTTGCCCTTGAATTTTAATAGGGATAACGAGAACTCTCTAGCAAAGGAAACTAGAATTTATAAGGATGATATGGAACTATTTTTTTCTAGAAACACAATTTATTTTCTAGTGGCAGAATTTTTTTTCAGTGCCAGTGGCAGAGTTTTTTTTCAGCGAGCAGACAATAAATCTGTTGCGTGCCACCCATGGGACGCGTGTCATAGTTTCGACATCCCTGGATTAAGATATATAAAGTGGATTTTAAGATGTGTATTTAAAGTTATTCCATAACGTTTTTAAAAATTGAATCTGGCATGTAACTATAAAAGCGTGATTTTATTTTCTCTTTGAACAAAGGGTTCATTAATTAATTTTTTTTATCAGCCAGAAAAACTTTTTTTCGGAATGGCACGTTTCTTTCAATTAATATATATATATATATATATATATATATATATATCGCTTTTTAAGCGTTATGTGTATTAATCCTTTAAATACATTCACAATCTATTTAAATACGAGGGAGGGAAAAAAAACACGAAATCGAATTTTCCGAAATATTTTGTTCAAAGGGTAAATAATCATTATTTTTTAAAAGGATTGTCCCGTAAGAAAAGTTAAAGTACGGTAATGCGGGGTTTTTTTAGGGGGGGGGGGTGGTGGTTTTGGATGTGTCGAGCCGATGCGCATCGTAAAATACGGGGGAAAAAGAACGATTTTTAACCCTCGGTTTCGGCTCTTTTAAGTCTTGAAATATGAGAAACGCGCTTTCGGACGTACACGAGACGCTCACGTTCTTTTGCGATGTATATTGTAGTTTTTAAATAATATCTCAGCTAATTTTTAAAAAAGTGAAAAATCTGAGCCTTATGTGCATTTGAAACTACCTTGAACAAAATTTTCAGACATTTACGTACGGTAGATTTTCCTAGCCAACGCACACACACACACACACACACACACACGGACTTACATCTTTCTTTTTTTAGTGTAGATTAATGTGGACATATACAGTAGAAGCTCTTTCATACGGCATTCTATGGTTCGGCACATTCTATAATCCGGCACGCGAGCCCGTATTTTTTTTTTCTCTACGACCACTGTTGACTGGGATCACTAGGATGCGGCACCCACAAGAAGCCCAGATTCAGGAGGTGGAATCGGATGAAGAAGAAGCCGTGGCAGATGAATCTAAAGTCCCTCGAAACAGGCTTCTGGCGCATTAGATACATCCACAAAATTTGCCTAATCGAACAAAAGCTACAACGCTGCTGAACACATAAATCTGTGTATAATCCGAAACGATTTTTTGAAGAAATCCGAATCGCGGAAGCAATATGATATCAGAGACTTTTTAAAAGTGCAATGTTTATATTAATTTTTTACAACATGTACAATGTAATGTACATATACAGTATCCTACATGTACATTACATTGTACATATACAGTATATATTAAATAATTGGATTTTAAGTTTGTATTCTATGTTTTTCTTTAATGCTCACAGTTGTTAAAATGACGAAATATAAAACAGTATTTGTCCGATATTTATACAATTTGCACATATTAATAATGTAGGTGAACACAAAAAAATAAAATAATTGTATTGACGTTCGATAATCCGGCACGACTGTGGTCCTGAGCGTGCCGGATTAAAGAACTTCTCTTGTATTACGATATGGAAATTGAAATATGCTTACAGATTATTTAACATATATGTTACAGGGCAAAGAATCCTACCTGTCAAAGAAGTTCCTTGTGGCATTCCCATGACGTCTCCTCTTGAAAAATCACTCATATTGATCCTGTAGGTTTCTTGCAGTCTGACAAGGGCCATAGCAGCTCCTTGGAGATCATCTTGAGTCGGCATCAGTTGTTTATAATCTTGCGTCAGTCTCCGGATAGCTGAAAATAAAAACAGGCAAGAATGTTTAAACTGTGAAAATTCGATATACATGCGTGTCATCAGGGTTCTCGCTGCCGCTCGCCATTGCACCAAATCGCTACAAAAGGCTTCATCTGGCAAGTAAACGAATAATCAGGCTCGCCAAACTGCGGCTTCCCAATTTCCATTCTTTTTAGCCCCCGGTACGGTATGCTATTTCTTTCTCCCAGCTTATTTTGTGTCTTTTCCAAAAAATAATGTTATCTTATAGAAGCCAGCCGTAAAACAAAGCAATACGATTGAATACGCTATAGCATTTTTTTACACTTCTAAGCATCGCACATTTTCAATTTTTATACCGTCGTATTGAAAAGAAAAAGTATTTTTAAATGCAATTTGTTTGAAAACTGCATCTCCATTTATTTTTGAAATATTAATTTTTTTGTAGTTTTTGGAGCTGCTTGCTTTTGTATTAGCAACGGAAGAACTCCATTTCTCTAGAAAGTAAAGAAAAAGTAGTTGTAAAATATTAATTATATATTTTTGTTGTCATTTTTTCATTACGAAAGAAAATGTAATTAAACTACGTGCTATTTTGAAAAAAATATATATATATATATAAACGAATGATTTCTGTTAAAACATGAAGCTATTATAAACTATATTTAATTTTAAGTATCTGTATTAATATTACAAACAATTGAAGGCCTATGAATCATTAGACAGCCGTTTTCTTTGATCGATTTTCTTTAATGACGGCATCTTTTTGATGCATCTGTGTGTTATTTCACGATAGTGACGTCCTATGCCTACTTTACTGTAGATGTTTAAGAGTGGATCGTAAATGTGGAATTCTTAAGCGGATGTGAATGAAGTCATTTTACATAAAATAAAAGCGTGTGCTGTAAGTCTTTAAAATTGAAATATGTTTTGTACTATTTATACAGTGGTGGAAAATTGGCGCAGAGGTGGAGCCTATTGACACCACTAAATTTTTATGGTATTATTCAGTTTAATAAAAACTCAGAAATTTGATCATTAGATAAGAGGCAAAATACTACCATAATTTAGTGGTGTCAATAGGCTCCACCTCTGCGCCAATTTTCCACCACTGATTTATATATACATATATTTTTTTTTCATCGGAGCGGCACTAAATTCTGAAAAAAAGCAATTCCAGTTTTCTAGTTGTGTGTGTGTGTGTGTGCTTGTCAATATAGTCGAGATTCTTATCCGCGTTGCCGAACGATTGATGTCACTTTAAATGTTAAATCGAACTGTGACATTTACAGTGGTATATTTATAGAGATAATACTGACTGAACACTAATTCAGTTTATCAACAGTCAAAGACACAGAAAAGATTATGCGATAGGTATTTCTCTGTTGTCAGTTAATCACTATCTATACGCCGGTTAAAACACAAACAAAATTAGTCGCATCAAGCGCCAAATAGACAAAGGATTTGCTCGAGTACTGTGTTGAAATTAGCCATTTACGGTACTATTTGTTAGTTGTATGCAAAGTACCATTGGCCGGTCTATTGCTTCTATCGGTTAAAGTCGAAATGTCATAGCAATTTTTAGTGTATATTTTCACAATGGTAAATCAAAGATCTAAAAAAATACCTGAAACATTTATACGTTTAGGGGACATGTAGAAAGTACTTAATTTTAATAGGTTCTGTAGCGGATCGTCACATTTCTAATTTACAAGCACTTACAAAAAAAAAAAAAAAATATATATATATATATATTATTTTAGAAGATATCTATATATATAAAATTTAAAATAAATTAATTAAATTTAAAAAATCAAAAAATACCTATTTTTTTTACTTGTATTGATGACTTTTAAGTTGTGTTTAATTATTAGTTCCTACCTATTAACACTGTTTTGATGAGGCCTACAGATGTCTATGATGGTTAGAGTTGCAGTAAAGCTAGAGATCCTACCTACACAACTTCCAGGTTGTGTACTATTTAAACGGAGCTTTTGACTCTAAAATAGTCAATGAAACATCGTCTTCATTCACCTGAAACATTTATACGTTTAGGGGACATGTAGAAAGTACTTAATTTTAATAGGTTCTGTAGCGGATCGTCACATTTCTAATTTACAAGCACTTACAAAAAAATATATATATATATATATATATATATATATTATTTTAGAAGATATCTATATATATAAAATTTAAAATAAATTAATTAAATTTAAAAAATCAAAAAATACCTATTTTTTTTTACTTGTATTGATGACTTTTAAGTTGTGTTTAATTATTAGTTCCTACCTATTAACACTGTTTTGATGAGGCCTACAGATGTCTATGATGGTTAGAGTTGCAGTAAAGCTAGAGATCCTACCTACACAACTTCCAGGTTGTGTACTATTTAAATGGAGCTTCTGACTGTAAAATAGTCAATGAAACATCGTCTTCATTTTGAAAGACCTATCCAATGATATGCCACTCATTAGGGTGCGTAAAACATTTTTTTCGTCTCTACCGCCATTTTGTATTTTACGGCCGCCATTTTGAGTTTATAAAAACAAAACCTAGCCTATAACCATCGGGTGGTTAAGACGAATCGATAGAGACCTCATTCATTAAAATCCATCCAGCCGTTGGGATGTTTCGATGGTATAAAGAAAACATACCCAGATACGCGTGAAACACATAAACCTTCTTGGCAGTCGGGTAAAAAAGGAATACAATAAGGTGTTAAAGATGGATTTTTCAGTGTTTCATGCCGAATCTATTTTGCTAACATTTTTTTTATTTGGCTACTGTTTTTATTTCTTATTCGCCAAATCGCTAATGTTGGCCAAAAGCCAGCGAGAACCCAATGTGTCAGTCTGGTGGTGCCAGACGTCCCGATTTACGCGGGATGCACTGCTCCAAGACCTGTCCCACGTAACCACTGCACGGGATGCCAAAAGTTACAATTATTCACGATACGCAAATTCTTAATTTCTCTCAGTATAACATGCTATTCGTTGGTCTGAATCGAGGGGATCTTAATACAGTAAACCTGTGAAGACAGAATCTATCTATAACAGAAATTTTTTACGGTCCCTTCCAAAGAATACCTTACATATCTACCAGCCTAGACAGAAACTTGCCGAAAACAGAATAATTTACTAATTCCTAGCGATTCTGTTTCCGCAAGTTTTACTGTACTTTTTTTCAGTAAACTCTGTGAAGACAAAATCTATCTATAAGAGAAAATTTTTACAGTCCCTTCCAAAGGTATACTTTACAAATTTATCAGCCTAGACGGAAACTTGCCGTACACGGAATTATTTACTAATTCCTAGCGATTCTGTTTTCGCAAGTTTTACTGTACTTTGTTCAGGAAACTCTGTGTAAACAGAGCCTCTTTAACGGAATTCTGTTTTAAAAGTAAAAATTTCATTGTCCCATACACGGTAAAAGAAATTATGTAACGCTACTTCATAAAATTGGT
This sequence comes from Maratus speciosus, assembly GCA_963932465.1. NCBI lineage: Eukaryota > Metazoa > Arthropoda > Arachnida > Araneae > Salticidae > Maratus > Maratus speciosus. Next base: position 593,934,518 of record OZ010788.1, on the reverse strand, counting down.
GGTAACATACTGCCTCCAATTTTGTGGAGTAATTTAACTTATATAATGCTGTAATTTAAACTGATATAACTGGTGCAATATGACACATTAGTGTAACGTAACGCCATTTATATCGGTTAAATTACTCAATAAAATGGAGGTAGCAAGGCTGCCATCGATTTCATGGAGTAACGTTATACATAAATTTTTACAGTGTACTATAAGAATACTATGGTACACTGTACGACTACACTATATACAGCATATATTATAAAATTACTATACTATAACAATCACTATACATGCTATACGACATACGCTATACAATTATATCTGCTAAATTGGAATTTAGTGTAGTCATTTCAATCTTTAGCGGTTTTGCTTTCACAGGTTTTACTGTATAAGATTCTTGTTTTTATTTAGTAGTACAATAAAACCAGGTAAGATGGAATTACAAATGGGAGAAATTCCGTTTTAAAGATGCTTTTGCCGTAACAGGTATGATTCTACGGTGTTCCTACCGTAGGGACAGTGGAATTTTTACGTTTGAGACAGAATTCTGTTGTTATAGATAGTTTTCATTTTCATAGGGTTTAATGTATTTTTATGCCTGGATTTAGAAGCTACTGTCCCGCTTTTCTTGTCTCCATGCCCCACTTTTAGTGACACTAGATCTGGCAACACTAGTATCATCGCTAATTCTTAAACCGTTAGTTTTAGAAGTCTATTTTCAACTGCAAATATAGGAGCGCGTTTCGGAGAGTAACCTCCGTTTAGCTCTAAATAAAAAAAAAACCTGTATCGAAGAAAATATTTTATTATATACATCCTAAAGCTACAAATGTTTCCTATTTTTAAACGTAGTCTCCATTTAACTTTAAAAGTTTATCATAGCACTTCACTAATTTACAAATTACTTCGTCGTAAAATTTGGCCACCATTTCACGGAACCGGTTCCGAAAGTAAAAGTTTATTCATAAAGAAAAAAAAATTCAATCAAAATCGAGAAAGTAGAAAAAGGTCTTTATAAAAATTGACCTTAGCTATCCAATGCAAAAAAGAAAAAAAAATTGAAATGCAAACAAGATATTTTAAAAGAATTAGAATTAAAAATAACTCCCATAGGATTAATATTATCGTGCGAATGTCATCGCGTGAGTGAGCCCCTTAAGCGAGTGACGTTATAACGAGGTTTTACTATACGTAGATTCTTCCTGTTCTTTTATACTTTATTTAACCCCTTAAAGGAACAGTACACTTTTAAAATTTTCAAAAATCGATTTTTTTCTTTAATTTTTACATCGTTAGAAAGGTTATTGTATTCTGAATAAGTTGATACCAATCTTTTAACAGTGTGATAATTATTTACTGAGATATTAGGGAAAATGTAGACAATCATCCCTTCATTTCCGAATTAACAGCCCTGTGACAACTGTCATGGCAGCTTGTTTACATTTTGTTTTCGCGCTTTCACATTATCGTAACTTTGGAAATATGCTAAAATGCGACAATTGTTAATGGTTAAATATCTTAAACAATAATAAGAAAGCTTTAAAATATTAACTTCAATTTCCACTTTCGCCAAATTTGTTTACTTTCATGTTTTTTCACAACTTTATTTGCTATTAAGTGCTTAAATTTGAAACAAAACATTTTTTCCCTTATAGCAATACTTTCCTGATTTTGCAATAGTATTCTACTTCTTAGTATCTATTATTTTTTTAATGAAAAAATATGCAAAATGTGCTTCAGAACAGCATCGAAGAAGGAGTCAGTTTAATGGTAATCGCTATGCAAAATACGATGATATAAATATATTCTAAGGTGCTAACTCATCATCTTATAGAAACTAAAAAGTAGTCAATTTGATAGTGATTTTTGTTTCAATTGACAGTTTAGAATACTGATATCTTGACATTAATATATTTTTTAAATAAACTATCCGGATTTTTGTGCAGCAAAGTATGTGAATCAGATATCGAAATACGAGAAACCCTATAAAATGGCCTATATTTTACAGTAAATAATTTAGTTTTATAAAACGTGCACATTTATTTCACTTTACAATCAAGCTGAACAAAATTTTAAGTTATATGTTTAAAATTAATTTTTTGCAATAGTAAATGCTACATTTTTACAAATTACACATATTTAATTTTTAAGCATGTTCCTATATTCTGCAGCATTTTACAAATAATTTTATATTTATCATTTTAAACTAGCATCTAATTTTATTTTTTATACAGAATACGATATATAATTAGTACTTTTGTTACCTTTATTATATATTTTATATTTAAAAAATGCAATTTAATCTTTAAACAGCTTTTTCTCAAAATGGCATTTTTTACCCTTGCGCGCATGATATCGCCAAAACTATTCGAAGTAGAGCTTTAAAATTTTTGCCCTACATAAATATTTATATTATCATGAAAATGAACTAGGATTATAAAGCTGCGTTCAGTATGAAAAAAATTGTGCTACTGAATGCATGTAAAAATTCATGGTTTTTCTAATTTTTCTAATTAAATGTTAATTACTCTTTATCTAATTAGCCGATTACAAATATCCTAGTTCATATTAGAGACCAGAGTGTTATCTTTAATTTTAGATAAAGTTTATACAAATACAATGAAATTAGCATGAGTTATCGTGCGCGCAGTGAAATGTTACCCACTGTAAATTTTTAAATAGCACTTTGAAATCGACCCCTTGAATTTTTTTAAATTATAATATATCCAAATAAAAATTTTTTAAACGTAGTTCAATATCACTTAAATGCACTCTAAAAATTTTCTGCTTCTATAGTAGTTATCTTTTTCATAAAAAATTGCTAAACTCATGACAAATTTCGTATGTTTTATGACCGTTAAAAGTGTACTGTCCCCTTAACCCTTTCAGGGGCAAAGCATTTCTGCTCCAAAAATATTCAAACAATTAATTCACACCGCAATTTAAGAACAAATTTATTTGAAAATAATCTAAAGCACTTTTTTACGTATATTATGAGATCGAAATTTTAGGAAAAATTTACTGGTGCCGTTCGGCATTTTGGGCAGTAAAATTAACCTTTTACAGACTGCAAACGGCGCCCCTGAAAGGGCTAACGGTCGCTTAATATTTGGAAAAAACATAAAAAAGTACCTATTTTTTTATTACAAAAATTTAATAATTATAAGGTTTCTATGTAAAATATGCAATTAGTTTTTTTTTTTTTTTTTTTTTTTTAAAGGCGAAAATAAAAGATGTTATAGAACAAATTCACATTTGTGGAAATACCATCATGCAAGAATTCTGTGTTTTAATGTTTGTTTTACACCATACAAATGAATGCGAATAAGACCTTTATTTTTCACATTTTAGATCTTTATTTATCATCATCAAACAAATTTTACAAATAATATTTGAAATAATATAATATACGTCAAATTTAGATTATTAATAATTTTTTGAGAGTGATATATTTCGAAACATGCAATACAAAGTCCAACATCACAATCAAAGCCAAAAACCAAACCCAAACGGTAATATTCAAAGACTTCACACCGAAATGCCAATTAAATTTTTCTGGTTTCAGAAGTTTTTTACAGCAATTAAATCTCCAGCCCGGAAATAGGACGGGCACGAGAAATAACGAACGACACCTCAGCCCGTGATATTGACGTTAGCGAGAATTAAGGGGTTAAACAGAATTTGTAAAGCGTCTCTTTCAATTTAAAAAGTACTGTAACTTTGTAAAGTACTGATGTTGGTTTTTAAAGACATTTTCTTTATTTAAGTAATTTAGAAGGGAGATATAAACATATATTGAAAAACTTACGAAGCCAGTCATCTGTGTTCATAGCTCTCCTGATGAAATCCCAGTCAACTGCTAGCCTCCTGACCAATTGAAAGGCCTGCAAAGGATTGGCGACCATCTCGTCTGCGTCACCTGATATAGGAACTTTCTCTTCCAATACATCTTGATAGGAAGTATAAAATAAGTTTAAATACCTGTAAAAAAGAGACAGAAATTAAAACGAAGCAACGATTCTAATAAAAAAAAAGTAACATATTGGTTATTATGCTTTTTAACACTTTCCAACAAAGTTGGAAAGTGTTTATACATTCGGTTTGTCTGCCCGTCTGTCCACGCTCTAACTCCCGTAAATGGACTCGGATTTTCATGCAATCGATAAAGATTATTTAGGGTCACCAAAGCATGTTTGGTATTGTATATGAAGTATGTAGGATTAATAGTTCATTTACAGTGACACTCAAAAGTATTCCATTATTTTATGGTATATGGGGAAAATCGTATGCAGAGTATTTGAATGACATTAAGCTATTTCAAATGTATTGAAACTGATATAAATCACTGAATTTCACTACGATCACGTTAGAACAGGGCATTCATAGCATTTTTTATTCATTTACAGGTATACACAAAAGAAATCCGTTACAATACTGTCTTTGAGTAACAATTGCTGGAGTGTACGCGGTTTAAAATTCGGTATGCGCTTTTAAATATAATTAATTTTTTGCATGTTACTCACTCTATATAAATCCTATACATTATATACAGGGCTGTACAAAAGTATTCACATACCATTCTCCTTATTAGAGCAAATTGCTGAAGGGGAATTTTCAACTGAAGTATATGTATTTCTTAAGTGGACTAAATTTTGGTTTGCATGCAGTTAGTAGATACAAATCTATATATCCTATACAGGGCTGCTGAAAAAATTTGGATTTTAATTTTTTTAAATGTGTAATTTTTTTTACATTATTATGAATGTGTTGGAAAGTGTTTCTGTGCTTGAAGCATGATTTTTTTCTTTCTTGTTTATTTAACCGAACTTGGTTTTTAACACTTTCCAATACAGTTGAAAAGTGTTTATGAATTCGGTTAGTGTGTCTTTCCGTGTTCTAACTCGCGTAAATATACCCGTATTGGATGTAATTAATATATGTTATTGGGGTTTACTATGGTATGTTCAATATTGTAAATGAAGTGTGTAGCATTTACAATTCATTTACAGGGACACTCAAAAGAATTTCGTTACATGACGATCTATGGGGGAAAATCGTCTGCGGTGTATTTTAATGATATTACATAATTTTAAAAATATTAAAATTTATAAATATCACTGAGGTGTACTACAAGGCACGTACAGTAGAATCTGGTGTGCATGCAACTTATCGTTCATTTACAGGGACACACAAAAGAATTTTACTAGAGTACTGCCAATGAAAATAATTGCTGCGTTTTCAGTTTTGATACTGGTTTTAAAATTTAATTGTTATTATTATTGTTTTTTGCATATTACATGGTGTGTATAAATTCTGTAGATCATATACAGGGCTGCACAAAAGATCTCACGTACATTTCCGTTTAATGGTGGAAATTGCTGAATGGGAATTTTCAAATGTGCTATGAGTTTAATTGAATTTACTTTTCTTTCCTATTAGGTAGTATACATAGAAATCTATAGATCATATGGGAACGTCCACTGTTACTCTTGTGACCATTCGTGCGGTTTTTTACAAATACTTGCAATTATTTTACTATAAAATATAATTGAGATAAAAAGTGATATAACAAGTAAAATACTATTGTGCTCCACTCATTTAATATATATCTAACTTGTAACAAAAAGCATTTGCCTTGTCTATATAATCAATCAAAATTTTGTTACTCTTGTGACCAGAGTGTCACAAGAGTCATTTAATATATACATAAGCAATTTTTTTTGTTATAAATTAGATATATGTTTGTGTGTGCAACACAGTGGTATTTAGCTGGTTATATCAATTTTTATCTTACTTATATTTTGTAATAAAATAATTGGAATTATATATGAAAATCTGCTCTAATTATCACAAGAGTAACGAATGGACGTTCCAATATACAGGACTGCACAAAATGGTAATTGCATAAATTAGGTTTTCAAATGCGTTATGCATTTTTCTAAATTTTTTATTTAGACCTCATCTTTCACCTTAATAGACTGTAAAGTTTTGTTACATTATTCTGAATGTGTTGAAAAGTGTTTCATAATCTATGCTGGATGCATGATTTTTCGTTCTTGTTGCATGTAAATGTGGAATTTTGTAATTGATTTTTAACTCTCTTCCTGATAGACTAGAATTTTAAAAATTGTGTACAGTCGTGGAAAAAAAAAGTAAACACCCCCTACTAACTCCTCAACAAATTATCGTAGACGAAATTTACTGGCACCGAGCGATTCGAAATAAAGCCTACGTTTAAATGATGTATATATAAAATTTGCTTAGGGGTCCATCTACATATTAAAACGAATCCAAACTTCATTTTTTTAAATGGTAATACCCAATTTTAACGAGATATTTCAAATCTTCGGTTCAAACTGTGCCTAGACACCAAATTTCAAGTCATTTGAATGATAAGTTTTTGAATTATAAACATTCAAAATTTAGTGCTTCTAATGATAAATTACATTTTCATATTTTTATTTATATCTCCTGAAATTATGCGCCTAATGTACCAATTTTTTGTGTAACAATAATACTAATATACACAAACATAAATACGTTGAATTTGCAATTTTTATAATTTTATGATATGAATTATGAAATTAATATTTGAAAAAAATATGAATTGCAACCTACAGTTTTTTTTTTTTATGGATTTAGATTTATTAAGTCATGCTTTATGGAAATCCAAAATTTTTCATTTTTCTTTCAAGTGGTTTTCAAATTATGCTTAAAAAACGGCAAAATGATGGCTTAAGGGGCCGTCTATGATAGAAGTGACTAAATATTTTGAAATGTCTTCTGCTGTCCTGTAATCTAGCAGGCTTCATTGACTGCTTAAGGTGCCTTGATCAAGAAGGGGGCTATCTCGGTTAACAATCGAGTACGGAACTTCAATTTGGATACAGCCCTTAAAATACGCTCGTTTTAAAATAATTAATTTCTTGGAAACTTATGGTACGAATTGCATAGAAATTTGTTTTTAGGCTAATTGAAGGGTGTAGAGTTTATTTATGCTGTCAGAATTGTGTACTGCTATTGAAAAAAACAAAGTTATGGTTCGTTTTAATAAGTAGATGGCACCTTAAGCAAATTTTATATACATCATTTAAAAGTAGACTTTATTTTCAATCGTTCGGTACCAGTAACTTTCTTCTACGACAATTTGTTGAGAGGTTAGTAGGCGGTGTTTACTTTTTTTTCCACGACTGTACAAAGGCGTGTTTCTTATGCCAATACAACATTTTAATATTTTTAGAAATTAATTTTAAATGAATAAATTAATTCCAACGCATTTTTCCGTTAGCCCGCACACACGTGATAAATCGCCAAATATTCTTTATAGTTACAACAACAATGGATTTTATTATTAGATTTTATTTTTGCATCAGAATAGTTAAAATTACTAAATACGTTTAACAATTAAATTACCTCCATGTCGAATACTTTTCTTTAATAAATATTTGTATACTTATACACATAATTTCCTTATGTCTAAATATATTTACATCTGTCTTATAATACACACACATATTTAACAAATTCTTTGCATAACACAAATACAACAACTCTTTTGTCATGTAAAAGCGATAGTGACTACTGATAAATCTATAACTATGGTTCAAGTAAAACTTCATAAATCTATTACGTTGATGTAAAAGTTGGTAGCGTTTAATTTTTATTTTGAGATGAAATGCATATTATGAATGAGTTAGAGATAGACTCTATTCCACAATACAAGAACGTACACTATAATTTGTACTGAAAACAGTTTGAGTTGCCTTAAATATCTCAAGATCAACGAAGTTGGTAGTGTAATTACTTTCTTCTATCTTTACAAGAAGAAAGTATTGGATTCGTGAAAATTTTCGACTCCCGGTTTTCGACGGATTTACACGTTTTAGAATGCCCAGAACACGATTTGATGGTTTTTAGAAAATGTTTGTCTGTGAGTCTGTCTGTCACTCCGTCACTCTGTCACTCTGTCTGTGAGTCTGTTTGTGACAAAAATTTTGTGGGCGCTCTATCTCAAGAACTAATGCACAGAATTTCACAAAACTTATTATTTAGTTATGCCTTGACATAAACTAGACCTGATTCGTTTTTGGTGAAAATCGCTCAACAGGTGGCGCTGCTATGCTGTATTTTTTGCGATTTCCGCAATAGCTTTATCTCAAGAACTAACGCTTAGATTTTCAACAAACTTCAGATTCAGGTATACCTTGATATCATTTAGTGCTGTTTATTTTTAGTGTAAATCGCTCAACAGGTGGCGCTGCTATGCTACATTTTTCAGAATTCCCGCTGTAGCTCTATCTCAAGAACTAATGCACGAATTTTCATCAAACTTCAAATTCAGATATACTTTGATGTGAATTGGTGCTAAATTCATGTAATTTCTTGTACTATTTAAATGATTTAATTGATGTGATTTATATAGAAGAAAGTTTTGTGATGGCCACAACATACTAGTTTTTATTTTGAGATGAAATGCATATAGGAATGAGTTAGAAATAGACTCTACTCCACAATACAAGAACGGTACACTATAATTTGTACCGAAAACAGGTTGAGTAGCCTTAAATACCTCAAGATCAACCATGTGAAAATGCAAATTTTCATAATTTGATTATCTTTTTTAATATAAATTTCTAATAGCTATTTTCAGTTAGTGACTAAATAATATTTTCATAAATCTTTATTGTTTAAAAAAATAAAAATAATAAGATGGAGAATGATGATCTACTAACAAAGCCGTGCGAAGCCTTCACACAATTTTCCTTTTATTATTTTACTTATATTTTTTATAAATTTGCAAATGGAAAGTATTTAAAATCATTAGAGAATATACCAAAGAAACTTTGACTGAATTTAAATCACACTGACACTGATTTAAGGTGAACCCAGATAATTTATCAATAAAAAAATTAAATCAGACTGATACTTCTATATTTTAACTAAAAAAAATAATGCTCATTTTACTTTTTTTCAAAGTACACTGTCTCTTTAAAAACTAATTTTTTTTTTATGAACATTTGTGCAAACGATTTTTTCGAAAAACAGAAATTAAAAAAGAAACTGGTGAAAGTAATATTCGAACTGAGGGAAACCACGAAAAATATTTATAACTCGAATTCAAATATTTCCCTTAAAATAGTGTTTTTCAGTATTTTATAGAAATAGTAAAATGTACTAATATAATGGCTTTACAGTATAAATATAGAATTTTTTCGAAGTTGGGACTTTTCATTCCTTGTCTTTTAATGTCAAGAAAGCTGAAAAGTTATAATTGGAAATAAATTATTAATTAAAAAATATTTTTGCTTTTAATAACCAATAATGCTTTTGGAACATGATGATGCAATGCATCTATATTCATCTTAAATTGTAAGGTACCGAATAATGCCGAGTTAAGATTTCGGAACACAATAAACAGTGTTATATTAGAATTAATATTTTAAATGTTGTTGGATGTAATATGTAATATTTATATATATTTGTGCAATATTAAATCACGTATACTCTTGTCGTTGTTTAACTGTGGCCAAGAGAGTTCAAAACAAAACACATTTTAAAATGGCTTTTTTAGGAGTATGTGGTTTAATAAGGTCATAATTTTCTAAATACATGATTTAACTTTCGTCATTTGTATCCCTGCGTTGCATATCTTGCAGCATAGCCATAAGTCAATGTTAGTTGGCTTTAAAAGATAATTTTATTTATTGCCGCTATCTTCCAACACAACAGGTTGTATAAATTGTTTCATAGGACGGCGATACTGAGTAAATTTGTCATGCCAAAATTTTATTGATCATTTGAGCACTTTCTCATTGTTATTAGTAAAATGAACTTCTTAAATTTTGTCAAATTAAAAATATTGGACTCGTCCAAAAATAGATTTTCCTACGAAAGTAAATTCGTACACTTTACAATTTTGCATTAGAAAATTGAATTTATTTAAAAGAAGTATGTAATTTCCTGTTTATTACAAATGTGAAAAAAATACATTTTAGTCTGTAATTTTTTATTTTTATGTTCTAATTTTTTAAAAATATTTTTTACATGCTTAAAATGATGTACATTAAATATTTTAAATGTACTGAGTAAATATTTTTCAATTCGGAGTTTTTGAGTTATAAAAGGTTAATTAACAGATACTTTGTGGGTATTACACCAAAATGAAGAAAAATAAAGTGTTCTTCTTGCAATAAAGCCCTTCTGTGGCTGTTCTATTTAGGGGTATGCCGTTTCGAATAGCCAAAACTGGTGATTCAATTTTCCCTTCCCTCTTTTAAGCTCTCTTTACCACTGCTTTCAGAGATCCCCTAGTCTTCTAATATTGATATAGAAAAAATTTAATTAGCTTTGGTAATGATAATAAACGAGGAAAATGAGGTGCCTCTTTATAAGATCAACATTATATTGCCTGGTCTTATTAAGAGATTTCTGTTTTTCGCATATTTTACTTTCAAACACAAACTGAATTAAAAATGCAGAATATTTCAATATACATTCTAAAAGATCTTTAAATTATCTCGAACATCGTGCAAAGATTGCAAAATTCAACCAATCATCCACTCTGATTTCATATGAAAGTTTACTTACTGTTTTTAACAACGACGTATCGAAAGATTCAATTGTCCGAAAATGACGACGAAGTCGGTATCAGTTGTGGTTGAAACTATCCGCACATATTAAAGACTAGAGATCGACTTAAAATTCGGTTTAGTTTTCATTTTCGGCCCAAAACCTGAGTTTCGCCGAAGATGCTGCCAAAAATTCGGCTGAATCGAAACTTCATTGAAACTATCTGTACTCCAAAAATCTCGTTTCTTCCTACAGAAACTTTCAACATGACTCCTTGATTTGAGCTGCATGGGCTCAAATAAGACTTTATGTATTGCTATGTATTTCATTGTTTATAAATGTCAGCCATGGACTGACTCAAAACGTAAGTACAAATTATAAAACAAGCAATGCGTATAGGACTAAACTTTGTAGAGGCTTTTGATGTGCTCATAAAAAACAGCAGACTTAACAGTACTTAATAGAAATTTTTTAGTTTGAAACCGCAAAAGTATTTAGAATACTCTTTGAGAAAGTTCCAGTATAACAGATGATCATTTACAAAAATTATTATAAAAGATAAATCGAGGTATGCATACCTAAAACATTTTTTAATTAGATGAAATTCGTAAAATTAGAGAATAATTATGTATTGAAGATGAATTAATTATATTTTATTTTACATGAAAACAAACATTTTTGTCCAGAGGCACAGTGAGCGAACTTGGACCGCATATATAATTAGATAATATAATTAGTTAATAATTCTGTATATTTATATATTTATTAATTACTTTAAAAAGAATTTCGACATTTTAGTTTCCGTTTTCGGCCGAAAATAGGAAGATTACCGAAATTCGGTTTTGGTCGATTATTAAGGACACATAAACTTTCAGGTATATGCTGTCATTTGTCGGCCCGAGACTGTTTCCTTCAATATATAGGCTGATGCCTTTTTAAGAGCATGGCCTTATTTAGTTGAAGTACCTTATTACTGGCTACCGAAATATTATACGAATTTAATAACAAGTTTTTTTTATTTTATGGCCTTTAAAAGTACCGTTGAGGCATAAAGGATTAAAATTAATACAATGCATAAATAAATAAATTGATAAAATCTTTTTTCCAACAAAAAATTAAAGAAGAAACTAGACAAAGTAACATTTGAACTGATGAAGACATAGAAATGTATCTAATTTGAGATTCAAACTAGAAATAACTTATTTAAATATCAAATTCACTGTTTCGGTATCGCAGATCAGTCATATGATAGCGCGTATCAATGACCATCTTGTGCAATAGACGCTCGGTGCAAGCATTGCACTTGCAAAACACGACAAAAATCTATCGTTTAATTTTGAGCATCCATGCAATTTAAAGAGAGAAAAAAGTAAATAAATAAAATTCGAGGAAATGGATTGCAGGAGATCTCAGCATTACACAAATTGGTCGGTGCTTAATGCCTTCTGACACGCAGGGGTCGGTCACTTTTAAAGAATGTTAAAATGACATTGCATAACATCCACGATGAAAAGGTAGCGTATATGGAGCGTAAGAGAGCGGTGAAATTTATTTATGTAGAAACATAGAAATACAGTGAAATACGTTTAACACGAAATTGAGGGGGCCGAATTTTTTTTTCGTGTCGTAAAAAAAAGAACATAACTCACAAATATTTTCGACGTCGTCAAATTTCATTTCGATTTCCTGTTAAACTACTAGTAGATTGCATCCATTAGGATAAAAAGCAGGTTAAAAAAAAAAAAAAAAAAAAATGTTTTTTTGGGGAAAAAATCAGATATCTTTTTTTTTTAAGTGTCTTTTTCAGCATTCTGAGATCTTGTTTGAATCAAATAAGCAAAGCTGGCTCTAAATCTTCGTGTTTAGCGGTTCTCATACGTTTTCTCTCTGCCTTAAACATATTGCGCTCAAACATTAATGTAATGGGATAGTACCTGTTTTTTACTATCGTTGATAAAGTAGAGTTGGCAATGCCAGAACTCTTTGCAGATTTCTGTTTTTGTCCTTCTTTTTCGCAGCTTCATCTTCATTTGGAGCAAAATAGCAGTTTGTTTTCGGGCCGATTTCTCAGCTATTGTGCTCATAAGACATAAGCTAATTTACAAAAAAAAAAAAAAAAAAAAAAAAAAAAAAAAAACACGAAATTTACTGATTTTCACCCAAAATTCAGTGGTTTTAACACAAAATTCACCAATTTCAACTCAAACAATTTAGATCGAAAGCGAATTTTTTTTCGTGTTAAAAGAAAAAAAAATGTATTAAATTGCACAGTATACTGTCCGGACCTCTATATCATTTCGTGTTAACCGATTTTTTATATTTTCGTGTTAAACGTATTCCACCGTATATAAATCCAATTCATTCAAAACTATTCACTCCTTGAAGGGCTGTGGTATATTATTTATATCACTTAGTTTTAATCCTCAATTGCCCACATTGTATCAGAATTTTTCAATAAAATGTACTGTCGGGAAAAAAGAACGAAAAATCATGCGTACAGCATAGATTATGAAACACTTTTCAACACATTCAGAATACTGCAACAAAACTTCCCAGTTTACTAAGGAGAAAGATGATGTCTAAGTGAAGAATTTGAAAACACATAACACATTTTTGAAAACACAATTTCTGTAATTACTAGCAGTACTCGGAAAAATATCCCTATCGAATCTTTTTGTGCAGCCCTGTATATCACCTATAATTTGTACGTACTAGCAAAAGCCATGCTTTGTTTAGATTCGCGAAGCCTTGTTTAATAAGATAAATATTTGAAAATAACACTAATTTTTTTATTATTCTTCTATCTTTATTAAGCAAAAACGTTATCTTATGTTTTGGAGCATTTTGTTTATAGAAATGTAAATAAAGCCAAATAACTAAGAATTTCCTCGGAATTTTGTATTTATGATATAAGGCTGGTATAAATAAAATATTTTCGAAGCAAAATTTTACAAAATATTAGATAACGAATTTAACAATTTTATTTGTTTACAATTCTTTCGTTGCCACTTTACCAAAAAAAAAAAAAAAAAAAAATCAATATAATTCTTTTAAAATGCGTAAGTATCGTCTGCGTAAATGATTTCACATAATAAGAATAAAATGTGTATTTGATTTCTTAACACTGAAAAATACTTTTATAATTGAATGTAAATAATTGAATTTTCACAAATTTTAATTCTATAAAAATATGCTATAATTTTCATAAAAAAGGGTATTTTAAAAATTTTATAAAAGAAATCGTAACTCCATGATTTATTTTCTGAAAATATACTTGTTTTATTTTTTATTTGCAAAAATGCGTCCGTAATGGAAAAGCATGTAAAATAAATTAATTAAAATAATAAATTTTTTAACGTTATTCTGTAAAAAAATAATATTGTGCAAATCTACAGATCATAATTTATTTTTGTTTAATTTCAAGTCAAAATACTGAATAGTTTTTTGTAAAGTGTACGACAAAGTGTAATTTGTGTAGCCTAGTACAGGATTTGCTTCGCTCATCCTAATAATACGCAGTATACTAAAAGTTTGTTCTGTTAGGAATCGCATAGCACATTTGAAATTTCTCATTCAGAAATTTCTGTCAGTAAACGGAAATTTATTTGAGATCTTTTGTGCAGACCTGTATATGATCTATAAAGTTTATGCACACAAAATATTATTGAAATAATTAGTTAAACACAAAAACGCGTACCACAACTGAATTATTGGTGCAGATTCCCAAAATCTGGAAGGAGTCAGTGGCTCCTAAACCCAAAAAATCCAGTTGCCACATTGTGAAACAAACGTATAAAAACAATAGTGTTTGTATAGTGGTGGAAAATAAATTCATGGCGAAAAATAATTTATTTAATATATACACATGTACAAGAAAACACTGACTAATTACATCAAATGGGCATGTTTAATTTAATCATAAAGTTATTTAAATTTGATTATTAAGTGTAATACGAATCTCAAATTATATTTATTCAGAAGATATAATTGGGCAAGATATATTTAAAAAATGTATAAGCTAAACAATCATGGTAGTGAGGAATATTAGGAAAAACAATTTCTTATTTTCATTTTGTCATATAAAATTACATTAGAAAAAGTCCTTCCGGCCAGTGCCGGGAGGAAGAGGTAGCTTTCATATTCCTTATTTAAAAAAAAAAAGCAACTTATATTATTCAAATACACGGAGCTCAATTTAGTGGAAACCGAATATAGGAGATTCAATACTAATTTTTATCAATACTAAATCATTATGAATGAGAATTTCACGAAATTTGTCAGCTTTATCCAAGCTGCTTTTATTTAAAGTAACTTATATTTCGCTGCCAAATTCGGCGATTTCTTAAAGTGCCTGCCATTTTAAGACAACATGGTGGATAAGGCTAACCAGTGAACTTGGTCGAGACCTTAGTAATTGCTGTGCACATGCTCACTTACATCGGAATCGGTTGATATATACAACTGCTGTCGCAGGCAAAAAATCAGTTTTTTCAAAATGTCACCCACATTAGAAATTGAAACTGCTATATCTGAGCCATTTTTTAAGATAAAGACAAACAAAAAATGCTCCCGAATCCTTATATCAAGGTCAAATACTTAAGAAAGAAACCTTTTTCAATTTCTAATTTTTCTTGACCTCACTTTAAATATAATTTTTTTTTAATTTAATGTCCGCCATTTTGAAACAAGATGGCTGATGAAGCTGACCAGCGAACTTGGTCGAGATATTGATATATACTATCCACATGCCTTCCCGTAAGGCATGGTGACGTCACGGCGACGTCGTTGTGAAGTCACACTGTGATTTTGTGACCGTCGATGTGACGTCACGTGACGTCGATGTGACGTCATAGTGACTAGAATGCGAGATCGTTATGGCCGTTTTAGAGGTCGTTTGTGACGTCACATTGTGACCACTCTGTGAAGTCACGGTGTGACAAATTTGTGAAAAGTGTGTCATTTGTGACTATTTTGGCATTAACTTTGTGACGATACCTGTGACGAAAGCGACAATGCTTTGAAGTCACACTGTGACCAATTTGTGAAATATGTGTCATTTGTGACGAACTTGTCATAAACACTGTGATTTCAAATGAAAATCAAATTTCAAATTAATTGCTTAAAAGACGCAAATAGTGAAGCAGATTCCATGCTGGGACTCGAACCCGGGACTTTAGTACAGCGCACTGACATTCTACCGACTAAATCACATGGAACGATACCCAGGCTGGAAAATTTCTCACTATTACATGATGGCGAGGCTACAAACTCAGCACAAGATGGAATATTTAGCGTGAGCCACCAACATGATACAAACACGAAACTTAATTAAATCCAGCATCGATTGAATTTATATTAATACCTGGAAATTTTTTCACAGAGAACCATTCGCCTTGCATACAATATTTCAAAGGAAAATCAAATTTCAAATTAATTGCTTAAAAGGCAATTTTTATTTGAAATGTTGTATGCAAGGTGAATGTTTCTCCCTGGAAAAAATTCCAATTATTAATATAGTTTCAATCGATGCTGGATTTCATTAAGTTTCGTGTTTACCCCATGTCGGTGACTCACCATAAATATTCCATCTTGTGCTGCGTTTGTTGCCTTGCCAACCTGTAATAGTGAGAAATTTTACAGACTGGGCGTCGTTCCATGTGGTTTAGTCGGTAGAATGTCAGTGTGCTATACTGATGGCCCGGGTTCGAGTCCCGACATGGAATCTTTTTCACTATGTTGGCCTTTGCGCCTTTTAAGCAATTAATTTGATATTTCATTTTCATTTGAAATATTGTATATAAGGCGAAGGATTCTCTCTGGAAAAATTTCTAAGTATTAATGCAGCGATGAATTTTGAAATAACCTTTTGCTGTAAATATAAAATCTTATCTTTTTACCGTACTTTTTAGCAAAATATCGCTATTTTGGAGTCCTATTCTTCTAAAATATTTTTAAATTTTTCCACTTAAAAAACAATGCTTATCAACTGACATATTTTTTTATTCAGTTCTATGCTTGATATTAAGTTCTATGCTTGATATTGAGTTCAAGCTTGATATTTAGAATGTGTAAATTTTTTAATTTGTTGTGATTTGTCATTGTTTTATTAAATACGAACATGGAGACTAACGGATATTAATACAACTATTATTTATAGAGCGGCATGATAAGCGATATTTATTTAAATTTTTTATTCCCGTGTATATTATATTTTGTGAATATGAGCTAAATAGATTTGGTATGTTTTATAGGAAAAGACTGATCTGGGAAATAGAAAAAAAAACGAGTAAGAAAAATCATGCGTTAATCATAGATTATAAAATACTTTCCAACACTTTCTGAATGCTTTAACAAGACATCGTAATTTAGGGAAATGACGTAAATAAGATAACTAAGTAAACATTTTAGAAAATTCATAAAACATTTGAAAAATTGATTTCAGCAGTTACCGTCCATAGCCAAATAATTTTTCCAATTCTTTTGAACAGCCCCAGCCCTGTATTTGATCTGTAGGTTGATACACTAAGAAAAATGAAGTACTCAAAAATAAGTAAACCGACGTACTCATATCGAATTGAATATTTTTGGATCAAAAATGAACCCATGCTTTCTCTATTTTGAAACATCACATGTTATCAAACCCAAACAAACGAATAGTTTTGTACCCTGTAATGGTTCATTTCATTTATGGCGGCATAAATGATGTTTATTAATGTAAATATTAAATTATGCACAGCGTTTTAAAAATAATTTAAAAGTGCTTGGAAATAATGCTCTTGTCATAAAAATATTCGATTTGAGTATCTTGTTAAGAATTTTGCTATTTTTCTTAATAAATAATCAATTAAACATTTCTTGTTAAGAACTTTGAACGGGAAATAAATGTCAGTACATTTTTACTTTAAATTTTAGGTTTTTTTTTTTTTGGGGGGGGGGCAGTACATAACGATTGATATTTGATCACAACCAATGAATAAAAAATGAGTGCATGTGTTTCTCAACTTTGAGTACATTTGGATCGGAGCTACTTTGAGTATGTGACGCATTTAAAATTGAGTACTTTTTACTCAATTTTGACTTCCCATTTTTTTAAGTGTATATATACTATATAATGGGAAAATCTAGTTTAGCAAGAAAACGCCTAACAAGTTGAAATTCTTTTTCAGCAATTTATACTAATGTATGGAAACATACTTGAATACTTTTGTACAACCCTGTAGTTTACCTAGAATCTTTATTACACGCCACTATTTAGTTAAAATTTAATTCAAACTAAGACACTCTTAAAACTGCTGAAATCACATTTCCAGAAATTATAGTTTATAGACGGCCATGTATCCAATTCTTTACGGACCCTGTATATCATTTTATCTATATTCTACAAACATTTCTTGGTAAATTAAATGCAGTTCAGCAAAAAAAAGCATAACTCATTTAAAAACAACCTTTAAGCAATTTGCGCCCATACCCAGTAATCCTTACGAATACTTTTGTGTAGCCTTGTATAGGAATTATAGCATTTATATACACCATATACTATGCATAAATATAGTGAATCATAAAAGCGCATATCATAATTAAAAATACATTTCCAGCAATCATCGCTAATGAACAGTACTTCGGATACAATATAGTATCTGAAATATTTTGTGTGTCCCTGTAAATGCTATATACGTATTATTCGTATTATACATGAAATAATTTATAGTATGTAAAACTCAGCGACATATATCAATTTCATTATATATGAAATAGATTAACATAATTAAAGTATGCCGCAAACAATTCCCTCCACCCCTATATCATTATGTATTTGAATTCCTTTTTTAGCCCTGTAAATGAACAATAACTATTCTTTGCATCGCATAGTCAACATAATGCATATTTTAGTGCACTTCATAAATGCATATAAATTTTATTCTGTTTGAAAGCGTGCGTAAAATCATAAAAAATCATTTGAAACGATTTTTTCCCATAGACTGTAATGTAAAAGAAAACTTTTGTCTGTCCCTGTAAATGAACAAAGCATGCTATAAACTTCATTACAAATAGGTACCGTGCTATGGTAAACGTCAATAACATCCAAAAATTTCAGGGCAATCCGAGTATATTTTCGAGAGTTAGAGTGCGGACAGACTGCTAGACGGACAGACGGAGAGACAAACCGAAGTCATAAGCACTTTTCAACTTGTGTCCTATATTATGTATCCTGTATTATAGGAACTTTTAAAAAATATATACTAAAGCAGTTTAATCTATAACTTCCCATCAGGCATGAAAAACACTTTGTTTCAATGCTTAAATATCATATTTTACTTTTTAGTGCCAATAATTACGCGTGTCATAAACGTAGAAAATGAATTTACAATTGAAGAAAATTTAATAACCGATTCAGAATGTCTATAATTAAATGTTTGATTAAAATCACAAACAGAAAAAATGCTTACATACAATTTAAAAAACTAAATATACCAATTTGAAAAACACTAAAAATAATAATTAGTATTTATAATTGTACTATTAAACAACAGCAAACTCAATAGATAAATTAAATGCATTATTAGATTTAACAATATTTCAAAAATATTTCCATATGGTATAAGGAATTCCTATTATTTTATAATTTCGGCAAATGTTAAATCTGAAAACATTGGTTTGAAGATTTAGGATTTTGAAAGATAATTTAAAATATTATTAGCACTAAAAGAAAATTCTTTCAAATGTTTCACTACTGTAATATGTAAAAATACATTTTCCCAGTATAATGGTAATTTCTAGTCTGAAACAGTTTCGTAATCTCATGATAATCGAACTTCATATTTAACCCCAAAATAATAATAACTATAAGTGTTAGTAATCAAAAAATATAAGAAGCCGATAAAATAATTCCAAATCATTGTCGTTCCATCATTTTCAATCTCAAGTAAGAGTAAATTAATGTTTATATTAATTCCAGTATGAATGTAGGCATGCACAGTCTCTGCGCAGTTTTTTTTTTTTTTTTTTCAAGCGATGGCAGATTAAGATATTTTTCTTTACAGTTATGGAATTTGAAAATATAGCTTCTGACAGTTAAAGATCAGTCTCTTACAAATATAACATAAAACTATTTAACTCATAATATACAAATCAGGAACAAAATATTTAAATTAAATAAAACTTACATATACGTTCTATTAATATCCGTGTATCCTAAAATGGTCATTTCCTTATTTTAAAGCGTTGTAGACGTGGTGAAGGTGATGTTCTAAAAACAGTGAACTATTTATTTCCCGCGTCTTCTCATGTTTATTTTTTTGTGGGCAGACGATTTTCAAGCAGATGGTCTGGTACAGATTATTTGTTTTTGCATGCAAGAGATATGAAACTTGAATGCGCAGTAATTTTCTGAAAGTATGGTTAATTAAAATTTTGTATTTGAAGAAATGTCCAATGTATTTAACCTTTTCTTTTTATCCGTACCAAATAATACAAGTTAAAATGTATTGTAAAGTTCCTTTTTTCTAAATAATTATAATAATAATATTCATAATTAGAGTTTATTAGATATACCATTGTTTAAATTTTCAAAAGGTGTAAAAATAAATTTAATGGTAATAACGAGCCCCCCTTTTTTTTCTTTTTTTTTTTTTTAAAGTAAAGTTTGTTTTGCACAAATTTTGTATATTTCTTTTATTTTCGGAAAATGCTAATTTTATTTAAAAAGTCTGCAAGAAGTAGAATTTATGACTTGAATACAAATTATAAAAATATTCTAAAGCAAGAAATGCATAGATGACTAAACTCTGAAGACTTTTTCTACGTGCTCATTAAAAGGTGCAGATTTAACTGTAATAGAAATTGTTTATTTTGAAACCACAGAAGTGTTTCGAATAATCCTGGTCGGTAATAAAAGAAACAAATCAATAAATTTCCTCCCAGCAAACTAAATATGTAAAGTGTATAAATTTAATATTCCTAATTCTAAATATATTATCCAAATGCTAGATAAAATTGAAATCATGAAAAAGTATACATTCACTATCTTAGATATCAAATTGATAAAATATAGCCTGAAAATTTAGTTTATTAATGCCTGTATCGTGCACTTTATTTATTATGCCCCCCCCCCCCTCCCTTTTAGTGACAGAATTTACCATTTGCTATCCACTAATATACTTTATTCCTTATGCCATGTAACTCGTGACTGTTTCAAATATTTCTCTTCATTTTCAAAGATTTTTGAAGTTCATATTTTTGTCACACTGTGACTTACAATATGGTGGTTTTTTTGTCACATATGTGACGTGACGTACGTTACATAGCAGTGACATAACAGTGACCTCACAATTTTATTTTAATTGCCAGAAAAACATAATTTTACAGTAAATAACATGTTTTAAAGAATTTTCGTAATTTTTTAAAGTTTTCTAAGAAGTTCACATCTCAGTCACAATGTGACATCACTGAGTGGTGGCATTTTGGTCACAGATGTGACGTGACCACAGTGACTTACAGTGACGTCACAACGACGTCACCGTGACCATGCATGCTATGAGGGTTCTTACATCGAAATAGGCGAATACGTGTGTTATCGCGTGACAAATAAAAGATCGTTTCAAAATGTTAGCCATGCTAGAAATTCAAAGTGCTATAATTCAACCATCATTTTTAAGAAATAAACAAAAGAACAAATTTTCAGAAACAAAAACTGCTCCGGAATCTTTGTATCAAGGCCAAACACATAAAAAAATCTTTTTCATTTTCCAGTTTTTTAATACCAAATTTTAAATTTTAAATTTAATTTTTTTTATTGGCAACCCTTTTGAAACAAGATGGCGAATGAAGCTGGCCAACGTACTCGGTCGAGACATTTGTATGTACTATGTACAGACCAAGTTACATCCAAATCGGTTCATAAATACGCCTGTTATCGCGTGACAAAAATCAGGTCGTTTTAAAATGTCAGCCACAATAGAAATTCGAAATGCTATAACTCAGCCATTTTTTTAGATATAGACGAAACAAAAACTGTTCCGGAATCTTTGTATTAAGGTCAAACACATACAAAAATAAATATTTTTCATTTTTCAATTTTTTGGTATCTCATTTTAAATTTAAAATTTTTAAATTTTTTTAAATGGCCGCCATTTTGAAACAAGATGGCGGATGAAGCTGGCCAACGAACTCGGTCGAGATATTTGTATGTACTATGTACACACCAAGGTACATCCAAATCGGTTCATAAATACGCCTGTTATCAAGTGACAAAATTCCGGACGTTTCAAAATGTCAGCCACGCTAGAAATTCAAAATGCTATAACTCAGCCACTTTTTAAGATATAGACGAAACAAAAACTGTTCCCGAATCTTTTTATCAAGGTCAAACAGATAAGAAAAAAATATATTTTCAATTTTCATTTTTTTGGTACCACATTTCAAATTTAAATTTTTCTTAAAAATTTAAATGGCCGCCATTTTTAAACAAAATGGCGGATGAAGCTGGCCAACAAACTCGGTCGAGACATTGGTATGTACTATGTATAAACGAAGTTGCATCCAAATTGGTTCATAAATACGCCTTTTATCGCGTGACAAAATTCAGGACGTTTTAAAATGTCAGCCACGCTAGAAATTCAAAATGCTATAACTGAGCCATTTTTTAAGATATAGACGAAACAAAAACTGCTCCGAAATCTTTGTTTAAAGGTCAAATACATAAGAAAAAAATATTTTTCCATTTTCAATTTTTTGGTACCACTTTTCAAATTTTAAATTTTTAAAAAAATTTTAAATGGCCGCCATTTTGAAACAAAATGGCGGATAAAGCTCGCCAACGAACTCGGTCGAGACATTGGTATGTACTATGTACATACCGAATTACATCCAAATCGGTTCATAAATACGAGAGTTACAGTGTGACATAGGTCATATATATATATATATATATGGATATATATATATATATATATATATATCAATTTTGAACGGAGGGTGGTTTCGGGGTCTGGGGGTCATGATCGATGAAAATATACCAAAATTTTTTGAAATCGCTTTCCTCCGAACGGCTGCAATAGGTAGCTTTTTGTAATGAAAGCTACCTAAAATTGGGAATGTGTGAAATTATTTTGCGCTATAAAAATCAAAACACATTTCAGGCATTTTTTTTCTATGTAATGCTATAGTTTACTGTGTTAAACAGATCATTCTGGAATGTGTGAATTTTATGCAGGACAATACGCAGATTTGATTAAAAAAAAAAAAAAATAGAAATCCGCCGTTCGCAGTAAAGGGGCATCCCTTACTGCATGGTGACTGAGACATCGAATATTAGTGGCCAAAGCAGAAAATTTAGTCGTCACATGGTAACTGGTGACCGTGAATCTGCCCCTATAAACTGAATACGCATTTTCAGCAATTATTGTTCATAGACAGTACTGTAGCCAAATTCTTTTGTGTGTCCCTGTAAATGAACAATAAATTCTATGCACACCATGTTCTAAAGAAAGCGCCTTGTAGTGCACCTCAGTGATATATATCAATAATATCAATAATATATATCGATAAAATAGCGTAATCTATACTAATATTATAAAGAAGTAAAAATTGTTTGTTTGTATGTTTGTTCGAGATAATCTCTGGAACTACGGAACCGATTTCAAAAGTAACTAGGGGGCTCAGCCCCCTGCTCTCTGACGCTCGCCATTATTTATGTCAACTCTAGCCAGAATGAGTACTATCATAAATCATTACAACGTATTAAATTTACAAATATTTTTAATGTATAAAAAAGTAATGGAAAACTGTTGATAATGTAAATATAAACGTACCTTGGAAACAGAATTAATTAAAAACCTTAGTGAAAACACAATAAAAAATATTTTTAGTTGGGCCTCTATGAGATCTCGTTTCATTTTGCCTATAGTATTGAAAATCCCGGCTTAAATTAATTTAAAACTATAATAAGACGCTATAAAACATGCTACGTATCACGCTATTGAAATGTAAACAAAACGTTTTCGCCTGTGTCTAAATACAACCTTGGATCAAAAAGCTACGTCACCGTAAAACGGACCAATAGCAATTGTCATACTTGTATTGCTCAAACGGTTTGCGTTAAAAGAGAGATCCTGTCTGGATTTTGATTTGCTGAGTGGGTTGGGACATGTGACCGTAACTACCACTGAGAAACGTCGCTTTGGCTGTTGCCAAATAGCAAGCTACAAATACAGCCCTTTTTTAGCGCTACGTAAGAGAAATATATATATAGATGGTATCAAAATGATTGTGTGTACCCCCATTCGAACGTAGACTGTATCGTACGTCCAGTCCATGCCGCTAACTTAAAGGGGGTACAGGAGCAACAAAAGGACTAATTTGCGATTTCTGTGATACTGAAGAGGCTAGAAATTTTAAATATGACATGGTTGTTACTTATACAATATAAATGCCCTCTAAGAACTGTCGAAAATAAATTCGAAATTTAAAGGAGGTGAAGCGAAGGGAAGGTGCGAAAAGCGGACTAAAAAAGTCCTAAATTACGATTTCTATACAATTTCAAGAAATAGTAAACCGATTACAAAAGTAATGGTTGCGAATCAATGGTGGCAGTCTCTGATTCCACAGAGGTTATATTTTATGCCAGTGCCACTACCACATCGGGTTGGCAGGAAGAACAACAAATGTTCTAAAAAAAAGCCTTTAAAAACTTTCTGAATTACCATTTCTATAAAATATTAAGAAATACCAAACCGATTTCAAAATTAATGTTGGGGAATTAATAGTGACAGCTTCTGTTTCGACTTAAGCATTTTATGTTAGTGCCACTGCCACCAGAGAGGTGGTACACCGATAGACAAGAAGCTTGGAATTTGAGATTATGGTTAATTTTTAGATGTAAATGCGTACTAAGAACGGTTTATTCAAAACTTCAAATGAATACTGAAATGAGCGTATGAAATGAGTATAAAAGCTTCAAAATATTTTCTAAATGATCATTTATTTAGTTTTTGTTCTTTTTATTAATTTAAGTCTCATTTCTGCCTAATGCAGTGTAATAATGAGGTTTAGTCAAACTGCGTTTTAAATAGTAATTTCTGAATTATTCCTAAAAGTATAATTTCTTTTAATTAGACATATGAATATCACTTGGCATATTTCAACTACAGCAAATTCTGTCTAAGGCGGACTCTGTATAAGCCGGAAATCTGTCTATTACGGAAAATTTTTCAAGTCCCGGCGAACCCATAGAAAAGTACATTAATTCATGCTGCATAAGGCGGAATCTGTCTAACGCGGAAACGGAAAGGATTTTAAGGTTCCATCGAAACTAAAATTTTGCATATGGCGGAAAAAAGTATAATTTAAAAATGAGAGGCTTTCTGTTTATTAAGCTTTAAAACTGATAAGTCAAATACTCAATGTCGAACATGTTAGTTAAAATTCCGTAACACTTTTAAAAAGTTAATTCAAACAGAAACTTTAAATTTTAAGGAATTTATGCTTATGCCATTTTTTCATATGCAAAATTGCATTTAAAAATTAACATTTCTAGTAAAATGAACATTTATCAAAATATATATATTCGAAAGTACAATATATTATACTTTAAGGTTGTACTCAAATTCAAAATTATAGCGTTCTGTCTCGAAGTTTATTGGGTTTTTTTTTTGTGCGTGTGTGTATGTAAACTTCCAATATGCCTGTCTTACAGCAGTACTAAGAAATTGAATAACGTTTCTCATTTATCTATAACGACAAAGGATCTTTCAGAATATCAGGTTTCAACCGATTTTCAAGTCAGAAGAATCAATAAAAGATCGTTATCTTCAAGGGATTTTTTTTTGTTTGGAGGGAGGGGAAGGGAGCTTTTTTGCATAAGCCGGAATATTGTCTACCACGGAAAATTTTCTCAGTCCCGATCGATTCCGCCTTAAACAGAGTTTACTGTATTACGCGAGCAAAGCCGTGGGGTTTGCTAGTATCCTATAAAATATGTTGCAAACGATTTTCCCCAATACACCGTAATGTAAAAAAATGCTTTTGAAAGTCTCAGTAAACGTACCATAAATGCAACGCACTTCATTTACAATAACGAATATGCCAATAGTAAACTTCAATAACATATATAAATTTCATGGCAATCCGATTACATTTACACAAATTAGAGCACGGACAGACAAACCGAATTTATAAAAACTTTTCAACTATGTTGAAATGTATTAAAAATACAATCTTCAAATTGTCGCCGAAATAATGGAAATAGCCTTTCGACTAAAAATACTGTTTTTCTTTTTCATTTTATGTTTAAAAAATAAGCTTAGGGTTTTATCTTCATTTTGAAATTGTACCAAACCTGAAATTTTCAATACAAATACCTAATTTTGACATCATATTTGGCTTTTCTGTAAAGTGTACTTTAGAATAGCAAATGGAACAAGTAGCCTAAAGCATTTGGTCAAGTAGTTTAGGAGTTATGCAGGTTTAAAAATTGGTACTCCTAATGTAAACCGTAATGTACTCCGAAATAAATTAAAAAAATTATGGAATCTATAATATAAATTTCTATAAATCTCTTAACAATATACGATTTCTATAATTTCCTTATTCGTTTTCTTCTGGAACAATTTAAAGTGTATTTGGTGTTCTTTTTTTCTTTGGCCAACTTTACTTGAAGAAAAGCATTTATATATTTCAAAGCAATTTGTTCGTAAATTCTGGTCACAGTGAATCATTTCAACATTTTAGCAACAGAATTATTTTACCCTCGAAAGGGTTAATATATTGAGTAGATGATAAAATGAAAAGATGCATTTTTAGGGCCGGAAAACTCTGAAATTGATAAAATTCAAAGTTCTATAACTCAGTAAGCTTTGCTCTTAAAAGAATGTGATTTTTTAAAATGACCTTCTTAGACACAAAGCAACTTTTCTAAATGTATGTTACAGAAGTAACGGATCGTATAAAATTTTAAATTTCGTATTTTAATATGTATATATAACTCCTTGTAAGACAAATACAATAGCTTAGCCCTTAAATGCGCGATTTTTTATTTTGTTTCGAAAAAATTATGTATGATTCTCTGAAAGGTTTATTACACAGGAAAAATAAGCAAAAAATTCTGAGATACATTTTTCATATAATACGTCAATCTTTTCTTCTGTTGCACATTTGCAATACAACTAGAAACTACTGCCGGGTGGCTGTTTTACACTAAAATATTGCAAATTAGTAAATATTTTAATAAGCATGTCTCCAAATACCTTATTTTATATAATTATTTATTTTATAAAGCTTAACGTTTAACCCTTTTATCCCCATGATAGAATACGTTCTAGAAATTACGAAGTCCAGAGAATCTGTCTGTACACCAGAAAGTTTGAGTAGTTCATTTCGCTTTATCTTAATACGGAAAGTCTGTTATTATTTAAACCAAATATTGTTATTTTAATTTTCTGGTGTGAATTAGGGATATACGAATAAAAAAAATCTATTAAATTCAAAACACTGTTCTTTGCATACATGCAAAGCTGCGCACTAAAGGGTTAAATCTATGTGCACATTAAAATTGGTTTCAAATAGGTATTCAGCTGCAAAGTGTGTATTTACTGTATTGTTGTGTTGGTATTGCTATTCGTATTAAAGTGTACGTGCATTCATATAATTGTATTTTTTCGTTCGCATCTTACTCTATGTGGCTATTGAAGAAAGAAACCACTTGTAAAGTCACTGCATAAAAATTGATTGAATTTTGTTTTATATCTGTATTGTTTTTTCGATAGTACTTGTATTGTTATATAGTATTGGTATTGTATTGTAGTTTTGTTATTTGTAATATTAATAATTTTATGTAGTGGTAGTATTTAATACACGTTTTTTTTCTTCTTTTTAGGAGAGATATATTTTGTCGGTTAGAAAAATGGTCATATTAACCTCAAAATGATCTTAAACTCTGTATCAAATTACCAAATACTACATAGAAATTCACGGTCATCTGTTAAAAAATAATTCCTTAAAAACTTCTAAATTTTACAGTTAACACAGAAATACTTTGTTTGGTCAATTGTCAACTGACCTTAAACCATGTTAATCCTCAGAGGCTGGAATGTAATTGAGGGATTGCACTACAGCTCTAAAGCGAAAACTGGGTTCCCAGGACTGTCATCTTTGTATACATCTCTATCTCTCTCTGTTTTTTGCAATTGGCAGTTCGTAACTATCATCAATAGGTTAAGAGATAATCCTCATCATATCTATTTTGAATCATCCGATATATCGTACATTATAATTATTTAATTAATTTTTACGAGTTAAAAATAAACATTTCAAAATTCTCCACAAAGTAATTTATGAGGCTAAAATCTGCATATGTAAATGAAATAATGAAGATAAATGACTTCCACAGCGTGTTCAACATAATGAGTTTTTTTTTTCCTCCCTTAACTGAAGGGTGATTTAACTGATGACACTTGCACGGCAGAGCTATAATGGATGATATATATCTTTGTCTATTTATATTTATTAGCTACTTTTCAAATGCAAATAATATAGTTACATAACCTAGGTATAATATCTTAAATAAAATTCTAACTTTCACTCCCGTAATCACCTAAAATAATGAAGCATGACAGTCTATTATGAGCATGCAATATAGATTGGATCAGAAAAAGGGGGTGGTATTCTCGACACAAACACACTAAAAAAAAAAAAAAGCGGTCAGTAGTCGGTATTTTAGCTCAGAGTCACACGCGAAAGGATACAGATGACCGATGCTGACAGGTTACGGTCATTTGCGATCTATTTAGTTAAGGTGCTCAAAATTAAAAACCTTCATGAAATGATGTGCGGAAAGATAATGGGCACGACGTGGACAAACTGAAATTACGATATACTCGTTTCAATGAACAGAAGAACCTGTAATTAGGGGAAGTTAAAGGGTAATTAAAGGTGAATTCGAAATTGTTTTTATTTCTAAATACTTTTGAACTTGCTTTTGTCTGGTTCAAAACATAGAATGGCATAATAGTTTAAAAAAACTTTTTAAAATGTTGTAAGCACTATTAAAATTTCTTGTTTATTGATCGATGCTGAGAAGATATGGTAATTTGTGATCTACTTGGGTAATTCCAAATTGAAAACTTTCATAAACAATGCGATGTACGGAAGATAAGGTAAAAGACGAGGACAAATTGAAGTTGTGATATACTCGTGTCAATGTCGAGAAAAATTTGTAGTTAAATGCGACATTCGGAATTGTTTTTATTTCTAAATACTTTTGAGATTGCTTTAGTACAATTCTTTGGCAAACCATAAAATTACGCAAAAAAAAAAAAAAAAAACTTTTTATAATGCACTATTAAAATTTATTTTTGGAAACTTAAAATTTTCTTGATAGATGCTGAGAGAATATGGTGATTTGTGATTTATTTGGGGCATTCAAAATTGAAAACTTTCATAAACGACGCACAGTAAGTAAGGTACATGACGAGGAGAAACTGAAGTTGCGCTATACTCGTATCACTGAAGAGAAGAACCTGTAATTTAAGGTAGAATTTGGATCATAAACAGTGCGATGTAGTTAAATGCGACATTCGGAATTGTTTTTATTTCTAAATACTTTTGAGATTGCTTTAGTACAATTCTTTGGCAAACCATAAAATTACGCAAAAAAAAAACTTTTTATAATGCACTATTAAAATTTATTTTTGGAAACTTAAAATTTTCTTGATAGATGCTGAGAGAATATGGTGATTTGTGATTTATTTGGGGCATTCAAAATTGAAAACTTTCATAAACGACGCACAGTAAGTAAGGTACATGACGAGGAGAAACTGAAGTTGCGCTATACTCGTATCACTGAAGAGAAGAACCTGTAATTTAAGGTAGAATTTGGATCATAAACAGTGCGATGTAGTTAAATGCGACATTCGGAATTGTTTTTATTTCTAAATACTTTTGAGATTGCTTTAGTACAATTCTTTGGCAAACCATAAAATTACGCAAAAAAAAAAAAAAAAAAAAAAAAAAAAAAAAAAAAAAAAACTTTTTATAATGCACTATTAAAATTTATTTTTGGAAACTTAAAATTTTCTTGATAGATGCTGAGAGAATATGGTGATTTGTGATTTATTTGGGGCATTCAAAATTGAAAACTTTCATAAACGACGCACAGTAAGTAAGGTACATGACGAGGAGAAACTGAAGTTGCGCTATACTCGTATCACTGAAGAGAAGAACCTGTAATTTAAGGTAGAATTTGGATCATAAACAGTGCGATGTAGTTAAATGCGACATTCGGAATTGTTTTTATTTCTAAATACTTTTGAGATTGCTTTAGTACAATTCTTTGGCAAACCATAAAATTACGCAAAAAAAAAAAAAAAAAAAAAAAAAAAAACTTTTTATAATGCACTATTAAAATTTATTTTTGGAAACTTAAAATTTTCTTGATAGATGCTGAGAGAATATGGTGATTTGTGATTTATTTGGGGCATTCAAAATTGAAAACTTTCATAAACGACGCACAGTAAGTAAGGTACATGACGAGGAGAAACTGAAGTTGCGCTATACTCGTATCACTGAAGAGAAGAACCTGTAATTTAAGGTAGAATTTGGATCATAAACAGTGCGATGTACGGAAGATAAGGTAAAAGACGAGGACAAATTGAAGTTGTGATATACTCGTGTCAATGTCGAGAAAAATTTGTAGTTAAATGCGACATTCGGAATTGTTTTTATTTCTAAATACTTTTGAGATTGCTTTAGTACAATTCTTTGGCAAACCATAAAATTACGCAAAAGTTAAAAAAAAAAAAAAAAAACTTTTATAAAGCACTATTAAAATTTATTTTTGGAAAGTGTTAAAATTTTCTTGATAGATGCTGAGAGAATATGGTGATTTGTGATTTATTTGGGGCATTCAAAATTGAAAATTTTCATAAACGACGCACAGTAAGTAAGGTACATGACGAGGAGAAACTGAAGTTGCGATATACTCGTATCACTGAGGAGAAGAACCTGTAATTTAAGGTAGAATTTGGATTTGTTTTTATTTCTAAATACATTAGAACCTCGATTATCCGAAGTAATTGGGACCGACCCCCTTTCTGAGAATTGAAATTTTCGGATAACCGAGAAGGCTTCATTTTAAGTTTAATGAAAGATACATACAATATTTCTTATTATGGTAGCAAGTGCTAAACAAAAATGAAGCAATAGCAAAATAGAAATAAGAATAAATTACCTGAATTTCAATTTTGAAACTAAGTACATTTTACATATATCACAAGGGTTTGAAAAATAGTTTTGTTTGTCGCAGTTTCGACTGCCTTTGCTTTGAAGCTCTATCACGGAGTTTTTTAGTAGTTCACCAGCATCACAGTCTTTCTGCTGCTCCAACCATGCAAAAACCTTTGCAAAACATTCAAAAGCTTTAGAATTGCTAATTTGTACGTTTTTTTCTTGTTCCACTCCTCAGCTTACGGGAACTCAAGTTCAATTCAAAGGAACTCTAATGCTGGTATTCACCATCTACTTCAACCTAGAAAACGTCGGTCGAACGTTCAAATGAAATTCACGATAACATTTGATTGGACATTATCAAAGAGGCGTCCAATCAGGACTAAAGGTGAATACCGTTTGAGTGTTCGACGTAGGTTTTCGTTATAACCCGGGGTCGAAGTAGTTGGTGAATACGAGCGTAAGAAAGGGGATCGAAAATATTTATATGTACTCGTAGTTTTTAAAGGACCGCTTGAACACAAGGAATATGATAGTTAAAAAAAAAAGGGGGGGAGTTTCAAAATGGACTTTGCACACAAGGAATGTAATAGTAAAAAAAAAAAAAAAAAAAAAGATTTCGATTAACCGAGAGTTTCGGGTAAAAGAGGTTCTGCTGTACTTTGGAAGTTGCTGTAGGTTAGTTTCTGAGTCAAAACATAAAATAAGACATAGTTAAAAATTTTCAAAAATGTTGAGTCATTATTGAAACTTCTGATGTTTGAAAAATTTTAAAACTTTCTTCAGCGATTCTGAGAGCATATCGCCTTTTCCAATCTATTTCGAATGCTAAAAAAAATCACGAAACGATGTGTGGTAAGATAATGTGTTGGATGAGGATAAATTAAAGTTGCGATATGCTCGTGTCAATGAATGACTCTGTAATTAATGGAAGTTATAAAGAATAATTAGAGGTGAATTTGGATTTGCTTTTATTTCTAAATACTTTAGATATTACTTTAGTCTAGTTCCGGAGGTGAAACATAAAATGGAGCACAAGTTTTAAAATGTTTTTAAAATCTTGTAGCACTATTAATTTTTTTTTAATGCTTGGAAACTATTAAAACTTTCTTGACCGATGCTAAGAGGATATATGATCTACTCGGGGCATTCAAAATTGAAAACTTTGATAAACGATGTGCGATAGATAAGGTACACGATGAGGATGAACTGAAGTTGCATTATACGATTGTCAATGAATGGAAGAATCTGTATTTAAAGGTGGAATTCGGAATAGGTTTTATTTATAAATGCTTTAGTCTAGTTCCTGAGAAAAAACATAAAACGATACAAAAGTTTTAAAAACTTTTTAAAATATTGCAGCACTATTAAAATTTCTTATGCTTGGAAACTGTTAAAACGTTCTTGGCCGATGCTAAGAGGATATAGTCATTTGTGATCTACTTGGGGCATAAAAAATTGAACACTTTAACAAACGATGTACCGCAGATAAGGTACACGATGAGGACAAACTGAAGTTCCGATATACTCGTGTCATTATTAGGCGTGTTTGTAATTATATAAATATGTAGCTCCTATAGCCGTCGTCTGGTCCGTCCGTCTGTCTGTCCGCATATAACAGCGCAAAAACGACCCAACCTAAGGGTTTGAAATTTAATGTACAGGCATACCCCGAATTACGTAAGTAATGCGTTCCGTAAACTTTTGCGTAAGTCGAATTTATAAATTCCTTAGGTAAAATTTCGTCAGAAACTGCAACATTTATTACATATATAATACATACATTATTTGCACAGTATTATTTTATAAATAAAGCAGCATGCAGCAGTATTTATTTGGATATAAACTATAAAAGTATGAAAAAATATAAAAACAAACTGAAAGAACACTTTTCAAATAAAAAGTATCTTGTGGAATATGGGATTTATAAATTTAAGGGGTCAGGCACCCTTTGAACCAATAAAGTACATGGAAAAGTGACCTCTGTAAGAATTGTAGTCACTCTTTAACTAATTAACTTTTAATTATAAAATTGAAAACGCATGTTAGGAACGATTTATTTTATCAATAAAAGTTGTTAGAAAAGGATACACATATATAGTTTTTTTAAATTTATTTTTAAAGATAATACAATTTTTACGAAAGAATTATTCTTGCATGCATTGCGCGCATGATTTGTCCCATTTGAATGGCTGAAACAAGCCAAGATTTTTTTAATGAGTACAGATATAAAGTGTTTTCAAAATGACCTACAATGAAAAAAATAAAACTTGTAGATCCCGAGAATTTTTTTTTTTTTTTTTTTTTTTTGAAGTAATTCGAAATATCGAGATTTTTTTTATACAAAAGTAGTCGTGAATTCTAAACTTCTTACATGAGAAACATAATAATAGGTCATTTTGTGCTTCTGTATGTTTAATACATCCACCAGAAATTTCGTGAAATTCTAGGTAACCGTTTTTCAGAAATCGTGCGCGCAATGATCAAAATCGCTGTTTTGAGAAAATTGGCTTTAAAGATTGAATCACCCGTTGATCATATAACAAAAGCTCAAAGTGTTTTAGACATAACTTCTCTTCTAATGCGAATTTTTGTATGGGGTTTGCTTTTAAATGTTCCTAAAAAATCATATTTAATTATAAGCTATTAAGAAAAAATTCGATTTTTGGACTTTTCAAAGGTTACCTGACCCCTTAACATTGATGAATTAATTTATATCAATTTTGAATCTACATCAAACGATCAGCTCTGAAGCTGGGAGAAAAAATACACTCGTTCTTCTTCACCGAAATTTTAAATTAGGTTTCGCTATGGTTTGAATTTAGCTAACAAAATTGTAACGGTAAAACAATTTTTTATTTTTTTAGCTCATTTTAATCCGATTTGTGTTTGTTTTGTTAAACACTTGATTGTATATCCCAATAAAAACATAACTATATCTAATATATAAAACTATATTATTGTTGTGGCTTTTATCTGCATATTTTATTTATAAAACTATTATCAAAAGTGTGCAAATGCGTATCGAATGCGCTAGTATGTTCAGAAATGTAATTTTCGAAATTTTTTACGTAAGTACGAATACTCGACTTACGGAAACGTAAGTCGAGTATTACTTTAAGTCGAGTGATGCCTGTATATAATCGTTGCAGAATTTTGTCGAGTCATTTCAGATTTTATGAAAATCGAATCGAAACTTAAAAAGAGAACAATAAAAGTTTTCTTCATTCCATTAAATCGTATCATGCGTCATTATTTCAATGGTATCCTGTGATAGGTAATGGTACTCTAGGTTACCATGGGGATGATGTCCTAGTTAAGAGGGAGTCCTATTATTTCTATATTACTGAATTTAATATATAGAATTGTAATAAACTTTGTATTCATGCACTTTTGCATAAGAGTGCAACAGCTATTGCACCAAGATCTGAATATTTATAAAACTAGTTATAGTACGAACTCATCTCATTTGCCACGTTTGACGTACAATTTCCGACTTCTTGTTATCTATTACTGTTATCGTTGTGCCAAGTTCATATTTTCTAGTATATTTGCTAGTCTAAATGCTCAACTACAGTAGAAGATCTTTATAACGTACACTTTGAGAAGAGAGGTTACGTGTATTATATAATTTGGCGCTAGATAAATCATATTTCACACATCCTTTATCTTATCTAATAAAATGAAATATATCAATACACTGTAGAAGATATTTATATTACATTCCTTGGGTCCAGAAAGTGTGAAGATTATAAAGTTTTGCATAACATAGATCGTTTCACACATTGGTAATTTTACTTTATAGACATAGTCCAAATATACCTGGACCAAAATATTATATTACACATTTTCAAAAAATTTTATTGTAGTAACAGCATTTTTTTCGTTAAAAAGCTCTGAATTAACCCTCTGACTGCGTATCCGGTAGTTTTTGCTCTGTGCGGACAGACGAACCGAACGAGGATTATAGGTGCTACATATTTATATAATTACGAAACGCACCTAAAAAGAGCCTTAATTTCGTTTTACGTTTCAAAAATTGTGTTGCTTAATTAGATTTCCTAAACATTTTTATTACTATCAAAGCTAAAATTAACTTTGCTTCTTGTACCAAACAAAAGCACACTTTCTGTGTACAATTAATTAAACTCTATCATGTAAATAATGGTTTCTCAATAACCTGTT
Source organism: Maratus speciosus (assembly GCA_963932465.1). NCBI lineage: Eukaryota > Metazoa > Arthropoda > Arachnida > Araneae > Salticidae > Maratus > Maratus speciosus. The sequence continues at coordinate 593,899,556 of OZ010788.1, read as the reverse complement.
TTTTCCACCTTTTGAAGGGCATGCGAGTAATTAAGCTGGTACATAGAGTCACAAATATACAAAAAATAGTTTTAATTTTTTCTCTTAGCGATTTAAATTCGTCTTTAATCACTTTCTCCTATGAATATTAATGCATTCTAACTTCTGTCGGTCAAAATGCTTTAACCTTATAATTATTATCCATGTAATGTATGCAAAAAAGCGGCAGCTGAAAGAAATACAATTATCTAAATGGCGAAAAGCTGAAACAACTAAACAGCTTCACTGGTCGAGTTTTGCGTTAGATGAAAATGTGAAAAGATGACTTCAACTTCTGCAAACCGTTGTTTTATAATGTTTTTGCTTAAGGAAGGTTAATGCGGTCCTGACCCTTGACATACCCTGACCATGGACTCGATTTCTTCTGCGTAATTGATGTAACTGGTATGGCAACATATTGATGAAAGTAGGCAAAAAGGGAAAAAAATACATATGCTCACTGCTATTAAAAGAGGTTCTTAAAATCCGAAATGAATCTTATTTTTTGAGTATATTTTGTTGGATTATAATAGCTCTGAATGTTTAAGTTTCAATCTTGAAAAACACACGCCCCCCCCTCCCCCCCCCCATTTTTTTTTATCATGTAGTAATTCGTTTTTATCTAACTTTATTAATATATATAACTTACTTTTATCACTTTTTAAGAATGCATCCTAGAGTCCTGCGTGAACTCGAAATTCTGTTTAAAGTCAACACGAAACCCAACCCGAACCCGATATACTTCAACCCGAATCCGGAGGGAAAGAAATTGAATCCATATGGATATAAACAATTATATAAAAAAATAGTCTTCAATAATGATATGCAGAATCATAGATTTTACTATTCGAATTAATCATTCGGGCATGCGCAAAAGCACAACTGCTAATTTTTTTTTTTTTTTTAATTCAATTTCTACCAGAAATTTTTTTAATCAAAAAAGAAGTTTCTTATTTTAATTGGAATAAATTTAAGAACAACATAAAAATATATAAATTATTTTTATCTTTAAAATTTTTGAAGATAATTGATTAAAAATTTTTTTCGAACAACAGGTGAACAGGTGATTGTTTTGATGGGATACCCAGTTGCAATGCAACTCCACTGCCAGTGGATAAATGTTTATATATCACATCACAGAGGAGACATAGGGGAAAAGTATAGCCACAGTACAATAATATAAATAAGAAATAATAAGGAAAAATTTATTTTAAAAAAATGCGACTTTACAGAAAATGAAGCGATTAAAGATATAGGAAAGGACGATAAATTCGGATTGGATAATCTGTGAGAAGGAGGCGGAGCTTCTTGGTAATCCAAGAATTAAGGTTTGAGAGAATATAACTAAAAATATTGTATATTTATGATAGAAAAAAGATTAAAAAGTAAACGTAAAGTAAATTTAAGAGGAAAATTAAAGGTTTACACTGTTCAAGCAGTACAAATAGTTGTCATAGTGGAATGAAGCAAAGAGCTGGACGTTAACCCTCTCGCTGCGCAATCCGAGATTTGCTCGGGGATGCATTTTTTCGTCTAATTAATCCTCCTTGATTATTCCCACCAGTTATTTTTTATTGTAAATTTTGCCTTATTTAATCGGAGAATTTTTCCATTTAAATTATACAAAAATTTTTGTTTTGAAAAACCGTTGACAAAAGAGTAAAAATTCGTAAAAGACGCTCGTCGCGAAGCTATTTTGATAAAACAATTACGCAGCGAGAGGGTTAAAAAGATATTTATCCCCAAAAATTAATAAACAATTAAATTTAAAAAATCAAAAAACCCGACTGCGTAAAAAGCGAACTAACTAATTATTTCTCATCAATGTGAAATTATTTTTTTTTCAATTCCTACTATTAGCTCACAATCTCGCTATATATAACTTGTTCAAATTTTCAATAGTTAATAAAATACTTATTATTCATCCAATCAAGCTCAAATAATTTTTTTAAAACTTGTACTGGATGACACTTGATGTTAATCCAGTTTTTTTCAAATATTAATTCATTAATTAAATTAAATTAATTAATTTTCAATAATCGAGAGAGCCCTTTTCTTGATCAAGGTATTTTAAGACCGAGAAAGCCCTATTCTTGATCAAGGCGTTTTAAGCGCTACTCAAGAAGAAAGAAGAATGGGCGAAAAAAATTCTCTTATTGACCTAAGTAGGAATTGACTTAAAATATATTTTTTTATATTACTTGTTTATATTACTTATTATACTATTTTTTTTTACTTGTATGATGATTTTTAAGTTGTGTTTAATTGTTAGTTCCTATCTATAAACACTGTTTTGATGAGGTCTATAGATGTCTATGATGGTTAGAGTTGCAGTGAAGCTAGAGATCCTATACACACAACTACCAGGTTGTGTCATATTTAAACGGAGCTTCTGACTGTAAAATAGTCAACGAAACATCGTCTTCCTTTTGAAAGACCTATCCAATGATATGCCACTCAATAGCGTGCGTAAATTTTATTTTCGTCTCTACCGCCATTTTGTATTTTACGGCCGCCATTTTGAATTTATAAAAACAAAACCTAGCCTATAACCATCGGGCCGTTAAGACGCATTGATAGAGACCTCATTCATTCAAATTCATCCAGCCGTTGGGATGTTTCGAGGGTATAAAGAAATCCACATACACAGATACGCGTGAAACACATAACCCTTCTTTTCAGTCGGGTAAAAAAAGGCCAATTTTCATTGCTGTACATTTTAATATATAAGAGTAAATTTAGGTCTAACAAACTTTACATAACTAAAGTAAATAAGTAAATTACGAAGCCTAGAAACTATGGTTTTGTTTCTTTTCTTTTTACAAAATTTCTGGTGGTAATTGATTGAAAATATATACAAATGTTGTAAACTGTATTTTTGGGCATGCCCGAATGATTCATTAAAATAGTAAAATCATTCATTCTGCCCATCGCTAGTCTACAATTGAATTTTTAATATCAATTTTATCTGTGTATAAAAATGCCAAAACAAAAGTACAGTCGTGGAAAAAAAAACCTAAACACCCCTTACTAACTCTGCAAAACATTACCGTAGAAGAAAGTGACTGATACCACACGATTGGTAATAAAGTCTACTTTTAAATGACGTATATAAAATTTGCTTAGGGGGCATCTACATATTAAAACGAAACATAACTTTGTTTTCTTCAATAGCAGTACCCAGTTCTGACAGCATAAATGGACTCTACACCTTTCAATTAGCCTAAAAAAAAATCTTTATGCAATTCGTACGATAAGTTTCATAGAAATTAATTATTTTAAAACGAGCGTATTTTATGGGCTGTGTCCGAATTGAAGTTCGGTACTCGACTGTTGACCGAGAGAGCTCCCTTCTTGATCAAGGCATCTCAAGTGCCACTCAAGCAGTCATTGAAGACTGCTAGATTACAGGATAGCATAAAAAATATCAAAATATCTAGTCACTTCTATCATAGACAGCTCCTTAAACCATCATTTTGCCGTTTTTTAAGCATAATTTGAAAACTTTTTGGAAGAAAAATGTAAAATTTTGGATTTCCATAAAGCAGGACTTAATAAATCTAAATCCATCAGAAAAATTGTAGGTTGCCATTCATTTTTTTTTAAATATTAAATTCATAATTCATATCGTAAAATTAAAAAAATTGAAAATTTAACGTATTTATGTTTGGGTATTTTAGTATTATTGCTACACAAAAAAATAGCACATTAGGAGTATAATTTCAGGAGATATTAATAAAAATATGAAAATGTAATTTAACATTAGAAGCACTACATTTTGAATGGTTATAATTCAAAAACTTATTATTCAAATGACTTGAAATTTGGTGTCTAGGCATAGTTTGAACCGAAGATTTGAAATATCTTGTTAAAATTGGGTATTGCCATCGAAAAAAAAAATGAAGTTTTGATTCGTTTTAATATGTAGATGCCCCAATAAGCAAATTTATAGACATCATTTAAAAGTAGACTTTATTTCCAATCGTTCGGTACCAGTAACTTTCTTCTACGATAATTTGTTGAGGAGTTAGAGGGGTGTTTACTGTTTTTTTTTCCACGATTGTACACAACACCAAACATATGTAGTTACACACTCGTTAAATGTAATGTGGACAACTTTTATTCTTCTATTTATTCGGACAAAATATTTACGCACACTTATCAAAAGACCTGTTTAAAATCTATAATATCTAAAATGGAGTAATACAAGATGATATTTACATTAATCGAGAAATGATTACGTTTTAGTACACTTGTATTTTAGCGTGTCATGTCCACTTTATGATACGAGTGTACAGTCTATGTAAATAATAATAATAATAATAATAATAATAATAATTTTACACTCCATACATTTTAATCGCCAAATTGTTGCAAAGAAAAATGAAAATAACTATTCGATTAGAAATTATTTCTTCTCTCAATATATGTTTAAAAAAAAAAAAACTTTTAAGTATTCAAATTTAAATGAGAAATTTGAAAATAATGCTCCCATAGGTTTAACGCTAGCTTGCGAGAGCCTTCGTGTGGCTAAAGGGTCCCCTTAAGCCTTGACAAAATCCAAATTCTGCGTCGAGAGTCATAAATTATTTGTCTAGACTTTCTTTTTGAAAGGCTTAGAACAGGAGGAGACTGCACAAACTTCGTCGAGTTCAGAGCTGAAATTCTAGGATTAGTTAAAACTCGATTCGCATATTAAAATGCAACTGGTCTGCCAAGTCGTATCTTGGTGGAAAACACCTGCAAACCCGATTTTAGTTGTTGACTGGTAGATTTACCATTGTGTTTTCCAGCTCCCAGTCCTCCAAGTTTTCATACCTTTGGTGCAGGAAAACACAATGATCAGAATATCGATCAACCTCTAAAATCGAGTCTGTAGGTAGTTTTCACCAAGATATGACTTGACAGACCAGTTGCATTTTAATATGCTTATCGAGTTCTAGCTAATCCTGGAATTAGCCATCAACTCGATGAAGCGATTGTCTGTGCAGCCTTCCTCCAGCTCTATGGTCAGTTAAAACCAAGAGGTAGAAGAAAAACAGATGTGCTGCTTTGGCGTGAAGCCAAAAATGCAACCTTAAAAACAGTTGCAACTCGGCCCAAACACTTGCAGATCGCTTTGAAACATCTGTTGTCTTATTTGGACTGAATAAGAGAATTTAAATCTGTGCGATAACCGGCTTCATATTGCAAAACCATTTTGACGGTATACTGCATTTCTATTATACTTAGAAGTCCATGGTTGTGGCCTTTTTTATTGTTCTTAAAAGGTTTTGAAGCAAAGCTTTCAAAATCAACAAAAAAAAAAAACCTCTCTTCTGACGAAGTGATAAACATGTCAGGGACTCGCCTCCTCAGCTATTCCTCGCATTCACATACAATGCAAAAAAGATGTCTCACATCAAAGAAGCCAAAAAGAGAACCGCCTTCTCGTGTAGATGTGGGGTGAACTTAAGAATAATAATCCACGAACATTCTTACCTTCTGACTTGGTGTAGTTTTGATTCTGTCCTTTCGATGTAGTTGTGTAGTGTTGTGACCAGATGCCTCTCCAGGTGCAGTAAGTTCTGGAGGTGTGCAGTGGATGAGAATATGTCAGCTTTCGTTGCAGCCACACTCAAGCAGATCAGGAGTACGGCATGACGGATCATTCTGAATTTAAAAAAGAAACACACTTCCATTAGATGAATGCGAAAAATTCCTTGTATTGCAAAAGAATACATGGCATGCAAAAGCCGGTGCATGAAAAATACAAATAAAACAAGTTGGAAATTGCACGTCAAACGTGACAAATGAGTACTCTAACTAGTTTTGTAAATATTTTTTGCACCGCATATTGTACTGAATGTACACTCTCAGAAAAAAGTGTAAATTTATGAGCGTTTACTGTTCAATTTTCACGGGCAGCAGCCTTATTTGATGAAAAACGGTCTGATCCAATAAAAAAAATACAGTACGCCCCCGTACATTTTCCTCCGCTTGGGTGTAACCTTTCATTTTAGTCGTGTTTCCAAAAATAATGTCACTTAACCACGACCGTAACATATTTTTTTAACCCGCCAAAAAAGCGATTCTGTGATGATTATCGAACGTGCTACGTGCTACGGAACAGTAAGTAAAGTGTTATTGTGTTTTGAAGTGCATTTCATCTTTGACCCGTAAAATTACGAGCTGCACAAAATGATGGGCATGGATTTCTTTTATTATTATTATTTATTTATTTATTTATTTATTTACAGGGTATGACTGGAATCTCTGCTGCTGGCCTCTGCCCATAATTTTACACGGATATTTTTAGATACTTAGAAAATTAAGGGCAATCCACATATTCTTACAGTTCTAGCCCATCTGTTAGCAAAAATATGATACGACCCCATACATTTTCCTCCGCTAGGGCGTAAACGTTGACACAAAATCATGGGCATGAATCATTTTTTTTTACGGGGTATAACTGGAATCTCTGCTGCCGGCCTTAATTTTTAACAGTGTATATTTTAGTGCATTTCACAAGTACATATCCATTTCATTCTGCTCGCAAGGCTGTAACATCATTAGTTAAAGAACACTTGAAATAATTTTTTTCCCATTGGTCATAACGTAACGGAAAACTTTTGCCTGTCCCTGTAATTAAACTATACATCCGATTTTCATAAAATTTGAAATGACTCGACAAATTTTTTCAACAATTATATATTTAAAATTTCAGACCATTCGGTTGGGTAGTTTTTGCTCTGTTATATGCGGACGAACGGGCAGACAGACAGACGGACCGAACGACGGCTATATGTGCTACGTATTTATATAATTACGAAAGCAACTAGAAAAACTAAACCTGCCACTATAGGATCCATAAAGAATCAGGGCCTCTAGTGTCCAACCTTGTTTACTTGACCTTGGGCTCCGAGGTGCTATACAGCATATGTCCCGGTCAGGTGGTCAGCCTAACGCGGAACCCTCGGTGTTTAGCTCCCAAGCAAGCTTGGTACTCGTTTTATCGACCCCGCAGGGATGAAAGGTTGAGTGAACCTTGATCAGCCGGAAGTCGAGCTCTCGACATGCAGCGTTGCAGTCAGGCGTGCTGACCACTGGACCAGTGGGCTTAGATAAAATACAAATAACCAGAATAAATTTAACCTTTATAATGTGAGACTTCTTCACAAAATGGAGATTTTTTCAATGCAATTTTTAACAAGTTGGAAATTGCTCGTCAAACGTGGCAAATGAAGTGCGTTCGTACTATAACTAGTACGAACGTAGTAAATATTTTTTGCACCGCATATTGTACTGAATGTATATTTTAGTGCACTTCATAAGTGCCTATCAATTGCATTCTGTTCGAAAGGCTGTAACATCATTAAAATGCACTTGAAATAATTTTTCCCATGGGGACTTAATGTAACGAAAAATTTTTGACTGTCCCTGTAATTAATCTATACAACCGATTTTCATAAAATTTGAAATGACTCGACGAAATTTTGCAGCAATTATATATTTAAAATTTCAGACCATTCAGAAGGCTGTAACATCATTAAAATGCAACTTGCAATATTTTTTTCCCATTGGCCGTCATGTAACGGAAAACTTTTGACTGTCCCTGTCATTAAACTATACACCCGATTTTCATAAAATTTGAAATGACTCAACGAAATTTTGCAGCAATTATATATTTAAAATTTCAGACCATTCGGAAGGATGTAACATCATTAAAATGCACTTGCAATATTTTTTTCCCATTGGCCGTCATGTAACGGAAAACTTTTGACTGTCCCTGTAATTAAACTATACACCCGATTTTCATAAAATTTAAAATGACACAACGAAATTTTGCAGTAATTATATATTTAAAATTTCAGACCATTCGGAAGGATGTAACATCATTAAAATGCACTTCCAATATTTTTTTCCCATTGGCCGTCATGTAACGGAAAACTTTTGACTGTCCCTGTCATTAAACTATACACCCGATTTTCATAAAATTTGAAATGACTCAACGAAATTTTGCAGCAATTATATATTTAAAATTTCAGACCATTCGGAAGGATGTAACATCATTAAAATGCACTTGCAATATTTTTTTTCCCATTGGCCGTCATGTAACGGAAAACTTTTGACTGTCCCTGTAATTAAACTATACACCCGATTTTCATAAAATTTAAAATGACACAACGAAATTTTGCAGTAATTATATATTTAAAATTTCGGACCATTCGGTTGGGTAGTTTTTGCTCTGTTATATGTGGACGGACGGACAGACAGACAGACGGATTGAACAACGATTATAGGTGCTACGTATTTATATAATTGCGAACGCACCTAAAAAAGAAAAAGAAAAATCTCAAAATTGAGTAAAAAAACACGCATGCTTATAGAAATAGCATTCAGAGTACTATATTCTTTCAGGTGTATTTCAAACCGTTCGGTTGGGTAATTTTTGTACTGTTATATGTGGATAGATGGTCTATAGACGACTACTATATAAGTGCTACGTATTTATATAATTACGAACGCACCTAAAAATCATGCATAAAAGGGTACCTTAAGGGCTTACCTTAAGGGTACCTTAAGGGTGGAACAGCCTTAAGGCTGTTCTCAACTGCTCTGCTCGACAAGCGCAAAACGTTTTGACACATGTAGAAATTCATTTTTTAACGGAAAGATATAAAATTGGAAAGCCTGACCTTGGAAGCGATTTGGAATCGAACTTTGTTTTCCATTTTTTGATCAATAAATTACCTATTGAGCTATAAGCGATTTTGATCACCTGACAAACACGTTTTTCGCCTTTTTTTTGAGTGGTTATTCTACTTTCGCGTGGAAATTCGGTTCAAAACGCTCACTTTGACACTATTTTCTGAAAGATCTATTGCGTTAAAAAAAACGGAAAAAACAGCTCGATGACATAGTTTCTGAACAACAACATCTGCTATTTTCATGCATTTCCGAGCAAAATAAATTAAAACTTATGCCATAAAGTTGCCTTCTTGGATTTGAGAACAGCCTTAATTGTGACAAAAATGATATTAGTTATGAAGAATTAACGGATGATGAAATTATTCAAAATGTTTTGAATCCAGAGAAACCTGAAGCTGATGATGCGATGAATCGGGAAATAATCATTCAGGAATCAGTCATGCAGACTATGCTCTTTAAATGCTTTAATTGGTTTGAAATGCAAGAGGAAGCAGATCCAACCCAAGTATTTTTATTACGTATAATTCATAATCTATTGCTGTAATAAAATCACAAGCAAAACGCAAACAAAAAATTATAATGGGTTTCTTTGGATGAAAACAGGTAGGGTAAAGTGTTCATATTTCGTCCCCCCCCAGTCACCTTTAGGCCCTAAATGTTATAATTTTCAGTGAAAACCTACCAAATTTGGATTTTACATAGACTAACTACCCACGCACATAGAAACATAGGCAAATATCGTACAAAAAAATTTTAACAATGCGAAAAATTGTTTTTTCAAAAGTATCTAAAAAATGCAAAAGAAAAAAAAAGGCCCCAATTTCGCCCCCCCCCCCCCAAAAAAAAACAAAACAATACGCCGAGGCTTAACTGAAAACTAAATCAAAATTTATTTCTAAATGAGTATGTTATTTAATTGACATTAAAGTAAGGCACAAAGAAATGTACTAATTATCAGTGGAAGAATAACATAACGAAACATTAACCACCCAAACATGAGGAAAAAATTGAAAAAAATGTCATGAAAAAGAATTCCTAATTTCTTCCCCGGGACGAAAATAAAAATTGCAAGGGGGACGAAATTGGCACCACGCTACTTCCCAATATGGCGGAGCTTCAGTTCCCGTAAGATGAACTCAGCGTCCTAAAACTCACTGTATGCTACTACTGTCAGCATCTTACCTACGTAAAATGCATGCAATGAATAAGAAATAAATACTTACAGTAGAGTAAATAACGTTCTACAAACAACGTAATAAGGACTCAGGTCTTCTAAAAATAGAAATTCGTCGTCTTTAATTTATGCGTCTTGGCGAACGAAACTTTCAATACTAATCCCTTTTACCTTCCATCCCCTGTGCCTTGCGTCATAAGTGGCGCCACTTTCGCAAAAGAGGAGAAGTTAAGAGGGACGAAATATGGGCACTTTACCCTACTAGGTTTTTATTCAATAAAATTCGAAATTTGTCTTATAAATAGATTTCTTATTATCAGTTATGCGTTTTATAAACGAAAGTACACAACAACAACAACAAAAAATCTTTGAATTATTCTTATTTATAAATTAACTTATGGAAATGTAATTCTAGTAACGGTCTTCGATTATCCGCCACACCATCGGTCCCGTGAATGACGGATAATCGGAAGTTTACTGTAGCAAATGTGAAAGGAGATGCATTATTTTGTTGGATTTGGAAAAATGAGTGTATAAAACTTCTTTATTACACTTCATTTCGTGCTTTTTACTTTCATCACTACAATATACTCATATCACCAATCAAATAGATCAGTTTCAACCACGTGATCACATGCCCCCCAAGTTTCCACCAACCAATCAAAATCACCGATCTTTTAGCGTTCAACCAATGAAAGTGGAGAAACCCGGGAAATTTGGGAGGCAAACAATAAACATTTACTCGATTGCCAAGCTGGTTGCTAGGGTGTGATATCAGTTGAAACTGATCTATAGAAAAACAAAATCAGTAATTCAAGGAAAAACAAACATTTAAAATATTATCACATTCAAATGAGATCGAAATTGCCTTGCAGTACCTCGAATTCTAGATCTTAATCTTATGGGAATTATATGTTTTTATTTTTAAACTATTAATGAAATTTAAAAGAAATACATTATCTCGTTAATTTTAGGAAAGTAAGAGTATGAAATAATGCTTTTTATATTTCAAATTCTTATCAAATATAATTAATTGTTAGGATCCCAGATATACTTCTATTACTGTAGTTTTTATAGGTAGTTGTGAATAATGAATATAATGTATTGACTAGTATAGAGATAGATTTTGACAAAGATTCATGCCATATTTCTCGTAATGGTGGAAAGTGTTTTGTAATCTATACGCGATGTATGAATTTTTTTATTCAAGTGTTGTAATTCAACAAGTCGATACAAAACTGCAAACTATTTGGGTTCTGCATTTTGTGTTAGTACGTATTTCTTTTTTACTATCATCTTTTTTATCTATCGATTTATTATCGATCTTTTTATCGATCGATTATTGATTTTATTAAACAAAATCAGTAATCCAGAAAAAAAAATGTCTTAAACGGAGGTTTGAATCCCCTTGAAATATCTTGAATAGTAGATCATAACATTATGAGAATTATATGTTCTTTCTTTATAATTATTAAAAATTAAAAAAGGCGATACATTTTTGGTAAATGAATGCATTGAATAATACGATCACAATATTTCAACTCATATTTTTTCCTTCACATCGTTACAATATATTCATATCATCAGCGATGAAACCAATTAATCAAAAACAAAATCACTGCCTGCACTATTGCCTCGAAATATCTTGGATTATAGATAGTAATCTTGGGGGAAATACATATTTTTCAATTATCAATCAAAATGAAATGAGATACATCATTTTGTTATTATATATTATCTTTTTTGCTAATATCATTGAAATATACTGATATCATCCAGGGTTGTAAAAAACCCGGGTTTTTTGTTAAAAACCCAGCCCGGGCAGGTTTTATTAAAAAACCCGGGTTAAATGGGCAATTTTCCCCGGGTAAATTGGGTAAAATGCCAAAATGTGGAATATGATTCCACCTTCCTCCCAAATAATAATCTTCAGGGTTGTCACTGTATAGGAAAAACTGGAAAAGTGAGGGAATTTAAAATTGAATATTAAAAACAAGAAATGTTACTAAATTTTGGTACTTTGCAAAATTTATCCCTTGAAATTTTGAAAATTCTCAGAGGAATTACTCAGGGAAAATTTAATTTTTTGCTTAGGAAAGCGCAAGGAATTTGATTGCCAAAATAAGTGGCATTCCTGATCTCAAATACAATCTTGGTGAACACTTCATAGTCTAATAGATGGGAATGACTTCATAGTCTTAATAAGGATCTCAATATTTTTCTCTGTTCTTAAAATATGTATATATATATATATAAATATGATTCCTTTAATTTAAATAACAAATAAATTTTAAATTGCAAAGCTATCAGTTGTGTGTTATTTAATAATAAAATATAACTTAAAAGAAACTTGCTCCTTTGAAATTATCATAAGATTAGCAAATGTTGATAAAAAATATCTTACAACAAAAATTTTTCTTATATGTATATACAGGGTGTCCACTCTCATCGGTATCCAATGGCTAATTCCTAAACCGTTAGTCATAGGCATATAGTTCAAATTGCAAAAATGTTTTAATTTGAGGCAAAGAAATATTTTAAAAGCGATTTGGGTCAATAAAAACATTTCTTACAAAATTACGAAATTTAATTTTTTATACGGACCCCAGTCCTATAAGTTATATTTAGTAAAATTTTCCTATTACACTGACAAGACACAAAAACAGTCCTGTTCATATAACACTAAAATTGACTGAGTTATGAAACTTTAAAAATGCATGACTTATACCAGTTTTCTGCATCTGAACACAAATGAGTTTGGCTATGCTTTGAGGGGTCATATCCTAAGTGCTTAAAGTATTCGAAGAACTTTTCACATGTATCTGCACTTTGAAAAAATAGTACAAGTGTTACGATTGAGTTAACTTTTATTAAGTTTCATATTGGCTAAAATTAATGTATTTTAACATATGTTTTATTTTGTAAGGATTTGAGATTTTCTTTTCATGATTTCTTTTAACAAATATTATGTTATTTTATTTAACTTCAACGATCGTATGTATGTTTTCCTAGTTCAAAATTTGTACTCGAAATTTAACTCACTTTCAAATATCTGATTGAGATTAAATTTTACAAGTCTACTGACGTAAATCCGATAACAATCTAATATTATTATTATTTTCAGTGGTTACCATTCATACTTATTTTACAGGATAACACAAAAAATTTCGGATAGATTACTACCAAGAAGTTTAAGAAAAAGTTTTAGATTAGATAACACAAGACTGCGATGGTTGATTAAACTTAATTTTTAACCATCATCTTAGGATGTTTTGCAAATCATAAATTGTCAACGTTAAAAAATAACAAAAATCAAATACTATAGAATAGAGGAGACGGCTGAGTTTTTCAACTTTTTATAATTGATTTTTATGTACTTTTTAGCACTGAATCTGAAAATGACCTTCATTTTTAACCATCACGTTATAATTTTTTTTTGCAAATCGTAAATGTCAAAGTTAAAATACAGCAAAAATCTGATACTATGAAACAGATGTAAAACTTTTTTTATTTAATTTTCCTGACGTGTTGGTTAAAAATGAAGGTCATTTTCGGATTCAGCAGTAAAAAATGATACTATAAAACAGATGTAAAACTTTTTTTTATTTAATTTTCCTTACATGATGGTTAAAAATGAAGGTGAATTTCGGATTCAGCAGTAAAAAGTACGTAAAATAATTTAATAAATATAATAAGTTTAGTAAATATAATACTCTTGAAGCTAACTGAAAAGCTTAAATTTACGTTTTAAATTAAAAGCTATAACGTTTTAAAATTATAGGGTTCCCAATCTAAAAGTGCAAGTACATTAGTACAAATACATTTTCTAAGAATCATAAATAAAACAGAATAACCATAAACAACAAATACATCACTTGTTTCTTTCCAGAAACATATTAAAAAAACCCGGGCTTTTTAAATGGGTTTTTTATAAAAAACCCATCCCAGGCGGGCAGCTGGGCGGGTACCCGGGCAGCTACCCACTACAACCCTGATATCATCAACGATAAAATCAATTAAATGAAATAAAAACCATTGTCTCCATTATCGCCTTGAAATACCTTGGATAGTAATCTTGTGGGGATTACATATTTTTTTTATTATCAACCAAAATCTTGTGTGAATTAGTATATACTTTTTAATTATAAATAAAAATAAAGGGATATACATCATCCTGTTATTCTACATTCTCTTTTTCATTAACATCATTACAATATACTCATATCATCGTTGATGAAATCGATTAAACAAAAACAAAAACATTGTCTCCACTATCGCATGCCTTGAAATACCTTGGATTCTAGATAGTAATCTTGTGAGGATTACATATTTTTTAATTATCAATCAAAATTTTGTGGGAATTATATATTTTTTAATAACCAATCAAAATCTTGTGGGAATTACATCTTTTTTAATTATTAATCAAAATTAAATAAGATGGATCAACTTGTTACTATACATCGCTTTTTTTACTAACATCATTGAAATATACTTATATCATCAACGATGAAATCAATTAAAGAAAATCAAAACTATTGCCCCACCCCCCTTTGCTTTGAAATACCTTGGATTATAGATAGAAATTTTGTAGAGATTACATATTTTTTATTATCAATCAAAGTTTTGGGAGAATTACATCTTTTTTAATTATCAGTCAAAACGAAATGAGATAGATCATCTTCTTACTATACATTATATTTTTTTAACGCAATTGAAATATACTCATGTCATCAACGGTGAAATAAATTAAAGAAAATTAAAACTATTGTCTCCACTATTGCTTTGAAATACCTTGGATTATAGATAGTAATTTTGTGGAGGTTACATATTTGTTAATTATTTATCAAAATGAAATGAGATAGATCATCTTGTTCAGGTACATTATCTTTTTTACTAACATCATTGAAACATGCTCATATCATCAACGATGAAATCAATTAAAGAAAATAAAAACCATTATTTCCATTATTACCTTGAATTATCTTGGATTATTGATAGTAATTTGTGGGAACTACATATTTTATAATCATCTGTCAAAATGAAATGAGATACATTCTTTTTTTTTCTAACATCAATGCAATATACTCATATCACCAACGATGAAATCAATTAAACAAAATAAAAACCATTTTTTCCACTACTGCGTTGAAAAACCTTGGATTCTGAATAGTAATCTGATAGGAATTATATATTTTTTAATTATCATTTAAAATTAAATGAGATGCATTATCTTGTTATTAAAAATTATCTTTTTTACTAACTTCATTACAATATACTCATATCATCAATGATGAAATCAATTAAAGAAAATCAAAACCATTGTCTCCACTATCACCTTGAAATACCTTGGATTCTAGATATTAATAATGAGGGGATTAAATATTTTTTAATTATCAATCGAAATCTTGTGGGAATTACATATTTTCAATCATAATGAAATGAGATGTATCATCTTGTTATTATAAATCATATTTTTTACTAACATCGTTGTAATATATTCATATCATCGATGATGAAATCAGTTAAACAAAATCAAAATCATTGTTTCCCATATTGCCTTGAAATACCTTGGATTCTAGATAGTAATCTTGTAGGGATTGCATATTTTTTAATTATTAATCAAAATCTTGTGGGGATTACATATTTTTTAATTATCAATCAAAATGAAATGAGATGCATCATCTTGTTATTACAAATTATCTTTTTTACTAATATCGCAATATATATACTCATATCATCAACGATGAAATCAATTAAACAAAATCAAAAACATTGACTGCACTATCGCCTTGAAATACCTTGGATTCTAGATAGTAATCTTGTGATGATTACATCTTTTTTAATTATCAAACAAAATGAAATAATGAGATGGATCATCTTGTTATTATACATTATCTTTTTTACTAACATCATTGAAATATACTGATATCATAAACGACGAAATCAATTAAACAAAATAAAACCACTGTCTCCACTCTTGCTTTGAAATACCTTGAACTATACATAGTAATCGTGTGGAGATTACATATTTTTTAATTATCAATCAAAATCTTGTGGGAATTAGTTTTTAAAAATTATCAATCAAAAGGAAATGATATGCATCATCTTGTTATTATACATTCTCTTTTTCATTAGCATCATTGCAATATACTCATATCATCGACGGTGAAATCAATTAACCAAAATCAAAACCATTGTTTTCCACTGTTGCTTTGAAATACCTTGGATTCAAGACAGTAATCTAGTTTGGATTACAATTTTTTTTAATTATCAATCAAAATCTTGCGAGAATTACATTTTTTAAAATTATCAATCAAACTGAAAACGGATGGATCATCTTGTTACTATACATTATCTTCTTTTGCTAACATCATTGAAATATACTCATATCATCAACGATGAAATCAATTAAAGAAAATCAAAACCATTGTCTCATACTTCCTTCATTAAGAGTAACAGCATTAAAAGATTATAGGATGCCGGAACTGGCAACATCGTGATCTGGAGGTGTTTTGAGGAAAGTTACTCAGCCAGCCTCTAGGGCGAAGATTTTTTTGCTATTACTTTTGCACCATCGTAGAGTTCCTCTCGAAAACCAAGAATGATTGCACTTTCGCCCTCAAGAACTAATGATTATGGAGAAATGAGGTCGGAGGAAATATCTGGTCGACCCAAATTTTTTTATTTGGACTGAACCCCTACTCAAGAAGAAAGTTATGGAATAGCAATATCCGTTAGTCTTGACCAAAAACACATACCTCCGCATGTAATGATCTGAAAAGTGATAGTATTTGCTTTTCTTTATGACTTTTGTGGTTTAGTTTTCCTAATGCCGTTGTTTAGCTCGTTAGCGTAATTAATTATTTTACAAGTTACAGTATTTGTACAATGCATTAGAGTTTGCATATTGAACGATTTATACGATGAGGTAGAATAGTATGTTTTAAAAATTCGTTTTATTACGATTCAGTTAATGTTGCTTATCTTCATACAATAAAGGTATAAATTATTCATTTCTATTATGTCCAATAATTTCGATTATATATTATATACGAAGGAAGAAAAGTATTACAGCTTGATGTATAACATATAAGGGATATTTTGAAAATTAATAAATATTTTGAGCAGTTAAACTATGTCAACCCAATTATTTTATTTGCAGGGAACCCCTACCCAAGGAGAAAAATCTTAAGTAGCAATATCTTTTAATCTTGGCCAAAAAAAAACTTACTATCACTTGTAATGATCTGAAAAGTGATAGTATTTGCTTTTCTTCATTATATTCATGGTTTCGTTTTCTTAATCTCGAGGTTTAGCAATGTAATATAATTATTTTACAGGTTACACTATCTATATTGCATTAGAATTTGTCTGTTGAAAGATTTATACGATTGATTAGAATAATGTGTTTTAAACATTCGTAATATTATGAATCATTTATTGTTGTTCCTTCTCATAGAATAAAGGTAGAGAATATTAATTTCTATTATATCTAGCATTTTGGATTAGTACATATTATGTACGAATGAAGAAGGAAAGCACATATTATAGCTTTGATATAAACAAAAGGACTACGTCTGAATTCATTCATATTTATAAAAATTTTTCAAAATAACAGACATTACATTACATTACAAGATAAAAACACTAAAATGGTATATGGTAATATGTATATGGTTTAGTTTTATTAATATCGAGGTTTAGCAACGTATTATAATTATTTTACAGGTTACGCTGTCTTTAATGCATTAGAACAGTGGTTCCCAACTTGGGGTGTGCGTAGTACTGGGGGGGGGGGGGGTCCAAATTTGTTGCTCACTCATTCGTTATCCGTTTCTTCTGTCTTTTTTTTTTTTTTTTTTTTTTTCAAAGTATTATTTTAGACTAAAAATAAATGGAATACAATCAAAATTTAACAGACAGGGTTTTTTTTATTGATTTTTAAAAATGTTTCCTATCAAAACTTTAAAATACATTTAAATTTAACACCAGAACAGTCATACGAATAACTTTTTAAAAATAATTTGACGTATTTTAGTATTGAATTCCTTTATAATTTTTCTGAGACAGAACTTTACAATTTCTTGTAACGCCTTTTAAATATTTATTTAACCCTTTATCCACTGACGGTATTTATAAGTACCACTCAATTTAAACTTTCATCCCAAAGTGAATATTATTGATATTCTAATGGTACTTTGCAAAAACACTCCTTTAACTCCACTTTATCCGGATACACGGCAGCAGTAGTTCTAGGTTTGTTATTTTAGCGAGGGAGGAGGCTATCTTTGACTCAGACGATGGGTTTTGTGCCGACATTTTGTACAGATTGTCACGCTCATCTTTTATTGCTGCAAACACAGTAAAGGATATAAGTTAAGCGATGGATTTTTTTTATGTGTTCATTATGACCTTAGAATACAGTTTGACTAGCTATTTTAGGTGAACGGTGTATGTGTTTGATTTAACAGTTGAATTACTCGGTGGTACTTATAAGTACCGTCAGTACACTGGCGGTTGGAGAAAAACTTCTTGTTTACTTTTCGTCTGTGTAGTTATCCATCGTTTTCATCTGCTTTAAAATGTAATTACTAAAATGTAGTGTGGTAATGATTTCCCTGGTATTTGTTTTCTGTTTCATTGTTATTTTTTATAGGAAATTGAAAAAGCTGTTGCACCGGCTTGTTTTTGCTATGCTAGAAATGGTATATGTAAATTCATATATTGCATATGTGGAGATGCGAGAGAACATGTTGTACCAGGAATACAGACGTCGCATAACTAGAAAACTGCTATCAAGATCGAAACCTAAAAAAAAAAAAAAAAAAATAGTTTTTTTTAACCCTATCAAGGGGCAAAGCATTTTTTATTCTAAAGTGTTGAAATAAATTATTGGCACCGGAATTTGCCAAAAGATTTATTTGTAAATAAGAAAAAGCCTATATTTCTCATATTCATTAAATCGAAGATATTTTCTTATGCCATTTGAAATACCATGTGGGTTTTCTGTTACGATATTTTAGTCATAGTATACTGACGGTACTTTTAAAGTACCACTTTAATTAATTAGCTCTAAATAATTAAATTTCTCACGGGTGAGTATTTTTTTATGTTTATCCTTTAATTTTCATTGTAGTAAGTGAAAAAAAAATTACAGTAGATCATAATGCAGTAGATAAAGGGTTAAAGAGCTTTTTACCTCTATTTTCACCGCTTTTTTTCCCCGAAGATTCTTTTACACGTGAAACTACTTAAAAAATATATAAATTTGACTGTCTTGAACATATTTAATCTAAAAAATATATGAAATATCTGAACGAGGTACTACTAACTTTATAAAACTTATAAATCTTAAATAGCATTAGAAAGGGAAATGGGCAGGTAGTAACAAGGCTACCTCTGGCAACTATTTTTTAATTCTATTTCACACCAATTTCTCAAAACAAATTTTTTTACATTCAGTTTGCTAACGTAAGTAAGAGAAATAAAGTACGAAATTTATTTACTTATTTTAAATAGTGGTGCGAATATGATATAAAAATAGTCATCAGTTGTAGCCTTGTAGTAAATATCTATGGCTCTTTTGCAGGCATCCTTCACAGTAAATTATTTTATATGATAACATATACATTTTAAATTTTAAAATCAGATAGTACATGCAACACAATTAATGATATTTGGAAAGGGAAAACAGAGAAAATATGTTGTGATGGGTAATAATGGATACTTAATTCTGATAAAGATGATATTTTTTTCACTTTTTAAAGAGGCATAATTTACAGATTAAGGGAAGGGCAAGGTTCGCACACTCCTTGGAATTTCCAAGGACTCTGTCACCACTATTAATGATAAGAAAATTTACATTTAATTTTTAAAACACAGAATTCACAATCCCCGCCTTTATTCATAGATTTTACAATACTTTTCTGCAGTGAAATAATTGGAAAATACTATTAAAATTTAGTGGTAAAAACGTGCTGACCCTGGAAGGCGGGCTTAGTGAGTTTACTTATGCTTTCGTGAATCGTGGCCTATAAAAGGTTGGGAATTTGCCTATTGAAAGATTTATGCGATTGATTAGAACAATGTGTTTTAAACTTTCTTTTTATTATGAATTATTTATTGCTGTTCACTTCCATAGAATAAAGGTAGGAAGTTGCATTACATCTAGTATTTTTAATTACATATTATATACTTATAAAGAAAAGTATTCCAGTTATAGGTAGAATACTTCATAAGTGGTATATGCTCCAAAATGATAAATATTGTGAGCAATTAGTTATGCCGGCCCAGTCATTTTATTTGGACGGAATCCTGATGCATGATTTTCTTTAATGTCAAAACTCAACAACTCCATACAAAACTATGAATATATTTTTGAAATTTGCATTTTCAATTAGAAAACAATGTGAATAAACAAAATC
This sequence comes from Maratus speciosus, assembly GCA_963932465.1. Classification (NCBI taxonomy): domain Eukaryota; kingdom Metazoa; phylum Arthropoda; class Arachnida; order Araneae; family Salticidae; genus Maratus; species Maratus speciosus. The sequence goes on along the minus strand of OZ010788.1, from coordinate 593,879,249 downwards.
GGTAGTCAGCAAATACTGTTAAATTTAACCGTGACAAAGAACATACACGTTCAACGTAATTAATTGCAATTACCGTAACTTATTTCGCCCACAGAAAAGAATCCTTTGACCCGATAATCACAGAGAAAGTGTTAGATCGGTCTTGGTCAAATCGTGACTCTAGGCTAAATATTTTACAAGATTTACTTGACCTCTTGATCAATCATAATACGATTAAGTTACTACTTTTCTTATATTATGTCTGTAGGTTAATCGAAATGCATAATGAACATTACTCGGCCATGTCACTCTTAATAACTTTGAATTGTTTTTAAATGTTGCTTCAATAGCAAACCCAGAGTCAATTATTTAACTTTTTATCTAATTTTTTTTATTTCAATACTTATACGCTGCAATCAATAGCGTTAAAAATTTTGATTTAAACACAATTAGAGTCTTTATGGATATTTTTATATAAACTGTGCGCACATTGTTTTCTTGTTTGACCAAGTATTATGCCGTCAGAACACTGCTATATAAAATTTTCCGTTTTGTGATACGTTATGAGAATTCCACTTATTGGTATATCGAAAGGTTTTTTGGGAACAATTGCACTTATTGTGTGATTGTTATTTACTGTAACTTTAACTTAAAGTTTTTATCTTATGTGCATGAAATAAAATTCTAATATTTTCGTAACTTGATTAGCTGATTTTATTTTATTTATTTATTTATTTTGTTTAATAAAAGCCTTCTCTGTTCTTTTTACCTTTTTCATAAAATAATTTTGTATAAGTTTTAGCTTTTATAAAGTTAAAAGTTTTCTCTTTTTGCTTTTAATTTATAAATTTTAATGATGACATGGGAATTTGCGATTTCAATGTCTGACTAAAATTCCCTAATTCGATTGTTTTGTGGGATTTTTTTTTCTATGATTTGATGGCTTGATCATCTCACTGAATTTTTTTCCAAAAGAAATTTTCTAAGATTTATTCTTAACCGACTTCCAGCAAAGTGGGTTATACAATTCATTTGTACAGTCGGACCTCTATTTAACGAACCTCTATTTTGCGAACTTTTACTTGGAACCAAGAACATTTTGCAAATTTCTTCGTAAAATAACCTCCAAATAGCGCAGTGCATTCTCTATTTAACGAATGTTTCCTTGGGACCTAATTTTTTTTCTCCCTATTTCCTAAAATATTACTGGACATTTCAAACTTATTTTTTCTTTTAACACATTTTATGATGATCAATGACCATGAACAGGTCATACCAGGCACCTAACTCACCGAGAGCAGTAAAATCGCTGTGATTCTTTGCTTTCCATCCACGAAGTGCAAACTTTCAATATCCCCTTTTAATCCTCAATGGAGCTGCCCTGTGTCCTTAAACTATAGTTTCCCGTTTTCTAGATTGTTGATCATGATCATTCGTGTTGGTAATTTAGGCTCTTGTAGCTCAAAAATGTCAAAGCGAAAGTGCTTGAGCATCAAAAAAGCAAAAAAATATTCTTGATGAGGTGAACAAAAGCATGAAGAAAAAGAATACTGCTTTAAAATTTTGTATTCCTCCAAACAGATTATCAATCATAATAAAAAATCGTGATTTTAATGTAAAATTATTTTTTAAACTGAAAATACAATGTATTTCCAGACAATGTTTTGTTTCATTCTTATTTCCCTTGAAGATTTCTTTTTGATGGGTAAAATAAATAAAACAAATAGATACAATTTATAAAAAAAAGTGTGACTAATTACTTTTTAAAATTATATTTAGTGCTTATGGACTTAAAATTTGTTTTATGTAGTTTAAAGTATTTTAAAAGGTGACTCTCTATTTAACGAATTTTCCATATAACGAAATTTTTCGGGATTTAGCGACTTCGTTAAATAGAGGTCCGACTGTATATGTTTTTTTTTTCTTTGTCCACGCTTAACTTTTGAACAGATGATCCAATTTTATTTCCTTTTTCTTTCTTGGAAAGGTCTCATTTTGCCGGTGGCCCCTTCTCAATTTCATTAGGATATAAAAAATAAATGTTTGTCTGTTTTCTTTTTTTTACTGTATAGGCTTTAACTTTCGTAAGAATTAGCCTAAAGTACATATTACTGTTTTACGTTTTTTAAATAGTTGTGATATCATGTATATATATATATATATATATATATATATATATATCAGGGATGAGAGCGCTCCGACCCAAATGACCGATTACTACCACTAAATTTTAATACTATTTCTCGCATTATTTAATGACAGAATTTCTGAGATTTAATAAAGCAAAGAATACTATTAAAATTTAGTGGTCAACCATTATATATATATATATATATATATACATGGGTACGTGAAATATTTTAATAGATCATCGTCTACAACGCATCAAAAAGAGTGATACTGTCAACAAGGATATAAAATTAAGGTTGTTTAGACTCCTGTATCGAATCGGGTAACCCGTTGTACCTAAAGCCGGTTCGGGTAAACGAAAATTGTTTTTTTTTTATCGTGTTTGGATTTGGTTTGGTGTTGGCTTCAAATAGAATTTTCGTATTCGGGTTGGGTATAACCCGACCCGTGCAGGAGTCTAATGTAGATAATCATAAAGAGTATCCATAGAAACACGTAGGTAAGAAGCCAATCCCTTGAAATAAGTTTTATTTATTTTTTCCTTAAAAAGTATTTGTCTTGTTTAGATATCGTGGGATTTAAACGCCTATTATTGCTGCTTTTGCAATGTCATTGTCCCTACATTTTAGCGAAGGTGTAAACAACAAAGTATTATTTTTTTTCTCCTGAGCTTTTTTCTCCTGAAATAATGTAAATTTGAGGTTCGTCGTCTGAAGGTCATGCATCTATGACAACTTTCCCACGCGATTTCGAAAACACGTAGAACAAAAGAGAACTATTGTAATCGACGCCGATGTCAGACAAAAAATTCCACGTGTGATCTTTTTTTTTTTAGGTGGAGCGCGAAATTTTTTCAAAAAGATTAATAGTCGAAAAAGAAAACGACGATGAGTCTTTAACAAGGTGGGAAATTCGACTTACACTGAAAAAAAAAAAAATAGACAAATATATTTTTTTAAGTTAGGAAAATATAATATAACCACTAACGAAAATATACAATAACCTCTTCCGAGTTATCCATGATTCTTAAAAAAGTCCTTTATCTTTAGAAACCCCAGAAACCGATATATTTTCGAGACTGATTGAAAATTTTATAAAAACAAAGTACCTTTTGCTGTCATTGATTTTCGGAAATGTTTCTCCGAGGAATTTTTAAAGTGTATCAATGAGACATAAAATATATAACTTTAAAAAGTTCACTGATTTACTTAAAAGGCGACTAAAATAATAGAAGAGATGCTACAAGTTAAAAATATGTATTTTATTTCAAAACTTCTTAGTACTTTCGGGCTTTTCCAAGCCCTTCATCAGAATATATTTTAACAACTAATTGCCGTTTATTTATACAAATACGTTACTTCGTTTCTGAAATGAGAAAGCCAATAATTATTAGAATTGAAAATAGTCCCTTGGATTGAATTAAAGTTGAGAAAATATATACTTCCATTTTCAATTCTAATAATCATTGGCTCTCTCATTTCAAAAACGATGTAACGTATTTGTATAAATAAAGCATATTTTACAGACAAATATGACAAATTAACAGCATTAAAATTAAAATTAAAATTAAAATTATATGGTTATTCTTGCGTGTATAAATTTAATTATGCACCTTAAAATGTTTAATTGACAATGGATAGAATTCTAAAAACTGATATTCCGGTTTGAGAACAGTGATTTGAGAACAGAGATCAGTGTAAATCACATTTTCAAATTCTGCGACGAGAAGTCCTAAACTATTTTTCTGGGGTTTCTTTTCATAAGACTCTGGTGTCAATTGTGACCATTTTTTTTTTTTCTCTTCAAAGGTTTGAGAGCAAAAACGCGCAAAATCAACAAAACAAATTCTCCCCAATATAGGTAATAAACAGGTCAGGGACTCTCCTCCGTAGGGATCCTCTTCTCTTGCAGCGTAACAAAGATTCCCCACATCAAAGAAGCTGAAATAAGAGCCGCCGCCGTCGCAGAATTTGGTCTGAACGGACCAAAAAAAAGACACATCTCGCCCCCCACCCGAGCGGACATCAACCTGACTAAGAAAAAGCATAAGTGGAAGATCCAGAAATACCTCATGAATTTTTTTATTTTACAAATATTGTTGCCAATGTAATTCACTTTGAAGTTGTTATTTATACAGCTTTACATGTTATAGATTTGAGCCAATATTCGCAAGACATGTTTTAATGCAGTCTTTTTGAGATGTTATAATACAATAAGCAGAAATGCAATACCTGAATATAATATCCCCCATTTGCTGAACAAATAGCATAGCCCCGCTTGAAAAGATACGCCCAGGTTTAAAAAAGAAAATAAGACATTACATATTCGAATCCTGACAAAGGAATGCTAACCTCGAAATATTTTTTTACCACCACTTATTTCATTTTTCGTCCTACCTTGACCTGCAGACAAGTAGCTTGTACCTGCATTGCATATTAATTTCCGTTGACAGAGATGCTCATCCTCGAATAAGTTATAGCGTCCGAAGCTGTTTTCAAAGCGTCTGGCCCTGTCAGATAAACTCTTTTAAAGTCCATTTGGGATAGTTTGAAATTCCAGAGCCTTCCTCTCACCTGGTAATAACGAACATCATTCATCAAGAATTATCAGTTGCCGTGGAGAAAAAAAGTTGCAGCCTGAAGGACATAACAACGCATGGACAAGACACGGGAGGATTTCTTAAACAGCTGAAATAAGTTAAAAGTGAAAACGAATGGAAGAGGGAAGAGGAGGGGGGTCATAAGCATTCCTATTGAAAGTATTTAAAGTTTCAATAAATTAAAGATGAATTATCTTGAGCTATAAATGACCAATAACCTTGAATGTATCTGTATATTTGCACGTAAAGGAAAGTGCTTATATTTCTGAAAGCACAAGTATAAGTTTGCGAAATTACCCTGCCAGATTTTTTTTGTGTGTGTGCGTGTGTGTGAATCGAAAGGTTAATTGAAATGCATTGCATTTATTAAAGCAATTTTTCAAATCCAGTTTACTTTCACTCTGAAAGGTCATGTTTCTTTAAAATGTACAAAGTTAGGGAAAGTTTTAAAGCTTTGTCTTTCTAAAAGTTAAATATGAATTATCTAAACCTATAAAAAGCCAAAAAAGTAATTTAGTTTGCATGTTTAGTATGCATGTAAAGCAAATTAGTTTGCATGTTTAGTATGCATGTAAAGCAAATTAGTTTGCATTTGCATGCCAATGTTTACCCATTAATATATCAGTAATAAACGCCATTCTTTAATAATTATCGTGCTTTAATAAGTACAATATTTTCGTTTGTGTCCCACCTATCGTCCTATCACTTCACAACAATCATAGTCATAGGTATAGGAGAAAAAATCATTAATCTCCTCCCTTTAATATAGCCCGTAAGGAAATTATTTTTCAGTAATTTTTCACAGCGATTTAAAAAATATTCATGAATAAATAAATAAATAAATAAGTAGCTAAATAAATCAGTTTTTTCCCAGAATGCTAGAATCTAACATGGGCCTTTTCTATCGAGGTTACAGATTTATGGATTCAATTTTTGAAATTTTCATTGAAAAAAAAAGGCGACATATCACATATGTAGAACCGTTTTTGAATATTCCGATGCCCTAGACGAAAACTGGAATTTTGCGCTTCCTGCTTTTTATCATTATCAACCTTCTCTTTTATATATCCTCTCTCACAAACATAACAATCCAACAGTACAGCAACACTAATTTATTATACTTTTTGCCATTATGCCTGTTAGTTGTATTTGCATCTTACGTTTATATTAAATATTTTGTAATATTAAGGTATTCTGAATAAGAAAGTTTGTAAGTGATTAGAGATTTTTTTGCATTTGCCAAAGTAATGCCTTGTTAAGTAGTGTTCCATATAATTTTCAAAAAATAAGTCAATATTTTAATTCTTTCTCTGTTTCATTTTTTCTCTTTACTTGCTCTTTTTCCTCTGTTTGATTAAAAAATAAATTCTTTCATTTACCCCTCCTAAAATTTTGCCGCTATAAGCAGTCACTTAGTATTGCCTAAAGGTAGAATTGACCCTGTATATATGAACCGTTTACTATTCTAATAATCGGAATCTAAAGGAACAAGGAAAAAGCATCGCTTCCGACAATATTTAAAACTCGAATTAGAAAAAATTATTACGCTTCCACACATTGACAGACTTTAGATTAGATTAACTTCCTTATTGAATTTGCTAATTACGCTTCTCTGTCTAAATTTTGAAGTTACGTTTTTATACATATGATGCTCTAAACTACAAGACAAAATAAATAATAACAGGAAATAACCCTTTGTATATTGTTCACCTTATTTAATGCAAATCAATACCATCACATCTGCTTGCTATTGTCTATGACCATGATCTCAAGAATGACGTCACAACTGGATTTACCGAGTCAGACTGTCCTTGGACTAACCGGAATGATTCCCCTTGCATTACAGGTGACGAGAGAGAGAGTTTTAATATAAAAACCTGAAGTGGCCATGGAGCAGATCTGAAGATGAGATCGAGAACGTGAGATTCATCGGGTCATGACTTTTAGAAGAGATAATATTTCACTATAGAGAAACGCGATATTCCTGGGCAATAAATAGCCACTGAAAGGGAACTGGGGAAAGAGAAAGGCCGTAAATTCAGGATTCACCTGAACCGTGACTGTAAATCGCTCCGATAATCTGTTAGTCGAGTTCTGATTTGCATCTCAATTAAAGATATTTCCCAAGACTTGTGGCTTGTAAGGTTTATCTCTAAAGAACGTGTAATGTTCAGTTTTTGTTTATGATTATACCTATTGAATTCATTTCTTACGTAACGGGTAGTGCAATGTATTTGTCGTGACTCGTTTTAAAAGGGGCTATTCCATGTCAAGTGGCCTACATTTGGATATGGTTCCTGCTCGACACCCTTCAATTTTGATGCAATCGGAGGAGGGCGTAAATATAGGTTTGATATGGACATCTTCAAACTGCCAGAGTCAGAAGTTGTACAGTTGGGTGACCAGGGGTCCTTCTGTGAAAATCATTGACTATAGAAGTACATTTAATGCATTTCGCTGCCGCAGGAAAAATTTTCATATCACCAGAATTTTCATCGTGATGATACTCGCTCATGGTACAAGAAAACTTAAATATTGAAAATGGGTGTACAACTTTTTGTTCTGAAAAATATAGTTGCAGTATTAAAGATTAGAAATCAATACAATCATCACTACTTGACCTCAGAGTTGTCCATACAACCTGTCGCAATGAATATGACCCTTACTTTAACAAGCTGTAACTCAGGGGTCGGAATGGAAAAATCCACGAACCAGAACGCTTTTTCAAAATTATTGCTGACTATACAAATTTTTTGAAAGCATAGACGAATTGACTTCTAACCACACAAAAAAATTTAAAAAATGCATCTAAGATTCTAATTAATAATAAAAAAAAGTTACAGAAAGCACAATAAGCTATATAACGTCTGCCTGGTTAGGCCTAAATTCAACTTGCTTCCATCTACGTTACATCAAAAGATTAAAATGATAAAGATTGGATGTGTTGCCTGCCATATTTATTTAGTCACTAAAATTTAATAGTCACGTGCCTCGTGAGTCGTTCAGTTAGAGTTGGAAATATTGCAATCGCTTCACAGCCGTGGGTATTGGAGGAGGCTTATGTGATATTATGTCTTATATTTCACTCATTTTGTTTGGAGGAACCAGAACGAAAATATTATTATATTTCTGGAACTGCGACAATATGTTTTAATAATTACACGAACCAGAGCGATATTTACCAAAATTTCATGAACCGAACAATATTTGTCATAATTTCCCGAACCGGAATACCATTCCGGTTTGCTCTGGCACATTTCGAGCCTTGCTGTAACTACAGAACAAATTACTTTATGATCCCTGCTCGACTCTCTTTCATTTTAACGCAATCACAAAAAGGATATACATATACGAATATATCTCTAAGATAGACATCTACAAAATGTCAAAGTTAGAAGTAACATAGTTGGGCGACCAGGGAAAGGGTCTTTCTGTAAAGTTCCCCATTTATAGTCCACTTCATTGTCGCATGAAAAATATTCAAATCACCAAATTTGTCGGCTTATTGCTCACAATAAAAGAAAACTCATTTAAGGGGGCTGGTCACTCAGCTTCGTAATTCTCCTCCGTAATGTTAAGTTTATGGGCTTTAGATGCATTCGTATATTTAAAATATCTTCTCGGGAAATTCATATTTTTAACATCTTTTTTCTGTGCACACTTCTTAAAGGATGTCTCTTTTTAGGTGCGTTTGTAATTATATAAATACGTAGCACTTATAGTCGTCGTTCAGTCCGTCCGTCCGTCCGTCCGTCTGTCTGTCTGTCTGTCCGCATGTAACAGAGCAAAAACTACCCAACCGAATGGTCTGAAATTTTTAACGTATGATTGTTGCAAAATTTTGTCGGGCCATTTCAAATTTTATGAAAATCGGATGCATAGTTTAATTACAGGGACAGTCAAAAGTTTTTCTTTACATTACGGCCAATAGGAAAAATTATTGCAAATGCATTTTAATGATGTTACAGCCTTCCGAATGGTCTGAAATTTTAAATATATAATTGTTTCAAAATTTTGTCGAGCCATTTGAAATTTTAGGAAAATCGGATGTATAGTTTAATTACAAGGACAGTCAAAATTTTTCCGTTACATTACGGCCAATGGGAAAAAAATATTGCAAGTGCGTTTTAATGACGTTACAGCCTTCCGAATGGTCTGAAAATTTAAATATATAATTGTTGCAAAATTTTGTCGAGCCATTTCAAATTTTATGAAAATCGGATGTATAGTTTAATTACAGGGACAGTCAAAAGTTTTCCGTTACATTACGGGGAATGGGAAAAAAATTATTGCAAGTGCATTTTAATGATGTTATAGACTATGCACTTATGAAGTTAAAAAATATATACATTCAGTACAATATGGGGTACAAAAAATAACTATAAAACTAGTTATAGTACGAACGCACCTCATTTGCCACGTTTGACGAGCAATTTCCGACTTGTTTTTCTTAGTTTTCAAAATATTTCTAAAATATATGCTGAATTTAATATTTTATGTGCTAAAAGCGGGCGAACTGTGAGTAAGATTTTAAAACTTTATATAAAATTAAGTCTATACTTTAGAAATATTTTGAGAACTAAGAAAAAAAAAGAGACATCTTTTAGGAAGTGTACACAAATAATAGAAGTTAAAAATATCCCTAGGAGATAGTTTAAATATACGAATGCATCCAATGCCCATAGACTTTACATTAGAGAGGCGAAATCGGAAGCTGAGTGACCAGCCCCCTTAATGAAAGTAGGTTATCTAGTACAACTTTTGTGTTGAGAGACATAATTTCAGTTTTTAAGATTAGAAATCAATACCTTCATCATTACTTGGCTTCAAACTAGCCTATAACATCCTGTAGCGATGAATTTTGACCCTTGCTTTAACAATCTGCAACAACAGAGCAAATTATTTCCAAAGTTTGTCTCTTTAACATATAGAATACCTAGAGCATGTCATAGAGCTGCTGAAGTCATTTACTTTCTACATAAATATTTATTAATTTATTCATCTTCGAAATCCCCTTACAAATAAATTAACTGATTCAACCCCATTTTTAGAAGCTTATATCTCAAAAAAGATTGATTTGATTATTGTTAGTATCATTGGAAAGAACAGATCTTAACTGGCAAAAATACTTTTGTTTCATTTTAGGCCTCTTCCGTATAAGGAGAAAAAATAGTAACCTATAGAACACCTATTTTGTATTAGATTCGCGATTATATCCGTGAGCAAAATAAAGTCCGGATACACTCAAATATGTCTTTAATGGATAACGCTAGAAATGTGGAGGAAGTATCTACATATAGTAAAACGTAATTCTATCGAAGAACACATTCTGCCGCACTACGTTACACATTCGTCTCTTTTCTGACCACTTGAGTCACGTGATGTTCTTTTCGTGACGCAGGAGCAGGAAAAGCACGAATACAGGTGCACGAAAAGAGCATCACGTGACTGTAATGGTCCGAAGGAAGACGAAAGCGAAATGTAGTGCGGTAGTTTGCCTTTTTCATTAGCCTGGAGTAAAATAATTATACGGCATCATAAAAGAGTGACTGTAGCATCCCTAGGGATGAAATTTCGGAGTTACCGACCGTAACTCGAAAAATGTATGAGATAGCTAAAAATAGTCAATTACATAATCGTAAATATATTCATATACTATCTCCTACCCGATTTTTTTATTTTTACAAGTGCAAATATAATATAAATACATGAATATTATGCATTACAAATCCAGTAGACAATTATATTACAAATCCAATTCAAAGTGAATGCAAAGATCTAAAAAAATAAAGAAATATATTAGAGACAAAGAAATTTGAGTCTTAAAATGAGCAAAATCTATTAAAACTATAAATATATTATATTTCAGAATTTTAAACTTCAACTCTTTTCTGATTACTTTGAATCATTTTCATTCATGGAAAAAAGTTAGAACATTAAAATATTGAAAAATATTATTTTTAAAGACTTAGTTTGAAGGTGATCTTGCCAATACTTCAATTTCATGTTAAAAAATATATATATATATATTATTCGTATATGCAGAATTCATTTAATGAAGAATATACTGTAGCTTAAACATTAAGGCAAGAAAATAAAAATAAAAATAAAATAAAATAAAATAAAGAAAAAAACTAGAAGCCACACGGATGCTGAAGTCGATGTTATTAACCTTTTTCGTGATGTTTTATGAACAGGGTTAATGGCATCTGCGTTTTAGTATATGGTAATTATTTTGATATTAACTCCACTTTCAAAGAAACTAATAAAACATTTTAAATGCATATTCATAAACAATTATTGCATTCTGGGATTCTAAATTAATATTTTTGTAAAACTGAAGAATTTTATCGATAAGAAAAAATTGGAGAATTTCAGAGAAATGATGGAAGTTGTAATTACCAAAGAATCTTTTCTTGCTTATATGGGGTATTTGGAAATGCATTAGTTAGAATGAATGATAAAATGATTTAAATAAAATAAGAATATATAGGTACCTGATTTTTATGCTTATGTGTCTTAGATTGAAATTCGTTCACTGAAACGTTTAAGGGGTCTCGGGACTCTTAAAGCTTCAAAATTTTCGAAATTTTTATTTTTTTTTTTAGATCTTAAACTCCCATTTTTTCTGAAAATTTTGATATAATTATTTCCTTGAAATTCCTATCAGAACAGAAGTTATGGCTTTTAGAATTATATCCGCGCAATAGCTGAAGCAGCATTTCCGAAACTTTCAAGTCAATCTTTTACAAATGACGTATTTGTTCATAACGCGCACGATTTCTCAAACACTTCTGAATATTTTTTCATGAAATTTTCAAAACATATGTTTCATGTTAGTCTGTATAAACTGAACCTAAAATTTCATTTCTATTGTTCAAAAAAATATTTTTTTAGGTGATTATACTGTTGAAAATTTCAAAATTTTGTATAAGCTAAATACAACTTTGTATTAAAAAAATAAAAATGCTTTGAATACAAATTTATTAAAGGGTAATTATTACAATCTGAAGTATAATTAGGCACAAAAAATTTCATTCTAGTTTCAAAATTTATTTTATAATCTTGCGCGTAAGCTGTCATACCAATTTTCTGCTCGATAAATGTCTGACGGTTTGGAAGCCCCTATAAATTACTAATTCTGCATCTTGTCATTTTTTAACTTACATGAAATGAAAGAACACGGATATTTTGCCTCAATAAAAATTGTTTTTTTAAATGGTATGCATTTTAAGGTATTAAATGTTAAAAATGGACTCCCCCCCCTTTTTTTGTTTATCCAATTTTAAGAGTCCCGAGACCCCTTAATCATAAATATAGCCCTAATATTTCGCTACGCTCTATTTTCTTATTACTTTTAAAATTGGAGAAGTAACTGTATTAAATATTCACTCACAGGCTAGAGATAATAATATAATAATAATAATAATAATAAAGTGGTGAATTATTGAAAACACGACTAACACCAAAGATTGAAAAAATAAATAAGGATAAACCGGAATTCGAAAATTTTCACTAATCCAATACTTTCTTCTTGTAAAGATAGAAGAAAGTAATAATAATAATAATATATCTGAAACTAGTTCGTATTTTAAAATTCTGAGAGTTTATAGTGCATCCGCGGATCCATGCGGATAAATAGTGTTAGTTTGATCGCGGTGAGTTCCATATTTTGGAAGAAGTTGTGAAATACAGACAGTCAGATTTTAAAATAATAGATACAAACGATGCGGTAGCATTTCTTCCCCACTCTTTTGTTTTGTCAAAATGTGTTCCTCATTTATCACAGGAAAAAAAATCAAGTTTTACTATTTTAAGTAACAAAATGAAGTCAGAACAAAAGGACAATATATAAAATCAAGGTCAGAGGCTCTTCTTATAGAAAAGTTACCCAGCATTTAACCGATAAAGTAACTATCACTGAAAAGATACATATCGCTGTTCTACTTTGTTCAGAAAAAGGATTGTTTAACCACTGACATTGTGCTACTTATTACACAAAGACGACGTTTTGTAGAAACTTAACTGAGATCACAGCATTCGTAATTGCAAGATATAATTGAAGATTATTAAAATTATACAATTATAAATTTACATATTTTCAATGATTGCTGTTTCCTTTTTCAATAATAATTAAATTTAATTTAAAAAATCAAAAAACCCGACTGCGTAAAAAGCGAACTAATTAATTATTTCTCATCAATGTGAAACTATTTTTCATATTACTTACCTATTTTTTTATTTACTTGTATTGATGACTTTTAAGTTGTGTTTAATTGTTAGTTCCTATCTATAAGCACTGTTTTGATTATGCCTATAGATGTCTATGATGGTTAGAGTTGCAGTAAAGCTAGAGATCCTACCTACACAACTTCCAGGTTGTGTAATATTTAAACGGAGCTTCTGGCTGTAAAATAGTCAATGAAACATCGTCTTCATTTTGAAAGGTCTATCCAATGATATGCCACTCAATAGGGTGCGTAAAAATTTGTTTTCGTCTCTACCGCCATTTTGTATTTTACGGCCGCCATTTTGAATTTATAAAAACAAAATCTAGCCTATAACTATCGAACGGTTAAGACGAATCGATAGAGACCTCATTCATTAAAATCCATCCAGCCGTTGGGATGTTTCGAGGGTATAAAGAAATCCACAAACCCAGATACGCGTGAAACACATAACCCTTCTTGGCAGTCGGGTAAAAAGTCAATGTAAAAATTTCCCGTAATTGTAAATAATAAAAATAATAATAATATTGTGTCATTAAACTTTGGAAAATACTGCGGGTGAAATTCAAAAATTACAAAATTTAATCCCAATTGTTCAACAACAGAGTTATTTTGATTATTCATCGACATTGCGTTTTAATGTTTTAATTACCGATAAATTTAATAATTACATTTAAAATTCCAAAATTCTTAATTCATAAATACAGTAGAACCTCGATTATCCGAAGTAATTGGGTCCGACCCTCTTTCGGAAAATCGAAATTTTCGGATAATCGAGAATGCTTTAATTTTAAGATTAATGAGAACTATATGCAATATTTCTTATTATTGTAACAAGTGCTTAATAAAAATAAAGCAATAGCAAAATAGAAACAAGAATAAATTACTTGGATTTTAATTTTGAAATTAAATACCTTTTACGTATATCACAATGTTTAAAAAATGTTTTGTTTGTCGCAGTTTCACTTGCCTTTCCTTTGAAGCTGTATAACGGAGTTTTTTAATAATATTAGTTCACCAATATCACAGTCTTTCTGCTGCTCCAGCCATGCCAAGCCTTTTACAAAACATTCAAAAGCTTCAGAATTGCTAATTTGTTCGTTTCCTTCGTTCCACTACGCAGCTTACGGGAGCTCAAGTTAAATTCTAAGGAACTCTTAGAATGAGGATTGAAAATATTCATATGTATACTCGTAGTTCGGAAAGGACCAAGGAATATGACAAAAAAAAAAAAAAAAAAAAAAAAAAATCTTTAAAAATGAATTTTGGTTAACCGAGAGTTTCGGATAAGAGGGGTTCTACTGTACCGATATTTAGAAGGAATAATAAATTTCTTGTGTCCCCTATTCTGAAACAAGATATTATTAATCATTGCGACAAGATTTTTAGTTCTTGGTATTTTATTTGTTCACAATCATTATGTTTCTGATTTTCGACTTTAGTATATCCTTATAAATATTTGTTTGGGGATATGTTCTATTCGTATGAACAAAGAAAAGGAAACAGATTAAAAAAATTAAAAGTTTTCTAATTCCAATTACTTTAATTTTGTGAAATCATAAAATTTAAAATACATTATGTTACCCATATGCTATATACAGGGCTGCCACAGGCGACTCTTTTTTTTTATTCTAACTGGCACCACTTTCTCAAAACAGAAATCCTTAACATACACTTTGACAACATTTTCAAGAGAAATATGCTTCAAAATTTATATTAGAAAAATACTGGTGCGAACTGCATACAAAAATAGTCACCTGTGGCAGCCTTCTATATACCCATATGCTATTTTAGCCTACTTCAAATCATCAACTACGCCTGCAGCTCATATTTGTCGTGGAATGCCTCGTTCGTCTTAAAATATCTAAGAAGGGGAGTTTACACCCAGTTAGCTAAATAAAAAGCTAATTCTATATGTCCAGCAATACAGTTCACAATTGAAATGAAAGTGACTGTAAATTCTCTTACGTAGATATTTTGATTGAAAGAAAATAAAAAGTTAGGGTTCAAGAACTTTTTACATCAGTATAGCGTAAGGTAGCGTTTTATGATCAATGCATAAATTTTAATTCTGAAAATCCTGAAAATTTTTTTGACTGTATTATATCCTTATAAATATTTATTTGATGATATGTTTTACTCGTATGAACAAGAAAAAAGAAACAGATTAAAAAATTTTAAAGTATTCTAATTCCAATTACTTTGATTTTGTGAAATCACAAAATTTAAAATACATTATGTTACTCATACGCTATATACCCATATGCTGTTTTAGCCTACTTCAAAACATCAACTATGACTGCAGCTCATATTTGTCGTGGAATGCCTCGTTCGTCTTAAAATATCTAAGAAGGAGAGTTTATAGTCAGTTAGCTAAATAAAAAGTTAATTCTATATGTCCAGCAATACACTTCCCAATTAAAAATGAAAGTGACTGTAAATTCCCCTTCGTAGATATTTTGATTGAAAGTAAAAAAAAAGTTTGCGTTCAAGAACTTTTAACATTGGTATATTGTAAGGAAACTTTTTCTATGGTCAATACTTAAATTTCAATTCTGAAAATCTAGTCTCCCATAAAATCGCTGTTCTTGAAACCTTAACTCTAAGAGCAAGAAAATATTGCAGCAATGACAAAATCTTTCAATTAGAATAAGAAAAACATCTTTACCGATTTGTAGCACAATGGTTACTCTTTGCAATGGCTAAAAAGAATTTTTTAATGGCAATCTGTATCAACTTCCATAAACCACAAGAGTCGAGCAAGTTATGTTTCCATTCCATATTTTTAAAAAATACCAAAAAAATATCTAATTTATTCACATAAATTAATAATGATACAGGCTTTAAACCTCATACTATTATTAAGAATAAGTTATAAAATTCAAACCTAAAATGCAGCCCTTACAGCATATCAGTATAGTCAGGGTTCGCAGCGTTCCTACATTTTTCTACTTTTCCCACCACTATTAAAAAAAAAAAAAAAAAAAAAAAAATCTTCATGGTAGATTCTTTTACTATCTGCAATAGAAAGATACCAAAAGTTTTTATGTTTTATATAATAGTGGTAACAAAGGTACAAAATTTTAGGAACGCTGCGATCCCTGGTATAGCTTACAATATCCCGTGTAAAGATTGTGACTCCGTTTATATTGGTGAAACTGGACAATCATGCAACAACCGCTATCATGCAAATCCGACAATTTACAATCTAAACTTGTTAATCATTAATAGATTACTGACCATATCCCAGATTTCGAAAATATTAAAATGAGTAAATCTAACTGTAATTATAAAAGAAGAATTTTTCTAGAAGGTTTACAAGATTACAGAAATATCCCTAAACGAAGCATCTACAATTCCACCAGAATATTTGGTCCTACTGTGACGTATGACTAGTGTTTCGGGGTATCTCGATTTACGTGGGATGTTCCGATTTTCAGGGGTTCTGAGACCTGTCCCGCGTAAACACTGCGCGGGACGCCAAATGTCCCGATTTTTCAGGATGAACAAATTCTTTTTAATTTCTTTTCGCTACCATGCTATTCGTTAATCTGCATCGAGTGGAACTTAACATAGTAAAGGCTAATTCCATGAAAACTTGTCATGTCTATCACACAGCTGAAAATCGCTATGCTTGTTGGCCACCGTTATTTTCGAAAAGTTTGCTTTGCGTTATTCAATTGATGAGATATCTCCGATAACATAAGTCACATTTTTCCGTTCTAAAATAATGGTAGCCAAAAATCGTAGTATGTGACAGACATGACATGTTTTCCTGGAATTAGTGAATTTGTGAAGACATAACCTGTCTATAACGGAACAATTTTATACTCCTTCCCAAAGAATTACCTTACAAATCTACCCGCCTAGACAGAAAACTGTCTAAAAGTAATTTATTGTGGTTCCTGGCAATTCTGTTTTCACGAGTTTTACTGTACTTTGTTCAGTAAATTTTGTGTAAACGGAACCTGTTTATAATGGAATTCTGTTTCAAAAGTGAAAATTTCACTTCCATACGATCGGAACAATATACAATTGTATCTGCTAAATTGGAATTTTGCCCTTTTGTCCGTAACGATTTCGCTTTCAGAAGTCTTAATGTATAAGAATGTTGTGTTTATTTAGTATAACGAAATCTGCTAAGACGGAATCGTAAGAGAAGGAAAATAATTCATTTTAAACAGGCTTTTGTCTTATCAGATTGCATGATACGACTACCATAGAGACAATGAAGTTAAAAGTTTAAGACAAGATTCCGTTATAGACAAGTTCTGTTTTAACAGGGTTTTCTATATTTTTGTGTCTCTTATTATCTGTTTTTTTTTTTTAAATTTATTTATTTAAAAGCTCTTGTCCCGATTTTTTTTTTCTGTCTGCTTTTCCTGCTTTTCGTGGCACTGGACCTGTCAACACTACGTATACTCCATAGTGATTTATTATTTCAAATGCATATTTTGAACATGAACATGTGTATACAATAGCTTTGATTTTCGCTTGATATTTGTACTGATGAGGAGCTTCCATAAAGCCTCAAATTTCTACTATTATTGATTCATTTTGTAATATTAATGGGCTTTTTAGTTTATTAAATGTCTGATATTAAACGTCTTTTGTTTAATTTTATATATGATATTGTCATCACGTGAGTATACGATTCTTTTTACTTCTAAGTTACCTATAAATAAGCAAACAAATTAAGTATAATTAAAAAATATAATATTGCACGTTCTATCTGTCTGCCCAACTGATAGTCCAAGAACTGTTAAACATTTTAGGGAAGGTATTTGAGGCACCCTGAAAATTTGTGCAACACTTCTTTTGTAATGCCTGAATACAAAATCGAATGTCTGGCTGAAGGATCGTGGCCCAAAACCTGTGCCAGACAAAAAATGGCACTTGACACGTGTCTGGCACAGTTTTTGTGCCGACTAAAGTGTCTGTCATTTTCAAAATATTTTTTTCTAAGCATAAATATTATTGTGCCTCAATCTCAGCGTGTCTCAAATACCTTTTTTGGGTAGTCCAAAAATGGCACTTGACATGTGTCTGGCACAGTTTTTGGGCCGACTAAAGTGTCTGTCATTTTCAAAATATTTTTTTCTAAGTATAAATATTATTCTGTTTCAATCTCAGCGTGCCTCAAATACCTTTTTTGGGTAGTGTCAAAAAATGGCACTTGACACGTGTCTGGCACAGGTTTTGGGCCACGATCTTTCAGCCAGACATTCGATTTTGTATTCAGGCATTACAAAAGAAGTGTTGCACAAAATTTCAGGGTGCCTCAAATACCTACTCAAAAATGTTCAACAGCTCTCCTACTATGATCCTTTTGTGTTCTAATTTTTGTAAAAAATACTTGAATGGGAAAGAAAGTTTGTCATTGAAGTGTGCTACAACGTATTATCTTTGATAGTTTTTTTTTTTTTTTTACAGATAATATATATATATATATGTTACTATTTATGAGCATTTATTGTTTAAAATGTATTTTAATGGTGTGTTGTTTGGTTTTGTTTCTTAAATTTATTATGAGAGTCTTATTGAAGATTTGATTTCCTCATCTATTATTACAGCAAGCTATAAGCTAGTGATATATAGCATATATAGCTATATTATATTCGTTCTTTCTTGAAAACAATAGTTCTTTTTACAGTCCCACAGATTTCTTTTTAACATGTAATCATTTATAAGCATGTCTCACTTAAAATGTCTGTTATTGATGTTATTTTGTTCAAATATATTATTATATTCTTATTTGACAAGATGGAATTTTTTCATTATCATTTAAGTATGTACAGTATGTTTTTCCTTGAAAAGTATAATTCTTTACAGAAGAATGTATATAAAAATATTGAATATGCACATTTATTGCGTATTCAATTTCCATGTACATTTATTGCGCAAAAATAATTTTATGATTTTACGTTTTTATTTTAATTTACTATGATGATTCTGTTTCAAAAGATTTCATTTCCCTTATGACGGAAATATGCTACTGTGTTCTCTTGAAAACCATATATAACTTTTAGTATGGATATAACTTTTAGAATACTTGTTTTCTATGAGTATTTAAAATGCAAATAACATTTTGCTGTTGCTATGTTCTTATAAAATTTATTATCATGGTCCTATTTCTGCAGATTTCATATTTTCATTTTTTCGTTGAAATGCTGTAAATCAGAGTTGTGTAACCGGTATTTAAAATGCAGCAAAATCGCAAAAAACGTTTCACACTTTCTGACCTAGAACGCTTCCTCATCATAAATTTTCCAGAGGGGCCATAAAACCAAGATCATTAAAGACATTTTGTAACGTCTTTTCTTAGCATGCGTCCAATTTTGAAAACGAGGTTTTTGAAAGAGCTTCTGGAATATGGTAAAGTGCTAAAGCAGGTCATTCAGTCACTATTTCTGACTGTGTTTGTAGAAGTTGGCGACGGCGAAGTGCACTTGAGTATAGAAAAAACCCGTAGTTGTGCCGAATACCGATAAAGAAACGGAACAGGATTGAAAAATTATTTTCTTCCTTTTATAAGGTTAAAGATCAAAGAGTTGTCACGGATTGGGAAATTTTACAGCTTTTTATTTGCAACATTCAAGGTTGACATTAAAGATTTTTGCGTGATGAGCTACAAATTAAGTGATAATAATGCCATTTCGTTGAAAGCGTGAGTACGAGCTATTTAATGAAATAATATCGTCAAGGACGAGGTCATTTGTGATCATAATTTAAAAAAGTAAATAGTAGTTATTAATTTTTTTTTGCTGCGAGGGGGGGGGGGGGGGTGGATGGATGAACAGGTACAAAATGAAATATATTGGCATAACAGGAATAATGCATGTTACCATTATCGAGATAAAGAAGTTTAAATAAAAGAATCTTGCTGTCTGTTCAATTTTACCACTGATGAACAACTTTAACTTCTTATAACAGGTTTAACATCCCCCCTCTCCCCATTTGCCATCCTTTTTTCAGACTAGAATAACTGCCAGCTCAATATGAGATAAATCTTGATGGAATCTTCAACCTCAAGGATAACAACATGAGGTTAATTTCTTTTAATGATTAGCTAACGGGATATGACTATTTGGCGTATATATTCCATTAATATTTATAATATTGATGTATACATTTGAACAATATTTATAATGGGCATCGACTATTTGGCGTATATATTCTGTTAACATTTATGATATTTTGGTAACGTTATTTTAAGTAGTCAATAAACCATAATAAGAAAATAATATTGGGCAGATATTGTTTGGATTAGCTAGTTGAAAGAATGAGCTGCTTGATGAAGTATAGTATCTTTGAAGAAGATCTCTGAGAAAAAATTAAAAGGAAGCTGTTTTCCTTTTAACAGATCTGAACAATAGCATTTTCTTTTATGTGATGAACAAATACACATAGAAATGAACATAATCATCATACTGAATATCACCATTATTCAGTAATTAAGATAAAGAATTTAAAAAAAGAAGTTTATCGTTTGAACAGTTGTCATGATGATAGTCATACCATCATTTTTCCCTGCCTGGGAACAAATGCCAACTCAATATTGGATAAATCTTGATGGAATCTTCAACCTCAAGAATAAAAAGTTTGTTTTAATGGATGGCTAACAGACATCGACTATATTTGGTAGATATATTCTATTAGTGTTTATCATATTTTGGGAACATTTGACAAGATTTCAGGGAGTGAATCAACACTAATAAAAAAAAAAGAATTTTAGACAATATTGTTTGTAATCGACTAGTTGAAAGAATGGGCTATTTGATGAAGTAGAAAATCTTTGATGAAGATATCCTAGAAAAATTTAAAAGGAAGCAGTTTTCCTTTTAACAGATCTAAACAATAAAATTTTCTTTTATATCATGAACAGATAAAAAAAAGAAATGGGCATATTTTATCATATTGGACTATAAAGTAATTAAGATAAAGAAGATTTTTTGAAAAACTGTTATCGTTTGAACATCATGATAGTTTTTACCTTGTTATAACAAGTTTTTGTTGTTTTTTCCTAGATGAGAAAAACAGCCACTTGGATAAATTGGATAAATCTGAATGACATCTTAAACTCCAAGGAATACAGCATCTACCTTGTTTGTTTTAGCAGGTGATTAACTAACATCGACTATTTTATCAGGATATTTGTCATATAATGGTTGCTATTTATTTACCACTATTTCTAAACAATTATATTGTGGTAGATTTCTTCTACATTTGCTGTAGAAATTTACCAGGAACATTATTGTTTGAAACTAGCAGTAATAAAAATAGTAGCCGGTGGCGTCCTTGTATTTGTGATCTATTTGGCAAGATTAACAGCATTATTTCAAATAGCAACATTTTATTCAAAATATTTTTTATAGTGTAAAGGATATATTTTCGAAACGTACTTTATAAAGTCGGTATTGCTTATAAAATAGCTATAAGTAACAAAATTTATATCCAATATTCTGTGACGATTGGACATCGTTTAAAAGGTACACGCAAAACAGTTGCAGATCAATAAATTTAAAATATTAATAATAACATACTAAAAGGCATTAAAGACACGTTTTCTCGTTTTTAGTGTCAAAACACGCCAAATTCATAAAATTGAAAGTATCTCAAGTCGGTAAGTTTTGACCGTTAAATAATAGCAGTTTTACCGTTTTACTTTTTCAAGCATGAAGAAACTTTTCTAAATATCTTAGGTGGGTGCATTTGTCAGAAAATTTCGTCTTTATGCACAAAATTAGCCCTCATTTTTAAACAAACAATTTCTGTACTCCTAGAAAACATGCTTTTTTCGTTAATATTTCCAGGAAGTCTGAAAAAGAAGGAAAAATTCCTTTTATCCCTTGCACGCATGCGTATTGGCTGCATTAATACCAAAGTTCGAATTTATTTTTTAAATGAAAAACGAAAATTTAATAAATTAAAATTTCTAATTTATTTAAAAACAAACAAAAATAATGTTTTCGAATTTAATAAAGTAGCAATTTTCTCATTCATTTAAACTTATTCGCAAAATATTTTTTAGAGCATTAAAAAAATATTCGCTTTTTTCCCCCCTAAACGAACACATTAAGAAATATATAGTAGTTCAATCAAGTTTTAAAAATCGGATTTATTCCAAACAGTAAACATTTCTTCTCGAATTTAATTAAAAATATAATATTCATATTTCACACCTAACAATCAAATTATACGTCTTATTAAAAATATGTCTAATATGTAATAATTTTTATCCTCTATTATTATATAAGTGTTAACCAAAGTGGTCAAATCAGTATATTCGCATATTTCACAGTGAAAATATGATATCTATGGGCGATTAAAAGAGTATATGTCTAGGTGGTGAAAGTATCCTAATTGAAAAAAAAAAAAAAAAAAAAAAAGTCCTTCCGGCCAGTGCCGGGAGGAAGAGGTAGCTTTCATATTCCTTATTTTAAAAAAGACAACTTATATTATTCAAACACACGAAGCTCAATTTAGTGGGAAAGGAATGTAGGAGATTCAATACCAATTTTTATCAATACTAAATCCTTATGAATGAGAATTTCGCGAAATTAGTCAGCTTTATCCCAGCTGCTTTTAATTAAAGTAACTTATATTTGGCTGCCAAATTTGGCGATTTCTTAAAGTACCTGCCATTTTAAGACAACATGGTGGATGAGGCTAACCAGTGAACTTGGTCGAGACCTTAGTAATTGCTGTGCACATGCTCACTCACATCGGAATCGGTTGATATAAACGAGTGCTGTTGCATGCAAAAAATCAGATTTTTCAAAATGTCACCCACAATAGAAATTGAAACTGCGATATCTGAGCCATTTTTTAAGGTAAAGGCAAACAAAAAATGCTCCTGAATCCTTATATCAAGGTCAAATACTTAAGAAAGAAACCTTTTTCAATTTCTAATTTTTTTGCACCTCACTTTAAATATAATTTTTTAAAATTTAATGGCCGCCATTTTGAAACAAGATGGCTGATGAAGCTGGCCAGCGAACTTGGTCGAGATATTGATGTATACTATCCACATGCCTTCTTCCATCGAAATAGGCGAATACGTGTGGTATCGCGTGACAAATACAAGATCGTTTCAAAGTGTTAGCCATGATAGAAATTCAAAGTGCTATAATTCAACCACTTTTTAAGATATAAACAAAAGAACAAATTTTCAGAAACAAAAACTGCTCCGAATCTTTGTATCAAGGCCAAACACATAAAAAAAAATCTTTTTCATTTTACAATTTTTTAATACCTCATTTTAAATTTTAAAATACATTTAAAAAAAATCGCAACCTTTTTGAAACAAGATGGCGAATGAAGCTGGCCAACGAACTCGGTCGAGATATTGGTATGCACTATGTACAGACCAAGTAATATCCAAATCTGTTCATAAATACGCCTGTTATCGAAAGACAAAAATCAGGTCGTTTTAAAATGTCAGCCACAATAGAAATTCAAAATATTATAACTCAGCCATTTTTTTAGATATAGACGAAACAAAACCTGTTCCGGAATCTTTGTATTAAGGTCAAACACATACGAAAAAATCTTTTTCATTTTCCAAATTTTTAGCATCTCATTTTAAATTTAAATTTTTTTAATTTTTTTTAAATGGCCGCCATTTTGAAACAAGATGGTGGATGAAGCTGGCCAACGAACTCGGTTGAGTTATTTGCATGTACTACGTACACACCAAGGTACATCCAAATCGGTTCATAAATACGTCTGTTATCACGTGGCAAATATCAGGGCGTTTCAAAATGTCAGCCACGCTAGAAATTCAAAATGCTATAACTCAGCCATTTTTTAAGATATAAACGAAACAAAAACTGCTCCCGAATCTTTTTATCAGGGTCAAACACATAAGAAAAAAATATTTTTCCAATTTTCAATTTTTTGGTACCACATTTCCAATTTAAATTTTTCTTAAAATTTTAAATGGCCGCCATTTTTAAACAAAAGGGCGGATGAAGCTGGCCAACGAACTCGGTCGAAACATTGGTCTGTACTATGTATAAACGAAGTTACATCCAAATCGGTTCATAAATACGCCTTTTATGGCGTGACAAAATTCAGGATGTTTCAAAATGTCAGCTTCGCTAGAAATTCAAAATGCTATAACTCAGCCATTTTTTAAGATATAGACGAAACAAAAACTGCTACGGAGTCTTTGTATAAAGGTCAAATACATAAGAAAAAAATATTTTTCCATTTTAAATTTTTTGGCACCACATTTCAAATTTTAAATTTTTTTAAAAATTTTAAATGGCCGCCATTTTGAAACAAAATGGCGGATGAAGCTGGCCAACGAACTCGGTCGAGACATTGGTATGTACTATGTACACACTGAATTACATCCAAATCGGTTCATAAATACGAGAGTTACAGTATGACATAGGTCAGATATATATATATATATATATATATATATATTAATATATATATATATATATATATATATATATATATATATCAATTTTGAACGGAGGGTGGTTTCGGGGTCTGGGGGTCATGATCGATGAAAATATACCAAAATTTTTTGAAATCGCTTTCCTCCGAACGGCTGCAATAGGTAGCTTTTTTGTAAAGAAAGCTACCTAAAACTGTAAACAAAATCGATAAAGTATAAAAAACGGCTTTTGTAGATATAGCTATCCAATCATATATATATTTATATTTAAAAATATTGAAATGCAAACCAGTTATTTAAAAAAGAAATTCTCATAGGATTACCATTAAAATTTTTCAAGCAGTTGTTTTCGCGTCAGTGAAGTATTTTATAATTCGCCGCCGCAGAATTCGCGGAGCTCGGCTTTCCGCACGTCTGTCGGAGGTCCCCATACTCTTTCCGACACTTGACCAGTACAAAAACAAAAAAATAAATAAAATAATAAATAAATAAATAAATAAAATAATAAATAAATAAATAAATAAATAAATAAATAATAAAATAAATAAAAAGACGTCACCGGACTTAAAAGCGAAATTCAATAAGTTTAATGCAGCGAAAAGCAGGAAGGGTTGGGCTCGGGGCACGGCAGCCATCTGGCGACCGTAGCGGCTTTAAGAAAATTTTATTTTTCATAATTTTGGAAGAATAGGATGTTATATATTTTTTTCATTGATAAATGACGCACAAATTATAAGAGTGAACCTTTTCCCTGTTCGAAATTTTCATATCAATACTTTACGATTATCGCTGCCTTATTAATATATATATATATATATATATATATATATATATATATATATATATATCATTCAAAAATTTCAAATATATTTTGAGGAGATAAGACTGGGCTAATTCAAATGATACATGATATTTTTATGTTACAAAAAAGGTTACCCAGTAGCACTTTTATGTCACTACTGATGAAACAATGGAAATTTTAAAAGGTTATGTATGCAACAAAAGTAAAAGAATAAAATCTCTCCTGTCTTTCACGTGCAAAATAATACGTAACAATAATAATACTGCTAATAATAATCATTATTATTATCATAGGCCAAATTTTTACCAATAAAATTTTTTTATCTAAGTTATTCATTTTGAAAATGTACTTTTTATTTATAATATGTAACCTATTGTAAATAACACTGTGTAATAAATTGGGGGGGGGGGGGGAGAATAACGGAAAAAATCTTTATTTATTTTCTGCGATTTTTGATGTTATTCAAGTTTTTAATAATTCCCTCGATCTTTTCTTTAAAGAACCTCTAGGATTTGAATGAAAACTTAATGCAATTACTTTTCCAATTATAAAAATATTTACAAAATAGAGCATACTGGCATATTCGGGATATATTTAATTACAAATTTTTTAGTGAATGAATTTCAATTTAAGATAGGTAAGTACAAAGTTCAATGACCTATCTGTTTTAAGTGATTTTATCAAAATATATTAAATATTTAAATTGTCAATTTATTTTATCAATATTCATTTTAAACTATACATTTTCAAGTACCCACTGTGAGAAAGAAAAAAAAAATCTTTAATAATTGCAACTTCCAGCTTTTTCTATACAATTCTCCTTTTTCAGATTGTCGATTATTCTCTAGTTTTACAGAGATTTTAATTTAAAACAACAGAATGTAATAATTTTTTACGAATATGCATTTAAAACATTTTATTAGTTTCTTTAAAATTAGAATTTCTTTGAAAATAAAAAAATGCAGAAATTACCATATAAACGAAAATGCCATTAACCCCATTCAAAATAGACTAATAAAAGGGGGTTAATAACATCAACTGTTGTATCCGTGTGGCCGTGACCTCTAGTTTTTTTTTCATTATTTCATTATTATTATTATTATTTTGCCATTTTAATATTAAAATTGCATTTTATTCTTGATTAAACGAATTCTGTACATACGAATAATAATAATAATAATAATAATAATAAAAGAATAAAAACCCGAAATTGAAAAACTGACATGATGATCTTTAAACTTTAAAAATAATATTTTTTCCATGTTTGAAGGTTCTAGTTCTTTCTTCTTAATAAAAAGGATTTAAAGTAATGAAAATGATGTTAAGTAATTCGGAGAAAGGTTGAAATTCAAAATTATGAAACGTATTTGTATAGATCTTTCATGTTTTAAAACTCAATTTTACATCTGTGTGTTTTTTAATGATCTTTTCATTTGTTTTTGTGTTGTATTTGTGCTATGATTGTATTTCAAATGTAATATGCATTATATTTATAAATTTGAGTATATTTATACTTGAAAAAAAAATCGAGATAGCGACAATATATAAATATATTTATAGAAATTCACATCAGAAAGATACAAAGAAAGAAATGTTTATCACTCCAGAAAGAAGTATGCATCAGAAACATTGTCATCGAAAATGTTTCTGATACATAACACAGTATTTCGTACACAGTATATTCATACACAGTATTTCGTAAAATATTGGTAATTTATACTCACTGTATCACCGTATTTATTGAAATAATACATTTTACCGGTAATCAACTTTAAATGCTTTTATTAAAAGTATTTCAATATAGACATGTTGTCAGGTGATGTGCAAAACGTTAATATATTGAAATTTTCAAATAATAACAGAATGCTGAAATCTACGAACTTGAATTTAGTTCCTGGAAGACATGTAATTTTACAATGCGTTATAATTAGCTTTTTCAAACATACGAGGATTAACACTTTTAATATTAGTTTATGTAATATATGTAGAACATTCTAATTAAGCCTAATAGAGTCAATTGCTTTATTGACAACTTCCGTGCCAATGCTTCACGAACGATGGAAAAATAAGAGACCGACTCTTTTCTGATTTTCAAAGTCTAAAGTCATTGTGCTCGTGATCCGTGAATTTTGCTTTGATATCTCATGCGTTCAAATCCCAGACAATAATAAATACTGGAGAGTTAGATGATTTGATCACGTACGTCATAAATGAAATAAATTATGCTACCTAAATTCAAACCCTATATATAAATACATATAACAAAAAATTATTGTCGAAACTCTTGCTTGCTGATTAAACTTAATCTCTTCGGGGACGATTTTTTTTTATGGTAAAAAAAAAATGACTTAATTTTTTAAAACTATTTATTCATTTTATATTAATAGAAACTCAAAAAAAGGGAAAAATAATGCAAATTCACACACACACAAATAACATCCACATCTGTGGCCCCTAAACGTTAATGGTAATTTATGAGTGAAATGATTTCTTATAAAAAAAAAAAACTACCAGTAAATTTCTTTCTTGCATTTCTACAAATTATTAAAACGTAATATGTTTAATAGATCTTACATTATTTTTATCAAATATGCACGATTTGTTCAAATAACCCAACAACACTGACTGCCGAAAAATGACTTTACTATTTTTTTATTCTCTAACTGTACATCGGAATTAACATTATTAGTGCAGTCAAACCATAAAATTTTTACTTCTCTTGTTGAGAATACAATGGTGAATAAGTTATGAAATTTTTGCTCTTTTTATTATTGACAGTAATTGTAATTATGAACGAGTAATATAAAAATTTTGTTTTTAAAGTTAATTCCTACTTAGGACATCAAAGAAAAATTTAATATAATCCCTTAAGCTAATATTAGTTTTTATTGCATTAAAATATCTCAATTTGTTGATTTTCTATAAGCCAGTAAACCCTATTGGTTTACAATGGAAGTCTATGGAAATTTGGCGAAATATTAGAGATATCGCCAAGTTGGCGTAACTTTTGGCGACTCATTTTGGCCAAACTTGGCGGTATTTGGCGACAGAACAGGGTCCCCCCTATGGTAACCCCCTTATAGATATGAAGATGCATTAAATGGTGTTCAATAACCAATGGCCGCCATTTTTGTCTCCCCTATAAAACTAAAATTAATTAATTAAAATTTAATTAATGAATTAATGTTTGAAAAAACTGTATTAACATCAATTGTCATTCAGTACAAGTTTAAAAAAATTATTTCAACTTGATGGATGAATAATAAGTATTTTATTAACGATTGAAAATTTGAACAATATATATATATATATATATAGGGAGAGTGTGAAGTAATAGTAGGAATTGAAGAACTAAACGTTCCACATATGCGGCCAAGTGAAGAGATTAATGCTTCAGAAGATTTTGCATTGAAAATATCCCTGTTTATTAAATTATATATATATATATATATAAATCGTATACTTTAACACATCTAAAACAAACTTTACATACACATCCCTTTATATGTTATAAAAAGTAAGATTTTCTTATGATGTATTCATAAAACTAATGCATCCCATGTTTTAAAGCAATAAATAAAAAGAGTAAATTTTCTTGTTGCTTTAAATTGTATGCGTTGAAATTTTTGGTATTTTCAGATCCATATTAATTTTTCCGTGAATATAATTATGGTATGCATTGAAAAACCTATGACCAATATTTGGAAATTACTTGGTCGTAACTATATATATAGAGAATTATATTTGCTGACACAATAAATTACTACTGTGAACACAACAAACAGACGTCATTTTATTTCGTTATATTCTAAATTATTTACATATTTACAAATGTTATTTACAAAGATTTCTAATACATCTTAAATTCAATCTTATTGTCGTTAGCATATCCATCTCACTTTTTTATACGTCTCTTTCCAACATTCTTTGGCATCCTCACTCATTCACCGCCAAAACATATTCTAATGTTCTTTTCTTCTCCAACTCACTTCAGTTTCCGCTCGCAATGAGCGTCTGTCGTACCGAAGGTTAGCTCTAGCGCGCATGCGTTGTCACCAATCTCTAGAGTATCTTTAAGGCGGAGTTACGTTTCAAGAATGAAATAAACAGGACTTAGTGGTGTAAATTACTTCCCACATATATGACTAACTTGATTGTTTTATTATTATTTAAAAGAGCTGCCAATGTTCTTTAATGAAAACTCATAAAAATATTTATATTTCTTTTCTTCTTTTTTTCTATAGAAATATATTTAAAACTTTAATAATTTTTCTTCTGTAATTATCTGTTAATAGTTATTCAATATTCAGTAAATAAACAACATTTTTTATGAATTCGCAACAGAATATTCGTTGTAAAATTAAACGTTGTAACATTAGAGTATGTTTTCTACAACTTAAAAGAAGGCAGATGTTTGTTAACCTATGAAAATACAATGTAACCACGAACGAAAATATACAATAATCTCTTCTCAGTTATAAATGGTTCCGAAAAGCGTTCTTTATCTTTAGAAACGTTCGAAATCAATATATTTTCGAAATTGAAAGAAACATTTATATAAAAAAAAAATTAGTAATAATTAATTATAATAACTACTCTACTGTAAAAAATACATGTAATTTTTACAGAAAACCTGTTCTTTAAAATGCAGTTTGTTTGAAAGCTGTATTTCAATTTACTGATTATTTTTAATGATTTTTAAAATATTTTTCAAGCATGAATTTTTTAACAAAATCTGTCTCTATCGCGTTCACCCCGATTACGAGAGATAACTCGTTTGCACTTAAAACAGCACACTATAAAAAAAATCTTTCAAATTAACGGAAAAAACTGTCAATTTTGGCGCCAGTGCAAAACCTTTTAATTTACAGGAAATATCTACAATCCGTTCAAACAGATTTTTTCTGGAAAAAATATAGATTTTTTATGTAAATTACAAAATCCATATTTTTTTTTTACAGAAAAAAGCTGTTTTTTTTTTTCTTTAAAACACTAAATAATATGGCTTTTGTAATTTTTACAGAAAAAATCTATATATATATTTTTTTTTACAGGAAAAAATTTGATGAACAGATTACAGATATTTTCTGTAAATTAAATGGTTTTCCACTGGCCCCAAAACTGACATTTTTCCCCCGTTAATTTGACATAAAATGTTTTACGGTGTATTACTACTACACTGTAAAAAAAAATCTGTAGTTCTACAGATCTAAAGTTACATGCTTACTAAACTTTCACCTGTAACTGTACGAAAAAAGCTGCAAATCTACAAAACTAGTTTTTGTAAAGCTACAAAAATCTGTAACTTTACAAATGAATCTGCTAAAATTTCAGTAATCTTACTAAACTTTTATTTGTAACCCTGGCTGCAGTTACATGAAAAGTTCTCGGAATCCCAGTTTCCAAAAAAATTCTTAGTAACCTTACAGATTTTTTGATTTTCGGCGCAAAAGTGTGTCTGTTACATGAAATTTTGTTGTTGCCGTTACATGAAAAGTTCTAGGAATCCAAGTTTCCTAGAAAAACTTTAGTAACTTCACAGATTTTTTTTTACAGTGTACTGCTGCTGCTACTACTACTAAATAATTAGTTAATAATAACAAATAATGACTAAAGTGATCAGCGCATTGTTATTGTTGAATATTCCGTGCATTCTTTAAATAGAAACCAGATTATTTTTTTTTATATAAATTTCTTTTCGCAGTACGAAAAGATTAATATTTTGTACGAATAATTTCGTAACAGTTAGACAATGTTCCATAACTTAGCCGCCATGCATGAGTTTTCACCATCATTTGATTAAAAAATATAGTGAAAGTCAGTAAACTTTTAATTTTTCAGTATAAAAATTTTCTTTCTTCTTACATTTGGTATTCGTGCCTCGCTTTTATACAAAGGAAGTATATTGTTAAAAGAATTCTAATGAAATTATGATTATTATGGTTTTGACCTATTATGATCATTTGTGAAGAGGATAAAAAACTTATTGTGAATTAAGTAAACATTGAAAATACTGTAAGGTTATTTAATTAATTTTAAGTAGTCGAAATGTTGCTCATTTTTCATAAAGGCAGAAAAATACAAGAGAAATTTCGTGATAAACCTTAAAACGACAAAATTTTCAAAAGAGAAATAATAATTATTGTTAATCAAAAGAACAATCTTGATACAATTTAAATTTCTGAGGTAACACAATACAGTTAAGTCGGCGAAAACGAAAGCTATCTATCATATAAAATCCTGTCTTAAATGGAAATTTTCATGCTCCCAATAGGTGGAATACCATACAATTTTACCTGTTAACCAGAGGTGTAGTCGCAAAAAAATCAGAGGGTATACGTTCAAGGCAGAGGGTCCCTAGTGTATACAGTCGGACCTCTATTAAACAAAGTAGCTTAATCCCGAAAAAAAGTTCGTTATATGGAAAATTCGTTAAATAGAGAGTCACTTTTTAAAATACTTTAAACTACTTAAAACGTAATTTAAGTCCATAAACACTAAATATAATTTAAAAAAAATAATTAGTCACACTTTTTTTTAATAAATTATATCTATTTGTTTTATTTATTTTACCCATCAAAAAGAAAACTGCAAGGAAAATAAGAATGAAACAAAACATTGTCTGGAAATACACTGTATTTTCAGTTAAAAAAATAATTTTACATTAAAATCACGATTTTTTATTATGGTTTATAAGTTGTTTGGGGGAATACCAAATTTTAAAGCAGTATTCTTTTTCTTCACGCCTTTATCCACCTCATCAAGGATAATTTTTCTTTCTTTGATGCTCAAGCACTTTCGCTTTGACATTTTTGAGCTGCAAGAACCGAAATTATCAACACGATTGATCATGATCAACTGTCTAGAAAACGGGAAACTATAGTTTAAGGTCATGGGGCAGCTCCATTGAGGGTTAAAAGGAAATACTGAAAGCTTGCACTTCTTGGATGGAAAGCAAAGAATCGCAGAAATTTTACTGCTATCGGTGAGTTAGGTGCCTGGTAAGATCTGTTCATGGTCATTGATCATCATAAAATGTGTTAAGAGAAAGAATAAGTTTGAAATGTCCAGTAATATTTTAAGAAATCGGGAGAAGAAAAAATTAGATCCCAAGGAAAAGTTCGTTAAATAGAGAATGCACTTCGCTATTTGGAGGTTATTTTACGAAGAAATTTGCAAAATGTTCTTGGTTTCAAGTTAAAGTTCGCAAAATAGAGAAATTCGCAAAATAGAGGTTCGTTAAATAGAGATCTGACTGTATATACTACAGCTTTCTTGAGAAACAGAGGATATGCGGAGTTCCTTAAAAAAATCCAGAGGGTATACGGCGTATGCCGCCGTATACCCTCCACTACATCCCTGCTGTTAACATGGACTAACCATAAAGTTTAGAGCCAAAGTAAATCACGGAACCATACGGGAAGGGATGACTTACATCCAGCCATTCGTTAATCAAAAAACAAGCTACAATACGAATTCTCCACAGTTAGATATAATGTTACAATAAGAATTAATATTAGAGATCGACCAAAAATTCGTTTTCGGCACAAAATCTGACTTTCCCGAAAATTTGTTTTCGTCAAAAGTGCTGCCGAAGTTTCAGCCGAACCGAAATTATCTATATTCCAAAAATCTCGTTTCTTCCTTCTGAAATTTTCAACATTACTCATTGATTTCAGCTGTATCGGCTAAAATGCGACACTCTCTATTTATTGCTATGAACTTCACTCTTTATAATTATCAGTCATGAATGACACAAAAAGGGAGTGCAAATTACTAGGCAAGAAATGCTTATAGGACTAAACTTTGAAGACGCTTTTCACATGTTCATTAAAAGCTCCAGACTTAACAGTAATAGAAAATTTTTAGTTTGAAACCACAGAAGTGTTTCGGATACTCTTCGAGAAAGTTGTAGTATAACAGATGACCATTTACAAAAAATCATTATAAAAGATAAATCAAAGTATGTGTACCTAAAACATATTTTAATTAGATGAAATTCGAATAATTAGAAAACCTTTTTTCTGTCGTTGCTAAATTAATTACATTTTATTTTATATGAAACTAAAAAGTTTTAGTCAGAGGCACAGGCAGCCAATTTAGGCCCCACGTATACTGTAAAAAAAAATATCTGTAGTTCTACAGATGTAAAGTTACATGCTTACTAAATTTTCATCTGTAACTGTACAAAAAAAGCTGCATATCTACAAAACTACTTTTTGTAAAGCTACAGAAATCTGTAACTTTACAAATCAATCTGCTAAAATTACAGTAATCTTACTAAAATTTTATCTGTAACCCTGGTTGCAGTCATATGAAAATTTCTGGGCATCCCAGTTTCCTAAAACATTCTTAGTAACCTTACAGATTTTTTGATTTTCGGCGCAAAAGTGTGTCTGTTACATGAATTTTTGTTGTTGCCGAAACATAAAAAGTTCTAAGAATCCCAGTTTGAGTTTCCTAAAAAAAATTTAGCAACTTTACATATTTTTTTTTTTACAGTGTATAATTAAGTATATTTGTGTAATGTATTAATTACTTAAAAGAAAATTTGGACATTTTCGTTTTTGTTTTCGGCCAAAAATAGGAAGATTACCTAAGATTGGTTTCGGTTTCGGTCTTTAAAACCTGTTTCGATCGATCCTTAATTATAATATTACACAATAGTTGCAATTCGCTTGGCAATCAGTCTTGTTACGATTTAACTTACGAATGTATACCATTTGAATTTTACATTGAATAGTTTAAAGAACTGGTTGTTAACAATTTTAACCCATTTATGCCTGAATTTTTGTTTTCCCTAATGTTTTGGTAAAATCACTTTAAAATGTTGCAAAAAGAACTGAAAGAATACTAAAAAAATTACGCTAAAATATTTTTGTATTTATTTGACAAAATGTAAACGTTCTAAATGTGGGAATATCCATATGTGGAAAAATGCATAATTATTATATTTTGTCTAAATTTATATAAATTAAGCTTTTAAATTAAATGTTATATACTAAAATTAGTATTTTTATGAACGATTAAAGAATATAGATATTTCTTTGCAGATACTAATAACACTATAAGTATTAATAATAATAAATTAAGAATAATCGTATTTGAGGATAAAATACAATTTATTTCAAAATCATCTTGAAGAGGACTTTACATCAATAACTGCCCCCTAACTGGATAATAGAAATATGTACCCATTTGCGTCCAGTGCCCTATGATTTGTACGTTACAAACATGCATAAAAGAAAGCTTGAACATATAATTTCGCAATTTTAAAAAATGCGTATTTCAAAGAAGTCTACAAGTTAAGATTATGACTTGTTTATTTGGATCCTTGATTCAGAAAATTCAAATAAACTCACTTTTTACGTTTCGCTATCTTGAAAAATGGAAAATCTATAAACACCGAAAAAACACTTCATTTAAGCAAATAAATATCCATCTTATGCTGTCATCGCTCGGTAATAGATAAAGACATTTATAGACAATTACTTTATACAATTTTCATGTTATAAAGAAGAAGAAGAAAATTATAAAAATTTTATAAAATTCAAAACTTCCCAAAAATGGGACGCTAGGCATAAATGGGTTAAATAAAAATTATAAAAATAGTAATATATTAAATTCTACAATGTTACAATGAAAAATTAATTTTATATGTTATTGATATATATATAAAACAAAATTAATGACAATATTTACAAATATTATCCTGCTAACATTTTATACCGTTCATTATTATACCTGAAAATGCTTATATTATTAGCCAAATCTTAACCCTTTATGCTTAGACGGTACTTTTAAGTACCCTTAAAGAAAATTTAATATAAAATTTATTTAATACGTCTACTAATAAAAGTAGATTTTACTTTTCGTGGAAAATATTTTTCTCGATCACACTTAGAAAGCGTAATCAAACAGTCGAAGCAAAATATCTTTTAAAAAGTTATTTTCTTAACGCATAATTGCCGACTTATTAAATCAGTTTTAACGAAAAAACATCTGAATTTCATATATATATATATATATATATATATATTCTAATACATCCTCAGACAACAAGGAAGATAAATATTGAAATGGGGTAATTTCTTGATTCATAATTGAAGAGCTGAGTGGAAGAACATGTTATGCTACATTTTCTTAAAAAATATTTTATCTTTTGGGCGAAGGTGTTAGCAGGTATTCTATCACATGGTAAAGCTAAAATACCAAAGTTCTATTTAGCCTTGAAGATTTAAGACATTATTCATTAATATTTAATATTTTAATATTTAATAATGCAAATAATATTAATATTTTTTAATATTTAAAAATTAAATATGAATAAGTTTTTTCGATAGAGTTTAGTACCACACCTCTTAATATTTTAAACACGTGGTATCAAACAGAAAATAAATCATTAAAATTGACAACAAAAACTTTCACATCAAATTTCTCCAAATGTAATTTTTGTTACTTAACATGTTCTTCCACTTAGCTCTTCAGTCAGAGGCATAACGTGCTAACCCTTGATCTACTGACGGTACTTATAAGTACTCATAAAATTAATTTAATACATCGATTAGTTATAATACAGTTTAGAATGAGTTATGGATACATTACTTTATCTTGTTCCAAAAGCATTATTCATTACACAAAACAAAAATATTTTTAAAAAGATGATTTCTTATGCCTTTGTATCTTGTCAGCTTTCTTGGCACTGGAGGGGGGGGGGGGGGATTTTCAATTCGGAAATATTTCTATATTTCTATTGTAAGAACATTATATTTATACATTTCCTAATTCTACCAAATACTAAGAAAATATTTAAAATATAAGATTTGAGTGGGCTTATAAATATTGCACTAAATCCCTATAAATTCAAATTTAATAAATCCTTCTAAATCCTTCAATTCTTCTGAAATACCTCTAAAAGTTATTAAATGATTATGTAAATCTTCAAATGCAATTTAAATAATTCACGAAAAATGCTTTAGAAGATCAAATTTTCATAAATTCATAATTCAGTACATAAAGGATCAGTACATTTAATATGTCAAAGTATTAAAATTGTTATTAATCTCTTATAACACAATTTACATGTTTACTTATCTCGCAAATAATTTAAAATATATAACCCTTTAAGGCCGGACCCGCACATAGGCAATAACTAAAATTCTATCTTCCTGGGTTATCGATTCCATAAATGCCGGAGTCGAGTGATTGTGCTGGTTAACAGAAACTATATTATATGAGTTTTATCAACAGATAGTGAATTATCAGTTACAAATTTCAGTTATATCATTGTTTTCAAATAAACTCAAAAAGCTGCCTGGTCTTAAAGGGTTAAAGAGTTTCCGTCATGACAATATATCGCATAACGTATGCACAAAACAAACAAGTTAATAACCGGGTGAAATATTTCCCAACAAAAATAAAACAGATTTTTTATTATATTAAAAGAAACTAAAGATATCCGCAATTACCTATTTTGTTGAGACATCAGGATGTTCTTACGCACCTTAAGTCATCTTACGAAGTTATTTTTCTTCACTTTAAAACGAATTCACATAGAAAGTCATTGAAAGACAGTGGTTTTCCAAGATAGAATCCAAGAACAAGTTCCAACTTCAGGTGAAACTGAAGTAACCAAAATGAAATCGGAAATCTTTCTCTTGCTCACTGATGACCCAGAAAAAGATGCTTTTATTAGGATAAGGTGAAAGTTTATTGGCCGCGTTTTCTTCATTATTGCATCTACTGCCCTTGAAAAGCCTCTCCCAAAATTTCGTTTTGTATCTGCATAAAATTCAACATTTATGCTATTTACAGACATATAATACACGATCAGGTATATAATTATGTTATTTGCATAAAACTCCATAAAAGTTGTTGTATTCATGCCTTATTGTTCTTAAGTTTTATAAGAAATGCCACAAATTGAGAGAAAAAAAAGTTTCTTAGCA
Organism: Maratus speciosus; assembly: GCA_963932465.1. Classification (NCBI taxonomy): domain Eukaryota; kingdom Metazoa; phylum Arthropoda; class Arachnida; order Araneae; family Salticidae; genus Maratus; species Maratus speciosus. Next base: position 593,842,150 of record OZ010788.1, on the reverse strand, counting down.
TTTTAGAAGTGCTTGAATGATAATAAAACATTAGCATGTGGACAGCAGCTGTTTTCTTCAAGCAAAATATAGATGAGTATCTTGATAAAGTGAGCTATAAAATTATTTAGATCAAACTCAATCGCTATTTTATGTAATTCAAGAAAATTAACATATTCTTGCCCAGGGTTCGATTTACTACCTAAATCCATTAGGCCTTGGCCTATTGATGTCATGGGCTTACATATCGTTTTGTCATTGTATTTAAAATCCTCTTAAAAATATTTCAATTTTTTTAATTACTCAGAATTCAGATTATATTCGACTAGAAATATGATTTTTTATGGATATTTTTCTGTGGATTTTTCTACTTCTGATCATCCCTACTAGCACTGCTGCCTCCAGCAGGCAATTGTTTATAACCAATGGATATTTTATGATATACTTTTATGGTAGATGTTCTATTTGTTAAAATCCATATCAGCAGCATTATTTTAAAGTTATACTGATAAGTAAAGTTAAACGAATAACTACAAAATTTACTATATATTTAATACTTTTATGTGCATTACATTATATTTATATGTCTAAGTTATTTATGTACTACATTGTCTGCTTTTATCAGTAGCGTTTGTTTGAGATTTTATAAAATTATAAACCTCTCTGGCACAGATGTCATATACGCCCCCATATTGCCGCGATTTTTTTTCCGACGCCAATTTGGCGAAAGCATCATCAGCATAAACAACATCATCTGGGTTACCATATCAAGCAAAATAACGACACTTTGGCGCCAGTTAAGTACGCGTTGCGTATATGACATTGGCGCCAGAAAAAAATCGCGCCAATATGGAGCGTATATGACATCTGTGCAACATCTCTTTGGGGATGCATATTTAAAAATCAATAAAATCTATTTTTCGTTTATCATAAATTTATCATTTAACTCTTTAAAATTATATTTAAATTTCAATTATATCAGACTACAAAATCTTTATATTTCTGAAGATCATGAAATCTCACCTTTTTTAATCCTAACTCATCACATACATATTTAACACATTATTATCTAACGGAGAACAATAATGGGATTAAATGGAGACTTTTCATAATGATATGATAGGATTAAACAAGCTTTCCGCATATCTTAGGTTTATTTCTTTTACAAAATTGATACAGTTTGTCGCATCTTGTCACGGCTATCCAAGTGTGATAATGTTCCAACCAATAAGAGGTTTTACAAACAAGGAAATAATTAATAAATCATTTTATATTAGAAATTAGAAGTAGAGCAATTTAAAAAAGATTAATTGTAAACTATTTTGTTTTTATTCTTATGGATATATATATATATATATATATATATATGTATGTATATATATATACACATATATTCTTTACATAATATATGTTTACTTTCTATTTTACATAAAAAATTTCTTTCTGCAAAAATATGTTAAAAAAAGTTAATTGTAAACTAATTTACTTTTATTTTTTTTCAATGATATGAAGAAAGTTGTTATTATTTTTTTACAGAGAGTTTTTTAATCGATTAAATTGATGTTCGAGAGATGTTTTATTTCTTACTTTTTCTTTCGGATATGGCAAGATAAATTATAATTTCTTTTTGTAAAAATATGCAAAAAGATTAATTGCAAAGTACTTTACTTTTATTCCTTCAATGATATGTATAAAGTTGCTACGTTATTTTTTATAAAGAGTTTTCTTCAATGAAATAGCTATTCGTGAGATTTTTTTATTTCTTACTTTTCTTTTCAGGTGGATATTGACATAAACAATTTTTTTCTACAAAAAATATGTAAAAAGGTGAATTGTAAACATTTCACTTACATTCTTTTCAATGATATAAAGACAGTTGATAGTTTATTTTTTATCAAAAGTTTTCTGATCTTTGAAATAGTTGTTCGTGAGATTTTTTTTTTTCAATTTCTTGCTTTTCTTTTCGCATGGATGATAACATAAAACACCTTCTGCATATGTTAGGTTCTTTTCTGTTACAAAATTGATAAATCAGTTCCCCATATCTTGTCACGACAATCCAAGTGTGATAATGTTCCAACCAATAAGATGGTTTACAACAAGGAAATAATTAATAAATCATTTTGTATTAGGAGTAGAGCAATTTAAGAAAATTGTTATTTTCATTATTTTTTTTATAAAGAGTTTTCTAATCGATGAAATAGCTGTTCGTGACATTTTTAATTTCTTACTTTTCCCTTCGGATGCATAACATAAACAATTTGTTTCGCTAAAAATATGTAAACAGATTAATTGTAAACTTCTTTACTTTTATTCTTTTCAATATGAAGAATGGATGATAATATAAACAATTTATTTCTGAAAAAATGTGTAAAAAGATTAATTGCAAACTACTTTATATTTATTCCGTTCAATAATATGACGAAAGTTGTTAGCTTATATTTTATAAAACGTTTTCGTATTAATGAAACAGCTGTTCGTGAGATTTTTATTTCTTACTTTTCCTTTCGGATGAATGATAACATAAACAATTCCTTTCTGTAAAAATATATAAAAAGATTAATTGTAAACTACTTTACTTTTATTCTTTTTATTGATATGCAGAAAACTATTACTGTATTTTTTATAAAGAGTTTTTCAATAAAGTAATTCTCCGTTCATGAGATTGTTTATCTCTTACTATTTCGCTCAGATGGAATGAAACCCAACTTATTTCCTTCTCTAACAATACATAAAAAGTTTAATTGTAAATTACTTTACTTTTTATTATTTTTAGTGATTTGCATAAAATTGTTACTTTATTTTTATAGAGTTTTTTAAGCAGTTAATTTGCTTTCTATAAGTTTTCTGTCTTACTTTTCTTTTTGAACAGATGGTAATATAAATAATTTCATTCTATAAAAATGTATAGTACAGGTTGTCACTGTATTAAAACTTAGCTGCATATTTCTCTGAATAAATGGGAGCTGAAATTTTTAATAATTTTAAAGAAAAGTTTCGTATTTAATTTTTTTTGTTGTTTTTGTGTTTTTAAATATTTAAAAAAATATAAAAAGGATTTTCTTCTTAGCAAAAACATTGACAAATTCTGTAATTGTAATATATTTGTACTTATGAATGACTTAAAAATTCTTTATAATGTTCTATATAAATTCTGAAAAGTTTGTTAGACATTGCTTACCCAATTAACATAGGCAAAAAAGCTGTTACACAGTAAACAAAAATCTGTAGTTCTACAGATGTAAAGTTACATGCTTACTAAACTTTCACTTGTAACTGTACAAAAAAAGATGAAAATCTTCAAAACTAGTTTTTGTAAAGCTACAGAAATCTGTAACTTTACAATTGAATCTGCTAAAATTACAGTAATTTTACTAAAATTTTATCTGTAACATGGTTTGCAGTTACATGAAAAGTTCTAGGCATCCCAGTTTCCTAAAAAATTCTTAGTAATCTTACAGATTTTTTGATTTTCGTCGCAAAAGTGCGTCTGTTACAGGAATTTTTTGTTGCTGTCGTTACATAAAAAGTTCTAGGAATCCCAGTTTCCTAGAAAAACTTTAGTAACTTTACAAATTTTTTTTTACAGTGTATTTTATGTTCGTAGTTGCCTTCTCCTAAACTAGATTTTTTTTTTCAAACATAGATGCCATATTTTATTCAACTATATTTGGCCAATCTAATGTATTAGTAAACAGCGTGTATGAACTTTTTAACTTATATGTATGCAAGTAAAATTTTGAAATATATTTATCTGATCTACTGCATTAGCCAATCAGAAACTGGGAACTTATGTATGCAAATAAGTAAAATTATTGGAAAAAAAACCCCAATCTACTGCTTTAGACAATTGCATATAAGGAACTTTTTAACATGCTTATAAACAAGTAAATCTATTGGAATACATTTAACCTACCTGGTGCATTAACCAATTGTGTACATGGGACTTTCTGACTTATGGATCTCAATAAGTAAGTTTATTGAAATTCCTTTAGTTAATCTAACTGCATTAAGCAATTGCATATCAGGAACTTTTTAACATGTTTGTAACTAAGTAAATTTGTTGGGATACATTTAACCTGTCTGATGCATTATCGAATTGTGTACACTGTAAAAAAAAATCTGTAAAGTTACTAACATATTTCTCGGAAACTGGGATTCCAGGAACTATTTATGTAACGGCAACAGCAAAAATTTCTGTAACAGCATCTGTTACAGGAATTTTTCTTGTTGCCGTTACATAAAAAGTTCCTGGAATCCCAGTTTCCTAGAAAAATTTTAGTAACTTTACAAAAATTTTTTTACAGTGTACAAGGAACTTTCTAACTTCTGACTTAAGCACCTAAATAAGTAAATTTATTGAAATTAGTTTACCAATCTATTGCATCAGGCAACTGCTTATAAGGAACTTTTTAAAATGCTTCTAAATAAATAAATTTCTTGCATTTCATTAGACCAGTGCTGCCCAACGTGGCACACTGTAAAAAAAAAAAATCTGTAAAGCTGCTAAAATTTTTCTAGGAAACTCGGATTCTTAGAACTTTTTATGTAACGGTATAACAGCAAAAATTCATGTAACAGACAAACTTTTGCGTCGAAAATCAAAAAATCTGTAAGGTTACTAAGACTGTTTTAGGAAACTGGGATGCCTAGAACTTTTCATGTAACTGCAACCAGAGTTACAGATAAAATTTTAGTAAGATTACTGTAATTTTAGCAGATTGATTTGTAAAGTTACAGATTAGATTTGCAGCTTTTTTGTGCAGTTACAGATGAAAATTTAGTAAGCATGTAACTTTACATCTGTAGAACTACAGATTTTTTTTTTTTTTTTTTTTTTTTTTTTTTTTTTTTTTTTTTTTTTTTTTTTACAGTGCACGCGCGGATGCAGTGTTGATTTCAGGGGGTGGCCCGGGGGGGAATGTCCCTTCCGGAGGAAATTTTTGACTTTCTCCTTATTTTTCCTAGTAGTGATATTTTCCTTCGAATCCTCCCGAAAAACCTGTTAAGATGGAATCGTACGATACCGTTAAAAATTCTGTCTTAACAGATATACTTGCATAGCATTTGTGTCGTCAATTACAAGGAAATGTTCCTTCTAAGGTATTATTCCGTTACAGATAGGGCCCCACCAGTGGCTGAGAGGTTCTGCTCTCGAAGCTGGTAGACGGGAGGTGCTGGGTTCAAACCCAATCGCGCCCGTCGGCCTAACCGTTTCGGAGTTTTCGTGGTTTTCTTCGAAGCCGTGGTTTTCCATGCGTAAATACGGGTTCGGTTCCCTTAGAAAGAACCCCACGAAGGGCACTCCCCCCGAGGGCCTATATCCCACGTGTTGATAATCGGCCGTCACAAACCAAACCAAAACCGTTACAGATAGGTTCAGTTTTTACGACATATAACAGCTTTGTATAAGTAAGTCTTACAAGCTATTCGAAAAATCGTACAAATTAAAAAAAAAATACGAAATTAATGTTTATTCTGTTTATTAATATTTAACCTTTCAGCTAACTTTTTGCACAATAGGTGCTTGTCATATTTTTGTGTACAATAGCAGTTATAAGATTTTAAAGAAGAAGAAGAAGAAACAAATTACATAATTATTAATTAGCATACCGCTAATACTTGCATAATATTTATTTAAAGCATACCGGTAGTAAAACTTAAATTTTAATTTTGGTGCCATATACGAGATTAAACTGCAAGAAATTGTTGTTAAATACTAATTCCAATTTTTTTTTTTTTTTTTTGGTAAAATTATAAAATAACTGGTATAAATTTATTTCATTAACATTTTCGAAAAAATTAAATGCGGTAAAGTCTGGGAAACAGAACCTGTCTATAGCGGAATGCGGAATCCTCTCTTAAACAACAACAACAACAAAAAAAAAAATACGGTTCCAGCAAAAATAGTGCACTGCGTGATACTTTCTAAGACGGAAATGTGTCTGTAACGGAATTTTTCTTCCACCCCTTTCAATTTTATATTTGCGGTTTAATATACTACAATTGCTTTCATTGGGACCGTAAAAGTTTTCTGGTTAGGAGAAGATTTCATTATAGACAGGTGTGATGTCAAATCACATATTTTTGGCTTACTTACTCTAATTGCATCAATTATTAAATTATTTAGATATTTTTAATTAGACTCTCAATTTCTCTAAAATGTATTTAAATTATACCATAAAATGTATTTTTTCGCTTAATATCCATTATTCAATTTTAACAATAAAATAATAATTCATTGAATGTATCATATCACGCTAATAATTTATCTAAATAAGCTTTTCCTATCCAGTGAAATATTTATTCATTATATTTTTGAGGTTATAATATTAATTTCATATATCATAAATAAAACTTTTTCTGTTACAAAGTACTAGCCCATAAAATAAATATTATTACTTCCTCATTGTGAAATTCTAAATTTGTGCGTTTCTTAATTAAAATATGATATATTGTTATTATTCCGTTCACTCATAAAATATCTTGAAAGTTAATCCTAGTAATAATCCATTTGTTTATCCCGTATTACACAAATAACTGCTTTATCTAATTGTAATTTTCTCTTGGAAAAACCAAATTCATTTATCGAATGATAAATTGATTATGCTGTCAAAAACATTATTATAATAGATTTTGAGCGGGTATGGACAACTGAATTAAAGGCACAGAAATGTTTTCATACTTAATAGTTTTAAAAAGATATAGTTACTGAAAATGTCTAAATATTTCTATGCAAACTTTATAAATTACATCCGGTATTTACTTGTTAGCTAACATAAAATATTTTATTTTTCTTATTTTATTGTAGAATGCTAGGGAAATTTCATTTTCAAAGACTACCAATAAGCAATTAGGTGACGCTAGTTCTAGACGACACTGTGTCTGGTTAATCTATTGCGCTTTTCTGTCTTGATTGTTACAGATAAAAATTACAGCTTAAATTGAATATTAGATAGGAATTATTTTTGATATTGAATTATGTCAAAACAGTCGAAATTATTTTCTTATATCCAAATTAAAAAAAGAAGACGTAGTGAAGAACCTTTAGTACAGTCATCTGTTGAAAATCAAAATAATAAATCTCAACTAACTTTGAATGAAAGTGAAACCTGCAATGCGATAGTTCCACCCTCGATACCTTCGTGTAGTACTGTTAGCGGACAACCTCAACCGGAAGATAAAAATGTTGGACGCAAGTTCAAATATCCAAAACAGTGGGAAGATAAATATGAATGGCGGTATTTTGATCGAACTCGTGGTGGTGCATTTTGCAAGCTGTGTGAAAAGCATTTAAAAAATGATGTAGAGGTATTCCAAAAAACAAGTGGAGTATTCATATCAGTGCCCTTCACAAATTTTAGGAAAGCAACTGGCAGTACAGTAAAACTTGAAAAACACTCAAAATCAGACAAACATTGCAAATCTGTTTTTATGGAAAATGAAAGATTACAGAATTTAAATGCTCCTATACACACACAAATAATCCAATACAGCGAAGACGAAAGGGATAAAAATAGACAAGCTTTATCTTCATTAATTAGGAGTGTGTATTTTTTAGCTAAAGAGGAGATACCCCATACTACAAAATATGAACCCTTAGTTCAAAGAATTTTAATGAGAGAAAATGAAACTCTTCGCGACTGGGTTAAGTCTCAAAGTGAAAGATCGACTTACATAAGTAAATCAACTGCTTCTGAAATATTAAGCTCAATAGGCACAATCTTAGACAAAGCAGATGACAAAATACTTAATGGTAAATATTATTCTATAATGGGAGATGAGTCGACGAACATAAACAATCAAAGTGAATTATCACTAATGGTGCGGCACGTCGTCCATGATCCAGTTTGCGAAGTAAGAGAAAGATTTTTGTGCATAATATACTTAGAAAGAACTGATGCTGAATCAATATTTTTAGCTATAGATGATGCTTAAAAAAAAGAAATATGTCATATGATAAATTGGTTTCATGTTCTTTTGATGGTGCAGCGAACTTTAGTGGTAGTATAAACTGGTGTTCGTGCTCGTATTTCAGAAGCTAAACAATGCGAAGTGCCTTACATTCATTGCAGATCCCATATTATATCATTAGCTGTCACTAATTCAAGAAACAAGACTATAATGATTAAACGATTTTTTCACACAGTTAAAGATATTTATAAACTTTTTCATAGTTCTCCTAAGAGAGGAAAAATTTTGCACAAAATACAGAAAGCTTTAGAAGAACCCGTTCAAATCATACCTGAGGCAACGGATATACGCTGGCTTAGCAATTACCGTACTGTTCATGCTGTATTTTTATCCTTTAAATCGATTATGATTGCATGCGAACACATACACAAGGATGGTGCTGATTTAGCAAGTTTAGCTGGTGGTATTCTCTTGGAAATGATTAATATTAGTTTTATAATCAGTTTAGTCGTTATGGATGAAACACTTAATGCTGTATCGAATTTAAGCAAAATTCTTCAAAAGAAAACTCTTAGCATTTCATTTCTTCCTCAACTTGTTTCTGGGACAGTTGATCACTTGCAAGAAATTGCCAACTTTTGTGATACTGACAATGATAATAACGAATTGCACATTAAAGGTCTCGAGAGTGATGCATCAGAAATTAAGAGCATAAATTTTAATGACACGAAAAAAAAATTGCTTAAAAAGTGCAAAAACTTTTATAGAAAAAATGATTCACCAAGTTAAAGAAAGATTTAATGATAAAGCACTGCGCTTAATAGAACTATGTGCATTATTTCGAAGCTTTGGAGAATTTGTAAAAATAAATGAAAAGCAGTGTAAGGAGCTGTGCCATCTTTTTGGAATTCAGGAAGAGGATGCAGCAGTGGCAGATCTCCGTTCTTTTAAGTACGTTGCACACAGTAATTTAGATGATACCAGTACAGATGTCGCTTCTTTCATTTTAAAAGCTGATATTGGATACGAAGTTTTGAAAAAACTTGCCGAGTGTGTATTGTGTGTACCAATTTCAACAGCAAGTGTAGAAAGGTCATTTAGCACAATGAATAGAATTATGACAAAACTCAGAAATCGCATGGGGCAGGATACTTTACAATCGTGTATTAAAGTATCTATCGAAGGTGATGAGGAGCCAACAGATGAATTCATCGATGCAGTGATCACACATTATGCATCTTCGAAACCAAGATGCATTCGCTTAGTTTAAAGGTGAGCAATTACAAATTTAATACTGAACTTATGCGATTTATCAAAAACAGTGCTTTATAAGAAGTAAGGATTAGTTTTATACACAAGGTAGATTTGATGGTTTTACATATAGAATATTATAATTACTATTTAGTACATACACATTATATGGTATTATTTATTTAAATTGCTATTAATATTTTATAAAATTAAAGTATTTAAAAAAAGAGTGAAATCTCTATTTCTTTAGTGGACATGAATGTTACGGAAGATTTGTTTTCATTAATATTAAGAAGTTATACTTAAACATAGACGCAGATAGAAGTATACAAATGGGGTTTCAATTTTAAATTTTGAAATGTTACATAACTTTTATCTTTCATAAGTTTGAAAATATTGCGGACGTTACAAAATAATTAAAAAATTAAGAGAAAAAAATATATAAATTTCATCTACAGTAAAAGGTTTTAACATACTAGGGCGTTGCCCAACTATATTCTCCCCCCCCCCCCCACACGAAAAAAGGGAGAAAAATCTCCCTATTCCATTTAATACTGTCCGGCGTCTGTGTCTGAAAGCATTATTATTAAATAATAAGTAAATATCAAATAATAAAAATTTGTTATTGTATTATTTGTAAACTCTGTTTGTTATTCTTGTAACGAAGTTTGTTATTTAATTGTGATTTATTGCCATTTTTCGGTGCTGTTTCATGAATAACTGTATATTAATAGAAATATTTCAGAGGTAAATTGGAGCAATGTTGATTCAAAACTTTTATGAAATGGGATATTCAAATCCTGTATGGCAAGTTAAACTGTAGGATATAATGAGATTAAATAAAAAACAAATGACCATAACTTATATAAGTTATATTTAGGAGTGACCCCGGTAGCAGAAAGTTCGAGACGGGAGACGGGCATCGCACATTTTTTTTTCTCTTTTGCAGATTCTTTTTCATCGAACTTTTATTTTGCTTCGTATTATGTTTAGCCCTTTATTACTTAATACAAAAAGTTAAGACTATTATTAATAAAAATTTATAAAATGCCTAAAAACGCTACAGGTAAGTGATTGTTTGATTAATTAACGCTCCATTTATAAAAATATTTTACCTGCAGATTATTTTTTGCCCCTGAATTATCTGTCGCAGACACTTGGAGAAATTTCTGCTACGGGGGGAGTGACAGTAACCTAAGAATGCCACACTTATTTTCTATCTTTTCAATAATGGTTTGGGCGCAATAAAGTACAAGAGTATCTTAAATTAAATAGAATTTTTAAAAGTTTTTTACATTTTCAATTTGAAATTAAAAAATAGAAGCTTATATATAGCATAATCTATGGAAACAGAAGATTTTCAAAATCCCGATTGGAGGGATACTTGTTAAGACAGAAACTTTTTCTGATCCTCGGAGATTCCGCTTTAGCAGGTTTTGGTATATTAATGAAATCAGAGAAAATTTCATGTTGGAATACTAGTGTCCCCCCCCCAGGGATCAAAATTTCCCCCCCGGAGGTAACGGTCTGGATTCAACACTGCGCGGATGCCATGGCGCTCTTTGAAGGTTTTCTTCGCCCCTTTCGTAAGTCACTAAGTTTTAGTAAGAATAGAGGTCAATTTTAAAGAATGCTTTAAAAAATAACAATGCTTGCATATATTTTTTAAATCATTATTAAATAGTTTCTGGTTCCCTCCCCAAGACTACCAATGCTCAAGGCGTGATTATTATAGGAGTAAACTTCGATCGACATTTCCAAATACAGTACAGCCCCGATTATCCGCGAAATTGGGTGGCAAGGGCACCGCGGATAACAAAAATCGCGGATAATCCGAAAAAGACTTAAAATGCAGTGCAAGCACGAAAAAAAGACAGTTCAACATAAAAACTATGTTTTAGTGTAGAAAAAACATAATAAAACGTTTAAAATACATACATATGCACAGTACAGCAAAAACATTTTCTTTTCGTCTAAATCACTAAAATAAAGAACAGTAAACCAGAAACAAAGCCAAGCACTGTACAAAAAGTGTTGAGTTACACCTTTTTAAAAAATCAGTCAGTGGTTTTTGCTTCTTGCTTTGGACACACCTTTTCTATCTAAAAAATGAAGCTATTCTTGATATGCTCCTCTGGAATTTATTGTAACAGTCTTATTCGATTGTTAAATATTTTAATTGCTGTGTTTATGTTTTGTTAATAAAATCAAGAAAAGATGATATTTTAAACATGGCAACCGAACCTAGAAATATTCTTCTATTACTTTCGAATACATCAATTTTTCATTTTATATTTATTAGTAGGGCTTATGTATTTTCTTTGCTGTTGGCTTGAATTAAAAAAAAAAAAAAATCGCTTCGATAATCGGGGCTTTACTGTAGTAGATGTTCGTCATATTTATCACAGAAATTCATCGTTTAAATAGGGCGACGATTATTACACAAAAATACTGGTGGAAATTAGCCTCTGCGATAATCAGACTCTGCGACCACAACCGTGAGATAATACGAGTATTGTTGCATTATTTAAGGCGTCTCAAGACTGCTAAAGCTTCAAAATTTTTGAAATTTTAATTTTTTTCAGATGTTAAACTCCTAACTTTTCTGAACATTTTTATTTAATTGTCTCCTAGAAATTCCTATTAAAACAGAAGTTATGACTTTTAGAATTATACCCGCCTACTAGCTGAATCGGCGTTTCCGAAACTTTGAAGTCATTATTCACAGAACGATGTTTTTTGGGCATAACGCGAAGGATATCTCAAAAACTTCTGAATATTTTTTCATGAAATTTTCAAACCATTATGTTTCATGTTGGTCTGTAAAAATGAATCTAAAATTTCCTTTTTATTGTTTGAAAAAATATTTTTTAGGTGATTATACTGTAGAAATTTTCACAATTTTGTATTAGCTAAATACAACTTTGTATTAAAAATATAAAAATTATTACAATTTTTTTTTATGTTCAGGGTAATTATTACAATCTGAATTATAAGTAGGTACTAAAATTTTCATTCTAGTTGTAATATCTATTTTGTAATCCTACGCGTAAGCTGTTATACCAGTTTTCTGCTCGTCAAATATCTAACAGTTTGGAGCCCCCTATAAATGCTAATTCTGCATCTTGCAATTTTTTAAATACATGAAATAAAAGAACATACTTATATCTTTCATCCCAATTAAAATTATGTTCTAAAATCATGCACATTTTAAGATATTAAATGTTGAAAATGGTCTTTTTTTTCAATTTTAAGAGTCCTGAGACCCCTTAAGTCGTGTGAATAATGGCGCCCTTCATTGTTTTTAACTAAGGTAACGGGCGCCTCTGTTTACTGAAAGATTGGACAGGCCTGCATTAAACCAATTTGTTGTATTGCCAGTTGTATTGCCAGTTGTATTGCCAGTTGGATACATGGGACGTAATAACTTATGCATTAACACTAGAACCGCCGGAAATTTTAATTGAAACTACTTAACATATTTATTTATTTCTCCGAGGTATACATTTTAAACTTATTTTAGAAAGAAATTTCTCGCGATAATCAAAACATTTTTATTTGGTAGCGGTCAAAATGACCACTACGGCGGTTCTAGTGTTAAAATAAATAAAAGGTTTATAGTTATTAGATATATCACTGATTTCTATCTAATGGATATTGCTAAGTGGATAAATCACTAATATGATTTTACTAAAAAGTGAGGTCGAAACACTTAACCAGAATCCAGACGTCACGCACCTGTCATCAAATGGATATGTGAAACAAAGAAAATGGGCTGCATACATATCTATCTGATGATTGTGTTTGGAGAAGACTGAGACTCATTAAGTGTTCGATTTAAGTAAATTTTGGGCTAATTAACTTTACCTGTGGTGGTAATATATATCAATAAGATCAATAGGGATAAATTAAGGAACAATTGTTTTTATTCATGAGGTTGAGATAAAAGATTTTGCCTCTTATGTCGATAATTACTTAAGGGTGACCAGTTTATATCCTTCAAAAAATCAATTTAAAGTTTTACAATTCTTTTAAGAATTATTTCGAACAAAAAAAAAAAAAAAAAAAAAAAAAAAAATGCATAAAATATTTAAATTAGAACCAGATAAATTTTAAATTGATATTGTGTACTTTTACAAAGACTCCAGTTGATTTTTAACATTGCACGCGTTTTTCTCAAACTGTCTTTTTAATACTTGTCGTCCCATTTGGCGAGTATGTTATCGGCCACTACTGCAAGAACAGTATATATTTTCGCACTAATCGGTCGACGAATTAGGAATTTAATCACTTTTTAAAAGCCATTTTTAAGTCATTTTGCGATTGATTCTATAGGGAAAATCACCAAGAAAAATGTGACATGGTAAAATAAATATACAGGGTGTATCTGAAAAGCTTCAACAAACTTAGGGGGGTAATAGTACTCATCAAGACGAACAAAAAATGCAGTGGAACATGGGGTCGCAAATGACGTTTAAAGGGTGAAAATCGCAAAACTAATAAAAATGTCGAAATCTCGCATGCTGCTTTTCTGCAGAACTGGCTAGTAGCACGAAGCTGGTTTTCCTTTCACTTTGTGCATATCCGGTCAGAAAGAGATAACAAAAACTTGGAAGAAAGCCAAACAAATCTGTGAGCAGGAATCCACGTATGCAAATTTGAGCGTGTCCGCCAGTCGTTAATCCATAGATGTACTTCGTGTAATAATGTCCGCGTCGACACTTTGAACCAGTGTTGTGAAATATTTGTTTTCTCTGAACATCACGAGCTGTGTTGTACCTATTATGTGCAATAAATAATTTTCTGGAGTGTTTTCGTTCTTGTCTCAGTTTGTCCATTTCCAGTCGCATTTTCTCGATTTTCATCCTTTAAACGTCATTTGCGACTCCATGTTCCATTGCATTTTTTGTTCGTCTTCATCAGTACTATCATCCCTCTAAGTTTGTTGAAGTATTTCAGATACACCCTGTATATTGCAGCTACGTAGTCAAGCATTAGTATTTCAGAGGTAACGTCTTTAATTTCGAAACGGGAGATTAGGCTTTTAGGCTCTTAATTCAACACTTTAAAATGTAGGTACCTAGCTTCGTTTCGTTCAGTGTTTATATACCTAATATTATCATTTGTAAACAATTTTTTTTATTTAGGTATATCTTTAATATTTTTCACATTGCTTAAAAATATCCCATTGATGTAAACAATAATAACATGATCAAATTGTGCAATGGCCACCAGTCGCCCCGCATCTTACAACTGGCACATTCAGCGTCACTTCGTGCGGCACATTCAGCATTCTTCACAATCCAGCTGATTCCGTTGCGTCGGAAATTCTTCTGAATCCATGGTATTATTTATACAAGGTGTTCCAAAATTCGACTGACAAACTAAGAGGGGTGAAAGAAGGTATCAAGAGCATGAAAAATTGCCATAGAATATGGGGTCGCAAACCACGTATTTAATCAAAAATATAGGGTGTTCTACGCTAATTCAATTTGGGTAATAGCTTTCAGAAAACTGAAGTATATTACAATGAAAGTTTTAATAGACATGCTCACTTTTGTTATAAATAAGACAACACCAAAAAAAAGTGGTAGAAGTTTCCACTATACGCGCCAGCAGTATGCACTGGACGCTCCCCATTTTGGACTGTGATGATCAGTTCATACGGTATCATCGATAGCGTGAGCACTCTGTTCCCCCGGAATTTTTCGTAATGCTATGACATTTCACACAAAATAAGGTACATATCGTTATATTTTCATTGAAATGTTTTTATTTTTCTCAAAATTATTGCCGTCAACCCAAGTTCCGTTACGATGGAACACTCCGTATTTGTCACTAAATGAGTAGTTTGCGATACCATGTTCTATCGTAATTTTTCATCCTCTTCATGCCTACTATCACCCCTCTTAATTTGTCGGTCCAATTTTGGAACTCCCTGTGTATATAATAAAAATGAAATCACAAACGTAATAATAAATTGGAGATGTGTATTATTCAAAAGATGAACACAGGAAATTATAAACATATATAAAGAAGCATGAAATTTCATCAGCTTCATAGCTGTTTGGCTACAAATCTTACTTTCTGCTGCCCGAATTGCGCAGAGTTTTTTGAAAGAAAAAGGGCTAAGGCTCCTACAATAAACAAGTACTATTTTAATGTGCACGCTAGCAACGATTAAAAACTTATTTTTACATCTATTTTTCTGAAACATCTTTAAAGAGATGTAAATTTTGTGCATTCTTGAACAGAAGTTATTTCACATTCAGTCGAGGTTGGTTTACAAAATTATTCATCGCTAGTTATGATTGTTTAAAAAATAAGCTCACACGGTATCATCGATTGGTTGAGCCTCCTGCTTTTCCAGAACTTTCGTGATGTTATAACATTTCACACAAACAAGGTACAGTCGTGGAAAAAAAAAAGTAAACACCCCCTACTAACTCCTCAACAAATTATCGTAGAAGAAAGCTACTGGTACCGAACGATTGGAAATAAAGTCTCCTTTTAAGTGATGTATATAAAATTTGCTTAGGGGGCCATCTACATATTAAAACGAACCATAACTTTGTTTTTTTCAATAACAGTACAGAATTTTAACAGCATAAATGAACGCTACACCCTTCAATTAGTCTAAAAACAAATTTTTATGCAATTCGTACCATGAGTTTCTGAGAAATTAATTATTTTAAAACGAGTGTATTTTAAGGGCTGTATCCAAATTGAAGTTCGGTACTCTATTATTAACCGAGAGAGCACCCTTCTTGATCAAGGCACCTTAAGCAGTCAATTAAGCCTGTTAGATTACAGGATAGCGTAAGAAATTTCAAAATATTTAGTCACTTCTATCATAGACGGCCCTTAAAACCTCATTTTGCCGTTTTTTAAGCATAATTTGAAAACTATTTGGTAGAAAAATGTGAAATTTTGGATTTCCAAAAAGCAGGACTTAATAAATCTGAATCCATCAAAAAAATTGTAGGTTGCAATTCATAATTTTTTTTTAATATTAATTTCATAATTCATAATTCATATCAGAAAATTATAAAAATTGCAAATTCAACGTATTTATGTTTGGGTATATTAGTATTATTGCTACACAAAAAATTAGAACATTAGGATCATAATTTCAGAAGTTATAAATAAAAATATGAAAATGTAATTTAACATTAGAAGCACTGAATTTTGAATGTTTATAATTCAAAAACTTATCATTCAAATGACTTGAAATTTGGTGTCTGGGCATAGTTTGAACCAAAGATTTGAAATATCTCATTAAAATTGGGTATTGCCATTGAAAAAAACGAAGTTTGGATTCGTTTTAATATGTAGATGGCCCCCTAAGCAAATTTTATATACGTCATTTAAAAGTAGACTTTATTTCCAATCGGTATCGTTAACTTTCGTCTACGATAATTTGTTGAAGAGTTAGTAGCGGGTGTTTACTTTTTTTTCCCACGACTGTACATATCGGTGCATTTTCATTGAAATGTTTTTATTTTTCTCAAAATTATCACCTTCAACCCAAGTTCAGTTATCACGAAACACCCTGTATTTGTGACTAAATGAGTGGTTTGCGACCCCATGTTCTGTGGCCATTTTTTCATCCTCTTGATTCCTTCTCTTGATCACCCCCTCTTAATTTGTCGGTCGAATTTTGGAACACCCTGTATAAAACGTTCGAAACGTTGGATGGAGTGACTTCAGATTTTTCGTGTTTATGTAAGCTTTCAAACTTATGATTAGCTTAAATGTTGGGCTTTCATTTTTACTTTCTACTATCTTTACAAGAAGAAAGTATTCGTGAAATTTTTCGACTTTCGGTTTTCGACGGATTTACACGTTTCAGGGTTCCGAAAAACGTGTTTTAACAAAATGTCTGTGTCTCTGTCTGTCTGTATGTATGTGACACAAATTTTGTGGGCGCTCTATCGCAAGAACAAATGAACGGAATTTAATAAAACTTTAGATTCAGTTAGTCCCTGATACAAATTGGTGCTGATCACTTTTTGGTGTTAATCGCACAGCAGGTGGCTCTGCTTTGCTGCATTATTCATGACTTTCTCAGTAGCTATATCTCAAGAACTGAAGCACGGAATTTCGGAAAACTTCAGATTCAGTTAGTCCTTGAAACAATTTGGTGCTACTAACTTTTTGGTGTAAATTGCCCAATAGGTTTCGCTGTTATGCTGCATTATTCATGATTATCGCAATAGCTCTATCTCAGGAACTAATGCACGAATTTTCATCAAACTTATGATTAGCTTAAATGTGGGCTTTCAGTTTTTTCTCTAATTTAAATGATTGGATTTTAATGATTTTTTACATCAAATTGTATATAGATGCAACATGCATCACACCTATTTAGGAAGACAATCAGAGCAACAAAGTGTATAAAAATCGATTAATTCAACGGCTGTAAAAAGATGCAGAGCGAAACGAGAAAATGATAGACAACAAGAAACGGAAAAGATTATGTGCTTCAAGATTCTGTTTCTTTTTTTCCAAATCAACCTATATCACTTCCATCAGTTCAAATGATGCGTGCAGAAGTGTATGATATTATTCTTATAGAAAGAGACTGGCCAGATTGGAAATACAGTTTTTTTATAAAAAATATATCTTCTGTTGTTTAGACAGTAAGAAAGCTACCTTATAGATTCCCCAAACTCTTTTTTTAACTTTAGGGAAAGGGCGTCACAAGAAAGGGATCCGGCGGGCCTATCCTCCCCCCCCCCCACCCCCGCCCGTCCGGGTCTAAATTTAGTTGTCGTCAGGAAAAATATTTTGACTTGGGTATTGAGTCCTGCATCGGGTCAGAATATCCTATTTTCCCTGTACGCGACGTGGGTCGGTTCGAGTCTGGTGCAGGCTTGTTCATTAAAAAAACCCAAAGCAGTTTATAAAAAATCCCGACGCGTGGGTTAGTTTGCTGCTGATTTTTTTTTTCTTTGTAAGTCGGGTTGGATACTTTTTTTCGGTTTCAACTTGAGTTTTGATTCTTTACGCATCCGTTTGCTATTACCTGATTTTTCAAAAAGTGTCCAGAATAGAGGCACTGTCCAGACACTTTGATTCAAAAAAAGTGTCCCAGTTACTTTAAGGTGTCCTGAAATGTGTTCCGAATATGCTCCGCGATAAAGAAAGTGTTTCGAAAGTGTACCGAAAGTATACTGCTCAGGATATTTGTTAAATCTAAACTTGGGAACATATTTGAGAACAGATTGAGAATACATTTGGACACACTTGTAAAATCACGCGTTCCCAAAAGTGTTCAAAAAGTGCTCTAGAAAGTGTGCTGAAAAAAAAAATGAGTGTTCTCAGAAGTATTCTAAAAACTGTTCCAAAATGTTCGCTTCAAAGTGTCTTAAAAAAGGTGACAAAATAAGTGTTCTATAAAGTGTTCTGAAAAGTGTATAAAGATTTGCAGTGTATACTATAAAAATTAAGTCGCAAACGTTTCGAAAAACAGTGGCAGCAAAAGAAATTTTGTTTTCATAAATGCCTCTTTACAGCTGAAAAATATGTTGACTATTTTTTTTAAAAGATTTCTAAAGATAAAGAAAGCTTTTTAAAATCGTGTGTAACTCGGGACTCAGGAGAAGAATCGGTACATTTTCGTTCTTGGTTATGTTGTATTTTCGTAGATTAAGAAAATTTTGCCTTTTTTTTAGTACAACCAGTTGCCTTAAAATATGAGATGATTACAAAATTAAAAAATATCTAAAGTCTGACGAACTGACGTTTTTTTTTTTTTTTTTTTTTTTTTTTTTTTTTTTTTAAGTTTAATTGAACTCGAGCAATTGTTGAGATAAATTTTTATCAGCTATTTCGAGAATTAGACAATACACGGAATTTGGTATTGCATAATTGGACAATTTTACATAACTCAAATATTGAGTAATTTTATATTCGCGAAATTCGCTTACAGAAATAAACTGTAGGATGAATGGTTTTAACTGCGATGGTTTTAACTGCGATACCTTTGATGAGATAAATGATAAACTTGATGCCAAAAGTAACATTAGACGACTCTATAAATATTTGTATTGAATTAGTTTTCTTTCTTCTGCTTTTAAATAAAAGGGGTTCAGGGATTATTTGATGTGTTGCGTAATAAAATAATTTAAATTGTTTAAATTTGTTACATGTTTTGAATAAAGACATTATGCAATCAGTGTGCATTAGATTACATTTATATTTAAACAGGTAACAAAAGGCAAAATATAAATTATAGCCAAATAAAAATAGTCAAAGTTGGGCCCTGAAAACAATTGTCGCAACACATGGATGCTCGGAAATAGGTCCGAAAACACCCATTTGCTAATGTTAATCCTATGGGATAATTTTCTTAAGATAGCTCGCTTTCAATATTTTTAAACGATTTTTTTTTTTTTTTTTTTTTTTTTTTTTTTACCATTGAGTAGCTAAGGTCAATCTGTACAAACGCCGTTTTTTACATTTTCAATTTCCTTTGCAGGTTTTTTTAATGAGAGTGCTTTGACTTTCGAAACCAGTTCCGAAAGTAAAAGTATCTTAATAAAAAAAAACCTGTAAACAAAATCGAAAAAGTAAAAAAACGGTTTTGTGCAGATCAATCTCAGCTAGCTAATGCAAAAAAATCGCTCAAAAATATGGAAATGCAAACGAGATATCTTTAAAAATTTCTTCCATAGGATTAGCGTTAGAGAACGGGTGTTTTTGCGTGAGTGAAGTAGCCTCTGAAGTTATATCAAGATTCTGCGAACTAACAAAAGTACTTTGTGAAACATTCTAAGTTCTGCCGTTTGCATGAGGTTTAGGGTCACAAAGTTACATTTCCTTACAAATTCGTTTCAGTGTTTGAATATTCTCAATTAGAAACTCTAGAGAAATGCAATGAAATGAATTAAAAAGCGTAGTATTATATCTATTGCTTTTCTCTGAATTACAAATTGACAATTATTACACAAAAGTATCAACCGCTCTAAAGGTTACATTTATGAGAAATAAGCTTTTGTACTTTGAAAAATGCTCAAAACGAAAGTAAATTCCGACTAAATCCTTTTAAGAAGGTTTATTAATATACGGAATGCATATCCGAAAACACTATCTCTCAAAGAAGACATTAAAAATAACCTTTTTATTACGAATTATAACAAAATATTTTACTTCGTTTATTTATGATGGAACATTTTGTTTGCGTTATTAAATAAATTAACAAGTTGGAAATTGCACGACAAATGTGGCAAATGAGGTGCGTTCGTACTATAACTGGTTTTATAAATATTTTTTGCACTACATATTGTATTGAATGTAAATTTTAGTGCACTTCATAAGTGCATATTAATTTCATTCTGTTCGAAAGGCTGTAACATCATTAAAATGCACTTGAAATATTTATTCCCATTGGCTGTAATGTAACGGAAAACTTGTGACTGCCCCTGTAATTAAACTATACATCCGATTTTTAAAAAAAATTGAAATGACTCGACAAAATTATGCAACAATTATACATGTTAAATTTCAAACGATTCGGTTGGGTAGTTTTTGCGCTGTTATATGCGGATAGACGGATAGACAGACGGACAGACAGACAGACAGACGGACGGACAGACAGACGGACTGAACGACGACTATAGGTGCTACGTATTTATATAATTACGAACGCACTTAAAAGGGACATACCTTCCTTTCATAAGTTTTTAATTGTCATTGTGCCGCAAAAGTTGACCCATGGGTTCCAGAGTGTAGCGAGATTAAAAAAAAGGTTGAGAACCACTGCTCTAAATATAAGGTGAAATATGTAAAATTAAAAGATATATAAAATGAATTTTATAACGCACAAACAAAATATGTTGTTATTAATTACACAGAAAAGTATATTTATCGATTATCAGATTTTAAGAATGTTTTTAATAAAAAACAAGTCGGAACCCGTCGAATTCGACGAATGAAGACGTTTAATAGAACTGTTAGATTGAAATACTCAATAATTGCTATAAGTGATAAACATAATTTTTTTTTAAAAAGGCAAAATACCTTTATTTATTTACACTTCGACATGTTTCATTGCATCAGACGGATACATTCTCAAGAAAATAAAATGATAAAAATATTTTCGAAAAAATTCAAATTGAAAAACTATTAAACAAAATCAAAAATCACGCGAGCACAAGGATAATGAAATTAACTGCACTATTAAAATGGAAATTCGTGAACGTGAATTATTTTACATTTATTATTTCATGATTCTATGTAGCATTTCTTTCCAAATTTTAGAGACCTCCATGGATGCTGAATCATTGCAAATATTCTCATTGCGTAAGAAATTCTCTATTGATTCTCTGATGATGGATGGCAAAATAAGACCTTGATGGATAAATTATTCAGCTATTTTTAAAATCTATTTGTAAAGATGCTCTGTTATATAGTCTGGCCAAAGCTGTAGTTTTCTTGTTATATTTGATGTCTGCTATATGTTCTTTGATTCTAGTTTTAAGCTTTCTATTTGTTATTCCTATATAAAATTGCTATGTTCCATCTTCTTTGGTGAAAGGTATTTCATATACCCCTGATAATTGATTCCGTTCTGTCTATTTTCTTACATATTATGTTTTTTAATTTTGCGGATGGTTTTGCAACAATGAAGATATTGTATACATTGAGTTTATATTTCAATCTTTCGAAAAAACCAGGAAAATATTGCAAAGAGGATAACTGAAATTATCCTCTTGGTAATTGAAGTTATAAAAAACTTACAAAAATAATTACCATAAATCAATCTTATATTGGCTGTCCTAACTCATGAAACAAATATTATTTATAACTAAAGTTTCGCTTAAACTTTTCAAGTTACTGAAAAATTAAACTTTATTTCTATAAGTAATCAGTAACATGTAATTCAGATTAATAAATTATGAAGTTATCAATTGAGACTTTGATATTTGATATTATGCAATGAAATATCAACAAAAATTACGCCACTGTTAAACAATCATTTTTTTTTCAACGATATCTAAAAATAACGTCATTTTCCACATCGCAAAATTTACACGCGTACTTTTCATATTCATATTCATTATTTTAAAAACATTTTAACGTGCATTAGATTATTAATAAACGCATTTCCAAACTTGATGTCACTTTTGCCAGTTACAATTTTGCATCTGAACATTCGCATTCTTGACTTGATATTCTAATCTCAGTGCCAGCGAAATCCAAAAATATGTTCTTTTCGACGCATTCGTAGTAAAATATTTAGTTTTACCAAAGAAAATACTCGTTTCCTTTTTAGTATGAGCCCATTTTAGCTCACCGAAGCCCTCTGAGATTAACGTCTCAATCTCAGTATCAGCGGAATGTAAAAAATATTGAAATGTAATAGCTTTATGAGTAAAAATGAGTTAAAAAAAAAAAAAAAAACGTGACGCCATCTTCTGTTCAAAATTTTTTTTTAAAAGTTGTTACTGTCTTCTATCTTCAATAGAAGAAAGTATTGTAATAGAAATTTTTTTCGACTTCCGATTTTCGACGGATTTACACGTTTTAGGGGTCATAGATCACAAAAAACATGTTTATACAAAGTCTCTGTCTGTCCGTCTGTCCGTGTGGGAAGTTATGCATAGAATTAAACCAAATTTTTTTTTTAAGTTTTTGGCTATGGCAAGCAGGTCCTCCATTAATTTGGAAAAAATCCGCCGATAAGGGGCGCTGTAATAGCGATTTTTGTGAATTTTAAATATTGTACCATCGAAAAGTGTATGAAGTTATGCATAGAATTGAACCAAATTTTTTGTGTATGTTTTTGGCCATAGCAAGAAAGTCCTCCCTGAATTTGGAAAAATTCCGCCGGAAGGGAGCGCTGTAATAGCGATTTTTGTTCAATTTTCAATATTGTACCATCGAAAAATGTATGAAGTTATGCTTAATTCTAATAAAAATACTAATAAAACTAATTATAATGAAATATTGACATGAGATAGAAGAAAGTTTTGGGGTTGGCACATCCAACTAGTTTTTTATTGAAATGAGAAAATGGCATTCGTAATGATATAGTAATTCCAATTGTTTCCCTTTGCTCTGTAACAATAGAAGTAACTTAGGTACCACCACTGTGAAGAAATTTCCTGAAAGACTTTTAAAATTAAAATAGAAAAGAGGGATTAATTTTTAAAATATCAAGTGCGGCACATATACAAATAAACTGCTTTCATTAAAAAAAAAAAAAAATTATCCAAATCGGTTCAGTAGAAAGGTCAGGCCAGATGACTAAAAAACAGCCCTGTCTTTTATATATATAGATTTTTTTCCGCATTACACAGCTGTCAAATCTCACGATTTTACCACCACTCATTCATAACAGAAATATTCGCTTTATTGAGTCGCAGAAATCTGCGGTTATGTAAAGCTGTATGGGTCATATTTTTATAAAAAGTTATGTAGCGGAGCTAAAACGTCGTAAAAATATAATTCTTTAAATATAAAGTAAACACATTCTTTACATAGGCTTTTAAAGACAATTTTATAAAAGATGTTTTGGTACTTGTTAGTTATCCCGTCGACCAAATTACTGTCGGCAAATTGTAAGATTAAATGCCAATAATAGTTGATCGTAAATGTCACATTCACTTGACAACACGTGTTTACGTCATCAAATGATTTTTATTTGTATTTTTATTAATGTTATACTAATTTATTTGTTTTTTCGTTATTTAAAATAAAAATTATGTCAATTTGTATAATTTGGCGAGTGGTTTGGCGATTTATATAATTTGGCGAAATTGGTTGACGGGATAACTAACAAGTACCGATGTTTTTTATGAGACTTAAAAAACAAGCAAAGTTAATTTTTATAACTTTTCTAAAAATATACTACGATTGAAAA
Organism: Maratus speciosus; assembly: GCA_963932465.1. Taxonomy (NCBI): domain Eukaryota; kingdom Metazoa; phylum Arthropoda; class Arachnida; order Araneae; family Salticidae; genus Maratus; species Maratus speciosus. The sequence continues at coordinate 593,818,137 of OZ010788.1, read as the reverse complement.
TTTTCGAATAAAAAAAAAACAAGGAAAATCTTGGTGATAATTTTGTATGAAACATTTTATTTACATTTAAGTAACTACAAAAGGAAAGCAAATAATAACAGATTTTTTTATAAGCTTTTAAAAAAATTATGATTTCATAGATTTTTCAAAAATGAAAACTGTATTATTTCTAGAATCAGCCGAATAGCTATTGTTTCACTATAAATTATTATTTTTAACTGTAGGTATTTCCTAAAAGTAAATAAGAAAATAATAAAACACAGCATAACCTAGATTTAATAATCCTTAATTTAAGGATTTCGTTACTTTTGCGGAAGTTTTAACTGGTATCATCGACAAAAATCTCTATGTTCTTAATTTCAATTTAAATCTTACTTAATCATAATATTTAAAAGCTCTCAGTTTTAGATAATTCTCGATTATACTGCAAAATTTTGCCGTCATAGTTGTTACGGAGGATCTTGAAAACTGTTAAAAAATTAATTTTTAAGGCATTGCTAAAGAAAAGTGAAAGGAAATCATGAGGGAAGATATACTTTGTAATTTATATCCTGAATGCTGTTTCTGAATAACTAAATTTAGTTTTTAACAGACTTTTAACTGATATCATCGACAAAAATCTCTGTGTTGCCGATTTCAATTTAAATCTTACTTAATCATAATATTTAAAAGCTCTGAGTTTTAGATAAATCTCGATTATAATGCAAAATTTTGCTATCGTAGTTTTTATCGAGGATCTTGAAAACTGTTAAAAAATTAATTTTAAAGGCATTTCTAAAGAAAAGTGAAAGGAAATCATGAGGGAAGATATACTTTGTAATTTATATACTACAAGCTGTTTTTCCTTAAATAATTTTGTTTTTAACAGACTTTTAACTGGTATCATCGACAAAAATCTCTGTGTTCCCAGTTTTAATTTAAATCTTACTTAATCATAATATTTAAAAGCTCTCAGTTTTAGATAAATCTCGATTATAATGCAAATTTTTACCATCATAGATTTTATCGAGGATCTTGAAAACTGTTACAAAATCAATTTTTGAGACATTTCTAAAGAAAAGTGAAAGTAAATATCAGAGAAGATACTTTGTAATTTATATTCTGAATGCTGCTTTTGCATAACTAAATTTGCTTTTTAACAGCCTTTCAACTACAGGAAGTTATATCATTCGTTTATATGTCTGTTTTGTTTACTTTCTGAACACTTGGTGTATAAGGAAAGTATTGTAATCATGATTTGTGTGTGCGTGAACACGGTAACTCAATACAAATAGAAAAAAAAGAACGTTAATAGCGCCAGAACTTTAAATTTTAAAGCATACTATACAGTTTCGGCAGCATTTAGCTTAAAATTTGCACGAATATATAGGAGAGAAGCGGATTCAAGTGAAAGGTTTATTGACCAATAGGAAAACAGGAGGTTGGTCAATATTATTGGTTAATAAACCTTTCACTTGAATCCGCTTCCCTCCTATATATTCGAGCAAATTTACCCTATTCTTTGCACTGAGGACGGTCTGGGTACCAATATTTGCAAGATTGTACAGAGTTCCCAGTGAGCTGGAGGTTGCTGCCAGTGAGAAAGGACACCTTTTTTTGTTCTTAAGGCTCCTGTACCTGCAGGTGAAAACACTCGCGAGCTAATGCTAAACCCATGGGGAGGTTATTTTCTAATATCTCGTTTGCATTTCCACATTTTAATTTTTTTTTTTTTGCATTGCATTGCATTGCATTGCATAGCTGAGGTCCATCTCTACATCGCTCCTTTTTTACTTTTTTCGATTTTGATTGCAGATATATTTTAGAATGACACTTTTATTTTCGGAACCGGTTTCGAAAGTGAAAGTAACTTTATAAAAAATATCTGCAGCCAAAATCGAAAAAGTAATAAAGGAGCGATGCAGAGATGGACCTCAGCTATCCAATGAAAAAAATATATATTTAAAAATGTCGAAATGCAAACGAGATATTAGAAAATAACCCCCCCCCCCCCCATAGGTTTAGCATTAGTTCACGAGTGCCTTCGCCTGAAGGGACAGGAGCCTTAATGCTACCGAAACTAGTATGCTTTAAAATTTAAAGTTCTGGCGCTATAACGTTGTTTTTTTTTCTATTTATATTATATTGCGCCAAGTATCATCTTATTAATCACAGTATCTCGAGCTCCCATTTGACGGTTATCATATAGACCACTATCACGAGAACTGTATATATTTTCGTAAAAATAGGCCGATGGATTAGGTATTTAAAACATTTTAAAAACGCATTTAAATAATGAACAAGGTAGTGTGATTGATGCAATGAGGACAAAAACACTTCTTAATAACACCATAAAAAATAGGAAATGCGTTAGGCCTTTCGAAAGAACATTTATTTTTCTTCTTTATGCGCAAAGAACGCGTGATATCACTTGGAAAGCAGGAGAAAGACTGAACTGTTCAGCTAACAGTCCCATATCGATTTCATAAGAATACAAAACTGGGTAATTATGTATTATCCAGGCTAGGTAAATAGATCGCCAAAAATGATTGTCAATCGCCGATTTTCTTTAACATTGTCAATTGCCAATCCTGCTCTAAATGGTAATTTAAAGCACATTTAATAAATGTGCAGCATTGTTAAAAATGATAAATAAAAGAAAGCTAAAATAATGTAAAACGTTAATTTAGTATGTATTTATTAAATACATAACATCAAATTGACGGTTTTTAGCAATGAATGATATTCATGATGGCAGTTTTATTCCCAGTGGTTTTTTATGCCATGCCCGCCAGAACGAATATAATACAAATATTACGTAATATAAATATAGTGTAGTAATGAATGTAATATATTATATCTATATACATGCTACATCATATTATATAGTTATACTAATATAAATACTTTCGGATCTGTGGTTTTAATATAGCAATTATATAATATTAACTATGCAGTTAAAATTAAAAAAGGAAAAAGAAAAAAAAGGACACTCCAAACAATGCATTTTCCACAACAACAACAATAATAACTTGAAAACAAGAATTCTGCTTTTTCAGAATTTAGTGTCGCCCCCGATGAAAAAAATATATATGTATATAAATGTAGATAATACAAAATATATTTCAGTTTTAGACTTAAAACACACGCTTTTATGTTATATAAAATGACGTCATTCGCATCCTCTGAAGAATTCCTCGTTTACGATCCAGTCTTAAACAACATCTACAGCAACGTATTCGTATGACGTCAGAATCGCTAAATAATACACACAAAAAAAATGTCGTCACTCAAGAAACTCGACAAAAAAATGGCTCTCAAATGATTTATATGCCTTCAATTGTTTGTAATATATATAATTAAATTAAATATAGTTTATAATAGCTCCATGTTTTATCAGAAATCATTCATTTATATTTTTTTCAAAATAGCACGGATTTTAATTACATTTTTTTTTCAGTAGTTATGGGAATGACTAGATATAACAAACAAGGGATATAATTACTATTTTCCAACTATTTTTCTTTACTTACTACAGAAATGAAGTACTTGAATTGCCAAAATTAAACAAATGGCGCTAAAAACTACAAAAAAATTAATATCTCAAAAATAAATAGAGATGCAGTTTTCAAACAAATTGCATTAAAAAGCACTTTTTTCCCAATACTACGGTATAAAAATTAAAAATGTGCTATGCTTAGAAGTTAAAAAAATTTCAGTAGCGTACTTAACAGTAGAATGATACATCTGCTTTGTTTTACGGCTGGCTTATTTTTTGGAGACGACACTCTAATAGCTGGAAGAAAGAAATAGCATACCGGGGGCTTGTTTATCTTTTTTGTGTGTTTTCTCTTCTTTTTCAAATAACCGTCTTCCAGGCAAAGTTACAAAAAAAAGAAGGGGGGGATTTGTCTTTAGCCCCCAATTTCCTTGGGAACCCAACCTGATTATTTTTCGAATGAGGATGACATCGCCGCAATATTTATAACTTGTACTTTTATCACATTTCCTTAGTGATTTTCCCTTTGAAAATTATTTAAAAACGGATTAAATACATAATCCGCCAACTTACTTGTGCGAAATTCTAAACAGTTCTTGTGACAGTCGTCTATAACATATGCGCTAAATCAGGGCTTAATCGGATGTTCACTTAGTCACACACACACACAAATTCTGATTACGCTACATTCTTGGAAAGTAATAGTAACTTAATTATATATCCAGTTTATGTAATTATTGCATGATGATATTCATACCTTATGCAACTGTGCATACTAGCTAGCAATAACTAGCTTGTTTGTTTATGTGATTTAACATCTTAGGTATTCCAATGTCAGGTGTGTTCATCCAAGGCAGGTCTGCGTTCATGGCATGTTTTATTTTCATTAACACCCATTGTGTTCATGGTACCACCCAAAACATCCTGCTAAAAGACTGGTTATAGCAATATGCGAACGAAATGCCAAAGGTTGAGATAAAAGAATAACTTAAAGCATCCATTATGTCTTACCAAATGGTCTTTCCGTGAATTTTAATGAACTGAAATCGTAAGTATTTAATAATGTATAGTATGATAATAGTGTAATGATAATAGTAATAAATAATAATATATCTGCATTTTCAAGGTTAGAACTATTTGGAACATTGAATTATTTTTACTATAGATCAGGCATGTCAAACACACGGCCCGCGGGCCACAACTGGCCCGCCGACAACTTCTTTGTGGCCCGCCAATCCTTTGGCATTTTACCTTTGTTTAATTCAATTACGAGTTGTAATTTTCCAACTGAGTGAAAAAGTTGACAATGGGGCAAAGTGAGCAATTAAGCATATATTAACTATGTTCGGTAGCAAAAATTTTCTGGTAAAAGCAACATAATTTGAACGAGAAATTGTGTTTCAAAATGAAATGAAATACGTAGCGCATACATACAAGATACAATTTATCAAATATATATATTTTAAAATATGTTTTTAGGTAGATTTCGTATGAAATACTACCTATTGGGATCGTTCCTATGTTGGAATTTCTGAAAAATTTTTGCAGATCTACACCGATCATGACCCCTAGAACCCAAAACCACTCTCAGTAAAAAACTTTATCTATCTATCTATCTATCTATCTATCTATCTATCTATCTATATATATATATCACTTTCTTCTGGACACGATAACTTTCGTAATTCTGCACCAATCTCTTCCAAACTGATACATAAAATCAATGGGCATAAAATCTCGGTCAAGTTCGTTAATGGGCAAAATCGGACCAAGGGGAGGGAAATAGGGAGGGGTTTTGTGAAAACAGAAAACACCACATAACTTCTTAATTTTTGTACCTATCAAATCAGTTTAAAGTTTTTATTACTTCTAAAAATAGGGCCAAAAATTTATGTATCACAGATATTTGATAAAGTTAAAAATGGGCTCAAGGGGCGCAAAAAATAGGGTTTTGGGAGAAAAAAATTCATAACTTCGCCAATTCTCAAGATATCAAATTCAATTAATTTTATTATAAATCTCCTTAACATTATCTAAAACTTTTATATTCACAAGTTTTTGATAGGAGCAATTCGTACCGCAAAAAAAATTAAAAACGAAAACAAAAAGGGCGTTTGAAGAAGAAAAAAATCCATAACTTCGTCAATTCTCAAGATATCAAATCCAATTAATTTTATCATGAATCTCCTTAATATTATCTACAACTTTTATACTCACAAGTTTTTGATAGGACCAATTCGTACCGCAAAAAAAAATTAAAAACGAAAACAAAAAGGGGGTTTGAAGAAGAAAAAAATCCATAACTCCGTCAATTCAAAAGATATAAAATCCCCATGAATTTATCATATATCTTCTTAATATTGTCTACAACATCTATATAGACAAGTTTTGGATGGGACCAATTCTTAGAGCAAAAACAAATTAAAAATACATACCGGTTGAAGTAAAAAATGATCTTAGTAAGGGTGCATTCAAATCCAAACTGCTTATTTTCTGACTCATTTTACAATTCGTTTTTGCTCTCAAAGGCTTCCAATTGGTACGTTTTCTTACTCAGAAACTATATAATGTACCGTAATGGTCGATTTTCTGATAGGGGCAGAATATATTTTTTTAAATGCTGTTGAAAAGAGCATTTTGAACCGAATTTACCGAAGCGGATTGTGTTGGAAAAATCATTGTATTAAGGATGCGCTTAAATCCAAACTGCTTATTTTCTGACTGGTTTTTAAATTGATTTTTGCTCTCAAACGCATTTAATTGGTAGATTCGCTTATTCAGAAACTATATAATGTACCGTAATAATCAATTTTTAGATAGAGGCAGAATATATTTCAAAAAATGATGTCAAAGTGGGCATTTTGAACGGAATTTCCCGAAGCGATTGTGTTAGAAACGAAAAATATTGTCCTTCTGAGAAAATAATTGTTTATATATCAAGTTTTAATTAATTGAACAAAAAATAAAAACACAGGTCGCTTATAAAAAATCACGTCAGCAAGTTTCATATTTTTTTTTAAATTAAAAATGAATCTGGAATTATGCCAGAAAATTTCGAGTTGTTGAGCATGGAAAAGTATTTTTTTGAATACCGCCCTAACATGATTCTGATAAAACCAGCTATTATATGAAAATGAAATAAAAACTCGTCAAGAGCGGCCAGATAAAATTGTTAAAGTGGATTTATCTATAATCATGATTTAGTTTTTGTTTGTGAAATTAGTATATTTGACTTCGAAATCTACCTCTGCCTGTAGGCCGGGCCGGCAGGGATTTTTTTTTTTTTTAAGGTTTTTACTTGAAAAAAATCCTGCAGATTAAAAGTTATACCTTTGCTAGATTAACATAGCTTGTGTAAAATAATTTTTTTTAAGGTAATACAATTTAGAAATTCCGATTAAACTTTGTAGATTTGGTTGATAAAAAGTAATGCCAAGTATTTTTTCGAAAAATAAGATAAAATAAACTATGAATTATAACTATGAATAACTGTGGAACTTTACTTGAATATTTGTTTAATATGGCTATGTTTTGTACGTACAAATATTGCTGTGTGCAATTCTAATAACATTATCTACTTTGTTTGATGTGGCCCGCGTCTTTGTATGCAATGCTTAATTTGGTCCGCGGCGGTAGACGAGTTTGATATCCCTGCTATAGATGATGAATCAGATGCACTGCATATTACGTTTACATTTGATTTGGCCTTAAAGTATTAGTTAACCATACTCGTTTCTACTAATACTCCATTTAATGTTAAAATATTACAACATCTTCTGATCTTAGTAAACATTTCAAATGAGCCACGTGTGCAGTGTTGAATTCAGATACTTTAATCCGGGAGGGATTCCTGTGGCTCCGGGGGGACATTATGAAGTTCCGGGTGGAGGATTGCATTTTTTTTTTTTTTTTTTTTTTTACCACTGAAAACACAAAATCTCAAATCTTCCGGGGGACATCTCATTTTTCCGGGGGGAATGTCCTCCCTCTTGGGAAACCCCCTGAATTCAACACTATACCTGCGGGCATGCAGTTTACACTAGCAAGGAAGGTCCCCTTACTGGGCATACTCAGAATGTTTTGAAAAAAATACCAATTAAACTACTTATGTATGTAATAAAGGATCAGTCAAATTTAGCGGCGGAGTTACAGTAGAAAATCTGTAAAAAAATAAAATAATTTCGAGTATTTGGCGCGACAAGAACAAAGCGTCACGCGATTTGGCGAGCAGTACTTTTTCTCGCCAAAAGCAAACGATTTTAATGTACCTGAAAATTGTTTATTAATTGATTTTTAGAATGCGTGTAAAAAGTATTGAATGAATTTAAACATAAACATTGAGAGAGATTAATAAATACAATTTTTCGTATTACATATTTATGTTTCTTGTTATTTAATTTTATTACTTTAAAAACAATTTCACATATAAAAATACTTTCATTTATTTAAGCGTATTCCAAAATAAAGACATGATTCATTTAGCAGTTATTCATTTCAATATCAAAGAATTCGTCGTTTCCATAGCAACAAAATTGAATCGACAGTGCTCAATTAGACTGAATTTTGAGATATTGAAACAATTTTAATTTATTTTAATTTTGTTTTAATTCATAAAATTTGATATTTAACTTTCATTATATATATATATATATATATGACAAAACTAAAGTTAAATTAAACTGAAACTTACAACTCTAAAGTTATTTACGTTAAATTTATTTAAACAAGTTCAATATGAAACATTTTTATCTTAAACGGTATTCCACATGAAAAGTATTTTTCGGAATTTCATTTCATTGACAACCGATGATAAATCGCCAAATAAACGAAATTTTTATGATTTTTTCACGAACGTTCTATCGAGGTTCCGCCAAAAAAAATTTTTATAAACATATATATCCATATGATAAGAACACTCCGTAATTTTCTCAGATTTTTCTGAATATGCCCGTATGGAGACCTTCCTTGTAAGAGAAAAAGTTAGTACTCTTATACGAGAGTCTCGTTCGAAGTGTCTCTTCAGGATTGAGTAAAGTTGAGAAGTTCTTCTTGAATAACGGTGGTCACCGTTAACATATTACCAGAGATTGTAATTTAATGCAGATGGTAGTTACAGTAGATGGCGCCACAGCCTCAAATAAATGTTTTACATTAAATAACAAAGATTAAGTGCTATATTAGCTTTTTTTGCTTTCCTAACACATATAGCGTGCAAACTGAACGCATTACATAGATTAATACACTATGAAAAGAACTCGGAAACGTTTACGAAGATCAGTGACTGGAAAATAAACTTTGTTTTTATAAATTCTTCGTTTAATCTCGAACTATATATTGATTTCTGAGTTTTCGAAAGATAAAGAGCCCTTTTCGAAATCGTGGGCAACTTGAAAGAGGTTATTGTACATTTTCGTATACGGTTATACTACACACTGTAAAAAAAAAAGGGGGGACTAAAATACGGAAATACTTCCGGCAATCGAGACGCCAGTACTACTGAACTTTTTCTCGGTAAATTACAGAAAATTTTCCTCTTTTTTTTTTTTTTTTTAATTTACGGGGGGAAAACTTCTCGGAAAAACGGGAATAGCACTGGCGTCTCGATTGCCAGTAGTATTTCCGTATTTTAGTCTCCTTTTTTATAGTGTATTGTAGCAGATTTAGCAACATTTGTCTTTTTTTTACAGTGTATTGAATAAGTTTTACGAAGATTTGGAATACAATTATAAAATGATGTTTGAGCTCCTAATACGAATTACAGAGATGTAAATGAAAATTAAAATTCTAGTGCCTAAATTCCCCTTGAGTTAAATAATTAAAATTCACATAAAAAGCACAAATAAATGTACTAAAATTACTTGTAGGTGCATATAATATAAAATTACTTAAAATACATGAAAAATATCTTAAAAAAAACATTAAAAACTATTAAAAATCCAAAAAGATTTTCAGCCATCACACGGCCGTCATCAGTGGGGATTTCAACCATCAGTTATTATTTTTCTTTGCGCTTATGACCTTTTTTGAAAGTATGAGGCATATCCTTTTTAAATATGATGTTAAATTAATTGCAACCCCCCCCCCCCCCTAAAGTTAATAGATATGTTAAATACGAAAATTGACCCTATCCAAGCAATCAATATATCTGGAGTATCCCTACCGGAGTATTATACCTTTCAAAAAAGATAATAAAGATTTTCTTTATGTAGGTAGGACGATGAGAAAATTTCGTGATAGAATTAAAGAACATTATGCAGATCTCAGATTAAATAGACCCCATTCACCGTTAAATCAAGATTAGCTCAAATTCAACCTATAAAAGTAGATTTTAATAAAACGAAAATTCTCTTTCATACAAATAATTACCAGGAAGTCATTATAACAGAATCTATTGAAATAATTGCTAATAAAGATATAGTTTGTATCGATACACTATCGTACAATATCCATGGAGTTTGGAAAGAATTGCTGCATAATAGATGAAAGCTTGTTCTTTAGGAAATTTGAATACCTTTATCTGACATCTTATCTGCCGTACATCCTTTAAATTACAATGATCTCTTCTAGACGATTCTCAAATAAGCGCAAAGAATAATAATAATAACATTTAAATCTCCACTGATGACGGCTGTGCGATGGCTGAAAACGTTTTGGGTTTTAATGTATTTTTAAGATATTTTTTAATGTATTTTAAATAATTTTATATTATATGCATGCACTTACAAGTAATTTTAGTGCATTTATTTGTACCTTTTTATATTAATTTTAATTACAGGTATGTGTTTAGGAAAAATTTGGATCCTTTAAAAGACCCTTCACAAAATTTTTCATCTTAAAGCACGGCCCTTCGAAAAATTCTTTGTCTTACAAATAGATCTTTCATAAAATTTAACAAGTCTTTTCAAATTGAATCTTTTACAAATTTAATCATTTCAAAATAAAATCTCACCTGTCACAAAACAGCTTACTCAAAGAATATATTAACTTATCTCTTTTATACATAAAGATACGATACACATAAATTTGAATGTAACGATAATTTCAAATTCCCAAATTTATGATCAGAATGTTCACAAATAGAAGAAATAATTGTTCTAAATTTCACAAAAACATGACCCTGTAAGAAAATTCTGGGCAGACACGTACAATAGTCCCTAGGTCCGACCCTACTGGACCTAGAAAATAACTGGGGTCTGATCAGGGACCGATTTACATGAAAAAAGTTAAAATAAATATTTTTGGTCAGAACTCCTCGTAAGAGTCAAATTTTTAACCAAAACGACGTGAAAATCAACGTTTTGTAGCACTTCACTCGGGCCGGGCCAATAATTTTTTTCTACGGGCCGTGCCGGGCTCGGGCCGGACTTTTAACTTTTCTACCGTACCGGGCCGAAAATTTTTTTTCTATGAGTCGGGCCGGGCCCGGGCCTGAAAATTTCGGCCCGTGCAGATCTTTACCCTGGCCCATGGTCCAGATGCCCTGCCATAAATCAGACACTGAGACTGATATTAAGTTTATCTCAAAGCCAAATTCAACGGGGTATGGTTTCAGTGTATCCCATTCTCACCTGATAATGATGGGCAGAAATTAAGAATAATGAATAAGCGTTTCACTGATGCCTCCGAGGGTTGTCTAAATTAGCATGACGTTACACGCAATGAGTTCCTTAGAGAAAAAAAGATAGATATGTCACATGCTGGGATAAAAAGAGACAATTAACCGATACCTTACAAGAAATAATTGCATATTCAAAGCTGTTTATCAAAGGAAAATGTATTTTGGTCTGCCAATTTGGGTCGATAATTAAACAGTGTACACGTTTATCTAGTGCAGTCTTCGTAAGAGAGATTTTAAAACACGAAAAGACATAAATCAAACAAAAAATACCAGAAATATTATATAATTAAATGAGTTATTATAAGATATATATAAAAAAAATTCGTGATAAATATCTCTTCCGTTAAAAATTTAACTGTAATCGAAAGTGAATTGATTTTGTGGAAACATTTATAACAAGTGTTGAGGAATTACTGATATATTTTATTTTAAATTCTGTGATATCACTTTACTTTTTAACGAGGAAATGTTTTTTTCGATAGTCTTTTAAAGGAATCGATGTCATCTGTTAAAGTGGTTAATATTGCATACCAAAGAAGAATTTGTTTTTTCTTTAATTCATTATCATATTTTTAATGTTAGGTGAATGTTAACGGAAGTAATTTGTTTTGTAAATAGATTTATTTGTTCTATTTTAAATTGTATTTACAATTAGACTACCATTATTTAACTCAACTTAGAATTTTGTATTCGATTTTTGATTCACTTTCTGATTGGCTAGAATTATAAAAATTATGCACAGGTATGTTTCTGATGACAATGCACCCTTTTAATATTTTTAGAGCTGAATTATAAATTAATAAATTCATAAACTATATATAAAAATCACTTCAAAACATCAAAGTAACTTAATAATTGCTATTGTTAGAAATAAATTTAAATGGCAAAAAATACCTTTATTTATTCTCATTCGACATGTTTCATTGCACCAACGACAACTTTCTCAAGAATTAAAATGATACAAATATATATTTTTTTTTTTATTGAAAAATTAGTAAACAAAAATCCCGCGAACACAAGTATAATGAAATTAACCGCAATATTAAAAATGGATATTTGTGAACGTGAATTATTTTATATTATTGTTTCATTATTCTGTAAAGCATCTCTTTCCAAATTTTAGGAAGTTCCGTGGAGGCTGAATCATTGCATATATTCTCACTGCGTAAGAAGAACTCTATTGGTTCTCGGATAATGGATGGCAGATAAAATCTTGATGGATAAATTATTCTACTATTTTTTAAATTAATTTGTAAAGGTTTTTTCTTATATAGTCTGGCTAAAGCTGTAGTTTTCTTGTTGTATTTGGTGTCTGCTATATGCTCTTTAATCCTAGTTTTGAGCTTTCTGTTTGTCATTCCTACATAAAATTGCACTGTTCCATCTTCTTTGGTGAAAGGTATTTCATATATCCTTGATAATTGATTTGGTTCTATTAGGTCTATTTTCTTATATACTATGTTTTTTAGGTGCGTTCGTAATTATATAAATACGAAGCACCTATAGTCGTCGTTCAGTCCGTCTCTCTGTCTGCCCGTCCACATATAACAGAGCAAAAACAACCCAACCGAATGATCTGAAATTTTAAATGTATAATTTTAGTAAAATTTTGTCGAGCCATTTCAAATTTTATGAAAATCGGATGTATAGTTTAATGACAGGGACAGTCAAAAGTTTCCCCTTACAATACGGCCAATGGGAAAAAATTATTGCAAGTGCATTTTAATGATGTTACAGCCTTCGGAATAGTCTGAAATTTTAAATATATAATTGTTGCAAAATTTTGTCGAGTCATTTCAAATTTTATAAAAATCGGATGTATAGTTTAATTACAGGGACAGTCAAAAGTTTTTCGTTACATTACGGCCAATGTGAAAAAAATTATTGCAAGTGCATTTTAATGACGTTACAGCCTTCCGAATGGTCTGAAATTTTAAATATATAATTGTTTCAAAATTTTGTCGAGTCATTTCAAATTTTATGAAAATCGGATGCATAGTTTAATTACAGGGACAGTCAGAAGTTTTCCGTTACATGACGGCCAATAGGAAAAAATTATTGCAAGTGCATTTTAATGATGTTACAGACTATGCACTTATGAAGTGCAAAAAAATATTCATTCAGTACAATATGGGGTGCAAAAAATATTTATAAAACTAGCTATAGTACGAACTCACCTCATTTGCCACGTTTGAAGAGCAATTTCCAACTTGTTAATTTTAAGGATGGTTTTGAAACAATATCTTCATTGTATTCTTTATGTAACGACTGTTTACAAGTTATGTAAATTGACGTTAATTATGCGCCAAACTACTATCGCCAAATTTTCCCAACTGCCTGGGAAATTGAAACAACGAAATATTTTAAATACTTAAAAGCAGAAAAGATAAACGAAAGATAAAGAGTATTATAATACAAAAAGTATTCTTTATCATACATGGAAAAGTGTGGTTCAGTGTTTCCAGATTGGGGACTTTTTTGTCCCCAGATTGTTGATTGTCACCGCTTTTTTGAAACAGAAATATTCGGCTTATTTAAAAATAGATTAAAAATTTTGAAAAATAAGGCAAATTATACTATTTTAAAAAAGTGGTGACAGTCAAATAATCTGAATTAAAAAAGTCCCCAATCTGGTAACACTGGTGTAGTTGTACTGTAGTTCGTGATAACTTCATAACTGATAATATTTTACTTTAATTTTAATCTTGAGTAAGAATGACATGTCATTCTCGCTTACTTAAGGATGCACAGAAATGACGTAAAATAAAAAGAAAAAGAAAGAAAAGAAAAGAAAACCCACACAATTTGATTTATTTATGATTCATTTTGTCATAATGGAAACCTAAAAAGATAATTAAGAGGCATAAATAAAATGAAACTTGAAATGAATATTTGGACAATCATTTCTTATTGTATATAAAATAGAAAAAAAAATATTACAAAAACGTGTATAATAATCACTTATAAAGAGATTAAGTTAAATAATGCTATAAAAAGTGATAAAATATCTTTATTAAGATTGACGATCGTTTCGTCGCTCAAACGGCGACATTTTCAAAATCAGATTTCAGATTTTGAAAATGTCGCCGTTTGAGCGACGAAACGATCGTCAATCTTAATAAAGATATTTTATCACTTTTTATAGCATTATTTAAGTTAAATCTATTACAATTAAAATATGTTGCAATTGATGGGATGATTTGTAGGAGCTTAACTCCAAAGTAAAAAAAGAAAAAGTATTTGTAATTAAAAAAAAAATGTTCTACAATTTTCATTAATTTTGTCACAATTTCTAGCTTATTTACGTGTGCTCCCAAAATTAATCTATATTTAACCCATTTAATTCAGTTGGCAGGTCACAGAAATTCATTTTCAGCAGTCGTACCACTATTGTTGAAAATTGTATTGATCTAATAACAGAAATTTGCGATTAAGTAACCCGAAGACTTCTATTTTCAAATAGTGGTACTAAAAAGTTAAAACTGTATGAATCCTATTTTTAAAATCTATATCAGATACATAAACATGTAAAAGCAACAGCAATTCGTTTTATCATTTACGTGCAACTGTAGGTTACTTTCTGCAGCTTACACTGTAAAAAAATTAAAATACGGAAATTGTACTGGCAATCGAAACGCCAGTACTATTTCCGTATATTAACGAAAATTTTTTCCGCATATTTCTAGAAAAAATGGAATTTTTTCTGGAATTTACGGAAAAAAAAATTCCCTTAAAATACGGAAATAGTACTGGCGTCTCGATTGCCAGTACAATTTCCGTACTTCAAAGCAATTTTTTTTTACAGTGTAGCCTAAGAAAGGCCCCCAAGGAGAGCAATCCCATTGCCCCTTTCGATCTATATCTTTCTTGCATATAATTGGTCGTAACAAAGAGTTAATGAATAGCATAAATCCTGTATATCATTCGAGCTTTAATCTAACCGTATACAAATGACTTTTCATATTACGATCATTGAAGACTTAAAAAAAAAAGAATATATTTTACAAAATAAAAAACTGGAGATATATACGACTAAATTGCGTTACTTTCTTAAAATACAAAATTTAAAAAGTAAACTTGTTTAAATATTCCTTGAAGGTTTTGTACAAGTGGGGATCTAATAATTTTTTAAATAGCAATATTTAAAACCTTTTTTATGAGACAATATTAAAAGAAATTTAAATAATACTTGTCCCCTGAAATTAAAAAATTATATTAATTTTAACTGGTAAAAAGAATCTTTCCTTAATGATAAATTTATAAAAATTATCTTGTCTCGTATGTGGTAATAGTCCATCTCTTATTCAAATATTATTTTAATTGAAGGCTGGATCTTTAGATGAAAAACTTAATTTCAGATAAAAACATACACACAAAAGTAATAAAGTATTTACATTGAATGCATTTGTACATTACCACCGTGAGTTCAAACTTGAAACTCAAAACAATACATCCAATGATTTCAAAAAACAAAAGTTCTTTTCAGTTCAATTCACAGATTTTGTCGTCTGCGCGCCAAGCAGTCGAGTTCGAAACTACAACAACCCCTTAATGTAGGTTTTTCATTTTCAATATCAACATACATGGCTTATTCATGAATCATGCATAACCAACAACAGAGCTTTTAATTGTTACGAGCTTACTAGAGCTTTAAAAATTGGTGTTTTACAATCATTGTGTCCTAAGTCATAAATTTCTTTTCATGGATAGAATACATCCTGTTTCTCATTCGAACTTGAAATATTAAATCTAACCATTCGCAAATGACGTTTTCTTTTACGGTCATTGAAGTCTGAACGAAAAGTTTCGTAAAGTAAAAGCAGGAGAAATAAAGGTATAGAAATGGGTTGTAAAGAGATTCATAACCGTTGCCAGAATAATAAAACTGAATAGATACCGAGAAGCAGAAAAACAAATAAGAAGAAAATAGTATACGTCTGCCAACTCACAATGGCGGCAAAATTGCGAAAATTTGCATTAAATCACCGGTAGCATGCACCTCTTTTTTTTCTCTCTCTTTCATTTGTTTAGTTATCTTTAGAATTCTAAAGACTAAACTTTATGTATCTTTAAAGAGTTTCAGTTTTAATTATCTTTAAGGAGTTACAGTTTTAGTTAGCTTTTATGATTTAAAGTTTTAATTTTAGATTTAATTATCTTTAGTTACCGTTTAACTTTAGCTTTACAATTCACAATAGAGGGAAAACTGAGAAAAATTGTATTAAATTGCTTGTAGCACGCGTCGTTTTTTTTTTCTCTTTCATTTGTTTAGATATCTTTAGAGTTTTAAAGACTATGAGCTTTGATAATCTTTAAAGTATTATAGTTTTAGTTTTAATTATCTTTAGTTATCTTTCACTTTAGCTATACAACTCACAATGGCAACAAAATTTGGAAAATTTGCATTAAGTCTTTTGCATCAGGCTTCTTTTTTTTCTGTTTCAATAATTAGTTACCTTTAGAGCTTTAAAGACTGTGAGCTTTAGTTTTCATTAAAGAGTTATAATTTTAGTTATCTTAAAGTTTTAAACACTTTTTTTTATCAGTCTTAAGTCATAAATGTTTTTTTTTTAATTTTGAGATCATTAAAAAGCTTTTAGATACCAAAAATAACATTAAGCCTTTTGAATCATGCTTCTTTTTTTTCTGTCTTAAAGGTTTAGTTACCTTTAGAGCTTCCAAGATTGTGAGCTTTAGTTATCATTAACGCTTTCTGCTCCAAAATGTTGAAATAATTGATTGGCACCATCTGTAAAATAATTCATTTGCAAATAATCAAAAGTTTTTCTTCACGTGCATTATAAGAGCAAAATTGTACAAAAAAAAAAAAAAAAAAAAAAATTCTTGGTGGCATTTGACAGTTTGGGAATTAAAGTTAAGCGTTTGCACCATTCAAACGACGCCCCTGAAAGGGTTAAAGAGTTTATAGTTTTAGTACCTTTAGTTATCTTTTATCTTTAGCTTTAGTTATCTTTAAAGATTTAAATACATTTTTAGAATCATCGTGTCCTAATTCATAAATGTCTTTCATGAATTTTGATATCATTAAAAACGTTTTTAGATATAAAAAAAGCATTAAATTAAAAAGTTACAGTTTTAGTTATCTTTTATCTTTAGTTTTAGTTATCTTTAAAGCTTTAGGTACTTTTTTTAGAATCATCATGTCATAAATCATAAATGTCTTTCATGAATTTTGAGATCATTTTAAGTTTTTAAATATTAAAAAAAAAACCTTAAACCATTTGAATCATGCTTCTTTTTTCTGTTTCAAATCTTTAGTTACCTTTAGAGCTTTAAATACTGTGAGCTTTAGTTATCTTTAAAGTGTTATAGTTTTAATTATCTTATATCTTTAGTTATCTTTAAAGCTGTAAATTCTTTTTTTAGAATCGTCATAAATGTCTTTTGCGAATTTTGATATCACTAAAATTTTTTTTAGAATCATCGTCTCCAAAGTCATAAATGTCTTTCATGAATTTTGATATCATTAAAAACGCTTTTAGATATAAAAAAAAGCATTAAATTTAAAAAGTTATAGTTTTAATTATCTTTTATCTTTAGTTTTAGTTACCTTTAAAACTTTAGGTACTTTTTTTAGAATCATCATGTCATAAATCATAAATGTCTTTCATGAATTTTGAGATCATTTTAAGTTTTTAAATATAAAAAAAACCTTAAACCATTTGAATCATGCTTCTTTTTTCTGTTTCAAATCTTTAGTTACCTTTAGAGCTTTAAATACTGTGAGCTTTAGTTATCCTTAAAGTGTTATAGTTTTAATTATCTTATATCTTTAGTTATCTTTAAAGCTGTAAAATCTTTTCTTAGAATCGTCATAAATGTCTTTTGTGAATTTTGAGATCATTAAAAAAAAATTTTAGCTATAAAAAATAACCTTTTACTATCATATACAAACAAAATTCATACTTGGATTGCAAGAAAATATTTTATATCATTTATTTCCTTTCAATTTATTTTGAAAATAATTAAATAAATTATAATGAAAATTATAAGTTAATATTATAACGAAGATTATTATTTAATATTCGAATGAAAATTACATATAATATTATAATGAAAAGTAATTTAAATTTTGAAACGTCTCCATTCTCAAGTGACGTTTGCAGTTACGGCCATTGAAGATTAAATGAAGTAAACGTAACAGTTTACAAAATAAAAGGAGAAGAAATGAAAAATAAATATATAGAAATGGGTTCAAAAGAAATTCATAATCGTAGCAGAATAATAAAGTTGAATAGATACCGAGAATGAAGAAAAAAAAGGATATACGTGTGCCATTGCAACTCACAATGCCGGCAAAATTGTGAAAATTTACATTAAACCGTATGCAACACGCTTCTTTTTCTATTCATTTGTTTGTTTATTTCGAATGTATGAAATATTAAGGCCTGTTATCCGTTTCTCACGATTTCGTAGATCCCAAAGTGAACAATGTGACGATTTCTATATGAATGAAAATCAGCCTGCTGTTCCCATTCTATCAGATATGAATGAATTTCAAAACAGTTATGTTTGTTTTTGCAGTCCAGTTCTAAACTAAATGAACCCAACAGAAATTTTATATAATTATATATATTAAGGGTGTATTCCAATCCAAAGTACTTATTTTCTGATTCATTTTTTAAATTCATTTTTGCTCTCAAACGCATCAAACTGACAAATTCTCTTATTTAGAAACTACATAATGTGCCGTGCTTCTCGATTTTTTGATAAATGCAGAAAATATTGTAAAAAATGCTGTCAAAGTTGGCGTTTTGAACCGAATTTTCCGAAGCGGGAGATCTGGGAATGAAAAAAAAGGGTCATACTGAGAAAATAATTGTTTAAAACTCAAATTCTAATTAATTGTGCGAAAAATGAAATCACACAGCCTCTTATACATCTCTTCAAAAATCATCTCAGCAAGTTTCATGTTTTTACTTTTAAAAATGAGTCTGAAAATGTCTCAGAAAATTTCGAGCTGTTGAGGGTGGAAAATCTTTTTTTTCGAATATACACTTAAGTTAAATTTTATTTATGACAGCGTTTCTGAAAAAATACTATACTCTAATCCGTTAAAAAGAATCGAAAAATTAATAATTAGTAATTAGTAATTTATTTTATTTTATTTATTATTATTATTGTTATTATTATTATTTTAACTTCTCTATTTCTTTTTTAGTGCTATACTTACTATTAGTTCTCTCACAGAGGAATTTTATTTGAGTACTGAGTAATGGAGTTTGAATTTTATTTGAGTATTTTGCTTTTGATATTTTGTAAATGGCTCTTAATTCAAAGAGTGCACTATATTTCACATTAGAAACCTACATCGGGTCGGATTAACGCTGATATTTTCGGAGTGTGCCGGGTTGATTTTAAACGTTCGGAGTTCGGATAGGTACGGTTTGTATTTTACCTTTACCGGTCGAACTCGGATTGAACCGGCATTTCGAAAGAAAGTCATAAATATTTTTTAATAAAAAAGAAACTATAAATTTGATTATTAATGATTGTATGTTGTTTCCTTTCTAGCAGATGGCATATAAATGAATATCAAAATAGTTCTATTTTGTTTTTGTAGTTCTGTTCTAAATGACCCAAATAGAAATTTTATATAATTATATATGGTAGGTGAATTTTTATTTACGACAATGTTTATAAAAATATACTATATTTTAAACGAGTAAAATCCATTGGAATATTAATAATTAGTAATTCAGTTTATTATTAGTTTTTAAAATTAGTTTTTTTTTTAAAATTTAGTGTTATCTCGATTATTAGTTTTCTCGCAGAAGAATTTCATTTGAGTCTAATTTTTATTATCGTACTTCATAACACTTTCCTAATCTAAAAAGGGCGTAAACCTCAAAACTACCAAATATTGGCAACAAAACTTTACGTCAATCTATTCTATATAAGATATGTTTTAGAAGTGCAAATAAGAAAATCTGCGAAACTATGTGAAAATCCTAAACTTCTGGCCCAAAAAACATTTTTATATTCTAAAAATCATTCCTAGCATTCAAGCAATACTCATGAATAAATCCAGAAAAAAAAATCCAGAAAAGATAAATGAAAATGAAAGACATTGAATATACAGGGTGTTGCCAAATTCGACCGACAAATTCAGGGGGGGTGATAGTAGGCATCAAGAGAATGAAACAATTCCATAGAACATGGGGTCGCAAACCACCCATTTAAACCAAAATACAGGGTGTTCTACCCTAACTCAGTTTAGGTTGACGGTAATAACTTTCAGAAAACTGAAATACAGGATGTCGATAATTAAACGACCCTACTTTAAAGTTGTCTAAATACGAAACTATTGGTCAAAAAGTTGTGAAATTTTGTGTCACACATAATGAAAGAATGGAAATTTGTTTAAGCAAAAAAATTTTTTAGTTCAAAATTTCGCCACCAGAGGGCATTTTTTAATAAATTACACATTTAGCCACCGTCCACTGAATACTAGGCCTGAGCTCCGTGGGAAAAAAATGGCAGCTATTGTAGGTGGTTTTTTTTTTCAGAGTTTGTACGGTCCATTCAATTCGAACACCAATAATTTTTAAAAATTTTTACGCTTTATTTTTTTCAAGGGGGCGGTCTGTATATTTTTCTCTTTTAACCTCATTTAAAAAAACCCCTAGTGGCGAAATATTAAACTATTTTTTTTTTCCTTAAACAAATTCCCATTCCTTTATTATGTCCGTCACAAAATTTCACAATTTTCTGACAAATAATTTCATCTGTAGACAAGTTTAAAGTAGGGCCGTTTAATTATGAACACCCTGTATATTGATGGCCTGAGTGGAGCAAGATCGCCTGATCAGAGTTCCAGTTTAGACATATTTACGCTCCACTTCGCCGGCACGCAAGGGATCGCAGGTAAAAACCCAGCCCAGCCAGAAAGTAACACACCTATCTTTTACAAAACATAAAAAAAAACCTTATTCAAGTTAAAATCAATTAACAAACTGTGGTCGAAACCAGGCTGCTAATAGTCCGACAAGGGGCAGCATATATAACCAGTAGTTCTGGAAATTTGCAAACAGTTTTAGGGTACCAATCGAAAACATTCGATTGGTACCATTGGTACAATTATATTCTGAGTTCAACGATAACAAGTTAAATTCAGTTGCATACACTAAATATTCTCTGTTTCAAAAGAATTTACAATTTCTGCACACTAACAATTTGCCAATAGATTAATTAACAACAGATTGATATTTTAATTTTTCTATAAGTATTTTTGAATGCCAACAGGTTTAATCTACACAATTTTTGGGCCATCAATGTACTAAATAATAGTGCAATAAACTGAAGTATATTATGATAAAACTTAGACATTCTCACTTTTGTTGTAAATGTATATTTAAAAAAAAGTGGTAGAAGGGTCCATTATACACGCCAGCAGTATGCACTTGATGCTCCACATTTTGGACTGCGATGACCAGTTCATGCGGTATCACCGATTGCTTGAGTGCCCTGCTTTTCCAGAACTTTCGTGATATTATCAAATTTCACACAAAATAAGGTACATATCGTTGTATTTTCATTGCAATGTTTTTATTTTTCTCGAAATTATGACCTTCAACCCAAGTTCTGTTAAGATGAAACACCCCGTATTTGTGACTAAATAAGGGGTTTGCGACCCCATGTTCTATTGCAATTTTTCGTCCTCTTCATGCCTACTATCACCCCTTTGAATTTGTCGGTCGAATTTGGTAGCACCCTGTATACACTATATGGCCAAAGATGACTCGTCACTTGCGATTTTAGACGTTTTGCTAAATATATAGAAAAATACATGAGGAATTAACCTGAAACTGCAGGTGTGTAAACAGTACAGTATAGGTCATATATTTCCCCGAAGATTTTTCCCCCGAAACCCCATAAAGAACCGTCAACAAATTGAAAAAGAACGAATATCTTTTGGATAACCCTTGTAAAATCTAATGTAGCAATAGCGTTCAAACTCGAAATTATTAATAAGCGGCTTATTGTAATATATTGTGTTCATTTTTATGAAGATAGCATGTATACTCGTAGAGAAATTATAGTTTTTATAAAAACAGTCCCAAATTTCGCCAAGTTTTTTGCTTATAATTTGCAGAGTTCTTAATATAAAATAAAGTTCTTTTCAGAAAACATGACAAACAACACTGTACACAATATTTTGCAATCAGAATTAAAAAATAGTAAAATTTGGATGAAAAATGAGTAGGTATACTAAAAAATGTTTCACTGCGTATTCGCGAATGCAATGAAAATATAATATGCATAATGTATTAGCTAAGTATATAGAGCAACTTTTGTGAAAGTCTCAAAATCATAGCTTGAAAATTCTGAAAATTATCGTCGATAGAATAAGCTCAAAATCTGTTGTTTCCAAAAAAGCAAAAAGATGAGGGATTGTATCAAATATCTGTTGATTAGTGCCACGATAACGCGCACAATATTGCACGTACTACTATATTTGGATACAACCCCTCATCTTTTTGCTTCCTTTTGGGAACAACGGATTTCGAGCTTATTCTATCGACGATAATTTTCAGAATTTTCAAGCTATGATTTTGAGTTTCAAGCTATGATTTTTTGACTTTCACAAACGTTGCTCTATATACTTAGCTAATACATTATGCACATTATATTTTCATTGCGTTCGCGCATACGCAGTGAAACATTTTTTAGTAAACCTGCTCATTTTTCATCCAATTTTTATTATTTTTTAATTCTGATTGCAGGGTATTGTGTACCATGTTGTTTGTCATATTTTCTGAAGAGAACTTTCTTTTATATTAAGAACTCTGCAAATTATAAGCAAAAACCTTGGCGAAATTTTGGACTGTTTTTATATAAACCTTAATTTCTCTACGAGTATACATGCTATCCTCATAAAAATGAACACAGTATATTACAATAAGCCACTTATTAATAATCTCGAATTTGAACGCTTTTGCTACATCAGTTTTTACAGGGTTACCCAAAAGATATTCGTTCTTTTTCAATTTGTTGGCGGTCCGCTATGGGGTTTCGGGAAAAAAAATCTTCGCAGAAATGTATGACCTATACTGTACTGTTTACACACCTGCAGTTTCAGGTTAATTCCTCATGTAGTTTTCTAGATATTTAACAAAACGTCGAAAATCGCAAGTGACCGGTCACCTTTGGCCATATAGTGTATATGTATAAACTTAATGAAATTAATATAACTATTAAATCTGAAGATAATCGACGCAGAATAAATTAACCAATAATAAGAATTCAAAAAGAGAATATACCCCCTATTGCTAAATGCACATTTAAAATTTAACCCGTGAGAACTCGCTAGTGAGAATTTCTCTCACGGTGCCCAATTGCTTTTCTTTTACTTTACATTCGCTTAATATATATTTTTTTTTGCTTGGCTTAGTACTTTTATTCACAAAAAGGTAAAATAAATAACATTTTTAAATTTTAATTAAAATGAAAAATTGTTGAAATAAGAGTCTTAAAAAAAGTACGACGGTGAGAGAAAATCTCATGCAGCGAGTTCTCCTGGGTTTAAAAAAAAAAGTAAAAGAATGGTGTACAAAAACCTATAACAGAAGGTATATTAGCATTACAATAAGAAAATAGAATCTTACATTGTAAAACACGTTATCGAAGGCAATATTCCACAATTTATATATATAGATGTCGATTCTTTCACGTGTTATAAATGTATTGCTGTCCTCTATAAGAATTTCTTCTCCGGTTACAATAAATTAAGAAATCTGGAATTAGTATCATCCATTTACGTTCTCTTTGCAGCATTCTCCTGGGCCAGAAATTCCGGAGTTCATTCCCCTTTCTCTTGTCCCATCGCCTGATTAATTAACATGACAATCTGGAATGCTTCCTTATCTAGCTCATCTGAATACAGGTTTCACGAGCATAGGTTTCCAGAGGAGTCCAATCTGTTTTGTATCGTATTCAGGGCCGTCTTAATACGATGAGAGCCTACGACCGATTAATTTTTGGATGTCCTTTGCAAATTATTTTTATTATCAAATCCCCCACCCCCCTAAAAATATTCACCTGTGGAAAGATATAAATATCTTGTACTTATAAAATGGATTTGTTAATACAGTAAATCCTCTCTAAAGCGGCCACGTTCCTTTCCAATAAAAATTGGTCGCTCCGAGAGGTGGTCTCTTAATGGAGGTCCTCTTTAAATGTAAATCTAGATTTTACTTGTTGAAAAAAGGTAACAATTAATGTTACTAAAATTTATTTTTCACGTTAGGAAAAAATATAAAAATTTAAGTATCAAAACAAAAATTAATTACATAAGTTAATTACTGCAGAGTTTAAAAAATGAATACACTGACGTTTGCTTTGGTTTTACGGTTTTATCTTTTATAACTTTTACTTCCAAGTACTTTCGAAGTTCACTAAATAAATGCCATTTTTTTTTTGGACGGGAACAAATAATGACGATTTCATTAATTTATCTACTTCTTTGAGAGTTTCCTGACAGAATAGGGCAGGGGGTTTATTGACGGTCGTTCTTAATTTGTCATCAGAGTTAAATTCATTGCCTAAATAGGCACAAAGAGGTTTAAACACTTAAAAGTTACCGGAATAAAAAAAAAAAAAATCTAAACTTAGTTTAGAAGTTTGATGAATAATGCGCTCTCCGGAATTATTTTTCTAATAAAACCTTTCTTCTAGCGACCACTAAAAAAAGGAATTTGTTTCATTTTCTTCAAAGAAATGGGTCGCTCATGGAGGGAGTTCATCTGGGATGGTCTCTGAATGGAGGTCAAATTAGTATTGAGCCTATGGGAATAAATTTCGTTCCATGAAAAAATGGTCGTTCAGGGAGGTGGTCGCACAGGGATGTTTCACTGTATTCATGTCCTATTATTATTAATAAGAGGGTTTCGCAGAAAATTTAAGTTAACGGATCTTCCTACATGACCTGTACATGAATATAGATTATACGAAAATGGACATTGGCTGTTATACCGGGCCCGAAACTGAAGGGTTCGCAACAGATACCCCCTCCCCCCCCCCCCCCCCCTCACACACACACACACCTGTGCATCAGCGATGTAGTGGACGATATGCGATGGTATACGCCGTATACCTTCTGGATTTTTTTAAGGAACACCGTATACCCTCTGTTTCTCAAAATGATATAGTATATACATTGTAGGGTATAGCCTCTGCCTTGAGCGTATATCTTCAGCTTAGAGCATATGCCCTCTGCTGTTTTTATGACTACACTACTGCAGTTCACGCAGATGTTATTAACGACCTACCTAATATTGCAAAAATATCGTAACCCATAAATTGTGCTTAATATACAAGGGATAATTTCTTACAGATTCGAATAATACTATTAATAAAAGATGCTTTAATTATTAATCAGTATCATGTTTCTCATGAATACTAAATATATCTATATCTATATATATAATATTTTAAAGTTTAAAAAAAAAAATGATAATCCCGAATCAGTTGATCAGGTGCTCTTGACTGAGTAAGCCAGTGCATTTCTGTCTTTTAACTTTTATTGTAATAGTAAAAGATCGAATACAAAGTTTTATTATCGAATTCCTAGGAAATTTCAATCGAAACATTCAACTTAAAAATCCCTTTGAAATTATTAAACTATCTCTTTTACATTTTTTTTATAAAATTATTATTTGCTAACTCAGAAGAATTTATATTTTCAAATAAAATATTTAAGTTAATTACCAAAATTAGTACTTTTCATGCAATTGTTTTCGAGTTATTTAAGGTTAAACAACAACAACAACCGCAAAATAACTTTTAAACAAACACTTTAAAACTTAAAGTATATGTGTTTATTTTCAATTATTTTTTTTTTATCATTAGCTAAATTTTACCTGTTGATGTATTATGAAAATTAAAAAAAAAAAAAAAATGTTTTTTAAACTTTTTTAAATGGATTTCTACAACTTTTAATTTTTAAATGGTTTATAAAAAAAACCCATTATTGTCATTAAAATTGTTGATTTAAAAATCGGATTACATCTAGAAAACAGAGGTTTCAATAAAAGGAAAAAATTGTGTTTGTACACCTTAGAGTACCGTATTTCAAAGTATATTTTTCTAAACATCAAGATTATCAGTAATTACAATCAAGAAATTTTTCAAAAATAATTTGACATACTTTAAATAACTAGAAGAAATAGAAATATTTTTTTAATGTAAAGCGCGAAATTTAGTAAAAAAAGTTTTGGGGGAAATACCGCATAAAATCCTATCTCTTCATTTATTTATTATTATTATTTTTTTAATCTTAGAGCAGAAAAAAAATCGTCAAACTAACATTTTATTTGCATGTGTAAATCATTGGTGCACAAAATAAATGCGCATTATACATTTTAAATATAAACAATGTGAATATGCTCCAGTAAGTTGTCACATAGCAAGTTAAAAAAATTAACCATTCAAATAAAATATAAAAGTAGACTATGTAAATAGAATGTAAAAGTAGAGCAGTCGTTCTTGATATTTTAAGTGGAGAAGAAGTAAACGTAATGACAAAAATTCACGCTATTTATTTGTGTTTTTAGAGAAATAGAAAATATTTGTTAAATTGTAAAAAACACTAACAAAAGTTTCAATATTATGACACAGAATTAATCTTGCAAAACTAGTTTTTGCCACTATTTTGAAGTCCAGGTTCCCTATTCTTGAGTATTTTTAATGACGCATTATGATGTCTCTCGATTATAACTGAAGAAAAAAATATTTAAAAAATTTTCAAAATTCATAAAAATGTATCCTATTTTTTGTTATAGCTGGAAAAGAAAAGTTTTTTTTATATATACAGTCATTTAATTATTATGATAATGAATATCATTATAAATTAAAATTAATTATTATTTGCATTTAAAAAAGCATTTAATCTTAAGCTTTTTAGCATATGTTTACCACATTTTTAAGAAGCAAATACAAAATATTTTTCAAAAGAGCTTAACCTTTAACTGATGTCACAGAAATTGTCACATAAGTAGTGTGAGCGGTCTGTGAGACCGCTCCATCGAAACATGAATGAAAGCCGCGATTAACTCATAGGATGGTGTTTTTGTACTAAACTTTTCGTATACGACTGTTATAAGTAAAATTCATCTATTCAAAAGTCTCTGGTGATAGTACTAAAGTTCCAAACAGAACAAAATTTCGGTAGTGCTTGTAGTTAAACTGAAAATTGCAAGTTAAACTAGAAAAATTGAAAAAAGCCGCGTCTGAGAGACCAGTAACATCAGTTAAAGGGTAATACATTTTGTAGCGACACATTTATGAAGAGGATTTATATACAGTCATTTATTTATTATGGTAATGAATACCATTATAAATTCAAATGCATTGTTGTTATTTATTTAACCTTTAACTGATGTCACAGAAATTGTCACATAACTAGTGTGAAGCGGTCTGTGAGACCGCTCCATCGAAAGATGAATAAAAGCCGAGATTAACTCATAGGATGTTGTTTTTGTACTAAACTTTTTGTACAGGAGTGTCATAATTAAAATTCACCTATTAAAAAGTCTCTTGTGACAGAGCTAAAGTTCCAAACGGAACAAAATTTCGGTAGTAAGCCGCGGTCTGAGAAACCGGTAACATCAGTTAAAGGTTAAAGCAGTCAATTTTAAACACTTTAGCTTATGTTTCTCACATTCTAAAGAAGCAAATACAAAATATTTTTCAAAATAGCTTAACACTAAGGGGATCAATTCTGAGACTGACTCGGGATAATCTTTCTTTGCAAAATTTGCTTTTGGCACCAGTAATAAAGGAAAATGAAATTTGCCTTAATTAGAGCATTTTCGAAATTGTGTAATTGAAGGTAACTTCTTTTTAAAAAGTGGCGCCAACCTAATAAAATTGGTGTAAGAGTCGTCGGACCGGAAGGGGCTAATATATTTTGTAGCATTACTCTTCAAGAAAATTTATAGACAGAAGGTTTATAGACCCTTAATATTTTACGAGAAAATGGAGAAAACAAATTCATCTCAAGCAATAACAGCGTTATTAAAGAAAACATTTCGTATGAATACACCTCTTAAACTGTCCTACCATACACATCTTCCCAAGGTCTTCTTCTTTAGCTTGCAATTCAACATCACTCACAAAATCGTGTCTCTATTATCAAAGCATGGATTTGTCAGATTATGCAAATGCATTATACTTCAGCATTCTTATGAAATTCCCCCACGCTATACAATACTGCATATACCTCCCGAAGAATTAAACAAAACATACAAACAGAAAAGAAAGGTATATGGATCCATTACTATTACAACCTGTCGTATA